>CM046878.1:453554187-456357668 GCA_025667525.1 Glebionis coronaria | reverse complement strand
TCATTCCTTGTTGATGTGTTGATTTTTCGCAGCTAGTGAGCGTGATAGGCTACGTGATCTTTTCACTCCCTATTTCCTCTATGAGCAACTAGTCCCGGAGATCGATATGTTATCATTGTTTATGTTTCTAAATACTCTTTAATTTGTTCGACGTGTTCTATTGTTTTTTTATTGATCGGTTATTTTGGGGTTTAATTGCTGTGTAGGGTTAGGGTTTGTTTTTTTTCTTATACTGTGCTTATTTAATATTTTATGTGGATCAATGAAGGTCATTTATTAAGGCGTTGGTGCTGGTTATTCTAAACCCTAATTTTTTAGGGTTTCGTTTCTTGTGCTTTGTTTTGGTCGGTTTGCTTGAGAGATGGAGGATAATAATTAGTCTGAAGGTGCTGATGGGCAACCGATTGAAGGTGACGCTGCTGTGCCTAAAGTTATTAAGTCCATTTTGAAAAAGCATGGGTCGTCGCATGTTGGAGATCCATCTAAAGCTCGTTTACCTCAACGAGGTGCTGCTGTGAATATTGAAACCACGAAGGCGAACGATTCTTCCCAGGGGAAGGGATCGTCTTTCGCTAAAGTTTTACAGTCTTCTCAATCTTCGCAGGTAAGAAAGACGGTAAAGCTACATGCAATGCATAGCAATGAGGTGGTCGAAGGTGCTAGAACTACCTTACCTTTTGAATCTGCTGAGGAGATACGCAAACGGTTTGACAATACGTTGTATGGGTACTTCATAGGAAAGAGATTGGCTTTTCCTTTGGTTGAAAACTATGTCAAAAATACATGGGCTAAATTTGGTTTGAAAAGGGTAATGCTAGATGATGATTTCTTCCTGTTTCAATTTAAGAACATAGAGGGTTTGGATAAAGTGCTGGAGGGTAGACCGTGGCTCATAAGGGGTGTTCCTTTACTTTTAAGTGTTTGGACTCAAAATACGATATTGAAAAAGGATGACATTAAGAAGGCTCCTGTATGGGTGAAACTTTACCACGTTCCAATTGTTACTTACTCCGAAATTGGTTTGAGTTTGATCACGACGTAGATTGAGAACCCAATTATGTTGGATACCTATACAAGCTCTAAGTGCCAAAGATCCTGGGGGAGAAAGGAGTATGCTCGTGCTTTGGTTGAGGTAGCGTCGGATGCTGATTTTCTTAATGATGTTGTTATTGCGATTCCATTAGCAGATGGTAAGGGACATTCATTGGCTACTATAGCTATTGAATATGAATGGAAGCCACCGAGGTGTTCGGTTTGTGCTATTTTTGACCATGTTGATGATCATTGCCCTAAATTCCCGAAAGTGACTCCAGTGGTTACTATTGATGAAGATGGTTTTACTGAGGTTAAGAAGAAGCAAGCAAAACCGAAGCAATATAGGCAGGTGGAAGGAATTAGGTTAAATAAATCCAAACCTAATTTAGTGTTTCGCAAAGGGGAGTCTTCAAAGATGCATAATACTGGGTTTAAATCTCAAGAAATAAAGAATAATGGCAAATTACTATAGGTGGTGCTACAACGTCTAACCCTGTCACGGTCACTAATTCGTTTAACTTATTATCCCCTGACAATGGGGACCATGATCTTTTTTGGGACAAATTGAATGAGAGCAACACCATTAACATGAGTGATACAGAAGATGCTGATGACGTAAGGGTTGCTTCTATGGGGGAAAGCACTCCCAGTGCAGCATGTTCCCATGATTAGCGTCACTTCATGGAACATTAGGGGATTGAGCTTCTCCCCTAAGCAAGATGAAGTTTGCCATGTAATATTTGAAAACAATCTTTCTATATGTGCTATTTTGGAATCTCATGTGGCTGATACAAAATTGATGAAGGTTTGTTCGTATGTGTTTAATTACTGGGATTGGACATCTAATGGTCATCTATGTAGCAAGGGTACTCGAATTATTCTTGGGTAGAACCGTAATGATGTTGATGTGGTGGTTATATCACAATGTGACCAGGTTATCCACACGCGTGTTTGGTTAAAAAATGAGAAAAAGGAAATTTTTTTGTTCCTTTATCTATGCTCACAATAAGTATACTCAACGGCGGGCTCTATGGCAGGGTTGGGGCTTCATGCTAGTTATGTAAGGGGGCGGCCATGGTTTTTATTGGGGACTTCAATGCGGCTCTAAACTTTAAGGATAGTACTACTGGTTCTTCGAAGGTTGATATTTCAATGAGGGAGTTCCATGAATGTATTGTTGAAATCGAGGTGTTAGATATTCAGCATACGGGCTTAAATTTTACATGGAATCAGAATCCGAAAGGGTCGGATGGGATCCTTAAAAATATTGACCGTGTTTTGGGTAATCTGACTTTTAGTGATGTCTTTGTGGGTGCTCATGCTTGTTTCAAGCACTATAGACTTCCTGACCATGCTCCTGTTGTTCTGAATATTCTGGCTGCCATTTTGGCTAAACCAAAACCTTTCAAATTCACAAATCTTCTTACTCAGCAAGATAGGTTTTGTGAGGTTGTGATGGAGGGCTGGTCTAGAAATGTGAATGGTTTTTTCATGTATAGGGTTGTTAAGAGATTGAAAAGTCTTAAAAAAACCTTTTCGTAAGCTTATGTATGACAAAGGGAATCTTCATGATAATGTTTGTAGGCTGCGTTTGTAACTTGACCAGGTACAACTTGATCTCGATAAGGACCCTTTTAATACTGTTTTACGGGATGAGGAAGCCATGTATGTTCAGGCTTATAATGAAGCTTTATTGATTGAGAATCGCTTCTTGAAGCAAAAGGCTAAGATTAAATGGCTACATGAAGGAGCCTCAAACACATCGTATTTCCATAAATCGATTAAAGGGAGGATGAGTAGAAATCATATTAATGTGATTTCTAATGCTAATGGTGCGGTTTTTCAGAATGAACAGGTGGTTGATGCTTTTGTTGATCATTACAAGGTTTTTCTTGGTCAAGCTGATACTGTGGATGCTCTCAGCGTGCATGAGTTATTTGGTTCTAGGGTGTCTAATGTAGATGCTATAGAAATGGTGAGGATGGTCAGTGATAAAGAGTTCAAGGATGCTATATTCTCTATGGGTGATGATAAGTCTCCTGGGCCTGATGGCTATACGGCGGCGTTTTTTAAAGCGTCTTGGGATATTGTGAATGTGGATGTTACTAATGCTGTTTGTGAGTTTTTCACCAATGGGAAAATTCTCAAAGAGATTAATCATATCATCATTGCACTGATTCCAAAGGTTAAGACCCCTTCACGTATTACTGATTATAGACCTATCTCGTGTTGTAATGTTATTTTTAAGTGCATTAGCAAGATTATTGCTAATCGTATTAAGGATTGTTTGAAGTATTTAATCAGCCCTAATCAATCGGCTTTTGTTCCTGGTCGAAGCATTGCGGATAATACTCTACTCACTCAGGAGCTTATGCATAATTACCATCTGGACCGTGGAATTCCTCGATGTGCTTTTAAAGTCGACATTCAAAAAGCTTATGACACGGTGGATTGGGACTTTTTAAAAAAAGTTCTCCTTGGGTTTGGGTTTCCTGAGTGAATGATCACGTGGATAATAGAGTGTGTTACGACTGCTACTGTGACACCCTAGAATCGAGGTCATTAACGTTACCCTAAATTACGCTAATTTTTGAAATTTTTAATAAATTTTAATTTCTATATTTATAAGTATTTTGGTTAGAGCCGATGTTCGAGGTTATAATTTTTACGATTGACGTTTTAAGAAGGACGATGACGATTACGATCCCGAGGGATGCCCAATTTCATATAATTTTTGACGATTTATCGATAATGTAATTTTTCGAGAATTTTATTTACGGTTCGTGTTAAGTTGAGTCGGGTGAGTTTTATAGCCTTCCGAGTACATTTAAAGTATCCCAAAAATATTTTGGAGCGTTCGGGAAGATTTCCGACTCCCGTAAAATTTTCAAAATTGACAAATGAGTCGAACCCGCAAAGTTTTGAGGACGTTTTCTATTTAAGGACAAAAGAAGCAAGAAATTGCACAAAAGCCCCTCCCAACCCACCAAAAAGGCCAATTGGGACACAAACACAAACACACACAAAATTTACAAAAAAAAAATCAAACTCTCTCCCTCCTCTCTCTCTCAAGCCGACGGACACCCCTACCACCATCAAAAATCCACCAAAAATCTTCTTCCACTTGATTTTTCAAAAATCCAAGGTTAGACCACACTTAGTTTGGTCATTCCCCACATATTCATGTGCTCAAATCCAACATGCATTGATAAAAATTTTTCAAGATTTTTCCATATGATCCAAATTCGTTTTTGAGGCTAAAAGAGCTAATGCATGTTGATATTAAGTGTTATGGAAGTATAAACACCATGAAAACCCACCAAAATTAATTTGGTTGTGGTGATTGGGTCACCCAAACCCCACGGCAAAGGGGGTGTTTGGGGAGCCATGGTGGTTGTTGATTTTGCATGTTGTTCTTGTGATTGGTTCATTGTTTAAGGGTGTTTTACATAGGTTTTATTACTTGCATGTTCATTTTCTTTGATTCTTGATATTGAGATTGGTTGATCAATAGGGGTAGGATTGAAGTTTGATGTTAGGATATGTTTGGGAAGGCTTAGGATGATGTTTAGTGGTGGTTAGAAGTCTTGGAATCGAGTCTAAGCATGTTTTTGGTATGGTCATTTTTAGGCAGAAACATTTGGTCCATTTTATAAAAATTATTTTGTTTACAGGTCTTGAAAACTAAATGTAGTGATAGAGGGTTTTCCTAGCTTTAATTTGGTATAAGGTAGAGCCCGTGACTCAAAACGAGCTAAAAGTTATGACATTTTAAAGATCGGGTACCGGGAGACGAGGACTTTCATAATCCGAATTTGTGCAAAGTTTTAGTCAAATCCCGAGGGTCACAAGTATAAATTGGTGAATGGTCAAGGGTCAAAATTTGGTCCCTAACCTGTGTAAATGAGTCTATATGTTGACTTAAGTGTCAAAGAAGTCAAAGGTATTTTTCATATAGGTCAAAGAGGTCAAAATTGGTCGAAGCGCAATTTCAGCCCGTAAAATGTAGTCGTGGAAATGAGTTGCGTAACGGGTCGTAAAAGTAAAAACTTTTGTTGGGCTTAAAAACATGTTATCTACAGGTCATATAGGATTTTTGGAAATTTTGTCAAATTTTATAAGTGCGGTTTAATAAGGTAAAACAGCCCGTACTTTAGTCGAGTACCGGCGAGAATGAGTAAAAATGGATAGCGTAACTAATAAGAACGAATGGAATAAAATGAATGATACTTGTTGTTTTTGTTTTTGGCGTGAGTTATACTTGTCCTAAGTGACTTGTATATATGTATTTTATACAGTACCGTAAGTATTTAAATGAGATTACTCATTACGCGTTATTTGTGATAGGTGTTGATTTACCCGGGCATCCGTAACATCGTTAGAGATCACTCCTCGAACTACCGACTACTTAAGATATAAGGTGTGAATTTATAGCCTCGCTTATATTATTTCAAATTGTTTTACCCGCGAGGGAAATGCATGCTAGTTTTTAAAAGGAACGTATATCATGAATGATTGTTAGACCCGAAAGTTGCCTTAGAAATTGTGTTGAGTACCAAAGTTGCAAAAGTCCCTAAATTCATGAACTATTAACTATTGTCCTGCCCTCGAGTAGGGGGAAATAGCCGCTTATGCAATTTGTAGTACTACGGGGTTAACGACCCAATGCTAGCCGAGAAGCTGTACTTATAGTAAGTTCTGCGGTAGATTATTTTGTATGAGAAATAAGGTATAATTGCAACTGATGCCTTTAGAAGGGGCACTGGTTTCATCTGAATCATGCCGGTATATTTACGCGGGTGATTGAGTTAACGGATTAGTGTCATGAGCTTAAACACAATTGTCAGTATCCTGATTATAGTTTGTTTGATCGACAAGACTATAAATGATCACGAATGGTTTTTATTATATATACGTTCAAATGGATTGAAAAACCTATGAATTCCACTCAACGTTTTCGTTGACCAAATTTTTGGCATGTGTTTCAGGTAACCGCTGAGAAGTAGGATGGAGCATGCATGGGATGGATGTTGTGTGTACGGCTTGGTGTCCGCTTGTTTTTCCCTCCTTTTCTACTTAAACAATTTTTATGTTTAATGTCATGTGGTTGTAAACTGAAGTTTTTGGGGTTGAGATTCATGGGGACCGAAAACGCTAAACTCTGGGTACTATTTGGGGTTGGAAAAACTGTGGACATGTATTATCTAACAATTTTAATTTCAACTTTTAAGTCGACGTCTTTTTAGCGTCGTTTGATATATCTTGTGTGCAATGAATACTGTGTAGCACCCATTGTTGTAGTTCCGCTGCGCATAGCAAATGTGGGGGTGTTAGAGATTGGTAATCAGAGCCACGAGTTATAGAGAACTAGGTCGTTTTTGAAAATCCTAAACTATAACTTTTGGTGTCGTAAGAAAAGGGTCCAAGCACACACAACTATCCTGCATGGCTCCGGTAAGATTTATTGTTGTATTTATGGCATTTGACGTATACTTTTGAGTAAAGTATATAAGTGGGTAATTATTATATAAGTATGGAATTACTATATGTAGACGTTGAATTTTACGTGAAATATCCGACATCGTAATTTTTGTATTAATCATGCATGAGCATCATATTATTACATTTTGGGCATATGTACCACCTTTGCATTGCATTTGAATGCATATATTTATAATTATTGTATAATTACTTATGTACCCTCCGAAATTCGCTGTTATTGCAGGAATGGCCGAGGTACCGCCCAACGATAACGGAAACGATTACGTCGTAGGTCACGAAGGGGGACCGTTTCCTCCGAACCCGCCGGACAATAATAATGGATGGATCGCTCCAGAAGACGAAATAGGGCCGGAAAACGACAATGGCGAAAGTGAGGTGGATAATTTCAGCATGAGTAGTGACGACAATGAGGATTCCGAAGAAGAGCCCGAGGAACTATTGGATGATGGCATTCCCGAGGATGCCGTAGGCCAGACCGAACCCGATTTGTTTCAATCCCCGAATTCGCCGAAGGGTTATGAGGTACCATCGACCGGTCGTTATGAGCAGCAACCCTTTGATCGCCCGATGGACAATTGTAAGGATTATTTGAGAACCGTGCCAGGATTGGTTAGAGAAAGTATTGGGAGCAGTGGAGAGTCATCCAAGTCGCCATCGATTCATGAGAATATTGCAAGGGTCTACTTTCCGAGACCGAGACACTACTGGGATCCCGCAGGTCGTTTGGGGAGGATGGAAAGGTTGATGTATGAGCGGTTTGTAGTTGAGACTAGGGTGATTAAGAAGTTTGATAAGACTGAAAGGGAACATCAAAGACTGTTGGAAAGGACTTCAAGAATTGCGTATGATGGGGTAATGAACACAAGTGCCATCAACAGTTTAAAATCAATGGTTGCGAATTTAAGTGCTAGTCTTGACCGTGTGAGGGAAGATCAGATGAGGTTGTCGAGGATGCAGAGTTGGGAGCATCGTGTGAGGGATTCATTGCCCCCGGATTGGAGATTCGTGGACGATGTGGAGATGGAGGCGAACGACTTCATGGTTCAGCCGCCTACTGGAGGTGCTTGTATTTCGGTGGGAAGTCAGGTAGCGATTGAGTATGGATCCACATCAGGGACGAAAAAGGAAACAGAATGTGGGCCAGATGAGAAAGGAAAAAGGAAGGTGGATGATGTGGATGAGGACGTAAGTGATGAGGAAACCGAGGAAGACGACGACGAGCCGCCATCCAAGAGGCCGTGTGGATCACCACATGCCTAGTTACTTGTTTTGTATTTTCTTTGATCATTGTAATAGAACTATTTTAGACCTTTGTATGATGGTATTATGACGAGAAACTCAAGTACTTGATGTTTTGTGGTGAACGATTGTAGTGGCATTACTTGTCACGATTTTGGTTAATTATCAATACAATCTATGTTACCTTTCATGATCTGTGATATGTCTTAAATTTGATCTTTTGTGGTGTGAATTGATGAATATTAGTAACTCCGTAGTGATGTGTCGTTGTATGTATTTTATGTCTGGGAAACTTGATATGAATACTTACATTGTTTTTCTATTTTTCTTGTCTTGCAGAAAGAGATATTCGATAACACCATGCCTCCAAAGTTGACTGCCGATCGTGTTAACACCATGATTCAGAAAGCTATAGCAAATGCGTTGCAAGCGGACCGAGCTGGGAGAAATCAGGATCCAGGAAGGAACGCGGGGAGACAGCAAGCCCCGAGGATGTGTACCTATTCTAGCTTTATGAAGTGCGGTCCCACGCAGTTCCGTGGAACGGGTGGAGCCTTAGAACTTAGACGATGGTTGGAAAAGGTTGAAAGTACGTTTGAAATAAGTGGTTGTGCAGAAGCAGATAAAGTGAAGTTTGCAGCGGCTACGTTTCTCGATGATGCGTTAAGTTGGTGGAATACCCAGGTAGCTACGGTTGGATTGGCTGTGGCGAATGCAAGGACGTGGAATGCGACCAAAGCTTTGTTGACTAAGAAGTTTTGCCCAGAGGAGGAATTGGGGCAATTGGAGGACGAATTGAGACATTTGACCTTGAAGAACAACGATATAGCTGCTTACACCAGGAGATTCAATGAGTTAAGTCTTTTGTGTCCGGACATATTTGCCAATGATGCCAAGAAAATGAAGCAGTATATTAAGGGTTTATCTAGCAACATCAAAGGTGAAACAACTTCGTCGAAACCTGGAACGTTTGACGAAGCGGTTCAAATGGCTCACGCTTTGATGGACGTTAAGCTTCAGGACAAGCAGAACTACATTGCTGAAGGCAACAAAAGGAAATGGGAGGCAGCACAAAGTAATCAATCCCAAGGCCAGAACCGAGGTGGAAATCGAAACAACCATGGGCCGAACCGTAATCAACAGTTTAATCAGAGAAGGAATGAAGGGATGAGGGCAGTGACGAACCCTAGAGGTGTGAAAGTGAATCCCCATTGTGGAAAGTGCAACTTGTATCATGTTGGAAATTGCCCGCCGGCATGCGGCAAGTGTGGAAAGGCAGGTCATAGGACCGCTAGTTGTCGAACGGGAGGAGTAGCCACTGGGGCTAATGCTATCAGGATGAGAGGATGTTATAGTTGTGGAGAAAGAGGGCATGTGCAAGCGAATTGCCCGAAGGCAGGAAACAGGCGGGGAGGTAATAATGCGGCTGCTGTGTATCAAGTGGGAACTGCTGATAAACCACAGGGTCCAAATGTGGTTACCGGTACGTTTTTGCTAGACGCTTGTTATGCTAGTATTTTATTTGATTCTGGCTCCGACAAGAGTTTTGTAGACGTTAGATTTAGTCGTCATATCGATAGAGAACCGGTGTTGTTAACGACTAGTTATAATGTTGAGTTAGCCGATGGAAAAATTGTTAGTACGAATTCTATACTGAAAGGGTGTACCTTGAAGTTAGGAAACTACGCTTTTAAAATCGACTTGATGCCTATAGAGCTAGGATCGTTTGACGTGATTGTGGGAATGGATTGGTTAATGGCGCATAGTGCTACGATCGTCTGTGGTGAGAGATTGGTGCAAATTCCGCTGAGGAATAGGGTTTTGACGGTAAAGGGAGACGAATGCACTTCTCGTTTGAAGGTGATTTCGTGTTTGAAAATGATGAAGTACGTAGAGGGCGGATGCGATGTGTTTTTGGCACAGGTTTCGAGCGATGGTGATGTAGAGGCGAGGATCGAAGAGGTACCAGTTATTTGCGAGTATCCGGACGTTTTTCCAGACGAGTTGCCAGGATTACCGCCTAACCGTGAGGTCGAGTTTCGAATTGATTTAGTGCCAGGAGCTGCGCCGGTTGCACGTGCACCTTATCGCTTAGCACCATCTGAGTTAAAGGAGTTAGCGGATCAATTGAAGGATTTGATGGACAAAGGATTTATTAGGCCGAGCTCATCACCTTGGGGAGCACCAGTGTTGTTTGTAAAGAAGAAGGATGGTTCGTTTAGGATGTGTATCGACTATAGAGAACTCAATAAGCTGACGGTTAAGAATCGGTACCCATTGCCGAGGATTGATGATTTGTTCGATCAATTGCAAGGTTCCAGTGTATACTCAAAGATCGATTTAAGATCAGGGTATCATCAACTGCGTGTAAGAGAGGAGGATATTCCTGTAACCGCCTTTCGTACGCGGTATGGACACTTTGAATTTCGAGTGATGCCGTTTGGGTTGACGAACGCGCCTGCTGTATTCATGGATCTTATGAATCGCGTGTGCAAGCCGTATCTAGATAAGTTTGTTATTGTTTTCATCGACGACATACTTATTTACTCTAAGAGTAAGGAGGAGCACGAGAAGCACCTAAGAAAGATTTTGGAGTTGTTAAGGAAGGAGAAGCTGTATGCAAAATTCTCTAAGTGTGAGTTTTGGTTGGAATCAGTGCAGTTTCTAGGTCATGTGATTGATAGTGAGGGAGTTCGTGTAGATCCTGCTAAGATCGTAGCAATCAGGGAATGGTCAGCACCGACGACGCCGACTGAAGTTCGATAGTTTCTGGGTTTAGCAGGGTATTATAGAAGGTTTATCGAAGGATTTTCTTTGATTGCGAAACCATTGACGCGGCTTACCGAAAAGAATAGGGTGTATGAATGGGGAAATGAGGAAGAGCTTGCTTTCGAAACGCTCAAGGATAAGTTATGTTCCGCGCCGATCTTATCATTGCCTGAAGGAACCGAAGATTTCGTAGTGTATTGTGATGCGTCTCGTAAAGGTTATGGAGCAGTATTAATGCAACGTGAAAAGGTGATAGCTTACGCGTCGAGGCAATTAAGGAAGAATGAGGAGAACTACACGACGCACGATTTGGAATTAGGAGCGGTGGTTTTTGCGTTGAAATTGTGGAGACACTATCTGTATGGGACAAAGTGTGTTGTATTCACTGATCACAAGAGTTTGCAGCACATTTTAGATCAAAAGGAGTTGAATATGCGACAAAGACGTTGGGTTGAACTATTGAGTGATTATGACTGCGAAATTCGCTACCACCCTGGGAAGGCGAATGTTGTAGCGGATGCATTGAGTAGGAAAGAACGGGAGAAACCTTTGAGGGTTAGAGCTTTAGTGATGAGTGAGAGCGTCGACTTAACCGAAACCATACTGAAGGCTCAGGAGAGAGGTTTAATGAAAGGGAATGTTGAAGCCGAAAACTTGGGACGAATGTTGAAACCTATTTTCGTGATTGGGTCTGACGGACTAAGATATTTTGAGAATCGGATTTGGTTACCATTGTGTTCATCTGAGGAAGGAAAGCCTGGAGTTCGAGAATTGGTTATGAATGAGTCGCATAAGTCGAAGTATTCGATACATCCCGGATCGGATAAAATGTACCACGACCTGAAGAAAGTCTATTGGTGGCCGAATATGAAGGCAGATATTGCTCGTTACGTCAGTAAGTGTTTGACTTGCGCGAAGGTCCAGGCAGAACATAAGAAACCATCTGGATTGTTGGTACAACCAGAAATCCCGGAATGGAAATGGGAGAAAATCGCAATGGATTTTGTGACGGGTTTACCTAGGACTCCTAGTGGATGCGATATGATATGGGTAATTGTGGATAGGTTGACGAAATCTGCTCATTTCTTACCTATGAAAAAGACGGACAACATGGAAAAACTCGCCAGCGTGTACGTGAAGGAGATCGTCTGTAGACATGGAGTGCCGTTATCGATCATTTCGGATCGCGACAGTAGATTTACGTCGGAATTTTGGAAATCGCTTCAACGTGCGATGGGCACTGAACTGAGTTTAAGCACGGCTTATCACCCGGAAACTGACGGCCAGAGTGAACGAACGATTCAAACGATGGAGGACATGCTCCGAGCGTGCGTGATTGATTTTGGAGGAAGTTGGGAACGCCACTTGCCTCTGGTGGAATTTTCGTACAATAATAGTTATCATGCGAGTATCAAAGCGGCACCGTTCGAAGCATTGTATGGAAGGAAGTGTAGATCGCCCGTGTGTTGGAGTGAAGTAGGGGAAAGTCAACTGACTGGACCCGAAATGATTTTAGAAACGACAGAGAAGATCGTGCAGATCAAGAACCGACTACTTGCTGCGAGAAGCCGACAGAAGAGTTATGCTGATAACCGAAGGAAACCGTTGGAGTTTGAAGTTGGAGATATGGTTATGCTCAAGGTATCGCCGTGGAAGGGTGTAATTCGTTTTGGAAAGAAAGGAAAGTTGAGTCCGAGGTATATTGGACCGTTTAAGATCGTTGAACGAATTGGACCAGTAGCGTACAAGTTAGAATTGCCGACCGAACTTAGCGCTATTCATGACACGTTTCACGTATCGAACCTGAAAAAGAGTTCGGCGGACAAGGAATTGGTGATTCCTTTGGACGAGATTCGACTAGACGACAAAATGCACTTTGTGGAAGAACCTGTGGAAATTATGGACCGGGAGGTCAAGCGGTTGAAGCGTAGTAGGATTCCTATTGTGAAGGTCCGATGGAATTCTAAGCGTGGACCGGAATACACCTGAGAACGTGAGGACTTTTTCAAGGAAAGGTATCCTCATCTGTTCCAGTAGCACGAAATGTGAGTACAAGAAGAGGCGAGCGCCGGGACGTCGCTCTCTTTAAGGAGGGGTGGATGTGACACCCTAGAATCGAGGTCATTAACGTTACCCTAAATTACGCTAATTTTTGAAATTTTTAATAAATTTTAATTTCTATATTTATAAGTATTTTGGTTAGAGCCGATGTTCGAGGTTATAATTTTTACGATTGACGTTTTAAGAAGGACGATGACGATTACGATCCCGAGGGATGCCCAATTTCATATAATTTTTGACGATTTATCGATAATGTAATTTTTCGAGAATTTTATTTACGGTTCGTGTTAAGTTGAGTCGGGTGAGTTTTATAGCCTTCCGAGTACATTTAAAGTATCCCAAAAATATTTTGGAGCGATCGGGAAGATTTCCGACTCCCGTAAAATTTTCAAAATTGACAAATGAGTCGAACCCGCAAAGTTTTGAGGACGTTTTCTATTTAAGGACAAAAGAAGCAAGAAATTGCACAAAAGCCCCTCCCAACCCACCAAAAAGGCCAATTGGGACACAAACACAAACACACACAAAATTTACAAAAAAAAAATCAAACTCTCTCCCTCCTCTCTCTCTCAAGCCGACGGACACCCCCACCACCATCAAAAATCCACCAAAAATCTTCTTCCACTTGATTTTTCAAAAATCCAAGGTTAGACCACACTTAGTTTGGTCATTCCCCACATATTCATGTGCTCAAATCCAACATGCATTGACAAAAATTTTTCAAGATTTTTCCATATGATCCAAATTCGTTTTTGAGGCTAAAAGAGCTAATGCATGTTGATATTAAGTGTTATGGAAGTATAAACACCATGAAAACCCACCAAAATTAATTTGGTTGTGGTGATTGGGTCACCCAAACCCCACGGCAAAGGGGGTGTTTGGGGAGCCATGGTGGTTGTTGATTTTGCATGTTGTTCTTGTGATTGGTTCATTGTTTAAGGGTGTTTTACATAGGTTTTATTACTTGCATGTTCATTTTCTTTGATTCTTGATATTGAGATTGGTTGATCAATAGGGGTAGGATTGAAGTTTGATGTTAGGATATGTTTGGGAAGGCTTAGGATGATGTTTAGTGGTGGTTAGAAGTCTTGGAATCGAGTCTAAGCATGTTTTTGGTATGGTCATTTTTAGGCAGAAACATTTGGTCCATTTTATAAAAATTATTTTGTTTACAGGTCTTGAAAACTAAATGTAGTGATAGAGGGTTTTCCTAGCTTTAATTTGGTATAAGGTAGAGCCCGTGACTCAAAACGAGCTAAAAGTTATGACATTTTAAAGATCGGGTACCGGGAGACGAGGACTTTCATAATCCGAATTTGTGCAAAGTTTTAGTCAAATCCCGAGGGTCACAAGTATAAATTGGTGAATGGTCAAGGGTCAAAATTTGGTCCCTAACCTGTGTAAATGAGTCTATATGTTGACTTAAGTGTCAAAGAAGTCAAAGGTATTTTTCATATAGGTCAAAGAGGTCAAAATTGGTCGAAGCGCAATTTCAGCCCGTAAAATGTAGTCGTGGAAATGAGTTGCGTAACGGGTCGTAAAAGTAAAAACTTTTGTTGGGCTTAAAAACATGTTATCTACAGGTCATATAGGATTTTTGGAAATTTTGTCAAATTTTATAAGTGCGGTTTAATAAGGTAAAACAGCCCGTACTTTAGTCGAGTACCGGCGAGAATGAGTAAAAATGGATAGCGTAACTAATAAGAACGAATGGAATAAAATGAATGATACTTGTTGTTTTTGTTTTTGGCGTGAGTTATACTTGTCCTAAGTGACTTGTATATATGTATTTTATACAGTACCGTAAGTATTTAAATGAGATTACTCATTACGCGTT
The DNA here is from genome assembly GCA_025667525.1 of Glebionis coronaria. Classification (NCBI taxonomy): domain Eukaryota; kingdom Viridiplantae; phylum Streptophyta; class Magnoliopsida; order Asterales; family Asteraceae; genus Glebionis; species Glebionis coronaria. The sequence continues at coordinate 456,343,225 of CM046878.1, read as the reverse complement.
ATTTGTGATAGGTGTTGATTTACCCGGGCATCCGTAACATCGTCAGAGATCACTCCTCGAACTACCGACTACTTAAGATATAAGGTGTGAATTTATAGCCTCACTTATATTATTTCAAATTGTTTTACCCGCGAGGGAAATGCATGCTAGTTTTTAAAAGGAACGTATATCATGAATGATTGTTAGACCCGAAAGTTGCCTTAGAAATTGTGTTGAGTACCAAAGTTGCAAAAGTCCCTAAATTCATGAACTATTAACTATTGTCCTGCCCTCGAGTAGGGGGAAATAGCCGCTTATGCAATTTGTAGTACTACGGGGTTAACGACCCAATGCTAGCCGAGAAGCTGTACTTATAGTAAGTTCTGCGGTAGATTATTTTGTATGAGAAATAAGGTATAATTGCAACTGATGCCTTTAGAAGGGGCACTGGTTTCATCTGAATCATGCCGGTATATTTACGCGGGTGATTGAGTTAACGGATTAGTGTCATGAGCTTAAACACAATTGTCAGTATCCTGATTATAGTTTGTTTGATCGACAAGACTATAAATAATCACGAATGGTTTTTATTATATATACGTTCAAATGGATTGAAAAACCTATGAATTCCACTCAACGTTTTCGTTGACCAAATTTTTGGCATGTGTTTCAGGTAACCGCTGAGAAGTAGGATGGAGCATGCATGGGATGGATGTTGTGTGTACGGCTTGGTGTCCGCTTGTTTTTCCCTCCTTTTCTACTTAAACAATTTTTATGTTTAATGTCATGTGGTTGTAAACTGAAGTTTTTGGGGTTGAGATTCATGGGGACCGAAAACGCTAAACTCTGGGTACTATTTGGGGTTGGAAAAACTGTGGACATGTATTATCTAACAATTTTAATTTCAAGTTTTAAGTCGACGTCTTTTTAGCGTCGTTTGATATATCTTGTGTGCAATGAATACTATGTAGCACCCATTGTTGTAGTTCCGCTGCGCATAGCAAATGTGGGGGTGTTAGAGCTACTTTTTCCATATCCATTAATGGTTCTCTTCATGGCTATTTTAAGGGAAAGCGGGGTCTTCGTCAAGGTGATCCTATTTCCCCATATCTATTCACGCTCATTATGGAAGTTCTTACGCTTATGCTTCGTCGTAAAGTTAATGACTCGGATGCTTTTACTTATCACCGCCATTGTGGGGAGCTGGAATTGATTAACTTGTGCTTCGCAGATGATTTATTTCTTTTTGCTCATGGTGATCCTAGTTCGGCTTCTGTGATTATGGAGTCTCTTGAGGAATTCAAAGTGTTTCGGGATTGACACCTAGTCTTCCTAAGAGTACCGCATACTTTTGTAATGTTCTTAATCATATTAAGGTTACTATTTTACAGATTCTCCCATTTGAAGAAGGGCGGCTTCCAGTTATGTACCTTGGAGTTCCTTTGGTTTCTTCTAGGCTTGGGTGTAACGATTGTAAGGAGCTGCTTGATAGAGTGGTTGGGCGTATTATGGATTGGAAGAACAAGTCTCTCTCGATTGCGGGAAGGCTCCAATTAATTCGTTCAGTTATTGGTTCGATGCATGTTTATTGGGCTTCAATGTTCATTCTCCCCACCCGTGTTCTCCTTGATATTGAGCAGCGCCTTCGTGGGTTTTTGTGGTGTCAAGGAGGGTTGGGTAAGGGCAGAGCTAAGGTCGCATGGGAAGAGGTTTGTCTTCCGAAAGCTGAGGGTGGCCTGGATATTAGGCGTCTAGAGCATTTTAATAAAGCTCTTACGACGTCCCATATTTGGAAACTCCTTTTACGTAAGGAATATTTGTGGGTTGAGTGGATGCATGTGTATAAGATTAAAGACCGTAATTTTTGGACTATTCCTGCGCGTGGTAATATGTCTTGGAGTTAGAGAAAGATATTGCAGTTAAGGACCTATATTCGTGAGTTTGTATGGTACCGTATGGGTGATGGATCGTCCACTTCACTTTGGTTTGATAGCTGGTGCGAGGTGAGCCCTTTAGCTTCTTTCATATCTCATCGTGACATGTATAGGGCTGGATTGTCGACCAACACTAAGGTTAGTGACATTATGTCTCATGGGGAATATTTCAGTGGCCGCCTTGTTTGTTGAACAAACATCCTGTGGTTGCTACTATCGATACTCATAATTTTCATAGAGGTACAGATAAGTTTGAGTGGCGCCTTCCTGTTATTGGGCCTTTAGTTTTTTCTGTCAATACTGTTTGGCAGTCAATTCGGCCCCGTGATATGGACGTTCCATGGGTGGATGTTGTGTGGTTTTCTTTTGGTATTCCAAGACATGCTTTTAATCTATGGCTTATTATGAGACGTCGGTTGAAGACGCAGGATCTTCTTCATAGCTGGGAGATCCCGTCCGATCTCATGTCCTCATGCTCTTTATGTGAGCTTGTTCAAGACTCGCATGATCACCTATTTTTTTAGTGTCCTTTCTCTGCTCAGGCCTGGAACAAAGTCAAAACTATGGCGGGATTGGTTAATTCGGGTCCAGCGTTTCATACTATTATTCAGTCTCTCTTACCGTTTGCTAATAGGGACTTTTGGAGAAAAAGACACAAAAAAAACTCTCTCTCTATGGGCGATTTCGCAAACCCTAATTTCTTGTGCCTCCTAATTTGATTCTATTAGTCATCAATCATCATTTAACGTTTGCTTTATTGTTCTTATCATTGTTGATGCATTGAACTTCGCAGCTAGTGTAGTGAGTGAGGTAGGCTACGTGATTTTTTCACTCCCTATTTATTGCAATGAGCAGCTACTCCCGTTGATTATACATCTTCTTGATTGTCAATAAGCACTCTTTAGCTGATTCGACGTGATCTAAAGAATCTTATTCTAGGGATTTTTTAGGGTTTTGTGATCTGGTCTTAGGGGTTTTTTTAGATCTTAATATTTTATTATTGTTTTTGACAATATTTTAATGGAAGTGGGTTAGGGCTTGGTTTGTTCGTGGTGGCTGAAACCCTAATTAGGGTTTTGGTTTTTTCGTGCCTCAACGTTTGGTTTTCTGGTACATTTAGATCGTGTGTTTAATGAGAGAGATGGATAACAATACGAAGGATAAGAATGCTAGAGGGACGCAGAGTTCTCTTTTGCATGATTTGACGGCAAGGTTTAAGAAGACTGATGGGATCCCAATGCAGCCTAAGAGGGGAGCCACGTTATTTGAACCTCTTAAGGATGCTCCGAAACAATCTTTCGTTGCAGCATTAGCATCGGAGCAGCCTAGGAGGACACTTAAGTTTCGTACACTACATAGTGCATTGCCTGCTGCTAATATGGATTTTGTGTTGCCTATGGAGACTATTGCTCCAATCAAACATATATTCGCTAATTCTTTGGTGGGCTTCTTTGTAGGGAAAGGAATTCCATTTCCTTTGGTTGAAAATTATGTCAAAAATACGTGGTCGAAGTTTGGTTTTCAGAAACTAATGAGGGATGATGAGGGATTTTTTTATTTCAAGTTTGCTTCGAATAATGGCGTGGAATTGGTGCTAGAACAAGGACCATGGCTTTTCCGTAACGCTCCACTCATACTCACCAAGTGGACCCCTGATTTTGCTTTAACGAAGGGTGAAGTGACTAAAATTCCAGTATGGGTGAAGATTCATAACGTCCCAGTTCTTGCGTATTCGGAGGATGGCCTTAGTTTGATTGCCACGCAGATAGGAAAACCTATTTTGCTTTATGCGTTTACAAGCTCTATGTGTGGTGACACTTGGGGGCGTATTGGGTATGCTAGAGCTCTGATTGAAGTTAGTGCTCATAAAGAGCTAAAACAAGAAATTGTCATGGGTGTTCCGTTGGAAGATGGTACAGGTGATAAGGTTATTCGGATGCAAGTGGAGTATGAATGGAAGCCACCCATTTGTTCGGAGTGCAAGATCTTTGATCATTGTACTGAGCAATGTCCAAAAAGCATCAAGACTAAGCCGGTGGAATCTAATAAGACGGATGACCAGAATGATGGGTTCAGGGTTGTTATGCGTAGACGTAGGACAGATAAGACAAAGAATACTAACAACTCTCGCGCTTATGAAGGGATTAAAATATACAAACCTAAGACAGCGATGATTTGGGGAAAAGGTAATAAGGGACCAGATAAAGAAAAGATCAGCAAGGAGGAGTCAGTCACCCTAAAAAATAACTTTGATGCTCTGCTTGCTGATTATGATGTGGGAGACGGGGGAGAACCTAGTACTTCTGCGGGTATTATAAACAGTAGTGCGGATATTCATGCTTGGAATCTGATGATGAGAAGGTTGATGAGGAGGTGGTTCTTGAAACACCACCAAGCGCGTTCAAGGGGGCAAGCACTCCCTCACATCACGTTTCCCATGTTTAGTGTCGCTTCCTGGAATATAAGGGGTTTGAACCGTGCCCCTAAACAATCGGAGGTTCGCCATGTTGTTAATGAAAATAGGCTAAGTGTGTGCGATGTTCTGGAATCTCATGTAGAAGTATCGGTCCTTTCAAATATTTGTACGAGGGTGTTTAGATCATGGGACTGGACATCTAATGCTAGTCTATGTGATAAAGGCTGTCGTATTATGGTGGGGTGGGATACGGCTGTGGTGATGCTGATGGTTGTTGCCCAGACTAGACAAGCAGTCCATACCAAAATTTGTCCATAAAGCCACTAACAAAGTATTTTTCTGTATGTTTGTCTATGCAGATAATAATTATATTCATCGACGACAACTGTGGAATGAACTAGCCATTCACAAGCAGGTTACTCGTCATGAGTCTTGGGTTCTTATGGGTGATTTTAATGTTTCCCTTAATATAGAGGACACATCTTCAGGGTCTTCGACTGTTAATGCAGCTATGAACGACTTTAAAGATTGTATTAACTCTATTGAAGTTATTGATGCTGTGAGCACGGGACTGCGTTACACGTGGAATCAGAAACCTAGAAGTGGTGGGGGTATTATCAAGAAACTTGATCGTGTCATGGTTAACATGGCTTTTTGTGGCAGCTTTCCAGGTGCATATGCGGTATATCAACCGTACCGTAATTCTGATCATGCTCCATCCGTACTCCGTATTCCTGAACTTAGAAGGTCCAAGCCTAAACCTTTTAAGTTTTTTAATTTTTTGGCTTATAAGGCTCAATTTCAGGAGGTGTTGGCTCAGCATTGGAATGGGAATAGAACTGAGCACTTTATGTATCGGCTTGTGCAGAATCTTAAGGTGTTGAAGACTCCTTTACGAAAACTCTTGTATGCTAATGGTAATATTCACGAGCGTGTATCCCGGCTGCGTGCAAAACTGGATGAAGTTCAAAAATCCCTTGACACTAGTCCGAATGACAGTGTTCTAAGGGATGAGGAAACAGTTTATGTTCAAGCGTTTAATGAAGCAAAATTGGATGAGGAACGGTTTTTGAAACAAAAAGCGAAGGTGGACTGGTTGGAACTTGGAGACTCTAACTCAGCTTATTTCCATAAATCGGTCAAAAGCAGGAATCATAGAGTTTGTATTGAATGTGTTTGTGATTCTGCCAATATAGAGGTGACGGGCTCTCAGGTTCCACATGTTTTTGTTAATCATTTTCAGAACTTTCCCTTGACACTAGTCCGAATGCGTGCTGAACTGGATGAAGTTCAAAAATCCCTTGACACTAGTCCGAATGACAGTGTTCTAAGGGATGAGGAAACCGTTTATGTTCAAGCGTTTAATGAAGCAAAATTGGATGAGGAACGGTTTTTGAAACAAAAAGCGAAGCTGGACTAGTTGGAACTTGGAGACTCTAACTCAGCTTATTTCCATAAATCGGTCAAAAGAAGGAATCATAGAGTTCGTATTGAATGTGTTCGTGATTCTGCCAATATAGAGGTGACAGGCTCTCAGGTTCCACACATTTTTGTTAATCATTTTCAGAACTTTCTAGGTGTTGCTACACCGTGTATGCCTTTGGAGTGGAATGACATTTTTTTATGCAAGGTTCAGTCCACTACGAATAGCTTTATGGTTCAGCCTGTTTTTGATAATGAAATTAAAGATGCCATGTTTGCTATTGGTGAGGATAAGGCCCCGGGGCCAGATGGGTATACTTCAGCTTTCTTCAAACATGGTTGGGACATTGTTGGTGGTGATGTGTGTAAGGCTGTTAGGGATTTTTTTGTGAATGGTCAAATCCTGAAAGATATTAATCATACTATTCTTCCGCTTATCCCAAAGATCTCGACTCTAACAAAAGTTACTGATTATAGGCCTATCTCTTGTTGTAATGTTTTATACAAGTGCATTAGCAAGATTGTTACACGCCGTATTATGAAGGGTATTAAGAAAGTTGTGGGGGATAACCAATCTGCTTTTATTCCGGGTAGGCGTATCACAGATAACATCCTTCTTACCCAAGAATTGAAGCATAATTACCATAGAAAAAAGGGGTCCCCGAGGTACGCGTTTAAGATTGATATTCAAAAAGCTTATGATACCGTTGATTGGCGTTTTCTTAAATGCATATTATGTCAGTTTGGTTTCCATCCTACTATGGTGAAATGGATTATGGCATGCATTACTTGTGTTTCATATTCGATCTCCATTAATGGTGATGTTCATGGGTTCTTTAAAGGTAAACGTGGTCTGAGACAGGGTGATCCATTATCGCCTTATTTGTTTACTTTGGTTATGGAGGTGTTGACATTGATTCTTAAATGTAGGGTTCGTGATTCTACCTCCTTCGGGTTCCACAAGAACTGTGAGGAGCTAGGCATTATTAACTTATGTTTTGGTGATGACTTGTTTATCTTTGCTAGAGGAGAAGCCAATTCAGCCAGAGTTATCATGGACTCCCTTAATGAATTTAAGTTGGCTTCGGGATTGACCCCTAGTTTACCTAAGAGTACAGAATTCTTTTGTAATGTGCCTTTACATGTGAAGCTTGCTATTTTGGATATTATGCCATTTGCAGAAGGTACCTTACCGGTGAAATACCTTGGTGTACCTCTTATTTATACTAGGCTTTTTCCTCGAGATTGCAAAATTCTTGTGGAACGAGCTAAAGATCGTATTGGGGATTAGAAGAATAAGTCGTTGTCCTTTGCGGGCAGGCTTCAACTTTGTAAGTCGGTTATTCCTCTTTGCATGTTTATTGGGCTTCAGTTCTTGTTCTCCCTATGGGGATTATTCATGATATTCAGCTAGCTATCCGGGGATTCTTGTGGTGTAATGGGGATTTAGCGAGGGGAAAGGCTAAGGTTGCTTGGAATCACATATGTCTCCCGAAAAAAGAAGGGGGTCTTGGTCTAAGGAATCTTGCTATTTTTAATGAGGCCTTAATGACTACTCATATTTGGAACCTTTTTAATAATAAGGAATCGTTATGGCTTAAATGGATTCACATGTACAAGCTCCGTGGGAGTTCACTTTAGGATGTGCCTATCAGGTCTGATTTGAGCTGGGGGTGGCGCAAGATTTTACAACTACGCGGGAAGATCCGTCCATATGTTTGGAAGAATATTGGTAATGGCCAATGTACTTATATGTGGCATGACAGGTGGGATATCCAAGGTCCTCTTAGTAACATTCTAACTCCACGTGACGTTACTAGGGAGGGCTGTGGATTATCAGAAAGTGTGGCTGTTCATATCACTCATAATACAGGGGTGTGGCCTCAATCTTGGATCGCGGAAGCTCCTATTCTGCAACAGGTTCCGGTTCTAACCCTTAATGATCAGCCGGATGTTACGTTATGGAGAGATTCTCAAGGTAATATTTTAAGATTTTCTGTTTATGAAACCTGGGAAGTATTGCGTGATCGAGGCACAGTAGTACCTTGGTATAGAATTGTTTGGTTTCCCCACTGTATACCTAGGCACGCTTTTCATCTGTGGCTCGTTATGAGGCGTAGTCTGAAGACTCAAGACCGCATGCGGCATTGGGACATGGTTAATACAGATAACACCCAACTTATGTGCCCGTTGTGTGAAACACAATTGGATTCTCATGAACACCTTTTCTTTGAGTGCTCCTTTGCCGTGCAGATTTGGTTTGGTGTTCGATCATTAGCAGGTATGGAGAATATTGGACCAAGGTTAGATGATATTATTTAGTACCTACAACCTATTGCAAGGCAACGTACGACGAAAGTGTTTTTGGAAGACTTATATTTGCTGCTACTGCATACTATGTGTGGAATGAACGGAATGCTCGTCTTTTCAGAAAGGTCAAGGGTTCCAGGACAGAAATTGTTGACATCATAATGATTACGATTCGTTTGAAACTCTTAACGTTCAAATTCAAGAATACGACGGCTGTTAATGACTTGTTGGCAAGATGGAAGATGAATGCTTCGTTTAGGCTTTATGTCTAGATTGTTTTGTTTGTGTTTTGTTTAGTTCTGCGTTGTAGGGCATGTCCTACACGCTCGTAGTTCTAGTTTCTCTTGAGGTTAATGTGGTACAAAACCACATTCCATTGTACTTAATTTTATTGTGATTAATACCATTTACCGGGGTAAGGTTACCCTTTTACCAAAAAAAACCGTTTGCTAATAAGAGAACGTCGAAGGCAGTTATTGCTAAGCTTGTTCTGGCTGCGAGTGCGTATTATGTTTGGCAGGAACGAAATGGTCGTCTGTTTAAGGGCATTAAGCGCTCTGTTGATCAGATTGTCAATTGTATTATAGTGGCCGTTCGAGGTAAGCTCCTTTCTTGCAGAATTAAAGAGTTTGTGGAGATATGGAAGCTGCCGGAGTCTATCCTTTTCTAGTTTCATGTCTTCAGTGTTCAATTTATGTACTTGTAGGGTGGTATTCCAATAGGTGTTATTGGTTATGTTTGCTACAGGTTCTAGTCATATGGCATGTCGTATGACTTAGTGTGTTCTAGCGTTGCTTGAGGTTAATGTGGTTTTCAGCCACATTCCATTGTACTTCATTGTTTTTTTGGTATATATATTTTATCGGGGTTGTTCCCCTTTACCAAAAAAAAGGCTGAGTGAATTCATAGATTTGAAAATAATTTGAATACAAGATCCTTTTTCCTAAGCTACGTTATTATTCGCTCATAAGTTAAATAGTAAATGAATCAATGCAATAAGCTTATGATCCTGCTGCTAGACATATCAGAAACCAACAATTGCCCTTATGAGGAAGTCTGCCAAACTATCCTGTATAGCAAAATAAAGTATGCCTGTTTGACCACTGAGGTGCTAGCAAGTGCGACTTGCCTAGACAGGGGATGTCATTCCCCAAATAGTATCATTTAAAATATTCGCATTCATTTTCAAGAAATGATTAGCGGTTCACAATTAAAAAGGGACTTTAAGGCAGCAGTAAACATAGTTTCAATAATCATATATGCGAAGCATACTAAAAATACTTGTATTCCATTTTAACATATACCCCCCTCATGGGTTTTCAAATCATTTAAAAGTAGTATACATTAGTGAGGCTACGAACTCACCTTAGGTCCAATAATCTTGACGGGTTTATATCACACAGAATAACTTGAGCTAACAATCAAGAACTTGGTCTCACACCAACCTGGTTTAACATATTTGGTATAGTATTAAGTCTTTGATTTTGAGTTCTACATTCTTGTATATTACTTATGTATTCTTTAATTGTGATAATATTGTATCATTGTTCAAGCTATTATACTCAGAATCCAATCTTTAAACGTTTGAGGAGCGAGGGCACTTTAAATCGTAAACCCAACCATTCAGTCAGAACATAAAAAAACGTAATATCGAGATGGATCAACTTTGTACAAAGTTCCTTACTAACATGACACATAGTATAATATATATTATTAGAAATTTCTTCAAAAACTAGTATGTTCCTTTTATATTTATATATTTCATCCTTTAGTTTCATAATTGGCAAAAATAGTCCTTATACTTTATAATAATTTAGAAAATATGTTTCATTATATAGTTTCCATCCATATATTTTCATAAATGACCAAATTAATCCTTTAAGTTTATAATTTTAGAATAATTACCTTTTTAACACAAATTTCATAAGTTTAGCATATTTACACTTTTAACCCTTTAAGTATATAGTTTTAATATTTACAATTTCAACCCTCAATATTTAACCTTAGGGTCTCAAAATTTTCAACATTTTTTCTTATAGCTCTAACTTTCACAAAATGACACTTTTAGACAAAAATGTTATATAGTTTTAAAAATGACAGTTTTAGTCCTTATACTTGTAGAAATCATATAACAACCTCAAAAATGTACCAAATGATCTAGGATTTTAAAACATATTGATAATCATAATAAAAACACTTTACCAGAATTATAGCTTTTGAAATGGATTTAAGTCATTATTTCATGTAAAATACAAAACTAGGGTTTTAAGACATCTTTAGCTTATAACTTTCATTTAAATTGATCAAATGACTTAATTCTTTTTAGATTATCTTTCTAACATAATTTTGGCATTATTAAAAGTATAAGAATTCATTATGACAATATCAAAGGTTAGTTAACATAAAGATTACCTAGGTAGCTCCAAAATGTCTCCTTATGACTTCTTATGAACACTACTTGCTACCAAAGCTTCAACGGATTTAATAGCTTCCTTCTAGACCTGGCTTTTGGTCTTATCGGATGTCCTAGGACGTATATAGAAGTGAATATGAAGAATGGGTAGGAGATTATAAGAAAACGGGGTGCAAATTGGAATGAAGTCCATTCGCCCCTATTTATAGTATTTCCAACACTTAGGCTCCAATTATTGCTATGAAAAGTGTAACTCAGCTAGGAGAATGACTAAGGGATTCTATGGAGGTCTATTCAAGTATAGGTAATGAGTATACAAGCTAGTTTCAAACAAATCTTCCACTTGTTGCTAGAAATGATCACGGCAAGGATATGGATGAGAACGGTGATGTGCAGCTTCAAGTAGGTAATGCACCTACTTGTCACCACATGTAAAATATTTTACAGCATCCTAAATATCTGATTTTCAAACTTATAATGGGAGGGAAAGTGTTTAAAACAAGTTTTGGAGGGAAAAGGTAAAATCGGGTTGTAAAACTAGGGCTTGTAACTTATACTTTGTAATTTTGGTGATTAGGGTTTCAAGAAAGTGATTAGTGAATTATTAAGGTTTAATTAGGGTTTAGAAATTCTATTTATAATATTTAGGTCCTTGGTTTGATGTTTAACAAAGGTTTGATGTGAAAATGGGAAGAAAACTTATGTAGATTATGGTTTATAATGATCTAGGTTTAAATCTTAGTAAAATGCATTATCCTTCAATTATCTAATGATGTAAACTTAGTTTAGGTCCTAGAAATTTTGTTTTGAATTTCCAATGAGTTCTCACACTTGGTTTGATAGGTTAGTTCAGGTAAACATGTCTAAAGAGTGAAAATACTTATTTTGACCTAATTTACAAGTCATGCATTAAAATGTTGTACCTTGTCCATTAGGGTACTTGTAAATTGTCTTAACATAATCTTATAACCTTAATGAAATTCTATAAGTTTTTGTAGACTTATCCTAAAATACTAGGTAAAGATTCTATGTAGATTTCTTAATATAACAGTTTCTAGGTTACTAATCCTAATGACTTTCTATTTTGGGTATTAAGGGTTTATCTATTAATGTAAGCTTATTCTAGGTCATATATAGTATGTTTATGACTTCTAGGGTTTCTACATTCTTAGTTTAAGGTTTATATAGGTTCATCATATCTTAGGGATAATTATGGGAGCTTAAAATCCTATGCTTTGATAACTTGTACTTTGTGCTTTATGAAGTTGTAACTTATATTGATACAAATGTATTAACTTAAAATGATACTTAGTTGAGTTTTTTAATTGGTTGCAAAAGATTAGACTCTAATTCATTGTAGAATAGTTTTATATGCTAATTTTGGCTATTAGGTCTTAATTTGTAATTAGCTTTGTATTAGTGAATATTAGTACTTTGTGATTTCTTATCTCTTCTTTATATAGTAGATTAGAACTAATATATTTTATTGGTTATAAATACATAGTTGTTGTAAAATTATATTGCTTGAAATATTTTCTATCAAAGGTTTCTAGGTGATGATCTAGACTATTATGTACACTTATTTGTATTTTAGCTTTGTATGGTTTACTTATTCTTGGATAACTTTATACTTCTATATGAAATCCTTGTGCTCATTCCTTATTTACTAGTTCATATGTATTATGTTTTCATACTTTTACAATCCTTGAGTTCATCATTCATTTATAGAGATTCTAAGGTTACTAAGGGAATTTAGGCTATTATTACATTTCTTGAAATGTTCTGTACTTGTTAAATTACCTATAAGCTTATACTTGTTATATACATTGTATTTACAACATATAGCAATATGTTGATATGGTTGTTCAGGTTGTGAGAAGTAGTTCTTCTTACCAAGTAATGCATAAAAAGCAAAAATTTCTAATGGATTTTCCACTTCCATTCAAACATAGCATATATCACACTTGTGAAATTTATGGGTTGTCATAGCCTCTTCCCCTTAAAGAAATCTCGTCCTAAGATTATAAAAGGGGAAAATATACAAATAAGTTACTAAAGTTTGCTTAAATGTTCACCTAAGTTACTAAAGTATTTTTGGTTACAAAAAGGTTACTCAAGTATACGGGTTAGTTATATGAGTTACTAAAGTTTTAAAAAGTTACAATTAGGTTACTCTGAGTGTGGGCAACCTGTTGGTAACCTGTTGTTATGGCCACGTCAACACTTTGTGGGTCCCACCTCAAACAAGAATGTTGTTGACTCCTCAATGTTCGTTCATCAGCACAACGATCACCATCACCAGTTCTCACCGCCACTGGATCTACAGAAAAAAACGCTACCACTGAAAAAAGATTGATGTCACTCTCGCCAGCCACCACAACCTCCGGCCATCGTAACCGATCCACAACTAAAACCACCGTCACCCATTCATTCGGCACACACACACCCTTCTTCGGCCGTCAACCCAATCGGGATAGTTGCTCATCATGTTTTAGTGAAAAAGTAAAATGAAAGAATTTGAAGATAGCTTAGGAGCATATTGTTTGGAACGATCATTTTTCTTGAATCATGCGTTATTAGGATACGCATAATTTAAAAATAAAAGATAATTTACTCTTTAAACGAATAAAAAATAAGTAATTTCACGCCGACACTTACCGAATACCAAGGGTTAAAAAAAACATAGAGAGTAACTTATTTAACCTGTTACCTTAACTTTAGTAACCTATTTGTAAGGAAAACAAACTTTAGTAACGTAGATGAACATTTTGGCAAACTTTGGTAACATTTTTATGTTTTAACCCATTAATATTATATGCCACGTCACTTAGTTACCGGTAACAAAAGGTTGCAACCAACAGAGTAACTTATATAACCGGTAACCCAAACATAAGTAACTGATTTGTAACCAAAAATACTTTACTAACTTAGGTGAACATTTAACCAAACTTTAGTAACTTATTTGTCTATTTTCCCATTATAATAGTAAGGTAGTGTACTAAAGGCAAATATAGTTTTCGCGTGCTAAAATTCCTTTTAATATTCCATTCACATACTTATGAATATTGTTGTTATATTATCTTCAATCAATCTCTTCTAATAGAGTTATTATAAAATGAACATTTATGAAGCGTCAATTTATATACTAACCATTAAGATTTTAATGTAATCTATAAAGATTATTAAGATAAATACAAATGTACCACTTAATCAGATAAGTCCTTTTTAGATTTCAAAATACGAAAGGAAGTGTGATTATTTCTGAGTTCTTTTGGAAAAATTCAATTTAATAAGTCACAATTTAATCCGAAATCTTGAATTAATTATCGCTTTCTCCAAAATCAACTTGGGTTATAAAGAAAAGATCTTTCTAAAGTCGATATTAAGAAAAGAATTGTGATTGTGCTTTATAAAGTTTTCTCACAATTCACCCTTTTAATCCAGTAGATAGTTAATAGTCATTACTTATTGTACTATGAAGTTTTATCCTAACAATACCTTTATAGGGTAAGTGTAATTCCAAGTAATATAATGCATACATGGAGTATGAAATTCTAATATCTGGATAATTCTCTCACTTTAACCATAGGTATAAGGGATAATATTCTTTTTAATGTATTCAAAACTATAGATATTGGTACTCTATGTCAACAGATTATTTTAGGTATAGCCTTGTCAGAGTCTATATATCATTAATAAAATACAATTGACAATAATTCAGATGGCGTCATGTCTTATCTTAAGAAATTCTGAAAAATCTTATTTCTTGTTCTTGCCTATCTTCAAAAAGAAAATTCAGGTTTGAACATTTACAAATTCTGATTTCGAAATCTCGTCAAGATATGAGTTGAATATTTAGTCATAAAGGTCAAGTATATATATTATTCTAAGTACATATATAATATAAATAAGTTGTACTACCAGATAATGAAGTAAAATTACAAAAATAATACTTATAAGAGATGGAAATTAAAAATCACAGATTTTAATGATAAAACTCACATATGTTTATAACATGTATTTATTTACAAGATATGGAATAAAAGAAAACTTAGAAATTAGTCTTGCTCTAAAAGTATCGTGTTTAATGACCTCTTTTGAAGAAATTCTGGTACTTAGCTGGGGCAGGGTCCTTTGTGATGCAGTAGACACTTCACGCAAAGAGGAAGCTTTCTAGCATAACTTTTGTATCCTAGTGTTTTGGGAAGTTTAACCAAGTTGGGATTTGTGTAATATAAATGGGGAAAATAGGGATCATAGGAAATATTTAGGGGATTAGGTTCCGTTTCAGCAGAATCATCTTCTTCTTCTTCACTAAATTTACATTTAAGGGTATTTAATTTTTGCACTAGATTGTGCTTGATTACGTGATCCATCAATTTCTGAGAAATATAAATGGCTTCTTCTAAACTTTGGGGTTTAGAAATAGTAATCATTTTCTTGAATCCTTGCGGAAATACTTTGATAAAAGCTTTCATCATCCTTTGTGAATTAGCGATAGGACATATTTTTGCTAACTCTTGAAATTTTCGCAAATAGGTATTAAGATCATTTCCTTGTGTCACTAGATAGCAAAATTCCTTTGTCACTTTCTCGATTTCTATTAAGGGATAATATTGGATCATTAGAAGGCACTTAAAATCTAACCACTTCATCTTTTGAGCTCCTTCTACTCCAACGAGTTGAGAATAGTAATTCCACCACGATAATGTTTTAGTAGTTAAACTACTGATAGCAAGCTTCACTTCACGATCCTCGGTACAACCATTTTGGGAGAAAATCGTTTCAGTTCTTTCGATCCAATGTGTGATACTAATAACATCTTCGGTTCCTTGGAATTTATATAACTGACTAGTTATAAAATTTTCCGTCGAAGTATTCTTTACTATTTTAAAAGTTGGTATTTTCAAAGCTACAACAATTCCATCGTTAATTATTTGTTGAAGTCCTTCGGGAGTTAGGATAGAAGATATCGATGTCCTATGGGCGATTCTCAATGTTTATAACATTTATTTATTTACCAGATATGGAATAAAAGAAAACCTAGAAATTAGTCTTGCTCCAAAAGTATCGTGTTTAATGTGTCATTTTGAATTTAGAAGACAAATTTTTGATGTTTAGATATACTTGTCTTATTAAGCACTTTCCATATGAAAGGACTAACAGTGTAAGTGCATATAAACCCTAATCTCTCTCCTATGGGCGATTCTCAATACCTCTTCCTTTGGCGCCTCTAATCTGCTCTGTTATTTCACCAATCATTGAATAATGGTTGATTAATTTATCTTGATTCTATTGCTATCTCATCAAATAACTTATGATAAGACATAGATTGTGATTTTGGTCCCCCTATTCTCTTTATGATCAGTTATCTTCGTGGGGCGTGGTGGTTTCTTAGGGTTTATTAGTCATTCATTATTTGATTCGACGTGTTGTACAGAGCCGTTATTAGTGACGTTTTTTAGGGTTTGAGTGTTATCCATAGTTAGGGTTGTGCTTATTATTTTATCTGTTTATTTCATGGAGGTGGATTAGGGTTTGGTGACTATTCGGCTTCCAAACCTTTTTAGGGTTTTGTCGGCTTGGTTATCTGAGCCCTAATTCTGTGCGCCGTTTTGGAATGTGGATTTGACTGTATTGGTCTTTGTGAGAGATGGAGGAGACGGGTGTTGTTGAGAAGGAAACACAGGTTGATGGTGAACCTACTATTACCGAGCAGCCTTTGAATGAGGGTACTAAAAAGAAGGTGATTAAATCGATACTCAAAAAGCCAGGTTCATCACATGTGGGTGAGCCGTTTGGGGCACGTAAGCCTACTAGGGTTTTTGGGGGTGTTGATGATACTACACAATGATTTGCTTCAGTTGTTAATGAGAAGCTGCGTGGTAAGGCGGTTTATATTAAGGAGATGAGAAGCAGTGCAGTGGTAAATGGTGCTAGGGTTGCTCTTCCTATGGCAGCGGTTGATGAGATTAGATCTTGTTTTTCTAACACGCTGTATGGATATTTCATTGGGAAGAGGCTTGCGTTTCCGTTGGTGGAAAACTATGTGAAAAATGCATGGCCTAAGTATGGCTTGAAGCGTGTGCAGCTTCATGAAGATTTTTTCATGTTCCAATTTGAATCAAAAGAGGGTATGGATGGTGTGTTAGAAAATGGTCCTTCTCTTATTCGGCCAATACCTTTGTTTCTTAGTGTTTGGACTCGAAACACTATCCTTAGTGTTTCTTAGTTTTCTGGGATGTGCCTATCACGTCTGATTTGAGCTGGGGGTGGCGCAAGATTTTACAACTCTAGGGGAAGATTCGTCCATATATTTGGAAGAATATAGGTAATGGTCGATGTACTTATATGTGGCATGACAGGTGGTATGTTCAGGGTCCTCTTAGCAGCTTTCTAACTCCACGTGACATCACTAGAGAGGGCTTTGCTTTATCAGAAAGTGTGGCTGATCATATCACTCATAATACAGGGGTATGGCCTCAATCTTGGCTCGTGAAAGCTCCTATTCTTCAGCAGATTCCGGTTCCAACCCTTAATGATCAGCCTGACGTTACGTTATGGAGAGATACTTAGGGAAATCTATTAAGTTTTTCTGTTTATCAAGCCTGGGAAGTATTGCGTGATCGAGGTATAGTAGTACCTTGGTATAACATTGTTTGGTTTCCACACTGTATACCTCGGCATGCTTTTCATCTTTGGCTCGTTATGATGCATAGTCTGAAGACACAAGACCGCATGCGTCATTGGGATATTGTTAATACAGATAGCTCTCAACTTATGTGCCCGTTGTGTGAAACACAAATGGATTCTTAAGATCACCTTTTCTTTGAGTGGTCCTTTGCTGTGCAGATTTGGTGTGGTATTCGTCCGCTGGCGGGTATGGAGAATATTGGCCCGAGGTTAGATGATATTGTTCATTACTTACAGCCTATTGCAAGGCAACGTACGGCGAAAAGTGTGTTTGGAAGACTTATTTTTACTGCTACTACCTACTATGTGTGGAATGAACGGAATGCTCGACTTTTCAAAAAGGTTAAGCGATCCACGACAGAGATTATTGACATCATAATGGTTACGATTCGTTTGAAGCTCTTAACGTTCAAATTCAAGAATACAACGGCTGTTAATGATTTGTTGGAAAAATGGAAGGTGAATGCATCGTTTAGGCTTTATGTCTAGATAGGTTGTTGTTTTTTTATTAGTACTACGTTTTTAGGGCATGTCCTAAACGCTTGTAGTTCAAGCTTTGCTTGAGGTTAATGTGGTACACAACCACATTCCATTGTACTGAATATTTTCTTTGTGATTAATACCATTTACCGGGGTATACCCTTTTTACAAAAAAAAAACACTATCCTTAAGCAGAATGTAATTATCCAAGCCCCGGTTTGGGTGAAATTGCACCATGTCCCTATAGTAGCTTATTCAGAGATAGGCTTGAGTTTGATTACTACTCAAATTTGAAGTCCACTCATGCTTGATACCTACACGAGTAACATGTGTCTGAGCTCGTGGGGAAGGAATACTTATTCTCGGGCCCTTGTGGAAATTTCGTCAGAGAATGAGCTATTGGAGTCTATTTTTATTGCTATTCTGCTAAGTAATGGAGAGGGGCATTCGTTGGCCACTGTGGAGGTGGAGTATGAATGGAGTCCTCCCTGGTGTAATAATTGCAAGATTTTTGACCACAAAACCGATGCATGCCCTAAAAACCCTAAGAGTGATGAGCCTGCTAGTGCTAATGGGGATAATGAAGGGTTTGTGGAGGTCAAGAAGAAAAAGAAGCATACGAAACAACCTGCCAAATCTAGGCAGATTGAGGGTATTAAGTTAGGCAAGCAGCCCCTTAATATTCAATACCGAAAACAAGATCCTAAGGCTGTCAGTGGTGCTAAAAACAAGAATGATAAACTTAAAGCACCGGTACAGTCTAAGATTACTGTTACGAACTCATTTAGTTCGCTGATTGTTGATCCGTCTGATGATACAGTTTGGGAGGATACATCCCTTAAGAATGATCCTATCAATGCAAGTGATAGTGAAGCTGATGAGGAACTCGTGTTGGAGGGTCCTAATGCTAAATGTATAAGGGAAAGCAATCATGCATCTTTGGTGTCCTCATGATTGATTTTGGCTCATGGAATATACGGGGCCTGAATTTCTCCCCGAAACAAAGTGAGGTTCGATAGGTCATTTCAGAAAATAATTATCGATATGTGCTATATTGGAGTCCTATGTTTATGATCCGAATCTCCAAAGGTTGTGTTCTCTAGTCTTTCGGCATTGGGATTGGACGACTAATGGTAGCTGCTGTTCTAAGGGTGCGCGTATCTTATTAGGATGGAATCACAATGAGGTGGATGTTGTGGTTATTAACCAGGATGAGCAAGCCATTCATGCTCGTGTCTAGTTAAAACTTGAACGTAAAGAGGTGTTTTGCACTTTTGTTTATGCTATGAATAAATATACTCAACGGCGTGATCTGTGGAGGAGTTTATGTGTTCATAAACTTCATGCTCAGAATCGGTTGTGGATGCTTTTGGGAGATTTTAATGCTACTCTTCACTTAGGGGAGACTACGGCTGGATCTTCTAATGTTGACATTGCTATGTGAATTCTGTGAATGTCTGGAGGATATAGAAGTTACGCATGCTCAACAATCAGGCCTTCGATTTACTTGGACTCAAAAACCGAAAGGTATGGATGGTCTTCTTATGAAAATCGATCGTATAATGACTAATTTGGAGTTTAATAATGTTTTTATGGGTGCCCATGCTGTGTTCAAGCCTTATCGTATCTCTGATCACTCGTCAGCGATTATGTGTATTCCTACGGTTACTAGGTATAAACCGCGACCATTTAAATTCTTTAACATTGTGATTCATAATGATAAATTTAAAGATACTGTTTTGGAAGTTTGGTCAGCTCAGGTTAGTTGGTTTGTTATGTTCAAGGTTTCTAAGCGCCTTAAAATGTTGAAGAAACCCTTGCGTAAGTTACTAGTTGATAAAGGTAACTTGCATGAGAATGTTATTCGACTTCGTGGTGATCTTGATAAAGCTCAAATTGACTTAGATGTTGATCCTAACAAGGCTGGGTTGCGTGAAGTTGAAGCATCAGCAGTTGGGGCTTTCAATGAGGCGGTTATTCTTGAAGAAGGATTTATGAAACAAAAGCCAAGATTGATTGGCTGAGAGAAGGTGATTCAAACTCAGCGTTTTTACATAAAGTTGTGAAGAGCCGAATCAGTAGAAGTCGTATTGATGCTGTTACCGATGCAGATGGGCAGTTGTTTGAAAATGAACAGGTTGCCGAGGCTTTTGTGTCACATTATGAATGTTTTCTTGGTCAATCAGGCCAGCATGCTAATCTTAATATGTTAGATTTTTTCCAAACGCGGATTGCTGATGAGGTTGCTCTTGACATGACACGTACTGTGTGACAAGGCAAGAGGTTAAAGAGGCATTATTCTCTATGGGCAGTGAAAAATCTCCTGGTCCGGATGCGTATACGGCGACATTTTTTAATGCGTTGTGGGATATTATTGTAGATGATATTGTGGCTGCGGTGAAAGAGTTTTTTACTAATGGTAAGCTTCTTAAAGAGTGGAACCATACAATCATTGCTCTTGTCCCCAAGGTGAGATCGCCATCTTGTGCCAATGATTATCGCCCTATCTCTTGTTGTAATGTCTTATTTAAATGCATTACCAAGATCTTAGCTAATCGCATTAAGGATTGCCTAAAGACTATTGTTAGTCTTAACCAATCGGCGTTTGTTCCTAGTAGAAACATTGCGGATAACATTCTTCTTACACAAGAGTTGATGCATAATTACCACTTGGATCGAGGCGAGCCTAGATGGGTTTTAAAGTTTATATTCAAAAGGCTTATGATACGGTGGATTGGTGTTTTCTTAGATAGATTCTTGTGGGGTTTGGTTTTCATAGTCGTATGGTTGCATGGATTATGGAGTGTGTCACCACTACGTCTTTCTCTATCAGCATAAATGGGTCTTTACATGGTTTCTTTAAAGGCAAGAGAGGCCTTCGGCAGGGATATCCTCTATCTCCTTATTTGTTCACTTTGGTTATGGAGGTCTTATCCTTGATGCTTAGAAGACGGGTTTGTGAGGCTCCGAATTTTAAGTATCATAGATATTGCTCAATGTTGGAGTTGATCAATTTATGTTTTGCTTATGACCTATTCCTATTCTCCTATGGGAATGTTAGTTCGACTATGATTATTAAAGAGGCGCTTGATGAGTTTAAAGAGGTGTCGGGTCTTGTCCCGAGTCTTCCGAAGAGTACCGCTTATTTTTGTAACGTGGTTAATCACATGAAACTGTCGATCCTTCAGATTCTTCCATTTGAAGAAGTTCGTCTTCCGGTTAAGTATCTTGGTGTACCTTTGGTCACTTCCCGCCTAATGGTTAGAGATTGTAAGGAGCTCGTTGATAAAGTGCAGGTTCGGGTTCAAGACTGGAAGAATAAATCCTTATCCGCGGCATGGAGGCTTCAACTTGTTCAATCGGTTATTGCTTCTATGCACATTTATTGGGCTTCGGTTTTTTATCATTTCGTCTCGAAATTTACTTGATATTGAGAAGATTATGCGAGGGTTTCTTTGGTGGCATCTTTGGGAAAGGTAGAGCTAAAGTGGCTTGGGATATAGTGTGTCTTCCTAAGGATGAGGGTGGTCTAGGTCTTCGCATATTAGACATCTTTAACAAAGCTGTTATGGTCTCTCATATTTGGAAATTGTTGGTGCTCAAGGAGTCCTTGTGGGTTTGATGGGTCAATGAATACAAGTTGAGGGGTCGTTCTTTGTGGGAGATCCCCTTTCGTGGTAATATGTCGTGTGGATGGAGGAAAATTATTCATCTACGACCGATCATTAGAGAGTTTTTGTGACACGAGGTGGGTGATGGTACCTTGATTTCTATTTGGTCTGATATGTGGTGCTCGGCTAGTCCTTTATCAGCTTTCATTACGTCCCGGGATCTTCATACATCAGGTCTTTCCCCGTCTACAACAGTCAGAGATGTTGTACATAATGGTTCGTGGTCTTGGCCTCGGTTTCTGGTGGAGAAGTATCCAGTTTTGAACACAATTGTTGTTCTAAATATTGTGGAGGGTGTTCGAGACAGTTTATCTTGGCAGCAAGGGATTGGTATTACTCATCCATTTTCTGTCTCTACTGTATGGTCTTCTATTCGTTTCCGCAACACTAAGGTTGATTGGTATGCTATTGTTTGGTTCCCGAGCAGTATTCCTAAGCATGCTTTTAATCTATGGCTGGTTATAAAACAAAGGTTAAAGACGCAGGACCGTGTTGCTATATAGGATGTTTCGGCTTCACTGGCCGCTGTATGTCCTTTATGTGATATTCAGCCCGATTCTCATGAGCATCTTTTTTTCGAATGTCCATTCTCCCAACAGGTTTGGAACCGTGTCAGGTATTATGCGCTTATCTATGGAGTAACGCCTATTTTTAATTCAATTATATGCGTGGTTCAGCCTAGAGCTAAAAGGAGAACTATTGGAACTACTATTGCTAAGTTAATCCTTGCAGCTTCGGCTTACGTTATTTGGCAAAAGAGGAATTGGTGGCTATTCAAGTTGAAGAAGAGGTCGTTTATGCAGGTTAGTGACTGTATGATTGCCTCGGTGCGTTTAAAGCTTTTGTCGTGTCGTTGGAAGAAGACTACGGAGGATGTTCAATATGCTCAGATTTAGAGCATGCCGAAATCCATATTTAGTTAATTATGGTTGTTTTTCTATGTCTTTGTGCCATTAGGTGGTTCTTCCTATTGGCGTGAGTGGTTTTGTAATAGGTTGATATCATATGGCTTGTCATGTGATTGTGGTAGTTCAAGTTCTCTAGGTTGGGGTTAATGAAAAGTCACATTCCATTGTATTTAACGGTTTTTTGGGAATATATATTTTACCGGGGAAAGTCCCCTTTACCCAAAAAAAATAAGCACTTGCCATATGTGTATACATACAATGCTTTACGAGTATATTTTTCAAAAATTTTAAGATACATCATATAATATTAGGGAATAGGTTTATAGGGCTACATAACTATTAACTCGTCTTAAGATTCCTAAGTTATTTATCCTTTATTTAGATTAATACTTTCTTTTAACCAAATAGACTTGAGAAGTGCTTTTTAGTTTAAGATAATATCTTTCTTTTGCTATAATTCGTTTAAAGACTTATACTTTGTCAAGTATTTTTCTTTTCTAGAATGATATGCAAATAAAGGAAAAAAAAATAAACTTTCATTTATTAACAATCCGCTTCGTTGATGGACAAGCAAGCTTCTTTGTTACATAAAAGTAAAAACCGAAAGCTAAAATATTTACATGGCTTTTAAGGAAGCTGAAATATTTTTGGGTTGGTTTACTCCTTTTACTTGAGATCCTTGATTATGGCTAAGAGTCTTTTAATATTTTCTTGATGTCGAACTTGAATATCTTCAATAAGCTTCTCCATTGTTGCCATTGTTACTCTAGCTAAGGTAATTTCCTCATCATTCAACCTCTGCTTATCTTGTAACTCATAGTTCTCATTACTTGCTTTTATTAGATCATTTTCCATATTTTCCATTTCTTCTTGCATCATCATTTTTCCATACTTAAGTCCTTTAATTTCATATTCTAAATCTTCAATACGCTTGGGAGGCATTTCACTAAAATAGTTGAACATATTCTCCATTTGTTCTACAAATATATTTTGGGTATTTGGGATATTATTGGATGCTTGGGATGAAGAAGTTTGACACTACGGAATAGGTATTTTATTTGGTTGAGGATTATTTTATGGAGATAAAGGATTAAGGTAATTATTAGTAGAAAGGCCTATTACTAAAGGTTTAGGTAAATCTATAAGGTATATTTTCTGAATCTGAATCCGATATGATGATAGGATGAAAATAGGAAGACATATTTCTGAATACATCGATAAAATAAATTACTTATATTGGTATTTAGTATATTAGTTACACATATTATCATATTATCACATAATATTATCATTTAGAATCATAACTTGAAATTATCAGTTACAACTTTTGTAGCAGCATGGTTTTGATGAAGATTTTCACTTGGAGTTTATTTAAGAAAATCAGTTATAGTCAAGATTTTAATCTCTTGTTCTCTATAACTTTAGCCCTGATCCCACTCTGTAACACCCGCATTTTTACCTTGACGCAGCGGAATAATATTTTTCGGGTATTACTTCATGATATGAAAGCATAGTAATAGAAAACAACTCAAAAGAGTGTTTAAATAAACTTTATTTATTCTTTATAAATTATCATTCAAAACCAGAGATTTTCAATAAAACATTTTGTACATACTCTGTACATCACAAGTTCCCGAGATCTAGAAAATAGGTTTGAATGATAAAAATTCCCAAGTCTATATCTCTCCACGTCATCATTACTGTTAGGTCAATTCAGTTCCTAATGGTCTCACTAATGGATTTGAATAACAATTTGTCTAAGTAAAGTATTATCCTTTAACACAAAGAAGTCACTGAGTGAACACTCACTGAGTGAGTTACCTTCAGGAGCTTAGCCTGAGTCTAAGAGAAAGACTTGAGTGAGGTGAAGCTCAATGAATGATGTACCTAAGACGAAGAAGAATGTGATGGGTTCAGTGAGTTGTGACAATAAATTCATTGAGCCCCATACGATTTCCCTGAAGGAACAAGCTATCCTGAAGACTGAAGTAAAGGCGGGATAAGCTTGAAGTAGATAAGTTATAGTACAACACACGATTATCGTGACTTACCCTTTTTAGGTTAGACAAGGGTACTGAACTTGTAAAAGGACTTTGTCCTGATACCTAGAATAGGTCAAGACAAGTTTTTACCCTGTACCTCAGATGAGACAAGAATTGCACATGGCAATTCTTTGTCACGTACCTAGCCTTAACTAGTATAAATGGGATGCTTGTAAAAGAGAGAACTTAAGTTTGTGCACTAAATGCTTTAGGCATTCACAAACATTTCTCTCTTCTAAATACGATCAAAAGCACTTGAGTTCTAAACTCCTGTTGTCTTAATCGTCAAACTTATCAATTGATAGGATTGATATATTTTGTTAGTGAGGAGATCACAAACACACACACATTGTCTATTCAATCCCTATTGTAGCTTCGCATACAATAGAGTATAACTCTTCAATTAATAAGAGTTAAATGTTGAAAACCTTTTGTGTCATTTGCATTATATTATCTTGTGTATTTACATTACTTTACCATGCGTCAGGTCTATACTTAGCAATCTTATGTATAACACTAATTACAAGGGACCAACAAGTGGTATCAGAGAGGTAGGCTTATAAAACTTTTAACTACCGTCTTAAAGTTTTTAAAACCTTGATCCATTATGGCTGAAAGTAATGTACCTCAACTCATCAACAGAAAGGGAACAAGTTACTCTGTTAACGCTCCTAAGTTGGAAGTTGAAAGATTTAATAAATGAAAGAAAAGAATGTTGTGTTATTTGATGGGAATGGAATGTTATTACATTACTTGTATTAAGAATGATCCATTCAAACCAAAAACAACACAAGGTGATGACAAACCCGAATCCCAATGGTCTGGCGATGAAAGGAGAGTGGTTAATTAAGACCAACGTCTCAAAAGCATCATAATATCTTGTCTTCCTGACGATATTATGGAAGCTGTCATCGAGTGTGAGACGACCAAAGAAACGTGGACAAATCTTGTTCATAGTTTCGAAGGACCATCCGACACTAAGGAAAATCAGATTATGGACCTGACATTGGAATATAACACTTTCAGGGCCAAACAATCTGAAACTCTTCCTCAGACTTATACCATATATAAGACCTTGCTCAATGAGCTATCAAATGACGGGGTGAAACTATCTAAACATGAAAT
Source organism: Glebionis coronaria (assembly GCA_025667525.1). NCBI lineage: Eukaryota > Viridiplantae > Streptophyta > Magnoliopsida > Asterales > Asteraceae > Glebionis > Glebionis coronaria. Next base: position 456,317,832 of record CM046878.1, on the reverse strand, counting down.
CAACGTTGGTTTTGTGAACAGTCTCCCTGAAAAATGGCTTGGTTTTTCTTAAGGACTGAGAAATGCTAATCACATTCAGACTCAGGATCTTGTAGATATCAATATTAGATTTATCTATGAGGATAATCTGATAAATAGAAGGTATCCTGAGTCTAAGAAGGCCTTAATAACAGACACCTCAGCCAAATGAACCCCTGTTAATCATGGACCTATATCAACTGCTTTTTACTCAAATGCAATTGTTCAAGATTTTCAGGAGACCTCAGATGACGAGGTTGATGAAAGATCTAGTACGGAATACATAAGGGACTTGAATCAGGAATTTCATGAAAGAGCCCTTTTGGCTAACACCAAACGTTATATCAAAAGAACTATCTATCCACTGAGGGTGTTGAATGTTTTAGATGTGGTCAAACTGGGCACTTTGCAAAATTTTGTCTTTCAAAAACACCTTTGGCCTCTTACAAAATTCAAAACTCATGATCAGGAAATGACAATTTTCAACCAAAGTTTACACCAAAACTAATTCAGGCTCCTCCAAACAAACAAAGCTTTCAGAATAATAAGAAAATTGAGAAGGATTATAGGTCTGAATACAAGAAGGTCAAAGCAAAGCTTGCACTCTTAGAAGCTGGACCATCAAATAGTCAGACTCAAAAACCTACTCAGAACAAAGAGGGTTGGTAGCTGAAACCTTTGATTGGGATGACGAAGATCTATCCTTAGAGGATGAAGAAGTCAGATATCAAGTTTTGATGGCTCTAGCTGATGATGAATTGTATGTTGGAAAGAGTCACGCTCGTAATGGAGAATGGGTTGACATCACCATGAGAAAGGTAAACATGCTTCTCTCTATGGATGAAGAATTTGACTGGCAAAGGTTCCTTAAGTATATAAACATTGACTTATCATTTGAAGAGAAGAGATTAAATCTTCTTTCAAAATATAATAAATTGGTTTTTGAATTAAACAAATGTAGAGAGGATTTATTGATTTTGAAACAAGCCAAACTTGAAACAGTAAGTTGTCAACTTCAGAACATAGAACTTACCAAAATTAGTCATGCTCTTCAAGAACAACTTAAGGTAGAAAAACGCATTAATGAGAAATGGATTAATATCTCTACCTTAGCTTCTCAGTGCATCAATAGCCAAATTTTTACCCAAAAGAAAAAAATTCTTGGGGCATGCCAACTCATTGAGAAACCATTTAGTAAGGAAATGAGTGAAAAGGCATTCTCCCAGCATCAGTAGGGTTTGATCATGAAATGACTCCAAATTCAAAAGATTCGGTTGAAAGATCGAACCCTGAGAGTGTGTTGCCTAACTTTGATACTGGAAAAATATTAATACCTGAATCTTATGCTGTTAATGAATTCTTGGTCTTAATGAGAAGACTGATTTCCCTAATAAACCTAGTAACACTGAACCACAAAGTGTTACTAAGACGGACACTCATACTCCTCTGCCTCCTTTGAAAACTCTTCAAGGAGCAAGTCCATGTTTTGAGATAATTCATTTAACTTATCAAGAACACTCACATAGAGAAAGAGCTGGATTAGGTTGTCCTGAACAACAAAGCCTGACTCAAAAGAGTCATCCAAACACACTGAGTCAATAACTGTCATTAAGAGAACAACTGAACCCACCTCTTCCTCGGGTATTCCCACAAACTCAGTCAATACCACTCCAATTGTAAATCAGGAGGAGTTGGCAAGATTGTTCCAAATATTCTTGGAAGAGAAGCAGAACTCAATCTCTAAAGCTTAGGTTGAAACATCTGTGTCATCACAAACCCGAATCATCAATAAGTAACAAAACAGAACCTGAGTCTTCCAAGAAGATTAAAACCAAAAAGCCTTCATGTGAACTGTGTCACTACACAAATCATACCACTGATAATTGCTTTAGATTTCTCTATTGCATGAAGTGTAAAAGTGAAGATCATAGGACGGCTGATCATGAGGTACACATGGCTTGTATTAGGAATGCTAATAGATATAATGCTCAGCCTTATAACTATGCGCCCACCTTTAAGCAAATCAAGAAATCTAAGGCTAAGCCTTTTCCACCATGTACACATTGTGGCATCTCTGATCATAGGCCTGATGATTGTGTATACTACCCTGAGTGTGAAATTTGTGGAAGCAGTTATCACAAAACCTCAGGACACAACAGGATTATTATGGTCAGAAGAGGCATGCTAGCTGAGTCATCTCAAACTACTGAGTCCTTAGTAGGACTAAGCTGCAACACATGTGGAAGCACTGTTCATTCCACCTCAGATCATGCTGAGTTGAGTACTTCAAACGAGGTGAAAGACGTCAGGCTACTGGGGCCAAAGAGCCTGCTAGAAGTGGGCTCACAATAGAAACTAATCCACCTCGTTCTTTGTGCAGAAACACTTCAATGAGCTTGTCTTGTTCTTAGACAGTGGGTGTTCAAGAAGTATGACGAGGGTTAAAACTTATCTACACAAATACGTGGAGAAACCAGATCCTAAGGTAGTATTTGGTGATAATTCATCGTGTGTTACTGAGGGATATGGTTCAATAGAATGTGGTGGAATAGTGTTCTCAAAAGTGGCGTTTGTAAATGGTCTAAAGTATAATCTCATCAGTATCAGTCAACTGTGTGATGCTAAGTACATCATTCAGTTTGATGATAAGCAAGGAACAATCTTTAATGCAAACAAAGAAATTGTACTAACTGCTCAAAGAAGAAATGATGTATATGTTTTAGACATGTCATCGGTAACTTTCTCAGGAGCATGTTTCTTTGCTAAAACCTCAGACTCTGTCAACTGGCTTTGGCACAAGAGACTGTCACATCTCAATTTCAAAGATATAAACAAACATGCAAAACAAAACAAATTCCTTGGCTTACCATCTCTTGTGTACTCGAAAGACAAACCTTGCTCAACTTGTGAAAAAAGAAAACACAAGAGAGCTTCTTTCAAGCTAAAACAAAACTTCTCTATTAGGAAGTGTCTCCATCTTCTTCATGTGGACTTATATGGACCTGTTAGTCTAATGTCCATAAATCATGAGAAATATACCCTTGTGATTGTTGATGAATACTATAGATACACATGGGAATATTTCCTTAAAAAGAAAAGTCAGGCACCCAAATTTATTATGTCATTTATCAGGCGAGTATAAAATCAAAATGACACCAAAGTCAAACAAAAAAGGATTGATAATAGGACAGAATTCAGGAACCGAGAGCTTGATAGTTTTTGTGATGAGAAAGGAATATCTCAGAGCTTCTATTCTCCTTACACACCTGAACAAAATGGTGTGGCTGAAAGGAAGAATATAACTCTTATTGAAGCTGCAAGGACCATGCTTAATGGATCCAATCTTTCAAAACACTTCTGGACTGAGACTGTAAAAATAGCTTGCTATACTCAGAATAGAAGTATCATTGTCAATAGACATGATAAGACTCCTTACGAAATCTACAAGGAAGAATTCCAAATATCAGCTATTTCCTTGTGTTTGGATGTCCTGTATTCATTCACGACTAAAAGGATCATCTTGGTAAATTTGATGCGAAAGCTGATGATGGATACTTGCTTGGATACTACTTTGTCTCCAAGGGATTCAGAGTCTTTAACACAAGGAGACAACAGGTTGAGGAATCATTTCATATCACATTTGATGAAAGTATGGATGCCATTAATTTCACAAATCAATCAATGGAAGAGATTGGGATTAATGACTCATCAAGATATCCTCCTGATGAGTATGAAAATAATCCGCCAAGACAGTATCAAACTGATGCTGACATATCCTTCCATGTGTCACCTCACAATAGGTCAATCAACAACTTGATTACAAATCAGCATGTCCCTAAAGTTATTGTTACTCAGGCTAAAGAATCAACAGATTTTCTCATCCATGCAGGGACTGAAGGGACAAATGATGAAACCAATGACCTACCAATCACTGAAAATCCTTTAGTGGAATGTAATCAGTCAGTACCATGTACTGAAGTACCAGTCCCTGTTAACCACCAATTATCCACAAGCTCCAATCCATGTCCTCAGGACAAACGGTCTAGACCACACATATAGAGCTTGTAAATATAACTAGTGATGTATCTCAAGGGATGCTCACACGAAGTCAGGCTACTAAACTCTTTGCTGCCTCAGCTCATGAATGCTTTTCGCAGACGTTCTCTCTCTGATATTGAACCAAAAAATATTTCAGAGGCCCTAACACATCTACGGTGGGTTGAGACTATGCAAGAAGAACTCAATAAATTCCTCAGGAACAAAGTATGGAAACTAGTTCCTCTCCCTAGGGGGAAATCAACTCTTGGCACAAAATGGGTGTTCAAAAACAAGACTTATGAGAATGGAATTGTAATAAAAAACAAGGCTAGGCTTGTTGTTCAGGGGTCTGGTCAGCTTGAAGGTATTGACTATGAAGAGACCTTTGCCTCTGTTGCAAGAATGGAAGCCATCATGATCTTCCTTGCCTATGCTACCTACATGAACTTCAAAGTATTTCAAATGGATGTGAAAAGTGCCTTTCTAAATGGCAAGATCACTGAGGAAGTTTTTGTAGCTCAGCCTCCTGGTTATGAGAGTTTTGAGTTCCCAAACCATGTCTACAAACTTGACAAAGCTCTATATGGACTTAAACAAGCACCAAGGGCATGGTATGAAACTCTCTCTACCTTCTTGATAATGAACAAATTTGTCAGGGGGACGATAGACAACACCTTGTTTATCTTCAGAACCAAGGACGATGTTCTGCTAGTTCAAATATATGTTGATGACATCATATTCGGATCCACTAACTATGATCTTTGTATAAAGTTTGAAAAACTTATGACAAAGAAATTCTAAATGAGTATGATGGGTGAATTAACGTATTTTCTTGGACTACAAATCAAACAGGGGACAAAGGGATCTCAGTCTGTCAAGAAAAATACACAAGAGAAATACTGAAAAAGTATGACATCTCTGATTGTGCATCTGTAAAGACTCCCATGGTTCCCCCTAACAACTTAGGTCCTGATCTCACTGGTAAGCCAGGAAATCAAACCCTATTCAGGGGAATGAATGGTTCATTGATGTACCTGACAACAACAAGGCCCGATATTCAGTTCTCAACTATACTATGTGCAAGATATCAGGCCGAACCCAAAGAATCACATCTAACTGCTGTTAAACGAATCTTCAGGTACCTGAAGAGTACTCCAACATTGGGTCTATGGTATCCTCGTTGCTCAGGCTTCGATCTTACAGGGTTACTCAGACTCAGACTACGCTGGCTGCAATATGGATAGAAAAAGTACCTCAGGTGCATGTCAATTCCTAGGTGGCAAGCTAGTCTGTTGGAGTACAAAGATACAAAAGTTAGTAGCCATGTCCTCTGTTGAGGCTGAATATGTGGCTACACCTGGTTGTTGTGCAAACATCCTTTGGATGAAAAGTCAAATCAGGGATTATAATGTGGAATACAAAGTAATCTCCATCTTTTGTGACAGCACCAGTGCAATTTCCATATCCAACAATCCAGTCCTACATTCTAGGACTAAGCACATAGACATAAGATATCACTTTCTCAGGGACCACATCTTGAAAAGAGATATTGAATTACACTTCATTCCTACTGAGTATCAGCTTGCTGATATCTTCACTAAACCCTTCGATGAACCAACGTTCACTACCCTAAAAGCTAAACTTGGTATGTTGAACATCGATTAATCAGGTTCCCTTTTGACTTGGTGTTCAGTACGATGTATATTCTTAAATCTTCTCCCTGAGTAAAATTTACGCCCTAAAAATCAACAATGGCGGCAAGAAAAATTTTCGTCATGCCTAAACAATTTTCTTTTCTTTTTTAATAAGGATTCCTTTTAATGATCATGTTTTCTCATTTAATCTTTGATTAGGATTGAGTTAACAAAGTCCCTATTTGGTTGATAGTTTATTAAGATTTGCTTAGTCGTTTTTTTCTTTTTTATGCCGCCTTTGTTTTCTTCTTATCATACAGTCGGTGCTCGTTTATATAAATCCTAATCCAAGGGATCACTGGTGGTTTATTTGTTTGGTTGTATAATCGTTTTTGTTTATTAAGAAGTTAGGGTTTCGGTTTTTGTCATTTTATTTTAGGGCTTGTTTCTTCTTTTGGTTTTATTAGGGTTTAGTTTGCTTCCATGGAGTCAAGCGATTACACTGTCTGAACTAGCAGCAACAGCTGTGATTATTAACGGTATGCAACCATGTAACTTGCATGAGATTGTTAAACTGTTTGGCGTTGGTTTAGTTACGGCTAAGGATGCAGGTGATATTATGCATGATCTGAAAACAAATAAATATAAGCTTTGGTCGTTGATTTCACGTGATCGCTCCAAGGATATACTCAACTTGCTATGTCAGTTCGAAGCCGATTTGCGTGTTTCTAGATACCCTAAGGTTACAGATATTCCCGTTGTTCCCTCGGCTGGGGAAGGTTTTGACGGACTAAAAGGTGATAGCGCTAGGGTTTCTTTTAACCCTAATATCACTATGCGAAGACCTGTGCCCATGTCAGTTGATACACAGGATCAGCTCGGTGAGTTCTTAAGCGTCTCATCTCCTATGGTTACTAGACTTCTTGATGAGGAGGCACATGAGTACTCGCATTTGCCTTCTAGGGATGGTGACGAATCGTTATCGGTTCAAGCTAGTTCTTCTAATACAGGTTCAGTTTATGCGCCAAGCAGTGAGTCGCCTATGACTCATTCGGTGAGTGTTTCTATTCCTTCTAATACGTATGCAGGGGTGATCTCTCCTAATTCCTCTCCGAAAGGTTGTTCTGATTTTAGACATTGTGTGGCCGATAAAACTTATGATGGTGTGAACATTGCTATCCCCCACAAGGTAGTGGAAAAAATGAATAATCGATATGAAAATACCTTGTATGGTTACTTTATCAGGAAGAGACTTGCCTTTCCGGTTGTGGAATATTTTGATAAAAATAATTGGGCGAAACATGGGGTACGTAAGATTATGATGAATTAAAAGGGTTTTCTTTTTCAAGTTTGATAATATTACTGGTTTGGAGGCGGTTCTGGAGGGAGGTCCATGGATAATTACAAATTCACCAATTATTTTAAAAAAATGGACGGTAAATACTAGCCCTAAGAAGGAGGAACTAACTCATGTACCGGTTTGGGTTAAGTTTCTTGAAGTCCCATTACAGATTTTTGATGAGGAGGGTTTGAGTTTTATAGCAAGTTATGTTGGAAAACCAGTTATGTTTGATTCTTACACAAGTACTATGTGTAAGGATTCTTGGGGTCGGTGTAGCTTTGCTAGGTGCCTCATTGAGATTGATGCGAATTCTGAATTTAAGGATACTGTTACGGTTGGTATTCCTTCACTTGAAGGGGAAGATTATACAACAGAAACCATCCATGTTGAATATGAGTGGAAGCCTCAACGGTGTGAAACTTGCAAAAGTTTTGGTCATACATTGGTGTCGTGTCCTAAGAGGGTCGTTGTTGACCCTAAGCCGACTGCTAATAAGGAGGGTGCTACTGTTTCTAATGTGGATAAAGTTGGCTTCCAATAGGTGAGCAGGAAACGTAATAACAAAAATAACAATAATGTTATCCCAAAGGGAGTTTCGGTTGCATAAGGGTTTAATGTGGCAAAGGAGTTTAACTACGAACCAAAAGCTCAAAGTAATTTTGGTGCAAATGGGTCGAATGATAGACGTACTAAATCTGGTCCATCTACTATTAATCTTAATCAAGGGGCGAATGATAAAGGTAAATATGTTCTTGTTGTTCCTTTGTCCAATTCTTTTTCGGGTCTTGCTGGGCATGATTTGGACAACAATGATGTTCTGGATGATGAAGATAATGAGGCTGTTGAGAACATTTTTGATGAGTCGGTTCATATTTTTAAGCAACAAACAGGGGCAAGCACTCCTGACTCTACTGTTTTAAATGTTTAGTATAGCCTCTTGGAATATAAGGGGTTTGAACCAATCCTTTATAAAAAAGAGGTTCGTCAGGTGATTTGTGAGAATAATTTGAGTGTTTGTGCTATTTTGGAGTCACATGTTGATGCTACATGTGTTTTTTATGTTTGTCGAAAAGTGTGTAGACGGTGGCGATGGACTTCTAATGGTGGTATTTGTGCTAAAGGTACGCCTATTATTCTTTGTTGGAATGATGATAATGTTGATATTATGGTTTTGTCTCAGACAAGTCAGGTTATGCATTGTCATGTTAATACCCGCTTGGATAATAGAACTGTTTTTTGCTCTTTCATTTATGCAGATAACTCATATCAAGATAGACGTGTTCTTTGGAGTAATCTTGTTGTTCATGCTAACTTCATGCGTAATAAACCATGGGTGCTTCTTGGGGATTTTAATGTTGCTCTTAATCTTGAAGATCATTCGTTTGGGGGTATCGCCCCAATATCGCTATGCGTGATTTTGAGGAATGTGTGATGTATATGGAGGTTAATGATGTTAATGCTACGGTGTTTCATTTCACTTGGAATGAAAAACCGAATGGTGAGGATGGATTCTTAAAAAATTGTTCGCATTATGTCTAACATGAATTTTGTTGATGATTTTCCAGGATCTTTTGCTATTTTCCAACCTTATAGAATTTCGGATCATTCTCCATGTGTGCTTCGAATTCCGAAAGTCGCTAGGCCTAAATCAAAGCCATTTAAATTTGCTAATTTTCTTGTGCACAAGGATAAATTTCAGGTTATCATGGCTGATGGTTTTTTTCTTTTTTTCTTTTTTGGGTAAAGCGGACTCACCTCGGTAAAATATTACACCAAAAAATCATTTGAGTACAATGGAATGTGGCTGAATTACCACATTAACCTCAAGCATGAAACTTGAACAAATACTAGATCATATGACATGCCATATGATACCTAACATAGGCTTACATAGCCAAGCACCCCGATAGGGAAATACCACCTACCAATACATGAAAAGACAAACATATTCATAAAGAATAACAACTTAAACAAAAATAGCCTCCGGCAAAGACCAAAGCTGAGCAAAACGCATCCCCTCCGGAGACCTCTTCAAACGGCTGGTCATCAACTTAAGCCTAACCGACGAAACAATACAATCAGTCACCTGTTGTGTCGTTCTTTTCTTCTTCTTGAACAACCTCCAATTTCGTTCCTGCCAAATGAAATACGACGCTGTTGCTAAAACAAGCTTGGCAATCACACTCTTAGAAGATTTCCGGGCAGCAAATGGCAGAATATTAAATACAACCTGATCAAAAGCAGTAGTAGACATCTGAATATTAGCAAGAGCACGAACTTGATTCCAAACTCTCTGGGAAAACGGGCAATCGAAGAATAAATGCTCATGAGAATCCGGTTGCAAATCACAAAGAGAGCAAACAGCAGATATAGACGCAGACACATCCCACACACTCACACGATCTTGAGTCTTAAGACGTTTATTAATAACTAACCATAGGTTAAAGGCATGTCGAGGAATACAGCTTGCAAACCAAACCACCGAGACCCACGGAACTTTGGGCATGTGTGGTCTAAGAGATGCCCAGAACTAGGCCACCGAAAAGGTTTTCATCACGTTACCAACCTGCCAACAAATCGAATCCCTAGTACCTTCAACAATAGTTGGAATAGCCATCCCATTCAGAAACATGTACTTGGATCTAAGAACTTCCGGCCACGCCCATTGGCTATTGCGTACAATATCATTCACCTTAGACTTCATATTGAGCCCAACCCTATGAATATCCCGAGGGGTGATAAAATTAGATAACGGGCTGTGAATACACCAATTATCGAACCAGATAGACGTGTTTAAACCATCACCTATGTTGTACCACAGAAACTCACGAATGAACGGTCTTAACTGAAGGATCTTCCGTCATCCCCATGATATGTTGCCACGAGCAGGAATATCCCAGAAATTGCGTCCACATAGCTTATACTCATGAATCCACTTAACCCACAAAGACTCCTTAAGCAATAGTAATTTCCAAACATGAGCAACCATAAGGGCTTTATTAAAAACATCTAATCTGCGAATGCCTAAACCACCCTCATCCTTTGGGAGACTCACCACCTCCCAAGCCACCTTAGCACGACCTTTCCTCGAGCTATCTTGAGACCAAAGAAATTGACGCATAATCTGCTCTAAATCATGAAGAACACGTGAAGGAAGCCCAAAACAGAAGCCCAATAAACATGCATAGAGCCAAGCACCGAATTCACAAGTTGAAGCCTACCCGCTGCCGATAAGCTTTTATTTTTCCAATCATTAACTCATGACTTAACTCTATCAACCATTTCCTTACAGTCCCGAAACAGAAGACGTGAAGAAACAAGAGGCACACCAAGGTATTTAACAGGAAGCGTACCTTCTTCAAACGGAAGCACATGAAGAATGGACATCTTCATAAAATTAAGCACATTGAAAAAAAATGCAGTACTCTTAGGGAGACTTGGTTGTAATCCCGACGTCTCCTTAAACTCATCCAATGCATCCTTGATTAGAGTTGCCTAAGAAACATCACCATAAGAAAAAAGGAACAGATCATCCGCAAAACAAAGATTAATCAGCTCGAATTTCTCACAATACTTATGGAACTTAAATAAATTGGACACCCGAACTCTCCTTTTAAGCATAAGCGTAAGAACCTCCATTACAAACGTGAACAAATAAGGGGAGAGTGGATCACCTTGGCGAAGACCCCTACCACCTTTAAAGTAACCGTGCAAGACACCATTAATGCTAATAGAGAAAGTCACTGTGGACACACACTCTATAATCCAGCTAATCATACGAGGGTGAAAACCAAACCCTTTAAGAACCTTCCTAAGAAAACCCCAATCAACAGTATCATATGCCTTTTGAATGTCAACCTTGAAAGCACACCGTGGTTCACCTCTGTCTAGATGATAATTATGCATCAATTCTTGAGTTAAGAGAATATTATCCGCAATGCTTCTCCCCGGAACAAACGCTGATTGATTAGGACTGAAAAAAGACTTCAAACTCTCCTTTATACGATTAGCTATAATTTTGCTAATGCACTTGAAAATAACATTACAACAGGATATAGGCCGATAATCATTGACCATGTTAGGAGAATTAACCTTGTGGATAAGAGCAATAATTGTATGGTTAATCTGCTTGAGTAGTCTCCCGTTAATGAAAAATTCACGAACCGCCTTAATAAAATCCTCCTTGATAATGCCCCATGCCTCTTTGAAAAACGCAGTCGTATATCCATCAGGCCCAGGAGCCTTGTCATTACCCATTTCAAATAAAGCCTCCTTAACCTCCCCATCAGTAATAGGCCGAATCATAGCCAGAGCTGTATCATCATTTAAAGTTTCATGAAACAAGTCCATACAATTAAGATCACTAACAATACCTGCCTGTCAAAGAAACGACTTGTAATGATTGACAAAGACCTCAACAACTTGATCATCACTAAATATATTACCCGCATCATCAGCCACAACATCAATTCGGCTTCGGCTAACACGACTCCTAACTGCTTTATGAAAATACGCAGTATTCGAATCCCCTTCCTTGAGCCAGGTAATCTTAGCTTTCTGCTTCAAGAAACCTTCCTCCAAGAGCAAAGCATCATTCAACGCTGTCACAGCACTAGCTTCAACCTCCCTCAACATGAATATTGAGGGATGTGCTATGTACCAGTTGGTCAAAAGACTAAAGGGTCTCAAAACCCCGCTTCGTAAGTTGTTACATGATCAAGGTAACTTGCATACTCGTGTGACTATGATTCGTGGGGAGCTTGATGCGATCCAGAAATTGATTGATTCTGATCCGCACAATTCCGACCTTAGAGAAGATCATGCGCATTTGCTAATTGCTTTTAAGGAAGTTTCTCTTGATGAGGAGCGTTTCTTAATACAGAAATCTAAAATTAAATGGTTGGATGCGGGTGATTCTAATACAGCTTACTTCAATAATTCTGTTAAGTCTAAAAATGCTCGTAAGAGGGTTGAGATGGTTAAAGATGCTTCTAATTTGGTTCATGAAGGAGATGTGGTTGCTACTGCTTTTTTCAATCATTATGAAAATTTCCTTGGTATTGAAGGTAATTCGGCTCCTCTTGATTCGACTAATTTGTGTTCTCGTGTTCTTGATGCTCAAAAGGTTGCATGTATGGCTAGAAATGTGTCTAATGAGGAAATAAAAAGTGTTTTGCTCTCTATGAGTGATGATAAAGCTCCTGGGCCTGACGGTTACACTGCTGCTTTCTTTAAGAAGGCATGGAATACGGTTGGAGAAAATTTTACTCGGGCCATACATGATTTTTTTAGTAATGGTAAGTTGTTGAGGGAAGTTAATCATACTATTATTGCTTTAATCCCTAAAGTTTCAACTCCAGGAAAGATTAATGAGTATCGGCCTATTTCTTGTTTCAATGTTACTTTGAAATGTATTTGCAAAATTATTGCAAATCGTATTAAAGGGGATCTTGGTGATTTGGTTAGCATTAACCAATCTGCTTTCGTTCCGGGTCGAAGGATTTCTGATAATATCCTTCTTACCCAGGAGTTAATGAGGAATTATCATCGTAATAATGGCCCTCCTAGATGCTCGTTTAATATTGATATTCAAAAAGCCTATGATACGATGGACTGGAGCTTTCTTAAATCTATTTTGACAGGGTTTTGTTTCCATCCTACTATGATTAATTGGATTATGACGTGCGTTACTACTACTTCTTATTCTGTGTGCATCAATGGTCATTTTTATGGTTGGTTTTTTTTTCAATGGTCATTTGTATGGTAAGCGTGGTCCGAGACAAGGAGACCCTCTTTCTCTGTATTTATTTACGCTTGTTATGGAGGTCCTGACTCTTATGCTACATAAAAGGGTGTCTGCTTTTGAGGATTTCCTGTTCCATCATCCTTGTGAAAAGCAGCGTATTATTAACCTTTGTTTTGCAGATGACTTATTTCTGTTTTCGAGGGGTCATTTGCCTTCTGTTGCTATTATTATGGATTCTTTGGAAGTGTTCAAAAATGTGTCTGGCCTTGTTCTTAGCATCCCTAAGAGTACGGATTTTTTCTATAATGTCCCTGGTGGTGTCAGGGCTAGCCTTTTAAGCCTTATGCCATTTGCGGAAGGTACTTTACCGGTTCGTTATCTTGGTGTGCCTCTTATCTCATCTAGACTCCTTTATCGTGATTGCAAAATCTTGGTTGAAAAGCTGGAAAATCGAGTTAATGATTCGCGCAACAAATTTCTTTCTCTTGCGGGGCGTACACAACTAGTTAGATCGGTTCATGCTTTGATGAATATTTATTGGGCTTTTGTGTTTATTCTCCCTGTTAGGATTATTAATAATCTTGAACAATTTAGGCGAGGTTTTTTATGGTGTCAACATGAGATGAAGAGGGGTAAAGCTAAACTTGCTTGGGATGCTGTTTGCATGCCACTTAATGAATGTGGTCTTGGTATTCGTAGACTTGATGATTTTAATGTTGCTTTAATTACTTCGCATATTTGGAGCATTTTAACGGATTGGGAGTCCCTTTGGGTCAGATGGATTTACGATTATAAATTAAATGGTAGAAGTTTTTGGGATGTTCCTTGCCTTGGTGATGTTAGTTGGGGATGACGTAAGCTTTTCCAGATTAGATCACGGGTTCGTCCTTTTATTTGGTACCAAATTAATGACGGTAAATCTGCTTCTATGTGGTCGGACATGTGGGCTGATGGTTACCCTCTTAGGGACACAATTTCAGCTCGTCACACTAATAGGTCTGGTTTCACGTTCTCGGACAAGGTAAGTGATTTAATCTCTAATAATACATGGAGATGTCCTATGGATTGGTATGATCGTTTTCCGAATATTGTCTCCATTCTTGTTCCGGATATTCATGTAGCTCGCACTGATAAGCTTGTTTGGTGGGATTCCACGGGGAGGTCTCACCCGTTTTCTGTAGCAACGGCTTGGGACTCTATTCGAAGTAGGGCCACTTTAGTTGATTGGTTTCATGTGGTTTTGTTTTCGCATTGTGTTCCTAGACACTCTATCACTATGTGGCTTGTAATGAAGCATAAATTGAAGACTCAAGATCAACTTAAGCAATGGGATGTTGGACCTACTGTAGACATTTCCATTCTTAGGTGCCCGTTGTGTAAGTTGGTTCAGGATTCTCATGAGCATTTATTTTTTGAATGTTCTTATTCCTCTCAGGTTTGGTCGTTGCTTCGGAATAAATGCGGTATGAATAGTGTTCCAGCTCGGTTAAATAATATTGTGTCGTTTCTTATTCCTTTATCCAAAGGTCGCACTACTGTTAGCGTGATTGCTCGGATTGTCTTGGCTGCAGTGGTTTATTTCATATGGAGAGAACGTAATTCTAGGATTTCAAACAGAATTCCAGGACGGCGGACGAGCTTGTTGCCTCTATATGTGACACTGTTTGATTGAAGTTACTTACTTTCAAGTTTAAGAAGATTACCTCAGCTTCTAGGTCATTTCTAGATTTGTATATGATCCCAAATGTGTGATGTGTTCATGATGGGAGTGTCGGGTAAGGGCCGTACTCTCTTTCCCTTTCCGAGGTTTTTCCCTATGGGTGTTTCTCGCAAAGGTTTTTTTAAGGAGGCGGCCTTATCTGGATCCTCTTATCCCATTGTGTTGTTGCTGGTATAGAGAGATGGTCGCGTGGTTTCAAGATTTCTTCTTGTTGGCGTTCGCTAATATTGTTTTCATGCGTAGTAGTAGATTTTTTGGCTAGTAGGTTTTGGTGATTTATATTCCTTTGTTTAAAAAGCTGCATGTAGCTTGAGGTTAATGTGATACTTCTGCCACATTCCTTTGTACTTCAATGTTTTTTTGGTTAATATATTTACCGGGGTAACACTTTACCAAAAAAAAGAGTAAATATATCTTACTGTCTTCTCCTTGACACTGAGGTACATTAAATGATGTAACTAAATGCTCTAAGGATTTAGTTACTTAATGTCCTAGGTTGGTGACTCACTATATTAAATAAGGAACAGATATTACTTAGTTAACTGTTATCAACCAGTTAAGGGGTCATCCAATGTCAAAGTTCCCAACTAGCATTAAATGCTTGCCCTTTTTCAAGCAAAATCCGTTGCTAAAACGTCCTTTCAACTGCACGACCCCACATCATCTCTGCAAAAAGTGTTAGAATTGTAGTAGCGGAACAGTAGCTGGAAAAAGGGGACTACTTTGTACATTTCATTAAATGAGAATATGAAAAAAAATTCAAAATTCAAAAGTATAACAAATAATTTCTCTTTCACATCCGAGCCTATAAATACCCATACATCACAACAAACACACACACACAAAGATTTTTTAGCAAACTTACTCTGCAGACATTTTCTCTCAAAGCAAGTGTGTGTTTAAAGATTGTTTCAAGCAAAGGGTGTTTATTCAAAAGGTAATCACATTGATCACTTCTTTTATTGTTATATAGTATACGCGCCAGCGATCGAAGTTACTTAGTGATCCCATCTCTCTTTTGATCTTATTTTTGATTTCAAAAATTTGCATTAAGTCACTTGGTGACCATCCGTTCCATTATAACAAGAAACAAGTCTTGATTTGATTCCCACGAGTGCCATAGTCCTTTCAAAAGTTTTAAAATCATATCTTAAAATGGCACTATCCATGGCTATTTCATATGCTCCTCTGGCTAAGCATCTCATCAATGAGGGAGTCCATTTTTCAGGAAGTAATTACGGGGGAAATTTTAGTTACCCTCGTAATGTCTCAACCTACAAACCTATTTTCAAATTTCTTCAAAATTGTGAGTGGCCTGAAGCTTTTACAAACACCCCCTAAGTATTTTACCATGAATATCTCAGGGAATTCTGGTATACTACTGTGGCTGTAACCCCAACTAACCAAGGGCCTGAAGGTTCTCAGGGTCTGAGACCAAGTCGCATAAGGGAAGTGTCATCGCGTTCACTGTGAACAATGGGAAGACACCTGATATGAGTGTTTTTACTCATATCATTTGTAGCTTAAAACAATGAAAATATGCACATAATGTATCAAAAATGCCTTGGATATGCTTGTTTCTTGTTTTCATGTGTGTAGGTACCAAGTTCGCGAAAACCGATGAAAACCGACACGAGTATGATGAAAAAGATCAAGAAGCCAAGATAGAGCTCGACAATAGTGGATTTAATAAATTTGCAAGATTATTTACCAAGTGGGACCCACATTTGATAAATGGGCTCAAAGGCCCATTTAAGTTCCAAGTTAACTTAATAATGTGTTTTGAAGATCCATAAGGCCCAATTTGCTAAGAAAAACATACAGATGGAAACAATTGGGCTAAAAGCCCAATTCAGTTGAAAAGAAAGAAACAAAATAAATCGTGTGATGGGCCTTAGGGTTTCTGATTTTCTTTGTAACGTGTATTTAACCTCAATCATTCCACTCACTTGTTTTACACCACACATGTTAAATAATGTTTCCGTTCCACTTACCCACCCATTTTAATACCTTCACACGTTTCTTTTTCACACACCAAATAATTATTTTCGATATACTCTATGTAACCTTTCTTCCCCAACTCCATTCTCACCCCATAAACCTGCTTAAAACTCACTGTTCATCAACCCTAAATAGGTAAAAAGGTAAAATAAATTGGGGGTTTTTATTAATTCTTTTAATTCACATAAAAAGAAATAAAATCCCCAATTTAAGGAAGAGAGTAGATGGTGCAAGAGATCAACGTGGCGGTTTCTTATAGGTGTTAACACCTCATCCTCCTAATTCCACCAATCAGAATGCTTCAAACAAGCACAACAAACACAAGGATTGCCACCTTGGCAATCCGTGTGAGGAGAGATCAATCTTCCACCCTTGGATGATAAAAAGAAAGGAGAGAGAATGAAGAGGAGAAGATCAAAGGCTGCAAATCGTTTGGAATATTCCCCTAGAGATTCGAAGATGCTCACCAGCAACCTTGGGGGTTGGCCTATTTAAACCCCCAAATTTCTTGTAATCAGGCATCCTTTTCTTTACATTATTGTTATTCTGTTAAAATTAGTTTAGAATTAATTCTTGTATTTTTCTTTTATTTCAATCTTGTAATCTCTTAATATTCAATAAAAGTTCAGTTAATTCCTCTCTTGGTGTCTCGTTTTATTTTATTACTGCTTTAAAATAAATGAATTAATTTCTAAAACTAATCTACATAATAATAATTGACATATTAAAATTAGACTAATTAATAGTCTAAGGTTAATGTTGAAAGTAAAAGGATTTGAATGATTTTTCCCCACTGGAAAAGTTATGAAAAAAGAAAGTGGCGGTTTGACTTTCTTTGATGATTCGAATGGAGTGATGGTGGAATGGTGAATGGTAGTTCGTTTGGTGGTTTCGATTTGGTTAAGTTGGCTCAGCGCCACACTTCTTCTCAACGGGTTCATCATAAGGTGTTATTTCCTTTTTAAATTCATGTTTATTCTTATATTAAAGTGTTAATTTAAGATTCTGCTTATTTAGTTGGAATTAATCTGTTTAGATTTTGCTAAAAGATGTCATGTTGTCTGAGTTGTTTATCTACTGCTAAATTGTATGATTTAATTTTTAGAATTAGAGGGAATGTGTTATTCTGATTAGATAAGGTTTGCTGATACTGTATTGTTTGGATTTGTAACTTGAGAATTGAGTTAATCTGTTTCGATTTGATGTTAGTAATGCATCTGTTTTGTCTTATATTAATTAGTATGCTTAGTTTTATATGATTTAATTAAGCTTGTTGCTATTGAATCTGAGTTTGTATCGGCCTGTTTAACTTGATATTCGTCTAGAGTCAATGTAGTAAGTCTTGTTTGTGTGTTTATGATGTGGGAACTAGTATTCAGTTTAAATGTTTAAAGAGGTGTTGGCTTATTAAATTTGTGAAAGGGTTTTTGAATGAAGGTTAAAATAATTTGTATGAGAGGATTGTTTGATGTTATAATTCATAAGGCAGCTTACGGTACAAAGCTGCTTGGATAACTTGGAGTTTATTTGCTGAAGTGTCCTGCGTTTTTTTTATCTGCTGTATCGTTATTTTGTCTGAATTGTTGCTGAATGATTTGCTAGATCTGATATAGAAGATTTTCTTTGATTTAAGATTTATTGATTTTATTTTAGTATAGGATTGCTGTGTGTTTGTTTACTTACAGTTGTCATTCTGAATATGTAATCCTGCATTTCTATTTAAGTTATAAGTTTATCAGATTCATCTTATCTGATCAGCTCACAAAGTTGAATCCTTTCAGCTTATGGTTAATAAGCTCAAAAACCTTTCCTAAGGTCTCTTTTTAGTAATCTGTCTAAAAAGGTTTTAATTCAAAAAAAAAAAAAAAAAAAAAAAAAAAAAAAAAAACTATGTCCTCTACAGGACTCGAACCTGTGACCTCACGGGTAGCAGCCTAGTGTGTTAACCAACTGTTCTAGCTATTATTCTTGGTTTAATAACTGTTTCTCTAATTAATAAAGTTAGTTTAACTGAGTTGGCAGTTTTGTTTTATTTAATTTACTTATTGTCACGTTTAATTACTCTTAGTTTTATATTTTTAAGAAAAGAAAATAGTTTCAGAATTAAAATAAAAATAATAAAAAAAAATGTTTTTATTTAAAAAGTTTAATTAGTTTAATTTTTATTAGTTTTATTAAATAGATTAGTTTTTAAAAAGTAATTTTAATTAAGTTTAATTAGTTTAAAAAAAATAGTTTAATTAGATTGTTAAATAGATTAAAAGTTTTAATTTTTAAATAGATTTATTTTTATAGATTATTAAAATAGATTAATTTTTAATTGGTATTTTAATTTTAAGTAATTGTTTAGATTCATTTTTAATATTAGCGGGGTTTACGATTCATGCACTTTAGAATAGTTTTAAATGGCTTAAAATTCGTAGAGTTTAATTGTAGTTTAAAAACCAACGACGCATTCAAATCAATTGTCCAAATCAAAACGAAACGTCTCAAATTCACTTGATCTTCGTGTACAACGAACTCGACTCACTCACGTGTTTAATCGTATCCGTCTTTGACTTATTTTTGGTTAATTACTTTTTCCTAAAGGTAATTACCTAAATTTGTCCTATAACGTATATGTGTTGATCCACGACACATCAAAAATTTTGGCGCCGCTGCCGGGGATCTTGTGTACAATTCGTCTTTGTGGAGATTTGTTGATCGTTGATTTGAAGACCCTTTCCGTCCTCGGAAAGTTTTGTTATTTTCTTATTATATAGTATGTATCGTTTTTATGAAAAATACCAAAAATAATCTTCTTAATCCTCTATCATGTTTAATTCTTTTTCTCCTCACCCTCTAAATTTTAATTCTTCCTTCGTCGATTGTGTTGGGTGTGGAGAACCGTTATATGGTTTTTCACCATGTCGGTGGTGCACGTGTGAGCGTTGTGGAAATGACTTACGTCACGATATACGTGTTGGATTTTGTCCTTATTGTAATGATATTACTTCATGTGGAAATCCGAATTTTTCAAATAATTCTCTCGATTTCAATCCACCTCCACACCCTACATATGAGACACCCTCGAGTGAGTTTTGTGGAAACGATTCTCATTTTGGTAATGATTGTTCGCATCGATTCTCGCTTAATTACGAGCAAGAACCAAGCTACAATCAAAACTTTAATGATAATTGTTATCCACAAGATTTACTGAGTTTATCACAACAATATCTTTGTTGTGAGTATTGTGGAGGACCTCACGAGAGTTTTTGTTGTCAACCGAGAGATCAAAATTTTTATGAGCCTAATCCTTGCTATAATTCGATTCCATCCGGTTTTGACCAGTCTCCACAATATTCTTTCGAAATTCAAAGAAATGTTGAAGTTGTTGAAAAAAGTATTGAAGATTTGTTGCTTGAAAAGAGACAAATTAATCAAGAGATTAATGACATTACAAATGAATTGGGAAGTCGACGATTTCATGGAGAAATAATTGATGAGGGATTTAGACGAGATTGTGAACTTAAGATTAGACAACTTTCGCAAGATTATAATGGTTTAAGCATTGAGATTCGAAAGAAAGAAAAAATTCAAGAGGAAGCAAAATCTCTTGCTAATCGTGAACTCGAGCGTTTACTTCTTTTTGATGATGACGAGGATAGTTCTATTTCTTTGAGAGATCTTATTGCTCTTCATCCTTCGTCTAGTGCTATCGTTTGTCCTATTCGTATCTTGGAGCCCGAGGATTCTCCCATCCTAGATGATGAGGAAATCTCTCATGACATCACCACTCCTATTCTTGATTTTTCCATCGTGGAACCCGAAAATTCTCTAAGCAAGGGGGACGAGCATATTAGCACTATTCTTGTCCAAAACTCGCGAGAGTTTGACGGTATTCCTAATGAGATGGGTGATTTGCAACATTGTGATGACTCGACTTCTTCCATTCACTTTGATATTCTCTTTAATTCTAATGATGAAAATTGTGATGGAAATGAAGATTTTGAGGATGATTCCACTTCTAGTGAATTTTCTAATGAGGAGTTCTCCGATGAACTTTCTTATAAAGATGATATTCACGACGCGGATTTTGAGGGGTTCGCCGATGAACTTACTCTTCTTCACCCATTTCCACCGGGAAATGAGGATGATAGTGATCCGTTTTATGAGAGGTTCACTTTTGAACTTGCTCCTTTAGACCCATTTCCACCGGGAAATGAGGTTTATTTGACTATTCCGATCCTCGAGAAGTTCACCGATGAACTTACTCATTTAGATGTGGAGGACGTGATTCTTCGTGAGAAATTATCAAACGTCTATCTTCTCATTTCTAGGATCGAGGCTTTGAATTCTAAGCCTAATGCCAAGTCTTTCTCTCCATCTCCTATTCCCATTGAGGATAGTGATCCGCTTATGGAGGAGATCGACACTTTTCTTGCTTCTCATGATTTGATACCACCGGGTGTTGATGATATCGACCCGGAGGGGGACGCTCTTTTTTTAGAGAATTTACTTGATGATGATTTTGTCCCTAGTCCTCCTCCCACCCACTTTGACCTTAATGTGCGGGTTTTTCATGTGTCTCATATTGAGTACCATGACCCCATTGATCACATTCCTAAGGGTGAAATGGTCGTTAAAGCAAAGAATGTTGATTCCACTATGGATCAGATTTTTATTCCACCATTACCATGTGCTTTATATGATCTTGGATTAGCATGGGGGGATTACACCGTGTTATCCTTTCCTTTCTCCACCGAGGACGAGGTATTCGATCCTGGAATTGTTGATTTAGGGAAATCTCGGCCTTTCACCGATGCAATAATTGAAAGACTTTTTAATCATCTTGGTGCGAGTTTATCTCGGGGAGCATGCTATATCCATTCCACCATTTGTGATTTCTATCTCTTTTTAGAGATTTGTGTTGGAGTTTTATCATTTCGTTTGTCATTGGACAACGAGGATGAGATCTTTGACCCCGGCATCGTGCTTTATGTTGGATTCTACTCCAATATGCCGGTTTTCACCACTTTCCCTAAGGACCAATGAATGCGGGGATCGAGTCGAGCTCATGACTCGGTGAACAAAAACGAGGTGCCTTGTGGGGGAGTCCCATACATTCTATCTTCTTTCTATTTTCTAACAACTAATAAGGCTTGATCTTTCAAGCTCGTGCTCGTGTTTTGTTGTGTTGTGATCTTAGGTACGACCCTAATATTTGAAGACTCTCGTGTTCGGTTTTTGCCGGTCCACTTGATCTTCCTTTCTTTGAAAGCCAAAAAGGGGCACACTTTCTATCCCTTGATTTTTATCGACTAACGTTTTATCTTGAGGCATAATTAATAAACGGCTTATAGATTTGCGTGCTCTTTCCATGCTAGGATTTTGCATTAGACTCTTCGTGTCTTAGCAAGGGGGTGTTACTCTTGAGCTAAGAAACATTGAGGACAATGTTTGGTTTTAGCATGGGGGAGTCAATCGATATAATCGCTTGCAATTGCTTTTGTCGTGTCCAAACGTGTTGTTTTTCTCATTTTTCAATAAAATTTTAAATTTTTAGTGTTGTTTTTAAGTTTTAATTAATAAAATAAGTGTTTTGACACGAATGTAAGCTTTCAATAAAAATAGTTTTTGACTCGACTCAGTTTTTAACCTTAGCTTTTCCTTAACGTATTTGAATTAAGTTTTGCTAGGCTATTATATAGGGAGCTTTAAAACGCGAAAGTCTTAATTCATTCGAGTTAAGAACAAGAACTTTTCGCAAGCTCCTATAATTGATCCTAGAAAGTCGTTTATCAAGGGAACTTTAAAACGCAAATTCTAAAACTTGAAAAAGTATAAGAAGTTGCAAGATCCTATAGATGACTTGAAAACCCAAAACTTTGATTTAATAGGCTAAGTATCCATTGATTTCATTCTTGGAATTTTACAATATGGAGAACAAGAGATGATAGAGCCAATTATAAGTTCGGTATTCTTTCGGGAATTTATGTGAGTTAATTATGAGCCTATTCTCCCATCACTTGTTTATAAATATTACTTGCAATAAATAATGTTGAACGATTTGAAAAGTTACTTAGCTTCTAGCCCAAGATCGTTTAAAAGTTGCTCGGTATGGATTAGAGTTCATAGCCAAGGCATAACTTATTGAAGCGGGATGCGAAGATTGGCGAGTCCAAAAAGGTCCTAACAAGACATGAGGGCTATGTTTTATTGCTAAAGATCTCAAGTGATGTGAAGACTCATTTATCAAAAATCAATATGAAGGATCGAGACACACGACGAAAAGCAAAATACTCCCAAAAAGTCATGGAGAAGTCTATCCAAAAAGACCAAAAATAAGGTATGAGGATAAATGAAGCCAAGTCCAAAAAGGAGGCGGATCGTTGTTAATCAAAATCCCAAGTAAAGATTGGAGAAAAATGAAGAAGTCGTGGTCCAAGTATGAATCTCTCAAAACTTCAAGTGAAGAAATATTATGAAGAGAAGACCATTATTTCGTGAGCGTCTCTCAAGGTTGGAAGTATTAAGTCATTGCCAAATATCGATCCGAGAAAGGTCTCAAATCGCGAAACAAGTTATGCCAAGATATGAACTTTATGAGAGCCCGAGAAGCAGTTTTAAAAGATTTTGTCCTTTAGCTAACTATTGATTAAATCGTTCACTTTATTTTCGGCCTATTAAATTATCGAAATAAGTCAACAATGTATCCTCGTGATCATTCAAGACAACAATAAAATATAAGAGATACACTTAGGAATAAGGGAGTCTAAGTGATTAATTGGCCCACATGAATTCGTGTTAGTCTACCAACTTATAATAAAAATGATCTTGTTTTTGCACTTGGCATGGAAAAGTGAAAAGTCGGGGACGATGAATCTATTTGAGTTTTATGATCCTAAAAGTTATTTTTCATAAAGCAATACATTATGTCTTTGCAAAATAAAGTCAAAAGTTGAATAATGGTGTAGTTAGAGTTTTATTTTGTCATTGCGTGAGGACACGGCAATTGCTTAGCATGGGGGAATTTGATATGAGTGTTTTTACTCATATCATTTGTAGCTTAAAACAATGAAAATATGCACATAATGTATCAAAAATGCCTTGGATATGCTTGTTTCTTGTTTTCATGTGTGTAGGTACCAAGTTCGCGAAAACCGATGAAAACCGACACGAGTATGATGAAAAAGATCAAGAAGCCAAGATAGAGCTCGACAATAGTGGATTTAATAAATTTGCAAGATTATTTACCAAGTGGGACCCACATTTGATAAATGGGCTCAAAGGCCCATTTAAGTTCCAAGTTAACTTAATAATGTGTTTTGAAGATCCATAAGGCCCAATTTGCTAAGAAAAACATACGGATGGAAACAATTGGGCTAAAAGCCCAATTCAGTTGAAAAGAAAGAAACAAAATAGATCGTGTGATGGGCCTTAGGGTTTCTGATTTTCTTTGTAACGTGTATTTAACCTCAATCATTCCACTCACTTGTTTTACACCACACATGTTAAATAATGTTTCCGTTCCACTTACCCACCCATTTTAATACCTTCACACGTTTCTTTTTCACACACCAAATAATTATTTTCGATATACTCTATGTAACCTTTCTTCCCCAACTCCATTCTCACCCCATAAACCTGCTTAAAACTCACTGTTCATCAACCCTATATAGGTAAAAAGGTAAAATAAATTGGGGGTTTTTATTAATTCTTTTAATTCACATAAAAAGAAATAAAATCCCCAATTTAAGGAAGAGAGTAGATGGTGCAAGAGATCAACGTGGCGGTTTCTTATAGGTGTTAACACCTCATCCTCCTAATTCCACCAATCAGAATGCTTCAAACAAGCACAACAAACACAAGGATTGCCACCTTGGCAATCCGTGTGAGGAGAGATCAATCTTCCACCCTTGGATGATAAAAAGAAAGGAGAGAGAATGAAGAGGAGAAGATCAAAGGCTGCAAATCGTTTGGAATATTCCCCTAGAGATTCGAAGATGCTCACCAGCAACCTTGGGGGTTGGCCTATTTAAACCCCCAAATTTCTTGTAATCAGGCATCCTTTTCTTTACATTATTGTTATTCTGTTAAAATTAGTTTAGAATTAATTCTTGTATTTTTCTTTTATTTCAATCTTGTAATCTCTTAATATTCAATAAAAGTTCAGTTAATTCCTCTCTTGGTGTCTCGTTTTATTTTATTACTGCTTTAAAATAAATGAATTAATTTCTAAAACTAATCTACATAATAATAATTGACATATTAAAATTAGACTAATTAATAGTCTAAGGTTAATGTTGAAAGTAAAAGGATTTGAATGATTTTTCCCCACTGGAAAAGTTATGAAAAAAGAAAGTGGCGGTTTGACTTTCTTTGATGATTCGAATGGAGTGATGGTGGAATGGTGAATGGTAGTTCGTTTGGTGGTTTCGATTTGGTTAAGTTGGCTCAGCGCCACACTTCTTCTCAACGGGTTCATCATAAGGTGTTATTTCCTTTTTAAATTCATGTTTATTCTTATATTAAAGTGTTAATTTAAGATTCTGCTTATTTAGTTGGAATTAATCTGTTTAGATTTTGCTAAAAGATGTCATGTTGTCTGAGTTGTTTATCTACTGCTAAATTGTATGATTTAATTTTTAGAATTAGAGGGAATGTGTTATTCTGATTAGATAAGGTTTGTTGATACTGTATAGTTTGGATTTGTAACTTGAGAATTGAGTTAATCTGTCTCGATTTGATGTTAGTAATGCATCTGTTTTGTCTTATATTAATTAGTATGCTTAGTTTTATATGATTTAATTAAGCTTGTTGCTATTCAATCTGAGTTTGTATCGGCCTGTTTAACTTGATATTCGTCTAGAGTCAATGTAGTAAGTCTTGTTTGTGTGTTTATGATGTGGGAACTAGTATTCAGTTTAAATGTTTAAAGAGGTGTTGGCTTATTAAATTTGTGAAAGGGTTTTTGAATGAAGGTTAAAATAATTTGTATGAGAGGATTGTTTGATGTTATAATTCATAAGGCAGCTTACGGTACAAAGCTGCTTGGATAACTTGGAGTTTATTTGCTGAAGTGTCCTGCGTTTTTTTTATCTGCTGTATCGTTATTTTGTCTGAATTGTTGCTGAATGATTTGCTAGATCTGATATAGAAGATTTTCTTTGATTTAAGATTTATTGATTTTATTTTAGTATAGGATTGTTGTGTGTTTGTTTACTTACAGTTGTCATTCTGAATATGTAATCCTGCATTTCTATTTAAGTTATAAGTTTATCAGATTCATCTTATCTGATCAGCTCACAAAGTTGAATCCTTTTAGCTTATGGTTAATAAGCTCAAAAACCTTTCCTAAGGTCTCTTTTTAGTAATCTGCCTAAAAAGGTTTTAATTCAAAAAAAAAAAAAAAAAAAAAACTATGTCCTCTACAGGACTCGAACCTGTGACCTCACGGGTAGCAGCCTAGTGTGTTAACCAACTGTTCTAGCTATTATTCTTGGTTTAATAACTGTTTCTCTAATTAATAAAGTTAGTTTAACTGAGTTGGCAGTTTTGTTTTATTTAATTTACTTATTGTCACGTTTAATTACTCTTAGTTTTATATTTTTAAGAAAAGAAAATAGTTTCAGAATTAAAAAAAAAATGTTTTTATTTAAAAAGTTTAATTAGTTTAATTTTTATTAGTTTTATTAAATAGATTAGTTTTTAAAAAGTAATTTTAATTAAGTTTAATTAGTTTAAAAAAAAATAGTTTAATTAGATTGTTAAATAGATTAAAAGTTTTAATTTTTAAATAGATTTATTTTTATAGATTATTAAAATAGATTAATTTTTAATTGGTATTTTAATTTTAAGTAATTGTTTAGATTTATTTTTAATATTAGCGGGGTTTACGATTCATGCACTTTAGAATAGTTTTAAATGGCTTAAAATTCGTAGAGTTTAATTGTAGTTTAAAAACCAACGACGCATTCAAATCAATTGTCCAAATCAAAACGAAACGTCTCAAATTCACTTGATCTTCGTGTACAACGAACTTGACTCACTCACGTGTTTAATCGTATCCGTCTTTGACTTATTTTTGGTTAATTACTTTTTCCTAAAGGTAATTACCTAAATTTGTCCTATAACGTATATGTGTTAATCCACGACACATCAACACCATTGATTTTAGACTTTAAAACTTTTTGTGAAGCCAGTGGACTCGATTATAATAAAGGAAAATATGTTGCACACCCTGACATGGAGTCAGTTAAAAAGGATTAACAGAGATTGGGGTCCCTGAGTTACTTGTATTTAAAACCCCATTAATCAAAATTGTTTTCCCCATGGCTTGGAGGATCCAAAGTTGCGTGGTTTGGTCTGATATTAGGTTTGTTAATGCCAAAGTTGCGTGGTTTCATATGGTTTGGTTTCCAGCATGTCTTCCTCGTCATTCTTTTAATTTATGGCTGATTATCAAGAGGAAGCTGAAGACCCAGGATTTAATTTCTGCCTGGGATTATTCGGCGTCCATTGGTGTTGTGTGTTCGTTATGTGGTGTTCAACCGTATAGCTATGAGCATTTGTTTTTTGAGTGCACTTTTTCTGGTAATGTGTGGAATAATATGAGAGGTTTGGCGGGGCTGGATATTGTCCCTCCATCTATGGTCTAGATTATTCAACGGGTTTTACCAATAGTAGGTAAGCGTTCATCATCTAGTATTATAGCTAAGTTGGTGGTAACTGCTTCAGCATACTTTATTTGGCAAGAACAAAACATGAGGCTTTTAAGGGTACTAAACGCTCGGTAAATCAGATTACTGAATGTATTACTTCTGATGTTCGTCTCAAGCTGATGTCTAGTAGGCTAAAGAAGTCTAATGCTGGCATTCATATGGCCAGAAAGTAGGATCTTCCAGAGAATGTTTTTGTTGTATGATTAGTGGTTGCTAGTTGTTTATGTACCCGTAGGTGGTTTTTCCCTATAGGGGTTATTGGTTATGTAATAGCAAGTTAGCTTTCAAATGGCATGTCATTTGATTGTGGTGGTTCAAGCTATGCTTGAGGTTAATGTGACACTTCAGTCATATTCCATTTGTACTTAATGGTTTTTTGGTGTGATATATTTTATCGAGAATTAGTTATCCCTTTTACCCAAAATAAATGCTTGGAGGATCTTGGTCACATTTGTGATTCAGGTGATCGGTGGGGATTCCTCATGTACTGAGCAAGTTAATTCTACTCAGCAGATGCTAATCTACAGTCTTATTAGTGGACTGAAGATTGACAAATGAGAGATCATTTATAATGATCCCGTACCCAGGCTCCTGAGGGAGTCAAGGCAAAAGTATGTATCTTACCCGAGGTTCATATCTTGTGCCTTAGAATGGTTATTGGGTTCCCTTTACACTCAGGATAAATTTACTGTGTATTCTACACCCATCCTGAGTTCCACAAATTTTTCTAAGAACCCATCTGAAGTCGTCGCTATTGAATTGACGGCTCATATGACTGAGGTGATCAGCCGTAAATCATCCGTGTCTCCTTTTCCCTTCTTACCAAAGAAGGGGAACAAAGAATACTCAGCCTGTGCCAAAGACCAACCCAAACGCACGTGCCCTGAGGCTTCTAGGACACATACTAAAAACACCAAGGCTAAAAAGACCATGCTTGTTCAAACCAAGCTTCAAATACCCCAAGGTAAAGAGCTTACAGGAGGCCCTGATACATCACAGTCAGGGTTGACGGGCCAACCTACTGGTAGTCTTGATGGAGAGGGAAACATAAAACCCTCTCCTACGGGACGGCCTTCCACTCAGTCTGATGAGGGCACTCACAAATCACGACCTTTGCCTGAGGACACAACCAAGGCCAAAGACTCAAGGAGACGCCTACGGGTAACACACCTCGTTGATAGGCCTATCACTTCCACAAGTCCCGATGAAGGCACACTAAATCAAAAGTCTTTGCTTGAGGGAACCACTATTGATTCCAAAGACTCAGGGAGACGCCTACGGGTAAAACACCTCACTGATAGAGATCTCACTGCCACTCATGAACTATCACAATCTGCTCCTGAGAATCAGTTGGAAAAAACCCAATCCTTAGGATTATTTTTTTTTGGGTAAAAGGGTTTCCCCGGTAAATATATTAACCAAAAAAAGCGTTGAAGTACAAAGGAATGTGGCTAATATACCACATTAACAGCATGCTACAAGCAGCATGTTAACACGTGATTATGTCATGGCATAAACACAAACTAATCTAGAACTACAATCCAAGTAAACTAGAAAGAAACCAAGATGTAAACATATAGTCACACAATGTCCTCAGCTTCCACCAACAGCACGAAAGGAGCAAATGATATCAAGTGAGCCTGCCTCCTTAAAAAACCTTGCCAAAGAAAACCCAATGGGAAAAACCTTGGACAAGGAAAAAAGAGTACAACCCTCACCCGACACTCCCATCATGAAGAACTTTAGAGCTCGGCACCCTCCATTTGTCAAGCAGCAAACTCGACCTGGCCGACAACTTCTTAAAAAAAAATGAAATCAACTTCAACCGAATAGTATCACAAATAAGCTGAACAATCTGATCAACGGCCAACAGCTTTTTCTTGAAAAGTCTTGAATTACGTTCCATCCATATAAAGTACGCAGTAGCAGCCAACACAAGACGGGCAAGGATGCTAGGACAAGACTTCGCCTTAGAAATTGGAATAACATAGGCTAAAATATCATCAATCCGAGGGGGAATGCTATCCATATCACATAGGCCCCGAACCTTAGACCAAACCTGCATAGAATAAGAACATTCAAAGAAAAGATGGTCATGAGAATCTGGCACCAATTTACACAACGGACATCGTAGAAGGCTTAGATCCACCAAAGGGCCAACATCCCATTGCCTAAGCCGATCTTGTGTCTTCAATTTTCTTCTAACCACTAACTACAAGTGGATAGAGTGACGAGGAATACAATGAGCAAACCAAACAGCATGATACCAATTAACCATCAAAGCCCTTTCCCGAATGGAGTCCCAAGCTAAAGAAACTGAAAAAGGATGTAGAACCCCATTTATATCCCGCCACATCAAAACATCATCCTGAGCATCATTAATAACAGGGACAGGGATAGAGACAATGTTCAGAAATCTAGCATACCAATCTTGCGGCCACTGCCAAATACCATCAGTAATAAGATCCCTCACCTTATTAGATAGAGAGAGCCCCGATTTTGTAATACTTCGAAACGTAAGAACGTCCCGTAACGGACATAAATCTACCCATTTGTCAAACCACATAGAAGCCAATCTACCATTATTAATCTTGTACCAAATAACTTGACGAATGCGTGATCTAATCTGTAGATGTTTTCTCCAGCCCCAACTCATATCACCTATACATGGAACATCCCAGAAACTTCGATCCTTTAACTTGTAAGAATAAATCCATTTAACCCATAAAGACTCTTTACGAGTGAGGATACACCAGATATGAGAAACCATTAAAGTAGTATTAAAATCAGAAAGCTTACGAATACCAAGTCCACCTTCATAAAATGGAGTATAGACAGAGTCCCAAGCAACTTTAGCCTTACCTTTCTTCATTTCACCTTGACACCATAAGAAGCCTCTCATATTTCATCAATCCGAGGGGGAATGCTATCCATGTTTAATGAAGGGATCATCCACCACCTCCTCCTCAGGACCCACTCGCCAGCCAAAAGTAGGGATCAGCCAGCCTGACCCTTAAACTTTTGAGGGGGAAAATTTTGTACCGATGATGTTGACATGGGAAGAACCTTCCTCTCAACCTGAGGGGGAGCAAGAAGAAATGGTTACTCAACAGTCAAAGGTGCCTGAAATCCCTAACCCGACACCACTGAACTCTATCTCACCTAACCCTGAGCACTTAGTCTCTAACTTAGACAAGGGAAAAGGTATTGCTGATGAAACCTTATTACCACCCAAGAAGCTTGTAAAGGCTTCAAGGGAAAGAAGGTCTGATCTTGATGCTTCCATCTTGGTACCTTATGAAATCAATGGGAAGATGTACAAAATGACTCATGAACAAATTCATGAGTACTTAGATAGAATGGAAAGGGCCAAGACTAGTGAGGCAAAGAGAGCCGAGATACTTAAAGTGTCCACTGAGTTTGTAAAGAAAGTGGGTGGTAACCCTGATGATTTGTTAAGCTTGAAGGGTGGACAAGAGTTTATTCAAAAACAAGAAAAAGAACTCAAAGCTATTCAGGACGAAATGATCAAGAAGCAACAACAAAGAAATTTACAATTAAAAAAGTTTTTTTTATCAGTATACTCAGGTTACCACTCAAAGACGAAAGGCTGAGCCAATCACAAACCTTCAAATCATTCCTCACACCACACCAGTCTCAGTATCTATTTACAGAAACAATGATGTGAGGAACTTGTAATGAAGAAATTCTCATTTGGTGATTTCGGTCTCAGTGAGTGGGATGAAATGCGGAGAATCCTCAGGACCAAAGCCAATGAGTGTGTTCCTGAATTACTCAACTCTCTTAGTAAGAGATATGAGAGGTTGAATCAAGAATTAGTTGGGAATCACTAAGGATCTTCCCCTTGCTGAACAGGATCCTACCAAGACTTAGGGACGAAAGAGGAAAAGGATGGAAATAGAAGCTGAAACTAAAATCCCTGGGTTAGAATGCAGTCAAACTTTACCTGAGAATGCCCCCTTTGTTAACAACATAGTCATCGAAGAACCTGAGTGGGGTATCTTCTTTATTGATGTATTTGAAGACCAAGCTTTTCAAAGGATAAGTGACATTGAAAGTGTCCTACTGAGAGTCTTCTTATTTTCCTTGTGATGGTTGGACAAGTTCAGACTGAAGAGAGTATGAGATTTGTTGAGAAACTCAGGCAGATGATTGCAAGGAGGCTTGATAAAGAAAAGGTGTCGTGCTCCTCAAGAGTAAAGAGAGAAGCAATGGATGCCTGAAGGGTTGTAATCTTTTGTTTTTTTATGTTTTTCTTGTATCAGATTATTTAGTCTTTGTAATGATGAATAAAAAGGAAGTACTTTGTTTAAAATAAGTCTTTTCATCAGTAGATTAGTTTGTATGAGAAGAAGCCTCTTTGCTCATTTATAACAATTTTACTTAGGCATATTTTATATCCAGATAGGGGAGATTGTTAGGTCAATTCAGTGCCTAATGGTCTCACTGGTGGATTTGAATAACAATCAGCCTAAGGAAAATATTATTATTTAAACAGTCACTCAGTGAGTTACCTTCAAGAGCTTAGCCTGAGTCTAAGAGAAAGACTTGAGCATTCAGTGAGGAGAAGCTTAATGAATGATGTACCTAAGACGAAGAAGAAGGTGATGTTCAGTGAGTTGTGACAATAAACCCACTGAGCCTCATACGGTCTCCCTGAAGGAACAAGCTATCCTGAAGACTGAAGTAAATGCGGGATAAGTTTGAAGTAGATAAGTTATAGTACAACACACGCTTATCGTGAATTACCCTTTTAGATTAGGCAAGGGTATTGAACTTGAAAAAGGACTTTATCCTGATACCTAGAATAGGTCAACACAAGTTTGTACCCTGTACCTCAGATGAGACAAGAATTGCGCATGGAAATTCTTTGTCACGTACCTAGCCTTAACTAGTATAAATAGGATGCTTGTAAAAGAGAGAACTTAAGTTTGTGCACTAAATGCTTTCGACATTCACAAAAAGTTCTCTCTTCCAAATACGATCAAAAGCACTTGAGTTCTAAACTCATGTTGTCTTAATCGTCAAACTTATCAATCGATAATATTGATATAATTTGTTAGTGAGGAGATCACAAACACACACATTGTCTATTCAATCCCTATTGTAGCTTCACATACAATAGGGTATAATTCTTTAAATAATAAGAGTTAAACGTTGAAAACCTTTTGTGTCATTTACATTATATTATCTTGTGTATTTACATTACTTTACCATGAGTTAGGTCTATACTTAGCAATCTTAAGTATAACACAAATTACAAGGGATCAACAATTATGCTGCTCCATGCTATCAGTTATCAATACCTAAAATATATGCTTAAAGTCAACACAAAGGTTGAGTCAATTCATAGGTTAAAAATAATTTGAATACAAGATCCTTTTTCCTGAGCTACGTTATTATTCGCTCGTAAGTTAAACAATAAATAAATCAATGCACTAAGCTTATGATACCGCTGCTAGACATATCAGAAACCAACAATCGCCCTTATGAAGAAGTCTGCCAAACTATCCTGTATAGCAAAATAAAGTATGCATGTTTGACCACTGAGGTGCTAGAAAGTGCGACTTGCCCAGATAGGGGATGTCAGTCCCCAAATAGTACCCTTTACAATATTAGTGCTCATTTTCAAGAACTTATTAGCGGTTCACAATTAAAAAGGGACTTTTAAGGCAGCCGTAAACATAGTGTCAATAATCATATATAGGAAGCATACCAAAAATACTTGTATTCCATTTTAACATATATCCGTTTTCAAATTATTTAAAAGTAGTATACTTTAGTGAGGCTACGAACCCACCTTACGTCCAATAATCTTGTCGGGTTTATATCACACAAAATAACTTGAGCTAACAATCAAGAACTTGGTCTCACACCAACCTGGTTTAACATATTTTGTATAGTATTAAGTCTTTGATTTTGAGTTCAACATTCTTGTATATTACTTATGTATTCTTTAATTGTGATAATATTGTATCATTGTTCGGGCCATTATTGTAAAATCCGTAAAAATAAGGTCATAATTTAATTCTACTTCCAATTATTTTGAAGTATTTCATAACGTAAATATTATTATGTTTAACGGTTTAAGTTGAAATCGATATTAAATATTTTATTTTTATATTTTGACGAGCAACGAGGACTACTAGTGATCGCGATACCGACGGATGCCCATAATTTTATATTTCATTATCGATCGTTTCGATATTTAATATTTTCGACGATATCGTCTTAATTACGTGTCGAGTCGTTATATCATTATTTTTCGTGTGCGTTTAAACTTTTTAGTATTTTTACGAAACCCGAGTCCCGTAAATATTTTCAAATATTGACTAGTGACAATTTCCCACCTTTTAAACTAGCTATTTACAAATTTTAACCAAACTTTTGCAAAATTGCACAAAAGCCCTCACCCCACTAACAAAAATTTAATAAATTAAAAATACACACACACACCTTTTATTTTTCACTTCCAAAAATTTATTTCTCTCTCCTTTTTCTCCCATTTTGCCGAAACATCAAACCCACACACCAAATCCACACATTTTTCCAATTATCTCAAGATTTAGGTTGAATCTAGCTAAACCAAGCATAGACCCATCTTTATTTTTGATCAAGGATCACAAAGGTATAAAAATTTTACACATGCAAGCACTTTTTATTTTTATGATGTTGGTAGGTGGAAGCCATGGTCATGCATGGTGTTTTTAGCATGATCCATGGTGGTTCTTGCTAGAAATCTTGTTAAAAATTATATTTTGATCTAAATATTTTTATTTTTGTTATGATTTTGATGTTATGATGGATGTATGATGATGTTAGAGTATAGGAATGACCATTTCTATGGTTAGTTTTGGTCAAAAAGTTGATTTTATATAAGATTTTGGTACCCATTTTATAACAGTAAGTAAACTGAGAAATCCGAATTTTTATGTTTTGAAAATGACTAAACTTATAGCCTAGGGTTGTAGATAATTTCCTTAGCTTCGATTTGATATAAGGTAGAGCTTCTAACTCAAAACGAGCGCGAAGTTATGGTGTTTTGAAT
This sequence comes from Glebionis coronaria, assembly GCA_025667525.1. Classification (NCBI taxonomy): domain Eukaryota; kingdom Viridiplantae; phylum Streptophyta; class Magnoliopsida; order Asterales; family Asteraceae; genus Glebionis; species Glebionis coronaria. The sequence goes on along the minus strand of CM046878.1, from coordinate 456,283,561 downwards.
GATCGTGTACCGGGAGACGAGTATCGACACTACATATAGTTGTTGTCGATATTTGGATCAAATCCCGGGGACTCTAAATTGATGTTTTAAAATAAGTAACCTACTGATAATGAGGTATTTATTTATTAGGTTGAGTTTACTTTAAAACCCGAGTGTCGGTTTTTGTTAACGGAGTCGTTTAAATAAGTTAAAGCGGTCGTATGAAAAATTAACGCAAATCTGTCCGGATTTTGTGGTTTGAAAATGAGTCGAGTAAAGGACTTTAAAAGTAATTTCAATTGAAAAACTTGTAGGAGGACTTTCTATATATAGTAAGTTAGCTTTTTGAGTCGTTTCATAAACGGTCGACAAGTTTAAAAGGGGTAAATAAGCTAGTACATGTAGTATGTACCGGCGGATTTTGTTAAAAGTATAAAATGGTTAAATAAATGAGTAGTGAAGTATAATAAAGTTATTTATATCGTTTTCTCTTGATTGTATTGTGGTGTTATGAGTTTGAGTTTGATTTTATTAAGTATCGTTTATTTCTCGAGTCTATTATTAAAGTACGCACCTTATTTGCTAGGTTGCGGTTATCGTGATTATCGGGCATCTACTATCGTCGGCGATTGTCTTCAACTACTATAAGTACTAAGGTGAGTCTATAGCCTCGTTTGCGCAATTATATGATTTTAAAAACCCGCGAGGGGGAATACATGTTTTATAAACTTAGAACACAAGATTTTTATGGTATGCTTTGTCCCTCTATGAATGGACCCGTGGTTGCCTTTAAATTGCATTAAGTGATTGCCATTGTTAAAACCTCAATTATGGACCGTTAATTAACCTATGATGGGTTAACCGCTAGTACAATTAATAGATCTATGGGGGAAGCCGCCCCGGTTCAGTTTGTGTGGACTTGTCACAGAAGCTTAGGCCCGACCTCCACACTGTTTGGACATATTGTATTGAGAAGTCAGGTATACGGCAATGTACCAAAAAAAAATCTGGAGGTAACGACAATTAATAAATCTCCTGTCTTATCAGACCTCTAAAAGGAGTGTTTAAGGGCTCGGTTCCATGAGCTTATTGCAATTTATGCTATATACAATTATCATTGTTGATGCAAATTATTATTTGATGCTTATAAGCATGCCACAAACTTATAATCTTCACTTGTGTTCAAATTGATTACATAAACCTATAGATTCACTCGGCATTTTTGCTGATTGTTTTACTCACGTGTATTTCAGGTAATCAAGAGGTGGAAGCTTAGAGGTCACGAGAATGAAGTTGTGCACTGCTATGTTGTTCAAACTCTTTGATTTATTTATCGTTCCATTTTTAAAACAAACTAATATGTTGTTTTAACTTATCTTTTGGTAACGATTACTTGGGACTACGCTACTCTGACAAATGTTTTAGGAACGATAAATTTGAAACGTCTCTTTTCGAGTCGTTCTTTATAAATTATGTGTTGTTGTATCATTGTTTAGCACCCAAAGATGTATTCCGCTGCGTGTAAATTTGGGGGTGTTAAAGATTGGTACCAGAGCCATGAGTTATAGAGAACTAGGTCTTTATTTTAAAAACCTAAACTATAACTGTCAGTTTTTATTTTTCAAAGAGTCGGTGCACCGGACTTCGCGTGACTTCAGGTTCAAGCTACTTCTGAGATTACAATTTTAGTATACGTTATTACGTATACCTTATTGCCAAGTATTTATAAATAAATACTATGATCCACTTATGGATATATATTTTTATCTAGGATCTTTTTATCGATATATATTTATGTCGTTAAACTTTTTGATAAAAGTTTATCATTTATTAATGATTAACTTAAATAAATACATTGAATTTTCAAGATCTTTCTATATTTATTTTTGAAGTATTTAAATTGCTTTTATTGCAAATTTTATATTATGACCTTACATACCTTCATCTGCGCACGTTACTTTCATTGTTTAACCCTTGGAGATATCTATAGATATCCAAATCGTCTTTCGGCTGTTTGTGCTTGGACGTCTTGAAACGTAATCTCTTGACCATTGTGTAACTCAATGTGTCCTTGGAATAGACTAACCGCTATTGTGTGAGTCACACATTTTGAAACGTTTCTTAGAATCGTGTTGAATAATATCATGGTTTTTCATAATATTTTGTTGATTTTTATTATCGTTTTACACGACATGCGAAGATTTAATTCGTTGACATTTATATGTATCGACTCCGAAGTGTATTGTTCACTTATATCTCGGTAACGTCATCGTTATTTTATAAATCATCGTCTAGATTATGGCGCTAGATTGGAATACGATTTTACTTCTATAAAATTGTATCATTTGTTTTTCATTAACCTTCTTGCTCTCGGAACGCAACTCGTTAATGTTCCATTCTTTTCTTGTTATGTTTTGTGTTTTTGGCAATCGTGGCACCAAGGAGATTTGCCTGCATTGCATTTTGAAACTTAAATTACGAACGTCATTCACCGTTTCGCTTCTTAAATTTCGTGTTGAATACCTTGAAGCATCTTATGTCATTCATTATGCTATATTTTTACTTGATGCTCATTATGAGATTTATTTTTCGTTGTTGTAAAATCCACAAGACATGTGTGTATATATATATTTTGAGTTGTTAGGAAATGTCGAAAAATACATTTTATGTGGAAACTGCAGGGGCAGTATAAACAGGTCAAAACATAAAAGTAAAACCTGCATTTTTAAAATAAAATAGTCAAACATGCACATAACTTGCAGGGGTATTTTGGTCATTTTACATTGGTTTTCAGGTCTCGGGTAAAACTAGAAAGTCGTCTGAAACGTCGTTTTGCATCAAAATGCTTTAGACTCAGAGTCTTGGAGATGTCGTTTATCGGGTCAATTAATCGGCTCATATTTAAAAGTCAAATCTGATAAGAAAATTCGGAACATGAGTTTTAAACGTTTCTAAGCAGTTTTGATTTCATTTGAGATCGTAAAATTTTAACAAATATTATTTCACAACTAACTAATACTAGTTGCACGTGAAAATGTTTAAAAATAGAAATATTACAGGATTAGAAATTACCGGATTAATGGTGTAATTTGAAAACGAATAATATACTTTCTTAACAGCATGTTGTGTCGAGTATCTTACATAAAATACACATGTGGATTGATTTATTCTTTTTATATATATATATATATATATATATGACTCAATTGTCATTCGATGTTACTTTATTTTTATTTTCTTCTAGCCTCCCACTGATTTGGGTTGAGTTTTGAAGTTTTGTCTTCACATTCTTCGTCGATATTTTATCGCGTGTCTCATGGCGTTTTCGTCTAACCTTAAAACCTTTTGAAACATTAACAACTTGTAACCATTTCATTGATTGTTTTATGAGCTACTATTTGCCACTTTTTGCAAACCTTTGGCTACTTTATACGTTATCATAATGTCACCTTATAAATAAATCTGATATTGTTTACGAATATTTTCACCAATTATTTTTACTTTGGTCTTATAAAATACTTTTCGTAACATTAAAAGTTGCTTATTGAGTATCTCACAAATTACTTGTATCCTATAAATTTATAAACTATTTTAAATTCCGTTTTTCAAATGGCATGGTATATATATAAACATAAGAAACGTAACACTTTTCGACGAAACGGAGCACTGCATTGCTAGCCCTAAATTATACATGGCCTGATCACCTATGTCTAATTTAGAAGGAGCCATGCTAGGCTGAATAGTAGTCACCTTAAAAATCTTGATGATAATCAACTTTTTACTTATAATTATGATAAAGATAAATAAAATGAAATAAATTGAAAAGAAGTTTTGAAAACCTTTATATTTTATGCAGTAACACAATTTCTATGCATCCGCATATGTTTTCTTACCTTTTGTTAAACGAATTACGTGATTATAAGTACGTTTTTACTCGATGATTGTTTTTTCTACTTGTTACTTCATTTTGTCTTATTAACTGATTCCTTTTTACCGTTCGTCTAATTATTAACTGTTAATAAATGACCTAAAAGTCTCGATATTTTATCCTTCCGTCTCATCCAATCTTCTTTATGCGACTGGGTAGATCTTTGGAATGTCTCCGCACGTGAATAATGAATTATCATTAGAGTGATTTCAGTATATCCGGGATGACGTCCGTCACTCTCGTTTGTCTCGAACTCCACTCTTGTGAACCGTGCTTTGACTTCTCTCTTTAAACACTAACATCGTTCATTTGATTTGTTTTAATTACAAGCGATTATTAGGAATTTTATTTTATTAAAAATTTTTGTATGGATTTTATTTCCGATCATGTATCGACCACCGCTAAGTTAACGAACTGATATTGGTGAACCATCGACCGCACTAACGAAATTGACAACTTGTTTAATCTACTGTTACTTATCGTCTTACCATCGACGCCTTTATCTTATTATTCTCTTTAAGAATTCATACGACATTTGCTTCGTTCTCTTTTGTACCGTTGATTTCGTACTAATTGTTAACCATTATTTCTATTCGTATTCGTTTGTTATCTTGTCACATTTTGAAACCTGAATATGTCCCATGTTTACTTTGACATATTAAACACCTATAAGTATATCGACAACTTATTATAATATTTTTATGGAACTTTTATACACTTTCCAATGATTTTCAATTATCGAAGTAACCACCACAAGTAAAAGGCCAATTTATACATCATATTCTGTATAACTAAAACTAATGTTTAAAAATAAAATTTTGTTCTACCTTTTGAACTAATTGACTTATCATACTTTACTTTTAATGTAATGAAATTACCGGTTTAATTTATATTCCTAATAATAATTTAATTTGAAAATTATATCTTCTAATTGTAACCAACAATATGAGTTTAATTTATAAAATTCATGTCATTCCTTCAAAGTTTCTTAAGACGACAAAATAAATTTTGAAACTATTTTACTTCTATTTTTTTTTATGTATCATCTTTATCGAGAAAGTACCTCAATTGTGTTTTAAGGTAATATCAAATCCGGGACGGATAATTGTGACAAACGTTATTTTAATATTAATATTTAATTCATTCTTCGCTCTCATTTTTCTAGTTTTGCGAATTATTATGTTTTACGGTTACGTGAGTCGAGATCCCTCGTCGATCGACAACCTTAAATCATTTTACCACATCTTGTCCGTTTATGCGTTTATTAAATTCATTTTTATCTCGTTCTATTCCTCTTATTGAAGATCACTATTTCATTCTGAGTTTAAAGTGAATCTCGGGAAGCAGTTATAAGAAGAAACGATAAGTGTCACCAGGATTTATGTGTGTACTTGTGGAATGATTGAGGACCGAGTTATCAATGGCAACTTATCATGGATATGAAGTGTTTGTAATCTTACTTGCTACTATCGAAGGATCATAGAAGAATCTGGAGATCAAGTGGTTATTATCAAGGGTTCGTTCAAGGTTTTCTCGATGATTAACGATGGAGATCTATAATCGATGTTTATGTTCGACTTTTTCTTTTATGTACTTATATGGTGTGTGATCTAGTGAAATGATCGTAAGTTGTGAGAACTTGAGGCGGCATCATCCGATGACGTCCGATCATGTAGAGCACATATTATGTAATATCTTTTTGACTTTCAACGACGATGTTCATTGAGTTTTTGAATGCGCATTGGCGAAAGTGAGATGATGTATTTGTATTATCTTTTGAGTAGGGACCCGCGTGTGAGCACCCTTCGATGACGAAAATGTTTTTCTTGTTAGTTCTTTTTGATGTGTGTCCATGGCTATCCGGCCGATGGATATCCTTTAATTTGCAATATTCTTTTTAACTGGACTTATCCGAAAATCCTGTCATCTATTCTCGTTATCGAATGAGCTTCGTGTGATTCATAAAATTTTCATGTGTCGAGCTTGACGGGTGACTGGTGGATAAGGATTTATTTATTTCTTTTTGGTGAGATACAACTTGACGAAAAGTTGCGTTTTGTAAAAGAACCAGTGGAGATCGTGGATCGAGATTCACGTGGGAACGTGAAGACTTCTTTATAAGGAATGCCGTCATCCTTCCGGGTAGTGAACAACTCGTGTATGAGGCGAGTTGAGCGCCGGGACGTCGCTCCCTTAAGGTGGTGAGGATGTAAAATCCGTAAAAATAAGGTCATAATTTAATTCTACTTCCAATTATTTTGAAGTATTTCATAACGTAAATATTATTATGTTTAACGGTTTAAGTTGAAATCGATATTAAATATTTTATTTTTATATTTTGACGAGCAACGAGGACTACTAGTGATCGCGATACCGACGGATGCCCATAATTTTATATTTCATTATCGATCGTTTCGATATTTAATATTTTCGACGATATCGTCTTAATTACGTGTCGAGTCGTTATATCATTATTTTTCGTGTGCGTTTAAACTTTTTAGTATTTTTACGAAACCCGAGTCCCGTAAATATTTTCAAATATTGACTAGTGACAATTTCCCACCTTTTAAACTAGCTATTTACAAATTTTAACCAAACTTTTGCAAAATTGCACAAAAGCCCTCACCCCACTAACAAAAATTTAATAAATTAAAAATACACACACACACACCTTTTATTTTTCACTTCCAAAAATTTATTTCTCTCTCCTTTTTCTCCCATTTTGCCGAAACATCAAACCCACACACCAAATCCACACATTTTTCCAATTATCTCAAGATTTAGGTTGAATCTAGCTAAACCAAGCATAGACCCATCTTTATTTTTGATCAAGGATCACAAAGGTATAAAAATTTTACACATGCAAGCACTTTTTATTTTTATGATGTTGGTAGGTGGAAGCCATGGTCATGCATGGTGTTTTTAGCATGATCCATGGTGGTTCTTGCTAGAAATCTTGTTAAAAATTATATTTTGATCTAAATATTTTTATTTTTGTTATGATTTTGATGTTATGATGGATGTATGATGATATTAGAGTATAGGAATGACCATTTCTATGGTTAGTTTTGGTCAAAAAGTTGATTTTATATAAGATTTTGGTACCCATTTTATAACAGTAAGTAAACTGAGAAATCCGAATTTTTATGTTTTGAAAATGACTAAACTTATAGCCTAGGGTTGTAGATAATTTCCTTAGCTTCGATTTGATATAAGGTAGAGCTTCTAACTCAAAACGAGCGCGAAGTTATGGTGTTTTGAATGATCGTGTACCGGGAGACGAGTATCGACACTACATATAGTTGTTGTCGATATTTGGATCAAATCCCGGGGACTCTAAATTGATGTTTTAAAATAAGTAACCTACTGATAATGAGGTATTTATTTATTAGGTTGAGTTTACTTTAAAACCCGAGTGTCGGTTTTTGTTAACGGAGTCGTTTAAATAAGTTAAAGCGGTCGTATGAAAAATTAACGCAAATCTGTCCGGATTTTGTGGTTTGAAAATGAGTCGAGTAAAGGACTTTAAAAGTAATTTCAATTGAAAAACTTGTAGGAGGACTTTCTATATATAGTAAGTTAGCTTTTTGAGTCGTTTCATAAACGGTCGACAAGTTTAAAAGGGGTAAATAAGCTAGTACATGTAGTATGTACCGGCGGATTTTGTTAAAAGTATAAAATGGTTAAATAAATGAGTAGTGAAGTATAATAAAGTTATTTATATCGTTTTCTCTTGATTGTATTGTGGTGTTATGAGTTTGAGTTTGATTTTATTAAGTATCGTTTATTTCTCGAGTCTATTATTAAAGTACGCACCTTATTTGCTAGGTTGCGGTTATCGTGATTATCAGGCATCTACTATCGTCGGCGATTGTCTTCAACTACTATAAGTACTAAGGTGAGTCTATAGCCTCGTTTGCGCAATTATATGATTTTAAAAACCCGCGAGGGGGAATACATGTTTTATAAACTTAGAACACAAGATTTTTATGGTATGCTTTGTCCCTCTATGAATGGACCCGTGGTTGCCTTTAAATTGCATTAAGTGATTGCCATTGTTAAAACCTCAATTATGGACCGTTAATTAACCTATGATGGGTTAACCGCTAGTACAATTAATAGATCTATGGGGGAAGCCGCCCCGGTTCAGTTTGTGTGGACTTGTCACAGAAGCTTAGGCCCGACCTCCACACTGTTTGGACATATTGTATTGAGAAGTCAGGTATACGGCAATGTACCAAAAACAAATCTGGAGGTAACGACAATTAATAAATCTCCTGTCTTATCAGACCTCTAAAAGGAGTGTTTAAGGGCTCGGTTCCATGAGCTTATTGCAATTTATGCTATATACAATTATCATTGTTGATGCAAATTATTATTTGATGCTTATAAGCATGCCACAAACTTATAATCTTCACTTGTGTTCAAATTGATTACATAAACCTATAGATTCACTCGGCATTTTTGCTGATTGTTTTACTCACGTGTATTTCAGGTAATCAAGAGGTGGAAGCTTAGAGGTCACGAGAATGAAGTTGTGCACTGCTATGTTGTTCAAACTCTTTGATTTATTTATCGTTCCATTTTTAAAACAAACTAATATGTTGTTTTAACTTATCTTTTGGTAACGATTACTTGGGACTACGCTACTCTGACAAATGTTTTAGGAACGATAAATTTGAAACGTCTCTTTTCGAGTCGTTCTTTATAAATTATGTGTTGTTGTATCATTGTTTAGCACCCAAAGATGTATTCCGCTGCGTGTAAATTTGGGGGTGTTAAAATTATACTCAAAAGGCATTCTATAAACATTTGAGGAGCGAGGGCACTTTAAATCGTAAACCCAACCACTCAGTCAGAACGTAATATCGAGATGGAACATCTTTGTACAAAGTTGCCTACTAACATGACACATATTATAATGTATCTTTTTAGAAATTTCTTCAAAAATGAGTATGTTTCTTTTATATTTATATCTTTCATCCTTTAGTTTCATAATTGGAAAAAATAATTCTTATACGTTATAATAATTTAGAAAGTATGTTTCATTATATAGTTTCCATCCATATAGTTTCATATATGACCAAAATAATCCTTTAAGTTTATAATTTCAGAATAATTACCTTTTTAACCCAAATTTCATAAATTTAGCATATTTACACTTTTAACCCTTTAAGTATATTAATTACAACTTCAACCCTCAATATTTAACCTTAGGGTCTCAAACTTTTCAACATTTATTCTTATAGCTTTAACTTTCACAAAATTACACTTTTGGCCCAAAATGTTTTTTGTCTCCAAAAATGACAGTTTTAGTCCCTATACTTATAAAAATCGAAATGCTGGCAATTTGTAGAAGAGAAGAGTGAAAAAAACCCTAAAAACATCAAGGGCTGCCGAAAAAATCCCTTCTCTCATAACCCGATTTTCTTTTTCCTTTAATCCGAATACCTTATAATGATCATGTTTTCTCGATTAATCACTGATTATTCTTGAGTTAACAAAGTCCTTGTTTGGTTGATTGGTTTTAGGGTTAATTAAATTGGTTTTTTATTTAATTCTATCTGCCGTCATTGATTTGTGCTTTTGTTTTTTCTTCGTCGGTTGCTTTTTGTCACATCTTTGGTCGGTTTATACATTATATAAAGTGTGGAATCACGTGGGTCTGGGTGACAATTGTTTTGTTTTGTTTTTTTTTCTATAGTTAGCATTTATTGTTTTTTAGGGTTTCGTTGGTAGGGTCTCGGTTGGTTTATTTAAATCGTTGTTAGGGATTGATTTTTGTCGAATTGATTAATTTAATATGGTGGGCTTCAGTTCGACTAATGCTTTTTCAGATCCTAGTTTGGTTGCTGATACAGCAAATGGTGAACGAATTAACTTGAATGTAGGGTCATTAGAGGATGTTGAAAAACTATTCTCGATCTCCCTTAATACGGTCGAAGTGATTAGTAGGTTTATGCATGAGTCCAAAATAACAAATATGAATTCTGGAAGCGAATGACTACTAAGCAATGGACAAAGACTCTTGATATCGTATGTGCACACCAAGTGGAGTTGGAGAGCAGTGTTAGAACACTTAAACGTCAACATGTTAATGCTACCAATGCAGGTGTGCGTGATTATAGTAATGCTAGGGATCCATCTATGAGTACTACCTTTGGACATGATGCTAGGGTTACACCAGATTTATCTAATATCACAATGTGTATGTCCTTAGATCAGCATAAAGAGGTGAGAGTCTCATCTCCTACGTTTAGTAAATTGGTTAATGATGAGTTATTGTTTGAACAAATGGATATAAACCCTAATGAATGTGACACTGAGCCTAAGAGGAGTGATGTATTTGACTCAAATATGGATGATTTCATGTTTTCTAATCCAATTGATCCAGTGATAGATGTCGAGGAAACTGCGTGGTCTTCCAAGCCTAAAGGTAATCAAGTGGAAGTCCCTACATATGATTTATTTGGTGAAAATGTTACCATTGTTAGCCGTGGTAAGAAGGAATGTCCTATTGTACAGTCGGTGGATATTGGTGGTCCATCTAACTCCTATGCAGCTGCTGCTAGTTTAAGCCAACAAGCTCCACCTATTGCTCGTGTTAATATAGGTTCTGCCATATCTGAAAACAGGTTTGAGGGTGTTCAGGTTTCTATTCCACGTAAAGTGGTTGAAAAAGTTAATACTCGTTTTCATAATACGTTCTATGGATACTTTATTGGTAAACGAATGGCATTTCCAGTGGTTGAGTATTATGCTAAAACAAATTGGGCTAATTTTGGTTTAAAAAGGATCATGATGAATTCCAATGGTTTCTTCTTCTTTCAATTTGATACACAATCTGGTTATGAAGCTGTGTTGGAAGGTGGACCATGGATGATTCGAAATTCTCCCATTATTCTTAAAAGGTATACTATGAAGACTAGTCTTCGAAAAGAAGAGTTTACTTGTATTCCTGTGTGGGTCAAACTTCATGATGTGCCTATTCACTATGTTTAAAAGGAAGAGGGTATTAGTTTGATTGCCACATATTTGGGTAAGCCTATTATGTTTGATTCTTTAACTAGCACTATGTGTAAAGAATCTTGGGGTCGTAGTAGTTTCGCTCGTTGTTTAAATGAAATTAAATCTGATTGTGATTTACATGAGACAATTACCATTGGTGTTCCTGATTTGGAGGGTGAAGGGTTTACTAAGGAAACTATTAAAGTTGAATACGATTGGAAGCCACCTAGATGCCCTACATGTAATATTTTTGGTCATACGGCTGAAAACCGTCCTAAACGTGTTATCCCTAAAGTGGCTCCTACAGTTGTACATGAACAAGATGATGGATTTCAACAAGTTCGTAGTAGAAAGCATAACAATAAAGGTAAGCAAGGAAGTCAGATTTCGAGAGGTGTCCCGTTAAGCAAAGGCTTCCAAGTTGGTACTCCTTTTACTTTTAGTCCGAAGTCGTCTACTTCTGGTGCTCATATCCATGATAACTCATCTAATCCTGGTTCGACTTCGAATGCATCTAAACGTGACAATAGCAAAGGCGATAGTGGTACCAAATCTGGGTTGCATACTAATAGTTCCAATAAAGGTAAATCTGTGGTGAGTGGCGTTTCTACTTCGAATTCATTTGGGACTCTTTCAGAGGAAATAGGTGACCAAAGTGGAGATGATGATGATGAGGAGGTTGAAAACATTTTTGATGAACCTGTTAATCTTCTAAATTCTCAATCAGGGGCAAGCACTCCTGCCACAAATGTTTTAAATGTTTAGTATTCCCTCATGGAATATAAGGGGCCTGAACCAATCCCCTAAAAGAATAGAGGTTCGTCAGGTTATTAATGAAAATAATCTGAGTGTTTGTGCTATATTGGAGTCTCATGTTGATGCTTCGGGTGTTTATGATATGTGTCTAAGATTTTTAGAAGATGGGAGTGGACGTCAAATGGTGGTTTGTGTCCTAAAGGGACACGTATAATTCTTGGATGGAATGATGATAATGTGGATGTTATGGTGTTGTCTCAAACAAGTCAAGTTATGCATTGTCAGATTAAAACGCCTATGTATAACCGTACTTTGTTTTGCTTATTCGTTATGCTGACAACTACTATATTCATCGCGTGTTCTTTGGAATAATCTTATTGCTCATGCTACTTTTACGCGGGATAAGCCATGGGCCGTTTTGGGCGTTTTTAATGCTACTCTTAATATTGAGGATCACTTGGTTTCAAGAATTTTCTTGTTGGCATTTGCTAATGTTGCATTTATGTCTCTTAGTAGAAGTTTGTACTAGGGTTTGGTGTTTCATATCCTTTTGTTAACAAGTTGCATGTAGCTTGCGGTTAATGTGGTATCTTAGCCACATTCCTTTGTACTTCAACGCTTTTTTGGTCAATATATTTACCGGGGCAACCCTTTACCAAAAAAAAATATTGAGGATCACTCATGCGGCGGCTACACTCCTAATATTTCCATGCGGGAATTCAAGGAGTGTGTTAATCTTATGGAAGTTATGGACGTTAATGCTACAGGTTTACATTTTACTTGGAATGAGAAACCACAGGGTGATGATGGTATTCTCAAAAAGATTGATCGGATTATGTTTAACATTAAGTTTCTTGATGAGTTTCCAAGATGTTTTGCGATCTTCCAACCTTACAGGATATCTGACCATTCTCCTTGTGTGTTACGAATCCTACAATTAGCAAACCTAAGCCTAAACCTTTTAAATTCAGTAATTTTCTTGTGCATAAGGAGGGTTTTCATGCAGTGGTAGCTAATGGATGGTTGGCAAATGTTCATGGCTGTGCTATGTTTAGGCTTGTTAAACGTTTAAAAGGTTTAAAGGCCTCGTTTTGTAAATTGTTGTTTGAACAGGCTAATCTTCATGATCGTGTTAATAGACTACGTGTGGAATTAGATGATGTTCAACAAGCCCTCGATAGAGACCCATCCAATGTGTTGTTGAAAGAAGAGCATACTCATTATCTAGTTGCTTTTAAGGAAGCTTCTCTTGATGAGGAACGCTTCTTACGTCAGAAATCTAAAATTAAATGGCTTGATGTAGGTGATTCGATTACAGCTTATTTTCATAACTCGGTTAAGAGTAGGGCAGCTCGTAATCGTATTGAAATGGTTCGTGATTCTCATAATGTGCTTCATGATGGAGGTGATGTGCCTGGAGCTTTTGTTGCTCATTACAAGCAGTTTCTTGGTCAGGCAAGTGTTTTAGGTTCTTTTAATACGTCTAATTTGTTTGTTCGAAAGCTTGTTGCTCAGAAAGCTGCCCATATGGTTAGAGTCATCTCTGATTCTGAAATTAAAAGTGCGTTATTCTTCCTGAGTGATGACAAAGCGCCTAGGCCGGATGGTTTTACTGCTGCGTTTTTAAGAAGTCTTGGGATATTGTGGGTGCTGAGTTTACATGTGCGATTCGTGAGTTTTTCTCTAATGGAAAACTTCTTAAAGAGGTTAATCATACTATTATTGCTCTTATCCCTAAGGTTTCTGTTCCAAATACGATTACTGATTATCGTCCCATCTCTTGTTGTAATGTTATTTTCAAATGCATTAGCAAGATAATTGCTAACCGTATTAAAGGGGATTTGGGCGATTTGGTGAATATTAATCAATCTGCTTTTGTTCTGGGGTGTAGCATCTCAGATAATATCTTATTGACGCAAGAGTTGATGAGGAATTACCATATAAATTTTGGTCCTCCAAGATGTGCTTTTAAGGTGGATATTTAGAAAGCTTACGATACGGTGGACTGGCAGTTTCTTCGTAACATTCTGATTGGTTTTGGATTCCACCATGTAATGGTTGATTGGATTATGACATGTGTTTCTACTACTTCGTATTCCATTTGCATAAATGGTAATTTATATGGCTGGTTTGAAGGAAAAAGAGGTCTCAGGCAAGGTGATCCGTTATCTCCATATCTTTTCACGTTAGTCATGGAGATCCTTTCACTTATGTTGCAGCGGAGGGTTCTTAATGCGAAGGATTTTTATTTTCGTCACCGTTGTGAGCAGCAACTATTGGGAATAAAATATAGCCAAGACATTCAGACGCTGACAAGAGGAAGTTGGACGTTGATAGGAACAATTCAAGCGTTGTCAGGTCAAGCGTTGACAAGAAGAAGTCAAGCGTTGATAGAGAGAAGTCAAGCACTGATGGAAGACTTAGTTTACACGATTTATGCTTATAGTAAGGATATGTTCTATGATGTATTTCCTATGTTTATCTTTACCATAATTAGCTCATAGGTAAACTCTTGAACAAGGCTCCCTGTGCTATAAAAGGAGGCCTTTAGGTTTAGTTTCAGTACACGTAATTCGACTTTCATTGTATTCAAGTTTGTTTATCAGTTGAAGTGAAAGTTTGGTTTTCTGTTTGTGTGTTCTTGTCCTAGGTATTAATTCCGCATAATACCTTAGATTGTTTCATACACAACAAAGTTTCTCTACGTGTTATACTTGATCTAATCTCGTTAACACAAAGCTAAATCGATCTAAGTTTGGGGTCATTAAGTGGTATCAGAGCTTGTTGAGGAACTTTTATCTTTAGAACACAAAACCCTAAAAACCCTAAATCGTTCGAAACCCTAATTTTCATACATCATGTATAACCCAGCATTGAACTCTTCCTCCTCATTCTCCACAAACCATAACCTAAGAATCCCCATGCTAGACCCTGAAAACTTTGAACTATGGAAGTTCAACTTTGAGCAGTATCTTCAAATTCATGACTACACTCTATGGGAGATCATTGAATATGGAAACTCCTTTGATAAGGCTGCCAAGATTCAAGCTGCTATAGATTGAGATCTGCTGCTCCTAATGCATCTGAAGAAGATAAAAAGGAACAAGCAGGTGATGGTAGAGCTGTCTCAGCTGACGACATAGCATTGAGAAGGAATGACATGAAGTCACTCAACATTCTTAAACTCTCATTGGGGAATGAAAACCAACACAAATATAGGGGTTTTGATTCTACAAAAGAGCTTTGGGAAGCCATCCAAGTAAGTTATGGTGGCAAGGATGAAACTGCTTCAGAGAAGAAGAAGCAACTCCTACATGACTTTGCTGTGTTCAAAGCTCTTCCCAATGAAAAGCTGAGTGGAGTGAAGCAGATTACTTGATATCACAAGTAAGTTATCCTTTATGGGAACTGTGTACAATGATGCTGATATCATCGCCACTTTTCTCAAAAGTCTTGGTGATGCAAGGAAGATTGAAGCAAGGTCCATTCTTGCTACCAACGCTCACAAAACTTCCAAGTTTGATGACGTCTACAATAAACTAAAGCTTGTAGAGAATGAGATGCGCTTGAGCCAAGGAAGTACTTCAAACAATGTAAACATGGCCTTCTTCTCTCATAGTGAAGGTCAATCTGCTGAAAGGGAGACATATGTGCACCCCGTTACTGGATCACCTTGTGTCAACGCTGGATCAAGCTTTGTCAACATCTCACCTGCAGACGCTAACACATACAATAATGATTCACCAAAAAATCAAACCGGCTGGTATTGATCTTGATACAGTGTGTGCATACATTGCTTCATTGCCCAATGGTTCTGCAATTACTTATGAGGACCTTGAGCAAATCAGTGATGAAGACTTAGAAGAGATGGACATAAAGTGGAATATGGCACTTGCAAGCATTAGGGCCAACACATGGAACAGAAGATTCAGAAGGAAAATGACCTTCAATGCCAAAGACACTGCTGGATTTGATAAATCCAAGGTTGAGTGTTACAATTGTCATAGAATGAGCCATTATGAGAGAATGCAGATCCCCAAGAAGATCTAATGCTGGCAAACCTTCAAGCCAGATTGTCAAAGTTGAGGAGACAAAATCTATGGTGGCAATGCAAGAGATTGACGGAATTGGATGGGACTGGAGCTTTTTGGTCAAGGATGTGAATGAGGACAAGGCCTTGGTTGCTGAAAGGGAAGAAGAAGAGCATGTTCACTATGCTCTCATGGCCAATTCTTCATCGTCATCAGATAATGAGGTATATGATGATGCATTTTGTAGTAAAGGTTGTCGTTTAAACACTGAAAAGCTTAACAATGAAAACGTGAAGTTAAAATCAGAATTAGTTGCTGTAAAATGCAAGTTATCTAACTATCAACTTGCACTTATTCAAACTGAAAAGACTGTGTCTGAGTATAAGAAAATGGAGGATGACCTAAAGAACCAAATCAATGTGTTAAAACATGACCTCAATACTAGTGTAATTGTTAGGGGCATCTTGGAGAGATCCAATGATGTTATACAATCTAAGTTAGATGAGGCCATTAAAAACAAAGATACTGTAGGTCTTAGAATTCAGAAATTTGAAAAAGCCTCCCAAACCCTAGAAAAATATGTAAGTGAACAAAGGGATTCTAGGGACATGACAGGGATTGGAATGAAGGAGTACACTGATGTTCCACCACCTGGTGGGAACTTCCATGGTGTCCTTAGAAAGGATTTGTATTGGACTGGTATACCAGAACTCCAAGAAAAGGAATTCATTCAGCCAAGTGTTATTGACATAAATCAGTGGAAGAAAAATAACTCTGCTGAGTTTGCTAAAGGAGGCATGCTTAGTGAAAGCCCCAATGTAACAACACCCATAAAAATAACCAATCCCACTACTGGAAAGGCTGTTGAACTTGGCTCCAACGTTGTTAGAAAACCTAGTGTTAAATATGCAGAAATATATAGACAAACTAGGTCACCAAAAAGCCAAGTTAGCAACAATGGAACAGGCTTTTTCTCATCTAGACCTAGAAATATGTCTAGAAAAGCTTGTTATACGTGTGGTAGTTTCTCACATCTGGCTTATAAGTGTGTCAACGCCTAAAATACCAACGTTGAAAGAAAGTCAACCATGTTCAAACTCAAACCTGTTGTCCAAAAGAGTCCACAAGTCATTAGACCTGCCCCATTCTTTACTAAAGAGTCTAATACTTATGGACAAAGACCTTTTCAAAAGACCAATACATGGTTTAACAAACAATGGGTTCCTATAGCAAACCCTAGATTTGGCGCTGACAGGAGTAATTCAGCGCTGACAAGTACAAATCAAACGTTGACAGGAATGTGCTTAATGCTGTTAGACCAAACAGGTATTTGCAACCAAAGGGAAAGGGGCCTAGAGCTTCTTCTAGCTTAACTTGGAGACCCAAACAAGCTCAAAACACCAACTTGGAAGGGATGTCTATGACCTGTAACAGATTTAACTATATTTCAAAGGCCATCACAAAACCAATTGGATTTAACTAGGCATTTCACCCCAAAAGGGATGAAAATGGGGTTGTTATAAGAACTAAGTCTGTTCTTGTTGAACAACCAAATGAATCCAAGTCTGATAAGGCTTGGGTTCCCAAAGAAAACTAACTTGTTTTCTTTATGTGCAGGACATTCAAAAGCAGGTCAATGATCATGGATATTGGGACAGTGGATGCTCTAGGTACATGACGGGGAAGGAAGACTATTTGACAAACTTTACCCCCATTAGAAATGGTGACAAAGTGTATTTTGGAGGTGGATATGGTACTATCATTGGCAAAGGCACTCTTATCACCAACAACTTACGTTTTGAGAACGTGTTTCTGGTAAAGGAACTTGATTACAATTTGTTTGGTGTGTCACAAGTATGTGACAACAAGAATAAGGTTCTTTTCATTGATACTGAATGCCTGGTGTTGAGCAAAGATTTTAAGATTCCTGATGAGAAATTCATTGAGTATAAAATACCTAGACATAAGGACATTTATAATGTGAATCTTAATGGAATTAGGATGAATAATAGTCTGTCATGTCTATATGCTAAGGCTTCAGTTGATGAAAGTAATCTGTGGCACAGAAGGTTAGGGCACATAAACTTTAAGAACATAAACAGACTTGTGAAACATGGCCTAGTTGATGGTTTGCCTGAAAAGGCTTTCCACAATGATCATTCCTGTGTTGCATGCCTTAAGGCAAACAGCACAAAGTCTCATTTAAGTCTAAACTTGTGCACTCTAGTACTCAACCTCTTCATTTGCTGCATATGGATTTGTTTGGGCAAACTAATATAGAAAGTTTAAATGGAAAATCTTTTTGTTTTGTCGTAACTGATGATTTTTCCAGGTTTACTTGGACATTCTTTTTGGTCTTAAAAAGTGAAACTGCTACTGTTTTAATTAATTTTATTACTCAAATTGAAAAGAAAACAGGGAAAGAGGTTAAGATACTTAGAAGTGACAATGGTGGTGAATTTAGGAACCAACTGATAGATGACTTTTGTGTCAAGAAAGGGATTACTAGGCAGTTTAGTGTGGCCAGAACTCCACAACAAAATGGAGTAGCTGAAAGGAAGAATATAACCCTTATAGAAGCTGCTAGGACAATGTTGGCTGATGCTCACTTTCCCATTGCAATTTGGACTGAGGCTGTGAATACAGTCTATTATGTACAGAATAGAGCATTGATCAACAAGATTCACAATAAGACACCTTATGAGCTATTTTGGAATAGGAAACCCAATATTGAATTTCTTAAACCCTTTGGATGTCATGTAGTTGTTTTAGACACTAGTGATGCCTTAGGAAAATTTAGTGCTAAAGGTGATGAAGGCTATCTTATGGGATATTCAATGCATAGTAAAGGGTATAGGGTTTACATTAAGAAAGAAAAACGTATACTTGAAAAGGTACATGTTAGGTTTTTAGAAAGTAAACCTAGTGATCCTGAGAGTGGACCAAATTGTTCTTTGATTTGGAACCATTGTCTAGAACCTTGAATTATATGCCTGTTACTAATCCAGACATTGTAAAAGTGAATTCACATGTTGTGGAAGATCCAGTTGTTGAACTTGCAGGTATACAAGTTGATGCAGAAGTTGAATTGCAAGCAGACAAATCAGATCCAATACTTGAATATGTTACTATCCCTATTTGGACAGATGGATTTGCTGCCGCTGCTACTATTGGAAAGGGGAAAGAAAAATTAGGTCCACAAGAGAAGCCTATTGATGAAAACATGCATGAATCCTCAGACGTTGATAATGGTGAACCAAACGCTGACAAAAGGAAATTTGACGCTGACAAGACAAATCCTTGCATTGTTGACTCAAACGTTGACAGACCTATTTCAGGCGTTGATGACCCATTGGTCCATTTATTCTCTTCCAGTGTTTTTCAACAAGGTGAACCTTCTTCTATACCTACTGAGGTTCATTCAAATGATGAAGAAAGAGAGACTGAAGATGATATTAACAACTTGGAGTCTGACATTGAAGACACCACCATCATTGAAGGAGGAATACCTACATCAACTATCAATAATCATCCTCCTTCTCAAATTATTGGTGATGTGATGTCTCCTGTTCAAACAAGATCACATCAGACTCAAAGTGGTTTTATTGCTAATATCCACAAGACGGTTGATACCCCTCTTGTTCAGGCATGTTTGTTTGCTTGTTTTCTGTCACAAGAGTAGCCCAAAAACATATTTGCTGCTCTCACAGAACCAAGTTTGGTGGAAGCAATGCAGGATGAGCTTCACCAATTTGCTATTCAAGATGTTTGGGAGTTAGTTGATTGTCCTAGATATGTCAGACTTATTGAGACAAGATGGGTTCTTAGAAACAAAAAGGATGAAAGAGGAATTGTTGTCAGAAACAAGGCACGTTTAGTTGCTCAAGGCTATACACAAGAGGAAGGAATAGACTATGAAGAAGTGTTTGCACCAGTTGCAAGAATTGAAGCAATTAGAATCTTTCTAGCCTATGCTTCCTGTTTAGGATTTAAAGTTTATCAGATGGATGTGAAGAGTGCTTTCCTGTATGGCACAATTATAGAGGAGGTATATGTAATGCAGCCTCCTGGTTTTGAAGATCTTGAACATCCAGACAAAGTGTATAGAGTGAAGAAAGCAATGTATGGACTTCATCAAGCCCCAAGAGCATGGTATGGCACATTGTCCACCTATCTGGTGGAAAATGGATTCAAAAGGGGCACCATAGATCAAACTTTGTTTACCAAGAAGGTTGGTAAAGACTTTTTTCTTGTTCAGGTCTATGTGGATGATATCATCTTTGGTTCTACTAATCTAAAGATGAGTGAAGATTTTTCCAAGCTCATGACAGACAAATTCAAGATGAGTGCTATGGGAGAGATGAACTTCTTTTTAGGATTAGAAGTTCAGCAAAAAGAAGATGGTATCTTCATCTCTCAAGACAAGTATGTTGCAGAGATCTTGAAGAAGTTTGGCTTTTCTCCTACTGATAGACAGGCTAGCACACCTATGGATAGGGAACACCCTTGGAGAAAAGTAGGAGCTGGAAAAGATGTGGATGTCATGCACTATAGATCAATGATTAGCTCATTGATGTATCTCACAACCTCTAGACCTGACATTATGTTTGCTGTGTGTGCTTGTGCACGCCATCAAGTGACTCCCAAAGAATGTCATCTTCATGCAGTCAAGAGAATTTTTAGATACCTTAGGTGCTATCCCTCATTGGGATTATGGTATCCAAAGGATTCTCCTATGGAGCTTACTTCTTATTCAGATAGTGATTATAGAGGTGACACATTTGATAGAAATTCCACAACTAGTGGACGCCAATTTCTTGGGAGCAGGTTAATCTCTTGGAAATGCAAGAAACAAACAGTGATGGCCAACTCTACAACTGAAGCAGAATATGTAGCAGCAGCTGCTTGTTGTGAACAAGTCTTATGGATTCAGAACCAACTGCTGGATTATGGGTACAATTTTATGCATACCAAGATTTTTGTAGACAATAACAGTGCTCTATGTATTATTAAAAATCCTGTACATCATTCTAAAACAAAACACATAGAAATTAGACATCATTTTATAAGAGATTGTTTTGAAAAAGGTTTAATACATCCAGATAAAGTGGATACAGCTGAAAATGTGGCAGATTTGTTAACTAAACCTTTTGATATTAGGAGGTTTCAGTACTTGGCAACAAGCATTGGAATGATCAAATTTTCTTAGTATGTGTTTTTGAATCATTTGTAAAAGTATATATAGGATATGCATTGTTATTGGTCTTTGTACAAAATTAGGTTTCCACTTTATTTTCTAACGCTGTCAAAGGTTATTTTAACGCTGTCACGTGTTAAATTGCCGTTGATAGCAACATGTTAGTTTTTGTGGTTTTCACCTAATTATGCAGGCATTATGAGCATTGTACAAATGGATACAAAGTTGCTCATGGATCCTTGGAGCTTACTAGGAGTGTGTTCATGTTTATGGATGATGGTTGGAATATTTATATTTCTATCTTGACATAAATTTTTATTACATACTGTATGATTGGCAACTTATGCATTATTGTTTAAGGGGAGGTTTAGGACATCTTTAGGAATCTTTGGGTATTCATATAATACTCTTATCACAATTCTAGATTGTGTCCACTGGTGAGTATAGGTTAGTTTTCTAAACCGTGAGGTACTGTAGCATGCAACGTTGATAAACTTTGCACACTGCCAAGACTTTTTAACCTTAGAATTGGGCAGGGTCGGCTGGGAGACTTGGGTATTATTATTTTTGGGTTTACCTGGGAGTTACAAAGGATTTTATAAGATAAATTCGTTGTTAAGAACTTTGGTTAGCAAGGCACACTAGAGGACGATTATGTCTATCTTGTTTTTAAACAAGTGTGCATGATTGGACAGTGCTTGCCACCCTATAGTAATTTTCAGCTTATAGGTTATCTTCACTAGGATAAATCACTTTGTTAAGGTCCTTTTTCTTTTATATTATTTTTATTTTTGGACGCTGACAATTTTCTATCCATCCGTTGTTAAGGCAACATTATCCGTTGACATGGCAAATTCCAACGCTGACAAGAATATAGCCGTTAGGCGTTGTTGAGTTATTTTTTACCGTTGATATACATTGGGTCCTACCTAGTTGTTATTTTTGACGAAAATTTGGGCCGTAATTTTAGGAGTTGATAGCTTTTAATTAATGCATGAGATAACTTATAACTTTTTCAAGATTTTCATGATTATATTTGGAACATAACTGCCTTATGTTTTGACCAATCACAGACATGCATCTCTCCTATATATTTGGCTCTCTCTTTTGCACACTTACCAACTGCTTATTCTTGTCTGCAAATTTTTCTCCAAACTTCATCTTTCATACACATCAATCACAACTTTTTACATTAATGGCTCCTAAGTTTAAACCAAGTGATTTGGAATTGGGTTTCAGAAGTCATCATAACATGGTAGCTTACTTGGAGGCTGATGATGATCTTTTTCCACAATACACTCAAATGGTTGCATATTTGAATGCATCCCCTTTAAGGTATGCACTTTCTCATGCTCCACCTGTCCTGTCACTCATATTAAGGAGTTTTGGGATACTGTTAATTCCTCAACGATTAAAAATGTGACTACATTGACTGCTACTATCCATGGGGTTCCATGAGTGGTTACTGAAGCTATGGTTCGCCAAGCTTTGCATCTTGATGATGCAGATGGTATAACCACCCTTCCCATTGGTGAGCTAGAACAAGGACTCCAAGCTTTGGGTTATCCTTTGCCTGAAGAAGGCCAATTAAGTAAATATTCAAAACAGGAATTTCCCCCAGCTTGGAAGTACTTGATACATGTCATTCTTCAATGTTTAAGTCCCAAGTGTACTACACATAATGAAATCAACCGTTCAATTGGGAGTGCCATTGTGTGTATTGCTACTGGGTGCAAATATAATTTTTCAAAAATGATTTTTGATGGCATGTGTCACAATAAGGGTAGCAAGATGACTCTTGCTTATCCAAGGTTTTTACAAATGGTATTTGATGAACAAAGATATTACAATAGGGCTCATAAATTTTTTTATACGATTCCTATTCAAAAGAAAGCTATTTTTGGAAAGATGAATTCACCAAACCCAAGAGATTTACCACTCACCCAAGCCATGCTTGCTGTAATTGCAGCAGCACAACCACAACCAGATCCTATCCCTGAACTTCCTCACTCACCCGAACCTATTCAACTTGACCATCCTTCACCAAACGCTGATATGCCTAATCCCAACGTTGACACATCAAATGTTGACGTTGACAACCCTCCACCACAGACCCAAACACCTCTTAATTCTTCATCCTCTGAACCCCAAGACTATAGGTTGGAAAAACGCCAAAGGACTATTGGAGTGTTCTCCTCTAGTGGTCCTAGCCATGTCGCAGAGAGAACCACCACCACAAGTGTGGTTGGTGCAATGGGTGGGGCTGGAACTAGTGGCACTAGCTTAGTAGCAGGTCATGACAGTTCCAACGTCATTAAGACCACAACCATACCCCATGATTCTGTTATGGGAGGGCAACCTCCTGTATTAGAAGAGGGCAGTATGGAACCCTTAACATTGATGGAATTGACGGTGATGTGTATGAGCTTGTAAAAGCAAAATACACATCTTGTACAGATTGTTGATTCACAGGCCCTTGAACTCAATACTTTGAGGGAGAGGATAGATGTTTTGGAGACTGCCAATGCTAGGAGGAGGCAGGCAAGAGTCCTTTCTTCAGGGGATGATTCTTACAAAGGGAAGGATAAGCAAACGGAGCCCTTTGTTGCTAGTGATAAGGGTTCCCATGAGAAAGGCTCTAAAGAGGGTGAAGGTGCTTCTTATATATCCATCTTGGATGTAGCTGAAGCTCTTATAGGTTTGAAGAAGCAAACAGGGTTTGATGCTTCTTTGATTACTCCTACAAAGGTGTCCTTTGTTGATTTGATGAATAAGGTCACAGAGTCAGCCAACGTTGATAAGAACAAATCCAACGTTGATAGGAGTAAAGCAAGCGCTGACGTACAGGTTTTAGGCGCTGACAAGAGTAAAGGTGTGGTTGATGTATCCCAGTCATCAGCCATCATCAAGGATGTGATTCCCCAGGTATCTACCTCTTTACCAACTATTGATGCATCAAATAAGGGTAAAGGAGTTATGGTAGAAACAGAGATTCCCAAGAATGCAGCTCAAGTTCATTTTGATTTAATATTGGCTGCACAACTTGAGAAAGAAGATAGGATGAAAGAAACTGCTGTTGAGAGTAAGGAAAGCAGTGATGGTGAGAGTTCAGATTCAAGTATTATGATTATTGAAGAACCAGAAAGACTTGAATATGGTGATATGTTGGCAAGGGAAAAGCTTTCAGAATTAAAGAATCAGGTGGATTATGATATGTCTGAAATTGCTCAGATGTACTTTGCATGGGAGAAAAACATAATGGAGCATCCAGACATCACTTTATCAGGTCAAATTTGGGGTTTGGAAGTTCTACTTAGAGTTCAAAGAGATTGCAAGGTGATTCTGAAATATAAAGCTAGCAAGGTTTTTGAACAAACCAAGACAGCAAGAAGGGAGCTCTATTACATGTTGCTCAGATGTCATCAACCAGGTTGGACTTATAAGAAATTGAAGGGATTATCTTTTGATGAGTTGGAGTATAAGGCTTATCCCATATGGAAAAGTGTTCAAGAGATGAACACTATTAGACTCCTTTCAGATGAAAGAAAGGAAGAACTTGCAGAAGAGATGGAGATTCACAAGGAGTTGGTTACGCTAAGACCTTGGAAGAAGGGAGTTCCACTTGAGTTTCCAGAAGATATGGATAGGGTGAATCCTAATGAAGCTACTCTTAGAAGGAGTATTAAGCTTTCAGCTTTAGAGGCTTCACATATAGTAGACGTGTTACCTCATGATTCTAGAAACCCTATAGTTAGCTATAAAGAAGATGCAAGTGGGTTCTGGGTGATTGGCAGGTATGGAAAGAAGGTACATACGTTTACTACTCTTGTGTCCTTATTTGCTAATATGGATAGGGAAGACTTGGCTGACCTTTGGAGGTTGTTAAAGACCAAGTATGAGACTGAAGCACCTACTTCAGTCAATGGAATAAAGATTTGGTCAACATTCAGAAGAATGTGTGCACCAGATGAAGAAGATCCTGTTTGGAAGGATCTTAATGATGATATCAGTGGACTTCAATGGCGTTTATATTTAGAAGCAGGTGTGTATCATTTGAATTCTACAAAGTTTTCTGAGTATCTTCTAGTGGATGCTGAGTATCCTATGTCCAAAGAAGTTTTGGAGAAATTGATGACTACACAACTAGAAATAGACTATTCAAGTGACGTGGCCAAAAATTTAATCAGATGTCTTTATTTCCAATATAATGAGATTTGTAAGAATCCTCCTAGTTCTTAGTTTTTATTCAGGAAACTTGATTACTAGAATAGATATCAAGTTTAGGGGAGGATTGTTGGGAATAAAATATAGCAAAGACATTCAGACGCTGACAAGAGGAAGTTGGACGTTGATAGGAACAATTCAAGCGTTGTCAGGTCAAGCGTTGACAAGGAAGTCAAGCATTGATAGAGAGAAGTCAAACACTGATGGAAGACTTAGTTTACACGATTTATGCTTATAGTAAGGATATGTTCTATGATGTATTTTCTTTGTTTATCTTTACCATAATTAGCTCATAGGTAAACTCTTGTAAAAGGCTCCTTGTGCTATAAAAGGAGGCCTTTAGGTTTAGTTTCAGTACACGTAATTCGACTTTCATTGTATTCAAGTTTGTTTATCAATTGAAGTGAAAGTTTGGTTTTCTGTTTGTGTGTTCTTGTCCTAAGTATTAATTCTGCATAATACCTAGATTGTTTCATACACAGCAAAGTTTCTCTACGTGCTATACTTGATCTAATCTCGTTAACACAAAGCTAAATCATTCTAAGTTTGGGATCAACAGCAACGTATTATAAACCTCTATTTTTAAGATGATATTTTCTTGTTTGCTAGGGGTCACTTGGACTATGTGCAGGTTATTATGGATGCGTTGGAGGAATTTAAGATAGCTTCAGGTTTGGTTCCAAGTATCCCTAAGAGCACAGTTTTCTTTTGTAATGTTGCTACTGCTGTTAAAAGTAGTATTTTACATATCATGCCATTTGCTGAAGGCGAGTTACCTGTCAGATATCTTGGTGTTCCTCTCATTTCGTCTAGACTTCTATATAGGTATTGTAAAGTCCTTGTTGAAAAACTTGAGAGCAGAGTTAATGATTGGCGCAATAAATTTCTTTCTTTAGCAGGAAGACTCCAGTTAGTTCGTTTTTTTTGGGGTAAAGGGGAACTAAACCCCGGTAAAATATATTCCCAAAAGCGTTGAAGTACAATGGAATTTAGCTGCAATGCTACATTAACCTCAAGTAAATGCCTGAACAACCACTACAGCATATGACATGCCATATGATCCTGCTAAACTATTACAAAACAAATAACACCAATAGGAAAGAACCACCTAAAGGTGCATGAACAATTTAAGTAAAACGTCATCACGGCTAACACTTGGAGCGAACATCAGGCTGACGAGAACCATGCCGATCATCAATCGATATGACTTCTTCAACCTCACTATCACTAGCATTAACCACATCTTCCTTGGTTTTAAAACCATCCTCCCAATCTGTACCATCATCCATCTTATCCCAAAGAGCACCAAAAGAGTTATGAGAACTCTTATCCTCATCATTAGTCTTAGCTACAAAACTCGAGGTTTTGTTATTCAAGAAACCCTTCTTAAGCATCGGAGCTGCCTTCTTAGGATTCTGACCCGTAGCATTTGTTTTAGAGGTTTCACCTCTCTTAACATTATGAAACTGAAGATTAAGGGCTGGTTTTGTTAATTTAATACCTGCAACTTGTGGTTTCTTCTTCTTACCTTTATTCTTCTTGTTCTTGACCACCTCAAAGCCATCATCCACCACATCCTTAGTAGCATGAGCAACCACTTCCTTGTGCACTTTCGGACACATGTCACTAGTATGATAAAAAAATCAGGCATGTAGAGCATCTTGGAGGTCTCCATTCGTACTCAATATCAATCGTAACCAATGAATGCCCTTTATCACGACCTTTAGGGACAGCAATTACCATCAAATCCAATAACTCTATATCAGCTGAAACCTCAACGAGCGCCCTAGCATATGTACTTCGACCCCACGAGTTAACACACATATTACTCGTGTAGGAATCCAATATAATAGGTGTGCCAATTTGGGTCGTGATAAGACTAAGACCAACCTCCGAATAAGCAACAATCGGCACATGATGGAGCTTAACCCAAATCGGAGCTTTCTTGACCTCCGCCTTTTTCAAATCAGCTGTAGGCGACCAAATATTTAAGATAATAGGAACATTCCTAAGCAGCCACGGGCCATTCTCAAGATTTGGAACAGCTTATGAGAGGCTTCTTATGGTGTCAAGGTGAAATGAAGAAAGGTAAGGTTAAGTTGCTTGGGACTCTGTCTGTACCCTTTTTTATGAAGGTGGACTTGGTATTCGTAAGCTTTCTGATTTTAATACTGCTTTGATGGTTTCTCATATCTGGTGTATCCTCACCCGTAAAGAATCTTTATGGGTTAAATGGATTTATTCTTACAAGTTAAAGGATCGAAGTTTCTAGGACGTTCCATGTATAGGTGATATGAGTTGGGGCTGGAGAAAAATTCTACATATTAGACCTCGTATTCGTCAATTTATTTGGTACAAGATTAATAAAGGTAGATTGGCCTCTATGTGGTTTGATTAATGGGCAGATTTATGTCCGTTAGGGGACATTATTACGTTTCAAAGTATCACAAGATCGAGGCTCTCTCTATCTAATAAGGTGAGGGATCTTATTACTGATGGTATTTGGCAGTGGCCGCAGGATTGGTATGCTAGATTTCCGAATATTGTCTCTATCCCTGTCCCTGTTATTAATGATGCTCAGGATGATGATTTGATGTGGCGGGATATAAATGCGATTCTACATCCTTTTTCAGTTTCTTTAGCTTGGGACTCCATTCGTGACAGGGCTTTGATGGTTGATTGGTACCATGCTGTTTGGTTTGCTCATTGTATTCCTCGTCACTCTATTCACTTGTGGTTAGTGGTTAGAAGAAAATTAAAGACACAAGATCGGCTTAGGCAATGTGATGTTGGCCCTTTGGTGGATTTGAGCCTTTTACGATGTCCTTTATGTAAATTGGTGTCGGATTCTCATGACCATCTTTTCTTTGAATGTTCTTATTCTATGCAGGTTTGGTCTAAGGCTCGGGGCATGTGTGATATGGATAGCATCCCCCCTCGGATTGATGATATCTTAGCTTATGTTATTCTAATTTCTAAGGGAAAGTCTTGTCCTAGCATCCTTGCCCGTCTTGCGGTGGCTGCTACTGCATACTTTATATGGATGGAACGTAATTCAAGACTATTAAAGAAGAAGATGTTGGCCATTGATCAGATTGTTCAGGTTATTTGTGATACTATTCGGTAGAAGTTGATTTCATTTCGTTTTAAGAAGTTGTCTGCCAGGTCGATTTCACTGCTTGACAAATTGAGGGTGCCGAGCTCTAGAGTTCTTCATGATGGGAGTGACGGGTGAGGGTTGTACTCTTTTTTACTTGTCCAGGGTTTTCCCCACTGGGTTTTCTTTGGCAAGGTTTTTTAAGGAGGCAGGCTCATTTGGATATCATTTGCTCCTCTCGTGCTGTTGGTAGAAGCTGAAGAGAATGTGTGATTTCATGTTTGCATCTTGGTTTCTTTCTAGTTTACTTGCATTGTAGTTCTAGATTAGTTTGTGTTTATGCCATGACATAATCACGTGTTAACATGCTGCCTGTAGCATGCGGTTAATGTGGTATCTTAGCCACATACCTTTGTACTTCAACGATTTTTTGGTTAATATATTTACCGGGGAAACCCTTTACCAAAAAAAAATACTTGTAAAAATCACATAGCAACCTCAAAAATGTACCAATTGATCTAGGATTTAAAAAAAAAGTTTCAAAACATATATATAATCATAATAAAAACATTTTGCCAGAATTATAGCTTTTGAAATGGATTTTAAGTCATTATTTCATGTAAAATACAAAACTAGACTTTTAAGACATCTTTAACTTAAGGGAGCGAGGGATTTACCTGGTTTGAGTCTGTGTGGCGGTGGGCTCAAACCCCACGGATTAGTCGGCCAATGAGTCAGAAATCACGGTTACCAAAAAAAAGAAAAAAAAGACATCTTTAGCTTATAACTTACATTTAAATTCATCATATGACTTAATTCTTTTTAGATTATCTTTCTAACATAGTTTTGGCATTATAACAAGTCTAAGAATTCGTTATAACAAGATCAAAGCTTAGTTAACATAAAGATTACCTAGGTAGCTCCAAAATGGCTCTTTATGACTTCTTATGAACACTTCTTGCTACCAAAGCTTCAAGAGCTTCAATGGATTCCTCTAGGCCTGGTTTTTGGTCTTGTGGGATGTCCTAGGGCGTATATAGAAGTGAATTTGAAGAATGGGTAGGAGATTATAAGAAAATGGGGTGCAAATTTGAATGAATTCCATTCGCCCCTATTTATAGTATTTCCAACACTTAGGCTCCAAGTATTGCTATGAAACGTGTAACTCAGCTCGGAGAATGACTAAGGGATTCTATGGAGGTCTATGCAAGTCTTGGTTATGAGTATACAAGCTAGTTTCAAACCCATCTTCCATTTGTGGCTAGAAATGATCACGACAAGGATATGGATGAGAATGGTGATGTGTAGCTTCAAGTAGGTCATACACATACTTGTCACCACATGGAAAATATCTTACAACATCCTAAACATCTGATTTTCAAACTTGGGATGGGAGGGAAAGTTTTTAAAACAAGTTTTGGAGGGAAAAAGTAAAACCGGGTTGTAAAACTAAGGCTTGTAACTTATAACTTGTAATTTTGGTGATTAGGGATTTAGGAAAGTGATCAGTGAATGATTAAGGCTTAATTATGGTTTAGACATTCTATTTAGAATATTTGGGTCCTGGTTTTGAAGTTTTTAACAAAGGTTTGATGTGAAAATGGGAAGAAAACTTCTGTAGATTAGGGTTTCTAATGATCTAGGTTTAAATCTTAGTAAAATGCATTATCCTTCAATTAGCTACTAATGTAAACTTAATTTAGGTTCTAGAAATTGTGTTTTGAGTTTCCATTGAGTTTGACACTTGGTTTGATAGGTTAGTGTAAGTAAACATGTCTAAAGAGTAAAAATACTTATTTTGACCTAATTTACAAGTCATTGAAATCTTGTACCTTTTGCATTAGAATACTTATACATTATCTTAACATAAACTTATAACCTTAATGAAATGCTATCAGTGTTTGTAGACTTTTCCTAAAAGTAATGATTCTATGTAGATCTCTTAATATAAGGGTTTCTAGGTTACTGATACTAATGACTTTCTATTTTTGGTAATTAGAGTTTATATCTTAATATAAGCTTATTATAGGCCATATATAGTATGTTTATGACTTCTAAGGTTTCTACATTCTTTTTTTGGGTAAAAAGAACAAATGTCCCTGGTAAATAGATTACACCAAAAAACGTTTAAGTACAAGGAATGTGGCTGAAGTAGCACATTAATCGCAAGCTAAAATGCAACCAAGTGTGTATGACATGCCATAACCTCACAACCAAATCTAAAAAACTACACAAATCTAAGAAACATTAAGATTAGCAGATTCATCATAGATATTTTCCACCTCATCATCCTCTTCATCCATCAAAGCACCAAAGGAATTAGACGTAGAAACTTCTGGACGTTTACTCATGACCGCATCCTTAATAGCCTGACCATCCATTTCACTAGTAGCCTTACCTTTATTACTAGGTTTAACTACTTGAGCAGCTGAACTAGATTTAGACAAATTAATACTACGATTAGCACCATTATGACCACCCTCAGAATTCTTAGGTTTGAATGCAAAATTTTGGCCAAATTGAAACCCCTTACTTGTAGGCACCCCCTTTGGCAAAGGAATATTACCTTTACCTATATTATTTCGTTTTCTACCAGCCACGTTCTAGAATCCATCATCCACCTTTTCAACAACCGGAATATGAACCACACGTTTTGGACAATCATCAGCCGTATGTCCAAAGATAAAACAAGTAGGGCATCGAGGTGGTTTCAACACGAATGGTCTCTTTAATAAACCCATACCCATCAGTTTCAGGTATCCCAATAGTAATAGAGTCCTTAAGCTCGTCACTTGAATCAACCTCAATTAAAACTCTAGCAAAACTGCTACGACCCAAGGAATCTTTACACATACCACGAGTATAAGAATCCATCATAATTGGTGTACCTAGATATGTAGCTATCAAACTAATTCCTTCATCCTCAAAAACTTGTATCGGAACATCATGGAGTTTAACCCATATAGGGACACAAGTTAACTCCTCCTTATGTAGGCTTGTTTTCATAGTCAGTTTCTTCAAAATAATAGGCGAGTTACGCACCATCCAAGGTCCTCCTTCTAATACAGATTCTAACCCCGCATTAGTATCAAACTTAAAAAAGAAGAACCCTTTAGCATTCATCATTATACATTTTAAACCAAACTTAGTCCAATTATTTTTGGCATAGAATTCAACAACTGGAAACACCATTCGTTTGCCAATGAAATATCCATACAATGTGTTCTCAAGTTTTCCACTCACCTTTTCAACCACAGTCCTAGGGATCAAAATATTAACACCTTCACACGCATTCTCTGAGATCATTGGTTTTAAGCAGGTTCATATGGAATTACTAGCACTAGCCTTCGAAGTGTCATTCTTACTAGAGACACTAGTAAACAAAGTACTAGTAGGTTTTGACCAAACACACTCCTCAACAGCCTCCTTAGTCACAAGAGTCTCTAACTATACAGAAAACGACAACGCGTCTCCTTTCATACATTCACCTTCAGTCGCATACATACTCATACTAGGGTTTCCAGCAGCCTGCGCAAAACTAGCATCCCCATCCAGTAACTTAGCCACCAAAGGCGAGGCCTTGCTAACAAATTCATCCTGTGTATCCTGCATATATGTAGGGTATGAAATCGTACCTGGTTGGCCCCGGCTATACAAGTCCTCTTTAGGTTTTGGAGAAACCCTAATTGGATAAACAATTGGACTACCCTCCTTCACACTCAAAGCAGCCTCATACTCACACAGCAAGTTGAAAATCGCCTTGGATCGTACAACAGAAACCCTCGTCCATATTGGAAATTTCTTCATTTTAAGATTGTGCATGAACTCACGAACTTCCTGAACCGTACCCAGTGGTGTTTCAACCACCTTCACAATTACACCTAACGTACAAGGCTGCATTTTATTGAGAAGTGTAGCCTTTTCTCCCAGATCCATCCTAGAGTAATCAGTAGCATCCATGAAGAAGCACTACGAAACCCTAATAAGCAGAACGAGAAGAAAACCCTAAAAACAGGGAAACCGAAACCCTAAAAAACGATTGCAGAAGAAACAAACAAGACACTCGTGCAGGTACCCAGAGAACACACAACGATAAGATTAAGAACAGATCACACGAAACCGACCTAAAAAAATGAAACCGCCAAACACACAATGCAAATCAGAAAAAAATAAAAAGACGATCAATTGACTAAACCCTAAAACCGTGCAACCTAATAAAGAATGTGTTAACTCAATATTAATACAAGATTAAATGAGAGAGTATCATCATTAGAAGGTATTCAGATTAGAGGAGGTTAGAAAATCAAATCTGACAAAAGAATTTTTTTCTGCCGCCATTGTTGGTTTTTTAGGGTTTACAATGTGGCACCTTGGGTTTCTACATTCTTCGTTTAAGAGTTTATATAGGTTGATCGTATCTTAGGGATAATTATGGGAGCTTAAGATCCTATGCTTTGATTACTGGTACTTTGTGCTTTATGAACTTGTAACTTAGCTTGAGACAAATGTACTAACTTAATATGATACTTAGTTTAGTTTTATAATTGGTTTCAAAAGATTAGAATCTAATTCGTTATAGAATGGTTTTTATATGATAATATTGGCTATTAGGTCTTAATTTGTAATTTGCTTTGGATTAGTGAATATTAGTACTTTGTGATTGCTTATCTCTTATTTATATAGTAGATTAGAACTAATATATTGTATTGGTTATAAATACATAGTTGTTGTATAATTACATTGCATGAAATATTGTCTATCAAAGGTTTCTAGGTGATGATCTAGACTATTATGTACACTTATTTGTATTTTAGCTTTGTATGAATTATACTTACTTATTCTTGAATAACTTTATACTTCTATATGAGAGTATAATCCTTGTTCTCATTCCTTGTTTACTTGTTCATATTTATTATGTTTTCATACTTTTACAATCCTCGAGTTTTTATATTTATGTTGCAGTAATAATGAGTTTTTAAAAACCCTAATTCTCTCTCTTAAAATGGTGATCACCGGCCACCACCTTATTATTCGATCCTTCCTCCTTTTCTACAAATTTCTACAGCCTTTAATTGATTTTGTTATTGTTTTAACGTATGTGTCTTCTCAAATGGTCCTTTTTTATTACTAGGGCTGCGATCTCTATCCTTTTAGGGTTTGATTCCTTTCTTCCTTTTAATTAGAGGATCGATTGTGATTACCATTGTTTGCAATAATTGTATTGATTTAGGGTTTGGATATTAGTTTTTTAGGGTTTGATCGTGTTTTACGGTTTGGTTGTGTCGTTTTTTCCTTATCTTACACTATCATCATTCAAACGATTCCCTGAAACCCTAAGTCTGTGCGTTTCTGTTCAGTTATTAGGGTTCTGTTGATTGCACTCATCTTTCTTGGGGTCGTTTTGTGGTCTTTGACCTGTTGTGGCTGCTCCTTAACTGTTGTTTTCTAACCATTAGGGTTTACAGTTGTTGTGTGTCATACACAGACTGTGTTTTTGGATTCTAGGGTTTCGCCAACCCGTTGGTTATTTATTATTAGTCTTTTTTTTTGTTAGAGATGGAGAAGGGTTTTCTTAATTCTCCTCGTTGCAATCTAGCAGGTGGCAAACAGGAAGCCGAGGGTATTGATAAAAGAATTAAGAACATTGATGGGAAGATTCTTGGTAAATCTCGTGTTGCTGTACAGGGAGAGCCTAAAGCTGGTGATTTGAGTGCTAAAATTACTGATGCAAATACTGTGAAGCCTATCCCCCATAACCCTAAAGACAAACCGCTGAAATCTATTCTTAAGGGTTTTGGTCAAGGGTCGTCACCTACCGAGGGACAAGGAGTTTCGTTTACTGATGTTGTAGATGGGAATAACACGAAGCCTCCTGTTTCGGTTGTGGATAGTCCTGCAGCACCTGAGTGTTTTGCTGATGTAATAGGGCGGAAGGAAATTTGTGTTTCTTCCCTTATTAATGAAGCTTGTATTCCGGGTGCAGATATTTACTCCCAAATGACGTAGTTGATGCTAAGGTTGAGTGTCTCGATAATACTCTTTATGGGTATTTTTTAGGAAGAAGACATGCATTTCCCATTGTTGATAGTTATGTCAAGAATGCATGGGCTCGATTTGGAATTAAAAGGACCATGTTTCATCATGGTTTCTTTTTCTTTCAGTTCGACTCAAGAGCTGGTATGAAGAAAGTCCTTGCGAATGGTCCATGGCGTATTAGGCTTGTACCTCTTATGCTGAATATTTGGAATCCAACTAAGAAGCTTATACGGGAGGAGATTAAAACGGTTCCAGTGTGGGTTAAATTACACGATGTGCCTGTGTTGCTTATTCTGAGATCAGGCTGAGTTTGATTTCCACTAAGGTTGGGAGAACTCTGATGTTGGATGCCCATACAACGAAGATGTGTGTTAATTCATGGGGACGGTGTGATTATGCACGTGTTCTGATAGAGGTAAGTGCGGATAAGGCCGTTGTTGAGTCGTTTGTTGTGGCTGTTCCAATCAAAGGTGAGGAGGGGCATTCGTTTGAGACTGTTTCAGTTGAGTATGAATGGCAACCTCCTAGGTATAACTCTTGTAAGATATTTGACCACTGGGATTCGGAATGCCCAAGGAAGCCGAAAGCTGTTAAGACAGCTTGGAAGCGTGATGGTGACTTTAGGAGTGTGAATGAGAAGGACAAACAACAACCTACACTTCTTAAGGCACACCAGATTGAAGGTATGAAGTTTTCTAAGCCTAAGACATCGTGGGTCATGAAACCATCTAAAGCGTCATCGTCAAAGACTAAAAGTTCTAACGCCACTCATAAGCAGGTCCTTAGCGATAACATTAATCTGTTGGAACTAAAAAACTCATTCGATAAATTAAGGGATGATGATGGCGATACTAGACGTGGTTGGGCAGGCTGCTTTGGAACTTAATAACCAGGAAGATTCGACGAATGTAAGTACTAATATGCCTTCTGAACTTACAAAGACAGGTGGTAAAAAGGTGGTGCTCGAGTAGGCGTCTTCTAGTAAACCAAAATTATCATTCGGTTATAAGGATTTGGCTAATATTAGTGATTTGGATGAGGAGGAAGTATTTGATTCCAATGAGGATTATCAGGCATACATGTCATCCATTAGAGGAGGTCACCCACTTGAAGAGAAGTTTGATGTGTATGATGATGATTATGCAGACCAGATTCACGATCTACCAGGACAAATTAAAGAGTTCCATGATTTTCGACTCCATCATAGTGATAGGAAGTAGAAAAGCTTAGAAGTCATAAGAGGGTATGTTTTCTTATGTTGGGGTGGGGTTTTTAGCAATTGATGTGCTAGGTTGTTGCCTATGTAACGGGCTTGATATAGGATTTCACCTATGTCTTTTGTACTTCAATGTTTTTTTAGCGTAATACATTTTTCCGGGGATAATCCCCTTCACCCAAAAAAATCCTTGAGTTCATCGGTCATTTATAGGGATTCTAAGGTTTCGAATGGAATTTAGGGTATCATTATATTTCTTGAAATGTTCTTGTACTTGTTAAATTACTTATAATCTTATACTTGATATATACATTGTATTTACAACATATAGGAATATGTTGATATGGTAGTTCAGGTTGTGAGAAGTAGTTCATCTTACCAAGTAATGCATAAAAGCAAAAAAAAATTAACGGATTTTCCACTTCCATTCAAACATAGCATATATCACACTTGTGAAATTTATGGGTTGTCATATCTTATGATCCTCGGTTCCTTGCACCGGATTGTGCTTTAGTACCTGATCCATTAGCCTCTAAGTTATGGAAATGAGTTCTTCCAAACTTTTGGGACTTTGAAGCAGTTATATTTTCCTCGATGCCTTGAGGCAATCCTCCTATTAATGCTTCCATAAGTTTTTTAGAATCTGGCACCATAGTTAGGCATAATAGTGCTAGTTCGTGGAATCTACATATGTAAGCCTTGAGATCATTTCCTTCCACCTTAAGTTGGTAAAATTATTCTTCAATCTTTTTTATCTCATTTCTAGGACAATAATTCTTTATCAACAACTTCTTAAATTCAGACTAAGTGGTCTTATTAGCTTCTTCAATTCCGATGGGTTGAGCAAATGAATTCCACTAGGATAATGCTTCATCAGTTAGTGTACCAGTAGCAAATTTCACTTTGCAGTCCTTAGTACAATCACTTCGAGCAAATACTAATTCAGCTCTCGCAAACCAACGAGTAAGACTAACAACGTCTTCAGATCCTTTGAAGTAAAAAGGTTGACAGTTCATGAACTCCTTGTAGCTACATTTCTTGACTACGGGAATTTCTATTTAAACATTATTCCTTTCAGCATTGGGCGTGTTAGTAGCTTGTGCTCGCAAATCTATAGCAACACTGTTAGCTACCAATTGCCTAATTTCTTCTAAAGTTATGGTTACTGTTTCGGATGTCGATGCTCTCGTGTGAGCCATGCTATAAACACACACAAGATAACACAAGATAAGAATGATGATATTGTCAAAATCTTCATACATAAAGGTATTGAATCAATTGACATATCATTTGTAGGGATTCTTATAATGGTATAATAGAACTAAAAGAAAGAATGAATTGAGAAAAAGTCATATAAGTTGAGAAAAATTTGTTTGTGTAAGTACTATATACTTAGCCCACAACTTTATAAATCATTATTTTTATGGATTGACTAGATCAATGCAAATAATATTCAGAAATTTATGGTTTGATAATCTTTAATTTCCTTGTTTAAATGAAGAGTCAATTCAATTCAACAAGACGATCATAAGTTAACTTATTTAAGCATTATTAGCTCAAAACACGAGATCAAACACCAAATAAATTTTATCAAAATACATATTATATTTACGGAAATTTTGAAATCTAAGATTTCTAAAGGCAAATAAAATGAGTGAGATGAAATAAATTAGAATGACGAAGTTTTAACGAAAAATGCGTCCCTTATTTATTAACAACTTATCTTGTCGTTGGAAGAAGTCGAAAGCGGTTTTGGATATCAAGCGTTTATGGAAGACATATTCTATTTATATTCAGGATTAACTCTTAGGGGTTTTTCCTTATGTCTTGTTAGATGTTTTTTCCTTATTGGTGTTATTGTTTGTCTAATGGGGTTTGATAACCGAGTGGGTTGTCTCTCGGTTTAGGTAATGGTTGTTTGAGTTTTGGCTCAAGGTTAATGTGGTAGTTCAGCCACACTCCATTGTACTTATCGAATTTGGGTGATTAATATATTTTACCAGGGAATGTTTCCCTTTTACCCAAAAAAACAACTTGTCTTGTTTATATTTACAAAACAAGCTTCACTATTAACATAAAAGTAAAGACATATAACTGGATATATATACATATCAGCTTGTCAGCTATCTAGCTTTGTAAATATTTACAAGTTCTAGTCTAGTGTTTAGAGACTTTTGAAATCTTGCTCGATGTTGAACTTGAATGTATTCAATGATCAACTCAAAATTATAAATCTTTAGTCGAGCTTGAATGATTTTTTTGTCAGGTATCACTTGTCTTTTCTGCAACTTAGCCTTTGCTTCTTCAAAATCTTTTCCCAGCTTCTCCAGATCTCGTTGTATGATTTTTCGACCATTCCTAAGACCTTCAACTTTATCTTCAAGATCATCAATACGTTCGGGAAGAAGTTCTTTCGGATAGGGTAAAATATCTTTAAATTCTTGTTCATATGTGTTCTTAGGTGAAACTTAAAAGATAAATGAAGAAATGGATGAGTTTGATGTTGAGGTATAAAACGTATTTCTTAATTATATGCTCGCATAACTTGCCAACAGAGGTCGTCATGAAAAGGCGAAAAAAGCTATAAGGGTTATTTGTTGGAAGATTTAAACAATACTTTGGGAAGTCGTTAGGAATATTTGTAGAACGCGCATCTTCTGAATCTGATAAGACGATAATAGGATAAAAAAGAAGACGTATTTCCGGGGAAGTCCCTAAAATAACATAATTCATTTATATAATAGTTTACATAATATTAATTACACATAATCCTAATATTACTTACACATCTTGCTGGAGTGTAGCTGAACTGGCATTAGCAAGGAGGACTTTCTTCAAATTATTAGGAAAAGTAGTTATAGTCAAGATTTTTATCTTGTTCTCTAACCATGGCTTTGATACCAATCTGTAACACCCCTATTTTTCACGTATAGCAGCAGAAGCTAATCTGGGATATTACTTCATGGAACACAAGTCATAATAATAGAAAACAACTCAGAAGAGTATTTTAATCACTTTTATTTATTTATTATTCAAAAATCAGAGTTTTACAACATGAGGTCCAAAATTTCAAGTTCGTGCCTCTCCTTGCCATCCTATGCTGCTCCATGCCATCAGTCTCTAATACTTGAGATATATGCTTAAAAGTCACAACAAATGTTGAGTGAATTCATAGGTTTGAAATAACAGTTGGAATACATGTTTCACCACTTGAGCTACGTTGTTATTCTCCCACAAAAATATCTTAATGCATTAAGCTCAGGACATCAAAACTAACGAGAATTAACCGAGTGGCCGTCATGACAAGGTGTCATAACAAGTACCCCGCACGTTACCCACTCGTTCCAATAAAGTGTGCTCGATTAACCTGAGGTTAAGTAACACAAACAAGATTCATTACTTCCAACATCTATACAGAATATTAGTGTACATGCGAAGGTGTTAATGACTCGTGAAATTTAAAAATAGTAACAAGTTCGGGCACTCGTGTAATAACATTTCAGGAAAAGCATATAGTTTAAAAACACTTGCATTTGGGCTTTAGCATATATACACCCCACAAATCATTTAGAAAGCAGTAAAAGTAAGGCTATGAACTCACCTTATATCCAAATAGTCTGAGTTACGTCAGATATATTTCAGTCACAAATAAACAGCTTGGTCTCATAAACATGGGTTAACACACATGTATATATATCAAGTCTTAGTCTTTAGTGTCCAAGTTTTATGTATACTTTGATGTTATAGCCTAAGGTTCTTAGATTGTGAAATTATTATATCATTGTCCGGGCCATCATACTTCAGATGCCATTCTATAAACGTTTGAGGAGCGAGGGTACTTTAAATCGTAAACCCAACCACCCACTCAAAACGTAATATCGAGATTTATCTTCAATATGAAGCTCCCTACTAACATGATATGTTTATATGTTTTACTTAAATGATATGTATAGTATGTATAGTTTATAAAATTACATTTTCAACCCTTTTAATTAAAAGTTTAACATGTTTATACTTTTAACCCTTAAAGTATATAGCATAAGTATTTACATTTTCAAGCTTCTAATATTAACCTTAAGGTTTCAATCATTTAAATTTCAATCCTTATAGTTTTAACTTTAGTAAAATGACACTTTTGACCCAAAATGTTTATAGTTTCAGAAATGACAGTTTGACCCCTGAACTTGTATATAATTACATAAAAACTCAAATTTGTACAAAAAGATCTAGGAACTTAAAACAAAGTTTTAAAACATATTTCAAATCATAATAATATTACGTTCCCAGATCTATAGCTTTTGGTATGGATTTTAACTCATTATTTCATGTGAATTACAAATCTTGGGTTCTATTATATCTTTGGTTTAGGAGAACCATTTTATATGATTATATGAACCAAGGCTTATTCAAAAAGCGTATATAGATTATAACTAAGCTTATTAAAGGTCTAGAACATAATAATAGTTTATTGAACAAGGTGAATACTTACAAAAAAGAAAACCGGGAATCTAGGGCTTCTAATAGGGCATATGATCTATATCTTTTTCAGAACTCTTCAAGGGGCCATAGAACTTCTTCTTAAGCTTGCTGATTATCGTAAGAACTTCTTTGGAATTTAATGGAGGTGTAAAAACATAATATAGGTGTATTTAGGTAAGAAAGTGAAGGATGAAATGAAAATGAAGCATAAGGCTCCTATTTAAACCATTTTCAACACTTAGGCTCCAAGTAACGCGTAGAAATGTTTAAGCATAGTAAGGAAGTGACTAAGGTTTTCTAAGTATGTGGAATAAGGTCTAGGAGTGAGTCAT
Source organism: Glebionis coronaria (assembly GCA_025667525.1). Taxonomy (NCBI): domain Eukaryota; kingdom Viridiplantae; phylum Streptophyta; class Magnoliopsida; order Asterales; family Asteraceae; genus Glebionis; species Glebionis coronaria. The sequence goes on along the minus strand of CM046878.1, from coordinate 456,243,278 downwards.
GGGAGCTAGAATAAAAAATATCTTATGTTTAAGGCCTAAAATTTGCCACGGCTAGATATAGATAGGAATGAACATGTGTAAACTACAAGTAGGTGATGCACCTACATGTAGACACTCCAAAATATCTACAAATATCCGATCTTGGTTTGAAATTGAGAGGGAAAGTGTTTGATGTCTTTTTGGAGGAAAAAACCTAGGCGTATGGAATTCTAGGGCTTGTAACTTTGTAATTCTTATAATTAAGGGTTTAGGAAAGTGATTAGTGATGGAATAGGGTGTATTTAGGGTTTAAACATTGTAATTGAGAAGTTTGGATTATTTCTTGGATCCTTAACATAGGTTTGAAGTGAAATTGGGAAGAAAACCTAGCCGGATGAGTGTTCTAATGATTTCGGGTTCAATCCTTGTTATAGCCATTATTATACTTGGTATTGACCTAAACTCATTTTATATCTTATAAATTTTATCAAATGTTCCTAAAAAGTTTCTACACTTGTTTTAATAAGTTTTTTTGGTAAAGGGGAATTGACCCTGGTAAAATATATTACGTCAAAAAAAATTGAAGTACAAAAGATATAAGTGAATCCTATATCAAATCCCGTTACATAGGAAACAACCAAGCATAAAGAATGCTAAAACCCAACACCTTACATAAAAGGACATGCCCTCTTATGACTACTAAGAACCATAGTACTTCCTATCACTATGAGAGAGTCTAAAATCATGGAACTCTTTAATCTGTCCCGATAGATCGCGATTCTGGTCTGCAAAATCATCATCATAAAAATCATACTCCTCCTCAAGTTGGTTCCCACCTCCAATTGACTACATATAAGCCCCATACTCTTCTTTAGAAGCAAACACTTCCTCTTCATCAGAATTACTAATATTCGCAATATCCATATCACCATATGATAACTTTGGCTTACTAGAAGACGATGCCTCGTGAGAAACCTCCTTACCACTTTTCATATCACGTGCTTTAGGAATATCTGTAGGTACAGTGCGTGTTTTTTCTGAAACAACCATCTTCACCACAACTAAAATCGAATCAACATCCTTTAATTTATCAAATGAATTTTTCAGTTCCAACATATTTATATCATCACTATCAGTATTATGTCGTGAGCTCTTTGCCTTTGATGAATTCGATTTAAAAGGTTTCATAACCCAAGTAGTCTTAGCTTTAGAAAAGTGTAAACCTTCAATCTGGTGAGATTTCAACACATGAGGCTGTTTTGTGTTCCCATTCGAATGTTAGTAAGATTCATCCCGATTACTACCCTAGTAAGCAGCTTTCAGTTTTCTCATGCAATCCACATCCAAGTGATCAAGTATTCTACATATTTAGCACCGAGGAGGCTTCCATTCGTATTTAGCCGTGATATTTTCCATAGAATACCGCTTCACCTTGAATAGGATCCACAAAAATAAATGACTCAACAAGAGCCTTCTCCGCACTAACTTCAACGAGAGCACGTGCATAGGAGCAGCGTCCCCAAGAGTTTACACACATATCCGTCGTATGAGCATCCAACATGAGTGGTTTACCTACCTTAATGATGATCAAACTGAGTCCTACATCAGAATAATCAACTACAGGTACATCATGCAATTTGATCCACACCGGCACCATTTTGATATCCTTTTTAACTATCTTCTTCGTTGGGTTCCAAATATTAAGCATAATAGGTGTTAACCTTATGCGCCAAGGACCATTAGAATGAACTTGCTCCATACCAGCTTTTGCAGAGAATTGAAAGAAGAAGAGGCCATGATGAAACATGGTTCTTTTAAGACCAAAACGACCCCAATCATTCATAACATAATTTTCTACAATAGGAAAAGCGTGTCTTTTTCTAATGAAATAACCATACAACGTATTCGCAAACTTGTCAGCTTTAATATCCACCTCCTTTTTTGGTAATACAATATCAGCCCCTGGAAGGTTAGTATCATTCACTAGCGAAGCCACCTTAATGGAACTTGTATTGCCAACCTTTTCATCAAATGATACCGGGGTCTGCACCAGCCCCTCCTGAACCGAACAAGCAGTAACCTTCCCAGCCGTTTCTTTCACCTTCGTTCCATCAGTCCCCTCCATACACCCAATCAGTTTTAGAATAGATATCAATGTTTATTCTTCAGATTATGAGGTCCTGATGGGATATCCCCATCAGACGTAGTGATACTCTCATAATTATGACCACAAACCATCACTCCACGTCTAGTAAGAATGGGATTACCATCATTAATAACAAATTTTCCATCAATATTCGTGATTTTCTTCCCTAAACCCTGCAACCGAGACCTTGAATAAGCATTAGTAGCCTATTGAGCATGGGGGAACCCTTTCTCCATCGCTTGAAACCCACACCTAGAATATCTTGCTTAAAACAACCAGCTATCAAAACCCTAGTAAAGGTTTTGCACAAAATAAGCCAATCGATCAAAAAATATTATCAATAACACTTTTAATGTTCGTTTCACAAGTCTTAAATTTATATTACAAGAGATTACAAAACAATTGACTAGAAATACAAACACGAGCAAGTATACCCTATCATGTATAGCATAGTGTTAAGGTAAGTCCATTTCGTTCCACGGGATTGGTGTTATAAGATATAAAAACAATTATCTCTAGAGGGTCACAAGTTCTAAAGATATACTTATCAAATGATTAAAAGGTGCGTTTGGTTAAGGTTACAACCATATAAAAGATAGGTAGCAAAGATGAATATAAACACATAAACAATGTAAGACAACATGCCGATTACTAGTCGTACACGCAACATCTAATTAATATAACAAGAAATCCTTTCGACCTTTAGATCATGTTATATCAAAAGCATTAAGAATAGTTATGCTGATTTCAATGGCTAAAGCAATAGATAAAACTATGTGAGAGTTTGTTATGTGTTTTATTCTAGTAATCGCGACAAAAGCGAATACCAAGATTCATTAACTAGATGACAAAGAATCTATTCACTCACATGAGTACTAGTCATGATCATGAATAAACCAAACACATAACAATAGTCTAACACAATAGTTTCTAGCACAAAATCATCTTAATCATACTTATAATTACGAACCAAGGGAAAAAGTGCACCGCACAAACCTAATGTGCGCCGCACTTTGCCCTCGCAAAGCTAAATAATCCGATACATCATAAGGTTGTTACACCCCAACCAATTGCACAAGTGTCTACTCCATAATAGCAGTAATAACAAGCATCTCAACAATTTGTAAATCAAAGGAAATGAATAACATAATTGAAATGAGAATTATACCAACAAAATGTATTCAGTGTATTGCTCCAAAAGATTATAGGTTTTGATCTAACTTATTACAAGCAATAAGTGGTTTTCTGAATTCCTTTGCTACAGTAACAATGAGGATAGACTAACTAAAGTCTTCCTTGTACTAGCAACAATGATCAAGGATTTGAAATCCTTGATTCCTTAACCTCTTGTAAGAATAGAGATTGAAGGTTGTGTGTTATATGGATTGATATGTTATGTCTGGCCTTGGGTCCATTTTATAACCTCAAATTCGTAGCCTAAGAGTTTTGGAAGTAAGCCAAGGGTCTCTTCATCATTGCCATGCATAACGACAATTAATATTGTAACTGCGGTAAAAAGTGCGTCGCACAAATGAAACGTATTCCATACTTTTGGTTGTTCTCCAAATCCGCAGTACTATAATGTTCGCCGCACAAATGAGAAGTGCGCCGCACTTTGGCTCTTTTCGGCATAATTTATTCTTTAATCCTTTTCTTTCCATATCTTCAATTCTTTTCTCCATAGTTTTATTCTTCCACTACAATCAAAGAATACTTTATGTTAGTAGTAATTCAACACATAATTTATTTATTTACATAGCAAACAAGGACAAATGCATCATTACAAACATGTATAAATGAGGCGTTATCACACTTCAATACACCCAGCCGCACAAACCCTAATAATATATTATCAAAATCAGAACCCCCAAAACTCGATCAACAAGTTTAAGGATTAGGGTATTGCAGGAACAACCATCGTAACCCTAACAATATAATCAGAAAGAGGTTAATCGTTGTACACAAACCCTAGGAGATAAAACGGCTCATAATAAAGACATATCTAACCTAACTGTTAGCCTCAAAATATTGAGTAAAACAAGAATGATCGGTCATAGGTTTACTATGTATTGATTATTAGAATGTTGTAATAGGTAGTAGAATAGTCGTGTAATACGGGCTTGATGGTTAGCTTAAAAGGCCTATTTCAAGGTACTAAGCATTTATTCAAGCCCGACCTAATCAAACAATATAGACCTTATGCCACATGTAGGTCCGGCTATATATACCTCTCCTAACATGTTAGAAGAGGGTTGGTTGTTCATTTTCTTAATCTAATTTCACCTTGTTTTCTCCACCTTCTCTCTACTTTCTCTCTCTAAAATTCATCTATTTTCATCTTTATTTCTTATATTATCATCATATAACATGGGACAACAATTGGTATCATTCGCCACGAGGTAGATTTGTGATTGGTTTGTTGTTTTATAGCGTGTTCGTGTGATTTTTGGAGATCAACAACTCGAATCCAAAACTTTTTCTTGTTTTTTATGGTTTGATCTTTCCCAATATCATCTACATAGTTGTTGTAGTGAGTTGGGATCTTTGGATCGTCCAAAAACACGAAATTTTGGGGGCGTTTGGCTCATTTGAAGCGAAAAAGTACGAATTTTTCAGCATATTGCGGAATCCATCAGCTTCTTTTGCGAAATCTTTGCTCCAACATTTCGCAATAATTAGGGTTTTTCTTTTTGCGAAATCTGTAGTTTTTTTGTTATTGCGGAAAGTGTTGTGGGTATTGCGGAAAATTCAAATACTTGTTATTGCGAAATCCTTAACCTGTTGGATATTGCGAAATCCTTAAGGTCTAGGATATTGCAAAATCTCATAGACCATTTATTGCGAAATCCTTTTCTACACCATATTGCGAAATCATTGAAGCTAGTTATTGGGAAAAGTGTCTTCTTTTCTACCAACGACACCCGTCAACACATCATTGAACCCGAGATCACCCTTTGGTTCAAGTAATTGGAAACCCTTCACAGCCTGTTCGTACAAGACGACAATTAGAAACTGATGGCGATGTTTGTATGTTCGCACTCGCCGTGAGTACAACTGAACCAAAAAAACATCAAAGAAGCCATGGATGATCATGCTTGGATTGAATCGATGACGGATGAACTTCAACAATTTGAAAGAATCAAAGTCTGGGAACTTGTTGACAGACCATACGATGTAACACCATTACATCTTTGATGGATCTGGAAAAACAAGATGGATGAAGAAAACGCGATCATCAAGAACAAATCTAGGCTAGTGGCTAAGGGGTATGGCCAAAGAGAGGGTATTGATTTTGAAGAATCATTTGCACTAGTAGCTCGTATGGAAGCAGTCAGGATTTTTCTTGCTTATGCTGCACATATGGGATTCATCATTTATCAAATGGACGTGAAGACGGCATTTCTTAAGGTTCCTTTGAAAGAAGAAGTCTATGTTACGCAGCCGGAAGGATTCGTCAATCCGCATTATCCTAACAAGGTGTATCGTCTCCACAAGGCACTATATGGACTCAAGCAATCTCCAAGGGCATGGTACGATGAGCTCTCGAAATTTCTAGTATCCAAAGGTTTCTCAAAAGGTTCCATTGATCTAACTTTATTCATATATAAATATGGGGATGACATTTTGCTCGTGCAGATTTACGTTGATCACATTATTTTCAGGTCTACAAACCCAAAACTTTCAAAATGGTGTGAAAAACTAAGGCACAACAAATTTGAAATGTCAATGATGGGCGAACTAAAATTCTTTCTTCGAGTTCAAGTTCACCAATCCCCACGTGGTATCTTTATCAACCAAGCTAAGTATTGTCAAGAGATAATCAAAAAGCATTGTATGACCTCATGTGACCCAGTTAGGACACCATTATCCACCACATCCCTAGATGCTGACTTGGAGGGATTACCCATAGATCAAACGAGATATCGTTCAATGATCGGGTCCCTCATGTACTTGACAGCAAGCAGACTAGATATTGCACATGCAACCTGCTATTGTGCATGATAGCAAGACCGACCTACTGAAAAGCACCTCAAGGAGGTTAAACGGATTTTTCGGTACCTCAAGATACCATTCATTTGGGACTCTGGTATGCGAAGGAAACCGGTTTCTTTCTAACGGCCTATTCAGATTCTGATCACGCTGGGTGTCTTGATACTCAAAAAAGTACTTCTAGTGGTGCCCAATTTCTAGGACAAGATAAGCCCGTGGGATGGTCTTCCAAGAAGCAGGATTCCACGTCACTTTCATCAGCCGAAGCGGAGTATGTGTCTTTATCTGCGTGTTGTGCTCAAGTTCTTTGGATGAGAACACAACTCACGGATTATGGCTTCCACTTTGATAAAGTTCCTATGTACTGTAACTCAAAGTCGGCCATAGCCATCTCCTGCAATCCGGTACAACATTCCCGCACGAACCACATTGACGTCATATATCACTTCATAAAGGAACAAGTTGAAAGCGGTATCGTTGAATTATACTTTGTTGGAACGGATTACCAATTAGCCGATTTGTTTACGAAAGCTCCGTCAAAAGATAGGTTTGAGTACTTCGTTAGGAAAATTGGTATGAGATGTTTGACTCCAGCAGACCTGGAGATTCTAGCAAAGTTGCCTGCTTGATTCATCTATCGAACATCTACTTGTATATATCTATGGAAAACAAAAATACAAAAATATAAAACATAGAAAAACAAAATAAAAATGGAAAAATATTTCAAAATACCAAAAATATTCTTCTCGACATGTCTTTCAGTATCGATAATATAGACGTGCCTAGAAATGTCGCTCAATAATGACACGGGTGTGTACATATAGCTCGAATGAAAGTTGTAAATATTTTTCAAAACATGTCTTTTCTATCTTTTAATAACGGGTAGAGCAATCTATCTTGGGTTGAGCTTGTCACAAAACATTCAATGTTTTGACCTCAACAAATTGACTTGTAATCACTTTCAGATTGCAACCCGGATTTATACTCACGGCGGAGTGTACGATTTCGTGCTCTTACCTTCCGTAGAAGAAGATGTTAATGCAATGATGCCTAAAAATGTTACTTGCATTTTTCGGTCTCGCTTTGTTTTGATTACGACAATATGTAAAAACAAGCATTTACAAAAACAATGAAAAACGAATTCTTGAGTTCAAGTATTTTTCATTTCTACCATTATCACTTAAGGTATGAACAAATAAGTAATTACCCTAATTAAGTGATCAAGGATTTAATCTTTTCTTAAAACTCACTTTTTATTAAGTGTGAAACTTTCTTTTTAAGAAAATGTTTTATTAAATTAAATAATTTGAAATTTGAAATATGAACATGGCATACTCTATCTTGGTTTGGAATATCCTTTCAGGATATTTTAATCCCTAGATTCGAACCAATCCACTAAAAGACAAAAAGGAGTAGAGTCTATGCAAGCGGTTCCTTAGCACTTATAGCGGTTCCTTATCGATATGGAACCGCAGGTACCAATAAGGAACCGCGTGCAGATATACTCGTTGGATGTTTGTCTTATAAATAGTGGACCATTCTCAGACTTTCAATTCACCTCTTTTGCACATACATGTCCAGATTCTTTTATACTTCTCTAATCATTCAAATCCTTGATCATTTGTTTGATTAATTCTTGTTTAGAAGTGAATCTTTCTCCTCTAATCTTTTCCTCTCAAAGTGCAAAGAGAAGAACACTATCATCATTGAAGTATTGTGTCTATCTTAAAGATCCATTGAAGATCCAAACTTATTCTTTCATTTTTGTGTCATTGTTGTGAAGATCCAAGTAGTTGGGTCTATTTGGAAGTTGTGTATGTATTGAGGTTAATACTTAGTCTTTAAAGTATATTGGTGTAGATTGGTCCTAGCTAAGATTAGTGCTCGACTTTTAGATTAGTGTCGAAAATTGGTTAAGCAACGTTGTGTACGGTTTTCTCCACCTTAAGGAGCTTGTTGATTAGTGAACTCTCAAGTAAGGTGTACTTGAGGAGTGGAGTGGGAACAAGGAGTGAGCTTCGTTGCCGAACCTCTATAAATCCTTGGTGTTTGGTTTGATCTTTCCTTCCCTTATCTCTTTACATTTATTATTCTTTATACTTGTGATTATTAGTTTAATTGCACTACTTTGTTCATATTGTGTATAAGAAGGTTTCACATAAACACTCAAGCTTATGTTTTTTGAAAAAGGATTTTTATAAACATAACTTTAACAACTATCTTTTAAGAAACTATTCAACCCTTTCTAGTTTCTACAATTGGTATCAGAGCGTGGATTTTTAAAATATATTGTATTTTAAAACTTGAATCGATCTATGGATTCCAACAAGTATCTAGATAGGCAATCTATGCAAAGACCACCTCTTTTTGAAACCGATAGTATTATTTATTGGAAAAATAGGTTTGAGACTTATGTGAAATCAAAAGATTTAGATCTTTTGCATGTTATTATCAATGGTGATTTTTTGCCATTTCAATATAATGAAGTTTATAAAAGTAAAGAGTTAGTCACTTTTGACAAAGCTAATGATGATACTAAAAGGAAACTTGGTAAAAATAATGAGGCTAAAAATGGTGATTTATAATGCTTTACCAAAGAAAGAGTACGAAAGGATTTTTATGTGTGAAACCGCTAAAGATATTTGGAACACTCTTTTAGTAACCCACCAAGGTAATAGCCAAGTCAAAGAAAGTAAAATCGATCTTCTTGTTCAACAATATGAACAATTTGTCATCTTAGAAGATGAAACTATTGATAGTGCATTTGCTAGATTTAAACTATTATTACTAGTCTAAAAGCACTTGATGAAGGTTTTTCTAGCAAGAACAATGTTAGGAAGTTTCTTAGGGCATTGCATCCCAAATGGAGAGCTAAAGTCACGGCGATTGAAGAATCAAAAGATCTCGCTAAATTATCACTCGATGAACTCATTGGTGTATTCACAGTCCGTTATCTAATTTTATCAGCCCTCGGGATATTCATAGGGCTGGGCTCAATATGAAGTCTAAGGTGAATGATATTGTACGCAATGGCCAATGGGCGTGGCCGGAAGTTCTTAGATCCAAGTACATGTTTCTGAATGGGATGGAAATTCCAACTATTGTTGAAGGTACTAGCGATTTGATTTGTTGGCAGGTTGGTAACGTGATGAAAACCTTTTCGGTGGCCGAGGTCTGGGCATCTCCTAGACCATGTATGCCCAAAGTTCCGTGGGTCTCGGTGGTTTGGTTTGCAAGTTGTATTCCTTGACATGCCTTTAACCTATTGTTAGTTATTAATAAACGTCTTAAGACTCAAGATCGTGTGAGTGTGTGGGATGCGTCTGCGTCTGTATCTGCTGTTTGCTCTCTTTGTGATTTGCAACTGGATTCTCATGAGCATTTATTCTTCGATTGCCCGTTTTCCCAAAGAGTTTGGAATCAAGTTCGTGCTCTTGCTAATATTCAGATGGCTACTACTGCTTTTGATCAGGTTGTATTTAATATTCTGCCATTTGCTGCCCGGAAATCTTCTAAGAGTGTGATTGCCAAGCTTGTTTTAGCAGCAGCGTCGTATTTCATTTGGCAGGAACGAAATTGGAGGTTGTTCAACAAGAAGAAAAGAATGACACAATAGGTGACTGATTGTATTGTTTCGTCGGTTAGGCTTAAGTTGATGTCCAGCCGTTTGAAGAGGTCTCCGGAGGGGATGCGTTTTGCTCAGCTTTGGTCTTTGCCAGAGGCTATTTTTCTTTAAGTTATTGTGAACCAAAAAAAGAAAAAACCCTAACAATGGCTGTCGAAAAAAATCTCACCATCCATTCGAATTCTTCTCAGCTTTAATCTAGATACCATATAACGATGATGTTTTCTCGACTAATCTCAGATTAGTTCTTGAGTTAACAAAGTTTTTATTTGGTTGATAGGTTTTAGGGTTAAGTAATTCGTTTTCTTATTTTTTTTTCTGGCCGTCCTTGTTTTCTTTTTTGTGATCGTTGATTTTGTGCTTAAACCGCCTGTTACTTTGCTTATTTATATTAGATTCGTGTGTGGTTCAATCGCTGCTATACTAGTCGGCTGCTTAGCGATTTAGGGTTCCTGGATCTGCTGTTTTGGGGATGTCGTTCTGTTTTGTTTTTTAGGGTTTCGGTTACTGTTTTTTAGGGTTACTTTTTCGTGGTTAGGGCTGTGTATTATATAGATTCGTACATGTTGAGTAACATGTCATTGGCTGAACGAGCTTCTATTATTAACAACATGGAATCATGCAGCTTGGATGCGATTAGGGAGCTATTTGGTGTTAAACTCGTGGTTAGACAAGATTTACATGATTTTATGTCAGATTTGAAGATGAATAAGTATGAACTATGGAGTTTGGTTAACAAAGATCGTGCCAATGAGGTGATTAAATGGTTGTGTGAATATGAGAAAGAGATTATTGCTATGGGAGGTAAGCTGGAATCGGTTAGGGCTCACTCAAACCCTAACTCTGATCTTGATTCTCATGTTACGATGCGGCAACCCAGTATAACTACTTCATTCACTTCTCTTGATGAATTTGTAAGTCTCTCTACTCCTCTTGTCTGTAAGTTGTTACCTAACGAACTTGAACACGCTGATTGTACGGTGGCTAGTACTAATGAGGAAGAGAATGTGTGGTCTTCGAGCCCTAATACTAAGCTTGCTGATTATCCTGGAAATCCTCCACCCAAACCTACGAGTAATGAATATAGATTATTTGGTGAGAATGCAACTAATGTAACACATGGTGTGGCGGAACCTCCTATTGTGCAATCTGTGGAGATTGGTGTTTAATCTAATTCTTATGTGTCTGCTGATTGTCCAAGTAAACAACCTCCTATGTACGTACTCTCATTGGTTCTACTATTGCTGAAAACAGATTTGAGGGTGTTCAGGTTTCTATACCACGCAAAGTGGTTGAAAAAGTTAGTACTCGATTTCATAATACTCTATATGGTTACTTTATTGGTAGAAGAATTGCATTTCCTGTGGTTGAGTATTATGCTAAAACTAATTGGGCTAAATTTGGATTAAATAGGATCATGATGAATTCTAATGGTTTCTTTTTCTTTAAGTTTGACACACAAGCTGGTTATGAAAGTGTGTTGGAAGGTGGTCCATGGATGGTTCGTAATTCTCCTATCATTCTTAAACAGTATACTATGAAAACTAGTCTTCGGAAAGAAGAATTTACGTGTATTCCAGTGTGGGTTAAACTTCACGATGTGCCTATTCAAGTGTTTGAGGAAGAAGGTATTACTTTGATTGCTACACATCTCGGGAGGCCTATTATGCTTGATTCTATTACTAGCACTATGTGTAAAGAATCATGGGGTCGTAGTAGTTTTGCTCGTGTTTTAATTGAAGTAAAATCTGATTGTGTCTTGCATGAGAAAATTACTATTGGTGTTCCTGATTTGGATGGGGATGGGTTTACTAAACAAACTGTTAAAGTTGAATATGAGTGGCAGCCTCCTAGATGCCCTACATGTAATATTTTTGGACATACGGCTGAAACTTGCCAAAACGTGCTATTCCCAAAGTGGCACCTACTGTTGTACAGGAACAAGATGATGGATTTCAACAAGTCAGGAGTAGAAAGCGTAATAATAAAGGTAAGCAAGGAAGTCAGATTCCGAGAGGAGTTCCTTTAAGCAAGGGCTTCTAGGTTGGTAATCCTTTTAACTTTGTTCCAAAGACAATCAATGCTGATAATCCACCCAATTCTGGTACGAATCCTAATCCTACCCGTGATAAAAATAGTGGTGATTCTGGTAATGTTCCTATCCCTGGTAGTTCTAATAGAGGTAAATCTGTTGTGAATGTTTCTACTTCCAACTCTTTTGAGAATCTACGAGATGAAACAGGTGATCAGGTTGAAGATGATGATGATGAGGAGGTTGAAAAGGTTTATGATGAAACTGCTAATCTTCTTAACTATCAAACATGGGCAAGCACTCCTGCTATGACTGTTTTAAATGTTTAGTATAGCCTCGTGGAACATACGGGGTTTGAACCAATCCCCTAAACGAAAAGAGGTTCGTCAGGTTGTTAATGAAAACAATCTGAGTGTGTGTGCTATATTGGAGTCCCATGTTGATGCCTCGGGTGTTTATGATATGTGTCGTAAGATTTTTAGTAGATGGAAGTGGACATCTAATGGTGGTTTGTGTCCTAAAGGGACACGTATTATTCTTGGCTGGAATGATGATAATGTGTATATTATGGTGTTGTCCCAAACAAGTCAAGTTATGCATTGTCAGATCAATACCCGTGTGGATAACCGTACTTTGTTTTGCTCCTTTGTTTATGCAGATAACTACTATATTGATCGGCGTGTTCTTTGGACTAATTTGATCTCTCATGCTAATTTTATGCGTGATAAACCGTGGGTTGTTTTGGGTGATTTCAATGCTGCTCTTAATCTTGAAGATCAATCAAGTGGTGGTTATTCTCCTAATATTGCCATACGGGAATTTAAGGAGTGTGTTAATCTTATGGAAGTTATGGATGTTAATGCTACATGCCTTCACTTCACTTGGAATGAGAAACCCCAAGGAGATGATGGTATTCTTAAAAAGATTGATCGCATTATGTCTAACATTAAGTTTCTTGATGAGTTTCCAGGATGTTTTGCTATTTTCCAACCTTACAGGATTTCTGACCATTCTCCCTGTGTGTTACGGATCCCTTCTGTTAGCAGGACCAAGCCTAAACCTTTTAAATTCTTTAACTTTCTTGTGCATAAGGAGGGTTTTCATGATGTTGTTGCTAATGCTGAGTTTAATGGTTGTGCTATGTTCAAGCTTGTTAAAAGGTTAAAAGGGTTAAAGGCCCCGTTACGTAAGTTACTGTTTGAACAGGGTAACCTTCATGATCGTGTCAACAAGATTCGTGTGGAATTAGATGCTGTACATCAAGCTCTTGATTTGGACCCATCAAATGTTTTGCTGAAAGAAGATCATGCTCATTATTTAGTTGCTTTCAAAGAAGCTGTGCTTGATGAGGAACGTTTCCTTCGGCAGAAATCTAAAATTGAATGGCTTGATGCAGGTGACTCTAACACTGCTTACTTTCATCACTCGGTTAAGAGTAGGGTTGCTCGTAATCGTATTGAAATGGTTCGTGATTCTTTTAATGCTCTTCATGAGGGAGGTGTTGTGCCTTGTGCTTTTGTTGCTCATTATGAGCAATTTCTTGGTCAATCAAGTGCTTCAGGTGATTTTAATACTTCTAACTTATTTGTTCGCAAGCTTGGTCCCAAGAAAGCTGCCCATATGGTTCGTGCTATCTCTGATTCTGAGATTAAAAGTGCTATATTTTCTATGAGTGATGACAAAGCCCCTTGGCCGGATGGTTTTACTTCTGCTTTCTTTAAGAAGTCTTGGGATATTATGGGTGCTGATTTTACTTATGCTATTCGGGAGTTTTTCTCTAATGGAAAACTACTTAAAGAGGTTAATCATACTATTATTGCTCTTATCGCTAAGGTTACTGTTCCTGACAAGATTACTGATTATCGCCCTATCTCTTGTTGTAATGTTATCTTTAAATGCATTAGCAAGATTATTGCTAACCATATTAAAGGGGATTTGGGGGTTTTGGTTAATATTAATCAATCAGCTTTTGTTCCGGGACGTAGGATCTCGGATAATATATTATTGACGCAGGAATTGATGAGAAGCTATCACAGAAATTCGGGTCCGCCAAGATGTGCTTTTAAAGTTGATATTCAAAAAGCTTATGATACGGTGGATTGGCAGTTTCTCCGTAACACTCTTATTGGGTTTGGTTTTCATCATATAATGGTTGATTGGATTATGACATGTGTTTCTACTACATCGTATTCAATTTGTATCAATGGTAATTTATATGGTTGGTTTCAAGGAAAAAGAGGTCTCCGACAGGGTGATCCGTTATCTCCGTATCTTTTCACTTTGGTTATGGAAGTTCTTTCTCTTATGCTACAGCGAAGGGTTCTTGTTGCTGATGACTTTTATTTCCATCACCGGTGTGAGCAGCAACAAATTATTAACCTTTGCTTTGCAGATGATCTTTTCTTGTTTGCCAGGGGTCATTTGGGTTCTGTGCAAGTTATTATGGATGCTTTGGAGGAATTTAAAATTGCTTCTGGCTTGGTTCCAAGTATCCCTAAGAGCACTGTTTTCTTCTACAGTGTTTCCACTGCTTTTAAAAACACTATTTTACATATAATGCCTTTTGCTGAAGGCGAGTTACCTGTCCGATACCTTGGTGTTCCTCTAATCTCTTCCGGGCTTCTGTATAGGGACTGTAAGGTCCTTGTAGAAAAGCTTGAGTGTAGAGTAAATGATTGGCGCAATAAGTTTCTTTCTTTAGCAGGAAGACTCCAGTTAGTCCGTTCGGTCCTATCTTCTATGCATATTTACTGGGCGTCAGTGTTTATTTTACCTGTGCGGATTATTTATGAGTTGGAGCAGCTTATGAGAGGCTTCTTATCGTGTCAAGGTGAAATGAAGAAGGGTAAGGCTAAAGTTGCTTGGGAATCTGTCTGTATTCCATTTTACGAAGGTGGCCTTGGTATTCGTAAGCTTTCAGACTTTAATGCTGCTTTAATCGTTTCTCATATTTGGTGTATATTGACTCGTAAAGATTCTTTATGGGTCAAATGGATCTATTCTTACAAGTTAAAGGATAGAAGCTTTTGGGATGTTCCTTGTATTGGTGACATAAGTTGGGGCTGGAGAAAACTTCTCCAAAACAGACCACGTGTTCGTAAGTTTGTATGGTATAATATTAATAAAGGTAGAGTTGCTTCTATGTGGTTTGATAATTGGGAAGATTTATGTCCTCTACGGGACACCCTCACGGTCCGTAATATCAATAGATCGGGGTTCTCTTTATCTAATAAGGTGAGGGATCTTATCGTTGATGGTGCTTGGCAGTGGCCGTAGGATTGGAGTACTAGATTTCCGAATATTGTTTCTATACCTGTGCCTATTATCAATGATGACATAGATGATGAGTTGATGTAGAGGGATAGTAATGGTGTTTCTCGGCCGTTTTATGTGGCATTAGCTTGGGATTCCATACGTCATCGGGCTATGGAAGTTAATTGGTATAGAGCTGTCTGGTTTTCTCATTGTATTCCTCGTCACTCTATTAATTTGTGGCTGGTGGTTAGAAGGAAATTGAAGACGCAGGATAGGCTTAAGCAATGGGATGTTGGCCCGTAGGTGGATTTAAGCCTTTTGTGCCCTTTATGTAGTGTGGTGCAGGATTCCCATGACCATCTTTGCTTTGAATGTTCTTATTCTATGCAGGTTTGGTCTAAGGTTCGGACCTTGTGTGGTATGGATATTGTCCCCCCTCGTATTGATGATATATTAGCTCATGTTATTCCAATTTCGAATGGGAAATCATGTGTTAGCATTCTTGCTCGTCTTGTGTTGGCTGCTACTGCCTATTTTATTTGGATGGAACGTAATTCAAGACTATTCAAGAAGAAGCGGATGCCTGTTGATCAGTTATGTCAGATTCTATGTGATACAGTTCGTTTGAAGTTGATTTCTTTCCGTTTCAAGAAATTATCTACCAGGTCAAGTTTGCTGCTTGACAAATGGAGGGTGCCGAGCTCAAGAGTTGTTCCATGATAGGTGAGCTGGGTGAGTGTTGTACTCTTTTTTCCTTGTCCAAGGTTTTTCCCACTGGGTTCTTTGGTAAGGTTTTTTAAGGAGGCAGACTCATTTGGATTCATCTTGATCCTATCATGGTGGTGTTGGATGCTGAGGAGTGTGCGCGGTTTCATGTTCACATCTTGGTTTTTATCTAGTTTACTTTTGTGTTCTAGATTCGGTTAGGGCTGTTTCATAGTCTTTGTTAACAAGCTGCATGTAGCTTGAGGTTAATGTGGTATCTCAGCCACATTCCATTGTACTTAAACGCTTTATTGGTTAATATATTTACCAGGGTAACCCATTACCAAAAAAATATTTTTCTTTAAGTTGTTATTCTTTATGAATATGTTTGTGTTTTCATGTATTGGTAGGTGGTATTTCCCTATCGGGGTGCTTGGCTATGTAAGCCTATGTTAGGTATCATATGGCATGTCATATGATCTAGTGGTTGTTCAAGTTTCATGCTTGAGGTTAATGTGGTACTTCAGCCACATTCCATTGTACTCAAACGATTTTTGGTGTAATATATTTTACCGGGGTGAGTCCCCTTTACCCAAAAAAAAACTCAATGGTAACTTGAAGGTTCATGAGTTGAAAATTTTAAAGGACTCGGAAATGGTGAAAACTAAGAGTGAAAGAAAGTCTCTTGCACTCAAAGCCAAGAAGGTGCAAAGTGACCATGAAAGTTCCTCGGATAGTGATGATGAGGAATATGCCTTGGCGGTTAGAGACTTTAAGAAGTTCTTCAAAAGACGAGGTCACGCGAGGCAACCTAACAACGACAAGAAATCCTTCTCCAAAAACTGATATGCTAAAGATGATAAAGGTGATAGGAAGTGTTTTAGATGCGGTGGTCCGAATCATTGCATCGGTGATTGTCCTAAGTCTTCATGTGACAAGAATCACACGGCGTTTGTTGGAGGTTCATGGAGCGATAGCGGTGAAGATGTTGATGACAATCCCAAGGACGAGAAATGTCTTATGGCTCACATGTCTAAAGAGATATGCTTGGGAATTGATCTAGAGCCCGAAGAGTGGATTAAGGATAGTGGTTGTTCTAAACACATGATGGGTAATCGAAGTTTATTCTCACTACAAAGCATACGATGGAGGTAACGTTACATTCGCAAGTAATCTACGTGGTAATATCATTGGCAAAGGTACGGTTTCTCTTGACTCTATGACTATAGAAAACATAGAGCACGTAGATAATTTAGGTTTTAACCTTCTAAGTATAGGTCAAATTTGTGACAATAAGTGTAAGGTCATCTTTTCGGAACATGATAGTGAAATCGTAAAAGATGGAAAGATCATTGGAAAAGGTGTTAGAAAGCATGGGCTTTATGTCATGAAGGCCAATAGGAAGTCAAAAGACTACTTATGTCTGGCGACTTTAGATGATAGTTCTACTCTTTGGCATAGGAGATTAGGTCACGCTAATATGCGTCTAATTCAATCTTTAGTCTCTAAGGAGTTGGTAAGACATCTCCCCAAGATGAAGTTTGATAGTCACTTTTGTGATGCTTGCAAAATTGGGAAGCAAGTTCACTCAAGTCACAAAGCCAAGAATTTGGTTTCGACCTCTCGGTGTTTAGAGCTCCTACATATGGATCTCTTTGGACATTCCGCCATACGGAGTTATGGAGGTAACCTTTATACCCTAGTTACAGTAGATGACTATTCTAGATTCACTTGGACTAGATTTTTGGGATCTAAGAATGAAGCTTTCGATCACTTCGAAACCTTTAGTCGAAGAATTCAAAATCAACTAGGATGTTCAATTGTCTCTATTAGGACGGATCATGGTAGGGAATTTGATAATGAAGTGCAATTCGGTGCCTTTTGTGAAGCTCATGGTATTACCCATAACTTATCGGCTCCTCGCACTCCAGAATCAAATGGGGTAGTCGAAAGGAGGAATAGGACTCTCCAAGAGATGAGTAGGACGATGCTAAATGAGCAATCATTTCCACAAAAGTTTTGGTGCAATGTCGTGGACACATCGACTTATATTCTCAACCGAATTCTTATTTGACCTTTTCTAGGAATGACCCCCTATGAGATTCTTAAAGGTAAGAAGCCATCATTAGAATACTTTAGAGTGTTTGGAAGCAAGTGCTTCATTCGTAACACGAAAGATTACCTTACAAAGTTCGATCCAAAGTCTTACGAAGGTATCTTTTTAGGTTATTCTCAAACTAGCAAAGCCTACATAGTCCTCAATAGAACCTCAGGTGTAATTGAAGTATCACTTAATGTGACATTTGATGAAACCCCTTATTCATCTAAGACACCACCTTTGGTAGATGATGCCTTAGATGAAATAGACATAGTTAAAGCCAAAGATGTTAGAAACATAGGAATTGAAGACCTTAGTGTTGAAAAGGGAGTAAACATTAAGGATTCTAAGGATCATGCTCTTCATAACGTCATAGGCGAACTAAATCAAAGGACCCTAAGATCACAAGTCCAAAATCAAAGTAACTTCTTTTGTTTCGTCTCCTTGATTGAACTAAAGAATGTTAAAGAAGCTTTGATGGACGAGAGTTGGGTCATCGCCATGCAAGAAGAATTGAACAATTCATTGCTAATGACATTTGGGAACTTGTTCCTCCACCTAGAAGTTCAACCATTATAGGAACCAAATGGGTATATAAGAATAAGTTAGACGAGAATGGTGTTGTGTATCGTAACAAGACTAGACTTGTAGCTCAAGTCTATAATCAACAAGAAGGTATTTATTATGATGAGACATACGCACCTGTTGCTAGATTAGAATCTATTAGAATCCTTTTAACTTACGCTTGTGCTTTAGATTTTAAGCTTCAACAAATGGATGTAAAGAGTGCATTTCTTAACGGTTTGATCAATGAGGAGGTATATGTGGCTCAACCTCCCGGCTTCATTGATTTTGAGAAACCGGATCATGTTTACAAGCTTAAGAAAGCTCTTTATGGTCTTAAACAAGCACCCAAAGCTTGGTATGATAGACTTAAAGCGTTTCTTATTAAACATGAGTATACCATGGGGATGGTAGACAATACACTCTTTACAAAGAAGAAAGGTTCTCACCTCATTGTCGTACAAATATATGTTGATGGCATTATATTTGGTTCAACTTGTCAATCATTGTGTGATGACTTTGCCAAAATCATGCATGACAAGTTTGAAATGAGTATGATGGGAGAAGTTAACTTCTTTTTTGGACTCCAAATTAAACAAATGGACGATGGTATTTTCTTTAATCAATCCAAGTATGTTAATAAATGCTAAAGAAATTTGGATTAGAAGACTCTAGACCTATGAAGACCCCTATGGCCTCGGATACTAAAATCACCGTAGATGATGATTGTGAGTCGGTAGACAACACCAAATATAGAGGTATGATTGGTAATTTGTTGTACTTAACGGCAAGTCGACCGGATATCAAGTTTAGTGTTTGCCTTTGTGCTCGCTTCCAAGAGGCTCCCAAAACCTCTCATCTTGAAGCGGTTAAATGTATCTTCTGATACATTAAGGGCACTATGCATTTAGGATTATGGTATCCTAAAGGGACCAGCGTAGAAACCATTGTCTATGCGGACTCAGATCATGCGGGAGACTATGCTGACCGGAAAAGCACTAGTGGAGTTTGTACGTTCATGGGTTGTTGTTTAACTTCTTGGTTCTCCAAGAAACAAACCGCTCTTGCTATATCCACCACGGAAGCCGAGTATGTGAGTGCCGGTAAAGCTTGTCAACAAGCTCTATGGATGAAGCAAGCACTTTTTGATTACGGGATTTCTCTAAATGATGTTCCCATCATGTGCGACAATAAGAGTGCTATAGACCTTAGCAAGAATCCCGTGCAACACTCGCGAACTAAGCACATAGAGATTCACCACCATTTCCTTAGGGATAATGTTCAAAAGGGGAACATTTCAATTGAGAAGGTACCCTCGGTAGAAAACTTAGCCGACATCTTCACTAAGCCACTTATGAGCGAACCTTTTAATTACTTGCGTCTAGGTCTAGGTTTAATGGAACATATTCCTTAATTGTCCATCTTAATTGAGTCTTTTTCTCTTTTGAAATCTTTTCTTTCTTTGAGCCTTTGTGAATCACAAAATTCTTGTTGAAACTCTTCTCTTCCCTTTTCAAAATTCTCAAAGTTCTTTTGAAAAGTGTCGAAAAATATTTTTGCATTGTTAATTCAATCTAAAAATGTTTTTCATATATTCTTGCTATTCATAATGAGCTTACATAATTCATATGTATGGATCTCTCAAATATAGCAAGAAAAAAAGGAAACTATGGAGGATCATTGTGTCATGACCATATGTCTTGTTCTACACACCTCCTACATTGATTTTATTTAAAGAATCCTTGTATTTTTTGGTCAAAATCTTATTTGGTGAGCACATGTATGTTTTCTTTGTGTATCTTTGCTTCTTAGCATATCTCCATGATTAGTTAGACTAGCAAAATTGGATTTGCTGAATTGGAAAATCCTCCCTCATCACCAAATTCAACCAAATGTGGGTGGTTCTCTATTGAGACCGCGGTTCCCCAGTGATAAGGAACCTCCGGTTGAAATAAAGAACCGCGCCCAATACTTTATTTTTCAGGCTTTCCTGAAACTCCAAAATTGTCCCAACACTTTTTGGAATCTTTGTTTCAGCCCTTTGACCATTCCCAATTTGTCTTGGGCTTTTTCTATTTAACCTAAAAGCATTTTGCATTGTTTCTCAAATCAAAATGTGTTATTCCCCAAATGAAAGCTTTGATTCTCCTCCATTCTCTCCAATTGCTTTCAATCCAAATTTACCCAAGAATACTCAAAATCACATCTCTTCTCCTTCTAAGAATGTTGATTGTGGAACTTCTTATATTCCACCACTAGCCTCTAGTGTTCTTCCTCCTTCTCATGAGAATGTCATGCATCATGGAACATATTGTCATTGTTTTCAATATCAACATCTTGCTATGGCTCATATGTATGAGGAGTTGAGCTACATCAAGAGTCTTTTAGTTAAACCCCCTCTTCACTACCACTATGAGATCTCCACCAAGCCACCACCACCTCCTTCCGCAACTACCTTGTCTTTTATCTAAGCTTTGGTTGCTTATCTTCAAGACATCTAGTTCAAGTAAATCTTAGGGTTCTAGTTTAACTATGATAAGATTTATGCTTTTATTTTGGCTTGTTTTTCTTTTTCATGCATCCTTAATGCTTTATCTCCTTGTATCTATTATCATGTTTTTCTTTTAACATGACTTACCTTGGATCTTTGTTTTTTTTGTGTGATCTTTGCTATATATTGTTGGGTATCTCTTCTCTACTACTAACCCTTCTATGTAGCTTGTCACCATATATCGATTCCTTTGTGCCCCAAGCAAGGGGGAGTAAGCACCAAGGGGGGGGGGGCATTTGCAAAGTCTGGTTCTTCTCTTCTTCAAAGACTTTTGCAACCTTTTTGCTTCGACAAAGGGGGAGAAATGATAAACTCGTCTTCAAAAATCTTGTTTTATTAGATGATTGAGTTTATGTATTGTCAGAATCCAAAAGGGGGAGATTGTTAATGCAATGATGCCTAAAAACGTTACTTGCATTTTTTGGTCTCGCTTAGTTTTGATTACGACAATATGTAAAAACAAGCATTTACGAAAACAGTGAAAAACGAATTCTTGAGTTCAAGCATTTTTTTCATTTCTACCATTATCACTTAAGGTATGAACAAACAAGTAATTACCCTAATTAAGTGATCAATGATTTAATCTTTTCTTAAAACTCACTTTTTATTAAGTGTGACAAAGTTTTATCGTTAAACTTTCTTTTTAAGAAAATGTTTTATTAAATTAAATAATTTGAAATTTGAAATTTGAAAATGGCATTTCTATCTTGGTTTGGAATATCCTTTCAGGATTTTTTAATCCCTAGATTCGAACCAATTCACTAAAAGACAAAAAGAGCGAGTCTATGCAGGCGGTTCCTTAGCACCTATAGCGGTTCCTTATGGATATGGAACCGCGGGTACCAATAAGGAACAGCGTGCAGATATAGCCGTTGGATGTTTGTCTTATAAATAGCGGACCATTCTTAGACTTTGAATTCACCTCTTTTGCACATACATTTCCAGATTCTTTATACTTCTCAAATAATTCAAATCCTTGATCATTTGTTTGATTAATTCTTGTTTAGAAGTGAATCTTTCTCCTCTAATCTTTTCCTCTCAAAGTGCAAAGAGAAGAACACTATCATCATTGAAGTGTTGTGTCTATCTTAAAGATCCATTGAAGATCCAAACTTATTCTTTCATTGTTGTGTCATTGTTGTGAAGATCCAAGTGGTTGTGTCTATTTGGAAGTTGTGTATGTATTGAGGTAATACTTAGTCCTTAAAGTATATTGGTGTAGATTGGTCCTAGCTAAGATTAGGGCTCGACTTTTAGCTTAGAGTCAGAAATTGGTTAAGCAACGTTGTGTTCGGTTTTCTCCACCTTAAGGAGCTTGTTGATTAGTGAACTCTCAAGTAAGGTGAACTTGAGGAGTGGAGTAGGAACGAGGAGTGAGCTTGGTTTCCGAACCACTATAAATCCTTGGTGTTTGGTTTGATGTTTCCTTCCCTTATCTCTTTACATTCATTATTCTTTATACTTGTGATTATTAGTTTAGTTGCACTATTTTGTTCATATTGTGTATAAGAAGGTTTCACATAAACACTCAAGCTTAAGTTTTTTGAAAAAGGATTTTTATAAACCTAACTTTAACAACTAATTTTTAAGAAACTATTCAACCCCCCCCCCCCTTCTAGTTTCTACAGAAGAGAAATCTTTGTACACTTGAGTGGATTCGTCAAGACATTCAAAGTCTATGAACTCAAGTTTATGCTTTAGAAAAATCATGTCGCCAAAAAGAAATGATTTTTCAAAAAGCGTTGAACACAATATTTTCCAGAGTTTTTTAATGATTATTTAAAATCTTTCAAAGTTGTGTGTTCAACAACTCCTATCCTCAAAAGTTTAATGTGGATCATATCCGCGTAATGACAATTTAATTGGATCAATTTTTGAGGGGGAGATTTCCAAAATCAAAGTTTTAATGTTGTTAGATATATTAAGTCAAGAAAATTTTTTATATATCTAACACATTGTGTGTAACTATCATTTGGTATTATTCACATAAAAAGCTTTGATGTTCGTGAGCACATTCTTCAATGACAATATTTTATGTGTTCATGAACATGTAGTATTCGAGTACAAAATTTTTCAAGATTTTTTTCAATGATTATCAAAATCTTTCAAAAATCGTGTGCTCGACACTACATAAAATGTTCCAATAATTCATGCTAAGTTTTACACATTTTTCTCCCGAAAGTTTTCAAGACTATTTTTCATAATATATTTTAATCAAATTTTGTATCTCTAATATCAAACAGTTTTATATATTAGAGATAGGAGAGAAAATGTGATTAAAATGTGATCCAAATATATGAAACGAACATATAAGACTCAAGAACTTTAACTCATACCCACATGTGCAAAACACTTTCTATTATCGATGCACATGTGAAGGGGGAGCATTTCTAAAATGACAAAACTATCAATGTGTTAAATGTTTTTCAAACACTTTGTTAGACTTTTGAAGTGGTTTTATGGTTACGATCTCATACCCAAAACATCTTTAATTCATGACGTTATTGGTGTCAAAAGGTTGGTTAGGTATAAGTATTATGATCTAACCATAACCGGAGGGATCTTCCCAGGGACAATTCAATAGATTATTAGAAGTCCGTAGGAAAGATGGAGTAGAATGTGAATGTAGCTGAATGCCGACAAAGTACTGAAGCTAGCACTGGAACAATCGCAAGAAGGTGCTAGTAATGATGTCTTGATAAGCATTGAAGGGGTTGAAGAATGAAAAAGAAATGTAGGGAGAAAGGGTGTAAAGAAAGAATCCCTCCATACAACTTAGGCAGAAACTGGGTCAACACAACATGAAGACTACACATCATGGACCCAGTGATGTAATGCACAACCCTTCCCCAGATACTCAGGCTTCTCTCAAAAGAAGTTTGTTTTATTATCACGGAGATCAACACGACTTCTATTGACTTTCTCACTCCGAGATAGTTGATATTGAAAGGTGGCATCTGCTCCAGCCTCCGACCACTAAAGGTGCACAAATTGAGTCTAGAGGCAAGAGATCAATCAAATCTCGTTAGGACACACGGAATGACGATGAAGAGAGTCCTACGCTATATCCTTGCGGTATTTCTAGAACACTCAGAGTGATACTAATTAGTATTCACAATGATGAGTGTAAATCCTTCCAGTGTTAACATCAAACAGCACTGCAGTAGGTCATGTGTAAGATTCTTTATGAATTGAACATATGAAAAACTGAAAAGCTACAGTGGTTTGTTTCTTTATTGATTCAAACTCGTTTCAGGTTTCTACGTAATATCTTTATGGTCTTGACAGAACAGTGATATTCATTAATATTCACAGTGACGAATGGAAATCCTTATAACGTCAACCTCAAACAGCGCTAAGGTAGGCGACTTGCGAGATTCTTTATGGATCAAGCTTGTGTCAACTGGAAAGCAACAATGGTAAGATTCTTTATGAATCAAACTTGTTCCAGGAATTTGAATTGACGACTTTAATCAAGCGGATATATATCCAATTGATTCACTCTTTATGTTCGCAGTCTTGCTTTGAGACGGTCGAGTAAAGAGAACGGTTAGTACAGCCGTGAAACCCTGTCAAGGAGGTTCTTAATTGAATCTACGTAATCACATATACAATATTTAATATCGTCTAACGGTCTTCACTAAACGGAGGTAAAATGCTACCGATTTAGGACGAATGTCAAAGCCATTCAGAACGTTTCTATGTTTTGTCTCGAGAAGGTGGTGTTACATTGTACTTAGTAAAGTCAAAGATTAGAAACCACATACTCATGCCCAAAGACATATTCAACAATCGAGAAAGCAAAAGTATTCCGCGACTTTGATGTTCAGAATATTCCTTAACAATGAATGAAGGGGAATGACCTCTCTTCAAAGGGGATTGTAAGCAAGCTTTCAAGATGGTGCATGGTGTGAACATGTGGATGAAGACACAAGATCGCAAGATCACAAAGACAAGTCAAGGATGGTTTGAAAAATCTCAAGTTTAAAGACAAAGTTGAAAGACAACGACAAAGGCTCAAAGATCACAGCATGAAGGAACAAGACTACTATTACACGTTTAAGACTCAGTTATGGAGAGATTAGTAATCTCTACAAATCTCCAAATGTCGAAGGGGCATGACCTCTCATTGGGAGAGATTGTTAGCCTCCAAATATTGAGTCAAACAAGAATGATCGATCATAGGTTTACTATGTATTGATTATTAGAACGTTGTAATAGGTAGTAGAATAGTCGTGTAATACGGGCTTGGTGGTTAGCTTAAAAGGCCTCTTTCAAGGTACTAAGCGTTTATTCAAGCCCGACCCATTCAAACAATATAGCCCATTATGCCACATGTAGGCCCGGCTATATATGCCTCTCCTAGCATGTTAGGAGAGGGTTGGTTGTTCATTTTCTTAATCTAATTTCACCTTGTTTTCTCCACCTTCTCTTTACTTTCTCTCTCTACTTTCTCTCTCTAGAATTTATATATTTTCATCTTTATTTCTTATATTATCTTCATGTAGTATGAGACAACAATAACCCTAATCAGTCTACCAAATCACTTCTAATAACCAGCGAATCAATACCCAGAATGAATACATGATTCAAAAAACCCTAAAATTTCATTTATAACCCTAAAAGGAGGAATAAAATAAAACTGTAGAGTAATAAGAACCCGAATCACACATAAGTAAGGAATCACGAATTAGAGGATCCAATTAAAAGTGTAAGAAGAAAAGAGTAGAATTAGGAACCGATCGAATCGAGCATTAAAGGGTGGCCGGAAATCGCTTAGGGGGAGAGAATTTTTTAGGGTTGTGAAATTCAAGCCATTATACCAAGTAAACATGTCTAAAAAGTGAAAATATCTATTTTGACCTAATTTAAATGTCATGCATTAAGGAGTTGTTCATTGTGCATCTGGGTGGTTTTACCTTATCTTATGATGATATTATAGCTTAAATATAATGCTAATGATGTTTGTACACTTGTCCTAAAAGAATATACATGGATTCTAAGTGAAATGGGTAATATAGGGATTTTTGGTTATCATGCCTAAGTGAATTGTACCTTGTGTTCTAAGATTTGTACTAGGGTTTTAGAATGAAATATTACTTGTATTTGATGTATTATAACTTGTACATAATCCTTTATATCTTATTCATAAGTGTTGTGTAATTATATTGTTTAAAATTTGGGTTTATAAGTGTTTTTTAGGGTTTTTGAAGATTTTAGGGCATCTTAGTTATATTTGAGATGTTCTAGTTCATAATGTACTTTTAATGTTACTTTTAGAACTTAGGCTTGATATATATTAGGTCTTCATATCACATAAACACAAGTTGATAATGTGAGTTGTGTGAGTGTGTTTACATTGCTATGTTAGCCATACCACATAATTGATACAAGAAAAGTAAAAATTTCACCAAGAAAATAAAGTATTACTTATCTCAAATAATAATGTACATAAATGCATTGATGAAAATTTTGGGTTGTTATACGTAGCTCAATGATGAATCTTGTATTCAAATATTTTTTAACCTATGGATTCACTCAACATTTGTGTTAACTTTAGCATATATCTCAGGTATTTGTGATTGATGACACGGAGCAGCAGAAGGATGGTAAGGAGAGACACGGACTTGAAATTTTTATCATTCAAACCTATTTCATAGGAAACGAAACCAAACGGTTATTCAAACAACCCTAGTTCTCTCTCTAGAATGGTGATCGCCGGCCACCACTCTTTTCATATTCGATCAATCTCCTTATAGTACTGATCTCTGTGGCCTTTAATGGATTTAGTTGTTGTTTAAACATATTGTGTTCTCAATTGATTCGTTCTTGATTTTTATGGTTACGATTTAAATTCTTCTTAGGGTTTGAATCGTACATCCTGTTAATTTTCGGGTTGATTGTGAGGACTTTTGTTTTCCATTAACTGTTTTCGTTTTAGGGTTTGGTGGATTAGTTGTTTAGGGTTTTTTGTGATTAATTAATTGTAGTATGCCGTCGCTGTTGTTTTTTTCTTATTATTTGCTACATCATTCTATACGTTTCTCTCTCTATCCTAGGCGATTCCGGTCGTTTTTTTTCAGATCTATATAAAAAACGTTATGGTTTGGTGTTGCGTCAGATCTGAGTGTCGGTTCATCTCTTATTTTGTAATCGCCTAGGGTTTGGTTCTATAGCCAGCTTGTTTTAAGAATCTCATATTGTGTTCGCTGCTGTTCGTTACGCGATTGAAACCCTATTATCATTGTTTGCTTCTTATTACAGGTGGTGTTTTTTTTGGATTTCATTGTGGGTGCGGCTAAAGACCTCGACGAATCTGTTAGGGTTTGTTTTGGGTTGTTGTGGTTGTTTGTATCTGGTTGTGTTAGCTGATGTGCAAACCACGTTTTGCTGCTGTGTTTTTTAGAAGTAGATTTGGGTGTGGGTTAAAGAGAGATGGAGAAGGGTTTCCACAACATTCCTCGTATTATTAAGAATGCTAATACTAATTCTGGGGCTGGTGTGCAGGATTTAGGGAAGAGGATTCGGAAGATAGATGGTAAAGTTGTAAAGAGTGATGGCAAAACCCTACTGCTCATCATGGAAATGCTATTCATGATCATCCTTCTGATGGCCATGTTTTATTCGAGCCTCATAATCCCAAGGGTAAACCACTTAGTCAATACTTAAGCACTTGGGAGTGTGAATGATATTGTTGAACAGCCTGTTGTTAATGTGACATTTGAGAAAGAGGGGTCTCAAGTGTTGCTGCTGCGTTTGTGCCTTGTTCATTTGCTTATAAGGTTGGAGGAGCGGGTAAGGTTAATATTACTTCATATGTTACCATGTGTTAATCCCTGGAGCTGATATTGCGTTACCAAAAAATGCAGTTGATGAAAAGGCATAAAAGTTTGATAACATGCTATACGGGTACTTTATAGGGAAGAGACATGCATTTCCTATAGTAGAGAGTTATGTTAAAAATGCATGGCAGTGTTTTAGTCTTCAAAGAACTATGTTTCATCATGGATTTATTTCTACTAGAGAAGGTATGGAGCAGGTGCTAGCTAATGGCCCATGGCGTATTAGGTTTACACCTATTATGCTTAACATTTGGAATCCAACTAAGAAGCTGATTAAGAGGATATTACTAAGGTGCCGGTGTGGGTAAAATTGCACGATGTATCCATTGTTGCATATTCAGAAATCACGCTGAGTTTGATTATCACTAAGGTTGGTAGACCTATTATGTTGGATGCTCATACTGCTGATATGTGTGTGAATTCATGGGGTTGGTGTTCGTATGCGCGGGCTCTTATTGAGGTAAGTGTAGAATGCGCTCTTGTTGATCATTTGTTGTGGAAGTTCCGATTAAAGGTGAGGAGGGGAATAAATTTGACACTATTGAGGTAGAATATGAATGGAAGCCACCCCGATGTTCTAACGATAAATTTTTTTATCATTGTGATTCAGAATACCCGCGTAAACCAGTTGTTGCCAAGACTAAGGTAATGACTTTGGGAAGTTAAGAGGAGGAATAATCAACGGCCTTTACAAGTATCACGTCATATAGAAGGTCTCCGATTCAATAAACCTAAGTCTAATTTGGTTATTAAACCTTCAAAGCCATCGTCATCCAAGGCAAAAAATTCTGGCAATAATGGAACTAAAAAGTACATTAATGATGATTTGTATTTGTTGAAATTAAATAATTATTTGATAAACTTAGGTATGAGGATTCGATTTTGGATGTGATTGATAACATAGAGGCGGGGAATAAAGATCAGAAAAATCTGACGAATGTAAGAAAGGATATTTCAAGTACACTTGCTACGCCAAAAGGTAAGGAGGCTGCTAAGGAGGATTCGTCTTCTTCAAGTAAGCCAAAACGATCTATTGAACATTTAGATATTGGAAATATCAGTGATTCGGATGATGAAGAAGTTTTCGCTTCTAATGAAGATTATACGGCTTACATGTCGTCGCTAGGAGGCGGCCATCCACTAGAAGATGAATATGATTTTTATGATGATGATTATGTGAACCAGATTTGGGATTTGCCTGGACAAATTCAGGATTTTCATGTTTTTCAAATTCGTTCTAGTGGTAGGAAGTAGAAATAACTTTAGCTTTCATAAGAGAGTTTGTTCTCTTATGTAGGGATTTGGGTTTTAGCTCTTATTTAGCTTGGTAGTTGCCTATGTAACGGGCTTTGATATAGGACTTCACCTATATCTTTTGTACTTCAACGGTTTTTTGGAGTAATATATTTTACCGGGGTATAGTCCCCTATACCAAAAAAAACCTATTTCATAGATTTTAGGACATCATGTTGTAAAACTCTTATATTTGAATGGTAACTGAATAAAATTGATTAAAACACTCTTTTGAGTTGTATTCTATTATTATGACGTTTATTCCATGAAGTAATACCCGGGATTAGCTTTCTACTTCTACATGTGAAAAATGGAGGTATTACAAAACTCTAAGTATTGAAATTGTAAAGTTTGAAACCTTAAGGTTAATAATAGAAGGTTGAAAATGTAAATAGTTAAACTATATACTTTAAGGGTTAAAAGTGTAAATCACCTAAACTTATAACTATAGGGGTTAAAAATGTAAACATTTGAAACTTATCAACTTAATGGATCTAAAATCTATGATGAAATATCTTTTCTAAAGTTATATAAACTTCAAGGCTAATTGTTTCCAACTTTTTAACTTTAGGGTATAAAGTACAAATTATGAAAATTATAGATATTATAATATCATTTGAAGAAACTTATAAACATTTATTTTGGGTAAAAGGGACTAAGAACTTATAAACATTTCATGTTAGTAGCGAGCTTCATGTTAAGATGTTCCATCTCGATATTACGTTCTGAATGAGTCGTCGAGTTTACGATTTAAAGTGTCATTACTCCGTAAACTTTTATAGAATGGCTTATGAACTATGATGGTCTGAATAATGATATGATATTTTCCTAATCTAAGAACCTTAGGCAATAACATAAAAAACTACTTAAAACCTAAAACTTAAAGACTAAGACTTGATATGTATACATATGTGTTAACTCAGGTTATGAGACCAGGCCATTTAATTTCGACTAAAATATATTTGACGTAAATCAGACTCTTAGGATACAAGATGAGTTCATAGCCTCCCTAGTACTACTTTCTAAAGGATTTGAAAACCCATGCGGGGGATATATGCTAAAACTGGAATACAAGTGTTTTAGAACTGGATGGTTGCTTGATATGTTTATTGACACTAAGTTAGCTCACTGCCTCAAATCCCTTTACCATGGACCGCTAATTACTTTCAGCGAAATAGTAAAGTAAACGCTAATATTGTGGATAGTATTATTTAGGGGTTGACATCCCCTGTATGGCAAGTCATGCTTGCTAGAGCCCTATTGGCCAAATGGACACACTTTATTGGGAATAACTAAGGTTAGTTTGGCAGACTACTTGCTAAGGGAAAATGTTGTATATGGATCACGTTAAGTCACGTGGTCATGATCTTAGAGCAATAACTAATATCTTATGTGATGGGTGTATAATAACGTAGCCCAATGATGAAACTTGTATTCAACATACTATTTTAAATCTAAGAACTCACTCAAATTTTTTGTTAATTTTTAAGCATATATCTCAGGTATTAAAGACCGACGACATGAAGCAGCATAGGATGGCATGGAGAGGCATGAACTTGAAATTGTTATCATTCAAACTAGATCATATAGACGTTTGGGACAACATGTTGTAAGACTTGATTGTTTAAATGCTAAATAAATTGATTAAAACACTCTTTTGAGTTGTTTTATATTACTGTGACTTGTATTCCATGAAGTAATACCCTTGATTAGCTTCCGTTGCTATATATGAAAAATAGGGGTGTTGCATTATCCTCATCATTTTCATCATCATTGAAATAATTTTCAAGAAGTCCAATGGGTTTCATGACCGGACAAACAACGAAGCAATTCTCGTCCTGATATTCGGGATGAAAAAATGTGATGACGATAAAGGCGTGTCAACAACATTCTATAATGTAATGTAGAGTTGGGTTTAAACTGGATTTTAGATATGTGTATTGAGATGAAGTAAGCGAGATTGAAGGGTTGGTTGGTTTTAAGGCAATACATCAAGTGACCAAAGAATGCAGAATGTGATTGCACATTTTTTTGAAACGTAACGCATTGTTGCAAATTACTTCATCTCATCTTCTCCTCTCGGGGTGAATGTAATATTTATGAATCTTATCAGAAAGATAAGCGTAAGATGAAGCATGGGGATATTTAAGAAGAATATTTTTAATATCATTTATGGGAGGGATATTTGTTGAATAATTACCATGGGATTCTTGATTAAGTTTCAATGATTCAAGGGAACATGATTCCGAATAGGAACATTGTCCATTGTGTATAATATCAATAATGGAAGCAAATTGGTCGAGAGTTAATGATAAAAATTACTTATTAATATGAAACCCTATGGAAATAGATTGATTGGAATATCTAATGAGATACACGCTAGAGTAAAATTTGATTATGAATCAAGGAAAAATTGGTCCATTTATATTATGAACGCCTTGAAGATTAATGAGTTAAAAATGTCTTTTACATAGGTTTCTTCATGAGGAAGATGAACGATGCATCCTTCATGTATCACCCTAGACTCGATATCTAGGATAGATTATTTCTCATGTTTCTTAAATATTTTTCGTTAGATATTTTAGAATATAATTTTTGGTTACGGGGATTTCATCTTTAATAAGGGAATTCATTATGCTCTCATATAATCAAAAGTGTATTATGATAGAGTAAAAAAAGTTTGTGATTCTTTTTTGTAAGAGGTTACCCCGTTAAATTTGTATTAATCACAGAAAGTTGAAGTACAATGGATTGTGGCCGAATACTACATTAACCTCAACCCAAACAACCAAACTTTGTGACATGCCACAAAGCTAATAAAAATATATAACAAAAACAAACCCTAATCTTCACCATACATACGAAAAGATCTAGGGAAATTCCATTTCTTAAGAATCCGTTGCACCGAGTCCTGATTATTGAATCTAAACTACAAGAGCTTCAATCTAACAGTGACCATAATAGCATCTCTAACATCCTCTGGTGTACGACTGATTTTCTTAAAAATACGATCGTTTCTTTCACGCCATATAAAATATGCAGCAGCAACCACCAGCAACCTACCTATGACACTCTTGTCAGTACGCGCATTGCCAAGGGCTGCAGGTACTCTATAATATCATGGAGTCTTGGACGAACATGATCCATTTCTACCAAGGCCCGAACATAGACCCAAACTTTGGAAGCAAAGGAGTACTCAAAAAATAAGTGAGCATGAGAATCTGGTTGTTCCTTACATAATGAGCATGTGAGACTACTTAGATCGACAACATCACCAACATCCCACTGTTTAAGCCGATCTTGTGTTTTTAACG
Source organism: Glebionis coronaria (assembly GCA_025667525.1). Lineage (NCBI taxonomy): Eukaryota > Viridiplantae > Streptophyta > Magnoliopsida > Asterales > Asteraceae > Glebionis > Glebionis coronaria. The sequence goes on along the minus strand of CM046878.1, from coordinate 456,210,884 downwards.
GCGACCGAAGAACTAACCACATGTGGAAATCATGTCTAGGAATAGCGTGCGAAAACCAACTCGCTGCCATTCAACAAGTGTCCCTCTTGGACGAAATGCTTCCCAAGCCCGAGCGACACTAAATTCAGAAATCATACCATTGTCATCACGCCAGCGAACCAAATCCTGCATATGAGAATTAAGAGAAGGGACTACAATAGCAGCGAGATTAGGTGCTTTCAACAGCCACGATTGTGGCCACTGTCACACCCCTTGCATCATAATATCAGCTACCGAAGACTTTATATTAAAACCTTCCCTTGCTATATCCCTCGGAGTCAAGTAGTTAATAATAGGACACTAGACATCCCATCTATCAAACCCCGCCGATGTATTCAAACCATTACCTGAAACCGACCAGACATATGGCCGCACAATATTCCGGATTTGAAGAAGCTTGCGCCAACTCCAAATCATATCAGACCTAGCACGAATGTACCATAGAGAACGAACCTGAAGCTTGTAAATATGAATCCATCTTACCCACATCGACTCTTTGTTTGAAAGAATGTTCCATATATGGGTGGTCATCAATGACATGTTAAAAACACCAAGGATACGAATGCCTAGCCCTCCTTCACACTTAGGGAAAACTATACCTTCCAAGCTACCTTTGTTTTGCCCCTTCTAAATTCACCATTGCACCAAAGGAAACCGCGAAAAAGTTGATGAATATCATTGATAATACCTTGGGGAATGGCAAGAATAGAAGCCCAATATACTTGCATGGATACCAGCACAAATTTGCATAATTGAAGTCGTCCCGCAACGGATAACGATTTATTCTTCCAATTTCCAATCCTATTTCTCACATTATCACCAAGAACTTTACAATACTTGTTTAAAAGACGAGAAGAAATAAGAGGCACACCGAGATACTTAACTGGGAGAGTTCTTTCAGCAAAAGGCATAATATTAAGAATACTATGCTTAATCCCTTCTCGAACATTGAAGAAAAACGCGGTACTCTTGGGAATGCTTGGCACTAAACCCGACACTGCCTTGAACTCATCAAGTGAATTCATAACAATCTGAGCCAATGCCACATCACCATACGTAAACAGGAAAAGATCATCTACAAAACATACGTTAATAATTTGTAATTTATCACACTTATGGTGAAATCTAAATCCATCAGAATTCTGAGTATTGCGCTTAAGGATGAGCGTGAGAACCTCCATAACCAAAGCGAACAAATAAGGGGACAGCAGATCCCCTTGTCGTAAACCCCATTTACCTTTAAAATATCCATGATTGATGCCATTGATACATATCGAGAACGAATCCGACGTAACACAAGTCATAATCCATTTAACCATACGAGGTTAAAACGAAATATTACTAGAGCTTTCTCCAAAAACCGCCAGTCCACCGTATCATAAGCTTTTTGAATATCCACATTGAATGCACACCTGGGAGGACCTCTATTCCTATGATAATTAAGCATGAGCTCTTGAGTAACTAGAATATTATCCGAAATACACCTTCCCGAAACAAACACTGACTGATTTTCACTAACCACCTCCTTGAGACCATCAATAATGCGATTAGTAAGGATTTTACTAATGCATTTATATATAACATTGCAGCAAGAGATGGGACGATAGTCATTCACTTTCATAGGCGTCGCTACTTTAGGAATAAGAGTGATAAAAGTGTGATTTATTTCCTTTAAAAGTTGCCCATTAGAGAAAAGTCACGAACCGCATTACAAATATCATTGCCAATAATATCCCAACTCCTTTTAAAGAACGTAGCAATATACCCATCCGGGCCCTGAGCTCGATCATCACCAATGTCAAACATGGCAGCTTTTATTTCCTGAACAGTAACCTCTCGAACCATGTCTAAAGATAAGTCAGAAACTTGCTTCTCAACTAACCCCACTGTATCCAAAGCCATACAGTCCATCGAATTCCGCAAAAAATGTTCATAATGCTTGACAAACACGGTGGGGACATCATTACCCGTAAATTCAACATTTTTGGAGTCACGGATGATATCTATTCTGCTACGATGCTTACGGCCTTTGACGACTTTATGAAAATAAGCTGAGTTTGTATCCCCCGCAGCTAACCACTCCACCTTGGCTTTTTGCTTCAAAAATTTTTCCTCATCAATTATGGCCTCATTAAACGCTTGAACATAAATGGCCACCTCCTCCCGTAAGGCAAGATCAGCAGGATTCAGGTCAAGAGCTTTTTGAACCGTATCAACTTCGACACGCAACCGCATCACTGGATCATGAAAATTACTCTGCTCACACAACAATTTGTGAAATGGCTTCTTCAAAGCTTTCAACTTTGACACCACTTGAAACATAGTATGACCATGAACCTGAATACCCCACTGTTCCCCAACCACATCTTTAAATTTGTTGTTCGATGCCAGCAGATTAAAGAACTTAAATGATTTACTTCTCGGACGAAAATTAGCTGGAATGCGAAGAACAATAGGAGCATGATCTAATATTCTATAAGGCTGAAATAGTGCATGGGCACTTGGATATGCATCAATGAAGTTAATATTACCCATACATCGATCAAGCTTTTTCAAAATACCCAAACCACCTTGTGGTTTCTGATTTCACGTAAAATGAAGACCCGAATAATTAATATCCTCTACCTCAATACGAGCAACACAATCTTTAAATTCACACGTGGCTGCATTCATTGAAGACGATCCAAGAAAGACATCTTCAATGTTAAGCTCCACATTAAAATCACCCAACAGCACCCATGGCTGCCCTCTAGTAACGTATTTATGAAGATCAAGCTCCTCCCATAACCGCCGTCTACCAGAAGGCTTATTATCTGCATAAATATAAGAACAAAATAACGTTTTGTTAGTACTCTTTTTTTTTGGTAAAGGGTTTCCCCGGTAAATATATTAACCTAAAAAGTGTTGAATTACAGAGGAATGTGGCTAAGATACCACATTAACCGCATGCTACAGGCAGCATGTTAACATGTGATTATGACAAGCATAAACACCGACTAATCTAGAATTACAATGCAAGTAAACTAGAAAGAAACCAAGATGCAAACATGAAGTCACACAATGTCTTCAGCTTCCACCAATAGCACGAAAGGAGCAAATGATATCTATATGAGCCTGCCTCCTTAAAAAACCTTGCCAAAGAAAACCCAATGGGAAAAACCTTGGACAAGAAAAAAAGAGTACAACCCTCACCCGGCACTCCCATCATGAAGAACTCTAGAGCTCGGCACCCTCCATTTGTCAAGCAGCAAACTCGACCTGGCAGAAAACTTCTTAAAACGAAATGAAATCAACTTCAACCTAATAGTATCACAAATAAGCTGAACAATCTGATCAACAGCCAACAGCTTTTTCTTGAAAAGTCTTGAATTACGTTCCATCCATATAAAGTACGCAGTAGCAGCCAACACAAGACGAGCAATGATGCTAGGACAAGACTTCCCCTTAGAAATTGGAATAACATAGGCTAAAATATCATCAATCCGAGGGGGGATGCTATCCATACCACATAGGCCCGAACCTTAGACCAAACCTGCATAGAATAAGAACATTCAAAAAAGAGATGGTATGAGAATCTGGCACCACTTTACACAACGGACATCGTAGAAGGCTTAGATCCACCAATGCGCCAACATCCCATTGCCTAAGCCGATCATGAGTCTTCAATTTTCTTCTAACCACTAGCCATAAGTGGATAGAGTGACGAGGAATACAATGAGCAAACCAAACAGCATCATACCAATCAACCCTCAAAGCCCTATCCCGAATGGAGTCCCAAGCTAAGGAAACTGAAAAAGGATGTAAAACCCCATTTATATCCCGCCACATCAAAACATCATCCTGAGCATCATTAATAACAGGGGCAGGAATAGAGACAATGTTCGGAAACCTAGCATACCAATCCTATGGCCACTGCCAAATACCATCAGTAATAAGATCCGCCACCTTATTAGATAGAGAGAGGCCCGATCTTGTAATACTTCAAACCGTAAGAACGTCCCGTAAAGGACATAAATCTGCCCATTTGTCAAACCACATAGAAGCCAATCTACCACTATTAATCTTATACCAAATAAATTGACGAATGCGAGGTCTAATCTGTAGAAGTTTTCTCCAGCCCCAACTCATATCACCGATACATGGAACTTCCCAGAAACTTCGATCCTTCAACTTGTAAGAATAAATCCATTTAACCCATAAAGACTCTTTACGAGTGAGGATACACCAGATATGAGAAACCATTAAAGCAGTATTAAAATCAGAGAGCTTACGAATACCAAGTCTACCTTTATAAAATGGAGTACAGACAGATTCCCTAGCAACTTTAGCCTTACCTTTCTTCATTTTACCTTGACACCATAAGAAGCCTCTCATAAGCTGTTCCAAATCATGGATAATCCGAACAGGTAAAATGAAGACAGACGCCCAGTAGATATGCATAGATGAAAGAACTGAACGAACTAACTGGATTCTTCCTGCTAAAGAAAGAAATTTATTGCGCCAATCATTAACTCGACTCTCAAGTTTTTCAACAAGAACTTTACAATCCCTATATAGAAGCCTGGACAAAATGAGAGGAACACCAAGATATCTGACAGGTAATTCGCCTTCAGCAAATGGCATGATATGTAAAATACTACTTTTAACAGCAGTAGCTACATTACAGAAGAAAACTGTGCTCTTTGGGATACTTGGAACCAAACCTGAAGCTATCTTAAATTCCTCCAACGCATCCATAATAACCTGCACAGAGTCCAAGTGACCCCTAGCAAACAAGAAAAGATCATCTGCAAAACAGAGGTTGATAATACGTTGTTGTTCACAACGGTGATGAAAATAAAAATCCTCAGCATTAAGAACCCTCCGTTGTAACATAAGCGAAAGGATCTCCATGACCAACGTGAAAAGATATGGAGATAACGGATCACCTTGCATGAGACCTCTTTTACCTTGAAACCAGCCATATAAGTTACCATTTATACAAATGGAATACGAAGTAGTAGAAACACACGTCATAATCCACTCAACCATTAAATGGTGGAATCCAAAACCAATCAGAATGTTAGGCAGAAACTGCCAGTCCACCGTATCGTAAGCTTTCTGAATATCCACCTTAAACGCACATCTTGGAGGACCAAAATTTCTGTGGTAATTCCTCATCAGCTCTTGTGTCAATAAGATATTATCCGAGATCCTACGCCCCGGAACAAAAGCAGATTGATTAATATTAACCAAATCACCCAAATCCCCTTTAATACGGTTAGCAATTATCTTACTAATGCATTTGAAAATAACATTACAACAAGAGATGGGGCGATAATCAGTAATCCTACTAGGAACAGAAACTTTAGGGATAAGAGCAATAATAGTATGATTAACCTCTTTAAGAAGTTTTCCATTAGAGAAAAACTCCTGAATAGCACAAGTAAACTCTTCACCGACAATATCCCAAGACTTCTTAAAAAACGCAGCAGTAAAACCATCCGGCCCAGGCGCTTTGTCATCACTCATGGAGAATAACGCACTTTTAATTTCATATTCAGAGATGACTCTAACCATATGGGCAGATTTCTGAGCACCAAGCTTTCGAACAAACAAATCAGACGTATTAAAAGAACCTGAAACACTTGCCTGACCAAGAAACTGCTCGTAATGAGCAACGAAAGCTCCAGGCACAGCATCTCCATCATGAAGCACATTATGAGAATCACGAACCATTTCAATACGATTACGAGCAGCCCTACTCTTAACCGATTTATGAAAATAAGCCGTATTTGAATCACCTTCATCAAGCCATTCAATTTTAGATTTCTGACGTAAGAAGCGTTCTTCATCAAGAGAAGCTTCCTTAAAAGCAACTAGATAATACGCATGCTCTTATTTCATCAGCACATTAGATGGGTCTCTATCAAGGGCTTGTTCAACAACATCTAATTCCACACGTAGTCTAGAAACACGATCATGAAGATTAGCCTGTTCAAACAGCAGTTTACGAAACGGAGCCTTTAAACCTTTTAAACGTTCAACAAGCCTAAACATAGCACAGCCATGAACATTTGCCATCCATCCATTAGCTACCACTTCATGAAAACCCTCCTTATGCACAAGAAAATTACTGAATTTAAAAGGTTTAGGCTTAGGTTTGCTAATTGTAGGGACTCGTAACACACAAGGAGAATGGTCAGAAATCCTGTAAGGTTGGAATATTGAAAAACATCCTGGAAACTCATCAAGAAATTTAATGTTAGACATAATCCGATCAATCTTTTTGAGAATACCATCATCACCCTGTGGTTTCTCATTCCAAGTAAAATGTAACCCTGTAGCATTAACGTCCATAACTTCCATAAGATTAACACACTCCTTGAATTCTCGCATGGCAATATTAGGAGTGTAGCCGCCGCATGAGTGATCCTAAATATTAAGAGCATCATTAAAATCACCCAAAACAACCCATGGCTTATCCCGCATAAAAGTAGCATGAGCAACCAGATTATTCCAAAGACCACGCCGATGGATATAGTAGTTATCAGCATAAACGAAAGAACAGAATAAAGTACGGTTACCCATACGCGTTTTAACCTGACAATGCATAACTTGACTTGTTTGAGACAGCACCATGACATCCACATTATCTTCATTCCAGCCAAGAATTATACGTGTCCCTTTAGGACACAAACCACCATTTGACGTCCACTTCCATCTGCTAAAAATCTTACAACACATATCATAAACACCCGAAGCATCAACATGAGACTCCAAAATAGCACAAATACTCAGATTATTTTCATTAATAACCTGACGAACCTCTATTCTTTTAGGGGATTGGTTCAGACCCCTTATATTCCATGAGGCTATACTAAACATTTAAAACATTCATGGCAGGAGTGCTTGCCCCTGATTGAGAATTAAGAAGATTAGCAGATTCATCATAAATGTTTTCAACCTCCTCATCATCATCATCCCCAATTAGGTCACCTATATCCCCTGAAAGAGTCCCAAATGAATTCGAAGTAGAAACGCCATTCACCACAGATTTACCTTTGTTTGAACTATTAGTATGCAACCCAGATTTGGTACCACCATCAACTTTGCTCTTATCACGTTTAGAAGCATTCGAAGTCATACCAGGATTAGATGAGTTATCATTTATATGAGCACCGGAAGTAGACGACTTCGGACTAAAAGTAAAAGGAGTACCAACCTGGAAGCCTTTGCTTAACGGGACACCTCTTAGAATCTGACTCCCTTGCTTTCCTTTGTTGTTATGCTTTCTACTACGAACTTGTTGAAAACCATCAGCTTGTTCATGTATAACTGTAGGGGACACTTTAGGGATAACATGTTTAGGACAAGTTTCAGCCGTATGACCAAATATATTACATGTAGGGCATCTAGGCGGTTTCTACTCATATTCAACCTTAATAGTTTCCCTAGTAAACCCCTCACCCTCCAAATCATGAACACCAATAGTAATTTTCTCATGTAGATCACAATCAGATTTAATTTCAATTAAACAGCGAGCAAAACTACTACGACCCCAAGATTCTTTACACATAGTGCTAGTAAAAGAATCAAGCATAATAGGCTTACCAAGATATGTAGCAATCAGACTAATACCCTCTTCCTCAAACACTTGAAGTGGCACATCATGAAGTTTAACCCACACAGGAATACATGTAAATTCTTCTTTACGAAGGCTAGTCTTCATAGTATACCTTTTAAGAATAATGGGAGAATTACGAATCATCCATGGTCCACCTTCCAACACAGCTTCATACCCAGATTGTGCACCAAATTGAAAAAAAAGAAACCATTAGAATTCATCATGATCCTTTTTAACCCAAATTTAGCCCAATTTGTTTTAGCATAATACTCAACCACTGGAAATGCCATGCGTTTACCAATAAAGTATCCATAGAGCGTATTATGAAAACGTGTATTAACCTTCTCAACCACTTTACGTGGAATAGATACCTGAACACCCTCAAACCTGTTTTCAGAAATGGCGGAACCTATATTAGCATGATATAGGTGAAACTTGTTGGCTAGAACTAGCAGCAGCTGCATAGGAGTTAGTTGGACCACCAATATCCACCGACTGTACAATAGGGCATTCCTTCACAGTTTCCTCGACAACTATCACTGGATCACTTGGATTAGAAAACGTAAAATCATCCAAGTCAACTACATCACTCCTGTCATTAGGGTTTATATCCAATTGTGCAAACGATAGCTCATCATTAACCAATTTACTAAACGTAGGAGATGATACACTCACCTCTTTATGCTGATCCAAGGACATACGTATTGTGACATTAGATAAATCTGGTATAACCCTAGCATCATGCCCAAAAGTAGTACTCATAGACGGATCCCTAGCATCATCACGCACACCTGCTGTGGTAGCATTAACATGTTGACGTTTTAGTGTTCTATCATTGCTCTCCAACTCCACTTGGCGTGCACATACGATATCAAGGGTCTTAGTCCATTGCTCATTAGTCATTCGCTTCAGGAATTCATATTTGTCACTTTGGACATCATTCATAAACCTACTAATGACTTCCACAGTATTGAGAGAGATCGAGAATAATTTTTCAACATCTTCTAACGACCCTACATGCTGTCGTTCACCGTTTGCATTATCACTTCCAGTAACCAAACTAGGATTAGACTTTGCCGAATCACTCACGAAAGCCGCCATATTACAGCTCCACAAACAAATACCAAACGACAAACCACCAATCGAAACCTAAAACCTAATTATAGCTAGACACGTTAAAAACAGAAATCCAAAAGCAGCAGGACCCACCACCGACTGAATATGAATTACGGCCAAAAACCTAACGAACTAAAAACCAACTAGCGATTAAAAAACCTAAAAAAAACCCCACCTAATCGATTCCCTGGCCAAGCAATAAATGCACTACAAAGAACAAACTACAATTCACACGCCACCCCACCAATTATGATATAAATACTAGATTTTGCACCGATTAAGAAAAGAGATTAAAACAAAAGTGCCGACAAGAATAAAAATAAAGACGAATCACCCAATAGAAATCAACCACTAGATCAAAAAAATGATTTCATGGTTAAACTACCACCAAAGTTGAATCGTAAAGAAAAAATCGATATTCTGCCGCCATAGGTGTTTCTAGGGATTTTTTTAGTATTTTGGCCCTTATGCCGGATTTTCACATGAATAGCTTGAGCCTTTTGATTGACAACAAGAAGATCCATCTTCTCCATATTCTACCCAACAAGAATACGACACCCTTTAGAGCAAAGGTTCGCATTCGATGTCTAGTCCCACGACCTAAAGACTTTAGAGCAAACTTGAGATAAATTAGAGATACCAGCATGCGACTCTAAGATGGCACACACACTCAGGTTGTTCTCAGCCACAACCTGCCGAACCTCTGATTGTTTAGGGACCCGGTTCAAGCCTCTTATATTCCAGCAATCGACACTAATCATGGGACACCGTGGTTGAGGGAGTGCTTGCCCCCTGTAATTTAGGATATACTTCCGCATAAATTTATTCAATTTCGCTATCAGAATCTACACCATGAACCGCGGATGTATCATTGGCCCTCGTCCCACTTGATTCACCCGTCTTGGTATTTTTTGAGTCACTTGCATTCAGTGCATCAAATGAGTTTTGAGTTATCACTCCCTTCTTCAAGTTATCAGCCTTAACAGTAGATTTAGGCCTATACTCAAATGTTTTTTCCTTTGAAAAATTAACATCCCATTTATTCCACCCATTTCTTCTTCTGCCACTCACAACCTTAATCCATCCCCTTGAGTTTGAACCCTAGGTTACATTGGCTCTTCCACCTTAATATGTTTAGGGCAAGTCTCCAATGTGTGACCAAACACGTGACAGTCCGAGCACAATAGAGGATTCCATTCATAGTCAACATTCATTCTAGCTTTTAAACATCCCTTCCCCTCACTGTTAGGAACTCCCATCACAACCTCCCTTTAAGTTCTTTCTCCACACTAACTTCATTCATAGCACGCGCAAACCCTAATCTCCCCCAAGGTTCGGAACACATAGAACTCGTAAATGAGTCTAATGCTATAGGTTTCCCAATCTTAGTAGCAATAAAACTTAGACCATCTTCAGAATATGCAACAATTGGTAACTTACGCATTTTCACCCACACCGGTACCTTTGTTACTTTATCCTTATTCAACTCCAAATTCGGCTCCCATTTACATCATAATTAGATGATTACGAATCATCCATGGTCCATTTTCAAGCACTTGTTCAAGACCTGTAAGGGATGTAAACTTGAAGTAGAACACACCTTCTTCATCTTTCATAACTTTTTGGAAGCCATATTTGCTCAAACTGTTCTTCGCATAGCTCTCCACAAGAGGGAATGCTACACTTTTCCCCAAAAAATATCCCACAAGTGAATTAACAAATTTTCCTTGGACAGTCGCCATAGTATCAAGAGGCAACACGAAATCCATGTCCTCACCCTGTTCATCACTTTCCTAAACCTTAAAATTGGTCTTCTTTTTTGCCGTCACTGCACTAACCATAGCCGCAAATGATTTCTTACATGGTTGTTCATCATTAGGTTTTGGAAGGCTTTCACTTACTGTCTCAACAAACCCAACTTGCCTCGCAACTTTCCGCATTGGCTTCACATCCTTCCCTAATATTTTCCCGTCCACATTCCGTAGCTTATTCGTTGCAAAACAGCTTTTGATCGCATCGATCCTCGAAGATAGCTCACTTGTCTTATCCTTGTCATTGATCGTGGCCTTTCCCGAATCCTCCATCTCTCCTTCAATAACAAACCACCAGAAATCCCGCAGCCCCGAAACCCTAGGAATTAGGGCTCAAACCACAATAAAAGAAACCCTAGCCGGCAGCCATTAGAATAAATCAATAAAATAATGATATTCAATTGAGCCATAAACCAAACAGTCACAAAAACCCTAAACTATATTCGATCCAGAAACCAAGAAAGGAAACTAACCACGAATCTCTAATCTATGTCGAATCAAATAATGACGATTTAAACAACCCTAAAAATGCCACATCCCACGAGGTAACCGATCACAAAGAGAATAGGGGACTGAAATCACTGCCTATTTCTTATCACGAATTACTTGATGAGATGACAATAGAATCAAGGAATATTAAACTGCCGTTATTCAATGAATGGTAAGATTAGCCGATCGGAATAAATTCGCCAGAAGGAGGTTTCTAAATCGCCCATAGTAGAGAGAGAATTAGGGTTACGAATTCTGTTAGGCATACTCAAAAAAAAAGTTTGTGATTAGAGACAAGTTTATTTGTATATTTACAATGAAGGGATTTGATAGTACTAGTTATAGAGTAAAACAACAAGAGTTCAAGAAAAATGATGTTAATATAAGGAAGCAAGATAGTTAGTTAATGGGAAGATATAATTTTAATAAGGAGATATAATAAACCCTAGCTTAGAATTCAGTAGGATTTGAGAGGAGATGCTTACTAATGATTCAATGTTAAAGGAATGAATTGCTTGAACTAGAGATTCCAAAGTATGAATCAAGAAAAGAAGATTTAAATTGAAAGTAGAGGAGTGAATAGTTTCATCACAGTGAGTTTAGAATGAAAGATAAAAGTGGATACAAGAAATAAAGAAAGGTTGTCCACTAATTAAAATTGTTCGTCGGTACTCTTAGCTTAAGAGCATTGACTATGTTAAATTTACGAGCATCAGTAGAGGAAAAGGAACACCCTCATAAGATTTAACATTGACAAAAATCTGACTTGTCAGTTTTTAAGTGGTTTCTCATTAAATTTCCTTTCACAATTCAAAAGTGTTTAGTCATTTTGGATAAAATGAGTAAATAGTCCACTGAGAGAGACCATTCAAAAAATAATGCTTAGTCCAATTAAGTGTACTTACATATTTTTGGACAAAATAAATAAGTTTCCATTTGTAATGAATGGAGATAATGATCAAGAGGTGATTTTCGATCGATGAAGATGTGAGATGAAGACTAGGACGAGGGAATAGAATACAAACGAGAGTTTTGAGATGAAACAAGATAAGCATAGATCAAGATATAAATGGAGATGAAGAGAACTTGTTTCATTTATAGTGAATCAAGTCATGCCTTTGCGGCGCTTACTCAGTCGGCTTCGGTAATGGATATTTTCAATATAGACAATGGAACGAAGAAAAAAAAGTTATATAAAAATAGCAAGTTTATTTGCGATCCATAATTCTTCCCGAGCAATCACACATGACGTATAATGAGATTTATTAGACCAAAATTCTTGGAATTTCTCAATCTTGTTTTTGGTAATGGGTTACCCTGATAAATATATTAACCAAAAAATAAGTTAAGTACAAATAGAATGTGGCTGAAATACAACAGTAACCTCAAGCAAAAATCTTGATAAAGTAGTGCTTATGACATGCCATAAACACACAACAACTTAACAGAAAGAAATGCCACTTTACATAAACCACCAAAGAGGCATAACCAACAGGAAGAAATCTTGAAATAAGGCAAACATCCCGCCACTACAAATACAACACAACGGAAGCAACGAATCCAAATGAGGCCGCCTCCTTAAAAAATCTTTTCGAGAAAAAACCCTGTGGGAAAAACCTCAAAAAAGAAAAAAGATTACGACCCTCACGTGGCATTACCATATTGATTAAAATACACATTTGGGAGCTTCCATCGATCCCGCAACGAACAAGAACAGTTATACATCTTCTTAAACTTAAAAGTAACAAGCTTCAAACGAATAGTATCACATATAATTTGAGCAAGATGCTTCACAGTCAAAGAAGTCTTCTTAAATTCTCTAGCATTCCGTTCCATCCAAATGAAATAGGAGCTCGTAGCCACATCAATACGAGCAATAATACTAAACACATTTCGACCCTTAGAAATCGGATTAAGAAACGTGATAATATCATCCAACCTAGATGGAATAGTCTCCAAGCCAGCCATAGACCGAAACTTACACCAAACTTGAGACGGAAAATTGCATTCAAAAAACGGGTGCGAGTGTGAATCCTGGACTGAACTACACAAGGGGCATATTAGCAAGTTTAAGTCAACATTAGCGCCGACATCCTATTGCCTCAGCCTATCTTGAGTCTTCAACTTGTGATTAATAACGAGCCAAAAATGAACATCGTGCCTAGGAATACAATGCGCAAACCAAACAATATTGTACCAATCAACCTCATCAGCATGAGCCAGAATAGTATCCCAAACCCTAGTAACCAAGAAGTGTTGTAACACCCTTTGCCTTTTACGCCACATCATAACATCAGGTTGGTCTTCATACAGAACCGGAACTGGGATAGCAACAATATGAGGGAACCGCTCAAACTAGTCGGTCGACCATTTCCAGGCACCATCAGAAACAAGATCGCTAACCAAATCCGTACGAGAAAACCCCGAGCGACCTATATTCGTAACAGTAATAACATCACGAAGAGGACAAATATCCGCCCACCTATCAAACCACATCGATGTATTCTTACCAATGAAGATCTTATGCCAAACGGAAGACCGAACCCGGGGACGAATTTGAAGTAATTTTCTCCACCCCAACTCATATCCCCAAGACACGGAACATCCCAAAAGTTTCGACCATTAATGTTATACGAATGAATCCATTTAACCCAGAAAGATTCCTTTTGAGTTAATAAACTCCAGATATGATTAGTCATAAGGGCGATATTAAAATCATGAAGCCTACGAATACCCAAGCCCCCTTCACGCTGAGGTAAACAAACATCAACCCAAGCAACTTTCTCCTTACCCTTCTTCATTTCATATTGACACCAAAGAAACCCACCAAGAAGCTGATCCAAATCAAGAATGACCCTGGCTGGCAAATGAAAACAGAAGCCCAATAGATATGCATAGACGATATGACAGATTTAATAAGCTAAATTCTTCCCACCAAAGAAAGGTATTTATTGCGCCAATCATTTGAACACCCCTCAAGCTTCTCCACAAGAACCTTGCAATCCCTATAAAGTAACCTAGAAGAAATAAGTGGAACCCCAATATAACGAACCGGTAACATACCTTCAGCAAAAGGCAATAGATTAAGAATGCTCGTGTTCATATTAAGCGAAACACTACAAAGAAAGTAGTGATGTTCGGAATACTAGGAACAAGACCTAAACATATTTTTAAACTCATCCAAGGCATCCATAATGATCAGAATCAAGATGACCACGAGCAAACAAGAATAGATCATCTGCAAAAAAAACAAAGATTAATAATATGGTTCTTTTCACACAGGTGATGAAACTGAAATTCGACCAAATTTTGCACTCTTTGCTACAGAATGAGCGTCAACACTTCCATAACTAGAGTGAAAAGATAAAGGGATAATGGATCCCCATGTCATAGCCCTCGCGTACACTTGGACCATCCAAAAAGCTCACCATTAATGCATATAGAGTACGTAGTGTTAGTAACACACGTCATAATCCACTCAACCATAACATAATGAAAACCAAAGCCAGTAAGAATAGACCCAAGGAAACCCCAATCCACCGTGTTGTAAGCCTTTTGGAAATCCACCTTGAAGGAACATCAAGGAGGACCAGAATGCCTATGATACGCATCCATAAGCTCCTGAGTGAGAAAAAATGTTATCAGAAATTCTCCGATCTTGCACAAAAACAGATTGGTTGATACTAACCAAATCCCCCAAGTCCTCCTTAATTCGATTAGCAATCATCTTACTAATGTACTTAAAAAGAACATTACAACAAGAAATATGACGAAAATCATTAATTCAGGCTGGAATAGACACCTTTGGAATAAGAGAAATAATAGTATGATTGATTTCCTTTGATCTTCCCTTTAGTGAAAAACTCCCGAATAGCACAAGTAACCTCACCACCAACAATATCCCATGATTTCTTAAAAAAGAAGATGTGAAACCATCAGGCCCAAGGGCCTTATCATCCGCCATAGAGAATAACACACCTTTGATTTCATCATCAAAGACGTCCCGAATCATGAACAAAGCTTTTTGACCATCAAGAACCCGAGCGAATAGATCAGATACAACAAGCAGATTAGTCACCCCTTCTTTTTTGGGTAAAGGGGACTTCACCCCGGTAAAATATATTAATTCCCAAAAAAACCAGTTAAGTATAATGGAATGTTACTGACATGTCACGTTAACCTCAAGCCTAAACTTGAACAACCACTAATTCATATGACATGCCATATGAAAACTAGAAAAAAATACATAGCCAATGACGCCAATAGAAAAAAACCACCTAATGGCACATATGCCAACAAGCCTACACATAAACATCAAATTATAAAACACTCTGGTAATCTCAAGAGATGAGCAAATCTATTCCCCTCTCTAGACTGTTTAAACCGGCAAGAAAGCAACTTCAAACGAATCGTTGAAATAATGCACTCACATCCTTGGTCAACCGTTCTCTTAACCAACTTAAACAAACACCAATTCCGTTCCTGCCAAATGAAATACGCCGCTGCATCCAACATCAGTAGTCACCCCTTCTACACCAAAAAATTGCTCATAGTGAGCAACAAAGACACCCGTAACAGCATTCCATTCATGACAAACATCAAACTGATCACTATGATCACGAATTATATCAATATAATTAGGCGAACACTTACTCTTAACAAAGCGATGGAAGTATGTCGTAGAATGATCAGAAATCATGTAAGGCTAAAAGATAACAAACGACCCTGGGAACTTATCCATAAAGGGGATATTACTCTGAATCCGATCAATCTTCTTTAATATACCACCACTACATGTCGACTTTTGGTTCCAAGTAAAATGAAGGCCAGTAGCATTAACATCTAAAACCTCCATCTTTTGAATAGATTCCTAGAACGCTCGCATAGCAATATTAGGCTCATAGCCCCCACATGAGTGATCCTCTAAATCAGCGCCACGTTGAAATTCCCAAGCAAACCCAATGTTTATCAAGCATAAGATATGCATGAGCCGCCAAGTTATTCCAAGGCGTACGTCGATCAACATAATAGTTATCAGCATATATAAATGAGAAAAAATAGTCTTAGCGTCAGCACGAATATTAATTTGGCAATGCATAACTTGAGACGTTTGCGCCATTACCATAATATCAACAACATCATCATTCTAACCTAGAATAATCTGAGAACCCGTAGAGCATAGACCCCCATTAGTAGTCCATTTCCATCTTCTACAAATATTTCGACACTTATCATAAACAATAGAAGCATCCACGTGAGATTCGAGAATAACGCACACACTTAGATTGTTTTTATTCACAACCTGCTTAACCTCCTTTGTTTAGGGGATCGGTTCAAGTCCCTTATATTCCAAGATGCAATACTAAACATTAGGAACAGTAATAGCTGGAGTGCTTGCCCCCTGAAATAGAACTAGTAACAATATTCAAGGATTCATCATAAATAACCTTAACCTCATCCCCGTTATCCATAGTTCCATCTTATCCATCCTCATCATGAGTAGATAAAAGATTATAACTATTAGAAACAGAAACAGTAGGAATAGAGAAGATGATGTACCCCCATGTGATACATTAGACCCTCCATCTAGTTGTGTTGGCACAACCTTGTCCTTAACCTTGGCGAAGGAGGATTAGCCTCATTAAACACATTCCCAATTGGCTTACACTGCCAGAAGTGTTACGTCTAGTATCTTGACACCCGACATAATCCGCATCTGCATATGATATTAGTGCAATAGAAGAATCATTCGGATATCATAGACCACGATTAAGTGTTCCTTTAAGGTATCGAAAGATCCTTTTCACAACATGTAAGTGCTTTTCAGTAGGCCGAGCCTGATACCGGGCACACATGCATATAGCAAATTGCAAATCAGGCCTGCTAGCAGTCACATAGAGAAGGGTGCCGATCATTCCACGATAAAGTTTCGGATCGACAGCAATCTCATCCCTATCTTTATCTAACTTAGTTCTCTCCACTATTGGAGTATCCACGGGGTCACAGTTTTCAAACTTATATTTCTTTAAAGATTCTAGAGCATATTTGGATTGATTAATAAAGATGCCTCTGGGATTTTGAGAAATCTGTAATCCTAAGAAAAATGATATTTTTCCCATCATTGACATCTTAAACCGTATGGACATTATTTTCTCAAAACGGTCAGACAGACAAGATAAGTTAAGTCCAATGATTCATCCAAAACCTGAGGAATCTTTCCAAGGACATTCCATAGCTAGAAATAGTAGTCCTTAGGAAAGTTGGAGAAAGTTTGTGAACATAGCTGAATGCCAACCAAGTACTTAATTTAGCACTAGAACAATCACAACAAGGTGCTAGTTATGACGTATTGGTAAGCATTGAAGGGGTTGAAGAATGAAAAAGAATTGTAAAGATAAAAGGTGAAAAGAAAGAAGCCCTCCTTACAACTTAGGCAGAAACCGGGTCAACACATATGCTATTGAGATCATTTTAAATGATGCTCGATATTGAAGATAGACATCACGGACCCAGTGATGCAATGCACAACCCATCCCGGCTAACTCAGATATCTCTCAAAAGGTATTTATTTTAATTACACAGAGACAACGCATTATCTATCGATTTATTCACTCCCAATAAATTGGTATTGAAATGGTGGCACTCCTCTCCAGCCTCCGATCACTAAAAATCCAAAGTGCACGATTGAGTCTAGAGCCATTTGAGATCATCAAATATCTCATTAGGACACACTTTCATTATTCCTTACTTCTTCACACACTGTGAAAAGTAAGAAAGATTTTAAGAGTCCTACGCAAAATCTTCATGATCTTGCCTGAACATCCGAGTAATACGAAAGTATTTACAATGAAGATGGAAATCCTTCTTGAGCGAACATCAAAAAGCTCATGGTAGGTGACTTGTGTGATTCTTTATGAATCAAACTTGTGATAACTGGAAAGCAACAGTGGTTTAATTATTAAATGAATTTAAACACGTTCCAGGCCTCTACGCAATATCTTAGTGATCTTACCAGAACATTCAGAGTAATACTTTTTAGTATCTATAGTGACGAATGGAAACCCTTCTAGTGTTAACCTCAAACAGCACTTGGTAGGTAGCTTGCAAGATTCAATATGAATCAAGCTCGTGACAACTGGAAAGCAATGATGGTGCGATTCTTTAATGAATCAAACTTGTTCCAGGAATAGGAATTGACGGCTTCAATCATAAGGATAACCTTATCCAAATGATTCACTCTTTACGCTCGCAATCAGCTTTGGACGGTTGAGTAAAGAGAACGGGTTTACCCGTGAAATCTTGTCAAGGAGATTTTTAATTAAATCTACCTGTCACAAGTACGATATTTTATATATCATCTAACGGTCTTCACCGACCGGAGGTAAAATGCTACCAAATTAGAATGAAATGTTCAAAGCCATTTCGTTCGTGTCTACTTATGTTACTACATTTGAAGACGGTGGCGTTGCGGAATCCGAGAAGAAGTCGTCCCCACATGCTTATTCTCTTTGCACTTAATACTTCAACAAATTCAAGAAAGCCTAAAAGTCAAGTCTTCCGCTGTATCAAACTCTGAAGCTTTCAAGAATTACAAAGGTATAAGTATGTGGGACATGAAGTCACGAAGAGGCGAAGATCACAAGTGATGAACAAGATCAAAGCAAGAGATTAATGCTCAAGATTGATATCAAAGATCACATCAACATATTCACCACAAAAGGAAAAGAAAAGAAAGACGAAGACTACGAGCTCAAGACAAGCATAGTATGCTAGGTTTATTTTATTATTGTAACTTGGGTAACACCCTTGTTTGGAGTGACCTCCCTTAGGGGGAGATTGTTGGAAATATGTTTTTGCGTATTTAAGAAGATTCGGTCACTCCAACAATATATTAAGTAGTAGCTCGTAGTCTAGTTACTTTACATAAATAAACAAGGAAAGGCCCGGTCCATGTATTGTATGGTCGGCCCTTTCCTTGTTTACTTAATGTAAAGTAACTAGACTACGAGCTACTACTTAATATATTGTCAGAGTGACCGAATCTTCCTAAATACATAAAAACGTATTTCCAATAATATCCCCCTAAGGGAGGTCACTCCAAACAAGGGCGTTACCCAAGTTACAATAATAAAATAAACCTAGCATACTATGCTTGTCTTGAGCTCGTAGTCTTCCTCTTTCTTTTCTTTTTCTTTTCTGGTGAATATGTAGATGTGATCTTTGATATTAATCTTGAGCATTAAACAAGGAAAGGTCCGGTCCATGTATTGTATGGTCGGCCAAATAAGTAAGCCCAATCCCGTCTTGTGGGTTGGGTATATAAACCCTCTCCTTAATTGGAGAGGGTGTGGTTCACTTATTATTTTCACATAGTAGAAGGTGTTTTCTTTCACTTTCTCTCTCTAAGTGTGTTGTTCTCACTATCTTTCTATCTCTTTCTCTCTCTAGAATATAAGCAAGATTCACAATATCCTATAAATGGTATCAAGAGCCATGGGATGATTGTTTGGTTTTTGTGTTTGTGTTCTTGATTTTCGTGCCTATTTTGATAAAAAAAACATTCGTACCAAAAAAAAATTGTTTTTATGGTTTAATCTTGATACAAATCATCTACATACTTGTGGTAGTGATTTGGTATTGTTACTTTGGTTAAAAACACAAAATTTTTGGGTGTTTGATGAATTTTTTGGCTAAAAATCTCGAATTAGTAGTGTATTATCCGAGACAGTGGAACTTTTGTCCATCGCAAAGTTTGAAGGTTTCATATTTTGATCGCGTATTCCGATCGCAAAAACCTAAGGGTTTCTACATTGCGATCGGTTATTGCGATAGCACATTCCGATCCATATTGCGATTGGTTATTGTGATAGCACACTCTGATCCATATTGCGATTGATTATTGCGATAGCACACTCCGATCCATATTGCGATCGGTTATTGTGATAGCACATTCCGATCCATATAGCGATCGAGTATTGCGATCACATTCCGATCGAGTATTGCGATCACATTCCGATAGATTACTACGATCACATTCCGATCGAGTATTACGATCACATTCTGATCGAGTATTGCGATCCAAGCATTCCGATAGCATTCTGATCCAAGCATTGCGATAGCATTCTGATCCAAGCATTCCGATAGCATTCCGACAGCATTCTGATCCAAGCATTGCGATAGCATTCCGATCCAAGCATTCCGATAGCATTCTGATCCAAGCATTCTGATAGCATTCCGATCCAAACATTGCGATAGCATTCCGATAGAGTGACAAGATTTCCAAGATTTTTCAAAAACGTGTTTTTGAAAATTTTGTGTAATTTTGTCTTGGAATTTTTTGGTTCATCGAGAACATAATTTAGGGGATTTCAACATTATTTCTCGACTTCTACACGCAACAACAAACACATTTACTTTCTCTCATTGTTCGATCAACGTTTGTAAATCTTAACTTATCGAAATGGAGTACACATCTCTTACGGATAAGTCCATCCTCTCGGGTACGGATAATCGTCCACCAATGTTGGTAAACACTATGTACGAGGACTGGACTTCCCGAATGGAACTTTACATGTTGAACAAAGAGAATAGACATCTCATTTGGGCATCGGTGCTCAATGGACCTGTAGATTATGGTACTATAATGGAAGGTACAGTTACTCGTCCTCGCACAACGGGTGAATTGACCGGAGATATGAAGATTCAAGATAAGTGTGATAAACAAGCTACAAACATCATTCTCCAAGCCCTTCCTCCAGATGTCTACAAACTTGTGAGTAAACACAAAGTTTCCAAAGAGTTATGGGATATAATTCGTACTCTAATGCAAGGCACCTCGTTAACTCAACAAGAACGAGAGTGTAAGCTATATGATACGTTTGATAAGTTTGCCTACATTCCCGGGGAGACTCTCAATGATTACTATTTGAGATTCACTTTATTGATGAATGAGATCAATATATAGAAACACCTATGGCGGCAAAAAACCGTTTTTTTCTACGATTCAACTTTGGTAGTTTAATCATGAAATCATATAAACAACTCGTGTGTTTAAACACGTTTTTTATTTGATCAAGTGGTTGACATCTGTTAGTGGTTTCGTCTTTTTTATAATTCTTGTCGTCACTTTGTCCTACTCTCTTTTTATTCCTAGTCGGTGCAGATCTTATATTAATATCACTATTGGTGGGGGTTGCGTTCGTATTGAAGACTTGTTTTCTGGTATTGCATTTATTACTTGTTTAGGGTTTCGTATTGGTGGGTGTTTCTTAGATTATTTTAATCGTTAGTTTGTTTTAAGTATCTTTAGTTTTTGGCCGTAATTGATTATTGCTTGTGATTGGTATTCGTTGGTGGCTAAAGTTGGATATTCGGTCGGTGAACTGTGGGTCCTGGTGACTTTGGGTTATTTTTGTTTTTTTCGTCTCTAGCAATAATTAGTTTTTAGGGTTTCGTTTGGTGGATTGTCGTTTGGTTAATTTATTCTCGGTTGGTAGCTAGCATTACTGATTTGTCTAGCTTTAATTGTTTGTGGAGCTGTTTTATTTATTATGGAGGGTTTCGTGAGTGATTCGGCTAAGGTTGTTTCAAATCCTAGTTTGGTTACTGGAAGTGATAATGCAAACGGTGAACGAGAGCAGTTGAATGTAGGGTCGTTAGAAGATGTTGAAAAATTGTTCTTGATCTCTCTCAATACTGTGGAAGTGATTAGTAGGTTTATGAATGATGTCCAAAGTGACAAATATGAATTCTTGAAGCGAATGACTAATGAGCAATGGACTAAGACCCTTGATATCGTATGTGCACGCCAAGTGGAGTTGGAGAGCAATTTTAGAACACTAAAACGTCAACATGTTAATGCTACCAAAGCAGGTGTGCGTGATGATGCTAGGGATCCGTTTATGAGTACTACTTTTGGAAATGATGTTAGGGTTATACCAGATTTATCTAATGTCACAATGCGTATGTCCTTGGATCAGCATAAAGAGGTGAGCCATCTCCTACGTTTAGTAAATTGGTTAATGTTGAGCTATCGTTTGCACAATTGGGTATAAACCCTAATGACAGGAGTGATGTAGTTGACTCAAATATGGATGATTTCACGTTTTCTAATCCAAGTGATCCAGTGATAGCTGTCAAGGAAACTGTGAAGGAATGCCCTATTGTACAGTCAGTGGATATTGGTGGTCCAACTAACTCCTATGCAGCTGCTGCTAGTTCAAGCCAACAAGTTTCACCTATTGCTCGTGTTAATATAGGTTCTGCCATCTCTGAAAACAGGTTTGAGGGTGTTCAGGTATCTATTCCACGTAAAGTGGTTGAGAAGGTTAATACACATTTTCATAATACGCTCTATGGATACTTTATTGGTAAACGCATGGCATTTCCAGTGGTTGAGTATTATGCTAAAATAAATTGGGCTAAATTTGGGTTAAAAAGGATCATGATGAATTCCAATGGTTTCTTTTTCTTTCAATTTGATGCACAATCTGGGTATGAAGCTGTGTTTGAAGGTGGACCATGGATGATTTGTAATTCTCCCATTATTCTTAAAAGGTATACTATGAAGACTAGCCTTCGTAAAGAAGAATTTACATGTATTCCTGTGTGGGTTAAACTTCATGATGTGCCTCTTCAAGTGTTTGAGGAAGAGGGTATTAGTCTGATTGCTACATATCTTGGTAAGCTTATTATGCTTGATTCTTTTACTAGCACTATGTGTAAAGTATCTTGGGTTCGTAGTAGTTTTGCTCGCTATTTAAATGAAATTAAATCTGATTGTGATTTACATGAGACAATTACTATTGGTGTTCCTGATTTGGAGGGTGAGGGGTTTACTAAGGAAACTATTAAGGTTGAATATGAGTGGAAGCCGCCTAGATGCCCTACATGTAATATATTTGGTCATACGGCTGAAACTTGTCCTAAACATGTTATCCCTAAAGTGGCCCCTACAGTTATACATGAACAAGATGATGGTTTTCAACAAGTTCGTAGTAGAAAGCATAACAACAAAGGAAAGCAAGGAAGCCAGATTCCAAGAGGTGTCCCGTTAAGCAAAGGCTTCCAGGTTGGTACTCCTTTTACTTTTAGTCCGAAGTCGTCTACTTCTGGTGCTCATATACATGATAACTCATCTAATCCTGGTATGACTTCGAATGCATCTAAACGTGATAATAGCAAAGTTGATAGTGGTACCAAATCTGGGTTGCATACTAATAGTTCAAATAAAGGTAAATCTGTGGTGAGTGGTGTTTCTACTTCGAATTCATTTGGGACTCTTTCAGGGGATATAGGTGACCTAAGTGGGGATGATGATGATGAGGAGGTTGAAAACATTTATGATGAATCTGCTAATCTTCTTAATTCTCAATCAGGGGAAAGCACTCTTGCTATGAATGTTTTAAATGTTTAGTATAGCCTCATGGAATATAAGGGGTCTGAACCAATCCCCTAAAAGAATAGAGGTTCGTCAGGTTATTAATGAAAATAATCTGAGTGTTTGTGCTATTTTGGAGTCTCATGTTGATGCTTCGGGTGTTTATGATATGTGTCGTAAGATTTTTAGCAGATGGAAGTGGACGTCAAATGGTGGTTTGTGTCCTAAAGGGACACATATAATTCTTGGCTGGAATGAGGATAATGTGGATGTTATGGTGCTGTCTCAAACAAGTCAAGTTATGCATTTTCAGGTTAAAACGCGTATGGATAACCGTACTTTATTCTGTTCTTTCGTTTATGCTGATAACTACTATATCCATCGGCATGGTCTTTGGAATAATCTGGTTGCTCATGCTACTTTTATGCGGGATAAGCTATGGGATGTTTTGGGTGATATTAATGCTGCTCTTAATATTGAGGATCACTCGTACGGCGGATACACTCCTAATATTGCCATGCGAGAATTCAAGGAGTGTGTTAATCTTATGGAAGTAATGGACGTTAATGCTACAGGTTTACATTTTACTTGGAATGAGAAACCACAGGGTGATGATGGTATTCTCAAAAATATTGATCGGATTATGTCTAACATTAAATTTCTTGATGAGTTTCCAGGATGTTTTTCAATATTCCAACCTTACAGGATTTCTGACCGTTCTCCTTGTGTGTTACGAATCCCTACAATTAGCAAACCTAAGCCTAAACCTTTTAAATTCAGTAATTTTCTTGTGCATAAGGAGGGTTTTCATGCAATGGTAGCTAATGGATGGTTGACAAATGTTCATGGCTGTTCTATGTTTAGGCTTGTTAAACGTTTAAAAGGTTTAAAGGCTCCGTTTCGTAAACTACTGTTTGAACAGGGTAATCTTCATGATCGTGTTTCTAGACTATGTGTGGAATTAGATGCTGTTCAACAAGCCCTTGATAGAGACCCATCTAATGTGCTGATGAAAGAAGAGCATGCTCATTATCTAGTTGCTTTTAAGGAAGCTTCTCTTGATGAGGAACGCTTCTTACGTCAGAAATATAAAATTAAATGGCTTGATGCAGGTGATTCAAATACGGCTTATTTTCATAACTCGGTTAAGAGTAGGGCGGCTCGTAATCGTATCGAAATGGTTCGTGATTCTCATAATGTGCTTCATGCTGGTGATGCTGTGCCTGGAGCTTTCGTAGCTTATTACGAGCAGTTTCTTGGTCAGGCGAGTGTGTCAGGTTCTTTTAATACGTCTGAGTTGTTTGTTCGAAAGCTTTGTGCTCAGAAATCTGCCCATATGGTTAGAATCATCTCTGATTCTGAAATTAAGAGTGCGTTATTCTCCATGAGTGATGATAAAGCGCCTGGGTCGGATGGTTTTACTGCTGCGTTTTTTAAGAAGTCTTGGGATATTGTGGGTGATGAGTTTACATGTGCTATTCGGGAGTTTTTTTCTAATGGAAAACTGCTTAAAGAGGTTAATCATAGTATTATTGCTCTTATCCCTAAAGTTTCTGTTCC
Organism: Glebionis coronaria; assembly: GCA_025667525.1. Lineage (NCBI taxonomy): Eukaryota > Viridiplantae > Streptophyta > Magnoliopsida > Asterales > Asteraceae > Glebionis > Glebionis coronaria. Next base: position 456,185,884 of record CM046878.1, on the reverse strand, counting down.
TAGTAGGATTACTGATTATCGCCCCATCTCTTGTTGTAATGTTATTTTCAAATGCATTAGTAAGATAATTGCTAACCGTATTAAAGGGGATTTGGGTGATTTGGTTAATATTAATCAATCTGCTTTTGTTCCGGGGCGTAGGATCTTGGATAACATCTTATTGACGCAAGAGCTGTTGAGGAATTACCACATAAATTTTGGTCCTCCAAGATGTGCTTTTAAGGTGGATATTCAGAAAGCTTACGATACGGTGGACTGGCGGTTTCTGCGTAACATTCTGATTGGTTTTGGATTCCAACATTTAATGGTTGAGTGGATTATGACGTGTGTTTCTACTACTTCGTATTCCATTTGCATAAATGGTAACTTATATGGCTGGTTTCAAGGTAAAAGAGGTCTCAGGCAAGGTGATCCGTTATCTCCATATCTTTTCACGTTGGTCATGGAGATCCTTTCGCTTATGTTGCAGCGGAGGGTTCTTAATGCAGAGGATTTTTATTTTCATCACCGTTGTGAACAACAACGTATTATCAAGCTCTGTTTTTGCAGATGATCTTTTCTTGTTTGCTAGGGGTCACTTGGACTCTGTGCAGGTTATTATGGATGCGTTGGAGGAATTTAAGATAGCTTCAGGTTTGGTTCCAAGTATCCCAAAGAGCACAGTTTTCTTCCGTAATGTAGCTACTGCTGTTAAAAGTAGTATTTTACATATCATGCCATTTGCTGAAGGCGAGTTACCTGTCAGATATCTTGGTGTTCCTCTCATTTTGTCCAGGATTCTATATAGGGATTGTAAAGTTCTTGTTGAAAAACCTGAGAGTCGAGTTAATGATTGGCGCAATAAATTTCTTTCTTTAGCAAGAAGACTCCAGTTAGTTCGTTCAGTTCTTTCATCTATGCATATCTACTGGGCGTCTGTCTTTATTTTACCTGTTCGGATTATCCATGATTTGGAACAGCTTATGAGAGGCTTCTTATGCTGTCAAGGTGAAATGAAAAAAAGGTAAGGCTAAAGTTGCTTGGGAATCTGTCTTTACTCCATTTTATGAAGGTGGACTTGGTATTCGTAAGCTCTCTGATTATAATACTGCTTTAATGGTTTCTCATATCTGGTGTATCCTCACTCGCAAAGAGTCTTTATGGGTTAAATGGATTTATTCTTACAAGTTAAAGGATCGAAGTTTCTGGGAAGTTCCATGTATAGGTGATATGAGTTGGGGCTGGAGAAAACTTCTACAGATTAGACCTCGCATTCGTCAATTTATTTGGTATAAGATTAATAGTGGTAGATTGGCTTCTATGTGGTTTGACAAATGGGCAGATTTATGTCCTTTACAGGACGTTCTTACGGTTTGAAGTATTACAAGATCGGGGCTCTCTCTATCTAATAAGGTGACGGATCTTATTACTGATGGTATTTGGCAGTGGCCGCAGGATTAGTATGCTAGGTTTCCGAACATTGTCTCTATCCCTGCCCCTGTTATTAATGCTGCTCAGGATGATGTTTTGATGTGGCGGGATATAAATAGGGTTTTAGTGACAAGGGTAATCTACATGTAAATGTCCAGATTCTTCGTGATAAGTTGGATAGGGTTCAGACAGCCTTGGATGGTGATCCTAGCAACCTTAGCTTTCATTTAGAGGAGGCTGCTGTTGTGGGTGAGTTTAATGAGGCTTTGCTGATCGAGGAGAGGTTCCTTAAACAAAAAGCGAAGATTGATTGGCTGAAAGAGGGCGATAACAATTCGGCTTATTTCCATAAAAATAGTTAGAAGTCGCATAAGCAGGAATAGAATTGATGTTGTGATGGATAATACAGGTACTGTTCATCAGAATGAGGCTGTGGCGAACACTTTCATTAACCATTATGAAAATTTTCTTGGTCAACCTGGTGTGACGAATGATTTTGACAGTTTAGACTTGTTTTCGACCTGTTTATCTTCCACTGATGCAGATTTCATGGTTCGTCCTATTTGTAATCAGAAGGTTAAGACTGCCATGTTCTCTATGGGAAACGACAAGTCTCCTGGTCTAGATGGTTTCACGGCTGCGTTTTTCAAAAGTTCATGGGATATTGTGGGTTCTGATATTACCTTAGCAATTCAGGAGTTCTTTAGGAATGGGAAGCTTCTTCGTGAATTGAACCACACTATCATAGCTCTCATCCCAAAGGTTCAGACCCCTACACGCATTAATGACTACAGGCCCATATCATGCTGCAATGTACTTTTTAAGTGTATTAGTAAGGTGATTGCGAATCGCATTAAAGATAGTATTAATAATTTGGTTAATCCTAACCAATCCGTTTTTGTTCCGGGAAGATCTATCTCGGATAATATCTTACTTACTCAGGAGATTATGCATAAGTACCATCTTGATCGTGGTCCTTCTCGATGTGCTTTTAAGGTGGATATCCAGAAAGCTTATGATACGGTGGACTGGGGTTTCTTGAGGAAGAGTTTGGAGTGTTTTGGGTTCCATACACGCATGATCACTTGGATTATGGAATGTGTCACGACTACTTCCTTCTCTATTAGCATAAAAGGAGTTCTTCATGGTCATTTTAAGGGGAGACGGGGACTTCGTCAAGGTGACCCATTATCTCCTTACTTGTTTACTTTAGTTATGGAGGTTCTCACTCTTATGCTTCACCGGAGGGCTAGTGCTTCTCAACGATTTACTTATCATCGCTTTTGCTCCAAATTAGACTTGATCAATCTTTGTTTTGCGGATGATATTTTTCTATTTGCTCATGGTGATGTTGATTCGGTTGTGGTCATTAGAGATGCCTTAGAAGAGTTTCAAAATGCTTCGGGTCTTGTTCCAAGTATGCCGAAAAGTACTGCGTATTTCTGCAATGTTCTAAACCACACCAAGCTGTCCATACTTCAGGTTCTTCCTTTTGAAGAAGGGAAACTTCCTGTTCGATATCTTGGTGTCCCTTTGGTTTCATCTAGGCTGGTTTTCCAGGACTGCAAGGTTTTGATTGATCGTGTTAAGGATCGTGTTAATGATTGGAAAAACAAGTCACTTTCGGTGGCTGGTAGACTCCAACTAATCCAGTCTGTTTTGAGCTCGATGCACATTTATTGGGCGTCGGTCTTTATTCTTCCATCTAGAGTGCTGCTAGAAATTGAGCAAATTATGCGTGGTTTTTTGTGGTGCCCTGGTTTATCTAGCAAAGGTAAGTCTAAAGTGGTGTGGGAAGTGGTTTGTCTGCCGAAAAAAGAAGGAGGGCTCGGCATTAGGAGGCTGGATATATTTAACAAGGCCCTTATGATTACTCACTTATGGAAGCTACTATCTCTTAAGGAGTCGTTGTGGGTCAAATGGATTTATGTCTACAAGATTAAAGATAGGAACTTTTGGGACATTCCTTATCGAGGTACTATGTCATGGGGTTGTAGGAAACTACTCCAACTCCGTCCTCAGGTTCGTAGATTTATTTGGTATTCGTTGGGGGACGGATCGTAGGCTTCGCTATGGTTTGATACATGGAATTCGGTATGTCCTCTTGCTGATTTAGTCTCATCACGGGACATATTCAGGGTTGGGTTGAATTTATCTTCCAAGGTACGTGATATTGTGTCATCGGGTGCATGGCAATGGCCGAATGGTTGGTTGCTGAAATACCCTCAACTTGCTGAAATTGACGCTCCTATTTTGAGTGATACTGTGATCGATTCACTAGTTTGGCGTGAGCATGATGGTACTACTAACCCGTTCTTGGTTAGAACAGTCTGGAACAACATTCGTCCTAGAGGGGATCTTGTTTCTTGGTACCATGCAGTACGGTTTCAGAACTGCATTCCACGACACTCTTTCAACATGTGGCTTATTCTTAAACAGCGTTTGAAGACTCAAGACCGGCTTAGCTCGTGGGATGTTGCTGCTGGTCTTCCTCTTATTTGCTCGCTGTGTGAGTCTTGTCATGATTCGCATGAAAACTTATTTTTCGAATGCTCTTATTCGGTGCAGGTATGGGATCATGTTAAACGATTGGCTAGGCTTGAATTTACAGGTCCGTCTTTGGCATCTATATTGCTTCATATTGGTCCTTATGTGCATCGTAGATCAGCTCGTAGTATAATTGGGAAACTTGTGGTAGCGGCTTGTGCTTATTACATTTGGCAAGAACGGAATAGAAGGATGTTTAAAGGAACAAAACGAACAGCTATAGAGCTCATTCAGGGCATTGTATCCAATGTTCGCCTTAAGCTGCTTTCTTGTCGGTTTAAAAGATCTACAGATGGTTGTGCGTTTGTTAGACTTTGGGAGCTGCCTGAAGCGAATTTTCTTAGGTCATAATGTATTGGTGTTTATGTACTATTAGATGGTACTTTCCTGTTGGTACCATTGGGTATGTAATTGTTGGGTAGGTATTCATATGGTCTGTCATATAAGTAGTGGTTGTTCAAGTTTTGGCTTGAGGTTAATGTGACTTTCAGTCGCATTCCAATGTACTTAAACTGATTTTTTTGGTGTAATATATTTTACCGGGGAGGAAATCCCTTTTACCCAAAAAAGATATAAATGGGGTTTTACATCCTTTTTCTGTTTCTTTAGCTTGGGACTCCATTCGGGATAGGGCTGTGAGGGTTGATTGGTATGATGTTGTTTGGTTTGCTCATTGTATTCCTCGTCACTCTATCCACTTGTGGCTAGTGGTTAGAAGAAAATTGAAGACACAAGATCGGCTTAGGCAATGGGATGTTGGCCCATTGGTGGATCTAAGCCTTCTACGATGTCCGTTGTGTAAAGTGGTGCCGGATTCTCATGACCATCTTTTTTTTGAATGTTCTTATTCTATGCAGGTTTGGTCTAAGGTTCGGGCCTATGTGATATAGATAGCATCCCCCCTCGGATTGATGATATTTTAGCCTATGTTATTCCAATTTCTAAGGGGAAGTCTTGTCCTAGCATCCTTGCTCGTCTTGTGTTGGCTGCTACTGCGTACTTTATATGGATGGAACGTAATTTAAGACTTTTCAAGAAGAAGTTGTTGGCCGTTGATCAGATTGTTAAGCTTATTTGTGATACTATTCGGTTGAAGTTGATTTCATTTCGTTTTAAGAAGTTGTCTGCCAGGTCGAGTTTGCTGCTTGACAAATGGAGTGTGCCGAGCTCTAGAGTTCTTCATGATGGGAGTGCCGGGTGAGGGTTGTACTCTTTTTTCCTTGTCCAAGGTTTTTCACATTGGGTTTTCTTTGGCAAGGTTTTTTAAGGAGGCAGACTCATGTGGATATCATTTGCTCCTTTCATGCTGTTGGTGGAAGCTGAAGACATTGTGTGACTTCATGTTTGCATCTTGGTTTCTTTCTAGTTTACTTGCATTGTATTTCTAGATTAGTCTGTGTTTATGCCATGTCATAATCACGTGTTAACATGTTGCCTGTAGCATGCGGTTAATGTGGTATCTTAGCCACATTCCTTTGTACTTCAACGCTTTTTTGGTTAATATATTTACCGGGGAAACCCTTTACCAAAAAAAAGAGATCAATATCTATGGCATGGAAATCCCTACGTTTCAATTAAACACCACGTATTTGAACACTCTTCCTTTCGAATGGCGTAAGTACGTGACGGCTGTTAAATTGGCTAAGGATTTGCATAAAACCAACGTGGATCAACTTCAAGCTTTTCTTCAACAACATGAATGCCACGTGATCGAGGCTCGGTTGTCAACACCTCAAGTCCGTGATCCACTTGCCATGTATGCTTCCTAACATATGACTCCCCAACAAACTTGGCATCTACTTATCAACAACCATCATACTTGCAGCAACCACCACACAACTATCAGCAACCACAACGATCATTTTATCAACCATCAATGATGCCACAGCAAGGATTTCAACAAAGTGTTCTTCCACAGCCTTTTCCACAGCAACCATCTTATCAGGCATCACCTACACAAACTATCACTTCTCCAATGGGCTATACTCCTCAGCAAGGATATTTTCCAATTGAAGCACCACAAGCACAAGCTTTTTACTCCCATGAACTTCCACCACTTCAAGCACCGGTCTTTACTCCAAATGATTCGCCAATTGATGTCTTGAACCATCTCACTGCCTACTTGTCAAAACTCGTTGCAACTAGAGGATTTCCACCAACGAACAATCAGCTCCGAACATCTTCAAATCCTCGCCAACAAGCCACTATTCAAGACGGTCAATTAACAGTTCAATCCATTCAAGGAAGGCAAAATTCATATGGACCAACTCCAAGGATTGTGAACGCTCAAGCTGTGAACTCACAAGCAAGTGGAACTGGAAGTCCTATTGGTCCTCAAAAGGTTGTGACTTGCTACAACTGTCGAGGACAAGGTCATATGGCTAGGAAATGCACTCAGCCAAAAAGGAGAAGGGATGCAACGTGGTTTCAGGAGAGATGTATCTGGTCGACGCTCAATCTAAGGGAAAGATTTTGGATTCAGAGGAGTTAGCATTTCTTGTAGACCCAGGGGCAGCAGATAATGAAGGCATTGCAGTTGTTTCTACATCTAATGCAACATATCAAGCGGACGATCTTGATGCATATGATTCAGATTGTGATGACATTCACTCAGCCTTAGTTGCTCTCGTTGCTAATCTCTCTCACTACGGTTCTGATGTCGTTAGTGAGGTACCAACCACAACCAATCTCGTTAATGATAATAAAATTAAAAAGATTGATAATTTGCTTTTACGACAATACTCTGCTTCTCATCTAGTACACTTATTCGAGGCCTCTTTTAAGGAATTTAATCTTTCGCGTCAAAAAGATCTTCCACCTAACCCGGGTTATGCAAAGAAAGCTCTTAACCACAACCCACGACTTTATGATGCAAACAAGTTAGGATGGGTCTTAGAACCGATTGTTTTTCCAGAATCCTCCGAGAATATGTCACTATATGAAGAGAATCAGTCCAAAGTGATTTTTACATACCCTGAGTTTGACTATGCTAAGCTTAATGAAGAACATGCAAAAACGGATTTTAGAACTCGCTTTAATATACAAACGGAATTTATCTCTACACCAAATTACATGTCTACTAAAGGAATCTCTAGTACATTTCTTACACTTGTCAATTCGAATGAACCCAAGGAAATTTCAAAGGTTCTTCCACCGGTAAGTACAGTTTTGATCAGCTTGAAAGCGATTAAACGATACTTTACCAATTTTGACAAGGTCATTAAGGAATGTACGAATTCAACGGCGTAAACCGCTGGAGAATGGGCTTTCGAACACATGAAATCAGTGTTTGAGAGAGAGATCGTTCCGTTTGTACACAATCTTAAAGAGGGCTTTCTAGATCTCGGAGATAATCTTAATTTCGAATGGCTGAAGTTCAAAAAGTTTTCCATGAAATGGATGATGCTTATGAGCAACATTTAATTGGGAAAGAAAAGATTTTGTCCGAATATGACCGATTCTTAGAACAAGTAGTGTCTTTCAATGTGATGCAAGTTGTGACTATTAATTGTGCAAATGAGATGACATCTGTTGTGGATAAATGTGATGATGTGCATGATCTCTGTGTGAATATTGTTGAGACTATAAATACCGTAGATAATCATTCTTGTCACGAATCTAACTCTGAATTTTTAAAGCTTCAAGATTCTATTAACTCACTTTCAAAACGTTTTGACGATCTTCAACAACATTGTATTTCTCTTGAAATAGAACAACAATCTACAACTGAAAATCTTTCAAAACCAAACGATTGTGAAAACAACGTTGAGACGAATGACAGGATGATTCAGGTGGTTCAGGCATTAGAAGAAGAGACTATGAGACTTAAGAGAGAGTCGTCATCTGTAGAACCTTTGAAACTGGAACTAGAGGCTGCAAAGATAAAAAATCATGCCATTGAAACTAGACTTTCGTCTATTCTATGGGAGATGTAACGAGCAAGGCAGGGATTTTCGCACCTTTATGGTTTTATAGAAGAACGCTTCTCTTTTAATGCGGCACAACAATAATCATTTGTTGACCAGTTGAATCAAAAGTGTGAGGAAATCTCTCACTTAAACATTCAACTCATTGACAAAAACATGGTTTTGGCTGAGTTAAAGGAAACACCTCAACTCACCCGCCAAGAAGTTGTTGATAACCCAGCTACAATCTCTGCACCGTCCTCTAGTGCTTCACCAACCAACCCCGTGGTAATTCATAAGAACCCGTCCCATAAGAATAATCCGGATATATATGATGTTCATATGACAAATGCAATTAAGCACGTGAATCTTGTTAGGGATATCTTAGATGATAATTATGAGTTAGATCCCTCAAACAGTCACTATTACTCGGCTCATGCTTACATTAAGAGAGCACAATATTGCTTAGCATCTATGAACTACATAGGAAAACCAGGTTCTGCACCACTTAAAACACAACCCATTGCCATGACTCCATTCAATAAGACTCCCAAAGCTAAACCATTTTTAACGGTAGATGTACGCAACAAGGCTAAATCAAATTCCGCCACTAATGTTCCATTGCCTTCTACAGGAGTAAATGCGTCTACTAAGGCTAAAGGATCACGCGTCAAGAAAGATAGGATCAAGCCTTCCACTAGTAGCACTATGCAGAAGAAAGTAGAAGTTCACCCTAGGAATGTTATTTCAAATTTGAATAAAAAGAATCATGTAGCTAAGACAAAAAGCTCTACGGTTTTGCAGCAGCCTAAGCAAAATTTGAATTCTAATTTGCGTTGTTGGAATTACAATGAATGTATGTTCTCTCAGCGTCATGATTTATGCCTTGTTGATCACGTTAATGAGATGTATGCTATTAGAAACAACCTTGAATGGAAACCAACTGGGAGAAAACTCACCCAAGTTGGATGGCAATGGAAACCCACTGGTAGGACCTTCACTGCTAATGGAACTAAGTGTCCTTTAACTAGGATCACTTCCACTAAGGTTAGATCTCAGCGTCCTTTCACTAGGAACACTAGCACTCAAGTATAGAAACAACGCCCTTTAAATAGGTCAGCCTCCACCACTGTGCCTACCTGTGCGGAAGTACCTTAGGAGATTAGACAACCTGCACCTAAACCGACAATTAGGAAGCAAAATTTGGAAACCTAAGCAACCTCAGGATAGAAAATATAAGATATTTATATATGTATCTGCTAACTTAGAGGAACAATTAGATTCCGATACATCGTCTTTGTCTGGTGATATTTTCAGGTGGTCCAGATCATCCTCTGGTTACTTGGACTCTGGGTGCTCCAAGCACATGACCGGAGATCGCTCGATGCTCAGAAATTTAGTCAGCAAGTTTCTAGGCACGGTTAAGTTTGGTAACGACCATATTGCTAAGATTATGGGGTACGGTGAATATCAGATTGGGAATGTTACGACTTCACGGGTATATTATGTGGAAGGACTCGGTCACAATTTATTCTCAGTGGGACAATTTTGCGATTCCAACCTTGAAGTTGCTTTTCGACAACATACTTGCTTCATTCGCGATTTGGCAGCAAATGATTTATTAAAAGGTTCTCGAGGGGATAATCTATATACATTGTCTATTCAAAACATGATGGCCGCCTCTCCCGTATGTCTTCTCTCCAAAGCACTGAAGACTAAGTCATGGTTATGGCATCGACGTTTATCTCATCTTAATTTTGATGCTATCAATCATTTGGCTAAAAACGAACTTGTTCGTGGTCTTCTAAAACTTAAATTTAACAAGGATCATTTATGTTTCGCGTGTTCATTGGGGAAAAGCACCAAGAAATCTTACAAACCGAAAGCAGAAGATACCAACCAGGAACTACTGCATCTTTTACATATGGATCTTTGTGGGCCAATGCGGACTGCTAGTGTGAGTGGTAGAAAGTATATGCTTGTTATGGTGGATGATTTTTCAAGGTTTACATGGGTAAATTTTTTGGCATCTAAGGATAAAGTACCGGGATTCATTATCAAATTTTTAAAGATGATCCAAGTGCGTCTTAATGCTACTGTTCGCCGCATTCGAACTGAGAACGGCACTAACTTTGTTAATAAGACTCTACGAACCTATTATGAAGAGGTTGGTATTTCACATGAAAAATCAGTTGCTCACACTCCACAATAAAACGGTGTCGTGGAAAGACGTAACCGTATACTTATGGAAGCTGGTAGAACTATGCTAATCTACGCCAACTCTCCTTTATTCTTATGGGTTGAAGCAGTGGCTAAAACATGTTATACCCAAAATCGTTCCATCATTCTCAAGCGCCATGGAAAACATCATATGAGCTTCTTCATGGACGTAAACCTGATATTTCGTTTCTTCATGTGTTTGGTGCATTGTGTTATCCAAATACTAACAGTGAAAATTTGGGAAAACTTCAACCGAAGGCTGATATAGGAATTTTCATTGGTTATTCACCCACAAAGAAAGCTTACCGGATTTATAACCGTCGTCTTGGCAAGATCATCGAAACTTTGGATGTCGATTTTGATGAGTTGACAGCGATGGCTTTTGAGCAACGCAGCTCTGAACCCGCGCTTCATGAGATGGGAACCGAGATGATTAGTTCTGGATTAGTTCCTAACAATCCTACTTCTCCATCATTTACACCACCTACAAGGTCCGAGTGGGATGAGTTATTTCAACATATGTTTGATGAATTCTTTGATCCACCAAGTGATGATGTTCCAGCACCTGTAGTAATAGGTTCGATTGAGCTCAATCTGATACATCCACAGTCACCATTGAACCGGATGTACCATCTCCAAGTAATTCTCAAACTACACCTACATCTTCACCCCCACTAGTTCCTAATGATGTTGAAGAGGATAACTACGATCACGATTTGGAATATACTCATCTCCAAGAGCTTCCCTTCTTTGGGTTACTTATACCCGACAACCCTAACAGTGCGTCAACTTTAGAGGAAGCCCCTACAACCGTTTACTCCAGACCACCACGGATTGAAAATCATAACACCAAATGGACAAAGGATCACCCAATCCGAAATATTATTGGTAACATCGAAAGACCAGTCTCTACATGCCATCAATTACAAGAGAGTGCATTATATTGTTACTTTGATACATTTCTCTCCGAGGTTGAACCCAAAAATTGGCAACAAGCCATGACACAATCTTTATGGATTGAAGCCATGCAAGAGGAACTCAATGAATTTCAACGTCTTGAAGTTTAGGAATTAGTTCCTTTACCTGAAAACGTCGATATTCTTACATTGTTGTGGGTTTATAAGGTTAACTCGATGAGATGGGTGGAGTATTAAAGAACAAGGCAAGATTGGTTGCTCGAGGTTACAAACAAGCGTTGGGTATTGATTTTGAAGAATCCTTTGCCCCTGTTGCACGATTGGAGGCAATTAGACTATTCTTTGCTTATGCTGCTTACATGAACATGATCATCTACCAAATGGATGTTAAGACGACATTTCTCATTGGTGAATTAAGGGATGATGTGTATGTAAGCCAGCCGAATGGATTTGTCAACTCAGAGTATCCTAACCATGTGTACAAGCTCAAGAAGGCTCTTTATGGGTTGAAACAAGCTCCACGCGCGTGGTACGATCTTCTATCGTCTTATCTCATCTTGGAAGGCTTCTCCAAAGGCAAAGTGGACCCAACATTGTTCATTCTCAAGGAAGATAACGACATGATAGTAGTACAAATTTATGTTGATGATATCATCTTTGCTGCCACTACTCAAAGACTATCTGACCATTTTGAGAAAATCATGTCCACATGTTTTAAGATGTCGATGATGGGAAAATTTTCATTTTTCTTAGGATTACAAATTTCTCAAAATCCCAGAGGCATCTTCATTAATCAATCCAAATATGCTTTAGAATCTTTGAAAAAGTATCACTTTGAAAACTGTGACCTCGTGGATACTCCAATGCTGGAGAGATCTAAGTTAGATGAAGATAGGGACAGGATTGCTATCGATCCGAAACTTTATCGTGGAATGATTGGACCCTTCTCTATCTGACTGCTAGCAGGCCTGATTTGCAATTTGCTATACGCATGTGTTCCCGGTATCAGGCTCGGCCTACCGAAAAGCACTTACATGTTGTGAAAAGGATCTTTCGGTATCTTAAAGGAACACTTCATCGTGGTATGTGGTATCCAAAGGATTCCTCTATTGCACAATTCTCATATGCAGATGTGGATTATGTTGGGTGTCAAGATACTAGACGTAACACTTCTGGCAGTGTGAAACTTCTTGGAGATAGACTGATCAGTTGGGCATCTAAAAGGCAGAAAAGCATTGCGATATCAAGTACTGAGGCTGAATACATTGCCATGTCCGGGTGGTGTGCTCAAGTTCTTTGGATGAGATCATAGCTGACAGACTACGGTCTTGGATTCAACAAAATCCCGATGTACTGCGACAACAAAAGCACCATTTCCCTTTGCTGCAACTATGTTCAACACTCCAGGGCGAAGCATATCGACATACGCTACCATTTCATCAAAGAGCAAGTGGAAAATGGAGTCATCGAGCTGTATTTTGTCAACACTGAGTATCAGCTGGCAGATATATTCACAAAGGCCTTGGATCGAGGACGTATCGAGTTTTTGATCGAAAAACTGGGCATGAAATCATTCTCAACAGTGACTCTTTAGGAGTTGGCAGAAGAATATGCAGAATAGTGGTGGTAAACTATTCTAGCGTATCCTTTGATCGTGATCATGTATATTATCGTATTTATATAAACCCCAAAAAGAAAAATACAAAAAAATATAAAACCTACAAAAACCATAAAAAATATAAAATCAAGAAAATTCAAAAATATTTTTCATTTTAAATTGGGCATGTCTTTTAGTACGGTAATATTTACGGCCTTTGAAATGTCGATTAAAATTGACACGGCGTCATAAATAGATCCCGTATAAAAGTTGTATATATTTTAAAACATGCCCGTATGGCTTGTAGTTATTTCTGACTGCAACCCGCTTTTCGCATTAAAGTCACGTATTTCTTTTGAAAACGTTGGCTCACAAAGGGAATTAATTTTCTCGAGCAATGTTTACTTTAAAACCTTGTAAGGGATCAAGTTTACGTTATAACTTGGTCTAACACAAATTGGTGTACGTCTTAGTGCACTTATTTTGTTAAAATAAGAGAAATCTTTTTGCCACTAGAATCGTTTCAATAAAATCACTAAACGGAAAAAGTCTTCATGGATATTTATCTCTTTAAAACAATGACTACAGCTCTTTAAATAGAAAACGGGTCAGTGTTTAAGGGGGAGCAAATATCAAATCATTTTGAAATTGAATAAGTCTTCAAAAAGGGTTTTTTCATAAAAATGAAAAACGATAATCGTCATCTTTATGTGCTATGTGTGCTTTATGAGGAAATCGAATTGGCCTTAGGTGATATCTTATATGCCTTTAGTTATAACGATAGAAATATTAGTGGTGTGTACGTGTTCACAAATTAAGAGTATTCGGGGAAAGATGTGTAGTTAAACTTGTGTATACAAGTTTTAATAAACAACTTTACCAAATGGGGGGCCACTTTGCAAATACTTGCAACCAAGGGGACCAAAAGTGCTAATATTGCAAAGTCATATTAGGATTGACCATAGTCAAACATAACCCCCCTCCCCGTTTTCTTCTTTATCGCAAAACAAACAAACCCAAACTTTGGCCGCCATTGTTTTTCTTTCTAAGAACTTGATCACTCACCTTGATCATCTGTTGCTATCATCCTAGGTATCCATCTCTTATATGTTTATATACGTGTGCCTTTCATATTTATTGAACCCCACAGATCCGAGTTATTCGGATTAGGGTTTCTAATCTTTCAAGTGTAATGAATCATGTAAATAACTGATGGGTTTCGTCTATTACACCTAGATACACATAGGTTTTCAATGGCTACGCTTAGATGTTAGTATTGAACCCGTAATCACGATCAAAAGTTTAGCATTGTAAAAACCTCCCAGATTGCGATGAACATTCCGATGGCAAGATTCCGACGGCATGATTGCGATGGCTGCGTATTGCGATGGTATCATTTCGATGGGTTATTGTGATGGCTCATTGCGATGGGTTATTGTGATGGGTCATTCTGATGGCTCATTGCGATGGGTACATTGCGATGGCATACATTGCGATGGCACACATTGTGATGGGTTATTGCGATGGGTCATTCCGATGGCTCATTGCGTTGGCTCATTGTGATGGGTACATTGTGATGGCATACATTGCGATGGCATTGCAATGACGCATTGCGATCGCACATGGCGATGACATTCCGATGGCATGTCACTAGTGACATTCCGATGGTCATCTATATTGTGATGGACTTTAAGATTGCGATGGTTTCTTAGTATTGCGATAAGTGGAACTTATACATACATGTCTAGATTAAGAGTTGTAAGACATAAAAAATGCTAAATGTAGTTTCTTCTCAAGGTGTTACCATAACAAATACAGAACTAATGCATTCGACCTAGAGAACAATCCGAGTTTTTAGGCTTTAAGAAAATTAGGGCCATTAAAACGAAACCAAGCTCTATTGGATATAATTAATTTTTTATCATAAGAATACTTGAAAGGTTTCTTATCACAAAAATTCATCTTGTTACACCTATGGCGGCTGAATATCGTTTAGTTATCTACGATTCAATTTCTATTACACCTATGGCGGCTGAATATCGTTTAGTTATCTACGAATCAATTTCTATTAGTTGATTCGTTTTTTTATTATTATGGTCGGCAACTTTGTCCTACTTTGTTTTCTTAGTCGTACTAATCTATTATTTATATCATCATTGGTGGGGTTGCATAGTATTGTAGTGGTTGCATTTAATTGCTAGATTAGGGTGTCGGATTGGTGACGTTTTCTTTAGGTTATTTTAATCGCAAGTTGGTTTTTTAGTTTCTTTAGGTTTTAGCCGTATTTTTATTCGGTCGGTGTTCTTAGATTCTCGTGGGTCCTGCTGTGTTTGGAATTTTTGTTTTAAACGTGTCTAGCATTAATCAGCTTTTAGGGTTTCGTTTGGTGGTTTGTTGGTTGGTTATTGTTTGTGGAGTTGTACTATGGCGGGTTTCGTGAATGATTCGGCTAAGTCTAATCCTAGTTTGATTACTGGAAGTGATAACGAAAAAGGTGAACGACAGCAGTTGAATGTAGGGTCGTTAGAAGATGTTGAAAAACTGTTCTCGATCTCTCTCAATACTGTGGAAGTGATTAGCAGGTTTATGAATGATGTCCAAAGTGACAAATATAAATTTCTGAAGCGAATGACTAATGAGCAACGGACTAAGACCCTTGATATCGTATGTGCACGCCAAGTGGAGTTGGAGAGCAATGTTAGAACATTACAACGCCAACATGTTAATGCTTCCACAGCAGGTGTCCCGTCTATGAGTACTACTTTTGGGCATGATGCTAGGGTTATACCAGATTTATCTAATGTCACAATGCGTATGTCCGTGGATCAGCATAAAGAGGTGAGTGTATCTTCTCCTACGTTTAGTAAATTGGTTAATGATGAGCTATCGTTTACACAATTGGATATAAACCCTAATGACAGGAGTGATGTAGTTGACTCAAATATGGATGATTTCACGTTTTCTAATCCAAGTGATCTAGTGATAGTTGTTGAGGAAACTGTGAAGGAATGCCCTATTGTACAGTCGGTGGACATGGGTGGTCCAACTAACTCCTATGCAGCTGCTGCTAGTTCAAGCCAACAAGTTTCACCTATTGCTCGTGTTAATATAGGTTCTGTCATTTCTAAAAACTGGTTTGAGGGTGTTCAGGTATCTATTCCACGTAAAGTGGTTGAGAAGGTTAATACACGTTTTCATAATACGCTATATGGATACTTTATTGGTAAACGCATGGCATTTCTAGTGGTTGAGTATTATGCCAAAACAAATTGGGCTAAATTTGGGTTAAAAAGGATCATGATGAATTCCAATGGTTTCTTTTTCTTTCAATTTGATGCTCAATCTGGGTATGAAGCTGTGTTGGAAGGTGGACCATGGATGATTCGTAATTCTCCCATTATTCTTAAAAGGTATACTATGAAGACTAGCTTGCGTAAAGAAGAATTTACCTGTATTCCTGTGTGGGTTAAACTTCATGATGTGCCTCTTCAAGTGTTTGAGGAAGAGGGTATTAGTCTGATTGCTACATATCTTGGTAAGCCTATTATGCTTGATTCTTTTACTAGCACTATGTGTAAAGAATCTTGGGGTCGTAGTAGTTTTGCTCGCTGTTTAATTGAAATTAAATCTGATTGTGATTTACATGAGAAAATTACTATTGGTGTTCCTGATTTGGAGGGTGAGGGGTTTACTAAGGAAACTATTAAAGTGGAATATGAGTGGAAGCCGCCTAGGTGCCCTACATGTAATATTTTTGGTCATACGGCTGAAACTTGTCCTAAACGTGTTATCCCTAAAGTGGCACCTACAGTTATACATGAACAAGATGATGGATTTCAACAAGTTCGTAGTAGAAAGCATAACAACAAAGGAAAGCAAGGAAGCCAGATTCCGAGAGGTGTCCCGTTAAGCAAAGGCTTCCAGGTTGGTACTCCTTTTACTTTTAGTCCGAAGTCGTCTACTTCTGGTGCTCATATACATGATAATTCATTTAATCCTGGTAAGACTTCGAATGCGTCTAAACGTGATAATAGCAAAGTTGATAGTGGTACTAAATCTGGGTTGCATACTAGTAGTTCAAATAAAGATAAATCTGTGGTGAGTGGCGTTTCTACTTCGAATTCATTTGGGACTCTTTCAGGGGATATAGGTGACCTAAGTAGAGATGATGATGATGATGAGGAGGTTGAAAACATTTATGATGAATCTGGTAATCTTCTTAATTCTTAATCAGGGGCAAGCACTCCTGTCACGAATGTTTTAAATGATTAGTATAGCCTCATGGAATATAAGGGGTCTGAACCAATCCCCTAAAAGAATAGAGGTTCGTCAGGTTATTAATGAAAATAATCGGAGTGTTTGTGATATCTTGGAGTCTCATGTTGATGCTTCGGGTGTTTATGATATGTGTCGTAAGATTTTTAGCAGATGGAAGTGGACGTCAAATGGTGGTTTGTGTCCTAAAGGGACTCGTATAATTCTTGGCTGGAATGATGATAATGTGGATGTTATGGTGTTGACTCAAACTATTCAAGTTATGCATTGTCAGGTTAAAACGCGTATGGATAATCGTAATATGTTCTGCTCTTTCGTTTATGCTGATAACTACTATATCCATCGGCGTGTTCTCTGGAATAATTTGGTTGCTCATACTACTTTTATGCGGGGTAAGCCGTGGGTTGTTTTGGGTGATTTTAATGCTGCTCTTAATATTGAGGATCACTCATGTGGTGGCTACACTCCTAATATTGCCATGCGGGAATTCAAGGAATGTGTTAATCTTATGGAAGTTATGGAC
Source organism: Glebionis coronaria (assembly GCA_025667525.1). Lineage (NCBI taxonomy): Eukaryota > Viridiplantae > Streptophyta > Magnoliopsida > Asterales > Asteraceae > Glebionis > Glebionis coronaria. Next base: position 456,168,490 of record CM046878.1, on the reverse strand, counting down.
GTTAATGCTACAGGTTTACATTACACTTGGAATGAGAAACCACAGGGTGATGATGGTATTCTCAAAAAGATTGATCGGATTATGTCTAACATTAAGTTTCTTGATGAGTTTCCAGGTTGTTTTGCGATATTTCAACCGTACAGGATTTCTGACCATTCTCCTTGTGTGCTACGAATCCCTACAATTAGCAAACCTAAGCCTAAACCTTTTAAATTCAGTAATTTTGTTGTGCATAAGGAGGGTTTTCATGCAGTGGTAGCTAACGGTTGGTTGGCTAACGTTCATGGTTGTGCTATGTTTAGGCTTGTTAAACGCTTAAAAGGTTTAAAGGCTCCGTTTCGTAAACTGCTATTTGAACAGGGTAATCTGCATGATCGTGTTACTAGACTACGTGTGGAATTAGATGCTGTTCAACAAGCACTTGATGGAGACCCATCCAATGTGATGTTGAAAGAGGAGCATGCTCATTATCTAGTTGCTTTTAAGGAAGCTTCTCTTGATGAGGAACGCTTCTTACGTCAGAAATCTAAACTTGAATGGCTTGATGCAGGTGATTCAAATACGGCTTATTTTCATAACTCGGTTAAGAGTAGGGCGGCTCGTAATCGTATCGAAATGGTTCGTGATTCTCATAATGTGCTTCATGCTGGTGATGTTGTGCCTGGAGCTTTCGTAGCTTATTACGAGCAGTTTCTTGGTCAGGCGAGTGTGTCAGGTTCTTTTAATACGTCTGAGTTGTTTGTTCGAAAGCTTTGTGCTCAGAAATCTGCCCATATGGTTAGAATCATCTCTGATTCTGAAATTAAGAGTGCGTTATTCTCAATGAGTGATGATAAAGCGCCTGGGTCGGATGGTTTTACTGCTGCGTTTTTTAAGAAGTCTTGGGATATTGTGGGTGATGAGTTTACATGTGCTATTCGGGAGTTTTTTTCTAATGGAAAACTGCTTAAAGAGGTTAATCATACTATTATTGCTCTTATCCCTAAGGTGTCTGTCCTTAATAAGATTACTGATTATCGCCCCATCTCTTGTTGTAATGTTATTTTCAAATGCATTAGTAAAATAATTGCTAACCGTATTAAAGGGGATTTGGGCGATTTGGTTAATGTTAATCAATCTGCTTTTGTTCCGGGGCGTAGGATCTCGGATAACATCTTATTGACGCAGGAGCTGATGAGGAATTACCACAGAAATTTTGGTCCTCCAAGATGTGCTTTTAAGGTGGATATTCAGAAAGCTTACGATACGGTGGACTGGCAGTTTCTGCGTAACATTCTGATTGGTTTTGGATTTCACCATTTAATGGTTGACTGGATTATGACGTGTGTTTCTACTACTTCATATTCCATTTGTATAAATGGTAATTTATATGGCTGGTTTCAAGGAAACAGAGGTCTTAGGCAAGGTGATCCGTTATCTCCATATCTTTTCACGTTGGTCATGGAGATCCTTTCACTTATGTTGCAACGAAGGGTTCTTAATGCAGAGGTTTTTTATTTTCATCACCGCTGTGAGCAACAGCGTATTATCAACCTCTGTTTTGCAGATGATCTTTTCTTGTTTGCTAGGGGTCACTTGGACTCTGTGCAGGTTATTATGGATGCGTTGGAGGAATTTAAGATAGCTTCAGGTTTGGTTCCAAGTATCCCAAAGAGCACAGTTTTCTTCTGTAATGTAGCTACCACTGTTAAAAGTAGTATTTTACATATCATGCCATTTGCTGAAGGCGAGTTACCTGTCAGATATCTTGGTGTTCCTCTCATTTCGTCCAGGCTTCTATATAGGGATTGTAAAGTCCTTGTTGAAAAACTTGAGAGTAGAGTTAATGATTGGCGCAATAATTTTCTTTCTTTAGCAGGAAGACTCCAGTTAGTTCGTTCAGTTCTTTCATCAATGCATATCTACTGGGCGTCTGTCTTTATTTTACCTGTTCGGATTATTCATGATTTGGAACAACTTATGAGAGGCTTCTTATGGTGTCAAGGTGAAATGAAGAAAGGTAAGGCTAAAGTTGCTTGGGACTCTGTTTGTACTCCATTTTATGAAGGTGGACTTGGTATTCGTAAGCTTTCTGACTTTAATATTGCGTTAATGGTTTCACATATCTGGTGTATTCTCACTCGTAAAGAGTCTTTATGTGTCAAATGGATTTATTCTTACAAGTTAAAGGATCGAAGTTTCTGGGACGTTCCATGTATAGGTGATATGAGTTGGGGCTGGAGAAAATTTCTACAGATTAGACCACGCATTCGTCAATTTATTTGGTACAAGATTAATAATGGTAGATTGGCTTCCATGTGGTTTGACAAATGGGCAGATTTATGTCCGTTACGGGATGTTCTTTCGTTTCGAAGTATTACAAGATCGGGGCTCTCTCTATCTAATAAGGTAAGGGATCTTATTACTGATGGTATTTGGCAGTGGCCGCATGATTGGTATGCTAGATTTCCAAACATTGTCTCAATCCCGGTCCCTGTTATTAATGATGCTCAGGATGATGATTTGATGTGGCGGGATATAAATGGGGGTCTACATCCTTTTTCAGTTTCTTTAGCTTGGGACTCCATTTGGGATAGGGCGTTGATGGTTGATTGGTATCATGATGTTTGGTTTGCTCATTGTATTCCTCGTCACTCCATCCACTTGTGGTTAGTGGTTAGAAGAAAATTGAAGACACAAGATCGGCTTAGGCAGTGGGATGTTGGCCCTTTGGTGGATCTAAGCCTTCTTCGATGTCTGTTGTGTAACTTGGTGCCGGATTCTCATGACCATCTTTTCTTTGAATGTTCTTATTCTATGCAGGTTTGGTCTAAGGTTCGGGTCCTATGTGATATGGATAGCATTCCCCCTCGGATTGATGATATTTTAGCCTATGTTATTCCAATTTCTAAGGGAAAGTCATGTCCTAGCATCTTTGCCCGTCTTGTGTTGGCTGCTACTACGTACTTTATATGGATGGAACGTAATTCAAGACTTTTCAAGAAAAAGCTGTTGGCCGTTGATCAGATTGTTCAACTTATTTGTGGTACTATTCGGTTGAAGTTGATTTCATTTCGTTTTAAGAAATTGTCTACCAGGTCGAGTTTGCTGCTAGACAAATGGAGGGTGCCGAGCTCTAGAGTTCTTCATGAAGGGAGTGTCGGGTGAGGGTTGTACTCTTTTCTCCTTGTCCAAGGTTTTTCCCACTGGGTTTTCTTTGGCAAGGTTTTTTAAGGAGGAAGACTCATTTGGATATCATTTGCTCCTTTCGTGCTATTGGTGGAAGCTGACGACAATGTGTGATTTCGTGTTTGCATCTTGGTTTCTTTCTAGTTTACTTGCATTGTAGTTCTAGATTAGTTTGTGTTTATGCCATGACATATTCACGTGTTAACATGCTGCCTGTAGCATGCGGTTAATGTGGTATCTTAGCCACATTCCTTTGTACTTCAACGCTTTTTTGGTTAATTTATTTACCGGGGAAATCCTTTACCAAAAAAAAATTCATCTTATTTAATAAGTTGATATTTCTGTAAACAAAATAGATAAAATTACTTATTCCATGTCTTGTGTTTTGCATTCAGGCCATGTAAGACACTACATCATCTTTGTCTAATCCTGAGTTCAAGCCTACGGAAATTTGGGTTGGGGTTAATCCAACACCTACTGAGGTTGAGGTTTTGCCAGCACCTACTGTGGTTGAGGTGATTCTAACACCCACTGAGGTTGAGGTTTTACCAACACCTAGTGAGGTTTTGATAGAAGTTAAACCAAGGCCTACTGAGGTTTTGTTAGAAGTTAAACCAAGGCCTACTGAGGTGGTGGTTGAATTTCCTCGTCATTTATCCACTACTTCTCCCACAGAAGTAGTGGTAATGACAACCAGGAAACCCAAATCCTCAAGGAACTAAAGCTAGGTCGTTATGTCATTAGAATAAAATGTCTGTGGTATATTGTCATGATGTTAGGTGTTAATCTGAATGTATGATTGTATTCCATATGAACTATGTTTGTCCTATGTTATTTCATAATATGTGGTGACATTTGTTGTGTTACATTTATCATGCTATGGAATTTACATGGATTATGTGATATGTATGTGAGTATATATCAAGTGTATCTGTGCTATCTAAGCAGGAAAATGTCGATCACCGAAGAACAACAACTACAACTTGATCTTGCACTTGTTCCACTCAGTGCCAGGCTGCCACCTGCAGAGAACAATTCTCGTCTGAAAGACGACTTTGATCCAACTTTGGAAGCTTTTAAAGTCGAAATGGATATACTGGACATGTCACCGATAAAGTATGCCTTACGAGCTACCGCATCAGTTCCTAAAGTATATATGCACGAATTTTGGACAACAACAACATCTCACAAGGAAAACAATTATCAAAGAAGATTATCACCTCCATGCTCAACAAGACGAACATGACACTTGACTTGAGTCAATTTAGGCAATTGTTCGAGTTCCCTAGGTTAGCAAAAGGAGAACACTATGTGCCTAACCTAGATACAGATGAAATGCTTAGAGTAATTCGAGCTCTGAACTATGAGGGTGAAATCCTTAATCTATCTCAGTTTTCCATTTCACACATCGGGCAACCGTGGAAAGCAATTTTCACTATACTCATCAAGTGTCTAACGTCAAAGGCTCATGGATCAGACACAATGAGACCCCCTAATGATCAAGTATTTTGGGGACTCTACACTGGATCTAAAGTGGATTACGCACTATTACTTTGGGATGAATTTTTCCATCAATTCACTAGCACCAAGAAGAAGTCTTTGCATCTTCCATTTCCTCGGTTCACAAAGCTCATAATCCATTACTTCATGAAGAGTGACCCAGCCATTGATACTCGTGGGAATTTCTTCTACCATACCTAAGATAGAGACAATGTGATGGAATATATGACTGCTGATAATCAATTTACAAAGTACTCACTACGTCCAGCTCTCGTGCCCGATGAAATGATCAATAAAGGGATCAAGGACAGTGAACCATACAAATAGATGCTCAGAGACATTGAAGCATAGATTAAAAGAGCAAATGAAACTCCTTCAGATCAACAAACAGGTAAACGGAAGAATAGGACAGCCAAGCGCCAAAAGACTTCTTCATCCAAGGATAAAGGAACAGGGAAAGAGCAACTCTATGATGAAGATGAAGAAGAAGTAGATGAGATGATCAGAACTGGTGATGAAGAGCAAGAGCTTAGACAAAGGTCAAAGAAGTCGAAGAAAGCCAAAGGTACAGAAAACCAGGTTGATGCAGATGAACCAATTCAAGAAACCATCTCTCAAGCCAAACAGCTGCGTCTCACCCTTCAGCAGAGCAGAGAGGAGGCCTTCGCGAAATCCAAGGGTTCAGGCTCTACAAGCGTTGATGATTAGATGAATTTGGCAACCCTGATGACGACACTCACCTTTATGACGACCTTTATGAAGACCCTCATGATGAACACATCGGCACCTTCAACTTTGAAACCCTTGAGCATAGTGAGGAGGGTGGTGGTAGTGACAACACAGAAATAGAAACACTATACCACGATGCCAATATCACCACATCATTATCGGAAGCAACTTGCACTTTGATCACAGAGGATGCTCATACCACTCTCATTCCAGCAACTCAAATTCAAAGTAAGTCTACTTCTGGTTTTGATAATGTAATGTGATATCTTAATCCTGAAGGTGAAGGTGTTGAAGTAACAAATACCGATCCCTCGACGAATGAGAATATGGTGGACGTTCCTATCACTTCAATGACAACAAGTACCATTCCACCATTCATTCCCCCGGTAATCAGCACTGTCATCACACCTACTTCATCCAACAAACACCTCCTCCACCACCAATCATCAGCACGGTTGTGACAACCATTCCCTCGGTTGAACCCACAATCGAACAACCAGTATCAACTACCACCCCACAACTTGTATCATCCACAATCCCTCTAACACTAGTGGTTATACCTCCACCTCCTATAGAACAACTAGTATCATCCACCTCCCAAACGATCATTACAATACCTCCATCAACATCTGAACAACCTGTACTGTGACAATCCGTCAATTTATGGTTGATATTTTATTCTCGAATATTATTTAAAAACATTATTTTAATGTTACAATATGAACTCACATATTTTTGGGAAGAAATTTGGATTTACATCTTGGAGTAGCATCGACTACGTCTAAACCGGAGGATTCAACGTTACGTGCTTGCGTTTACATACACCGTCCTTGGTGACAGTCCGACATTTCAGAAAATAAATTTGTCCATGAATATTATTTTGGAGTTTTAAATTTGTGTTGGTTCATAAACTCACAAATTTACGAGAAAAGACTAGGACTTACGATTTTATTTTAACGTCTTTTACGACTAAACCGGAAACCTTAGGATTACGTATTTACGTTTTCGAACTCCGTTTTTGATGAAACAATTTTTATTAGATTCGTTTTGTGACGTTGATTCATAATTTATAAAAACGTTTTTCGTAAAACGACCCGAGGGCACGCAAATCAAGGAAAACTAGAATCGAGGAGTACCCGTAAATAAATGGGATGAGACAAGTGGGACACTTGTCCCACCCCACTCAATATGGACGGCCAACACCATAAGGTGTCACTTATTTAGCTTAAACTAGCCTTACACGTGTCTCATTTAGCTTAAAAGTTAAGCCTTATTCCATCAAAACCACAAACACAAACCACTTGCTCTTATTTCTTACATGCAAAACCACACATTTCACTCTCATCTTCCCATTTGTGTCGTCCCATATCATCAACCAAAACACCCCAATTGATCCAAATTTAACCACAAACATATGTTATAATTAACATATGTTAATCTCCATCCAAAAAGATGAAGATTGGTGTAAGTTATAACATCAAAGGAGGAGTTTCCATGGAGTATTAGGGCTGATTTTCCACAAGGTTTCTATGAAGAATGGTGGTCATGAAGGTGGTCTTGGTGCATCACAAGTTTCTCCATCAAAAACCATGTCCAAATCATAACCTACATCAACTTGGTGGTATAAAGATTGTCCTCCTCAACTTCTTGTTAATTTGATTATGTAAACATGTATTTTATTTCCTATTGTATATGTTTATGATGATTATATGATGATAAAAATGTTATGTGGGGATTTGTTGTTGATAATCATGGATAAAAAGGTGAAAAACCATAAGAAACAAGGTTAAAATCTTGGTTAAATTTGATGGTTGTATAAAACAGTAAAGAAGTAAGTCATAAACTGATAAAATGATGAAGTGGAATAGATTTACAGTAAGCTATGGGTCTTGTACACATGTGAGAGTTGTCCATGCAATGGAATCAAAATAATGAGTGAGATATGATCAAAACAAGTTTAAGATACAAATCTGAAGTTACAGTTTTAGACGATTTTTAGAAAATATTTAGAAGATGATTCAACAGTAGCTATAAAAGCGTTAAATGTAGCACATATCATGTAGTTTATGTGATAAAAATTTGAGCTTCTATCTCCATATAGAACTCAAGATATGGCAGTTTTGGTGATGATGAAGTTAAAAATCAGATTTTTGGAAATTAAAGAATAATACTATTATATAAGCACTCACATTTTAATATATAAAATGTAAAATAAAAACCCACTAACTTATAAAACTTATTTGTATAAATATATATAAAAGGTTAATCAAATTGATAAATTATATAAATGGTGGTGAAATAATGTTTATAAGTAATAAAAACTATAAACATGATTTTTACGACTTTTTCGGCTATTGCCGTAGAATTAACGTTTTTGTTAAATAAAACTTAGATGGTTGGACCCGTCTAATGAAAACTTTATAAAACTTATATACTGATATATAGACATGTATAACAAGTAAAAAAAACCGATAAAACCCGAACTATAGGGCATACGGACATTAACGAGCTAAGTAAACATATTGGACTAATACTTGGACTAATAAATGGACTAAATAGGATAAAAACTTGTAAAAAGAATCTATTGGGCTTAACCCATTTAGGCCCAACTTGTAAAGTTTAAATACTGATAATATAAGTGTAAAAAGGATTAAAACAAGTTAAGAACTTATAATAGGCTTATTGAACCTAAAACACGTAAATGGGTAAAACGAGAAAACTGGTATAAAAGTTATCGACACATAGCACAAAAATGAGTAAATAAGAATATGTAAACCCACTTGATCATCATATATATATATAATCATCATATGTATACATAATTGATATTTTTATAAAGTCATTGGACAAACGTCTAAGACCGATTATTATTTGTCTAGGTTTCCGTGATTGAAGCACGTACCGTACGTCCGAATTGCCGATAACCCGCCTTCCCACATCAACGTGAGTTCATAGCCTCGCACTCTTTTAAATGTTTTTATAAATGCTTTATAAACCCGCGAGGGAGATAACATGTTAGTTTTTATAAACTTAGGACACCATTTGTCCCGATTGTTTGTTTATTGATTTTGGACCCGAATGATTGAATGACCCGATTGTATGACCCGATAAATGATTAATGGACCCGATAGATGAAATCAAATGGATTATTAAAGTTAGGTTATGTCACTAAAAGTCCCATTAGCATGAATTGTGAACTACCGGGAGTTGGTAGACGCTTATGCATTTAATAGTACTATTTGGGGACGATCACCCCAGTTCGCGCCTTGACAGTTGATCCCCGTCGTGCCACATTGATTGGTAAGCGAATTAATGTATGAGAAGATTTCCATAGCGTGACCTTTGTGACGACACGCTACTTTAGATGGGCAAAATTGGTATCGGGTTAGCTACCCGTTTTGGTTTAGTAAGGTAACAATGTCATGCGGCTTATAATAATCCAAGTTAACAAAATAATAATAGACGCTCCGAATTACGATGTATTGCCTGACTAGCAATACAGGGTCATACTATTGATATTATGATTGTATTTTGGTTTTCATAACCATATTCATATAACGGTTTTTATTGGATTTTATACAACGTCATAAGACGTATTGTATGATGTTTTTACGACATTGGCTCGTATAATAATTTTTAAGGCAAATGTCTATATTATGATTTTCGATAAGGATTTATATAAAATGACTTTGGCTATTTTATGGCCTATTACAAAGATTTGTATAAAACGATTTTGTCTATTTTACGGCCTATTACAATGATTTGTACGAATTGATTTTTGGTACTAATTTTATACCAAAGTTATATTGATGGAATTTATTAAACTCTATGAATTCACTCGGCGTTATCGCTGACCTTTTCTTTTAACATGTTTTATCTCAGGTACTTGAAGGCAATTCTCGGGAAGACAACAAGAATTCATGGCCCGCACTTAAACAATATTTTCCATTCAAAATACTTGTAAAACTTTGTACGAAATGTAATGACTTGGGACCTATGTAACTTTGATGTTTATGAATGGAAATGATTTATTATTAAACGACGCGATTTTTTATGCGTTGTCTATGATGTGAGTAATGTGCTATCCCGTAACACCAACTAGTCTTCCGCTGAACTGAGTTGTATAAATTTGGGGGTGTTACAGTTTGGTACCAGAGCTCTCGTTATAGAGAACGAAAGATTTTTAAAACTAAGGTTTTGAATAAAACATTTCGAAATCTTTTAACTATAAACATTTTTCTAAAATGTCTAAAAATCTTTTGACTATAACAGTGCCGAAGAATTCCCGAGTTACCGACAAGGCCAAGACTGAGAAGTGTTATTTTAATATATATATAACTTGGATTATATATATATATATGATGTAATTTTATTACATGATTGTTTGATGATTAATTTGATTTTTATACGAGGTATTTATACGACGTCGATTGTCACAAGTAACCCTAACTCCCCTAGTAAATTAATCGAAGCTATTCTCGTAGGAATTCTAGCTATTCTTGATCTAAACCAAGTTGCGGATATTTATGATCCCAACAAATGGTTGATATTCGTAGAAATGTAGGTATTAGTTGATTGCGATATTGAAAAAGAATTGGCGAGATTAAAACTGATATCGATGTCATGACGATCTTTCCTTATAGAGTGGAGTTTGACAAAACGTTACCACCTAGAAAGATGTCATCTGATTCGTTGTCATCCAATTCTCAAATTGAAATCGAAAGGGTGAATGTTGCACTTGAGGCTGTTATTGGAACCATTACCCAAAAGCCTCATGCCACTAATACCTTTCCGAGAAGTCTAGTTGAATGATCAAGTCATTTCATATTAATGACTCATTTGATAATTGTTGTTGTAAGAGCTAATAGGATTGGAAATTAAGTGTTGATTCATATTGAGATTGTATTGCCTTTACAAGGCCGAAGAATAAGATTGAAAGTATTGGAGAATGAAGTAGGATATCGAATTGAGTATAAAATTGGTTGAAACTTGAATGAAGTAAAATTTAACTTGTATTGGAATATGAGATTGTTAAGAGGGAATCGTTAAGTTTTGTGATTGAATTATAAGGTTTTAATTGATTGTTGATTCGTATTAAGGGTTGTTCCTAGGCCACTGTCCACTAACGAGGATGCCTAGTGTCCAAGAAATAAATTGAAGAAATCTTCTTCTGAATTGAGACCGATGGATCTTCTGGGACATGTGGAACACCTAATGACTCTTGTAGATTAGTATTCATTGTGGTATCTTTTAAAAATAATCCCTAACTTAACTGAGATATCAGTTGGTAGGATGAGTTCTGAGAATTGTATGACATAGTGACACGTAATGTGTTACGGTACAATTTTGACTTGTTTGTGATTAATGGAAAGACTACCTTTGATTGCTAAATTCTACATGTATCGATGTTATCTATCCTTTATTGCTTCATCCTAATGTTCGCATTAGTGAGACAACCATTGAACAAGTACCCATCTCGATTTGAGTTATGTTGTGCATTATTCTTTTGAGTGCCATCGAGATCATGAACCTCATGATTATTTGGCTAAGCTCATTTCCTATCATATCGTAGTTAATTCTTGGTAAACAAGCTTTCATCACTCTTTTGCAGATCACTCATTGTTTTTATAAAAGATAAAACAGTATTCCTTGAGAAAAATTGAATTTTCATCACTAAAAGGATTACTCAAAGTAAGATTTATAAGTGATTGTTATCGAAATGAAGTTGTTTATAAAACATCTTGGAAAACCTAATTGTTTTCATAACAAAGAAAGTGTTTGTAAATTTATTCTTGATTCTTATTTAAGAATTAAGCATGAAAATGTTATTATTATAAACATGATGATAAAGTTTTGACAAACTGAGTATTGCATCGTTAATCTTGAAATTGTATATAGTTGCGCGCCTACATACAATTTGGAATGGACTATGCAAGGCTGATTAGTAGTCACCATAAAACTGATTAATAAACACTACATTTCCTTTGAAGATTGTGAAAGACTAAAATTTTATGAGATCTGCAAGAAGTGAAAAATAGGGACATAATGATAGAAGACATCTACATATGTGCCCGTGCTATCTATTCTTCTGAGTCAAATTTACTCATCTGTGGAAATTGTCTTATTTGACGATTGACAATTCTTTCTTGTCCAATTCTCCCGTAGTGAGATCCTTAGGAAAAGTATCTGATTACCGAGTGTTGATACCCGACTGGATGAATTGACGTTCTTATCATTTCTTATGATTTGATTTCATTTGAATGACCTGGGTAACGATCCGAGGAGCTTTCGAATGCGTACTCAAATTATGAAAACATGGAATATACTTATATTCGTTAAGTGTTTTCGTCTGTATCTGATTTGAAATTCTCTCGCGTAGATTTTGCGTTGACCTTACTCTTTAGATGAAAGTTATGTCTCCAGATATCCTTGAACTTGTGAAGGATTATGAATTATTATTAGTCTTTTGAGAAGTTCACATCTTATCGACGGCAACAAAAACTGAAAAGTTGATAATGCCGGTAGAATGGATTGATTGATTATGACATGACGATATTGTCTTAATTGATGGGAACTCGAGTAGAATTTCCCTAAAAGATAAGATGTTGATTATCAAAAGTGATCTAAATAATTCTTGATGGATGATTTTATCCTGCATTAAGACTTGAAATTATACCATGAATGGTTGTGAACTAGTTATAGATATTATAATCTAGAACGAACCTAGTATGTATTTATTAAAAGATGTTTATCTTATCTGAAACTTTAGGAGGTATTTGTTGGTGAACTACCTAGACTTTCGCCACTAAGGCAAGTTGAATTTGGTATTGGTTATATTTCCGGTGCTGCACTTGTGACTTGTGCACTGTACGTCAGCACCATCTGAATTTAAGGAATTACCGTACAACTGAGAAAGTTGTCGGAGAAAGATATTATTATACCAAGCCTGTCATCCTGAAGAGCTATGGTGTTATCTTTCCTTATATTTATAGATTACTGTGACTGAGTAAATTGACAATCGAAAACGATATCCATAACTCGAAATGGAAGATTTGTTCGATCATTTACAAGGTTCTAGCGTATGTTTTAAAGATTTGATCCATAGCATGGTTATCCTCAAATTCGCATCTGCGAAAGAGATTATCTATTCCAATCACTACATCCGGTACTTGTAATGAACATTATGAGTTTCACGTAGTGACGTTTAGATTGACTAATGCACAAGTAGTATTCATAAATTTGGTGAATCACGTGTGTAGGCTGTAATTTGATAAATTCATGCTCATGATCATTAAGGACTATTTATTTGTTTGTTTATAAGAATGAGAATAAGGTTAATAATTAATTATAGATTTCCCTGAACTGGCCGAACAATAAAAACATGTGTCTTGAATATTTGACATGTGATTTAAGACTTGAACCTTTACATGATTTAACCGTGTGATTAATAAATAATGGAAGCTATATTGACTTTTCAAAGATTAGAACCATTAACGCTTAAGGATTTAAAACTTAATCCTTTACATAAAATGACCATTGGATTAATAATGGTAAGATGTATGCATATAGACTCTTTAAAAATTAAGAGCCCTTTTAAGACTTTGGATTTTACCAAAAAAGAATTGGAAATATGTTTTGACAAATGTTTTAACAAAGGATTTTTAAAGGGATTATTCCCTTATACACAAACCATTTAACTAAACTTCTGTTTAGGGGTAAATGTTTGTGTATACCTCAAGATAACTTAAGAAGAATTGAGTAAAACCATTTATACCATAATCTGAAAACTTAAAACGACAATTTTTGCTTTTCAAACTAAGAAAACTTTGACCAAGTATAAACAAAGGTTTTTCGAACATTGACGAAATCTTATTAAATATTTTCGATAAATCAACTAAAATCTAATTAATTAAATTCAACTTTATTTTGAACATTTTATATAATTGGTCGAACTAAGAAATTTAAACTTTTAACGTTTACGTTTCATGAAAATTTAATAATTATTATTTAATTAATTATAATAATTATCGACGCTTTAGACGCCGGATTGAGAAAAACTGATAAAAATGATAGTTGAGACGAAACTGAAACATAAAGAATATGAAGAAAGAATTTTGAATAAATAAAGTTATGATATTTATTTCATCAGGAGAAAGTGAACGTAATTACTGACGCTTAATATAGAAAGAATATCTGAGTAAATTGTGGACATGATACTTATATCATCATGAGAAGTGAATATAAATACCGACACATTATGTATAAAGGATAAAAGAATCAATTAGGACATGTTCCTTAATAATGAAGGTGCAAAATAAATTGCCGAGCAATATAAAAATAAACGATGTTTGTAAAAAAAAGATAATATAAATAGTGAAGGGTTTCACGGCTAATGTGAACCAACAGATTTGAGAAGCCAATGGCGTTAAATATTTTTAAAAGACCACATGTGATTGTCTGAATGTGGAAGATTGTGAGATATAGTTATGTTGGAATTTGTAAGTATAAGTATTCTATTTATATCATTTATGACTAGAAGTATCTTTGTCTGAAGAAGTTGTACTAATGGTAAATTATGAAGGCAGACATCGCCTCATACATTAGTAAACGTCTAGCTATTGCAAAGGTCATCATCTGAATTTGATTCGATTTGGGTCATCGTCGACAGACTGACCAAATCTGCTAATATCATTCCCGTTAATGATAAATGCAAAAGAGTTGTGTAAACATGGTGTGCCGTATCGATCATCTCTATCAAGATCCTTGATTCGCATCAAATTTCTTGAGATTTGCTCAGAAGTCATTGTGAACGAATCTTGATGAGAATACTATGTACCACCCCAAATCGAAGGGATGAGGTAAAGTAACGATACAAAATACTATAAGTGTTGTTTTATGTTTGAATGATTGACCTTTGGTAATGGACCGTATAATCGTTTTTCCTTTGGAAGAATTATCATTGATAATCATCGTATTAGGATCGAGATCGAATCTTGTTAAGATCTAAATCTTAGAGCATTTGTAAGCAGGAGTTGAGATAAAGACATCCGACATACACCCATTGTGAGTTGGACGTGTCTCTTAGGTTTAAGGTTTCCTATGATGGCGAACCTATTCTTGCAAAATACCCGACCCGCGAGATCTGAATGATTGCTGAAATTAGGAATTGATTATTGACTGCCGATAGTGGGCAAGAGGTTATGTGAATGTGAAATGTAGATCTTGAAGTGCCAAATGGGTAGCGAAGTTATGCCACTATTTTAAACTTGGAAAAATGAATTCATGATCTGACAAATCATGGGATATAAGTCCCCGTTGTATGGGACCATTGAGATGTTGTAAAAGATGGGTTTGAAAGGCATATAAGCTGGATCTACCCTAGGACTTCAAAGACTGCGTGAATTATGTTTCGTATATCGAACTTGATGGAATATCTATCAAGTGAAATTCTGATTATTCTTAATAGAGCTTAGATCGGCGAAAAGTTGCATTCATCAAAAACCCGTGAACATCATGGACAGAGAAAGTAAGTCAACATTAAGCCTGATCTTATTCCCGTAGTTATGTTTGATAGAAACTCGCGTATTGTAATGAATTACACTTGTGAGAAAAGACCGAATGTGGAGGAAATACCCACATGGCTTAAACTCTATAAGAAGCGAGTAGTAAGGTAAGATGATCTTTGAGGACAAAGATCCTGTTTAGGGGTAAATGCTGTGACAATCCGTCAATTTATGGTTGATATTTTATTCTCGAATATTATTTAAAAACATTATTTTAATGTTACAATATGAACTCACATATTTTTGGGAAGAAATTTGGATTTACATCTTGGAGTAGCATCGACTACGTCTAAACCGGAGGATTCAACGTTACGTGCTTACGTTTACATACACCGTCCTTGGTGACAGTCCGACATTTCAGAAAATAAATTTGTCCATGAATATTATTTTGGAGTTTTAAATTTG
Organism: Glebionis coronaria; assembly: GCA_025667525.1. Lineage (NCBI taxonomy): Eukaryota > Viridiplantae > Streptophyta > Magnoliopsida > Asterales > Asteraceae > Glebionis > Glebionis coronaria. The sequence goes on along the minus strand of CM046878.1, from coordinate 456,153,125 downwards.
TGTTGGTTCATAAACTCACAAATTTACGAGAAAAGACTAGGACGTACGATTTTATTTTAACGTCTTTTACGACTAAACCGGAAACCTTAGGATTACGTATTTACGTTTTCGAACTCCGTTTTTGATGAAAATTTTTTTATTAGATTCGTTTTGTGACGTTGATTCATAATTTATAAAAAACGTTTTTCGTAAAACGACCCGAGGGCACGCAAATCGAGGAAAACTAGAATCGAGGAGTACCCGTAAATAAATGGGATGAGACAAGTGGGACACTTGTCCCACCCCACTCAATATGGACGGCCAACACCATAAGGTGTCACTTATTTAGCTTAAACTAGCCTTACACATGTCTCATTTAGCTTAAAAGTTAAGCCTTATTTCATCAAAACCACAAACACAAACCACTTGCTCTTATTTCTTACATGCAAAACCACACATTTCACTCTCATCTTCCCATTTGTGCCGTCCCATATCATCAACCAAAACACCCCAATTGATCCAAATTTAACCACAAACATATGTTATAATTAACATATGTTAATCTCCATCCAAAAAGATGAAGATTGGTGTAAGTTATAACATCAAAGGAGGAGTTTGCATGGAGTATTAGGGCTGATTTTCCACAAGGTTTCTATGAAGAATGGTGGTCATGAAGGTGGTCTTGGTGCATCACAAGTTTCTCCATCAAAAACCATGTCCAAATCATAACCTACATCAACTTGGTGGTATAAAGATTGTCCTCCTCAACTTCTTGTTAATTTGATTATGTAAACATGTATTTTATTTCCTATTGTATATGTTTATGATGATTATATGATGATAAAAATGTTATGTGGGGATTTGTTGTTGATAATCATGGATAAAAAGGTGAAAAACCATAAGAAACAAGGTTAAAATCTTGGTTAAATTTGATGGCTGTATAAAACAGTAAAGAAGTAAGTCATAAACTGATAAAATGATGAAGTGGAATAGATTTACAGTAAGCTATGGGTCTTGTACACATGTGAGAGTTGGCCATGCAATGGAATCAAAATAATGAGTGAGATATGATCAAAACAAGTTTAAGATACAAATCTGAAGTTACTGTTTTGGACGATTTTTAGAAAATATTTAGAAGATGATTCAACAGTAGCTATAAAAGAGTTAAATGTAGCACATATCATGTAGTTTATGTGATAAAAATTTGAGCTTCTATCTCCATATAGAACTCAAGATATGGCAGTTTTGGTGATGATGAAGTTAAAAATCAGATTTTTGGAAATTAAAGAATAATACTATTATATAAGGGAGGTGATTTGCACACTCCCTTAACTGATTGTGACACTCCAAAATGAATGTGTCTTGACATATATGTCCTTATGTCTTGTTTACTCATGTCCACTCTACAGGGGTATAAATGTCTATACATGATACTTTTGAGTGTCCCAATCAATTAAGGGAGTGTGCAAATCACCTCCCATTATATAAGCACTCACATTTTAATATATAAAATGTAAAATAAAAACCCACTAACTTATAAAACTTATTTATATAAATATATATAAAAGGTTAATCAAATGGATAAATTATATAAATGGTGGTGAAATAATGTTTATAAGTAATAAAAACTATAAACATGATTTTTACGACTTTTTCGGCTATTGCCGTAGAATTAACGTTTTTGTTAAATAAAACTTAGATGGTTGGACCCGTCTAATGAAAACTTTATAAAACTTATATACTGATATATAGACATGTATAACAAGTAAAAAAAAACCGATAAAACCCGAACTATAGGGCATACGGACATTAACGAGCTAAGTAAACATATTGGACTAATACTTGGACTAATAAATGGACTAAATAGGATAAAAACTTGTAAAAAGAATCTATTGGGCTTAACCCATTTAGGCCCAACTTGTAAAGTTTAAATACTGATAATATAAGTGTAAAAAGGATTAAAACAAGTTAAGAACTTATAATAGGCTTATTGAACCTAAAACACGTAAATGGGTAAAACGAGAAAACTGGTATAAAAGTTATCGACACATAGCACAAAAATGAGTAAATGAGAATATGTAAACCCACTTCATCATCATATATATATATAATCATCATATGTATACATAATTGATATTTTTATAAAGTCATTGGACAAACGTCTAAGACCGATTATTATTTGTCTAGGTTTCCGTGATTGAAGCACGTACCGTACGTCCGAATTGCCGATAACCCGCCTTCCCACATCAACGTGAGTTCATAGCCTCGCACTCTTTTAAATGTTTTTATAAATGCTTTATAAACCCGCGAGGGAGATAACATGTTAGTTTTTATAAACTTAGGACACCATTTGTCCCGATTGTTTGTTTATTGATTTTGGACCCGAATGATTGAATGACCCGATTGTATGACCCGATAAATGATTAATGGACCCGATAGATGAAATCAAATGGATTATTAAAGTTAGGTTATGTCACTAAAAGTCCCATTAGCATGAGTTGTGAACTACCGGGAGTTGGTAGACGCTTATGCATTTAATAGTACTATTTGGGGACGATCACCCCAGTTCGCGCCTTGACGGTTGATCCCCGTCGTGCCACATTGATTGGTAAGCGAATTAATGTATGAGAAGATTTCCATAGCGTGACCTTTGTGACGACACGCTACTTTAGATGGGCAAAATTGGTATCGGGTTAGCTACCCGTTTTGGTTTAGTAAGGTAACAATGTCATGCGGCTTATAATAATCCAAGTTAACAAAATAATAATAGACGCTCCGAATTACGATGTATTGCCTGACTAGCAATACAGGGTCATACTATTGATATTATGATTGTATTTTGGTTTTCATAACCATATTCATATAATGGTTTTTATTGGATTTTATACAACGTCATAAGACGTATTGTATGATGTTTTTACGACATTGGCTCGTATAATAATTTTTAAGGCAAATGCCTATATTATGATTTTCGATAAGGATTTATATAAAATGACTTTGGCTATTTTATGGCCTATTACAAAGATTTGTATAAAACGATTTTGGCTATTTTACGGCCTATTACAATGATTTGTACGAATTGATTTTTGGTACTAATTTTATACCAAAGTTATATTGATGGAATTTATTAAACTCTATGAATTCACTCGGCGTTATCGCTGACCTTTTCTTTTAACATGTTTTATCTCAGGTACTTGAAGGCAATTCTCGGGAAGACAACAAGAATTCATGGCCCGCACTTAAACAATATTTTCCATTCAAAATACTTATAAAACTTTGTACGAAATGTAATGACTTGGGACCTATGTAACTTTGATGTTTATGAATGGAAATGATTTATTATTAAATGACGCGATTTTTTATGCGTTGTCTATGATGTGAGTAATGTGCTATCCCGTAACACCAACTAGTCTTCCGCTGAACTGAGTTGTATAAATTTGGGGGTGTTACATGTACCATCTACATCCTATCTCATAATCAATGACGAAGTCATTCAGAACCTTCAAAAGCAATTGGAGGTTCAGGAAAAACAGATTGAAAAGCTGAATAGAAGTATCACTAAGCCTGATACAAAAGCCTTTAGAGAGCAGAAACGTGAAGAGTCTAAACTCCAAGAGGTATACGGCAGCGTCAAAGACCTTGAAAGACAGCATAAAGAATTTCATGAAGAAAAGGAAGAACGTGACAAAGAAAATGCTGCCTTTATTGGGTCCATTAATGATACTATGACCAACATCATTCAACGTGAAGTGAAGTCATATGTTGATAAGGCGCTACCAACTACTCTATTCAGTACAGGTTTATCTGATCTTCAATTGATGCAATTATTGCAAACCCGACTAAACAATATCGGGTCTGATAAAACGAATACAAAACAAAAACTTTTGCAATATCTCAACAAGGCTATCATTTAAAACACACCTGATGATGAATCTGATGACTCTGAACAGCCCGAAAATGAGGATGAGGAAGTCAATGATGAAGATAAGGAAGTGAATAATGAGGAGGAAGAGGATGACGGTAAGGAAAATACTAATACGAATAAGGAAGAGGATGAGGATGAAGAAGAGGACGATGAAGAAGAGGATGAGGATGACGGAGGAGGATGAAGATGAGGATACTGATGGGGATGAGGATGAGGATGATGATGATGATAATACTGACGGGAATGGAATTAGAAAGGGTGATAAGGAAGAAAATACGGGTAAAAGTGGTGAAGAGTCAAATAAGGGTGAAGATGATAAGGAAACTGAGAAAGGTGTTGAGGAAGAAGAAGAAAGTGTAGCTGGAACTAAAGAAAAGACTGTGGATGCAGAACAAACGGAGAGTGACAGCACATTCATCTCCATCGAATCTCAGTCCAAAGACACAGGTATGTCTACTAAACCGGTTTCTACTACTATCTCTCATATAGAACATGTAGAACCTATGCATGAAGACGAACCTCCAGTGTCTATGCATGAAACCAGACCCATCGTGTCTATGCATGAAGATGAAATTCCAGTGCCAGACGAACAACAATCCACACCTCCTGCAGATCAGCATCATTCTAACATGGAAGTCGAAGACTTAAATGTACCAGAACCGACTTTTGCTGAATCTCTTATGATAGACGAGAGTGTATAGGAGCAATTCTGGCTTACCAATGCAGCACCACAACTTCCTTTCGCCACATCAACAGAGATCGAGCTTACTCAATTCATCAACAATCCAATCGAATTCTCGGCGTTCCTAAGGTATACTCACGGAAAACCCACCATGACTCCGGATCTTCTCACAATGACAGTCGCAGATGTGAATTTCTTTGACACAATGAAGATCAGCAATAATGATGTTGAATATCACATCAATGAGCTTGCGAAGGCCATGAAAGTGACGACTTCCAGTATTCAGAATCCAGTATTATAGCCTCTCACACCCACAGTTATTGCCGGTTCTATCCCAACGGAATATTTCGTCTGTCATGATCTCGAGTATCTAGAAAACGGCGCGAAAAAATACGATACGTCACTTACCATGGCAAGGCTATAAATCTGGAGAATGTACCTTGGATTTAAGACAAAGTACCTGATGCTATATGGCGAAGAAAGTTTCTATAATTCTACGACCCCTTCGCAACACTTGGAATTTCTCATTGGAATTCAAAGAAGAGATTAGCGTACAACCACTTCAATCGTGACAAACCCGGTTCTCTTATCATCTCATATCGTCGAATAATAAGCATACAAGAAGCCACCACTATGACGGTATTCGGTTATGATTACTTGAATCTAATCCAGATCAAACGCGATGACCAGAAAGAATACAAAATCGATGAAAGTGACCTTCAGTACCTTCGCCTTGAAGACATTGAAGACCTTCTTATGATATTGGTTCAAGAAAAGGCCGCTCACTTAGATACTGACATCGTCATTGCATTAAGTTCAAACATCCGTCAATTTACTCGAAAGATCGTCATCAGAAGACGAGTTGAACATTTCCAACTTGGTGTGGAGAGTTTCTAACAGAAGCTTAACCTGCAACGTCCCCACACTACTCCGCTCAGTCAATACCATAAGGATAAATTGCTTACATGGGGACTATGAAACCGGAAGCAGTAATATTTTATCCGGACGAAACAAGAGTCATGCAGTTCATGAGATTTTTTGAACTACATAAATTTAGTGATGCCACACTCAAACACGTTTGTGATGCTTTTCCTCAATGTCGGACACCAGCTTCCAACAGTAACGTATATATGGACAGACCAATGCAAGACAAGTGCTAAGTATGCGATAAAGAAGATCGAGGAAACGTTATGGAAGCGCTGGTTGATAAGAAGTTTGGGACGATTCGTAGGTGGAAGACCATACGGAGCTCACTACAGGTTCACGGAACGATCTATTTAATTATGGATCGTCTTCTATCAGGTCAACTCCATATGTTTGTCATTGTGAATATGTTAATATATGTATAATAGGTTTTTGTGGCATAGTTGTAGTGTAAAAGTATGATATTTTTCAAGAATTTCTCACGAGATTCAAAATCTTTCAAAATATATCGTACTCGAGCACTACAACTGACCCTCGTTGATTTGAGGGGGAGCATTAAAATGTTATATGGCCAGCATATGATTTCATTTTTAACCCACAGACCGGTTAATCCATTCATATCTAAAATATTAATAGTTAACATTTTGGATAAGGGGAGAAAATAGGATTAAGGAGACTTGTTAAGATATTTGGCTAAAGATCAAAAAGGAGTTAACGGTTTTCCAACTTAATATGTGTACTACACATGTTAAGGGGGAGCGTTTTTGTTGACTAAAACACTAAGGTACAAAATCATTTGATATTCATATCACAAGTACCTTAGTGAATTTTTAAAGGAATTTTCATGGTGACATGTACTTACCAAAACACTATTGAATCACGACGATTATGGTGAAAAAAGGGTGGTAGGATTAGGTACAAGTCCAATGATTCTTCCAGAACCGAAGGAATCTTCCCAAGGACAATCCCATAGCTAGAAAAAAAAATTAGGGTAAAAGGGACAATGTCCCCGGTAAATATATTACACCAAAAATTGTTTAAGTACAAGGAATGTGGCTGAAGTACCACATTAACCGCAAGCTAATAGCTTGTAACCAAGTGTGTATGATATGCCATAACCACACAACCAAAAATAAAACTACACTAATCTAAGGAACTTTACAGTAAGTAACATCAGCTCTTCTAGCTCTCCAACAGCAACATAGAGGAAGCAGGCGACCCAAATAAGGTTGCCTCCTTAAAAAACCTTCCCAAGAAAAATGCAAAGGGAAAAAACTTTGAGAAGGAAAAAAGAGTACAACCCTTACATGGAGCTCCCTCCATGATTCAAACAAATATTAGGGATCTTCCATTTATCAAGTAAATTACGCGAATGAGGAGAAACCTTCCTGAATTTAAACGTAACAAGCTTCAGCCGCACCATAGATAAAATAACATCAGCAATTTGAGGCACCGTATAAGTCTGTTTGTTAAACAATCTAGCATTTCTCTCACGCCATAAGTAATAAGTCTTAGCTCCAACAAGCAAGCACGCGATAATACTAGTAACAGTCTTTCCTCGAGATAACGCAATAAGATGAGTAGAAACATCACCAAGATGATGCGAAACACCCTCCATACTAGCCATATCACGAACAAGAGACCAAAACTGTGTAGAAATAGGACACTCAAAAAATAAATGAGAATGTAAGTCACGAACCATACTACACATAAGGAAAACAAGGAGTCTAAATCAACATTCGGACCAACATCCCACTGACGAAGACGATCTTACGTTTTCAGCTTCTGATTAACAACTAACCACATGTGAAACACAAACCTTGGGATACATTGAGGAAACCAAACAATATCATACCAATCCACCTCAACAGCTCTAACACGAATAGAGTTCCAAACCCCGTAACCGAGAAATTCCCCATATTCCCCAAATTATCACGCCATAACAAAACACCGTTATTTGAATTAAGCATGGATAGGGATGTTAGCCAGTTGTGGAAATTTGATTGACCAGTCATCAGGCCAACACCAAATACCATCAAGAATAAGATTACTAACCTTAGAATACAAATTAAAACCAACGCGATGAATTTCTCGAGGGGTAATGAAATTTTGTAACGGGCATATATCATGCCATTTATCAAACCATGCAGACGTTGTAGCACCATTATTAACCTTACTCCATACAAAGACACGAATAGAAGGCCGAATCTGCAACAATTTCCACCAACGCCAACTCATATTCCCAAGACATGACAGGTCCCAGAAATTCCTCCCTTTGAGCTTATAAGATTGAATCCATTGCACCCAAAGAGAATTTTTAGACGTTAAAAGACTCCAAACATGCGTAACCATAAGGGAAATATTAAGATCCTCAAGACTTCGAATACCAAGCCCACCCTCAAGTTGAGGTTTACAAACCACATCCCAAGCAACCCTAGCCTTAACCCTTGTCGTCTCACCAGAGCACCATAGGAATCGTCGCATAAGCTTTTCTAAATCATATATAATCCTCATTGGGAGGATAAAAACAGAAGCCCGGTATATATGCGTAGATGAAAGAACAGACCTAATAAGCTGAAGACGACCTGCAATTGATAGAGATTTATTCCGCCAGTCCATAACACGAGCTTTAAGTTTTTTCAATAAGGACCTTGCAATCCCTATATCTAAGCCTAGATGAAATAAGAGGAACACCCAAGTACTTCACATGAAGGGTACCTTCTGCAAATGGTAAAGTACTCAAAATAGAGGACTTAATAGCATTAGGAACATTATAGAAAAAAGCAATACTCTTTTGTTTACTCGGAACAAAATCATCCAAGCCCTGCATAATAACATTAACCGAGGATTGATTACCCCTAGTAAACAAGAATAGATCATCAGCAAAGCATAAGTTAATAATTTCCTGTTTGTCACACAAGTGGTGATACTGAAACGAATCACTTTCAGCAACTTTCTTCTTAAGAATTAATGTGAGAACTTCCATAACCATTGTAAAGAGATAAGGAGACAAAGGATCTCCTTGTCTTAACCCACGCTTCCCTTGAAACCAGCCATGAAGATCTCCATTAATACAAACAGAAAAGGAGGCAGTAGATACACACATCATAATCCAATGCACCATTTTTCATGGAACCCAAAACACACAAGAATAGATAGAAGAAAACCCCAATCAACAGTATCATACAATTTTTGGATATCCACCTTAAATGCACACCTTGGGGGACCATTATTTATATGATAGTTACGCTTCAACTCTTGAGTACGCAAAATATTATCCGAAATACGACGACCCGGAACAAACACGGATTGATTAATGCTAATAATATCATCCAGATGCCCCTTAATCCGATTAGCAATAATCTTGCTAATACATTTAAACAACACATTGCAACAAGATATCGGTCTATAATCATTTATCATTGCTGGAGTAAAGACTTTAGGTACCAGAGCAATAATGGTATGATTAATTTCTTTAAGAATCTGACATGCTGAAAAGAATTCTAGAACAACAGCAATCACATCTAATCCCACCACATCCCATGCTTTCTTAAAGAAAGTAGTAGTATACCCATCCGGATCGGGAGCCCTATCCTCTCCCATAGAAAACATAGCATCCTTAACCTCCAAATCCGAAATACTTCGAACCATAAATTCTGCTTTCTGAACATCAAATGTATTCGAAAATAACAAAGGATCAATGGGAGCCGTAGTTCCCTGAACACCAAGAAAATTTTCATAGTGTTTTACAAAAGCCCCTGCAACTGCATTACCTTCATGAATAACATTAGAATTATCGAGTATCATTTCAATATGGTTACGTGGACATCTACTTTTAACAATTTTGTGGAAATAATCTGAATTAGAATCACCTGCTTCAAGCCATTCAATCTTTGCTTTTTGTTTAAGAAAACGCTCCTCATCAAGGGAAGCTTCCTTAAACGCAAGAAAAAAGTGAGCATGAATATCCCGAAGCTCATAATAATGCGGATCTCGATCAGTAGCTATTTGAGAATCATCATGATCTTTTCTAAGAGTAGTAACTCGTTTATGAATATTACCCTGAGCAATTAACAACTTACGAAGAGGTGACTTCAATTTCTTAAGACGTTTAACCACACGATACATATGACACCCCTCCACATTAAGTAACCACCCACTAGCAACAACATCCTAAAAACCTTCCTTATACACCAAAAAATTTGAAAATTTAAAAGGCTTTGGGCGCGGTTTGCTAACAACAGGAATGCAAAGAACACAAGGCGCATGGTCAGATATTCTATAAGGTTGAAATATAGCAAACGAACCTGGAAAAAGATCACAAAACTTGAGATTACCCATGATTCGATCAATCTTATTAAGTGTTCCAACATCCCCTTTAGTTTTCTGAGTCCATGTAAAGTGCAAACTCGTAGCATTGACATCCTCAACTTCCATGGCATTCATGCAGTCCTTAAAATCATGCATGGTAGTAGTAGGTTGATAACCACCCATCGAATGATCCTCAATATTAAGAGCCGAATTAAAATCGCCCAATAAAACCCACGGATGATTACGCATAAGACCTGAATGCCCAATAAGATTATCCCAAAGCTCTTGCCTGTCAATATAATAGTTAGCTGCATAAACAAAAGAACAAAATAAGGTTTTATTATCCAATCTTGTCTTCACTTGGATATGCATGACTTAGTTCGTTTGAGGCATAAGCATAACATCAACTACATCATCATTCCATCCTAATATAATACGGGAAGCTTTAGGACAGATAATTCCATTCGAAATCCATTTCCACCTACGACAAACCTTCTTACAAATATCATAAACTGCTGAAGCATCAACATGAGATTCCAATATAGCACAAACACTTAGGTTATTTTCACTAACAACTTGACGAACCTCCTTTTGTTTAGGGGCGTGATTCAAACCCCTAATATTCCAAGAAGCCATACTAAACATTGGAAACCAAAATAGCATGAGTGCTTGCCCCTGTAGGAATATTAAGATTAGTAGATTCATCATAGATATTTTCCACATCATCATCTTCTTCATCCATCAAAACACCAAATGAATTAGATGTAGAAACTCCAGGATGTTTATTCAGAACCAAATCCTTACTAGCCTGACCATGCATTTCACTAGCAGCCTTACATCCTTATCAGCATTCCGAATACTAGGTTTAGCTACTTGAGCAGATGAACTAGGTTTAGAAAAATTAACACTACGATTAGCACCATTATTACCACCTTCAAAATTCTTAGGTTTGAATGCAAAATTTTGACCAACTTGGAACCCCTTACTAGTAGGCACCCCCTTTGGCAAAGGAATATTACCTTTACCTATATTATTTCGTTTTCGACCAACCACTTTCTGGAATCCATCATCAGCCTTTTCAACAACTGGAATAGGAACCACACGTTTTGGACAATCATCAGCCGTATGTCCAAAGATACAACAAGTAGGGCACCGAGGTGGTTTCCATTCATATTCAACACGAATGGTCTCTTTAATAAACCCGGGACCATCAGTTTCAGGTATACCATTAGTAATAAAATCCTTGAGCTCCTCACTTGAATTAACCTCAATTAAAACTCTAGCGAAACTGCTACGACCCCAAGAATCTTTACACATACCACTAGTATAAGAATCTATCATGATAGGAGTACCAAGATATGTAGCTATCAAACTAATTCCCTCTTCCTCAAACACTTGTATCGGAACATCATGGAGTTTAACCCATATATGGATACGAGTTAACTTCTCCTTTTGCAGGCGCGTTTTCATAGTAAGCTTCTTAAGAATAATAGGCGAGTTACGCACCATCCACGGTCCTCCTTCTAAAACAGATTCTAACCCTGCATTAGTATCAAACTTGAAAAAAAAGAACCCTTTAGCATTCATCATTATGCGTTTTAAACCAAACTTAGCCCAATTATTTTTGCATAGAATTCAACAACTGGAAAAGCCATTCGTTTCCCAGTGAAATATCCATACAATATGTTCTCAAGTTTTCCACTAACCTTTTCAACCACAGTCCGAGGGATCGAAATATTAACACCTTCACACGCATTCTCTGAAATCATTGGTTGTAAATAGGTTCGTGTGGTATTACTAGCACTAGCATTCGTACCAGCCGCACTATCATAAGTGGCATTCAAAACATTAATATTATTCGTTTTAGGAACACCAGCAAACGAATTACTGTAGGTTCTGACCAAGCACACTCCTCCACAGCCTCCTCAGACACAATAGTCTCTAAATGAGTAGTAAACGAAAAATCGTCTCCCGACATAGATTCACCTTCATTAGCATTCAGACCCATATTAGGGTTCCCATCAGCCTGCGCAAAACTAGTATCCCCATCCAGTAACTTAGACACCAAAGGCGGAGACATACTACCAAACTCATTCTGTGGATCCTGCAAGTCAAACAAAAGGTATGAAGAACCCCTAGTTGGTTGGCGCATAGTAACACGACTATACAGGTCCTCGTTAGGGTTTGTAGAAACCCTAATCGGATCAACATTTGGACTACCCTCCTTCGCAATCAAAGCATCTTCATACTCACACAACAAACTAAATATCTCCTTTGATCGTTCACCAGAAACCAATGACCATAAGGCAAAATTTTTCATCTTTAGATTCTGCATGAACTCACGAACTTTCTTCATTGTATCCAGTGGTATTACAAAAACCTTCACAATAACTCCCATCGTACAAGGCTGCATATTGAGTAACGCGGCCTTTTCTCCCAGATCCATCTTAGAGTAGTCGTTTGATTCCATAACATGCAATAAGAAATCCTAAACAACGATGATGATAAAGAAACCCTAAACCGAGAAAAACAAACCCTAATTTACGATAACAATGGAGAACAAAACAAACGAATCGTGCAAGCAACAAGTGGAACACACAACGAATATATATGATCTCGAATAGAGACACACGACACCGACCTAGAAAACCTAATCACCGACTACACACAACGCAGAAAGAAAAAGAAAAAAGATCGATTAACTAAACCCTAAAAAACTTGCAACCGAATAAAGACTTTGATAACTCAAGAATAATCAACGATTAAACGAGAAACCAGGATCGTTATAAGGTATTCAGATTAGAGGAGAATAGAAAATCGAATCAAGAGGAGATTTTTTTCCTGCCGCCATTGATGAAACTTAGGGTTTTTTCTACGAAAATCCCCATTGCTAGAAATAGTAGTCCTTAGGAAAGATGGGGAATAGATTGTGAACGTAGCAGAATGCGGACCAAGTACTTAAGCTAGCACTGGTGCAATCACAACAAGGTGCTAGTTATGACGTATTGGTAAGAATTTAAGGGGTTGAAGAATGAAAAAGAATTGTAAAGATAAAGAGTGTAAAGAAAGAAGCCCTCCTTAAAACTTAGGCAGAAACCGGGTCAAACACATATTGAAGACGTTAAGTATCATGGACCCAGTGATGTGATGCACAACCCCTCTCAGCTAACTCAGATATCTCTCAAAAGATATTTGTTTTAATGTCACGGAGTTCAACACATTATCTATCAGTTTATTCACTCCGAATGAATTGATATTGAAAAGGTGGCAATCCTCTCCAGCCTCCGCTCAGCAAAACAAAACGCACTATCGAATCTAGAGCCACGAGATCATCAAAAGTCTCATTAGGACACTTGTCATTTATTCCTTGCTCCTTCACACACTGTGACAAGTAAGAAAGATTTTATGAGTCATACGCAATAGTCTTGTATTATTGCCAGAACATCTGATTGATAAGAAAGTATTACAATGAAGATGGAAATCCTGCTTGAGTCAACATTAAACAAGCTCATGGTAGGTGACATGTGTGGTTCTGTAAGAACCAATCTTGTGATAACTGGAAAGAAACAATGGTTTGACTCTTAATTAAACTCAAACTTGTTCTTGGGCCTCTACGCATTATCCAAGTGATCTTGCCAGAACACTCAGAGTGGCACTATTTAGTGTCCACAGTGACGAGTGGAAATCCTTCCAGTGTCAACATTAAAACAGCACTACGGTAGGTGACTAGCAAGATTCTATCAGAATCTAGCTCGTGACAAATGGAAAGCAACGATGGTGAAAATCTTAATTGAATTTCACTTGTTCTAGGTTCATGAATTGACGTCTTCAATCATGCGGATTCTATAATCCAAATAATTCACTCTTTATATTCGCAGTCAGCTTTGGACAGTCGAATAAAGAGAATGGGTTTACCTGCGAAATCTTGTCAAGGAGATCTTTAATAAGACCTACATGTCACAAGTACGATAGTTATTATCGTCCAACGATCTTCACCGACCAGAGGTAAAATGCTACCAAATCAGAATAAAATGTCAAAGCCATTTTATTCGTGTCTTATTATGTTGCTTCATTTGAAGACGGTGGCGTTGCGGTGTACCAGATGAAGTCGTCCTCACATGCTTATTCCTTCTGCATCAAATATTTCAGCAAATTCAAGCAAGTCTGACCTAAAAGTCTTTCGCTGTATCAACTGTGAAACTTTTAAGAATTCAACAAACGATAGGTATGTGGGACATGAAGTCACGAAGAGGCGAACATGACAAGAAGGCAAAGACTGCACGAGAAAGGCCAAAAGAAGATGCTCAAGCCAAATCCTTATGGTTATCAAACATATTCACAAAATGAAAAGAAAAGAAGAAAAGAGAAAAGACTACGAGCTCAAGACGAAGACTTAGTATAGTATGCTAGGTTTAGGACTTTGTAATTTAGAGTGACCTCCCTTAGGGGGAGATTGTTGGAAATACGTTTTTAACGTATATTAGAAGTATCGGTCACTCCAAAAATATAATTAAACGTTGTAAGCTCGTAGTTAGAAAGTTACTATATTCACTTAATCAACCTAGCCCATGGGCTTGTCCATGGGTTGGAAGGCCCAAGTCCCTAAAGACGTGGGTATAAAAGCCCTCTCCTTTGATGGAGAGGGTGTTGGTTGTTTCATTTATTTCATTAATAAACATAGTTTTCTCTCTCTTTATCTCTCTAGTTTCTCTCTCTATAAAACATCAACCTCTTGATAATTCATATATTACTAAGATTCTACAAGAGACGGCCTAATTTTAACGATTCGGATTTACTAAGAATGGTCAATGACTTAAACATAATGTATGAAACAGTTGGCTACCGTTTTATGCAAGAAGTCATGTATTTTAGGGGTGTTTGTTTCGGCTTATATAGTCGGCTTACGACTCACTTTGTTTTAGGCGCCCACTTTTTGTGGCTTATTTCAAACTCTCCGGCTGATATAAGTTTATTATGGCACAAAGAACTTATATAAGCTAAAATGTTTCAAAATAAGCTACAGAAAATGCACCTGCGAAACATAAGGCCAAATTCATATCAGCCACAAACCGTATATATGATCCGAACAAACACCCCTTTGATGTTAAGTGGCTATGCACGATTTTAAATATTGAAACTACAGCAGACTCTAAAGGAACCTACTAATAAATAAAACGGGAACGACATCAAGAAGTTGAAGATCTAAACAAACTGCATATATATATGCTATGTTGATTCCTAATTTTTCTCATCCTCCATTTTGATTCCTAAATTTTTTTAATTTTTTTTAACCCTAAAAATTCTCTCTCTCCCAGGCGATTTCCGGCCAACCTTTCACTCTTATTTTTTGATCGTCTTTAACCTTTTCTGATCTATCTTCCATCGTTAAGCTTGTCCTCTAGTTATTGTGATTTGTTTATCCTGAGTTTTGATTACTCTTCTAATTCTAGGGTTTCGTTTATTCATCTTAAGCGAAAAAGTAGGATTCGTTGAGGCTTTGTTTATCTTGGGGTAACGAATCGCAAGTCTAGTGGGATTGGTTTTTTGGTGGTTGGGTGGTTATTTAGGGTTTTTAGAGCTTAAAATCTTTGTGCCATTTCATTATTAATCGTCTAGGGTTTGGTCTTTCTTCAACGGTTAACATTTTTATCATTATTATTTTTAGGGTTACGTTGGACATCGATAGTGTGTTTGTTCGAAACCCTAGTTTAACTACTGTTGCGATCTGATCGTTTATACATTTAAGGGGTTTTTGTATTGTTGGGTGATTGGCTTGGTTGCTCCGTATTGTTATTTGAATCCTATTAGGGTTTTTTTTTTTTGAGCGGCTTGCTGCGTGTATCTCGTAGGGGTAATGCGGATATCTGGTAGTTGTGTGGTGCTGTTTGGTTTCTAGGTTTAGAGAGATGGAAAAAGGGTTCCTTAACAGTCCTCGTGGCAAGGCTGGGATTGAGGAGAATGATATTGGTAAAAGAATTAAGAATATAGATGGGAAGCTTATCGGCAAGGACGGCAAACCCCTTATTGCGAGACGTGGTGCGCCTAAATCTTCTGATTTGGGTACTACAGATGTTGACGTTAATACTGTGAGGCCAACGCCTCATAATCCTAAGGACATGCCACTGAAATCTATTCTTAAAAATAACTGTACGGTGTCAACACCTGTGAAGGGGACGGGGGTATCGTTTGCTGCTGATCGTGAACAACCTAGTGTCGGGGATAATAGGCATGATGAGGTGCCTGCTATTGTATCTACTTGGACTGTACCTTTCTCTCTAGCTGCAAAGAGCGAAGGTATCGCCAAATTTAATATTGCTTCATGTGTTAATGCTAAATTGATACCGGGAGCCGATATTGCTTTACCTAAAGATGTGGTCGATGGGAAGGCAGAAAAGTTTGATAACACGTTATATGGATATTTTGTTGGGAGAAGGCATGCATTTCCTATTGTGGAGAGTTATGTGAAAAACGCATGGGCGCGGTTTGGTCTTCAAAGAACCATGTTACATCATGGTTTTTTCTTTTTTCAATTCTCTACTAGGGACGGTATGGAGCGGGTGCTAGCTAATGGTCCATGGCGTATTAGGTCTACACCTATTATGCTTAATATTTGGAATCCAACAAAGAAGCTGATTAAAGAGGATATTACTAAGGTGCCGGTGTGGGTCAAATTGCATGATGTACCCATTGTTGCATATTCTGAAATCGGGCTGAGTTTGATCGCCACTAAGGTCGGTCGACCTATTATGTTGGATGCTCATACTGCAGATATGTGTGTGAATTCATGGGGTCGGTGTTCCTATGTGCGGGCTCTCACTGAGGTGAGTGCAGAATGTGCTCTTGTTGATTCTTTTGTTGTGGCAGTTCCGATCAAAGGTGAGGAGGGGCATGAGTTTCAGACTATTAAGGTTGAATATGAATGGAAGCCACCCCGTTGTGCTAATTATAAAAATTTTTACCATTGTGATTCGGAATGCCCTCGTAAGCCAGTTGTTGCTAAGAATAAGGGTAATGACTTTGTGGAGGTTAAAAGGAGGAACAATCAGCAGTTTTTGCCAGGTTCACGTCATATAGAAGGTATCCGATTTAATAAACCTAGGTCTGCTTGGGTTATTAAACCTTCTAAGCCATCTTCATCCAAGGCTAAGAGTTCTGGCAACAATGGGGCTAAAAAGTACACTAATGATAATTTGAATTTGTTGGAATTAAAGAATTCGTTTGATAAACTTAGGGATGATGATTCGGTTTTAGATGTGAATGATAAGGTAGAAGCAGGGAACAAAGATCAGGAAGCACCGACGGATGTAAGCAAGGATATTGTAAGTACACACGTTGCGCCAAGGGGTAATGAGGCTGCTAAGGAGGCTTCGGCTTCTTCAAGTAAGCCAAAACGCTCATTTGAACATTTGGATCTTGCTAATATTTGTGATTCAGACGAGGAAGAAGTTTTCGCTTCTAAGGAGGATTATGAGGCTTATATGTCGTCGTTAGGAGGAGGACATTCACTTGAGGATGAATTTGATTTTTATGATGATGATTTTGCGGACCAGATTCGAGATTTGCCAGGACAAATTCAAGGTTTTCGTGACTTTCAAATCCGTTCTAGTGATAGGAAGTAGATATATGTTTAGTTGTCATAAGGGAGTTTGTTCTCTTATGTAGGGGTTTGGGTTTTAGCTATTGTATTTTAGCTTGGTTGTTGCCTATGTAACGGGCTTTGATATAGGATTTCACCTATATCTTTTGTATTTAAATGGTTTTTTGGAGTAATATATTTTACGGGGTATAGTCCCCTTTACCCAAAAAAATAAGCAAAGTAAATACATGAATACATATTCTTAAAAAAGTTTGCATATGAAATACTAAAAATCAATAAGCTTGCGTCACTGGGTAACTAAATCAATATAGAATAAAGAAAACACTAAAATAAATAAATGCCAGCTTACTTGGTTTCTCATATAGTAATTGTGTTTTTGAGTGTTTAACTACTCGTATATATTTTAAAACGCACCATCTCTAATTTGTAATGATTTTGTAGTCTTGGCATGCAACAAAAGGGAATCATAAAAGGCAAAATTATCAATACAAACAAAAAGAATAACATATCAGTTTAAGCAATTGGTAAACAAACGACAAAAATATACCCAAAATTGGAGGAAAAAATCGACAAATGAAAATGACCCAGAAACAAGATGTTATAATTGGTTGGGGTGTTTTGATGATCGATTGAGAATTATATAACCGAGATCTTAAATACAATTTACAAATTACATGATTGCTAAGAGATTTCAATCATCCTTCCCACAATAATCGGTAAAAAAACGTATACCATAAATTGGATTTTTGTGAATTAGTAATCGAACAAAAATTGTGGGTAGAACACAAACCTTTAAATCAGCAAACTATATTAATTAAGATTGACTAAAAACTTTTACCTAGAAAAAAATCTCCCATTAGATATGAAAATACAGCGATGGGCACGCGATTGGTAGTTTTGTGTGTGTGTTTTTTGTTCGATCAAAAATCACCGGGTGAAAACAAATGGGGCGACAGATTTGTGTGTGTGTTAATATGATAGGAAGAGCAGTGGGGAGGGAGAGACGCGTGTGGAAGGCTGATGACACGCGTGGAAGAAAAATTAATAAAATATTATTAAAAATAATAAAAAAAAATAGTCTGCTGTTCCTAACAACCATAACTAGTTATAATAAATATATAACATAAAGTTATAGTAAAATATATATGTATATTTCTTTCCATATATAGAAAAAAACGAAAATTTATGTATAAAAACAAAAGAAATCTTCTAATTTTATGTATTGTGTCATTTTAAGTAAGAGTGTAAATGTTTAAGAGATTTTCCTTATATTAAGGAAAACATGCTAAAAACTAATACAAATCCCCTAGGAAAGATTCTCAGCCGTGTTTTTCTTCTTCCATACTTTTCCACCATAGTTAATTTTTCAAGTTTTTCTCCCTTATCCTCCATTGAAGAGCTTGGTAAATTATAGGTTGAACCTTGGTTATTCTTGCATTTTCTCCTCCTTTTACTTTGGTGTGTATTGGTGACTTAGTGGTGGTGATACCATCAACATATCTATATCTTATATATAATTTCTTGATCCTTTGATTCCATGTGTTACCATGAATCTTTTGTTTTTGTTATGATTTTATAATAAAGGTGTTATATGAACCCTAAAAACAAGTAAATGGTGGTTAGGATTTTCAAATAATTCCATACTGGATTGTTATGTTAAATCAGCCCTAAGGGTTCTTAAACATGTTCATCAATCATAATTATAAGATTTAGAGGCCCTAAGGTGATTTGGTTGGGTAAAACACTTGGATTAATTAAGGGTGTTTGGGCAGTTTAGAAATTAGGTCATATTAAAACAAGCATAACATGAGCTTTATAAAATATAATTTAGTGACTCAAGTATCAATTGATATGTATTCTGAGTATACTTTCTAGAACATGGCTCCTTTTGTTTTAAAGAGGCTTGTAAGTATTGTTTATAATTCGTTTTTGTGAAGGTGTCATAACCAGTTTTTCAGACTGAAAATCTCAACTGTAGTGTGGAATTTATTTCTCAAAAACTATAAGGTCTTTTGTTAAGCCACTTTTGTGGGATGATTTTCATATGTTGGGACGTCACTTATTAATTATGAAGTTGTCTAAGTGGGTCAAATAGGTCAAAATATTATGTATGTTTCTGCCAGGACTGGTTTTGGGCTAGTTTTGAGTTTGTGGGCCAAGGGATAGGTTAGAGCATGAATGGGATTAAACCAAATTACATAGGCCTTTTAGACCCATTATGGAACCTCTTTAATTTTCCTAGAATTTATGAGTTATATTTTTTTAGGTACTTAAATAGTGTAACTTACCTTAAAAATAAGTATAAAGTCAGATTATATAAACATTCGGCTTAAGTAGTGTCAACCACCTATTTTTGGAAACTTGATTAGTAAGGGTCTATTTATGCTAAGTATTATATGTGGATATATGTTTTTTGTAGATCCGATGACACGTGTTTTATTTCTGTTAGCGTTGTGTTCGGCTCCATTTAGCGCATTTTGGTACACCAGGAGTAGCTACCTGTATACATCTGGGAGAACCGTGCAACTGTGCGTGATATATGTGTGGATATGTGATATGATAGTGTAAAGAAAGTATATTTAGAGAAAAACCCTAATCGCAGCTCTCATTAATGGCGGCAGCGACGAACTCCTTTCTTCACCGACTTTGATTCTTCCCTTTTCTTATTCGTCTATGATTCCATTTAACGTAATATTTATAATCTCATCCTTGTGATTAGCAGGTTATAGTATTATTTTAATCGGTTGAGGATTCGAGTAGATTAGGGTTTGTTTTTAATTTTTTAGGGTTTCACTGCTGGTCTTTGTTTAATCGTAGGTTATTTATTGCACTGTATCTTCTTATTTATTGTTGAATCATGGAAGTGGGTTAGGGTTTCGTTTTGTTCACGTCTGATTAAACCCTAATTTTTTAGGGTTTTGTCTAACAGTTCTTTTGGTGCCCTAATTTTGTTTTATTTTTTGGTTTGTTTGTATTCGTGGGTTTAGAGAGATGGGAGATAATGAGGTTAGGGGTAGTTCTAGTAATGATGATAAAGGTGGAGTTGATGTTCGATCGGCGATGAAGTCGGTTCTGAATAAGTCTGCTAGTTCGCTTACTCGTAAGCCGGTTAGAGGGTTCGGAGGTGTTGATGATACGACGCCGGCTTTTGCTGAGGTTGTTCTTGAGCAGCAACAGCAGAAAAAAGTTGTTAAAATTATGGAGATGCGTAGTCAATAGGTGGTTCAAGGGGAAAGTCTTGTTTTCCCTATGGTTGCAGTTGATGAGGTGAGTTCTAGATTGTCTATACGTTATACGGATATCTTATTGGGAAAAGGCTATCGTTTCCTCTGGTTGAAAACTACGTTAAGAATACATGGGTAAAGTACGGTCTAAAACGTGTGTAATTGCATGAAGAGTTCTTCCTGTTTCAGTTTGAGACTAGTGAGGGCATGGATAAAGTTTTAGAGAATGGACAGTGGCTTGTGAGGCTTGTTCCTTTATTCCTTAATATTTGGACGCCATATACTTATTGCAAAAGGAGGAGGTTAAGCAGACGCCATTATGGGTCAAGCTTCATCATGTTCCTATATTGGCTTATTCCGAGATTGGATTGAGCCTTATTACAGCCCAAATTGGTAAGCCTGTAATGTTGTACTAATATACAAGCAATGTGTGTGTGAGTTCCTGGGGACATAACGCGTACGCACATGCTCTTGTGAGGTGTCTGCTGAGGCGGAATTGGTTAAGTCTGTGGTTATTGCTATCCCACGTGGGGAGAGGGATGGCCATTCACTTGCGACTATTGATGTTGAGTATGAATGGTCTCCACCATGTTGTGAAACATGCCAGGTATTTGATCATCCAAGTGATGCTTGCCCTAAGTTACTGAAACCGTTGGTTGTGGATAAACCTAGTTCCTCAAGGAATGATGGGTTTGTTGAGGTTAAAAGAAAGAGAAACGATAATTACTGTCCGAGATCCATTGCTGGTGTTCATTTGAGTGAGTCAGCACCTAATTTTCACTATCGTAAAGTAGAGAAGGGGGAAACATCTAAACCTAAGCAGAATAATAACAAGGCTTCTTCTTCGGCTGGAAATCAAAGTACTACTAATGCTCCTACGAGCACTGCTGGTAAGAACAAGGAAGTAGAAGTCTGGAAAAAGTTTAGTGCTCTTGAGAATACGGGGGATACTGATTGGGAGGATGATAATGCTAACGGGGATATGAGAGTCATAATGACGTGGATGAGGAACTTGTTTTGGAGGGTCCAAATGCTAAGAATGTTACCACATCGTTACCTACAGGGGCAAGCACTCCTTCTGAGACGGGTTCCCATGATTAATTTCGCTTCATGGAATATAACGCGTCTGAATTTCTCCCCTAAACAGAGTGAAGTTCGACAAGTGATTTCTGGAAATTGTTTGTCCATTTGTGCTATTTTGGAGTCTCGTGTATCTGATCTAAGCTTATGTCCCTTTGTGCTCGGGTGTTTAGACATTAGGATTGGACGTCTAATGGAGGTGTTTGTTCCAAGGGTACCCGTATTATTCTTGGATGAAATCATAATGACGTGGATGTAACGGTAATTAGTCTTGATGATCAAACTATTCACACTCGTGTATGGTTAAAATTGGAGAGCAAGGAGTTATTTTGCACCTTTATCTAAGCTCACACTCGTTACATTCATCGTCGTAGTCTTTGGAGTAATCTTGGTATGTATAAGGTCTATGTTCGTGATAGACCTTGGTGTTTACTAGGTGACTTTAATGCTACATAAATCTGATGGGTTCGTTGGCTAGGTCGTCTACTATTAATATTGATATGAGAGAGTTTCGTGAGTGTGTGGAGAACATTGAGGTGGCAGATATTCAACATGCAAGTCTTCACTTTACTTGGAACCAGAAACCGCAAGGTATGGGTGGTTTACTGCGTAAGATTGATCGGATTATGGCGAATTTGGACTTTGGGGCTTCGTTTGTGGGGGCGCATGCTGTTTTTAAACCAAATAGAATATATGACCATGCTCCTGCAGTTCTTGACATTCCTAATCTTACAAAACCTAAGCCAAGTCCGTTTAAGTTTTTCAATATACTGACTCAGCATACTCATTTTAAGGAGCTAGTTGGGGAGTGTTGGTCGCAGCCGGTTAGTGGTTTCTCCATGTTTAAGATTACTCGGAAATTGAAACTTCTAAAGAAGCCTTTGCGTAAGCTGCTAATTGAGAAGGGTTATATTCATGATAATGTGACGAGGTTGCGTGAGAGTCTTGATAAAATTCAAGTTGATTTGGATCTTGACCCTCATAATGGTGATCTACAGGAATTGGAGGCTACAACTCTAGGTTCTTTTAATGAGGCTTTGCTTGTTGAGGAATGATTTTTGAAACAAAAAACGGTTAAGAGCCGTATAGCAGGATTGAGTCATATTGATGTGGTGATTGGTTCGGATGGTATGGTGTATGAGAATGTTCAGGTGGCAGATGTGTTTGTTGCTCATTATGAATCTTTTTTAGGGTTAGCTGGGGAGACGGGTGAGGTTGATTTTGTTGACCTATTTCAGACGAGACTAGATGTTGAGATTGCTTTAGATATGACGCGGGCGGTTTCAGGATATTTGACATGGGTAATGACAAGTCGCTTGGCCCTGATGGGTATACTGCTGCTTTTTTTAAGGAGTCGTGGGATATTATATCTAATGATGTTATTGAGCTGTTCGTGAGTTCTTCACTAATGGTAAGTTCTTAAAAGAAAAAAAACCCTAATTCATTAATGGCGGCAAAAAAAACTCCATCTTTTTTTATTCGATCTTCTATTCCCTGTTAATCTGATTACCTTATAACGATGTTGTTTTCTCGTTGAATCTTTGATTAATCTTGAGTTAACATAGTCTTTATTTGGTTGAAAGTTTTTTAGGGTTTATTAATCGGTCTTTTTTATTTTATTTATGCTGCGTTTAGTGAAGGCGTTGTTCTTTGACTCTAGGTCTGTGTCGTGTGGGTTGATCGTCATTATATATATTTTGTGTGTTTCCACTTGTTACTTGCACGATTGTTTTTCTGTTTTGTTCTATAGTGTCATCGCAAATTAGGGTTTCGTTTCTTGGTGTTCTTGTTATTAGGGTTTGTATATCGTTTTCGTTGGTTAGGGTTTCAGATCGGTTGGTATGGAACCTAACGATTATGCTAAGATGGATGTGGGAGAGAAGGCTGAGGTTATCAATAGTATGCAGCCTTGTAAGATGGAAGTGATTGTGAAGGTTTTTGGGGTAACACTGGGTACGGTGAAGGAGGTTCGTGAGTTTATGCATAATTTAAAGATGAACAAATTTGAAATCTGGTCCTTGGTGTCTGGTGTACGATCACAGGAGATAGTTAATATGCTGTGTGATTATGAAGCTTCATTGATTGCGAAGGAGGGGAATGATCAGTCTAGGGTTTCTACAAACCCTAACACTGCCATGTTTGGTAATGTTACTACGCGTCAACCTGTTAGGGGTTCATACCCGTCGATTGGCGTGCAGGATAAACAAGATGAGTTGGTTAGCATGTCTTCTCCTTTGGTGTCTAAGTTTCTGGATGGGGATACTAGTTTTTCGCAGGCTGATGGAAACCCTAATATGAGTATGAATGCTCATGAAGGTGCATCGTTTGCTGGTGACGAATTTATGTTACGAAAGGAACAAGCAGGGATCGGTTTGCAGCAAAAGTATGTTGATGATTCTTTTTGGTCTACTTGTCCGTCTATTTCAGTTCCGAGTTCCAATATAAATGTTTCTCCGCAAGTGAGTGGGTCGACTGTGAATGGTTCTCAAAATGTGAATGTTGCTGGTGCTCCGTTTGTTTAGGTTGCTTCTGTGTCTTACGTTGGCATTGCTTCGCAACGTGATACTTCGAAAGGTAACACTAGTTTTACGTTTACACAAGTGGAAAATCTATTTGAATGGGTGGATATATCTATTCCGCGTCGGGTTATTCAAAATGTGGGGAATTAATTTGAAAACACTCTATATGGATACTTCATGGGGAAACGTGAAGCTTTTTCATATGGTTGAATACTATGAAGAACAATTGGGCGACGTATGGGCTTAAGAGAATTCTGCTTAATGCGAAAGGTTTCTTCTTTTACAAATTTGATTCAAGCACTGGATTGGAAAGTGTTCTTGAAGGTGGACCTTGGATGATTAGGAATAATCCAATTATTCTTAAGAGATGGACGATGAATACTAGTTTACTAAAGGAGGAGTTAAGCCGTGTTTTGGTTTCGATTAAATTGCATGATGTTTCGTTAGAAATGTTTGATGAGGAAGGTATTAGTATTCTTGGATATTATTTGGGGAAGCCGATAATGCTGGATACTTATACTAGTGCTATGTGTAAGGAGTCATGGGGCCGGAGCAGTTTTGCAAGATGTCTTATTGAGGTTAGTTCTGAGGCTCCTTTACGTGAATCAATTTGTGTTGGTATTCCATTATTAGATGGTACGGGTTTCACTAAGGCTACTATTATGGTTGAGTATGAATGGAAACCTACTAGGTGTGATAAGTGTAAGATTTTTGGGCATTATATTGAGTCATGTCCGGCTATGGTGGTGGTTACTAAGGAAGCTGCAAATGTTAATGATGGTTTTCAGCAAGTGGTTAACAGAAAGAAGAAAACTAATAATGCTAGTAATAAAGTGGGCTTTCAACCTGGTAAGAAGTTTGTGTATGCTCTGAAGGCTGATGGTAAGAATGTTAAGGGAAAATCTCATGTTGAAAGGCCTAATACGTCAACTGGTGGTCCAGAGAGGAATAATGAGGGTTTGCATGGGTCGACTTCTAATCTGAATAGGTCGTTGGTTATGCCTAGTTCTAAGGCTGCTTCTTTCCCGCAGGCTACTCCTATTGTGATTTCTAATCCCTATGATGCTTTATCTACTCTTAATAAGGAGGATAGTAGTAAATCTAAGGTTACTGTTTCAGATGATGAGGAGGATGTGGAGAATGTTTATGATGAGACGGAAAATCTTATGAATGATTCTCAATCACGGGCAAGCACTCCTGCTAACGTTTTTTATATTTAGTATCGCTTCTTGGAATATAGGGGGCTTAAACCAGTCCCCTAAGCAGGGAGAGGTTCGACAGGTGGTTACTGAGAATAATAAGTGTTTGTGCTATTTTGGAGTCTCATGTTGATGTATCTATTGTTTATGATACATGTCGTAAGGTGTGTAGGAGATGGAAGTAGCTTTTTAATGGTAGCTTGTGTACTAAAGGTTCTCGTATTATTGTTGGGTGGAATGATGATATGGTTGATGTTGGTGTTATGGCTCAAACTGAACAGGTTATTCATTGCCAGATTAATACTCGGGCTGACCGAAAAACCATTTTCTGTTCTTTTATGTATGCTTCCAACTACTATGTGGATCGTCGTGTGTTGTGGAATAATCTTGCAGCTCATGCTTATCATATGCGTGATTTCAATGTTGCTCTTAATCTTGAAGACCACTCCTATGGTGGGTATGAGCCAAATATTACTATGCTTGAATTCAAAGAATGTGTTCAACTCATGGAGGTTATGGATGTTAATGCTATTGGACTTCACTTCACATGGACTCAAAAACCTCAGGGTGAATGTAGTGTTCTTAAGAAGATTGACAAAATTATGTCTAATATGATTTTTATTGATGAGTTTCCGGGTTCTCTTGCGGTGTTTCATCCTTATCTTATATCGGATCATTCTTCGTGTGTTCTTCGTATTCCTAAGGTTAGTAGACCGAAGCCAAAACCTTTCAAATTCTCTAATTTTCTTGTTCATAAGGATGGGTTTCGTTATGCTGTTTTGAATGGGTAGAATCTTAGTTTTTCGGGTTGTGCTATGTATCATGTGGTTAAACGTCTGAAATATCTTAAAGCGCCATTTCGCAAGCTACTCCATGTGAATGGTAATCTTCACGCGGATGTGATTCGGACCAGGGATGAGCTTGACGCGGCTCAAAGGGCACTTGATTTAAATTCATCAAATACTGATGTCCGTGAAGCTCATGCTCGGTGTCTTTTGGCGTTCAAAGAAGCGTCTCTTGATGAGGAAAGGTTTTTAAAACAGAAAGCTAAGATTGAGTGGCTTGATGCAGGTGATTCTAATACAGCTTACTTTCATAAAATTGTTAAGTGTTCTAATGCCCGCAACAGGATTGATATGGTGCGCGACATGTCTAATGTGTTGTGTGAAGGTAATGATGTTGTGAATGCGTTTGTGGCACATTATGAGCAGTTTCTTGGTTTGGAGGGTACTTCTATCCTTTTGGAATCACAGGATTTGTTCTCTAATGTTCTTGATGTGCAGCGTGCTTTGGATATGGTTCAGGTGGTGTCGGATGCTGAGATTAAGAGTGCTCTGTTCTCGATGGGTGATGATAAAGCTCCTGGTCCGAATGGATTTACGGCTGCGTTTTTTAAGAATGTCTGTGATACTGTGGGTAGTGATGTTACATGTGCTATTCGGGACTTCTTCACTAATGGTAAGTTGCTTAAGGAAATAAATCACACCATTATTGCGCTTATTCCAAAGGTGACTGTCCCTAATACGATCACGAATTATCGACCTATTTCTTGCTGTAATGTGATTTTCAAATGCATTACGAAGATTATTGCTAACCGTATTAAAGTGGTGTTTGGGGACTTGGTTAATATTAATCAATCTACTTTTGTTCCGGGCCGTGGGATTTCGGATAATATATTACTTACTCAGGAATTAATGCGAAGTTATCATAGGAATATTGGACCTCCTCGTTGTGCTTTCAAAGTGGATATTCAAAAGGCCTATGATACTGTTGATTGGGGTTTTCTTAAGGTGATTTTGATTGGTTTTGGCTTTCACACTACAATGGTTGAATGGATTATGGAGTGCGTGACTACGACCTCGTATTCTATTTGTATTAATGGGAATCTCCATGGCTGGTTTAAGGGTAAGCGTGGGTTAAGGCAGGGTGGTCCATTGTCACCTTATTTATTTATGTTGGTTATGGAAGTTTTGACTCTCTTGATGCAAAGGCGTGTTCGTTTGGCGGAGGAGTTTCTGTTCCATAATCACTGTGAGCACCAACGTATTGTTAACTTATGTTTTTCAGATGATTTATTTATTTTCACTATGGGGCATCTGGATTCGGTTCACACCGTTATGGATGCTATGGAGGAATTTAAGAATGTGTCAGGTTTGGTTCCGATTATTCCTAAGAGTACCGCTTTCTTTTGTAATGTTCCACCTGATGTGAAAGCTGGTATTCTGGATCTTATGCCGTTTGCGGAAGGCACCTTACCAATGCATTATCTTCTTATCTCGTCTAGGCTGCTTTATAGGGATTGTAAAGTCCTTGTTGAAATATTGGAGATTCGGGTCGAGGATTAGCGTAACAAATGTCTATCTACTGCAGGGAGACTTCAACTTCTTAAAATCATCTATGCACCTGTACTGGGCTTCAGTTTTTATCATGCCTGTTCGGATTATCCATGATCTTGAGCAGCTTTTGAGGAATTTTCTATGGTGTCAAGGTGAGATGAAAAAGGGGAAGGCAAAGGTGGATTGGGATGATGTTTGTATTCCCCAAAGTGAGGGCGCTCTTGGTATTCGTAGGATTGATGATTTTAATGCTGCTCTTATTACCTCTCATATTTGGTGTCTTCTCACGCGTAAGGAATCTCTATGGGTTCAATGGATACATTCGTATAAGTTAAGGGGTAGGAGCTTTTGGGATGTTCCTTGTATTGGTGATGTAAGTTGGGGTTGGCGTAAGCTTCTTCAGCTTAGGACACGTGTGCGGCCGTTTATTTGGTATAGGCTTCATGATGGTAAATCTGCGTCTATGTGTTTGATAGGTGGGCTGCTGAGTGTCCATTAAGGGATACTCTTACGGTACGTAATATTGTTAGGTCTGGCTTTACCCTTCATGATACTGTTTATGACTTGATTGATAACAACGCTTGGAGATGGCCGCCTGATTGGGGGGACCAATTTCCTGCTGTTGTCTCTATCCCGGTCCCTGTTCTGGATGAGGGGCGTCCGGATTCTCTAGTACGGCGTGATGGTGGTGGCTTTTTTAGTCATTTCTTGTGGCTCTGGCGTGGGATACTCTGCGGACCAGGCGCCAGGCTGTGGTATGGTACCATGTTGTTTGGTTCTCTCACTGTATACCTCGACATTCGTTGCATATGTGGCTTGTTGTTAAGCAGAAACTGAAGACCCAGGATCGTTTGCGGAAATGAGATGTTGGGCCTGTAGTTGATTTAAGCCTACTTCGGTGTCCTTTGTGTAAAGTTACTCCTGATTCTCATTCCCATTTGTTTTTTGAGTGCTCTTATTCTTCACAGATTTTCTTTGGGTAAAGGGGTCACTCCCCGGTAAAATATATTAGAATCCAAAAACCCATAGAGTACAATGGAATGTGACTGAATGTCTCATTAACCTCAAGCTAACAAGAGCTCGAACAGCCTAGCGATGCAAGTTAGGGTGCTTTGTGGTATGGATTCTATTCCTCCTCGTTTGGATGATGTTTTGGCATTTCTTATACCAATATCCAAGGGAAGATCTACTACTAGTATTATTGCCCGTCTGGTTATTGCGGCTACTGTATACTTTTTTTGGATGGAACGGAACTCAAGATTGTTCAAAGGGAAACAGCTTTCTGTGGATAAACTTGTTAGTATCATTACTTCAACTATTCGCCTCAAGCTTATTACTTTCATATTCAAGAAGATGACTACACGGTCCTTGGCTATTTTGGATCGGTGGAGACTTCCCTCCTCAAGTGTGTCTCGTGATGCGGGTACCGGGTAAGGGTTGTACTCTTTTTTCCTTTTTGGGGTTTTTCCCACTAGGTTTTTCTCAAAAAGGTTTTTTAAGGAGGAAGCCTTATCTGGATCCTTTACTTCCATTATGTTGATGCGGGTGTTGTGGGGTGATCACCTGGTTCCAAGAGTTCTTCTTATTGGAGTTTGCTAATGTTGTTTTTACACTAGTTTTCGATTTGTATTGTTAGCTTAGTGTTGATGTGTTTATGGCATGTCATAAGCACTTGTTGATCAAGCTTTGGGCTTGAGGTTAATACGGTACTTCAGCCGTATTCCATTTGTACTTAACTTTGGTTTTTTTGGTTAATATATTTAGCGGGGTAACTCCCTTTACCAAAATAAGTTCTTAAAAGAGTTAAACCATACTATTATTGCCCTTATTCCCAAGGTTAATGTTCTGAATAGGGTTAATGACTATAGGCCTATTTCGTGTTGTAATGTATTATTTAAATGCATTACTAAGATTATATCGAATCGTATGAAGGACAGCTTGAAGTATCTTGTAAGTCTTAATCAATCAGCTTTTGTTCCGGGGCGGCATATTGCGGATAATATTCTTCTTACTCATGAACTGATGCACAATTATCACTTAGATCGTGGGGTGTCTCGTTGTCCATTTATGGTTGATATTCAGAAGGCGTATGACACGGTGGATTGGGATTTCTTGGATAAAGTTCTCATTGGATTTGATTTCCATCATCGTATGGTTTCTTGGATTATGGAATGTGTATCTACCAAGTCGTTTTCTATTAGCATTAATGGTACTCTTCATGGGTATTTCAAGGGTAGGAGGGGTCTTCGTTAGGGTGACCCTTTATCCCCATATTTGTTTACACTCATCATGGAGGTCTCAACGCTTATGCTTAAAAGGAGAGTGTGGGATACTGATTCATTCACATTTCATAGATATTGTTCGAAAATGGAGTTGATTAATCTCTATTTTGCTGATGATTTGTTTTTAATTTCTCATGTTGACGTTAACTCGGTTATGGTGATTAAAGAGGCCTTGGATGAGTTCAAGTTGGCGTCGGGGCTTACTCCTAGTCTTCCAAAAAGTACGGCTTATTTCTGTAATGTTCTTAACTTTATTAAGCTCTCCATATTACAGATTCTCCCTTTTGCGGAAGGTCATTTCCCGGTTAAATATTTGGGTGTTCTTTGGTGTCGTCTATGCTTATCATTCGGGACTGTCGGGAGCTTGTTGATAGGTTCCAGTCCCGTGTTTAAGATTGGAAGAATAAGTCGTTATCGGAAGCATGTAGACTTCAACTTGTACACCCGGTTATAGGCTCAATGCATGTTTACTGGGCATCGGTGTTTGTGCTCCCTTCTAGGGTTTTACTTGATATTGAGCAAATCATGCGTGGTTTTATTTGGTTTCAAGGCCCTATGAAGAGGGGCAAATCGAAAGTGGCTTGGGAGGTTGTTTGTCTTCCTAAAGACGAGGGGGACTTGGGAATTCGTCGGTTGGATATCTTCAATAAAGGTCTTATGATCTCTCATATTTGGAAGTTATTAGTGCTTAAAGAATCTCTTTGGGTGAAATGGATTCATGAATGCAAACTCGTGAGTTTATTTGGTATAAAATAGGGGAAGATACTCGAGTCTCGGTTTGGTCTGATGTTTGGTGTTTGAACAACCCGCTGTCTAATGTAGTCTCGTCTAGAGATATTCACTGCTCGGGGTTTGATTATAAGACAAAGATTTGTGATGTTATTCGAGATGGGCTGTGGTTATGGCTTGAGTTTCTTCGAGGTAAATATACAGTTCGTGATACTATTACTATTTCGAATATTCGGGTTAGGGTCTCGGATCAATTATTATGGCGGACTGAGGGAAATGATCTTAAGTTATTTTCGGTCTCGCTGGCATGGTCTTCTTTAAGGCCAAGAGATGTCAAGATTCCGTGGTTTAATATTGTTTGGTTTTCTAGTTGCATCCCGAGACACTCGTTTAATCTTTGGTTGATTATGAAACAAAAGCTTAAGACGCAGGACAAGGTATATTTGTGGGATGCTTCTAGTTCACTGGCGAGCGAATGTTCATTGTGTGAGAGGCAGTCGGATTCTCATGAGCATTTGTTTTTTGAATGTGGGTTTTTGCAGCAGGTTTGGAACAAAGTGCGAGTGGTAGCTAATTTTGGGTGTTTGAGTCTGGTGTAGGTTAACATTATTGCATATATTCTTCCTTGGGCTGGCCGCAAGACTCTCAAAAGTCTGGTTTTCAAATTATTTTTGTCAGCAACGGCGTACTTTATTTGGCAAGAGTGGAAATGGAGGTTATTTAAATTATTTAAGAGAACAGCTGATCAATTTGTGAGTGCATTATCTCCACGGTTAGACTGAAGCTGATTTCATGTCGTATCAAGAAGTCTAGGGATGGTGTTTGATTTGCTCAGCTCTTGAGCTTGCCGGCGTCATTTCTTATTTGATGTCTATTTTCTGGTTCATTGGCGTTTGTGTCATTAGGTGATTTTTTCCTATTGTTTATGTAATTAGTATAGCATTCATATGGTTTGTCATATGAATCAGAGGAAGTTCAAGCTTTGGCTTGAGGTTAATGTGACACGTCTGTCACATTCCATTGTACTTATTGGCTTTTTGGGTATTAATATATTTTACCGGGGTGAAGTCCCGTTTACCCAAAAAAGATATGTGATATGATATGTGTGAGCTCGTGGGCACTTCCGTTACACTTATGTTATTCTTCACTTGATATCTTTTTTTTGTAAAGGGGAAACAACCCCGGTAAAATATATATACCAAAAAACAATGAAGTACAATGGAATGTGGCTAAAGTATCACATTAACCTCAAGTACGGCTTGAACAAAACTAAGCCATATGACAACCCATATGACTATACCTATGATATACATAGCCAAGAACACCAATAGGGAAAAACCACCAACATGAGCATAAATTGAAAGCTAAACACATCATAACTAATAAAGGATAGACTCCGGTAGCTTCCATATCTCTACAAACTCTCTAGCCTCCAAAGACTTCTTAAACCGGCAAGAAAAAAGCTTACCCTGTATGGCTGAGATAATACAATCAACAAGTTGATCCACAGAACGCTTAGTAGCCTTAAAAAGACGACCATTCCTCTCCTGCCAAATATAGTAAGCACGCGCAACCAATACAAGCTTGGTAATAACACTCTTCGGTGTTCTTCTAATAGCAAACAACAAGAACGAATTAAGGATTGTAGAGAACACCGGCCCTGAGTTCACCAGTCCTGCCATAACCTTAACTCTATCCCAGACCTGAACAGAAAAAGAGCACTCAAAAAACAAGTGGTCATGCGAGTCTTGAACAAGCTCGCAAAGCGAACACGAGGCACTAACACCAGATGAAACTTCCCAGCTGTGAAGGAGATCTTGGGTCTTCAACCGTCTCTTGACAACAAGCCATAGATTAAAAGAATGTCGCGGGATGCAATAAGTAAACCACACGACACTAGCCCAAGGAACCTCAACATCCCGAGGCCTAAGGGATTGCCAAACAGTGTTCACAGAGAACACTTTATGCCAAGTAACTGGAAGACGCCATTCCAGCTTATTTGTATCACCGCAAAAATTTAGAACAGCAATGGCATTAATTGCATGATGTTAAATTAACAAGCTCAGTAGCCACTGGAAAGTACCTTGAGAAACGATGTCACAAACCTTAGAAGTAGACGACAAGCCGGCACTATACATGTCACGATGAGAGATGAATGCAGCTAAAGGGCTTAACTCACACCAATTGTCAAACCATAGCGAAGTAGATGAACCATCACCCAAACGGTACCAAACAAACTCACGGATACAACAACGTAGTTGCAGGATCTTCCTCCAACTCCACGTCATATTCCCCCGGGCTGGTATAGTCCAAAATTTTTTGTCCTTAATCTTGTACATGTGAATCCATTGTACCCACAAAGATTCTTTCCTTAAGAGGAGCTTCCAAATGTGGGACGTCATAATAGCTCTATTAAAATGCTCAAGACGCCTTATACCCAAACCACCCTCAGCTTATGGAAGACAAATCGCTTCCCAAGCAACTTTAGCTCTCCCTTTCCCCAACCCTCCTTGACACCAAAGGAACCCACGAAGACGCTGTTCAATATCAAGAAGAACATGGGTAGGGAGAATAAACATCGAAGCCTACTACACATGCATGGACCCAATAACAGAGCGAATCAATTGAATCCTACCCGCAATCGAGAGAGACTTATTTTTCCAATCCATAATACGCCATTCCACTCTATCAATCAGCTCCTTACAATCATTCCAACCAAGTATAGAAGAAACCAAAGGAAGTAGTGATCTGTTTACGATCATTGTGTGGCATCATGAATTTCCAAGAGTTAGTGATAAGCAGAATTACTTAAGTGATCTTAAAGGTTTATCATGTTAGTGTTATAGTTTTTCAACTTATTAATGGCATAATTGTGGCATGTCATTCTTATGTAGGGTTGTTGCACGATGGTGCAGTATTTGTAGCCTATGTAACGGGTTGTGGTATAGGACAACACCTATATCCATTGTACTTAAACGCTTTTTTGGTGTAATATATTTTACCGGGTGATGACGTATAGTCCCTGGTCGGGCTGGATAGTCCGACTCACGGGTACTAGCCGTATCCACCAGGAATGGATTGATACCTATGTGATGTGCGCGTAGCCCAGGAGGCCCGGTAAGCCGATGTCGCACATATGGTTAATTACTTAGCCAGGTCCTTGTCGCAGTGCGACATGATCAGACATAATATAACCTATATTATAGTTATATTCGCCTAAGGAAAAGAGATATACACTTACCTTAGTTATGTGATAAGGATCAAGCTATTTGGAGTCATTATCTCTTCCTTGGGCCTCAAGAAAAGGGAGCCCAGCCTGGACTCTCTCGGGTATAAAAGGAACCCCCCATGGTTCCTGATAGTTGTAAAATTACACTTGTTTAGGAAAACAAGGTAAAAGCGGTAAGTATTAAGTGTACGTTTAGGAAAACGTAAACACTTATGACCCTTAATGGGGATCGTTCTCGAGGAGGTGTGTGGATTAATGTGCCAAAATATATGATCAAAAGTTTGGGGTAGTGTCGTTTTTAGATGAGAAAAGAAAGAAAACTAAGACGAACTATGATTTCAATTAAACTACGACGAAAGACGTAAAACGCGATCGTAAGTACGAAAAACGTGAAAATTTAAAATTTCTAAGCTAAAAACAAATTAAAATTGAAAAAGTAGTTCAAAATAATATAAATAAGAAATAAAATCCAATAAAAATATTTTAAAACCTTTTATTAATTAAATATTCAATTTTTAATGCTAATTAAAGCCCAAAAATTAAATAAAATTAAGAAAAAGCCCAAAATATTATTTTATTGGACAAATAACTCACTTATATTATTTATTAACTAAAAAGTATTTTTCCTAAATTTTAAAAACTATTTTTCTATTTTTAAATGACTAAAAACTATTTTCAAACCAAAATAATTATAAAAAATAAATAAATAATTCCAAAAATAATTGAACAATTTTAAAAATCCTAATTTACTCTAATGAATAGTAGAAAAATGAAAAAGTTTGAAAAATCAAATATTTTCACTAAAAGGCAAAAACAGTTTATTATAAAACCCTAATTAACTTAAATTAATTCTAAAAAATAATAAAAAGATGAACAGTGAAAACTTTTTTAACCAAAAATATTAAAATGTTTTTCCTAATCTAAGAAAAATGTTTAAACTGAAAAAGAAATATTTTTGGCACCTAATGCCAAAAACAGAAACATAAAAGTTAATTAAAAATAGCAATAAAACCTAAAAAATAGCAAATGAACAGTAAATAAAAATTTGATTAAACCGAAAAATCCTAAATAAAATAAGAAAATTAACAAAACTGGTTTCAAAGTCTAATTCCCATTTTTCACCAGTAAAGACAAAAAAATTGAGAAAACGGACAATGACATGTGACCCCCTTTTGTCCTCTTGCTTAGCAGGGGAAACTTTTACACTAGCAGTGGGAAGTTAGTTCCCACTGCCTTCACAAAAAATTGGGTATGGGCACTTTTGTGCCTAAAACTTGTTGATTTCTTGGTTTTGTGGGCAAACAAAGGCACCCCCACAACCAGTTGGGTTGTGGGGAGTCAATAAAAAGCTAAAAACAATAAGCTATTAAGCAAAATCAAGCAGAAAAGACCCAAAATCAGTCACTGATATAGGAATGGGGGCTGTTGGCTTGTTTGCTGATGTGTTTGGCAATTGGGTGAGTTTTGGTTGGCCAAAACTCACTCAATCCACTCACAAACCCCCTCAAAGCACATACAAATCCTAACTTACCCTATATCCTATCAAGCACCTAAATTTGAAGGCCAAAATCCACAAAAATCAAGCAGTTAAGGCAGTTTACTGATTTAAGGCAATGATTTTACCAAAACTTGTATTCAAAACCCACCAAATGGTACCCAACACAACACACTAAGCAGAATAAACATGAAATTAATAAAATGAAAGAATCTAAGCAGATTTAAAACCAAGTGCACCTTACAAACTGATTTTAAAACTTAAATCCAAACACCCCTTTAAAACTAAAAAGTGAAATTTTAACAAAGGACTCTACTCAAACTTGCATCAAACCTACCCAAATCAATTCTAACCTGTTCTAAGCTGACAAGAAAGCAATTCTAGCATTTGTCCTTCATCCTAACAACTAAACTCTAAAAATCATCCAAAACTCATAACTATCTAAGCAAGTATAGGAAGAACAAGTTTTTACCTTGTGACCCTACATCCAGGGATCACAAAGGCTGCTTTGCCTTCTCCATCAAGCCCGGGCTTGAGCTGATCATCTTCAAAGAGAGGTTTGTTGGTATGCACAGGAAATGATGATGATGATGCTTCAAGATCCAACAACATCCAATATGCCAAATTGTGATTCCTGCCAAGACAAAGGAACAAGAAAAGTGACCTAGACACTCAAGGCTTAAGAGAGTATAAGTCAAGCTTATTGATTAAGCTGGCTTATCCCTTTAAGCTTATAAAAAAAATTGGCTTTTTCAAACAAATTTTCTTGAACTGAATTTTGATAAAAATGAAACCTTTTGCATCCAAAAATACTTTCAAAATATTACTAAACTAAAAACAGAATTAAAGGAACTCAGATTATGCAACTCAAACTTTTTTCATTTTCATTACTTAAAATTTAAAGATTACAAAAATCTGGAACAAGTAATAGAGTCACAAGTCGACTCTATTTATACAATGAAAAGAACAATCTAGAATGCTTAAAACCCTAGTTGCTGAAATGCCAAAAAGGCCCTTGAGTCTTCAATCTTCAAATTGGTCAAAATCGTCCCATGTGACTTGACAGCTTGGAAACTTGTTTGTGAACGTTGGATTGGACTTGGGAACCAAGGGAATTCATCTAACCGTTAAATTGGTCGGGACATAGGGTTTGGGGGAAAATGACTTGAGCAAGGGAGGTCTGGGGTGGGGTCCACATCCCATGTGGGTGTGTTTTGTGGAGTGGGAAATGGTGAGGGCATGGGTAATTAGTGATCTGCACAAATTGAGCTTAACCCCCTTTGTTTTTAGTGATATTAATGATTAGGGTTTAAGGGTTTAAGAGTTTAGCAGGATGAGGTTTTGATCTAAAAAAGGGATTAGGAATTTTAAATTCCTTGTTTAGTGGGAAAAGTTTGTTGACCAGTTGACTGGTTAATAAACAAAACCGGGTTGGGTTAATGGGTTGGGTGGATAATGGGTATTTGGGTTAATGGGTGGGTACTGATGAGGTGGCAGGTTTTGGTTGGGTGGGATAGTTTGGTTAATTGGCAGAAACAGTCCCCAAGTATTTACTCTTGTTCACTTTGTAATAAATCCATCAGCGCCCACTTTTGCACTTAACAACTTTGGACAAGTTGTCAAAAGTGGCACAAAAACTTCTAAAACTTTATCCAAGGGCTTTTAATGTATTTTCTTGATTCTCCAAGGACTGGTCTTGTACAATCTTCAAATATCAAGGACCATACTTGTACAATTAACATTTGGAGGGTCAATTGTGACAAGTTCTTCAAAGATGAGGGACTAAATTTGCCAATCTTCAATTCTTCAAGGGTCTTTTTGCAATTTTCCAAACTTGGGCCCGGTTCATTGTGCGACTTCGTTTCCCGTGTTCGTTTTTGATTGATTCTTGTGATCTTTTGCCAATTCCTCAATATCCGTACCTAAAAATACACAAGTAACAAACACGAGCATATATTTGGCATATTTGATGATATTTTATGCATTTTAAGGCCGATTTGGACGATGAGACCATGTATAAAAGCAGTCTCATCACTCCCCCATACTAAACCATTGTCGTGCCCTCACGCAATGCTAGAATAAAGTATCAAAGCATCTCCAAAATTTAATTTTATTCACTTTATTGAAATGATAAACTAGCTACACTACTACTATTACTACTACTACTTGCGTTTTAGACATAATGTATGATTTTCATCGCAAAATGGGACGTTTAGGTTCATAGAACAAGAACACGTGAATGCTTCGTTAGAAATAGTTTCATCGTCCTCGATTTTCACCTTAATTCCATGCCAAGCGTGCAACGAGATCATTGTCATTATAAGTTAGTAATGCTAACACTACTCATATGCCCTAAT
Organism: Glebionis coronaria; assembly: GCA_025667525.1. NCBI lineage: Eukaryota > Viridiplantae > Streptophyta > Magnoliopsida > Asterales > Asteraceae > Glebionis > Glebionis coronaria. The sequence continues at coordinate 456,115,257 of CM046878.1, read as the reverse complement.
CACGTACTTATTCTCCCATTATTCCTAAGTTGTATCTCTTATATTTTATTATGTCTTAATGATCACGAGGATACATCATTGACTTATGTGATAATAGAGATTTAGGTCTAAAAATAGAGTCCTAACGGTGTAACTAAGACCATTAAATCAATAACCCCTCCTAATAGACAACGATGTTAAAAAATTAAGTTGACAAGAAGAATCGATAAACACGGTTTTATAACGGTTTTGAACATGAGACTTATTACCAAGACTTTTATACGCCCCCTAACGGAAAGACCTTATTATCTTTGGTTTACCTCCATCTTTTATTCAACTTCGCCATGAAGCTTTTATTATGACTTCGGTCTTGCCTTGCCTTTTATTATCCGCCTCATCGGTGGTTTTATTAGCCAAAGACGTATATCCTCACGCTAAAGCGAATTTTGGATCTTTAAAGCTTCGAAGATTAAGGCTTGATTCACTTTCAATTTTGCATAGATTTTAGGCCTTGTGGGGCTTCAAATTGTTTGCTAGATTTTGGTGAGCACTTGAAATCTTATTATTAGGTGAAGCTTTCGATTATTGGGGTGCCAATACTTCAAAACCGTGACGCTGGCGATACCTTAATGTCTTCCCAATTTAATTACACGGAAGCTACTAGAAAAGACTAGAAACCCAACAATCAAAACTAAACCGCTAAATCAATATTTATTAAGCAAAAAATATTTACATGCGAAGGGAGAATAAGCAAACAACGAGAACACATGAGTTTTTGAAAGAATACGAGTACTCTACGTTTAGCATAGTAACTTATAATTAACTCTATCATTTCTCGTCCTCATTTAAGAGACTTAGCCTAATGTGTAGTTAAGGAATCGAAGCTAAGTGCTCAACACGCACGGTCGAGTCAAAAATTACTCTTATTCTCGCCATCGGAAACTCTACATTCATGTCTTCAAACACTTATGAAACATGAGAAATTTTTAAAATTTGGCCATTTTTAGCCTTATTTTGCAACAAAACGATAAACTTTGGAAAGCGTGAAGGTTTGGCAAGGCAAGTATCTATTCACCCCCCATACTAAAGTTAAACATTGTCCTCAATGTTTCGAGTCTAGGGGTGCAAACACCCCCATACTAGAGACGTAGTCGAATGCCTAATCTAGCATGGAAAGGGTGTAACCAATAAGTTAATAGCCGTTTATGAAGTGTGCTAAAAACCTAAGGTTAGAACATAAAAGGATATATCATATGGATATTGGGAAAGGCCTCCAAAGCAAACGATCGAGTGCTCCCGTGAAACGAAACACGAGAGGCTCCAATCGTGAAGATTATGATCTAAAAACCACAATGCACAAACAACCATGGAACAAAGGTTGGAAGGGCACAAATCCCCTCACATGAAACTAATTAGAAAGCAATAATATGTACATGGATAAGCATGGGTCTCCCCCACGAGGCACCTTGTTTTTGATAACCGAGTCAAAAGCTTGACTCGAATCCCCATAAATGTGATCATTTAGGGATAATCATGGTTTGGTCAATTTTTGGTGGGGCTTACATGTAATCAAGGCCCAAAAGCAACCGTGTATAAAGGCAAAACCTCTATACCGGGATCAAAGATCGTGTCTTCGTTTTCGGATGATAAACGAAACAACTTTCAAGTAACAACGTCCCAAAGGGACACAAGAAAATAGCATAAGAAGAGAAGGGTGGGACATTGGTTGGGCATATAAATCGAGTCACTCGAGGTAAACTCATACCGTAAGTGTAGAAGGATCTTCTAGTGACTACTTCGGTAAAAGACCGAGATTTTATCTTAAACGTGATACCGGGGTCAAAAATCTCGTCCTCAGTGGAGAAGTGTGAGGAAACAAATGGGGCTTCCCCCACACTAGGTCCACACAAAACGTCGTCAAAAGAAGTAGACGCGTTTGTAGCAAGCTCAATTAAGCGAGGTGATGACGGAGTTATCTTTGGAAAAATTTTCAAATCAATTGTAAAATCTTTTCCTTTTTCATTTTTTAACTCTTTGTTACGAAAACCCAAGTTGATTAAATTGAAAATATTTGGTGTTTCTAAAATAATTCTAGGCACACTTAAAATTTCCACATTTATCTTAAAGGCGGGAGGAGGATTTGAATTTTTAAAACTTGAATCGATTAATAAAACATCCCCCTCCGGGCTAACGCAACGGTCCTCATCAAACTCGAAAATCGAAAGCGGGTTATCAAGAATACGTTTGATCTCGCAAAAATCTCCATCGGGATCAAAAACGTCTTCTCTTCCTCGTGGAAGAGGTTGGGAAATCAAGTCGTCGATAATCGAGTCGCTAGCTTCAACCGTCGTGAAACTAGGAAAAGAAGGCTCTTCGATTGAAGATTTTGCCTTTGTCATTTTGACCTCGATATCGAAAAACGTATCAATGTGAGCAAGGCCATCGGCGGACTTCTCACATGATAAATCCAAAATCTCACTCGATGTGGGATTAGGAGTAAAAGGCTCGTCTCGTGACGATTTTGCCTTGACGGTTTCAACTTTTTCCTTCAAAGGGATCGAACGTGGGTTGTCAAACATTTTATCAAAATTACTAACACGTCCCTTCGGAATTAATTTTCGTTCATCTTGTAAAAACGAGGGTTCAATGCTTTCCTTAAAAACCTTTTCACATTTTTCTTTTTTAAAATCACTTAATGGAATTTCTTTGTCAAAATCAAGTGTATATTGATTTAGAAAATCCTCAATAATTTCATCCTCATTAGAAAAATTTGGTTCACAAGGTATTAGATTTAAAACTCCCAAGTATCCTACGAGTTTTTCCTTTGGTTTATTTTCACAAACGTTTTTCAAAACTTCGTTGGATGACTTTTTCGTTTCCTCTACGGTTTTGCAAGACGATGAAGGTTGCATGACTCTAAAATTCGAGAGACATGGATCAATGCGAGACGTACGAGTCTTAGGAGTCGATAAAGCTTTAACCTCTCCCTCGGAATTAGGATTGGTGTTATTAGATAAAGAATTAAATTTTTCCACTAAGCCCTCGAACATTAAAAGAATTTTATCTCTCTCTCTATCATAATTTTCTCTTTCAATAGCATGATTTTCCTTAATGCTATCCACATATCCTTTCCACATCTCTTCATTTTGATCATACAAACGTTGTTGCCCTTCAATAAAGGTGTCATAATCGTTTTCCATTTTTTTGAAAGTGTCCCTTTGGGTTGCCATTCGTTTATTACAAGTTTCCTTAAGGCTAGACAATTGTTCTTCCACCATCGTTAATTTCTCATTATTTCGTCTCACTAAATCATTAAAGGCATTATGAAAAGACTCATTATTGCAATTAAAAGACGGATCATACGACGAATAAAACGAAGACGATGGGTGACCTTGGTCGTAAGATTGAAAATTGGGACCATGATCACGTGGAGCGGAGTTATAAAGATAACCCCCTCGACCTCCAATAACCTCACAATAAAAACAATTGGCACCATTGGGCGGGCCTCCACAATTTGGACACGAATAATATCCACCATGATTTGACATGATGCAACGAGAACGGTGTTACGAGAATTAAACGTTATAGAGGGTGAAAGAAGAGAATTATGAAATTAGAGGGAATGTAGAAGATTATTTTTGTGCTTTTGATTGTTTTTTAATTTTTTTTTTTGGTATTTTGAATGTATTACGTAGACAAAAATCTACAAATCTCTCCTCGAATCGATTTTCTCGATTAAAAGAGCCTCAAGGAATGAAAACGATCACGTGGAGTGAACGCCTTCGATGACTTTAGAACGTTGGTGGAACACCAAAACGTTCAAGAGGGTTTAATCTTGAAAACAAGCAAATATATATACGTAGATAATACTTTGGTTGGCAAACCCTCGATTAGCCCTCTTTCTCAAAACACGCACAAGCAAGCGGGGGAAACGAGGCGGCGCTAAGCACTTAAGAGCCTTTTTCCCTTAGGTCGTGAAATACAACCGCCTTATACCCACCTTATAGTTTGTGTTAATTGAAATTAAGCCTCACGAAAGTATTTATCTATTTTGCCTTTTACTTTTGCTTTGGATTCGAATACAATGATCGAGTGATGAAATCCCGAATCAAGGTTGTGATTTCTCACGTATTTGGAGTACTTGTATTTTTATTGTTCTACGTAAATACAATATATTAATAATATTCACAATAAAAACAAAAACCAATATATCTACAATATAGTAAAATGATGTTGTGTGTTTAATTTAGGAAAACTAAACACAATTTATTTGGATACTATAATATATTAAGGAAAAAATAACAAAAATGAGTATGTACGATATTCACGCTTTTCAAAATGTGAAAAGCAAAAACGCACCACTCACAAAAACACGATACTAATAAGGGCACACTAAAAACACCTCCCCGGCAACGGCGCCATTTTGATAGTTGTAAAGTTACACTTGTTTAGGAAAACAAGGTAAAAGCGGTAAGTATTAAGTGTACGTTTAGGAAAACGTAAACACTTATGACCCTTAATGGGGATCGTTCTCGAGGAGGTGTGTGGATTAATGTGCCAAAATATATGATCAAAAGTTTGGGGTAGTGTCGTTTTTAGATGAGAAAAGAAAGAAAACTAAGACGAACTATGATTTCAATTAAACTACGACGAAAGACGTAAAACGCGATCGTAAGTACGAAAAACGTGAAAATTTAAAAATTCTAAGCTAAAAACAAATTAAAATTGAAAAAGTAGTTCAAAATAATATAAATAAGAAATAAAATCCAATAAAAATATTTTAAAACCTTTTATTAATTAAATATTCAATTTTTAATGCTAATTAAAGCCCAAAAATTAAATAAAATTAAGAAAAAGCCCAAAATATTATTTTATTGGACAAATAACTCACTTATATTATTTATAAACTAAAAAGTATTTTTCCTAAATTTTAAAAACTATTTTTCTATTTTTAAATGACTAAAAACTATTTTTAAACAAAAATAATTATAAAAAATAAATAAATAATTCCAAAAATAATTGAACAATTTTAAAAATCCTAATTTACTCTAATGAATAGTAGAAAAATGAAAAAGTTTGAAAAATCAAATATTTTCACTAAAAGGCAAAAACAGTTTATTATAAAACCCTAATTAACTTAAATTAATTCTAAAAAATAATAAAAAGATGAACAGTGAAAACTTTTTTAACCAAAAATCTTAAAATGTTTTTCCTAATCTAAGAAAAATGTTTAAACTGAAAAAGAAGTATTTTTGGCACCTAATGCCAAAAACAGAAACATAAAAGTTAATTAAAAATAGCAATAAAACCTAAAAAATAGCAAATGAACAGTAAATAAAAATTTAATTAAACAGAAAAATCCTAAATAAAATAAGAAAATTAACAAAACTGGTTTCAAAGTCTAATTCCCATTTTTCACCACTAAAGACAAAAAAATTGAGAAAACTGACAATGACATGTGACCCCCTTTTGTCCTCTTGCTTAGCAGGGGAAACTTTTACACTAGCAGTGGGAAGTTAGTTCCCACTGCCTTCACAAAAAATTGGGTCTGGGCACTTTTGTGCCTAGAACTTGTTGATTTCTTGGTTTTGTGGGCAAACAAAGGCACCCCCACAACCAGTTGGGTTGTGGGGAGTCAATAAAAAGCTAAAAACAATAAGCTATTAAGCAAAATCAAGCAGAAAAGACCCAAAATCAGTCACTGATATAGGAATGGGGGCTGTTGGCTTGTTTGCTGATGTGTTTGGCAATTGGGTGAGTTTTGGTTGGCCAAAACTCACTCAATCCACTCACAAACCCCCTCAAAGCACATACAAATCCTAACTTACCCTATATCCTATCAAGCACCTAAATTTGAAGGCCAAAATCCAAAAAAATCAAGCAGTTAAGGCAGTTTACTGATTTAAGGCAATGATTTTACCAAAACTTGTATTCAAAACCCACCAAATGGTACCCAACACAACACACTAAGCAGAATAAACATGAAATTACTAAAATGAAAGAATCTAAGCAGATTTAAAACCAAGTGCACCTTACAAACTGATTTTAAAACTTAAATCCAAACACCCCTTTAAAACTAAAAAGTGAAATTTTAACAAAGGACTCTACTCAAACTTGCATCAAACCTACCCAAATCAATTCTAACCTGTTCTAAGCTGACAAGAAAGCAATTCTAGCATTTGTCCTTCATCCTAACAACTAAACTCTAAAAATCATCCAAAACTCATAACTATCTAAGCAAGTATAGGAAGAACAAGTTTTTACCTTGTGACCCTACATCCAGGGATCACAAAGGCTGCTTTGCCTTCTCCATCAAGCCCGGGCTTGAGCTGATCATCTTTAAAGAGAGGTTTGTTGGTATGCACAGGAAATGATGATGATGATGCTTCAAGATCCAACAACATCCAATATGCCAAATTGTGATTCCTGCCAAGACAAAGGAACAAGAAAAGTGACCTAGACACTCAAGGCTTAAGAGAGTATAAGTCAAGCTTATTGATTAAGCTGGCTTATCTCTTTAAGCTTATAAAAAAAATTGGCTTTTTCAAACAAATTTTCTTGAACTGAATTTTGATAAAAATGAAACCTTTTGCATCCAAAAATACTTTCAAAATATTACTAAACTAAAAACAGAATTAAAGGAACTCAGATTATGCAACTCAAACTTTTTTCATTTTCATTACTTAAAATTTAAAGATTACAAAAATCTGGAACAAGTAATAGAGTCACAAGTCGACTCTATTTATACAATGAAAAGAACAATCTAGAATGCTTAAAACCCTAGTTGCTGAAATGCCAAAAAGGCCCTTGAGTCTTCAATCTTCAAATTGGTCAAAATCGTCCCATGTGACTTGACAGCTTGGAAACTTGTTTGTGAACGTTGGATTGGACTTGGGAACCAAGGGAATTCATCTAACCGTTAAATTGGTCGGGACATAGGGTTTGGGGGAAAATGACTTGAGCAGGGGAGGTCTGGGGTGGGGTCCACATCCCATGTGGGTGTGTTTTGTGGAGTGGGAAATGGTGAGGGCATGGGTAATTAGTGATCTGCACAAATTGAGCTTAAACCCCTTTGTTTTTAGTGATATTGATGATTAGGGTTTAAGGGTTTAAGAGTTTAGCAGGATGAGGTTTTGATCTAAAAAAGGGATTAGGAATTTTAAATTCCTTGTTTAGTGGGAAAAGTTTGTTGACAAGTTGACTGGTTAATAAACAAAACCGGGTTGGGTTAATGGGTTGGGTGGATAATGGGTATTTGGGTTAATGGGTGGGTACTGATGAGGTGGCAGGTTTTGGTTGGGTGGGATAGTTTGGTTAATTGGCAGAAATAGTCCCCAAGTATTTACTCTTGTTCACTTTGTAATAAATCCATCAGCGCCCACTTTTGCACTTAACAACTTTGGACAAGTTGTCAAAAGTGGCACAAAAACTTCTAAAACTTTATCCAAGGGCTTTTAATGTATTTTCTTGATTCTCCAAGGACTGGTCTTGTACAATCTTCAAATATCAAGGACCATACTTGTACAATTAACATTTGGAGGGTCAATTGTGACAAGTTCTTCAAAGATGAGGGACTAAATTTGCCAATCTTCAATTCTTCAAGGGTCTTTTTGCAATTTTCCAAACTTGGGCCCGGTTCATTGTGCGACTTCGTTTCCCGTGTTCGTTTTTTATTGATTCTTGTGATCTTTTGCCAATTCCTCAATATCCGTACCTAAAAATACACAAGTAACAAACACGAGCATATATTTGGCATATTTGATGATATTTTATGCATTTTAAGGCCGATTTGGACGATGAGACCATGTATAAAAGCAGTCTCATCAGTTCCACAAAGGGACGATACACACAATACCCTAAACACTAATATACTCAAATCGGTTACTTATTCTCACGCAGGAGTCTAATCGTGGGTCACAAACCCACGGTAAGCCTAATAGTGTCTGTTTAGTGCGCAAGGTCTTCAAAACAAGTTTCACTTGGTGCAAGAGCCGGAGTCCACAAGACCCCGAATTAAGCCTAATTCGGGTCAAGCTCTGTCCATCCAACTTTTGTATCAACAAGTTGGCGTCATCCGTGGGACCCTACACTAAGCTCTAACTAATGACGAAAAGCGACGTAAACCACACCCACCCAAAGGCGGATCTAAGAAGCCAACAGGTCCGTACACAAGCGTTGAACCTAATAACCTAGGACGCGGAGGAAAGGGATTGCAAGTATCTTTCTCCCCACTAGTAACCCCTACCCCACAGACATCTGGGGAGGCATCGTCCTCGCGGGAAGTCCCTGGTCAAAGCAACAAGGATGCTCAGGGTACAAGGGTTGTGATAGACCCGCGAATTGAGGCGGAGATCCCTCCCTTGACGAAGCAGAGTATGAGCGACTACGTCGCAGAGAACTACGAGGCCCTAATTCCACTCATGAGAGCGCGGCGAAAAGTCAATCCGACAAGGGATCTTCGGATCAGCCTAGACTTCGATAATGAACTCAAGGAAGCTAGGAAAGAAAAGAGGAAGAAAGAAGGAACAACTGAGATAAAAACGGATGCGCCTTTCGTTGAAAACGCATCATCCTCAGACAGTTCGGAGATCCCAAAAGAAGAGGACGGCTTCATTACACCAGTCAATAACCATCGGCGCGCAAGCGTGAAGGATAGATTAGGGCCCGGTCCTTCGGACAGGCGGAACGCCCTTGATAGATTGGGCCCCTTAGGAAAAGATGCATCCCAGGATCCGCAAGGGTAGGAAAGGAACAGGAGCACTAGAAGGGCCAGCAGAAGGAATTCCTCAAGCGAATATTCCTCGGACTCTAATTATAGCGATCGCCACCCTCGCCATAAGAGGGTAGCTCCTTCATCCACTGAGGATTCTGATTCCTCTGACTACGACAGAAAACATCGCAGGGCACCCAAAAAACCAAGGATACATGGTGAGGATCAATGGACCCTGCCATGGCGTCGAGAGAAAGGAAGTGCGTTTTCAGAACGCATAACCACTTTCAAAGATAACAGAAAGAGGTGCATGTCGTCCAATGTCAAGACCTACGACGGTACGACGGATCTAGATGATCACCTAAAAGTGTTCGAATCTCAAGCAGGGATAGAACAATAGCCAGAGGCCGTGTGGTGTTACATGTTCAACTCAACGCTCATCGGGCACGCTCGGACCTGGATCGACCGTCTCCCGCGAAGGAGCATTAATGGGTTCGAAGAAAGGATGGATTTCAAACAGTTGTTGCTAATGGATGGATGGTTAATGTAGAGGGGTGCGCGATGTTTAGAGTGGTTAAACGCCTAAAGGGGTTAAAGTCTCCTTTGCGTAAGCTTTTGTTTGAACATGGAAATCTTCATGCAAGGGTGAATCGGTTGCACGGTGAGCTTGATGAAGCTCAAAAGGCTGTGGATCGTAATCCTTCAAGTGTTGAGTTGAGGGAGGTACATGCACATTAATTACTTGCTTTTAAGGAAGCTTCTCTTGATGAAGAAAGATTTCTAAGGCAGAAATCTAAAATCGGGTGGTTAGAATTGGGTGATGCTAATACTGCGTACTTTCACCACATTATGAAAAGTAAGTGTTACCGTAATCGGATTGAGATTGTTCGAGATCAGTTAGGTGTCTGTCATGAGGGGAGTGATGTTGTTGGTGCTTTTGTTTCTCATTATGAGCAGTTCCTAGGTGTTGAAGGTATGACCAGTCCGCTTGCTGGTGGTCTTTTCACTAGGGATCTTGAAGGTCAAAAAGCCTTGTTTATGATTCAAGAAGTTTCTGATGATGAAATCAAAAGTGCGTTATTTTCTACGGTTGCTGATAAGGCCCCGGGCCCTGATGGGTTTACTTCTGCCTTTTTCAAGAAATCGTGGGATATTATTGGAGGGGATGTTATTTGTGCTATTCGGGACTTTTTTACCAATGGTAAGCTTCTGAAGGAAATTAATCATACAATCATTGCCCTTATTCCGAAAGTCTCTACGCCAGCTAAAATTACTGATTAACGTCCTATTTCTTGTTGTAATGTTCTTTTTAAATGTATTAATGTATTAATGTATTAGCAAGATTATTGCTAATCGTATCAAGGGGGTTTTGGGAGAGCTGGTTAGTATTAATCAATCTACCCTTGTTCCGGGCCGGCGAATTTCGGATAATATCCTCCTCACTCAGGAGCTTATGCGTGGGTATCATAGGTCTGCTGGTCCGCCTCGGGTTTCTTTTAAAGTGGACATCCATAAAGCTTATGACACTGTAGATTGGTGTTTTCTTAGATCAATCCTCGTTGGGTTTGGTTTTCATCATACTATGGTTGAGTGGATTATGACGTGTGTTAGCACCACGTCCTATTCTATATGCATTAACAGGGAGCTGTTTGGTTGGTTTAAGGGCAAGAGGGGGCTGCGACAAGGGGATCCTTTGTCTCCTTATTTGTTTACTCTTGTGATGGAAGTTTTAACGCTTATTTTGCAGAAACGAGTGCAGGCTATGGGTGATTTCCAATATCACCACCTATGTGAGAAGAATCGCATTGTCAATCTATGTTTTGCTGATGATCTTTTCTTGTTTGCCAGGGGTCATATTGAATCGGTTCGTCTTATTATGGATGTGTTGGATGAGTTCAAGAATGTATTGGGTCTTGTGCCTAGTATCCCTAAGAGTACTGGGTTTTTCTATAATGTTCCGATTCTTGTGAAGACTAGTATTCTTAATCTGCTCCCTTTTGCTGAAGGTATGTTACCTGTTCGGTATCTTGGTGTTCCACTTATTTCATCCAGGTTGCTTTATAGGGATTGTAAGGTTCTAGTGGAGAAGCTTGAAGGGCGGGTTAATGATTGGCGTAATAAATATTTGTCCTTGGCGGGTAGAATTCAACTTATTCGATCGGTCTTATCATATGTGCATATCTATTGGGCTTCTATTTTCATTCTGCCAGCTAGGTTCATTGTTGAATTAGAGCAGCTTCTACGTGGGTTTCTTTGGTGTCAAGGAGAGATGAAAAGGGGAAAGGCCAAAGTTGTGTGGGTGGATGTGTGTTTGCCTTAGCGTTAAGGGGGTTTGGGTATCCGTCGGTTGAATGATTTCAATACTGCCCTTATGACGACACATATTTGGAGTCTCTTGAATCATAAGGAGTCGCTTTGGGTGCAGTGGGTCCATTCTTATAAGCTCAATGGTCGAAGTTTTTGGGATGTTCCTTGTCTTGGTGATATGAGTTGGGGATGGAGGAAGCTACTTCAAATTCGTCCTTTTGTTCGGTCGTTTATTTGGCACAAGGTCTTCAATGGTGACTCTACTTCTATGTGGTTTGATAGGTGGACTAACATTTGTCCTCTTCGTGATGTGTTGACTGTTCGTAATATTTTGCATTCGGGGTTTTCTCTTACGGATTCGGTTAGTGACCTTATATCGGATGGTGCTTGGAAATGGCTGGCTGATTGGGTTTCTCGGTTTCCTCATGTTGTTTCCATTCCTGTTCCGGATATTCAGGTTGATAAGCCTGAGGATATGTTGTGGTGTAATAGACAGGGAGTTTTACAACGCTTTTTGGTGGCCTGTGTTTGGAATACTGTTCGTGCAAGTGCTGATGATGTGGATTGTTACAATATTGTTTGGTTTGCGCATTGTATTCTACGGCATGCTGTTCACTTTAGCTTGTTATTAATCAGAAGTTGAAGACACAGGATAGGCTGAAGCAATGGGATGTCGGCCCTAATGTTGACTTAAACCTGCTAATATGCCCTTTGTGTAAGACGATTTAGGACTCGCACTCGCACTTGTTTTTTGAATGTTCTTTTTCGCTACAGGTTTGGTGAAAATTGTGTGCTATGGCTGGTATGGAGACTCTACCGTATAGATTGGCTGATATCATCTCGATCCTTATTCCTGTTTCTAAGGGTCGGAATGTTTATAATATTATTGCTCGGATTATGGTGGCTGCTAGTTCCTATTTCATTTGGATGGAGATGAATGCTAGATTATTTAAGAGGACTTCATTGACGAGTGATCAGCTTGCTACGATTATATGTGATGTTATTCGGTTGAAGCTTGTTACTTTTAAGTTTAAGAAGATGTCGAACCGATCTAACTCTCTTTTGGATCGGTGGAAACTTCTGAGTGTGTGCTTTCATCTCCATGGTCAAGCCACGTGAGGGTCGTACTCTTTTTTCCTTTTTGAGGTTTTTCCCAAGGGGTTTTTCTCGAAAAGGTTTTTTAAGGAGGCGACCTCATTTGAATCCGTTGCTTCTTTTATGTTCTTGCTGGAGTGGAGGGATTTTTGTGTTATTTCAAGATTGTCTCCTACTGGTTATTCCTCTTTGGTGGTTCACTTAATGTAGAGGTTTATTGTTCTATGTTCTTGTTTGATAGGAGTTGTGTGTTTATGGCATGTTATAAGCACTAGTTTATCAAGCTTGCTTGCTTGAGGTTAATGTGGTATGTTTGCCACATTCCATTTGTACTTCAATGCTTTTTTGGTTAATATATTTACCGGGGTAAAACCCTTTACCAAAAAAATACGCTTTTGAACCTTCTCGATCAGCTCCTTGCAATCATTGAAAATAAGCCAAGAAGACACTAGTGGGGCCCCTAGATACTTAACCGGCAGCCGGCCTTCCTCAAACGGAAGAATCTGCAAAATAGACATCTTAGTGTGATTAAGAATGTTCCAAAAATACATCATACTCTTAGGAAGGCTAGGAACCGGCCCAGGAAAAAAACCCTATATTTCATTAATGGCGGCAGAAAAAATAAACTTCTCTTTGATTCGATTTTCTATTCTCCTTTAATCTGAATACCTTATAACGGTGTTGTTTTCTCGTTTAATCTTTGATTAATATTGAGTTAACATAGTCTTTATTTGGTTGCAAGTTTTTTTAGGGTTTATTTAATCGATCTTTTTTTCTTTCTGCGTGCGTTTTGTGAAGGCGGTGTTTATTTATTCTAGGTCGGTGTCGTGTTTCTCTGGTCGTGATTATATATATTCGGTGTGTGTTCACTTGTTACCTGCACGATTTGTCTTTGTTTCGTTTTCCATTGTTATCGCATATTAGGGTTTGTTTCTTGTTATTAGGGTTTGTTTATTATTATCGCTGGTTAGGGTTTATTATCGCATGTTATGGAATCAAGCGATTACTCTAAGATGGATTTGGGAGAGAAGGCCGCGTTAATCAATAATATGCAACCTTGTAAGATGGAAGTGATTGTGAAGGTTTTTGGGATAACACTAGATACGGTGAAGGAAGTTCGTGATTTCATGCACAACTTAAAGATGAATAAATTTGCAATTTGGTCGTTGGTATCTTCTGAACAATCAAAGGAAATATTTAATTTGTTGTGCGAGTATGAAGCTGAATTGAATGCGAAGGTGGGTAGTTTGAATGTTGATCAGGTTAGGGTTTCTATATACCCTAACGATGACCAGTATAGTCATGTTACTATGCTCAACCAGCTAGGGGTTCTTCATACCCGTCGTTTGGTGTGCAGGAGCAACAGGATGATTTTGTTAGCATGTCCTCTCCTTTGGTGTCTAAGTTACTGGATGGGGACTTGAGTTTTTCGCAGGCTGATGGAAAAGGTGAATCTTTTTCTTGAGACGATTTTTCGTTTAGTACCCCTTTAGATACTATTGAGTCCAAGGAGGATGTGGAGGAGCGTGCTTGGTCAAAACCTACAGGTAGTTCGTTTGTTAATGTTCCTAACACGAGTACTAAAATTGATGTTGTGAATACCACTTATGTTGGTGCGGCTGGTGCGAATGCTAGTGCTAGCAATACCATACGAACCTATTTACAACCAATGATTTCAGAGAATGCTCGTGAAGGTGTTGATATCTCGATCACTCGAAATGTGGTTGAGAAGGTTAGTGTAAAACTTAAGAGCATATTGTATGGATATTTCATTGGTAAAAGAATGGCTTTTCCTGTTGTTGAATTCTATGCGAAAAATAACTGGGCTAAGTTTGGGTTAGAACGCATAATGATGAATGCTAAAGGGTTCTTCTTTTTTAAGTTTGATACTGATGCAGGGTTAGAATCTGTATTAGAAGGAGGTCTGTGGATGGTGCGTAACTCGCCTATTATTCTTAAGAAGCTTACTATGAAGACGAGCCTGCAAAAGGAGGAGTTAACTCGTATACCTATATGGGTTAAACTCCATGATGTTCGGATACAAGTTTTTGAGGAAGAGGTAATTAGCTAGATAGCTACATATCTAGTTACTCCTATCATGATGGATTCTTATACTAGTGGTATGTGTAAAGATTCTTGGGGTCGTAGCAGTTTTGCTAGAGTTTTAATTGAGGTTAATTCAAGTGAGGATCTCAAGGAATCTATTACTATTGGCATACCTGAAATTGATGGTCCTGGGTTCATTCAAGTTCAAGAGACCATTAGTGTTGAATATGAATGGAAACCACCTCGGTGCCCTACTTGTGGTATCTTTGGACATACGGCTGATGCTTGTCCAAAACGTGTGGTTCCTACTCCGGTTGTTGAAAAGGCTGATGATGGATTCCAGAAAGTGGTTGGTAGAAAACGAAACAATATAGGAAAAGTTAATATTCCTTTGCTAAAGGGTGTGCCTACTAGCAAGGGGTTCCAAGTTGGCCAAAATTTTGTTTTCAAACCTAAGAATTCTGAAGGTGGTAAAAATGGTGCCAACCGTAGTGTTAATTTGTCTAAACCTAGTTCATTTTCTCAAGTAGCTCAACCTAGTATTCGGAATGTTGATAAGAATGTTAATAAAGGTAAGGCTGCTAGTGAAATGCATGGTCAGGCTATTAGGGATGCGGTCCTGAATAAACGTCAAGGAGTCTCTACATCTAATTCATTTGGTGTTTTGATGGATGAAGAAGATGATGATGTGGAAAATATCTATGATGAATCTGCTAATCTTAATATTCCTAAAGGGGCAAGCACTCCCGATACTACGGTTTCCAATGTTTAGTGTGGCTTCTTGGAATATTAGGGGTTTGAATCACGCCCCTAAACAAAAGGAGGTTCGTCAAGTTGTTAATGAAAATAACCTAAGTGTTTGTGCTATTTTGGAATCTTGTGTTGATGCTTCGGCAGTTTATGATATTTGTAAGAAAGTTTGTCGTAGGTGGAAATGGATTTCGAATGGAAGTATATGTCCTAAAGGTTCCCGTATTATCTTAGGATGGAATGATGATGTAGTTGATGTTATGCTTATGGCTCAAATGAACCAAGTCATGCATATCCAAGTGAAGACAAGATTGAATAATAAAACTTTATTTTGTTCTTTTGTTTATGCAGCTAACTATTATATTGATAGGCGTGAGCTTTGGGATAATCTTGTTGGGCATTCAGGTCTTATGCGTAATCATCCGTGGGTCTTAATGGGTGATTTTAACTCGGCTCTTAATCTTGAGGATCATTCGATGGGTGGTTATCAACCTACTGTTGCCATGCGTGATTTTAAGGATTGCGTGAATGCCATAGAAGTTGAGGATGTCAATGCTACGGGTTTGCACTTTACATGGACTCAGAAACCTAAAGGGGATGGATGTTGGAACGCTTAAGAAGATTGATCGAATCATGAGTAATCTCAAGTTTTGTGATGTATTCCCAGGTTCTTTTGCTATATTTCAACCTTATCGAATATCTGACCATGCGCCTTGTGTTCTTCGCATTCCTGTTATTAGAAAACCGCGCCCAAAGCCTTTTAAGTTTTCAAATTTTTTGGTGTATAAGGAAGGTTTCAGGATATTGTTGCTAGTGGGTGGTTACTTAATGTGGAGGCGTGTCATATGTATCGTGTCGTTAAACGTCTTAAGAACTTAAAGTCCCCTCTTCGTAACTTATTAATCACTCAGGGTAATATTCATAAACGAGTTGCTACTCTTAGAAAAGATCTTGATGATTCCCAAATAGCTATTGATCGAGATCCGCATAATTCTGAGCTTCGTGATATTCATGCTCACTTTTTGCTTGCGTTAAAGGAAGCTTCCCTAGATGAGGAGCATTTTCTAAAACAAAAAGCAAATGTTGGATGGCTTGAAGCTGGTGATTCTAATTCAGCTTATTTCCACAAAGTTGTAAAAAGTAGATGTGCACGTAACCGTATTGGAATGATACTTGATAATACTAATGTTATTCATGAAGGTAATGAAGTTGCAGCGGCTTTTGTAAAACAATATGAAAATTTTCTCGGTGTTCAGGGTGTTATGACTCCCATTGATCCTTTGTTATTTTCGAATACATTTGATGCTCAGAAAGCAGAATTTATGGTTCGAAGTATTTCGGATTTGGAGGTTAAGGATGCTATGTTTTCAATGGGAGAGGATAAAGCTCCCGGTCCGGATGGGTATACTACTGCATTCTTTAAGAAAGCATGGGATGTGGTGGGATTAGATGTGATTGCTATTGTTCGGGAATTCTTTTCAACAGGTAAGATTCTGAAAGAAATTAACCATACCATTATTGCTCTTGTCCCTAAAGTCTCTACGCCAGCAAAGATAAATGATTATAGACCGATATCTTGTTGCAATGTGTTGTTTAAATCTATTAGCAAGATTATTGCTAATCGTATTAAGGGGAATTTGGATGATATTATTAGCATTAATCAATCTGCGTTTGTTCCGGGTCGTCGTATCTCGGATAATATTTTGCTTACTCAAGAGTTGATGCGTAACTATCATAGAAATAATGGTCCCCCAAGGTGTGCATTTAAGGTAGATATCCAAAAAGCATATGATACTTGATGAGACTGCAATTATACATAGTCTCATCGTCCAAATCGGGCTTAAAACGCTTAAAATATTATCAAAATACCCAAATATATGCTTGTGTTTGTTCATTGTGTATTTTAGGTACGGATATCCTGAAATCAACAAAAGATCACAAGAATGAAGCAAAAACGAACACGGGAAACGAAGCCGCACAAAGAACCGGGCCCGAGTCATGAATTTCCAAAATGGCCCTTGAAGTTTTGATGAATGTCAAGTTTGGTCCCTCAACTTTTGAAGATTGACACTATATACCCCTTAAATATCTAAAATTACTTTAGGGTCCCTAAACTTTGAAGAAACATGAAGAATAGTCCTCCAAGATTGAAGAAATAACAACTTATGCCCATATGTTAATAAAGGACTAAACTTGTTAAATTAAAATGGCAAAGGATCAACGATGCAACACAACAAGGACCAAGTTTGCTAAAGTTATATGTGACTGCTGTTAGAGGGAGGGACTAACCCTGCCAATTGCCTAAACTTACTCAACTTGTTATCACTAACACTCATCCAGACAGCCTCCACTCACCCAAACCATCCACTCATACTCGGCCACGTCAACACTCCCCTTCCACCTCACAACCCACTCACGTTTTTATTTAACTAACCTGTTTAAACCAAGATTAAACGTGGGAAACACAATCTACAGTCCTAAAAGATTATTAAACTAAACTATTCACCCTTCCCCTAAACCCTAATCCTAATATGATCAAACCAGAGGGAAAAAGGATAATTACCTGCAGATTGATGATTAGCACCCACCTAAACCTAACCCACACCCCAAATTACCCCCAGACACACTCATGTGATCTGTGGGGACCTCCCCTGCCCATCACTTTCGTCCCACAAACCCAAAACCCGACAAAATGAACAGCTCACATTCAAACTTGGTCCCAAAGGAACTCAATGAACGGTTCAAGATCACTTTTACAGCTGTGCATCACATGTATACAGAATTGACCAAGATTCCAATGGCTTATTTAAGATTTCAGAGATTAGGGTTTACACTTCTTGTAATTTTTTATTCCAGCTTCTAGTAAATTCCTTAGAGTAGTATAAAATGAGGTGGATTGTACCTCATTTTCTTTGTTCCAGTTTTTTTTTGTTGTAAAACTTTTAATTTATTAATGACAATGAAAGATTGAATTTGTGCCAAAAAATACTGTGTTCCATTTTTCTCTTCAGTTTATTAGTGTAATCTTTACATTCATTGTCAACTTAGCTTAAAGTTTTATGAGGTTTTATTTATCAAGGTATTTTTAGAAAATATATGTTTTTTAAGAATTCTTGAAAAAGGTTTTTCAAAGGTGTAAGATCAGTGTTATATTGAAGTGATAGTGGATTTATAACACTTATTTCAAATTTGAATAACTTTTTATCAAGGTTCTTGGTGGTTCCAAATTTCAAGTTTTTCAAAGATTTTTCAAAAAATCTTATTTTCAATTTTTTTTAATATCTCACTATAGCAAAAGCTACAAGCCAAAAGCTTGTAGCCTTTGCTACTTGTAGTTTGTCTTGTGGTTTTGTGGTGTTTGTGCAGGAAACAAACAAGAATCCAGATCTCATCTCCATTCATTGTCATCAGTTTTCCATTTTGAAGAAGATTGGTTAGCCTTGGGTCCTTTGTGGATTCCACCAGCAGGCATTTTCTACTGTTCATAAGCTTGCATAAGCTCTCAAATGACTTTCTAGAAGGCATCAGCTTGGGGTACGGGCTTGAACCCTATGAACTTCAGTTTTTTAAGTTGTATGTGATTTATGTGATTTTGGTGATTTGACTATGCTAGTTGTTTATGTATGCTCATTTATGCTTATCATGCATGTTTAGATATAATTCAATCCTTCTGTTCAAGATTTGCATAGTGTTGGTTTGATAATTTTCACTTTCAGAAAATAAGGGTGTGTTTGGGATTACTTATTTGGCTAAGATTGGTGACAGATTTTGGTGATATAAGTGACCCCCACTAGTTGTTTTTGCTTGTTTAGACATCTTTTAGGTAATGTTAGTTAGTTGTGAGTTGGTGTAGCTATTTGGCATGTTTTTAGTTGGTTAAGAGTAGGTAAAAAAACCTGTTAAGAATCAGTAGGCCATTTGGGGTGCTTTCTAGTAATTTTGATCTCCATTCTTGTTAATTTGTTAGAGTATAAGGTAATATAGGATTGTTGTTAGCTTGTCTGTGATTTGGTGTAGTTTTATGAAAGTTTGGGTGGATTGAATCTTACCCTTTTGTCAATTAGATCAGCTTTAGGAGCTTAGACCACTTTTCTGCATATCAGCAACATTAAGTGACCTTAATTTGCCATCCTTGTGGAATTTGTGAGTATACTTGTGGGTTTTTCAGTTTGTTGTGACTCCCTACACTCAACTGAGTATAGGGGTGCCCCCTTGTCCAACAAAAACCAAGCAATCGTCAAGAACAAGCATCATCTGTTCCAATCTTCATCAGTGAAGAAACGGGTTACTTTTGTTTTCTTTTTATAGTTCACTGTTTCATTTTTTCAGCTGGTCACGTTTTCACTTAATTTAAGCTCAAATCTTGTTAAAATTTAGTTTTATTTGTGTTTTAGTAGTACTTTAAGCACCATTAATTAGTTTTTATAAAAAGAAAAGTAAAAAAAAATCCAAAAAGGACTGGCCAGGACTAGAACCTGCGCCATCCTTCTCACCACACACACTCACTACCACTGCGCCCTTGGGTCTTTTACTGACCAAGGGTGCAAATAGGTGGTACTTAAGGGCTTTTTGGAACTGGGCTTATTAATCAACTTCGAGAGTAAATAAGCTAAGCTGCTCCCAGCTTATTCTATAAGCCACTTTCCTTCTTTTGATTTTTCCTAGGTTTTAGATTAAGTTTAAGACTTTTTGGCACCAGTGATTTATTTTTCTCGTTTCTCATTTATTTTTTATTAATATTTTAGTATACGGTTTTTATAAATTAGATAAAAAAATAGTTTAATTAGGTTTAAAAATTTTCAAAAATCATTTTTAGGTTTAATTAATAGATTTTAGGTTTACAATCATTAAGATTTCCATTTTTACTTATTTTTAATTTTATTTAATTTTAGGGTTTTTCTTTAACTTTAAAAATTAATAGAAAATTATTAAGTAGTTTTTAGACTTTTTGGTTTTCAAATTTGTGATCTTTATATTTTTCTTAGTTTATATTAAAAATTTGGTAATTTTTAGAAGGCTTTTTCGTTTTGTCGAATTTTACGATTTCACGTTTTTCGCGTCGTAGGTAAATTTTTAGCATAACTCGTCTTTATTTTTTCTCTTTTGCTCACCCAAAAACGACACTAATCCAAACTTGTTATTTATTTTGGCACCTAATACACACACCTCCTTCGAGAACGAACTTGGACTTTATACGATTTGACGGTTTTCCTAAATCGTCGAATTTAATACTTGCCCATTATACGCTCTTTTTCCTAAAAGACGTCACTACACATATCATTTTGGCGCCGTTGCCGGGGAGGTGTTTTTAGTGCCATACTAGATATCGTGTTTGTGTGAGTAGTGCGTTTTTGCTTTTTATTTTTGAAAAGCATATATAACGTACATACTCCTTTTTTATTTTTTATTATTATATTATAGAATATCCAAAAAACGTGTTTAGTTTTCCTAAACTAAACACACCAAAAAAAATCTTTACTATATTATAGATAATCCATTATCGTTTTCGTTTTCTTGGTGAACAATATTAATATATTGTATACGTAAAACAATAAATATACAAGTACTCCAAAAGCGTGAAAACGCAACCTTGATTTGGGATTTCATCACTCGATCATTGTATTCGAATCTAAAGCAAAAGTTCAAAGGCAAAATAGATAAATACTTTCGTGAGGCTTAATTTCAATTAACACAAACTATAAGGAGGGTATAAGGCGGTTGTAATTCACGACCTAAAGGAAAAAGGCTCTTAAGTGCTTAGCGCCGCCTCGTTTCCTCCGCTTGCTTGTGCGTGTTTTGAGAAAGAGGGCTAATCAAGGGTTTGCCGCCCAAGTATTATCTACGTATCATATATATTTGCTTGTTTTCAAGATTAAACCCTCTTGAACGTTTTGGTGTTCCACCAACGTTCTAAAGTCATCGAAAGCGTTCACTTCACGTGATCGATTTCATTTCTTGAGGCTCCTTTAATCGAGAAATTCGATTCGAGGAGAGATTTGTAGATTTTTGTCTACGTAATACACCAAAAAATCCAAAAGAAAATTAAAACAATCAAAAACCAAAAAAAATTGAAAAATCATAAGACCCCAAAAAGAATCTTCGTTGCTACCCACATTCTACGTTTAGTGCATGCGCACTCGATCGAAGAACTACACGAATTCTAG
The DNA here is from genome assembly GCA_025667525.1 of Glebionis coronaria. Lineage (NCBI taxonomy): Eukaryota > Viridiplantae > Streptophyta > Magnoliopsida > Asterales > Asteraceae > Glebionis > Glebionis coronaria. Next base: position 456,094,206 of record CM046878.1, on the reverse strand, counting down.
CGACGCATCGAATCGACGCAATCGAAATTGAAAGAATCAACAACGTAGACGAACTTTAGAAACGTACGTTCCTAATATCGTTGTCGAAACCGTAGACGAGATGGCCGAGAATCGTACGATGATGGAATTGCTCCAAGCACCCACCGAGGGTTATGGAGACGTGATCGTAATTCCCGCCATCGAGGTGGAGAATTTTGAGATTAAGAGCGGAATGCTTTCGTTAATCCAAGCTACGAAGTTTCGAGGTCGTGAAGCCGACAATCCTCACGATCACATTCGAAATTTCGATCGTCTTTTAGCCACGAGCAAGTTTAAGAACGCCGACACCGATGTCGTCAAGCTTATGCTTTTTCCGTACTCGCTCGATGGTGCCGCCAAGGATTGGTACGAGAAAGAGCCACCTAATTCCACAATTACGTGGAAGGATCTCGTTTCCAAATTCGTTAATCATTTTTTCCCACCGTCTAAGATGACGTTTTTCAAAAACGAGATTACGAGATTTGAACAAGAACCGAATGAATCGTTTAGAGACGCGTGGGATCGTTTTAAGGAATTGCTTAGGCAATGTCCTCACCACGGCTTTTCCAAGTTGCACCAAATCGATACGTTTTACAACGGTCTTAGTTTCCAAGAACAAGATTCGTTGAATTCCGCCGCCGGTGGCAACTTTTTGTGTAAAACTCCGGAAGACGCTTTGATGATTATCGAAAATCGATCCAAGGTCTTCCAACTCCGTAGCACACCGAGTGTTGCCAATGTCGCCAACGTTAGTAATTCTAATCGCGATATTGAGAGAGTTGATGCGAAAGTCGATAAGTTAACGAATGTGTTCACATCGTTCTTAATCGAAATGCAAAAGAAGGACGCTCCCGCTACGGTGAAAGCGGTGGAGGATTCGTGTACATATTGTGGTGGACCACATAATTATTACGATTGTACGGCTACGGATGGCCAAACGTCGAACGTAAACGCGTTAAACAGTAATTTTTCAAACCAAAATCAAAATAACGCCGGTCCATCGCAACACACGAACAACAACAATCAAGGCAATAATTATAATTGTGGAAACAATTTTCAAAATCAACAAGGAAATCAAGGTTATAATCAAGGTCAAAATTTGAATTGGCAAAATTGAGGTTTTAATAACAACAACAATCAAAACCGGAATTTTAACAATGGGCAATATTCAAATTTTTCAAACAACAATTTTCAAGGGAATCAAAACCAAGCTTTCAATCAAAACGTAAATGGCTCAAATGATTTTCAAATATACGTTAAATCAAATGACGCTAATATGAGGAGATTAGAAACGCAAATTGGTGACATGAAAAACGAATTTTCCAACACGTTGAGAGGACAAAACAATAAAATTGAACAAGGACAAATCGACATTAAAAAGATGTTTTCGGCTATAATGAACAAGTCTTCGGCTTCATCATCGAGTCCATTACCTAGTGACACCGTTGCTAATCCGAAAGAACAATGTAAAGCCGCCTCAACCGTTAGAAAAGGTCGTTCTATTTCCCCAAACCTTAGCGGGTTTAGAATTGTTACTCAACCCCGACCCTCGACTTCTCAAACGCCTTCATGTTCTAAAGTCGAGGAAATGAACGTGGCAACGAAGGAAAGGAGCGCACACCCTCGTGTACCCTAAATTCCATCCACGGTTCAAAAAGAGAGTTTTATCGACCTTACGAACGTAACCCTTGAAGAAACTTGTGCCTCGATTCTTCTACAAAAGCCTAAAGGCGTATGCCGAGAAAGGAAGAAGATGCGGTCCAATTTCTATTACCTTGTGATTTTTCCGAGATTGAGGGATGTTTACCACTTGCCGACTTAGGTGCTAGCATCAATCTCATGCCTCATTCTCTTTGGAAATTGATGAGATTGCCTTGTCTCACCCCAACGAACATGACAATCGAGCTAGCAAATTGTACGCCTTTGAAACCAATTGGAATAACCGAGGATGTCTACGTCAAAATAGGAACGTTTATTTTTCCCGCGGATTTCGTCATTTCCGATTACGAGTGCGATCCTAAATATCCCATTATTTTATGTCGTCCCTTTTTATCGACGACTCGAACCGTAATCGATGTCCACGGTGGAAAATTAACTATGTCATATAGGGAATAAAAAATGGACTTTTTCACGAATAGATCCCAAATTTCTAATGGTCTTGATAAAACCAAAGTTTCAAATTCTAATGATTTCAAAATGTTAACTCTAGCGGAAAATATGAGGCTTGACGCATGTTTTGAAAGATTTAAAAGGAACGGTTTTAAAGACGATGATTTTAATGATAAAGAATACGTGTACTTAATTCAAAAGGGTATGCGTAACTTTATGGATGAAAAATCTTTGTGGGATCTATTCGGTGAAACAAGTAAAACACCAATTCCGAAGGGCGACGTTAGTGCCATCACGACAATGACCAAAATGGACTCGTCTTCGCCACCTTCGAAGGACCATGTCTTTGAGGCTTCAACTTCTACATCTTTTTAAGTGCCTCCATTATCTAGCCCAAATTACATTGAGGCTAAAGGTTTTATCGATCTCGATCCAATCGTCATAGAAAGGTCACCTATGCATAATCACTTGACTTGTAAGACCATGGTTGTGAGTTCTCACATCGACACTTTCTTTGACGAGGAAGACGAGAACGATTTTGCCGAAATTGATCACATACTCAAAAATCCACAAGCGATATTTGATTCTCCAAAGAATTCAACATGTGGTGAGTATGATGATTTCGTCTTCGAGCCCGAGATCGAGGAAATAATCGCACGAGAGCTAGCTCTTTTACCTCCACTACCACCTACGAGTGAGGTCGATTTTTCCAACATCGAGGCCGAACTTGATGAGTTGGAACGTCTAATTTTTCATGATGATGAACCAAGTCACAAACTTCATAATCCAATTCTCGAGGAGTTACCTAATCAACACTCCTCAAATGAGAATTACATTCACCACATTCGTGAGGATCTAACTTATCAACGATCCCCACAAATGAATGATGGTTTCGTACTTGATCGTGATCTTTTCGAGAAAGTTTCTAAAATCATTAACGAGGGGAATGACAAACCTTGGTTTGACAAGCCTATCTACAATGAAGAAATCGAAGAGATCGACGTTCATAAGGATGATGAGTATGTAGACCCCGAGGGGGCGGTGTTCTTTGTCGATCATCATTTTGAGAGTTTGTACAACCCACCCCCTCCCACCAATGACATTAATGTGAGAATCTTTAGTGTGCCTAACCTCGTCTTAGAAACGCCAAATATTTTCGACATAATTAAATCAGGTTTCATAAGGAGTATTTAAACGATGAAAAAGGAAAGGATTTTAAATTTAATTTAAAAGAATTTTCTACATGTCTAACTCCATCATCACTACGTTTTATGAGTGCTACCACCTCGTCTACTCCTTTTGACGATGGTGTGTGTGGTTTTAGTGTGGGGGAAGCCCCTTATGTTTCCTCATGTTTCTCCACCGAGGACGAGATTTACGATCCCGGAATTGCTAGTAAAGGGAAATCTCGGTCTTCCACCGATTCAATAAATGGAAATCTTATTCATTTTCTAGGTGTGAGTCTACCTCGATTAGCTCATAAGTTTGCCTTACCCATTGCCCCAACTTTCTACTTCTCATCTCTTTTCTTCTACCCCTTTGGGGTTCTAGCACATGCTGAAGTGGCGTTGGTTCGTTGATCCCATGAAAACGAGGACGCCATCTTCGACCCTGGTATTTTGCATCATCAAAGGACATAGTCCTTAGTACCGATTGATTTTGGGCATTGTTTATCATGTAATCCCCAACAAAAATGACCATACCATGATAGTCCCTAAATGATCACATTTATGGGGATTCGAGTCGAGCTCTTGACTCAGTTATCAAAAACGAGGTGCCTCGTGGGGGAGTTCCCATGTTTATCCTTATACACATTATCGCTTTCGTAGTTAACGTAACGAGGGGACTTGTGCTCTTCCAACCTTTGTTCCGTGGTTGTTTGTGATTGTGATTCATTAGGTTCATCGACATCATTGAAGCCTCTCGTGTTCGTTTTACGTAGCACTCGAGCTTCGATCGTTGCCTTTGGAGATTCCGATATCCGATGATATCCTTTTACGTTCTAACGTTTATCTTATTAGCATAATTCATAAACGGCTTTTAGGTTATTCGTTTTACCCTTTCCATGCTCGAGATTAAGCATTCGACTACGTCTCTAGTATGGGGGTGTTTCACCCCTAGACTCGAAACATTGAGGACAATGTTTAGTTTTAGTATGGCGGGGTGAGTAGATGCTTCACCTTGCTTACGTCAACACGCAATCCAATATTCATCGTTTTGTTCTCGTTTTGTTGCAAATAAGGCTAAAAATGGCCAAATTTTAAAAATTTTCGTATTTTTCATAAGTGTTTAAGACACGAATGTAGGTTTTCTGATGGTGAGAATAAGAGTAATTTTTTACTCGACCGTGCGTGTTGAGCACTTAGCTTCGATTCCTTAACTTTTTAGGATAAGTCTCTTAAATGAGGACGAGAAATGATAGAGTTATTTATAAGTCACGTAATCTTTCACGATCTTATGTGTAGTAATTATCGCTTATTCTCCCCACACTTGTTTATAAATAAATTGTTAATAAATATTGATTTAGCGGTTTAGTCTCTATTGTTGGTTTCTAATTTGTTTTAGTAGCTTCCATGTAATTCAATTGGGAAAACATTGAGGATTCGCCAGCGTCACGGTTTCGAATTATTGGCACCCGAATAATCAAAGGTTTCACCCAATAAAAAGATTTCAAGTGCTCACCTAAATTAAGCAAAAATTTGAAGCTCCCAAAGCCGAAAAATCTATGCAAAGTTGAAAGTGAATCAAGCCTTAATCTTTGAAGCCTTAAAGATCCAAAATTCGCTTTAGCGTGAGGATATACATCAAGTCATAATAAAACCACCGATGATGGTGGATAATAAAAGACAAGGGCAAGACCGAAGTCATAATAAAAGCTTCATGACGAAGTTGAATAAAAGATGGAGGTAAACCAAGATAGTAAAACCACCGATGATGAGGCAGATAATAAAAGTCATGGTAATAAGTCTCATGTTCAAAACCGTTCTAAAACCGTGTTTATCGATCCTCTTTGTTGACTTAATTTTTTGACTTCGTTGTCTATTAGGATGAATTATTAATTCGATGATTTAGGTTACACCGTTAAGACCCTATTTTTGGACTTAATCTCTGTTCACGCATAAGTCAATGATGTATCCTCGTGATCATTAAGACAAAATAAAATATAAGAGATACCAATTAGGAATAAGGGAGTTTAGGTACGTAATTAACACTCATGAGATATGATTGTGTTGCTAACTTATAATAACAATGATCTCGTTACACGCTTAGCATGGAATCGAGTGAAAATCGAGGATGAAGAACTTATCTCTATGAGGCATTCACGTGTTCTTATTCTATGATCCTAAAAGTCACTTTCTGATGAAAACATTACATTATGTCTAAAACGCGTGTAGTAGTTTATTTAAGTTTACGTTTTCAATAAATGTCATCATAAAATGAATTTTGGAAGTGCTAAGATACTTAAGTCTAGCATTGCGTGGGGACACGGCAATAGTTTAGTATGGGGGAGTGATGAGACTGCAATTATACATAGTCTCATCGTCCAAATCGGGCTTAAAACGCTTAAAATTAAAATACCCAAATATATGCTTGTGTTTGTTCATTGTGTATTTTATGTACGGATATCGTGAAATCAACAAAAGATCACAAGAATGAAGCAAAAATGAACACGGGAAACGAAGCCGCACAATGAACCGGGCCCGAGTCATGAATTTCCAAAATGGCCATTGAAGTTTTGAAGAATGTCAAGTTTAGTCCCTTAACTTTTGAAGATTGACACTTTATACCCCTCAAATATCTAAAATTACTTTGGGGTCCCTAAACTTTGAAGAAACATCAAGAATAGTCCTCCAAGATTGAAGAAATAACAACTTATGCCCTTATGTTAATAAAGGACTAAGCTTGTTAAATTAAAAGGACTAACCTTGTAATGGAAAAGGATCAACGATGCAACACAACAAAGACCAAGTTTGCTAAAGTTATATGTGATTGCTGTTAGATGGAGGGACTAACCCTACCAATTGCCTAAACTTACTCAACTTGTTATCACTAACACTCATCCAGTCAGCCTCCACTCACCCAAACCATCCACTCCTACTCTGTCACGTCAACACTCCCCTTCCATCTCACAACCCACTTTTTATTTAACTAACATGTTTAAACCAAGATTAAATGTGAGAAACACAATCAACAGTCCTAAAACATCATTAAACTAAACTATTCACCCTTCCCCTAACCATATAAACCCTAATCCTAATATGATCAAACCAGAGGGAAAAAGGATAATTACCTGTAGATTGATGATTAGCACCCACCTAAACCTAACCCACACCCCAAATTACCCCCCAGACACACTCATGTGATCTGTAGGGACCTCTCCTGCCCATCACTTCTGTCCCACAAACCCAAAACCCGACCAAATGAACATCTCACATTCAAACTTGGTCCCAAAGGAACTCAATGGACGATTTAAGATCACTTTTACAGCTGTGCATCACATGTATACAGAATTGACCAAGATTCCAAGGGCTTATTTGAGATTTCAGAGATTAGGGTTTACACTTCTTGTAATTTTTTATTCCAACTTCTAGTAAATTCCTTAGAGTAGTATAAAATGAGGTGGATTGTACCTCATTTTCTTTGTTCCAGTTTTTTTTGTAAAACTTTTAATTTATTAATGAAAATGAAAGATTGAATTTGTGCAAAAAATATTGTGTTCCATTTTTCTCTTCAGTTTATTAGTGTAATCTTTACATTCATTGTCAATTTAGCTTAAAGTTTTATGAGGTTTTATTTATCAAGGTATTTTTAGAAAATATATGTTTTTAAGAATTCTTGAAAAAGGTTTTTCAAAGGTGTAAGATCAGTGTTATATTAAAGTGATGGTGGATTTATAACACTTATTTCAAATTTGAATAACTTTTTATCAAGGTTCTTGGTGGTTCCAAATTTCAGGTTTTTCAAAGATTTTTCAGAAAATCTTATTTTTAATTTTTTTTAATATCTCACTATAGCAAATGCTTGTAGCCTTTGCTACTCGTAGTTTGTCTTGTAGTTTTGAAGTGTTTGTGTAGGAACCAAACAAGAATTCAGATCTCATCTCCATTCAGTGTCATCAGTTTTCCATTTTGAAGAAGATTGGTTAGCCTTGGGTCCTTTGTGGATTCCACCAGCGGGCATTCTCTACTGTTCATAAGCTTGCATAAGCTCTCAAATGAGTTTCTAGAAGGCATCAGCTTGGGGTACGGGCTTGAACCCTATGAACTTCAGTTTTTTGAGTTGTATGTGATTTATGTGATTTTGGTGATTTGACTGTGCTAGTTGTTTATGTATGCTCATTTATGCTTATCATGCATGTTTAGATATAATTCATACCTTTTGTTCAAGATTTGCATAGTGTTGGTTTGATAATTTTCACTTTCAGAAAATAAGGGTGCGTTTGGGATTACTTATATGGCTAAAATTGGTGACAGATTTTGGTGATATAAGTGTCCCCCACTACTTGTTTTTGCTTGTTTAGACATCTTTTAGGTAATGTTAGTTAGTTGTGAGTTGGTGTAGCTATTTGACATGTTTTTAGTTGGTTAAGAGTAGGTAAAAAACCTGTTAAGAATCATAGGCCGTTTAGGGTGCTTTCTAGTAATTTTGATCTCCATTCTTGTTCATTTGTTAGAGTATAAGGTAATATAGGATTGTTGTTAGCTTGTCTGTGATTTGGTGTAGTTTTGTGAAAGTTTGAGTGGATTGAATCTTACCCTTTTGTCAATTAGATCAGCTTTAGGAGCTTAGACCACTTTTCTGCATATCAGCAACATTAAGTGACCTTAATTTTCCATCCTTGTGGAATTTGTGAGTATACTTGTGTGTTTTTCAGTTTGTTGTGACTCCCTACACTCAACTGAGTGTAGGGGTGCCCCTTGTCCAACAAAAACCAAGCAAGCGCCAAGAACAAACATCATCTGTTCCAATATTCATCAGTGAAGAAACGGGTTACTTTTGTTTTCTTTTTATAGTTCATTGTTTCATTTTTTCAGCTTTCTGGTCATGTTTTTCACTTAATTTTAGCTCAAATCTTGTTAAAGTTTAGTTTTATTTGTGTTTTAGTAGTAATTTAAGCACCATTAATTAGTTTTTATAAAAAGAAAAGTAAAAAAAAATCCAATATGGACTGGCCAGGACTCGAACCTGCGCCATCCTTTTCACCACACACACTCACTACCACTGCGCCCTTGGGTCTTTTACTGACCAAGAGTGCAAATAGGTGGTACTTAAGGGCTTTTTGGAACTGGGCTTATTAATAAACTTCGAGACTAAATAAGCTGCTCCCAGCTCATTATATAAGCCACTTTCCTTCTTTTGATTTTTCCTAGGTTTTGGATTAAGTTTAAGACTTTTTGGTACCAGTGATTTATTTTTCACGTTTCTCATTTATTTTTTATTAATATTTTAGTATACGGTTTTTATAAATTAGATAAAAAATAGTTTAATTAGGTTTAAAAAATTTCAAAAATCATTTTTAGGCATTAATTAATAGATTTTAGGTTTACAATCATTAAAATTTCCATTTTAACTTATTTTTAATTTTATTTAATTTTAGGGTTTTTCTTTAACTTCAAAAATTAATAGAAAATTATTAAATAGTTTTTAGACTTTTTGATTTTCAAATTTGTGATCTTTATATTTTTCTTAGTTTATATTAAAAATTTGGTAATTTTTAGAAGACTTTTTCGTTTTGTCGAATTTTACGATTTCGCGTTTTTCACGTCGTAGGGTAATTTTTAGCATAACTCGTCTTTATTTTTTCTCTTTGCTCACCTAAAAACGACACTAATCCAAACTTGTTATTTATTTTTGGCACCTAATACACACACCTCCTTCGAGAACGAACTTGGACTTTATTCGATTTGACGGTTTTCCTAAATCGTCGAATTTAATACTTGCCCATTATACGCACTTTTTCCTAAAAGACGTATCACTACACCTATCAATACTGTTGATTGGGGTTTTCTTCGATCTATTCTTGTAGGTTTTGGGTTTCATGAAAAAATGGTGCATTGGATTATGATGTGTGTATCTACTGCCTCATTTTCTGTTTGTGTTAATGGAGATCTTCATGGCTGGTTTCAAGGAAAGTGTGGGTTAAGACAAGGAGATCCATTATCTCCTTATCTCTTTACAATGGTTATGGAAGTTCTCACATTAATTCTTAAGAAGAAAGTTGCTGAGACTAATTCGTTTCAGTTTCACCACTTGTGTGACAAACAAGAAATTATTAACTTATGCTTTGCTGATGATCTATTTCTGTTTACTAGAGGCAATCAATCCTCATTTAATGTTATTATGCATGGTTTGGTTGATTTTCAGCATGTTTCTGGGCTTGTTCCGAGTATACAGAAGAGTACTGCTTTTTTCCTGTAATGTTCCTAATGCTATTAAGTCCTCTATTTTGAGTACTTTACCATTTGCAGAAGGTACCCTTCTCGTGAAGTACCTTGGTGTTCCTCTTATTTCATATGTGCTTCGATATAGGGATTGCAAGGTCCTTATTGAAAAACTTGAAGCTCGAATTATGGACTGGCGGAATAAATCTCTCTCAATTGCAGGTCGTCTTCAGCTTATTAGGTATGTTCTTTCATCTCTGCATATATACTGGGCTTCTGTTTTTATCCTCCCAATGAGGATTATATATGATTTAGAAAAACTTATGCGATGATTCCTATGGTGCTATGGTGGGACGACAAGGGTTATGGCTAGGGTTGCTTGGGATGTGGTTTGTAAACATCAACTTGAGGGTGGGCTTGGTATTCGAAGTCTTGAGGATTTTAATATTTCCCTTATGGTTACGCATGTTTGGAGTATTTTAACGTCTAAAAATTCTCTTTGGGTGCAATGGATCCAATATTATAAGCTCAAAGGGAGGAATTTTCGGGACGTGCCATGTCTTGGGAATATGAGTTGGTGTTGGCGAGAATTGTTGTAGATTCGGCCCTCTATTCGTACTTTTGTATGGAGTAAGGTTAATAATGGTGCTACAACGTCTGCATGATTTGATAAATGGCATGATATATGCCCGTTACAGAATTTCATTACTCCTAGAGAAATTCATCGCGCTGGTTTTAATTTGTATTCTAAGGTTAGTGATCTTATTCTTGATGGTAACTGATTTTGGCCTGATGACTGGTCAATCAAATTTACGCAGCTAGTTAACGTCCATATCCCTATGCTTAATTCAAATAATGATGTCTTGTTATGGCGTGATAGTTTGGGGAATATGGGGAATTTATCGGTTATGGGTGTTTGGAATTCTATTCGTGTTAGAGCTGCTGAGGTGGATTGGTATGATGTTGTTTGGTTTCCTCAATGTATCCCGAGGTTTGCGTTTCACATGTGGTTAGTTGTTAATCAGAAGCTGAAAACGCAAGATCGTCTTCGTCAGTGGGATGTTGGTCTGAATGTTGATTTAGACCTCCTTGTTTGCCCTATGTGTAGTATGGTTCGTGACTCACATTCACATTTATTTTTTGAGTGTCCTATTCTACACAGGTTTGGTCTCGTGTTCGTGATATAGCTGATATGGAGGGTGTTTCGCATCATCTTGATGATGTTTCTAATCATCTTATTGCTTTATCTCGAAGAAAGACTTTAACAAACAGACTTTTGCGGTGCCTCAAATTGCTGATGTTATTCTATCTATGGTGCGGCTGAAGCTTGTTACGTTTAAATTCAGGAAGGTTTCTCCTTATTCGCGTAATTTACTTGATAAATGGAAGATCCCCAATATTTGTTTGAATCATGGAGGGAGCTCCAGGTAAGGGTTGTACTCTTTTTTCCTTCTCCAAGATTTTTCCCTTTGGGTTTTTCTTAGGAAGGTTTTTTAAAAAACGCAACCTTATTTGGGTCGCTTGCTTCCTCTGTGCTGCTGTTGGAGAGCTATGAGAGCTGATGTTACTTACTTTAAAGTTCTTTAGATCAGTGTAGTTTTAGTTTTGGTTGTGTGGTTATGGCATGTCGTACACACTTGGTTACAAGCTTTTAGCTTGCGTTTAATGTGGTACTTCAGCCACATTCCTTGTACTTAAACGCTTTTTGGTGTAATATATTTATCGCGGACAATGACCCTTTTACCCAAAAAAGGGGCCCGAAGCAATTTGAAACTCATCCAACACCTCCCGAATAACCAAGGCAGAACTGGCATCCCCGTGAGAAAATAAAAATAAATCATCCGCAAAGCAAAGGTTAATCAATTCCAACTCCAAACACTGCATATGATATGCAAATGAAGACGAAACACAAACCCTACGATGAAGCACAAGAGTAAGCACCTCCATAATAAGAGTAAAAAGGTACGGGGAGAGTAGGATCCCCTTCTTTTACCCTTAAAATAACCATGGAGAGATTCGTTAATGCAAACTGAAAATGAAGTAGTGGAGACACACTCCATAATCTAATCAATTATCCGCTCATGAAACTGAACCCTTTAAATAACCTACTTCAAAAAATTCTAATCGACCGTATCATAAGCCTTTTGGATATCCACTTTAAAAGCACATCGAGGAACCTCACGATCCAAATGGGTAATTTTGCATAAGTTCCTGAGTTAGAAGAATGTTATCTGAAATGCTATGGCCCGGGATGAACGTTGATTCGGACTCACCGGCACTAAACTTTCCTTAATCCTATTAGCGATAATCTTACTAATGCACTTGAATAGAACATTGCAACATGAGATCGGGAAATAGTCATTCACACGAGCTAGAGCGTTGACCTTAGGAATAAGAGCGATAATTCTATGATTCAATTCCTTAAGCAACCTGCCATTAATGAAAAATTCATGCACAACACGAGTAATGTCATTACATATAATGCCTCAAGACTCTTTGAAAAATCTGTTGTATAACCATCCATGCCAGGCGATTTTTCACTACCCATCGAGAACATCGCCACTTTTACTTTTTGACTGCTGACTACACAAACCATTTCCCAGGCACTCGCCTCAGTAAGCCTCGAACCAAAAAACTCATTCGAATCAAACCCGTTTGTAACACCAGGTTGGCCCAGAAAAATTTCATAATGATTAACAAACGCCTCCGCCACCTACTCGTTCTGGGATACCACACCTGCACCTTTTGTAACAACGTTAATTCTACTACGGCTAACACAACTCTTCACAAACTTGTAGAAATAGGCAGTATTGGATTCGCCTTCTTTCAACCATTGAATCTTCGCTTTTTGCCTCAAAAATTTCTCTTCAAGTAACAATGCTTCATTAAAAGCAGAGACACAAGATGCTTACTCGTCCCGTAAGGCAACTTAAAAGGGTCACGATCCAAGGCAGATTGAATCTTGTCTAGATCATTACGAAGACTAGTAACATTATCATGCAAATTACCTTTTTCTTGAAGAATCTTATGTTAGAAATTTAGGGTCGTGATAATCGGTGATTGCCGGATAGTTCTTGAATCGTGTCAAACACTTTCCTAATACAATATTTTGACCCTACTTGTGCATTGGGTTACACGAAATTTGTATGGAGATAAGACAAGAACTACACTCTATATCTAGGCACAAGAAAATAGAGCAAAACATGGGACAATGTGTATGTTATGATCTTGAGACCAAAATCTGTTTATATGTGTCTATATAAACCAAAAAATGAATGTTGTGATCAAGGAAGTGTTCCTTCATGAAAAAAACCCATAATGATTTTTGTTTCTGCAACAGTTTTGTAACAGTTTTGCAACAAAATAACCGTCGCTAACTGTCATCAACACAAGTGTATGGATCATTTAGTGACCCACGAATCTGTCACTATATGCCCTTTAGTGACCCATAGATTCTGTCACAATAGGCCCATTTACTACTATAGATTCACAACTTTTTCATTCTTTTGTACCCGAAATCAAGTTAACTAGTTTATACAAGCGTGTACTCCACACCTCCGAACTTGTATTATAACTTAACTTGAAATCCCTTTGGTTTCGGGTAAATCACCATTACACCAAAATGATTGATGACACTAAAATCACCAACAATCCTCCCCCATTTTAGTGTAATCTTTGATTTCCCGTTAATCAAAACAAATTAAACTCATGCATAAATGAAAATATCTTTCGATTTGAATTTTCATCTTAGTATACTACACATTCAAAATATTCGAATATAAGAGTGTCGCTAAGGATTGAACTCTTTCTATTCATAATGAATACCTCAAGATAATATACACACAAGTTTATCAATCCAATGTTTACTTGACGCTTTACAAGCCATGCGCCCTTATCCCATTCATGAGCATATAGGAAGCCAAATTCCAAGCTTCTTGAAGCGGCAAAACTTCATGCTCACATAGGTAGTTCTTTTATTCATGCCCTGCTTTGCACCCTTTCAAAAGAACTATTAAGAAGATAAACTTCAACCTCTTTATCTTGCAGGTCCGAACACATATCTTGGGACAATATAACATGTGTTACAATCTCTAAGTGTGAGCTTTCCACATTGAATTCAGCCTTTAGCATTGCGCCAGAGGGGAATTGGGTGTCTCACCATTAGAGATTTAATGGACTTTTCATCCCCATTACCGACTTTGTGCACTAAGTCAAGCGAACCTCTATATCAAGTGGTAAGCTATTAATACTTTTGCTATAACAAGCATTCGACATGGTAAAATTTACTTTTAAACATAACACAATGTTTAATAACAAGTCATTTACCATTATTCTTCTTTATAACAAGTCATTTAACAAGCATTCGACAGTTGGTTCTGTATGTGAATGACTCGTCAGGATGATATAAAACGAAATACCAATGTGCTTTTAATAAAACCATGTTTTATGGTTTAGAATACAAAAGATATTCTTGGATGTTAAACGGTTGTACTACCGATGCAAGTTGAACAATTGACGATCACATAGGTCACACATTGATAAGTGTTGTATTTACACTTGGTGTTGATGTGATGGTTTGTGATCAAGTGACAAAGAAAAATTATATGTTTATAGCAATAAACGTATGAATTTGTACATGTTCCTGAAGGTGGTTATTTGTTTGTAATAACAAATGTGTTTAGGATACTTGTATTAATTGGAAAAGTAGCCAAAAGATATCTGAGGTAGTCGATATAGATATCTTGTCTATTAAATATGCATTACTTGTATTTAGATGAATCATGTATATGTAATTTATGTGAATGGCTACACAAAAATAAGTACTTTTGTACTTGAATTAACCATGGATTATGGTTTGGAAGAAAAACGGATTTTTCATATTTTGAAAAATGATACGATTATTGATGCATTTAAGTTGGATAAATGATCGAGAAGACTAAGAATCTACAAGCGATGTGTATTACGCTTGGTAAAGGTAGTCTTGAGATCAAAAGGAAAATGTTGGCCAACATGTTCAACTATGGCATTATAAATCGTTGCTTTATTGTTATAAAGAAGAATAATGGTAAATGACTTGTTATTAAACATTGTGTTATGTTTAAAAGTAAATTTTACCATGTTGAATGCTTGTTATAGCAAAAGTATTAATAGCTTACCACTTGATATAGAGGTTCGCTTGACTTAGTGCACAAAGTCGGTAATGGGGATGAAAAGTCCATTAAATCTCTAATGGTGAGACACCCAATTCCCCTCTGGCGCAATGCTAAAGGCTGAATTCAATGTGGAAAGCTCATACTTAGAGATTGTAACACATGTTATATTGTCCCAAGGTATGTGTTCGGACCTGCAAGATAAAGAGGTTGAAGTTTATCTTCTTAATAGTTCTTTTGAAAAAGTGCAAAGCAGGGCATGAATAAAAGAACTACCTATGTGAGCATGAAGTTTTGCCGCTTCAAGAAGCTTGGACTTTGGCTTCCTATATGCTCATGAATGGGATAAGGGCGCATGGCTTGTAAAACGTCAAGTAAACATTGGATTGATAAACTTGTGTGTATATTATCTTGAGGTATTCATTATTCGAATATAAGAGTGTCGCTAAGGATTGAACTCTTTCTATTCATAATGAATACCTCAAGATAATATACACACAAGTTTATCAATCCAATGTTTACTTGACGCTTTACAAGCCATGCGCCCTTATCCCATTCATGAGCATATAGGAAGCCAAAGTCCAAGCTTCTTGAAGCGGCAAAACTTCATGCTCACATAGGTATTTCTTTTATTCATGCCCTGCTTTGCACTTTTTCAAAAGAACTATTAAGAAGATAAACTTCAACCTCTTTATCTTGCAGGTCCGAACACATACCTTGGGACAATATAACATGTGTTACAATCTCTAAGTGTGAGCTTTCCACATTGAATTCAGCCTTTAGCATTGCGCCAGAGGGGAATTGGGTGTCTCACCATTAGAGATTTAATGGACTTTTCATCCCCATTACCGACTTTGTGCACTAAGTCAAGCGAACCTCTATATCAAGTGGTAAGCTATTAATACTTTTGCTATAACAAGCATTCGACATGGTAAAATTTACTTTTAAACATAACACAATGTTTAATAACAAGTCATTTACCATTATTCTTCTTTATAACAATAAAGCAACGATTTATAATGCCATAGTTGAACATGTTGGCCAACATTTTCCTTTTGATCTCAAGACTACCTTTACCAAGCGTAATACACATCGCTTGTAGATTCTTAGTCTTCTCGATCATTTATCCAACTTAAATGCATCAATAATCGTATCATTTTTCAAAATATGAAAAATCCGTTTTTCTTCCAAACCATAATCCATGGTTAATTCAAGTACAAAAGTACTTAATTTTGTGTAGCCATTCACATAAATTACATATACATGATTCATCTAAATACAAGTAATGCGTATTTAATAGACAAGATATCTATATCGACTACCTCAGATATCTTTTGGCTACTTTTCCAATTAATACAAGTATCCTAAACACATTTGTTATTACAAGCAAATAACCACCTTCAGGAACATGTACAAATTCATACGTTTATTGCTATAAACATATAATTTTTCTTTGTCACTTGATCACAAACCATCACATCAACACCAAGTGTAAATACAACACTTATCAATGTGTGACCTATGCGATCGTCAATTGTTCAACTTGCATCGGTAGTACAACCGTTTAACATCCAAGAATATCTTTTGTATTCTAAACCATAAAACATGGTTTTCTTAAAAGCACATTGGTATTTCGTTTTATATCATCCTGACGAGTCATTCACATACAGAACCAACTGTCGATTCGGTTCCCCGCCACAATTAGCATGCCCCATGTGGCTTCACCATTCACACAAGATTCATGACGTAAAATCATACATTGTGTGAATATGCCATTGCCAGGGAAGATATCAGGTTATTGCCAAATATGGAAAATCATATGTTTTGTTTCATGAAATAAGAAACTGAATTCATGAGACAACTCAATTCGAAAATTGATCACATATCATTTTAAGCACTGTCTTTGGCCAAACAATACTAAGTTACTATCAGTCAATGTAAAAACAATCAACGATAATCAGCCGAATAAATTTCTTTAACCAGAATATGTAATTCGGTCAGATTTGTTGCCTTTTTACATCCAAAATTTCACCCAGATACAAGTATACTTTTGTTACCTTTTGTGCATCTCATATGTCAATTGTTAACAATCTTTTTCACAAAGTTTATGCAACAAATAAGAGACATAATTTGCCATTAATGTGTATCAACAGAAGTGTCATATAAAAATCAGATTCCATTTCAATGATTAATAATAAGATACGCTAACCAACCACACATAACTGACTTAATTAACCATGTTGTTAAACCACATGTTAATTATATAAATGCAATTACTAGCAATATATATATTTATGGCATGGTTAATAAAAGATGAATAGATATTGTGTACCGTAAACCATGCATGTAAATATCACCAGGCCATATCCCAACGTACCAATTCTCCATCCTTTATTTTGTCTTGAACAGATTCAAAGATTTACACGAATTCACCGACCATGATTATCATAAAGAAAAATATTGTATTAGTTTGTTAGAAATTTAAGGTCGTGATAATCGGTGATTGCCGGATAGTTCTTGAATCGTGTCAAACACTTTCCTAATACAATATTTCGACCCTACTTGTGCCTTGGGTTACACGAAATTTGTACGGAGATAAGACAAGAACTACACTCTATATCTAGGCACAAGAAAATAGAGCAAAACATGGGACAATGTGTATGTTATGATCTTGAGACCAAAATCTGTTTATATGTGTCTATATAAACCAAAAAATGAATGTTGTGATCAAGGAAGTGTTCCTTCATGAAAAAAACCCATAATGATTTCTGTTTCTGCAACAGTTTTGTAACAGTTTTGCAACAAAATAACCGTCGCTAACTGTCATCAACACAAGTGTATGGATCATTTAGTGACCCACGAATCTGTCACTATATGCCCTTTAGTGACCCATAGATTCTGTCACAATAGGCTCATTTACTACTATAGATTCACAACTTTTTCATTCTTTTGTACCCGAAATCAAGTTAACTAGTTTATACAAGCGTGTACTCCACACCTCCGAACTTAAGAGGCCTCGGAGCAGCCTTAAAAATCTTTGGAATGATAAGGACAGAAGGAGTGTGGTCCAAAATACGATACGGCTTAAAAAGAGCATGAGCTCTAACAAAAACATCATAAAACTCCATGTTAGCCATGATTCGATCAAGTTTTTTTAGCAAACCATCCTTCCCCTTGGGCTTTTGATTCCACGTGAATTAAAGACCAGATATTTGCACATCCGCCACCTCAATATTCGACACACAATCTTTAAATTCTATCATCGCTATATCCATATAAGAGGACCCCAACAGTTGTATTCTCCATGAATAACGCCGCGTTGAAACCCCCTAGAAGACACCAGGGACGATTATTCACATAAAGCTTATGCATATCAAGACTGGTGCAAAGATCTTGTCTATGTACATATCGATTATGTGCATAGACAAACGAGCAAAGAATTTCTTTCCTATCATTCTTCAGCCAAACGCGAGTATGCATGACCTGGGCATCCTGATGAATCACCGTGATGTCTACATCATTCTGGTTCCATCCCACAATAATATGGGTCCCTTAGTACAAGACATGGCATTCGATATCCAACACCAATGATGAAACACATACTTACAAAGCTTATCCAAATTAGCATCTGAAACATGAGATTCAAGAATGGCATAAACCAATAACTGATTTTCATAGATCACTTGCCTAATCTCCTTTTGTTTAAGGGGGAGATGCATACCCCTAGTATTCCATGATGCGATGTTACACATTGGATACCGCCTTAATGGGAGGGCTTGCCCCCTCCGTCACATCAGGTTTGTTAAAACCATTTCTATCATCGAGAATAATTCCCTCGTCCACTTTGATATCACTAGCATTTAACACTTCATTAGGATCAACCGATTAGGAAACATGAATTTCCTCTTCATCATCTTGCGTCTCAAGTAATTTAAATGCATTATTTGTTTGAACACTATGCTTATACACAACCTGAGCAGATGACACAGCCTTCTGAGTTGGTTGAGACTTATACATCTCCCTTTTTCCCATCGCTTGTAGTAAAATTTTGGATGCGGTTTGGTAAGTCGTATGCCCTCAAAGTGTTTAGGCGTCTGAGATTTATTCTTATTCTTCTTTTTCTTGACTTCTACAAAACCCTCCTGATCTTTATTAGGGACAGTGACATCCTTAGGTAACTTAGGACAATCCTTCCCCTCATGATCAAAATCTTACATGTATCACATCTTGGTGGCTTCCATTCAAACTCCACATCCGTTGTGGCTAACGAGTGACCAGTACCATCACTAAACGGAATGGCTATCACGATATAATCGAGTAACTCTGTATCAGCTAGACCTCCATAAGAGCACGGGCATAAGTATTCCTTCCCCGAGAACTAGAGCACATGTTACTAGTAAATGAATCGAGCATGATAGGCCTCCCTCTGGTAGTAATCAAGCTCAAGCCAATCTCCGAGTAGGCAGCAATAGGGACGTGATGTAATTTCACCAAAAAAGGAGCGAGTTTAATCACATCTTTTTTTAGCACAATATTTGGAGTCCACACATTAGGAAACAACGGAACAAGACAAATGAGCCAAGGCCCATTCTCAGTCACACTGTCCATCCCTTCCTTTGTCTCAAATTGAAAAAGGAAAAAATTCTCGTGCAACTGAACGCGCTTCAACCCGTATTTAGCCCACATGTTCTTAACGTAGTTTTCAACAATAGGAAATTGTAACCTTTTGCCTATGAAGTAACCATACTAAGTGTTAGAAAAGCGAGAGCTAATTTCATCCACAGCTGCCATAGGAATGGAAACCTTCTCACCCTCCACCACTTCATGGTTACGCATCTCCTTAATTTTCACCACCTTCTTAGGACGATTCTCTTGAACAATCGACGCAAAAGATGGTGCCGTGTCATCAACACCACCACACCCTCGAATAAGTTTACAGATTGCAGGCATCTCCCCAGCATTGGAAGACCCATGTTTCTTTATAATATTCTTCACAAGCGAACTCACACCACCACCCACCTTTGGTTTGTTATCGCATAAGATGATTCCATCATCGCAGCAGCTGCCACAACATTGGCATTTGTATCATTCGTTTCCATCTCTCTAACCCACAACCTCCCCAAATTAAATAGAAACCCACGTCACAAGACACCGACAAGGATTAGGGCCACAAAAAGACCAAAACCCTAAAGGGTAGAAGCCGAATCGTCACAGCCAAACCCTAACCCACTTGCAATAAATGAGAAGCACAGAAAATCCTACCTATAGTAAAACATAATCCCTAAAAAATTGCACGATCACGATCTTTAATCACACGTCGAAAGATAAAGAACAAATTAAACGATGATACATCCGCCAAGCACGGTATTAGTGGATCACAAAGGATAAAGGAACGATAAAAACCAAAGGCCTTAACCCTGTCACACACTCGCAAAATGGACAAAACAAGAACCTAATGATAAATCTACAAAAACGCGGAATTAGCCGATCACAAAGGAGAAAGGAATGACCGAGATCATAAGCCTTAACCCACTGCAACAAAATGTGGGTTTAGGGTCGAAATTTTCGACCCTAAATACAAAGGGATTTCAACCTTAATATTTAGGGTCGAAATATTCGACCTTAAGTGGTCGACCCTAACTTTTTGACCCTAAAAAACTAGGGTCGAAATACCCTTTGTAATTTAGGGTCGAAAAAATGGGGCCCACCACTTTTCAGAAAACATTTTGACCAAAATTTAGGGTCGAAATACTTTGTAATTTAGGGTCGAAATTTTCGACCCTAAATAATATCCACGTGTAATTTATAAATCATTGTGAAAAGTTTTTTTTTTTTTTTTATTAAA
Source organism: Glebionis coronaria (assembly GCA_025667525.1). NCBI lineage: Eukaryota > Viridiplantae > Streptophyta > Magnoliopsida > Asterales > Asteraceae > Glebionis > Glebionis coronaria. The sequence continues at coordinate 456,073,702 of CM046878.1, read as the reverse complement.
TTAGGGTCGAAATAAGATTCAAATTTAGGGTCGAAATTTTCGACCCTAATTAATATCCACGTGTACATTTTAAAAAGTTTGTGAAAACGTTTTTTTTTTTTTTTAATTTAATAAATTGGGGTCGAGAATCTATTTAAGTTTAGGGTCGAAAATTTCGACCCTAAACATTTTATATTATTTTTTTCCCAGAAATCATGCGTGCAGGATTGGTTTAGGGTCGAAATCTAGGGTCGAAATTTTCGACCCTAAAACTTAGGGTCGAAAATTTCGACCCTAGCTATAATTTAGGGTCGAAATTTCGACCCTACCTATATGGTTAGGGTCGAAATTTCGACCCTAAATGGTTTCTGGGCAAAAAAAAACTGCATTTTGCAGATTTTTTCCAGATTTTTTTCCGGCATTTTTTCCGGAAAAAAATCTATATTTCAACAAATCCACAATATTACAAATCACTAAACAGTACGATACTAATAATTTACAATACGTTAAATAGCCAAAACGTTAGAATACATTTCACCAAATCCTTATTTCACAATTGTAACAAGTCTAAAATTATTACACATCACAATAAATCCATGTTTCACAATTTAACAAGTCTTAAGTTATTACACAAAATAAAAAGTCTAAAACCAACAACAACTCCTAATCTGAATAGTCCCCGCCGGCCTGATCACTATCACCCGAATCATCCCCCTCATCAGTGTTGATGCAAAAGTTGGTTGATCCTTGCTAGACCCGAATTAGGCTTAATTCGGGTTGGCTGGGTACCGGCTCCTGCACCAAGTGAATCGTCTGGTTGGGACCCTGCACACTAAACAACACGCGTTAAGCTTACCGTGGGAAGGTTTCCCACGATTAGACTCAGGCGTGAGAGTAAGTAATCGATTTAGGGTTATATGTGAGTTTAGAGAGAATTGTGATACCTTTGTGGAACCCTTGGGGGTTCCTTTTATAGGCAGTGAAACCCTAGTGGGCTTTCACTGATCCTTCGGCCCCAAGGAAGAGATAAGCACCAGAATTAGAATGATTGCTATCTTCTAATTCTGGTAGTGAATATCCTCTCTTATTGGGGTAAAGATATTCCTAGACAGAATATTATTCTGTCTTACCCTATGTCGGCCGTGTCTGCCGTACCGGGCCGTGGGCCGCACACGTGCGTGCGGTTACTGTTCATTCAAGCCCATAAGCCTGACTGACTTTATCCCACCCATATGTGATGGGCCGGATGCGGGTAGTACCCGTGGGCCGGGTTCATGACCCGGCTGGGGACTATACGTCATCATGTCCCCCCAGTCTAGTTGTTACAACCGTAGGTGAAACCTCTAGACTACGAAAATGCTCCCGGACGTACCAAGGAAATCATAGCAAAGGACAAATATGCTCGATACATAGTAGCCGAGACAAATTAAATATGTCATTGAATGTCAAGTCTTACGTTAGAGCCGCATAACCCGACATGAACAACTGTTCATCTGACTTGTTTGACCGACAAAAGTGCAGACAGTCAGAACATTGAGCAGTGCAAACGTGTGGTCATTTATGACCCGTGGGTCCCATCTGACGTTTCACTTGCCACTTGCCCCCTAGCCACACGATTAAGAATAGTGGCCAACACGTGTCACATATCCAACAGGCTGTGACCCTCAAGGTAACCCTATAAATAAGCCACCCCTACGGCTGTGTGAAACACACAGTTCACAACCTCCATTTCTGCCATTAAAGCTTTCCTCTTATCTTGAACCAAGTACGCACGGATCCCTTCACACGCAGGTTAGAATACCACGTCCTTACACTCTTTTTTAGTAATGGCTAATAGAAACAACCCTACCATCGGATCCGTGCTGAATGTCATGACCCAAGACCAGTTAAACCATTTTTGTACAAATTACTTCATCCCTTCCAACCTACACCCCTCACTTCCTGGCGTCGGAGACCTCATAACTGAGGCTCCAGCGGGTAAGATAGGCCTCTATACTCGCCTGTTTGACGCGGCGAATTACCGTATTCCTTTCACCCACTTTCTCGTAGATTTGTTAGGATATTACAATGTACACATTAGTCAACTCCACTGCATAGGTGCCTGTAAAATTAGCCAATTCGAGATTCTTTGCCGTGCTAGGAGAATCCCCCCAACCGTAGAGTTATTTAGGTTGTTTTACACCCCAAACCTAGTGAACGGTTGGGTATCTTTCAAAAAACGAGCCTCCAACAGCCCACAATCACACAACAAACCAATGGATTCACTGAAAAACTGGTATGACCATTACTTTTTCATTGACGCAGTGGTATGGCCGGGTGATTTCATTATTAGGAACAGATTCCCGCACGACCCTAAGCCGCACGCCAGTACATACAATCCCCTTCACTCGCAAGAGTTAGACCTAAATAGGACTGGTTTCCACAGAAACCTACCCGAATCATTCTTATGCTTGCTAGGAATTAGCCGCAATTACTTTGGTCCCTCCAATAGGTATCCTGTGTTTTGGAGAAGGCAGGGTGAAGGTAGGCTTACCATCCGTACGTCCATAAGAATGTATATGTGTTTGTATAACAACTAACATCTATTGCTTTGTGCTGGACAGAAATGAACTTCTTTGGACTATTGCGCCAGGGCGATCCAAAGCTTGTGCCAGAAGGTCTCCGTCCGCTTCGCGAAAATGAGCAGCCCCTCCTCGAGCACATCCGACCAGTGACGGTTGCCTTGGAAGCCGTACCGGATCCCCATTCTGACGAAGAACATGGAGACCATGGTGATGGTAACCAAATGAACCAAGGAGGGGCCGGGCCCTCCTCACCTCATAGAGAACATCAGGGAGATAACATTAAACAAACCGACTCCAGCATTCGCCGAATGATGGGCGATGATGATGATGATGAAGTGCAACAACATGTTAACTTGGACGAAGAGGAGGAAGCCGAAGAAGAAATTGCTGAAGTCACAACGCAGCCCCTCACCAGGCGCACCCGGAAGAGAGGCAACCGTGCGAGAGGAACTGCATCGGTGGAGATTGGTGAACATAATGCCCCCGCCAAAAGGCTTCGAGAGGACCACCCCATGTATCAATCTGTTGGGAGTGCTACCCAGGGTGCCGAGGCTAACCGGGGCGCTCATGTCGATCCCGTTACACAAATTGCCCCAACCGCCTCCGAAGGAGCAAGAAGCAATAGGTAAGAAGCCATCTCAATACGCAAGGATTTCCGCTTCCACTTTTTTTTTTTTTTTTTTTTTTTTTTTTTTTTTTTACTTAAGATATTTTTGAACACGCATGTCGCAGGGACAACCAAGCTGGTGCCGCGCCTCCTTCTGACACCCAAGTGGATAAGGAGAAAGGAAAAGCTGTCGAAGAAGACCCCGCGGCCCCCACAAAGTCCGGCCCTGTTTTCGAAGATGGTTCACCCCTGATGTCCCAAGACTTCCCTTCATCCGGCGCTCCCCAACCTTTCAACCCTATATGGACTATTACCACGGCGTCGCGATTGAGGAGTGCTGACGAGTGCCGGGAGTACCTCAATAACTGTATACCACCAAGCTTGGTGCAAGAGGTAAACTCGCTCAGCCATGCGGATTTGGCAGATGAGTATAATGGGACGCTGGTACATCAGATGGCGATGGGAACCTCAATGAGGGTTAGGTTTGAAGTTGCGCTTGGGCATGTGGACTCTCTCAAGAGGAAAGTCGGACGTAGAGAAAAAATGATTGAAGATAATGAAGCTCTGATTGCTGACCTCCAATCCAAACTAGCGAATGCTGAGGCAACCATCAAAACACAATCAACCCGCGAGAGTGAGTACGATCAGCAAGTAGCCCACCTTGAGTCTCAACTGGATGCTGCCAACACCAAGGTACATACCCGTGCCGCACCACCCATGTATACTAAATAATGAATGTACTAACACGTTTTTCACTATAGGTAACCACGGCCGAGGCTTCCGCCCATTCATACTCCAGCCAGGTAGATGTTCTGAACCAGAAGCTAGAGGACGCACACTTGGCCGTCCAAAACATGGAGAAAATGCAGACAGACCTTGCTGAGGAGAGGGCCGTCACCCAAAAGCTGAAAGAGGCAGTTGCCCAAAAAGAGTTGGTGATTGATGCCCTGACCGCTGAGCGTGACAACGTACTATGCCCCCAACTGCTAACAGCCATTGCAGGCCGTAGGTGGATGGTGGGGCATGGGGCACGCCTGGCCGTGAAGAAGGTGCTAGAGGCCCCATCCTTTGTACAACAATTTGCCAATCTTGTATCTGATGGTATCGACCACGGTCGGCACGAAGGAATGGTTGAGGCTGCTGAACTGATTACTAAAGGTGGGGACATCGCCCATCATACTTTCTTCAAGCCCGAAGCCGCCAGCCAGATGACCGCCTCCATGGCCGCGATGCAAAATCTACATTACCCATTCCTGGATGAGCTAGAGGCTGCCAAAGATGCCCCAAACACTGAAATCATGGAAAAGCTCATTCCTAGCACGCCTTCCGATGCTTCCTTTCCTCTCACCCTTCCTATATATGAGGACGTAACCAGGGTCGTACTTGACGAAGAACCCTTAGAAGTGGTGTTGGAAAGGACCGCGGCCCAAGCCCAGAAGCGGGGAGAAAGTGATGAATGGTTGCCGCGTCTGGTGGAAGAACAAGCAGAAATGGGTAGGTTTCTCCCCTCAATTTAGGATGTTCCTTTCTTTTCAGAATCAAACACTTGCTTTGTAATCTATGAATATGTATTGTTTCAATTCGTCCGTGTATGTACACGGCTAACAATTTTTATGTTTTGTATATAAGTCCGTGGGTAACCACGGCAATTTTGATTTGTTTTGGAAACCTGTGTATTTGTGCTTGTGTTCGAAATATTGTAGTTCAATACTGCGTGATATACCACGTCTTACTCACAAAGAAAATACATACAAGTTTATAATTTACTAGACATGCGACGTGCGTCTTTACTATGCAGAGCACGGTATGGCTATAGCATATGAAACTTACCCCAACGTCTTGTGAGTAAGGTGCCTAGTAAGGATACATGATCCGTGCGGCTGGGGTTGCATCCCTCTTACGCGGCAAGTTGAATTAGTAGGTTCACTTAATCCTCTTACCCCACCTGGAGGCGTATGGTACATGTACGGTATTTTGAGAGAATGCATACGAAAGAAACATGGCATACTATAACACAAGTAAAATTCATACGGCTAACAAAGAATCTAACAAAGAGGAAAATAATTTGCACGAAACAGGTCGTGGAACTAGCTAGGCACCACGGCATTTTATTAGAACGTTTACATTTTTTTGTTTGAATAATGACGACAAGTCCTAAAAAAGTCCATAAAGGAAACTTAAACAAACATAAGAAAAACAAATAAGACAAATAACCCACATGGTTCTTTATTAAGACCGCCTATAGCGAAGTATCCATGCGGGAGCCGTAGCTTTCAAAGATAGCACCTTTTTAGATTGGTGATGTTCCATGTGCGCTCTAGGTCGCGGCCATCCATATCGCGTAACTTGTACGCGCCTCGTCCCAAGGTTTCAGTGACTTCATACGGTCCTTCCCATTTAGGGCCCAGTTTTCCTGTATTTTCCACGCGACTTGCTTCGTTAGCACGATAGACATAGTCTCCCGGTCGAAAAGAAACACCCTTGACCTTGGCGTCGTAATAAGCCTTCATTTTAGCCTTGGACTTAGCCTCAGTGATGGCTGCTATTTCCCTTTTTTCTTCCAGCAGATCCAGGTTGATTCGCAGTTGTTCATCGTTTGTGACAGCATTAACCTCCGCCGTACGGATGGTAGGCATCCCTATTTCTGCTGGTATAACGGCTTCAGTGCCGTAAGCCAATGCAAACGGAGTATCTCCGTTGGCTGTTTTTATCATGGTTCTATGTGCCCATAGCACGTGCGACAATTCATCGACCCATTTGCCCTGTCGTTCATCCAGCCGCGCCTTGATTCCATTCCCCAAGCTTCTATTTGCTCGTTCGACAAGGCCGTTCGTTTGTGGATGCTTAACAGACGCGAAGCGCCGCTTGATGTTCAATGATGCACACCAGTCTTTGAATGGGTTATCCGTGAATTGTTTGCCGTTGTCCGATATAATCTCTCCAGGTAGACCGAAACGGCATACGATGTGTTCCCACACAAACTTCTTGACCTGCTTACCCGTGATAGATTTTACTGCCTTGGCTTCTATCCATCGTGTAAAGTAATCCATTGCAACAATCAAAAATTTAACCCCTCCCGCAGCTACAGGAAATGGTCCTGCAATGTCAATTCCCCACTTGTAAAATGGCCACGGGGACGTGATAGGTGTTAGCTCCTGCTGCGGGTGACGCGGTACTGGCCTATGCACTTGGCAATCATTGCACCTGCGAATCATATCGCGCGCGTCTCTGTGCATAGTGGGCCAATAGTATCCTGTTCGTAAGGCTCGGGCTACCACGGATCGTGGGCCTGCATGCATGCCGCACAACCCTTCGTGTATGTCACTGATAACGTAGGCCGCCTGGCGTGGTCCAACACACCGCAGCCACGGCTGCAAGAAAGAGCGTTTGTAAAGGATGCCTTCCCGGAGTTCGAAATGTTGTGACTTCCTTTTAACGCGCCTTGCTGCTTTTTCCTCGTTTGGAAGTGTTTCATTAGTCAAATAGTTGATGATTGGGGTCATCCATGTAGGTCCCTCCTCTTCAACTATAGTGGCCACTTCCCCTTCCGTGATGGACTTTTCCTTAAGTATTTCCACCAAAACCTGTTTAGATAAGTGGGCGAAGCTCGTGGATGCGATCTTACTGAGAGCGTCCGCTTTCTTGTTCTCGCCCCTTGGCACCTGCTTGATGGAAAACTTACTGAAAGTCGCGATTAACGTCTTGACTTTTTCCAAATACCTGACCATGTTGTCCTCCTTAGCCACATACCCACCTAGAATATGGTTCGCGACAAGCCGTGAGTCCACGTAGGCCTCAAGGTTGCGGACTCCCATTCTAGCGGCGATTTTTAAACCCGCAATTAATGCTTCATATTCCGCTTCGTTATTGGTGGCCGTGAACTCGAAACGGAGGGCGTACGTGAATTCCATTCCTTCTGGGTTTGTGAGGATGAGGCCTGCCCCCGACCCGTCTGTGCATGAGGATCCGTCCGTGAATAGTACCCAGGGTTCCGCTGGGACCTCCTCTTGCTTAATGATTGGTTCTTCCTCATCCGGCTTTTCGATTAGGAAATCTGCCAAGATCTGGCCTTTAATAGCCGTCCTTGGTCTGTAAGATATATTATGCCCTCCTAATAGGATGCTCCACTTCTCTAGTCTCCCTGCCACGTCTGGTCTAGATATAACCTGCTTAATTGGCTGATCCGTAATCACGACAATCGGGTGCGCCTGAAAGTACCGGCGCAGCCGCTTTGTAGCAAATACTAGTGCTAGCACCAATTTTTCCATGGGGGAATAATTCAGCTCCGCTCCTTGTAATGTTCTACTTATGAAGTAGACCGGGGTCTGTATTGCGTCTCTATCCGTCATCAGTACCGCGCTTATTGCGCCATGAGTAGCCGAGAGATACATAACAAGTTCCTCCTTTGGACGGGGAGCTACCAACATGGGGAGAGATGCGAGATGCTGCTTGAGTTGGCCAAAGGCTTCCTCAGCTTCCTTCGTCCAACGGAAGTCTCCCTTTCTAATACACTTCTTGAGTGTCTTAAATAAGGGTAATGACTTCTCTGCAGATTTGGATAGAAATCTATTTAGTCCGGCTAACTTCCCATTCAGGGACTGCACCTCCTTCCGTGTCTGCGGGGACGGTAGCCGTATCACTGCGTCCGTCTTCTCTGGACAAGGTTTGATGCCGTTTGGGTCAATCAAATATCCCAGGAACATTCCTTCTGTTGCACCAAACGTACATTTCTTTGGATTTAACTTCATGTTAATCCTTCTCAGCGTGTCGAATGTCTCCTGGACATCCCGGAGGAGTGCCTCCTCCGTGTGGCTTTTTATCACCAAGTCATCGACATACACTTCCAAGTTGCGTCCTATTTGTGATTCGAAAGCTTTATCCACCAACCGCTGATACGTAGCGCCGGCGTTCTTTAATCCAAACGGCATTTTCGTATAGCAATATACGCCCTGGCTTGTGTGGAACGCCGTTTTTTCTTCATCCTCCTCCGCCATCTGGATTTGGTGATACCCTTTATATGCATCCAAGAAGCATTTGAAAGGATATCCACACAAGGATTCTACTTTCCAGTCAATTTCTGGTAGCGGGTAACAGTCCTGTGGGCAGGCCTTGTTTAGGTCCGTGAAATCCACGCACATGCGCCAACTTCCGTCATGTTTCTTGACCATGACTGGATTGGATAACCACTCGTGGTAGTATACCTCGCGCATGATGCCTGCATCCACCAGCTTCCGCACTTCCTCCAGTATAACTTGACTTCTCTCGGGCGCCTGGCCGCGCTTCTTTTGCTTGATGGGTTGGTACCCTTGGCGGATCTGGAGCTTATGCTCTGCTATCGTACGTGGCACACCCGTCATATGTTTTGGTTCCCATGTGAATATGTCCAGGTTTGCACTTAAAAGAGAACACATGGCCCTTTTGCCGCTATCTGAGAGCGCCCCTCCTATGGATACCTCCTGTTCCGGGTAGTCAGGGTGAATGGCCACCTTCCAATTGGGCGGTGGTGCTCCATCCTTGGGTGGTACAGGTGGTGCCGGTGTTGTCACAGTGTGACACTCGGATGTTGGCACGACTGTGTTGTAAATAGTAACGATTCCCCCATCAACGGGGAATTTAATCATTCCGTGTGCCGTAGAGGGTACTGCCCGGATAGCCAAAATGCCTGGTCTGCCTATGATTCCATTATAAGGAGAGTGTGAACGTATCACCATGAAGTTCATCCACGTTGTAGTGGAATGTTCCTCATTCCCAATGGTGACAAGCAAACGCAACTGCCCTATTGGCCAGATAGTATCTCCACTAAAGCCAGTAAGCGGCGACGTGGCCGGTACTAATTGGCTTCTTATCTCTGGGCATAACTGCACAAAGCAGTGTTCATACAACACCTCTGCTGACGACCCTCCATCTACATACATGCGACGAACATTGTGTGTTCCAATGCTTATCTCAATAGTGAGAGGCGCATCAACCACGTCACTTGATGTAATGAGAGGGAATGAGATTTCCTTGCCGCGTGAAAATTTTTGGCCAATTTTCTGTCTCGTGCGGCGCTGCCTGGATTGGATCATGTATATGGTAGAAGGCTTGTCCTTTTGGGGATCCTTCTTATCATACTTCTTATTGTTGTCCTTTCCGTCTTTCCAATCCTTAACTAGGTGTTTGAGTTTGCCTGATTTAATTAGCGATTCAATATGCTTCTTCAGCTGGATACACTCCTCCGTGCCGTGCCCTTTGTCATTATGGAACTCGCAGAAGCGACTTCCCTGTCGACGTTCCGGGGGTGTGGTCATTGGGGGAGGTCTTGGAAAATTCGCCCCTTCAGTCAACAAGATCTCCCGGTAGGACATCTTTAGGGGGGTGAACTTGTCGTCCGACCGCCCGCCTTTGCTCTGGCTCTTGTAGTCCGAGCCCTTGTTATTGTTCTGGTTGCCTTGACCGCCCGACTGTCTCCGGGACTGGTCATTTGAGCGGTACCCATTTCCTCGGGATGGGTAGGCTGCGGCAACGGCTGTTTCTCCCTCTATGAAATTCCTAACTCTTTCCATGAGGTCATCATATCTCTTTGGACGCTTGTCGTTGAGACGCCTGATCAGTTCTCTGTCTGTTATGGCGTGCATGTAGTCCGAGATTTTCAGGAGCTCTGGCATGGTTCTCGTGCGTGTGCACTCATCATTGAAGCGCTCGGTGAAGGCTTCTGTGGATTCCCCCGGCCTTTGCTTGACAGTTGCCAATGAAACCGGATCCCTATTATACTTCTTCCTTTGAGTATAATTGTTCTCGAACGCAGTGCGTAGTTCCGTGAAACTATCAATGCTCCGTGGGGGGAGTGCCTCGAACCAGTCACGAGCGTTTTCGATTAAGGTCGAATTGAACATTTGGCACCATATAGGCATGGGCCATCGCTCAATTTTAGCCTGAGTATCGAATATTTTGAGGTGATCGACAGGATCACCTGACCCATCATACGTCTTGATACATGCCGGCATGCGACGTTTGGTGTCCTCAGAGTAGTTCCGTATGCGGAGGGTAAACGGATCTTCCCTGGGATCAGCCCATGGCCGCGTGAGCCTAGGGTCATCCCATGGTTCACACCACGTACGCGAGAGGTCCTCTGCTTCCGTATCCCTATAGTAGGGGCCACCATAATACTCATCATTGTTTGGTGGTGGTGGTGTGCGCCTAGGCCGGCGGCGTTTGGGCGGATGGTCATCTGAGTCCTCCCCAGACGGATCTGGGGAGGGCGGTGGTGCCCCGCCTTTTGAGTAGGGACCACTTTTTTGAGACGAACCAGGAGCCTTCCTCCCTGTGTTCATTCTATCCCACACACTTGGGCGGCGTGTGGTTCTTGTCAGCTCTCGGTCTGGCCGCTCGGGTGAGCCATCCGACCTTTCTCCATCTTGAGACTGCGTTAATTCTTGCACGATGTGATCCCCTATGCGTTCAAACACATTCCGGGGTTGAGGGTTTTCCTCGAAGGTTCCCTGCTCTTGAGGTCGGGTCCTCCTTTTTCTCCGGTTTTGGGAAGGGGTGGATGGTCCACTGTCGCCAAAGTTGAGTCGGGCTTGGAGGTTCCTCCCCAGATTCAATCTTGATGCGATCCCCGGGACGATCCTTTCAAAATTCTGAGTGAGAATTCGAGTGAGATCATCCTCACTAAGTGGTTGAGCTTCCACTTCTTCCTCCATTAGGGGTCTACGTGGCTCCTTGTTAGGAGGGTCTGGCGCACTTCCCGGATCAGGGTTGTCCAGTGTTGAAGTGGGTGGGGGTGTCACCGAGATCGTGCTCGTCACCCCTGCGGACTGAAGACCGCTACGGTTACCTGGCCCACCTGCGAGGCGGCTAGGTGATTGGTTGGGAATAAGAATCCCTTCCCCTTGGGACTTCCGATTCCCAGGATTCACGTTCCTGGGGTTAACTGGCGGATGCCCCTTCGTCATCGAAAAAGATCGAGATGAGGTTTTATTCTAGCTTAGTGTTAAGGTCCCACGGATGGCGCCAACTTGTTGATGCAAAAGTTGGTTGATCCTTGCTAGACCCGAATTAGGCTTAATTCGGGTTGGCTGAGTACCGGCTCCTGCACCAAGTGAATCGTCTGGTTGGGACCCTGCACACTAAACAACACGCGTTAAGCTTACCGTGGGAAGGTTTCCCACGATTAGACTCAGGTGTGAGAGTAAGTAATCGATTTAGGGTTATATGTGAGTTTAGAGAGAATTGTGATACCTTTGTGGAACCCTTGGGGGTTCCTTTTATAGGCAGTGAAACCCTAGTGGGCTTTCACTGATCCTTCGGCCCCAAGGAAGAGATAAGCACCAGAATTAGAATGATTGCTATCTTCTAATTCTGGTAGTGAATATCCTCTCTTATTGGGGTAAAGATATTCCTAGACAGAATATTATTCTGTCTTACCCTATGTCGGCCGTGTCTGCCGTACCGGGCCGTGGGCCGCACACGTGCGTGCGGTTACTGTTCATTCAAGCCCATAAGCCTGACTGACTTTATCCCACCCATATGTGATGGGCCGGATGCGGGTAGTACCCGTGGGCCGGGTTCATGACCCGGCTGGGGACTATACGTCATCAATCAGCATCCGAGTTAATTAGCTCATTATCGGACATGTTGTTGGCATTCTCAAGATCTCGAGCCAACTCGTCGACGGTCCGAGTATCATTTTGATGAGAATTTAGGCTGACGGTATAGTTGGGACTTTCCCGAGAGTTAGAACTCGAGGGGCCAGTGGTGTTGACAACGGGTCGATTACAATAAATAGAGTTTTTAAATTACTAAATTATTTATATAAAATATTAACAAATTATTTTGTTTATATAAAAAATTAATAAGTATCACCAATATATTTTATTTATGTAAATTTATTTTATAAATTACAATAATTACGTTTTAAAATAGTAAATTTCGAAACGAGAATAATTTTAATTTTAAAATGTTTTAAAACATTAATAAATAGAGTTTAAAATTACTAAATTATTTATATAAAATATTAACAAGTTATTTTGTTTATATAAAAAATTAATAAGTATCACCAATATATTTATTTATGTAAATTTATTTAATAAATTACAATAATTACGTTTTAAAATAGTAAATTTCGAAACGAGAATAATTTTAATTTTAAAATGTTTTAAAACATTAATAAATAGAGTTTAAAATTACTAAATTATTTATATAAAATATTAAAAAGTTATTTTGTTTATATAAAAAATTAATAAGTATCACCAATATATTTTATTTATGTAAATTTATTTTATAAATTACAATAATTACGTTTTAAAATAGTAAATTTCGAAACGAGAATAATTTTAATTTTAAAATGTTTTAAAACATTAATAAATAAAGTTTAAAATTACTAAATTATTTATATAAAATATTAACAAGTTATTTTGTTTAGAGTACTCTTTTGTTTATATAAAAAATTAATAAGTATCACCAATATATTTTATTTATGTAAATTTATTTTATAAATTACAATAATTACGTTTTAAAATAGTAAATTTCGAAACGAGAATAATTTTAATTTTAAAATGTTTTAAAACATTAATAAATAGAGTTTAAAATTACTAAATTATTTATATAAAATATTAACAAGTTATTTTGTTTATATAAAAAATTAATAAGTATCACCAATATATTTTATTTATGTAAATTTATTTTATAAATTACAATAATTACGTTTTAAAATAGTAAATTTCGAAACGAGAATAATTTTAATTTTAAAATGTTTTAAAACATTAATAAATAGATTTTATAATTACTAAATTATTTATATGGTATCGTATTGCATGATATGAGCCAATATGGTATCGTATTACATGATATGAGTCAATAGGGTATCGTATTACATGATATGAGTCAATAGGGTATCGTATTGCATGATATGAGCCAATAGGGTATCGTATTGCATGATATGAGGCAATATGGTATCGTATTACATGATATGAGCCAATAGGGTATCGTATTGCATGATATGAGCCAATAGGGTATCGTATTGCATGATATGAGGCAATATGGTATCGTATTACATGATATGAGCCAATAGGGTATCGTATTGCATGATATGAGCCAATAGGGTATCGTATTGCATGATATGAGCCAATAGGGTATCGTATTACATGATATGAGTCAATAGGGTATCGTATTGCATGATATGAGTCAATATGGTATCGTATTGCATGATATGAGCCAATATGGTATCGTATTACATGATATGAGCCAATAGGGTATCGTATTACATGATATGAGCCAATACGGTATCGTATTCCATGATATGAGGCAATAGGGTATCGTATTGCATGATATGAGCCAATATGGTATCGTATTGCATGATATGAGCCAATAGGGTATCGTATTACATGATATGAGCCAATAGGGTATCGTATTGCATATGATATGAGCCAATAGGGTATCGTATTACATGATATGAGCCAATAGGGTATCGTATTACATGATATGAGCCAATAGGGTATCGTATTGCATGATATGAGGCAATAGGGTATCGTATTGCATGATATGAGCCAATACGGTATCGTATTCCATGAGCTTTTCTCCTCCAACTACTAATCAATTCTCTTGGAGGTTCAATGAGCTTTTCTCCTCCAAGCTCTTCTTCAAGACCTTCAACGAGCTTTTCGACTCCAAGCTCTTCTCCCAGACCTTCAACGATTCCAGTTTCTTCTCCAAGCTCTTCAGCGTGTGCAAACTGTGTGCGCTTGAATGGAATGATAATGGTACTTGAGCGTACGATAGAGTTGTACCGCAACTCCGATAGGCACACATTGGATTCAGCTGCACTACTTCACGACCTTTACGATGACATGGGGAACCTTAGTTTGAACTAGTTTGTGATGTGTTTTTTTCCGTGTTTACGAGTCTAATATCGTTGTAATATCAATGTTTAATTAAGCGCGTGTTTAAGTGTCCGTGATGAATAAAATTATGTTTAGGAGTGTTTGGTTCTGTGATTAATTAGTATTCTAGCTTGAATCATTGTGAGAATTTAGTTTGTTTGAGTCACAAAATTTAGTTTAAGTCTGATGTGTTAGGTTTTGCAGTCAAAAGTTCAGTCAAAAGCATTTTACTTCAATCAAATTTTGCTCAAACTAATAAATAAAGGAGCCTTTTTTATTCATACAAACATACAAGTACATTTCAAACACAAAAACCATAAAAGATGCAGAAGCATCATTATACACAACAACATGTGTTAGTATGGTTCTTATTCTATATGAACAACAATTATTAATTAGATTAAAAGAGACACAGTCTTAACGAATTCCTTCATCAAACTTTGCTCAAACACATAAATAAAGGCTCCTTCTAAGCATTTACGAATGCTTATTTATTGATCCTTCATTTTCTTCAGGAATTCCTCCTTCTCAGTCATTCTTGCTGCTGTATCTTTAATTAAACCTTCCAACCGACTTGAGGTTTTCTTATCCTTCTTTTGAGTATCTTTCAATACTTTAGCGCATTTCTTTAAGATATATATATCTCCAGCACGTTCTAATTCCTGGATAAACTGTTGTCTTTCTTCAACAGCTTCATCTAAAACATCATGTAAACGTTCAAGTTTCAGACCAAAATGTTTGTCCGCTTCGGCAGATTGTTCAAAATATGCTACCATTCGATCAGTCCAATTATCTGAACCAGCAACTTCTTTTAATTCTTCTAACCTTCCTAACCAGGCCATTATTGTTGTTTTTTTAGTATTGGAAAACTGAGGTGAGTGATAATTGGAGGCAAACTACAAACCATTAAATAGCAAAACAACTACCCAAAATGGATGGCACACATACATCTATTATCATCTTCCTGTTCACAATGGGTACATAATGAAAGCACTAAAACTAGTACCATCAATAGTGGGACTAATGAAAGCACTAAAACAATGGGTACAGTCATTTGTAGTCTAGTTGGTTTTTCATAGTGGTAACCAGCTTGATCTTTCTGGATTTGTGCTGTAATTGATGAACTTGTTATGTTCTTGTAGTTGCTAAGTTATTTGCACAGCTTTAGTTCTGCTTAGACTTAATTATTTTTAGCTATTACTGCATTATCTAAATATATACATATATTAATATTTTAAAAGCATTAACACTTAAAAAACAATTTAAATATATTTAATAATTTAGGGTCGAAATTTCGACCCTAAATATAAACCGCGAATTTTTTAAATTTTTCGTGAAAAATTTTAAATTTTTCGTGAAAAATTTTTAAAATTTTAAATTTAGGGTCGAAAATTCGACCCTAAATTTTTAAATATTAAAAATATTTTTTTTTTAAATTATTTTTAGTTATTACAAATATAATATATAATACATAAATTAAAATTATTTTAAATTTTATATTTAGGGTCGAAATTTCGACCCTAAATGATTAAATTTAAAATTTAATTCTTTTAAAATTGTTTTTAATTATTAAAAATAAATTATATAACAAATAAATTAAAATTATTTAAAACTTTTAATTTAGGGTCGAAATTTCGACCCTAAATTTATTGGGTCCCACCTGCTTTTTGACCAGCCTTTTTGGGCTCTTTTGGGTTGAAAATGTGTGGGCCCCCACCTTAATTTAGGGTCGAAAATTTTGACCCTAAATTTCGTCCGACCCTAAACATTGATTTTGTTGTAGTGACCTTATCACAAACTAATAGGCAACGAGATTGCAAACAGAATCAAGAGGTAATAATTCGAACATTATATGATGAATGATATGATTATAAGATGAAATCAAGACAATCATGAAGAAGGGTTGTCAAGTTCGCCCATAGTTGAGAGAGAACTAGGGTTTTCCAACATTTTAGTTAAATAACACGAATTTATTTGCCAAAACAACGTTTTTTTATTACTTAAATCTCATACATTTTTTGTGAACCTAAAACGACCCTCGAAAACAAACCCGGCATGAAGACCAAAATATTAGTCCCGCTTCAGAAAAGTAGTGCCCACCCTACTTCTAAATCCTAGGTCCGCCACTGCTGAAGCTACACCCCACTCGCCGCCGCCATGTGCTTGTCTTACGCCTGAATGGAAGGGGTGAGGCCTTGTTTACTTTTCTTGCCCGTAATTTTTATCATTGCGTTTGTACTAACGTATTTTCTTTTGTCTTTTTATAGCTTTCGATCCAAACGAGTTTCTCGACTCCAGGCAGACGAGATTGTTATCATGTCAAATGTTGGTGAGGCTGAGCAGGGAAGACTCTTGTGTCTGGAAAAGACTAGAGTCGTTGATCTGGCCGTCTATGCTGAACATTCAATAGGTGTGTGATGTCTACAGTCGTGGGTGAACATTCTTCTCCTACCAAGGTTATGTATCTTGCTTTGTCTCATTATAATTTTTATTTTGAAGTGTAATAACTTCATGATGGATCCAGATTATATGTCAGGATACCCAATCTGGTCTGTTGCCAAAACTCCAAAAGTGTCATCTGTAACCCATATTTGCCATTAGAGATCAGAAAATGATGTTTTACTTGTGGAAACGCAAAGGATGTGGGGGGCGGTAATAGAGGTGCACAAAAAAACCGGTTTTTAAACCGGAACCGGAAAAAAAAACCGAAAACCGGGACCGGTCAAAACCGGTTTATTATAAACTTGTCCCGGTTTATTTAAGAACCGGGGGTTTGAAACCGGTTCGTGATTTTCAAGAAAAAAAGGTTTGTCAACCGGTTTTCGGACCGGTTAAACGGAACCGGTTTATTTTAAACCAAAATCGGTTAACCGACATAAAAATTAAAATATAAAAAATCGAAATATCTAGTAATTCAAATTTTTTTTAAAAAAAATTAAACAAATTAAAAACTGGAACCGGTTAACCGGCATAAACCGGTCTAGGACCGGTCTGGAACCGGTTCTACCAGTCTGTAATTTTGGTCTCCCAGCCGGTCCGGTTTTAAACCGGTTAACCGGACGAACCGGTTTTTTGACCTTTGACTAGAGACCGGGCCGGTTCCGGTTTATATAAAAACCGGACTGGTTAACCGGTTGTGTGCACCTCTAGGCGGTAACAACGTGAAGTTGCTAATTTTCTTTGGAATCTAATCATGTGTATTAAAATTACATTTTACAGACCACTATTTACAAATATACATCTTACAGCAATGCAAAATTAATCTGCATGGGCCGAAAAATCAACGTCTGTCTCATCCTTGGAAGAGTCATCAGTAGGTAAATCTAATTCTATGTTGTTTGAGATCCCAGATTCAAACATCTGGCGCCTTTTAACAGCAGCCTCTACTTTTAGCTGAAACTCATCATTTGTACTTGAAAGCATGTAGCGAAGCTTGAAATTTACTCGATTATCCATAAGAATCTTGTGTCGAGGTATTATTCGCTCTTCAAGAGAATAGCTAAAGAAGCTGCAACAAATAGCATACCATCATCAACATCTTATTTTTTGTTTAAAGCTCTTAAGTTTTGAAGTAACCCCAATAACCAAAGGGCTTGTCTATGTCATGTGAGAAGCTGCGCAACCAAATGGTTGTGGGTTCAAGTCTTGCTTAGGACTAGGACATGTAAGATAGATTTGTGTGGTGTAGTGAAATAGTTAGTTGTCGTTCCATAAAACAATGGAGTAAATACAGTGTAAAATAGACAATGATGATAGCAAACAAGAGATGTTATTAATCCGACTCTTAAGGTCAAACCTATTTTGCTCAAATCCATGAAACAATTACCAAATAAAAGCATTCATTTCCTATTTTGGAATACTGACCACAATCCTAACACAATCATCAGACCATATACAAAGTCAAACCTCATAATTCATGTTGAAAAGAGACTACTTACATAGATTTAATGCAGTAATTATTCATCTATATCTTGGGAGTATTTGACCTTTTAGAGTGAAAATGAATCTTTCCTTTTTGAGAACCAAATCCAAATGATATAATTAGCAAGCCAAACATTAGCACCACTTTACACAAGCGATTGTGCAACCTGATTAACAGGTCAAAAAGAGTTTTGGTAAAAAAAAGGCGATTTTCAAGTACGTAAAAAACTGATTTGTGTTGAGCTGATCCACAAGTGTTTTTCTATATGAAAGCGGTTTAGAAATATTTATTATATATATATTTATTTCAGACGACTTTCTTTCCCTTTAAGCGATTTGGCCATTAAGTAAATTCTTAGCTATAATCATGTAACCTGTTAGAGGTAACATAACCCAATCCAAATCAGCTCATTTAAACATAAATAAATCGATATTGTTACTCTACAACTAATCAGTTCAATAAGTGTGTGATGTTATATAAGAAATCAGAATATACCGTGGAAACTCTATGATATCGTTCAGAGGGCGGACCATGGTTCTCCTTAGATATCGATATTTTGGGCGAAGGATGTCAATGTTGTACCGAAGCAGCATGGGAAAATCAGAAATCATTTTACCTAATGTTTTTAGATCTATGCCAAGGGACAAAAAGTATTTGACATTAAGTTCCAATCTCTTTGGTATGCTGCACCCCAAGAGCTCTGGCCCCAATCCTACCACCTTTCCGATGTCCGTCCGGGAAACTCCTGCTTTCGTCAATAAAAATATTACCTGAGAAATTTAGCCAAGAAATATCCATAAATAAAGACCTTTACCAACGATTATAGTGTACGCTTGGTTAAATATTCTAGAGTATGCATATCCATTGTTGTGGTTCTACAAGTTATACAAATTAGTGATCGTGTGTTTCACGCGACTTTGGAAGGGATGTATTTATTTACACCATTTAGTCACACGAGCGGGTGCGGAAATATCTTATACAAGTTATCATATCCAAGTTTCAATGGGAATAATTCAATGTTACCGAAGAATTATTTACCTAATAACAGAAAAATTAAGGGTTTTGGTACATACCACAGGACGTATCTTCTTGTAGAGGCTGTAAGTAAGTAATGATGGAAATTTGACAAGCATACTAGCGATCCCCTTTTCTTGTACGCCTATATCACGAAAGAATTGTACCTTCAAGTAGAAAGATTTTATCATCAATACAACTAACTACCTGAAATATTGACGAACAAGACTGGAAACAGATAAATTGGTAAAACGTCTGAAGCATATCACTACTTCACTAGTCAATATTTCTAAACATTAGCAGTGGTATAAGGGATAATCTTGAAATAATAAAAAACAAGGGATAGAAAAGTACAAAAAAAACCATACCTTTTGAACAATATTGCTTTCCAAGTCAAAACAAAAGACCATAGGTTTGACAGTAAGAATTCTTCTCATACCATCCCGAGAAATACCAAGATAGTAAAGGTACTTAACCATAGGCTTCCATCTCTCTTCAATGCTACATCCCATCAATTGTGGTCTAAATGCTAGTAATCTCCCAACATCTTCATTGCCGAGGCCAAACTCTTTCAGATATGCAACCTGAAAAAACCAGGGGGGGGGGAGGGAGATACAAGAGTATTATTTTATTCTTTTTACCATAAGATATGATCTTTTACTTTATGACCAAAACCTCAAAAGGATTACTTTTCATCTTCAAACAGAGCTTAATATTTTCTAGTTTCAATAATACTAGGCCAGTACTCAAATTTTATAGAAAGAAGAATCTTAGGGGGTCTTTGAAATGCATCTTTAAACTGACTATTGCGACTTGAAGAATCAGAATCAGATAACTATTTAATTTAATAACCAGTCTCTGCTTCTCCCAGCATAATTATTTCAATCCTGATTTATCATATAATCAAAATAATTATTGACAGTTCCTAAACTACTAGAATGTACCCGCGCAATGCGGCGGCTAGTACCTAAGAATGCTGGGAGCCGTTGGCACCAGAAAGTGGTGCCAAAGGCGCCACGTAGGATTCTGGGCCTTTGGCACCAGATTCCTGTTGGCACCACATTTCAGGGGTAACCGTTGGCACCAGAATTTCTGGTGCCAACGAAAATATTTTTATTTTTTTTTTCACAAAAATTAACTTAAATAAATTAATAAAAAAACATCACAATAAAAAAAACATTACAATTAAAACATTTATTCAATACTTAAAACATTAAAATACTGAAATTCGATTAGTCAGTTCCCGGATCTGAATCCGATAACTGACCAGGTAAATCCCAACGCCTTGTTTCTTCTTCATCTTCTTCGGCCATAATTTGGGCCTCCAGCTCCCTTCGTTCCCTTTCTTCTTCTTCCTCTTGTTGTCTCAGTACTTTTTGATCAAGGTATAGTTGATACACCTCTCTATCAGTAAGTAAGCCATTTGAGTCGTTTGGAATTGGAAAGGGCAGATCGGGAGACACATTTCGGCTTCGGTGTTGCTGTGACGAAGAACCGATATGAGTTTGGGATGAAGAACCCAACTTATTCAGCCATTCAGTATTTTCTTCAATTTTAGCCTCAAGTTTTATCGACTTTCTAAGCAAAGATCTTTGAATGCTGAAATCGACATCAGATTGAGTACTTAGATACGTGTCGATTAAATGACGTTTCTGTGCGGAAAGATCAGTGCTTTCGGCACATGCTATGCGCAATTTCGAATTTTCTTCGGACGCGGCTTCGAAATCTTCAGCTAACCACGTAAGCTTATTGTAACGACGTTGTTGATGAGTTATTTGTTTCTGAATCATAGCCTTAATCTCGTCATCGTTGTGTGGGATTTTTTATTTCTAGAAGTGTGTGTGAAAATTGTCTATGAAAATTGTCTGTGAAAATGTGGTATTTAAAGCCTAGCCCAACGGCTAGGTTTTTTTTTTTTTAAAAAAAAAATTTAAAACAGCCTAGCGCCCAACGGCTATAAACCCAAAAAAGAAAAGGGGGGGGGGGGGGGGGGGGGGGGGGGCTTTGTTACAAAAGGTTGTTTAAAAGAAAAAAATAAAAAGATTTTTTAATTTAAAAGAAAAAATGTTATTTTAAGAGGTTGTTACAAAAGGTTGTTTGAAAAAAGTTATAGTACATAACGTTGATGAAAATATCAACAACTTGTTTTATTTAGTAGGTAAAAAAGTCTGAATTTTCAGCCTTGCTATTTTAGGAAGGTCCCAAATGCTTTATAAAGTAGTATAGATAGATATAGATATAGAAGATATAGTCAGATTATTCTGTTAAAAACAACCATCCAAATACTCACCTAGTCTGAATAATAACAATATAAAGACTTTCTTATATATCTTCTAGTTTAACCCACTTTAGGAGAACCTGGAGAGTACATATAGAAACTGTTTTGTAAATGCATTCATATGGATTACAGAGTGTGCAAGATGATAATTAAACTAGAGGTGGCATAATGAGCGGACCACGTTGCACGTCAAAACTTATTCAGGTCAAAAGCAGGCTGGATCTGGTTGCCTTAACAGACCAACAGTTCTACTAACTTTACAAATTGTTATCGTGTTAATTACTATATAACCAAAAACATTACTAAAATAAGCTAATACTTCACATAAGACATTCAGGGATACGGTGTACATCTGTACATGCTATAAACAGACTTAAAAAACATCGTTCTGCCATTTGACTCGTTCACTTTTATTTAAATGTTTAGATGATAACTATTTGACCTGTTTGATACTGTATCGACCCATTCTATAATCAACTAAAAAACCACACGCTTGAGAAAATAAGAACATAAGTTTTATATATACCTTTTGGTTCATTTCCTCTAGAGAATAGAACCCAAGCACTTTAGGGAAGTCGAAAACCATCGTCCCAAAATCTTTCTCATTCATACCCATATCAAAGTAAAAATCCAAACGAGTCTTGAGTTCATCCATGCTAAAACACAACAGCTCGGGACACCTGCTAACAACATAACCCATCCATTCCCTTTTAACTCCGTTTTTCTCCAAGTACCAAACAATCTCATCCAACTCTATGGTGGTTCGGTCCAACCCATTTTCTCCAGCTTTAAGCAATGCAACCCCAATAGATCTTCCGCTCACATGTATAGACTTGAGCCACTCAGCCGTACTCCTGATTGAGTCAATGTTCCCTTTTGAGTTGCAAATTAGTTTCCCAATTTGAGGATATGATAATCCGTTGTGTTTTAGCCACCTGACACATTTATGTTTCTTTCCAAGATTAGTGGAGTTATCTGATAAACGAAATCCAAAGCGAAGACTATACAGTAATAGAAATCATGAAAAGAGAAAAGAAAAAACCTTATCAAAGGAAGTAGATTCAACATGTGGATACAAGTTTGAACACGAACATTAAACGAGGAATCAGCAAAGCCGGGCAATTGCTTCATGGAAGCAGCTCGAATCATAAGAAAATCAATAAAGTGAGGAAACAATAATCGAGAGAAATTATTAACATAAGTAATCCCAAACTTGTGTTTCCTCATTTCGTCTTTAAAAATATCTAAAGTGACTTGTCGTCTAATCTCAAGAGCCCTCAGAATAACATCATCATCATCATCATAATCTTCATTATTTGTAATGTAGATTGAGCCTGGGAATTGAGGGGTTCTATTATCATCAGGTGGGTGGTTTTTGGTTTGGAAAAGGATGGAGGTTGAATTTGCATTGTGGGTTTTGTCAGAACTGGTGTTTGGGTTGTGGGAAGAAAAGATGGGTGGTGGCGCGTGCCGACGGGTCAAGGTCATCATGATGGGAATGGGATGCTGGAGCTGGACTATCATTTCCCTTCGGATAACAACACCATGGACCAAAACACAACTTTATTATAAGAGTAAAAGTATCATCACACGAAACCGCCAAATCATCACAAAACAACTAAGAAAAATATTCTTTCACTCATAACACACTAACCTCATTTCACTTTGATCCCACCACTTTATTTTATTTTTCTTTTTTTCAATTTCACACAAACTAAATTTCATTTCATTTAAAATAAAAACTATAAATACGGAAATTAAAATTACAAATACGGAAATTAAAGATACGATATGAAAAAAAATTACGAAAATTAAAAAACACAATAATAAAACTAAACTGCTAATTTTGGGAGGCATATCGGGCCATGATTTTCTCTTGTTGTAGACGCATGACCGTCCTCTTTGGTTTCGGCATTGCGTCGGCATCCAGCGCGAGAATCTGCATATCGGCTAACTTAGTTTGGGCATCATACGCGGATTTAGCTAAGAGCATTTTTTGATGCATTGCAATTTCCAGTACTTCATTCAACGACGACACGGACGATGTTCCTCCAGTGCTTTCAGTTGTCTCGGATCTTGACTTCTTGGCGGGTCGAGCTTTTCCCGAAGGTCGAGGAAATTCATCATCACCAAATACTTCTGTATGATCATCCGCAGTAACCTCATCTGCCCCGGCCCATTTTGGTGAAGTCTTAGGAGCCTCCACGTGTGAGCGTAACTAAATTTCTTCCTTTATATGCTGAAATAAATTCATTCTTTGCGGCTTCGAAAACATCTTCATCATTCCACCCACTCTTACGATTTATTCATTTGTAAATCGCATGAAACTTTTGAGCATCGGAATGCATCCGACCCCATTTTCCAGTAATCATGTTCTTTGTTGATACAAAAGGTGTATGGACCAAGCTTGACCCGATTTAGGCTTAATTCAGGGTCTTGTGGACTCCGGCTCTTGCACCAAGTGAAACTGTGTTTAAGACCCTACGAACTAAAAATAGACACTGTTAGGCTTACCGTGGGTTTGTGACCCACGATTAGACTCCGGCGTGAGAGTAAGTAATTAATTTGAGTATGTTAGGGTTTAGGGCATTGTGTCGTACCTTTGTGGAACCATGGGGGTTCCTTTTATACTCAAGAGAGTCCTGGTTGGGCTCCCTATTCTTGCGGCCTAAGGAAGGGATAATGACTCAAAATAGTTTGATCTTTATCGGATAACTAAAGTAAGTGTATATCCTCTTTCCTTAGGCGAATATATCCATAAGATAGATTATATTCCGTTTGATCATGTCGCAGTGCGACGAGCACATGGTTAAGCAATTAACCGTATGTGCGACAGGGGCTTACCGGGCCTCCTAGGTTGTGCGCGCGCCGCACAAGTTTTAATGCATTCCTAATGGATACGGGTAGTACTCGTGAGTCAGACTATCCATCCCGACTAGGGACTATACGTCATCATGTCCCCCCAGTCTAGTGGTCGCAGGTTCCAACCGCGGCTACTAGACTACAACCTCCTAAATCCTCCAAAAAACAATATGCGTACAAGCGCCATATGATCACCCAAGAGGAATTCGAATACTCCCGCCAAGAAAACATTCATCCCCCTTTGTTACCTAACCTCCTCGAAACCCGGGAAAAACGTCTGCCACATCACTTTCACCTCTTCATATTCCACCATTGGATTAGCTGGTGGCAACACGTGGCACAAATCCAAGCCTTGAACAGTAAATTATGAGGGCAATATATACTATTACCGCCGCTCATTGACTGCCCATCTTTTCCAAACCTTCAAGCTTCCACTAACGACCTCTAAAACCTTCATTTTCACCAGGCTTTCTCCCAGGTAATCTTTGCGACATCTTATTTTATACGCGCAATCATGGTCAAACAACTTTCCGCGATCACTTCAACCCTTACCATATAGGAACTCGACCAGTTCACGACGGAATACTACATTCCTAATTATTTGCACCCCGAAGTTCCCAACCCCCGGCATAATATCAGACAGGCGCCAAAGGGTAAAATAGGAGTATACACCCGTTTCTTTGACTACGCCAATCAGCGTATTCCCATGTCACGCTTTCTCATAAGCGTGTTAATGCACTATGAGATCCATGTTTCTCAATTGCACTATATAGGGGCGGCCAAAATTTCCAGTTTTGAAATTAACTATCATACCTTAGATATAGAGCCCACTATAGATTTATTCCGCGTGTTCTACCAACGGCAACTTACCAATGGGTGGGTTTCATTCGCTAAGCGAAGGAACGAAATGCAGTGCTCCGAGGGAAAAGTAGATTCCCTAAGGGATTGGAATGATAGGTTTTTCTTGATTGACGAAGCCGCCTTTCCCTTTCACTTTCCTTTTTTGACCCTTGGGCTCGTGAGGAAAGACCTAACGCCTGGCCCTAACTCATATAACACTGAGGATGCGGAGCTTTTGAACAATAACCGCATTCATGTGCAACCGTATCCCGAGGCGTTGCTAGTTATCCTTGGTCTGAGTCGGGCAGTTATTTGTGGCGCGCATCGGATACCGGTCTTTCGCACCCAAACTGGCCAGGGTTATTGGTTCTTCCCGCGTTCTTCATATCACCCTATAAGTATCACTTGTATCCGAAAAAACTAAAATTTTGTTTCCCTGTCTGTTTTTTTTATCTTTCCACAGCGATGGATGTGCTTGACCTTGCTCGTGGTGCTTTCCCCGAGGATTTACTAGTTTACTCCCGCCCTGAGAAGGAGAACGAGGAGTCAATTCAGGAACGCACAAAAAAGAACATTATGGACCTTGAACTTGGAGAAGCGTTCGCGGCCCATGAACAAGAAGATACCGGCGCGGAGCAACCATCACAACCACCAGTGCAACAACAACAACAACTACCACAAGAACAACCACCACCGTTCCTCAGCTCCTCTCTATCATCGGATAACTTTACTAAGGATGTCGTGTTCGCCACTCAACTATCTAAGGAGGATGAAGAGGAGGAGAACTCAACTTTGGTGGGGAAGAGGCGGAGAAGCTCTCCACCTGCTTCCCGTAAGTCCGCTCGTGTGGGAGGTAAACCCTCATCAACAGGGGCGCAGAAGCAACAAGAGGAAACCTCCCCTGCGCACCAGGCTGAAGAGAATATTGAGGAGGACACTACAAGGTCCCCTCCACGAACTCCCCCTGCTACTATTAACTTGAGGTGAATCATACTTCCCTTGCAATTACTAGCGCCCTTATACTTTCATTCAATTCCTCTAATATTTCCTTTATTTGTAGTAGTGACGATCAGGAAGATTCTTCTGTCAAAGAGGCTAACGTGCCTTCCCCCGCAAATGATACTGAAGCAGCAGGGGAAAGTGCATTCGCCCTAGATCCCCCTTTTGCCCCCAACTGGGATCTGCCCGCGTCCTCAGAGCTAACAGGCGCTTTTGACTGCGCCAGCTTTTTGGACAACATTATGCCCCCGGCCGAGCTGCTGTGCTCGAAGGGATGGATGATGCAGTTCTAGCGGACGAAGTTAGCTATTATTCTTCGCAGAACGTGACACTAATGTCACGCATCAAGAAGAGGTTCTTAGAGCTCTCTAGCCAGGTCCACACTTCGGAGGAGAAACTTGAACGGGTCATTAATGAGAAGATCGTCGCCCTTGAGGAAATGCAAGCTAAGATTAACCAATAGGCTGAGAGAGGGCGACAAGATGCTGCCCTCATCCACTCCTTGACTGAAAAGGGGGATGAGCTATCCTTCGCGCTTGATGATGAGTGCGCCCAGCTCAATCTGTTGAAGGCCTCCAACCAGGAAGCAATGAAGGCTTTTGAACAGGGAAAGGACCACTTTGTGGCTGATGTAGATGCGCTGGGCACAAGGGTAAAGGGTGATGTGAGTGATCTCAGCAGTTAATTGAAGAGGTTGAGCGTTGAGTTTGATGAAGACTTGTATCCGCGCCTAATACAAGAGATAGCTTAGAAACGCTGGTTGGTGCACCACGATCTGCGCCTAGCTGCTATGGGTGCCTTGGAAGACCCTACCCTGCGGGCTGCCTTTTCCCAGTCCATTATCTCTGCGGTGAATGAGGGTACCTCCAAAGGCTTAGAGAAAGCGCACGAAGCCAAATTATTGAATAAAGATTTGGGGGAGGTGCCTTTCTATGACTCTGCTGCTAAGTCCAAGCTCACGATCGCCCTGAAGGACATGAGTGTCTGCCCTCTGCCATCTTCCGGTCTTGGCGACAAGGATCATGAGCTGCCAATTGAGGTTGTTATGGAGGGCATAACCTTGGCGCGCCATAAAATGGAAGGTGCGGAAACACAAGCTGACTTTAACTTAAAACCCTCCTTAGAACAACTAACGATACCAGTATTCGCTCACCCTAGGGATGTGTTTGACCCTTTTAGGGTTGAGAAGGAGGTCCTGTTGCCCGAAGTGCTCGTGGCGCATGCTAGTCGCGCTGCTGCAAAAAGGACCGCGCTAGGCATAGAGGCTGCGCCTTCTGTTAGCGATGCCCATCTTTCTTCCTCCATCCCTGTGTTGCCCATGCCACTACTAGAAAGGGATGCGCGCGTGCTGGACCTAATGGAAAAACAAATGAAAGAGCACCGCGCCATACATATTTTCCTCCCCTGCTGAAACTTAAGAGATCTTCGTCGGACACAAATTTACTTTCTAATAACTTATCTGATTTGTGAACATTTGTGTATTTCACATGTAATAAACATTTCCACTTTTGTTATGAAAATATGTTGCTACGCTTTAATTTTTATAGCGCATAGGTGCTTTATGATATAGTGTAATTGCATAAAGGGTCCTTATGCGTGAGGCAGGCTCATTACATGCGGTATACCGCTACTACCATAAGGACGGTCAGGTGAGGTTGGCCAGTTGTTAGGTGTGCACGATTGTGTCTTATCAGTCTCAGCATGTACTTGCTGTATAACTTGCTACGACGTCATTAATAGCAAGGGGTCCTAACAAGGATACATGATCCGCGGTTGAGGGGGTTGCATCCCTCTTACTCGATGAGTCTAATTGGTAGGTTAGACCCATTCCTCTTATTTCCCCTGAAAACGTTATGTACGCATACGCCAGTAGGCAATGTATATTATTCAAAGTATATGTAAAAAATAAGCGTTTGAAGAATGCACCGTGAAACTGGCTAGGGACTACGACAGTTTTATTAATGCTTGCAAGATTTTAAATACATGATAATAAATAAAAGAAAAAATGATACATTAATTTCAGAAGCTCGCGGCTAAAGATAGCACTTCTTTAGGTGACATATGTTCCAAGTCCTTTGTAGGTCGTTACCAGCCATGTCGCGCAGTTTATACGCGTCATTTCCCAACGCGTCTATCACCATGTAAGGTCCTTCCCACTTAGGCCTAAGTTTTCCTGTATTTTCCGCGCGGCTAGCCGCGTTTGCGCGGTACACAAAATCACCTGGCCTAAAGGAAGTCTTTCGTACCTTAGCATCATAATAGCCCTTCATTTTTGCTTTAGACTTGGCCTCGCGGATAGCTGCCAACTCCCTCCGCTCATCAATTATGTCTAAGTTCAGCCGTAGTTCATCATCGTTGGTGACCATGTCTACTTCTGCTATGCAGAATGTTTGCAACCCTATTTCTACTAGGAACTCGTGGGACAACCAGTGGAGTAAATAGCCGAAATGTAGCGAACCCGCCCCCACGGGGAGCTAATTCGCCATTCACTACTCCCACACCAACGTTGGCCATGAGGGATCCCGATGATCAGCACCACCCCCTCCCTAGAAGGATGCGCGCAGAAGCAACCTAATGCGGAGACAAAAGACGACATGATCGTCTCTGTGGATGAAGGAAACATCAAGGATTACGTCACTCAAAACTTCGAAGCCCTTGTCCCACTCATTACCGCGCGGATGAGGGCCGATCAAAGAGGAAGTTTGTAATCCCGGCTCAACTTCGACGCCGTGCAAGGAGGTTCGCCGCAGCGTCCAGGGAGGCAACAGAGAAGGCGTCAAACTGAGGAACAACCTCAATCGAGGAATGTATTCGAACGAATCGGAGATCTAATCATCGCTGATTTGGAAAGGGAGCAACACGGGTCTGATCATTCAGGCGGATCCCAAAGGCATAGATCCCCGGAAACACCTGCGGAAGACATCGAGCGTGTGAGTGCCTTTATGAGGATCGTAACTCCGCTGGGAGAGAGAGGTCCAACTCCTGAGTCTCGAGAACAAAGACCCAAAAGAAGTCGGCAAAGCAGATCTATACGAGGGAGACGATTCTCAAGCTACGACTCATCTAGCTCCGACTCGGATGATCATTATCCCAGGCGTCGCAGACTGATATATTCCTCCTCGGATTCCTCCAACGGTGAAAGGGACCGTTGGAGATCTTCCCACCAGCGTCATCAGCGCAACGATGAGGGCCTATCTCTTCTGTGGCGCCGTAAAAAGGTAGATGCCTTCACAAGATACATCCGAAATTACTCGGAGGATAAGATGCGGCGAATGTCGTCTAATGTCAAAACCTATGGCGATACAGGTGACCCAGATGACTATATGAAGGTCTTCGAGTTGCATGCTTGGATTGAACGCTGGTCGAAACCCATGTGGCGCCACATGTTCAACTCCACCTTGATTGGTAATGCGCGCACCTGGTTGGATAAACTCTCACATCGAAGTTGTGAATGCAAATATCGCACTAAAATGATATTTATGTTTTAATCATACTTAACGTTTTGTTAACGACAAAACATCAAGCATATTTTTATGTTTGAAATTACAAGCAACACATAAGTAGTCCATGAACTTGTACACTAAAGTTTTTACAAAAGTATACACAACTTATTTAAGCATAAAAATAAAAATAAAAATAGACTCCATATGTTGACTTTGAATTTTCTTGACAGATATATAAAGTCAAACTAGGCAAGAGTTGATTGTTACTTGTGATCTTGGACAAACATTTAATAGGCAACAAAAGTCAGACCTGCCGGGCCCTAGCGGACCCACAGGTGAAGGGTCCGACGGGTTCCGTGGGGTTCTGGTACTTTGCCTATAAATAGGAACCTTGACCAAGCTTATTCTTCACCCCTTTCTATCTAATTTTTCTCTATAATCTCAGTATATTTCTAACTCTCTAATCTATCTTGTCAATTCTCTTCTTGCTTGTGATTTAGATCCTTGTTCATATAAAGATCGGTCACGAGAAATCTCAACTCTAAGTTTTGATCCTTCAAGGCTCCACATTGCGTGAATGTGCTAAGTATTACCTACACAATCACCATTGTTGCACCCATTCATCTATCTACTTGTATAAAGTGTGGTTTGTGTTATAAACCACAAGTGTAGAAGTGTATAAGGCGTTGTTGTGCCTTTGTAAAGAACGAGACATCTTAAGCTTAGGTGTCGTTAAAGATTGTAAGTTTAAGTGTGAAGGTTTCTCCACCGGTGTAAATGAGATTCATTTACTAGTAAAGTAGAACTATCGAATGGATATTCGAGGAGTGGAAGTAGGAGCAAGATAAGTGAGATCTTAATAGGCCGAACCACTATAAATCATTGTGCACTGTGATTTGTTTCTTTATTGCTTCAAGTCATTTACTTTACTAATTCACACTTCGTCTATATCCATCATGAAAAAGTTTCTAAATTATTGAAACTAATCAACAAAAACTATTCAACCCCCATTCTAGTTTTCTACAATTGGCATCAAGAGCTACGTACTCAATATCTTTAAAGTATATTATATTTTAAAACTTGAATCGATCCATAGATTCTGAAAATTACAAAGAAGGGCAATCTATGTAAAGACAACCACTCTTTGAAACTGATGGTTTTATTGGAAACCCGTTTTGAAACTTATGTGAAATATAAGGACATAGATCTTTGGTATATAATCACTGAAGGTGATGATGCACCAACGGTTAGAAATGTCACCACTAACCAATTCGAATCGGCTCGTCGCGAAAAGCAAACCGATGATCAAAAGAAAATGTTGGCTAAAAATAATGAAGCCAAAATGATGCTTTACAATGCTCTACCTAAAAAGGAGTATAAAAGAATATTTATGTGTCAAACCGCCAAAGAAATTTGGCACTCACTTATAGTCACACATCAAGGAAACTCGCAAGTCAAGGATAATAAAATTGATCTACTTGTTCAACAATATGAACAATTTTCTATCCTTGAAGAAGAGTCAATTGATGTGGGATTTGCTCGGTTTAACACTATCATAACTTCACGCAAAGCACTTGACGAATCTTTCTCCAACAAGAACTTTGTTAGGAATCTAAGGGCTCTCCATCCAAAATGGCGAGCTAAAGTCACGGCGATTGAAGAATCTAAAGATCTCTCAAGCTTGTCACTAGACGAACTCATCGGGAACCTAAAAGTACATGAAATGGTGTTAGAAAAAGACCTCGAAATCATCAAAGGAAAGAAAGAAAATCAAAGGTCACTAGCTTTGAAAGCTCGAGTTGATTAGCGATTATGAAGATTCCGATAGCGATGACGAAGAATATGCCATAGTCGTACGTGACTTCAAGAATTTTTTAAAAGGCGAGGAAGACTCGTAAGGAAACCACTCGACAACAAGAAGGTATCTCGAAAACCATTTGATATCAAAAATCCTAAAGATGAAAGAAAATGCTTTCAATGTGGTGATCCCAGTCAGTTGATTGGTAATTCTCCAAAGGCGAAACCAAAGACACTGTGAGACCCCCAGAATCTGACATGGAACAACTAGGCAACGAGGGGGTAACACGTCATGGTACAAGAAACAATGAATTACAGTTGACACAAAGCTGACGTAATAAAAACATGTACATTACATCATAAAAGATCAGAGTTTTAAACATAGGTCCCAAAGTTTTATAAGAGGAAAAATATATTATTTCATCTCGATTTATAACATAAAGTTGCCCAAAAGATAGAATAAACGTCTGACAGTTTATACTAAAACCAATCTTTTAAAAGCATCACAGAAATCTCCAAGCTGCGATAATATCCTGCGGGCTCCCGTCCAAGCAAAGCTAAGTAATAATACCTGAGATTAAACATGTAAAATTGTCAACATAAAGTTGAGTGATATTCATTGGTTTAGCAGTAAAGGTGTGGAACACAAGCCTTCATTTGTAACACGTAGTAGGAAGAATGATTATATACGTCAACCATAGTCTGATACTATTATTATTATTATTGCAGTTCAGTTCATGAACCGAATCTTAACTCAATGTAAGTTCCTCTAGGGAGTATTCAGCCTAAATACTCAAGTATAAACAAATATTAGTGCGTCAAGGTAATCGGGACGGGGATAGTCAATCCCGATGGATCCACCCACAACATTCGTGATTGGTAACATGATTAATTAACGGTTCATGATCAGGAGAGGAAACTCAAGGCTAGATTAAAAAGCAATAATAATATCGAAAGTATGGAAAGCATACACGTTCTAGATAGCATACAAGTTCTGGATAACATACAATTTTTTTTAAATGGTTGTGTTCCACCATGTAAAATCTCACCCCGTGTTTAGAAACCATGTATAAGTAAAAAGGTGCTATGAACTCGCCTTAGCCACGAGGTAAGTCAATCACGGTACTCAGAAACTGATTAGAAACAATGGTAGTGAGACGATCACCGACGATATGGATGCCCGGGAAACACGAAAACCGTAACCTATCACAATAAGGCGCGCGTTAAGACTCGAACTCAAATATCGTTGTATACCAAGTATAATAAGACTTTAAATATTTTCAAAGTATTCATATTTCAAAACCATTGACACGAACCAAATGAATCCATACTATCCTATTTATCTAACACTACTCGATTAAACACTTGTACACTTGAAATTGACCCATCATACGACGCCAAGTCAACGCAAGTCAAACTATTCTTATACCTTACTTGGACCAGTAGTTAAGTCATTTATATAATGACTAAACACTTGAGTAAGTCACCATGTCCAATAGTGAATACTCAAACTCACGCAACACAAGCATTGAACTACGTGTCCAACATACAAATCAGCAAGTACACTCTGAATGTACACATCGATCTACCCTATCTAGACTTGTCCGATTTTGATGAAACTTGGTGTCAAGGTCACTTATAACCTGTATAAGACCTCACCAAAATTTAAGCCAAAGTTCACACTTTAAAACCCATCAGCTCGACACTTTACTCAACCCTAAAATTTGGGACGGAATTGTATACTTGTTTTGAAAAACCATTTATACCACTTTAAAAGTACTATTTTGACAATTCGCCTTTTAAAACCACTAATATACTTATCATATTAGGTTTATAAATTTTGAAAACCAGTAGTAGCATTCATCTAACCAAGCCCAAAGTCCCCGAGAGTCGACCTAAAATCAGCCACAATTTCGGATTGTGCCGATTTGCGTCTCCCGGTACACGAATACTAAAACTAGCATAACTTTTGACTCGTAATGAGTTAGAAGCTATATCTTATAGCAAAACGAGCGTCTCGAAAAACTCTACAACAAAGTCAAACAATCTCAGCATATCTCAAATCTTAAACCCATGAAAAACAGCCTTTAACCCACTGATGTAATATACACTTTTAGAAATCATAACAAATCAATTTTCCCACCAATTCTAATCATTCCCATACCTATAGAATCACCATACTATCATACCCATCAAACAAACACTCCTAAAACACTTGTATTTAAATTTTTAACAAAATCAAATATCAAAAATAACATTTTAAACATAAAAACATGATGATCCTTCCTAGATCATCACATGCGTGATAATTTATACATAAATCAATCATGAAATCATAAAATCATTGAAAGTTGATGCATGTGAGAAAATTTAGTATCAATAGAATCACAAGAAGATTTGGAACAAGGGACTTGTTTTAGTTTTGGATGATTCAAGTTAGAATTCAAGATATTTTGATGGTTTTGGTGGTGAAATCCCACGGCAAGAAAAGGAGGGGGAGAGAAATGTTGGTGTTTGATTTTTTATAAGTTGTATACTATGTGTTTTGATGGAGAAAAATGTATTTATATATTGGTAGGTGGAGGGATTAAACTTGCCAACTTTGAAACCTTTGGACCTAAAAATAATTTGATAGTTTAAAGGGTAGAAAATGACTATTAGTCAATCTTGAAAATATTTACGGGGCTCGGGTTTCGTAAAAATACTTTTCAACAGTTAAGATGCATCGTAAATATGATTATATGATTTCCCGACACGACTTAATACGTAATTAAAACGACATCATCGAAAATATTAATTATCAAAACATTCGATAATAAAAATGTAAAGTTTTGGGCATCCGTCGGTATGACGATCACTAGGAATTCTCGTTATCCATTGATTTTGAGTAAACTCGTTGTAAAATGCACGCGGGTGATTTTAAATCAAAAACTTTGATTTAAATAAATATGGGAAAAAGAAAATAAGAAATTTTATAATTCCAGATAATTCATTATCAATGATCAGTAAATACTAAAAAAGTATAATTTATTAAAATATTAAGATCTCAGGATTTACATATAAGAATACAAGAAAACGTAACACGTTGGAAAATTCAAGAAGCACGAATAAAAGAATAAAATAATACTGAGAAAGTACGGGTTCTTACAGACACAAAGAGCTTTTGTAAGTGGAGCATGGAGCGCAAGTGACGACGAACATGATGAAACCAAAAAGGAACAGCTAGCTCTTATGGCACACGAAACAAATGAGGTACATTCCGACTTCTCTTATTATTTTTCCTCACTAGATGATGACACATTACATATTGAGTATAACAAAATGTGTGAATTAAGCCTTAAAATCATAAATAAAAATAAACTTTTAAAAGCTAAAAATGGAAGTTTAGAAAATGAAGTTTATGAGTTAAAAGCTAAGTTACTAAGACTAGAAAAAGGTAAATCACTCAAAGATAAATGTGAAAAGTGTCAAGAGATAAACATTGAAATTGAGAAACTTAAAACTAGTTAAGAGGCGTTAACCAAACAAAGTCGAAAGTTGGTAAAATTTAGCAAAAACGTAAATTGAATTGATGAAATGATCAACTATCAAAGAGATAGCACGGATAAAACAGGGATGGGGTTTGAGAAACAAAATATAGCTTCTAGCTCAACGCCACCACAAAACGGCATTTCAAAAAATACAGTCACAGAGGACCACGGACCCCGTCGGACCCCTTTGCACTAGGGTCCGGCCCCTGTCAAAGGGTCCGTGGGTCTAACTGAGGAACAAAATAAAAATCGTACCGAATTCGTGGTTATGTCTAGAAAACCCAAACCATTTAATCCGGAAAGATATAATACATGCTTTAGAAATGTAGAAGCAAATGCAAGAACTAGAAACATACAAACTCGACCAAAACCTTCTTTTCCCAAACGGGCATTTCCGAAGAGTAACCAAAGTGTTCTAGGAAGGTATAATCAAGTTCCATATAATTATGACTACCAGAACCAATTTTCTGTGGGAAATTTGGTACCTTGGGATGTATTTGGCAACACTCCAATCGGGATTGCCATGAGGAGTATGTTTAACCCAAACGGACCCATGAGACAATAAGGACCAAACGCTTGAGTTTTGAAATGTGTTGGTATACTTGAGGGTTGGACTTGAACCGGATGAATGGATCAAGGACATCAGATGTTCGAGACACATGACAGGTAATAAATACCTCTTTAGCACCTACACACCAACGAACGGAGGTAATGTTATTTTTGGTGGCAACGTCAAAAGCAAAATCATCGACAAAGGTATAATTTCCAATGACCATATCACCATAGATAATGTCGCTCACGTCAAAACTTAGGATTTAACCTACTTAGCATTAGTCAACTTTGTAGTAAAAAATGTAAAGTCCTTTTCAAAGAAAATGGTAGCAAAATACTAAAAGACGGAATAAAAATAGCAAAATGAATAAGGAAAAATAACATATATGTGATGAAGTACGATTCATCAAAAGATGCCATTTGTTTGATCACTATTGATGATACCTCCACCCTGTGGCATAGGCGTCTTGGTCATATAAACATGGGTATTTTACAATCTTTGGCCAACAAAGATCTTGTGAGAAACTTACCCAAAGTAAAATATAATCAACATTTTTGGATGGACCGCGCTTGACCTGAATTAGGCTTAATTCGGGGCCTTGTGGACTCCTTAGCATGGTATTTAGATAACCAGTCCATTCCAATGACTACGTCAACACTACCGAGCTTAATGGGTATAAGGTCGATTTCAAAGGATTGATGTAATAAAGTAATGATACATCCTCGAATAACGGTATTAGTGCTAACTATTTTTCCGTCGGCCATTTCTATATCATACTTAGTATTCAAAGAAACAATCGGAATATCTAACTTAGCAGAAATTTAAATAGATATAAAACTTCTATTAGCTCCTGAGTCAAATATTACTTTAACCAGACGTTGATTTAGATGAAACATACCCGTAACCGTATTCTGATCTTGTTGAGTATCGCTCAGCAAATAATCTTTTTGTCACACCCTACTATGGCGGAATATGGGGCGCGACGATCATCACAACAATAGCGTGTCTATAGAGAGAACTATATGAACTATAAATGTCATAAAAGGTGACACAAATGTCATGACAATATCTCAACAATGCAGGAGTCTAGGTAAGTAGATAAAAGTCACACCTCTTACCAAAGACAAACAAATAAAACAAACATCAATATAAAGGTACTCGTAGTATCACTTATTAAATCAAACAAAAGAAATCTATGAAGGAACGAGGATCTCCTTCTTAATGCATTCCTACGCGACTCCAATCCTAGCCACATATGTTCTCACGCTTAACCACATTAACACCTGAAAGAGACACTAAAATACGTCAACAATAATGTTGGTGAGAGTCATAGGTTTAGACTCCAACGCCAAAATCAAGTTATGAGTTGTGAATAATAACCATCAACCAAAAAACATATGGACAATATGCTACAATTATGTATTAACAACTAACATTCAAGATTAACCATTCACCACAATTCCAAGGCTCCCAACCTTACCAATCAACATGGTCCCATAGGCGCCCATACACCTATGAACCAATCCCAAGGCCCCGCCTTGTCAACATGCCCTTGGTACCAAGTCAAACCACAATAACTGAGATGGTACGTGTCCCCCGATCCAAATCATAAGCACAATCAAGAATCACATAGCAGTTAATCACATAAGTGTACACACAAGTCCATCACAAACCATAAAAACATTCACAGCAAGAGTTACAAAACCATACAGTGTCTCTTCCATCCCATCTGGAAGTAAAAAAACATAAAAAGATATGGGACTATGAAACTCACCTGATTGAGCTTCTCCAACAATCCACACACTAGCAAAAATCTAACAAACAAATGCACCCAATCAATACATGA
Organism: Glebionis coronaria; assembly: GCA_025667525.1. NCBI lineage: Eukaryota > Viridiplantae > Streptophyta > Magnoliopsida > Asterales > Asteraceae > Glebionis > Glebionis coronaria. Next base: position 456,036,606 of record CM046878.1, on the reverse strand, counting down.
ACCAATTACTAAAATGATTCATCAACCTATGATGGATATCTAACATTATCCCATATATATGCCCCGTTTATATGCTCTAAGCATTCCATTTCCCATCCCTATCCCGTTTACTTTTCTCCCAAAACAGTCCCGGTTTTTAGTCATCAAACTATTAGCCAAACGCCAACTAACCAAACCCATGTAACTGTAAAAAAAATCCTATGCCCTTACATATTTTAGCTAACTCCCCCCTTTCGACCCAACCTTAAAGCTACTGTTAAGGCCTCGATATATATACATATATATATATATATATATATATATATATATATATATATATATATATATATATATATATATATATATATATATATATATATATATATATATATATATATATATATGGGATCAATAGAAAACTTAATCTCAAAAGAAAACCTAGAAAACTTCCTCCCAACCGTTGGATCAAAGCTCCCTCCCCTCTTTTTTTTTCTTTCAAAAGTCCAGGGGTCTCTTTGTCAATTCTTTTATTTTCTGAGGGCTGTTTTGTATATCTTTCTATTTCTTTTGCTTATGAGTCTGGTTGATCAAAGTTTTTTTTATTTTTTTTGTGTTAACGTTTCTTTAAATTCTTTGGTCGGTAACATTTTTAAAGTCTTAATTTTTTATGTTTTTGCGCATGTGCCGTTTATATCCATTAGATTTACACACACGGAAGTGTTTTTTTAGTATTTTATTGAAAATGATTTTTTAACCGTATTTGTTTTTGAAAATACGACTCTAAATTCTCTAACGACACAGTTTTTGTCTCTCAACCCACACCCATGTAGACAATATCGTAAAGGCTTCATAAACTGCCACGTCTTTTCACTAACAATTCTACATATTACAGATACGAACAAGAGGTCTAAAAAATAACATCATGAACTCAGAAGCTAAAAAAACTATAATAAACTTAAGATCTAGAACTGAAGCTGATAAACAAATTTTAAAATACAGAAAATGATTTTTAAAGTTATACGACACAATCGTGATCCGACTTCTTGACATCTTGCTGAGAAATTGAGGGTTTACTTGACGGTCAATTCTCCAACATGAATATCTTTCTGGCTAATGTAGGTTGATGTTCACCGAGGTTCAGTTCGTTAAACACGTGACTTGTATGGTACCTCTCACTTAAGTTGGGTTTAGCATTCCAGCCGCGAAATCTTACCAGAATATGGTGGCCCCAACAAAAGTGCCATCCTATAATATTACAAATACATGACATTACAACCAACTAATATAGTACACCAAACAATTCATATAGAAATACTTTAAACTAATAACATTCGACCCATATAGAACCGAACAGGTAGCATGTAAAAAAGGTTAAAAAACTGAAGAGTAACTACCGAGCTCTATATTTTTAGACGGTAAATCCAGATACTGTTCATAATCAAAGTAAACATCAAGCACTTGTTTCAACTAATGTATAATTACTTATCAGCTAGCGAGATAAACGCATTCGCATCTGCCCTAACAAACTGAAAATTGTGTACACAAAAACAGACACATGAATCTTTAACTAGTCAGGGGACCATGGCTTTATCTATTATTTTACTCTAGTTTCAGGTCAAAAGAACTTCTAATGGCATAGTATGAAGTAACAAAAGATAATGAGAAACTATATTGATACCATTTTAAGGCTCTCTTTTATAAATATTTCTTTAAGTCTAATTATACACAAGTGAACAGTAACTATGAGAGTTACCAATCACATGTTGCAAGGATAAAATTTCACTTTCCAGTTCAACAAATTAATGGATAGGAAATACAATATTGCAAAAACTAAACTTAAATTTCCAACAAAGCGCATTCTATCATTTAATTAAGAAAAAATAATAGGTTGACTTTATAAGTTTAAACTGTTTACCTGTGAAGTTGGTCTGTAATGGCCTCAATAGAGAGCAGAAAACAGTGTGGTATATTTTCGCGAACCTGTTGGGGCGATTTCCTTGCTCAGCGTTGATTTTAGGGTCTGCCCAGGAGTTTGTCTCGAGGGATAGGCGTGTGGGTTTATCACTATATTAGAAACAATCCCTTGCAAATAGAACGGGAGGTTCTATTGAGGGTAAATAACCCAAAACACCCTTTTGATCGAGCACTATTAAAGACTAAATTTCCTAATTATTATCCCCGCGTCCTTATCTTCTTTATTTTAAACCCACACCTTATAACTTCTATTATATTTTGTCCCGGACATACCACGGTCTAATGAGGCCCAGATCATTACTAGTGTGTCCTCTTGGTTGTAACAGTATCACGAGGCTTTGCAAAAGGACCTGAACCCTTCCCTAAGCAAATATGATTTTATAAGGTTTAATGATAAATTTATCAACAAAATGCACTAAACGTGCAAACTGATGTCCTAAACATATGCAAACAGATGCCTTAATATGTACAACAATTTTCACTTGACTGGTAAGAAAATTTAACATGTTTCCTATTCAAACAGCCACGACTGACTTAATTTGAACCGGTTTTGATGGACTAATTACTTACCATGTATAACATGGCTCGTCTACTTTCTGAATATAAAGTCTTGCTTGCTACTAATTTTAAAAAAGGTTAAAAATCAGATAATCAAAGTAAGTACCAATAAGAAGAAAGTACCTTAACAGTAGATTCCGAATTTTCAATAGGTGTAAGTGTTAAAGCATCACATGCACCATTGGTAATTCCATGCCCATGAACACCATTATGATCTAATTGAGTAGATACAGCAGGAGGACCTTCAATAGCCAATTGGATTAAAAGATCCGCGAGCATATTAGCGGTAACCGTACGTCAGATGCCTGCAATATTATAAACAAACAGATGGCCTAAATTTAACATACTGATGCTATTTTTATTTAATAATTAAATATTTTGAACAGTCATATTTTTTATTTATCTAATAAAATCTTATTAATGTATCTATAGGCCCTAATAAAATATAAAACCGGTGCCTAATAAAATATAAAACCGGTGCCCTAATAAAATATAAAAGCGGTGCCCTAATAAAATATAAAACTGATGCCCTAATACAACCTTCATACATACGCACAAAAAACATAAATTGATGCCTTAATACATTATTTTTGTTTTCATTTACTGCCTGCAATCAATACAAAAATGCTTATTGAGACTTATAAAGGAAACCCAATTTTTTGCCGTTAAAAAAAGACACCCAATTTGAAGATGCAAGAAAACCATGCACCTTAACAAAGATTTATATAATAGACACGGTTAAAATCTAGTCAGTGTTAACCTGTGCATAAAGCACCAAACTAAGATCAGTAAATTTTCTTTGTTATTCGTTAAAAAAAACTTCTTTGTTATTTCTTAATCCATGAGCAAACATGAAATGGTTCTAGTTCTTATGCTAACATCATAGCATTTATGAGTATCTAGAATGTAATTATCTTACCCACTGATAAACACCTACATAAGTCTCGTCTAAACAGTTGCCTAATCATCGTTCGACCTGAGGCTGCTCTTATCTTTTGGAAAATCTTTTACCTATATATACATGAATTACAAGTCAGATTCTTAAAATTATAGTCTTCCCATTACTTTGTAACAAGTTTAATATTCGAGATGATATTATATCTATCAATAAGTAACCAACCTGCTTTGCTAAGGACATAAGTACGAATGAAGCAGAAATCCGAGGTATTATAACTTTTTTTTGTGTGCCCAACTCTTTACTTATATCTAATACTTTGAACTTATACCTAGAATCTACTACACTCGTTCGACTGCCATAATCTACATCAACCACAACACACTACCAACTCTTGTCATCGGCATACTGTTCATCGTTTACAACTGCAAGTGCAACACCTCTTGCAAACACCAAGGTATCTATTTCATCTTTTGTTGTATTTACATACATTTTTTGTTAGTTGTCCTCGAATGATACTAATCTAACGTGCGTTCTTAACATTACATATGCCACATAACTATAGTTGTCACATATATACGTGTTTGTTAATGATTGCTATAAATTATTGTCGCCACATACCACATTTGCAAAATACATCTGCCTCCGCCTACAGTAGCTTTAGTGTTATGAAAACTAAATTAAAGCCATTCAAAAGGAAGCTAATGTACAAATGTGCACCAATTCTTATTCGGAAAGTAGTTCAAAAAGAACAAAAACAAACAACTTAACGCATAACCAGCCATGGAAAATCGGTTGTATCTACAAATAATACTTTGGAAAGTAGTTCAAACATACCAAAATCAAACAATACAGAAACAAGCAAAGAGAATTTGGTTATATTCATGAATGCTACAGCCAGAAAGATTTTCATGGATACTCAACCTACCCGGCAACACATTTGACTAAATAATTTAACTTATTCACCTCTTTACATATTATGATTTTAATTAACTTTTTTACATTACAACAAATACCGACGATGCTAATGTTACCGTTTACCTTATATGCTGATGTTACAGAGACTATCATTACTTAAAAAACTTTGTCTGCGCAAACAGTTACTCAAGTTGAAAAAATATGCATTTGTGACATTCCACGAATGACCAGCCTTGAGCACTTGAAGATGTAATACGTGAACGTACATAGATCTAATTAGATCGGGTTTTGATGGGATTTGATCTTAATCAATGATTTCATTTTGATTCAAAAATAGTTTATGGGGTTTGATTTAGTGGTATCCTCGGTGGTGATGGTGATTCACGATGGTGATGGTGATTCCCGATGGTGATGGTGGTGGTGAGATTACTATAATAAATGGTGGCGGTGATAATGTGGTGATGGAGATATGGTGGCGCTGACGATGTATAAAATGAATGTGATAAGGGTCTGTGTTTTGGTGGTGGGTTGAGAGTAAGAATAATATATTGGCAAAATTAACCCCTGTGTTTTTATTTTAATTTTCGTTTCTACCTTCTGCTTTGATATGTTTCGAAAACTACCCTATACTTTGTTTTCTAAGTTTTCTCCCAAGACAAGGTTTTCTCTAGAACCCATCCCTATATATATATATATATATATATATATATATATATATATATATATATATATATATATATATATATATATATATATATATATAAATATATATATTATATATATAGGTATAATTATGACTTGAAACCATAGTTTTGATCCCAGTCATATCCCAGTCACATCTTTTAACCAATAGAATTTGAGTATTTGCTAGAAAATTTCACTTTTTTCCTTTTTTAACTCATTTTGGGCGGGCCACGGTTTTTGAAGTGATTTGAAAACGCACTTTGTTTGAAAATCACGTTTTGAAAACGCAGCTTTGAAATTTCTGTTTGGAAACTGAGTTTTTGAATCATAGGGTTTAAAAAATATTTTTTTGAAAGGGGTTTGTAAGATTCGACCTCATGACCTTCGGGTTATTGGTTTTCGTGTTTTCCAGTTGAGCTATTGTATTGTTTTTGTTTAATGATGTTAAACCCATATATTTATTGTCCGGTTATTTAATTAATATGTTATATTTATCCAAATAATTATCCATATAATATATCATACAAATATCTTTTAAAATTTTAAAAATATATCAAAGATATATATGACATATCTGTACATAATACGTCTCCCTAATGAATCGTATGCCTCTCAGAAAAACGTAATGATTCATATCCTTAAAAACAACCACCTTTAGTATATAATTCTGTTATAATTTTTTAGATATTTGTATGCATATGTTATTTTGTAGTTCTTTATGCAAGAACTATAAGGCACATAATTTTTTAGATCTCTTTTTTCTTATTTAGACATATGGTTTGTTTTGATGACTTCAAAACGACGGCGGCGGCGATGAACGGTGTTGTTGCGTAATGAACGTTGACGGTGACAATGATGAGGCGGCGGTGGATGATTCTGTACAATTTATAAAGATTTTGATTTCAGGACTTCATGGCAGGTGCACCTAATAATAGATACGCATGTGTGCTTTGAAAGTAATTATGCGATATTGAATATTTGAAATTAGAAAATCAGTTGTATGAAATCAGAAAGTTCTAATCACTGTAGGAATTAATAGATAAAAGAGTAAATTACATGAATTATAATCAAACTTATTTATCCAACCATTAAACTGATATTATGTTTTACAGTAATAGTAACGAGATAATAAATTGAAGCTGCGAGTATTTGCTTACACAACTGGACGTAATGCTAATACAGATCCATTGCATGTTTGTTGAACTTAAACAGTGCTAGAGTATCAATCGGGAGTGAAATGTTTGGTGGCATATCAAATGTGACGATTAAAAACGTACTTGTGTTTAACACAAGACGTGCTGTTAGAATCAAAACAGCCACGGGCAGAGGTGCATACATCTTTGACATCACATATAAAAATCTCACATTTGATAATGTGAGAGTCGGTATAATCATCAAAACCAATTACAAAGAGCATCCTGATGGGGTATTTGACCCAAAAGCAAATTTATTGTATTCATTCGATTAGTAGTATTATAGATATATACGACATTTTTATTGCTTATCAAATCTCAATATCATAAGCTATTAAGCAAGATATAGGATCCATATGCCTTGGTGTACACAAGTGAACGGTAAGTCTTGCTACTATCCATATGCCTTGGTGTTTTTTTAATGTATACAATGTGCTTATTTGCCTTCAATGCATCAAACAGCTTATATGAAAATTGTACATGTGGTGTAGGATACTGCAAAGTATCAGGATCCGACCTCACTCTTTGAACATTTCCTCATCGCGGGTATCCATCCAAATGCTAATCTCAGGCCGATGGAGGATGCATTTGCTACAAGAAAGAAGTGGGAGGCCAAATCTGATAAAATTGATCTGATGCATCTTAAAGTCATGGAATTTCGATCACCTCCAAGTGTGATGGTGGAACCTCATGTCTGATTTGTATGAACTATAAATTAATAATTGTCCCGTTTTCTTATTTATAACCAACTATGACTTGTATGATTAAATTTCGTGATCTCCTGTTCAATATGTTTTGTTTACGAATGTCACACGACAAAATTACACCACCATTAGATCGAGTGAACTGGAGCTTCTATCGGACATGTACATAGATACTTTTCTTCAAGAAATGCGAACCACCTTTGAGATACCATGATGGTCCCAAACCTGGTAGAGAGTAATTGGTGGTCCGTTTCATCAGACGGACTACAGATTGCTATCGAATCTTTAGCTGTTTACAAGTATGAGGAGCTATAAAAGGCTAACCAACGATTTTTCAGAAGAAAACAAAGTAAAAGGATCAGTTTATAAGGGGATCTCGATGTCGATTATGCAGCAGTGAGATCAATTTACTTGACCAGATCAATCATTTTAACGTAATCAAAATCTCCGGGTTCTATTTACATCAAGGCAATATTTATCCGGTTTACAAGGGGCCGAGGTAGTTATGCTGGTTCTGTGCAAATGGACATATCCACTACACTGGTTCGGTTGGTTCTATGCAGACATACATATCCACCACACTGGTTCTGCTGGTTCTATATTTGTTATTAGTGCGTGGTCCTTTCCACCACACTGATTATTATTAGATTCTTGAATAATCTATGATCAGATAATCACTTTCAGGAGGTGACTGGATTAAGCTGTAAGTTTGAGTTTAACCTTATGGCTCAGATTGCACGCATGCATTCCTTTAGTACGGATAATGATTTTGATAGATTTCTTATGTCGCATAATCTGTAGGTCGTGTCTTGACAAATATGTTCAATGCAAAATGGTTATCGAGTCCGGTTTCCCATGATGACGTAATGATGAAGAACAATGGATAAGGTGGGGTCTACTTGCAAATAGTGCAGTTACATCAATCAGCAACACAGAATAAATCCTTTGATAGTCCTAATTAATAGAAAACGATTAAGTCCTAATTGTTCAATATTTATTTGCAAGCCGTTGAACTCAATGGATCAGATTTACTTAACATCGACTGAGCCAAGGAAAGAGGGAAGAAAGATGAGAAAGAAGTGCATACACTCCTAGCGGGTATGAACTATACAAACTCTTTTTTTGTATTTTTGCAATTTGTTAATATACTGAAAAACTGTATGCCTGTATGTAATAACTTAAATATGATGTTTAAGTCCATCAAATAAGCTTAAGGCCTTACAATGACATATTTAAAACAGATGCAAATAAGCTTTATAAAATTTTAACTTCTCAATCTCTGTTGACTTACTCTTATTATCTCTTTCATGGCTAAATCAGAGATAAGGTTAGTGACACGAGATAAATTCCATACGTGTTGTTTTTCCCACTTACATCAGATTGGCCTAATTGTAGCTTAATGTATGATGGTATAATGACACGGAAGGAAAAAAATAAATTTAGCGTGAAGCTTTGGAGACTGGAATTACTAATGTAAACATGCATCCAATTGATCAACAAGAAAAGCATCTGGCATGTCTTAATGTGGGTCTGACATTATTATAGCTCTAAATCAGGTTGTCTGTTTATAAAACCGCATAAATTATCATAATTTTCCTTTGGTCTGTTTATGAATTACCAAAATGTTAATAGTGTTAATATCATGATTTAGAGCTATAATAATGTTGGTAATTATAGCTAAAATCCTTATTATTCTAACTTTGGTCTGTTTATTAACATTGATACTTATTATGTATTCATTCATACATACATATATTTTTAAGATTCTTAGAGTACATTTTGCTATGCAAATTTCTATATTCAAACTTGAGGATGGTAACTATATCTCTGCAAAGGGTAAAAAGGTGGTTGTGATTAGTGGATGTGACACATGTACAGATTATATCGGGACTTCAATAAGACATGGTTGCACGAACATCATAAACCTTGATCTTCTTCTCGACTCACCACGAATGAAATCTCCTGGAAACCCATGGACACATGTTCATTTCTTTCTTCTAAACTTTTATCATAACGTTAAAATCTATTTAAGTACTCAACATTTGTTTATTTTGTCATTTTGGCATAAGACAAGAAAAGACTTCAACGGACCGTGGAGATCCTAATGATCCATATGCCATAAGATGACCGTCACTAATCATTTTCCCACCATACCAAAAGCTTAGAGCCCAAAAACATGCCATAAGGCTATCAGATGTGTCTAGCATAGACTCTCATGACGTGTCCATTTCTGGGTCATTTCAAACATTTTTAGGATTCATGTAGATGGAAAGGCAGTAACTCTACGCAGATTTAAGACAGCTTTAGCTGTGAGCTTGCAGCTTTCATCTCGTGACATTCTAACTCTTTGTGACATGTTCTTTAACAGAACTTTTCTGCAATGGTAGAAAAAGATCACAATCTGCTGATGCTATCAAAACCAATCCAAATCTCCACTAGATACCAACCCAATTGTGTTGGCAACCATCAGCCCAGAAAATGTTTGAATCAAAAGCAAAAATCAATCTGCCACAAAATCTCTCACCTACAAAATCATTGTGGACATTATCTTTCCTCATATTCTTCTACTTTTGAGTACTTTAGCAACATTTGTATGCCTTTTTAAAATTTAAGTTTTTATGATGATTGTTATTTTGGAATTTGTAGATTGGATATATATAGCTTTGACGTTGTATTATGGGAACTTACGACCGAGAAGATCCCTTGTGATACTCTTAAGTCAATGCAGGTACGTCTTTTCTTCTAGAGTTTCGGTCAAACTTATTGTCTTCCCTATTCAAAATTTATGTGAATATGGTCGAATACAAGGCACCGAAATGCCTATATGTAACTTGCAGCACATGTCAAATAGTTTCCATGGGTAAATACATAATAGAATACAAAATGAATTGTTTGATCTTGCAAGCCAACATGTGTTGCGCTTAGAATGCTTTCCCGTATTTGTTATATTGGATCCAGCCACGATCTTTGGTGCCTGATCCCTATTTCTCTTTTACCTTTTCGTTAATTTATCCATCGTATTTGAGCTTAACTTTCTACCCAATCAGGATTTTAGCTTGTATCAGATAAAATAAAATAAAGAACCAACAAAAAGTGATCCCAAAAGAGAATAACTCTCTTGTGACGCTTCTTGGTCTTAAGAAGAAATTCACTCAAAAGAAAAAGAATTTATAATTTAAAACCACTCGGTACGTGATACCGGCTCTATAAAACCTTAAATGTTTATAAGCATGTCATGTGAAGTCTTTATAGTATGTGACTGACTTACGAATCAAAAAGTCACTCTTTTGTAGATTTATATATGCTACACATGACATAATTTAGAACTAATATAAATTTTGTGTGAATCACTAAAATACTTTCTTCCTATAATTATTATGGCATAAATATTGTTGGTTGGGCTGTTATTAGCAATAATTGGATTACTACCAGATCCTTTCCGTTATTAATAGGTCTCTCCGTTGCAACATAAGTTTCACAGTTGCACGCCAAATCACCTTTCTCACTAGACTGTTCTACCTCGGATAACATATCCACCTGTTCTGGATCATTCATATCCTCGGTTACAGTGGAAGCCTTGACTTCACGAGGTTTGTCACTAGCAGAGAGTGATGAACCAGTATAAGGGGTGACAAGAGTCATAGATTTCTTCCTCATAAGGTTACAGAAGTCATTTCGGCTCTGAGATTGATAAGAGGGTCTCTTCTCCAGCATAGCTACTCCAGGTTTGCGCTCTGCAGCAGCCGCAACAGGTGGATTGTTATGTGGGATTCTTTGTGGAGAAGACACAACAACTGAAGGTAAAACAAAAGGGCTATTTGTTAGTCTGCTACCACTGACTCACGGCTGATGTCATGTCGTTCCCATCAGGACATTCGACTCTGCAAGCAGAAGCTCTCTCAGGCCGAGTTAGATCAACAGTCTTACCTCTCAGATCAGATACTCTCTTGAGACAGCAAAAAAAATGTAAAGAACAACTCCTTAAGATACTCCTTAACCGGCAGCAAGTACTGAGAGGCTTTGAAGCAGCCAAGCTTGATGATGATTCTGAGCCTGAAGATACACTGTACGTGCAAATTTTGGAAGAGACGATAAGAAAATTGCAAGAGGATAACACGCAAATGAGATCAAGATTAGCCCCAGTGACTAACCAATGTCTGGAGTTGTCCCTTGGTCCTCTACAAACCTGCGTCATATCAACAAACTTCAAAAGTTTCAGAACACAATGCCAGACACCCCTAAGTGTTTCAGCTATCTATTGCACCAGTTTGCTGACTTTATTTTTGATTATGGAATGTCATTGTATTATATAATTGAAATTTAGAACAAGAGTGAACGATGAACACGGTTATTATTCTTTTGCATTGGTTAACAAAACCGCTTGTCTGGCTATGAAACATTCTGTTGGTTATACATAATTTTAATTCCTTCAAATTATATCATGGTCTAATCGAGGTAAGGAACATTGGTGATCAAGATTGAACTTTCAAACCCCAAAACTTTGTTACCGAGGCTTCATCTATCTCAATGAAAACAATTGCTCAAAGAAAATATACTTATTCGGAATTCTTGACCCAAAAAATTGAATCTGATTGCAAAACAATGTAACGTTACCCAATAACTATTATGGAATTACCCATAACACCCCATCAAATTGATTAATATCTATTAAAAAGTAATACATATTTTTTATATTTGGTTGGACATACTAAAAACTATTGGCTTCCGTAATAGCGAAATTAGTTATATGAATTAACTCATCTTATATGTATATAATTGTTTTGAACGGGTGATATAGGTATTTGACATTAAAATTGTAACAATTTCTAATTGTGTAGGTTAACTGCTTAATTTTAGTTACCTTGATTTTCAGTTAAGCGCTTAATGTTGTTCAGTTTCAGATAGTTAAATAAATATGCTTCAAAATTTTCTACTGACCAAATCGACCGCCATGAACACTCCTAATTTAAGTTCAGTAAGGGAAATGTTCCATTTTTGATTAAAATGTTTAACAACTCTCTTTATAATAACAAAACATAAATTTTACGTGATTATATTTATACTAGATGATTATTGCGCATTCTGTCGATGATGTATAGTAGCGTTAATTTATATGTGTACTTTTGTATGTATACATGAATGTGGAGCAAGTGAGAATCATAAAGAATTAAATGTGACCATTTCGATCCATTTTAAATGGCTTGATTTGGGGTATGTTTCATACTCGAAGATTCAAGTAGGAAAAATCAGGAAATTTATCTAAAAATGAAATGAATTCAGAGTATCACAAAGAGTTAATAATGCATACAACCTTCAAGTAAGAATAGTTTAGGGCTATTTTTTATAGACAAGAGTCTTTAGATAACGAAGATGACGTTATTCAAAAGCGTTGAGATTACCATGAGGTAGAAAGATCATTAGAACATAAATCCCATAGAAACAAGGAACAGACACTAAGAGATTCCGAGGAAAGTCATTAGAACATAAATCCATTTAACAAAAACGGGCCCTACCACCAACAGATATTATAAACTGATACATAAACGTATTTTTAGAAAAGATTTACAAAACGAACTTGCCCATTGGGTGGGTTACGAACATAAAGTATAACAAATATATTTTTACTTATATTTAGCATATTTTGGTTTTATTGGTCTATTTAGTGAGTATTTTGATGATATTTTTATGTGCGATTTGACACGAATCGTTACAAAATCATACACAACTTCAACAAAGAACTATGTATTCATTCAATAAAACACATTCAATCATAAAAGAATATAAAAAAAACATAAAAAAAAGAATTATACATTTTAAATTATATATCAAACCTATTTTAGCGTAAACTATAACAAAAATATATTAAATATTAAATTACAAAAAAAACCACAAACCACAAATCATCCCTGTAAAGAAAAAACGACCCCGCCCATTAGGCGGGTTACGACGCTAGTATATATATATATATATAGATATATATATATATATATATATATATATATATATATATATATATATATATATATATATATATATATATATATATATATATATATATATATATATATATATATATATATATATATATATATATATATATATATATATATATATATATATATATATATATATATATATATATATATATATATATATATATATATATATATATATATATATATATATATATATATATATATATATATATGTATATATATATATATATATATATGTATATATATATATATATATATATGTATATATATATATATATATAGGGATGGGTTCTAGAGAAAACCTTATGTTCGTAGAAAACCTAGAAAACAAACTATAAGGCCAATTTTGTAAAAGTCTTAAACTTCAGGGTCAAAAATGAAAAAGTAACCAACAAAGTAACAAACTATGGATAGATCAGGTATCCTCATTTTCATAAACAAAACACGCTTATTCACCTACCGCCCACACCACCAACGCTCCGATCACCATCTTTCCGATCAATCATTCCGGTCACCATCTTTCCGATCACCATCTTTCCCGATCACCATCATTCAGGTCACCGTCGTCTGGTCACCATCGTTTCGGTCACCATCGTTTGGATAGCATCGTTTCGGTCAGCATCGTTTGGTCACCACAACCTTAACATCTTCTCCGGTCACCACAGTTACCGGTGGTAGCGACGCGGATGCTTGAAGATAAGTTCACCCCAACAATCATCAGTTCTCAAAACATCAGGTTTGTGTCTCATATTCTTGTAAATCTATTTTTTTCCAACATTATATAAAATATCTTTTGAAGTTTTGTTGGAATTTTATAAGCATATCATCACATTTTCTACAAAATAACAGGGAAGTTTGAAAAAAATGCGTAAAAAACCTATTTATCAAAGTTGCATATAATATGCTCGATGAAATGCCTAAATCATATTTTGTAACTTTGATGAGTTAATTTGTAGCATATTTGTTTTAGATAGAAGGCATGTTTTTGTTAAAACTAATGCATATGTTTGTTAGAATAGAAATCATCTATTTGATTAAAGCATGTGTTGCTAAAAAATAGTGTTCGTTTGTTATAGTTAAGGAGTCCGTTTATTAAAGCGTATGTGATTGCTAAAACAAATTTTTATATGTTGTTAGTTTTAAGGCATGTGTTTGTTAGATTAAGGACAATAAATGTCTCATTTGTTTATTATAGTCACGACATTTTTTTGTTTAATTTAATGCATACGTTTGCTAAATTCTAGGCGTCTATATGTTAAAATTAATGCATCAGTTTGCGAAAATCAATGCGTCTATATGATATTTGAATACTCATTTTCATACTAGTTGCAACAAAGCTTATAAACCTAGGGTAAGATTGAATCTTATTTTTTATGAAAATCATATGTTTGTTTTAAGGATATGTTTGATGGAGGCACGAGTTTGATATATGATGAATATTAGTTTGGTGTATATATACTTTCAGATGCAATTGTATATGATTATTTAAATTAAGGCATATGGTGTATGAAAAATATTAGATTTAAGGCGTATATTTTTTCAAAATCAAGCCATCAGTTTTCGTGTATGAACACCATTAGATCCAGGTATTTATTTTTTATAATTAAGGCATGTGTTCGCTAGAATAAAAGCACGTCATTGAGTAAAGCATATGCCTATAAACATATGGTTCATCATACCTAAATAAAGTCATAGCATCGATCAACCAATATCGTTATCAATTAGCGTTAAGGCACATGTTTGTTTAAGTTAAGGCAAATCGTGTTCGCTTGTGTGTTTGTTTATTTGTTTGTTTAAGGCGTATGTGTTCGCTTGCATCTGTTTTAGTAGATTTGTTGCATATGTTTATTGTGGTTTGGTAAATTTTGTTGCATCTGTTTTGCCAAAATTTGTTGCATCTTTTTTGCCAAAATTTGTTGCATCACTTTATTAATATTTTGTTGCATCTGTTTTGTCAAAAATTGTTGCATCTCTTTATTAATTTCTTGTTGCATCTGTTTTGCCAAAATTTATTGCATCTCTTTATTAATTTTTTGTTGCATATGTTTTGCCAAAATTAGTTGCATCTCTTTATTAATTTTTTGTTGCATCTGTTTTGCCAAAATTTGTTGCATCTCTTTATTAATTTTTTGTCATCTCTTTATTAATTTTTTGTTGCATCTCTTTATTAATTTTTTGTTGCAAGTGTTTTGCCAAAAATTTCTACATCTCACTATTCCCGAGTTATATGTCTGTTCTTTGCTGGTCCACAAAAAGGAATTGTTGCCGCTTTTAAAATCTCATGATGTTCAAATCTATTAATCGTGTGCTTTTAGAATCTATATTGGAGTGAATGATAAGTTGGTTACAGTAATTAGCACTCTATAGCAACTAATGCAGGCTGTTTAATCTGATTCTATTGCAATTATCTAAAGAGTTCTACTATGTACAGTCCATTGGCCTTGCATTTCCTTATGCGGTTATTATTAATCCTATACACACACACACTTATTGCTTGAAAATCAAGGTATCACATCTTTAGAAGACATGATTGCGGTCAAGTTTCTTTAAGTCATATCATTTGTCTTATTTGTTGTTCTTTGTAACCATTTACCTAGAAGTAAGGTGAGATTAAGGCTTTATGCGGCTTTTTTCATCTAGTTTGGAACTATAAATAATTGGATATTTCGAATTAAGGATAAGAGAACTGTAGGTACATTTCCTTATATATACAAATAAAAAAGAGCTGATGTTGGTATGTACGAATTGTTTTTGGTCTGAACAAAGGCCAACATTTTACGCCTTATATAGTTGGTTAACCTATGTATGAGTTGGTGCTGCAGAACGTAGCCACGTCGGAGATACCAATGTTATTGTTGGTTAAGTGGGTGTCACTCGGAGCAAAACATGAACTTAATGGACTGTACATCTGATATGACTCGTTATGACACTTGCTTTACAGCAGTAGGAGCGTTTGGCTATTACAAAAGTTGTCACCTTACTGGTAACTTAAGTTATGAGTAAATATAATACATTTATTTGAATATCATATGTATGGTTTATGCAATTCAATATGAATCTTTCTTTAACTAATGTATATGTTTGTGGTGGCAGCCAAGAAGGTAGATCTCATGGCGCAAAATTTGTATTAGACCGCGCGTAGGAGTTTGACGCATTTTAAGTGGAAGGAGATTGGATGTGTTATTTACTTATTTACTCTGAAGAATTGAAAGACTGCATGTACATTCTGTATTACCTCATAGTATGTTAACTCCTATATATTGGAGAATAAAATAAGACGTCATGAAACTTAACCTCACGAAACTTGTGTAATCTCAGAAGGTGAAGAAATTGTGAAACTTAACAAAAATGTTGTGTGTTTGTTTGAATGTACGCAAAACATTGTAGTGAATCTACAACTTTGGTTGTCTTGTTGTTTTGTTTATATTCAATGCAGAAATTGGACATCTCTTTGTATAATTATTCAGCGCATCTTTATATACACTGAAAAGTTTGACTTCATTCTCTATTAACGCATTCTCTGTTAAATATAAATAGGACTGAACTAGCGATCTTAACAAAGTGTATATGCAGTTTTATATGCCGTTAATATTTAACTCAAGCTTTGTTTTATGAGCATAAACTTCCCATACACATGCTGCTCTGCAACATAGATGACACAAGCAGATCTGGCGATCCATGCTTACAGTGACCAGGACGTTGAAGAGTATAACTAGCTACAAACGAATTAGATAGGAGATATGAATCAAAAACATAAATCATTGCAAAGTTTATACATCCCTAAAAAATTTAAACCAAAACTTTGATAAGTTTAAATCATGATTCATCGAAACCACACCCGTTACATGTGTTCTTTCCAAACAGCATCTGAACAGAAAAATGAAATACGTTCTAAAAAAATGTGAGATCATCTCATCTACATGATTCCAGCGCTGATTAGATTCTGAATCTTATTCATTACGAAAGGATTCTTCATGTGAGATTGTGTTGCTTTCGGGTTCTCTTGAAGATCCTTTAACACTTTTGCTATCACGGAGTCGATGAGAATATTCTGAATTTCTGGATCTCGCATGGCCTTGGCTTGTCTTTCTTTTAGCTCATCAGGTGACAAATCTCCACAGCTGGCTCGGTTAATTTGTTGCATACAACTGAAAATGGCAAGTAGACACGTGTATATGTAATGAACATCACTTTAGAGAGTAAGTATTGTAATCATACCTCACGTCCTCTAGCAACTCTGGGTTTTAATGGTCATGTTTCAGACCCTATTGGTATGTCTCTAGAGCTTTGTCGAATTCCTTCATGAAAAATGGATTGCACCTTTTCTAGTGTACCCCTTTTATAATTGGATCAATCTCAATGCACTTCTCTACATCCTTCAGACCCTCTGGCATGGCCCTAAGTTTTGTATAGGAAGCAGCTCTATTACTGTATGACTCCAAAAAGAAACCAACAACCGCCATCAAAGTGTGTTCATAACAGAATACATAATATAAGCACATAGCTAACATAGTAATATACTAATATAACACCAGATTTCACAAGAAGTTGATTTTAGTCGACAAGGCCCTGAGCTCATAAACCTATCAAAGAAAAAAGAAATAACTACCTTGTCGTCATTGGGATTTTTCCTCAGAGCTTCCGTATAGTGCTTAATAGCATATGGATATTTCTGATCTTTTAAGTATTCATTACCTAAAGTACATATAAAATATTATTAACTATCATAGAAAAAATAGTCAAATAAGATATTTACAATGCGTATTATGAGAGATAGGAGGCTAACCTTTTTCACGCTTCTTCTCAGCAAGTTCATGGTCATAATACTCTTATTTCTCTAATTCCTTTTTAGCTCTCTCTCTGCATCACTGAGCTTCTTTAACATCGGGATTACGATGCTCTGTAAGGGCTTTCTGGAAAGTCTCAATTGCAGGTTCAAAATCTTTAGAAACCTTCGCCGTTTTAACCAAATCAGTTCCATTTCTTGTCAAAGCCCTAGCAACCATCTTATAGCCTGAGCGAAGCTCCATTCCTCTCTCCACAGCTTTGTCACAATCTTTGATGCATTCATCATACTGTAAATAACATATGCTCACAGTTAGCATTAGTATGTAGTGGTGTAACATAAAAATCTAGTCACCAGTCATGCCTAATGCATCAAGGCAAACAACAGCAAATTATCCAAACAAATGAAGCATAAGACTAGCCAAACAATCTAAAGCATGCTAGAAATACCCAAATACTGTATAAAACCTCTTGTACACTTCCGTTGCATCACAAGCATAGAGATCAAGACATGAGATGAGATAATAGTACATAATTATACACTTCAGACTTTAATTACTGATTTTTGACGCTTTAACTTCATATACATATATATCTTGAATTGTTATACAGTAAAAGACCAAACAAGATGCAAATCACATTCCAATGTTTGCGAAGATATACCACACGTCGAACTAATAAACTAGCACATTTCACTCTTTGAATAGTATGATAAAAATCTGAACTTTCTCCTTGTAAAGATACTATTTGGTTCAAATAAGAGTGTTAGAATGAGTTTGCTACTTGTAATTGTGGTTTTATTTCAGAAATCACCACACTTCTTAAATATGTATGTTGTGGTGCTAGTGATGCAAAGTTGAGTAAGGGATCTGGTGGTACTGCCAATCAAAGGATCAACATCGCTCATGTCCCCAATGAGGCAATTATTGCCATCATTGTGGAAATGGGTTTTACAAGGAGAAGAGCGGGGGAAGCATTGAGAAACATGGCGGTAATGGTTGATTACGCATCCTAAAGATCATGTTTAGGAAGATGGTGAGGAAATGACAGAAGCACTAGGAAGTTCATCTAAAATTACGAAAGTAGCTGATATAGAGAAATAGGAAATGCGAAAAAGGCACATGCATATGATGACGTTCTTTTTGATATAACAAAGCTCATCAAAGTAACAATCCTTTTTCTTTTTCCTTCGACCAATATATTTATCACTATTTGCAATCGAGATAGAGCAGAAGATCAGGAAAAAGTGATGTCTTATCTAATTCAATAGTTGAAGGTTTATCCACTCGAAACTATATCACGTATATTGGCCTTGCTTCTTAACGAAGTTGTGACAACGAGAAAGATCGCTGCAGAATATGGTATAGTCCCTATAGCGATATATATACTAGTGGAATCCAACTTCACAACTAATCAGGAAAATAGATGCCATTTCCAAAAAATGCATAGGTGCTTCTATTTTTCACAGTTTGTTGTACTTCAGTCCCAAAAAAATTCTGATAGCATTCAATAAAAAACACGATCTTAACTATTTGCAACTAGCATTTATATGTCAACTCCTAAATATCCAAACATATTTAACTATTATCGGCAATGTTTGGATGTGCCTTTTAACAAGTGACACTTCTGCAAAAAAATGATATCGAGTAGGGTTTCAAGTAGTATCTAACTACTTATTTAACTTCTTAATAAAACAATATAACTTAAGTAATCAAAACTTTTTTAAAATTCTCCTCATCTCGAACAATAATAGATATGTATTAGAAGCTATACAATTGTCACCTAGTTTTAACAATAAGCTTAACATGTTATTAACTAATACCAAAACTAGATCCTGAGATAAGCAGTTGATGCGTACTATTAGTGCATAACACTTAAAAAATTATGTTGACACATTTAATCAAACACTTTGTGTGCCGCCTTATTAACCACGATTTGTATCTACTTTTTCTCAAAAAAAATTTCATATCATGATTAGATCAACACAAATCACAGATCTAGAGCCAATTATTCTAACTATAACTAATATTAATGAATGAAAAGAGTAAAAATCATTAAAAAAACTCACTTTCAAACTTAAATGGCGGATAACGATGGTGAATGGTGGGTAACGGTTGTGAACGACGGGAACGGTTGTTAGGGATGATGGTGAATGATTGGGGATGGTGGTGCACCGTGGTGGAGGCGGTGGATATGGTGGTGAATTTGTATGGAAAGAAAACACGTTATTAGAGAAAGACGAAAAAGAAAGAAATGAAAAAATGGGTATTAAATACCTGGCGGTTTGAAAATTGTGCAACATTTACCCATAAGAATTGATAAATTACATTCGGCCCCTGTAGTTTTTGCGAAAAAAATAAAGGGAAATTACATTTGATCCAACGGTTGAGACAAGGTTTTCTAAGTTTTCTTTTGAGATAAGGTTTTCTATCGATCCCATCTCTCTCTCTCTCTCTCTCTCTCTCTCTCTCTCTCTCTCTATATATATATATATATATATATATATATATATATATATATATATATATATATATATATATATATATATATATATATATATATATATATATATATATATATATATATATATATATATATATATATATACTTCTATCTATCCAGATTTTACTGATTTTGAACATACAAAAAGTTCGTTATTATTAGGGGGTCATACCCTAACCCATTTGCTTAGCCCTCCTCCAGGTCTCTTATTTAATATATAAAACAAATCACACGTTTATTAGAGGGTTTAATTGTACTTCTAAGTACCCCAATCACCTTAAAACACAAATTGAAAACCCGCTGTCCCAAAAACTGTTTTGACCTCCGCCTGTTGTAACATATTTTTGACCCACCTCCCTACCTCCAATTTAGTTCTCGTTTCTTGCATTAGAAATCCAACTCAATTATCTTTTCAGGGGTACTTGGATCGCATCATGAATGTTCCTAGAATTCTAGATATGATCAAAACAATGGACCAAAATTTTGCCTAGTTTTTGAAAAAGATTTTCTCATAATTAATCTAATTAATCATACATAAACCCTAATTAAAACCTGAAACGATTTCCAATGATAAAAACCCATTAATTACATTATTAATTATAGATCATTAACAAACCTTAATAAAAAATTATGAATCTCAAACCCTAATCCATCATAGTAGGTTACAAATACGTAAATTAACGTTAATCAACCTAGTTTAGTTACGTACCTTTAAATCCTGAGCATAAATTCGACTCTTCTTGATCATCCATTGCTATTTGACTGACTTAGAGTTTAATTTAAGGTTTATGGGTCGTTTTTGGGGTCTTGGGGTGTTTATATATGCTTTGGTAACCTCTTGATCAAGTTTAGGCCCAATTAGGACTCCTATATGATAATTATCTTTTTTTTATTAAAATATTCTACTATGGGGCCTACAATTCCGACTCCCCCTTTATTATTTTATTAATTTAATTTCTATTAACTTATAATTACCATTAGTTAACATCTAGACCCTTCCGGATCAAAACCGGACACCTATTCGCTAATTTTTTGGCTTTCTACGGAATTTTCGAACTAACCGTCATTTCCAAAACTTTCTAATTATGGAAAGTATCTCTAAAACTTATCCTAACCATATAATATGTACTTAATACATACATACAACATACGATACGTACACGAAACCTTGTAAAAACGATATCTGAACTTTCCCGCAGTTCATTTCTGAACTCATTTCATTTCCAACCCGTACCATGATTTACAAATCATGTACCTCATTTCGTCCATTCTCATCCCCAAAATCACATATATAAACACATAAATCACATAAATCACATAGTCACACAAAATACTCCAAAAATAAGACTAAGTGACGAACCTCAAAAACCGGGGTTGTCACATCACTCCCTTCTAATAGAAATCTCGTCCCAAGATTTACTCCTTAGGATCATCATTAGCAAATATCTAAGGATACTTGTTCCTCATAAATCCTTCCCGTTCCCACGTGAACTCTAGTCCACGTTCCAAACTCTATCTAACCATAACTACGGTATATTACCCTTTTTTCCAACGTCTTAGCTTCACGACCTAAAATCTCTACCGGTTCTTCGATGAAACGAAGACTCGTATCCATACTAATATCATCTAAAGGTACTTGCAAGTCGGTTCTTGCTAAGCATTTCCTCAAGCTTGATACACGAAATACATCATGCACACTACTAAATTCTCCCAGTAATTCCTCAACCTATAAGCCACTGGTCCAATCCTTTCAAGGATTTCGAACAGACCCATGATTCAAAGTGTTAACTTACCTTTCATCCCAAACCACGTCACTTCTTTCCATGGTAAAACCTATAGCATAACCTTATCCCCAATCTCAAATCCCAACGGCTTACGCCTCTTGTCCACACAGCTCTCTTGTCGGTCCTTTGCCATTTTCAACCTCTACTTAAGCACTGCCACCACCTCTTGTAGTTTTTCGTTCTAACTTCGGTCCAATATGTTGACTGCTTCTAACTTCACCCCACAGTAACGGTGATCCACCTCATCTTCTATGGATTATCTCCGTCAGTTTCTACTACATTTCCTATCACCAGACCTAACGGTTTTCCCTTCTATATCACTACACTATCTTGACAACTCTTTTCTCCCTCAAGCCATGCTTCCTCCATACTACTTCTCGCTTGTCTTTCCATAATCTTAATTTCCATACCATCTTCTATCTCATCTTCAACCAATAATTTAGGCGATCCTCTTTTATTCCCTACATTCTCATCAGTGAGGAATACACCCCTCTCACTAGTGACTCTCTTTGTAGAAGAATTCTTCCTAAATAAAATGTATTCTCCAACTATCTCCAAACCGCACGCCAAAGCTCTAGGTGTCTTTCTCAGTTACCCCTATAGTATGCTCATACCAACCATAAGTCTATCAACGGTATACTACGCTTGCTTCACATCGTTTCTTCCCTTGCCATAATCCTTCATAAGGCATTCCATACCTATTAGGTTAACTTTTACATAAAACAACCTATTCCATCGCATTTGTATGCAATCCTTCCAACTTCTCAACTACGTGAATTCTCATTCCTCTTGAAATATAGGATGAATTAGACAGTCTATCGACTATCACCCAACTCTCATCGTACTTATTCCTCACCCCATTATGTATCCCTTCCACCAACTTCATCCTTACATCGCCCCTTTCTAAGCTACTCCTATCTATGTAGGAAGTATAGTCTACGTCCCTTTTCTCCATACGATTGTCCAAGTCATGCAACATAAATGTTGTCGCGTTCTCTGCTTTAGACAACTCAACTCGTGCAACCTACATCCTTCATCCAAACCACCCTAATACGTCATCCATATAGTTCAAGTTCGTCTCGACTTCACTTCCTTCTTCTTATTCCATGTCTCATCAACCATGCTTGCCTTTCCCAGATGGTACTTGGCCTTGCAGTTTTCTTTCATCAATTAACTCCACCCATCACCTTTGCCAAATATTCAATCAAGAGGATTGAATATGTGTTGGAGACGTTCATGATCCGTATAGATCATTCTCTACGTCTCGTACCCCAAATACCTCTAGCATTCTAGGCAGATATAACAATCCAGCTCCACTAACTAAGTCTTATCTAGTTCTTCCAAATCTTCAGTTCTTGCAACGTATAAGCAATCGCCTTTCTTTGTCGTTCTCGTACACATCCAAATCCTTGCTCCATGTATCGTCATGCTTCGCGAATTCATCCAGTCCTTCTGATAATGCCAAGATCGGCTCATTATCCAATCCACCTCTTCAGCCTCCAAAATGCTTCATCATCCTTCTTCACTTCGCCCCTTGCTGGTTCCATGATATGACATCACATCTAACTACTCATCATGGTAAACTTAAAACTAAAACGCACACTTAAAAATCTCACGTATAATTTCACTCCAAAACCAACACATAATTCGCCTCACTCTCCTTCTTAGACTTTGAGTAGATCAAGATGTAGTCGATACTCCCGATGACAACTCGTTTATACACGTTCATGCACACTCGCTTCATTGACTCCATGAAAACCGCTAGTGCTTTGGTGAAGCCAAATGCATAACCGTAAACCCAAAAGCGTCCATTCAACATTCTTAACATCATCCCTGCATCCTCTCTTGGCAGCAACACAAACAAATTTCTACCTCTTTCTACTTGCGAAATTCTACACACATTCTAAAAGATCGATACCCCTTCTTATCAACTCATCCAACCGCTTTCACATCACATTTACTACCTGGCAACTCAACCTTTATCTTGAATCCCTTGGAATTTCTAACAACTCATGTCTTTAAAATCATTCCATCAACAATTTCCTTGGAAAGGCACTAACTATAACTCATCTTGCTCCTTCTACTGGCTCTGTTCATGGTTTTACTTCAAGATAATAGGTAAACCTACTAAATCTTAAGAAATTTTCGGAAAATTTTACATACCTAACAAATATCACAAGTACCTTTGAAATATCACATCCCCTTATAACATTCTATATGATGCGTTACTTGTGCCAATATCCATACTTCATACAAATCTCTATTCATATCCCTTGGCACTCCTAAGAGACCTCACGACCAAATTAGTTCGTCTTTTTACGAACTTCTAACTCCTTTCCCATCACAAAGGGCATTCCAACTATTCTCTCATATCACTATATCAATGCTCTCAATCAATACAAAACCAAAACTACATCTAGAACCCACCAGACACGACCAACGAATCAAAACTATGGATAACTAACGATATTTCACGTGCACCAGTTAAAACAAGTCAAAAACCACGAGACTAAAAAGAAAACTCAAACCCAAAACATGTATCAATTCAAAATGACCCATGACAACGAAAAATAATCCAAGAAACACCCAATGGCAACCAAAACATATTACGCCCCGCGACATATTTTTTTTTAACCTTGCACGACATCGACTTTTCATAAAATAATATTTTTCTTTACCTCTCCACATCTATGCGACTCAAACGAT
The DNA here is from genome assembly GCA_025667525.1 of Glebionis coronaria. Taxonomy (NCBI): domain Eukaryota; kingdom Viridiplantae; phylum Streptophyta; class Magnoliopsida; order Asterales; family Asteraceae; genus Glebionis; species Glebionis coronaria. The sequence goes on along the minus strand of CM046878.1, from coordinate 456,011,928 downwards.
CTACAAACAACCCTCTATACGGTCACAGGACTCAACTCAAAGACTAGGTACTCCGAACATCCCAAATCCTAAGTTTAAAAACTACTATTCGAAACTCAACCTTGAACCCGACACTTGTACAACAATTTCGACCAGGCTAATGACCTCCCATGACTATACATTCTGAATATTTTAAAAGTACGTTCCGAGTACTTAATTTTAGACTTTTAAATCACCCAAAAGGCTTTAATAATGAACAAGTTATGACCAAAACAATTTTATACTAGTTGTTTTAAAAACTAAAAAATCATCTTAGTAATTAACGTAATCATTTTTAAATGAAAAGAAATAAATGTATGTGAAATTTTCATGAACTTTGTTTAGTCTTGTATAAATAATTATAAATGATGTATATCGATTAAACTCACTTATATGAAATATTTAAGTAGGAAAATTTTATTTTGCTTTATTTTAAAGAACGTCTTTTAGAATTTGAAATAAATAAGTGTTGATTACATAAAAAAAACTTATTTTATATCTTGTTGCAAACACGACTCCTACACCCTACCCTTATTTTACCGAATACAACCAACTATCTAACTATATAGTAGATTTCCAAGTCCTTTTTTTCAATATATACCGACCAAAAGAAATGTAAGACTCAACAAAAAAGATTTCATTATCCCAAAAGAGATCCCAAGTTATTTCAATAGACTTAAAACCAAAAACACCATTTTAAAATAGACACGTGAAATAAGAAACTCGAAGTATACGCTACAACGGAGGTTGAATATCTAAAAAGAAGCGAGCTAGCCACCCTCCTAAGGATACAATCGTTAATTGTAGGGGATCATACATATATAGGCATATTACGATACATATACTCAAATCCGTCCAACATCTACTATACAAGCATGTATAATCCTCTTTCATGCAATTATACTTAGGAATACATTGAAGTTGTGGTACTTGTATAACTATGTTGGCCACCATACTTATATAATTACCCTTTCTCCAATGCACTCCCTCCTATGATGACACTTATAAGAATCAATACAACATATAACACATAAATCCATCAACTCACCTAAGCACATAACCACATAAACAATAAGGTCAAAAACTCCAACTGATAAAATAACATAGTCAAACTCTTAGAATACAGAAATCCATAGCCTAGCTAAAACAGCATAGACAAAATCCAAAACGAAAACATAATCAATTATAAGTCATGTCGCCCATCAGAATGGAAACACCTTAAAATCCTTCCTACCCATGTACTCCTAGTAACTCGAACCACCACATGATTCTTAGGGAACATGACTTAAACATCAAAAGAAAAATAATATACCTCAAGTACATAATATAACTCAACAAAAGATAGTAACTACCCTGTACCAAATTATGTACTATAATGTACAATTTAAGCAAAATACAACAATGACTAGCGTGGACGATTATGGTTCAACCCGCAATAGTCACAACCTGAAAAGAAAATAACATGTGGCTAAGTATGAACTACTATGGTTTAACCCATACTAGTCAAAACTTAACACACATCGCAAGTAAAAACCAATAACATCAAGAAAAACTTCAATTAATATCAAATGCACACATACTGCTACGACGCCTATATGCGAGGACCCTTAAGCTATAGACTAGGCTACGAGACTAGGCAACCTAATTCTCTATAACCATTGGCTTTGATACCATTCTGTCACACCCCACTATGGCGGAATATGGGGCGCGACGTATGGATATCATCACAACAATAGCATGTCTATAGAGGGAACTATATGAACTATAAGTGTCATAAAAGGTGACACAAATGTCATGACAATATCTCAACAATGCAGGAGTCTAGGTAAGTAGATAAAAGTCCCACCTCTTACCAAAGACAAACAAATAAAACAAACATCAATATAAAGGTACTCGTAGTATCACTTATTCAATCAAACAAAAGAAATCTATGAAGGAACAGGGATCTCCTTCTAAACGCATTCCTACGCGACTCCAATCCTAGCCACATATGTTCTCACGCTTAACCACATTAACACCTGAAAGAGATACTAAAACACGTCAACAATAATGTTGGTGAGAGTCATAGTTTAGACTCCAACGCCAAAATCAAGTTATGAGCTGTGAATAATAACCATCAACCAAAGAACATATGGACAATATGCTACAATTATGTATTAACAACTAACATTCAAGATTAACCATTCACCACAATTCCAAGGCTCCCAGCCTTACCAATCACCATGGTCCCATAGGCGCCCATACACGTATGAACCAATCCCAAGGCCCCGCCTTGTCAACATGCCCTTGGTACCAAGTCAAATCACAATAATTGAGACGGTACGTGTCCCCCGATCCAAATCGTAAGCACAATCAATAATCACATAGTAGTTAATTACATAAGTGTACACATAAGTCCATCGCAAACCATAAAAACATTCACAACAAGAGTTACAAAACCATACAGTGTCTCTTCCATCCCGTCTAGAAGTAAAAAAACATAAAAAGATATGGGACTATGAAACTCACCTGATTGAGCTTCTCCAACAATCCACGCACTAGCAAAAAGCTAACAAACAAATGTACCCAATCAATACATGAACCAAATACTAAAATGATTCATCAACCTATGATGGATATCTAACATTATCCCATATATATACCCCGTTTATATGCTCTAAGCATTCCATTTCCCGTCCCTAACAAGTCTTTAACTTAGTTAAACTTGATACCTATCCCGTTTACTTTTCTCCCAAAACAGTCCAGGTTTTTAGTCATCAAACTATTAGCCAAACGACAACCTAACCAAACCCATGCTCTCTGTAAAAGAAATCCTATGCCCTTACATGTTTTAGCTAACTCCTCCCATTTGACCCAACCTCAAAGCTACTGTTAAGGCCTCAATATATATATATATATATATATATATATATATATATATATATATATATATATATATATATATATATATATATATATATATATATATATATATATATATATATATATATATATATATATATATATATATATATATATATATATATATATATATATATATATATATATATATATATATATATATATATATATATATATATATATATATATATATATATATATATATACTTCTGTCTATCCAGATTTTACTGATTTTGAACATACAAAACATTTGTTATGATTAGGGGGTCGTACCCTAACCCATTTGCTTAGCCCTCCTCCAGGTCTCTTATTTAATATATAAAACAACTCCTACGTTTATTAGAGGGTTCAATTGTACTTCTAAGTACCCCAATCACCTTAAAACACAAATTGGAAACCCGCTGTCCCAAAAACCGTTTTGACCTCCGCCTGTTGTAACATGTTTTTGATCCACCTCCTGACCTTCAATTTAGTTCTCGTTTCTTGAATTAGAAATCGAACTCAATTACCTTTTCAAGGGTACTTGGATCGCATCATGAATGTTCCTATAACTCTAGATATGATCAAAACAATGGACCAAAATTTTGCCCAGTTTTTAAAAACGATTTTCTCATAATTAATCTAATTAATCATACATAAACCCTAATTAAGACCTAAAAACGATTTCCAATGATAAAAACCCATTAATTACATTATTAATTATAGATAATTAACAAACCCTATTAAAAAATTATGAATCTCAAACCCTAATCCATCATAGTAGGTTATAAATACGTAAATTAACGTTAATCAACCTAGTTTAATTACGTACCTTTAAATCCTGAGCATAAATTCGACTCTTCTTGATCATCCATTGATTTGATTGACTTTGAGTTTAATTTAAGGTTTATGGGTCGTTTTTGGAGTCTTGTGGTGTTTTTATATGCTTTGGTAACCTCCTGATCAAGTTTAGGCCCAATTAGGACTCCTATATGGTAATTATCTTTTTTTATTAAAATATTCTGCTATGGTACCCACAATTTCGACTCCCACTTCATTTTATTAATTTAATTTCTATTAACTTGTAATTACCATTAGTTAACATCTAGACCCTTCCGGATCAAAACCGGACACCTATTCGCTAATTTTTCGACTTTCTACGGAATTTCCGAACTAACCGTGATTTCCAAAAGTTTCTAATTATGAAAAGTATCTCTAAAACTTATCCTAACCATATAATATGTACTTAATACATACATACAACATACGATACGTACACGAAACCTTGTAAAAACGATATCCTAACTTTCCCGCAGCTCGATTCTGAACTCATTTCATTTCATTTCATTTCCAACCCGTACCATGATTTACAAATCATGTACCTCATTTCGTCCATTCTCATCCCCAAAATCAGACATATAAACACATAAATCACATAAATCATATAGTCACACAAAATACCCAAAATAAGACTAAGTGACGAACCTCAAAAACCGGGGTTGTCACACTTTTCCTCTGCTATTGCTCTCTTTACGACACTCGTTCATCATATGCCCTTTTTCTTCGCAGTTTTGGCAAACTTTAGTTACAGGAATTTGGTTACTTCCAGTAGCTAATCCTTTACTTCTGCATAATCTTGTCTGGTGTCCTATTTTTCCACAGTTTTGACACTTGATAGTGCAAAATCCTGTGTGATGTAGAGAACACCTCTGACAAAGGGGTAGTCTTCCACTATAACCATTGCTCGAATTTACAGCATAAACTTTTGAAACATCATTTCTTTTGTTCTGCTGTTGACGATTATTGCCTTGATTATAGTTGCGAAAATTATTCTTCTGGAAATTACGATTAACAGCAAAGTTCTTCCTATCATCAAACTTCCGCTTATTATTAACTGCCACTTGTACAAGAGTATACCTTATCACTTGATCAATTAAACTTTGAGTAATGTTTATAACTTCCTCTAAAGTTTAGGGTTTAGAGGCGGTAACATTCCCTTCTATACTTCATGGCAATCCTCCAATAAAATCTTCCATCAATTATAAAATCTCCCTAAATATCTAGTTTTATTTTCTAGAATGATAACTTTATTCAAGGCACCACCATCCGCAGCCCTCCAGTCCTCATTCACCTAAAATATATGCCTTAAAGTCAACACAATGGTTGAGTGAATCCATAGGTTTTAAATAATATTTGAATAAAAGTACGAATCTAGAGCTACATTATTATACACCCAACTTCTTAAAATTCATCAATTCTTATTGCACTAGCTCATGACCCCGCAACTAGACATTATCAGGAAAACCCAACAAATTTGCCCTTAAGTAGGAAGTTTGTCGGACTATCCTAAATAGAAAAATAAAGCATATTTGTTTAGCCTAGGTAGGAACCATTAGCTGCTAGCAAGTGCGACTTGCCCAGATAGGAGATGCTAGTCTCCAATAGTACTATTCAGAATATTAGCGCTTATTAAATGATTAGCGGTCCACGATTAAAAAGGGACTTAATGGAAACAAGTAAACGTAGTATCAATAATCATATAGGCAGCATACAAAAACACTTGTATTCCAGTTTTAGGATATATCCCCCTCACAGGTTTTCAAATCATTTATAAGGCATTTAAAAGTGAGGCTATGAACTCACCTTAGCCTAGAGAGTCTTGATTAAATCAGCAATACCCAATCATAACCTTCTCACAATATCTGAGTTGACACACAATATATAGATATATCAAGTATACTCTCTGAGTTCAATCTTTTATTATTTCATGTATTTATTCTTTGATTCATATATTTTGTTATTATAGTATCATTGTTCGGACCATTATACTCAGAAGCCATTCTATAAACGTTTGAGGAGCGAGGACACTTTAAACCGTAAACCCAACCACTCAGTCAGAACGTAATATCGAGATGGAACGTCTTTGTACAAAACTCCCTACTAAGATGACACATTATATTTTATTACATTTTAAGTTCTTTAGTTTCAATATTGTCAAAAATAGTCCTTATAATTATATTTTGGCATATTTACACTTGTAACCCCTTAAGTATATAGTTTCATTATATTGCAATTTAATCCTTCAATATTTAACCTTAGGGTCTAAAACTTTCCAAATTTTATTATTATAGCTCTAACTTTCATAAAATGACACTTTTGGTCCAAAATGTTAAATTTTCAAAAATGACAGTTTTAGTCCATATACTTGTAAAAATCATATAACTTCTTAAAAAATATACAAAATGGTCTAGGATTTTAAAACAAAGTTTCAAAACATATTTATAATCATAATAAAAACATTTTATCAGAATTGTAGCTCTTGAAATGGATTTTAAGTCATTATTTCATGTAAAATACAAAACTAAGGTTTTAAGACATCTTTAGCTTATAACTTTCATTTAAATGGATGAAATGACTAGGTTCTTTTTGGATTGTCTTTCTAACATAATTTTGGCATTATTACAAGTCTTAGAATTCATTATAACAAGATAAAAGCTTGTTTAACATAGAAATTACCTAGGTAGCTCCAAAATGGCTCCTTATGGCTTCCTATGAACACTACTTGCTATCAAAGTTTCAAAAGCTTCAATGGCTTCCTTCTAGACCTGGTTTTTGGTCTTGTGATGTACTAGGATGTTTATAGAAATGAATATGAAGAATGGGTAGGAGGTTTAAGGAAAATGGGGTGCAAGTCTCTTTGTTGTGTATTCGACCCTATTTATAGTACTAGCAACACTTAGGCTCCAAGTTTGGAATCTAAACGTATAACATAGATATAGAAATGACTAAGGATAGCTAGTGAATCTCTACATAAGTTCTTAGACCCTAACTTTAATCCAATCTTCTTTTGTGTCTAAAAATATGTCACAATAACATTAGGATAAGAATGGTGATGTGTAGCACCCTAGTAGGTGATGCACCTACTTGTCACCACTCCTAAAATATATTAGAACATGTAAATATCTGATTTAAAACCTTAGAATTGGAGGGAAAGTGTTTGAAATAGGTTTTGGAGGCAAAGTACAAAACCGAGTCCTAAATCTAGGGCTTATATCTTATGGTTTATGTTTTTGGCGATTAGGGACTTAGGAAAGTGATTAGTGAATGATTAAGGCTTAATTAGGGTTTAGACATTCTATTTAAGATATTTGTGTCCTTGGTATGAAGTTTAACAAAGGTTTGATGTGAAAATGGGAAGTATACTTTTGTTGATTAGGGGTTTCTAATGATCTAGGGTTTAATCTTAGTCAATGTGATTATCCTCCTCTTAGATTCTAATGTAAACTTAATTTAGGTCCTATACATTGTGTCTTAAGTGTCCAAAGAGTTCCCTGGTACATATAGCGAAGCAGATGCGCAGATGATAGACTCTGACCATATACCAATGCAGGAGCTCCCTGAATCACTACTATATGCCCTGAAGCTGAGTTGTAATGCTCATATACCTTTAAACCATCTCTCGCAGTATTACGATGGTTTTGTCCATGGTAATAAATCTTATCCACGCACTCCCAATGAGGCTGTTTTTTAATATATATGTCTAACTTTGACCCTTTATCGTTTGTAGAAATAACTTACTCGCAACTCGCGAAGCGCGAGCATCGTTGTTACGTAACCATGCAACCTTGACCATGTATCCCAAACGAGCTTGCAAGTGGGTGGGGAATTGGTAGACGTACCATGGCCCTCGAACCTCATTCTCCTGATACACATATGAGCGTAGAGGGCATTGTTGTCCTAAACGTGACCCCCAATCGGAGTGTGCCTTGTGCGATAGAGTCATCCTTCGAAGAAAAAAAGGTCCCAGGGCGCGAGGTAGCGCTTCTTGAAGGTAGCCCAACCCTTAACACATATGAAGACGATATTCCCGTTCCTGGTTTTAAGCGCCTACCTTGTTCGCCTAGTCAGGTAATTCCAAAGAGAAATAGGTCCCGAACTACCAAGCCTCATGCTCACATTTCTTCTTGGGGCTTGCGTGTCAAGCCTTGTGTGGAGGCCATCATTTCAGCGTACCCCACGTAATATTCTGTCATGTTACGTTGTTCGTAGAATAAGTGAGTGACTTCTAATGTAACTACTATAATTGTGCAGTCCTCTAGATGAAACACACATGGCTACCACTAGTGCTACCCTGGCTTATGAGTTTCTACCCCAATGGAGGTGTACACAATCCTGCAAATTGACCAACAGGTCTGACTGCGCAGATTTTATGCAGTCCCTTGTTCCTCCTGGGCGCACCCAATATCTAGACGAGCTTGTAGAAACTAGAAGGGGGGGGGGGGGGGGGGGGGGGGGGGGTTGAATAGTTTCTCTTCGGTTTATGTCCTAATTAAAATCTCTTTCAATTAGGCTTGTCTCAAAACTACATTTTACTTGAAAGCTAGTTGCATAATGATTAGGTTCAATTCTAATGCATTAACAATGATAAGTAATGGATGTTAATGATATGATAGAAAGAATAAGCAAAGAGTAAGGAAAGAAATGACCTAGTAGGAAGATACCATGATTTATAGTGGTTCAGAAACGAAGCTCTATCTTCATTCCTACTCCACTCCTCGAGTACACCTTACTCGAGATTTCCACTATATCCACAAGCTCCCTTCTTGGCGGAGAAAACCTTACAACGTCGCTTACATTATTTTCCGACACTAAGCTAAATGTCGAGACCTAATCTTAGCAAGGACTAATATACACAACGTCGCCCACTTCACCATTTTACCAAGGCTAGATGTCGAGTTCTAATCGAAAGATAAAACCAATCTTCACAATGTTGCATACTTCACTATTTAACGACACAAGGCTAGATGACGAGTTCTAATCGAAAGGTAGAACCAATCTTCACAACGTTGCCTAATTCACTATTTAACGACACAAGGCTAGATGTCGAGTTCTGATCGAAGGGTAGAACCAATCTTCACAACTCTTCACTTTGAAGCTGAGTGAGAACTTCACTAGACACAACTACATCACTTTAGAGTTTAGTGAGAACTCACAAGACAAAACCACATCACTTTATAGTTTAGTGAGAACTCACAAGACACAACTATATCACTTTATAGTTTAGTGAGAACTCACAACTCTTCACTTTGAAGCTAAGTGAGAACTTCACAAGACACAACTACATCACTTTATAGTTTAGTGAGAACTCACAACTCATTCCTATTACAACTCAATAAAACACATATCCAAGTATACACATGTAACTTGGATCTACACAACACAAATCCAAGTATACACATATACAATGTATTTACACAAGATTAGACCCATGTATTCACAAATACATTGGATCTACACAAGACTCAAATAAAACGAATGATGAACATGAGTAGATCTTTAGGAAGGGATCTTCATCAAGGCTTCATCTTTAATCACATCACACGTATGTGAGTGATCTTCTTTTTGTACAAGGTAAAGAAGGAGATCAAGGAGATAATCATAAGTAAACATACTTAACACATTAAGTGATCATTTACAAATGATTAGGAATTAGAAAGGAAAAGGATAGCAGAAAGAGTGTCCAAAAAGGGTTGTGGAAAATGCAGGTTTGATCCACTATTTATAGGAGACAAAGGCCAACGGCTCCCTGAGCGCGGTGCCTTAATTGTGCCTGCAGTTCCTTATCACTAAGGATCCGCATACGCCTTTAAGGAACCGTGCTCATAGACTCCGCTCCCTTTTGTCTTTTAGTGGGGAAGTAATATATGAGGTAAGTTTTTACCTTCAAAGGATATTCCTATGGCATTTGGAATATGCCATATTCAAATTTACATTTTCCATTTTAATAAAACATTTTCTTAAAAAGAAAGTTTATTAAAAAATCTTTTGTCACATTTGACAAAATATAAGTTTAGGATTAATCACTTTTATGATCACAAATCATGATTAAGATCTGTTGGTGCTGTAACACCCCATTTTGGAAATGGAAATATCACAGTAATTATGGCGTGTCATCAAAGCATACAAGGTAAAATGTCTAAACATCACTTGACCATATAAAGGAAAATACCGGAATCAAACATCGGTAGTCCAAAAGTAAAGCTCATCACACACAAACATAGTATAGTAAAGGAAAAGGACGAAACAATGTCCAAAGCATAAGTATCATAAAGAAAAGAAATGCATAATGTAAAGAAGGCTAGACAGCTTCCAGTCCATAAGTCTTAATAAAACTGGTTTTATAGTTTGAAAGTCTTATGTTTATCTTATAAAAACTGTTTGTCATATTTTACCATTTAGCCAATATAGGTCATGAATATCCATCGTGCATGAATAATTGGAGGGGTGACCTCATCATGCAAATTAGAGGGGCTGCCTCTAATTTAATATACTGGTTTTATGGGTAGGAGGGATCAGCTCCTTGTGAAGGATGCAAGGCACACACCACATTCACCATGTAATCCTGAATAAAAACGTGTAACTAGGATGCACCCATACGCCCCACATGATAAATATAAATAAATGGCCAAAAGCTGAAGGGACGCCACGAGCAATCACTCCGCCGTGGTGAAGTCATAACATCAGTGCCTCTAATGTTATGGTTATGGTACCTCCATAACTAGGTGAAACTGGTCATGCATGTATATGGCTATAGGTATTCTGAATTAAACATAAGCAATCAAACATGTAACTTATACTACGGGAAAACAGTTGGCTGCATACGGGGAATCCTAATAAGGAAAGAATTTCCATACTGAAAGGACGGGAATCCGTACCTTATGTCTAGTGAACGAGAACGATGAACTGCGAGAATCCTACTTCCGAAACACTAGTGCTACATAAATACGTACATGAAATAAGTATCTGCTTACTACATACATAGCTGGTTTTATATCATGTCTTAGCTTATTTTATGTGTTCTTACTATTTACACTGTTTAAAGCCTTAAACTGTGTTAAATCCTATATTCTGTTCATTCTGATTAAGTATTTCTGATATTTCATGTGTTATTATACTTACTATGTAATAATAAGTAACTTTCCAAAAATAGCAGGTTTCCTTAAATAGAAAGTTTCCAAAAATAGAAAGTTTCCAAAAATAGAAAGTTACCAAAAATAGAAAGTTTCCAAAAATAGAAAGTTTCCAAAAATAGAAAGTTTCCAAAAATAGAAAGTTTCCAAAAATAGAAAGTTTTCAAAAATAGATTTACTGCTTAAAATAGATAAGTTTCTAAAAATAGAAAGTTTCCATAAATAGATTAGCTGCCTTAATTAAGTAAGTTTCCATAAATAGATTAGCTGCCTTAAATAAATAAGTTTCTAAAAATAGCTGGTTTCCAAAATAAAATAGCTGCCTTATTTAATTAAGTTTCTAAAAATAGAAAGTTTCCATAATTAGAAATAAGCTGGTTAAATAAGCTAAGTAAATAAGCCTACGTATTTTCATGATTATTTTCTAAGTCATATGATATATTATATAGTTTAATAATTATTTCATGTAATTTAATTAAACTATAGGTTATAATATTTAATTAAAGTATGACATGTTTTTAATTAAATATATTGAATACTTAGGTTAAAATATCTATTATTAAATATTAATAATATAACCTAAGTCATGTTTAATTAATTAATTATATCCATGGTTTTTAAAATAATTAATTAATTATAAGTCTTAATAATATAAATACTTAGGTTAAAATAATTCATGTTTATTAATAATTAGTTAACCTAAGTCATGTTATTAAATTAATTACATCTTATTAATTTAATACTTAACATAAGTTTATAACATAAACAACTAACATAATCATGATCCGGATCTAAACTTAAAAACATGCACCGGATCTGAACAAACACCGTACCCCGAACCAATTCGGGGTACCCCTTGCTGCCGTGGGACCCACACTCACCAACCAAGACCAAAAAGGTCTTGGTGGTGGTCGGCTAAAAACAAACCGAGCCCCCTTTGGGGTCGGTTTTACCTGCGGCCCAAAACAAACACCCCTTAGATCCACCCCTTTGATTAATTAATGACCAAAACATGTTAGATCTAGGTTTAATTAATGTGTTTTTATGAAAAACATCATGTGTTCTTAATTAATAAAAGATTAATTAAAAAGAAAACAAGTAAAAAGGTTTTACCGTATTCGTGGATCAAAAGGGTGAAGAACAAACACGAACAAACACTAAAATAACAAGATCCAAGATCAAACTCACCCCCTTATGGTGGTTTGTAGGTGGCGGCACACAAAGAAGAAGGAGGAAGGGATTTTAGGTTTTCTTGAAATTCTTCTGTAAAAATAATTTGAGTAGTAAAAACTCTTAACCCTTCCTTTTAGTAAAAATTGACAATGGGTTTGGCCCATTGTCCTATGTTGGCCGCGGGTAGGGACTCCCTTGTGGGGGTCCCGTACCTCATTTCGTGTCTTGTAATTTCGTACACGTTTACGTTTAATTATGTTCGTGTTTTAAAAGTTCTCGTTACGTAAATATCCTACACTTATATATTTAATTACGCTCGTATTAAATATATATACGTAATTAATAATATCCCGTGTTTTAATTATGCTCGTGATCTCGTGATCGTATGTTCGTGATTAATTATTACTAAATAATTATTACGTGATCGTGCAAATAAAATACTTATCGTGTTCTAACACGTACGTAATACATAAACTCCTAATACGTAATCGTAATCATGCTATATTAGGAAAGTTTTTAACTAGTACGTACGAACTTAAGGTAATATGCATGGTAAAAGCATGCGGGTTTTACAGGTGCAATACTTAAATGATTATTACCTTGATGATAGTGTTTGTTATATAATTCATCTTATGATTGTATTTGACGATAAATGTCTTTTTAATTTGTCGTGATCAAAACTAAGAAAGATTAGTTAACACTAATAATTTTTTTTAGGCATTGCTTTGCATTAACAATCTCCCCCTCTTTGATTACGACAAATTATAAACTTATTTATGTAAAATCCAAAATATTTCGAATTATTAATGAGTTTATCATTATCATTTCTCCCTCTTTGTCGAAGCAAAAAGGATGCAAAAGTCTTTGAGGAAGAAAAGAATCGGACTTTGCAAGAAGCTCCCCCTTGGTGCTTACTCCTCTTGCTTAGGGCACCAAGAGAACGAGCTAAGGTGACATGCTACACAAAGGTTAGTAGAGAGAAAAGAAACACCAATGTATATAGTCACTGCCTACTAAGTAACTTGAGAGGGAAAAAGAAAAGAAATCTTAAATTAGAAGTAAGTATTTGCTAAGAATGTCCTAGGAGGGTGTTTTGACAAAATAAAATTTCAATTGGTGGAATAGAGACCGAAAAGAAACATCCAAACCAATTGAAGTGATAGTATGTCAAAGGGTTAGAAACTTAGAATTGGTGGAATCACCCAAAAGCAATTGTAAGTTTTAACGATGATCTACTCTAATCAATGTGTGAAAACGAATTGATGGGAAAGGGAGTAACACACATAACATTCATATTACATAAATATGAAAGAACAAACAAGAGAAATATTCATACACACAATATTAATATTTAACACAAGCCATAAGGAAAACAAACAACAAAAGCATAAACTACTCTAGTAGTGGAGGAAATCCTACAAGATTGCTTAAGTTGACTCAAACAATTAAAACATAAAGTGTGCTTTAATTGAAAAAATAAGACGACGAGGCATCATTCGAAGATTTGTTCATGGGAACAAATACTTTGAGATGAGGTCGAGTGAGAAGAAATTCAAGAAAATTTAGCTTGTCATACACATGAGCAAGTTCAATTTGTTGAAATCGACAACAAGTACACGAGCTTCCATGATGCAAAACAAAGTCGTTGGATGGGGGAGGACCATCAAGATGAGAAGGTGGTGGTGGAGAGTGTTGAATCCAAGATCTTTAGACTCTAGTAAAAACCATTTTATCTAGGATGACTAACATTCATATGAATTAACATAGCGGAATTGAATGATAATCATGAACAAGATGTTTAAGAGACGAATAATTCCCAAAAGGATTTGTTTTAATCATTAACACAAATCACTCTAGGTGTGTATACATTGAATCCCACACCTAGAGATCATAATAGCAGTAGGTTACATGTTGTGTGTTGAAAGTGATGAATAAAACCTACGCCTGGTGGTTCCTTTTATAACTTAAGGAACCCCGGGATACATGGAAACTAAATAAAGTAATAATGACTAAATCAAAACTGAATTATTCATTCTTATCATGTGTTGACCAAATCTTCATACTTATCACTGGCAGTGGGAAGTACTCTAGCAGGGACAAGTACTCCAGTAGGGGAAACTTACTCTAGCAGGGGAAAGTACTCCAACAGGGGGAACTCCAGCTGGGGGATCTACAGCAGTGGGAACTCTAGCAGTGATAATGTCCTATTTGGTCTTTCTTGTTTCCATAGTGTTTTGACTCATCAACTCTTGACCCAACAATCTTCCCCTAGTTGATGATGTCAAAACACTTCCCATTAAGCATACAACACCAAAAATCAACAAGCTGAACATTATCTGTAGACAACTTCCCCTTTTTGACATGATCAAATAGGGGTCTTGTTTGTAGACAACCTTGATTTTAAACTACTACTTAACAATATCATACACCAAACCCAAGTATTCTACTTTTCAAAATACCCTCCATAAAGCACATAGGCTATGGGTCCTAATAAAAAATGATTTTGAGCAGTAGATACTCACATTAGTTGTAGTAATACCAATGAATAGTAGCAAAAATCTTCACCTTGATGTCATATGTGAATGACTAACACTTTATCAAATAAGCTTCCCCTTAAAGTGTGCTAGTCATTGATGAATCTTCAATTCTATAGGCTTTATGGAATGATTACATATGAAGAAATCGAATTATAACTTACTTGATGATGAAGTAGAATAACCCGAGCTTGTATTCTATAACTTGCACTAACCACGTGACAAAATGCTTAGCATATACAAAATCCTCATTTCTGCTGAAAATGAGACACTGAGCACGATAATGTAACTCCTTCAAGTGATAGAAAATATGTGCATAGAGTACCATAAGAAAAATCACACATTCCTAGATCTTGTATCACTTTGTCACTAGGTGTTTAAGCATAAAACACATACCCGCGAAAATCTACTTCGTCTTCAAATAAGTAATAAAAACTTTTCTTCATAATCAATAAAATTAAAATGAGCCTTTATACCTTTAAACCAGTTGCTGTGAATATATCAAACTCCAAAACCTTGCTGTCCCAAAACTCATATCTGACAGCAGGGGGAACTTTCAAAAACAGTGGGAATCTATTAATGAAAGCAGTGGGATCTATTGAAGGCAGGGGGTCGTAGCAGGGGGAACTTTTAATGAAAGCAGGGGGAACTTTTTTAAAAGCATGGGGAACTTTTAATGCCACTGTTTTTGTTATTAACTGTGCCAAACCCACGTTTAATGGGAATGAATTTATAACAGGGATAAATAACAAAAATAAAAGCAATTAAAAGTTTAAAACAAACCCTACTGTGAAAAAGTTATATCTGTTGTGATATCTTTGTAGCCACACCCCATCATTTGCCCCATCATTAAACATATTCGTGTGAACACATCGATATAATCAGATCCCTCATTCGTATTACAGGAAATGGTTCATAAAGTTCATTCGTGTGAACACAACCGCTGGGACCCACGATGACTTTAGACCATTAATGTTTTATACCTGCGAAGCAATTCTTTGTGTATATACACAAAATACCACAACGGTAGGACCACTATTTACCTTATTCGTGTGAACACACACATGGCATCCAAAATAGTCACGTCACTTTCTGTTATACAGCCGCACATCATTGCTTGTACTTTGCCTGGGCCCACAACTTGTTAACACACGTCCACATCTCCAATAATGTAGACGACCAGCAAACCAATTCTACATGACTTTGGCATCAATAGATTTGACTATGGAATAAATAAAAACACATGATGCATTTATTATCTATTCCCACGTCAACACAATGATAAACACAGCCGCTGCATCATTGACCAGTGAGCAAATGCACGGAACACATATAATGTTTTAAACGCAGCAGCAACAACAACACGCCTTTACAAATCACAGCTTTAAATCAACTCCAATATTTTTAGGGCTTTGAGGAATTGACCCTCTCAATAAACCCTAAAACATCATCATCTTCACAGCAACAACAAAAAACATCTTAATTCTCCTAGATCAAGAGCCACCCGCTCTGATACCACTTGTTGAATCCAAGATCTTTAGACTCAAATAGTAAAAACCATTTTATTTAGGATGACTAACATTCATATGAATTAACATAGCGAAATTGAATGATAATCATGAACAAGATGTTTAAGAGATGAATAATTCCCAAAAGGATTTGTATTAATCATTAACACAAATCACTCTAGGTGTGTATACGTTGAATCCCACACCTAGAGATCATAATAGCAATAGGTTACATTTTGTGTGTTGAAAGTGATGAATAAAACCTACGCCTGGTAGTTCCTTTTATAACTTAAGGAACCCGGGGGTACATGGAAACTAAATAAAGTAATAATGACTAAATCAAAACTGACTTATTCATTCTTATCCTGTGTTGACCAAATCTTCATACTTATCACTAGCAGTGGGAAGTACTCTAGCAAGGGAAAGTACTCCAGCAGGGGAAACTTACTCTAGCAGGGGAAAGTACTCCAGTAGGGTGATCTCCAGCAGTGGGAACTCTAGCAGTGATAATGTCCTATTTGGTCTTTCTTGTTTCAATAGTGTTTTGACTCATCAACTCTTAACCCAACAGAGAGGTAGATAATCAATAAGAGATGTTTTCATAATGCCTAGTGAGATTTGGGAAAGAACATAAGTCATTTAGAGAAGGTATGTTGCAAGGTTTAGGTGGTGGTGGAAGAACTTCTCTTTCTCTGGTAATTGGGTCAATTAAGAAAGTCTCATTCCAATAAGCAATGAGAGAGAAATAAGTTTTGCAAGGTTTGGAAGAAGAGGAATCATGATGATCCTTGTTTTTCTTGACCCAAATAGGTCAAACCGAGATTTTTGGTTTCTTGGAAAGCTTAGAAGAAGAAGCTGCGGGTTTAGAAGATTGTGACAAAGAGATGTCAAGGTTAAGATTAGGAGAGTTAGGAATTATGATGGATGAGAAGAAGAACTCCCAAAAGAAGAGAATTTAAAAAAAGTAGACTAGGCAAAGATTTGAAATGAAATCAAAAGTTTTCAAGGAATGTTTAGCCAAAATTGGTAAACAAGGAATCTTGAAAAAGACTGTGGTCAAAGAAGACAAAAACGAGCCAAAAAATGGCATGCTGTCCGCGATTTCTTAAAGGAACCTGCGGTTCCTTATATATAAGGGATCGTGCGATCTTTGGGGATCCGCATACAGTGGACATGAAAATGCAATTTTACAAGGTTTTGAGAAAAAATAAGATATTTTCAAAAAATTGCAAATCTTGGATTTTTACCATTATTAGCACTAGATTATGCTTTGATTGCACAAAAGGCAACACACTCACAAAGAGTGTCTTGACAAACGGTGACAAAATATTTAGATAACATTTTGATCCACTTTTATTCAAGTTTTTTAAGGTTGTGATAGATTTAGGTTCAATTTTAAATAAAATTTAGTTAAATAGTGTGAGCACATAGGTTAAAATACACAAATACTAAATCCATAACACATCTTCATGAAGGAAAGGAAATACAAGAAATGAAATACAAACTAACTATTACAAAGTTAGCTAAACTAGTTCTTGATAGATAGTCTTCCTTGGCTTGATTTTCTTTTGAAAACATTTATTTTTAGAAAATCATCATTCATCTCCTAGGAGGTGGAGGCATGGAGAACAAGGTAAGCAAGAAGTCTTGCTTTCTCTTATGAAGTCCAAACATCTCTATTCTTAGGTTTTGAATTATGTAGTTTTTATAGAGGCAACATGGACAATTAGCACCACGAGCTTCTAGAAAACCAAAGAAGTATGGCCACCCCTAAATTAGGGAATGGGAACACCCAAAAATAGAGTGTTTGAGGGAGGAGGAGGAGGAGGCATGGTTTCCATGGGTGAGATAGGAGAATTAGAAGGGATGAAAGGTGAGGTAATCAATGGCTCAACAAAGTCATTCATAATAGGAATGCTTTGTAGAGGTTGAGGGTTCACATCCATGAGAGGACAAGGAGTAAATGGTGAGGACAACTCATTCATTCTAGATTGGAATGAAAAGGAGGTAGACCCATGAGAGTGGTTGATACCATGAGTTGAATTTGTCTTTCATGGTGTAAGAGGTGGTGAGGGTGATGAATAGATGAGATTTGGAGAAATCTCACTCTTAGGTGTGAGGAAGGATGAAGAGTCAAGTGTAGGAAACTTGATTTTGATCTTAAGGTATCTTTTGGATGAGGATTGTTTGGAAGAATTTGATGATGTTGTAGACACCATGGTTGTGTGTCAAGGTTTAGAAGAAGGTTTGAAGGATGAGGAAGAAGATCAAACAAAGGAGGTTTAAGAAGGGAAGGGGATGATCTAAACTAGTAATGGGTTAAAATTCATTTTGATGAACAATGAAATTAGATAGGCTAATTTAGGAAAAAACTGGTCTATTAGCAAAAGTTTTATCAGTGTTTACAAAGATTTAGAGAAAACATTGTAAAGCAAAGATTCTGTCAAAAATGGAGCCCGCGGATCCTTAAATAGGACTGCGGTTCTTTATCACTAAGGAACCGCATGTATTTAAGGATCCGTGGACAGAGCCTTCTGAAAGAGGTTCTTCCAACAATTTTTAAAACCCCATATTTTTCATAAGTCTATATCAAGCCAAAGTAGATGATAAACCAAAATCTAAAAAGCTAACTAACAAAAGAAATGCACACAGATATGTGAATCAACACAACGATCACATGAACACCTAAGTATTAAAATACTAAACAATCCCACACAAAGTATTAGTTAGTTAAAACCAAATTTTAAGAACAAGAAACATAAAAGAGTCTAAAAAAATATTTTTCAACTATTCAAAACATGTTCACAAACATGTTAATCTTTGTTCCTTACCATAACTTCATTTCTTCTTCTTGCCAAGGTTCTTGATCATCTTCCCAAAGCTCTTGAATGTTCCCTTATGCTCTGCTCTAAAATCATGTAACTCACCACGTGTTTGAAGGTTTGAGCGATAAACATGCTCAAGTGAGAACTTTCCGGAAGGTCACTAGTGGCATAGTGAGGAGGAGGAACAATAGGGTCTAACCCGTCCATGAAAGTGTTCATAGATGGGGTAGATTCACTCGAAGAGCCAAAGTGAGCACTCGTACATTCATCACCACCATCACTTGGTGACATATGAGTGTCCTCATCATCGAACTCTTGTGGTTCATTCCTTCTCGTACCACGATCAATTCTTGGCTTTCGTGGTTGTACCTCTCGAATAGGCATCATGACACGATTGAATGGATGAAAGCGAGAAAGATCGAGCTCGGGAAAGTCTTCACCAACCTTTTTGAAAAGGCGAGTAAGGAGCATGTCATATGGGAGATTTGTGGTTGGTCTAGAGAGAGCATAGTTAATCCATCGAGCGATGTAAAATGCGAGATTATACTTGGTGTCGGTAAAGATGCAACATAACATGTGTGTCATACACGTCGGGATATGATCCCGGTTTCCACCAAGACAAAATACAATTTCCCTAAGTATGTCGGCCCATCGGACCAAACAATCATTAAGGTCGCTTTCGAGTATCTCATAGCGATTTATAGATCGCTTATTAGAGTGGATACTTCGAACAATGGTTGAGCTACGCTCTTTGGTAATGGTATCAAGGATGAGGTCAAGGTCTAGCTCTTCGTCGTCATTTGGAGGACTATCAGAGGACTCAATTAAAGCATCAAGTCTCCAAGCATCGGTGAACTGACAAGTGCCAACAAATGGCACATGAAGAGCCGTGCTAAAATCCTCGAGAGAGTATTGGATGGGCTTACCATTTAAGGTGAACCTAACGAATACTCCCTTATCATTATAGATAAGAGAATATCCGCTAAAGAACTCCAAGAGAAATTGGGGTAAATATCTTCTTTGATATGCAACAAACATTCAATCCAATTTGAGAGAACATTGACTCGATGTATGTATAACCCCTAATGTTCTCTTCGACAACTCTATCCTCATGAAAACAACGGCCTTGGAGTGAACGATAGGTATTGGCAAGGATTGTCGAGGCACAAAACTCGGCAAGGTTTAGCATATAAGCTCTGGTATTTCGGTGGTCTTTATGGTATTCCGAAGGTATGATTAGTTACCTATAAACAACAAACAAAAGTATTTCCCAATCACTCATATGCTACATAATGACCAAAAACAAAACTCATGAGAAATGTGTTTGAACAAATGATTGTCAAAAGAAGGATTAATCCTTAACATTTCCATGTTCACAATGAACCAAATTCATAATTGACAATAACATATTAACAATGGAAGATCAACCATGAATTTTGAACGAAGGTTTTTCAAAAACAATTTTGGGTAAGCATTAACAATGCAATTATCAATTTGTTCATGGGTTCCTAACACATCCATCATTTAACCAAAAATATTTAGTCAAAATTCTGATTGTTCTACAAGTGGGTTTTAGTGAAATATCAAAGAATTCGAACCTAAGGAATCATAGTGAAATAACTATGTCAACCCATATTCCTTGCAAGGTTTTAATTCAATGTTGATTTTAAAAATCCCCAATTATGAAAATAAGAACCCTAGAACAAATTAGTTGAAATTGAATGAAAGAACTTACAATTAATTGATGTTGGAAGAGGGATGAGTGAAACCCACGATTTGGAATCAATTAATCTTGAGTGATTTGGTGTTTTTGAAGGTTTAACAATGGAGTTTTTTGTGAGAACCCGTCGCCTTCTATGGAGAAGAAAGGGAGGGTTGGTTTGAAATAGTATTTTTAATTAAAACCTGATTATTTTAGTCACCAAGTGGGACCGTGGTGCCTTATCGATAAGGAAGCGTGGTTAGCACCATGACAATTATGGATCCGCTGACAGTGGCATGTTTTTAACAAAGAAACACACGAAAATTTCAAAACCAAGTTTTTCTAAAATACTTAAAATATATTTTAAGCCATTTGGAAATCATTAGACCACTTCAATACTAGGTGATAATGCCAAAGTGAAGGATTACGAGTGGAATCGAGACTGAAAGAGATCGAAACGAAGAAACGACTACTCGTAGCAAAGAAGAAAAATAGAGATAATCCAATGGGAGTGAATCAAGACAAAGGTCAATTATCAAGAACCAAGTGAAAAACTTCAAGTAGCGGAAACAAAAAGCTTGTGTCATTTATAGTGGTTTAAGACGTGCCTTTCCAACGAAAGCTTAAACGGCTTTGGTAATGAACTCTATCAAGCAATTTTGTACAAAATAGATTAAGATCATTTTCAATAGTAGTCTTAATGCAATTTAAAACAATGAGCAAAATGTAGATTCACTTTCTCTCCCACATGATCGGACAATTATCATTGCTAGGGATTACAATGACAATATCCTTGGAATATTTCAATTCCAAATGTGTAATATCCTAATTATGATTTATAGAGTAGTTGGGTATCTCAAGGGATTAAACAATCATCCTAGAGATGAGATCAATTGCACACGTTACACATGATATAGGGCCTACTAACCATATGGGTGCAAACCATGGATATCATGCTTGATACTTTAAGCTACTACTAACTCACTCAACATCTCCGAAGTGAGTCAAGTATCCAAGCAATGAAGGTTTGAGAGGATATGAGAATAGAATCACAAACCACAAATAAATTTCAAGGCAAGGATACCAAGAACAACCATATAGTTAAGTAATGATCAAAATAATGATCAATAGGGCGTGTGGAAGGACGAGAACGTACCATAGCTGCAAAGAACACTCCAAGACTTCAAGGAGCTAATGCAAAGCCCAATCTTGACTAAAGTGACTACTAAGTCTTCAAGGACTAGTATCACTCTCATCCGTCTTGGCATCATCATTCATGATGTTGGGAATCAAAGAAGATGAGTCTTCTACAAGTGTAAGCAACTCAATCCACAATCACTAAAGTGATTAATCTTCATGAGTACCTACACAAAGCAAGATGCAAACCAATAGATACATTTCAAGGGTAATACTAAAATGTATAAGTACTACTAATCTAGATGAGATGCAATATTATTAATTAAAAGGCCTATTTTCAATAAAAAAAATTGTTTTGACCAAAGAGAAACTTTAGTGCAACGAAACCTTCTAATTTGAGGAGACAATGGATCAATCCAAATTTTAAAGTACAATATACTTCAAAGACCTTGTGTGACCATCGCTCTGATACCAATTGTAGAAACTAAAAAGGGGGGGGGGGGGGGGGGGGTTGAATAGTTTCTCTTCGGTTTATGTCCTAATAAAATTCCTTTCAATTAGGTTTGTCTCAAAACTACCTTTTACTTGAAAGCTAGTTGCATAATGATTAGGTTCAATTCTAATGCATTAACAATGATAAGTAATGTATGTGAATGATATGATAGTAAGAATAAGTAAGGAGTAAGGAAAGAAACGACCTAATAGAAAGACACCAAGATTTATAGTGGTTCGGCAACGAAGCTCTATCTTCGTTCCTACTCCACTCCCCGAGTACACCTTACTTGAGATTTCCACTATATCCACAAGCTCCCTTCTTGGCGGAGAAAACCTAACAACGTCACTTACATTATTTTCCGACACTAAGCTAAATGTCAAGACCTAATCTTAGCTAGGACTAATCTACACAACGTCGCCCACTTCACCATTTTATGACACAAGGCTAGATGTCGCGTTCTAATAGAAAAATAGAACCAATCTTCACAACGTTTCCTACTTCACCATTTAACGACACAAGGCTAGATGTCGAGTTTTAATCGAAAGGTAGAACCAATCTTTACAATGTTGCCTACTACACTATTTAACGACGCAAGGTTAGATGTCGAGTTCTAATCGAAGGGTAGAACCAATCTTCACAATTCTTCACTTTGAAGCTGAGTGAGAACTTTACTAGACACAACTACATCACTTTAGAGTTTAGTGAGAACTCACAAGACACAAACACATCACTTTATAGTTTAGTGAGAACTCACAAGACACAACCACGTCACTTTATAGTTTAGTGAGAACTCATAACTCCTCACTTTGAAGCTAAGTGAGAACTTTACAAGACACAACTACATCACTTTATAGTTTAGTGAGAACTCACAACTCATTCCTATTACAACTTAATAAAACACATACCCAAATATACACATGTAACTTGGATCTACACAACACAAATCCAAGTATACACATATACAATGTATTTACACAAGATTAGATCAATGTATTCACAAATACATTGGATCTACACAAGACTCAAATAAAACGAATGATGAACATGACTAGATCTTTAGGAAGGGATCTTCATCAAGGCTTCATCTTTAATCACATCATAAGTATGTGAGTGATCTTCTCTTTGGACAAGGTAAAAAAGGAGATCAAGGAGATAATCATAAGTAAACATACTTAACACATTAAGTGATCATTTACAAATGATTAGGAATTAGAAAGGAAAAGGATAGCAGAAAGAGTGTCCAAAAAGGGTTGTGGAAAATGCAGGTTTGATCCACTATTTATAGGAGACAAAGACCAACGGCTCTCTGAGCGTGGTGCCTTAATTATGCCTACGGTTCCTTATCACTAAGGATCCACATAGGCCTTAAGTAACCGTGCTCATAGACTTTGCTTGTTTTTGTCTTTTAGTGGGGAAGTAATATCTGAGGTAAGTTTTTACCTTCAAAGGATATTTCTATGGCATTTGGAATATGCCATATTCAAATTTACATTTTCCATTTTAATAAAATATTTTCTTAAAAAGAAAGTTTATTAAAAAATGTTTTGTCACATTTGATAAAATGTAAGTTTAGGATTAATCACTTTTATGATCACTAATCATGATTAAGATATGTTGGTACAATACTTAAATGATTATTACCTTGATGATAGTGTTTGTTAAATAATTCGTCTTGTGATTGTATTTGACGATAAATGTCTTTTTAATTTGTCGTGATCAAAACTAAGAAAAATTAGTTAACACTAATAATGTTTTTAGGTGTTGCTTTGCATAAACAGAGCTGTCTGACGCAACGTTAATAAGAGAGTTAGCAATAGGTGCATCACAGGAGGTGATAATAGCATCCTACCTAAACATGAGGATACTGTAACTTTCACAACGCCTTATCGATATTTCTCTCGATCTTCCCCGAACTCTGAAGGAAAAAGATGACGAATTGGCTTGTGCCAAGATGGAGTTAGCGATACTGAGGGGTCGCTAGTATAGACGCAGGCTCTATACAGTATCTTGAGGATGATAAAGTTTCGTTGTTAGAGTCTCTGAACCAAGTACGCCATCTGCGCAAGAAACATGAACAAGATAATCACTGGGCTATGGAGAAGCTTGAGGAAGGCGTTAGTGTTTTCGCAACGAACTGCGCTAATGTTGCTGCTAAGTGCCAACAAGATCTTGCTAAAAAAGAGAAAGTCCTGCGATGTTTAAACACCGATTTTGATTAGGAGTTATATCCACACATGTCAGCTGTATGCACGGAGAAGCACTGGTTGGTTAGATATGGTCTGCCCCTGGCTGCTAAAGGTGCGATAGACTCACCCAACGTATCTGGAGCCGCCTGGGATGTTCTAAACACTGCCTGAGTGCCGGGCCAAAGTATGGCTATGGAGCGCGACGTAAAAGAGGGTTTGTTGACTAAATCTTTAGGGGATGTGCTTTTTTTACAAACCACATGCTCAGGAACATTTTGAGACCGCATGTCAGGTATTGAAAGACTGCGACATCCCTTTCATCGATGTTGTTTAGAAAGACCAGGATCATCCTATTAGCGTTGTCATGGCGGGACTTGCTCTCGAGAAGCACTTTGAGGAGGGCGCAGAAAACGAGCCAGATTATTACGTCAAGCCAGACGTTTCCCAGCTAAGAATTCCTATCTATCCTGCTGGCGAAGGTACAATAAATATGGTTTCGCTGGAGCAGGTGTTGAAGCACCATGTCAGGCGCGTGCTTAAGAAGAACAAATCTCCTGCTAGGAGTGCTATAATTGGATTATGTCTGGCACACCTTAGTCGTTCTGATAGTGTGTAGGTAAGTCTGCCATCCATTGGGGTGCAGGTACGTGTGTTACAACATATGAAGGAGGTTGGGTAGACCATTGTGCGTCCCGAAACCCGATTCACTGGAAGTTGAAAAGATCCCTATTTGATGGAGACTTATTATAAGGAATGTATTGCTATCATGTATTTATTTGTAACCTTGCAATCCATTTGCATAATCTTTGTACAATTTGTAAATAAAGTTATATATTGCATAGTGCAAATATATTTTGAGTGTTGCCAGGTCTTTTTTACCCACGCCTGAAATTGTGCGCATAAGTGCCTACTTATGAGTACATTTAGTAAAGTGTAACTCGGAACTTATGGGTGATTTGAAAGTTCATTACGTGTGGCGTGTCACTACTACCATAAGTGATGTCATTGATTTTGATATGTTTGCTAGGCGCGCACACTGTGTCTTGTGCATGTCCATCATAGAATACGAGGAATGCCATACTTACTACAACATCTTATAGTAAGCTGCCTAACAAAAGGATGCCTGATCCGTCACCACTAGGGTTGCATCCCTCTTACGTGACAAGTTTAATTAGTAGGTTAAACTTATTCCTCTTATTTCACCTAGAAACGTTTATTGTACATGTACGTCGGGGGCCAAATATATTTTAAAATGTGAAAGACTTAATTCATACTTTTCATAATTGAATGAAAAAGGTATTTGAACTGCGAAACTAGCTAGGGACCGTATGCCTTTATTTATACTTTTGCAAGTGTTCAAAAAGAAAACATCTAAAGAGTAAACCCTGAAATACTGAAATGAAAAAATACATGGATCTCTATTAGGAGCTGACTACAGTTGAGAGAGTGACACACGTTGGTGATGCGATGACTTTAAAGATAATACTGCTTTAGTTCCTGGTTTTCCTCCACTTGCTCTGACTCATGTGTCGTCTGCCTAGATACCGACTACGCACGACTGTCTGTACTCACCATGCTTTGGCGGGGCATCCTCCAAACTTCCTTGCACGTTTCGGCACCCTGTACACCCCGCCTATTGTCGTCCCTACGTGCCTTTTTTGATTTGATGGTAACCACGTTTACCGGTGGAACAGAAACTCCTCTAGTTTCCTGTTGGTTATCAACTCGCAATGGGAGCATCGTCATTAAGCTGTGCGCAATGTTGCTTGCTATGCACAATGTTGCTTGCTGTTGCGACTAGAGAATGCAATGTATGCCCTTGAGTTGAAAGGATTCCTCCTTCATCCATGCGTGCCTCTGGTGTATTCCAAGGCATTGTGTGGGCGCGCACCCCATGGTTTGCACGCATCTGGCATTGGTGACATCGTATGACTCTTTTATGTGCGTCCCTATGCATGAAAGGCCAATAGTATCCCGAGCGAAGAACTTCATCTACCATGGCTATTGGACCTTGCTGGCATGCTTTCCTGTGTGTGGTTTCCATAACTATTCTCGCCCGATCTGGTCCCAAGTATTGTAGTTTCCTACCGTACGTTGATTTCTTGTGTAGAACCCTTTTATGACCCTGAACTGTCTTGCCAAGTAGTTGACAATCAGTGTCATCCATTTGAGTGATTTTTCCCTAGTAGCAGCAGGTGTTGATTGCTCAGGTATAGATTTGTGTAAGGTAAAATCAACGAGTATTTACCTAGGGGGATTTTCCATGTTTGTGGTTGATAGGCGATCCATGGCGGCTGACATTGTGCTACTCTCTTTTGAGACCTCCCATATAGCAAAGTTAATGAATTGTTCGGCCAAGGCTCGTATCTTTCTTGTGTGTACTGGATTATCGCGTTCCCTCACGGTTCGCATAACCCTACAACCCTTCTTGCCAGTAAGGGCTTGTATACATAAGCCACCAAATTGGTTACACCCATTCTCAATGTTAACCTTAGTCTAGCTATTAGGGCTTCATGATCCGCTTTGCTACTCGTAGCGTTGAATTCAAACGCAATGCGTGAGTGGTTTGTACCTCTACATGGTTCGTAAGGATGATACCTACATCTGGCCCTCCCCTGCGCGTAAAGCCCGTCGAGAGCAAGGCCCATGGGAGACTTGTTGATGATCTCTCACCCCTGAAGATGTTATATTTTACTGGTATTACTTGGTAACTTTCTGAGCTATTCCTTCTTCTTGTTACGTACGAACTTGATTCTGTGTTGCGTTTGTCTTGTCCTAGAGTCTTCCTTTTCCTACTTTGGGTAGGGATGTTGTTGCTTTCTTCGATTGTATCTATGTTACGGATGGTAACAATTCCGTTTTGCACTGGAAATTCAAGCATACCATGGACTGTAGAGGGTACAGCACCCAGCGTTAAGAGTGCTGCCTGTCAGATGATGCCGTTGTACGATGATTGGGATCGTACTACCATAAAGTCCATCCACACAGTTGTCGAGTGATCCATGCTTCCTATCGTAACTGGTGTGCAGAGATGACCTAATGGTCGAGTTTTGTCACCATTGAATCCTTTGAGCACGAACGAGGTTTCCTTTAACTCATTCTTTACCTCCATAGGCAACTGTGCGAAGCAATGCTCATTCAGTATGTTTGCTACGGATCCCCCATCGACACACATGTCATGTATGACATGATTTCCTAGTGTGATGCTGAACGACAACGATCCTATCGTATAGTCCATATCAGTAAGAGCAGGAAATGATATCTCCTTATCATGCGCAAATTCTTGTATCGTTCTTCTCTACACACGCGACTCGCCCCTTTGTACCATGTAAATGGTTATGGGTTTTTCCTTCTGTCTTTTGGTTTCACTTTTCTTTGCATCCACACCATTTCTCTAGTCCCGTATGAGGTGATTCAGTTTACCGTCCTTGACAAGGCTCTCGATGTGCCTTTTCAGTTAGATACACTCATCAGTAGCATGGCCCTTATCATTGTATTACTCACAGTGCTTGCTGTTGTCCCTCTTGTCTACCAGACCGGTCATCGGACTGGGTTTTGGGAAATTCCCGCCTTCATATAGGAATATTTCCCTAGACGTTTTTTGTAGCGAAGTGAACTTGTTATTGTTATTGCGCCCAGGCTTCGTTGTGCTGCGGAAGTCTAAGTTACAACTAATGTTCTGTCCGTATGGCTGCTTCTTCGATCGATCTTGGAATTTGTAATTTGAGGTCGCCTGGCGGTTGTCTGCTGTTGCAGCCTCTCCTTGTATAAACGCTCGGACCCTCTTCATCACTTTGTCAAAAGTTTCTAGGGTCCTGTCGTTTGTTTTCTTATTAATCCGGGTTGGTAATGCCTACAAGGAACCCTGAGATTTTCAGGATCTTTGGGCATTCCTTAATCTGGTTACACTCGAATTTAAAACGCTCCATAAAATCTTCCAAACTTTCATTGTGCCTCTGATTGACTATTGCGAGTGAAACATGACTCTTGTCGCACTTCTTTTGTTGGACATAGTTCCTTCTGAATGCTCTTCTTAGTTCTTCGAAACCGCTGATGCTTCTTCGTGGTAGTCGATCGAACCAGTTTCTGGCGTTCCCAATTAGGGTTGAATTGAATATGTGGCACCAGACCGCTTCTGGCCATTGTTCTATCCCTGGCTGGGATTCAAACACCTTTAGGTGATCATCCGGGTCTGCTGTTTCGTCGTAGGTTTTGACGTTGGACGACATTCGTCTCATCTTGTTATCTTTAAACATGGATATGTGTTTCGAAAACGCGCTTCCTCTATCGCGACGCCATGGGAGAGACCACTCTTCCTCACTGCGCATTCTTGGTTGTTTGGGCGTTTTACGACATTTCTTGTCGTGGTCCGAGGATTCGGAGGTCTCCGAGGATAAAGAAACAATCCTCCTACGTCACGGATGATGATCGCTGGGATCAGACTCTGATGAGTTTTCACTCGAGATAGTTTCTCGTCGAGTTTTTCTGGTACTTTTGTTTCCTTCGTGCATGTAAGATTCTGGGGAAGAGCTTCTTTCTAATGACCCAATATTTTGAGGACACTTCATCGACGCGGGTATGGCTCGGCCGACGCGTTGGTTTTCCTTGGGTTAGGTCCTAACCTGTCTTTCATGTTCGTATGTCGCCTGTTGTTTGCTGGTGTGAGAAAATCATCCTCCTCTCTCGAGCTATCAAAATCGTATGAAGATAGTACGCCTTCGGTGAGTGGCGCGTCAGGGTGAGGTGTCGACATGTATAGTTCCCTTTCTCTTCTCCTTTTCCTTCTGTCTTTTTAGAGTTCCTTCTTAGAATTCGACCCTTCCATAGCCTTAAGCTCTCTATCGAAATCTAGGCTGATCCTCAAGTCTCTTGTCGGGTTTGACTTCATTTGTGCCTTCATGAGTGGCACCAGAGCTACGGAGTTCTTTGCAAAGTATTGTCTCATGTCTTGGTCAGGTTCAGGAGGAGTTTTTATTGTGGTTTGTAGTGTTAGCTCAGTCCTTGTGTTGGATGCCTCGCTAAGCGATATAGCAGGGGTTTCACGCGAGGATGATGCATCTCCTGCCGCCTGTAGGATGGGGGTGAAGAGTGAGGGAGCAGGCACTTGTGGTCCCTTTCCTCCCAATCCCCATCCCGGATTGTTGAGTGATTCAAGTCCCAAGGGTGGCCCTTGTGGCTTCTTAGGTCCGCCCTTTGTACGGATGGGTTTGCGTCGCCTTTGTTCATTACTCAGGGTTTACTGTAGGATCCCACGAATGGTGCTAACTTGTTGATACAAAAGTTGGATGGACCGACCTAGACCCGAATTAGGCTTAATTCGGGGTCTTGTGGACTCCGGCTCTTGCACCAAGGGAATCTTGTTTAAAGACCATGCACACTAAATAACATACACCGTTAGGATTACCGTTGGCGCTTGTCCCACGATTAGACTCCAGCGTGAGAGTAAGTAATCGCTTTGAGTATATGTGAGGGTTTTTAGAGTATTGTGTATCGTACCTTTGTGGAACCTCGAGGATTCCTTTTATACCCGAGAGAGTCTGGCTGGGCTCTCCTACTCTTGCGACCTAAGAAAGAGATAATAACTTAAAATAGCTTTATCCTTATCACATAACTAAGGTAAGTGTATATCTCTTTTCCTTAGGCGAATATAATCAAAGGATATATTATATTATGTATTATTTTGTCGCAGTGCAACAAGGACACGGCTAAGTAATAAGCCATTGTGAGATAGCGGCTTACCGGGCCACCTAGGCCTTGCGCACGCTATGAAATAATGATCCATAACCAATGGATACAGGTAGTACCCGTGGGTCGGGTTATACAACCCGAATAGTGACTATACGTCATCAGGCAGCAATAAACATAGTGTCAATAAACATATCCGGGAAGCATACCAAAAACACTTGTATTCCAGTTTAGCATATATATCCCCTTCACGGGTTTTCAAATCATTTACAAATTAGGCCTAGTGAGGCTATGAACTCACCTTATGTCCATAGAGTTTGAGCTGCAGTCAGAAATATTTCATTCATATAGAACAACTTGGTCTCACAAACAACAACTTGATCTCACACAAACCTAGATTAACACATTTTGTATAGTATCAAGTCTTTGATCTTGAGTTTAATAATTTTATGTATTAATTATGTATTCTTTGATTTATAATTTGTTGTAATTATAGCATCATTATTCGGGCCATCATACTCAAAAGCCATTCTATAAATGTTTGAGGAGCGAGGGCACTTTAAATCGTAAACCCAACCACTCTGTCAGAACGTAATATCGAGATGGAACATCTTTGTACAAAGTTCCCTACTAACATGATATTTTTATTACTCTCTTCAAATGATAATATAATATATACGTTATATCCTTTAGTTTCAAAGTTTGCTAGAATGATCCTTTCAGTTTAAGTTTAGCTTAATTACACTTTTAACCCTTAAAGTATATAGTTTAAGTATTTATAATTCCAACCTTCAAATATTAACCTCAAGGTTTCGAACTTAATAATATTAATCCTTATGGTTTTAACTTTAGTAAAATGACACTTTTGGCACAAAATGTTTATAGTTTCAAAAATAATAGTTTTAGTCCCTATACTTGCTTAAAATTACATAACAACCTCAGCTTTGTACCAAATGATATAGGAACTTGAAACAAAGTTTATAAACATATTTACAATCATAATAACATTATTTTTCCAGATTTATAGCTTTTGAAATGGATTTTAACTCATTATTTCATGTAAATTACAAAACTATGATTTACATCTTTAGCTTATAACTTCTATTTTAAATCATTATATGAACTAAGACCTTTTGGAATAGCTTATTTAGATTATAAATAAGATTATTAAAGACTTAAAAGATAAAAATAAATTATTGAACAAGGTGTATACTTACAAACAAGAAAATCAGAATTCTAAGGCTCCTAGTGGGGCATATGGACAATATCTTCTTCACAACTCTTCAAGAACTATTAGAACTTCTTCTAAAGCTTGCTACTGATCTTAGGGACTTCTTAGGTATTCAATGGTGGTATAGGAACATAATGTATAGGTGTATAGAAGTGAAAGTGAGGGATGAATAAAATATGAAGCATAAGGTCTCTATTTATACTTTGTTCAACCCTTAGCCTCTAAGTTAAGCCTAGAAACATGTAAGAATAGTAGTAAGGTGACTATGGAATGCTATGGACCTAAGGAGGTATAGGAATGACTCATGGAAGCTAGTAAATAATATCTATGGTTTTTGGCTAGAATTAATACACGGCAAGAATAAGATAGAAACAAGGATGTGTCATCTACAAGTAGCTTATAAATCTACTTGAAAATATCTCAAAAGTATCTATATGATCTTATCCTAAGTTTGAATTTGGGAGGGAAAGGTTTTTGAATGGTTTTTGGACGGAAAAACCTAGTCGGATAGGAAACTAGGGCTTGTAACTTTGTAATTCTTGTAATTAAGGGTTTAGGAATGTGATTAGTGATGGATTAGGGTATAATTATGGTTTACACATTGTAATTAAGAATTTTAGATCCTTGGTTTTAAGTTTAACAATGGTTTGAAGTGAAATTAGGAAGAAAACCTAGCCGGATTAGTGTTTCTAGTTATCTAGGGTTCAATTTTTGTTAAAGCCAATATTCTTGATTTAGCTACTGATGTAAACTCAATTTATACATCCTACATTGTTCTTAATGTGTCCATGAAGTCTCTACACTTGTTTTACTAAGTTATTCTAAGTAAAAATGTCTAAAGTGTGAAAATACCTATTTTGACCTATTTTATAAGTCATGCATTGAAATGTTGTACATTGTGCATTAGGTTACTTGTTCATTGTCTTATGATATAACTTAAATGTAATGCTATTGAATTTTGGAAACCTGTTGATTTAATGTTTTTGTGTGTGCTCTTTGAATTGTTGTTCGTACTCGATTCAATTCGTATTGATCACGGTTTAGGGTGGAATTATTGATGTTGGTCACTAAAAGGGGGAGCTTGATTATCTAAGTCTACAAATAACATAAACCTAAGAGCTATTAAAATTAAAGAAGAATGTCTAACCTTGATTGCTTATCCAGAGTGAATGCTGCACAGTAGATTAAAGTAAAAAGAACTAAAGGTAATTATCTATTTTAAAACAAAGTGTAAATGTAAATGTCATTGAGTAAAAATAAAAGCTTTAAAAGTTAAACTAAAAATTAAGACTTAAAAGATAAATGACGAAAAATTACAACTTTAAAAGTAAATTTGAAAACTTAAAACTTTATAAAAATGCAAACTTGAAATTTATAATAAGGAAAAACAATTAAAACAATTAAAATAGTACTTAAGGAAAATGGCGGGAAAATTAAAATTTTGAAAGTTTATAAGTAAAACATGAAACCAAAAACCAAACCTAAGTCGGAATGTGCGTATAAAACCTAATCCGAAATCCAGATCATACACACAATTCGGAATCCATCATCCTCTCCTAGTTCGGAATAATGACCCTTGAAGTAATCCGGAATGCCTCTCTTTAATCTAATTCGGAATGCAGTTGTATGGACGTAATCCGGAATCCGTGCTCAGCACATAATTCGGAATAGGGGTCTATGAGGTAATCTAGAATACAATCTTGATCTAATTCGGGATCGGTGTTTTTGACGTAATTAGGGAAACAGGTTGACAACCTAATTCAAAATGAAGAATCCAACACACAAGTCGGAATGTAAATTTGTGACTTAATCCGGAATGCTGCTTCCTGACCTAATTCGGAATCCGCAAGTGATGACCTAATCCGGAATATGACTTTCTGATGTACTTCGGAATCCCTAATCCTAATGTAATCCGGAATCAAGGATTAAGAACCTAATTCGGAATCCTCCTTTCTTACCCAAGTCAGAATGTAGATGCTTGATATAATTTGGGAAATGTAGAACTCGTTTTTGAGGGAAAGTATTAGGCTAAGTCGGAATAAAGTGTACTGTAGTTAATTCGGGATACTGGGGTTTGTATATAAGTCGGGATAATGTGATTTAGTATATAGTTCGGAATAAAAGGGTTTTGAGAATCCGAACTTAACCAAAATAAGCAAAACTCAAATAAGCACTTACCAAAACTTTAACCAAATCATCTTTTAGAAAAAGCTAATAAGACATAATTTAAAAACTTTTAAAAACACTAAATAATCAAAATATTTAAGATCACTTTTTATGAAAATATTAATCTACCAAAATCAACTTATTTAAAACTAACAAACATAAAAATTAAGCAATAAGCACAATAATCTAAAAACCTTAACCACACCAATTCAATAAGCACAATCCAATAAGCCAACCAATCACACAATCAACAAGATGAAATCAACTATATGATTAATTAAGCAATTCAATAGATTATGATTAAGAAAGATAGAATGAGAATTTATTAAAAAGCTTGATTATATTAAAGATTAAGAATCAAAGTTACGAGATTAAGATGAAGGTTTAATAAGCTTGAAAGAAAAGCTAGAGAGAAAAATAAAAACACACTAATTACCTATTAAAAAAAATAAAGACTCACTCTTCTAATGACACATTAGAAGACTATATATAGGGGAAAGGGAAGGTGTTTGTTTCTTCCTCTTTTCTTCTTGTCTTCTCGTCTTTCTCGACTTTGTCTCGGGTTTAGTCGAATGATAACTTGAACTTGTCTTCTAATTTTCTTCTTTTAGTAGACTTGATTCTTCGACTTCGTTAAACTTCCGTCTTTAGACTTTTTCTTCAATAAATCTTCAGAATAGGCCTTCGACTTCCGTTCTTCTTGCACTTTTGATCTTTTGACTTCGTCTTTTGTCTTTTTCTTCGATAAAAGCCCGTGAAAGCCCGTGTTTTCTTCCTTTTTCACATTTTTGTCCTAAAACACAATAAAAACACAAACCACGCATAATTCCGCCTTTTACGACATTAAATACACGTTTTGGTCTTGTTTATATTAGAAATAAGTGGTAAAAGGATAAGTGTTTTCACACTTATTACCTGTCCTAAAAGACTATGCATTGATTTTAAGTGAAATGGGTAATATATGGGTTTTTTGGTCATTATGCCTAACTGAATTGTACCTTGGGTTGTTTGTGTTTATATCATTGTCTTGGCTTATTCTAGGGGTTATACATTGAGGATACGGTTTCTAAAGATTCTACACACTTAGTTTAACAAGTTTCATAGGTTAATGATATCCTAGGAGGTAATAGGTTTAATTAGAATTCCATGCTTTAAAACCTTGTACTTTGTGCATTAATTATGTATACATTAACTTAAAGTAAAAATATAGTCTTAGTATGATACTTAGTTGAGTTTTATAATAGGTTGCAACATTGTGATATGGTTTCTAAGTGGTGATCTAGACAATTATGTACATTTACTAGTACTTAGCTTTAAATGGTTTGTACTTAGTATTCTAAGATGAAATTATACTTATAAATGATAGTTTATAACTTGTTCATAATCCTTGATTACTTATTCATAGATGTTATACATTCATACTTCACAAATCATGAGTTTACAACTCATTTACAAGGTTTCTAGAGTTTCTAAGGGAATTTAGGGCATCATAGTTATATTTGAGATGTTCTTATTCATAATATTCTTATTAGATTACTTTTAGAACTTAGACTTGATATATACATTGTGTTTGCAACATGTAGGAATATGTTGATATGATACTTTAGGTTGTGAGAATCCATTCATCTTACAAAATAAGGTACAAAAGTAAAACTTTCCAGTCAAATTTTCATATTCATACAATCATAGCACATAACACATATGTGAAATTTGAGGATCACAACATATCTACACGAGTTTGCTTCTGACGGGAGAGAATGTCATACCCCTAAACTCAGCGTAGCGGAAGACTGGTGCCCGCGCAATGCGGTGGTAAATACTTGATTACGACTTTTAAAGGGAAAAAATATATGTTGTTCTTTTGCAATTTATACTTATGGTTTGGTTAAATTAAACGTTCGGTTTTACTTTTTGAAAACACACTTGTCGTTCTTATGAAAAGTTTATAAGTGTGCATTTGGTCCTTTGCAAAAGTTAACTTCCGTGTTTTTATTTTTTACTTAATGAGCCTTGTACTAACAAATACATATCTAGCCATGTCGAGCTTTATGTTTTTTACATCCTACATATTTAATGGGTTTGAGAGTAGAAGACATATAAAAAAAAGTCTCTCCTCAACTAGACAAAATAAAGGCAATAATATCACATCATTGTGACAAAATATACCCCTTAGTTTTTGGCACCAAAATTTCCCTCCATTGACAGTATATACGCACTTTCTTTTTTCCCTTAATTCTATATTTTCCCTCTATTTTACAGTATACATACTTTCTTTTTTCCCTCATTTGTTCTTTCTATAAGACTGTCTTTTCCCTTCACCCTATCTATACTCTATTACAATTTCTAGGTACGAAAGATAATAGTAAATCAAAAAGAAATCTGGAAGACAACGTTAACTCATGTAAACTGAAAAGAAGCAGAGCTAGCTGGAAACCCATTAGCGTAGTCAAAACATTTCTTGAGGCAAGTCTACACGAGCTCGCTTCTGACGGGATAGAATGGTACAACCACAAATTCAGGGAAGCAGAAGACTGGTGCCCGCGCAATGCGGCGGTAAATACTTGATTACGATTTTTGGCTAAATTAAACGTTCGATTTTATTTTCCGAAAATACACTCGTCGTTCTTATGAAAAGTTTATATGTGTGCATTTGGTCCTTTGCAAAAGTTAACTTCGGTGTTATTTATTTTTTACTTAATGAGCCTTATACTAACAAATACATATCCAGCCATGTTGAGCTTTATGTTTTTTACATCCTAAATCTTTAATGAGGTTGAGAGTAAAAGACATAAAAAAGTCTCTTTCCTCAACTAGACACAACAAAGGCAATAATATCACATCATTGTGACAAATATACCCTTTAGTTTTTATAGAAAATTACGGGCATGGCCCTCTTGGGTTCTTATTGTCTTGCAGAGACCCGTTTTTTTTCTTAAATTTCAAAAATGTACTTTTTTCCGCGCGTAGTTTCAAGCGGACAACCAACCTAACACGTGTCAACATCAGATTAAATAAAAAAAGGTTTGGTCGGGCCTCATTGAAAGCGAACATCCCGTAATCTCACAATTCATTCATTATACATGGGCCCTACAAATGGTATCTTTCAAAACTAACCTTAAACTTTCTTATAGTTACAAGTTTTTTAATACTAAAACTTTATTCGTTCAATATTTAGTAAATATTTATCGAATTCGTTGAAAATAGTACCATTGGGAAGAGCTCTAAATTGCAAACAAAACGAGCCAAATATTGATATGCTTTTGACATACGCACAATTTTATAAAACTTGTTAAAGTTTGATATACATATATATGCTTACGTTTTTGAATTTATATGTTCGCGTTTTATATTTTCTATGTAATATTTTTAAGTTATGAATTAACGTTTTAGCTTTATATAATAAAAAGTTGCGTTTATATAAAACTAAATCTTTTTGTTAAACGCCAAGGTTTATATATAAAAGTTGATGTTTAAATAAACCTTGACGTTTAACAAAAAGATTTAGCTTTATATAAACGCAACTTTTTATTATATAAAGCTAAAACTTTAATTCATTAATTAAAAGTATTACATAGAAAATATAAAACACGAACGTACGAATTAATAAACGTTAACATATATATGTATATCAAACATTAACAATATTTATAAAATTGTGCGTACGTCAGAAGCATAGCAATATTGGGCTCGTTTTTCGCAATGATATTATTTTATTAACAAAGTCGATAAATATTTGCTAAATATTGAACGAATAAAGTTTTATATATAAAAAACTTGTAACTATAAGAAAGTTTAAGGTTAGTTTTGAAAGATTTCATTTGTGGGGCCCACGTAAAATGAATGAAATGTGAGATTGTGGGATGTTCACTTTCAATGAGGCGCGACCAAACTTTTTTTTATTTAATCTGGTGCTGACACGTGTTAGGTTGGTTGTCCGCTTGAAACTAGGCACGGAAAAAGGTACATTTTCAAAATTTAAGAAAAAACGGGTCTTTGCAAGACAAAAAGAACCCAAAAGGGTCATGCTCGTAATTTTGTCTAGTTTTTTGGCCCCAAAATTTCCATCCATTACAAATTTTCCTTCCATTGACAATATATACGCACTTTCTTTTTCCCTCCATTCTAGATTTTCCCTACATTTTACAATATACATACTTTATTTCCCTCCTTCACTTTTTCTATAAGACTATCTTTTTCCCCTCACATTTTACAATATATACGTATGTAAGATAATGGTAATGGTAAATATATACGTATGTAAGATAATGGTAAATAAAAGAGAAACCTGGAAGAAAATGATAACTCATTTTACAATATATACGTATGTAAGATAATGGTAAATAAAAGAGAAACCTGGAAGAAAATGATAACTCATATAAAGCGAAAAACAAAGCTAGCTGGAAACCCATTAGTGTAGTCAAAACATTTCTTGAGGCATGTCTACACGAGCTTGCTTTTGACGGGAGAGAATGTCACACCCCCAAATTCCCCGGAGCGGAAGACTGGTGCCCACGCAATGCAGCGATAAATACTTGATTACGATTTTTAAAGCAAAAAATATATTTTGCTCTTTGGAAATTTATACTTATGGTTTGGTTAAATTAAACCTTCGTTTTTATTTTTCTAAAATACACTCATCGTTCTTAAGAAAAGTTTATAAATGTGCATTTGGTCCTTTGCAAAAGTTAACTTCGGTGTTGTTTATTTTCTACTTAATAAGCCTTATACTAAAAAATACATATCCAGCCATGTTAATCTTTATGTCTCTTTTACATCCTATATCTTTAATGAGTTTGAGAATAAAAGATATAAAAAAGTCTCTCTCCACAGCGATACACAATAAAGGCAATAATATCACATCATTGTGACAAATATACCCTTTAGTTTTGGGCGCCAACATTTCCTCCAATAAAAGTGTGTACAAACTTTCTTTTTTCCCCTCATTCCAAATTTTCCCTCCATTTTACAGTATATGTAACACCCCATTTTGATAAATGGAATGTCACGCGTAATTATGGCGTGTCATCAAAGCATGCAAGGTAAATGTACTAAAACATACATGACCATAGGGAAAACCGGAATCAAACATCGGTTCCCAAACATAAGCCCAAAACATAATAAAGCAAAAGAAATGAATGAAAGACTACACAAGCATAAATATATGAAGGCAAAAGGAACAGAAGTCTCTAGCAGCTTCCATCCTATGCACGTCCTCCAAATGCTCGAGTCTTTCCCTAGGGTACCTGCCGTTTTGGGACATGGAAAGGAAAGTAACGGCTGAGCAAAATGCTCAGTGCACGGATATAGACATAGTATGAATGACTAAAACATAATAAAGACTTAATAGTAGCGGAATTGTATAAGTCCTAGAAAACCTGGAACATGTTCATAAAACTGGTTTTATAGTTTGAAAAGCCTTATGTTTATCTTATGAAAACTGTTTAACATATTTTACCATTAGCCAATATAGGTCATGAAAATCCACCGTGCATGAATACTTGGAGGGGTGACCTCATCATGCAAATTAGAGGGGCTGCCTCTAATTTAATATACTAGTTTTTGGGTAGGAGGGATCAGCTCCTTGTGAAGGATGCAAGGAACACACCACATTCACCATGAAATCCTGACTAAAACATATAACTAGGATGCACCCATACGCCCACATGATAAATATAATATAAATGGCCAAAAGCTGAAGGGACGCCACGAGCAATCACTCCGCCGTGGTGAAGTCATAACATCAGTGCCTTTAATGTTATGGTTATGGTACCTCCATAACTAGGTGAAACTGGTCATGCATGTATATGGCTATAGGTAATTTTAACTAAACATAAGCAATCAAACACGTAACTTATACTACGGGAAAACAGTTGGCTGCATACGGGGAATCCTAATAAGGAAAGAATGTCCATACTGAAAGGACGGGAATCCGTACCTTATGTCCAGTGAACGAAGAAGATGAACTGAGAGAAATCCTACTTCCGTATCACTAGTGCTACATAAATACATACATGAATAAGTATCTGCTTACTAAATACGTAGCTGGTTTTATGTCATGTCTTAGCTTATTTTATATGTTCTTACCATGTTTTACTGTTTTTAAGCCTTAAACCGTGTTTATCTTATATTCTGTTTAATCTGATTAAGTATTTCTAGTATTTCATGTGTTATTATACTTACTGTGTAATAATAAGTAACTTTCCAAAAATAGCAGGTTTCCTAAAATAGAAAGTTTCCAAAAATAGAAAGTTTCCAAAAAAAGAAAGTTTCCAAAAATAGATTTACTGCTTAAAATAGATAAGTTTCTAAAAATAGAAAGTTTCCATAAATAGATCAGCTGCCTTAATTAAATAAGTTTCCATAAATAGAAATAAGCTGGTGAAATAAGCTAAGTATATAAGCCTAAGTGTTTTCATGATTATTTTCTAGGTCATATGATATAATGTATAGTTTAATAATTATTTCATGTTATTAAATTAAACTATAGGTTAAAATATTTAATTAAAGTATAACATGTTTTTAATTAAATAAAGTTAAATACTTAGGTTAAAACATGTATTATTATATATTAATAATATAACCTAAGTCATGTTAATTAATTAATTATAGTCATGGTTTTTAAATTATTAATTAATTATAAGTCTAAAATATAAAATACTTAGGTTAATTAATTTCATGATTATAATAATTAAAATAACCTAGTCATGTTATTAAATTAATCATATCATTTTATTAATTTAATTTTTAACATAAGATCATAAACATAAAAAAACTAAACATACACCATGAACCGGATCTAGAATCAAAACCTTGAACCAGACATGAAATCGACACCGTACCCTGAACCAAATCGGGGTACCCCGTGTCTTGAGGCTGCCGTGGGACCCACATACACCAACCGAGACCATATATGGTCTTGGTGGTGGTCGGTTGGCCAAACCGAAACCCCTTTAGGTTCGGTGTAGGCCTGCGGCCAAAAACAAACACCCCTTAAACATACTTTTGATTTTATTAAACCCCCAAATCATGTTAGATCCATGTTTATTATTAGGTTTTTGTAAAAACATAACATGTTCTTGATTTATTAAAAGATCAAATCAAAAGAAAAAGTTTAAAAAGGATTTACCGAATTCGTGGATCAAAAGGACGAAGAACAAACACGATCACCAACTAATAATCCAAGATCCAAGATCAACAACCACCTCCTTGTGGTGTTCTTAGGGTGGCGGCACAAAAAGAAAAGGGAAGGAGGAGGAGGATTTTAGGTTTCTGTAAAATTCTTCTGTAGAAAAAAAAATGAGTAGTGTAATTTTCCTTAACCTCCTTTTAGTAAAAATTGATGGGCTAAGCCCATCCTCCCTCCTTAATTTCGTGGTAATGGGGCCCACAAGGGGTAACCCGAATGTTTTCCGTGTCTAATTAATAAGTGTGTTCTCGTGTTCGTGTTTTACGTGTTTGTTCGTGTTTATTTGTGTTCGCGTTTTGTGTGTTCTCGTTAAATAATTACCGTGACCTAATATATTTATTTACGCTCGTAATAAATATATATATAATTAATAATAGTTCGTGATTTAATTACGTTCGTGATTTCATGATCGCATGTTCGTGATTAATTATTGTCAAATAATTATTGCGTGTTCGTGCGTAGTAAATACTTATCGTGTACTAACACGTACGTAATACGTAATATCCTAACACGTAAACGTAATCGTACTATAAAAGGAAAGTTTTAATCTAGTACGTACGATCTTAAGGGTACTATTCATGGTAAAAGCATGCGGGTTTTACAACTCTTCCCCCCTAAAAGAATAATTCGTCCCCGAATTATAGATAACGCAACTACAAGCGAAACATACCCGAATCAGACTAGAAAGGTATGCAAAATAACGGAAATGAAGGTGACATAGTAGAAGGGAACGTGGAACGTGACATGTCTTGAAAAGACATGGAACGTGACGTGACTGAAAGGACATATCCAATCGATAAGAGAAAAACGGATAAGAAGTCCGGATGAACTTGTTCATTTCCAAGTGGCTTCCCTCTTGGAACGGTTCCTTCATAAGATCTTGACACGAATGATAAGTCTTGGTCCTCCTGACCTTGACTTGGAATACGAAGAAGTTCTTGGTTATCAACGTAAGGTAGATCCCCTAAATTCGATCGAGGGAATAAGAATTAATCGTGTAAGAGTAACTGAAACGTTACGATGCAAGACAATCTGACTTAACTGATAATTAGAAACGATGCGCGAGACACAAAGAAACGTAGTACTTGAAAATTTTTGAACGTGATACGTGAAAATTTTTGAACGTGCTATGTGGAGATATGGCGAGTGTAGTATGAGTAAACATATCGTGATCCATGATACGTGTAACATATCTTGATCATGATATGAGGAACGTGGAATGAACATGACATGTGAAACATATCGTGATCATAGAATACGATGGCGGTAACGCCAAACGCTACAAGGTGAGACGTGGAATATGACGTGAAACGTCTATCTGATGATGGAGAGTTATACTAAACTTGGGTCTGGTCTCTCAAGTTCTTGCAAAACTTCCCAGAACGAAATGAACATAAAATCGTAAGTTAAGATACCATCATGAATGTGAATGGTGTCATGAACGCGAGCGCGAAAACAAGTTGTGAAATTAGAACAAGGACGTGGACGTAAACAAGGAGCACAAATGCGAACCTTTGCCCGTCCCTATAACTGAGGGATTACCAAGTGATCGGATGAGCCTTGGCGTGGAATGTGTCCGATCAATCCGTTGATTCTGAAATCCGTACGGATGTAAGGATTTTGCAGACTTGATCAAACTGTTGGTAATAACACAGATAGCATCTTGCTTTTTCTGAGTTTGCTTTAATCTGGTAACCAAAATCCGTGGAGATCTTGTCCCATTTCAATTCACAATTTCAGATGATGAAAACGTCCCAGTTTGTTGGTGTCCTATCTTAACCTGTTGGTATGTCAGGTACTTAGATATGAACATAACTGTATCTTGCTTCGTAGGACTTGATACATAGGAGGTTGCGAAATTCTGAGTTTCTGAATCTAGACATCTCCTAGCGTAGGATTTTCTATAACACCTAATGTAGTGTAGGGTTCTCTCCTTTACGCATAAGCCGAGTCATGGTAAGATTAACCATGCAAATTCATGTGATCCAGCGTGTCACTTTAATCAAACAGAATTGATATTGGAAAAATTTCCAGGGTGAAATTTCTCTTGTCATAGAATTTGCAACATAGTGCAGATATGGTCTTCCTGTTCTTCTTCTAGGCTTAAAGGAAATCAGGTTATCCTCAATGAAAACACTGATGAATTTGCTTATGAGTTCATGGAAACTCAATTTATTAAGTCCATAATGCTGTTGGAGCATTGATGAGACTAATTCAAAATCATAAATCTAGCATGACCGAGTCGTGCATGAATAGCAGTCATGGACATGTCCTGCTCTTTCACCCGTCACTATTGGCAGCATGATCATGAATTCGATCTTGGAAAAGTGATTAACACTATAAGGTTGATTGGACATGTTGGCAATACGTGGAGGAGAA
Source organism: Glebionis coronaria (assembly GCA_025667525.1). NCBI lineage: Eukaryota > Viridiplantae > Streptophyta > Magnoliopsida > Asterales > Asteraceae > Glebionis > Glebionis coronaria. The sequence goes on along the minus strand of CM046878.1, from coordinate 455,968,852 downwards.
TAACGGTCATGAATGGTGATTTGTTTAAAAAATCGACCGGTAGTCGACACATAATCTTATGTTACCGTCCTTCTCCTTGAAGGTTCTTCTGGAGTGTAAGGGACAATTTTGGAACAATCCGTTGGTTATGTGTACAAAGACTTCAGTAGCCGTGTCTTACTGACAGCTAGAAAGTTTAGCAATCATGGCTAACAAAGCACGTGCTTGGAAAGCATAGATAATTTGTACAGATTTTCCTAATGGAAAATCAAGCTGAATGTATTCAGGAGCCTGAACACTACTGTACAAAATTATGAAGCGTAGCATGGTGTGCTGTTCATAGTCCATAATTAGGATAAAATTCATCTCGTGTCTGTCAGAGGAAATGCGTTAGCAGCTTGGATCTCATCATTAAACTGAAGGAAAACCTTCGTATGCGTGGGAATACGAAAGGCGTCCTTCATGGTCATGAATATATGAACTATGGTGAAAGAAATGAAAGTGACATCGGCAAAAGAAATGAAAGTGACATCGGCAACATGACAGTTCTCACTGATGCGCTGATAATGGTATTGAACTTCTTGTGGTCTGATTAATACATGGCACAACAAAATAGATATACCCTTGGAGGGTACCCTGAATTTCTTGGAAATGTTCCATAGTTGGACGTGAGTCATGTGTCTTGACTCGTTTCTTGGAACTATAAGCATGACATATGTCTTGACTGGTGTCTTGACATGTGTCTTCAGGAGGTATACGTGAGACATGTGTCTTGACTGATGTCTTGACATGTGTCTTCAGAAAGTATACGTGAGACATGTGTCTTGACTGATGTCTTGACATGTGTCTCGAGATGTGAAACAAATATAACCACAATATAAGGTTATTATGCCAGAATTGGCGGATCGGTTGGACTACTAATCCTTGTATTTCTGATCACGTCCGTGGCCAGAGTTTTGGTTGCGATTTCTAGGATAGTTGCTGTCATAGTAGTGGTTACTATCGTCCTGTCTGTCAGTTCCATGATGGTCATTCTCATGACCGTGATTCATGTAACTATTCAGCTGAGTGGCCGGCTGGTACCAGTTTGCACTCATATGGCTGAAATGACAGCCGAATGACGTGTGGCATGTAACTAAGAATTAGGGACAATGATTGATGGGAATCGTCTGATGGTGAAGCAACTTCTCATCAAATTGCTTTGCTCCGACGCCTTTGTCTTCGTCTTGTAGGATCTCCAGGTTGTGAACAGCATCCGCATCTCGTAGCGTCTCCGAACGTCAGCAGCATCAACCTTTAGTAACATCTCCAAGTTGTGAGCGGCATCAGCAATCTTGTAGAATATCAACAATTGAAAATACGCCTGAGATGATTCAGAATCGACTAGCAAATACTCGTGAAGTATTGCAAGTGGAATACACATGGATTAAGGTACATGTAAGACACATGAAATACGGTACGTGGAGTACACGTGGAATGCACATGAAATGATCGGTATGGGGTCGATCATTTATCATGATTTAAGGAAAGTAATCGGTTAAACGGTTAGGAAAACCATCATGATAACCTGGCAATGCCAGTATATACCTCATTCTCGTTGCATAGAGAAACGCTAAAGTGTGGTTACACAAAATTCAACGATGATTTGCCTGACAACATGATCAATGAAAACCAACCATGACTATCATGAAAGCAGAATTCAATTAAATCCAAAAATGTCTTGCAGGACAACGTAAATAACAAAAGAGGCGTAAAACATAATCAACATGAAGACGGAATTATCATGAATAAACATGAAACCATCTATCACAAAGAAGTGTATAACATAATCAGCATGAAACTGAAGTTAACCATGACAGTATGAAAACATACTTGACATAAAAACATAATAACTTATGAGGGGACATGAAATTTTTTTTATGCCAATTTAAATCATGAGAAATATTTTATGCATGAAAAACAGTGCATGAATGCGTAATGTAGTTTATAAAACCTTTATATGTGCGAGGGAACGCCTATGGGTCGGTTCCAAAACAAAAGACATGGCGAGGGGATGCCTATGGGTCAGTCCCAAAGTTAAAAGTTTTGATAAAAGCACATGCGACTAAATAGGGCCAGTCCTGTACCAACCATTACTTAGTCATAATCCCTGCAACAATGATACATGAAACATAAATGATTGAAAATCATATGTCAAAACTTATCAGATTTTTTTTATGTGACTAATTATGAACTACTGGGGCTCAGTCCACATAGCCACAGTTCACGAGGAACATTATGCATGAAACAATGACACATAACTAAATATGAATGACGGTTGTCCATCCATATTAGTAAAACAATCTCGATGAAAACGTCAAGGTTAAAACCTCAAGGTGCTGAAAACATCATGGTTAAAACAACAATGCGCTAAAAACATCAATACGTAGAATAACAAACGTTGGCTTTGGAAGCTTCTGGTGACTACCCACTAGTCACAGGTCGAGTTTTAGAGCCTACAGGTCAAAGCCTTGGCTCTGATACCATAATTATAACACCCCATTTTGATAAATGGAATGTCACGCGTAATTATGGCGTGTCATCAAAGCATGCAAGGTAAATGTACTAAAACATACATGACCATAGGGAAAACCGGAATCAAACATCGGTTCCCAAACATAAGCCCAAAACATAATAAAGCAAAAGAAATGAATGAAAGACTACACAAGCATAAATATATGAAGGCAAAAGGAAAAGAAGTCTCTAGCAGCTTCCATCCTATGCACGTCCTCCAAATGCTCGAGTCTTTCCCTAGGGTACCTGTCGTTTTGGGACATGGAAAGGAAAGTAACGGCTGAGCAAAACGCTCAGTGCACGGATATAGACATAGTATGAATGACTAAAACATAATAAAGACTTAATAGCAGCGGAATTGTATAAGTCCTAGAAAACCTGGAAAATGTTCATAAAACTAGTTTTATAATTTGAAAAGCCTTATGTTTATCTTATGAAAACTGTTTAACATATTTTACCATTAGCCAATATAGGTCATGAAAATCCACCGTGCATGAATACTTGGAGGGGTTACCTCATCATGCAAATTAGAGGGGCTGCCTCTAATTTAATATACTGGTTTTTGGGTAGGAGGGATCAGCTCCTTGTGAAGGATGAAAGGCACACACCATATTCACCATTAAATCCTAACTAAAACATGTAACTAGGATGCACCCATACGCCCCACATGATAAATATAATATAAATGGCCAAAAGCTGAAGGGACGCCACGAGCAATCACTCCGCCGTGGTGAAGTCATAACATCAGTGCCTCTAATGTTATGGTTATGGTACCTCCATAACTAGGTGAAACTGGTCATGCATGTATATGGCTATAGGTAATTTAACTAAACATAAGCAATCAAACACGTAACTTATACTACGCGAAAACAGTTGGCTGCATACGGGGAATCCTAATAAGGAAAGAATGTCCATACTGAAAGGACGGGAATCCGTACCTTATGTCCAGTGAACGAAGAAGATGAACTGAGAGAAATCCTACTTCCGTATCACTAGTGCTACATAAATACATACATGAATAAGTATATGCTTACTAAATACGTAGCTGGTTTTATGTCATGTCTTAGCTTATTTTATATGTTCTTACCATGTTTTACTGTTTTTAAGCCTTAAACCGTGTTTATCTTATATTTTGTTTAATCTGATTAAGTATTTATGGTATTTCATGTGTTATTATACTTACTGTGTAATAATAAGTAACTTTCCAAAAATAGCAGGTTTCCTAAAATAGAAAGTTTCCAAAAATAGAAAGTTTACAAAAATAGAAAGTTTCTAAAAATAGATTTACTGCTTAAAATAGATAAGTTTCTAAAAACAGAAAGTTTCCATAAATAGATCAGCTGCCTTAATTAAATAAGTTTCCATAAATAGAAATAAGCTGGTGAAATAAGCTAAGTATATAAGCCTAAGTGTTTTCATGATTATTTTCTAAGTCATATGATATAATGTATAGTTTAATAATTATTTCATGTAATTAAATTAAACTATAGGTTAAAATATTTAATTAAAGTATAACATGTTTTTAATTAAATAAAGTTAAATACTTAGGTTAAAACATGTATTATTATATATTAATAATATAACCTAAGTCATGTTAATTAATTAATTATAGTCATGGTTTTTAAATAATTAATTAATTATAAGTCTAAAATATAAAATACTTAGGTTAATTAATTTCATGATTATAATAATTAAAATAACCTAAGTCATGTTATTAAATTAATCATATCATTTTATTAATTTAATTTTTAACATAAGATCATAAACATAAAAAAAACTAAACATACACCATGAACCGGATCTAGAATCAAAACCTTGAACCGGACATGAAATCGACACCGTACCCCAAACCAAATCGGGGTACCCCGTGTCTTGAGGCTGCCGTGGGACCCACACACACCAACCGAGACCATATATGGTCTTGGTGGTGGTCGGTTGGCCAAACCGAAGCCCCTTTGGGTTCGGTGTAGGCCTGCGGCAAAAAACAAACACCCCTTAAACATACTTTTGATTTTATTAAACCCCCAAATCATGTTAGATCCATGTTTATTATTAGGTTTTTATAAAAACATAACATGTTCTTGATTTATTAAAAGATCAAATCAAAAGAAAAAGTTTAAAAAGGATTTACCGAATTCGTGGATCAGAAGGACGAAGAACAAACACGATCACCAACTAATAATCCAAGATCCAAGATAGTTAACCACCTCCTTGTTGTGTTCTTAGGGTGGCGGCACAAAAGGAAAAGGGAAGGAGGAGGAGGATTTTAGGTTTCTGTAAAATTCTTCTGTAGAAAAAAAAATGAGTAGTGTAATTTTCCTTAACCTCCTTTTAGTAAAAATTGATGCGCTAAGCCCATCCTCCCTCCTTAATTTCGTGGTAATGGGGCCCACAAGGGGTAACCCGAATGTTTTCCATGTCTAATTAATAAGTGTGTTCTCGTGTTCGTGTTTTACGTGTTTGTTCGTGTTTATTTGTGTTCGCGTTTTGTGTGTTCTCGTTAAATAATTACCGTGACCTAATATATTTATTTACGCTCGTAATAAATATATATATATAATTAATAATAGTTCGTGATTTAATTACGTTCGTGATTTCATGATCACATGTTCGTGATTAATTATTGTCAAATAATTATTGCGTGTTCGTGCGTAGTAAATACTTTTCGTGTACTAACACGTACGTAATACGTAATATCCTAACACGTAAACGTAATCGTACTATAAAAGGAAAGTTTTAATCTAGTACGTACGATCTTAAGGGTACTATTCATGGTAAAAGCATGCGGGTTTTACAACTCTTCCCCCTAAAAGAATAATTCGTCCCTGAATTATAGATAGCGTAACTAGAAGCGAAACATACCCGAATCAGACTGGAAAGGTATGCAAAATAACAGAAATGAAGGTGACATAGTAGAAGGGAACGTGGAACGTGACATGTCTTGAAAAGACATGGAACGTGACGTGACTGAAAGGACATATCCAATCGATAAGAGAAAAACGGATAAGAAGTCCGGATGAACTTGTCCGTTTCCAAGTGGCTTCCCTCTTGGAACGGTTCCTTCATAAGATCTTGACACGAATGATAAGTCTTGGTCCTCCTGACCTTGACTTGGAATACGAAGAAGTTCTTGGTTATCAACGTAAGGTAGATCCCCTAAATTCGATCGAGGGAATAAGAATTAATCGTGTAAGAGTAACTGAAACGTTACGATGCAAGACAATCTGACTTAACTGATAATTATAAACGATGCGCGAGACACAAAGAAACGTAGTACGTGAAAATTTTTGAACGTGATACGTGAAAATTTTTGAACGTGCTATGTGGAGATATGGCGAGTGTAGTATGAGTAAACATATCGTGATCCATGATACGTGTAACATATCTTGATCATGATATGAGGAACGTGGAATGAACATGACATGTGAAACATATCGTGATCATAGAATACGATGGCGGTAACGCCAAACGCTACAAGGTGAGACGTGGAATATGACGTGAAACGTCTATCTGATGATGGAGAGTTATACTAAACTTGGGTCTGGTCTCTCAAGTTCTTGCAAAACTTCCCAGAACGAAATGAACTTAAAATCGTAAGTTAAGATACCATCATGAATGTGAATGGTGTCATGAACGCGAGCGCGAAAACAAGTTGTGAAATTAGAACAAGGACGTGGACGTAAACAAGGAGCACAAATGCGAACCTTTGCCCGTCCCTATAACTGAGGGATTACCAAGTGATCGGATGAGCCTTGGCGTGGAATGTGTCCGATCAATCCGTTGATTCTGAAATCCGTACGGATGTAAGGATTTTGCAGACTTGATCAAACTGTTGGTAATAACACAGATAGCATCTTGCTTTTTCTGAGTTTGCTTTAATCTGGTAACCAAAATCCGTGGAGATCTTGTCCCATTTCAATTCACAATTTCAGATGATGAAAACGTCCCAGTTTGTTGGTGTCCTATCTTAACCTGTTGGTATGTCAGGTACTTAGATATGAACATAACTGTATCTTGCTTCGTAGGACTTGATACATAGGAGGTTGCGAAATTCTGAGTTTCTGAATCTAGACATCTCCTAGCGTAGGATTTTCTATAACACCTAATGTAGTGTAGGGTTCTCTCCTTTACGCATAAGCCGAGTCATGGTAAGATTAACCATGCAAATTCATGTGATCCAGCGTGTCACTTTAATCAAACAGAATTGATATTGGAAAAATTTCCAGGGTGAAATTTCTCTTGTCATAGAATTTGCAACATAGTGCAGATATGGTCTTCCTGTTCTTCTTCTAGGCTTAAAGGAAATCAGGTTATCCTCAATGAAAACACTGATGAATTTGCTTATGAGTTCATGGAAACTCAATTTATTAAGTCCATAATGCTGTTGGAGCATTGATGAGACTAATTCAAAATCATAAATCTAGCATGACCGAGTCGTGCACGAATAGCAGTCATGGACATGTCCTGCTCTTTCACCCGTCACTATTGGCAGCATGATCATGAATTCGATCTTGGAAAAGTGATTAACACTATAAGGTTGATTGGACATGTTGGCAATACGTGGAGGAGAATAACGGTCATGAATGGTGATTTGTTTAAAAAATCGACCGGTAGTCGACACATAATCTTATGTTGCCGTCCTTCTCCTTGAAGGTTCTTCTGGAGTGTAAGGGACAATTTTGGAACAATTCGTTGGTTATGTGTACAAGGACTTCAGTAGCCGTGTCTTACTGACAGCTAGAAAGTTTAGCAATCATGGCTAACAAAGCACGTGCTTGGAAAGCATAGATAATTTATACAGATTTTCCTAATGGAAAATCAAGCTGAATGTATTCAGGAGCCTGAACACTACTGTACATAATTATGAAGCATAGCATGGTGTGTTGTTCATAGTCCATAATTAGGATAAAATTCATCTCGTGTCTGTCCGAGGAAATGCGTTAGCAGCTTGGATCTCATCATTAAACTGAAGGAAAACCTTCGTATGCGTGGGAATACAAAAGGCGTCCTTCATGGTCATGAATATATGAACTATGGTGAAAGAAATGAAAGTGACATCGGCAATGTGACAGTTCTCACTTATGCGCCGATAATGATATTGAACTTCTTGTGGTCTGATTAATACATGGCAAAACAAAATAGATATACCCTTGGAGGGTACCCTGAATTTCTTAGAAATGTTCCATAGTTGGACGTGAGTCATGTGTCTTGACTCGTTTATTGGAACTATAAGCATGACATATGTCTTGACTGGTGTCTTGACATGTGTCTTCAGGAGGTATACGTGAGACATGTGTCTTGACTGATGTCTTGACATGTGTCTTCAGAAAGTATACGTGAGACATGTGTCTTGACTGATGTCTTGACATGTGTCTCGAGATGTGAAACAAATATAACCACAATATAAGGTTATTATGCCAGAATTGGCGGATCGGTTGGACTACTAATCCTTGTATTTCTGATCACGTCCGTGGCCAGAGTTTCGGTTGCGATTTCTAAGATAGTTGTTGTCATAGTAGTGGTTACTATCGTCCTGTCTGTCAGTTCCATGATGGTCATTCTCATGACCGTGATTCATGTAACTATTCAGCTGAGTGGCCGGCTGGTACCGGTTTGCACTCATATGGCTGAAATGACAGCCGAATGACGTGTGACATGTAACTAAGAATTAGGGACAATGATTGATGGGAATCGTCTGATGGTGAAGCATCTTCTCATCAAATTGCTTTGCTCTGACGCCTTTGTCTTCGTCTTGTAGGATCTCCAGGTTGTGAACAGCATCCGCATCTCGTAGCGTCTCCGAACGTCAGCAGCATCAACCTTTAGTAACATCTCCAAGTTGTGAGCGGCATCAGCAATCTTGTAGAATATCAACAATTGAAAATACGCCTGAGATGATTCAGAATCGACTAGCGAATACTCGTGAAGTATTGCAAGTGGAATACACATGGATTAAGGTACATGTAATACACATGAAATACGGTACGTGGAGTACACGTGGAATGCACATGAAATGATCGGTATGGGGTCGATCATTTATCATGATTTAAGGAAAGTAATCGGTTAAACGGTTAGGAAAACCATCATGATAACCTGGCAATGCCAGTATATACCTCATTCTGGTTGCATAGAGAAACGCTAGAGTGTGGTTACACAAAATTCAACGATGATTTGCCTGACAGCATGATCAATGAAAACCAACCATGACTATCATGAAAGCAGAATTCAATGAAATCCAAAAATGTCTTGCAGGACAACGTAAATAACAAAAGAGGCGTAAAACATAATCAACATGAAGACATAATTATCATGAAGAAACATGAAACCATCTATCACAAAGAAGTGTATAACATAATCAGCATGAAACTATAGTTAACCATGACAGTATGAAAACATACTTGACATAAAAACATAATAACTTATGAGGGGACATGAAAATTTTTTTATGCCAATTTAAATCATGAGAAAAATTTTATGCATGAAAAACAGTGCATGAATGCGTAATGTAGTTTATAAAACCTTTATATGTGCGAGGGCACGCCTATGGGTCGGTTCCAAAACAAAAGACATGGCGAGGGGACGCCTATGGGTCGGTCCCAAAGTTAAAAGTTTCGATAAAAGCACATGCGACTAAATAGGGCCAGTCCTGTACCAACCATTACTTAGTCATAATCCCTGCAACAATGATACATGAAACATAAATGATTGAAACTCATACGTCAAAACTTATCAGAATTTTTTTTATGTGACTAATTATGAACTACTGGGGCTCAGTCCACATAGCCACAGTTCACGAGGAACATTATGCATGAAACAATGACACATAACTAAATATGAATGACGGTTGTCCATCCATATCAGTAAAACAATCTCGATGAAAACGTCAAGGTTAAAACCTCAAGGTGCTGAAAACATCATGGTTAAAACAACAATGCGCTAAAAACATCAATACGTAGAATGACAAACGTTGGCTTTGGAAGCTTCTGGTGACTACCCACTAGTCACAGGTCGAGTTTTAGAGCCTACAGGTCGAAGCCTTGGCTCTGATACCATAATTATAACACCCTATTTTGATAAATAGAATGTCACGCGTAATTATGGCGTGTCATCAAAGCATGCAAGGTAAATGTACTAAAACATACATGACCATAGGGAAAATCGGAATCAAACATCGGTTCCCAAACATAAGCCCAAAACATAATAAAGCAAAAGAAATGAATGAAAGACTACACAAGCATAAATATATAAAGGCAAAAGGAAAAGAAGTCTCTAGCAGCTTCCATCCTATGCACGTCCTCCAAATGCTCGAGTCTTTCCCTAGGGTACCTGCCGTTTTGGGACATGGAAAGGATAGTAACTGCTGAGCAAAACGCTCAGTGCACGGATATAGACATAGTATGAATGACTAAAACATAATAAAGACTTAATAGCAGCGGAATTGTATAAGTCCTAGAAAACCTGGAAAATGTTCATAAAACTGGTTTTATAGTTTGAAAAGCCTTATGTTTATCTTATGAAAAATGTTTAACATATTTTACCATTAGCCAATATAGGTCATGAAAATCCACCGTGCATGAATACTTGGAGGGGTGACCTCATCATGCAAATTAGAGGGGCTGCCTCTAATTTAATATACTGGTTTTTGGGTAGGAGGGATCAGCTCCTTGTGAAGGATGCAAGGCACACACCACATTCACCATGAAATCCTAACTAAAACATGTAACTAGGATGCACCCATACGCCCCACATGATAAATATAATATAAATGGCCAAAAGCTGAAGGGACGCCACGAGCAATCACTCCGCCGTGGTGAAGTCATAACATCAGTGCCTCTAATGTTATGGTTATGGTACCTCCATAACTAGGTGAAACTGGTCATGCATGTATATGGCTATAGGTAATTTTAACTAAACATAAGCAATCAAACACGTAACTTATACTACGGGAAAACAGTAGGCTGCATACGGGGAATCCTAATAAGGAAAGAATGTCCATACTGAAAGGACGGGAATCCGTACCTTATGTCCAGTGAACGAAGAAGATGAACTGAGAGAAATCCTACTTCCGTATCACTAGTGCTACATAAATACATACATGAATAAGTATCTGCTTACTAAATACGTAGCTGGTTCTATGTCATGTCTTAGCTTATATTATATGTTCTTACCATGTTTTACTGTTTTTAAGCCTTAAACCGTGTTTATCTTATATTCTGTTTAATCTGATTAAGTATTTCTGGTATTTCATGTGTTATTATACTTACTGTGTAATAATAAGTAACTTTCCAAAAATAGCAGGTTTCCTGAAATAGAAAGTTTCCAAAAATAGAAAGTTTCCAAAAATAGAAAGTTTCCAAAAAAAGATTTACTGCTTAAAATAGATAAGTTTCTAGAAATAGAAAGTTTCCATAAATAGATCAGCTGCCTTAATTAAATAAGTTTCCATAAATAGAAATAAGCTGGTGAAATAAGCTAAGTATATAAGCCTAAGTGTTTTCATGATTATTATCTAAGTCATATGATATAATGTATAGTTTAATAATTATTTCATGTAATTAAATTAAACTATAGGTTAAAGTATTTAATTAAAGTATAACATGTTTTTAATTGAATAAAGTTAAATACTTAGGTTAAAACATGTATTATTATATATTAATAATATAACCTAAGTCATGTTAATTAATTAATTATAGTCATGGTTTTTAAATAATTAATTAATTATAAGTCTAAAATATAAAATACTTAGGTTAATTAATTTCATGATTATAATAATTAAAATAACCTAAGTCATGTTATTAAATTAATCATATCATTTTATTAATTTAATTTTTAACATAAGATCATAAACATAAAAAAAACTAAACATACACCATGAACCGGATCTTGAATCAAAACCTTGAACCGGACATGAAATTGACACCGTACCCCGAACCAAATCGGGGTACCCCGTGTCTTGAGGCTGCCGTGGGACCCACACACACCAACCGAGACCATATATGGTCTTGGTGGTGGTCGGTTGGCCAAACCGAAACCCCTTTGGGTTCGGTGTAGGCATGCGGCCAAAAACAAACACCCCTTAAACATACTTTTGATTTTATTAAACCCCCAAATCATGTTAGATCCATGTTTATTATTAGGTTTTTGTAAAAACGTAACATGTTCTTGATTTATTAAAAGATCAAATCAATAGAAAAAGTTTAAAAAGGATTTACCGAATTCGTGGATCAAAAGGACGAAGAACAAACACGATCACCAACTAATAATCCAAGATCCAAGATCAACAACCACCTCCTTGTGGTGTTCTTAGGGTGGCGGCACAAAAAGAAAAGGGAAGGAGGAGGAGGATTTTAGGTTTCTGTAAAATTCTTCTGTAGAAAAAAAAAATGAGTAGTGTAATTTTCCTTAACCTCCTTTTAGTAAAAATTGATGGGCTAAGCCCATCCTCCCTCCTTAATTTCGTGGTAATGGGGCCTACAAGGGGTAACCCGAATGTTTTCCGTGTCTAATTAATAAGTGTGTTCTCGTGTTCGTGTTTTACGTGTTTGTTCGTGTTTATTTGTGTTCGCGTTTTGTGTGTTCTCGTTAAATAATTACCGTGACCTAATATATTTATTTACGCTCGTAATAAATATATATATATATAATTAATAATAGTTCTTGATTTAATTACGTTCGTGATTTCATGATCGCATGTTCGTGATTAATTATTGTCAAATAATTATTGTGTGTTCGTGCGTAGTAAATACTTATCGTGTACTAACACGTACGTAATACGTAATATCCTAACACGTAAACGTAATCGTACTATAAAAGGAAAGTTTTAATCTAGTACGTACGATCTTAAGGGTACTATTCATGGTAAAAGCATGCGGGTTTTACAGTATACATACTTTCTTTTTTCCCTCCTTCACTCTTTCTGTAAGACTGTCTTTTTTTCTCTTCACCCTATCTATACTCGATTACAATTTTTAGGTACAGAAGATAATGGTAAATCAGAAAGAAACCTAGAAGAAAACTTTAACTCATGTAAACTGAAAAGAAACAGAGCTAGCCGGAAATCTATTAGCGTAATCAAAACATTTCTTGAGGCATGTCTACACGATCTTGCTTGTGAGGGGAGAGAATGTCACACCCCAAATTCGCCGTAGCGGAAGACTGGTGCCCGCGCAATGCGGCGGTAAATACTTGATTACGATTTTTAGAACGAAAAAATATATGATGTTCTTTTGCAATTTATACATATGTTTTGGTTAAATTAAACGTTCGTTTATTTTTCGAAAATACACTCGTCGTTCTTAGGAAAAGTTTATAAGTGTGCATTTGGTCCTTTGCAAAAGTTAACTTCGGTGTTGTTTATTTTTCGCTTAATGAGCCTTATATTAACAAATACATATCTAGGAATGTTGATCTTTATGTATCTTTCACATCCTAAATCTTTAATGAGTTTGCAAGTAGAAGACATAAAAAAGTATCTCTCCTCAACTATACACAAAAAAGGCAAAAATATCACATCATTGTGACAAATATACCTCGTAGTTTTGGGCGCCAAAATTTCACTCCGTTCCAGATCTTCCCTCCATTGACAGTATATACGCACTTTCTTTTTTCAACCCATTCCAGATTTTCCCGCCATTTTACAGTATACATACTTTTTTTCTCTCCTTCACTCTTTCTATAAGACTGTCTTTTTCCCTTAACCCTATATATAATCTATTACAATTTCTAGGTTTAAAAGATAATGGTAAATCCAAAAGAAACCTGGAAGAAAATGTTAACTCATGTAAACCAAAAAAACAGAGCTAGCTTTAATCCCATTAGCGTAGCCAAAACATTTCTTGAGGCATGTCTACACGAGCTTGCTTCCGACGGGAGAAAATGTCACACCCCTAAATTCCCGTAGCAGAAGACTGTTGCCCGCGCAATGCGGCGGTAAATACTTGATTGCGATTTTTAAAGCGAAAAAATATATTTTGTACTTATGCAATATATACTTATGGTTTGGTTAAACTAAACATTCGGTTTTATTTTTTGAAAATACACTCGTCGTTCTTATAAAAAATTTATAAGTGTGTTATTGGTCCTTTGCAAACCTTAATTTCGGTGTTGTTTTTTTCTACTTAATGAGCCTTATACTAACAAATACATATCCAGCCATGTTGATATTTATTTCCCTTGTATATCCTAAATCTTTATTGAGTTTGAGAACATAAGACATACATAAAAAGTCTCTCTCCTCAACTGGACACAACAAAAGGAAAAATATCACATCATTGTGACAAATATACCCCTTAGTTTTAGGTGACAAAATTTCCCTCCATTCCAGATCTTTCCTCCATTGAAAGTCTATACGCGCTTTCTTTTTCCTCTATTCCAGATTTTCGCTCTATTTTACAGTAGACATACTTTCTTTTTTCCCTCCTTCACTCTTTCTATAAGACTGTCTTTTTTCCTTTCACTCTATCCATACTCTATTATAATTTCTAAGTATGGAAGATAATGGTAAATCAAGGAAACCTGGAAGAAAACTTTAACACATGCAAACTGAAAAGAAACAGAGCTAATTGGAAACCCATTAGCGTAGTCAAAACATTTCTTGAGGCATGTCTACACGAGCTAGCTTCTGACGGGAGAGAATGTCACGCCCCCAAATTCGGCGCAACGGAATACTGGTGCCCGCGCAATGCGGTGGTAAATACTTGATTACAATTTTTAAAGAGAAAAAATATATGTTGTTCTTTTGCAATTTATACTTATGGTTTGGTTAAATTAAACGTTCAGTTTTATTTTTCAAAAATACACTCATTGTTGGAGCATAATTTGGCTGGGCCGGTCTGACGACTCTCTTGGGCCGTTAATCGTCTTCCCGGGTCCTGAGTAATGCTGCAAACAAAGAAGAACCGGTTAGGAGTGGACCGGAGGCCGGAGCCCCGGGTCCACCTCCGACGGTCAAGTTAGTATTTGATCGATACAGTATAAGAGGTGTAGTTGTGAGAGAAAACCTGATGTAGAATAAGACCCCTACCCTTGTATTTATAGGACTAGGGTTTCTTGAAGTGTAAGTTAGGTATGTGTGGGTAGCGGGCCTGTCAGGTTGGGCCGACTACAGACTATACGTCGACATGTCCCCCCAGTCTAGTATGATATGATCCATGATCATGTTATGCTAGACTTATTCATGTATCACGGTTACTAAACAACCGCGTGCGGCTTGTTGCTAGGACATCATCGTGGGTCATCCGTAACATATTTCTCTACTTGTAATGGGCTTCCTTTAGCAAAAAGATGATGGGCTGGGATTGCGAATAGTGAGCATAGCCACTATACGCCATCATGTCCCCCCCAGTCTAGTATGCGAGGTTGTCACCGAGGTTACTAGACTTTACACCATATCCGCTACCTGTAAGCATATCCATGTCGAAAGAAATGGGAAAACACGTATACGTAAGATGGGTGATTGGACTCGAATGCTTGGTTTCACGTTACTTGACGGTAAAGACCCCGTAAGAAGAAAACGTGTACAATAGCTGGGGTAACACTGGCATTTGGCAAGGTTTAATTCTTGGTCATCACTAACGTGAGGATGACAAGAAGGTTTTATGAAGGTGGAAGTGGAACCTGTATGTTGCATTGTGAATATTTTGAAGGCGTACTTCTTGTACCCACTGATGATGCAACATAATGCGAATATTTCATTCGTATTAAGGCAAACAGAAGACGTACTTCTGTGGCAAGGTGATGCGGATGGTACATCCGTGTTGTTGCCACGACATACGATAATGACTTAAAAAATTTGTCACAGTTTTCCTGAACTAGGCGTAGTTGATCAGGCTTCGCCTAATTAAGGTCACACAATGAAAACTTTGAAGAAATCACTTCGTGGCCGGGCAAAGTAATTCGTCGCGGAAGATGTACTTCCGTAAAAAAGATATGAACCAACAGAAGACGTACTTCTGTGGCAGAATGAGCCAGTGGAAGGCGTACTTCCACGACAAAGCCAACAAAAGAGTGGAATATGTATTTCCGCGACGAAGACAATGAGCCTGTGGAAGGAATACTTCCACGGCTAAAATAAGGCGCCTGTGGAAGAGTACTTCCACCACGAAGGAGAATGAGCCCATGGAAGAATACTTCTACGCCGAAAGATAATGAGCACGTGGAAGAAATGCTTCCACATCGAATATAATGAGCACTTGGAAGAGTACTTCCACAGCGAAAACAATGCGCCAGTGGAAGGAGTACTTCCATGGTGAAGGATAATAAGACCGTGGAAGAGTACTTCCACCGAGAAGATAATGAGCACGTGGAAGAAATACTTCCACAACGAATATAGGAGCACGTGGAAGAGATACTTCCACGCAAAAAATAATGAGCACGTGGAAGAGATATTTCCACGGCGAAGATAATAAGCACGTGGAAGAGATACTTCCACGTCGAAGATAATGAGCACGTGGAAGAGTACTTCCACGGCGAATGATAATGAGCACGTGGAAGAATACCTCCACGGAGAAGATAATAAGCATGTGGAAGAGATACTTCTACGGCGAATGATAATGAGCACGTGGAAGAATACTTCCACGACGAAATATAACGAGCACGTGGAAGAATACTTCCACGGTGAAAATAATGAGCACGTGAAAGAGATACTTCCACGACGAAGATAATAAGCACGTGGAAGAGATACTTCCACGGCGAAAGATAACGAGCACGTGCAAGAATACTTCCACGACAAAAATAATGAGCACGTGGAAGAGATACTTCCACGGCGAACATAATAAGCACGTGGAAGAGATACTTCCACGGCGAATGATAATGAGCACGTGGAAGAATACTTCCACATCGAAATATAACGAGCAAGTGGAAGAATACTTCCACGACGAAAATAATGAGCACGTGGAAGAGATACTTCCACGGCGAAGATAATAAGCACGTTGAAGAGATACTTACACGGCGAAAGATAACGAGCACGTGGAAGAATACTTCCACGGCGAAAATAATGAGCACGTGGAAGAGATACCTCCACGGCGAACATAATAAGCACGTGGAAGAGATACTTGCACAGCGAAGATAATAAGGACGTGGAAGAGTACTTCCACGGCGAATGATAATGAGCACGTGAGAGAATACTTCCACGGCGAAAGATAACGAGCACGTGGAAGAATACTGCCACGGCGCATGAATAAGCCAACGGAAGAGATACTTCCGTGGCAAAGGCTTAAGCCAATGGAAGAAATACTTCCATGGCGTAGAAATAAGCGCTCCGGAAGGAGTAATTCCGCGCTGAAGGAATAAGCTAATGGAAAAGATACTTCCATGGCGCAGAAATAAGCACGCGGAAGGAGTACTTCCGCCGCGAAGGAATAAGCCAATGGAAGAGATACTTCCATGGCGCAGAAACAAGCGCGCGGAAGTAGTACTTCCGCGACGAAGGAATAAGCCAATGGAAGAGATACTTCCATGGCAAAGGAATAAGCGCACAGAAGAAGTACTTCCGCAGCGAAGGAATAAGCCAATGGAAGAGATACTTCAATGGCAAAGGAATAAGCGCGCGGAGGGAGTACTTCTGCGGCGAAGGAATAAGCCAATGGAAGTGATACTTACATGGCAAAGGAATAAACGCGTGGAAGGAGTAATTCCGCGACGAAGGAATAAGCCAATGGAAGAGATACTTCCATGTCAAAGGAATAAGTGCGCTGAAGGAGTACTTCCGCGGAGAAGGAATAAGCCAATGGAAGTGATACTTCCATGGCAAAGGAATAAACGCGTAAGATAATGGAATAGATACTTCCATGGCAAAGGAATAAGCGCGCGAAAGGAGTACTTCCGCGGCGAAGGAATAAGCTAATGGAAGAGATACTTCCATGGCGTAGAAACAAGCGCGTGGAAGGAGTACTTCCGCGGCGAAGGAATAAGCCAATGGAAGAGATACTTCCATGGCAAAGGAATAAACCGGCAGAAGGCGGACTTCTGTGGCAAAGGAATAAATCCAAAGATATTTGTGTGACGTGCACATAAATAGTGGTATTATTATACCCTAGTAGCCCTAAAGTTTAATGGTGCTACACTCAGTTAGTAGTATTAAACTTAATCAAGTATTCAAAAAATTACGATCGCGTAGACCAGTGCTAATGGATGTACCATAACCGCGCACAAAAGATTTAAACTGGTTCAAACGTGCAGACCAACGCGGATGGACATGTCATAACCGCAGATTGTCACATAATATAAGACGTATCTTAATTAACGTATGGGATGAGATATGTCATTACGTGATGCGTACCGCTACTACCATAAGGACGGTCAAAGTTTTGACAAAATATTGTTCGACGTGCACAGTGTGTCTTTTGCAAGTCCATCATGAGTCATGTGGTTTGCGTAACTTACTACAACGTCTTGATAGCAAGGTGTCAAACAAGGATACATGATCCGTGGTCGTTGGGTTTGCAACCCTCTTACACGACACGTTGAATTATTAGATTCACTCAATCCTCTTATTCCGTTTGGGAACGATAAGTACATGTACGCCCGTAGGTAGAAGATATCCGAGTGTACGGACTAGCGCAGATGGACGTACCATGACCGCGAAAAATAAAATATATTATTTAAAATATATGTAATATATCGCACCAACTTAAAAGATATAGATAATATTTTTTATAAATTAATTATATCAGAACATATCCTAAATAATATATTGTAGTAATTTAAATGATATGTGTAATATCCTTTATGAATACAAACAATATATCCGAACATGAGGATTAATACGGAAGACACGGCTCATGACCACAGGGAAAAAATAAAGGTAAAAAATAAAATATGGCCGAACACACAGACTAGCACGGCCGGACATACCATGACCGCGAATAAAAAATAAAATAAATGTTGAATGTGCAGATGGGTGCGAATGGACGAGCCATGACCGCGAATTACTACGCCGGGTTGCGACATATATGAAAAATATATTTCATCAAATCAAAAATGATAAATATAATATCTCTTGCCTATTTAAAAGATAACCGTAATATCTTTTATTAATATGAAAAATATTGATAATATATTTGTGAATTTTAAAAGATATGGGTAATATCTTGTTACTAATCTAAAAATAAGATATTCGAAAATATCTTTGTAAAAATTTAAAAGATTACGTAATATATTATTACTATAAACAATATTTCCGAACATGTGAACTGACAAAAAAGACTACGGTTCACGACCGCAATGAAAAAATAAAATATGTCCGAATGTACTTACGATCGTAAAAGAGATAAAAGATTTAAATAATATCTTTTTAATATATGAATTATATCTGTAATATCGATTGCAAAGAATATATAGATAACTAATATTTTTTTCCTAAAAAAGATATTGGTAGTATTCGTTCTCTTTCGAAACGCAACATATAATAAAATTAATATTTGTGATCGACGACTTTTGTGCTAGTAACATTGGTGACCAAGCAAAATATTTATCATATCCAATGACTTGCATCTTTGAAGGAAAAAATAATTAGGTCAAACAGAAACTAATCATGACACGAATTATAAGCCGACAAAAATTGGTCGTACAAAATTTGACCAGCAGCGAGGATAGATTAAAAAATTGCAGGAAACAATTAACCATGACACTACTAATTAATTTTTTTACCACGGATCAATTTTTAAGGATTTTGTAGATGAACCTTGTACGTATGACGTGATACGATGAAAAACAAAAATACTTAAGTTTCGTACACACCGATTTTTGACATGGATCTTTGCTTTTCGGTAGTATGAGAACACGAAACATGGTTTAGTCATGGTCCCACAGATGGCGCCAACTTGTTGGAACATAATTTAGCTGGGCCGGTCTGACGAATCTTTTGGGCCGTTAATCGTCTTCCTGGGTCCTGAGTAATGCTGCAAACAAAGAAGAACCGGTGAGTGGACCCAAGGCCGGAGCCAAGGGGTCCACCTCTGACGGTCAAGTTAGTATTTGATCGATACAGTATAAGAGGTGTAGTTGTGAGAGAAAACCTGATGAAGAATGAGACCCCTACCCTTGTATTTATAGGACTAGGGTTTCTTGAAGGGTAAGTTAGGTATGTGTGGGCCGCGGACCTGTTCGGCCGGGCCGACTGCAGACTATACGTCGACACTCGTCGTTCTTATGAATAGTTTTTTAAGTGTGCATTTGATCCTTTGCAAAGTTAACTTCGGTGGTGTTTATTTTTTACTTAATAAGCCTTATATTAACAAATACATATCCAGCCATGTTGAGCGTTATGTTTTTTAACATCCTAAATCTTTAATGAATTTGAGATAGAAGACATAAAAAAGTCTCTCTTCTCAACTAGAAAAAATAAAGGCAATAATGTCACATCATTGTGACAAATATACCCATTAGTTTTTGTCGCCAAAATTTCCCTCCATGCCAAATCTTCCCTCCATTGACAGTATATACGCACTTTCTTTTTTCCTCCCATTCCAGATTTTCTCTTTATTTTACAGTATACATACTTTCTTTTTCCCTCCTTTACCGTTTCTATAAGACTGTCTTTTTCCCTTCACCCTATCTAACTCTATTACAATTTCTAGGTATTGAAAATAATGGTAAATAAAAAAATAAACCTGGAAGAAAACGTTAACTCATATAAACCGAAAATAACAAAGCTAGCTGGAAACCCATTAGCATAGTCAAAAAATTTCTTGAGGCATGTCTACACGAGCTTGCTTATGATGGGAGAAAATGTAACACTCCCAAATTTACCGCAGTAGAAGACTGGTGCCCGTGCAATGTGGCAGTAAATACTTGATTACGATATTTAAAGCGAAAAAATACATTTTGTTCTTTTGCAATTTATACTTATGGTTTGGTTAAATTAAACGTTCGATTTTATTTTTCGAAAATGCACTCGCCGTTCTTATGAAAAGTTTATAAGTGTGCATTTGGTCATGTGCAAAAGTTAACTTCGGTGTTGTTTCTTTTATACTTAGTGAGCGTTATACTAACATATACATATCCATCCATGTTGATCTTTATGTCTCTTTTAGATCCTAAATCTTTAATGTGTTTGAGAGTAGAGAATATAAAAAAAAGTATTTATTTCTCAACTAGACACAACATATGCAGTAACATCACATCATTGTGACAATATACCTCTTAGTTTTGGGCGACAAAATTTCCTTCCGTTCCAGATCTTTCCTCCATTGGCAGTGTAAACACACTTTCTTCTTTCCCTCCATTACATATTTTCCCTCCATTTTATAGTATAAATACTTTCTTTTTTCTCTCCTTTACTATTTCTATAAGACTGTCTTTTTCCTTTCACCCTATCTATACTCTATTTCAATTTCGAGGTATGGAAGATAATGGTAAATCAAAAAGAAATCTGAAAGAAAACGTTAACTCATATAAACTTTAAAAAACATAGCTAGCTGGAAACCCATTAGTGTAGTCAAAACATTTCTTGAGGCATGTCTACACGAGCTTGCTTATGACAGGAGAGAATGTCACACCCCCGAATTCACCGCACCGGAAGACTGGTGCACGCGCAATACGGCGGTAAATACTTTATTACGATTTTTAAGCGAAAAAATAAATTTTGTACTTTTGCAATTTATACTTATGGTTTGGTTAAACTAAACGTTCGGTTTTATTTTTCGAAAATACACTCGTCTTTCTTATGAAAAGTTTATAAGTGTGCATTTGGTCCTTTGCAAAAGTTAATTTTGGTGTTATTTTTTTCTACTTAATGAGCCTTATACTAACAAATACATATACAACCATGTTTATCTTTATATCATCCTAAATCTTTAATTAGTTTGAGAGCCTAATACTAATTAGTGTGAAAACACTTATCCTTTTACCACTTATTTCCAATAATAACAAGACCAAAACGTGTGATTTATGTCGTAAAAGTCGGAATTATGCGTGGTTTGTGTTTTTATTATGTTTTAGGACCAAAAGATGAAAAAGGAAGAAAACACGGGTTCTCACGGGCTTTTATCGAAGAAAACGGGAAAAGACGAAGTCAAAAGATCAAGAGTGCAAAAAGAACGGAAGTCCAAGGCCTATTCTGAAGATTTATCGAAGAAAAAGTCTAAAGACGGAAGTTTAACGAAGTCAAAGAACTTAAGTCTAATAGAAGAAGAAAATTAAAAAGACAAGTTCAAACCCCGAGACGACAAAGACAAAGAATTAAAGTCGAGTCGAGAAAACGTGAAGAAAGCAAGCAAGAAGATGCAACACATGCACTCCTTCCACCTTCCCTATAAATACCCTCCTAATAGTCATTAGGAGGGTGGTTAGATTTTTAGTTAATTTTCACTTTTTCATTTTTCTAGTTTTTAGAGAGAGAAAGTCTTAAACTTTCTCTCACTAAATTTCATCTTCTTTCTTAATCTTTCAAGATTAAGCACCTTTGTATTGCTTATTTTTATTAATCAAAGTTCCATTTTAAGCTTTTAATCCTTATTCTCATTCTACTTTTCTTTGATTTAAGATTGATTTTGGTGCGATTATCAATAGATCCGTGTTGTTCTTAATGATTTCGTGCTTAAAAAGTTAATCTTTTGATCATTTCATAAGTTTTCATTTGATTAAGCTTTAAGACTTTTGTGCTTATTGGCTTATTTTTATGATTAGCTTATTTACTTTATAAAAATCTTCCTTAAAAAGTTTATGTTTTTATTGTTTGATCCAAAAAGTTGATTAATTTCGAGTTAAATAAGTTGATCTAAGTGCTTATTTGATTTGGTTTTGTCATTGATTCGGGTTAGTTTTGTGATAAGCTCATTTTATAGCTTATTTACTAGCTTTTAACCGAATTCCCCCATTTTCGGAAAGGGTATAAACCCCTTTCCGATTGACCCTTTCCGACCTGCCCTTCCCTCTTTCCGATTGAGTCCAATCGGAAGAGGGTTTTCACTTTCCGATTAGCACCCTCAATTATTCCGATCTAGCCACTATTCCAGATTCCGATTGTGGAGTTTTTGGTTATTCCGATTGGATGGTTTTGCTTGTATTCCGATTTGAGCAAGTACAATATTCCGATTGAGTGCATTATTTTATATTCCGATTGTAAATTCTTTGATATTCCGATTACGACCAATTCACCATATTCCGATCTACCGATCGGAATACATTCCGATCGGGACTCCTTTTTGGGGTTTCTTTTGCATTTGTTTGATATTCCGTTCTTACTTTCTTATAGTACTTTTTTTTAACTAAGTTCTTATTTTTAGAAAATTTTCCAAGTGTTAGTTTTATTTAGTGTGCTAGTACTTTTCCATTGTTACCTTTTAGTTTTCAATCATTTATTTTTATTCGTCATTTTAAATATTAATCTTTATTCTTCCATTTTACTCAACGACACTTTAATTACTTGCTATTAGGTTAAAACAAATCAACCAAACCATTATCTTGATTCACCAAAAGACGATTGAGTCGCACTTAAGACCGGTTTTCAATTCGAAAAGATTCGGACGATAAGATTTTATACCTAGCCAAAAGCGAAGTATTAAATGGCGCCGCTGCCGGCTCTTTTCGTTACGATAAACGGTTTTTAGTGAGAGACGCATTGAATTTTGGGATCCGTTCTTTGAACGTTATTTTCCTTGCTTTAAAAATTTTCAAAAATCCTAAAAAATATAAAACTCTTCAAAAATACAAAAACATTAAAAAATCATTAAAAAGCAATTCTTTTCCAAAGGTTTTGCACCAAAAAGATTATATAGATATTCTCTTTGTATATATTTTTCTTCTGCAGGTGTATGCGTACTAGATCTTCGAACTATTCTGAGCCCGAGACTCGTGAAGATTTAGATATGGCTGGTGTTAACAACAACAATAATCACCCACCTCAACACAACTTGAACAACAACAACAACAACAACAACAACAATGTCCTTTTACCTGATTTACGAACCATGGAGGAATTGTGCCAACCCACCATGAACGGACGCGGAGGCCCGATTGCGCCAATGCACGTCACGGCTCAGGAGTTTTCATTGAAGCATCACATGATCCAACAAGTGCAAACGAACCTATTTCGTGGAATTCCGGATGATGATGCCAACAAACACCTCGACAAATTCATTACTATGACCCAAAGCATGAAGTGCTCCGGTGTTTCTATGGATGACCTTCGCCTTCAACTCTTTCCCCACTCGCTTTCTCACCATGCCGAAAAATGGTTTGACCGTCTTCCTAAGAATTCTATTCATACGTGGAATGACATGACTCAACGCTTTTTATCGCGCTACTTTTCCCCATCCATGGTCACTAGCCTTCGTAACCAAATAAGTGGATTTATGCAAGAGAATGATGAATCGCTTTTCGATGCTTGGGAACGGTACAATGATTTGATCGACCGCTGTCATAATCACAATATGCTCCCCGTCACTCTCATTGACACCTTCTACAATGGTCTCACTTTTCGTGATCGTGACACGATCAATGCCGCCGCCGGTGGTACTTTTATGAAAAGGAGACCGGAGGAGTGCCGAGAGTTGATCGAAAACATGACTACTCACCACAAGAATTGGGATTCATCCGCATCCTCAAGATCTAATCAGAGAGTCAATGTTTCTTCTACTACCTCCAATCCTGAGATATTCGAACTTACTCGACAAATCGCGATGATGCACAAAGATTTCATGTCCATAGCCACAAACAACTTTCAACAAGCTAAAGCCGTTGTTATTTCTTGTGACACATGTGGTGGCCCTCACTCTTATAATGATTGGCCTTCTACCCAAGGCAGTTATTCTGAAAACGTTAACGCAGCTTACGGCACTTATCCCACGGGAGGCTATCAAGCCCGCCCTCAAGGAGACCGTGGCTTGCTAAGTTATCGTTCCAACAATTATCTTGTTCCTCCCGGTTTCCCTCCTGCAAACCAAAACCAACAACAAAGCTATAACCGAAACAACCAATCCCAACCTCGTGCTCAAAATCAATATCAATCCCAAAGAAACCCATACCCAACTCAAGGAAATTCTCAAGCTTACCAAGCTCCACCTCTCAATCAACCGATGGCAGTGAATCAAGACGTCGAGACGTTCATGAAGACTAATCGTGAGATGGTGACGAATCTTCAGAGTCAATTTGCCAACTTGAAGAATGACATGGTCAAACAAGGGAGCGATATTCGAGCCGAGCTAAGGAATGATATGGCCAAACACAGCAATGAAATTAATGCCAACATGCAAAACTCTTTTAATAATCAAGCTGTTCACCTTCGTGATATGATTGGTTCGCTCATCCAAAGTAATCAACCCTCTTCTTCGGGTACTCTTCCGAGTAATACCGTTGCGAATCCAAGAGGGGAGATGAAAGCAATCACCACTCGTAGTGGAAAAGGTTATATGGAACCCAAGCTTCCTACACCTCCACCCGTGATTGTGAACAAGGAAAAAGAGCAAATTTCCCCACCTCCTTCACCTTCTATCCCCATGTCCCCAACACCCGTGGTTGTGAGTGATCCTATTCCCTTAAAGCCTTCTTCTTCATCCAATATACCTTATCCTTCAAGGTTGAGGAAAGAGAAGCAAACGAGCAAGGATGATATTCAGGTCTCAAACTTTCTAAAAATGTTTAAACAATTGAATTTTAACATCTCCTTTGCCGAGGCTCTCGCTCACATGCCCAAATACACTAAGATGTTTAAAGATCTTCTAAGTGATAAGGAAAAGCTTCTTGACATCGCTCAGACCCAACTTAATGAGAACTGCTCCGCAGTGCTCCTAAGGAAATTACCCACCAAACTTGGTGATCCGGGTCGCTTCTTGATTCCTTGCAACTTCCCGGGAGTAGAGAATTGCATGGCCCTAGCCGATCTAGGTGCCAGTATAAACTTAATGCCTTTAAGTGTTTGGAAGCAATTATCTCTCCCCGAGCTAGTTCCCACCAAAATGACTTTGGAATTAGCCAACCGTACGGTTGCTTATCCAGTGGGGATAGCCAAAGATGTCTTTGTTGGCGTTGATAAATTCACCTTCCCGGCGGATTTTGTCATCGCTGACTACGAGATGGATCCTCGTGTTCCATTAATCGTTGGACGTCCATTCCTGAGGACCGGTCGCACTCTCATTGATGTCGCCGCGGGTGAAATAATCATGAGAGTTGGTGACGATAAAATTGTCTTCAACATGGGTAAGATTTCTAAGCAACCTTATTCATATGAGAGTGTTAATGCTATTGATGTTCTCGATGAGGCTTGTGAAGAACATTTTCATGATGCTTGTAAAAGTACTCTTTCTTCTCTACCCAATGTTGAGACCGTTGCCTCAATTGCTCCAGCATTGACTCCTTTTGGAGAAAGTGACTTGGATGATTTCGAAGCTAGCTTGGGTCCTCTCGATATTAAGTATGATAATTTGTCCACCAATTGGGATGAAGACATTCGTACTATTGAGAGACTTCTCAATGAGGACCCATTTTCTCCTCCTGCTCCTAAAGAGGCGACTAATGATGATCCATCGTTAGTTTCACCATCTATTGAGGATCCTCCTACTCTTGAGCTTAAGGACCTACCTCCTCATCTTGAGTACGTTTTCCTGGAAGACGAGGAGAAGTTACCGGTCATCATCGTAAAGGATCTGAAAGAAGACGAAAAAGCCCGACTTGTCGCTGTGTTGAAGAAGCATAAAAGAGCTATCGCTTGGAAAATCTCCGACATCCGTGGAATTGATCCTCACTTTTGCACACATAAAATTCTCATGGAGGACGACTATAAGCCCACAATTCAAAGCCAACGAAGGGTGAATCCTAAAATCCATGAAGTCATCAAAAAAGAGGTTATCAAACTTCTTGATGCGGGTATGATTTACCCTATTTCGGATTCACCATGGGTTAGTCCAGTCCATTGTGTGCCTAAGAAGGGCGGAATCACTGTTGTGCCCAATGCAAACAACGAGTTAATTCCTACCCGTCTCGTTACTGGGTGGAAAGTTTGTATAGACTACCGCAAACTCAATGATGCCACGAGAAAGGATCATTTCCCTCTACCTTTTATGGACCAAATGCTTGAACGTTTAGCGGGTAATGACTATTACTGCTTTCTTGATGGTTTCTCGGGTTATTTTCAAATACCCATCGATCCCCAAGATCAAGAGAAGACAACATTCACTTGTCCCTACGGCACATTTGCTTATAAAAGAATGCCTTTTGGCTTATGCAATGCCCCCGGGACTTTCCAAAGGTGCATGTTGGCTATCTTCCATGACATGGTTGAGCAAACCATGGAAGTCTTCATGGATGATTTCTCGGTCTTCGGGGATTCCTTCTCTTCTTGCCTTGCCAATTTGGAACGTATGCTTAAGCGGTGCGAAGACACTCGCCTTGTTCTGAATTGGGAAAAATGCCATTTTATGGTAAAAGAAGGCATTGTGCTAGGACACAAAATCTCTAAAGCCGGTCTGGAAGTCGACCGTGCTAAAGTAGATGTCATAGCCAAATTACCTCCACCTTCAACCGTGAAGGGTGTGAGAAGTTTTCTGGGTCATGCGGGCTTCTATCGTAGATTCATTCAGGATTTCTCTAAAATCGCTCGCCCGATGACCCACCTCTTGGAAAAAGATACTCCTTTTATCTTTTCTAAAGAGTGTCTCGAAGCCTTCAATCTTCTTAAGGATAAGCTAACTAAGGCACCGGTCTTGGTTACCCCTAATTGGGAGCTGCCTTATGAATTGATGTGCGATGCTAGCGACTTTGCTATTGGTGCGGTTTTGGGCCAACGAGTGAATAAACACTTCCAACCAATCCACTACGCTAGCAAAACAATGACGGGGGCTCAATTGCATTATACGACAACCGAAAAAGAGCTTTTAGCTGTTGTCTATGCTTTTGAGAAATTTCGCCCCTATCTTGTTTTATCCACCACCATCGTATACACGGACCATTCCGCGTTGAAGTACTTGATGACTAAGAACGACTCTAAGCCAAGACTTGTTCGCTGAGTTTTACTCCTTCAAGAATTCAACATTGAAATTCGTGACAAGAAGGGAGCCGAAAACCTGGCCGCGGATCATCTGAGTCGACTTGAGGATCCATATCAAGGGGATCATACGAACAAAGAGATCAATGACTCTTTCCCCCTTGAGACCTTAATGTCTATAAATCTCAATCTTGATGGCACCCCGTGGTTTGCAGACATTGCAAACTACTTAGCGGGTGGTATTCTCATCCAAGGGTTAACATCCCAACAAAAGAAGAAGTTCTTGAATGATGTTAAGACTTACTTTTGGGATGACCCTTATCTATTCAAACAGTGTGCTGATCTGATTATTCGTCGATGTGTTGACGGACCGGCAACTTTTGACATCCTCCAAGCTTGCCACAAAGGACCCACCGGTGGTCACTTTGGTCCCAACTACACCGCTAAGAAAGTGTTTGATTCTGGATTCTATTGGCCCACCATTTATCGTGACGCTCATGAAATGGTTAAGCATTGTGATGCTTGCCAACATCAAGGCAAGATCACACATAAGGATGAGATGCCTCAAAATTTCATACAGGAATGTGAAATCTTTGACGTATGGGGCATCGACTTTATGGGGCCATTTCCATCATCCAAAGGGAACAAGTACATCCTCGTCGCCGTCGACTACGTTTCTAAATGGGTTGAAGCTAAGGCTCTTCCTACGAATGATGCGAGGGTGGTTGTGAACTTTTTGAAGCAGCTTTTCGCTCGATTTTGGCGTTCCTCGTGCTATTATCAGTGACCGCGAGACTCATTTTTGCAACGATCAATTTGCAAGAGTCATGGCAAAGTATGGTGTCACTCACCGTCTTTCCACCGCCTATCATCCCCAAACCAATGGGCAAGCCGAGATTTCCAACCGTGGCTTAAAGAGAATTTTGGAGCGTACTGTGGGAGAGCATCGCGCCGCGTGGGCCGATAAGTTAGATGATGCTCTGTGGGCTTTCCGTACTGCTTACAAGACCCCGATCGGTTGTACACCTTATCGTCTTGTGTACGGAAAAGCCTGCCACCTACCCATCGAGCTGGAACATAAGGCGCACTGGGCCTTGAAGTGGGCGAACTTCGACATCAACAAAGCCGGTGATCATTGCAAGATTCAACTCAACGAGCTAAATGAACTGAGGAATGAAGCTTATGAGAACTCGCTGATCTACAAGGAGAAGACGAAGATCATTCATGACGCTAAAATCAAGAACCGAGAGTTCCACGTTGGTGATCAAGTCTTACTCTTTAACTCTCGGTTGAAGATCTTCTCTGGCAAGTTGAAGAGCCGCTGGACTGGTCCATTCACCGTCGCCAAAATCTTTCCTTATGGGACCATTGAGCTTTCTCAGCCGAATGGGCCCAACTTCAAGGTGAATGGCCAGCGTCTGAAGCTATACTTTGGTGAGGACATCCCTCAAGAGATGATTCCACCCCTCACCACGTTCCCCATGAACTAAAATTGGGTCGAGTCAGGCTCATGACTCGGTAAACAAAAACAAGCGCTTCTCGGGAGGCAACCCGTGTTCTATCCTTTACTGCTTTCATAATAAGTGTAGGGGGAGCCCCGCATATGTTTGTTCCCTTGTTTCTTGTGCTGTGCAGGGATTAACGCTTCAAAGAGCATCTTGATGACTTTTGACGAACCGTGATACCGTGTTTCTATCTTCCCGGTTCTATCCTAAACTCTTGTGATTCAATATTTCATATTCTATATGTTCACATTGAATTCACTTTAGTTGTCCTTTCCTTAGCAAGATTTAAACAAAGTGCACAATGTCCTAAGTGTAGGGGAGTTTACTCCCACATGCTTAAACATTGAGGACAATGTTTATCTTAAGTGTAGGGGGGACTTCTATCGAAGTAAGTGGTCTTTTCCATGAATTTGCCCTCATTTTAACCGGAAAATTTGATTTTTCGACATTTTTCAAAATTTTTAATCTATTTTGGCCTAGTTGTATAGTTGTATTTGCCTTTGTTATGTTTATTTTCTGTTGCTAGAATAAATTTTCAATAAAGTGGTTTTAAATTTTTCCTAGTCGTGAACATTTTGACTCAACCCGAGTTTACTTACCTAAGTTTACTCTAGCTAGTATCCTTAACGTGTTTAAGTCAAGTTTTGCTAGGCTTTTATATAGGGAGCTATAAAACGCGAAAGTCTTAACTCTCACGGGTTAAGAACAAGAACTTTTCGCAAGTTCCTATAATTGATCCTAGAGAGTCGTTTATCAAGGGAACTTTAAAACGCGATTTCTAAACTTGAAAAAGTCCAAGAATTTGCAAGATCCTATAGGCGACTCGAAAACCCAAAACTTTGATTTAATAGGCTAAGCATCCACAAGTCTCATTCCTTGAGATTTTAAACTGTGGAGAACGAGAGATGATAGAGCCAATTATAAGTTCGGTATTCTTTCATGAATTTATTTGAGTTAATTATAAGCCTATTCTCCCTCCGCTTGCTAATAATTTATCTGCAATAAATAAGGTTGTACGATTTAAAAGGTTACTTAGCTTCTAGCCCTAGATCGTCTAAAAGTTGCTCGGTACGGATTAGAGTTCATAGCCAAGGCATAACTTATTGAAGCGGGATGCGAAGATTGGCGAGTCCGAAAAGGCCCTAACAAGGCATGAGGGCTACATTTTGTTGCTAAAGATCCAAAAGTGATGTGAAGAATCATTTATCGAAAATCAATATGAAGGATCAAGACACACGACGAAAAGCAAAAACTCCCCAAAATTCATGGAGAAGTCTATCCGAAAAGACCCTAACAAGGTATGAGGATAAATAGATCCAAGTCCTAAAAGGAGGCGGATCATTGTATATCAAAGTCCAAAATAAAGATTGGAGAAAAATGAAGAAGTCGTGGTCTAAAGATGAAAAATCTCTCAAAAGCTTCAAGTGAAGAAATTCCTATTATGAAGAGAAGACCATTATTTCAAGAACGTCTCTCAAAAATTCGAAGTATGAAGTCGCTGCCAAATATCGGTCCGAGAAAGGTCTCAAATCGTGAAGCGAGTTATGCCAAGATATGAACTTTATGAGGTCCCGAGAAGCAGTTTTAAATGATTTGGTCCTTTAGCTAACTATTGATTAAATCGTTCACCTTATTTTCGGACTAAATAACTATCGAAATAAGTCAAACAATGCATCCTCATGATCATTCAAGACAAAAATAAAATATAAGAGATACACCTAGGAATAAGGGAGTCTAAGTGAATAATTGGCCCACATGAGTTCGTGATAGTTTGCTAACTTATAATAACAATGATCTCGTTTTTAAGCTTGGTATGGGGAACGTGAAACTTGAGGATGATAAACGTTCATGGCCGCCAAAACCCAATGTAAGTTTTTAATTTTTTACTTATTTCTATCTTTTATGTTTAGTATTTAATAAAGGCCAAAATGGGTTATTTATGATGGAAAATGTAAACCGTGCTTTAAAACTAATGCATTGCATGACGGCATTGCAATGGTCAAGTGTAGGGGATTTAATAAGTGTGAAAACACTTATCCTTTTACCACTTATTTCCAATAATAACAAGACCAAAACGTGTGATTTATGTCGTAAAAGTCGGAATTATGCGTGGTTTGTGTTTTTATTGTGTTTTAGGACCAAAAGATGAAAAAGGAAGAAAACACGGGTTCTCACGGGCTTTTATCGAAGAAAACGGGAAAAGACGAAGTCAAAAGATCAAGAATGCAAAAAGAACGGAAGTCCAAGGCCTATTCTGAAGATTTATCGAAGAAAAAGTCTAAAGACGGAAGTTTAACGAAGTCAAAGAACTTAAGTCTAATAGAAGAAGAAAATTAAAAAGACAAGTTCAAACCCCGAGACGACAAAGACAAAGAATTAAAGTCGAGTCGAGAAAACGTGAAGAAAGCAAGCAAGAAGATGCAACACATGCACTCCTTCCACCTTCCCTATAAATACCCTCCTAATAGTCATTAGGAGGGTGGTTAGATTTTTAGTTAATTTTCACTTTTTCATTTTTCTAGTTTTTAGAGAGAGAAAGTCTTAAACTTTCTCTCACTAAATTTCATCTTCTTTCTTAATCTTTCAAGATTAAGCACCTTTGTATTGCTTATTTTTATTAATCAAAGTTCCATTTTAAGCTTTTAATCCTTATTCTCATTCTACTTTTCTTTGATTTAAGATTGATTTTGGTGCGATTATCAATAGATCCGTGTTGTTCTTAATGATTTCGTGCTTAAAAAGTTAATGTTTTGATCATTTCATAAGTTTTCATTTGATTAAGCTTTAAGACTTTTGTGCTTATTGGCTTATTTTTATGATTAGCTTATTTACTTTATAAAAATCTTCCTTAAAAAGTTTATGTTTTTATTGTTTGATCCAAAAAGTTGATTAATTTCGAGTTAAATAAGTTGATCTAAGTGCTTATTTGATTTGGTTTTGTCATTGATTCGGGTTAGTTTTGTGATAAGCTCATTTTATAGCTTATTTACTAGCTTTTAACCGAATTCCCCCATTTTCGGAAAGGGTATAAACCCCTTTCCGATTGACCCTTTCCGACCTGCCCTTCCCTCTTTCCGATTGAGTCCAATCGGAAGAGGGTTTTCACTTTCCGATTGGCACCCTCAATTATTCCGATCTAGCCACTATTCCAGATTCCGATTGTGGAGTTTTGGGTTATTCCGATTGGATGGTTTTGCTTGTATTCCGATTTGAGCCAGTACAATATTCCGATTGAGTGCATTATTTTATATTCCGATTGTAAATTCTTTGATATTCCGATTACGACCAATTCACCATATTCCGATCTACCGATCGGAATACATTCCGATCGGGACTCCTTCTTGGGGTTTCTTTTGCATTTGTTTGATATTCCGTTCTTACTTTCTTATAGTACTTTTTTTTAACTAAGTTCTTATTTTTAGAAAATTTTCCAAGTGTTAGTTTTATTTAGTGTGCTAGTACTTTTCCATTGTTACCTTTTAGTTTTCAATCATTTATTTTTATTCGTCTTTTTAAATATTAATCTTTATTCTTCCATTTTACTCAACGACACTTTAATTACTTGCTATTAGTTTAAAACAAATCAACCAAACCATTATCTTGATTCACCAAAAGACGACTGAGTCGCACTTAATTGTGGTAAATTACGTCCTTTAGGAAAAGGAGCGTAAAAACGGTAAGTATTAAGCGATGATTTAGGATAATCAACACTAATGACCCTTATAATATGAAAGTTCGTTTCCCAAGGAGGTATATGTGTGTGAAAAACTTGTTAAATGTTTGTGATTAACAATTGGTTTAGAAGGGGAGGAGAAAAGAAGGTGACGAAGACGTGAAATTAATACTACGACGATAAAACGTAAAACCGTAAAACTACAAAAATAAAAATTAATTCTAAAAATTACCAAAAATTCACCAAAAATCAAAATTAATAAACTAAGAGTTTACCAAAGATCAAAACTTTTTCAAACCTTTTAAATAATTAAATATTCAATTTTTAAATGCTAATTAAAGCCCTAAAAATCAAATAAATTATCAAAAAGCCCAAATAAAGATTTTTCAATTGGTAAACCTCTAAAATGACCTAAAAAGATTAAAAACTATTTTTAGAAAATTTTAAATTAATAAAAACTATTTAAAATGATTTAAAAACTATTAAAACTTAAAATAATTATAAAAATTAATCTAGAAGTGATAAAATTATTCTAAAAGTTGCTAAATTCCTATTTTAATGTGTTTAAGCTAAGAAAAATGCAAAAAGTTGGAAAATGTGAAATTTGAAAAATAATAATAAAATAATATTAAAATAATATTAAAAATCCAAAATTTATAAAAAATTCTAAAAACTTGCAAACTAGTTTATTTTAACCTAAATAATCAAAAAAATGAAGGTGAAATGACAAGAATACCCCTATTGGGCCCTTAAATGGGCCAAAACCAAAATCAGTCAACACTAATGGGCTTTTTAGCCTAACAAGTCAAACGTGGCCCAATTGACTTGGAAAAACTCTATCTGACTCAAAATTTGATTCTAAACACAAAACTCTAAAGGCCCAAAAGCTGAAAGTGAGCTTATCACAACTTATTATGCAAACAGCTTATTCTTATTGGGCTTTTTAGCCCATTAAGCAGTAAGCTAATGCCATAAGCTCTAATTTGACATACAACCTTCTTTTGGGATGCTTATGAGATCTGTAAAAAGAAATTTTGAAAAAGCACACTCAATAAGCCAGAAATAAGCAAAGTAATATTTCACTAAAAGACAAAATAGTCGTTTTTGAGAAATAAGGCACCTCAGGACTTGATTCAACTTGCAAAATGTCACAAATGGACTCAATAAGCCAAAAAAATCAACAAAATTCCAATAAGCAAAACCAATAAGCCAGAATAAGCCAACAAGCACTTATGAAAAAGTCAATTTAGTTGGTTTTCTAGTCAAACCCTAAAGTCAACCCACCAAATGCTCCAGTATGAACAAATGGGTCAAATAATGAGCACCTATTACAAAATCCAAGTTGTTGCTAGTTAAAATAAGCTATTATAGCTTAATGATAAGCTGAAACCCAATTAACACTAGCAGTGGCAATTTTCAGTAGGAACTGGTTCCTACTGCTTTGACTATTTGACCAAGCTTTTTAGAGATATTTAGTTGGATTCAATTGGAAACAAGGGAACCCTTGTGATCAGTGAATCACAAGGAGTCAATAGCAACAAGAAAATCCAAATTTGGTTCACACAATAAGCCAGAATCAATCAAACAGTCACCAGATCATGCACAGACATGGAAAATAAGCAGTTATGCACAAATAAGCAGATTAAGCCTGAATAAGCCAACCAAACTCAACAGGATGCATACACAAGCTTTATAAACTATGAATAAGCACAAACAAACTTGAATCAAACACTGAATCAAAGTAAATAACAAGATCAAAGCAAATGAATGTTACTGATGAACAAGGTGCATATGCAAAAACTTTTTGCTGATCTAATTGACCACAGATCTAAATTCAAGCACTCAAATCTCTTTCCCTGGTTTAGTTAACCTATACTTAACACTTGTTAGCCCTACTTTTTGATTAGATCTAGGTGTCCTCAAAATCCTAGCCAATTTTACCAAGTAACAAAGATTTTATACCCTATTTATGAATCTAGGTGTTTCAAACCACAAAATATACAGCAAAGCAGCCAAGTATATCAGATAAGCATGAAACAACAGATAACAACACAATCCAACTACTCAAAACACCACAAATCCAAACTATGCAGTTGACCCAAACACCCCTTAAAAACCTGTTTTCACAATTTTTCAAAGGATCATCCAGATTCAAAGCACAAATAAAACTACAAACACCTCATAAACATCAAACAAAGCCAGATGAACAGTAATCAACAACAATAACACAGATTCACCAACTATCATGCAATAATCACCAAAATCAGAAAAATAAGAGAGAAAATGAAAAAGGGAAGAAGGTGCAAACCTCCAAGACCTACATCCAGGCCCTGGATTGTTTGAGCTTAGGTACTAGCAAAACAAGTACCAGCTTCCAAGTACCTGCTAAGATGAACAAACAAAGTGATGCACAATAAACAAGTACCTTTCTGATTTTTGAAGCACAAGCCTTATGGATTAAAACCTTGCCTCAAAAACCTTCAAATATCAAAGTGGAACTCAGAATTAGGCTATTCCAACACCAACTTTTAACAAATATCAAAGAGATTTCAAAATTCAGAAAATCAACTTTTATTAATTTAAAAAGGAATTACAAAGATTAATAGCCTAAAACTGGAACAAAAGCTCTCTCACAGGTTGAGGAGTCTATTTATAGGAAAATGCCAAGGCTAGCACTATTCACAAACCCTAGAAGTGAAATTCCTATTCTATCCTTGAGCCTTCTAGACGTTTTCTTGGTGTGAGCTGTCCAAAGTGATCTTGGATGTTCAATTTAGCTTTGGAATGAAGCAAGGATTCTTAGCTGTTGATTTGGACACGTCAGATAACTTGGAGGTGAAGTTGTCATGTGATTGGTTAAACGGGAATTGGGGGTGGGGTCCATAGTGAGTGGGATTAAGGGTTTTAAGGTTGGGATGTGTGTCTGCACATGTGAATCAAGTGTGTGCAAAGGTAATTGAAAATTACCCTAAGTTTAAGTGGTGTAAAATCTGGGTGGTTAAAAAAGGTAAACAGTGATGTGTTTGATCCGAAAT
This sequence comes from Glebionis coronaria, assembly GCA_025667525.1. Classification (NCBI taxonomy): domain Eukaryota; kingdom Viridiplantae; phylum Streptophyta; class Magnoliopsida; order Asterales; family Asteraceae; genus Glebionis; species Glebionis coronaria. The sequence continues at coordinate 455,933,188 of CM046878.1, read as the reverse complement.
TGGGGGAAAGTTGTGTGTTTGGCGCATTTTTGGTTTAAATGTTTCAATTGCACAGCTTTAGCCCTATTTATTTGGTGAAATAGGTAAAACACGTTTTTCAGCCTTGAAACTTCATTTCATTTGTAAATAACTTTGCCAACTTTGCATTTTTGGCACAAAACTTTCCAACAAGGTTTAAAAGGATTGTTTTTGCCATTTTGAGATAATTCAAGGGCTGATCTTGGGCATTGTTGATCTTCAAAGGTCTTTAATGCAACTTAAACTCCATGAGGGACCATAATTGACAATTTAGAATTGTTGAGGACTAAACTTGCCATTTCTTCAAAGTTGAAGGACCATTTGTGAAATTTTGACAAACTTAAGGGACCAAACTTGTAATTATGAATATAAAAGGGTTTTAAGTGTCATTTCTTCATTCAATGAGGATCAATCTTGCATGTCTTCAAGTCTTCAAGGATAAATGTTGAATAAATTATGATCTAGGGCCCGGTTCTTTGTACGGTTTCGTTTCTCGTGTCCGTTTTTCCTTGTTTCTTGTGATCTTTTGTCTTTTTCACGATATCCATACCTAAAATACACAAGTAAACAAACACAAGCATATATATGGTATTTTATGACATTTTTATGCATTTAAAGCCCGAAAAGAACGATGAGTTCATGTATAAATGCCATCTCATCACTCCCCCATACTAAGCCATTGCCGTGCCCTCACGCAATGCTAGAATAAAGTATCTAAGCATCACCAAAGTTTAATTTTATTAACCTTTATTGAAGAGTAAAAGACTTGCAACATACTACAAAGATGTGTAAAGACATAATGTATGATTTTCATCACAAACGTGACTTTTAGGGTCAAAGAATAGAAACAAGTAAATGTCCCTTAGAGTAAACTTCGTCATCCTTGATTGTCATACATTCCATGCTAAGTGCAAAAACGAGATCATTGTTGGTACAAGTCACAATGCTAACACTACTCATACGTCCAAATTGTGTAATACTTTTTCTCCCCGCAATCCTAGTTATTATAAAAGGAAATTGGTTACTAGCATTTTTTAACTATTTTTCATGGATCACAAGTGATTCATATTGACTTATTTGAGTAGTTATTAGTCCGAAAGCAAAGTAGCACGATTTAATCGATAGTTAGCCGAAGGACAAAATCTTTTAAAACGGCTTCTCGTGTATCTCCTTAAGTTCATATCTTGGCATAACTCGTTTCACGATTTGAGACCTTTCTCGGACCGATATTTGGCATGTACTTCATACTTCAAATCTTGGGAAGACGTTCTTGAAATTATGTCTTCTCTTTAGAGATTCTTCATATTTGGACCACGACTTCATCATTTTTCTTCAATCATTATTTTGGACTTTGATATACAACGATCCGCCTCCTTTTCGGACTTGGATATATTTATCCTCATACCTTGTAAGGGTCTTTTTGGATAGACTTTCTCCATGATCTTTAGGGGAGTAATTGCTTTTCGTCGTGTGTCTCGATCCTTCATATTGATTTAGGAATAATGATACTTCACATCATCTTGGATCTTTAGCAACAAAATAGGGCTCCTCATGCCTTGTTAGGGCCTTTTTGGATGATCGCCAATCTTCGCGTCCCGCTTCAATAAGTTATGCCTTGGCTATGAACTCTATTCAACCCCGAGCAACTTTTAAACGATCTTGCGCTAGAGGCTAAGTAACCTTTCAATTCGTATGACCTTACTTATTGCAATTATGATTTATTCCTAATGCATTGATCTTATGGGAAGAAAAAGCCACAATTAAAGACATATGAGTTTTTGAAAGAACATTTTCATGTTCTACGTTTAGCATGATCACTTGTCTAACTCTATCATTTCTCGTTCTTCACTATATAAAGACCTCTAATTAAAGGGACTCGTGAATACTTAGCCATGCAAGTCAAAATTAAGCCAAATTTGGATTAGCTTGCATTAAGACTATATCAAATCAAAGTTTTGGGTTTTCAAGCCACCTATAGGATCTTGCACTTTCTTGGACTTTTTCAAGTTTAGAGAATGCATTTTATAGTTCCCTTGATAAGTGACTTTCTAGGATCAATTATAAGAACTTGCGAAAAGTTCTTGTTCTTAACCCGAATGAGTTAAGACTTTCGCGTTTTAAAGCTCCCTATATAAAAGTCTAGCAAAACTTGAATTGAGCGGGTTAAGGAATGTAAATGGCTCCAAATACCCATCAAGTCAAAAATTAACTCTTATTCTACCCATCGGAAAATATACATTCGTGTCTTAAAAACACTTATGAAAACAAAGAAAAATTTTAAAATTTGGCCATTTTTAGCCTTATTAGTAACAAAAACAAAACATTGAAAATTGGAAAGCGTGAGGGCGTAGCAAAGCAAGTACCTATTCACCCCCCATACTAAAAGTAAACATTGTCCTCAATTTTCGAGTCTAAGGGTGGAGCACCCCCATACTAGAGACGAAGAATCGAATGCTTAGGATCTAGCATGGAAAGGGTGATCAACAATATATCTAAAGCCGTTTATTAAGTATGCTAAAAGATAATTGTTAGAACAATAAAGGATATGTTAATGGATTCGTGAAACACTTCTTCAAGCAAATGATGGAGGCTCACGTAAACGAACATGAGAGTCTTCAATCGTTGATGATGATGATGATCTAGATAACACAATCACAAACAACCACGAGACAACGAGTTTGAAGGGTACAAGTCCCCTTATTAGTGAATAGTAAGCATAAAAGGATAAGCATGGGATCTCCCCCACGAGGCACCTCGTTTTTTGATTACCGAGTCATGAGCTCGACTCGATCCCCTCAATGCTAATTATCATTGGGGAAGGTGACTTGGTCGAGGGAAACCATTGAAGGAATTTCCCCACCAAAGTAGTGCTTAAGCCTATGTCCATTCACCTTGAAGTTAGGACCATCATCTTGAGCTAGCTCGATGGTCCCATACGGAAACACTTGTGTAATGGTGAACGGACCTGACCAACGAGATTTCAATTTCCCGGAAAATATCTTAAGTCTAGAGTTAAAAAGTAACACTTGATCACCAACGTTAAAAACCCGGTTTTTAATCTTTGCATCATGAAACTTTTTAGTCTTTTCTTTAAAAATTAGTGAATTTTCATAAGCATTGTCTCTTAATTCATCTAATTCATTCAATTGTATTTTCCGGTGATCTCCCGCGGTCTTTAAGTCAAAGTTTGCATGCTTAAGGGCCCAATATGCCTTGTGCTCCAATTCAATGGGCAAATGACAATTCTTCCCATAGACTAACTTATAAGGAGTGCAACCGATAGGTGTCTTATAAGCGGTACTTGATACATTGGTTTTCATTGGGGTTCAGATTTGTTCTCGGAATCTTCTCAAATTGATCACAGCTCAAAGTGGAATGATTGTTCTTGGTTACAAATAGGGGGTTTGGTTTTTTGGTTATCTAAATTTTAAACTAAATGCAAGTAATTAAAATTGTCGTTTAAGTAAAATTAGAAGCCTTAAAATTAAACTACAAATAATAGCGTGCAACCATGGAAATTAAAACTTCACAATTTAAAAACTCAAAAACAAGTTTGAAATAAACTAAGTAAAAGAACGGGAAAAAAAACTAGATTTGAAAATTAAGCAAAAACAAAACTCAGACCTGAGTCCGATCGTAATGCGATCGTACTCAAGAAGTAATTCAGATCGCAACGCGATCGTACCCAAAATAACACAATGGATCGTACTCAAAATGTAATCCGATCGCACTCAATGCGATGATACCAAAAGGGATGGATCGTACTCTCTAGTACGATGGGAGGGGACGATCGTACTAACAGATCGCAACGCGATCGTGGTTCCGGATCGTAACAACTGATCGCACTCAATGCGATCGAAGCAAGGACAAGAGACCCGATCGCACCCCAGATCGCAACAAGTGATCGTGGGCGTGGATCGTACCAGGGAAAGAAGAACAGATCGTACTCAAAGCGATCGTAGCCAGGTGATCGTACCAAGTAAACCCTACTGAGATGGATAAGGCGTCCAAGAGAGAAAATAAGCTTAATCCAATAAGCAGTAATCAAATAGCATTTTCAAACTTCTAAAAAAAGTAAATAAGCACAAATTTGTTAACTTTTACAAACACTAATATCCGAGACTTAATGAACGAGCATAAAATAAGAAAACTTTGTAAAACCAAGCTTAAAAATGAATAAGCCGAAAATACGAAGAAGCTAATAAGCATCAAAAGCTTCTGGCTTAAACGTAGGAGAGCTTATGTAGGAGTATAAAGATCAACCTCTTAATCACGAAACACCAAAATCAACACGAATTGAGAACCATTCAGATTAAACATGAACTTTTCGGATAAAGATCAAAGTAAATAAAGAAAGGTAGAAATAGATTAAGGAACAAAAAGCTTAACTTGAATTAGATTAGTGAAATCCAAAATACAAAAAGCTTAAAACTTGAAAGGTAAAAATGGAGAAAAGAAAAAATCTTAGTGAGAGAAAGTTGAGAACTTTCTCTCTCTAAAACTAGAGAAAATGAAAAAATGAAAAACTAACTAGCTAGCTCCCCAAAGTTGTGAAGTGTAGGCCTATTTATAGGTGTTTGATTGTGGGCTTGTAAATGGGCTTGTACATGGGCTTCTCTTCTTCTTTCATCTTTAGTCTTTACGTCTCTTTAAACAAACGTTCCCGACTTTGGATTTTGAGAAGTGTCGGTGAATAATTCCAACTCGTCTTATAATCTTTTGTTTAATAGACTCGAGTTCTTCGACATATATGAATCTTCCATCTTTGGCCCTTTTCTTCGATAAATCTTCAAATAGGCACAATGACTTCAAATCTTTTGCATCTCTTGGACAATAGACTTCGTCTTGAGTATTTTTCTTCGATAAAACCCGTGCAATCCCATGTTTTCTTTAATATTCATCCGGTTGACTCTGAAAACACAATAAACATAAAAACCACGCATAATTCCAAACAAATGATATTAAATACGTATTTTGGTCTCGTTTTAGCTAGAAATAAGTGGTAAAAGGATGAGTGTTTTCACACCTATCAAATCCCCTACACTTAACCATTGCCATGCCCTCATGCAATGCTCAGTGATAAAGCAAATTTACACTTTTCTCATAATCAATCAACCTTGGCCTTATTAAAACACTACTAAACAAAAATTAAAGTAATAAGAGAAATTAAAAACTTTAAAGTAAATAAAAGGATAGAAAACCATTTTCACTTGAAAATAGCTATATGGAAATAACTTGCAAAGAGATCAAGGACTTACATTAGGGCTTTGGTGCTGCGAAGATTTATCACCCTCAAGTTTCACGTTCCCCAAACTAAGCTTAAAAACGAGATCATTGTTATTATAAGTTAGTAAATCAAACACTTACACACATGGCTTAATTATATGCTTAAACTCCCTTATTCCTAGGTGTATCTCTTATATTTTATTTTTGTCTTAGAATGATCATGAAGATGCATTTTTAGACTTATTTCGATAGTTTATTTAGGCTGAAAGCAAAGTAGGACGATTTGATCAATAGTTAGCTAAAGGACAAAATCTCTTAAAACTGCTTCTCGGGATATCAAAAAGTTCATATCTTGGCATAACTCGGTTCACGATTTGAGACCTTTCTCGGGCCGATATTTGGCATGTACTTCATACTTCATATCTTCGAGAGACGTTCTTGAGATAATGGTATTCTCTTCGTTAATAGAGTTTCTTCACTTGGAGACTTTTGAGGGGTACTCCAACTTTGTTGACCACGACTTCATGATTATTTCTTCAATCGCTAATTTGGATTTTGAGATACAACGATCCGCCTCCTTTTCGGACTTGGATCTATTTATCCTCATACCTTGTTAGGGTCTTTTCGGATAGACTTCTCCATGATCTTTATGGGAGTTGATTGCTTTTCGTCGTGAGTCTTGATCCTTCATATTGATTTTGGGAATGATGCTTTTCACATCACCTTGGATCTTCAGCAATAAATTTGAATCCTCATGCCTTGTTAGGGCCTTTTTGGACTCGCCAATCTTCGCGCCCCGCTTCATAAGTTATGCCTTGGCTATGAACGCTTATCATTACCGAGCAACTTTTAAACGATCTTGGGCTAGAAGCTAAGTAACTTTTCAAATCGTACAACCTTACTTATTGCAGATAAATTATTAGCAAGTGATGGGAGAATAGGCAAATAATTACACCAAGTGAGCTTGTGCAAGAATACCGACTTATAATTGACTCTATCATTTCTCGTTCTCCACAATTTAAAATCTCAAGTAATGAGACTCGTGGATATTTAGCCTAATAAACCAATTAAGGTCTACATGGTTAAGGATACTAGCTAGAATAAACTTGGATAAGTCTATTCGGGTTGAGTCAAAATAATCGCAACGGGCCTAATATGTCAAAGACTTCAAAACTAGATACACCACTTTATTAATATTTTTGGCTTTATTGCGGGATATATACATATGAAAGCAACGATAAAAATTTAAAAATTACGACTATATGGCCAAAGTTAATTAAAAATTTGAAAAATGATGAAAAAGATGATTTTCCTGTTAAATGAAGGCATTTTAATGGAAAAGTCCACTTAAAACTTCGATAGAAGTCCCCCCTACACTTAAGATAAACATTGTCCTCAATGTTTAAGCATGTGGGAAAAGTATCCCCTACACTTATGACATTGTGCACGTTGGTTAAATCAAGCTAAGGAAGAGACGACTAACGTGATCATTTTCAAATGTGAGTATAAAGAAAACTGAATCACGATAGTTGAGAGATAGAACCGGATTTCGGATAACACGGGAGCACGGTTCTTCAAAGGTTCCAAAAGTGCATTCATCCCTGTAATCACATCACCACACAAACAAAAACAACCTATAGAGGCCCCCCTACACTTAGGAGGTTAAAACGGAAAAGGATAGATACTCGGGTTGCCTCTCGAGGAGCGCTTGTTTTTGATAACCGAGTCACGAGCCTGACTCGACCCAAAATTAGTTCATGGGAAACATGGTGAGGGATGGAATCATCTCCTGGAAGATGTCCTCACCAAAGTACAACTTCACTCGTTGGCCATTCACCTTAAAATTAGGTCCATTAGGTTGAGCGAGCTCGAGAGTACCATATGGAAACATTTGGGCAATGGTGAATGGGCCGGACCAACGAGATTTCAGCTTGCCCGAAAAGATTTTCAACCGAGAGTTAAAGAGTAAAACTTTATCTCTAACTTGGAACTCTCGATTCTTAATCTTAGAGTCGTGAATGAGCTTAGTCTTTTCCTTATAGATCAAAGAATTTTCATAAGCCTCATTCCGGAGTTCATTCAGCTCATTGAGTTGGATCTTGCGTAGGTCACCGGCTTTGTTGATATCGAAGTTAGCCCACTTCAAGGCCCAGTAAGCCTTGTGCTCCAACTCAATGGGGAGGTGGCATGTTTTCCCGTACACGAGACGATATGGTGTACAACCAATCGGAGTCTTGTATGCGGTACGAAAAGCCCACAGAGCATCATCAAGTTTATCGGCCCATGAGGCACGATGCTCTCCCACGGTTCTTTCAAGAATTCGATTTAATCCTCGGTTAGAGATTTCAGCCTGGCCATTAGTTTGTGGGTGGTAGGCAGTGGAAAGACGATGATTTACACCATACTTAGCCATGACTATTGCAAATTGATCATTGCAAAAATGAGTCCCGCGATCACTAATAATGGCACGAGGCACACCGAATCTAGCGAATAGCAACTTCAAAAAGTTACAAACCACCCTTGCGTCATTAGTGGGTAAAGCTTTGGCTTCAACCCATTTTGAGACGTAGTCAACGGCTACAAGGATGTATTTGTTTACTTTAGAGGAAGGGAATGGCCCCATAAAGTCGATACCCCAAACATCAAAGATTTCACATTCTTGTATGAAATTCTGAGGCATCTCGTCTTTTTGTGTGATCTTGCCTTGTTTTTGGCAAGCATCACAATGTTTAACCATCTCGTGAGCATCACGATAAATGGTGGGCCAATAAAATCCCGAGTCAAACACTTTTTTGGCGGTGTAGTTGGGACCAAAGTGACCACCGGTGGGTCCTTTGTGGCAAGCGTCAAGGATTTCTAAAGCTGCCGGTCCATCAACACATCGGTGAATAATCAAATCGGCACATTGTTTGAATAGATACGGGTCATCCCAAAAGTAAGTCTTAATGTCTTTGAAGAACTTCTTCTTTTGTTGGGATGTTAACCCGTCGACGAGAATTCCACCCGCCAAGTAGTTTGCAATGTCCGCAAACCACGGGGTTTCATCAGAAGTCAAGTTGATAGACATTAATGTCTCCAGGGGAAAAGAGTCATTGATCTCTTTGTTCGGATGTTCCTCTTGATAAGGATCCTCAAGTCTGCTGAGATGATCCGCGGCTAGGTTTTCAGCTCCTTTCTTATCGCGAATTTCGATTTTAAATTCTTGGAGTAGCAAAACCCAGCGAAGAAGTCTTGGTTTGGAATCTTGCTTAGTCAACAAGTACTTCAACGCGGAATGATCGGTATACACGATGGTGGTAGAAAGGACAAGGTAGGGGCGAAATTTTTCAAAAGCATAGACAACAACTAAAAGCTCTTTTTCGGTTGTCGTGTAATGCAATTGAGCCCCTGTCATTGTCTTGCTAGCGTAATGGATCGGTTGGAAGTGTTTATCCACTCTTTGGCCCAAAACCGCTCCAATAGCAAAGTCGCTAGCATCACACATCAACTCAAAGGGAAGCTCCCAATTAGGGGTAACCAAGACGGGTGCCTTAGTTAGCTTATCCTTAAGAAGGTTGAAGGCGTCAATACACTCGTTGGAAAAGATAAAATGAGTATCTTTTTCCAAGAGGTGGGTCATCGGGCGGGCGATTTTAGAAAAATCTTTGATGAATCGACGGTAGAAGCCCGCATGACCGAGGAAACTTCTCACACCCTTCACGGTTGAAGGTGGAGGCAACTTAGAAATAACATCGACTTTAGCACGGTCCACTTCAAAACCAGCTTTGGAGATCTTGTGTCCTAGCACGATGCCCTCTTTTACCATGAAATTGCATTTTTCCCAATTAAGAACAAGGCGAGTGTCTTCACACCGCTTAAGCATACGTTCTAAATTGGCAAGGCAAGCAGAGAAAGAATCGCCATAAACCGAGAAATCATCCATGAATACTTCCATAGTTTCTTCAACCATGTCATGGAAGATAGCCATCATACATCTTTGGAACGTCCCAGGAGCATTGCATAAGCCAAAAGGCATGCGTTTGTAAGCAAATGTTTCGTAGGGACAAGTGAATGTGGTCTTCATTTGGTCTTTGGGATCGATGGGAATTTGAAAATACCCGGAGAAACCGTCTAAGAAGCAGTAATAGTCATTACCAGCTAGACGCTCGAGCATTTGATCCATGAAGGGAAGAGGAAAGTGATCTTTTCTCGTGGCATCATTGAGCTTGCGATAGTCGATACAAACTCTCCACCCAGTAACGAGACGAGTGGGAATCAACTCGTTGTGTTCATTGGGAACAACGGTTATTCCGCCCTTCTTGGGCACACAATGGACGGGACTTACCCATGGCGAATCCGAAATAGGGTAAATCAAGCCGGCATCAAGAAGTTTGATAACCTCTTGTTTGAAGTCATCTTCCATGAGAATCTTGTGAGTACAAAAGTTTGGATCAATTCCGTGGATATCAGAAATTTTCCAAGCAATTGCCTTCTTATGATCTTTAAGCACGGTGATGAGGCGAGATTTCTCTTCTTCTTTCAAGTCCTTCGCGATAATGACGGACGATATCTTTTCGTCTTCAAGGAACACGTACTGGAGATGGGGCGGCAACTCCTTAAGTTCTAAATCCGGAGGATTTTCGATGGGAGGCGTATTCAAAGTCGGTTCATCGATAGCAATAACCTTGGGAGATGGTGGAGAAATATTGTCTTCTTTAAGAAGGTTCTCAATGAGGCGAAGATCTTCATCCCAATCGGTGGGAGAATCGTCATTAGCTAAGTTCACATCTCCCATGGTGGCTTCCAAATCTTTCCAAAGGAAATCACTTTCTCCAAATAGAGATAGTGATGAATCAATAGAGGAAACGGTCTCAACATTGGGAGGAGAGGTAGGAATACTTTTAAGAGCATCTTTGAAGTGTTCTTCACAAGCCTCATCAAGAACGTCAATACAATTAACACTCTCGTTAGAATAAGGTTGTTTAGAAAGCTTTCCCATGTTGAAAACAATTTTATCGTCACCCACTCTCATGATAAGCTCATCAGCTTCAACATTGATGAGAGTGCGACCGGTCCTCAAGAATGGACGACTAACGATCAATGGCACACGAGGGTCCATATCGTAGTCAACGACAACGAAATCGGCAAGAAAAGTGAATTTGTCGACTCCTACAAAGACGTCTTCGGCTATCCCCACTGGATAAGCAACCGTACGGTTAGCTAATTACAAAGTCATTTTGGTGGGGACTAGCTCAGGGAGAGATAATTGCTTCCAAACGCTTAAGGGCATTAAGCTAATACTGGCACCTAGATCGGCTAGGGCCATGCAATTCTCTACTCCCGGGAAGTTGCAAGGGATCAAGAAGCGACCCGGATCACCAAGCTTGGTTGGCAATTTCCTTAAGAGCACTGCAGAGAAATTCTCATTAAGTTGGGTGTTAGCAATATCGAGAAGCTTCTCCTTGTCGCTAAGAAGATCTTTGAACATTTTCGCGTATTTAGGCATGTAAGCGAGAGCCTCAGCGAAGGAGATGTTGAAATTCAATTGTTTAAACATTTTGAGAAAGTTCGAAACCTGAATATCGTCCTTGCTTTTGAGCTTCTCTTTCCTCAACCTTGAGGGATAAGGTATATCAGAAGAAGAGGAAGGCTTTGGGAGATTAGGATCACTCACATCCTTGGGTGGAGGAGGGGTAGAAGTAGGAGGTAGAGAAATTGGGGAAGTAGAATGATGAGGAATAGGAGCAGGTGACTCGTTTTCCTTAGTCACAATCATCGGTGGAGGTATAGGAAGCTCGGGTTCCTTGGTACCTTTGCCACTGCGAGTGATGATTGCTTTCATCTCCCCTCTTGGATTCGCAACGGTGTTACTCGAAAGAGTACCCGAAGAAGAGGGTTGATTACCTTGGAAGAAACTAGCCATCATGTTCCTTAAGTCATTCGTTTGACTTGCCAAAGTGTTTCTCATATCAGCTCGCAGATCGTTTCCTTGTTTCACCATGTCTGCTTTCAAGTTGAGCACTTCCCACTGGAGATTGTCCACGATCACATCATTAGTCCTCATGTAGGTTTCAATATCTTGGTGTAATGTGGTGGGTTGGTTGGGAGGAGCATTATAGGCGGGTGGTTGATAAGTAGGTTGTTGGTAAACTTGGTTGTTTCTTTGAGGTGGATATGGTTGTTTGTGAGGTGGTTGGTATGGTGCACGAGGTTGTTGTTGAGGAGGGAGATTTAGGTTTTGTTGTTGGTTTGGGTTGTTAGGAGGAAAACTGGGCGGGGAAAAAAAGTTGTTTGAGCGGTAGCTAAGCAAGTTACGGTCACCTTGAGGACGAGCTTGATAAGCGGCCGGAGGATAGGTACCGTATGCTGCATTAACATTCTCAGAAGGATAGTCTTGGGTGGCGGTACAAGTGGTGTAAGAGTGAGGACCTCCGCATATTTCACATGGTTGGCTAACAGCATTGACTTGAGCGTCTTGAGCGTTTTTAGCGTTGATGTTGTTGGTGTTGTTAGCGGTGTGGGTAACAAGCGATTCAAGAAGCGTAGTAATTTTGTCAAGTCGCTTGTCGTTGTCACTAGTACTAGCACTAGCGGCATTGGTCCGAACACTCTTGGTTTGCACACGAGACTTATTTTCAATAATATCCCAAGCAGCATTGGAAGTCTTAACCAAAATATTATCCCCCGAGGCACAATTTAGTGAATCTTGGTCATTCATGCTTAAACCATTATAAAAAGTATTAATTTGGTGCACTTTGGTAAAACCATGTTGTGGGCACTTTCTTAAAAGATTTTTAAAACAGTCCCAAGATTCACTAAAAGACTCATCGTACTTTTGTTCAAAATTAATGATTTCATTCCGCAAAGCGGTAGTACGAGAGGGTGGGAAAAAGTAGTTTATGAACTTGGTCTCCAAATCCGTCCACGTAAGAATACTTTGTGGCGGTTCCTTTGCAAGCCAATGCCGGGCTTGTCCCTCTAAGGAGAAAGGAAAAAGTTGTAAACGGATTACCTCTTGTGGAACACCATTGAATTTGACCGTATTTGTGAGTTGCAAGAACCGTTTGATGTGGTCATGAGGATCATCAATGGTACGCCCCAAGAATGGTTGAGCAGAGACCATCTGAATAAAACCGGATTTGAGCTCAAAGTTGTTGGCTGCAATCGCGGGTATGACAATTGGATCATTGTTTCCCTCCACATGTGCTTGCAAAAGTTCAATCATCGGGCGATTGTCCGGTAGAGGTTCATTGTTGTTGTTATTATTGTTGTTGAGAGGTGGATTGTTATTGTTGTTGTTATTATTGTTGTTTTGAGGTGGATTGTTATTGTTGTTGTGTACACCGGCCATGTCTAAGTCTTCGAGAGGCTCGGGCTCTTGATAAGACGTTGATCGTGTACGCATGCACCTGCAAAAGAACTAACAAAGCAAACAAGAAATATTTTTGGTTTTTTGGTTTTTTAATTTTTTTTGTAGTTTTGAAAATTTTATATTTTTTAGGATTTTTGAAATTTTTATGAAAAAGTAACGTTCACGGTGAACGGATCCCAAAATCCAAGTTCTCACAAAAAACTGTTAATCTTAACGAGAAGAGCCGGCAGCGGCGCCATTTGATACATTGGTTTTCATTGGGGTTCAGATTTGTTCTCGGAATCTTCTCGAATTGATCACAGCTCAAAGTGGAATGATTGTTCTTGGTTACAAATAGGGGGTTTGGTTTTTTGGTTATCTAAATTTTAAACTAAATGCAAGTAATTAAAATTGTCGTTTAAGTAAAATTAGAAGCCTTAAAATTAAACTACAAATAATAGCGTGCAACCATGGAAATTAAAACTTCACAATTTAAAAACTCAAAAACAAGTTTGAAATAAACTAAGTAAAAGAGCGGGAAAAAAAAACTAGATTTGAAAATTAAGCAAAAACAAAACTCAGACCTGAGTCTGATCGTAATGCGATCGTACTCAAGAAGTAATTCAGTTCGCAACGCGATCGTACCCAAAATAACACAATGGATCGTACTCAAAATGTAATCCGATCGCACTCAATGCGATGATACCAAAAGGGATGGATCGTACTCTCTAGTACGATGGGAGGGGATGATCTTACTAACAGATCGCAACGCGATCGTGGTTCCGGACCGTAACAACTGATCACACTCAATGCGATCGAAGCAAGGACAAGAGACCCGATCGCACCCCAGATCGCAACAAGTGATCGTGGGCGTGGATCGTACCAGGGAAAGAAGAACAGATCGCACTCAAAGCGATCGTAGCCAGGTGATCGTACCAAGTAAACCCTACTGAGATGGATAAGGCGTCCAAGAGAGAAAATAAGCTTAATCCAATAAGCAGTAATCAAATAGCATTTTCAAACTTCTGAAAAAAAGTAAATAAGCCCAAATTCGTTAACTTTTACAAACACTAATATCCGAGACTTAATGAACCGAACATAAAATAAGAAAACTTTTTAAAACCAAGCTTAAAAATGAATAAGCCGAAAATACGAAGAAGCTAATAAGCATCAAAAGCTTATGGCTTAAACGTAGGAGAGCTTATGTAGGAGTATAAAGATCAACCTCTTAATCACGAAACACCAAAATCAACACGAATTGAGAACCATTCGGATCAAACATGAACTTTTCGGATTAAGATCAAAGTAAATAAAGAAAGGTAGAAATAGATTAAGGAACAAAAAGCTTAAGTTGAATTAGATTAGTGAAATCCAAAATACAAAAAGCTTAAAACTTGAAAGGTAAAAATGGAGAAAAGAAAAAATCTTAGTGAGAGAAAGTTGAGAAATTTCTCTCTCTAAAACTAGAGAAAATGAAAAAATGAAAAACTAACTAGCTAGCTCCCCAAAGTTGTGAAGTGTAGGCCTATTTATAGGTGTTTGATTGTGGGCTTGTAAATGGGCTTGTACATGGGCTTCTCTTCTTCTTTCATCTTTAGTCTTTACGTCTCTTTAAACAAACGTTTCCGACTTTGGATTTTGAGAAGTGTCGGTGAATAATTCCAACTCGTCTTATAATCTTTTGTTTAATAGACTCGAGTTCTTCGACATATATGAATCTTCCATCTTTGGCCCTTTTCTTCGATAAATCTTCAAATAGGCACAATGACTTCAAATCTTTTGCATCTCTTGGACAATAGACTTCGTCTTGAGTCTTTTTCTTCGATAAAACCCGTGCAATCCCATGTTTTCTTCAATATTCATCCGGTTGACTCTGAAAACACAGTAAACACAAAAACCACACATAATTCCAAAGAAATGATATTAAATACGTGTTTTGGTCTCATTTTAGCCAGAAATAAGTGGTAAAAGGATGGGTGTTTTCACACCTATCAGTCCTAAAGGCCCATAAAGCGTCATCGAGTTTGTCGGACCATGAAGCACGATTTTCTCCAATCAACCTTTCTAAAATCCTCTTCAAAGCTCGGTTCGAAACCTCGACTTCCCCACTCGTTTGCGGGTGATAAGCCGTAGAAAGACGATGAGTAACTCAATATTTCTTTAAGACCTTCTCGAATTGGTCATTACAAAAATGGGTTCCACGATCGCTTATAATAGCACGAGGGGTTCCGAACCGAGAGAATAATTGCTTCAAAAACTTCACTACCACACGAGCATCATTAGTAGGCAAAGCCTTAGCTTCCACCCACTTAGAAAGGTAGTCCACCACGACGAGGATATATTTGTTGCCATGAGACGATGGGAACGACCCCATAAAGTCTATTCCCCATATGTCGAAAATCTCACACACTTGAATTATGTTTTGAGGCATTTCATCACGTTGAGACGATTTTCCTTGACGTTGGCACGAATTACACGACTTCACAAGTGCGTGTGCATCACGATAGATAGAAGGCCAAAAGAAGTCGGCATCGAACACTTTCTTATCCGTGAGATTAGAACCGTGGTGACCACCCGTGGGTCCCTCGTGACAAGCTCTAAGGATATTAGAAGCTTCGGCACCAAAAACACAACGTCGAACGAGTTGATCCGCAAAAACCCGAAAGAGATAAGGGTCGTCCAAAAAATAGAACTTGACGTCACGAAAGAATTTTCGCTTTTGTTGTGTCGTCATACCCTTGATTATGAAATTGCCCGCATGGTAATTTGCAATGTCGGTAAACCATGGGGTGGTATCTTTAGAATTCACTACACCGAGAGTCTCGAGAGGAAATGTTTCGGTGATTTCCTTGTTCTCGAAAACATCTTTGTGAGGATCTTCTAGACGAGAGAGATGATCGGCCGCTAGATTCTCGGCTCCTTTTTTGTCAAGCACGGTGACATCAAATTCTTGGAGGAGGAGCATCCAACGAAGCAATCTCGGCTTAGCATCTTGCTTAGCTAAGAGATACTTGATAGCCGAATGGTCGGTATACACGATGCTTTTAGTCAAGACGAGATAAGGTTGGAATTTCTCAAAAGCATAGACCACGGCAAGAAATTCCTTTTTCGTTGTGGTGTACTTTAATTGAGCCTCGGTCATCGTCTTACTAGCATAGTGGATAGGACGGAAATGCTTGTCATAACGTTGCCCTAAGACGGCCCCTATAGCATAATCACTTGCATCGCACATGATTTCAAAGGGTAATTCCCAATTAGGAGCAACAAGAATAGGAGCTTCGGTAAGTTTCCTTTTGAGAGTTTCGAAAGCTCTAACACAATCCTCATTGAAATTAAAAGGAGCATCCTTCTCGAGAAGGTGTGTCATAGGTCGAGAGATTTTTGAAAAGTCCTTGATGAAACGACGATAAAAGCCCGCGTGGCCTAGGAAACTCCTAACTCCCTTAACGGTTTTGGGATGAGGTAACTTGGCGATGACGTCTACCTTAGCTTTATCGACCTCAATCCCCGCTTTCGACACCTTATGTCCTAAGACGATTCCTTGTTTACACATAAAATGACATTTTTCCCAATTAAGCACAAGATTGGTTTCTTCACAACGTTTTAACATTTGCTCGAGATTAGATAAACACGACGTGAACGAATTGCCAAACACCGAGAAGTCATCCATAAACACTTCCATCGACTTCTCGATCATATCGTGAAAAATCGCCATCATACACCGTTAAAACGTACCTGGTGCATTACAAAGTCCGAAAGGCATCCTACGATAAGCAAACGTTTCATAGGGACACGTAAACGTAGTCTTCTCTTGATCACGAGGGTCGATAGGGATTTGAAAGTAACCGGAAAAACCATCTAAAAAGCAATAGAATTCATTTCCCGCGAGTCACTCCAACATTTGATCCATGAAGGGCAAAGGAAAGTGGTCTTTACGAGTGGCGTCATTTAACTTTCGGTTGTCAATACACACCCTCCAACCGGTCACAACACGAGTGGGAATTAACTCGTTGTTTTCATTAGGCACAACGGTCAATCCTCCCTTTTTAGGGACACAATGGACTGGGCTCACCCATGGGCTATCGGAGATAGGATAAATCATTCCCGCGTCAAGGAGTTTCAAGACTTCCTTTTTAATGACATCGTGAATTTTGGGATTCACCCTTCTTTGACTTTGAATTGCGGGTTTGTAGTCCTCCTCCATTACAATCTTGTGAGTACAAAATTTTTGGTCAATACCCTTAATGTCGGAAATTTTCCACGTAATTGCCCCTTTATGAGCTTTAAGAACTTTCAAGAGCTCGATTTTTTCATCATTATCAAGACCTTTTGCAATAATAACCGGCAACTTGTCATCACCTTCCAAGAATGCGTATTCAAGGTGAGAAGGAAGATCTTTCAATTCAAGGATAGGTGGTTCCTCGATTGAAGATTTTGGTTCAACAATCATAACTTCCATCGGCGGAAGAAATGGTGGAATAGAAGTATCATCACTAATCAACACCTCATCTTCATTGTCGATCTCATTTGAAGTGAGATCGCCTCCTTGGAATGGAGTAAGATTTGGTGTAGAATTAGCAAGAATCGGATCCAAAATAGTGGGATTGCCACTTGACGAGCTATCGGAAAAACCTAACACTTCTTGTGAAAAATCATCGCAAACCACATCAACGATGTCAATGTGATTGATGGTAGCGATTGCATAAACATGAGAAGGTTTCGAGTTTTGAGTAGCGTTTATAACAAGTTCCTCTTCGTTGAATCTCAAAGTGATAGTTCTTGCATGAACGTCGATAAGCGATCTCGAGGTGTCTAAAAATGAACGACCTAAAATTAGAGGAACTTGAGGATCCGCGGGGATGTCAACTACTATAAAATCAACGGGATAGTAGAACTTCCCCACTTTCACGAAAACATCTTCGGCTACTCCACATGCTAAAATCGTAGAATGATCGGCTATCTAGATAGACATGTTCGAAGGAATAAGAGCCGGAAGCGAAAGCGATTTCCAAATGGAAAATGGCATCAAATTAATGCTAGCACCAAGATCGGCCAAGGCGAGGCATTCCTTCATATCTTGTATGTCACAAGGAATGAGAAACTTTCCGGGGTCACCAACTTTTTCTGGTATGCGGTTAAGATAAACAGAAGAACAATTAGCAAGCTTTGAAAGCTTTTCCTTATCGCTCATCATACTTTTAAAAGTGGAAGCGAAACGAGGCATATATAACAACGCGTCGACTAAACTCACATCAAAATGCACTTGTTGAAACATTTTTATAAAAAGCTCGATTTGTTGTTTGTTACGTTCTTGCAATTTCTCTTTGTTTCGTCTCGAAGGGTAAGGTAAGGGTGGTGTGGGTTGGACATTAGGCAACGGCCTTGGAATCTCGGGTTCCACAATTGGTATTGGTTCAACCGTAGGTGTGGTTTGAGCGGTACTTCGTGGGATTATAATGTGCTCCTTTTCGACCATCACCTCGGGTTCTTTCTCGATTTCCTTCTCCGTAGAAGTACTTGGACGAGAGATTGGTTCCTTGAAAGTTTTACCACTTCGTGTAGTAATAACCTTCATTTCTCCCTTCGGGTTTGCAATGGTATCACTAGGAAGACCACCCGAGGAAGAGGGTTTACACATGATTGCTTCAAACATCTTAGCCATTCGGTCCTCAAATTTTGATTGCCTAGCATCCGCTTTTAACAACTCTTGCTTAATCTCATGTTGTCCTAATTCCATCTTTTGTTGATTTTGTTGAAGACGTTGGACATTTCCTTCCATTTTGTTTGCATGAGTTTAAAGTTCATTAGCAAGTTCGTTTTTAAGCTCATTTTTCAACTTGGATCTTAAGCTAATCATCTCACGTTGCATGTTATCAAATTTAGCATCATTTGCTTTAGCATAATCCAAAAATTCTCCTTGAAGATTTTTAGTGTGAGCATTTTGAAAACCTTGTGTAGTGTTTTGAAAATCACGGTTTTGGTTTTGATTAGTGACTTGTCCATTCCCACTTTGATAATTCCCTTTGTTGTAGTTACGTGAATTGCCTTGGTAATTACCACCTTGGTTGTTGTTTCGATAGTTATTAGCATTTTGATTTGGTGGAGCTTGATTTTGGCGGGAACCTTGACCGTTTTGGTTATAAGTTCCCGTTGCTACATAAGCACTCGAAGTGTTACCATCCGCGGTAATGCACTCGGAAAGATCATGAGCTCCACCACAAGACAAACAACTCTTAGCAACCGCTTTAACCGAAGCGGAATTTGAAGCTTCTTGAGCTTTCCAATGGGACATAAGATTAGCAAATCTATCGAAAAACCGATTTTCCTCATTAGCTTCATCATGTAAGGCATTAATGCTACGAGACGATGACGACGATGACGAACCCAAATTGGCAACACTCGGTGTGTTACGAGGGCTATAAACCTTAGATCTATTCTCGATGATTTGTAAAGCCTCATCGGTCGTTTTGCACAAAAAATTACCACCCGCGGCGGCATTCAAGTAATCTCGTTCATGATCATTAAGCCCATTATAAAAAGTATCAATTTGATGCAATTCCGAAAAATCATGGTGTGGACATTCATGTAACATTTCTTTAAAGCGTTCCCATGCCATTGAAAAACTTTCATTATTTCTTTGCACAAATCGTGAAATCTCATTTTTCAAATGTGTTGTCTTAGATGGTGGAAAAAACTTGTTCACGAACTTAGAAACGAGATCATCCCTTGTCAAAATCGAATTTGGCGGTTCTTTCTCAAGCCAAATTTTTGCGGGTCCATCTAACGAGTATGGAAACAACATCATCTTAATGGCGTCATGTGGAACATCCTTAAACTTGCTAGTAGCGGTGAGACGTTTAAAATTCCTAATGTGATAATGCGGGTTGTCTTTCTCGTGACCTCTAAACTTATTAGCTTGCAACATCGACATTAAACCCGTCTTAATCTCGAAGTTCTCCGCAAGGATGGCGGGAATCACAATGGCCTCTCCAAAACCCTCGGTGGGTGCTTGTAGCAACTCCATCATAGTACGATTAGCCATGACGACTTCTTGTACTATAATAGGTTCAACAATTGGAGGTTGTTCTTCAATCAACGTCTCTTGATTGGCTTGCTTTTGAAGACGTTTACGAGCTCGTTTTGCTTGATTACGAGTGATCATAAACTTCACGAAGAATGGGAGGTGAGAAAAGAAGATTCTTTTTGGGTGTTTTGTGAATTTTCAATTTTTTTTTGTGTTTTTGATTGTTTTTATTTTTTTTGGATTTTGGTGTATCTTCGTAGACAACAATCTACAAAATCTCTCCTCGAATCAAACTCTTGATTAAAGAAGCCTCAAAGGAATGAAAACGATCACGTGGAGTGAACGCCTTCGAATGACTTAAGAACTTTGGTGAAAACCAAATTGTTTAAGAGGGTTTAATCACAAAGAAACCAAGCAAATATATTATACGTAATAATACTTTGGGCGGCAAAACCCTCGATTAGCTTTCAATCTCAAAATACTCACAAGCAAGCGGGGAAACGAGGCGGCGCGAAGCACTTAAGAGCCTTTTTCCTTAGGGTATATTTTATAATACCCGCCTTATACCCACCTTATAGTTTGTATTTTTCAAAATCGAGCTTCACGAAAGTATTTATCTATTTTTGCCTTTTTCTTTTTGTTTGAGATTCGAATACAATAATTAGGAGATCAAATCCCAATTAAGGTTGTGTTTTCACACTTTTGGAGATATTGTTTATTTGTTGTGATACTTAATACAATATAGTAATAATAATTTCACAAGAAAAACCAAGAAACCGATAATACGTATTAGTAGAGTTCTACTAATACAAATACTATATATGGTTAATATTAAAAACAACAATGCAAATTAATCACGACACACCTCCCCGGCAGCGGCGCCAAAATGATTGTGGTAAATTACTTCCTTTAGGAAAAGGAGCGTAAAAGCGGTAAGTATTAAGCGATGATTTAGGAAAATCAACACTAATGACCCTTATAATATGAAAGTTCGTTTCCCAAGGAGGTATATGTGTGTGAAAAACTTGTTAAATGTTTGTGATTAACAATTGGTTTAGAAGGGGAGGAGAAAAGAAGGTGACGAAGACGTGAAATTAATACTACGACGATAAAACGTGAAACCGTAAAAACCGTAAAAACTACAAAAATAAAAATTAATTCTAAAAATTACCAAAAATTCACCAAAAATCAAAATTAATAAACTAAGAGTTTACCAAAGATCAAAACTTTTTCAAACCTTTTAAATAATTAAATATTCATCTTTTAAATGATAATTAAAGCCCTAAAAATCAAATAATTTATCAAAAAGCCCAAATAAAGATTTTTCAATTGGTAAACCTCTAAAATGACCTAAAAAGATTAAAAACTATTTTTAGAAATTTTTAAATTAATAAAAACTATTTAAAATGATTTAAAAACTATTAAAACTTAAAATAATTATAAAAATTAATCTAAAAGTGATAAAATTATTCTAAAAGTTGCTAAATTCCTATTTTAATGTGTTTAAGCTAACAAAAATGTAAACAGTTGGAAAATGTGAAATTTGAAAAATAATAATAAAATAATATTTAAATAATATTAAAAATCCAAAATTTATAAAAAAATTCTAAAAACTTGCAAACTAGTTTATTTTAACCTAAATAATTAGAAAGTGAAAGTGAAATGACCAGAATACCCCTATTGGGCCCTTAAATGGGCCAAAACCAAAATCAGTCAACACTAATGGGCTTTTTAGCCCAAAAAGTCAAACTTGGCCCAATTGACTTGGAAAAACCCTATCTGACTCAAAATTTGATTCTAAACACAAAACTCTAAAGGCCTAAAAGCTGAAAGTGAGCTTATCACAGCTTATTATGCAAACAGCTTATTCTTATTGGCTTTTTAGCCCATTAAGCAATAAGCTAATGCCATAAGCTCTAATTTGACACACAACCTTCTTTTGGGATGCTTATGAGATCTGTAAAAAGAAATTTTGAAAAAGCACACTCAATAAGCCAGAAATAAGCAAAGCAATATTTCACTAAAAGACAAAATAGTCGTTTTTGAGAAATAAGGCACCTCAGGACTTGATTCAACTTGCAAAATGTCACAAATGGACTCAATAAGCCAAAAAAATCAACAAAATTCCAATAAGCAAAACCAATAAGCCAGAATAAGCCAATAAGCACTTATGAAAAAGTCAATTTAGTTGGTTTTCTAGTCAAACCCTAAAGTGAACCCACCAAATGCTCCAATATGAATAAATGGGTCAAATAATGAGCACCTATTATAAAATCCAAGTTGTTGCTGGTTAAAATAAGCTATTATAGCTTAATGATAAGCTGAAACCCAATTAACACTAGCAGTGGCAACTTTCAGTAGGAACTGGTTCCCACTGCTTTGACTATTTGACCAAGCTTTTTAGAGAGAATTAGTTGGATTCAATTGGAAATAAGGGCACCCTTGTGATCAGTGAATCACAATGAGTCAATAGCAACAAGAAAATCCAAATTTGGTTCACACAATAAGCCATAATCAATCAAACAGTCACCAGATCATGCACATACATGGAAAATAAGCAGTTATGCACAAATAAGCAGATTAAGCCTGAATAAGCCAACCAAACTCAACAGGATGAATACACAAGCTATATAAACTATGAATAAGCACAAACAAACTTGAATCATCAAAGTAAATAACAAGATCAAAGCAGATGAATGTTACTGATGAACAAGGTGCATATGCAAAAACTGTTTGATGATCTAATTGACCACAGATCCAAATTCAAGCACTCAAATCTCTTTCCCTGGTTTAGTTAACCTAGATTTAACACTTGTTAGCCCTAGTCTATGATTAGATCTAGGTGTCCTCAAAATCCTAGCCAATTTTACCAAGTAACAAAGATTTTATACCCTATTTATGAATCTAGGTGTTTCAAACCACAGAATATACAGCAAAGCAGCCAAGTATATCAGATAAGCATGAAACAACAGATAACAACACAATCCAACCACTCAAAACACCACAAATCCAAACTATGCAGTTGACCCAAACACCCCTTAAAAACCTGTTTTCACAATTTTTCAAAGGATCATCCAGATTCAAAGCACAAATCAAACTACAAACACCTCATAAACATCAAACAAAGCCAGATGAACAATAATCAACAACAATAACATAGATTCACCAACTATCATGCAATAATCACCAAAATCAGAAAAATAAGAGAGAAAATGAAAAGGGAAGAAGGTGCAAACCTCCAAGACCTACATCCAGGCCCTTGATTGTTTGAGCTTAGGTACTAGCAAAACAAGTACCAGCTTCCAAGTACCTGCTAAGATGAACAAACAAAGTGATGCACAATAAACAAGTACCTTTCTGATTTTTGAAGCACAAGCCTTATGGATTAAAACCTTGCCTCAAAAACCTTCAAATATCAAAGTGGAACTCAGAATTAGGCTATTCCAACACCAACTTTTAACAAATATCAAAGAGATTTCAAAATTCAGAAAATCAACTTTTATTAATTTAAAAAGGAATTACAAAGATTAATAGCCTAAAACTGGAACAAAAGCTCTCTCACAGGTTGAGGAGTCTATTTATAGGCAAATGCCAAGGCTAGCACTATTCACAAACCCTATAAGTGAAATTCCTATTCTATCCTTGAGCCTTTTAGACGTTTTCTTGGTGTGAGCTGTCCAAAGTGATCTTGGATGTTCATTTTATCTTTGGAATGAAGCAAGGATTCTTAGCTGTTGATTTGGACACGTCAGATAACTTGGAGGTGAAGTGGTCATGTGATTGGTTAAACGGGAATTGGGGGTGGGGTCCATAGTGAGTGGGATTAAGGGTTTTAAGGTTGGGATATGTTTCTGCACATGTGAATCAAGTGTGTGCAAAGGTAATTGAAAATTACCCTAGGTTTAAGTGGTGTAAAATCTGGGTGGTGAAAAAGGTAAACAGTGATGTGTTTGATCCGAAATTGGGGGAAAGTTGTCTGTTTGGCGCATTTTTGGTTTAAATGTTTCAATTGCACAGCTTTAGCCCTTGTTCTTTGGTGAAATAGGTAAAACACGTTTTTCAGCCTTGAAACTTCATTTCCTTTGTAAATAACTTTGCCAACGGTCTTTAATGCAACTTAAACTCCATGAGGGACCATAATTGACAATTTAGAATTGTTGAGGGGCTAAACTTTCCATTTCTTCAAAGTTGAAGGACCATTTGTGAAATTTTGACAAACTTAAGGGACCAAACTTGTAATTATAAATATACAAGGGTTTTAAGTGTCCTTTCTTCATTCAATGAGGATCAATCTTGCATGTCTTCAAGTCTTCAAGGATAAATGTTGAATAAATCATGATCTAGTGCCCGGTTCTTTGTACGACTTCGTTTCTCGTGTCCGTTTTTCCTTGTTTCTTGTGATCTTTTGTCTTTTTCACGATATCCATACCTAAAATACACAAGTAAACAAACACAAGCATATATATGGTATTTTATGACATTTTTATGCATTTAAAGCCCGAAAAGAACGATGAGATCATGTATAAATGCCATGTCATCACTCCTTCACTCTTTCTATAAGACTGTATTTTTTCCCTTCACTCTATCCATACTCTATTACAATTTCTAAGTATGGAAGATAATGGTAAATCAAGGAAACCTGGGAGAAAACTTTAACTCATGTAAAATGAAAAGAAACAGAGCTAATTGGAAACCCATTAGCCTAGTCAAAACATTTCTTGAGGCATATCTACACGAGCTAGCTGTTGACGGGAGAGAATGCCACACCCCCGAATTCGGCGCAGCGGAATACTGGTGCCTGTGCAATGCAGCGGTAAATACCTGATTACGATTTTTAAAGTGAAAAAATAAATGTTGTTCTTTTGTATTTTATAATTATGGTTTGGTTAAATTAAACGTTCAATTTTATTTTTCTAAAATACACTCATCCCTCTTATGAATAGTTTTTTAAGTGTGCATTTGGTCCTTTGCAAAAATTAACTTCGGTGTTGTTTATTTTTTACTTAATAAGCCTTATATTAACAAATACATATCTAGCTATGTTGAGCATTATGTGTTTTAGATCTTAAATCTTTAATGGGTTTGAGATATAAGACATAAAAAAGTGTCTCTCCTCAACTAGACAAAATAAAGGCAATAATATCAAATCATTGTGACAATATACCCCTTAGTTTTTGGCGCCAAAATTCCCCCCCATGCCAGATTTTCACTCCATTGACAGTATATTCTCACTTTCTTTTTTTCCTCCATTCTAGATTTTCCCTCCATTTTACAGTATACATATTTTCTTTTGCCCTCCTTCACCCTTTCTATAAGAATGTCTTTTTCACTTCACTCTATCTATACTCTATTACAATTCCTATGTATAGAAGATAATGGTAAATCAAAAAATAAACCTGGAAGAAAATGTTAACTCATATAAACCGAAAATAACAAAGCTAGTTGGAAACCCATTAGCGTAGTCAAAACATTTCTTGAGGCATGTCTACACGAGCTTGCTTCTACTGGGAGAAAATGTCACACCCCCAAATTTACCGCAACAGA
This sequence comes from Glebionis coronaria, assembly GCA_025667525.1. Taxonomy (NCBI): domain Eukaryota; kingdom Viridiplantae; phylum Streptophyta; class Magnoliopsida; order Asterales; family Asteraceae; genus Glebionis; species Glebionis coronaria. The sequence continues at coordinate 455,908,046 of CM046878.1, read as the reverse complement.
AGACTAGTGCCCGTGCAATGCGGCGTTAAATACTTGATTACGATTTTTTAAGCGAAAAAAATACATCTTGGTCTTTTGCAATTTATATTTATGGTTTGGTTAAATTAAACGTTCAATTTAATTTTTCGAAAATACACTCACCGTTCTTATGAAAAGTTTATAAGTGTGCATTTGGTAATGTGCAAAAGTTAACTTCGGTGTTGTTTCTTTTCTACTTAATGAGCCTTATACTAACAAATACATATCCAACCATGTTGATCTTTATGTCTCTTTCACATCCTAAATATTTAATGTGTTTGAGAGTAGAAAATATACAAAAAGTATTTTTCCTCAACTAGACACAACAAATGCAAAAACATCACATCATTGTGAAAATATACCCCTTAGTTTTGGGCGACTAAATTTCCTTCCATTCTAGATCTTTCCTCCATTGATAGTGTAAACACACTTTCTTCTTTCCCTCAATTCTATATTTTCCCTCAATTTTACAATATAAATATTTTCTTTTTCTCTCCTTCACTCTTTTCTATAAGACTGTCTTTTTCCCTTCACCCTATCTATACTCTATTTAAATTACTAGGTATGGATCAAGAAGAAAGCGTTAACTCATATAAACTTAAAAAAATATAGCAAGCTGGAAACCCATTAGTGTAGTCAAGACATTTCTTGAGGCATGTCTACACGACCTTGCTTATGGCAGGAGAGAATGTCAAACCCCCGAATTCACCGCAATGGAAGACTGTTGCCCGCCCAATGCGGCGGTAAATACTTGATTACGATATTTTAAGTGAAAAAATAAATTTTGTACTTCCGCAATTTATACTTATGCTTTGGTGAAATTAAATGTTCGGTTTTATTTTTCGAAAATACACTCGTCGTTCTTATGAAAAGTTTATAAGTGTGCGTTTGGTCCTTTTTAAAACTTAATTTTGGTGTTGTTTCTTTTCTACTTAATATGCCTTATACTAACAAATACATATTCAGTCATGTTGATCTTTATTTACCTTGTGTATCCTAAATCTTTATTGAGTTTGAGAGCATAAGACATAAACAAAAAGTCTCTCTCCTCAACTGGACACGACAAAAGGAATAATATCAAATCATTGTGACAACTATACCCCTTAGTTTTGGGTGACAAAATTTTCCTCCATTCCAGTACTTCCCTCCATCGAAAGTCTATACGCACTTTCTTTTTTACTCAATTCTCGATTTTCGCTCTATTTTACTGTATACATACTTTCTTTTTTCCCTCCTTCACGCTTTTTATAAGATTGTGTTATCTACTTTCACTCTATCCATACTTAATTAGAATTTCAAAGTATGGAAGATAATGGTAAATCAAGGAAGCCTGGATGAAAACTTTAACTCATGTAAACGGAAAAGAAACAGAGCTAATTGGAAACCCATTAGCGTAGTCAAAACATTTCTTGAGGCATGTCTACATCAGCTAGCTTCTGACGGGAGAGAATGTCCACACCCCCAAATTCGACGCAACGGAATACTGGTGCCCGCGCAATATGGTGGTAAATACTCGATTATGATTTTTAAAAAGAAAAAGTATATGTTGTTCCTTTGCAATTTATACGTATGGTTTGGTTAAATTAAATGTTCAATTTTATTTTTTGAAAATACACTCGTCGTTCTTATGAGTAGTTTTTTACGTGTGCATTTGGCCCTTTGCAAAAGTTAACTTCGATGTTGTCTATTTTTTACTTAATAAGCCTTGTATTAACAAATACATATCCAGCCATGTTGAGCGTTATGTTTGTTTACATCCTAAATCTTTAATGGGTTTGAGATAGAAGACATAAAAAAGTCTCTCTCCTCAACTAGACAAAATAAAGGCAATAATGTCACATCATTGTGACAAATATACCCCTTAGTTTTTGGCGCCAAAATTTCCCTCAATTGACAATATATACGCACTTTCTTTTTTCCCCCATTCCAGATTTTTCCTCCATTTTACAGTATACATACTTTTTTTCCATCCTTCACCCTTTCTATAAGACTGTCTTATTCCCTTCACTCTATCTATACCCTATTACAATTTCTAGATATTGAAGATAATGGTAAATCAAAAAATAAACCTCAAAGAAAACATTAACTCATATAAACCGAAAATAACAAAGCTAGCTGGAAACCCAATAGCGTAGTCAAAACATTTCTTGAGGCATGTCTACACGAGCTTGCTTCTGATGGGAGAAAATGTCACACCCCCACATTCACCGCAGAAGAAGACTGGTGCCCGTGCAATTACGCGGTAAATACTTGATTACGATTTTTAAAGCAAAAAATAACATTTTGGTCTATTGCAGTTTATACTTATGGTTTGGTTAAATTAAACGTTCGATTTTATTTTTTGAAAATACACTCTCCGTTCTTATTAAAAGTTTAAAAGTGTGCATTTGGTCATGTGAAAAAGTTAACATCGGTGTTTTTCTTTTCTACTTAGTGAGCCTTATACTAACAAATACATATCCAGCCATGTTGATCTTTATGTCTATTTTACATCCTAAACTTTAATGTGTTTGAGAGTAGAAAATATTAAAAAAAAGTCTTTTCCTCAACTAGACACAACAAATGCAGTAACATCACATCATTGTGAAAATATACGCCTTAGTTTTGGGCGACAAAATTTTTTTCCGTTCCAGATCTTTCCTCCATTGACAGTGTAAATACACTTTCTTTTTTCCCTCTATTTTATAGTGTAAATACTTTCTTTTTTCTCTCCTTCAATCTTTCTATAAGACAGTCTTTTTCTCTTCACCCTATCTATAATCTATTTCTATTTCTAGGTATGGAAGATAATGGTAAATCAAAAAGAAATCTGGAAGAAAACGTTAACTCATATAAACTTAAAAAAACATAGCTAGCTAGAAACTCATTAGTGTAGTCAAAACATTTCTTGAGGTATGTCTACACGAGCTTGCTTATGACAGGAGAGAATGGCACACCCCTGAATTAACCGCAGCGGAAGACTGGTGCCCGTGCAATACGACAGTAAATACTTGATTAAGATTTTTTAAGCGAAAAATAAATTTTGTACTTTTGAATTTATACTTATGGTTTAGTTAAACTAAACGTTTGGTTTTATTTTTCAAAAATACACTCGTCGTTCTTATGAGAAGTTTATAAGTGTTCATTTGGTCCTTTGTAAAAGTTAATTTCGGTTTATTTTTTTCTACTTAATGAGCCTTATACTAACAAATACATATCCATCCATGTTGATCTTTATGTCCCTTGTATATCCTAAATCTTTAATTAGTTTGAGAGCCTAAGACATAAAAAAAGTCTCTCTCCTCAACTAGACACAACAAAAGGAATAATATCAAATCATTGTGACAAATATACCCCTTAGTTTTTGGCAACAAAATTTCCCTCCATTGAAACTATATGCACACTTCCTTGTTTCCTCAATTCTAGATTTTCGCTCTATTTTACAGTATACATACTTTATATTTTCCCTCCTTCACTCTTTCTATAAGACTGTATTTTTTCCCTTCACTCTATCCATACTCTATTAAAATTTCTAAGTATGGAAGATAATGGTAATTCAAAGAAACCTAGAAGAAAACTTTTACTCATGTAAACTGAAAAGAAACAGAGGTAATTGGAAACCAATTAGCGTAGTCAAAACGTTTCTTGAGGTATGTCTACACGAGCTAGCTTCTGACGGGAGAGAATGTCACACCCCCAGATTCAGCGCAGCGGACTACTGGTGTCGCGCAATACGGCTGTAAATACTTGATTACGATTTTTAAAGTGAAAAAATATATGTTGTTCTTTTGCAATTTATACTTATGGTTTGGTTAAACTAAATGTTCAATTTTATTTTTCGAAAATACACTCGTCGTTCTAATGAATAGTTTTTTAAGTGTGCATTTGGTTCTTAGAAAAACTTAACTTCGGTGTTGTTTATTTTTTACTTAATAAGCCTTATATTAACAAATACATATCTAGCCATGTTGAGCATTATGTGTTTTACATCCTAAATCTTTAATCAGCTTGAGATAGAAGACATAAAAAAAGTCTATCTCCTGAACTAGACAAAATAAAGGCAATAATATCACATCATTGTGACAAATATACCCCTTAGTTTCTGGCGCCAAAATTTCCCTCCATGCCAGATCTTCCCTCCATTGATAGTATATTCACACTTTCTTTTTTCCCCCATTCCAGATCTTCCCTCCATTTTATAGTATACATACTTTCTTTTTCCCTCATTCACCCTTTCTATAAGACTGTCTTTTTCCCTTCACTCTATCTATACTCTATTACAATTTCTAGGTATGGAAGAAAATGGTAAATCTAAAAATAAACCTCGAAGAAAACGTTAACTTATATAAACCGAAAATAACAAAGCTAGCTGGAAAACCATTAGCGTAGTCAAAACATTTCTTGAGGCATGTCTACACGAGCTTGCTTCTGATGGGAGAAAATATCACACACCCAAATTCACCGCAGCAGAAGGCTGGTGCCCGTGCAATACGACGGTAAATACTTGATTACGATTTTAAAGAAAAAAATACATTTTGTTCTTTTGCAATTTATAATTAATGGTTTGGTTAAATTAAACGTTCGATTTTATTTTTTGAAAATACACTCGCCGTTCTTATGAAAATTTTATAAGTGTGCATTTGGTCATATGCAAAAGTTAGCTTTAGTGTTATTTTTTTCTACTTAATGAGCCTTGTACTAACAAATACATATCGAGCCATGTTGATATTTATGTCTCTTTTACATCCTAAATCTTTAATGTGTTTCAGAGTAGGAAATATAAAAAAGTCTTTTTCCTCAACTAGACACAACAAATGCAATAACATCACATCATTGTAAAAATATACCATGATGACGTATAGTCCCTAGTCGGGCTGGATAGTCCGACTCACGGGTACTACCCGCATCCATCAGGAATGGATTGAATGCTTATGCGATACGCGTGCGCAGCCCGGGAGGCCCGGTAAGCCGCTGTCGCACATACGACTGATTACTTAGCCAAGACCTTATCGCAACGCGAAAGGATCAGACAATAATATAATCTATCATATAGATATATTCGCCTAAAGGGAAGAGATATACATTTTCCTTGGTTATGCAATAAGGATCAAACTATTCTAGGTCATTATCTCTTCCTTTGGTCGCAAGAGTAGGAGAGCCCAACCAGGACTCTCTCGGGTATAAAAGGAACCCTATAGGTTCCACAAAGGTACAATACACAGAATACCCTAAACATTATGTAGGATTGTAACACACGACTTATAAGGAAATAGAAATGTAGATGAAGATTAAACCAAAAAAGAAAGATTAGATTAGATGAAGGAAAAGAGAAAAACAAGAAGATGTGAATTCCTAGTGAGAGAAACACATACGTTTCTCTCTCTAAAACAAATGAAATGGAAAACACACACACAAATGAGGCTTAGGAGGCCTTTTATACTAAGTAGTAAGTGTTTAGGAGGCCTTCCTCATTTGTGTGTTCGGGACTAATTCCCGTTACATAAACATTAATAACTAAGAACTCTCGACACCGTTGAATAGTATTCTTCACGAGCTTCGCAACGGTATATTATATGACCATCACTTTAAATACGGCTAACAATCTCCCCCTAAGGGGTGGTCATGTAATATGTGACTTCACTTCATTGGTGTTGCAGACTTTGAAGCTTGTTGCCTTGAGAGTTCTTTCATAGTTCCTTTCATGACTTGTGATCTTGGATCTTTGATCTTTTCCTTGACTTGATCTTGAAGCTTTGCCAGCTTGTGTTCTTGTGTCTTTCTCCACATACTCATGTTTTGTGTTGACTTGAAAGCTTGTAAACAATCTCCCTTGATCATCAAAGTAGCGGAAGTCTTTGTCTTTAGATGTTCTTGAGCTTTCTTCAATAATCCTGAATATGTGGCCTTGAATTGCGACTCTTGAGATAACGCCACCGTTTGCATTCCACCGGTTTCCCGTTATACAGTACGAATACTGTACCTGTGATCAGGTAAGTTCAAAGAACTTCCTTGACAGGATTTCCAGCTGTGGTAGCCGTTCTCAATACTTGAATATATCGAAAGATAACTCAAAGTAAGGAGTGAATCATGCAGTTCCATTCTGCTGATTAAGTCGTCAATTCACTTTCCTGGAACAAGTCTGAATCATTTAAGAATCAAACCATCGTTGCTTTCCAGTTGACACAAGTTTGATTCATATAGAATCGCACAAGTTACCTACCGCAGTGCTGTTTGATGATGACACTGGAAGGATTTCCATTCGTCACTGTAAATACTGAAAAGTATTACTCTGAATGTTCTGGCAAGATCATAAAGATATTGCGTCGAGACCTGGAACGAGTTTGAATCAATTAAGAATCAAACCACTGTTGCTTTCCAGTTAACATATGTTTAATTCAAGTGAATCTTACATATGACCTACCGCAGTGCTGTTTGATGTTAACACTGGAAGGATTTCCATTCATCACTGTGAATACTAAAGAGTATCACTCTGAATGTTCTAGCAATACCACAAGGATAGAGCGTAGGACTCTGTAAATTATCGCTTGTGTTCTAATGATGAACAACAATTGATATAAGGAATAAGTGTCCTAATGAGATTTTTGATGAATCTCGTTGGCTCTAGACTCTATAAGTGCATGTTTATTTGGTGATCGGAGGCTGGAGCAGACTGCCACCTATTCAATATCTACTATCTCGGAGTGAGAAAGTTGATAGAAATGAGTTGAACTCCGTGACAATAAAACAAACTTCTTTTGAGAGAAGCTTGAGTAGGCTGGGAAGGGTTGTGCATTGCATCACTGGGTCCATGATGCTTTGTCTTCAGTATCAGAAATCATCAAAGTGATTTTGATAATAGATGTATTGACCCGGTTTCTGCCTAAGTTGTATGGAGGGCTTCTTTCTTTACACCCTTTATCCTTACATTTCTTTTTCATTCTTCAACCCCTTCAATGCTTACCAAGACGTCATAACTAGCACCTTGTTGTGATTGTTCCAGTGCTAGCTTAAGTCATTAGTCGGCATTATTCCCGTACACTCAACTACTCCATCTTTCCTAAGGACTTCTAAGTTCTAATGGATTGTCCCTGGGAAGATCCCTCCGGTTCTGGTTAGATCATAGGACGAATACCTAACCACCTTTTGACACCAATACCATCGTGAATTTATGTGTTGAAGGGTATAGATATCGTAACCAGAAAAATCATTTGAAAATGCAGTCAAGGTGTTGATGAAATCAATGTTTACACCTTGAAAGTTTTCTATATCACCAAAAACGCTCCCCCTACATATGTGCATCATAAAAGAAAGGTTTTTGCACATATTAGGAAGAGAAAGCACTTACATCAAAGATATTATCCAAGACAACACATTTTAATCACTATTCTCCCCCTCAAAAATTGCATGAAATTGAAATTTTTGTGAAATTAGTGATGAAACATGGAGAGAATAATGTGTCATGAAACTTTGGAACAAATGTTTATGAAATCATTATACTCCCCCTCGAAAAGAGATTCTATTTAAATAGGGGAGTATATGAGCACATTGTTTTGAAATACTTTGAAAAATTGTGCTCAAAAGTCCGAGAAAAATTGTGTTCATGAGCTTAAAACTTTGAATGTTTTGATATACGCTCATGACCGAGACAAATGAATTTCTCGTTGTTGAGGATAAGTCGAAGACTTTCCTTTATTTAGGGACCGGGTTATAGTCTGTCATGTGACTATAAGCCATTATGAGAAGAAAAACAGAAAAAACATGTTTTGAAAACATTTAAACTCTCATTCGAACTTTATGTACGTACCCGTGTCGTTATTGAACAACATTTCTAAGCACGTCCATATTATCGATGCTGAGAGACATGTCGAAGAAGAATATTTTTGGTATTTTTTGAAAGGTTTTCTCATTTTTTTTTAGTTTGTTTTTATAGGTTTTACATTTTTGTATTTTGATTTTCTGATAAATATATACAAGATTACTGCGAATGTGCAAGACGTTCAAGTTCATCAGGAGTGAAACTACGCATACCAAGTCGACGAACCAAGAATTCAAATCTGTCTTGAGGAAGAGCTTTGGTGAAGATGTCGGCTAGTTGGTAGTCCGTCTTGACAAAGAACAGTTCGATCGTTCCTTTTTCCACATGCTCCTTAATGAAATGGAATCGGACAGCTATGTGCTTGGTCTTGGAGTGTTGGACCGGGTTGCAGGATATGGCTATGGCTGATTGTGAATCACAGTAAATTGGGACTTTGTTAAAGTAAAAGCCATAATCCGTGAGTTGTGTTCTCATCCAAAGGACTTGAGCACTACACACGGATAGAGACACATATTCTGCTTCCGCGGTTGACAACGCCGTACAGTCTTGTTTCCTTGATGACCAGCTCACTAGCTTTTCGCCTAAGAATTGTGCTCCACCGGAAGTGCTCTTAAATGTATCATGACACCCTGCATGATCGGCATCTGAAAAACCCGTGAGATTAAAACCAGAATCCTTCGTATACCAGAGACCCATGTTAATGGTTCCCCGGAGATAACGAAAGATCCTTTTAACCTCCTTGAGGTGTTTCTCGGTTGGCAGAGCCTGGTACCGAGCACATAAACAAGTAGCATGCACAATGTCCGGTCTGCTTGAGGTTAAGTACATAAGGGACCCGATCATACTTCGGTATTTTGTAGCATCTACATATGTCCCTTTCTTATCCAAATCAAGCTTGTGTTTAGTGTCCATTGGAGTACCAATAGGATCACAGTTATCCATACCAAATTTCGTTAGAATCTCAAGCACATACTTGGACTGATTTATGAAAATACCACGGGGGGATTGGTGAACTTGGAGACCAAGAAAGAACGTCATTTCCCCCAACATGGACATTTCGAATCGACTTTTCATAAGGTCGGCAAATAATATGGAATATTTTGGGTTAGTAGAACCAAATATAATATCATCTACATAGACCTGAGCCACCAAGATGTCGTTTCCGTAGTGCTTGATAAACAACGTTGGATCAATGGTTCCTTTGCTGAAGTGATTGTGTAGAAGAAATGATGATAATTCGTCGTACCATGCCCTCGGTGCTTGTTTCAAACCATAAATTGCCTTTTTCAACTTGTAGACATGGCTTGGATGTTCAGTATTGATGAAACCTTCAGGTTGACATACATACACATCTTCTTTTAACGGCCCATGCAAGAAAGCCGTCTTCACGTCCATTTGATACACTGTGAATGATTTGTGTGCAGCGTATGCCAAGAAAATCCTAATAGCTTCCATCCTAGCAACCGGGGCGAAGGACTCGGCGAAATCAATTCCCTCCTGTTGTTTATAACCTCTCACAACTAACCGAGTCTTGTTCCTAATGACCGTTTGCTCCTCATCCATCTTGTTTTTGAATAACCATTTCAGGGTAAGCGGATCGATATTGTCTGGTCGAGGTACTAACTCCCATACATCGAGTCGGATGAACTGATTGAGTTCTTCTTGCATAGACTCAATCCATGATGCATCGGTCATTGCTTCTTTCACACTTGCTGGTTCCATTGTGCTGACTGATAGTGCATAGATACACATATCACCATCGGTACGCAGCTGATTTCGTGTTGAGACCGGTCGTGAGAGATTGCCAATCACTTGAACCAAAGGATGATTCTTAGTCCATTTGTGTTCATGTGGAAGTGTATGAGAAACTTGATGCGAGCTCGACGGATCCACATATGATGCTGAAGGCTGAGTAGTGCTTGTGGAAGCCGCAAATGGATTAACAAACTCGTGTTCGTTGAGCATCGCATTGTTTGCATTTTCAGCAATTATTTCATTCTGAAGATGAACATGAGTAGGAATTTGCTGAGAATGTTGTTGAGTTGCGTCAGCAATCGGAGAAGTGGTTGGAATGTTTTGAGTCACTATGGTAGAGGTTGACGTAGATGGTGCAGAAGTAGATGCCGATGGTGTAGATGCAGTCGGAGGTTCTGGAACTACCGTAGCAGGTGCAGCCGGGGCATTTTGAGGAACACCAAATGACGAAGGACCCTCCATATATTCATCATAAATAGGCCCAAATAAAACTTCCAAGTCACGTTCCGAAGGTTGTAACGATGAGATTGCTGACGGCGCAAATTGAAGCGCGAGTCCTGAACTTACGTGTCCAGAAGTCTGACCTTGAAGCTCGGGATGTGAGCTTCTATGCTGAGAGGCCATACCCGAGAGTTCATCAAAGGTAACGTTCATAGTCTCCATTACCTTTCTTGTCCTTCGATTATAAACCCTGTAAGCACAAGCAGTTGAAGAATAACCAATGAAAAAGCCAATATCACCTTTAGGTTCAAGTTTACCGATATCTTCACGATCATTCTTCGGATAACATAATGCACCAAAGACATGTAAAAATGAAATATCCGGTTTTCTTCCATTAATGATCTCATAAGGTGTTTTGTTGAAACGGGTGTGAATAATGGAGCGGTTTTGAGTATAACATGCAGTTGCTATAGCGTCGGCCCAAAGGAATAACGGTGCACTAGAGGAGAGAAGCATCGTTCGAGCAGCTTCAACTAACGTACGATTCCTCCGTTCCACAACTCCATTCTGCTCTGGAGTTCTTACAGCCGAAGTTTGATGAGAAATCCCAACTTCGTCAAAATAAGCTTTCAATTTCTGATTTGTGAATTCTGTACCGTTATCCGTTCTCACAATAATGACAGGGGCTTGCAGTAGAACTGATGTTTTCTTCAAGAAGTTAATAATTACATCAGGGGTTTCATCTTTTGAAGCAAGAAAATGAACCCATGTGTAGCGAGAATAGTCATCCACAATGACAAGGACATACCGCTTTCCATTAATACTTTTGATTCTCATTGGGCCACACAAATCCATATGTAGGAGATGTAACCTATTCGTTGAGTTGGGAACAGGTTTGGGTTTGTGAGGCTTCTTCTTACTTTTACCTTGCTCACATGAAGGACAAAGATGGTCTTTTGTGTATTTGAACTTTGGAAGACCGGTAACGAGATCATCTTTCGCGAGATGGGTGATGGCATCAAAATTGAGATGAGATAACCTTTGATGCCATAACCACGACTTTGTTGATGTGGCTCGGGCCATGAGACAAATTGGAGAAGCAGCAAACATTTGAAAAAGATCAATGGTGTAAAGGTTGGTGGTACGATTTCCTTTCAACAGATCAATTCCTTCAAGATCTCTTACAAAACATGTATGACTTCTGAAAGCGACCTCCAAGTCTGAATCACAAAATTGCCCAACCGAGAACAAGTTATGTCCCAAGCCATCAACAAAGGAGACTCTGGTGATGATTATATTTCCCCAATGAAGATCACCATAGCCTAGAATTGCTGCAACATGATCATTTCCAAATCGAACAGTTCCCATGAAACGCCATACAAAGTTCTTGAGAAGACTTCGATTCCCAGTCATATGTTTGGAACAGCCCGAGTCCACGCACCAGAGACAAATTTCAACAGCCTGCCAATGATAAGAGAAACAAATATTTTGGCAACCGAAGAAATAGGTTCCTGTAGGGTTAGAAGATAATTAAGCCGTATCACATACCGACGTTTCACTGTCAGTATGAGATCTACTAGTGTCGATAATTTTGCCATTACAGTCAAAATTTCTACCAGTAGGCAACCATTTAGAGGTGAGTCTAGGGCTACTAGGCTTAGCAAGACTTTCTGTGGACCCTACATGCGTACTTTTTGGAACATACACCTTAGCCTTAGGAGTGCGTTGTTGTTCACCGACTGACAGCTTGTCAATTCGAGTGTAACCACCATAATTCAAACCATTCATAGTCAAACCACAAGCATCATGACTAAAAGTAAAGAAACATTTATTACATTTAGCACAAATAACTTCAGATTTTTCATTCCGAATAGCAAGCTTAAAGTCATTACATTCAGATGAATTAGGTTTCTGATTATGATTAAAAAGCGGTAAATTCCTAGGGTGTTCTTCTACTTCCACATTATTGATCTTGGGGCGACTACTTCTAGAGGCAAAAAGGACCCTATCATTCCTTGTATTGCTCGTAGGCTGTGGCCTTCTGCTCTTAGTGTAGTTGTTTATTCTTGTAGAAGAAGACACGCGTCTATTAGAATTAGCACTTTTTAAATCAATAACTTGTGGTTGAGTTATAGTGATCGGTTTTGTCCTAACGCTTGCTGTACGTTGTTTGCTAGGCACAGAGGGAGAACTAACGCGAAACATTCCTGGGGCAATCACAGCAGTTTTCGTTCCAGCAACCTTGGGAAAAGGTGTCACAGCAATACGAGTGGGTCCCGAGGATGCTGGCTTCTGGATCATCGTATCCACAATCGAGCTAGGTTCAGAAGTCTTATCTTTTAACAAGGCCTTTAACTTACAGTTCTCACAGATTTTATCAATAAGTTTCTGATAGACAGACTTACTTTGTTCAACAGCCCGCTTATATGAAACAACAACAGATTCTAAATCTACAATCTTAGCCTTAAGCTTCTGAACATTACCACCACAAGCACTCTCTAACCCTGACGAGGCCAAATTTGTTTCCGAAACCCCTCCTAACTGAGCCTGCAACCTTATGATAGTTTGTTGCATTTCATTTTGAGCTTTTTCATACGAAATCTTGTCATATTTGCATTCATCACATTTTTTGACAAATTTATTCCAAAGATCGGTGAATTCTTTATCCTTTTTAATGACATAAGATTCCATTTTATCTTTCATATGATCAAGCTCAGTTTGGAGGTTCTCATTATGCGACATAGATGTACCTAACTCGACAGGGCTACTATCAATACAATCACGAGCTTTAAAGAGGCGTTCAAGATCGTTTTCCAAAACTTTGATTTTATCAAGAGATTCATCAGCTTCCTTCGTCAAAGATTTAAAGTCTTCAACAAAGTTGGCTAATTCTTTTAGAAAAGCGTTTTCCAAATTTCCTAACCGAGCATCAACTTGATTAATAATCGGATTAATATCGTTTTGAAGAATTTTCTGAACCTAAATCTGAACAGGTGATGTAAAATTACCTCCAGTTATTTTTGAATTAACAACACGTTTAAGGATGACAAAGTTATCTTTAAGCTCGTTTAGAAATCGGCGAGTGATACTCGGTTTAGGAGGGTCATCAGACAATTCCTCACTTGGTAGCAAAAGCATTTCAGTATTCGTTTTAGACCGAACAAAAACAGTTGGCGGGTTAACTTTCGGATAATAAACGGGTATCACTTCTTTATCAAGCTTTTGCATTCTTAAACGAGACTCTACAGCAAGTTCAGTAGTTTCCTCGGAATCATGCACACTAGGAGGATCATGCTCATCAGACAATAACACACTACCATTATATAAAGTTTCATTAGTGGCCTGAACTTTCTTAAGGTATCCTGGATTAGGGGGAAGAGGACAACCTAAAGCCATTTTGTATCGAGTGTAATTTATCTCATTCACTTTTGGTGCGAGCATATTTATCGTCTGCATAGTTTGGCCACGTTTTACTAAAAGGTTGTCTAATTCTCTAATCCTATCCTGCGCTTTGCAAAAATCCTCCAGAAGCCCATCTTCTCGAATTTTGAAATCATGTTTTAGCTGTTTTCTTTCTTCTTTTAAATCAGAAACAATAGATTTTTCAGTTGAAAGTTGTTTATTAAGAGAAGTGATTTCAGCATTCAATTCACTTATCTTTTTAGCACTACTTAAGTGTAAGGCATTTAACTTCTTAGTGGTGCATTTTTCTTGATAAACCGATGTAGCATGAGCTTGTTCAAGTTCCTTGATTTTGTCATGATGAATCTCAAAACTTTTCTCCCGTTCCTTATATCCCGCAAGCTCAGTGGTCAATTTGGCATTAGTTTCTCTAAACTTATTATTAACCACCGTAGCATGATCTACATCCTTAGCAAGCTTATCAAATAGAGATTTATAATACGCATGTGTCTCATCAGGAAGGGTTGTAGGCTGGGCAACTTGATCTACACTAAGGTCCACACTAGGCTCATTTGAAATAATATTACTAGTATTCGTTTGATCCTCGTGTGTCGCAATGTAGGGCTCAAGCATCTCAGTGTACTCTTCCTCCTGATTAGACATATTATATATATCATTATCATCAAAACTTGGGTGTACCTCAGAGGGACCGTCTGCATCATAAACGGGAGCTCTGTCATCATGCATTCCTGAGGTTGATGCTTGCTGTAAGTTTGCCATCAAGATGTAGTTGGCATTCACCTCTTCTTCCTCGTCATATTCTGCAGCAGAAGCCATAAGATCAAATTCCTCAGCTTGAAGTGGGATTCCTGCCTCCTCTTTTTGTGCTATGAGAAGCTGAGTCTGAAGATAAGCAGCATCCCTCTTCTTTTTGGCTGTGCAATCTCGAGCATAATGACCAAATCCCCTGCAGTTGTAGCACTGAACCTGACGATTGTTGTTTCCATTTCCCGTACCAGTATTCTCAGCCCTTGCAGCCACAATGTTTCCCATTTGGTTACCAACCGCTGGCACAACTATTAACCCATTCTGATTACCCGCATTCGGAACACCCGGATTTGGACCACGGTTGTGCCCATACTGATTTCCTGCATTGCCAACGGTCTGCCCAACATTCTGACCATATTGTTGAAACTGAGTCCCCGCGTTTCCAGCAACTACCAATTGGCGATCTTGATTCGCATTCATGAAAGGTTGAGCAATCTGCCTATTTCTAGTATTCGAGGAGATTCTCTGATTGTTATTGGTGGGGTTAATGGTGAACTTGAATGCCTTTGCAAGAAGGGCAAGACCAGTATTAATAGCATGAGTAGGATCAGTAATGTCATCAAAACAGGCAATGGGTTGTTGTAAGTAATTCATAGCAGCAGGATGTTGATATCCATAAGCAGTGAGTTGTTGTTGTTGTTGTTGTGGCATGAAGTTACTAGATGAGGGTTGATGGTAGGGTACCATGGGATATGACATAGATGATGGAGAGTTTGCCATAAAAGCCAATGGATCTTGTGTCTTGGCACGTCTTTCTGCCCTAACTTCGTTAGCTTCATCTTGATTCATCTTCAAATAGTCATAAACTTGAGTGTAGTCCACAACATGAAGATCCTTGGTTTGATTGACCAGAGTGACATATCGTGACCATTCAGAAGGAAGATTATCAAGAAATTTAATGTTGGCAGCAATTTGTGCAGGTTCATGTTTGTTTCTTCTAAGATGGTTCATGAGGGTTGAAAACCGATGATAATAAGGTTCAATTTGTTCCCCTTCAGTAGACGTAAATTTCTCCCATTCACGAAGCAACTTAGTTTCCTTTTCTTGTAAACCGATTTCACTGCCCTTCATCATTTTCTGAATCCTAAGCCACATCTCGTGTGCGGTTTCACAACTATCGACAGCAGCATAAACATCTTCAGGAAGTCCCATAAGAATGACTTGAATTGCTTGATCATCAGCGTCGAGTTGTTTGGATTCAGCTTCAGTTAATTCTTCATCTGTTTGCTCATGACTTGAATCAGCTACTGGGTTAGCATTCGTAGGGTCCCCAGGCACAATGATTGTTCTTCTAACATACGGACCCTTTTGAATCGAGTTGACAATCAACTTTCCCAGAGGTTTACATTTTGCATAACGAAGGAGACGACTAGCCCATGTAGTGTAGTTCTCCTTGGTAAGCATGGGTGGACGATTCTCAGTACCCGAAGCATAGATATCTTGTTGAGACGTCATCGTAGAAGTCGTGTGAACAACAGGATCTCAATTCGTAGAAAGCGTGAGGTGATGTTGAAATTCCGAAACTTCCGATTTTTTTTCTCAGTCCGACAATAAATTCCTCAGTCCGACAAAACGGTAAGCTGAAAAAATTGTGTATCGCCAAATTTTGAAATTGAGTTCGAGATAGCCAAAAACTAGTAGGGAAAAAATTTGATTCTACTTGACCTAAAAATTTTAACTCTTTTTTTTTTTTTTTTTTTTTTTTTAATCTTCGTGTAAACTATGTTCTGAGACTAGTCTAGATGGTGGCTAAGACTAAAAATTACTCAAACAAAATTTCCATCGGAATGCCCATCGGAATATTCTATCGGAATGTTCTATCGGAATGTCCTACGATCGGAAAGTCCTTCTATCGGAATCTTAGATCGCAATGATGATCTGTCGGAATGCTAGATCGCAATGATGATCTGTCGGAATATGTTCAGATCGTAATATGTTCAGATCGGTATACTTCAGATCGGAATACTTCAGATCGGAATGCTGACAAAATTTAGGCAGAGTAACGTTTCAAGATTGCCTTAAATCCGTCGCAATCCAGATCGCAATAACTATCGGAATGTTCAGATCGGAAAAAGGGGCTATCGCAATACTGATCGCAAAGTAAAACCCTAGGGTTATTGCGATCGAAACCGTACTTACCTTTCCGAAATTCAAGCTGTCGCAATAAGGGACCTTGTTTTTCCAACTTTTTAGGCAACGATTTTAGCAACTTTGAGGCAACAAATTCGCAACTTTGAGGCAACAAATTCGTGTTTTTTAGCAAACCAAAATACCCACAACACGAATACTTGGAATAACAAAGAAAACACGAAAAATTTTTGATCTTTAGTAAAAAAAATCAAAAGAACCCACGGAATAAGCAAGAAACAAGGACAACACCAAAGAGCTATCCACGAATCCCTTGGCGAATGATACCACTTGTAGGATTGTAACACACGACTTATAAGGAAATAGAAATGTAGATGAAGATTAAACCAAAAAAGAAAGATTAGATTAGATGAAGGAAAAGAGAAAAACAAGAAGATGTGAATTCCTAGTGAGAGAAACACATACGTTTCTCTCTCTAAAACAAATGAAATGGAAAACACACACACAAATGAGGATTAGGAGGCCTTTTATACTAAGTAGTAAGTGTTTAGGAGGCCTTCCTCATTTGTGTGTTCGGGACTAATTCCCGTTACATAAACATTAATAACTAAGAACTCTCGACACCGTTGAATAGTATTCTTCACGAGCTTCGCAACGGTATATTATATGACCATCACTTTAAATACGGCTAACACATTATATACTCAAATCGATTACTTATTCTCATGTCGGAGTCTAATCGTGGGTCACAAACCCACGGTAAGCCTAATGGTGTCTGTTTAGTGCGCAGGGTCCTCCAAACAAGTTTCACTTGGTGCAAGAGCCGGAGTCCACAAGACCCCGAATTAAGCCGAATTCGGGTCAAGCTCGGTCCATCCAACTTTTGTATCAACAAGTTGGCACAATCCATGGAACCCACACTAAGCTTTAGCTAATGACGAAAAGCGGCATGAATAAAGGTCGTCAAGGATCCTCAACGGTAGATGGTCGTATCACATCCGCGAATGTTACTCCTGGATGTACTAGTGAAGCAAACACTCGGGATGTAAACAACCCACCAATCATAAGAACAGGCGGACTGTTCTCAACTCCCCTACCCGCTATGGAGGAAGAAGGCGTAGAATGAGAGTAACCTCGTCCTCCTCCCAATAAGCAAAAAAGAAGGACGCTCCAAGAGGAGGGCGGGGAAGTCGTTGCTACGGAGGCACACATAATGGTGGAGTACGTAGCCAATAACCTACAAACCCTCATCCCTTTGGTTGCTAAACACGAGAAGATAATAAAAGAACCTAAGCGCAAGAAACACGCCGAATCCTTTGAAAGCAACCTATCAGGATCGGGTGATAACCTCCCGGAAAAACACATGCGCGAAAGTTACTCCTCGGATGACCAAAGCTTCTTGCAACCATGGAGAAGAACCCAAAAAAATTCTTTTACATGGCGCATACAGTATTATGCAGATACAAGAATGTGCCGCATGCCATCAAGCGTGAAAACTTATGATGGCACTTCAGATCCAGAAGACCACTTAAAAGTCTTTGAATCCCAGGCAGGTATTGAATAATGGCCAGAACTCGTATGGTGCAACATGTTCAACTCTACACTCGTAGGTAACGCGCGGATGTGGTTCGACAGACTTCCAGCACGAACAATCAACGGGTACGAAGTGTTGTGGAAAGCATTCAAAAGAAACTATGTGCAACAGAAAAGACATGATAGGAGTGTTGTATCACTCGCCAGAGTAAAGCAGAACCAGGGCGAATACCTGGAGGACTTCCTGGAACATTTCAAGAGCGAGTGTCTTCAGGTAAAAGAATGCCTAGAGATTTTGAAAGTATCTTGCTTCATGGCGGGCATACGAAACAGTGATCTAATAAAGAAGTTGAATGAAAAAACGCCCGAAACCTTCGATGGAGTACTAAGACGGGTAAGATCCTTCATACAGGGGGCATCAGCTGCTTTAGAAGTAACACGAAACACTTATGGTTATAGATCTGTCCACGCGCCCAGTGGAGGGCCCAGAAAGCAGCGCAGACCTAGAGGTCTTAATTACTTATGAAGGAGAAGAGAGGGGAGAGCTAATAACTTCAGGTTTACTCCCCTTAAGTTAACCCCAAGAGAAATCCTCATATTAGAAGGTGCGAATTTCCTAAGGCCAATACCAATGACCAGCCCGGTCGAAAAACGCATCGACAATAGATATTGCGAATACCATGATGAGAGGGGGCATGCTACAAATGAATGTATTCAGCTGCAAAAATATATCGAAAATATGGTAAAGAAAGGCGAGCTGAAACACCTTGTCAAGGAAACTGCGAAAGACGAAAGACAAAAAATCGCTAGCGCGAATATTTACATTGTGGAATCATGGCAGCGAAGGACCAAACAAAAGGTGAGCCAAAAATTCTCGAAGGGAAAAGACATTTCTTTCCCCCCACTCAGCACGAGGAATGTCGCAGAAGGCCCGTTAGTTATAAAAGTCAGCATTGGTGAGCACATTATACATCGCATGTATGTGGATGGAGGTTCATCAGCAGAAATAATGTATGAGCACTGCTTCTTAAAGCTTAGTGCAGAAGTATAGAGACAAATGATGCCTGCAACCTCCCCGCTCGTCGGGTTTAATAGAGAAACGGTGTGGCCTTTGGGCCAACTAAAGCTAGTAGTGAAAGTGGGAAACGATGAGCACTAAACAAAAGTCTCCATGAACTTCTTGATTATACGGTCGCCATCGCAATATAACGGGATTATAGGGCGACCAGCTATACTAGCAATGCGAGCGGTACCTTCCACGGCTCATGGCATGATAAAATTCCCACTGGATGGAGGAATCGTAACGATCTTCAACACAACGGTAACTCCCCCAGAGTGTAACGCGATCACAGAGCCTCCTCGGGTCACGATGGAACCGAAGGTAAACTCACCACCAAATCTAAAGGTAGCAGTGCATCTGCAGTATCCAGATCAAGAGATAACAGTCGGAGGAAAATTGTCTGAAAAAGGAAACACGCACATGTGTCGCCTTTTAAAGAGCAACCTAGACATCTTCGCATGGTAACCTAAAGATATGACAGGGCTACCGAGATCAATAGCTAAACACAAGCTTCAAATCCGTGAAGGGTACCCCCCCGGTTAGGAAAAAGAAAAGAGGACAGGCCTCAGAATACAACAAGGTGATACTTGAGGAGGTGAAAAAGCTAGTAGACACAGGAATCATGAGGGAAGTGTACTATCATGACTGGCTCGCTAACCCAGTAATGGTGAAGAAACATGATGGTAGCTGGCGCATGTGCGTTGATTTCACAGACCTCAACAAAGCTTGTCCCCAAGATTGCTACCCACTCCCAGAAATAGATTGGAAGGTAGAATCGTTGTGCTGGTACTCCTTTAAATGCATCCTGGACGCGTACAAGGGATACCACCAGATACAAATGACAGAAGAAGACGAAGAAAAAACAACATTCCATACTAGTCAGGGTGTGTATTGCTACACAAAAATGCCATTTGGACTCAAAAACGCAGGGGACACGTACCAACGGCTAGTTGATAAAGCGTTTGAAGGCCAAATAGGGCGAAATTTGGAGGTGTATGTCGACGATTTGGTAATAAAAAGTCAAACAGAGAGCGAGCTTATCCGGGATATAGAAGAAACATTCTTGACACTCAGGAGAATAACATGAAGTTAAATCCCAAGAAATGCACTTTTAGGGTAACAGAAGGCATGTTCCTTGGGTACATGATTGACCCCAATGGCATCAAACCCTATCCAGAAAAAACAGACGCGGTCATTCAACTCCAAAGCCCAAAGACAAAAAAGGAAGTACAATCGCTAAATGGGAAACTCGCACGGCTGAGCAGGTTCCTGTCCAAGTCAGCGGAGAAGTCGCTCCCTTTATTTAAAACGCTCAAAAAGTGCATTAAGAAAGGGGACTTCAATTGGACGAAGGAAGCGGAAAAGTCCTTCGAGGAATTAAAAACACATTTAGCTTCGCTCCCTATGTTAGTCGCGCCACAACCTAAAGAAGAGCTGATAATATATTTGTCTGCTACACACGGAGCGATCAGTGCAGTGCTAATGACGGATAGAGAAAATGTGCAAACTCTAGTATACTTCATAAGTAGTGTGTTGCAAAGCTCGGAGCTAAATTATACCCCAATGGAAAAATTAGTACTCGCACTAGTGTTTGCGGCAAAAAGGTTGTGTCGATACTTCCAAGCGCACCCAATAGTGGTGATAATTGATCAGCCCATAAGGCAGGTAATATCAAAACCAGAGGTCGCAGGTAGGTTCCAGAAGTGGAGTGTTCTACTACGGGAACACAACATTACCTACAGACCGCGCAATACCGTAAAGGGACAAATTTTGGTAGATTTCATCATTGAAAAACCAGAAGAAGTCGTTTAAAGGCTAGATCAAAAGGAAGAAGACCCAAACACGTGGATCTTTTTCACCGATGGGTCCTCTTGCACTGACGGATCAGGCACGGGGCTCATACTCACCAACCCCGAAGGAATGGAATTCACATACGCATTGCATTTTGAGTTTACAGCCACAAATAATGAGGCAGAGTATGAAGCGCTAATAGCAGGGCTAAGAATTGCAGCACGAATTGGTGTGCGTAATCTCGAAGCAAACATAGATTCTCGATTGGTAGCAAACCACATACTTGGCGAATACGAGGCAAAAGAAAATAATATGTGCAATACTTACAAAAAGCCAAAGCGTTGATTGAAGGATTCAATAAGTTTCAAATACGCCAAGTACCCAGGGGGAGAACAAGAAAGCAGACGCACTTAGTAAAATAGCATCCACCAGCTTTGCATATTTATCAAAACAGGTCTGGGTGGATATTCTTAAGGACAAGTCAATAAAAGAGCAAGAGGTCACATCGATAGTAGTGGAAGAAGGCCCTACATGCATGACACCGATTGTGGATTATTTGACGAAAGATTCACTCCTACATGACAAAATCGAATCACGACGAATACAAAGACGTTCGAGGCAATTTGAAGTCAGAGACGGGGTTCTTTACAAACGATCATTTCTTCAGCCATGGCTAAGATGCGTAGGGCCACGCCAGGCGCAATACATCATTAGTGAAATCCACGAGGGGTCATGCGGCATGCACGCAGGACCAAGGTCCGTGGTAGCAACAACATTGCGCAGCGGGTATTACTGGCCAACCATGCATACGGACGCGCGAACGCTCATTAATAAATGCAATGACTGCCAGGTACACAGGCCAATACCTCGGCAACCCTAGGAGGAGCTCACGCCAATCACTTCCCCTGGCCATTCACCAAGTGGGGAATAGATATCGCGGGACCTTTTCCCGTAGCCACAGGTGGGATTAAGTTCCTCATAGTCGCGATGGATTACTTCACGAGATGGATTGACGTGAAGGCAGTCGCAATAATCACGGGGAACCATGTGAAGAGGTTCGTATGGGACAATATAGTATGTCGTTTCGGACTACCCGGTGAAATAGTTTCTGATAATGGAAAACAATTCGCGGAGAACCCATTCAAGGATTAGTGCGCGAAAAATAGAATACACCAACGGTTCGCATCGGTATCCCATCCGCAAACGAATGGACTTGTGGAAAGAGAAAACAGGAGTCTAGGAAACGGCATAAAAGCACGATTGGGGGAACACAACAGGAAGTGTGTCAGCGAGTTGTCGCATGTTTTGTGGGCGCATCGCACGATGATCAAGACAACTACGGGTGATACCCCTTTCGCCCTAACATATGGTACAAAGGCAGTCATCCTAGCTGAGATTGGGTTGCAAACGCTCCGTACAGCAGAAGTAGACATGGTCAAAAACGACGAGGAGCTGCGACTGAATCTAGACATAATCGAGGAGCGAAGATAGTTGGCAGCAATCCACAAAGCTAAATCAAAAGCAAAAATGAAAGGATACTACGATGCTAGGGTGCGAAAGACCTCCTTCAGGCCAGGTGACTTTGTGCATCGCTCAAACGCGGCCAGTCGCGCTGAGAATGCAGGAAAACTTGGACCTAAGTGGGAGGGACCTTATATAGTGACAGATGCACTAGGGAATGGCGCGTATCGGCTAGGTGACATGGACAACCGCGACCTACAAAGGCCTTGGAACATATGCCATCTAAAGAAGTGCTACCTTTAGCGGCGGACTTCTTGAATAAATGTATTGTTTTTTCTTTCATTTTATGTGTTAAATCTTGCAAGTATTAATAAAACTGTCGTGGTACCTAGCTAGTTCCACAGTGCATTCTAAAAACATTTCTTTTTGTCATACATATTTTCTTTTTTATGTATTATATATTGCCTACTGGCACACGCGTGCACAACGTTTCCAGGAGAAATAAGAGGAATGAGCCTACCCTACTAATTAGACTCGTCGAGTAAGTGGGATGCAACCCTATCGACCATGGATCGTGTATCCTTTTTAGGCCCTTAGCTATTTTTGACGTCGTAGCAAGTTATGTAGCCAGTAAACTCTAAGACTGTTAAGACATAATCGTGCGCACCTAACAATTGGTCAGCCTCACCTGGCCGTCCTTATGGTAGTATCAGTATAACGTACGTAATGAGCTTCTCAAACCCATATGGACCATTTATGAGTTTACATTAACTCATTATGCGAAATTGTGTTATCAACATTTAACACACTTATCATAACAAAAGTGGATAGTGTTTATTACAAACAAGGGCGAACATTTGAGCATAAAAAATAAGCAAAATATTTACAAGTCAGTAAAGCGGTTGCAGAGTAAATGGGTCTCGGACGAGGACCTCTTCAATTTCAGCAAAGGTGGGCAGTAAGCATTGGCGCGGTGATCCCTCAAGCTCTTCTCCATTCGGTCCAGCATGCGCGAGTACCTCTCTAGCAGTGGTAATGGCAGCACAGGAATGGAGGGTGCAAGGTGGGCCGCGCCAACAAATGGTGCAGCCTCTATGTTCAAAAGGGCCTTCTTGGTAGCAACGCGACTCTCATGGGCTGCAAGCACCTCGGACAACAGAACTTCCTTCTCAATTTTGAATGGATCAAGTGCGTCCCTAGGATGCACAAATATGGGTATTGTCAGTTGCTCCATGGACGGTTTTAGGTGGAAGTCCGGCAACGCTTATGCGCCCTCGGCCTTGTGGCGCGCTAGCGTAAGGCTCTCCATCACGATTTCAAGGGGTACCTCATGGTCCTTATCATCTAAACCAAAGGATAGCAGTGGACAAGCTTTCATATCTTTCAAGGCTGTTGTAAGTTTGGAATCGGCCTTCGGATCATAAAAGGACACCTCTGCTAATTCTTTGTTCAATAACTTTGCCTTGTGTGCTATCACCAAACCCCTCGAATTACCCTCGTTAACCGCGGCTATGACAAACTTGGAGAAAGAAGTTCGCAAGTTGGGGTCTTCCAAGGCACCCATCGTGGCTAAACGTAAACCATGGCGCACTAGCCACCGTTTCTCGGCTACTTCTTTCATTAGGCGAGGATACAAATCTTCATCCAGCTCTATGCTCAGCCTCTTTAATTGATCGCTGAGGTCGCTTACATCCTCTTTCACCCTAGCGCCCAGCGCGTCAACATCAGCCACAAACTTATTCTTTCCCTCTTCAAAGGCCCCCATAGCAACCTAGTTGGAGGCCTTTAGCTGGTTAAGTTGGGCGCGCTCTTCGTCGAGAGCGGAGGATAGCTTGTTTCTCTCATCTGTTAAGGAATTGAGAAGGGCTGCATCTTTTCTTCCTCTCTCGATCTCTTGGTCGATTTTTTCTTGCATATCCTCCAGAGCGAATGATTTCTCTTCAGTCATAATAAGTGTGAAAACACTTTTCCTTTCACCACTTAAAACAAGAAAAAACGAGACCAAAACGTGTATTTAATGTCGTAAAAGTTGGAATTATGCGTGGTTTGTGTTTTTATTATGTTTTAGGACAAAAATATGAAAAAGGAAGAAAACACTGGCTTTCACGGGCTTTTTATCGAAGAAAAAGACAAAAGACGAAGTCAAAAGATCAAAAGTGCAAGAAGAACTGAAGTCAAAGGCCTATTCTGAAGATTTATCAAAGAAAAAGTCTAAAGACGGAAGTTTAACGAAGTCTAAGAACCAAGTCTAATAAAAGAATAAAATTAGAAGACTAGTTCATTTTATCTATCGACAAATCCTGAGACAAATTCGAGAAAGACGAATTATTTAAAAAGACGAGAAGACAAGAATAAACAAAAGCAACATCACCACATCTCCTCCTCCTATAAATAGGCCATTAAGAGTTAATTTTTGTAGTTAGTTCATATTTAGTTTTTAATTGGTAATTAGAGGTGTTTAATACTTTCTCTCTCTATTTTTTCTTAATCTTTCATTTTAAATCTTGTATTTGGATCTTAATCTTCATTAATTCAAGTTTATTATATAATTCTCATTTTTCCTTTCTTAATCATAATCTTGTAGTTGATTTGTTTAATCATGTAGTTTATTTAATCTTGTTGATTGTTTGATTGATTTGCTTATTTCATTAATCTTATGGTTTTGATGTGGTAGATATTTTAGCTTATCGTGCTTTTGATTAATCAGTGTTTAGCTTATTTTTGATTAAGTGGATTTGGTAGATTAATATTTTTAAAAGTTGATTTTTATATATTTGGTTGATTTGGTGTTTGCTAGATTTTTATTAGTGTTTAGTTTGGCTTATTTTGTAGATTAAATTTGCTTGTTATTAGCTTATTTTTTGTTCCCTGTTTTTAGGTACTGTTTGGTTGCCAAACTGTCATTTTCGGATAAGGGTTTATTTATCCGAAAATTTTCCTAGTTTATTTTATCCGAAAATGTTTTAGTTCATTTATCCGAAAACTGTATTTTTTCATTTATCCGATAATAGTTAGTTTATCAGAAGATTTTATTTTATCCGAAGATAGCTTTATATAGTTTTTATCCGAAGATTTTATTTTATCTGAAAATAGCTTTATATAGTTTTTATCCGAAGATTTTATTTTATCCGAATATTTCTTTCTTGTTCATTTTATCCGAAGATTCTTTTAAAAAAATTTATCCGAAGAAACTTGCTAAAAAAACTATCTGAAGATACAACAAGTAATTTATTCCGAAGATACATAAAAAAATATATTCCGAAGATTCTTAATTTCTTTTTATCCGAATATACAAAACAAAAGTTATTATCCGAAAATTTCCCCCGCCAAAACAATTATTCCGAAGTCCACTGCGTAATTTTTTTATTATCCGAATATGGTCATTCTCCCTTTCTGAATGTTAGCTAGTATAGATTCTTTTCCCTCCAAATTTAGTGTTACCCCATGGGGAACATGTTCCCCTAGCTCCAACATTTTATCCGGAGTCGATTTAGTTTTACCCGAAAGTCGTTTTTATTTTTATTCTGAAAGTCAGTTATTTTTAGTTATATTTTTCCACAAATTTTAGTATTAGTATTTTATCGAAAAGTTTTAGTTTTAATTTTTATTAAGTGACCGTTTTAACATTTGTCTCGTTTATTTTTTAAGTAGCCATATAATCCAATTTCCTTCTTTTTCATTAAGTAAGTTTTACATTTAATTCGAAAGTTAATTTTTATTTTTGACTTTTACTTTTATTTCAAATTTTATTTTTATTTTTGTGTTTATTATTTTTACTTTTTATAAAGTTTTAACTTTGTTTAATTTCTTTTATTTCTTTTATTTTTAGTTTAATTTTTAAAAGTTTTCATCTTTATTTTAAAAATAGATAAACAACATTTGCTTCTTACACCAAGAACAACTGAGTCACACTTAAAACCGGGTCAATTCGATTAGACCAAATTCAAAGAACTTTTAATCTTTATATTAAAATGGCGCCGCTGCCGGCTCTTTTCGTAAAGATTAACGGTTTTTTGTGAGAGACGCGTTGGATTTTGGGATCCGTTCACCTTTGAACGTTATTTTTTGCCAAAATTTTTCAAAAATCCTAGAAAATAAAAAATTTCAAAAATCCAAAAACATTTGAAACATCATAAAAAGCATTTCTTTTTCAAAAGTTTTGCACCAAAAATATTTTCTTTTCACGTTAACGTTTCTTTTTCTATTTCTTTGTTATATTTTTCTTTTGTAGGTGTATGCTTACCCGTTCAAGAAGGAGGAAATCCATTCAAGCCGCTACTATTGAACCTCCTGTTGTAGAGCCTCCCGTTGTCAATACAATGGAGAACCGTCCAATGATCGAGCTCTTGCAGTCACATGTCGAAGGCAACGATGATGCGATTGTGGTGCCGGCTATTGACGCCAACAACTTCGAGCTCAAAACCGGGTTTATTCAAATGGTTTCCGCAACACCTTTCTTAGGTCGTACTCATGACGATCCTCACGATCACATCAAGAGGTTCGTACACTTATCCAATACTGTAAAATACAATGGGATTTCACAAGAGGCAATTCGTTTGCTCCTCTTTCCTTTCTCCCTCGAGGGACAAGCCCGGACTTGGCTCGATAAGGAACCACCCCAAAGTATTGCAACATGGACGGACCTTGAGACAAAGTTCATAAACTATTTTTTTCCACCCTCACGTACTACCGCTTTGCGAAATGACATCATTAATTTAGAACAAAAGTACGGTGAGACATTTAGTGAATCTTGGGATCGTTTTATGGAACTTTTAAGAAAGTGTCCACATCACGGTTTTACAAAGGTGCATCAAATTAATACTTTTTACAATGGATTAACTTTGAATGACCAAGATTCACTAAATAGTGCTTCGAGGGTTAATATTCTTGTGAAAACTATGAATGAGGCTTGGGCAGTTATTGAGAACAAAGCCAAAGTCCAAACCAAGAGCGTTAGGGCTACTATGGCTAGTGCTAGTACTAGTGAGACCGACAAGAAAATTGACGTGCTTACTTCAATCATGACAGACTTTGTTTTACAAGTTAAGAACAATATGCAAGTTAATGCCTTGAGTGAGTCATGTGAGACTTGTGGTGGACCACATTCATTGTGATAAGGTTCATGACCCCTCTCAACAAGAAGTGTATGCTTATAACACTAATGAGAGGGTGCATTTTAAACCAAATGTGGATGCTAATAATCTTTCTTATAGGTCTACTAATTATTTGGCTCCTCCCGGTTTTCAACCTCATGCTAGACCCCCTCCTCAATTGACCAATGCCCAATACCCACCAAGGAACCAAGGCCAACAAAGGAATAATTATCAAGGGAATTCTTCCAACAATCAAAGGAATTTTAATCCAAATCAAGGGAATTTCAATGGTCAAAATCAAGGGAATTTTAATGGGAAAAACCAAGGGTTTCAAAATAACAACTTTAATCAAGGTTTTCATGATAACAATGGTTTTCAACCATAATTTCAAAACCACGATTTTAATAATCAAGGGTATAATCAAATGAACATGCATAATCCTCAAATGAACTTGGTTCTACAAAAGTTAACTGAACATGAGCGAACCATGAAAGAGATGCAAGAATCAACCGATCGGAAATTAATAGAAATACTTCAAACCCTTCGTCCCCAAGGTGCCCTCCCTTCTAACACCGTGACCAATCCTAGGGCCAACGTTAATGCCATCACTACTAGGAGCGGTAAGACCATCGTAGAACCTTTTTATTCCCCGCCTAACCAAGAACCCGAGATTCCTTCTACTTCTACCTACCATCCTTCTACCTCTACTTGTGACATACCACCCATTATTCCTTCGTCTACACCTTATGTTTCTCCTATAACTCAAGTTTATACCACACCTTTGGTTCCAAAACCGGTTCCTCCACCTTCCACTTCTACCCCTCCTCCACCCAAGGATGTGAGTGAGCAATCTATACCAAAGCCTTTATCTCAACCCAATATACCTTATCCCTCAAGGTTGAGGAAAGAGAAATTGAAGAATAAGGATGATATTTAAGTTTCGAACTTCCTAAAAATGTTCAAACAATTGAATTTTAATATCACCTTTGCCGAGGCACTCGCTCACATGCCTAAATATGCTAAGATGTTTAAGGATCTTTTAAGTGATAAGGAAAAATTGCTCGATATCTCCAATACCCAATTAAATGAGAATTGTTTTGCTGTTCTTTTGTGAAAACTTCCGGTTAAGTTAGGAGATCCCGGTCGATTCCTTATTGCTTGCAATTTCCGGGTGTAGAGAATTGTATGGATTTGGCGGATCTGGGTGCGAGTATCAATCTTATGCCATTGTCCGTATGGAAGCAATTATCTTTACCCGAGCTAGTCCCCACTCGTATGACTTTGGAACTAGCTAACCGATCGTTTGTTTATCCGGTGGGGATAGCCGAGGATATGTTCATTGGAGTCGACAAATTCACTTTCCCTGCCGATTTCGTTGTCGTCGACTATGAAATGGATCACCGTGTTCCCTTAATTGTGGGACGACCCTTCTTGAGAACCGGGCGTACATTGATTGATGTAGCCGCGGGTAAACTTATCATGAGGGTCGGGGATGATAAAATCGTCTTTAACATGGGTAAACTTTCCAAACGTCCCGATGAGCCCGAATCCGTGAATTTCATCGATGTGCTCGACGAAGCATGCGAAGAACATTTTCACGAGGCTTGTCAGCGCGGGACTTCTCCTTTACCTCATGTTGAGAACGTAGCTTCTATTGCTCCATCATTGACTCCATTTGGAGAAAGTGACTTTCTTTTAAAAGAATTTGAAGCAAGTTTAGGGGATGTGGACTTAAAATATGATGATTCTCCCTCCGATTGGGAAGAAGACATTCGTACCATTGAGAAACTTCTCAATGAGGACCATATTTTTTTTATTTTTTTTTTGGTAACCGTGATTTCCGACTCATTGGCCGACTAATCCACTCCACCTACTCCTAAGAAAGTTACAAACGATGATCCTAATTTGACTAAGCCTTCCATCGACAATCCTCCAGATTTAGAGCTTAAGGATTTACCGTCTCATTTAGAATACGTTTTCCTAGAAGACAATAAGAAGTTACCCGTCATCATTGCAAATGACTTAAAAGAGGATGAAAAATCTCGACTTATCGAAGTGCTCAAGAATCATAAGAAAGCAATTGCTTGGAAAATCTTCGACATCCGCGGAATTGATCCTAACTTTTTCACTCATAAAACTCTCATGGAAGATGACTTTAAACCCGCAATCCAAAGCCAAAGAAGGGTTAATCCAAAAACTCATGACGTCATCAAGAAAAACGTTATCAAACTTCTAAATACCGGAATGGTTTACCCTATTACAGATTCGCCATGGGTTAGTCCCATCCATTGTGTGCCTAAGAAAGGCAGAATAACCTTTGTTCCCAATGAAAAGAACGAGTTGATTCCTACTCGACTCGTAACGGGTTGGCGAGTTTGCATAGACTATCGCAAGCTCAATGATGCCACTCGTAAGGATCATTTTCCTCTTCCTTTCATGGATCAAATGCTCGAGCATTTAGCGGGTAATGACTACTATTGCTTCTTAGACGGTTTCTCCGGGTATTTTCAAATTCTTATCGATCCAAAAGACCAAGAGAAAACCACTTTCACTTGTCCTTATGGAACATTTGCTTATAAAAGAATGCCTTTTGGCTTATGCAATGCTCCTGGGACTTTCCAAAGGTGTATGATGGCTATATTCCATGACATGGTTAAAGAAACTATGGAAGTCTTTATGGACGATATCTCGGTCTATGGTGATTCTTTCTCTTCTTGCCTTGCCAATTTAGAACGTATGCATAAACGGTGTGAAGAAACTCGTCACGTTATTAATTGGGAAAAATACCATGGTAAAAGAAGGCATTGTTCTCGGTCACAAAATTTCCAAAGCCGGTATCGAAGTTGACCGTGCTAAAGTTGACGTCATTGCTAAGTTGCCTCCACCTACCACCGTCAAAGGAGTTAGGAGTTTTTTAGGTCATGCGGGATTTTATCGTCGTTTCATCCAATATTTCTCTAACATAGCTCGACCAATAACTCACCTCTTAGATAAGGATGCTCCTTTCATCTTTTCTCAAGAATGTCTCGACTCTTTCGAACTTCTTAAAGGTAAATTAACTAAGGCACCGGTATTAGTCTCTCCGAATTGGGAGTTACCTTTCGAGCTCATGTGCGATGCTAGTGATTTCACGGTAGGAGCGATTTTAGGTCAACGAGTGAACAAACACTTCCAACATTTCCATTATGCTAGCAAGACAATGACGGGGGCTCAATTGCATTATACCACTACCAAAAAGAGCTGTTAGCTGTAGTGTATGCTTTAGAGAAATTCTGCCCCTATCTTGTGCTTTCCACCACCATCGTTTACACCGACCAATCCGCCTTGAAATACTTGTTGACCAAGCAAGATGATAAACCGAGACTCCTTCGTTGGGTTTTGCTCCTCCAAGAATTTAAAATTGAGATTCGTGATAAAAAGGGAGCGAAAAGCCTAGCCGCGGATCATCTTAGTAGACTCGAGGATCCTTATCAAGGGGAACTTCCTAAGCAAGAGATTAATGAATATTTTCCTCATGAGGCCTTAATGTTTATTAACTCCAATCTTGACGATACCCCATGGTTTGCAGACATTGCAAACTATTTAGCGAGTGGTGTTCTTATGGAAGGGTTAACGTCCCAACAAAAGAAAAATTCTTTAAGGATATTAAACACTATTATTGGGACGACCCTTACCTTTTCAAGCAATGTGCGGATCTTGTCATTCGTAGGTGTGTTGATGGGCCGACAACTTTACTAATCCTAGAAGCTTGCCACAAAGGACCCACCGGTGGTCACTTTGGTCCTAACTATACCGCGAAGAAAGTTTTCGACTCCGGATTTTATTGGCCCACCATTTATCATGACGCTCATGAAATGGTTAAGCATTGTGATGCTTGCCAAAGACAAGGAAAGATCATACATAAAGATGAGATGCCTTAAAATTTCATCCAAGAATGTGAAATCTTTGACGTATGGGGTATCGACTTTATGGGGCCATTTCCATCATCCAAAGGGAACACGTACATCCTCGTAGCCGTTGACTACGTATCCAAATGGGTTGAAGCAAAGGCTTTACCTACTAACGATGCGAGGGTGGTTGTGAACTTTCTGAAACAATTGTTTGCTCGATTCGGTGTTCCTCGTGCTATCATTAGTGATCGCGGGACTCATTTTTGCAATGATCAATTTGCACGAGTCATGGCTAAGTATGGTGTCAATCATCGACTTTCCATCGCGTATCATCCATAAACTAATGGTCAAGCCGAGATCTCTAACCGTGGACTTAAGCGAATCTTAGAGCGTACCGTGTGAGAGCATCGTGCCTCATGGGCCGATAAGTTAGATGATGCTTTATGGGCTTTCCGTACCGCTTATAAGACACCTATAGGTTGTACCCCTTCTCGCCTTGTGTACGGAAAGGCATGCCACCTCCCCATTGAGTTGGAGCATAAGGCTTATTGGGCCTTAAAATGGGCTAATTTTGACATAAACAAAGCCGGTGATCTTAGGAAAATCCAACTCAATGAACTCAATGAATTAAGGAATGAGGCTTATGAGAATTCGTTGATTTATAAGGAGAAAACTAAGCTCATTCATGATTCCAAGATTAAGAACCGAGAGTTTCACATAGGTGATCAAGTTTTACTATTTAACTCTCGGTTGAAAATCTTTTCAGGAAAACTTAAGAGCCGTTGGTCCGACCCATTCACCGTGGCAAAAATCTTCCCTTATGGCACCATTGAGTTATCTCAACCAAATGGGCCAAACTTTAAGGTAAATGGCCAACGTGTTAACTTGTACTTTAGAGAGGACATCTCTCATGAGATGATTCCATCCCTCTCCACGTTTCCCTTGAATTAGTTCTGGGTCGAGTCAGGCTTGTGACTCGGTTAACAAAAACAAGTGCTTCTCGAGAGGTAACCCGATGATCTATCCTTTTTACCCGTTTTTCTTAATAAGTGTAGGGGAGCCACGTAGGTGTTTGTTGTCTTGTTTCTTATGATGTGCAGGGATTAAAGCTTTCAAAGAGCCACTTTTGATGATATTTGACGAACCATGATCCCGTGTACCCATCTTCCCGGTTCTATCCGAAACACTTTTGATTCCATATTTTATTGATAAATGTTGAAATGGAATCACTTTAGTTGTCTCTTCCTTAGCAAGATTTAAACAAAGTGCAAAGTGTCCTAAGTGTAGGGGAGTTTACTTCCACATGCTTAAACATTGAGGACAATGTTTATATCAAGTGTAGGGGAGACTTCTATCGAAGTAATAAGTGGGCTTTTCCATGAATATGTCCTCATATTAACCAGAAAATTTAATTTTTCGACGTTTTTTTAAAATTTTGATCTATTTTGGCCTAGTAGTATTTTTCATTTATTTTCTTTCCTTTTGTCATCGCATCGTATGTATATATTTCATTTCAAGAATAAAGTCAAAAGAGAAAAATTATTAAATAAAATAGTTTTAATGAGTTTAGATATCTTTGATATATTAGGCCCGTCATGAATTTTTTGACTCAACCCGAGTTTACTTATTTGAGTTTACTCTAGCTAGTATCCTTAACGTGTTTAAATCAAGTTTTGCTAGACTATTATATAGGGAACTTTAAAACGTGAAAGTCTTAACTCATACGGGTTTAAGAACAAGAACTTTTCGCAAGTTCCTATAATTGATCCAAGAAATTCGTTTATCAAGGGAACTTTAAAATGAAAATTCTAAACTTGAAAAAGTCTAAGAAGTTGCAAGATCCTATATATGACTTGAAAACCCAAAACTTTGAATTGATAAGCTAAGCATCCACGAGTCTCAATTCCTTGAGATTTTAAATTGTGGAGAACGAGAGATGATAGAGTCAATTATAAGTTTTGCATTCTTTCAAGAATTTATGTGAGTTAATTATGAGCTTTTTCTCCCATCGTTTGCTAATAAAAATAAGTAAGCTCGTACGATTTGAAAAGTTACTTAGCTTCTAGCACAAGATCGTTTAAAAGTTGCTCGGTATTAATTAGATTTCATAGCCAAGGCATAACTCATTGAAGCGGGATGCGAAGATTGGCGAGTCCGAAAAGGCCCTAACAAGGCATGAGGGCTACAATTTGTTGCTAAAGATCCAAAGTGATGTGAAGAATCATTTATCAAAAATCAATATGAAGGATCGAGACACATGACGAAAATCAATTACTCCCCTAAAGATCATGGAGAAGTCTATCCGAAAATACCCTAGCAAGGTATGAGGATAAGTTGATCCAAGTCCTAAAAGGAGGCGGATCGTTGTATATCAAAATCCCAAATAAATATTAGATAAAAATGAAGAAGTCACGGTCCAAGTTTGAAGAATCTCTCAAAAACTTCAAGTGAAGAAATTCCTATTATGAAGAGAAGACCATTATTTCAAGAACGTCTCTCAAGATTCGAAGTATGAAGTCAATGCCAAATATCGGTCCGAGAAAGGTCTCAAATCGTGAAACGAGTTATGCCAAGATATGAACTTTATGAGGTTTCGAGAAGCAGTTTTAAAAGATTTTGTCCTTTAGCTAACTATTTATTAAATCATCCTACTTTATTTTCGGCCTAAATAAATTATCGAAATAAGTCAACAATGCATCCTCGTGATCATTCAAGACAACAATAAAATATAAGAGATACACCTAGGAATAAGGGAATCTAAGTGAATAATTGAGCCACATGAGTGAGTGTTAGCTTACTAACTTATAATAACAATGATCTCGTTTCTAAGCTTAGTATGGGGAACGTGAAACTTGAGGGTGATAAACATTCATGACACGAAAAGCCCTAATGTAAGTCTTAGATTTCTTAACTTGTTTCGTCCTTTAAATATTTTGTAATTTTCTATCCTTTTTAGTTTCCTTAGTGTGTAGTACTTAATAAAGGCCAAGTTGGGTTAATTATGATGGAAAATGTAAATCTTGCTTTGTAACTAATGCATTGCATGAGGGATTGCAATGGTCAAGTGTAGGGGATTTAATAAGTGTGAAAACACTTATCCTTTCACCACTTAAAACAAGTAAAAACGATACCAAAACGTGTATTTAATGTCGTAAAAGTCGGAATTATGAAAAAGGAAGAAAACACGGGCTTTCACGGGCTTTTATCAAAGAAAAAGACAAAAGGCGAAGTCAAAAGATCAAAAGTGCAAGAAGAACGGAAGTCAAAGGCCTATTCTGAAGATTTATCGAAGAAAAAGTCTAAAGACAGAAGTTTAACAAAGTCGAAGAACCAAGTCTAATAAAAGAAGAAAATTAGAAGACTAGTTCATTTTATCTATCGACAAATTCCGAGACAAAGTCGAGAAAGACGAATTATTTAAAAAGACGAGAAGACAAGAAGAAAGAGAGAAACAACATCACCATATCTCCTCCTCCTATAAATAGGCCATTAAGAGTTAATTTTTGGAGTTAGTTCAGTTTTAGTTTTTAATTGGTAATTAGGATTAGGTGTTTAATACTTTATCTCTCTAGTTTTTCTCTCTCTAGTTTTTCTTAATCTTTCATTTTAAATCTTGTATTTGGATCTTAATCTTCATTAATTCAAGTTTATTATATAATTCTTAATACTTGGTTTTTAAGGCCTAGTATCAAAATTCGTTAGTCCCAAGTCTTTTCGAATTGAAAACCGGTCTTAAGTGCGACTCAATCGTCTTTCGGTGAATCAAGAGAGTGGTTTGGTTTTGTTTGTTTAATTTAAACTAATAGCAAGTAATTAAAGTGTCGTTGAGTAAATTTAAAGCTTTGACAAAATTAAACTTAAAGTTGAT
The DNA here is from genome assembly GCA_025667525.1 of Glebionis coronaria. Classification (NCBI taxonomy): domain Eukaryota; kingdom Viridiplantae; phylum Streptophyta; class Magnoliopsida; order Asterales; family Asteraceae; genus Glebionis; species Glebionis coronaria. The sequence continues at coordinate 455,873,023 of CM046878.1, read as the reverse complement.
TTATGAAAATTCTTAAAACTTAAGGCTAGTAGAACTTGAAAGCTCGAAAACTTAATCAATCGGAATAAAACAATTAATGTCTATCGGAATACACCAAAATTAAAACCATCGGAATATCACTAGAAAGATCCATCGGAATATCCAATACAAGGTCCATCGGAATGTTTTCAGATCGCAAAGATGCTCGTCGGAATGGGCTTAGATCGCAAAATGGTTCAGATCGGAATGTGTTAAAGTAAAATCGGGCAGCACTTCGTCTTAACAAGACCTTAGTCCCGTCGGAATATGCGATCACAATATGCGATCGCAACCCAGATCGGAATAAGGGGGATTAACCAACCGATCGCAAAGTAAAACCCTAACGGGTTATTGCGATCAAATACCAAAAGCTATCGGAATGTGTATTGAACCGTCGGAATGTGTGTCAAAACCCTAAGATTGCGATGGATGGAAACTGATTCCGAAATTTGTGGCAAGAGTGAATCTCAATAAGCAAATGCATTAAGCAATTCTAAACGAATCTTAAACGATCCCAAAAAGCTCAAATTCGATGACTTTTCAAAACTTAAAATCAAGAACTTTATGAAATGAACTTAAAACTACTAAAAACCTTGAAGAAGTCCGAAAATCAATAAGCTAAGATTCGAATAAGCCAATAAGCATTATGAGCTTATGACCTAAACGTGTAAGAGCTTGTGTGTAAACCAAAATATCAAACCTTTATTCACGAAAACATCAAATCATACGAGTGAGATGTGAAATTCGGATCAAAGGAAGGATAAATCAAGAAGTGTAGAATGAGAGTAAGGATTTAAAAGCTTAAAAATGGAACTTGATTAATGAAAATAAGCAATACAAGATGTTAAATCTTCAAAGATTAAAAGAGAGAATGAAATTTAGTGAGAGAAAGTTTAAGACTTTCTCTCTCTAAAAACTAGAAAGAAAAACTTGAAAAATAAAAACTAGCTAACTCCCCTCCTAATGTGATTAGGAGGGTATTTATAGGGAAGTGGGAGGCATGTGTGGTGCTTTCTTCTTTCTTTTTCTTCTCGACTCGACTTTAATTCTTCGTCTTTTCTCGATGTCGTCTCGGGATTTGAACTTGTCTTTTAATTTTCTTCTTCCATTAGACTTAAGTTCTTCGACTTCGTTAAACTTTCGTCTTTAGACTTTTTCTTCGATAAATCTTCAGAATAGGCCTTGGACTTCCGTTCTTTTTGCACTCTTGATCTTTTGACTTCGTCTTTTCCCGTTTTTCTTCGATAAAAGCCCGTGAAACCCCGTGTTTTCTTCCTTTTTTCATATTTTGGTCCTAAAACACAATAAAAACACAAACCACGCATAATTCCGACTTTTACGACATAAATCACACGTTTTGGTCTTGTTATTATTGGAAATAAGTGGTAAAAGGATAAGTGTTTTCACACTTATTAAATCCCCTACACTAGACCATTGCAATGCCCTCATGCAATGCATTAATTTTAAAGCACGGTTTATATTTTCCATCATAAATAACCTACCTTGGCCTTTATTAAATACTAAACATAAAAGATAGGAATAAGTAAAGAAATTAAAAACTTACATTGGGTTTTGGCGGCCATGAACGTTTATCCTCAAATTTCACGTTCCCCATACCAAGCTTAAAAACGAGATCATTGTATTTATAAGTTAGCAAACTATCACGAACTCATGTGGGCCAATTATTCACTTAGACTCCCTTATTCCTAGGTGTATCTCTTATATTTTATTTTTGTCTTAAATGATCACGAGGATGCATTGTTTGACTTATTTCGATAGGTATTTAGTCTGAAAATAAAGTGCACGATTTAATCAATAGTTAGCTAAAGGACCAAATCTTTTAAAACTGCTTCTCGGGACCTCATAAAGTTCATATCTTGGCATAACTCGCTTCACGATTTGAGACCTTTCTCGGACCGATATTTGGCATGTACTTCATACTTCGAATCTTCGAGAGACGTTCTTGAAATTATGGTCTTCTCTTCATAATAGGAATTTCTTCACTTGAAGTTTTTGAGAGATTCTTCATCTTTGGACCACGACTTCTTCATTTTTCTCCAATCTTTATTTTGGACTTTGATATACAACGATCCGCCTCCTTTTAGGACTTGGATCTATTTATCCTCATACCTTGTTAGGGTCTTTTCGGATAGACTTATCCATGACTTTTGGGGAGTTTTTCTTTTCGTCGTGTGTCTCGATCCTTCATATTGATTTTCGATAAATGATTCTTCACATCACTTTTGGATCTTTAGCAACAAAATGTAGCCCTCATGCCTTGTTAGGGCCTTTTCGGACTCGCCAATCTTCGCATCCCGCTTCAATAAGTTATGCCTTGGCTATGAACTCTAATCCTACCGAGCAACTTTTAAATGATTTGGGGCTAGAAGCTAAGTAACCTTTCAAATCGTACAACCTTACTTATTAGCAGATAAATTTATTAACAAGCGGAGGGAGAATAGGCTCATAATTAACTCACATAAATTCACGAAAGAATACCGAACTTATAATTGACTCTATCATCTCTCGTTCTCCACAATTTAAAATCTCAAGGAATGAGACTCGTGGATACTTAGCCTATTAAATCAAAGTTTTGGGTTTTCGAGTCGCCTATAGGATCTTGCAAATTCTTAGACTTTTTCAAGTTTAGAAATCGCATTTTAAAGTTCCCTTGATAAACGACTCTCTAGGATCAATTATAGGAACTTGTGAAAAGTTCTTGTTCTTAACCCGCGAGAGTTAAGACTTTCGCGTTTTATAGCTCCCTATATAAAAGCCTAGCAAAACTTGACTTAAACACGTTAAGGATACTAGCTAGAGTAAACTCGGGTTGAGTCAAAATGTTCACGACTAAGAAAAATCTAAAACCACTTTATTGAGAATTTATTCTAGCAATGGGAAGAAAATAAACATATCAACGGAAAATACAACTATACAATAGGCCAAAATAGATTAAAAATTTTGAAAAATGTCGAAAAATCAAATTTTCCGGTTTAAAATGAGGCAAATTCATGGAAAAGACCACTTACTTCGATAGAAGTCCCCCTACACTTGAGATAAACATTGTCCTCAATGTTTGAGCATGTGGGAGTAAACTCCCCTACACTTATGACATTGTGCACTTTGTTTAAATCTTGCTAAGGAAAGGACAACTAAAGTGAATTCAATGTGAACATATAAAATATGAAATATTGAATCACGAGAGTTTAGGATAGAACCAGGAAGATGGAAACACGGTATCACGGTTCGTCAAAAGTCATCAAGGTGGATTTTTGAAGCTTTAATCCCTGCACAGCACAAGAAACAAGACAACAAACACATATGGGGCTCCCCCTACACTTATTATGAAAGCAGTAAAGGATAGAACACGGGTTGCCTCCCGAGAAGCGCTTGTTTTTGTTCACCGAGTCATGAGCCTGACTCGACCTAAATTTAGTTCATGGGGAACGTGGTGAGGGATGGAATCATCTCTGGAGAGATGTCCTCACCAAAGTACAGCTTCAAACGCTGGCCATTCACCTTGAAATTGGGCCCATTCGGCTGGGAAAGCTCAATGGTCCCATATGGAAATACTTTGGCGACGGTGAATGGACCAGACCAGCGGCTCTTCAACTTGCCAGAGAAGATCTTCAACCGAGAGTTAAAGAGTAAGACTTGATCACCAACGTGGAACTCTCGGTTCTTGATTTTTGCGTCATGAATGATCTTGGTCTTCTCCTTGTAGATCAGCGAGTTCTCATAGGCTTCATTCCTTAGTTCATTTAGCTCGTTGAGTTGAACCTTGCGATGATCACCGGCTTTGTTGATGTCGAAGTTAGCCCACTTCAAGGCCCAGTGCGCCTTATGTTCCAGCTCAATGGGTAGGTGGCAGGCTTTCCCGTACATAAGACGATAAGGTGTACAACCGATCGGGGTCTTGTAAGCAGTACGGAAAGCCCACAGAGCATCATCTAACTTATCGGCCCACGCGGCGCGATGCTCTCCCACAGTACGCTCCAAAATTCTCTTCAAGCCACAATTGGAAATTTCGGCTTGCCCATTGGTTTGGGGATGATAGGCGGTGGAAAGACGGTGATTGACACCATACTTAGCCATGACTCTTGCAAATTGATCGTTGCAAAAATGAGTCCCGCGGTCACTGATGATAGCACGAGGAACGCCAAATCGAGCGAAAAGCTGCTTCAAAAAGTTCACAACCACCCTCGCATCATTCGTAGGAAGAGCCTTAGCTTCAACCCATTTAGAAACGTAGTCGACGGCGACGAGGATGTACTTGTTCCCTTTAGATGATGGAAATGGCCCCATAAAGTCGATGCCCCATACATCAAAGATTTCACATTCCTGTATGAAATTTTGAGGCATCTCATCCTTATGTGTGATCTTGCCTTGACGTTGGCAAGCATCACAATGCTTAACCATTTCGTGAGCGTCACGATAAATGGTGGGCCAGTAGAATCCAGAATCAAACACTTTCTTAGCGGTGTAGTTGGGACCAAAGTGACCACCGGTGGGTCCTTTGTGGCAAGCTTGGAGAATGTCAAAAGCTGCCGGTCCGTCAACACATCGACGAATGATCAGATCAGCACATTGTTTGAATAGATAAGGGTCATCCCAAAAGTAAGTCTTAACATCATTCAAGAAATTCTTCTTTTGTTGGGATGTTAACCCTTTGATGAGAATACCACCCGCTAGGTAGTTTGCAATGTCCGCAAACCACGGGGTGTCATCAAGATTGAGATTTATAGACATTAAGGTTTCAAGGGGGAAAGAGTCATTGATCTCTTTGTTCGGATGATCCCCTTGATATGGATCCTCAAGTCTGCTCAGATGATCCGCGGCCAGGTTTTCGGCTCCCTTCTTGTCACGAATTTCAATGTTGAATTCTTGAAGGAGTAAAACCCAGCGAAGAAGTCTTGGCTTAGCATCATGCTTTGTCATCAAGTACTTTAACGCGGAATGGTCCGTGTACACGATGGTGGGAGATAAAACAAGATAGGGGCGAAATTTCTCAAAAGCATAGACAACAGCTAAAAGCTCTTTTTCGGTTGTCGTATAATGCATTTGAGCCCCCGTCATTTTTTTGCTAGCGTAGTGGATTGGTTGGAAGTGTTTATTCACTCGTTGTCCCAAAACCGCACCAATAGCAAAGTCGCTAGCATCGCACATCAATTCAAAAGGCAGCTCCCAATTAGGGGTAACCAAGACTGGTGCCTTAGTTAGTTTATCCTTAAGAAGATTGAAGGCTTCGAGACACTCTTTAGAAAAGATAAAAGGAGTATCTTTTTCCAAGAGGTGGGTCATCGGGCGAGCGATTTTAGAGAAATCCTGAATGAATCGACGATAGAAGCCCGCATGACCCAGAAAACTTCTCACACCCTTCACGGTTGAAGGTGGAGGTAATTTGGCTATGACATCTACTTTAGCACGGTCGACTTCAAGACCGGCTTTAGAGATTTTGTGTCCTAGCACAATGCCTTCTTTTACCATAAAATGGCATTTTTCCCAATTCAGAACAAGGCGAGTGTCTTCGCACCGCTTAAGCATACGTTCCAAATTGGCAAGGCAAGAAGAGAAGGAATCCCCGAAGACCGAGAAATCATCCATGAAGACTTCCATGGTTTGCTCAACCATGTCATGGAAAATAGCCAACATGCACCTTTGGAAAGTCCCTGGGGCATTGCATAATCCAAAAGGCATTCTTTTATAAGCAAAGGTGCCATAGGGACAAGTGAATGTTGTCTTCTCTTGATCTTGGGGATCGATGGGTATTTGAAAATAACCCGAGAAACCATCGAGAAAGCAGTAATATTCATTACCAGCTAAACGTTCAAGCATTTGGTCCATAAAAGGTAGAGGGAAATGATCCTTTCTCGTGGCATCATTGAGTTTGCGGTAGTCTATACAAACTCTCCACCCAGTAACGAGACGGGTAGGAATTAACTCGTTGTTTGCATTGGGCACAACGGTGATTCCGCCTTTCTTAGGCACACAATGGACTGGACTAACCCATGGTGAATCCGAAATAGGGTAAATCATACCCGCATCAAGAAGTTTGATAACCTCTTTTTTGATGACTTCATGGATTTTAGGATTCACCCTTCGTTGACTTTGAATTGTGGGCTTAATGTCGTCCTCCATGAGAATTTTATGTGTGCAGAAGTGAGGATCAATTCCACGAATGTCGGAGATTTTCCAAGCGATAGCTCTTTTATGCTTCTTCAACACAGCGACAAGTCGGGCTTTTTCGTCTTCCTTCAGATCCTTTGCGATGATGACCGGTAGCTTCTCGTCGTCTTCCAGAAAAACGTACTCAAGATGAGGAGGTAGGTCCTTAAGCTCAAGAGTAGGAGGATCCTCAATAGATGGTGAAACTAACGATGGATCATCATTAATCACCTCTTTAGGAGAAGGAGGAGACAACGGGTCCTCATTGAGAAGTCTCTCAATAGTACGAATATCTTCATCCCAATTGGTGGACAAATTATCATACTTAATATCGAGAGGACCCAAGCTAGCTTCGAAATCATCCAAGTCACTTTCTCCAAAAGGAGTCAATGCTGGAGCAATTGAGGCAACGGTCTCAACATTGGGTAGAGAAGAAAGAATACTTTTGCAAGCATCATGAAAATGTTCTTCACAAGCCTCATCGAGAACATCAATAGCATTAACACTCTCATATGAATAAGGTTGCTTAGAAATCTTACCCATGTTGAAAACAATTTTATCGTCACCAACTCTCATGATTATTTCGCCCGCGGCTACATCAATGAGAGTGCGACCGGTCCTCAGGAATGGACGTCCAACGATTAATGGAACACGGGGATCCATCTCGTAGTCAACGACAACAAAATCCGCCGGGAAGGTGAATTTGTCAACGCCAACAAAGACATCTTCGGCTATCCCCACTGGATAAGCAACCGTACGGTTGGCTAATTCCAAAGTCATTTTGGTGGGGACTAGCTCGGGGAGAGATAATTGCTTCCAAACACTTAAAGGCATTAAGTTTATACTGGCACCTAGATCGGCTAGGGCCATGCAATTCTCTACTCCCGGGAAGTTGCAAGGAATCAAGAAGCGACCCGGATCACCAAGTTTGGTGGGCAATTGCCTTAAGAGCACTGCGGAGCAGTTCTCGTTAAGTTGGGTCTGAGCGATATCAAGAAGCTTTTCCTTATCACTTAAAAGATCTTTAAACATCTTAGCGTATTTGGGCATGTGAGCGAGAGCCTCGGCAAAGGAGATGTTAAAATTCAGTTGTTTAAACATTTTAAGAAAGTTTGAAACTTGAATATCATCCTTGCTCTTTTGCTTCTCTTTCCTCAACCTTGAAGGATAAGGTATATTGGATGAAGAAGAAGGCTTTAAGGGAATAGGATCACTCACAACCACGGGTGGTGGAGAAATGGGGATAGAAGGTGAAGGAGGTGGGGAAAGTTGCTCTTTTTCCTTGGTCACAATCACGGGTGGAGGTGTAGGAAGCTCGGGTTCCATATAACCTTTTCCACTACGAGTGGTGATTGCTTTTATCTCTCCCCTTGGATTCGCAACGGTATTACTCGGAAGAGTACCCGAAGAAGAGGGTTGATTACTTTGGATGAGCGAACCAATCATATCACGAAGGTGAACAGCTTGATTATTAAAAGAGTTTTGCATGTTTTCATTAATGTCATTGCTGTGTTTGGCCATATCATTCCTTAGCTCGGCTCGAATATCGTTCCCTTGTTTTGCCATTTCTCCCTTCAAGTTGCGGACTTGACTCTGAAGATTCGTCACCAACTCCCGATTAGTCTTCATAAATGTCTCGACATCTGGATTCACTGCCATCGGTGTATTGAGAGGTGGAGCTTGGTAAGATTGAGAATTTCCTTGAGTTGGGTATGGGTTTCTTTGGGATTGATACGGATTGTTTGCACGAGGTTGGGATTGATTGTAGCTTTGTTGTTGGTTTTGGTTTGCAGGAGGGAAACCAGGAGGAGCAAGATAATTGTTGGAGCGATAACTTAGCAAGTTACGGTCTCCTTGAGGGCGAGCTTGATAGCCTCCCGTGGGATAAGTACCGTATGCTGCGTTAACGTCTTCAGAATAATTGCCGTGAGTAGAAGGACACTCATTGTAGGAATGAGGACCACCACATGTGTCACAAGAAATAGCAACGGCTTTAGCTTATTGGGTTTGGTTAGAAGTCAAAATTTGGAGACTTTTGTTAATATCAAGAATAGCACGTTCCAAAACAGACGAGTTGGTGGTGGAAGAAGTAGATGAAACATTGACTCTCTGATTAGATCTTGAGGATGCGGAAGAATCCCAATTCTTGTGGTGAGTAGTCATGTTTTCAATCAACTCTCGACACTCTTCTGGTCTCCTTTTCATAAAAGTACCACCGGCGGCGGCATTGATCGTGTCACGATCACGAAAAGTGAGACCATTGTAAAAGGTGTCAATGAGAGTGACGGGGAGCATATTGTGATTAGGACAGCGGTCGATCAAATCATTGTAACATTCCCAAGCATCGAAAAGCGATTCATCATTCTCTTGCATAAATCCACTGATTTGGTTACGAAGGCTAGTGACCATGGATGGGGGAAAGTAGCGCGATAAAAAGCGTTGAGTCATGTCATTACACGTATGAATAGAATTCTTAGGAAGACGGTCAAACCATTTTTCGGCATGGTGAGAAAGCGGGTGTGGAAAAAGTTGGAGGCGAAGGTCATCCATAGAAACACCAGAGCACTTCATGCTTTGGGTCATGGTAATGAATTTGTCGAGGTGTTTGTTGGCATCATCATCCGGAATTCCACGAAATGGGTTCATTTGCACTTGTTGTATCATGTGATGCTTCAACGAAAACTCCTGAGCCGTGACGTGCATTGGCGCAATCGGGCCTCCGCGTCCGTTCATGGTGGGTTGACACAATTCCTCCATGGTTCGTAAATCAGGTAGAAGGACATTGTTGTTGTTGTTGTTATTATTCAAATTGTGTTGAGGTGGGTGATTATTGTTGTTGTTAACACCAGCCATATCTAAATCTTCACGAGTCTCGGGCTCAGAATAGTTCGTAGATCTAGTACGCATGCACCTGCAGAAGAAAAATATACACAAAGAGAATATCTATATAATATTTTTGGTTTTTATAGGTTTTTTATGTTTTTGTATTTTTGAAGAGTTTTATATTTTTATGGATTTTTGAAAATTTTTGAAGCGATGAAAATAACGTTCAAAGAACGGATCCCAAAATTCAATGCGTCTCTCACTAAAAACCGTTTATCGTAACGAAAAGAGCCGGCAGCGGCGCCATTTAATACTTGGTTTTTAAGGCCTAGTATCAAAATTTGTTAGTCCCAAGTCTTTTCGAATTGAAAACCGGTCTTAAGTGCGACTCAATCGTCTTTCGGTGAATCAAGAGAGTGGTTTGGTTTTGTTTGTTTAATTTAAACTAATAGCAAGTAATTAAAGTGTCGTTGAGTAAATTTAAAGCTTTGACAAAATTAAACTTAAAGTTGATTTATGAAAATTCTTAAAACTTAAGGCTAGTAGAACTTGAAAGCTCGAAAACTTAATCAATCGGAATAAAACAATTAATGTCCATCGGAATACACCAAAATTAAAACCATCGGAATATCACTAGAAAGATCCATCGGAATATCCAATACAAGGTCCATCGGAATGTTTTCAGATCGCAAAGATGCTCGTCGGAATGGGCTTAGATCGCAAAATGGTTCAGATCGGAATGTGTTAAAGTAAAATCGGGCAGCACTTCGTCTTAACAAGACCTTAGTCCCGTCGGAATATGCGATCACAATATGCGATCGCAACCCAGATCGGAATAAGGGGGATTAACCAACCGATCGCAAAGTAAAACCCTAACGGGTTATTGCGATCAAATACCAAAAGCTATCGGAATGTGTATTGAACCGTCGGAATGTGTGTCAAAACCCTAAGATTGCGATGGATGGAAACTGATTCCGAAATTTGTGGCAAGAGTGAATCTCAATAAGCAAATGCATTAAGCAATTCTAAACGAATCTTAAACGATCCCAAAAAGCTCAAATTCGATGACTTTTCAAAACTTAAAATCAAGAACTTTATGAAATGAACTTAAAACTACTAAAAACCTTGAAGAAGTCCGAAAATCAATAAGCTAAGATTCGAATAAGCCAATAAGCATTATGAGCTTATGACCTAAACGTGTAAGAGCTTGTGTGTAAACCAAAAGATCAAACCTTTATTCACGAAAACATCAAATCATACGAGTGAGATGTGAAATTCGGATCAAAGGAAGGATAAATCAAGAAGTGTAGAATGAGAGTAAGGATTTAAAAGCTTAAAAATGGAACTTGATTAATGAAAATAAGCAATACAAGATGTTAAATCTTCAAAGATTAAAAGAGAGAATGAAATTTAGTGAGAGAAAGTTTAAGACTTTCTCTCTCTAAAAACTAGAAAGAAAAACTTGAAAAATAAAAACTAGCTAACTCCCCTCCTAATGTGATTAGGAGGGTATTTATAGGGAAGTGGTAGGCATGTGTGGTGCTTTCTTCTTTCTTTTTCTTCTCGACTCGACTTTAATTCTTCGTCTTTTCTCGATGTCGTCTCGGGATTTGAACTTGTCTTTTAATTTTCTTCTTCCATTAGACTTAAGTTCTTCGACTTCGTTAAACTTTCGTCTTTAGACTTTTTCTTCGATAAATCTTCAGAATAGGCCTTGGACTTCCGTTCTTTTTGCACTCTTGATCTTTTGACTTCGTCTTTTCCCGTTTTTCTTCGATAAAAGCCCGTGAAACCCCGTGTTTTCTTCCTTTTTTCATATTTTGGTCCTAAAACACAATAAAAACACAAACCACGCATAATTCCGACTTTTACGACATAAATCACACGTTTTGGTCTTGTTATTATTGGAAATAAGTGGTAAAAGGATAAGTGTTTTCACACTTATTAATTCTCATTCTTCCTTTCTTAATCATAATCTTGTGGTTGATTTGTTTAATCATGTAGTTTATTTAATCTTGTTGATTGTTTAATTGATTTGCTTATTTTATTAATCTTATGGTTTTGATGTGGTAGATGTTTTAGCTTATTGTGCTTTTGATTAATTAGTGTTTAGCTTATTTTTGATTAAGTGAATTTGGTAGATTAATATTTTTAAAAGTTGATTTTTATATATTTGGTTGATTTTGTGTTTGTTAGATTTTTATTAGTGTTTAGTTTGGCAAATTTTGTAGATTAGATTTGCTTATTATTGGCTTATTTTTGGTTCCCTGTTTTTAGGTACTGTTTGGTTGCGAAACAGTCATTTTCGGATAAGGGTTTATTTATCCGAAAATTTTCCTAGTTTATTTTATCCGAAAATGTTTTAGTTCATTTATCCGAAAACTGTATCTTTTCATTTATCCGAAAAAGTTTGTTTATCCGGAGATTTTATATTATCCGAAGATAGCTTTATATAGTTTTTATCCGAAGATTTTATTTTATCCGACGATAGCTTTATATAGTTTTTATCCGAAGATTTTATTTATCTGAATATTTCTTTCTTGTTCATTTTATCCGAAGATTCTTTCAAACTTTTTTATCCGAAGAAACTTGCTAAAAAAACTATTCGAAGATACAACAAGTAATTTATTCCGAAGATACATAAAAAAATATTCCGAAGATTCTTAATTTCTTTTTATCCGAATATATAAAACAAAAGCTATTATCCAAAAATTTCCCCCGCCAAAACAATTATTTCGAAGTCCACTGTGTACTTTTTTTATTATCCAAATATGGTCATTCTCCCTTTCTGAATGTTAGCTAGTATAGATTCGTTTCCCTCCAAATTTAGTGTTACCCCATGGGGAACATGTTCCCCTAGCTCCAACATTTTATCCGAAGTCGATTTAGTTTTACCCGAAAGTCGTTTTTATTTTTATTCTGAAAGTCAGTTATTTTTAGTTATATTTTTCCGCAAATTTTAGCATTAGTATTTTATCGAAAAGTTTTAGTTTTAGTTTTTATTAAGTGCCCGTTTTAATATTTGTCTCGTTTATTTTTTAAGTAGCCATATAATCCAATTTCCTTCTTTTTCATTAAGTAAGTTTTAGTTTTAATTCGAAAGTTAATTTTTATTTTTCACTTTTACTTTTATTTCAAATTTATTTTTATTTTATTTTTATTACTTTTACTTTTTATAAAGTTTTAACTGTGTTTAATTTCTTTTATTTTTAGTTTAATTTTTAAAAGTTTTCATCTTTATTTTAAAAATAGATAAACGACATTTGCTTTTTACACCAAGAACAACTGAGTCACACTTAAAACCGGGTCAATTCGATTAGACCAATTTCAAAGAACTTAAAATCTTTATATTAAGTAACCTGTCTCAGTCTTTCCTCCATAGTGCGGACTTTGGCAGACAACTCTATGTGTCTCTTCCTAAGTTGTGACATCAATGTCACATGCTGCTCTGCTAGATAGCTAGCTTCATCGGCCAGGACGGCGTCGCTCATTCACTCCATAATTTCCGCTCGGCCAGGGGGCACGATGTTATCCAAGAAACTTGAGCAGTCAAACGCGCTTGTCAGATCAGAAGATGCAGGCAGTTCCCAGTCGGGAGCAAAGACAGGATCTTGGAGAAACGCACTTCCCCCTGCTGATGAAGTCTCCTTGTGGAGGGAAGGCGTGGTCTCAGCTTTCGAAGAAGACTTCTCTGGGTTGTCACTTATACATAGTAATGGTGGTGATGTGGACGGAAAAAACATGTGAATAAGAGCCACCATATGTGGTAAAGTAATTACCTTAGGTTGATGGTGGCTGGAGGAGTGCGTGGGGGAGTCTTCACAAGGTTCTCCTCGAACTCTTCCTCGGTTGTACGCACCTCTGTCCAGGAGGGACCGGCCCCAGTGCGCACGGATTTGCGTAAAGACGATGGGGGGATCCTTTGTCTTTTCCCTAATGTCGAAGTGTCCTCTTCCTCAAATCCTTCCGCGCCTTTCTCAACGTCCTCGGTAAGATTATCTGAAGACAAAGAGAAGCTGAGAAAGGGCGGTGGTTGTTGTTGCACTGGTGGTTGCTGTTGTAACTGTTGTGCTGGTGGTGGCGATGGGGGCTGGTCCGCGCCTGTGTCGTCAATCTCTTGGGCGTCGGATGGCTCCCCGAATTCCAGGTCCATGGTGTTCTTTTGTGTGCTGTCTTGCAGAGACTCTTCGTTTTCCCTCACAGGGCGCGAGTAGACCATCAAATCTTCTGGGAACGCACCACGAACGAGGTCAAGAAGATCCATAACTACGCAGCAAGCAAACAGACAAAAAGGAAAATATATTTTAGTTTTTGGCACAAGATGGTACTTACAGAATGCTACGATGAATGCGGGAAGAACCACTAACCCTGGCCACTCTGGGTGCGAAAGACAGGTATCATGTGCGCGCCACAGATCGCTGCGTGACTTAGGCCAAAGGGTGACTAGCACACTCTCCGGATAGGGTTGTACGGGGATACGATTGTTGTTTAGGGTCTCCACGTCCTTAGAGTTATAGGAGTTGCGGCCAGGTAAGAGGTCCTTCCCCACCATTCCAGGGGTCAGAAAGGGAAAGTGAAGAGGAAAGGCGGCGTCGTCAAGCCAGAAGAATCTATCATTCTAGTCCCTTAGGGAGTCTATCTTTCTGTCGTAACATTGCATCCTGCCCTTTCGCTTAGCGAAGGATAGCCAACCACTGGCTAATTGTCGTTGGTAGAAAATGCTAAAAAGGTCTACAATGGGCTCTATGTCTAGGGTACGACAGTTTATTTTGAAATTCGAGATTTTAGTCGCCCCTATGCAATGCAATTGAGAGACGCGGATCTCATAATGCATCAACACACTAAGAAGCTAGCGTGACACGGGTATACCCTAGTTTGCGTACTATGGTCAAGGTTGACGTAATGTCGGATAACTGTTTCACCATGGTGTTATATATACAATAAGGTGGTCGCGCAAATTACCTTAGCAGAGATCTGGTGATGATGGTATGTGTTGGAGGCGTTAATGGAGGTTTGAGAGTTTTGTAGTTTGTAAATAGTCAAAAGGAGGCGTCAAGGTATATATATATACCTATTGATTTACTGTTCACGGTTAGATATGTTCCACGTGTTTCCCACTTGCTAGATCCGATGGTAGAAGTTAAAGGGGTAACTGTGACGTGGCCAGCGCTTTTCCCGGGTACCGAGGAGGTTAGGTAAAATGGGGATGAATGTCTTCTTGGCGGGAATGTTTGAAATCTTTGTTCATATCTGGACTATGTGAGTGTTCTGATTGATTTGTAGTCTAGTAGCCACGGTTGGAACCTGCGACCACTAGACTGAGGGGACATGATGACGTATAGTCCCTAGCCGGGCTGGATAGTCCGACTCACGGGTACTACCCGCATCCAACAGGAATGGATTGAATGCTTGTGTGATACGCGTGCGTAGCCCAAGAGGCCCGGTAAGCCGTTGTCGCACATACGGCTGATTAATTAGCCAAGACCTTGTCGCAGCGCGACAGGATCAGACAAGAATATAATCTATCATATAGATATATTCGCCTAAAGAGAAGAGATATACACTTGCTTTGGTTATGCGATAAGGATCAAACTATTCTAAGTCATTATCTCTTCCTTTGGTCGCAAGAGTAGGAGGGCCCAGCCAGGACTCTCTCGGGTATAAAAGGAACCTCATAGGTTCCACAAAGGTACGATACATACAATACCCTAAACACTATATACTCAAATCGATTACTTACTCTCACACTGGAGTCTAATCGTGGGTCACAAACCCACGGTAAGCCTAATGGTGTATGTTTAGTGCGCAGGGTCCTCAAAACAAGTTTCACTTGGTGCAAGAGCCAGAGTCCACAAGACCCCGAATTAGGCCTAATTCGTGTCAAGCTCGGTCCATCCAACTTTTGTATCAACATACCCCTTAGTTTTGGGCGACAAAATTTCCTTCCGTTCCAGATCTTTCCTCCATTGACAGTGTAAACACACTTTCTTCTTTCCCTCCATTCCATATTTTCCCTCTATTTTACATTATAAATACTTTCTTTTTTCTCTCCATCACTCTTTCTATAAGACTGTCTTTTTCCATTCACCCAATCTATACTCTATTTAAATTTCTAGGTATGGAAGATAATGGTAAATCAAAAAGAAATCTGGAAGAAAACGTTAACTCATATAAACTTAAAAAAACATAGCTAGCTGGAAACCCAGTAGTGTAGTCAAAACATTTCTTGAGGCATCTCTACACGATCTTGCTTATGACAGGAGAGAATGTCACACCCAAAAATTCACCGCAGCGGAAGACTGGTGCTCACGCAATACGGCGGTAAATACTTGATTACGATTTTTTAAGCGAAAATAAATTTTGTACTTTTGCAATTTATACTTATGGTTTGGTTAAACTAAACGTTGGGTTTTATTTTTCGAAAACACTCGTCGTTCTTATGAAAAGTTTATAAGTGTGCATTTTCTCCTTTGCAAAACTTAATTTCGGTGTTGTTGTTTTTTTCTACTTAATGAGCCTTATATTAACAAATACATATCAAGCCATGTTGATCTTTATGTCCCTTGTATATCCTAAATCTTTAATGAGTTTAAGAGCCTAATACATCAAAAAAAAGTCTTTTTCCTCAACTAGACACGCAAAAGGAATAATATCACATCATTGTGACAAATATACCCCTTTGTTTTGGGCGACAAAATTTCCCTCCATTCCAGATCTTCCCTCAATTAAAAGTATATGCACACTTCCTTTTTTCATCCATTCCAGATTTTCAATCTATTTTACAAGATATATACTTTCTTTTTTGCCTCCTTCACCCTTTCTATAAGACTAACTTTTTTCCCTTCACCCTATCTATACTCTATTAAAATTTCTAAGCACGGAAGATAATGGTAAATCAAGGAAACCTAGAAGAAAACTTTAACTCATGTAAACCGAAAAGAAACAGAGCTAATTGGAAACCCATTATTGTAGTCAAAACATTTTTTTAGGCATGTCTACACGAGCTAGCTTCTGACCGGAGAGAATGTCACACCCCCAAATTTGGCACAGCGGAAGACTGGTGCCCGTGCAATGCGGCGGTAAATAATTGATTATGATTTTTAAAGTAAAAAAATATATATGATGTTCTTTTGCATTTATACTTATGGTTTGGTTAAATTAAAGTTCCGTTTTATTTTTCAAAAATACACTCGTCGTTATTATGAATAGATTTTTAAGTGTGCATTTGGTCCTTTGTAAAAGTTAACGTCGGTGTTGTTTATTTTTTACTTAATAAGCCTTATATTAACAAATATATATCGAGCCATGTTGAGCATTATGTTTTTTTTACATCCTAAATCTTAAATGAGTTTGAGATAGAAGCATAAAAAAATATCTCTCCCCAACTAGACAAAACAAAGGCAATAATATCACATCATTGTGATAAATATACCGCTTAGTTTTAGGCGCCAAAATTTCCCTCCATGCCAGATCTTCCCTCCATTGACAGTATATACGCATTTTTCCCCCCATTCTAGATTTTCCCTCCATTTTACAGTATACATACTTTCTTTTTCCCTCCTTCACCCTTTCTATAAGACTGTCTTTTTCCCTTCACTCTATCTATACTCTATTACAATTTTAGGTATGGAAGATAATGGTAAATAAAAAAGAAACCAGGATGAAAACATAATTCATATAAACCAAAAATAACAGAGCTAGCTAGAAACCCATTAGCGTAGTCAAAACATTTCTTGAGGCATGTCTACACGAGCTTGCTTTTGATGGGAGAAAATGTCACACCCTGTTCTTATGAAAACATACAATTGTCGTTCTTATGAAAAGTTTATAAGTGTGAATTTGAGAGTAGAAAATATATTAAAAAAACTATTTTTCCTCAACTAGACACAGCAAATGCAATAATATCACATCTTTGTGAAAATATACTCCTTAGTTTTGGGCGCCAAAATTTCCTTTCGTTTCAGATCTTTCTTCCTTTGACAGTATAAACACACTTTCTTTTTTCCCTCCGTTTCATATTTTCCCTCAATTTTACAGTATAAATACTTTCTTTTTTCTCTCCTTCACTCTTTCTATAAGACTGTATTTTTCCTTTCACCCTATCTATACTCTATTTTAATTTCTAGGTATGGAAGATAATGGTAAATCAAAAAGAAATCTGGAAGTAAACGTTAACTCATATAAACTAAAGAAACATAGCTAGCTGGAAACCCATTAGTGTAGTCAAAACATTTCTTAAGGCATGTCTACACGAGCTTGCTTATGACGGGAGAGAATGTCACACCCCTGAATTCACCGTGGCGGAAGACTAGCGCCCACGCAATGCGGCGGTAAATACTTGATTACGATTTTTTAAGCGAAAAAATATATTTTTACTTTTGTAGTTTATAGTTATGGTTCGGTTAAACTAAATGTTCGGTTTTATTTATCGAAAATACACTCGTCGTTCTTATGAAAAGTTTATAAGTGTGCATTTGGTCCTTTGTAAAAGTTAATTTTGGTGTTGTTTTTTTCTACTTAATGAGCCTTATACTAAGAAATACATATCCAACCATGTTGATCATTATGTCCATTGTATATCCTAAATCTTTAATGAGTTTGAGAGGATAAGACATAAAAAAGTCTCTCATCATCAAGACACAACAAAAGGAAGAATATCAAATCATTGCGATAAATATACCCCTTAATTTTAGGTGACAAAATTTCCCTCCATTCTAGATCTTCCCTCCATTGAAAGTATATACTCACTTTCTTTTTTCTCCATTCCAGATTTGCGCTCTATTTTATAGTATACATACTTTTTCCCCTCCTTCACTGTTACTATAAGACTATCTTTATTCTCTCAGCCTATCTATACTTTATTACAATTTCTAAGTGTGGAAGATAATGGTAAATCAACTAAACCTGGAAGAAAACTTTAACTCGTATAAACTGAAAAGAAATAGAGCTAATTGTAAACCCATTAGCGCAGTTAAAACATTTCTTGAGGCATGTCTACACGAGCTAGCTTCTGACGGAAGAGAGTGTCACACCACCAAATTCGGCGCAACGGGAGAGAGTGTCACAACCCCAAATACTTGATTACGATTTTTAAAGTGAAAAAATGTATGTTGTTCCATGGCAATTTATACTTATGGTTTGGTTATATTAAATGTTCAATTTTATTTTTCGAAAATACACTCTTCGTTCTGATGAATAGTTTTTTAAGTGTGCATTTGGTCCTTTGCAAAAGTTAACTTCGGTGTTGTTCATTTTACTTAATAAGCCTTATATTAACTAATACATATCCAGCCATGTTGAGCGTTATGTTTTCGTACATCCTAAATCTTTAATGGGTTTGAGGTAAAAGACATAAAAAATGTCTCACTCCTCAAAAGTAGACAAAACAAAGTCAATAATATCACATCATTGTTACAAATATACCCCTTAGTTTTTGGCGCCAAAATTTTCCTCCATGCCAGATCTTCCCTCCATTGATTGTATATACGCACTTTCTTCTTTCCCCTCTTTCCCTCCATTTTACTATATATATAATTTCTTTTTCCCTCATTCACCCTTTCTATAAGACTATGTTTTTCTCTTCACTCTATCTATACTCTATTACAATTTCTAGGTCTGGAAGATAACGGTAAATCAAAAAGAAAACTGGAAGAAAACGTCAACTTATATAAACCGAAAATAAAAGAGCTAGCTGGAAACCCATTAGCGTAGTCAAAAGATTTCTTGAGGCATGTTTACACGAGCTTGCTTCTGATGGGAGAAAATTTTACACCCCCAAATTCACCGCAGCAGAAGACTGATGCCCGTGCAATGCGGCGGTAAATACTTGATTACGAGTTTTAAAGCGAAAATATTTTGTTCTTTTGCAATTTATACTTATGGTTTGGTTAAATTAAACGTTCGATTTTATTTTTCGAAAATACACTCGTCGTTCTTATGAAAAATTGATAAGTGTGCATTTGGTCATGTGTAAAAGTTAACTTCGGTTTTGTTTCTTTTCTATTTAATGAGCCTTATACTAACAAATTCATATCCACCCATGTTGATCTTTATGTCTCTTTTAAATCATAAATCTTTAATGTGTTTGAGAGTAGAAAATATTAAAAAAAGTATTTTTCCTCAACTAGACATAACAAATCCAATAACATCACATCATTGTGAAAATATACCCCTTAGTTTTGGCCGCTAAAATTTTCTTCCGTTCCAGATCTTTCCTCCATTGACAGTGTAAACACACTTTCTTTTTTCCCTCCATTCGATATTTTTCCTCTATTTTACATTACAAATACTTTCTTTTTTCCCTCCTTCGCTCTTTCTATGAGACTGTCCTTTTCCCTTCACCCTATCTATAATCTATTACAATTTCTAGGTCTGAAATATAATGGTAAATCAAAAAGAACCCTGGAAGAAAACGTTAACTCATGTAAACCGAAAAAATAGAGCTAGCGCGAAACCAATTAGCGTAGTCAAAACATTTCTTGAGGCATGTCTACACGAGCTTGCTTCCGACGGGGGAGAATGTCACACCCTTAAATTCCCAACAGCGGAAGACTGGTGCCCGCATAATGCGGCGGTTAATACTTGATTACGATTTTTATAGCAACAAAATATATTTTGTAATTTTGCAATATATACTTATGGTTTGGTTAAACTAAACGTTCAATTTTATTTTTCGAAAATACAATCGTCGTTCTTATGATAAGTATATAAATGTGCATTTGGTCCTTTACAAAAGTTAATTTCGGTGTTGTTTTTTTCTACTTAATGAGCTTTATATTAACAAATACATATCCAGCCATGTTGATCTTTATGTCCCTTGTATATCCTAAATCTGTAATGAGTTTGAGAGCATAATACATAAAAAAAAATTGTATCTCCTCAACTAGACGCAACCAAAGGAATAATATAACATCATTGTGACAAATATACCCTTTAGTTTTGGGAGACAAAATTTCCCTCAATTCCAGATCTTCCCTCCATTGAAAGAATACACAGGCTTTCTTTTTTCCTCCATTCCAGATTTTTGCTCTATTTCTAGTATACATGCTTTCTTTTTCCCTCCTTCACTCTTTCTATAAGACTGTCTGATTGTAGTGTTTTACCACACCTTTAGGAAAAGGAGGTAAACAGGAAAAGTATTAAACAAATGATTTAGGAAAATCAAGTGTTAATGACCCAAAAGTGAAAGTTCGTTTCCCAAGGAGGTATATGTGTGTGAATAATTCGTAATTGGTTTGAGATTAATATTTGAAAGAAGGGGATGAGAAAATAGAATGACGAAGACGTGAAATTAATTACTACGATAACTAAACGTAAAACCGTAAAAAGAGCAAAAATAAAAAATAATCTAAAAATTCCAAAAAAATTACCAAAAATCAAAATTAATAAACTAAGAGTTTATTTATTGATCAAAACTTTTTCAAACCTTTTAATTAATTAAATATTAATTTTTAAATGCTAATTAAAGCCCTAAAAATAAAATTAATTATCAAAAAGCCCAAATAAAGATTTTTCAATTGGTAAACATCTAAAATGACCTAAAAAGATTCAAAACTATTTTTATAAATTTTTAAACTAAGAAAAACTATTTAAAATGATTTAAAAACTATTAAAACTTAAAATAATTATAAAAATTAATCTAAATATGATAAAAATAATCTAAGAGTTGCAAAAATCCTATTTTAATGTATTAAACTTAAGAAAAATATAAAAAGTGCAAAAATATGAAATTTGAAATTTAATAATAAAATAATATTAAAATAATATTAAAAATCTAAAAATTATAAAAAATTCTAAAAACTTACAAACTAGTTTATTTTAACCTAAATAATCAGAAAATGAAAGTGAAATTACCAAAATACCTCTAATGGGCCCCCAAATGGGCTAAAAGCAAAATCAGTCAACCTTAATGGGCTTTTGGGCCCAAAAGGTCAAACTAGGCCCAAATGACCTGAAAAAGCCCTATCTAACTCAAAATTTAATTCTAAGCACAAAAGTCTGAAGGCCCAAAAGCTGAAAATGAGCTTATCACAGCTTAAATAACAAACATCTTATTCTGATTGGGCCAATAAGCCCATTAAGCAATAAGCCAATGCCATAAGCTATGCTTAAACAGACAACCTTCTTTTGAGATGCCTTAGAGATCTGTGTAAAGAAATTTTGAAAAGCTCACTCAATAAGTGTAAAACCCGCATGCTTTTACCATGAATAGTCCCCTTAAGATCGTACGTACTAGATTAAAACTTTCCTATTATAGTATGATCACGTTCACGTGTTAGAATTTTTCGTATTACGTACGTGTTTAAACACGATAAGTATTTATTACGTACGAACACACAATAATTATTTAACAATAATTAATCACGAGCATGCGATCATGAAATCATGAACGTAATTAAATCACGAACTAATATTAATTACGTATATATATTTATTACGAACACGAATAAATATATTAAGTCACGATAAATATTTAACGAGAACACACTAAACACGAACACAAATAAACACGAACGAACACTTAAATAACGAGACACAGAAAACGGTACGGGTACCCCATGTGGGGCCCCCTTACCCGCGGCTACATCAAAGAGATGGGCCAAGCCCATCTCAAAATTTACTAAGAAGGGGTTAAGGTAACTTTTACTACTCATTTTCATTTTACAGGAAACCAAAACAAAAACCTAAAATATTTTTCTCCTTCTCCTTCTTGTCCTCTTGTGGCCGCCGCATATAACACACCAAAGGGGGGGTGTTTAGTTGATTTTGATCTTGAATCTTGTACGTGTGTTCGTGTGTGTTCATCCTCGTTAGATCCACGCATTCGGTATACCTCTTTTTAATCCTTTTTCATTTTGATTTGATTTTATAAAATTAAATAAGAACATGATGTTTTTAAAAACCTAATTAAAAAAATAAATTAAACATGTAAATGGTTAATGGGTAAATCAAAAAGGATGTTTTTAGGGGTGTTTGTTTGGCCGACGCCTAAACCGAACCCCAAGGGGGTCTCGGTTTGGCTAATAGACCACCACCGAGACCATATGGTCCCGGTTTGGTGGTGTGGGTCCCACGGCAGCAGCAAACCAAAGGGAACCCCGAAGTGGTTCGGGGCATGGTTTCGATTTCATGTCCGGTTCATGGTTTCTAGTCAAGATCCGGTTCATGGTTTATGCTAAGATTATTTTTTTTATGATCATATGTTAAATTAGATTAATAATTATATGACATTATTAATTTAATAAAACATGACTTAGGTTATAATTTAATTATTAGATCATGGAATTATTAACCTAAGTATTTATATTTTCTAAACCTTATAATTAATTAATTATTTAAAAACTATGGTTATAATTAATTAATTAACATGACTTAGGTTATATTATTAATAATTAATAGTACATGTTTTAACCTAAGTATTTAACCTTATTTAATTAAAAACATGATATATTTAATTAAATACATTTAACCTATAGTTTGTTTAAATTACATGTAATAATTAATAAACTATACATTATATCATTATGACTTAGAAAATAATCAGAAAAACACTTAAGCTTATATACTTAGCTTATTTAACCAGCTTATATCTAATTATAGAAACTTTCTATTTTTAGAAACTTATTTAATTAAGGCAGCTAATCTATTTATGGAAACTTTCTATTTTTAGAAACTTATTTAATTCAGGCAGCTAATCTATTTATGGAAACTTTCTATTTTTAGAAACTTATTTAATTAAGACAGCTAATCTATTTATGGAAACTTTCTATTTTTAGAAACTTATTTAATTCAGGCAGCTAATCTATTTATGTAAACTTTCTTATTTTAGAAACTTATCTATTTGAAGCAGTAATTATGGTTTTTAGAAAATTTCTATTTTTGGAAACTTTCTATTTTTGGAAAATTTCTATTTTTGGAAACTTTCTATTTTTGAAAACTTTCTATTTTTGGAAACTTTCTATTTTAGGAAACCTGCTATTTTTAGAAAGTTACTTATTATTACACAGTAAGTATAATAATACATAAAATACAAGTAATACTTAATCAGAATAGACAGAATATATGATAAACACAGTTTAAAGCTTAGAACAGTAAAACATGACATGAACATATAAAATAAGCTAAGACATGACATAAACCAGTTACGTATTTAGTAATCAGATACTTATACACGTATGTATTTATGTAGCATTAGTGATACCGAAGTAGGATTCTCCTTAGTTCGTCTTCTTCGTTCACTGGACATAAGGTACGGATTCCCGTCCTTTCAGTATGGACATTCTTTCCTTATTATGATTCCCCGTATGCAGCCAAATGTTTTCCCGTAGTATAATTTTATATGTTTGACTTGCTTATGTTTAATTTAGAATACCTACAGCCATATACATGCATGACCAGTTTCACCTAGTTATGGAGGTACCATAACCATAGCATTAGAGGCACTGATGTTATGACTTCACCACGACGAAGTGATTGCTCGTGGCGTCCCTTCAGCTTTTGTCCATATTATTATATTTATCATGTGGGGCGTATGGGTGCATCCTAGTTACATGTTTTTCAGTAGATTACTCAGTGTGAATGTGGTGTGTGCCTTGCATCCTTCACAAGGAGCTGATCCCTCCTACCCAAACCAGTATATTAAATTAGAGGCACCCCTCCAAGTATTCATGCACGGTGGATTTTCATGACCTATATTGGCTAATGGTAGAACATATTAAACAGTTTTTATAAGATAAACATAAGGCTTTTCAAACTATAAAACCAGTTTTAACAGGACTTAACCAGGTTATTCGGGACTTAGTTTCTTCCGCTGTTATATGTTATATGCTTATCCTATTCATGCTTTATTGTACATCCGTGCACTGAGCGTATTGCTCAGCCGTTTTCCTTTTCTATGTTCCCAAAACGGCAGGTACTCAGGGACGCTCGTAAACTTTAAGCGTACGTGCATATGGACTGGAAGCTTTCTATCCTTTCTTTACTTTATGCATTATCTTTACATTGATACTCTTGCTATGGACATTGTTTAGTCCTTTCGTTTACAGTACTTATGTTTGTGTGTGATGAGCTTTACTTCTGGACTACCGATGTTTGATTCCGGTATTTTCCTTTTATGGTCATGTAATGTTTAGACATTTTTCCTTGTATGCTTTGATGACACGCCATAATTACGCGTGACATTCCATTATCAAAATGAGGTGTTACAATTATGGTATTAGAGCCAAGGCTTCGACCTGTAGGCTCTCAAATATGACCTGTGATTAGTGGGTAGTCACTACGGTCTTCCTAGAACTGACAGTCGTTTTTCATGCATTCATCATTTTTATGCATACATATATATGTCATTATCGCAGGTTTATGACTAAGTAATGGTTGTTACAGGACTGGCTCTATTTAGTCGCATGTGTTTTATCGAAACTTTAAAATTTGGGACCGACCCATAGGCGTCCCCTCGCCATGTCTTTTATTTTGGGTGAACTGACCATAGGCGTTCACTCTCGAGCATACAAAAGTTTTCATAAAACTGCATCATGCATTCATACACAAAAATTTTCTTGCATAAATTTTTTCTCTTGAAATTTTGGTATAAGTTTTTTTTTCATGTATATATATTTTATGTTTTGATCTGTTTAATCATATGTTTTATGTTATACTGTCAGATGGTTCTCACACGCGAGCAGGAACAACTAAATGCAGCAATCCAAGCTGCAATGCAAGCTTTGCTTCCTCGACTGAGGAATGACATCAGGGCTGAGGTTTAGGCTGCCAACAATCAGCAGCAAAACCAAGCACCTCCTCCTCCTCCTCCAGTGACATTGGCAGTATGGTTGGAGAGATTCAACAAGCTCCGTCCTCGAGCTTTTGAGAAAACAGATAGCCCTAGTGATGCTGAAAGCTGGTTGGCTCACATCGAGAAGATTTTCAATGCTATGGGTTGTGACCCCGCGTACAAGGCGAGCTTGGCATGCTATCGGTTCGAAGGCGATGTGCTAAATTGGTGGTTAGCGTTGATGCAGTCTGAGGGAGGTGACGATTGGGTTGCTGGTTTGACATGGGCTCAGTTCAAGGACAGGGTGATGGAGCAGTTCTTTCCCAAGGCTGAGCAAGACAAGCTCAAGAGGGAGTACCATGGAATCCGTCAGAGAGCTGGGGAGAATAGAAACGAGTTTATGCAACGCTTTCTTCGCTTAGCTGGTTTCCTGGGTGCAGCAGCAGGTACTCCTGAGGAACAGGCACACCACTTTAGGTGGGCTCTTCGCACGTCGGTCACAAACAATCTGGTGTGTGCTACGTTAACTACTGTAGCACAAGTGGCCGATGCGGCACGTAAGCTGGAGATGCTACAGGAGAGAGATGAGTTCGGGGAAGCTGAGAGACCCGACAAGAGGTAAACATTCGTATTCAAGCGGTGATAAATCCGTATTCTTCCATATATGTCAAATATTCATCTCTTTAAAATGTATCTTCTAGGCAGAAAACTGGGGACCGGTCTCAGCCGGCTACTCAGAAGCAGCCTCATCACCCCAAGGGAAACGGTCAGACTAACGACCGTTCTACTACGGATAGGCATGGCGGTAATGATAATTACCGTCACAATGTTGGACACTCCAATGGCAGCAGGTCCTAATACTTACGCATTTTCTTATGATCTCATGCTATAACTCATATTCTGACACTCTAGCAAACTTCTACCAGGAACCATGGAAACGATAGGGACCAGAACCAGAGAGGTTCACAGCCTAGCCATCCAGCTATCACTGTTATTCAATCTTACGATTATCCGCATTGTCCATTGTACCCTATTATCATGTCTTATGTAAAATATTTTATCAGGTTCCCAGCCAGCCAGAGCACCTGCTGGAGGATATACTCATCCTCTTTGCTCCACTTGCCACCGTAGGCACCCAGGGCCATGTCGTCATAACACTGACGCATGCTTCAAGTGTGGTCTCCCTGGCCATATCATGAAGGATTGCCGTAAGGGCGAGATGGAGGGCACATCGAGACATGCTGATACCAAGCCGCCTCCTACCACTGGACATGTCTACAAGACATCTCGAGACCAGGCCAACAAGTCTACAGGTACCATCACTGGAATCTTGTATATGTATGGTCAAGCTGCGTTTGTTCTTTTCGATACGGGTGCTACTCACTCGGTCATTTCTACTGCTTATGCTAAGAACATTAGGATGCTCCCCATGCCACTAGAGAATAGGCTTACTATTTCCACGCCTTTGAGGGACTCTGTATTAATCACCCATGTATACAAGAGTCTTCCCCTAGAATTTGATGATAAGGTTCGACCTGTTGACGCACTTCCGCTGGACATGAAAGACTTCGACATGATTTTGGGCATGGATTGGCTATCCAAGCATCATGCTACCATAGACTGCCATTCATATCGAGTTATCTTCGGTGATGTTAATGCACCAGAGTACATTCATAACGGGTTCGTACCCGGACGGTCTGTACAAATCATGTAACACCCCCAAATTTATACAACTCAGTACAGCGGAAGACTCGTTGGTGTTACGGGATAGCACATTACTCACATCATAGACAACGCATAAAAATCGCGTCGTTTAATAATAAAAGTATTTCCATTCATAAACATCAAAGTTACATCGGTCCCAAGTCATATTATTTTATACAAAGTTTTACAAAGTATTTGAATGGAAAATATTGTTTAAGTACGGGCCATGAATTCTTGTTGTCTTGCCGAGAATTACCTTCAAGTACCTGAGATAAAACATGTTAAAAGAAAAGGTCAGCGATAACGCCGAGTGAATTCATAGAGTTTAATAAATTCCATCAATATAATATCAGTATAAAATTATTACTGAAAATCATTTTGTACAAATCATTTTAATAGGCCATAAAATAGCCAAAGTTATTTTATACAAATCTTTATCGAAAATCATAATATAGGCATTTGCCTTAAAAATTATTATACGAGCCAATGTCGTAAAAACATCATATAATACGTCTTATGACGTTGTATAAAATCAAATAAAAACCGTTATATGAATATGGTTATGAAAACCAAAATACAATCATAATATCAATAGTATGACCCAGTATTGCTAGTCAGGCAATACATCGTAATTCGAAGCGTCTAATAGTATTTCGTTAGTTTTATGGATTATTATAAGCCGCATGATATTGTTACCTTACTAAACCAACAACGGGTAGCTAACCCGATACCAATTTTTCCCATCTAAAGTAGCGTGTCGTCACAAAGGTCACGCTATGGAAATCTTCTCATACATAAATTCGCTTACCAATCAATGTGGCACGACGGGGATCAACCGTCAAGGCGCGAACTGGGGTGATCGTCCCCAAATAGTACTATTAAATGCATAAGCGTCTACCAACTCCCGGTAGTTCACAATTCATGCTAATGGGACTTTTAGTGACATAACCTAACTTTAATAATCCATTTTATTTCATCTATCGGGTCCATTAATCATTTATCGGGTCATACAATCGGGTCATTCAATCATTCGGGTCCAAAATCAATAAACAAACAATCGGGACAAATGGTGTCCTATTTTATAAAAACTATCATGTTATCTCCCTCGCGGGTTTATAAAACATTTATAAAAACATTTAAAAGAGTGCGAGGCTATGAACTCACGTTGATGTGGGAAGGCGGGTTATCGGCAATTCGGATGTACGGTACGTGCTTCAATCACGGAAACCTAGACAAATAATACTCGGTCTTAGACGTTTGTCCAATGACTTTATAAAAATAACAATTATGTATACATATGATGATTATATATATATGATGATCAAGTGGGTTTACATATCCTTATTTACTCATTTTAGTGCTATATGTCGATAACTTTTATATTAGTTTACTAGTTTTACCCGTTTACGTGTCTTAAGCCCAATAAGCTTATTATAAGTTATTTAACTTATTTTAATCCATTTTGTACCTATATTATCAGTATGTATACTTTCCAAGTTGGGCCTAAATGGTTTAAGCCCAATAGATTCTTTTTACAAGTTTTTATCCTATTTAGTCCATTTATTAGTCCAATATGTTTATTTAACTTGTTAATGTCCGTAAGCCCTATAGTTCGGGTTTTGTCGGTTTTTACTTGTTATACATGTCTATATATCAGTATATAAGTTTTATAAAGTTTTCATTAGACGGGTCCAACCATCTAAGTTTTATTTAACAAAAACGTTAATTTTACGGCAATAGCCGAAAAAGTCGTAAAAATCATGTTTATAGTTTTTATTACTTATAAACATTATTTCACCACCATTTATATAATTTATCCATTTGATTAACCTTTTATATATATTTATATAAATAAGTTTTATAAGTTAGTGGGTTTTTATTTTACATTTTATATATTAAAATGTGAGTGCTTATATAATAGTATTATTCTTTAATTTCTAAAAATCTGATTTTTAACTTCATCTTCACCAAAACTGCCATATCTTGAGTTCTATATGGAGATAGAAGCTCAAATTTTTATCACATAAACTACATGATATGTTCTACATTTAACTCTTCTATAGCTACTGTTGAATCATCTTCTAAATATTTTCTAAAAATCGTCCAAAACAGTAACTTCAGATTTGTATCTTAAACTTGTTTTGATCATATCTCACTCATTATTTTGATTCCATTGCATGACCAACTCTCACATGTGTACAAGACCCATAGCTTACTGTAAATCTATTCCACTTCATCATTTTATCAGTTTATGACTTACTTCTTTACTGTTTTATACAGCCATCAAATTTAACCAAGATTTTAACCTTGTTTCTTATGGTTTTTCACCTTTTTATCCATGATTATCAACAACAAATCCCCACATAACATTTTTATCATCATATAATTATCATAAATATATACAATAGGAAATAAAATACATGTTTACATAATCAAAATAACAAGAAGTTGAGGAGGACAATCTTTATACCACCAACTTGATGTAGGTTGTGATCAAAACATGGATTTTGATGGAGAAACTTGTGGATATCCATGACCATCTTCAAGACCACCATGCTCCATGAACTCCTTGTGAAAAATCAGCCCCAAGACATCATGAATACTCCTCCTTGGATGATATAAGTACCACCAATCAATAGGGTTTTAAAAGGGCTTCAACATATGCAAGTATAACATATGATTTCATGGTTGAATCAAGATCAAAGGGTGTTTTTGGGAGAGATATGGGACGGCATTAATGGAGTTAGAGAGAGAGATGTAGCTAGTTTGCATGTAAGAAATGAGAGTGTGTGGTTTTAGTTGATGGTTTTGATGTTGCTAGTTGAAAGTTAGCTTAAATGGTAAGCTAAATGAACAAGTGTATGTTTGTTCATGAGGTTGTGACACCTCATGGTGTACTAGCTAAGTTAATGGCCAGTTTTGGAGTGGGGTGGGACAAGTGTCCCATATGTCTCATCCCATTTATTTACGGGTACTCCTCGATTCTAGTTTCCTCGATTTGCGTTGTTAGAAATACGTTTTTACGTATTTATGAAGGATCGGTCGCTCCAACGATAATTATGTAATGGGCTCGTGATCTATTTAATTATTGTATAGTCCATATAGCCCACATGTAGGGTGGGCTATATATATCCCCTCCTAGCATGTTAGGAGGGGTTGTTGATTACCATTTCACACTTAATCATAATTCATCTTTTCTTTCTCTCTCTACATTTCCCCTTTTCTCTCCTTTCTCTCTCTAATCCTTCATCTCTTTCCTTCATTTCCTTATGATTATCATCTAAATCAACCATCTAAATCCACCAAATCCATGATATAGAATAGGCCATTAATCACGTAGACCTTCAATTGGTATCAAGAGCCATGGTTAGTTTGGTTTATTCTTGTTTTATTTCTTTTTGATTTTGGTGGGTTTTGATTTAATCATGTTTAAACTTTAAAAAGTTTGTATTTTTTATAAAAAGTTTGTGTTTTTATGTGTTAAATCATATCAAATCTTCAAAATTTTTTTACTTTTTAGATAAAAATCACAAATTTTTATATAAAAATCAAAAATTTCTTTATAAAATCTTAAAAAGTTTGTGTTTTTTATAAAAAGTTGGTGTTTTTTATAAAAGTTTGTGTTTTTCTCTTTTTAATTTTGTATTTTTTTTTGTTTAAATCCTTCTATTTTGATTACTTTTTTGTTTGAATCAATTTTTTTATTTTTTTTATTTTTATTTTTTTTATCAATTTTACCAGTTATTTTTTTTTTATCACTTATTACTTTAATCAGCTTCTATTTTTTATAAACAGTTTATATAGTTTTTTAATCAATATTTTTATAATCAGTATTTTTTCCTTATTTTTAATCTATTGGGTCTCAGTTTTTGTCCAAAATCAGTCCTGCTGTCCTTCAGTCTTGTCGTTAATCAAGGTTTTTTTTTTTGGGTCTCGAGTTTCAGTCAGTCAGTCTGTTATTGTCCAGTCCCGGGTGAAGAATTTTTTCGAGTGAGCCAAAAGTTCCGAATCAACAAACATCCGAATCAAGAACTTCCGAATCAAGAACTTCCGAACCAAGAAGTTCCGGATCAAGAAGTTCCGGATCAAGCAAACTTCCGAACCAAGAACTTCCGAACCAAGAACTTCCGGATCAAGAAAAAAGTTCCGGGTGAAGCATCCATTTCAAACATAACGGACTAATTTTTCAACACAACACTCAAATCACTCACACCAAACAGAACACTCATCACACCCTTACCTCGACCCCCAAAACAACAAAACAACCCTCAACAACCAACACTCTCGACCTTATTCCCTCGACTGACTCCCTCACCGACACCCTCCACTCGACACCATCAAAGACTCCACTCAATCAAAACAAAACAACAAGACTCGACCTTCACAAACTCTCGGACACCACTCCCACACCCTCGACACATTTATCGCAACCCACTTATTTACAAACAACCTCACCCTCGTCCCCCCCACCCAACCACACCAGACTTCTCTTCTCTCGACACTCAGACCCTATTCCCTTGTCACTTTAACTCAAAACAGACTCACAACTTGACTCAGTTTTTATTACTAGATCAATTTGACTCGACTCCAACACTCATAATTGACTCGACTTCATCCTCCCAGACTCCAACACGACCCTCGTCAAAACCCATCAAAACACCTCTCTCTGTTAACCCTTGACACCTTACTTCCCATCAAAACCCATCAAAACCCAAAAACCCTCACAACACCCTCCCCCACTGACACACAAAACAAACCCCTCACTCTCAACTCAAAACTCTTTACCAAACTCACACACACAGAAAGACTCTACAGAAGAGAGAGAGAGACTCAAAAACATTAAATTTTAAAGAACCTACCCGAGACCGTTTTTTTACACGATCTTGTAGTTGCTCTTGTACTTCTAGTTGATTCAAACTGGTTTGATTGTGAAAAGGAGGCTGCTTTTGTTACTGTTACGTTGGGAGAGAGAGATTAGATTGAGAGAGAGATTCAGTGTTTGGGAGAAGAAGTGAGAGACGGAGGAGTAATCTGTGAGAGAGAGAGAGATTAAATTAGGTTTGACTAGTATTTTGAGGGGCGGATTTAACTAGGTAAAAGGAGTGGGGCGGTGGAGGCAGTTTATTGGGCCACGCGTTTTTGGGACGGAGAAACCAATATTTGACTGTCAATATTACACGTCTCCTCAGACTCTTTTTATATATAGTATTTTTTTTCTTTTCTCTTTCTTTTATTTAAGTAGATTAGTACACGTTTTTTAAAAAAAAAATTAAAACCTTACGTTTTTTGTAGTTTGTTAAAGTAAGACGTTTTTTTTTTATTATTATCTTTTATTCGAAAATATTATCTTACAAAAATATTTTTACTAGAAAATTTTTTTTTATTATCTTTTATTATCTTACAAAAATATTTTTGATAGAAAAATTTTTTTTAATCAAAATTTTCTTTTTTAAATTAAGTTAATTTTTGGCAAATCGTGAAAAAATATTTGTCGGGATAAACGTTATTGTGGCCGGATTTCAAGAAACACGTGACGAGTCAAAGTGACGAGCTTCATTTATATCATCCATCGAGGAATTTTAAGTATTATTTACGGGTCTTTCGTTTTAATCGATCTTTAATGGATTCGTTCGATTCGACATGTCAAAAGGGAGAGTTGTATTTAAGGCAAAACGAAGTTAAGAAAAGTGGCATCACCTCATTTCAACTACTCCAGTCTCATCTTGTCACTCTTTCGGGGATTCAAGGAGGGAGTGAATTTGTGACATTCTTTGGACAAGATCGTCATATATTCATCGACTCAATTTTTACCACTTTGACCCAACTCGCCGAGCAACTCAACCATGGAAACTTTAATCACTCTGCATCGGTACTTGCATATAAGGCTCTTGTGACACACCTCACGCCTTTCCTCCAATTTAATATCATCAAGCCTGAAAGTTCAATGATTTGCCAATCGTTTCTTCGAGATACACATACCGAGCTTCGAGTTTTCCGTGATACGATTTTGAAACTCATGTCATCGGTCTCGTCTTCGATATATCAAAGATCACAACTTCAGCAAGTGTATGTTAATGGAGTGCAAGAATCAATGACGCAGATGCAAGAGGATAATGGTCATACGGTTGACAACTTGGAGCCTAACGATGGCACGAGCACAGAATCAGGAGGACAACGTGATGCCAGTGGCACGTCAGGGAATGTTCACGAGATTTCTCTTGATGACACCTTACCCATTTATGACGCAGAGCCTGCAAACATGGTACAATGTAATGTGGTTTATGATGTATATGCTGATGATATGCCGCATATTGAGGATTCTGAACCTAATTATGACAAACATGGGATGGAAATGAGTGATAGCAATACCACTTCTGATTCATCCGATGTAAGTCATAATGGGGGAGAGATTGTTCAGAATGCTAAACATCATGATAATTATCCTATAACTGATTCATTGACTGCTTCTGATTCCAAGATTAAAGAGCTCGAAACAATCGTAGCTCGGCAATCAAAAGATCTTGAGGATGCCAAACTTGAATTTTCTAAGAAAACGGACAAATTTGAAACATACTTTGAAAAACTTGAAAAGTCAAACGTTGTTCTTGAAAGAAAATTGGATCAAACTGTTCTAGATTCTAAAGCTGAAAAGGATAATCTTTTGAAACAAATTCAACTGCTTGAATCTAAGTTGGCATCCCAAGATAGAGTGCTCAAAGAGAATGAGACTTTAAAGGCCCAAGTACATGAAAAGGTTTTTGCTATAGCTGCGTTGAAAAACGAGTTAAGGAAAAGTAAAGGACCTAGTGTGGACACTAAGCTTGAAAAACCATCAATCTTGGGGAAACCGCCTACAAATCAGTTCGTCAGACAACCGATTGTCAGACAACATACTGCATTTAGATCCGAGCGACCACAATCCTCGAGACCGCGGTTTGCCTCCCAAGTTGATTTGGTTCATCTTTTTAGACCAGTCACTCCAGCAACTAGGCCCAATGTGATCACTCCAGCTTTAGCAAGACCAAATCATATGATTGCCTCTAGTTTCCCTAAAAATACCAAGACCACGTCTAGAACTAGTTCAAATGACGTTTGCCATGAATCTGATCTTAGGGAAGCTAAGCAAAAGACACATGTAAGAGATAGGAATTTCAAACCTAGTCAGATGCCTTCTAGTTTACCCAACACTGCTAACCGTAGCATGTCCAATCCTAGGAGCATCAATCAATCATCTAGGGATTCTAGATCTTACTCGGACATTAAATATGCTACTTGTAAAACATGTAGAAAATGTGTCTTTACGGCAAATCATGATTCCTGTATCAAAAAATTGCTTAATGAGGTAAACTCCCGTGCTAGACTTAAATCCCAGTGGGTTGCTAAAATCAAACCCGTTGGTAAAATGTGGCGCCCCACTGGTAGAACTTTCACTCTTGTAGGAAACGAGTGCCCTTTAACTAGGATAGTCTCCGATTCTACTAAGTCTACTAGGGAGGAAACTGATAAAGATGATACTTCACTTACGCCTAAACTTAAGGTTTTCTATAAAAGGAAACGTTTGCCAGCCAAGACTAGTGAATCATCTACTCAGGTCGCCTCTGAAACAAGTAAAGCCAACTGTGAACCCCCATGTGCTTCTATAATTGATATTGCTAACCCACATCAAAGCATGCAAATTCCTAATGAGATTGCAGGTACCAAAGTTGATGTTCCAAAAGAACGAAGCGGTCCAATCGTTGTGTACCGTTCAACTAAGGACACTCTTAGAGTTTGGTTGCTGAAGAAGCAGATATCAGAGAAACAAATGTCTCAGGGGATTCATGGTTAAGCTGCAACACAAGGACTTACAGTCACATAACAGACTGTAACTCGATCTCCAAAGACAGGAAAGTTCATCCCGATGATGACTTATCCTAAAAACGAGAAATTCAATTTTCTCGGGCATGAGCTTATATCAAAAACATTCCAAGTTTTTAAGCTCATGCACTATGGCTCCTCGTTAAATGACAGACGACGACCCGGACTTCAGAGACAGGGAAGTTTATCCACGCAACGATAACTTACCCTCTTAACAAGAAATTAAGTTATCTTGGACACGAGCTTACCCTAAAACCATTCAAAGGTTTTAAGCTCGTGTATATGGTTTATCATTAAATATCAGATGGTAACCCGTGCATCAAAGAAAGGAAAGTTTATCGCCGATGATAAACTTATCCTAACAACGAGAAATTAAGTTTTCTCGGGCATGAGCTAAAATTAAAAAACATTCCAAGTTTTTTAAGCTCATGCACAATGACTTACAGTTAAATGTCAGACTGTAACTCGAACTTAAAATAAAGGAAAGATTATCTTTTATGATAACTTATCCTCTTAACGAGAAATTCACCTTTCTCGGTCATGAGCTTGTCTTAAAACATTCGAAGTTTTAAGCTCATAAAGGAAAGTGTATCTTTTAACTAAGAGAACTTTTCTTCGTAACGAGAAATTAACCTTTCTCGGTCATGAGCTTTCCGTTAAAACAGTCAAAGTTTTCAAGCTCATGAACACGACTTCTAAGTAAATGTCAGCTTAGGACTCGTTCTTCAGATAAAAGGAAAGTTTATCGCTGATGATAAACTTATCCTTAACAACGAGAAGTTTACAACTTCTCGGACTTGAGCTTTCCTAAGATATTCCAAATCTTAAGCTCAAGTAATTGGTTTTCAAAACTTTGAACACAATTTTTCGAGAATTTCTCAAAAGGTTTTTCTAAATCTTTCAAAATTGTGTGTTCAAAAATGTTTTGATAAAAAGAGCATGTCTTCTGGAATCGATAATATTTACGAACCTAGAAATGTCATTCAATAATGACACGGGGTTGTAAATAAAGTTCGAGCAGAAGTTTAAAAGATTTAAAACATGCTCCATATGGTTTGCTATTATTTCCGATAGTAACCCGCTTTTCACATTGAAGTCAAGAATTTCACCGGAAAGCTTTGACTTCAGAATCCGAAGTTATCAACTCCACAATCCAAAGTTCGTTGCAATTGATATCTACATACTCGAGGATGCGACTACTCAAACGGTGACTACAGCTCTTTCAATAGAACACGGGTCAACAATTGAGGGGGAGCAATTGTCCAGCATTCAGAATCCTTGATGCCGAGAGTGCCAAGTTCACATATTGGTGTTAAGACAAAGATATCAATCATATACATGGAGTCAAGAGATAACTTCAGAAGTTACGAGGAAGACCAACATTCGTGAACAAGAACCATGTGCTTCTTTCATATGATGTTCTCCATCATTCAGGTCCAACCTCGTAAATTGCTAATATTGTGAATTCATTATCATATATGATCTTTGCACGTGATAAATACCTTACACTTGTGTTTAAAAGGTATTTAATTTACGTTTCAGCACACCCTCATTAATTTGAGGGGGAGCTTGTGTAACTCATGAAGATAATTGGATTTGCATTTTTCTTCCCAAATTTTCTTAAAATGCTATTAAATCAGTTGATATTAAAAACATCGATTGGGTTAATATTTTTAATATGGGGGAGAAAATGTGATTTAATATGGGATATGATCAATCATAAATGGTTTGACTTAACGTGTTAGCTCATCCCGACATGTGCGAAATGTTTTCGAATATCGTAGCATATGTTAAGGGGGAGCAAAATGGATTTGCACTTCAAAGTGGATTTCATGGTGACATACACTTACCCAAAAACATCTCTATTCACGACAGTGACGATTGTGGTGACATAAGGATGGTAGGATAGGTTAAAGTCTAATGATTTCTCTAGAACCAGAGGAATCTTCCCAAGGACATTCCTAGATAGAATTAGAAGTCCTAGGAAAGATGGAGAAAGAATGTGAACGTAGCTGAATGCCGACCAAGTACTTAAGCTAGCACTGGAACAATCACAACAAGGTGCTAGTGATGACGTATTGGTAAGCATTGAAGGGGTTGAAGAATGAAAAAGAATTGTAAAGATAAAGGGTGTAAAGAAAGAAGCCCTCCTTACAACTTTAGGCAGAAACCGGGTCAATACATATGCTATTTAGATCATTTTTGTTAATGATTCTCGATATTGAAGAAAGACGTCATGGACCCAGTGATGCAATGCACAACCCTTCCCAGCTAACTCAAATATCTCTCAAAAGGTATTTGTTTTAATCACACGGAGATCAACACGTTATCTATTGGTTTATTCACTCCGAATAGACTGATATTGAAAAGGTGGCACTCCTCTCCAGCCTCCGATCACTAAAAATCCAAAATGCACGATCGAGTCTAGAGCCATTTGAGATCATCAAATATCTCATTAGGACACACTTTCATATTTCCTTGCTTCTTCACACACTGTGAAAAGTAAGAAAGATCTTAAGAGTCCTACGCAAAATCTTCATGATCTTGCCTGAACATCCGAGTAATACGAAAGTATTTACAATGAAGATGGAAATCCTTCTTGAGCGAACATCAAAAAGCTCATGGTAGGTGACTTGTGCGATTCTTTATGAATCAAACTTGTGATAACTGGAAAGCAACAGTGGTTTAATTCTTAAATGAATTTAAACACGTTCCAGGCCTCTACGCAATATCTTAATGATCTTGCCAGAACATTCAGAGTAATACTATTAAGTATTTACAGTGACGAATGGAAATCCTTCTAGTGTTAACATCAAACAACACTTGGTAGGTAACTTGCAAGATTCTTTATGAATCAAGCTAGTGACAACTGGAAAGCAACGATGGTGCGGTTCTTAATTGAACTTCACTTGTTCCAGGAACATGAATTGACGGCTTCAAATCATGCGGATAATATTATCCAAATGATTCACTCTTTACGTTCGCAGTCAGCTTTGGACGGTCGAGTAAAGAGAACGGGTTTACCCGCGAAATCTTGTCAAGGAGGTTCTTTATTGAAACTACCTGCCACAAGTACGATATTTAATGTCGTCCAACGGTCTTCACCGACCGGAGGTAAATTGCTACCGAATTAGAATGAAATTTTCAAGGCCATTTCATCCGTGTATATTGTTTTGTTGCTAACTGTCTTATGCAGCGTAACAAGAAGGTGGCATTGCGGTGTACAATCCAGAAGAAGTCGTCACCACATGCTTATACTACATACAATTAGTACTTCAACAAATTCAAGAAAGCCTGAAGGTCAAGTCTTCCGCTGTATCAAACTCTGAAGCTTTCAAGAATTTAAAAGTATAAGTATGTGGAACATGAAGTCACGAAGAGGCAAATATCACAAGTAAAAGATGCACAAGGTCAAGTCAAGGAAACATGCTCAAGACTAAAGTCAAAGATCACATCAAGCATATTCACAAGAACAAGATCGAAGACTCAAGCATAGATGCTAGGTTTAAGATTTTGTAAAAAGATGTGACCTCCCTTAGGGGGAGATTGTTGGAAATACGTTTTTCCCAATAAAGTCTCGGTCACATCTTAGTTAGCATAGATCACGAGTTATAGACTATTTAGAACTTTGTTTCTTGGAGCGACCTCCCTTAGGGGGAGATTGTTAGAAATACGTTTTTACGTATTTATGAAGGATCGGTCGCTCCAACGATAATTATGTAATGGGCTCGTGATCTATTTAATTATTATATAGTCCATATAGCCCACATGTAGGGTGGGCTATATATATCCCCTCCTAGCATGTTAGGAGGGGTTGTTGATTACCATTTCACACTTAATCATAATTCATCTTTTCTTTCTCTCTCTACATTTCCCCTTTTCTCTCCTTTCTCTCTCTAATCCTTCATCTCTTTCCTTCATTTCCTTATGATTATCATCTAAATCAACCATCTAAATCCACCAAATCCATGATATAGAATAGGCCATTAATCACGTAGACCTTCATGCGTGCCCTCGGGTCGTTTTACGAAAAACGTTTTTATAAATTATGAATCTACGTCACAAAACGAATCCAATAAAAATTGTTTCATCAAAAACGGAGTTCGAAAACGTAAATACGTAATCCTAAGGTTTCTGATTTAGTCGTAAAGGACGTTAAAATAAAATCGTAAGTCCTAATCTCTTCTCGTAAATTTGTGAGTTTATGAACCAACACAAATTTAAACTCCAAAATAATATTCACGGATAAATTTATTTTCTGAAATGTCGGACTGTCACCAAAAACGGTGTATGTAAACGTAAGCACGTAACGTCGAATCCTCCGGTTTAAACGTAGTCGACGCTACTTCAAGACGTAAATCCAAATTTCTTCCCAAAAATATGTGAGTTCATATTGTAACATTAAAATAATGTTTTTAAATAATATTTGAGAATAAAATATCAACCATAAATTGACGGATTGTCACAGCATTTACCCCTAAACAGGATCTTTGTCCTTAAAGATCATCTTACCTTACTACTCGCTTCTTATAGAGTTAAAGCCATGTGGGTATTTCCTCCACATTCGGTCTTTTCTCACAAGTGCAATTCATTACAATACGCGAGTTCTATCAAACATAACTACGGGAATAAGATCAGGCTTAATGTTGACTTACTTTCTCTATCCATGATGTTCACGGGTTTTTGATGAATGAAACTTTTCGCCGATCTAAGCTCTACTAAGAATAATCAGATTCTCACTTGATAGATATTTCATCAAGTTCGATTTTCGAAACATAATTCACGCAATCTTTGAAGTCCTAGGGTAGATCCAGCTTATATGCCTTTCAAACCAATTTTTCACATCATCTCAATGGTCCCAAACAACGGAGACTTATATCCCATGATTTGTTAGATCATGAATTCATTTTTCCAAGGTTAAAAATTGTGGCATAACTTCACTACCCATTTGGCACTTCAAGATCTACATTTCACATTCACATAACCTCTTGCCCACTACCGGTAGTCAATAATCAAATCCTAATTTCAATAATCATTTCATATTTCTTCGCGGGTCGGGTATTTTGTAAGGTTAGGTTTGCCATCATAGGAAACCTTAAACCTAAAAGACATGTCCAACTCACAATGGGTGTATGTCGGGTGTCTTTATTTCAACTCCTGCTTACAGATGCTCTAATATTTAGATCCTAACAAGATTAGATCTCAATCCTAATATGATGATTATCAATGATAATATCTCCAAAGGAAAACGATTATACGGTCTATTACCAAAGGTCAATCATTCAAACATAAAATAGCACTTATATTACCTTGTATCGTTACTTTACCTCGTCCCTTCGATTTGGGGTGGTACATAGTACTCTCATCAAGGTTCGTTCTCAATGATTTCTGAGCAATTCTCTAGAAATTTGATGCGAAGCGAAGATCTTGATAAAGATGCTCGATACAGGCACACTATGTTTACATAACTCTTTTGCATTTATCATTAACAGGAATGATATTAGCAGATTTGGTCAGTCTGTCGACGATGACCCAAATCGAATCAAATTCAGATGATGACCTTTGCAATAGCTAGACGTTTACTAATGTATGAGGCGATGTCTGCCTTCATAATTGCCATTAGTACAGCTTCTTCAGACAAAGATACTTTTAGTCATAAATGACATAAATAGAATACTTATACTTACAAATTCCAACATAACTATATCTTAAAATTTTCCATATTTAGGCAACCATAAACGGCCCTTTAAATCATTTAACGCTATCGGCTTCTCAATTCTAATGGTTCACATTAGCTGTGAAACCCTTTTTATTATCTATATTATCCTTTTTACAAACATTGTTTATTTTAAGTTGTTCGGCAATTTATTTTGCACCTTCATTATTAAGGAACATGTCCTAATTGTTTCTTTATCCTTTTTATATAATATGTCAGTATCTATATTCACTTCTCATGATGATGTAATTATCATGTCCACAATTTACTCAGATATTCCTTCTATATTAAGCGTCAGTAATTACGTTCACTTTCTCCTGATGAAATAAATATCATAACTTTATTTATTCAGAATTCCTTCTTCATATTCTTTATGTTTCAGTTTCGTCTCAACTATCATTTTTATCAGTTTTTCTCAATCCGGCGTCTAAAGCGTCGATAATTATTATAATTAATTAAATAATTATTAGTTAATTTTTATGAAGCGTAAGCGTAAAAGTTTTAAATCTCTTAGTTCGACCAATTATATAAAATGTTCAAAAATAATTTGAATTTAATTAACAAGATTTTTGTTGAATTATCGAAAATATTTAATAAGATTTCGTAAATGTTCGAAAAACCTTTGTTTATACTTTGGTCAAAGTTTTCTTAGTTAAAAGGCAGAAATTATCGTTTCAAATTTCAAGTTATGGTTTAAATGATTTCCTCAATCCTTCTTAGGTTATTTTGAGGTATACACAAACATTTACCCCTAAACAGAAGTTTAGTTAAATGGTTTGTGTATAAAGGAATAATCCCTTTAAAATCCTTTGTTAAAGCATTTGTCAAAACATATTTCCATTTCTTTTTAGTAAAACCCAAGGTCTTAAAGGGCTCTTAGTTTTAGAAGAGTCAATATATATTATCTATTAATCACATAGTCAAATAATATATAGGATTAAGTCCTTAATCACATGTTAAATATTTAAGGTACATGTTTTCATTGTTCGGCCAGTTCAGGGTAAACTATAAATAATTATTAACTCATTCTTATTCTTATATACAAACAATTGGTCCTTAATGATCACGAGCATGAATTTATCAAATTACATTCTACACACGTGATTCACCAAATTTATGAATGTTACATGTGCATTGGTCAATCCAAACGACATCACGTGGAACTCATAATGTTCATTACAAGCACCGGATGTAGTGATTGGAATAGATAATCTCTTTCGCAGATGCGAAGTTGATGATATCCATGCTATGGATCAAATTTGCTAGAACCTTGTAAATGATCGAACAATTCTTCCATTTCGAGTTATGGATATCGTTTTTGATTGTCAATTTACTCAGTCAGAGTAATCTATAAATATAAGGAAAGATAACACCATAGCTCTTCAGGATGACAGGCTTGGTATAATAAAATCTTTCTCCGACAACTTTCTCAGTTGTACGGTAATTCCTTAAATTCAGATGGTGCTGACGTACAGTGCACAAGCCCCAAGTGCAGCACCGGAAATATAATCAATGTCAATTTCAACTTGCCTTAATGGCAAAAGTCTAGGTAATTCATAAATAAATACCTCCTAAAGTTTCAGATAAGATAAACATCCTTTAATAAATTCATATTAGGTTATTCTAGATTACAATATCTATAACTAGTTCATAACCATTCACGTTATAATTTCAAGTCTAAATACAGGATATGATTATCCATCAAGAATTATTTAGATCACTTTTGATAATCAACATCTTATCATTTAGGGGAATTCTACTCGAGATCCCATCAATTAAGACAATGTCGTCATGTCATAATCAATCAATCCATTCTACGGGCACTATCAACTTTCCAGTTGCATTGCCGTCGATAAGATGTGAACTTCTCAAAAGTCTAATAATAACTCACAATCCTTCACAAATTCAAGGATATTAGGAGACATAACTAACCTTAAAAGAGTAAGGTCAACGCATAAGCTATGCGAGAGAATTTTAAATCAGATACAGACGAAAACATTTAACGAATATGAATATCCCATGTTTTCATAATTTGAGTACGCATTCGAAAGCTCCTCGGATCGTTACCCAGGTCATTCAAATGAAATCAAATCAAAAGAAATGATAAGAACGTCGATACATCAAGTCGGGTATCAACACTCGGTAATCAGATACTTTTCCTAAGAATCTCACTACGGGAGAATTGGACAAGAAAGAATTGTCAATTGTCAAATAAGACAATTTCCACAGATGAGTAAGTTCGACTCAGAAGAATAGGTGTTACAGGCACATATGTAGGTGTCCCTAACAATATGTCCCTATTTTGCACTTTTTGCAGATCTCATAAAATTCATTCTTTCACAATCTTCAAAGAAAATTTAGTGTTTATTCATCAGTTTTATGGTGACTACTAATCAGTCTTGCATAGTCCATTCCAAATTGTATGTAGGCGCGCAACTATATACAATTTCAAGATTAACGATGCAATACTCAGTTCGTCAAAATTTTATCATCATGTTTATAATAAAACATTTTCATGCTTAATTCTTAAATAAGAATCAAAATAAATTTACAAAGATTTTCCCTGTTATGAAAACAATTAAGTTTTCCAAAGCGTCTCATAAACAACTTCATTTCGATAACAATCACTTATAAACCTCACTTTGAATAATCCTTATAGTGATGAAAATTAAATTTTCTCAAAGGATACCATTTTAACTTTATGAAAACAACGTGTGATCTGCAAAAGAGTGATGAAGAGTTGTTCACCAAGAATTAACTACAATATGATAGGAAATGAGCTTTGCCAAATAATCATGAGGTTCATGACCTCGATGGCACTCAGAAATACAAAGAGAATAATCCACAACATAACTCAAATCGAGATGAGTACTTGTTCAATGGTTGCATCACTAATGCGGTCATTAGGATGAAGCAATAAAGGATAGATAAGATCGATACATGTAGAATTTAGCAATCAAAGGTAGTCTTTCCATTAATCACAAACAAGTCGAATTGTACCGTAACACATTATGTGTCACTGTGTCATACAATTCTCATAACTCATCCTACCAACTGATATCTCAGTTAAGTTAGGGATTTTTAAAATATACCACAATGAATACTAATCTACAAGAGTCATTTGGTGTTCCACATGTCCTAGAAGATCCATCGGTCTCAATTCAGAAGAAGATTTCTTCAATTTATTTCTTGGACACTGGGCATCCTCGTTAGTGGACAATGGTCTAGGAACAACCCTTAACACGAACTATCGATCAATCAAAACCTTATAATTCAATCACAAAACTTAACGACTTCTATTTATAATCTCATATTCCATATGGGTTAAATTTTACTTTATTCAAGTTTCAACCAATTTTATACTCAATTCGATATCCTACCTCAATCTCCAATACTTTCAATCTTATTCTTCGGCCTTGTAAAGGCAATACAATCTCAATATAAATCAACACTTAATTTCCAATCCTATTAGCTCTTACAACAACAATTATCAAATGAGTCATTAATATGAAATGACTTGATCATTCAACTAGACTTCTCGGAAAGGTATTAGTGGCATGAGGCTTTTGGGTAATGGTTCCAATAACAGCCTCAAGTGCAACATTCACCCTTTCGATTTCAAATCTAAGAATTGGATGACAACGAATCAGATGACATCTTTCTAGGTGGTAACGTTTTGTCGAACTCCACTCTATAAGAAAAGATCGTCATGACATCGATATCAGATTTAATCTTGCCAATTCTTCTTCAATATCGCAATCAACTAATATCTACACTTCTACGAATATCAACCATTTGTTGGGATCATAAATATCCACAACTTGGTTTAGATCTAGGATAGCTAGAATTCCTACGAGAATAGCTTCGATTAATTTACTAGGGGATTTAGGGTTACTTGTGACAATCTACGTCGTATAAATACCTCGTATAAAAATCAAAATAATCATCAAACAATCATGTAATAAAATTACATCATATATATATATAATCCAAGTATATATATATTAAAATAACACTTCTCAGTCTTGGCCTTGTCGGTAACTCGGGAATTCTTCGGCACCGTTATAGTCAAAAGATTTTTAGACATTTTTAGAAAAATGTTTATAGTTAAAAGATTTTGAAATGTTTTATTCAAAACCTTGGTTTTAAAAATCTTTCGTTCTCTATAACGAGAGCTCTGGTACCAAACTGTAACACCCCCAAATTTATACAACTCAGTACAGCGGAAGACTCGTTGGTGTTACGGGATAGCACATTACTCACATCATAGACAACGCATAAAAATCGCGTCGTTTAATAATAAAAGTATTTCCATTCATAAACATCAAAGTTACATCGGTCCCAAGTCATATTATTTTATACAAAGTTTTACAAAGTATTTGAATGGAAAATATTGTTTAAGTGCGGGCCATGAATTCTTGTTGTCTTCCCGAGAATTACCTTCAAGTACCTGAGATAAAACATGTTAAAAGAAAAGGTCAGCGATAACACCGAGTGAATTCATAGAGTTTAATAAATTCCATCAATATAATATCAGTATAAAATTATTACTGAAAATCATTTTGTACAAATCATTTTAATAGGCCATAAAATAGCCAAAGTTATTTTATACAAATCTTTATCGAAAATCATAATATAGGCATTTGCCTTAAAAATTATTATACGAGCCAATGTCGTAAAAACATCATACAATACGTCTTATGAAGTTGTATAAAATCAAATAAAAACCGTTATATGAATATGGTTATGAAAACCAAAATACAATCATAATATCAATAGTATGACCC
Source organism: Glebionis coronaria (assembly GCA_025667525.1). Taxonomy (NCBI): domain Eukaryota; kingdom Viridiplantae; phylum Streptophyta; class Magnoliopsida; order Asterales; family Asteraceae; genus Glebionis; species Glebionis coronaria. The sequence goes on along the minus strand of CM046878.1, from coordinate 455,828,184 downwards.
AGTATTGCTAGTCAGGCAATACATCGTAATTCGAAGCGTCTAATAGTATTTCGTTAGTTTTATGGATTATTATAAGCCGCATGACATTGTTACCTTACTAAACCAACAACGGGTAGCTAACCCGATACCAATTTTGCCCATCTAAAGTAGCGTGTCGTCACAAAGGTCACGCTATGGAAATCTTCTCATACATAAATTCGCTTACCAATCAATGTGGCACGACGGGGATCAACCGTCAAGGCGCGAACTGGGGTGATCGTCCCCAAATAGTACTATTAAATGCATAAGCGTCTACCAACTCCCGGTAGTTCACAATTCATGCTAATGGGACTTTTAGTGACATAACCTAACTTTAATAATCCATTTTATTTCATCTATCGGGTCCATTAATCATTTATCGGGTCATACAATCGGGTCATTCAATCATTCGGGTCCAAAATCAATAAACAAACAATCGGGACAAATGGTGTCCTATTTTATAAAAACTATCATGTTATCTCCCTCGCGGGTTTATAAAACATTTATAAAAACATTTAAAAGAGTGCGAGGCTATGAACTCACGTTGATGTGGGAAGGCGGGTTATCGGCAATTCGGATGTACGGTACGTGCTTCAATCACGGAAACCTAGACAAATAATACTCGGTCTTAGACGTTTGTCCAATGACTTTATAAAAATAACAATTATGTATACATATGATGATTATATATATATGATGATCAAGTGGGTTTACATATCCTTATTTACTCATTTTAGTGCTATATGTCGATAACTTTTATATTAGTTTACTAGTTTTACCCGTTTACGTGTCTTAAGCCCAATAAGCTTATTATAAGTTATTTAACTTATTTTAATACATTTTGTACCTATATTATCAGTATGTATACTTTCCAAGTTGGGCCTAAATGGGTTAAGCCCAATAGATTCTTTTTACAAGTTTTTATCCTATTTAGTCCATTTATTAGTCCAATATGTTTATTTAACTTGTTAATGTCCGTAAGCCCTATAGTTCGGGTTTTGTCGGTTTTTACTTGTTATACATGTCTATATATCAGTATATAAGTTTTATAAAGTTTTCATTAGACGGGTCCAACCATCTAAGTTTTATTTAACAAAAACGTTAATTTTACGGCAATAGCCGAAAAAGTCGTAAAAATCATGTTTATAGTTTTTATTACTTATAAACATTATTTCACCACCATTTATATAATTTATCCATTTGATTAACCTTTTATATATATTTATATAAATAAGTTTTATAAGTTAGTGGGTTTTTATTTTACATTTTATATATTAAAATGTGAGTGCTTATATAATAGTATTATTCTTTAATTTCTAAAAATCTGATTTTTAACTTCATCTTCACCAAAACTGCCATATCTTGAGTTCTATATGGAGATAGAAGCTCAAATTTTTATCACATAAACTACATGATATGTTCTACATTTAACTCTTCTATAGCTACTGTTGAATCATCTTCTAAATATTTTCTAAAAATCGTCCAAAACAGTAACTTCAGATTTGTATCTTAAACTTGTTTTGATCATATCTCACTCATTATTTTGATTCCATTGCATGACCAACTCTCACATGTGTACAAGACCCATAGCTTACTGTAAATCTATTCCACTTCATCATTTTATCAGTTTATGACTTACTTCTTTACTGTTTTATACAGCCATCAAATTTAACCAAGATTTTAACCTTGTTTCTTATGGTTTTTCACCTTTTTATCCATGATTATCAACAACAAATCCCCACATAACATTTTTATCATCATATAATTATCATAAATATATACAATAGGAAATAAAATACATGTTTACATAATCAAAATAACAAGAAGTTGAGGAGGACAATCTTTATACCACCAACTTGATGTAGGTTGTGATCAAAACATGGATTTTGATGGAGAAACTTGTGGATATCCATGACCATCTTCAAGACCACCATGCTCCATGAACTCCTTGTGAAAAATCAGCCCCAAGACATCATGAATACTCCTCCTTGGATGATATAAGTACCACCAATCAATAGGGTTTTAAAAGGGCTTCAACATATGCAAGTATAACATATGATTTCATGGTTGAATCAAGATCAAAGGGTGTTTTTGGGAGAGATATGGGACGGCATTAATGGAGTTAGAGAGAGAGATGTAGCTAGTTTGCATGTAAGAAATGAGAGTGTGTGGTTTTAGTTGATGGTTTTGATGTTGCTAGTTGAAAGTTAGCTTAAATGGTAAGCTAAATGAACAAGTGTATGTTTGTTCATGAGGTTGTGACACCTCATGGTGTACTAGCTAAGTTAATGGCCAGTTTTGGAGTGGGGTGGGACAAGTGTCCCACTTGTCTCATCCCATTTATTTACGGGTACTCCTCGATTCTAGTTTCCTCGATTTGCGTGCCCTCGGGTCGTTTTACGAAAAACGTTTTTATAAATTATGAATCTACGTCACAAAACGAATCCAATAAAAATTGTTTCATCAAAAACGGAGTTCGAAAACGTAAATACGTAATCCTAAGGTTTCCGGTTTAGTCGTAAAGGACGTTAAAATAAAATCGTAAGTCCTAATCTCTTCTCGTAAATTTGTGAGTTTATGAACCAACACAAATTTAAACTCCAAAATAATATTCACGGATAAATTTATTTTCTGAAATGTCGGACTGTCACCAAAAACGGTGTATGTAAACGTAAGCACGTAACGTCGAATCCTCCGGTTTAAACGTAGTCGACGCTACTTTAAGACGTAAATCCAAATTTCTTCCCAAAAATATGTGAGTTCATATTGTAACATTAAAATAATGTTTTTAAATAATATTTGAGAATAAAATATCAACCATAAATTGACGGATTGTCACAAATCATATCTACCCTACAAGCGCATGCACTATTGTCACACGGCTGCGAGGGTTATCTAGCTACGGTTCACGACATAGATGCTGAATCTCCATCAATTCAGGATCAACCAACAGTGTCGAAATTCCAAGATGTATTCCCAAAAGAACTTCCGGGCATACCACCTGCACGAGAAGTGGAATTCAATATCGAGCTTATTCCAGGAGCTAAACCAATCTCCAAGGATCCTTATCGCATAGCTCCCATAGAGCTGAAGGAGCTGAAGGATCAACTGCAAGAACTTCTGGAATGAGGTTTCATTCGACCGAGCGCATCTCCATGGGGCGCGCCGGTTCTATTTGTTAAGAAGAAGGACGACAGTATGCGTCTTTGCATAGACTATCACGAGCTCAATAAGATTACTATCCGGAACAGGTATCCACTGCCGCGTATAGACGATCTGTTTGACCAACTCCAAGGGGCCAAACACTTCTCCAAGATTGATCTTAGGTCAGGCTACCATCAGCTACGGGTCAAGGAGCAGGATATCGCCAAGACTGCTTTTCGTACCCGCTATGGCCACTACGAGTTTGTATGCCATTTGGCCTGACAAATGCTCCAGCAGTGTTCATGGACTTGATGAACTGAATCTTCCATGAATTTCTGGACAAGTTCGTCATTGTCTTCATCGATGACATCCTGATTTTCTCAAAATCCAAGGAGGAACACGAAGACCATCTTCGTACAGTACTACAGATTCTTCGCCAGAAGCAGCTGTATGCTAAATTCTCCAAGTGTGAGTTCTGGTTAGACAAGGTGGCATTCGTAGGTCACATTGTATCAACAGAAGGAATTACTATGGATCCAGCGAAGGTTGAGGCCATTACTAAGTGGCTGAGGCCGACATCAGCAACGGAAGTCCGTAGTTTCTTAGGCTTAGTTGGTTGTTACCGTAGGTTCATGGAGAACTTTTCCCGCTTAGCACTACCATTGACCAAACTGATGCGGAAAGGGGAGAAATTCGTCTGGACTGAAGAACGAGAGAAGAGCTTTGAAGACCCGAAGCAGAAGCTAGTATTTTCACCTATTCTTACTCTCCCATCTGGTACGGGTGGATTTCAAATCTACAGTGATGCATCGGGGAAGGGACTTGGCTGTGTTCTCATGTAACATAGGAAAGTGATCGCGTACGCTTCACGGCAGCTTAGGCCTTATGAAGAGAATTACCCCACGCATGACTTAGAACTTGCTGCAGTTGTGTTTGCATTGAAGATATGGAGGCACTACTTATATGGAGAATCATGTGACATTTTCACGGACCAAAAGAGCTTGAAGTATATCTTCACTCAACGTGAATTGAACATGAGGCAAAGAAGATGGTTAGAGTTGTTGAAGGATTATGACATTAATCTACAGTATCATCCCGGAAAGGCAAATGTAGTAGCAGATGCTCTTAGCAGGAAGTCCGGAATGATCAACGGTATTAAAATTGAGGAGGAAATCATAAGAGACTTGGAGCGACTAGACATCGAGATCATGGTACGTGGACAACAAGGTTACTGGGATAATCTTAGAGTAGAACCCGAGTTACTCTCTAAGATCAAGGAAGCTCAGAAAGATGATGGAGAAATCTGGGCGATAGTACAGAATTTGGAGAAACAGACGGAATTCAGAGTAGATGCAGATAGTATCGTATGGCAGGGCACGAGACTTTGTGTTCCTGATGACCGAGAACTTTGGGAAGCCTTGTTAGCTGAAGCTCATAGCTCCCCATTCTCTATACATCCTGGTTCGACTAAAATGTACCATGACATCAAACAGTAATTTTGGTGGAGTGGTATGAAGTAGGATGTGGCCACTTACGTCTCCAAATGTATTACCTGTCAGCAGGTTAAGATCGAGCATCAGCGATCTGGCGGTCTCCTTCAACCGTTAGATATTCCAGAGTGGAAGTGGGACAAAATCACCATGGATTTTGTTACTGGTCTTCCGCCTACCAAGAGGAAGCACGATGCAATTTGGGTTATCATAGATCGACTTACCAAATCAGCTCATTTCTTACCGATACGCAAGGAAGATCCGGTAAGTAAACTCACCGATACGTAAAGAGGGGAGATCATGAGACTCCACGGTGCTCCATCCAGCATCGTCTCAGACAGAGATCCTTGATTCACTTCGCGATTTTGGAAGAGTCTGCAGAAAGCTTGGGGTACACAACTTAAGCTTAGCACGGCTTTTCATCCTCAAACGGACGGACAGTCGGAGCGAACGATTCAGACATTGGAGGACATGTTGAGGTCATGTGCGTTGGAATAGACGGGTGATTGGTACGATTATATCTGTTTGGTGGAGTTTCCATACAACAACAGTTGGCACGCATGTATCAAGTGTGCTCCTTTCGAGATGTTGTATGGCAGGAAGTGTCGCGCCCCAATCTGCTGGGATCAGGTTGGCGAGCGAACACTTGAAGGAAGCACGGTCACGTCAGAAGATTTACGCCGATAAGCATCGTAGGGACATACATTTTAACGTAGGAGATCACGTCTTCCTTAAGGTTTCGCCGGCACGTGGTGTTAGACGCTTCGGGATTAGAGGGAAGCGCATTCCTCGTTTCTTCGGACCGTTTGATATCATTGAACGAGTCGGTGAAGTATCTTACCGGTTAGCGTTACCTCCGCAGCTTTCGCATGTGCACAATGTGTTTCATGTGTCCTTACTCAGAGGGTACCAGTATCATCTCCTTCACATGGTTCAGTATCCACTGGAACAGATACGTGAAGATCTTACCTTCATAGAAGAACCCGAACGCGTTCTTGACAGACAAGAACGAGTCATGACAAGGAAGACGATTCCATTCGTCAAAATCCTTTGGAGGGATCATACCGAGCGGGAAGCCACTTGGGAAACAGAGGAGTCTATCTGGGCTTCTTACCCTCACTTCATATTTTAAATTCGGGTATGTTCTTCTTTTCCAGTTTACTTTATCTACAATTCGGGGACGAATTATTCTTTTTAGGGGGGAAGAGTTGTAAAACCCGCATGCTTTTACCATGAATAGTACCCTTAAGATCGTACGTACTAGATTAAAACTTTCCTATTATAGTATGATCACGTTCACGTGTTAGAATTTTTCGTATTACGTACGTGTTAGAACACGATAAGTATTTATTACGTACGAACACACAATAATTATTTAACAATAATTAATCACGAGCATGCGATCATGAACGTAATTAAATCACGAACTAATATTAATTACGTATATATATTTATTACGAACACGAATAAATATATTAAGTCACGATAAATATTTAACGAGAACACACTAAACACGAACATAAATACACACGAACGAACACTTAAATAACGAGACACGGAAAACGGTACGGGTACCCCATGTAGGGCCCCCTTACCCGCGGCTACATCAAGGAGATGGGCCAATCCCATCTCAAAATTTACTAAGAAGGGGTTAAGGTAACTTTTACTACTCATTTTCATTTTACAGGAAACCAAAACAAAAACCTAAAATATTTTTCTCCTTCTCCTTCTTGTCCTCTTGTGGCTGCCGCATATAACACACCAAAGGGGGGGGGGGTGTTTAGTTGATTTTGATCTTGAATCTTGTACGTGTGTTCGTGTGTGTTCATCCTCGTTAGATCCACGCATTCAGTATACCTCTTTTTAATCCTTTTTCTTTTTGATTTGATTTTATAAAATTAAATAAGAACATGATGTTTCTAAAAACCTAATTAAAAACATAAATTAAACATGTAAATGGTTAATGGGTAAATCAAAAAGGATGTTTTTAGGGGTGTTTGTTTGGCCGACGCCTAAACCGAACCCCAAGGGGGTCTCGGTTTGGCTAATAGACCACCACCGAGACCATATGGTCCCAGTTTGGTGGTGTGGGTCCCACGGCAGCAGCGAACCAAAGGGAACCCCGAAGTGGTTCGGGGTATGGTGTCAATTTCATGTCCGGTTCATGGTTTCTAGTCAAGATCCGGTTCATGGTTTATGTTAAGATTATTTTTTTTATGATCATATGTTAAATTAAATTAATAATTATATGACATGATTAATTTAATAAAACATGACTTAGGTTATAATTTAATTATTAGATCATGGAATTATTAACCTAAGTATTTATATTTTCTAAACCTTATAATTAATTAATTATTTAAAAACTATGGTTATAATTAATTAATTAACATGACTTAGGTTATATTATTAATAATTAATAATACATGTTTTAATCTAAGTATTTAACCTTATTTAATTAAAAACATGATATATTTAATTAAATACATTTAACCTATAGTTTATTTAAATTACATGTAATAATTAATAAAATATATATTATATCATTATGACTTAGAAAATAATCAGAAAAACACTTAAGCTTATATACTTAGCTTATTAAACCAACTTATATCTAATTATGGAAACTTTCTATTTTTAGAAACTTATTTAATTAAGGCAGCTAATCTATTTATGGAAACTTTCTATGTTTAGAAACTTATTTAATTCAGGCAGCTAATCTATTTATGGAAACTTTCTATTTTTAGAAACTTATTTAATTAAGGAAGCTAATCTATTTATGGAAACTTTCTATTTTTTAAAACTTATTAATTCAGGCAGCTAATCTATTTATGGAAACTTTCTATTTTTAGAAACTTATCTATATTAAGCAGTAATTCTATTTTGGAAACTTTCTATTTTTGGAAACTTCCTATTTTTAGAAACTTTCTATTTTAGGAAACCTGCTATTTTTATAAAGTTACTTATTATTACACAGTAAGTATAATAATACATAAAATACAAGTAATACTTAATCAGAATAGACAGAATATATGATAAACACAGTTTAAAGCTTAGAACAGTAAAACATGACATGAACATATAAAATAAGCTAAGACATGACATAAACCAGTTACGTATTTAGTAATCAGATACTTATACACGTATGTATTTATGTAGCATTAGTGATACCGAAGTAGGATTCTCCTCAGTTCATCTTCTTCGTTCACTGGACATAAGGTACGGATTCCCGTCCTTTCAGTATGGACATTCTTTCCTTATTAGGATTCCCCGTATGCAGCCAAATGATTTCCCGTAGTATAAGTTTATATGTTTGACTTGCTTATGTTTAATTTAGAATACCTATAGCCATATACATGCATGACCAGTTTCACCTAGTTATGGAGGTACCATAACCATAACATTAGAGGCACTGATGTTATGACTTCACCACGGCGGAGTGATTGCTCGTGGCGTCCCTTCAGCTTTTGGCCATATTTTTATATTTATCATGTGGGGCGTATGGGTGCATCCTAGTTACATGTTTTTCATCAGATTACTCAGTGTGAATGTGGTGTGTGCCTTGCATCCTTCACAAGGAGCTTATCCCTCCTACACAAACCAGTATATTAAATTAGAGGCAGCCCCTCTAATTTGCATGATGAGGTCACCCCTCCAAGTATTCATGCACGGTGGATTTTCATGACCTATATTGGCTAATGGTAGAACATGTTAAACAGTTTTTATAAGATAAACATAAGGCTTTTCAAACTATAAAACCAGTTTTAACAGGACTTAACCAGGTTATTCGGGACTTAGTTTCCTCCGCTTTTATATGTTATATGCTTATCCTATTCATGCTTTATTGTACATACGTGCACCGAGCGTATTGCTCAGCCGTTTTCCTTTTCTATGTTCCCAAAACGGAAGGTACTCAGGGACGCTCGTAAACTTTTAGCGTACGTGCATATGGACTGGAAGCTTTCTAGCCTTTCTTTACTTTATGCATTATCTTTACATTGATACTCTTGCTATGGACATTGTTTAGTCCTTTCCTTTACAGTACTTATGTTTGTGTATGATGAGCTTTACTTTTGGACTACCGATGTTTGATTCCGGTATTTTCCTTTTATGGTCATGTAATGTTTAGACATTTTTCCTTGTATGCTTTGATGACATGCCATAATTACATGTGACATTCCATTATCAAAATGGGGTGTTACAATAAGCCAGAAATAAGCAAAATAGAAATCCACTAAACGACAAAATAGTCAGGTTAGAGTTCTAGGGGTTTCAGAAGCTCTGGTTTGTTGTAAAAGCTTACAAATAGCTTAACTAAGAATAATCAATCAAGAAAATCACAAAAAGCCAAGTAGAATAAGCTGTGTGAACCAATAAGCTGGCTGAAAAAGCCATATAAGCTAGTTTTCTAGCAAAAGCTTAACCAAAAGACTTGTAACCTTCCATACTTGTTAATAAGCTAAGAAAAATGAGTTCTATTACAAAAGCCAACTTGTTGCATGTACCAATAAGCAGTTCTAAAAAATAAGCCAATTTGTGCTTATTTGACCAAAAGTCAAAGTACTCCAAAGTTCACCAAATGATCAGGGATGGATTATGGGCTTGTTATAAGCAATTTTTGTGAAGAACTCAATGAGGAGTCCTTGTGAATCAAGAGGCCAGTTGACCTTTTGATGAAAGATTTTGGCAAAAAGGGCTTAATAAGCCAGTTAGCTTATAAGCCAGATACAAGGCACACCAAATAGCAAAATTCACTCACAAGCAGCACATAAAAAAGATCCAAGCAACAAAACCACAAGGCATACACTAGAATCACAAATGCAAGAACAAAATGAGGTGGTCACTTTGCTGATGCAAATGACCACTTCAACCAACTTTGATAAACTATAGCACACTCAATAAGCCATCAAATTCAACAACCAGATAATCAATAGATAGCTTATCACATAAACTATTCCCAAACCTAATTTCAGACCTTAGATCCAACAAACAAAGGAGTTATTGGATCTGATGTGTTTGACCAATTTCAAAACACCTTCTATCAGATTTTTGCAAAACTTGAAATCCCTTTTCCAAACTTTCAGAAACTTAACCAATGACTAAAGCTTGTTTAATATGACTTGTTTAGACTTCCCAAACCCTAAGAACTAAGGGCACAAGGCCACAAGGCCTTATGAACCAGTAATCCCAAACAATCCTTTAATAAGCACTTTTCAAACAAACTTCTTAATCCTTCAAACAACCTATTGATTTTAATGATCAAATAGCTACACTAGGTGACAACTAACAGATACCAACCATAAAACATAAAGCACAATCACAAAATCACCAAATCACATATCAAAACACAAATCAGACAATATCATGTGATTTTTTAGAGGAATCTTAACAAGAGCTTATACCTATCCTCCACAACATCCTAGGAGGATCAGCAATGATCCTTGGACCTTGTTAAACAACTATAACAAGACCAAGGTACTTCAACAAAGAAGATGAATGAATGCCTTGGTTGATGTTTCAAAGCAGAAACTCAAGGGCTTGATTTCTTCAACACAATGAACAAACAGCCCAACCAAAGGCTCCAATCCCTTCACAAGCTTGGTGTCAACAAGCTTGTAAGAGCTTATAGCTTTTGGTCAAGGATTAGTACAACAAAAATAGCAAATTCAGAAACCACTTTTCAAGCTTATTTCAAACTTGAAAACCTTAGCAAACATAAACGTCCTTGAACCACAAGATTCAAGCACACTTATAACATATAATGGAACTCAGAATTACCCTTAAACAACACCAACTTTCAAAAACATAAAAAGGAATTACAATTTTCTCAAAATACCAACTTTTATAAAATTTAAAAAGGAATTACAATGTTTAAAAGGTAAAACTGGAACAAGGCTCTCTCACAAGTTGAGGAGTCCTTATATAGGCCACAAGGGCTGAGATTACAATGAGAAAACCCTAGCTATGAAGTCCCTAAAATGCCCTTGAATCTTCTAGGCGAATTTTGATATTGAGTTGTCCAAATGCATCAAAATCGTTCATTTTAGCTTTGTAACCAAGCAAGGAGTGTGGGTTGTTGATTTGGACACGTGGCATTCCTTGGAGGTTAAGTTGTGATGTGATGGGTGGACGTCTTGAATGGTGGGACCCTTTGGTGAGTGGGAGTGAGGGTTTTGGGTGTGGGATGAGTTTCTGCATGCGTGAATCAAGCGTGGGTAGGGTTAATTTCATTTTACCCTTTGTTGAGTGGAAGGTAATTCTGGGTGGGATGAATGGTGAATAGTAGTAATTTTGATCCAAAAAGGGTGGGATGTGGTGTTTGGCGCGTGTTTGTGTTATTTAAACTTTGGGAAATGGCAATAGCAACCCTTGTGTTTTGGTGAAATGTGTATAACAAGTTTTTCAGCCAACAAGTCTTGTTTCCTTTGTTAATAACTTTCAAAGTTTATACTTTGGCCACAAAACTCTTCCAAAAAGTTTTCAAGGGTTATTTTTGCCATGTTTGAATATTTGAGGGACTGATTTTGGACATTCTTGATCTTCAAAGGTCTTCATTGTATCTTTGACTTCATGAGGGACCATAATTGACAATTTAGAATTGTTGAGGGAGTAAACTAGTCAATTCTTCAAAGTTGAAGGACCATTTTGTAATTTTGACAAACTTAAGGGACCAAACTTGTAATTATGAATATACAAGGGTTTGAAGTATCATTTCTTCATATTTTGAGGATCAATCTTGTATATCTTCAAGTATTCAAAGGTTAATCTTGGATAATTCATGAACTAGGGCCCGGTTCTTTGTACGGCTTCGTTTCTCGTGTCCGTTTTTCCTTGTTTCTTGTGATCTTTTGTCTTTTTCACGATATCCATACCTAAAACACACAAGTAAACAAATACAAGCATATATATGGTATTTTATGACCTTTTAATGCATTTAAAGCCCGAAAAGAACGATGAGATCATGTACAAATGCCATCTCATCACTCCCCATACTAAGCCATTGGCGTGCCCTCACGCAATGCTAGAATAAAGTATCTAAGCATCACCAAAGTTCAATTTTATTAACCTTTATTGAAAAGTAAAAGACTTGCAACAATATTACGAAGATGTGTAAAGGCATAATGTATGATTTTCATCACGAATGTGACTTTTAGGGTCAATGAATAGAAACAAGTAAATGTCCCTTAGAGTAAATTTCGTCATCCTTGATTGTCATACATTCCATGCTAAGTGCAAAAACGAGATCATTGTTGGTACAAGTCACAATGCTAACAATACTCATACGCCCAAATTGTGTAATACTTTTTCTCCCCACAATCCTAGTTATTATAAAAGGATATGGGTTTCTAGAATTTTTTAACTATTAGTCATGGATCACAAGTGATTCATATTGACTTATTTGAGTATTTATTAGTCCGAAAGCAAAGTAGCACGATTTAATTGATAGTTAGCCGAAGGATAAAATCTTTTAAAACGGCTTCTCGTGTATCTCCTTAAGTTCATATCTTGGCATAACTCGTTTCATGATTTGAGACCTTTCTCGGACCGATATTTGGCATGTACTTCATACTTCAAATCTTGGGAAGACGTTCTTGGAATTATGGTCTTCTCTTCATATTTTGGAATTTCTTCATTTGACGTTTTTGAGAGATTCTTCATACTTGGACCACGACTTCATCAATTTTTTTCAATCTTTATTTTGGATTTTGATATACAACGATCCGCCTCCTTTTGCGGACTTGGATATATTTATCCTCATACCTTGTAAGGGTCTTTTTGGATAGACTTTCTCCATGATCTTTAGGGGAGTAATTGCTTTTCGTCGTGTGTCTCGATCCTTCATATTGATTTAGGAATAATGATACTTCACATCATCTTGGATCTTTAGCAACAAAATAGAGCTCCTCATGCCTTGTTAGGGCCTTTTTGGATCTTTACCAATCTTCGCGTCCCGCTTCAATAAGTTATGCCTTAGCTATCAACTCTATTCAGCCCCGAGCAACTATTAAACGATCTTGTGCTAGAAGCTAAGTAACCTTTCAAATCGTACGACCTTACTTATTGCAATTATTTTTATTCCTAATGCATTGATCTTATGGGAGAAAAAGCCACAATTAAAGACATATGAGTTTTTGAAAGAACATTTTCATGTTCTACATTTAGCATGATCACTTGTCTAACTCTATCATTTCTCGTTCTTCACTATTTAAAGACCTCTAATTAAAGAGACTCGTGAATACTTAGCCATGCAAGTCAAAATTAAGCCAAATTTGGATTAGCTTTCATTAAGACTATATCAAATCAAAGTTTTGGGTTTTCAAGCCACCTATAGGATCTTGCACTTTCTTGAACCTTTTCAAGTTTAGAGAATGTATTTTATAGTTCCCTTGATAGGTGACTTTCTAGGATCAATTATAGGAACTTGCGAAAAGTTCTTGTTCTTAACCCGAATGAGCTAAGACTTTCGCGTTTTAAAGTTCCCTATATAAGAGTCTAGCAAAACTTGAATTGAGCGGGTTAAGGAATGCAAAGGGCTCCAAATTCCCATCAAGTCAAAAATTAGCTCTTATTCTTCCCATCGGAAAATATACATTCGTGTCTTAAAAACACTTATGAAAACTAAGAAAATTTTTAAATTTGGCCATTTTTAGCCTTATTAGCAACAAAACAAAACAAAACGTTAAAAGTTGGAAAACGTGAGGGCGTAGCAAAGCAAGTACCTATTCACCCCCATACTAAAATTAAACATTGTCCTCAATGTTTCGAGTCTAAAGGTGTAGCACCCCCATACTAGAGACGAAGAATCGAATGCTTAGGATCTAGCATTGAAAGGGTGATCAACAATATATCTAAAGTCGTTTATTAAGTATGCTAAAAGATAATTGTTAGAACAATAAAGGATATGCCATGGATTCGTGAAAAACTTCTTCAAGCAAACGATGGAGGCTCACGTAAACGAACACGAGAGTCTTCAATCGTAGATGATGATGATCTAGATAACACAATCACAAACAACCACAAGACAACGAGTTAGAAGGGCACAAATACCCTCTCATTATTTATTAGAAAGCATAAAAAGATAAGCATGGGATCTCTCCAACGAGGCACCTCGTTTTTTATTACCGAGTCATGAGCTCGACTCGATCCCCTCAATGCTAATTATCATTGGGGAAAGTGACTTGGTCGAGGTCAACCATTGAAGGAATTTCCCCCCCAAACTAGTGCTTAAGCCTATGTCCATTCACCTTGAAATTAGGACCATCATTTTGAGCTAGCTCGATGGTCCCATAAGGAAACACTTGTGTAACGGTGAAAGGACCCGACCAACGAGATTTCAATTTCCCGGAAAATATCTTTAGTCTAGAGTTAAAAAGTAACACTTGATCACCAACGTTAAAAACCCGGTTTTTAATCTTTGCATCGTGAAACTTTTTAGTCTTTTCTTTGAAAATCAATGAATTTTCATAAGCATTATCTCTTAGTTCATCCAATTCATTCAATTATATTTTCCGGTGATCTCCCGCGGTCTTCAAGTCAAAGTTTGCATGCTTAAGGGCCCAATATGCCTTGTGCTCCAATTCAATGGGCAAATGACAATTCTTCCCATAGACTAACTTATAAGGAGTACAACCGATAGGTGTCTTATAAGCGGTCGTAAAGGCCCATAAAGCGTCATCGAGTTTTTCGGACCATGAAACACGGTTTTCTCCAATCGACCTCTCTAAAATCCTCTTCAAAGCTCAGTTCGAAACCTCGACTTGCCCACTCGTTTGCGGGTGATAAGCCGTAGAAAGACGATGAGTAACTCCATATTTCTTTAAGACCTTCTCGAATTGGTCATTACAAAAATGGGTTCCACGATCACTTATAATAGCACGAGGGGTTCCGAATCGAGAGAATAGTTGCTTCAAAAATTCACTACCACACGAGCATCATTAGTAGGTAAAGCCTTAGCTTCCACCCACTTAGAAAGGTAGTCAACCGCGACGAGGATATACTTGTTACCATGAGATTATGGGAACGGACCCATAAAGACTATGCCCCAAATGTCGAAAATCTCACACACTTGAATTATGTTTTGCGGCATTTCATCACGTTGAGACGATTTTCCTTGACGTTGGCACGAATCACACAACTTCACAAGTGCGTGTGCATCACGATAGATAGAAGGCCAAAAGAAGATGGCATCGAACACTTTCTTAGCCGTGAGATTAGCACCGTGGTGACCACCCGTGGGTCCCTCGTGACAAGCTCTAAGGATATTAGAAGCTTCGGCACCAAAAACACAACGTCGAACGAGTTGATCCGCACAAACCCGAAAGAGATAAGGGTCGTCCCAATAATAGAACTTGTCGTCACGAAAGAATTTTCGCTTTTGTTGTGTCGTCATACTCTTGATTATGAAATTTCCCGCATGGTAATCTGCAATGTCGGCAAACCATGGGGTGGTGTCTTTAGAATTCACTACACCGAGAGTCTCGAGAGGAAATGTTTCAGTGACTTCCTTGTTCTCGAAAACATCTTTGTGAGGATCTTCTAGACGAGAGAGATGATCGGCCGCTAGATTCTCGGCTCCTTTTTTGTCAAGCACGGTGACATCAAATTCTTGGAGGAGGAGCATCCAACAAAGCAATCTCGGCTTAGCATCTTGCTTACCTAAGAGATACTTGATAGCCGAATGGTCGGTATGCACGATGCTTTTAGTTAAGACGAGATAAGGTCGGAATTTTTCAAAAGCATAGACCACGGCAAGGAATTCCTTTTCCGTTGTGATGTACTTTAATTGAGCCTCGGTCATCGTCTTACTAGCATAATGGATAGGACGGAAATGCTTTTCATAACGTTGCCCTAAGACGACCTCTATAGCATATCACTTGCATCGCACATGATTTCAAAGGGTAATTCCCAATTAGGAGCAACAAGAATGGGAGCTTCGGTAAGTTTCCTTTTGAGAGTTTCGAAAGCTCTAACACAATCCTCATTGAAATTAAAAGGAGCATCCTTCTCGAGAAGGTGTGTCATAGGTCGAGAGATTTTTGAAAAGTCTTTGATGAAACGACAATAAAAGCCCGCGTGGCCGAGGAAACTCCTAACTCCCTTAACGGTTTTGGGATGAGGTAACTTGGCGATGACGTCTACCTTAGCTTTATCGACCTCAATCCCCGCTTTCGAGACCTTATGTCCTAAGACGATTCCTTGTTTACACATGAAATGACATTTTTCCCAATTAAGCACAAGATTGGTTTCTTCACAACGTTTTAACATTTGCTCGAGATTAGATAAACATGACGTGAACGAATTGCCAAACACCAAAAAGTCATCCATAAATACTTCCATCGACTTCTCGATCATATCGTGAAAAATAGCCATCATACACCGTTGAAATGTACCTGGTGCATTACAAAGTCCGAAAGGCATCCTACGATAAGCAAACGTTCCATAAGGACACGTAAACGTAGTCTTCTCTTGATCACGAGGGTTGATAGGGATTTGAAAGTAACCGGAAAAACCATCTAAAAAGCAATAGAATTCATTTCCCGCGAGTCGCTCCAACATTTGATCCATGAAGGGCAAAGGAAAGTGGTCTTTACGAGTGGCGTCATTTAACTTTTGGTAGTCAATACACACCCTCCAACCGGTCACAACACGATTGGGAATTAATTTCGTTGTTTTCATTAGGTACAGCGGTCATTCCTCCCTTTTTAGGGACACAATGGATTGGGCTCACCCATGGGCTATCTGAGATAGGATAAATCATTCTCGCGTCAAGGAGTTTTAAAACTTCCTTTTTTATGACATCGTGAATTTTAGGGTTTACCCTTCTTTGACTTTGAATTGCGGGTTTGTAGTCCTCCTCCATTAAAATCTTGTGAGTACAAAATTTTTGGGCCGATACCCTTAATGTCGGAAATTTTCCACGCAATTGCCCCTTTATGAGCTTTAAGAACTTTCAAGAGCTTGTTTTTTCCATCATTAGCAAGACCTTTTGCAATAATAACCGGAAACTTGTCATCACCTTCCAAGAATGCGTATTCAAGGTGAGATGGAAGATCTTTCAATTCAAGGATAGGTGGTTCCTCGATTGAAGATTTTTGCTCAACACTCATAACTTCCATCGGCGGAAGAAATGGTGGAATAGAAGTATCATCACTAATAATCACCTCATCTTCATTGTCGATTTCATTTGAAGTGAATCGCCTCCTTGGAATGGAGTGAGATTTGGCGTAGAATTAGCAAGAATCGGATCCAAAATAGTGGGATTGCCACTTGACGAGCTATAGGAAAAACCTAACACTTCTTGTGAAAACTCATCGCCAACCACATCAACTAAGTCAATGTGATTGATGGTAGCGATTGCATAAACATGAGAAGGTTTTGAGTTTTGAGTAGCGTTTATAACAAGTTCCTCTTCGTTGAATCTCAAAGTGATAGTTCTTGCATGAACGTCGATAAGTGATCTCGAGGTGTCTAAAAATGGACAACCTAAAATTAGAGGAACTTGAGGATCCGCGGGGATGTCAACTACTATAAAATCAACGGGATAGTAGAACTTCCCCACTTTCACGAAAACGTCCTCGGCTACTCCACATGCTAAAATCGTAGAATGATCGGCCATCTCGATAGACATGTTCGAAGGAGTAAGAGACGGAAGCGAAAGCAATTTCCAAATGGAAAATGGCATCAAATTAATGCTCGCACCAAGATCGGCCAAGGCGAGGCATTCTTTCATATATTGTATGTCACAAGGAATGAGAAACTTTCCGGGGTCACCAACTTTTTCCGGTATGCGGTTAAGATAAACCGAAGAACAATTAGCAAGCTTTGAAAGCTTTTCCTTATCGCTCATCATACTTTTAAAAGTGGAAGCGAAATGAGGCATATATAACAACGCGTCGGCTAAACTCACATCAAAATGCACTTGTTGAAACATTTTTATAAAAAGCTCGATTTGTTGTTTGTTACATTCTTGTATTTTCTCTTTGTTTCATCTCGAAGGGTAAGGTAAGGGTGGTGTGGGTTGGACATTAGGCAACGGCCTTGGAATCTCGGGTTTCATAATTGGTATTGGTTCAACCGTAGGTGTGGTATGAGCGGTACTTCGTGGGCTTGTGATATGCTCCTTTTCGACCATCACCTCGGGTACTTCGTGGACGAGAGATTGGTTCCATGAAAGTTTTACCACTTCGTGTAGTAATAACCTTCATTTCTCCCTTTAGGTTTGCAATGGTATCACTAGGAAGACCACCCGAGGAAGAGGGTTTACACATGATTGCTTCAAACATTTTTGCCATTCGGTCTTCTGATAGGTGTGTAAACACCCATCCTTTTTACCACTTAACTACAATAATAACCAGGCCTAAACGTATTTTATGTCGTAAATGGCGGAATTAAGCGTGGTTTGTGTTTTTGTTGTGATTTTAGGATCAAAATGTTAAAAGGTAAGAAAACACGGCATTCACGGGCTTTTATCGAAGAAAAAGACAAAAGACGAAGTCAAGAAATCAAGAGTGCAAAAAGAACGGAAGTCCAAAACCAATTCTGAAGATTTATCGAAGAAAAAGTCAAAAGACGGAAGTTTACTAAAAGCC
Organism: Glebionis coronaria; assembly: GCA_025667525.1. NCBI lineage: Eukaryota > Viridiplantae > Streptophyta > Magnoliopsida > Asterales > Asteraceae > Glebionis > Glebionis coronaria. Next base: position 455,809,943 of record CM046878.1, on the reverse strand, counting down.
GAAGAACTCAAGTCTAATTTATTGAAGAAATTACAAGACGAGAGTAGAAATACCGAGACAAAGTCGTTAAAGTCAAAAGATTAAGAAGACAAGGGCATAATCATGCAATTAAAGAAAGAAGAAAGAAGGGAGGAAGCTTCCTAAGCACCTCCCTAATCCTCCTATAAATAGATCATTAGGATTTACATTTCATTTTGTTGGCTAATAGTGACAATTAGTTCTTCCATTTTAATTACCTTGCACTTTAATTACATGTCATTTAAATACTTGTCTTGCACCTTAAATTCATTTAATTTCAAGTAAGTTTCCTTTTAATTATTGTTAATCTTTACTTTTATTGTTCATCTCTTATCTTCCTTTCTTGTTAATCTTTAATCTTTGTGCTTTATGTTCATGTTTATGTTTTTGATGTTTTATTGATTTGATTAAAGTGGGTTTTGATTATTTTGATTAGTATTGTTAGTTTGATTGTTTTGGATTATTTGTTTATGATTAGTAGATGTTATTTGGATTAGTTTGATTTAATATTTTGGTTTGATTTGATTGATCTAGATTAGATTCGTGTTATTTTCGTTTCTCCTTGTTCTTCGCTGTTTCTGATCTTCCAGGTTGTTCCGAATCAAGACTTTATTCCGAATCAAGGTTTGTTTGTTGGTTATTCTGGATCAAGCTGTTTGTTCCGAATCAAGGTTTTGTTAAGAATATTCTGAACCAGTGGAATATTCCAGATCAGTGTGGTATTTAGAATCAGCAAAGTTATTCCGAATAAAGAACTTATTCCGGATAAAGTGACATATTCCAGATCAAGTTCTTTTATTCGGAATAATTGATATTTCGGATCAGCTGTTCATTCGGAACATTCCGAATAAAGGAGTTGTTGTGAAATATTCCGAATCAAATTTCTTCCGGATCAAGGTGTGTTCATTCGGAACATTCCGAACGAAGGGTTTGAGTATTTATTCCGGATCAACAATTTCTTCCAAATCAAAGGTGTTCATTCGGAATAGTGAGTATTCTAGATAAGTGACATATTCCGGAAGAACCATTATTTCGAGTGAAGCTTTTATTATTCCGGATCAAGGGTTTTGGTAATTATTCCGAGTGAAGAAGAATCATTCCGAACGAAGGTGACATTCCGGATGAGTGATTATTCCGAACGAAGGATTATTCCGAATGAGCTGTTTTCAGGTTCTTTTTAGTTTTAGTTTTTAAGTTTTAATTTTTAAGCTTAACTTTTCCCGCCTTTTTACTTAGTTGCACTTTAAGTTTACTTGCCTTAGATTTAATTTATTTTTGCCTTAGTTTAAGTTTTAGTTGCGTTTTAAGTTTGCCTTAGATAGTTTTAAGTTTGCGTTATTTACCTTTAGTGCCTTTTATTTCTCGTCACGCTTTAATTACTCTCCATTTATTTTAAATTAGATTTAGATTTACTTTAAAGTTTTTGCACCTTTAATTTTCACTACAACGACACAACTTTTGTTTCCACCAAAAGACAGCTTAGTCACATAGTTAACCAGTTATCAATTCGATTAGACACAATACAACGAACAATTTTTATAACTAAAACCTAGTTATCAAATGGCGCCGCTGCCGGCTCTTTTCGTAAAGATTAACGGTTTTCTGTGAGAGACGCGTTGCTTTTTGGGATCCGTTCATTCGTGAGCGTTATTTTCTTTCTTAAAAATTTCAAAAATCCATAAAAATTAAAAATTGTTAAAAATCGATAACAATTAAAAAAAATTCAAAAATCCAAAAAGATTTTACTTTTATCTTTATAGTGTATATATTTTCTCTTTGTGTTTGGTTTCTTTTTCTTTTGCCTTTGTAGGTGTATGCGTACTAGATCTTCTACTTATCAAGAGCCCGAGACTCGTGAAGATTTAGCTATGGCAGGTGTTAACAACAACAATAATCCACCGCACCTCAATAATAACAACAACAATGTTCTTCCACAGCCCGATCTTCGGACAATGGAGGAGCTTTGTCAACCCACCATGTTTGGACGAGTAGGACCGATTGAGCCGATGTAAATCATGGCTCCTGAGTTTTTGTTGAAGCATCACATGATACAACAAGTGCAAAAAAATCCTTTTCGAGGAATGCCTGATGATGATGCCAACAAACACCTCGACAAATTCATTACTATCACTCAAAGCATGAAGTTGCCCAGTGCCACAATGGATGTTCTTCGCCTTCAACTCTTCCCACATACTTTATCACATCACGCCGAGAAATGGTTTGATCGTCTCCCGAAGAATTCAATTCATACTTGGGATGACATGACTCAACGCTTTTTGTCGCGCTACTTTCCACCATCCATGGTCAGGAGCCTTCACAATCAAATCAGCGGTTTCATGCAAGAACCCGATGAATCTCTCTTTGATGCTTGGGAAAGATATAATGTTTTGATCGATCGTTGTCCAAACCACAACATGCTCCCTGTGACCTTAATTGATACTTTCTACAACGGTTTGACTTTTCGTGATCGTGATACGATTAATGCAGCCGCCGGTGGCACATTTATGAAAAGAAGACCCGAGGAGTGTAGAGAGCTTATTGAGAACATGACTACTCATCACAAAAACTGTGATTCCTCCGCTTCTTCAAGGAACAACCCGAGAGTCAATGTTTCTTCTACTTCAGCAAACCCCGACATGACCGAATTCACCCGCATAATGGCCGAAATGAACAAAAATATCTTGCTTCTTGCTACAAACCAACAACAAGTTAAAGCGGTAGCTAATCCTTGTGAGACATGCGGCGGTCCTCACTCATACACTGATTGTCCTTCTACTCAAGGAAATCCGGAAAACGTGTATGCGGTTTATGGTAATTATTCACCGGAAAATTACCAAGCCCGACCTCAAGGGGATCAAAATTTGCTAAGTTACCGGTCTAACAACTACCTTTCACCCGGTTTTTCTCCTCAAAACCAAAATCCCAACAACAACAACTACAATAGAAGCAACCAAATCCCACCTAGAGCTTCTAATCCTTATCACCCACCCGCTTAGCAAGCCCCACCCATTAATCAAGATGTTGAAGCCTTAATGAGAACCCAAGGAGAGCAAATTAAGAATCTACAGAGCCAAATTATCAATTTGAAAGGGGATATCACCAAGCAAGGGAATGACATTAGATCCGAGCTTCGAAATGATATACAATCCTCCTTCAGCAATCAAACGAATGATTTGAAGAATATGCTGGCTAGTTTCTTACCCACCACTCAACCCTCTACTTCGAGTTCTCTACCTTCAAACACTGTCCCCAATCCACGAGCGAATGTGAGTGCTATTACTACCCGTAGTGGAGTTACTCTAGTAGGACCACCTATCCCACCCCCATCATCTACACCTCCTCCACCACCATTTATCCCTCCTACTCCCACACCTAGTATTAGTACACCATTATCGTCTCCGCCTCGTACTGAAGAAGTACCCAAGACGAATACTCCACCAACCCACCTTCCACCCTTAACCCTTCAACATCTCAACCTTCACCTTCTACACCTCCACCACCCAAACCCAATATTCCTTATCTATCTCGCTTAGGCAAGGCCAAAATGCACACCAAGGATGACATTCAAGTGTCAAACTATTTGAAGAAAGTTTCAGAAATGACCATCACTTTTCCCCTTGTTGAAGCTCTAGCACAAATGCCTAAATTTGTTAAGATGTTTAAGGAATTGCTTAATAAGAAGGAGAAGATGGCCGAGTTTGTTAATACTCGATTGAATGAAAATTGTTCTGCCGTCCTTCTTAAAGAACTTCTGGAAAAACTTGGAGATCCCGGTCGTTTTGTGCTACCTTGTACTTTTAACCAAACCGACAAATTTACTGCCTTAGCCGATCTCGGGGCAAGTATTAATTTGATGCCTTTAAGTGTTTGGAAAAAGTTATCATTGCCCGACCTTACACGTACCAAAATGACTCTTAAGCTAGCCAATCGCACTCTCGCTTACCCCGTTGGTATTGCCGAAGATGTGTTCATTAAAGTTGGCACATTCACTTTTTCGGTCGACTTCGTCGTTGTTGATTATGAAATGGACCCTCGTATTCCGTTAATACGTGGACGCCCATTTTTGAGAACCGGTAGAGCTTTAATTGATGTGGATAAATGTGAACTCATCTTAGGAGTCGGGGATGATGCACAAGTTTTTTGAAATGGGAAAGCTTACAAGCAAATCCTTTGGAAGAGAATCAGCGAATATGATTATGTGCTTGATGATTTTGTCGTCTACAACAATCCTCTATTCGATTCTTGCAATGATAATCCACTGTTTCAAGATGATGTGGATAATTCTCTCTCCAATTTGGAACCTTCACCCATATATGATTCTCCACCGATCTATGATGCTTATGATGATGATTCTAGCTTCGATGGAGATGATTATGATGATTTTACTTCCGAGTATCCTGACATGCCCACTTATGATGATTTTGATGAGGCCGATACTCTTTCGAGTGATTATTCACATGACGAAGATCCTCCGCCAACCATGCTTAATCCTACTTTGGATGACTACTCATTTGAGGAAGACTTCTCTACTTTTCTCAATACATACTTCCCTCATGAGAGTGATGCTCCTCCTTTAGACTTTGATGATTATGGTCTTGATCCTACTTCGGATTTAAAGAAAATTCTTTCAAAGGAGAAGCAACCGGACGACACCAACATCCGCAGCACGTATGATTTGACACCTCTTTGTCCACCCTCAGAGGACGAGGTTGTGCATTTTCTTCGCGGATCATCTTCAAATTCTGTTGAGTCTGAGTGCTATTTTCCCTAAAGGAAAAGGTGTTCGACCCCGGTATCGATATTCTTCAGCCATCTCAGTATCCATCTGATGAAATAAAAGGGAAGATTTTTGGAACTACTGGAGATATGCTTGCACCTCTTAACCCTTTCTCCCGCCGTGCTCCATCTTTGCTTAAGGGAACCTTGCCTACTCTTCTTTGGCTTGCCTTGTTCGCCTTAATCTTGTGCTATTTGATGGACGAAAACTATGTATTTGATCCCGGTGGATGTGTTTCACGCTTCTTCCTATGCTAATCAAGGTCAAGTCAGGCTCACGACTCGGTTTACAAAAATCAAGCGCTTCTTGGGAGGCAACCCATGTATCTATCTTTTAGCTATTTATATCCTAAGTGTATGGGAGACCCGTTGGTGTTTGCTATTTCCTCTCTTCTCATATTCAGGGATTCGAGCGCTCAATGATCCACTCTTGATGATTTTTGACGACCCGTGATTCCGTGTTTCTGTCTTCCCGGTTCTATCCTAAACTCTTTTCGATTCACTATTTTATATTTTTCAATATTAAAATAGGAATCTCGTTAGTTGTCTTTCCCTTAGCGACATTTAAACAACGTGCACAATGTCCTAAGTGTAGGGGAGTTTACTCCCACATGCTTAAACATTGAGGACAATGTTTATATTAAGTGTAGGGGGACTTCTATCGAAGTTAAGTGGCCTTTTCCTTATATTTGTCCTCATTTTAACTGGAAAATCAATTTTTCTACATTTTTTAAAATTTTTGATCTATTTTGGCCTATTAGTTTTTACCTTTGTATAGTTATTTTCTTTCTTTTCTAGAATAAATTTTAATAAAGTGGTTTTAATTTTCAAACGTTGTGAATCTTTTGACTCAACCCGAGTTTACTTACCTAAGTTTACTCTAGCTAGTATCCTTAACGTGCTTAAGTCAAGTTTTGCTAGGCTTTTATATAGGGAGCTTTAAAACGCGAAAGTCTTAACTCTTACGGGTTAAGAACAAGAACTTTTCGCAAGTTCCTATAATTGATCCTAGCGAGTCATTTATCAAGGGAACTTTAAAATGCGATTTCTAAACTTGAAAAAGTCTAAGAGTTTGCAAGATCCTATAGATGACTCGAAAACCCAAAACTTTGATTTAATAGGCTAAGCATCCACGAGTCTCATTCCTTGAGATTTTAAATTGTGGAGAACGAGAGATGATAGAGTCAATTATAAGTTTGGTATTCTTTCATGAATTTATGTAAGTTAATTATAAGCCTATTCTCCCATCGCTTGCTAATAAATTTATCTGCAATAAATAAGGTTGTACGATTTGAAAAGTTACTTAGCTTCTAGCCCAAGATCGTTTAAAAGTTGCTCGATATGGATTAGAGTTCATAGCCAAGGCATAACTTATTGAAGCGGGATGCGAAGATTGGCGAGTCCAAAAAGTCCCTAACAAGGCATGAGGGCTACATTTTTGTTGCTAAAGATCCAAAGTGATGTGAAGAATCATTTATCGAAAATCAATATGAAGGATCGAGACACACGACGAAAAGCAAATACTCCCCAAAAGATCATGGAGAAGTCTATCCAAAAAGGCGCTAACAAGGTATGAGGATAAATAGATCCAAGTCCTAAAAGGAGGCGGATCGTTGTATATCAAAGTCCAAAAAGGAGGCGGATCGTTGTATATCAAAGTCCAAAATAAAGATTGGAGAAAAACGAAGAAGTCGTGGTCCAAATATGAAGAATCTCTCAAAACTTCAAGTGAAGAAATTCCTATTATGAAGATAAGGCCATTATTTCATGAACGTCTCTCAAGATTTGAAGTATGAAGTCGCTGCCAAATATCGGTCCGAGAAAGGTCTTAAATCGCGAAGCGAGTTATGCCAAGATATGAACTTTTTGAGGTCCCGAGAAGCAGTTTTAAAAGATTTTGTCCTTTAGCTAACTATTGATTAAATCGTCCCACTTTATTTTCAGCCTAAATAACTATCGAAATAAGTCAACAATGCATCCTCGTGATCATTCAAGACAATAATAAAATATAAGAGATACACCTAGGAATAAGGGAATCTAAGTGAATAATTGGCCCACATGAGTTCGTGTTAGTTTGCTAACTTATAATAACAATGATCTCGTTTTTAAGCTTGGTTTGGAGAAAGTGAAAACTTGAGGATGATGATCATTCATGACATTTTCAAAACCCTAAGGTAAGTTTTTGATTTCTTTACTTGTTTTGTTATTTTCTATCTCTTTAATAAAGGCCAACGTGGATTGATTATGATGGAAAATGTAATCGTGCTTTGTAACTAATGCATTGCATGAGAACATTGCAATGGTCAAGTGTAGGGGATTTGATAGGTGTGTAAACACCCATCCTTTTTACCACTTAACTACAATAATAACCAGGCCTAAACGTGTATTTTATGTCGTAAATGGCGGAATAATGCGTGGTTTGTGTTTTTGTTGTGATTTTAGGATCAAAATGTTAAAAGGGAAGAAAACACGGCATTCACGGGCTTTTATCGAAGAAAAAGACAAAAGACGAAGTCAAGAAATCAAGAGTGCAAAAAGAACGGAAGTCCAAGACCAATTCTGAAGATTTATCGAAGAAAAAGTCAAAAGACGGAAGTTTACTAAAAGTCGAAGAACTCAAGTCTAATTTATTGAAGAAATTACAAGACGAGAGTAGAAATACCGAGACAAAGTCGTTAAAGTCAAAAGATTAAGAAGACAAGGGCTTAATCATGCAATTAAAGAAAAAAGAAAGAAGGGAGGAAGCTTCCTAAGCACCTTCCTAATCCTCCTATAAATAGATCATTAGGATTTACATTTCATTTTGTTGGCTAATAGTGACAATTAGTTCTTCCATTTTAATTACCTTGCACTTTAATTACATGTCATTTAAATACTTGTCTTGCACCTTAAATTCATTTAATTTCAAGTAAGTTTCCTTTTAATTATTGTTAATCTTTACTTTTATTGTTCATCTCTTATCTTCCTTTCTTGTTAATCTTTAATCTTTGTGCTTTATGTTCATGTTTATGTTTTTGATGTTTTATTGATTTGATTAAAGTGGGTTTTTTTGATTATTTTGATTAGTATTGTTAGTTTGATTGTTTTGGATTGTTTGTTTATGATTAGTAGATGTTATTTGGATTAGTTTGATTTAATCTTTTGGTTTGATTTGATTGATCTAGATTAGATTCGTGTTATTTTCGTTTCTCCTTGTTCTTCGCTGTTTCTGATCTTCCAGGTTGTTCCGAATCAAAACTTTATTCCGAATCAAGGTTTGTTTGTTGGTTATTCCGGATCAAGCTGTTTGTTCCGAATCAAAGTTTTGTTAAAAATATTCCGAACCAGTGGAATATTCTGGATCAGTGTGGTATTTCGAATCAGCAAAGTTATTCCGAATAAAGAACTTATTCCGGATAAAGTGACATATTCCGGATCAAGGTCTTTCATTCGGAATAATTGATATTCCGGATCAGCTGTTTATTCGGAACATTCCGAATAAAGGAGTTGTTGTGAAATATTCCGAATCAAATTTCTTCCGGATCAAGGTGTGTTCATTCGGAACATTCCGAACGAAGGGTTTGAGTATTTATTCCGGGTCAACAATTTCTTCCGAATCAAAGGTGTTCATTCGGAATAGTGAGTATTCCGGATAAGTGACATATTCCGGATGAACCATTATTTCGAGTGAAGCTTTTATTATTCCGGATCAAGGGTTTTGGTAATTATTCCGAGTGAAGAAGAATCATTCCGAACGAAGGTGACATTCCGGATGAGTGATTATTCCGAACGAAGGATTATTCCGAATGAGCTGTTTTCAGGTTCTTTTTAGTTTCAGTTTTTAAGTTTTAATTTTTAAGCTTAACTTTTCCCGCCTTTTTACTTAGTTGCACTTTAAGTTTACTTGCCTTAGATTTAATTTATTTTTGCCTTAGTTTAAGTTTTAGTTGCGTTTTAAGTTTGCCTTAGATAGTTTTAAATTTGCGTTATTTACCTTTAGTGCCTTTTATTTCTCGTCACGCTTTAATTACTCGCCATTTATTTTAAATCAGATTTAGATTTACTTTAAAGTTTTTGCACCTTTAATTTTCACTACAACGACACGACTTTTGTTTCCACCAAAAGACAGCTGAGTCGCATAGTTAACCAGTTATCAATTCGATTAGACACAATACAACGAACAATTTTTATAACTAAAACCTAGTTATCATCTTCAAATTTTGATTGCCTTAAATCCGCTTTTAACAATTCTTGCTTAATCTCATGTTGTCCTTGTTCCATCTTTTGTTGATTTTGTTGAAGACATTGAACATTTCCTTCCATTTTATTTGCATGAGTCTTAAGTTCATTAGCAAGTTCGTTTTTAAGCTCGTTTTTCAACTCAGATCTTAAGCTAATCATCTCACATTACATATTATCAAATTTAGCATCATTTGCTTTATCATAATCCAAAAATTCTCCTTGAAGATTTTTAGTGTGAGCATTTTGAAAACCTTGTGTAGTGTTTTGAAAATCACGATTTTGGTTTTGATTAGCAACTTGTCCATTCCCACTTTGATAATTCCCTTTGTTGTAGTTACGTGAATTGCCTTGATAATTACCACCTTGATTGTTGTTTCAATAGTTATTAGTATTTTGATTTGGTGGAGCTTGATTTTGGCGGGAACCTTGGCCGTTTTGGTTATAAGTTCCCGTTGCTACGTAAGCACTCGAAGTGTTACCACCGGCGGTAATGCACTCGGAAAGATCATGAGCTCCGCCACAAGACAAACAACTCTTATCAACCGCTTTAACCGAAGCGGAATTCAAAGAATCTTGTGCTTTCCAATGAGTCATAAGATTTGAAAACCTATCGAAAAACCGATTTTCCTCATTAGCTTCATCATGTAAGGCATTAATGCTACGAGACGATGACGACGATGACGAACCCATATTGGCAACACTCGGTGTGTTACGAGGGTTATAAACCTAAGATCTATTCTCGATAATCTTTAAAGCCTCATCGGTCGTTTTGCACAAAACATTTCCACCCGCGGCGGCATTCAAATAATCTCGTTCATGATCATTAAGCCCATTATAAAAAGTATCAACTTGATGCAATTCTGAAAAATCATGGTGTGGACATTCATGTAACATTTCCTTAAATCGTTCCCATGCCATTGAAAAACTTTCATTATTTCGTTGTACAAATCTTGAAATCTCATTTTTCAAATGTGTTGTTTTAGATGGTGGAAAAAATTTGTTCACAAACTTAGAAACGAGAACACCCCATGTCAAAATTGAATTTGGCAGTTCTTTCTCAAGCCAAATTTTAGCGGGTCCATCTAACAACTATGGAAACAACATCATCTTAATGGCGTCATGTTGAACATCCTTAAACTTGCTAGTAGCGGTGAGACGATTAAAATTCCTTATGTGATAATCCGGGTTGTCTTTCTCATGACCTCTAAACTTATTAGCTTGCAAAATCGACATTAAACCCGTCTTAATCTCGAAATTCTCCGCAAGGATAGCGGGAATGACAATGGCTTCTCCAAAACCCTCGGTGGGTGCTTGAAGCAACTCCGTCATAGTACAATTAGCCATGACGACTTCTTGTTCTATAATAGGTTAAACAATTGGAGTTTGTTCTTCAATCAACGTCTCTTGATTTCCTTTATTTTGACGACGTTTACGAGCTCGTTTAGCTTGACTACGAGTTAGCATAAACTTCACGAAGAATGGGAGGTGAGCAAAGAAGATTCTTTTTGGGTTGTTTGTGAATTTTCAATTTTTTTGTGTTTTTGATTGTTTTTAATTTTTATTTTTTTTGGATTTTGGTGTATCTTTGTAGACAACCATCTACCAAATCTCTCCTCGAATCAAACTCTTGATTAAAGAAGCCTCAAAAGAATGAAAACGATCACGTGGAGTGAACGCCTTCGAATGACTTTAGAACTTTGGTGAAAACCAAATTGTTCAAGAGGGTTTAATCACAAAGAAAACCAAGCAAATATATATGATACGTAATAATACTTTGGGCGGCAAAACCCTCGATTAGCCTTCAATCTCAAAATACTCACAAGCAAGCGAGGAAACGAGGCGGCGCGAAGCACTTAAGAGCCTTTTTCCTTAGGGTATATTTTATAATACCCGCCTTATACCCACCTTATAGTTTGTATTTTTCAAAATCGAGCTTCACGAAAGTATTTATCTATTTTTGCCTTTTTCTTTTGTTTGAGATTCGAATACAATAATTAGGAGATCAAATCCCAATTAAGGTTGGGTTTTCACACTTTTGGAGATATTTTGTATTGATTGTGATACTTAATACAATATAGTAATAATAATTTCAAAAGAAAAACCAAAAAACCGATAATACGTATTAGTAGATTTCTACTAATACAAATACTATTTATGGTTAATATTAAAAACAACAAGACAAATTAATCACGACACACCTCCCCGGCAGCGGCGCCAAAATGATTGTAGTAAATTACGTCTCTTGTTTAGGAAAACAAAAGAGCGTAAATGAGGGAAAGTATTAAGTGATGATTTAGGAAAATCAAACACTAATGACCCTTATGAGGTGAAAAGTTCGTTTCCCAAGGAGGTATATGTGTGTGACTAAAATGTAGCAAGTTTTGAGATTAATATTTGAAAGAAGGGGATGAGAAACTAGAATGACGAAGACGTGAAATTAATTATTACGATAACTAAACGTAAAACCGTAAAAAGAGCAAAAATAAAAATTAATTCTAAAAATTCCCAAAAAATTATCAAAAATTTAAATAAATAAACTAAGAGTTTATTTATTGATCAAAACTTTTTCAAACCTTTTAATTAATTAAATCTTAATTTTTAAATGCTAATTAAAGCCCTAAAAATCAAATTAATTATCAAAAAGCCCAAATAAAGATTTTTCAATTGGTAAACCTCTAAAATGACCTAAAAAGATTAAAAACTATTTTTATAAATTTTTAAACTAAGAAAAACTATTTAAAATGATTTAAAAACTATTAAAACTTAAAATAATTATAAAAATTAATCTAAATATGATAAAATTAATCTAAGAGTTGCAAAAATCCTATTTTAATGTATTAAACCTAAGAAAAATATAAAAGTGCAAAAATGTGAAATTTGAAATTTAATAATAAAATAATATTAAAATAATATTAAAAATCTAAAAATTATAAAAAATTCTAAAAACTTGCAAACTAGTTTATTTTAACCTAAATAATCAGAAAATGAAAGTGAAATTACCAAAATGCCCCTAATGGGCCCCCAAATGGGCTAAAAGCAAAATCACTCAACCTTAATGGGCTTTTGGGCCCAAAAGTCAAACTAGGCCCAAATGACCTGAAAAAGCCCTATCTGACTCAAAATTTAATTCTAAGCACAAAAGTCTGAAGGCTTAAAATCTGAAAATGAGCTTATCACAACTTAAATAACAACCAGCTTATTCTTATTGGGCAAATAAGCCCATTAAGCAATAAGCCAATGCCATAAGCTCTGCTTAAACACACAACCTTCTTTTGAGATGCCTAAGAGATCTGTAAAAAGAAATTTTGAAAAAGCTCACTCAATAAGCCAGAAATAAGAAAAATAGAAATCCACTTAACGACAAAATAGTCGGGTTAGAGTTCTAGGGGGTTTTAGAAGCTCTGGTTTGTTGCAAAAGCTCACAAATAGCTTAACTAAGAATAATCAATCAAGAAAATCACAAAAAGCCAAGTAGAATAAGCTGTGTGAAACAATAAGCAAGCTAAAAAAGCCAAATAAGCTAGTTTTCTAGCAAAAGCTTAACGAAAAGACTTGTAACCCTCCAGACTTGTTAATAAGCTAAGAAAAATGAGTTCTATTACAAAAGCCAAGTTGTTGCATGTACCAATAAGCAGTTCTCAAAAATAAGCCAATTTGTGCTTATTTGACCAAAAGTCAAAGTACTCCAAAGTTCACCAAATGATCAGGGATGAATTATGGGCTTGTTATAAGCAATTTTTGTGAAGAACTCAAGGAGGAGTCCTTGTGAATCAAGAGGTCACTTGACCTTTTGATGACAGATTTTGGCAAAAGGGCTTAATAAGCCAGTTAGCTTATAAGCCAGATACAAGGCACACCAAATAGCAAAATTCACTCACAAGCAGCACATAAACAAGATCCAAGCAACAAAACCACAAGGCATACACTAGAATCACAAATGCAAGCACAAAATGAGGTGGTCACTTTGCTGATGCAAATGACCACTTCAGCCAACTTTGATAAGCTATAGCACACTCAATAAGCCACCAAATTCAACAACCAGATAATCAATAGATAGCTTATCACCTAAACTATTCCCAAACCTGATTTCAGACCTTAGATCCAACAAACAAAGGAGTTATTGGATCTAATGTGTTCGACCAATTTCAAAACACCTTTTATCAGATTTTTGCAAAACTTGAAATCCCTTTTCTAAACCTTCAGAAACTTAACCAATGACTAAAACTTGTTTAATATGACTTGTTTAGACTTCCCAAACCCTAAGAACCAAGGGCACAAGGCCACAAGGCCTTATGAACCAGTAATCCCAAACAATCCTTTAATAAGCACTTTTTAAACAAACTTCTTAATCCTTCAAACAACCTACTGATTTTAATGATCAAATAGCTACACTAGGTGACAACTAATAGATACCAACCATAAAACACAAAGCACAATCACAAAATCACCAAATCACATATCAAAACACAAATCAGACAATATCATGTGATTTTTTAGAGGAATCTTAACAAGAGCTTATACCTATCCTCCACAACATCCTAGGAGGATCAGCAATGCTCCTTGGACCTTGTTCAACAACTAGAACAAGACCAAGGTACTTCAACAAGGAAGATGAATGACTGCCTTGGTTGATGTTTCAAAGCAGAAACTCAAGGGCTTGATTTCTTTAACACAATGAACAAACAACCCAACCAAAGGCTCCAATCCCTTCACAAGCTTGGTATCAACAAGCTTGTAAGAGCTTATAGATTTTGGTCAAGGATTAGTACACCAAAAATAGCAAATTCAAAAACCACTTTTCAAGCTTATTTCAAACTTGAGAACCTTACTGATACACGGTTTTTGCCCAAGATAATAATTAAGTTCTTTGTCGTGGTCTCCTCGAATTGATTTCTGGTTTAAGTGCGACTCAGTTATCTTTTGGTGAAAACAAATGTTGTGTCTTTGTAGTAAAAGGTAAGTGCAAAAACTTTAAAGTAAAAGGCAGGTAAATAAAGCTGAAAATGATTGAAAATAAATGACGGGAAATTAAAGCGTGACGAAAAGTAAATGGCAATTAAAGTAAATAACGCAAACTTAAAACTATCCTAAAGGCAAACTTAAACTTAAACTAAAGGCAAGCTTAAAATAAATCTAAGACAAGTAAACTTAAAAGTGCGACTAAGGAAAAAGGCGGGAAAAGTAAAGTTTAAAACTTAAAATAAAAAATGCTCATTCGGAAAAACACCTTCGTTCGGAATAATCCTTCGTTCGGAATCTCACCTTCACTCAGAATGATTCTTCTTTACTCGGAATGTTTACCTCATGCGGAATAAAAGCATCATTCGGAATACTTGCTTATTCGGAATAATCAAAAGAATAACCTTCATCCGGAATAAAGTCTTCGTTCGGAATAATCAAGATAAAACACTCATCCGGAATAAATATTCATCCGGAATATTTGCTTCGTTCGGAAAGTGGGCTTCACTCGGAATAAAAGTTGTTCATTCGAAATATCATTTCATTCGGAATAACAAGGGCTCATCCGGAATATCACTTCATCCGGAATGTATGGTTCATCCAGAATAAAACCTTTATTCGGAATATATCACTGATCTGGAATAAACTAGAATGAACCCTTCATTCGGAATATTTGTTCATCCGGAATAACAAGTTGATCCGGAATATTAAGCTGATCCGGAATAAATGCCTTGATTCGGAAAGACCTGGGGAAACAGTGAAAGTCCCTAATCAATGCTAGAAACCCTAATCTTAACTAATCAACACAAGGTATTACTTTTCAAACGTAATCTTATTATTGTATAATAAAGAATTACAAGTGTTATGGATAACACCGTTTGATGACAATGTGTTGTGCACACTTTGAACAACTGTAAACCCTAACTTATGAATACAGTCGTAGCTGTTTGATTCTATAAGTTCTATGCAATAATGTTATGAATATATCAAAGTGTTGAACATTAATGCATGGATACACATCCTATTTCTAGTGTTACGAGATTGACCTAAATAGTACTTGATGGTGACTACACAAGCTTTCACAAGTTCCCACATCAGTCACATGATGTTCTTCTATTCTTTGTAGTCTTCCATTATGCTTTAAGGAAACAGTTGTCAAAACAGATTCCTTTTTCTTCATAGTCTCGAACACACATATGGCATGTCCAAAGTGTGCTGAGTGTTAACAGGGTATTGCCACCCCTGTTAACTCTCAACCCCTCAGAGTCCCTGATACATCTTGGCTGTTATCCATCACAGCCAATGAGTATGTCTTCAAGTAATCTTTGACTTTCTTGACAATGTCTCTGACATGGACTCCTCTGAGGTTGCTTACAGAGACTTGGATCTCTGTAAGTCTTGCGATACTTGCCTGCCTCCTAGGCACAGGCAAGGGACTATCTGACAGCTTAATTATGTTTAAATCTATGATAAGGGAATCTAACAAGTTTAGATTCCCAACAAACAGATTATGCGAAGAACAAGGAAAAAGAAAAAGGTACAAATTCAATCCAATCTAATCAAAATCAACCAAAAGATTAGACCAAACTAACCACAAATGATCAACTAATGATAATCTATCAATCCAAATCAATAAAACTAACAATAATAATCAAAATAATCAAAATACACTTAATCAAATCAATAAAAATTAAAGAATATAAACATAAACATAAAGCATAAAGCTTAAAGATTAAACAAGAAAGGTAGATAAGAGATTAACAAGAAAAGTAAAGATTCAATAACATAAAAAGGAAACTTACTTGATAATTAAAGGAATTAAAGTACAAGACAATTAAGTAAATGACATGAAATTAAAGTGCAAGTAATTAAAAATGGTGGAAGACTAATTGTCACTATTAGCCAACAACTTAAAAATGAAGCTAATGACTCTATTTATAGGGGAGGAGGTGATTAGTGGAAGCTTCTTCTCTCCTTCTTCTTTCTTATTTTCTTGTTTAGTCCTTAATCTTCCAAATTCTTCGACTTTTTAAACTTTGTCTCGGGATTACTTTGAACTCGTCTTGTAATTTCTTCATTAATTTAGACTTGAGTTCTTCGGCTTTATTAAACTTCCGTCTTTAGACTTTTTCTTTGATAAATCTTCAGAATAGGCCTTGGACTTCTGTTCTTTTTGCACTCTTGATCACTTGAATTCGTCTTTTGTCTTTTTCTTCGATAGAAGCCCGTGAAAACCCGTGTTTTCTCCCCTTTTCACATTTTCGTCCTAAATCACAGCAAAAACACAAACCACGCATAATTCCGACATTTACGACATAAAATACACGTTTTGGCTTGGTAATTATTGTATTTAAGTGGTAAAAGGATGGGTGTTTACACACCTATCAAATCCCCTACACTTGACCATTGCAATGTCCTCATGCAATGCATTAGTTACAAAGCAAGATTACACTTTTCATCACAATCAATCCACATTGGCCTTTATTTAAGAGATAGAAAATAACAAAACAAGTAAAAAATCAAAGACTTACCTTAGGTTTTTGGAATATCATGAATGATTATCATCCTCAAGTTTCACGTTCCCCATACCAAGCTTAAAAACGAGATCATTGTTATTATAAGTTATCAAACTAACGTGAACTCATGTGGGCCAATTATTTACTTAGACTCCCTTATTCCTAGGTGTATCTCTTATATTTTATTATTGTCTTGAATGATCACGAGGATGCATCGCTGACTTATTTCGATAGTTATTAAGGCTGAAAATAAAGTGGGACGCTTTAATTAATAGTTAGCTAAAGGACAAAATCTTTTAAAACTGCTTCTCGGGACCTCATAAAGTTCATATCTTGGTATAACACGCTTCGCGATTTGAGACCTTTCTCGGACCGATATTTGGCAGCAACTTCATACTTCGATTCTTGAGAGACGTTCATGAAATAATGGTCTTCTCTTCATAATAGGAATTTTTTCACTTGAAGTTTTGAGAGATTCTTCATATTTGGACCACGACTTCTTCATTTTTCTCCAATCTTTATTTTGGACTTTGATATACAACGATCCGCTTCCTTTAGGACTTGGATCTATTTATCCTCATACCTTGCTAGGGTCTTTTCGGATAGACTTCTCCATGATCTTTACGGGAGTATTTGCTTTTCGTCGTGTGTCTGGATCCTTCATATTGATTTTTGACAAATGATTCTTCACATCACTTTGGATCTTTAGCAACAAAATGTAGCCCTCACGCCTTGTTAGGACATTTTTGGACTCGCCAATCTTCGCATCCCGCTTCAATAAGTTATGCCTTGGCTATGAACTCTAATCAATACCGAGTAACTTTTAAACGATCTTGGGCTAGAAGCTAAGTAACTTTTCAAATCGTACAACCTTATTTATTGTAGATAAATTTATTAGCAAGCGATGGGAGAATAGGCTTATAATTAACTCACATAAATTCACGAAAGAATACCAAACTTATAATTGACTCTATCATCTCTCGTTCTCCACAATTTAAAATCTCAAGGAATGAGACTCGTGGATGATTAGCCTATTAAATCAAAGTTTTGGGTTTTCGAGTCGTCTATAAGATCTTGCAAAACTCTTAGACTTTTTCAAGTTTAGAAATCGCATTTTAAAGTTCCCTTGATAAACGACTCTCTAGGATCAATTATAGGAACTTGCGAAAAGTTCTTGTTCTTAACCCGTGAGAGTTAAGACTTTCACGTTTTAAAGCTCCCTATATAAAAGCCTAGCAAAACTTGAATTAAACACGTTAAGGATACTAGCTAGAGTAAACTTATATAAGTAGACTCGGGTTGAGTCAAAAGATTCACAATGTTTGAAAACTAAAACCACTTTATTAAAATTTATTCTAGTAAAGAAAGAAAATAACTATACAAAGGTAAAACTAATAGGCCAAAAATAGATCAAAAATTTTGAAAAATGTCGAAAAATTAATTTTCCGGTTAAAATGAGGACAAATACAAGGAAAAGACCACTTAACTTCGATAGAAGTCCCCCCCTACACTTGATATACACATTGTCCTCAATGTTTAAGCATGTGGGAGTAAACTCCCCTACACTTAGGACATTGTGCACGTTATTTAAAATCTTGCTAAGGAAAAGACAACTAACGAGATTCCTATTTTAATATTGGAAAATATAAAATAGTGAATCGAAAAGAGTTTAGGATAGAACCGGGAAGACGGAAACACGGAATCATGGGTCGTCAAAAATCATCAAGAGTGGATCATTTTACGCTCGAATCCCTAAATATGAGAAGAGAGGAAATAGCAAACACTAACGGGTCTCCCCTATACTTAGGATAAAGATAGCTAAAAGATAGATACTTGGGTTGCCTCCCAAGAAGCGCTTGATTTTCTATCACCGAGTCGTGAGCCTGACTCGACCTTGATTATCATGGGAAGAAGCATGAAACACATCCACCGGGATCAAATACATAGTTTTCGTCCATCAAATAGCACAAGCTTAAGGCGAACAAGGCAAGCCAAAGAAGAGTAGGTAAGGTTCCCTTAAGCAAAGATGGAGCACGGTGGGAGCAAGGGTGAAGAGGTGCAAGCATATCTCCAATAGTTCCAAAAAAAATTCCTTTATTTCATCAGACGGATACTGAGATGGCTTAAAATTTTCAATATCAGGGTCGAACACCTTTTCCTTTAGGGGAAAATAGCACTCAGGCTCAGCAAAATTTGAAGAACATCCGCGAAGAAAAGGCACAACCTCGTCCTCAGAAGGTGGACAAAGAGGTGTCAAAACATACGTGCTACGGATGTTGGTGTCGCCCGGTTTCTTCTCCTTTGAAAGAATTTTCTTCAAATCCGCAGAAGGATGAAGACAAAAATCATCAAAGTCTAAAGGAGAAACATCACTCTCATTTGGGAAGTATGTATTGAGAAAAGTAGCAAAGTCTTCCTCAAATGAGTAGTCATCCAAAGTAGGATCAATTATGGTTGTCGGAGGATCTTCATCATGTGAAGAATCACTCGAAAGAGTATCAGCCTCATCAAAATCATCATACGTGGGCATGTCGGGATACTCGGAAGTAAAATCATCATAATCATCCCCATCGGAGCTAGAATCATCATCATAAGCATCATAGATTGGTGGAGAATCATATATGGGTGAAGGTTCCAAATTGGAGAGAGAATCATCCACATCATCTTGAAACAGTGGATTATCATTGCAAGAATCAAATAGAGGATTGTTGTAGACGACAAAATCATCAAGTACATTAATCATATTCGCTGATTCTCTTCCATTAGATTTGCTTGTAAGCTTCCACATTTCAAAAACTTGTGCATCATCCCCGACTCTTAAGATGAGTTCACATTTATCCACATCTACCAAAGCTCTACCGGTTCTCAAAAATGGGCGTCCAAGTATTAACGGAATACGAGGGTCCATTTCATAATCAACAACAACGAAGTCGACCGGAAAAGTGAATGTGCCAACTTTAATGAACACATCTTCGGCAATACCAATGGGGTAAGCGAGAGTGCGATTTTTAAGCTCAGGAGTCATCTTGGTGGGTGTAAGGTTGGGCAATAATAACTTTTTCCAAACGCTGAAAGGCATCAAATTTATACTTTCCCCGAGATCGGCTAAGGCAGTAAATTCATCGGTTTGGTTAAAAGTACAAGGTAGCACAAAACGACCGGGATCTCCAAGTTTTTCCGGAAGTTCTTTAAGAAGGATTGCAGAGCAATTTTCATTCAAGCGAGTATTAACAAACTCGGTCATCTTCTCCTTCTTATTAAGCAATTCCTTAAACATCTTGACAAACTGTGGCATTTGGGCAAGAGCTTCAACAAGGGTGAAGGTGATGGTCATACCGACAATCTTTTCCAAAAAGTTAGAGACTCGAATGTCATTCTTAGTCAAAATTCTAGCCTTGTTGAGTCGAGAAGGGTAAGGAATGCTGGGGTTGGGTGGTGGAGGTGTAGAAGGTGAAGGTTAAGATGTTGAAGGGTTAAAGGTGGAAGGTGGGGTTGGTGGAGGATTCTTCTTGGGTACTTCTACATGACGAGGCGGAGACGGTAATGGTGAACTAATACTAGGTGTGGGAGTAGTAGGGATAAATGGTGGTGGAGGAGGTGTAGATGGTGTAACTGGGGTGGGATTGATGGTCCTACTAAAGTTGCTCCACTACGGGTAGTAATAGCACTCACATTCGCTCTCGGGTTGGTGACGGTGTTTGAAGGTAGAGAACCCGAAGTAGAGGGTTGAGTGGTTGGTAAGAAACTAGCCAGCATGTTCTTCAAATCATTTGTTTGAGTGCTGAAGGAGGATTGTATATCATTTCGAAGCTCGGATCTAATGTCATTCCCTTGCTTAGTGATATCCCCTTTCAAATTGATAATTTGGCTTTGTAGATTCTTGATTTGCTCTCCTTGGGTTCTCATTAAGGCTTCAACATCTTGATTAATGGGTGGGGCTTGTTGAGCGGGTGGGTGATAAGGATTAGAAGCTCGAGGTGGGATTTGGTTGCTTCTATTGTAATTGGTGTTGGGGTTGTGGTTTTGAGGAGAAAAACAGGGTGAAAGTTAGTTGTTCGACCGGTAACTTAGCAAATTTCGATCCCCTTGAGGTCGGGCTTGGTAATTTTCTGGTGAATAGTTACCATAAGCCGCATACACGTTTTTCGGATTGCCTTGAGTAGAAGGACAATCAGTGTATGAATGAGGACCGCCGCATGTCTCACAAGAATTGGCTACCGCTTTAACTTGCTGTCGTTGGTTTGAAGCGATGAGCAAGATATTTTTGTTCATTTCGGCCATCATGCGGGTGAATTCGGTCATGTCGGGGTTTGCTGAAGTAGAAGAAACATTGACTCTCGGGTTGTTCTTTGAAGAAGCGGAGGAATCCCAATTTTTGTGATGAGTAGTCATGTTTTCAATAAGCTCTCTACACTCCTCGGGTCTTCTTTTCATAAATGTGCCATCGGCTGCTGCATTAATCGTATCACGATCACGAAAAGTCAAACCGTTGTAGAAAGTATCAATTAAGGTAACGGGGAGCATGTTGTGATTTGGACATCGATCAATCAAAACATTATATCTTTCCCAAGCATCAAAGAGAGATTCATCAGGTTCTTGCATGAAACCGCTGATTTGATTTCGAAGGCTCGTGACCATGGATGGTGGAAAGTAGCGCGACAAAAATCGTTGAGTCATGTCATCCCAAGTATGAATGGAATTCTTCGGGAGACGATCAAACCATTTTTCGGCGTGGTGTGATAAAGTATGTGGAAAGAGTATGTCATCCCCGGCAGCGGCGCCATTTGATACATGGTTTTTGCCCAAGATAAAAATTAAGTTCTTTGTCGTGGTCTCCTCGAATTGATTTCCGGTTTAAGTGAGACTCAGTTATCTTTTGGTGAAAACAAATGTTGTGTCGTTGTAGTAAAAGGAAAGTGCAAAAACTTTAAAGTAAAAGGCAGGTAAATAAAGCTGAAATGATTGAAAATAAATGACGGGAAATTAAAGCGTGACGAAAAGTAAATGGCAATTAAAGTAAATAACGCAAACTTAAAACTATCCTAAAGGCAAACTTAAACTTAAACTAAAGGCAAGCTTAAAATAAATCTAAGGCAAGTAAAATTAAAAGTGCGACTAAGGAAAAAGGCGGGAAAAGTAAAGTTTAAAACTTAAAATAAAAAATGCTCATACGGAAAAACACCTTCGTTCGGAATAATCCTTCGTTCGGAATGTCACCTTCACTCGGAATGATTCTTCTTTACTCGGAATGTTCACCTCATGCGGAATAAAAGCTTCATTCAGAATACTTGCTTATTCGGAATAATCAAAAGAATAACCTTCATCCGGAATAAAGTCTTCGTTCGGAATAATCAAGTTAAAACACTCATCCGGATTAAATATTCATCCGGAATATTTGCTTCGTTCGGAAAGTGGGTTTCACTCGGAATAAAAGTTGTTCATTCGGAATATCATTTCATTCGGAATAACAAGGGCGCATCCGGAATATCACTTCATCCGGAATGTATGGTTCATCCGGAATAAAACCTTTATTCGAAATATATCACCGATCTGGAATAAACTAGAATGAACCCTTCATTCGGAATATTTGTTCACCCGGAATAACAAGTTGATCCGGAATATTAAGCTGATCCGGAATAAATGCCTTGATTCGGAAAGACCTGGGGAAACAGATTATGCGAAGAACAAGGAAAAAGAAAAAGGTACGAATTCAATCCAATCTAATCAAAATCAACCAAACTAACCACAAATGATCAACTAATGATAATCTATCAATTCAAATCAATAAAACTAACAATAATAATCAAAATAATCAAAACACACTTAATCAAATCAATAAAAATTAAAGAACATAAACATAAACATAAAGCATAAAGATTAAAGATTAAACAAGAAAGGTAGATAAGAGATTAACAAGAAAAGTAAAGATTCAATAACATAAAAAGGAAACTTACTTGATAATTAAAGGAATTAAAGTGCAAGACAATTAAGTAAATGACATGAAATTAAAGTGCAAGTAATTAAAAATGGTGGAAGACTAATTGTCACTATTATCCAACAACTTAAAAATGAAGTTAATGACTCTATTTATAGGGGAGGAGGTGATTAGTGGAAGCTTCTTCTCTCCTTCTTCTTTATTATTTTCTTGTTTGGTCCTTAATCTTCCAAATTCTTCGACTTTTTAAACTTTGTCTCGGGATTACTTTGAACTCGTCTTGTAATTTCTTCATTAATTTAGACTTGAGTTCTTCGGCTTTATTAAACTTGCATCTTTAGACTTTTTCTTCGATAAATCTTTAGAATAGGCCTTGGACTTTCGTTCTTTTTGCACTCTTGATCACTTGACTTCGTCTTTTGTCTTTTTCTTCGATAAAAGCCCGTGAAAACCCGTGTTTTCTCCCCTTTTCACATTTTCGTCCTAAATCACAACAAAAACACAAACCACGCATAATTCCGACATTTACGACATAAAATACACGTTTGGCTTGGTTATTATTGTAGTTAAGTGGTAAAAGGATGGGTGTTTACACACCTATCACTTACCAAACATAAACGTCCTTGAACCACAAGATTCAAGCACACTTATAACATATAATGGAACTCGGAATTACCCTTAAACAACACCAACTTTCAAAAACATAAAAAGGAATTACAATTTCTTAAAATACCAACTTTTATAAATTTTAAAAAGGAATTACAATGTTTAAAAGGTAAAACTGGAACAAGGCTCTCTCACAAGTTGAGGAGTCCTTATATAGGCCACAAGGGCTAAGATTACAATGAGAAAACCCTAGCTATGAAGTCCCTAAAATGCCCTTGAATCTTCTAGACGAATTTTGATATTGAGCTGTCCAAATGCATCCAAATCGTTCGTTTTAACTTTGTAGCCAAGCAAGGAGTGTGGGTTGTTGATTTGGACACGTGACATTCCTTGGAGGTTAAGTTGTGATGTGATGGGTGGACGTCTTAAATGGTGGGACCCTTTGGTGAGTGGGAGTGAGGGTTCTGGGTGTGGGATGAGTTTCTGCATGTGTGAATCAAGCGTGGGTAGGGTTAATTTCATTTTACCCTTTGTTGAGTGGAAGGTAATTCTGGGTGGGATGAATGGTGAATAGTAGTAATTTTGATCCGAAAAGGGTGGGATGTGGTATTTGGCGCGTGTTTGTGTTATTTAAACTTTGGGAAATGGTAATAACAGCCCTTGTGTTTTGGTGAAATGTGTATAACAAGTTTTTCAGCCAACAAGTCTTGTTTCCTTTGTTAATAAACTTTCAAAGTTTATACTTTGGCCACAAAACTCTTCCAAAAGGTTTTCAAGGGTTATTTTTGCCATGTTTGAATATTTAAGGGACTGATTTTGGACATTCTTGATCTTAAAAGGTATTCATTATATCTTTGACTTCATGAGGGACCATAATTGACAATTTAGAATTGTTGAGGGACTAAACTTGTCATTTCTTCAAAGTTGAAGGACGATTTTGTAATTTTGACAAACTTAAGGGACCAAACTTGTAATTATGAATATACAAGGGTTTTAAGTGTCATTTCTTCATATTTTGAGGATCAATCTTGTATATCTTCAAGTCTTCAAGGGTTAATCTTGGATAACTCATGAACTGCGGCCCGGTTCTTTATACGGCTTCGTTTCTCGTGTCCGTTTTTCCTTGTTTCTTGTGATCTTTTGTCTTTTTCACGATATCCATATCTAAAACACACAAGTAAACAAATACAAGCATATATATGGTATTTTATGACATTTTAATGCATTTAAAGCCCGAAAAGAAGGATGAGATCATGTACAAATGCCATCTCATCACTGTCTTTTTTCCCTTCACACTATCTATACTCTATTACAATTTCTAAGTATGGAAGTTGATGGTAAATCAAGGAAACTTTGATGAAAATTTTAAATCATGTAAACTAAAAAGATACAGAGGTAACTGGAAACCCATTAGCGTAGTCAAAACATTTCTTGAGGCATGCCAACACGAGCTAGCTTCTGACGGGAGAGAATGTCACACCTCTAAATTCGGCGCAACGAAAGACTAGTGCCCGCGTAATCTGCGGTAAATAATTGATTATGATTTTTAAAGTGAAAAAATATATGTTGTTCTTTTGCAATTTATACTTATGGTTTGGTTAAATTAAACGTTCAATTTTATTTTTTGAAAATACACTCGGCGTTCTTATGAATAGTTTTTTAAGTGTGCATTTAGTCCCTTGCAAAAGTTAAATTCGGTGTTGTTTATTTTTTTACTTAATAAGACTTATATTAACAAATAAATATTCAACCATGTTGAACGTTATGTTTTTTTACATCCTAAATCTTTAATGGGTTTGAGATAGAAGACATAAAAAAGTCTTTTTCCTCAACTGGACAAAACAAAGTAATAATATCACATCATTGTGACAAATACACCCTTTAGTTTTTTGCGCCAAAATTTTCCCCCATGCCAGTTCTTCCTTCCAATGACAGTATATACTCACTTTTTCCTCTCATTTTAGATTTTCCCTCCATTTTACAGTATACATACTTTCTCTTTTCTCTCCTTCAAAATTTCTATAAGACTGTCTTTTTCCCTTCACCCTATCTATTACAATTTTTAGGTATGGAAGATAATGGTAAATAAAAAAGAAACCTAGAAGAAAATGATAACTTGTATAAACAAAAAATAACAGAGCTAGATGGAAACCCATTAGCGTAGCCAAAAAATTTCTTGAGGCATGTCTACATGAGCTTGCTTCTGATGGGAGAAAATGTCGCACCATCAAATTCACCGCAGCAGAAGACTGGTGCCCATGCAATGCGGCGGTAAATACTTGATTACGATTTTTAAAGCGAAAAAATATATTTTGTTCTTTTACAATTTATACTTATGGTTTTGTTAAATTAAACGTTCGATTTTATTTTTCGAAAATACACTCTTCGTTCTTATGAAACGTTTATAAGTGTGCATTTAGTCATATATAAAAGTTAACTTCGGTGTTGTTTCTTTTCTACTTAATGAGCCTTATACAAACAAATACATATCCAGCCATGTTGATCTTTATGTCTCTTTTACATCCTAAATGTTCATTGTGTTTGAGAGTAGAAAATGTAAAAAAAGTCTTTTTTCCTCAACTAGACACAACAAATGAAATAACATCACATCATTGTGAAAATATACCCCTTTGTTTTGGGCGCCAAAATTTCCATCCGTTCCAGACCTTCCCTCCATTGACTGTATAAACACACTTTCTTTTTCCCCTCCATTCCATATTTTCCTTCCATTTCACATTATAAATACTTTCTTTTTTTCCTCCTTCACTCTTTCTATAAGAATGTCTTTTTCCCTTTGCCCTATCTATACTCAATTTCAATTTCTAGGTATGGAAGATAATGATAAATCAAAAAGAAATTTGAAAGAAAATGTTAACTCATATAAACTGAAAAAAACATAGCTAGATGGAAACCCATTAGTGTAGTCAAAACATTTCTTGAGGCATTTCTACATGAGCTGGCTTATGACGGAAGAGAATGTCACACCCCAAATTCACCGCAGCGGAAGACTAGTGCCCGCGCAATGCAGCAGTAAATGCTTCATTACGACTTTTAAAGCGAAAAAATATATTTTATACTTTTTCAATTTATACTCTGCTTTGGTTAAACTAAATATTCGGTTTTATGTTTCGAAAATACACTCGTCGTTCTTATAAAAACTTTATAAGGGTACATTTGGTCCTTTGCAAAAGTTAATTTCGGTGTTGTTTTTTTCTACTTAATGAGCGTTATACTAACAAATACATATCCAACATATTGATTTTTATGTCCTTTGTATATCTTATATCTTTAATGAGTTTGAGAGCCTAAGACATAAAAAAAGTCTCTCTCTCCTCAACTATACACAACAAAAGAAATAATATCACATCATTGTGACAAATATACCCCTTAGTTTTGGGCGACATAATTTCCCTCCATTGAAAGTATATACGCACTTTCTTTTTTCCTTCATTCCAGATTTTCGCTCTATTTTACAGTATACATACTTTCTTTTTTCCCTCTTTCACTCTTTTTATAAGACTGTCTTATGTCCCTTTACCCTATCTATACTCTATTACAATTTCTAACTATAAAAGCTAATGGTAAATCAAGAAAACCTGGAATAAAAATTTAACTCATGTAAACTGAAAAGAAACAGAGCTAACTGGAAACCCATTAGCGTAGTGAAAATATTTCTTAAGGCATGTCTACACGAGCTAGCTTCTGACGGGTGAGAATGTCACACCCCTAAATTCGGCGCAACGGAAGACTGGTGCCCGCACAATGCGGCGGTAAATACTTAATTACGATTTTTAAAGTGAAAAAATATATGTTGCTCTTTTGCAATTTATACTTATAGTTTGGTTAAATTAAACGTTCAGTTTTATTTTTTGAAAATACACTCGTCGTTCTTATGAATAGTTTTTACGTGTGCATTTGGTCATTTGCAAATGTTAACTTCGGTGTTATTATTTTTTACTTAATAAGCCTTATATTAACAAATACATATCCAGCCATGTTGAGCGTTATGTTTTTTTACATCTTAAATCTTTAATGGGTTTGAGATAGAAGACATAAAAAAGTGTCTCTCCCCAACTAGACAAAACCAAAGCAACAATATCACATCACTGTGACAAATATACCCCTTAGTTTTTGGCGCCAAAATTTCCCTCCATGCCATATCTTCCCTCCATTGACATTATATACACACTTTATTTTTCCCCCCATTCTAGATTTTCCCTCCATTTTACAATATACATACTTTCTTTTTCTCTCATTCACCCTTTCTATAAGAATGTCTTTTTCCCTTCACCTTATCTATACTCTATTACAATTTCTAGTAAGGGTGAGTAGAAACCGAACCGCGAACCGCAAAACCGTAAAAACCGAACCACAGAAATCGCACCACGACAAAAATCGACGGTTTGGTTTTAGGAAAAAGGAAAAATCGCAAATGCCGTTCGGTTGCGGTTTTCGCCCGTAAAACCGAACCGCAAAACCGAACCACACCACACAATAATTTATTTATACTGAAAAGCGTCGCATCGACTATTTTATGCGAGTTATAAGACTTCTAGTGCATATTATCATTGATATTCGTATAAGTTATTAGTAAAGTGTTTGTTAGATTCAATTTATGCATTGTTATAACCGAAAAAAATCAACTTTTTAAACAAAAAACCTCAAAAAGCCACAATTATTATATAAGTCACAAGTAATGGTTCGGGGTGGTTAAAACCGCAGAAACCACAAAAAAACCATAAAACCGAAACCGCGGTTTTTGTTTCGGTGCGGTTTCTATTTTTATAAAAACCGCAAGTGCGGTTGCGGTTCAGTTTTAGTCAAAAATCGAACCATGCTCACCCCTAATTTCTAGGTATGGAAGATAATGGTAAATCAAAAAGAAAACTAAAAGAAAACGTTAACTCATATAAACCATAAATAACAGAGCTAGCTGGAAACCTATTAGCGTAGTCAAAATATTTCTTGAGGCATGTCTACACGAGCTTGCTTCTGATGGGAAAAAATGTCACACCCCCAAATTCACTGCAACAGAAGACTGGTGCCCGTGCAATGCGGCGGTAAATACTTGATTACGATTTTTAAAGCAAAAAAATATATTTTGTTCTTTTGCAGTTTATACTTATGGTTTGGTTAAATTAAACGTTCGATTTTATTTTTCGAAAATACACTCACCGTTCTTATGAAGAGTTTATAAGTGTGCATTTGGTCATGTGCAAAAGTTAACTTTAGTGTTGTTTCTTTTCTACTTAATGAGCCTTATACTAACAAATACATATCCAAACATGTTGATCTTTATGTCTCTTTTACATCCTAAATCAGTAAATCTTTAATGTGTATGAGAGTAGAAAATATAAAAAAACTTTTTCCTCAACTAGACACAACAAATGCAATAACATCACATTATTGTAAAAATATACCCCTTAGTTTTGGCCGCCAAAATTTCCTTCCGTTCCAGATCTTTCCTCTATTGACAGTATAAACACACTTTATTTTTTCCATCCATTTTACAGTATAAATACTTTCTTTTTTCCCTCATTTGCTCTTTCTATAAGACTTTCTTTTTCCCTTCACCCTATCTATAATCTATTAGAATTTGTAGGTCTGAAAGATAATGGTAAATCAAAAAGAAACCTGGAAGAAAACGTTAAGTCATGTAAACCTAAAAAAAACAGAGCTAGCTAAAAACCCATTAGCGTAGTCAAAACATTTCTTGAGGCATGTCTACACGAGCTTGCTTTCGACGGGAGAGAATGTCACACCCCCAAATTCCCCCGCAGCGGAAGACTGGTGCCCGCGCAATGCGGCGGTAAATACTTGATTACGATTTTTAAAGCGAAAAAATATATTTTGTACTTTTGCAATATATACTTATGGTTTGGCTAAACTAAACGTCCGATTTTATTCGAATACACTCGTCGTTCCTATGAAAAGTTTATAAGTGTGCATTTGTTGCATTGCAAAAGTTAATTTCGATGTTGTTTTTTTCTATTTAATGAGCCTTATATTAACAAATACATATCAAGCCATGTTGATCTTTATGTCCCTTGTATATCGTAAAACTTTAATGAGTATGAGAGAATAAGACATAAAAAAAGTCTTTCTCCTCAACTAGACACTACAAAAGGAATAATAAATATACCCTTTAGTTTTGGACGATAAAATTTCCTCCATTCCAGATCTTCCCTCCATTGAAAGTATATACGCACTTTCTTTTTTCCTCCATTCCAGATTTTCGCTCTATTTTACAGTATACATACTTTCTTTTTTCCCTCCTTCACTCTTTCTATAAGACTATCTTTCTTCCCTTCACTCTATCTATACTCTATAACAATTTCTAAGTGTGGAAGATAATGGTAAATCAAGGAAACTTGGAAGAAAACTTTAACTCATCTAAACTGAAAAGAAACAGAGATAACTGGTGTAACACCCCCAAATTTATACAACTCAGTACAGCGGAAGACTAGTTGGTGTTACGGGATAGCACATTACTCACATCATAGACAACGCTTAAAAGTCGCATCGTTTTAATAATAAAGCATTTCCATTCATAAATATCAAATTTACATAGGTCCCAAGTCATTGTATTTTATACAGGTTTTACAAAGTATTTGAATGGAAAATATTGTTTAAGTGCGGGCCATGAATTCTTGTTGTCTTCCCGAGAATTACCTTCAAGTACCTGAGACAAAACATGTTAAAAGAAAAGGTCAGCGAAAACGCCGAGTGAATTCATAGAGTTTAATAAAATCCATCAATATAACATTGGTATAAAATTATTACTGAAAATCATTTTGTACAAATCTTTGTAATAGGCCATAAAATAGCCAAAGTCGTTTTTATACAATCCTTGTCGAAAATCATAATATAGGCATTTGCCTTAAAAATCATTATACGAGCCAATGTCGTAAAAACCTCATACAATACGTCTTATGACGTTGTATAAAGTTAAATAAAAACCGTTATATGAATATGGTTATGAAAAACCAAAACACGAACATAATATCAATAGTATGACCCCGTATTGCTAGTCAGGCAATACATCGTAATTCGGTGCGTCTAGTAGTATTTCGTTAATTGGATTATTATAAGCCGCATGAAATTGTTACCTTACTAAACCAAACAACGGGTAGCTAACCCGATACTCAATTTGCCCATCTAAATTAGCGTGTCGTCACAAAGGTCACGCTATGGAAATCTTCTCATACATAAATTCGCTTACCAATCGATGTGGCACGACGGGGATCAACCGTCAAGGCGCGAACTGGGCTGATCGTCCCCAAATAGTACTATTATATGCACAAGCGTCTACCTAATCCTGGTAGTTTACAAATCATGCTAATGGGACTTTTAGTGACATAACCTAACTTTAATAATCCATTTTATTTCATCTATCGGGTCCTTTAATCAATCATCGGGTCATACAATCATTCGGGTCCAAATCAATAAACAAACAATCGGGACAAATGGTGTCCTATTTTATAAAAACTAACATGTTATCTCCCTCGCGGTTTTATAAAACATTTCATAAAAACATTTAAAAGAGTGCGAGGCTATGAACTCACGTTGATGTGGGAAAGCGGGTTATCGGCGATTCGGATGTACGGTACGTGTTTCAATCACGGAAACCTAGACAAATAATACTTGTCTTAGACTCATGTCCAATGACTTTATAAAAATATCAATTATGTATACATATGATGATTTTATATATATGATGATCAAGTGGGTTTACTTTTACTCATTTTAGTGTTTACGTATTGGTAACTTCTTACTAGTTTACTAGTTTTATCTATTTACGTGTTTTAGGTCCAATAAACTTATTATAAGTTCTTTAACTTGTATTACTCCATTTTATACTTGTATTATCAGTATTCACACTTTACATGTTGGGCCTAAATGGGTTAAGCCCAATAAATAAGTTTATAAGTGTTTTAGCCTATTTTGTTGTATTATTAGTCCAATAATGTTAACTTATCCCGTTAATGTCCGTATGCTATATAGTTCGGGTTTTATCGGTTTTTACTTGTTATATATGTTTATATATCAGTATGTGAGTTTTATAAAGTTTACATTAGACGGGTCCAACCATCTAAGTTTTATTTAACAAAAACGTTAATTTTACGGTAATAGTCGAAAAAGTCGTAAAAATCATGTTTAGAGTTTTATAACTTTATAAAACTTATCAAACTACCATTTTTATAAAATTTCCACTTATTTATCCTTATACATATTTATATAAATGTATTATATAAGTTAGTGGGTTTTAATTCACTTTTTATACTATTTTTAGTTGAGTGCTTATATAATACTATTATACTTTAATTTCCAAAATCTGATTTTTATTTTCATGTTCACCAAAACTGCCATATCTAGAGTTCTATATGGAGATAGAAGCTCAAATTTTTATGACATAAACTACATGATATGTGCTCCATTTAACTCTACTATAGCTACTGTTGAATCAGCTTCTAAGTATTTTCTAAAAATCGTCCAAAACAGTGAACTCAGATTGGTACTCTAAACTTGTTTTGATCATATCTCACTCATTATAATGATTCCATTGTATGGCCAACTCTCACATGTGTACAAGACCCATAGCTTACTGTAAACTGATTCTACTTCATCATTTTATCAGTCTAACATATGGTTAGTTACTGTTTTTATACAGCCTACCATTTAAACAAGATTTACCCATTTTACATGTAGTTTGTCCATCTTTTTAAGCATGTTTATCAACACCAAATCCCCACACAATATTTTTAATCATCATTCATCATCATATACATATACATAAGTAAAAGAAATACAAGATTACATAATAAAAAATAACAAGAGGATGAGGAGGACAATCTTTATACCACCAAGTTGATGTAGGTTGTGATTTGGACATGGATTTTGATGGAGAAACTTATGGATAACCAAGACCATCTTCAAGATCACCATTCTTCATGAACACTTTGTGGAAAATCAGCCCTATGACACCAAGGAAACTCCTTTGTAGATGTTATGATCACCTCCAATCAATAAGTCTTCAAAAGAACATCATCTTATGCAAGAATAACATAAGATTTGTGGTGAAATTTAGATCAAATGGGGGGTTTTGTTTGGGATGAGGGACGGCACAAGCAAGAGAGAAGGAGAGGATTATGTGTGGTTTGCATGTGTGAAATGAATCTAGTTGTTTAGTTAAGTGGTTTTGGTAGTGGAAGTAGCTTAAAAACTAAGCTAAGACTTGTGTTAGCTAAGTTGTTTACATCTTGACACATCAAGTGTTGAGGTGTTGTGTTGTAGCCGGTTTCGAGTGGGGGTGGGACAAGTGTCCCACTTGTCTCATCCCCATTTATTTACGGGTATTCCTCGATTCTAGTTTCCTCGATTTGCGTGCCCTCGGGTCGTTTTACGAAAAACGTTTTTATAAATTATGATCAACGGCACAAAACGAATCTAATAAAAATTGTCTCATCAAAAACGGAGTTCAAAAACGTAAATACGTAATCCTAAGGTTTCCGGTTTAGTCGTAAAGGACGTTAAAATAAAATCGTAAGTCCTAATCTCTTCTCGTAAATTTGTGAGTTTATGAACCAACACAAATTTAAAACTCCAAAATAATATTCACGGATAAATCTATTTTCTGAAATGTCGGACTGTCACCAAAGACGGTGTATGTAAACGTAAGCACGTAACGTAGAATCCTCCGGTTTAGACGTAGTCGATGCTACTTCAAGACGTAAATCCAATTTCTTCCCAAAAATAAGTGAGTTCATAATATAACATTTTAAAATAATGTTTTTAAATAATATCTGAGAATAAAATATTAACCATAAATTGACGGATTGTCACAGCATTTACCCCTAAACAGGATCTTTGTCCTCAAAGATCATCTTACCTTACTACTCGCTTCTTATAGAGTTAAAGCCATGTGGTTATTTCCTCCACATTCGGTCTTTTCTCATAAGTGTAATCCATTACAATACGCGAGTTTCATCAAACATAACTACGGGAATAAGATCAGGCTAAATGTTGACTTACTTCTCTATCCATGATGTTCACGGGTTTTTGATGAATGCAACTTTTCGCCGATCTAAACATTACTAAGAAACTACCAGATTCTCACTTGATAGACATTTTATCAAGTTCGATTTACGAAACATAATTCACGTAGCTCTTGAAGTCCTAGGGTAGATCCAGCTTATATGCCTTTCAAACCAATCTTTCACATCATCTCGATGGTCCCATACAACGGGGACTTGTATCCCATGATCTTTCAGATCATTAATTCATTTTCCATGGTTAAAATTTTTAGCATAACTTCGCTACCCATCTGGCACTTCAAGATCTACATTTCATACTCACATAACCTCCTGCCCACTACCGGCGGTCAATAATCAAATCCTAATTTCAACAATCATTTCAGGTCTCGCGGGTCGAGTATTTTGTAAGGTTAGGTTTGCCATCATAGGAAGCCTTAAACCTAAAAGACATATCCAACTCACAATGGGTGTATGTCGGGTTTCTTCATCTCAACTCTTGCTTACAGATGCTCTAATATATAAATCTTAACAAGATTCGATCTTAATCCTAATACGATAATTATCAATGATAATCCTTCCAAAGGAAAACGATTATGCGGTTTATTACCAAAGGTCAATCATTCAAATATAAAACAACACTTATAGTATTTTGTATCGTTACTTTACCTCGTCCCTTCGATTGGGGTGGTACATAGTACTCTCATCAAGGTTCGTTCTCAAGGACTTCTGAGCAAATCTCTAGAAATTCGATGCGAAGCGAGGATCTTGATAGAGATGATCGATACAGGCACACCATGTTTACATAACTCCTTTAAATACAAAAGAGTTAATTTCTTCATCAAGAATCTATCATTAACAGGAATGATATTAGCAGATTTGGTCAGTCTGTCGACGATGACCCAAATCGAATCAAATTCAGATGATGACCTTTGCAATAGCTAGACGTTTACTAATGTATGAGGCGATGTCTGCCTTCATAATTTGTCATTAGTACAACTTCTTCAGACAAAGATACATTAGATCAGAAATGACAGGAATAGAATACTTATACTTACAAGATTTCAACATAACTATATCTCACAATCCTCCATATTTAGACAATCACAAGTGGTCTTTAAAACATTGAACGCCATTGGCTTCTCAATTTTAGTGGTTCATATTTGCTGCGAACCCCTTTTTATGATCTATATTATCCTTTTTACAAACATTGTTTATTTTTATATCGTTCGGTAATTTATTTTGCACCTTCATTATTAAGGAACATGTCCTAATTGGTTCTTTATCTTTTCTACATATTGCGTCAGTATCTACATTCACTTTCTCCTGATGCAATATTTATAACATGACCGTATTAATTCAAAATTTCTCTCTTTATATATTCTATGTTTTAGTTTCTTCTCAACTATCATTTTTATCCGTTTTACTCAATCCGACGTCGAAAGCGTCGATAATTATTACAACTAATTAAATATTAAATATTCAATTTTTATGAAACGTAAGCGTTAAAAGTTTAAATTTCTTAGTTCGACCAATTATAATAAAATGTTCAAAACAAATTTGAATTTAGTTAACACGATTTTTGTTGATTTATCGAAAATAATTAATAAGATTCGTAAATGTTTGAAAAATCTTTGGTTATACTTTGGTCAAAAATTTCCTAGTTGAAAAGAAAAATTACTGTTTCAAATTTTAAGTCATGGTTTAAATGGTTTTACTCAATCCTTCTTAAGTTGTCTTAAGGTATGCAAAAACATTTACCCCTAAACAAGAGTTTAGTTAAATGTTTTGGGCATAAGGAAATACCCCTTAAAAATTTCTTTGATAAAACATTTGTCAAAACACATTTCCATTTTCTTTTTATTATAACCCTAAGCCTAAATGGCTCTAATCTTTGAAAAGTCAATATAGATTCCATTATCTATTAATCACGTAGTCAAATAATGTAAAGGTTTAAGTCTTTAATCACATGTTAAATATTTAAGGTACAGGTTTTTATTGTTCGGACAATTCAGGGCAATCTATAAATAATTATTAACTCATTCTTATTCTTATAAACAAATAAATGGTCCTTAATGATCACGAGCATAAATTTATCAAATTACAGCCTACACACGAGATTCACCAAATTTATAAATACTACATGTGCATTAGTCAATCCAAACGGCATCACGTGAAACTCATAACGTTCATTACAAGTACCGGATGTAGTGATTGGAATAGATAATCTTTTTCGCGGACGCAAAGTTGATGATAACCATGTCGTGAATCAAATCTTTAAAACATACGCTAGAACCTTGTAAATGATCGAACAAATCTTCCATTTCGAGTTATGGATTTCGTTTTTGATTGTCAATTTACTCAGTTCACAGTAATCTATAAATATAAGGAATGATAACACCATAGCTCTTCATGATGACGAGCTCGGTAGAATAAAATCTTTCTCCGACAACTCTCTCAGTTGTACGGTAATTCCTTAAATTCAGATGGTGCTGACGTACAGTGCACAAGCCACAAGTGCAGCACCAGAAATATAATCAATACCAATTTCAACTTGCCTTAATGGCAAAAGTCTAGGTAATTCATTAACAAATACTTACTAAAGTTTCAGATAGCGGAAACATCTTTTAATACATTCACTTTTAAGTTCTTTCTAGATTATAATATCTATGACTAATTCACAACCATTCATGGTATAATTTCAAGTCATCCATCAAGAATTATTTAGATAACTTTTGATAATCAACATCTTATCATTTAGGGGAATTCTATTCGAGTTCCCATCAATTAAGACAATGTCGTCATGTCATAATCAATCAATCCATTCTACTGGCACGATCAACTTTCCAGTTTTATTGCCGTCGATAAGATGTGAACTTCTCAAAATACTAATAATAACTCATAATCCTTCATAATTTCAGGTATATATGGAGACACAACTACTATTAAAAGAGTAAGGTCAACGCATAATCTATGCGAGAGAATTTCAAATCAGATACAGACGAAAACATTTAACGAATATGAATATATCCCATGTTTTCATAATTTGAGTACGCATTCGAAAGCTCCTCGGATCGTTACCCAGGTCATTCAAATGAAACCAAATCAAAATAAATGATAGGAACGTCGATACATCCAGTCGGGTATCAACACTCGGTAATCAGATACTTTTCCTAAGAATCTCACTACGGGAGAATTGGACAAGAAAGAATTGTCGATTGTCAAATAAGACAATTTCCACAGATGAGTAAATTCAACTCAGAAGAATAGATGCTATAGGCACATATGTAGGTGTCCCTAACACTATGTCCCTATTTTTCACTTCTTGCAGATCTCATAAATTTTAATCTTTCACAATCTTCAAAGAAAATTTAGTGTTTATTAATCAGTTTTATGGTGACTACTAATCAGCCTTGCATGATCCATTCCAAATTGTATGTAGGCGCGTAACTATATACAATTTCAAGATTAACGATGCAATACTCAGTTCGTCAAAAATTTATCATCATGTTTATAATAAAAACATTTTCATGCTTAATTCTTAAATAAGAATCAAAAATAAATTTACAAGGATTTTATTTGTTATGGAAAACAATTAGGTTTTCCAAGGTGTTTTATAAACAACTTCATTTCAATAACAATCACTTATAAATCTCACTTTGAATAATCCTTATAGTGATGTAAATTAAATTTTTCTCAAAGGATATTGTTTTATCTTATAAAAACAATGAGTGATCTGCAAAAGAGTGATGAAAAGTTGTTCGCCAAGAACTAACTACTATATATCAGGAAATGAGCTTAGCCAAATAATCATGAGGTTCATGACCTCGATGGCACTCAAAAAGATTAATCCACAATGTAACTCAATTCAAGATGAGTACTTGTTCAATGGTTGCATCACTAATGCGATCATTAGGATGAAGCAATAAAAGACAGATAACATCGATACATGTAGAATTTAGCAATCAAAGGTAGTCTTTTCATCAATCACAAACAAGTCAAAATTGTACCGTAACACATTACGTGTCACTATGTCATACAATTCTCAGAACTCATCCTACCAACTGATGTCTCAGTTAAGTTAGGGATTTTTAAAAGATACCACAATGAATACCAATCTACAAGAGTCATTAGGTGTTCCATATGTTCCAGAAGATCCGTCCGTCCCAATTCAGAAGAAGATTTCTTTAATTTATTTGTTGGACACTGGGCATCCTCATCAGTGGACAATGGCCTAGGAACAACCCTTAACACAAACTAACAATCATCTAAAACCTTATAATTCAATCACAGGTCTCAACAACTTCCTCTTAACAATCTCATATTCCATACAAGTTAAATTTTACTTCATTCAAGTTTCAATCAACTTACACTCAATGCGACATCCTACTTCACTCTCTAATACTTTCAACCTTATTCTTAGACCTTAAAAGGGCAATAAAAGCTCAATATGATCAATACTTAATTTCCAATCCTATAACTCCTTTATCAATAGTTATCAAATGAGTCACTAGCATGAGATGACTCACACATTCAATTAGATTTCTCGGAAAGGTACTAGTGGCATGAGGCTTTTGGGTACTGGTTCCAATGACAGCCTCAAGTGCAACATTCACCCTTTCGATTTCAATTTAAGAATTGGATGACAACGAATCAGATG
Organism: Glebionis coronaria; assembly: GCA_025667525.1. Classification (NCBI taxonomy): domain Eukaryota; kingdom Viridiplantae; phylum Streptophyta; class Magnoliopsida; order Asterales; family Asteraceae; genus Glebionis; species Glebionis coronaria. The sequence continues at coordinate 455,772,221 of CM046878.1, read as the reverse complement.
ACATCTTTCTAGGTGGTAACGTTTTGTAAAACTCCACTCTATAAGGAAAGATCGTTATGACATCGATATCAGATTTAATATCGCCAATTCTTTTTCAATATCACAATCAACTAATATTAACGTTTCTACGAATATCAACCATTTGTTGGGATCGTAAATATCCACAACTTGGTTTAGATCTAGGATAGCTATAATTCCTACGAGAATGTCTTCGATTAATTTACTAGGGGATTTAGGGTTCCTTGTGACAATGTATGTCATATAAATACCTCGTATAAATATCAAAATAATCATCAAACAATCATGTAATAAAATTACATCATATATATATATAATCCAAGTTATATATATATTAAAATAACACTTCTCAGTCTGGCCTTGTCGGTAACTCGGGAATTCTTCGGCACCGTTATAGTCAAAAGATTTTTAGACATTTTTAGAAAAATGTTTATAGTTAAAAGATTTTGAAATGTTTTATTCAAAACCTTGGTTTTAAAAATCTTTCGTTCTCTATAACGAGAGCTCTGGTACCAAACTGTAACACCCCCAAATTTATACAACTCAGTACAGCGGAAGACTAGTTGGTGTTACGGGATAGCACATTACTCACATCATAGACAACGCTTAAAAGTCGCGTCGTTTTAATAATAAAGCATTTCCATTCATAAATATCAAATTTACATAGGTCCCAAGTCATTGTATTTTATACAGGTTTTACAAAGTATTTGAATGGAAAATGTTGTTTAAGTGCGGGCCATGAATTCTTGTTGTCTTCCCGAGAATTACCTTCAAGTACCTGAGACAAAACATGTTAAAAGAAAAGGTCAGCGAAAACGCCGAGTGAATTCATAGAGTTTAATAAAATCCATCAATATAACATTGGTATAAAATTATTACTGAAAATCATTTTGTACAAATCTTTGTAATAGGCCATAAAATAGCCAAAGTCGTTTTTATACAATCCTTGTCGAATATCATAATATAGGCATTTGCCTTAAAAATCATTATACGAGCCAATGTCGTAAAAATATCATACAATACGTCTTATGACGTTGTATAAAGTTCAATAAAAACCGTTATATGAATATGGTTATGAAAAACCAAAACACGAACATAATATCAATAGTATGACCCCGTATTGCTAGTCAGGCAATACATCGTAATTCGGTGCGTCTAGTAGTATTTCGTTAATTGGATTATTATAAGCCGCATGACATTGTTACCTTACTAAACCAAACAACGGGTAGCTAACCCGATACTCAATTTGCCCATCTAAATTAGCGTGTCGTGACAAAGGTCACGCTATGGAAATCTTCTCATACATAAATTCGCTTACCAATCGATGTGGCACGACGGGAATCAACCGTCAAGGCGCGAACTGGGGTGATCGTCCCCAAATAGTACTATTATATGCACAAGCGTCTACCAAATCCCGGTAGTTCACAATTCATGCTAATGGGACTTTTAGTGACATAACCTAACTTTAATAATCCATTTTATTTCATCTATCGGGTCCTTTAATCATTCATCAGGTCATACAATCGGGTCATACAATCATTCGGGTCCAAATCAATAAACAAACAATCGGGACAAATGGTGTCCTATTTTATAAAAACTAACATGTTATCTCCCTCGCGGGTTTATAAAACATTTCATAAAAACATTTAAAAGAGTGTGAGGCTATGAACTCACGTTGATGTGGGAAAGCGGGCTATCGGCGATTCGGATGTACGGTACGTGCTTCAATCACGGAAACCTAGACAAATAATACTTGTCTTAGACTCATGTCCAATGACTTTATAAAAATATCAATTATGTATACATATGATGATTTTATATAAATGATGATCAAGTGGGTTTACTTTTACTCATTTTAGTGTTTACGTATTGGTAACTTCTTACTAGTTTACTAGTTTTATCTATTTACGTGTTTTAGGTCCAATAAACTTATTATAAGTTCTTTAACTTGTATTACTCCATTTTATACTTGTATTATCAGTATTCACACTTTACATGTTGGGCCTAAATGGGTTAAGCCCAATAAATAAGTTTATAAGTGTTTTAGCCCATTTTGTTGTATTATTAGTCCAATAATGTTAACTTATCCCGTTAATGTCCGTATGTTATATAGTTCGAGTTTTATCGGTTTTTACTTGTTATATATGTTTATATATCAGTATGTGAGTTTTATAAAGTTTACATTAGACGGGTCCAACCATCTAAGTTTTATTTAACAAAAACGTTAATTTTACGGTAATAGCCGAAAAAGTCGTAAAAATCATGTTTATAGTTTTATAACTTTATAAAACTTATCAAACTACCATTTTTATAAAATGTGTTGGAAATACGTTTTTACGTATTTAGAAAGGATCGGTCACTCCAAAGATATTGGGCTCGTGATCCAATATAGTCCATATAGCCCACATGTAGGGTGGGCTATATAAACCCCCTCCTAGCATGTTAGGAGGGGTGGTTCTTTCATTTTCATAACTTTTCATTTTTAATAAACATCACTTTCTCTCTCTACTTTCTTTTCTCTCCTTTCTCTCTCTACACCCTCATCTTCTTCCTCCTCCTTCTCCATTCCATTTCAATAGATCAATCTTAGATTACCAAATCCTAAGATATCGTAGACCTTCAATTGGTATCAAGAGCCATGGTTAAATCTTAGAATTTGCATATTTTTATCTTTTGATTTGGTGGTAAAAATCTTTTCTTTTTATAAAAATTTTCAATTTTATAAAGTTATCTATTTTCTTTCTATCAATTTTATCAATTTTATAAAGTTGTATCAATTTTATAAAGTTTTCAATTTTCTTTCTATCCATTTCAGTTTTATCAATTTTTATTTTTTATTATCAGTTTTATTTTTCCGTGTTTTATAATCAGTGTTTTTTATAATCAGTTTTTATCAAATTTTAAATTAATCAGTTTCTTTTTTTTTTATCTATCAATTTTATCAATTTCTAAATCATCTATTTTTATTAAAAAATTTTAAATAATCAAGAGTCTCAAATTGCAGATTTGTAACCACTGTTGTTCTTGGTTTATGTCCAACTTGGTCCAACTAGTCAAAAGTCTCCAATCTGTCCAAACATTCAATCTTCCAAATGAAAAGTTCCTTCAAAAATATTCCGCGTAGGATTTATTCCGCGTAGGATTTATTCCGCGTAGGATTTATTCCGCATAGGATTTATTCCGTATAGGATTTATTCCGTATAGGAGTTATTCCGTTTAGGAGTTATTCAAGCATAACGGGAAACAATACACAAGACTCGATCTAAGTTTACAACGCCTCGACACCCTGAGCCTCGACACATACAACCCCGACACACCCTCAACTCTCACGATCCAAACAAACCAAGACTCGGACTCTCGACTCACACTCATCAAGCACACGCGTCACAAACACCCCCTCAACCTCACACCCTCGAGCCAGCCTTTCTTTAAAACCAACAACTCTCGTCTAACAACCCTCGGACTCAACCTTTCTTCAAAACCAACAACTCTCGACTCATAGTTCTTTCTCGACACACCAATACTTGAATCAAACGAGCCTCGACATCACATCCCGACTAAACCCAGACTCTACCAACAAAACACTCTCCCTCACAAGACTCTCAACACAAATCGACTCACTCTTTTCTCTCGACACACACCCTCGTCAACAACAACAATCTTTTTTCTTAAACTCTCGTTCAGACTCGATACACGACAGAAAGACTCGACAGATGAGAGAAAGACTATGATTAGACGATAATTAATACCTACCCGAGACCTTTATAATAAAAGATCTTGAATCCATAAAACCCTTGTGTTCTTCACGATTTTGATCCAAAATTTATAATTGATTTGAGATGATTGATCAAAAGCTGTGAGATTGGTTTATAGATGAGTGATTGGTTTTGAGATTTGGTTTGAGATAGGTAGTTTTGGTGATGATATGGTTAAGATACGAAGGAGATTTGGTGGCTGTGTGATCATGTGATCTTTGGGAAACGGAGATTTCGAGTTTGAAGGTTTTTGAGATAAGTTTTTGAGAGAGAGAGTGTATTATTTTATGTGTGAGAGAAGAAGAGAGGGACGTAGGTTTCTAGGGTGATTGAGAGAGAGAGACTTGTTTGAGGAGAGAGAGATATAAGGGAACTGTGTGTTAAATTTATTTTTGGCAAAGTCAAAGAATGAGTAAATAAAGGGGCGGAGATTACTAAGCAATCTCTGTGGGTAAACAAGAAGACACGTATTAGTGGGAGACTAAGCCACGTTTTTGTTATAGTATTTTTACTAAGCAATCTCTTCATTTCCTTTTTTTGGGACACGTTTTTTGTTGGGGAGTCTTTATTATATTTCTTATTGATTAGAAACCGAAATCTATTTCTCATTTTTTTTAAAACGCGTCTTTAAACTTTAGTTACATTTATTTTTATTTTAAATTTTGGTTACATTTCTTTTTAAGTATATTTAAGTTAAGTCCAAATTTTTATTTTTTTTAGTTACATTTATTTTGTCTTTTTGTCACTTTTAAATTTTAGTTTAATAAATTTTTTGTTTATTAAGTTTTGGTACATCGTATTGAGGCGGGTATTCCGATAAGAGTTAACGTGGAAAAACATTTGCCGGGTTAAAAGTTATTGTGGCCGGTTTTAAAGTCAAAAGTGACGAGTCAAAGTGACGGGATTTATTTTTAGTGGCTACGGATTTTTGATCGGGTTTGTTTTATCAACGTTTGAGCCGACAACAATTATTGAGCCGATAAAAGATTTATATCATCCATCGAGGATTTTTAAGTGTTATTTACGGATCTTTCGTTTTTTCACGAAGTGTTAAATTCCGAAAACAACCACATCCACAATCATCCTTTTTATCGACATTCAATGGCTTCGTTGAGTTCGACATTTCAAGAGAAAGAATCGCATTCAATGCAAAACAAAGTCAGGAAAAGTGGCATCACTTCATTTCAAATGCTTCAGTCTCATCTTGTCACTCTTCCGAGGATTCAAGGAGGGAGCGAATTTGTGACCATCTTTGGACAAGATCGTCATATATTCATCGATTCAATATTCATCACTTTGACCCAACTCGCCGAGCAACTCAAATATGAAAACTTCAATCACTCTGCATCGGCACTTGCATATAAGACTCTTGTGACACAACTCACGCCTTTCCTCTAATACAATATCATCAAGTCTGAAAGTTCAGTGATTTGCCAATCTTTTCTTCGAGATACACATACCGAGCTTCGAGTTTTCCGTGATACAATATTGAAACTCATGACATCGGTCTCGTCTTCGATTTATCAAAGATCATAACTTTAGCAAGTGTATGATAATGGAGTGCAAGAATCAATGACGCAGATGCAAGAGGAGAATGGTCATACGGTTGACAACTTGGAGCCTAACGATGGCACGAGCACCGAATCAGGAGGACAACATGATGCCAGTGGCACGTCAGGGAATGTTCACGAGATTTCTCTTGATGACACCTTACCCATTTATGACGCAGAGCCTGCAAACATGGTACAATGTAATGTTGTTTATGATGTATATGCTGATGATATGCCGCATATTGAGAATTCTGAACCTAATTATGACAAACATGGGATGGAAACGAGTGATAGCAATACCACTTCTGATTCATCCGATGTAAGTCATAATGGGGGAGAGGTTGTTCAGAATGCTATAGTACATCATGATAATTGTATTATAACTGCTTCATTGACTGCTTCTGATTCCAAGATTAGAGAGCTCGAAACGATTGTAGCTCAACAATCAAAAGATCTTGAGGATGCCAAAATTGAATTTTCAAAGAAAACGAACAAATTTGAAACATATTTTGAAAAACTTGAAAAATCAAATGTTGTTCTTGAATGAAAATTGGATCAAAAAGTATTAGATTCTAAAGCTAAAAAGGATAATCTTTTGAAACAAATTCAACTGCTTGAATCTAAGTTGGCATCCCAAGATAACTTGCTCAAAGAGAATGAGACTATAAAGGCCCAAGTACAGGAAAAGGTTTTTGCTATAGCTGCGTTGAAAAACGAATTGAGGAAAACTAAAGGACCTAGTGTGGACACGAAGCTTGAAAAACCATCAATCTTGGGGAAACCGCCTACAAATCAGTTCGTCAGACAACCTACTGCATTTAGATCCGAGCGACCACAATCCTCGAGACCGCGGTTTGCCTCCCAAGTTGATTTGGTTCATCTTCCTAGACCAGTCACTCCAGCAACTAGGCCCAATGCGATCAAAACAGCTTTGGCAAGACCTAATCACATGATTGCCTCTAGTTTCCCTAAAAATACCAAGACCACGTCTAGAACTAGTTCAAATGACGTTGGCCATAAATCTGGTCTAAGGGAAGTTATGCAAAAGACACATGTAAGAGATAGCAATGTCAATCCTAGTCACATGCCTTCTAGACTACCCAACACTGCTAACCGTAGCATGTCATCTCCTAGGAGCATCGATGAATCATCTAGGAATTACTCGGACATTAAATATGCTACTTGTAAAACATGTAGAAAATGTGTCTTTAGAGCCAATCATGATTCCTGTATCAAAAAATTGCTTAATGAGGTGAACTCCCGTGCTAGACTTAAATCCCAGTGGGTAGCTAAAATCAAACCCATTGGTAAAATGTGGCGCCCCACTGGTAGAACTTTCACTCTTGTAGGAAACGAGTGCCCTTTAACTAGGATAGTCTCCGATTCTACTAAGACTACTAGGGAGGAAATTGATAAAGATGATACGTCACTTAAGCCTAAACTTAAGGTTTTCTATAAAAGGAAACGTTTGCCAGCTAAGATAAGTGAATCATCTACTCAGGTCGCCTCTGACACAAGTAAAGCCAATTCTGAACCCCCATGTGCTTCTATAATTGATATCGCTAACTCACGTCAAAGCATGCAAATTCCTAATGAGATTGCAGGTACCAAAGTTGATGTTCCAAAAGAACGAAGCGGTTCAATCGTTGTGTACCGTTCAACTAAGGACACTCTTAGAGTTTGGTTGTTGAAGAAGCAGATATCGGAGAAACAAATGTCTCAGGGGATTCATGGTTAAGCTTACCTCAAGGCTTATAGATAAATGACAGTCTATAACCCGCTCTTCAAAGGCAGGAAAGTTTATCGCCGATGATAAACTTATCCTAAAAACGAGAAATTCATTTTTCTCGGGCATGAGCTTATGTTAAAAACATTCCACGTTTTTAAGCTCATGCACAATGGTTTACAGTCAGATCACAGTCTGTAACCCGAACTTCAAAGAAAGGGAAGTTATCTACGCAATGATAACTTACCCTCAAAACGAGAAATTAAATTTTCTCGGACACGAGCTTATGTTAAAACCATTCAAAGGTTTTAAGCTCGTGTAAAAGGACTTATAGTCATATCACAAACTGTAACTCGCTCATCAAAGAAAGGAAAGTTTATCGCCGATGATAAACTTATCCTAAAAACGAGAAATTCATTTTTCTCGGGCATGAGCTTATATCAAAAACATTCCAAGGTTTTAAGCTCATGCATTATGGCTTATGGACAAATTACAGTCGGTGACCTGTTCTTTAAAGAAAGGAAAGTTTATCGCCGATGATAAACTTATCCTAACAACGAGAAATTCATTTTTCTCGGGCATGAGCTTATATAAAAAACATTCCAAGTTTTTAAGCTCATGCATAATGGTTTACAGTCAGATCACAGTCTGTAACCCGAACTTCAAAGAAAGGAAAGTTATCTACGCGACGATAACTTACCCTCAAAACGAGAAATTAAATTTTCTCGGACACGAGCTTATGTTAAAACCATTAAAAGGTTTTAAGCTCGTGTAAAAGGCTTATAGATAAATGACAGTCTATAACCCGCTCTTCAAAGGCAGGAAAGTTTATCGCCGATGATAAACTTATCCTTACAACGAGAAATTAAGTTTTCTCGGGCATGAGCTAATATTAAAAACATTCGAAGTTTTTAAGCTCATGCATAATGGTTCATTGTTAAATGTCAGACAATGACCCTGACTTCAAATAAAGGAAAAATTATCTTTTATGATAACTTATCCTCTTAACGAGAAATTCACCTTTCTCGGTCATGAGCTTGTCTTAAAACATTCGAAGTTTTAAGCTCAGAAAGGAAAGTGTATCTTTTAAATAAAAGAACTTTTCCTCATAACGAGAAATTAACCTTTCTCGATCATGAGCTTTCCGTTAAAACAGTCAAAGTTTTCAAGCTCATGAAAACGACTTCTAAGTAAATGTCAGCTTAGGACTCGTCCTTCAGATAAAAGGAAAGTTTATCGCCGATGATAACTTATCCTTACAACAAGAAGTTTACAACTTCTCGGACTTGAGCTTTCCCAAGATATTCCAAATCTTAAGCTCAAGTAATTGGTTTTCAAAACTTTGAACACAATTTTTCAAGAATTTCTCAAAAGGTTTTTCTAAATCTTTCAAAATTGTGTGTTCAAAAACGTTTTGATAAAACGAGCATGTCTTCTGGAATCGATAATATTTACGAACCTAGAAATGTCATTCAATAATGACACGGGGTTGTAAATAAAGTTCGAGCAGAAGTTTAAAAGATTTAAAACATGCTCCATATGGTTTGCTATTATTTCCAATAGTAACCCGCTTTTCACATTGAAGTCAAGCATTTCACCGGAAAGCTTTGACTCTAAAATCCGAAGTTATCAACTCCACAATCCGAAGTTCGTTGCAATTGATATCTACATACTCGACGATGCGACTACTCAAACGGCGACTACAGCTCTTTCAATAGAACACGGGTCAACAATTGAGGGGGAGCAATTGTCCAGCACTCAGAATCCTTGATGCCGAAAGTGCCAAGTTCACATATTGGTGTCAAGACAACGATATCTATCACACACATGGAGTCAAGAGATAACTTCAGACATGATGAGGCGACCAACATTCGTGAACAAGAACCATGTGCTTCTTTCATATGATGTTCTCCATCATTCAGGTCCAACCTCATAAATCGCTAATCTTGTGAATTCATTATCATATATGATCTTTGCACGTGATAAATACCTTACACATGTGTTTAAAAGGTATTTAATTTACGTTTTAGCACACCCTCATTAATTTGAGGGGGAGCTTGTGTAATTCATGAAGATAATTGGATTTGCATTTTTCTTCCCAAATTCTCTTAAAATACTATTAAATCAATTGATATTAAAAACATCGATTGGGTTAATATTTTGACTTAATGGTTTGACTTAATGTGCTGGCTCATCCCGACATGTGCGAAATGTTTTCGAATATTGTGGCATATGTTAAGGGGGAGCAAAATGGATTTGGATATAAAAATGGATTTCATACTTACCCGCAACCCATTTATTTCACGACGATGAAGATTGTGGTGACATAAAGATGGTAGGATAGGTTGAAGTCCAATGATTCCTCTAGAACCGGAGGAATCTTCCCAAGGACATTCCATAGCTAGAAATAGTAGTCCTTAGGAAAGATGGAGAAAGATTGTGAGCGTAGCTGAATGCCGACCAAGTACTTAAGTTAGCATTGGAACAATCACAACAAGGTGCTAGTGATGACGTATTGGTAAGCATTGAAGGGGTTGAAGAATGAAAAAGAATTGTAAAGATAAAGGGTGTAAAGAAAGAAGCCCTCCTTACAAACTTAGGCAGAAACCGGGTCAATTCATATGCTATTGAGATCATTTTTAATGATTCTCGATATTGAAGATAGACATCATGGACCCAGTGATGCAAGGCACAACCCATCCCAGCTAACTCAGATATCTCTCAAAAGATATTTGTTTTAATCACACGGAGAAAACACATTATCTATTGATTTATTCACTCCGGATAAATTTGTATTGAAAAGGTGGCACTCCTCTCCAGCCTCCGATCACTAAAATCCAAAATGCACGATCGAGTCTAGAGCCATTTGAGATCATAAAATATCTCATTAGGACACATTTTCATTATTCCTTGCTTGTTCACACAATGTGAAAAGTAAGAAAGATATTAAGAGTCCTACGCAAAATCTTCATGATCTTGCCTGAACATCCGAGTAATACGAAAGTATTTACAATGAAGATGGAAATCCTTCTTGAGCGAACGTCAAAAAGCTCATGGTAGGTGCTTGTGCGATTCTTTATGAATCAAACTTGTGATAACTGGAAAGCAACAGCGGTTTAAACTCTTAAATGAATTTAAACACGTTCCAGGCCTCTACGCAATATCTTAGTGATCTTGCCAGAACATTCAGAGTAATACTATTAAGTATTTACAGTGACGAATGGAAATCCTTCTAGTGTTAACATCAAACAGCACTTGGTAGGTAACTTGCAAGATTCTATATGAATCAAGCTCGTGACAACTGGAAAGCAACGATGGTGCGGTTCTTAATTGAACTTCACTTGTTCCAGGAACATGAATTGACGGCTTCAAATCATGCGGATAATATTATCCAAATGATTCACTCTTTACGTTCGCAGTCAGCTTTGGACAGTCGAGTAAAGAGAACGGGTTTACCCGCAAAATCTTGTCAAGGAGGTTCTTTATTGAAACTACCTGCCACAAGTACGATATTTAATATCGTCCAACGGTCTTCATCGACCAAAGGTAAAATGCTACCGAATTAGAATGAAATGTTCAAGGCCATTTCATCTGTGTATATGGTTTGCTGCTAACTGTCTTATGCAGCGTAACAAGAAGGTGGCATTGCGGTGTATAATCCAGAAGAAGTCATCACCACATGCTTGTACTACATACACTTAGTACTTCAACAAATTCAAGAAAGTCTGAAGGTCAAGTCTTCCGCTGTATCAAACTCTGAAGCTTTCAAGAATTTAAAGGTATAAGTATGTGGAACATGAAGTCACGAAGAGGCGAATGTCACAAGTGACGAATGCACAAGGTCAAGGCAAGAAAACATGCTCAAGACTTAAGTCAAAGATCACATCAAGCATATTCACAAGAACAAGGTCGAAGACTCAAGCATAGTATGCTAGGTTTAAGATTTTGTAAAATGGTGTGACCTCCCTTAGGGGAGATTGTTGGAAATACGTTTTTCCAAAGAAAGTCTCGGTCACATCATTATTAGTATAGATCACGAGCTATAGACTATTTAGGACATTGTAACTTGGATTGACCTCCCTTAGGGGGAGATTGTTGGAAATACGTTTTTACGTATTTAGAAAGGATCGGTCACTCCAAAGATATTGGGCTCGTGATCCAATATAGTCCATATAGCCCACATGTAGGGTGGGCTATATAAACCCCCTCCTAGCATGTTAGGAGGGGTGGTTCTTTCATTTTCATAACTTTTCATTTTTAATAAACATCACTTTCTCTCTCTACTTTCTTTTCTCTCCTTTCTCTCTCTACACCCTCATCTTCTTCCTCCTCCTTCTCCATTCCATTTCAATAGATCAATCTTAGATTACCAAATCCTAAGATATCGTAGACCTTCAAAATGTCCACTTATTTATCCTTATATATATTTATATAAATGTATTATATAAGTTAGTGGGTTTTAATTCACTTTTTATACTATTTTTAGTTGAGTGCTTATATAATACTATTATACTTTAATTTCCAAAATCTGATTTTTATTTTCATGTTCACCAAAACTTCCATATCTAGAGTTCTATATGGAGATAGAAGCTCAAATATTTATGACATAAACTACATGATATGTGCTCCATTTAACTCTTCTATAGCTACTGTTGAATAAGCTTCTAAGTATTTTCTAAAAATCGTCCAAAACAGTGAACTCAGATTGGTACTCTAAACTTGTTTTGATCATATCTCACTCATTATAATGATTCCATTGCATGGTCAACTCTCACATGTGTACAAGACCCATAGCTTACTGTAAGTTGATTCTACGTCATCATTTTATCAGTCTAACATGTGGTTAGTTACTGTTTTTATACAGCCTACCATTTAAACAAGATTTACCCATTTTACATGTAGTTTGTCCATCTTTTTAAGCATGTTTATCAACACCAAATCCCCACACAATATTTTTAATCATCATTCATCATCATATACATATACATAAGTAAAAGAAATACAAGATTACATAATCAAAAATAACAAGAGGATGAGGAGGACAATCTTTATACCACCAAGTTGATGTAGGTTGTGATTTGGACATGGATTTTGATGGAGAAACTTGTGGATAACCAAGACCATCTTCAAGACCACCATTCTTCATGAACACTTTGCGGAAAATCAGCCCTAAGACACCAAGGAAACTCCTTTGTAGATGTTATGATCACCTCCAATCAATAAGTCTTCAAAAGAACATCATCTTATGCAAGAATAACATAAGATTTGTGGTGAAATTTAGATCAAATGGGGGTTTTGTTTGGGATGAGGGACGGCACAAACAAGAGACAAGGAGAGGATTATGTGTGGTTTGCATGTGTGAAATGAAGCTAGTTGTTTAGTTAAGTGGTTTTGGTAGTGGAAGTAGCTTAAAAACTAAGCTAAGACATGTGTTAGCTAAGTTGTTTACATCTTGACACATCAAGTGTTGAGGTGTTGTGTTGTAGCCGGTTTTGAGTGGGGGTGGGACAAGTGTCCCACTTGTCTCGTCCCCATTTATTTACGGGTACTCCTCGATTCTATTTTCCTCGATTTACGTGCCCTCGGGTCGTTTTACGAAAAACGTTTTTATAAATTATGAATCAACGGCACAAAACGAATCTAATAAAAATTGTGTCATCAAAAACGGAGTTCGAAAACGTAAATACGTAATCCTAAGGTTCCCGGTTTAGTCGTAAAGGACGTTAAAATAAAATCATAAGTCCTAATCTCTTCTCGTAAATTTGTGAGTTTATGAACCAACACAAATTTAAAACTCCAAAATAATATTCACGGATAAATCTATTTTCTGAAATGTCGGACTGTCACCAAAGACGGTGTATGTAAACGTAAGCACGTAACGTAGAATCCTCCGGTTTAGACGTAGTCGATGCTATCAAGACGTAAATCAAAATTTCTTCCCAAAAATAAGTGAGTTCATAATATAACATTTTAAAATAATGTTTTTAAATAATATCTGAGAATAAAATATTAACCATAAATTGACGGATTGTCACAACTGGAAACCCATTAGTGTAGTCAAAACATTTCTTGAGGCATGTCTACACGAGCTAGCTTCTGACGGGAGAGAATGTCACACCCCAAAATTCGGCGCAGCGGAAGACTAGTGCCCGCGCAATGCGGCGGTAAATACTTGATTACGGTTTTAAAGTGAAAAAATATATGTTGTTCTTAATATTTATACTTATGGTTTGGTTAAATTAAACGTTCAGTTTTATTTTCCGAAAATACAATCGTCGTTCTTATGAATAGTTTTTTAAGTGTGCATTTGGTCCTTTGCAAAAGTTAACTTCGGTGTTGTTTATTTTTTATTTAATAAGCCTTATATTAACAAATACATATCCAGCCATGTTGAGCGTTATGTTTTTTTACATCCTAAATCTTTAGTGGGTTTGAGATAGAAGACATAAAGAAGTCTCTCATCAACTAGACAAAACAAAAGCAATAATGTCACGTCATTGTGACAAATATACCCCTTAGTTTTTTCCACCAAAATTTTCCCCCATGCGAGATCTTCCCTTCATTGACAGTATATACGCACTTATTTTCCCCCATTCTAGATTTTCCCACCATTTTACAGTACTTGATGATTACCCACGCATAGCGGTGAAATTACTTATCGATAATAATTAACGCTATTCTGATTGACTCAATGGTTTCACTTGTGACTCTTAAATTATCTAGCGACTGATAGTTAATGATATGCTAATTGACTCGGTGGTCAAAACGATAACCCGATGACTCAGCCAGGTTAAACCAATGGCCGAACCGATGCTCGATTACTCAACCGGGTTGACCCGGTGGTAGAATCCGTAACCCGATGACTTGGCTATGTTAAACCACTTGTCGATATAGTGCTCGGTAACTCAACCGGGTTGACCCGATGGTAGAATCCGTAACCCGATGATTCGACCAGATTGATTAGGTGTCGCATCTGTGATTTGATCACTCAATCGGATTAATTCGATGGTTTAGTGTATTAATTGTGAGAAAACACAGTGTTTTGAGTTTAGAATTTCGTCGAGCTAAACCATAGGATGTGTATATCAAAGTGGCCGAGTGATTGAATGAATTACTAAAAAGAAGTATTTTTAACAAACAAAAACAGGATATGATATGTTGAGTTGGGCGAATATATTTGTCGTAAATTTAGAATTTTCTGTAGGTAAGATGGTAGTGCTATTACAATCCATGAACAAATATCTAAAACCTTACCAGGTTCATTGTCCATAATGATATAGTCCATTGTTTTTTTTGTGTGCAGATATAGTCCATTGTATACACATGAACAATCCACTAAATATTTCACACAATCCAAATTTGGTGCAAAGCATTTACATGAACAATTATGTGTGCCTATCGACATCCTACGGATTTGAGAATGAAAAAATAATTTACACATCAAAATGAATATTATAAAATACAAACATTATTTTAATAAGTATAAACATTATTTTAATGATTATAAAATTTACAAACTACGAGTATATACATAAAAGACAAACTTTTCTATAACAAACACTATACTTCATAACAAAATATTAATAAAAGTTTATAACAATTGTTATTACAAAATTTACATAAGCTTATGCAAAAATACCAACAAATAGATACGTGTAACCAAACATTTTCCGAGGAAAGTAGAAGTTTATGGCGGTAGAAGTGGACATGCCAGCAGATTCCGGCGGATATATGCAGTTTTCGGCACGGGTATGTATTTTTTGGCGGTGGTTATGCATGTTTTCTTCTGGCAAGATCTAATAAAATTAATTAGGTATACGAAAACATATAAATTATAAATAACACATATCTATAAAGAAAAACATTAAAATCTAAAACGTAACAAAAAATAAAAAGACAAACCTTGGATCTAGCGGTAGCTAAGATAATTACGGCGACATATACACGTATCCAGCAAGATCTACCAAAATAAAACATAAAGGAATAAAAAAACATTCAAAATTAAAAAGTAAACAAACCTTAAAGATTTGGCTAGAACGGCAAAACAAATATGATGGTTGGTTACTGCGGTGGCAGGATTGGCAAGAAAGAAGGGCTATGTGTGTTTTTTATAATAAAGATGAGTATAATAGGTTATGATGACCTGGTGTGTATTTCTAGGTTTATACATTGTTGATCCTAAACTTTGATCGATTCAGCTTGTGTAAACGATATTAAATCAAGCAAAACACGTAGAGAAACTTTGTTGTGTATAAAACAATTTAAGTATTATGCGGAATTAATACTCAAACAAGAACACACAAACAGTATAAACCAAACTTTCACTTTGATTGATAAATCAAACTTGCGTACTATGAAAGTGTAAAACATATATCAAACTAAAACCTAAAGGCCTCCTTTTATAGATTAAGGAGCCTTGTACAAGAGTCTACGTATCAGCTATTTTAGGTAAAGATAAACATGAGAAATACATTGTCGATCATATCTTTACTAGAAACATACAAGAAACATAATACGTGTAGACTAAGTCTTCTATCTGTGCTTGACTTCTTCTTATCAACGCTTGACTTCTTCTTGTGAACGCCTGTCCTGTCAACGCATGATTTCTTCTTAACAACGTCCAGATTGCTCTTGTCAGCGTCCAAGTGTATTGGCTACATTTTATTCCCAACAATCCTCCCCTAAACTTGATATCTACTCTAATAATCAAGTTTTTGAATAAAAACTAAGAACTAGGAGGATTCTTACAAATCTTATCAAATTGGAAATAAACAAATCTAATCAAATCTTTGGCCACGTCACTTGAGTAGTCTATCTCTAGCTGTGTTGTCATCATTTTCTTCAAAACTTCTTTGGACATGGGTGATATGAGTGTATTTACTCATATCATTTGTATCTTATAACAATGAAATAATGCTATTAATATATCAAAAATCCCTTGTATATGCTTGTTTCTTGTTTGAATGTGTGTAGGTACCTTGATGTAGAGTTTTTGCTACCCTTTAGGAAAAAGAATAGGCAAAATAGTGGTAAGCGTTAAGTGTCGGTTTAGGAAAACCAAGCACTAATGACCAAATAAGTTCAAGTTCGTTTCCCAAGGAGGCTTGGTGTGTGTGTAATGAATTGATTATCTTTGTGATTATATTTTTGAGAAAGAAAAATAGAAATGAGATTAGAAGAGAATGACGGTTATGAAGACGGATTAAACTAAGTCGAAAAAGGTGTACACGTAAAGTCGTAAAAAGTGCTAAAATTAAAATGTTAACCTAAAAATTCCTAAAAATTACCAAAAATCCACAATAATATTCTAAGAGTTTACAAAAAATCCAAACTTGCTAAAACCTTTTAATTAATTAGATAATGACTTTTTAATGCTAATTAAAGCCCTAAAAATCAAAATTAATTATTAAAAAGCCCTAAACAAGATTTAAAAGTTTGTAAACCTCAAAAATACTCTAATTAAGCTAAAAAGTATTTTTCAAAATTTTAAAACCAATTAAAACTATTTTTAAACAATTAAAAACTACTAAAATCAATTAAAACTTAAATTAATTCTAGAAAATAATTAAAAGACCCTAAAAATATTTGGAAAGTTGCAAAAATCCTAATTAAGTGTTTAGAACCTAGGAAAAATATAAAAACTTAGAAAATCAGACTTTTAATTTTTAATAATAAAATAATATTAGAATAATATTAAAAATCCAAAAATTATAAAAAGAATTCTAAAAACTTGCAAACTAGCTTAATTTAACCTAAATAACTCAGAAATGAAAGTAAAATTACCTAAATACCCCTATTGGGCTTAGAAAATGGGCTAAACCCAAAACAGTAGCTTATTGGGCTAAATTTGGGCCCAATAATAAAAAGTGTTCAAAATAAGCCCAAAAAGCACAGGTTGACTCAAAATTTGATTTTAAACAACTTTTTCCAAAGGCCCAAAAGCTGAAAATGTGAAATAAGCTAACTTATAACAAGCAGCTTATTCTTAATGGGCTTTTTGGCCCATTAAGCTATAAGCCAATGCCATAAGCTAAAATTTGACACACAAGCTTCTTTTGACCTAAATAAGACTTCTGCAAAAAGAAATTTGAAATAAGCCCAAGGAATAAGCCTGAAAATGCAATAAGCAATCTACAGAAAACGACAAAATAGTCGTTTTTGAGTTATAGGCCACCCCAAGTGCTGATTCAAGTTCCAAAAGCTTTGAAATGACTTAATTAAGCAAAATCAACAAAGAATTTTCAAATAAGCTGACTCAATAATCTGGAAAAAGCAAATAAGCACTTATGTAAAAGTCAAATAAGTTGGGTTTCTAGTAAAAAGTCAAAGTCAAAGTCCAATAAGCTCCAGTCTACTTAAATGGGTCAAATAATGAAGACCTATCACAAAAAATAAGTTGTTGCAAGTCTGGATAAGCTAGAATAGCTTATTGATAAGCTGAGTTCAAAATTACACTAGCAGGGGCTAGTTTTGGGTGTTGAGCAGTGGGAACTTTTCCCACTGCTTGACTTGTTTGACTTTTTGTCTTTAGTGACTTTTTTGGAGATTCAGATTACACAAAGGCACCCAAATGATCTTTGGATCAAAAGGAGTCAATAAAAATCAAAATAACACAATCACAAACACCCAATTGATACAGTTTAATCAATCAATCACCAGATATGATACAGACATGAACACTTAAGCAGTTGAGCACAAATAAGCAGTTTTAGCAATAATCAGCCAGCCAAATTCGACCAAATGCATACACAAGCTATTATAAACTCCAATAAGCAAGTCTAAACAGGTTTCATGCAATGGTTCAAAGAATTAAGCAAGATTCAAGCCAATGAAAGTTATTGATGAACACTAACACATGCAGTTTTCTACTTTTTCTGATGTATTTGACACTTAAGCCAGATTCAACACCTCAAATCTTTCAAACAGGTTATAATGACTTTGTTTAAACCACTTTTAGCCCTAAGCATGCATACACACTAAGTGTTCCCAAAATCCTAGGTCAAAACAGGCAATAACAAAGGTCCTATAGCAGATTGTTTGATTCAAGGGTTCAAACCCAAAAACTTGCAGTAAAACACTCTCAACCAAGCATATATCAGATACCAAGCATAAACAACACAATTCAATAACACAATATCAAGTTACAAGCACAAACAGATAGACCCAAACACCCCTTTATCTTTTCCAAATCAAATTTTTCAAAGTAAAAGTGAGATTCAAGACTACCCAAGCATCAATTAACACTATAACAAGTAAGATAAACAGATTCAAGCAAGAACAAGCCACAAAATTCACAAGAACAGATTCAACACTCAAATATCACAAAAATCCAAAATATTATCAGATTTTGGGATTAAGGGTGTGTACCTCATGGATGTACATCCACACCCACGAATTTTGAGCTTATGTGCTAGCAAGAACAAGCACAAGCTTCCACAACAAAGCCTGCTAAGATTGAACAAGGTTAAGGCACAAGTGTATAAAAACAGAAACTTCAAAAATCTTGATTGATGCAACCTTGTTACCCCACACTTGATTATCCTCAAGTTATAAGCCTCACAACACCTTAACTAACTCAGTTAGGATGCTATGATCAGCCCTATAACCCAAAAATTCCAAGGTTGGAACAAGTACTTAGCAAAATATCAAGAATGAGGAAAATTGCAAACTTTTGCAACCTCCTCTTTTGAAAACAGGTTTTAAACTTCAAATTCAGTAAGCAATAAACATAAACAAGCAATAAATAGATGGCACTTGGTCTTTCTTCAAAACACTTAACTCAAATTCATTAAACTGAAAAGGGATTTACAAGTGCTTGAACAAAGGAAAAACCAAAAGCAAACGTCTATGTGAGACCTAAGGGCTTTATATATAGCCTTACAATGTATCTAGAAAGCTGATAAATGAGTAAAACCCTAGTCTTGAACTTCCAAAATTGCCCTTGTGGAGTTTGAATGTCTTGGAGAATCATGTGTCTGATTCTTGTTGTGTAGTGATAGCTGGCATTAAAAAGGTGATCCAAAGGCTTGTAACAAGCTTAGAATGTAAGCTGAATTCTCCAACGTTGGATTGTTGCCATCTTTTTGGCAATATGCATGAGTGTGGAGCAGGGGAGTCACAAGGAGACAAATGGGGTGATGAGGTGTCCAAGTTTAAGGTTGGGATGTGATTAGCAGACCCTTAATCTTAATTCTGGAGGTGATGGATGCTTAATTTTTGGTTAATCAATAATCCCCAATTTGTATGAAGAACACCAAGAACAGGTTTTTAATCCGTTAGTATTTTTAAATAAGTGTTTAGCGCCCTTAATTAAATATTTAATTAAGGGTTTGTTAATTCAGTTGTGGGTGGATAGCTGAGGTGGACAAAGGGTGGAAGGGGATTGGTGGGTTTTGGTGAGTGGGGCACGTGTCACCCCCTCACTGGCCTAGGTAAGAATCCTGTCTTGGTAGCTTTGGTCCTTTACCTCTTTTCTTCTTGCCTTTTCACTTGAAAACTCTATCAACGCCCAAACTTAGTTATAACAACTTTTGCACTTTTGCACTTTTGGCCCAAAAACTTTTACAAAGTGAATTCAGGGGTATTTCTTGCCATATTTGAATTCTTCAAGGGCTGATTTGGCATTTTGATGATGGATAATGGTCTTGACTTTTATAATGAGCATTTTGGAGGACTGAAATTGCCAAGTCATGTTTGATGAGGGACCATTTTTGCCAAATGTTGAAAGTTGAGGGTCCTTTTTGTAATTTTGGAATTTTCAAAGGACCAAACTTGTAATTTCTTGTACTTTGAAGGACTTCATGATGTGTTTGACTTTGTGGATGATATTGGTTGATAATTTAGCTTTGTTTAGGGGCTAAACTTGCCAATTCTTCAAAGTGGAGGGCCCTTTTTGTAATTTTTACAAACTTTAGGGACCAAACTTGTAATTATGAAGATACAAGGGTATAAAGTGTCAATTCTTCCATATTGGAGGACCCTTCTTCATAATTCTTCAAATCTTCAAGGGTAGATCTTGGGAAAGTCTTCATTAGGGCTTGGTTCATTGTGCGGCTTCGTTTCTCGTGTTCGTTTTTGAATGATTCTTGTGATCTTTTGTCATTTTCTCAATATCCGTACCTAAAATACACAAGTAACAAACACAAGCATATATATGGGTATTTTGATGATATTTAATGCATTTTAAGCCCTATTTGGAAGATGAGACTATGTATAAAAGCAGTCTCATCACTCCCCCATACTAAACCATTGTCGTGCCCTCACGCAATGCTAGAATAAAGTATCGTAGCATCTCCAAAATTCATTTTTATGCACTTTATTGAACGATAAACTAGCTACACTACTACTATTGCTACTACTACTTGCGTTTTAGACATAATGTATGATTTTCATCGCAAAATGAGACGTTTAGGTTCATAGAATAAGAACACGTGAATGCTTCGTTAGAAATAATTTCATCGTCCTTGATTTTCACCCCAATTCCATGCCAAGCGTGCAACGAGATCATTGTCATTATAAGTTAGTAATGCTAACACTACTCATATGCCCTAATCACGTACTTATCCTCCCATTATTCCTAAGTTGTATCTCTTATATTTTATTTTGTCTTGAATGTTTCACGAGGATACATTGTTTGACTTATGCGATAATAGAGATTTAGGTCTAAAATAGAGTCCTAACGGTGTAACTAAGACCATCAAATCAATAACCCCTCCTAATAGACAACGATGTCAAAAAATTAAGTTGACAAGAAGAATCGATAAACACGGTTTTATAACGGTTTTGAACATGAGACTTATTACCAAGACTTTTATACGCCCCCTAACGGAAGGGCCTTATTATCTTTGGTTTACCTCCATCTTTTATTCAACTTCGCCATGAAGCCTTTATTATGACTTCGGTCTTGCCTTGCCTTTTATTATCCACCTCATCGGTAGTTTTATTAGCCAAAGACGTATATCCTCACGCTAAGGGAAAATTTTGGATCTTTAAAGCTTCGAAGATTAAGGCTTAATTCACTTTCAATTTTGCATAGATTTTTCGGCCTTGTGGGGCTTCAAATTGTTTGCTTGATTTTGGTGAGCACTTGAAATCTTATTATTGGGTGAAGCTTTCGATTATTAGGGTGCCAATACTTCAAAATCGTGACGCTGGCGATACCTTAATGTCTTCCTAATTTAATTACACGGAAGCTACTGGAAAAGACTAGAAACCCAACAATCCTAACTAAACCGCTAAGTCAATATTTATTAAGCAAAAAATATTTACATGCGAAGGGAGAATAAGCAAACAACGAGAACACATAAGTTTTTGAAAGAATACGAGTACTCTACGTTTAGCATAGTAACTTATAATTAACCCTATCATTTCTCGTCCTCATTTAAGAGACTTAGCCTAATGTGTAGTTAAGGAATCAAAGCTAAGTGCTCAATACGCACGGTCGAGTCAAAAATTACTCTTATTCTCGCCATCGGAAAACCTACATTCGTGTCTTCAAACACTTATAAAACATGAGAAAAATTTTAAACTTTGGCCATTTTTAGCCTTATTTTGCAACAAAAAACGATAAACAAAAAGATAAACTTTGGAAAGCGTGAAGGTTTGGCAAGGCAAGTATCTATTCACCCCCCATACTAAAGTTAAACATTGTCCTCAATGTTTCGAGTCTAGGGGTGCAAAACACCCCCATACTAGAGACGTAGTCGAATGCCTAATCTAGCATGGAAAGGGTGTAACCAATAATTTAATAGCCGTTTATGAAGTGTGCTAAAAACCTAAGGTTAGAACATCAAATGGATATATCATGGATATTGAGAAAGTCTTCAAAGCAAACGATCGAGTGCTCCCATAAAACGAACACGAGAGGCTCCAATCGTGAAGATAATGATCATCTAAAATCCACAATTCACAAACAACCACGGAACAAAGGTTGGAAGGGCACAAATCCCCACACGTTAACTACATTAGAAAGCGATAATATGTACATGGGATAAGCATGGGACTCCCCCACGAGGCTCCTCGTTATTGATTACCGAGTCATGAGCTCGACTCGATCCCCTCAATACTAATTATCATTGGGGAAGGTGACTTGGTCGAGGTAGTTCAAGGATGGAACTTCCCCGCCAAAGTAGTGCTTCAACCTATGTCCATTCACCTTGAAGTTAGGACCATCATCTTGAGCTAGCTCGATGGTCCCATACGGAAACACTTGAGTCACGGTGAATGGACCGGACCAACGGGATTTCAACTTACCGGAAAAGATTTTTAATCTTGAATTAAAAAGCAAAAATCCCCAATGTTAAAACCCGGTTTTTAATTTTAGAATCATGCAACTTTTTAGTTTTTTCTTTATAAATCAATGAATTTTCATAAGCAATGTCCCTCAATTCATCCAATTCATTTAATTGCATTTTCCGGTGTTTTCCCGCGGTCTCCATATCATCATTACAATGCTTTAGGGCCCAATAAGCCTTGTGTTCTAACTCGATAGGCAAATGACAATTCTTTCCATACACAAGCTTATAGGGAGTGCACCCAATGGGCGTCTTATAAGCGGTCCTAAAGGCCCATAAAGCATCTTCCAACTTATCCGACCACAATTGTCGATTTTCCCCAACTGATCTTTCCAAGATCCTCTTCAACGCTCGGTTTGAAACCTCGACTTGCCCACTCGTTTGTGGGTGATAAGCCGTAGAAAGCCGATGTGTAACCCTATATTTCCTTAGGACCCTTTCGAA
This sequence comes from Glebionis coronaria, assembly GCA_025667525.1. Taxonomy (NCBI): domain Eukaryota; kingdom Viridiplantae; phylum Streptophyta; class Magnoliopsida; order Asterales; family Asteraceae; genus Glebionis; species Glebionis coronaria. Next base: position 455,749,435 of record CM046878.1, on the reverse strand, counting down.
TTGGTCATTACAAAAATGGGTTCCACGATCACTTATGATCGCAGGAGGGGTTCCAAACCGAGAAAACAAGCTTTTCAAAAACTTGACTACCACACGAGCATCATTGGTGGGCAAAGCCTTAGCTTCCACCCACTTAGATAGGTAGTCAACCGCAACGAGAATGTACTTATTACCACGAGATGATGGGAACGGCCCCATAAAGTCTATACCCCAAACGTCAAAGATCTCACACACTTGGATGATATTTTGTGGCATTTCATCTTTTTGCGAGGCTTTTCCTTGTCTTTGGCATGCATCACACGACTTCACAAGATCTTGTACATCTCGGTAAATAGTAGGCCAAAAGAAGTCGGCATCAAACACCTTCTTAGCCGTGAGATTAGCACCGTGGTGACCACCCGTAGGTCCCTCATGACAAGCTCTAAGGATGTTAGAAGCTTCGGTGACAAATACACAACGTCGGATGATTTGATCCGTACAAGTTCGAAACAAGTAAGGGTCGTTCCAAAAGTAGAACTTGACGTCACGAAAGAATTTTCGTTTTTCTTGAGTCGTCATACCCTTAATGATGAAGTTACCCGCATGCTAATTTGCAAAGTCCGTAAACCATGGGGTGGAAGGATCAAGCTTAGAATTCACTACACCAAGTGTCTCGAGCGGAAATGTTTCGGTGATTTCCTTGGGCTCGTAAACACTTTGGTGAGGATCTTCCAAACGAGAGAGATGATCGGCCGCTAGATTCTCGGCTCCTTTCTTGTCAACGATGTTGTGATCAAATTCTTGAAGGAGGAGAATCCAACGAAGTAATCTAGGCTTAGCATCTTGCTTCTCCATGAGATACTTGATAGCCGAATGGTCCGTATACACTATGCATTTAGCTAAGACGAGATAAGGTCGGAACTTCTCAAATGCATACACCACGGCAAGGAACTCCTTTTCCGTTGTAGTGTATTTTAGTTGAGCCTCGGTCATCGTCTTGCTAGCATAGTGAATAGGCAAGAAGTGCCTATCATGACGTTGCCCCAAAACGGCCCCAATAGCGTAATCACTAGTATCACACATAAGCTCAAAGGGGAGGTTCCAATTGGGAGCAACAAGAATGGGAGCTTCGGTAAGTTTCCTCTTAAGGATTTCAAAGGCTCGTACACAATCTTCGTCAAAGACAAAACGTGCCCCTTTTTCAAGAAGATGTGTAATGGGTCAAGAAATCTTTGAAAAATCCTTGATGAATCGACGATAAAAGCCCGCCTGGCCTAGGAAACTCCTAACTCCCTTAACGGTTTTGGGATGAGGTAATTTGGCGATGACGTCTACCTTAGCTTGATCTACCTCAATCCCCGCTTTCGAGACCTTGTGCCCTAAGACGATTCCACTCTTAACCATAAAATGACATTTTTCCCAATTGAGCACAAGGTTGGTTTCCTCACAACGTTTTAACACTCTCTCAAGATTCGACAAACACGAAGTGAACGAATTACCAAACACAGAAAAGTCATCCATGAAGACTTCCATCGTCTTCTCGATCATGTCATGAAAAATAGCCATCATGCACCTTTGAAAGGTTCCCGGTGCATTGCAAAGTCCGAATGGCATTCTACGATAGGCAAACGTTCCATATGGATACGTAAACGTAGTTATTTCTTGATCACGAGGATCGATGGGAATTTGGAAGTAACCGGAAAAACCATCTAAAAAGCAATAGAAATCGTTTCCCGCAAGACGCTCCAACATTTGGTCCATGAAGGGCAAGGGAAAATGGTCTTTTCGAGTGGCTTCATTCAACTTTCGATAGTCAATGCACACTCTCCATCCGGTCACGAGTCTAGTGGGAATCAACTCGTTGGCATCGTTTGGCACAACGGTCATCCCTCCCTTCTTAGGGACACAATGAATAGGACTCACCCAAGGGATATCGGAAATAGGGTAAATCATTCCCGCGTCAAGGAGTTTAAGGACCTCCTTTTTGATGACGTCGTGAATTTTGGGGTTCACCCTCCTTTGACTTTGGATTGCGGGCTTGTAATCCTCCTCCATTAAGATTTTGTGGGTACAAAACTTGGGATCGATTCCCTTAATATCGGATAACTTCCACGCAATTTCCCCTTTGTGATCCTTTCGAACATCGACAAGTGCGGTTTTTTCATCATTCGAAAGTTCCTTCGTAATAATTACCGGCAACTTGTCGTCCTCCTCCAAATAGACATATTCGAGATGAGGAGGTAAATCTTTCAACTCGAGGATAGGTGGTTCCTCAAGTGAAGATTTGGGCTCGATACTCATAACCTCCTCGGGTGGAGGAAATGGGAAATCGTTAAGAAAATCCTTGATAATTGAGAAGTCCTCATCGTTGTCGAGGTCTTCGTCACAAGTACGTGGAACATCGAATTCTTCCAACGTAAAACCACCACCTTCAAATGGAGTGAAGGTTGGTGTCGAATTATCAAGAACTGGATCTAACATAGTGGGATTGCCACTAGTTTCTTCATCACCAAAACCTAGAACTTCTTGTGAAAATTCCTCGCAAACCACGTCAATCATATCAACGAGGTTTATGGTTGCAACAGAATAAACATGAGAAATTTGAGAGTTTTGAGTTGCGTTTATAACAAGTTCCTCGTCGTTGAAACGTAAGGTGATCTTTCTAGCATGAACATCGATCAAAGCCATAGACGTATCTAAAAACGAATGACCTAAAATGAGAGGAACTTGAGGATCCGTGGGGATATCAACAACGATAAAGTCTACGGGATAGTAGAACTTCCCCACTTTCACAAAAACGTCTTCCGCCAAACCACATGCGGGAATTGTGGAATGGTCGGCCAACTCGATAGACATTAGTGAAGGAGTAAGATTAGGAAGATTGAGCGACTTGAAGATTGCAAGTGGCATCAAGTTAATGCTAGCACCAAGATCGGCCAAGGCGAAGCATTCCTCCATATCTTGGATTGCACAAGGAATCAAGAATTTACCGGGATCACCGACTTTTTGAGGTATGCGATTAAGATAAACCGACGAACAACTAGACAATTGGTGCAATTTCTCCTTGTTGTTCAACATACTCTTAAAGTTAGCGGCAAATCGAGGCATCATGACCAAAGCATCGGCGAAACTCACATTAAGGTGCAAATCACGAAACATTTTCATAAAAAGCTCAAATTGATAATTGTCGCGCTCTTGACGTTTCTCCTTCCTAAGTCTTGATGGATAGGGCAAAGGTGGTGTGGGTTGAGGCATAGTAGGCATATCCTTTGGAATCTCGGGCTCCAATGATGGTAATGGGTCAACCGTAAGTGTGGCATGAGCGGTACTTCGTGGGATTAGGACATGCTCCTTTTGGACCACCACCTCGGGTTCTTCCTCAATTGCTTCCTCCGTAGGAGCAATTGGTTGAGGAGTCGGTTCCTTAAGTGTCTTACCACTACGTGTGGTAATCACTTTCATCTCACCCTTAGGGTTGGATACGGTGTTGCTAGGAAGACTAATCGAAGATGGTTTACACATTATTGCCTCAAAAATAGACGAGATTTTATCTTCAAACACGGATTGCCTTTTCTCGGCTTTAATCATTTCTTGTTTAATCTCATGTTGCCCTTGTTCCATTTTTTGTTGGTTTTGTTGCAACCTAGTGACATTTCCTTCCATCTTGTTGGTGTGGATTTTAAGTTCATTAGCTAACTCGTTTTTCAACTCTTTCTTCAAGTCGTTCTTAAACTCGGATCTTAGGCTAATGATTTCTCTTTGAATATTGTCAAACCTAGCATCATTCCCTCTAGCGTATTCAACAAACTCACTTGGAAGATCTTTCAATGTTTGCAAACTTTTGTTGTTGTTTTGAAAATCATTTTGATTTTTGTTTGAAACTTGATTATTAGCCCCTTGTTTACCATAGTTTCCCTTGTTGTAATTGTTTTTGAAACCAACTTGATTGTTGCGATAGTTGTTGTTAGCATTTTGATTTGAACCAAAACCCGGTGGAGTCATTTGATTAGAGCGGGAAACTTGACCGTTTTGGTTGTAATTTCCCGTGGCCGCGAAGGCACTCGAAGTGTTACCACCGTTGGTAATGCACTCAGAGAAATCATGACCTCCACCACAATACATGCAAGAAACCTCAACCACTTTAGCCGTAGCGGGAGCACTTTGTTCACCAACTTTAAACTCAATCAAAAGTCCTTTAAGCTTATCAAAAATCTTGTTTTCCAAGTTCGCCTCAATTTGGCAAGCATCGATGGTAGTATATAAAGAAGGTGAAGCCGAAGACGAAGCCTTACGAACACTAGACGTGCTACGAGGACTATACACCTTAGATCTATTTTCAATTATCACCAAAGCTTCCTCAACCGTTTTACACAAAAAAATTACCACCCGCGGCGGCATTCAAATAATCCCTTTCATGATCATTAAGTCCATTGTAAAACGTGTCAATTTGATGCAAGTCGGAAAAATCGTGATGAGGACATTCATGTAACATTTCCTAAAACCTATTCCAAGCCGTTGAAAAACTTTCATTAAATTCTTGTGAAAACTTTGAAATCTCGTTTTTCAAGTGCTTAGTCTTAGAGGGCGGAAAAAATTGGTTCACAAACTTAGACACGAGATCCTTCCACGTCAATATAGAATTGGGTGGCTCTTTCTCTAACCAAATTTTAGCGGGCCCCGCGAAGGAATACGGAAAAAACATCATCTTAATCGATTCATTCGAGACATCCTTAAACTTGCAAGTGGCGGTAAGACGATTGAATTGGCGGATATGGTTGTGTGGATTGTCCTTCTCATCACCACGGAATTTGTTGTTTTGGATCATCGACAACAAACCCGTTTTCACCTCAAAATTCTCCGCAAGGATAGCGGGAATCACAATAGCTTCTCCATAACCCTCGGTTGGTGCTTGAAGTAACTCCATCATAGTTCGATTCGCCATGGTTGGTTGATGAGATGGCATTTATACATGATCTCATCGTTCTTTTCGGGCTTTAAATGCATAAAAATGTCATAAAATACCATATATATGCTTGTGTTTGTTTACTTGTGTATTTTAGGTATGGATATCGTGAAAAAGACAAAAGATCACAAGTTACAAGGAAAAACGGACACGAGAAACGAAGCCGTACAAAGAACCGGGCCCTAATCATGGAATTCTCAACAAATACCCTTGAAGACTTGAAGACAAACAAGATTGATCCTCAATTATTGAAGAAATGACACTTAAAACCCTTGTATATTCATAATTACAAGTTTGGTCCCTTAAGTTTGTCAAAATTACACAAAAGGTCCTTCAACTTTGAAGAAATGGCAAGATTAGTCCCTCAACAAATCAAAATTGCCAATAATGGTCCCTCATGAAGTCAAAGATACAATGAAGACCTTTGAAGATCAAGAATGTCCAAGATCAGCCCTTGAAATATCTCAAAATGGCAAAAATAACCCTTGAAATCCTTTTTCCAAAGTTTTGTGCCAAAAGTGACAAATGGTGAAACTTATTTACAAAGGGGAATACGTTTTAGGGCGGAAATGCCTTGTTTACCAAAAATCCCAAAGAACAAGGACTGAAATGGCCAATTTGAAAGTTCAAATCCATAACACGCGCCAAACACTTACTTTCCCCCAAAATCGGATCAAACTTACCACTATTCACACTTCTTCACCCCCAGAATTTACTCACTTAAAACAAAGGGTAAAACTCAATTACCCTGGCACATGTGTGATTCACACATGCAGAAACACATCCCACACACAAAACCCTCATCTCCACTCACTATGGACCCCACCCCCAATTCCCTTTCCACCAATCAGAATGCAACTTAGCCTCCAAGTTATGTGACGTGTCCAAATCAACAGCTATGATTCATTGCTTCATTCCAAAGCTAAAATGAACAGCCTTGATCAATTTGGACAGCTCAAATTCAGAAAACGTCTAGAAGACTCAAGGGCATAATAGGGAATTCAGTTCTAGGGTTTGTGAATAGTGTTTAGCCAGGCATTTGCCTATAAAAGGAGACCTCAACATGTGAGAGTCCCTTTGTTCCAGATTTTAGCTTTTAATCTTTGTAATTCCTTTTTATGAAATAAAGTTTGAATTTCTTAAAATTTTGAGTTCTAATCTGTTATTTATAAAAGTTTGGTGTTTGAGAAGCTAAAATCTGAGTTCCATTATCTTGTTTGAAGGTTTTTGAGGCAAGGTTTTAAGTGATAAAGCTTGTGCATCAAAAATCAGAAAGTTGGCATTATTTTTTATCTCACTTTGTGGTTTGTTCATCTTAGCAGCTTGGAAGCTGGTACTTGTTCTGCTAGTACCTAAGCTCAAATAATCCAAGGCCTGGATGTAGGTCTTGGAGGTTTGCATCTTCTTCCCTTTTCATTTTCTCTTTAAGTTTCTGATTGTTTGTGATTTTAGTGGATTTATGCTTGAATCTGTGTTATTGTGGTTGATTATTGTTGATTTGGTTTGGTTTGATGTTATTGAGGTGTTATTGATCTGATTTGTGGGTTGAATCTTCATAAGCCTTTGAAAATTTGTGAAATCAAGTTTTAAAAGGGTGTTTGGGATTACTGCATAAGTTGGATTTGTGGTTTGTTAAGTGCTTGTGTGTTGTTTGCAAGAGTTGGTATCTGTTGTTTGGGTGATATTGTTCATCTGTTTGCAGGTTTTGAGGTTTTGAACACATTGATTCTTGAATTGGATATAAAATCTTTAAAACTTGGTAAAATTGGCTAGGATTTTGAGGACACCTAGATCTAGGCTTAGGCTAGGGCTAACAAGTGCTAAATCATAGTTAATCACACCAGGGTAGAAGGATTTTAGGCTTGAAATTGGATCAAGTGTCAAGTATATCAGCAAAACTTGTCTGCATATTGTTCATTGTTCATCAGAAACATTTTGTGCTTTGATCTTGCTATTTACTTTGATTCAGTGTTTGATTCTTGTTGCTTTGTGTTTGTCCTTAGTTTGCATAGCTTGTGTATGCATCTGGTTAAGTTTGGTTGGCTTATTCTGCTTAAATCTGCTTATTAAGTGCTTATCTACTTATTTGCTTATCTGGAGCATATCTGGTAATTGTTTGGCTTATTGTGGCTTATTGTGTGAACCAATTTGTGATTTTATTGTTGCTATTGACTCCTTGTGATTCACTGATCACAAGGGTGCCTTTGTTTCCAATTGAATCAAACCAAAACTCTCAAATAAGCTTGGTCAATTAGTCAAAGCAGTGGGAACTCCTTTCCCCTGCTGGTTGCCACTGATAGTGCAAATTTGGTGTCAGCTTATCAATAAGCTATAATAGCTTATTCCAACCAGCAACAACTTTGTTTTTGTAATAGGTGCTCATATTTTGACCCATTTGTTCATACTGGAGCATTTGGGTGGTTGACTTTAAGGTTTGACTAGAAAACCAACTCCTTTGACTTTTACATAAGCTCTTTTGTGCTCATTCTGGCTTATTGGTTGTGCTTATTGGATTTTTGTTGATTGATATTGCTTATTGAGTCCATTTGAAAGCTTTTGCAAGTTGAATCAAGTCCTGAGGTGCATTATTTCTCAAAAACGACTATTTTGTCGTTTTGTGGATTTTTGCTTTTCTATTTTCTGGCTTATTGAGTGAGCTTATTGGAAATTTCTTTTGACAGATCTCTTAAGCATCCCAAAAGAATGTTGTGTGACAAATTAGAGCTTATGGCATTAGCTTATGGCTTAATGGGCTGAAAAGCCCAATAAGAATAAGCTTTGTGTTCAATAAGCTGTGATAAGCTCATTTTCAGCTTTTGGGCCTTTAGAGTTTTCTTCTTAGAATTGAATTTTAAGTCAGATAGGGCTTTTCCAAGTCAATTGGGCCAAGTTTGACTTTTTGGGCCCAAAAGCCCATTTAGGTTGACTGTTTTTGGATTTGGCCCATTTGAGGGCCCATTAGGGGTATTTTGGTAATTTCACTTTGATTTTCTGATTATTTAGGTTAAAATAAACTAGTTTGCAAGTTTTTAGAATTTTTTATAATTTTTGGATTTTTAATATTATTTTATTATTATTTTAATATTATTTTTCATATTTCAAATTTTCCAACTTTTTATATTTTTCTTAGGTTAATTACATTAAAATAGGAATTTAGCAACTTTTAGAATAATTTTATTACTTATAGATTAATTTTTATAATTGTTTTAAGTTTTAATAGTTTTTAATTCATTTTAAATAGTTTTTATTAGTTTTAAAATTTCTAAAAATAGTTTTTAATCTTTTTAGGTCATTTTAGAGGTTTATCAATTGAAAAATCTTTATTTGGGCTTTTTGATAATTTATTTGATTTTTAGTGCTTTAATTAGCATTTAAAAATTGAATATTTAATTATTTAAAAGGTTTGAAAAAGTTTTGATCATTGGTAAACTCTTAGTTTATTATTTTTGATTTTTGGTGAATTTTTGGTAATTTTTAGAATTTATTTTTATTTTGGTGATTTTTAAGATTCTACGTTTTAACTTTCTAGTAGTGATTTTTTGTTAATTTTTTATTTTTACGTCTTTGTCATCTTCTTTTCTAATCCCCTTCTAAACCAATCATTAATCACAAACATTTAACAAGTTTTTCACAACACATATACCTCCTTGGGAAACGAACTTTCATTTCATTAAGGGTCATTAACACTTGATTTTTCCTAAAGTCATTTATTTGATACTTTTCACTATTTTGTTGCTCTTTTTCCTAAAAGGGTATACAAATTACCACAATCATTTTGGCGCCGCTGCCGGGGAGGTGTGTCGTGATTAATTTGCATTGTTGTTTTTAATATTAACCAAATAGTATTTGTATTAGTAGAACTCTACTAATACGTATTATCGGTTTTCTTGGTTTTTCTTGTACAAATATTATTACTCTATTGTATTAAGTATCACAATAAATTCACAATATCTCCAAAAGTGTGAAAACACAACCTTAATTGGGATTTCATCACTCAATTATTGTATTCGAATCTCAAACAAAAAGAAAAAGGCAAAAATAGATAATACTTTCGTGAAGCTCGATTTTGAAAAATACAAACTATAAGATGGGTATAAGGCGGGTATTATAAAATATACCCTAAGGAAAAAGGCTCTTAAGTGCTTCGCGCCGCCTCGTTTCCCCGCTTGCTTGTGAGTATTTTGAGATTGAAGGCTAATCGAGGGTTTTGCCGCCCAAAGTATTATTACGTATAATATATTTGCTTGGTTTTCTTTGTGATTAAACCCTCTTGAACAATTTGGTTTTCACCAAAGTTCTAAAGTCATTCGAAGGCGTTCACTCCACGTGATCGTTTTCATTCCTTTGAGGCTTCTTTAATCAAGAGTTTGATTCGAGGAGAGATTTTGTAGATTGTTGTCTACGAAGATACACCAAAATCCAAAAAAAAATTAAATATCATCAAAAACACAAAAAAAAAATTGAAAATTCACAAAACGCCCAAAAAGAATCTTCTTTGCTCACCTCTCATTCTTCGTGAAGTTTATGATCACTCGTAATCAAGCAAAACGAGCTCGTAAACGACTTCAAAAACAAGCCAATCAAGAGACGTTGATTGTTGAAGAACCTCCAATTGTTGAACCTATTGTAGAACAAGAAGTCGTCATGGCTAATCGTACTATGATGGAGTTACTACAAGCACCCACCGAGGGTTTTGGAGAGGCTATTGTGATTCCCGCCATCCTTGCGGAGAATTTCGAGATTAAGACGGGTTTAATGTCGATGTTGCAAGCAAATAAGTTTAGAGGTCACGAGAAAGACAACCCGCATTACCATATTAGGAATTTTAACCGTCTCACCGCCACTAGCAAATTTAAGGATGTTCCACATGACGCCATTAAGATGATGTTGTTTCCATACTCGTTGGATGGACCCGCAAAAATTTGGCTCGAGAAAGAACCGCCAAATTCGATTTTGACATGGGCCGATCTCGTCTCTAAGTTTGTGAACAAGTTTTTTCCACCATCTAAAACAACACACTTAAAAAATGAGATTTCACGATTTGTGCAAAGAAATAATGAAAGTTTTTCAATGGCATGGGAACGATTTAAAGAAATGTTACATGAATGTCCACACCATGATTTTACGGAATTGCATCAAGTGGATACTTTTTATAATGGGCTTAATGATCATGAACGAGATTATTTGAATGCCGCCGCGGGTGGTAATTTTTTGTGCAAGACGACAAATGAAGCTTTACAAATCATTGAAAATAGATCTAAGGTTTATAACCCTCGTAACACACCGAGTGTTGCCAATATGGGTTCGTCATCTTCGTCACAATCGTCTCGTAGCATTAACGCCTTACATGATGAAGCTAATGAGGAAAATCGGTTTTTTGATAGATTTGCTAATCTAATGTCCCATTGGAAGGCTCAAGAAGCTTCCAATTCCGCTTCGGTTAAAGCGGTTGCTAAGAGTTGTTTATCTTGTGGGGGAGCTCATGATCTTTCCGAGTGCATTACCGCGGATGGTAACACTTCGAGTGCTTATGTAGCAACGGGAACTTACAACCAAAACGGTCAAGGTTCCCGCCAAAATCAAGCTCCACCAAATCAAAATGTTAATAATTATCGAAACAACAACCAAGGTAATTACCAAGGCAATTCACGCAATTACAACAAGGGGAATTATCAAAGTGGGAATGGACAAATTTCTAATCAAAACCAAAACCGTGATTTTCAAAACACTACACAAGGTTTTCAAAATGCTCACACTAAAAATTTGCAAGGAGAATTTTTGGATTATGCTAAAGCAAATGATGCTAAATTTGATAACATGCAACGTGAGATGATTAGCTTAAGATCCGAGTTGAAAAACGAGCTTAAAAATGAACTTGCTAATGAACTTAAAACTCATGCAAACAAAATGGAAGGAAATGTCCAACGTCTTCAACAAAACCAACAAAAGATGGAATTAGGACAACATGAGATTAAGCAAGAGTTATTAAAAGCGGATGCTAGGCAATCAAAATTTGAGGACCGAATGGCTAAGATGTTTGAAGCAATCATGTGTAAACCTTCTTCCTCGGGTGGTCTTCCTAGTGATACCATTGCAAACCCGAAGGGAGAAATGAAGGTTATTACTACACGAAGTGGTAAAACTTTCAAGGAACCAATCTCTCGTCCAAGTACTTCTACGGAGAAGGAAATCGAGAAAGAACCTGAGGTGATGGTCGAAAAGGAGCATATTACAATCCCACGAAGTACCGCTCATACCACACCTACGGTTGAACCAATACCAATTGTGGAACCCGAGTTTCCAAGGCCGTTGCCTAATGACCAACCCACACCACCTTTACCCTACCCTTCGAGATGAAACAAAGAGAAAATGCAAGAACGTAACAAACAACAAATCGAGCTTTTTATAAAAATGTTTCAACAAGTGCATTTTGATGTGAGTTTAGCCGACGCGTTGTTATATATGCCTCATTTCGCTTCCACTTTTAAAAGTATGATGAGCGATAAGGAAAAGCTTTCAAAGCTTGCTAATTGTTCTTTGGTTTATCTTAACCGCATACCGGAAAAAGTTGGTGATCCCGGAAAGTTTCTCATTCCTTGTGACATACAAGATATGAAAGAATGCCTCGCCTTGGCCGATCTTGGTGCGAGCATTAATTTGATGCCATTTTCCATTTGGAAATCGCTTTCGCTTCCGGCTCTCATTCTTTCGAACATGTCCATCGAGATGGCCGATCATTCTACGATTATGGCATGTGGAGTAACTGAAGATGTTTTCGTAAAAGTGGGGAAGTTCTACTATCCCGTTGATTTTATAGTAGTTGACATCCCCGCGGATCCTCAAGTTCCTCTAATTTTAGGTCGATCATTTTTAGATACTTCGAGATCGCTTATCGATGTTCATGCGAGAACTATCACTTTGAGATTCAACGAAGAGGAACTTGTTATAAACGCTACTCAAAACTCGAAACCTTCTCATGTTTATGCAATCGCTACCATCAATCACATTGACATCGTTGATGTGGTTTGCGATGAGTTTTCACAAGAAGTGTTAGGTTTTTCCGATAGCTCGTCAAGTGGCAATCCCACTATTTTGGATCCGATTCTTGCTAATTCCACACCAAATCTCACTCCATTCCAAGGAGGCGATTTCACTTCAAATGAAATCGACAATGAAGATGAGGTGTTGATTAGTGATGAAATTTCTATTCCACCATTTCTTTCGCCGATGGAAGTTATGAGTGTTGAACCAAAATCTTCAATCGAGGAACCACCTATCCTTGAATTGAAAGATCTTCCTTCTCACCTTGAATACGCATTCTTGGAAGGTGATGACAAGTTGCCGGTTATTATTGCAAAAGGTCTTGCTAATAATGAAAAAACCGAGCTCTTGAAAGTTCTTAAGGCTCACAAAGGGGCAATTGCGTGGAAAATATCCGACATTAAGGGTATTGACCCAAATTTTTGTACTGACAAGATTTTAATAGAGGGGGACTACAAACCCGCAATTCAAAGTCAAAGAAGGGTGAATCCCAAAATTCACGATGTCATTAAAAAGGAGGTCCTTAAACTCCTTGACGCGGGAATGATTTATCCTATATCCGATATCCCATGGGTGAGCCCAATCCATTGTGTCCCTAAAAAGGGAGGAATGACCGTTGTGCCTAATGAAAACAACGAGTTAATTCCCACTCGTGTTGTGACCGGTTGGAGGGTGTGTATTGACTACCGAAAGTTAAATGACGCCACTCGTAAAGACCACTTTCCTTTGTCCTTCATGGATCAAATGTTGGAGCGACTTGCGGGAAATGAATTCTATTGCTTCTTAGATGGTTTTTCCGGTTACTTTCAAATCCCTATCGACCCTCGTGATCAAGAAAAGACTACGTTTACGTGTCCGTATGGAACATTCGCTTATCGTAGGATGCCTTTCGGACTTTGTAATGCACCCGGTACGTTTCAACGGTGTATGATGGCAATTTTTCACGATATGATCGAGAAGTCGATGGAAGTGTTTATGGATGACTTCTCGGTGTTTGGTAATTCGTTCACGTCATGTTTATCTAATCTCGAGAAAATGTTAAAACGTTGTGAAGAAACCAATCTTGTGCTTAATTGGGAAAAATGTCATTTTATGTGTAAACAAGGAATCGTCTTAGGACATAAGGTGTCGAAGGCGGGGATTGAGGTCGATAAAGCTAAGGTAGACGTCATCGCCAAGTTACCTCATCCCAAAACCGTTAAGGGAGTTAGGAGTTTCCTAGGCCACGCGGGCTTTTATCGTCGTTTCATCAAGGACTTTTCGAAAATCTCTCGTCCTATGACACACCTTCTCGAGAAGGATGCTCCTTTTAACTTCAATGAGGATTGTGTTAAGGCTTTCGAAACTCTCAAAAGGAAACTTACCGAAGCTCCCATTCTTGTTGCTCCTAATTGGGAATTACCCTTTGAAATCATGTGCGATGCAAGTGATTATGCTATAGGGGCCGTCTTAGGGCAACGTTATGACAAGCATTTTCGTCCTATCCACTATGCTAGTAAGACGATGACCGAGGCTCAATTAAAGTACACCACAACGGAAAAGGAATTCCTTGCCGTGGTCTATGCTTTTGAGAAATTCCGACCTTATCTCGTCTTGACTAAAAGCATCGTGTATACCGACCATTCGGCTATCAAGTATCTCTTAGCTAAGCAAGATGCTAAGCCGAGATTGCTTCGTTGGATGCTCCTCCTCCAAGAATTTGATGTCACCGTGCTTGACAAAAAAGGAGCCGAGAATCTAGCGGCCGATCATCTCTCTCGTCTAGAAGATCCTCACAAAGATGTTTTCGAGAACAAGGAAATTACCAAAACATTTCCTCTTGAGACTCTCGGTGTAGTGAATTCTAAAGACACAACCCCATGGTTTGCCGACATTGCAAATTACCATGCGGGCAACTTCATAATCAAGGGTATGACGACACAACAAAAACGAAAATTCTTTCGTGACGTCAAGTTCTATTTTTGGGACGACCCTTATCTCTTTCGGGTTTGTGCGGATCAACTCGTTCGACATTGTGTGTTTGGTGCCGAAGCTTCTAATATCCTTAGAGCTTGTCACGAGGGACCCACGGGTGGTCACCACGGTGCTAATCTCACGGCTAAGAAAGTGTTCGATGCCGGTTTCTTTTGGCCTTCTATCTATCGTGATGCACACGCACTTGTGAAGTCGTGTGATTCGTGCCAACGTTAAGGAAAATCGTCTCAACGTGATGAAATGCCGCAAAACATAATTCAAGTATGTGAGATTTTCGACATATGGGGAATAGACTTTATGGGGCCTTTCCCATCGTCTCATGGCAACAAATATATCCTCGTCGCGGTGGACTACCTTTCTAAGTGGGTGGAAGCTAAGGCTTTGCCTACTAATGATGCTCGTGTGGTAGTGAAGTTTTTGAAGCAACTATTCTCTCGGTTCGGAACCCCTCGTGCTATTATAAGCGATCGTGGAACCCATTTTTGTAATGACCAATTCGAAAAGGTTCTAAAGAAATATGGAGTTGCACATCGTCTTTCTACGGCTTATCACCCGCAAACGAGTGGGCAAGTCGAGGTTTCGAACCGAGCTTTGAAGAGGATTTTAGAGAGGTCAATTGGAGAGAACCGTGCTTCATGGTACGACAAACTCGATGACGCTTTATGGGCCTTTAGGACCGCTTATAAGACACCTATCGGTTGCCCTCCTTATAAGTTAGTCTATGGGAAGAATTGTCATTTGCCCATTGAGTTGGAGCATAAGGCATATTGGGCCCTTAAGCATGCAAACTTTGACTTGAAGACCGCGGGAGATCACCGGAAAATACAATTGAATGAATTGGATGAATTAAGGGATAATGCTTATGAAAATTCATTAATTTTTAAAGAAAAGACTAAAAAGTTTCATGATTCAAAGATTAAAAACCGGGTTTTTAACGTTGGTGATCAAGTGTTGCTTTTTAACTCTCGTCTTAAGATATTTTCCGAGAAATTAAAATCTCGTTGGTCGGGTCCGTTCACCATTACACAAGTATTTCCATATGGGACCATTGAGCTAGCTCAAGATGATGGTCCTAATTTCAAGGTGAATGGACATAGGCTTAAGCACTACTTTGGTGGGGAAATTCCTTCAATGGTTGCCCTCGACCAAGTCACTTTCCCCAATGATAATTAGCATTGAGGGGATCAAGTCGAGCTCATGAGTCGGTAATCAAAAACGAGGTGCCTCGTAGGGGAGATCCCATGCTTATCTTTTAGGCTTACTATTCACTAATAAGGGGACTTGTACCCTTTCAACTCGTTGTCTCGTGGTTGTTTGTGATTGTGTTATCTAGATCATCATCATCATCTACGATTGAAGACTCTCGTGTTCGTTTACGTGAGCCTCCATCGTTCGTTTGAAGAAGTTTTTCACGATTCCATGACATATCCTTTATTGTTCTAACAATTATCTTTTAGCATACTTAATAAACGGCTTTAGATATATTGTTGATCACCCTTTCCATGCTAGATCCTAAGCATTCGACTCTTCGTCTCTAGTATGGGGGTGCTCCACCTTTAGACTCGAAACATTGAGGACAATGTTTACTTTTAGCATGGGGGGGTGAATAGGTACTTGCTTTGCTACGCCCTCACGCTTTCCAATTTTCAATGTTTTGTTTTGCTAATAAGGCTAAAAATGGCCAAATTTTAAAAATTTTCGTAGTTTTAATAAGTGTTTTTAAGACACGAATGTATATTTTCCGTTGGGTAGAATAAGAGTTAATTTTTGACTTGATGGGCATTTGGATCCATTTACATTCCTTAACCCGCTCAATTCAAGTTTTGCTAGACTTTTATATAGGGAGCTTTAAAACGCGAAAGTCTTAATTCATACGGGTTAAGAACAAGAACTTTTCGCAAGTACCTATAATTGATTCTAGAAAGTTACTTATCAAGGGAACTTTAAAACGCATTATCTAAACTTGAAAAAGTCCAAGAAAGTGCAAGATCCTATAGGTGGCTTGAAAACCCAAAACTTTGATTTGATATAGTCTTAATGAAAGCTAATCCAAATTTGGCTTAATTTTGACTTGCATGGCTAAGTATTCACGGGTCTCTTTAATTAGAGGTCTTTAAATAGTGAAGAACGAGAAATGATAGAGTTAGACAAGTGATCATGCTAAACGTAGAACATGAAAATGTTCTTTCAAAAACTCATATGTTTTTAATTGTGGCTTTTTCTTCCCATAAGATCAATGCATTAGGAATAAATCATAATTGCAATAAGTAAGGTCGTACGATTTGAAAGGTTACTTAGCCTCTAGCGCAAGATCGTTTGAAAGTTGCTCGGGGTTGAATAGAGTTCATAGCCAAGGCACAACTTATTGAAGCGGGACACGAAGATTGGCGATCATCCAAAAAGGCCCTAACAAGGAATGAGGAGCTCTATTTTTGCTAAAGATCCAAGATGATGTGAAGTATCATTATTCCTAAAATCAATATGAAGGATCGAGACACACGACGAGAAGCAATTACTCCCCTAAAGAATGGAGAAAGTCTATCCAAAAATACCCTAACAAGGTATGAGGATAAATATATACAATTCCGAAAAGGAGGCGGATCGTTGTATATCAAAATCCAAAGTAAAGATTGAAGAAAAATGATGAAGTCGTGGTCCTATATGAAGAATCTCTCAAAAACGTCAAGTGAAGAAATTCCAAATATATGAAGAGAAGACCATAATTTCAAGAACATCTTCCCAAGATTTGAAGTGTGAAGTACATGCCAAATATCGGTCCGAGAAAGGTCTCAAATCGTGAAACGAGTTATGCTAAGATATGAACTTAAGGAGATACACGAGAAGCCGTTTTAAAAGATTTTGTCCTTCGGCTAACTATTGATCAAATCGTGCTACTTTGCTTTCGGACTAATAACTACTCAAATAAGTCAATATGAATCACTTATGATCCATGAAAAATAGATAAAAAATGCTAGTAACCCATTTCCTTTTATAATAACTAGGATTGCGGGGAGAAAAAGTATTACACAATTTGGACGTATGAGTAGTGTTAGCATTGTGACTTGTACCAACAATGATCTTGTTTTTGCACTTAGCATGGAATGTATGACAATCAAGGATGACGAAGTTTACTCTAAGGGACATTTACTTGTTTCTATTCTTTGACCCTAAAAGTCACTTTTTGTGATGAAAATCATACATTATATCTTTACACATCTTCGCAGTACGTTGTAAGTCTTTTACTCTTCAATAAAGGTTAATAAAATTGAACTTTGGTGATGCTTAGATACTTTATTCTAGCATTGCGTGAGGGTACGGCAATGGCTTAGTATGGGGGAGTGATGAGATGGCATTTATACATGATCTCATCGTTCTTTTCGGGCTTTAAATGCATAAAAATGTCATAAAATACCATATATATGCTTTTGTTTGTTTACTTGTGTATTTTAGGTATGGATATCGTGAAAAAGACAAAAGATCACAAGTTACAAGGAAAAACGGACACGAGAAACGAAGCCGTACAAAGAACCGGGCCCTAATCATGGAATTCTCAACAAATACCCTTGAAGACTTGAAGACAAACAAGATTGATCCTCAATTATTGAAGAAATGACACTTAAAACCCTTGTATATTCATAATTACAAGTTTGGTCCCTTAAGTTTGTCAAAATTACACAAAAGGTCCTTCAACTTTGAAGAAATGGCAAGATTAGTCCCTCAACAAATCAAAATTGCCAATAATGGTCCCTCATGAAGTCAAAGATACAATGAAGACCTTTGAAGATCAAGAATGTCCAAGATCAGCCCTTGAAATATCTCAAAATGGCAAAAATAACCCTTGAAATCCTTTTTCCAAAGTTTTGTGCCAAAAGTGACAAATGGTGAAACTTATTTACAAAGGGGAATACGTTTTAGGGCTGAAATGCCTTGTTTACCAAAAATCCTAAAGAACAAGGACTGAAATGGCCAATTTGAAAGTTCAAATCCATAACACGCGCCAAACACTTACTTTCCCCCAAAATTGGATCAAACTTACCACTATTCACCCTTCTTCACCCCCAGAATTTACTCACTTAAAACAAAGGGTAAAACTCAATTACCCTGGCACATGTGTGATTCACACATTCAGAAACACATCCCACACACAAAACCCTCATCTCCACTCACTATGGACCCCACCCCCAATTCCCTTTCCACCAATCAGAATGCAACTTAGCCTCCAAGTTATGTGACGTGTCCAAATCAACAGCTATGATTCATTGCTTCATTCCAAAGCTAAAATGAACAGCCTTGATCAATTTGGACAGCTCAAATTCAGAAAACGTCTAGAAGACTCAAGGGCATAATAGGGAATTCAGTTCTAGGGTTTGTGAATAGTGTTTAGCCAGGCATTTGCCTATAAAAGGAGACCTCAACATGTGAGAGTCCCTTTGTTCCAGATTTTAGCTTTTAATCTTTGTAATTCCTTTTTATGAAATAAAGTTTGAATTTCTTAAAATTTTGAGTTCTAATCTGTTATTTATAAAAGTTTGGTGTTTGAGAAGCTAAAATCTGAGTTCCATTATCTTGTTTGAAGGTTTTTTAGGCAAGGTTTTAAGTGATAAAGCTTGTGCATCAAAAATCAAAAAGTTGGCATTATTTTTTATCTCACTTTGTGGTTTGTTCATCTTAGCAGCTTGGAAGCTGGTACTTGTTCTGCTAGTACCTAAGCTCAAACAATCCAGGGCCTGGATGTAGGTCTTGGAGGTTTGCATCTTCTTCCCTTTTCATTTTCTCTTTAAGTTTCTGATTATTTGTGATTTTAGTGGATTTATGCTTGAATCTGTGTTATTGTGGTTGATTATTGTTGATTTGGTTTGGTTTGATGTTATTGAGGTGTTATTGATCTGATTTGTGGGTTGAATCTTCATAAGCCTTTGAAAATTTGTGAAATCAAGTTTTAAAAGGGTGTTTGGGATTACTGCATAAGTTAGATTTGTGGTTTGTTAAGTGCTTGTGTGTTGTTTGCAAGAGTTGGTATCTGTTGTTTGGGTGATATTGTTCATCTGTTTGCAGGTTTTGAGGTTTTGAACACATTGATTCTTGAATTGGCTATAAAATCTTTAAAACTTGGTAAAATTGGCTAGGATTTTGAGGACACCTAGATCTAGGCTTAGGCTAGGGCTAACAAGTGCTAAATCATAGTTAATCACACCAGGGTAGAAGGATTTGAGGCTTGAAATTGGATCAAGTGTCAAGTATATCAGCAAAACTTGTCTGCATATTGTTCATTGTCCATCAGAAACATTTTGTGCTTTGATCTTGCTATTTACTTTGATTCAGTGTTTGATTCTTGTTGCTTTGTGTTTGTCCTTAGTTTACATAGCTTGTGTATGCATCTGGTTAAGTTTGGTTGGCTTATTCTGCTTAAATCTGCTTATTAAGTGCTTATCTACTTATTTGCTTATCTAGAGCATATCTGGTAACTGTTTGGCTTATTGTGGCTTATTGTGTGAACCAATTTGTGATTTTATTGTTGCTATTGACTCCTTGTGATTCACTGATCACAAGGGTGCCTTTGTTTCCAATTGAATCAAACCAGAACTCTCAAATAAGCTTGGTCAATTAGTCAAAGCAGTGGGAACTCCTTTCCCCTGCTGGTTGCCACTGATAGTGCAAATTTGGTGTCAGCTTATCAATAAGCTATAATAGCTTATTCCAACCAGCAACAACTTTGTTTTTGTAATAGGTGCTCATATTTTGACCCATTTGTTCATACTGGAGCATTTGGGTGGTTGACTTTAAGGTTTGACTAGAAAACCAACTCCTTTGACTTTTACATAAGCTCTTTTGTGCTCATTCTGGCTTATTGGTTGTGCTTATTGGATTTTTGTTGATTGATATTGCTTATTGAGTCCATTTGAAAGCTTTTGCAAGTTGAATCAAGTCCTGAGGTGCATTATTTCTCAAAAACGACTATTTTGTCGTTTTGTGGATTTTTGCTTTTCTATTTTCTGGCTTATTGAGTGAGCTTATTGGAAATTTCTTTTGACAGATCTCATAAGCATCCCAAAAGAAGGTTGTGTGACAAATTAGAGCTTATGGCATTAGCTTATGGCTTAATGGGCTGAAAAGCCCAATAAGAATAAGCTTTGTGTTCAATAAGTTGTGATAAGCTCATTTTCAGCTTTTGGGCCTTTAGAGTTTTGTTCTTAGAATTGAATTTTAAGTCAGATAGGGCTTTTCCAAGTCAATTGGGCCAAGTTTGACTTTTTGGGCCCAAAAGCCCATTTAGGTTGACTGTTTTTGGATTTGGCCCATTTGAGGGCCCATTAGGGGTATTTTGGTAATTTCACTTTGATTTTCTGATTATTTAGGTTAAAATAAACTAGTTTGCAAGTTTTTAGAATTTTTTATAATTTTTGGATTTTTAATATTATTTTATTATTATTTTAATATTATTTTTCAAATTTCACATTTTCCAACTTTTTATATTTTTCTTAGGTTAATTACATTAAAATAGGAATTTAGCAACTTTTAGAATAATTTTATTACTTATAGATTAATTTTTATAATTATTTTAAGTTTTAGTAGTTTTTAATTCATTTTAAATAGTTTTTATTAGTTTTAAAATTTCTAAAAATAGTTTTTAATCTTTTTAGGTCATTTTAGAGGTTTATCAATTGAAAAATCTTTACTTGGGCTTTTTGATAATTTATTTGATTTTTAGGGCTTTAATTAGCATTTAAAAATTGAATATTTAATTATTTAAAAGGTTTGAAAAAGTTTTGATCATTGGTAAACTCTTAGTTTATTATTTTTTATTTTTGGTGAATTTTGGTAATTTTTAGAATTTATTTTTATTTTGGTGATTTTTAAGATTCTACGTTTTAACTTTCTAGTAGTGATTTTTTGTTAATTTTTTATTTTTACGTCTTTGTCATCTTCTTTTCTAATCCCCTTCTAAACCAATCATTAATCACAAACATTTAACAAGTTTTTCACAACACATATACCTCCTTGGGAAACGAACTTTCATTTCATTAACGGTCATTAACACTTGATTTTTCCTAAAGTCATTTGTTTGATACTTTTCACTATTTTGTTGCTCTTTTTCCTAAAAGGGTATACAAATTACCACAATCATTGGTGCTTCTCTTACAATGGGTTCGTCAATAGGAGACTCCTCACTAGAATGATTTGGAGTGGGAGTTTTATTCTTTCGTTTACGTGCACGTCTTGCTTGATTACGAGTTAGCATAAATGTCACGTACAACGAGGGGACGAGCAAAGAAGATTCTTTTTGGTGTTTTGTATTTTTCAATTTTTTTTGTGGTTTTTTTATTGTATTAACCTTTTTGGAATTTGGTGAATGTATTAAGTAGACACAAATCTACAAATCTCCTCCTTAATCAAATCTCTTGATTAAAGAAGCCTCAAGGAATGAAAACGATCACGTGAAGTGAACGCCTTCGATGACTTTAGAACGTTGGTAGAACACCAAAACGTTCAAGAGGGTTTAATCAATAGAAACCAAGAAAATATATATATATGATACTTAGTAATACTTTGGGCGGCAAAACCCTCGATCAGCTCTCAAAATCAAATACTCACAAGCAAGCGGGGAAACGAGGCGGCGCGAAGCACTTAAGAGCCTTTTTCCTTAGGATATATTTTATAATATCCGCCTTATACCCACCTTATAGTTTGTATTTTTCAAGATTGAGCTTCACGAAAGTATTTATCTATTTTTGCCATTTTCTTTGGTTTGAGATTCGAATACAATGATTGGGTAATGACCTCCCAAGTCAAGGTTGTGATTTCTCACGTATTTGGAGTACTTGTGAATTTATTGTTCTACGTATACAATATATTAATAGTATTCACACAAAAACCGAAAACCGATAATACGTATTAGTAGAGTGCTACTAATACAAATACTATTTATGGTTAGTATATAAAAACAACAATGCCAAATCAAAACACAACACGCCTCCCCGGCAGCGGCGCCAAAATTGATGTAGAGTTTTTGCTACCCTTTAGGAAAAAGAATAGGCAAAATAGTGGTAAGCGTTAAGTGTCGGTTTAGGAAAACCAAGCACTAATGACCAAATAAGTTCAAGTTCGTTTTCCAAGGAGGCTTGGTGTGTGTGTAATGAATTGATTATCTTTGTGATTATATTTTTGAGAAAGAAAAATAGAAATGAGATTAGAAGAGAATGACGGTCATGAAGACGGATTAAACTAAGTCGAAAAAGGTGTACACGTAAAGCCGTAAAAAGTGCTAAAATTAAAATTTTAACCTAAAAATTCCTAAAAATTATCAAAAATCCACAATAATATTTTAAGAGTTTACAAAAAATCCAAACTTGCTAAAACCTTTTAATTAATTAGATATTGACTTTTTAATGCTAATTAAAGCCCTAAAAATCAAAATTAATTATTAAAAAGCCCTAAACAAGATTTAAAAGTTTGTAAACCTCAAAAATACTCTAATTAAGCTAAAAAGTATTTTACAAAATTTTAAAACCAATTAAAACTATTTTTAAACAATTAAAAACTACTAAAATCAATTAAAACTTAAATTAATTCTAGAAAATAATTAAAAGACCCTAAAAATATTCAGAAAGTTGCAAAAATCCTAATTAAGTGTTTAGAACCTAGGAAAAATATAAAAACTTAGAAAATCAGACTTTTAATTTTTAATAATAAAATAATATTAAAATAATATTAAAAATCCAAAAATTATAAAAAAAATTCTAAAAACTTACAAACTAGCTTAATTTAACCTAAATAACTTAGAAATGAAAGTAAAATTACCTAAATACCCCTATTGGGCCTAGAAAATAGGCTAAACCCAAAATAGTAGCTTATTGGGCCAAATTTGGGCCCAATAATAAAAAGTGTTCAAAATAAGCCCAAAAAGCACAGGTTGACTCAAAATTTGATTTTAAACAACTTTTTCCAAAGGCCCAAAAGCTGAAAATGTGAAATAAGCTAACTTATAACAAGCAGCTTATTCTTAATGGGCTTTTTGGCCCATTAAGCTATAAGCCAATGCCATAAGCTAAAATTTGACACACAAGCTTCTTTTGACCTAAATAAGACTTCTGCAAAAAGAAATTTGAAATAAGCCCAAGGAATAAGCCTGAAAATGCAATAAGCAATCTACAGAAAACGACAAAATAGTCGTTTTTGAGTTCTAGGCCACCCCAAGTGCTGATTCAAGTTCCAAAAGCTTTGAAATGACTTAATTAAGCAAAATCAACAAAGAATTTTCAAATAAGCTGACTCAATAAGCTGGAAAAAGCAAATAAGCACTTATGTAAAAGTCAAATAAGTTGGATTTCTAGTAAAAAGTCAAAGTCAAAGTCCAATAAGCTCCAGTCTACTTAAATGGGTCAAATAATGAAGACCTATCACAAAAAATAAGTTGTTGCAAGTCTGGATAAGCTAGAATAGCTTATTGATAAGCTGAGTTCAAAATTACACTAGCAGGGGCTAGTTTTGGGTGTTGAGCAGTGGGAACTTTTCCCACTGCTTGACTTGTTTGACTTTTTGTCTTTAGTGACTTTTTTGGAGATTCAGATTACACAAAGGCACCCAAATGATCTTTGGATCAAAAGGATTCAATAACAATCAAAATAACACAATCACAAACACCCAATTGATACAGTTTAATCAATCAATCACCAGATATGATACAGACATGAACACTTAAGCAGTTGAGCACAAATAAGCAGTTTTAGCAATAATCAGCCAGCCAAATTCAACCAAATGCATACACAAGCTATTATAAACTCCAATAAGCAAGTCTAAACAAGTTTCATGCAATGGTTCAAAGAATTAAGAAAGATTTAAGCCAATGAAAGTTACTGATGAACACTAACACATGCAGTTTTCTACTTTGCTGATGTATTTGACACTTAAGCCAGATTCAACACCTCAAATCTTTCAAATAGGTTATAATGACTTTGTTTAAACCACTTTTAGCCCTAAGCATGCATACACACTAAGTGTTCCCAAAATCCTAGGTCAAAACAGGCAATAACAAAGGTCCTATAGCAGATTGTTTGATTCAAGGGTTCAAACCCAAAAACTTGCAGTAAAACACTCTCAACCAAGCATATATCAGATACCAAGCATAAACAACACAATCCAATAACACAATATCAAGTTACAAGCACAAACAGATAGACCCAAACACCCCTTTATCTTTTCTAAATCAAATTTTTCAAAGTAAAAGTGAGATTCAAGACTACCCAAGCATCAATTAACACTATAACAAGTAAGATAAACAGATTCAAGCAAGAACAAGCCACAAAATTCACAAGAACAGATTCAACACTCAAATATCACAAAAACCCAAAATATTATCAGATTTTGGGATTAAGGGTGTGTACCTCATTGATGTACATCCACACCCACGAATTTTGAGCTTATGTGCTAGCAAGAACAAGCACAAGCTTCCACAACAAAGCCTGCTAAGATTGAACAAGGTTAAGGCACAAGTGTATAAAAACAGAAACTTCAAAAATCTTGATTGATGCAACCTTGTTACCCCACACTTGATTATCCCCAAGTTATAAGCCTCACAACACCTTAACTAACTCAGTTAGGATGCTATGATCAGCCCTATAACCCAAAAATTCCAAGGTTGGAACAAGTACTTAGCAAAATATCAAGAATGAGGAAAATTGAAAACTTTTGCAACCTCCTCTTTTGAAAACAGGTTTTAAACTTCAAATTCAGTAAGCAATAAACATAAACAAGCAGTAAATAGATGGCACTTGGTCTTTCTTTAAAACACTTAACTCAAATTCATTAAACTGAAAAGGGATTTACAAGTGCTTGAACAAAGGAAAAACCAAAAGCAAACGTCTATGTGAGACCTAAGGGCTTTATATATAGCCTTACAATGTATCTAGAAAGCTGATAAATGAGTAAAACCCTAGTCTTGAACTTCCAAAATTGCCCTTGTGGAGTTTGAATGTCTTGGAGAATCATGTGACTGATTCTTGTTCTGTAGTGATAGCTGGCATCAAAAAGATGATCCAAAGGCTTGTAACAAGCTTAGAATGTAAGCTGAATTCTCCAACGTTGGATTGATGCCATCTTTTTGGCAGTATGCATGAGTGTGGAGCAGGGGAGTCACAAGGAGACAAATGGGGTGATGAGGTGTCCAAGTTTAAGGTTGGGATGTGATTAGCAGACCCTTAATCTTAATTCTGGAGGTGATGGATGCTTAATTTTTGGTTAATCAATAATCCCCAATTTGTGTGAAGAACACCAAGAACAGGTTTTTAATCCGTTTGTATTTTTAAACAAGTGTTTAGCGCCCTTAATTAAATATTTAATTAAGGGTTTGTTAATTCAGTTGTGGGTGGATAGCTGAGGTGGACAAAGGGTGGAAGGGATTGGTGGGTTTTGGTGAGTGGGGCACGTGTCACCCCCTCATTGGCCTAGGTAAGAATCATGTCTTGGTAGCTTTGGTCCTTTACCTCTTTTATTCTTGCCTTTTCACTTGAAAACTCTATCAACGCCCAAACTTAGTTATAACAACTTTTGCACTTTTGCACTTTTGGCCTAAAAACTTTTACAAAGTGAATTCAGGGGTATTTCTTGCCATATTTTAATTCTTCAAGGGCTGATTTGGCATTTTGATGATGGATAATGGTCTTGACTTGTATAATGAGCATTTTGGAGGACTGAAATTGCCAAGTCATGTTTGATGAGGGACCATTTTTGCCAAATGTTGAAAGTTGAGGGTCCTTTTTGTAATTTTGGAATTTTTAAAGGACCAAACTTGTAATTTCTTGTACTTTGAAGGACTTCATGATGTGTTTGACTTTGTAGATGATATTGGTTGACAATTTAGCTTTGTTGAGGGCTAAACTTGCCAATTCTTCAAAGTGGAGGGCCCTTTTTGTAATTTTGACAAACTTTAGGGACCAAAATTGTAATTATGAAGATACAAGGGTATAAAGTGTCAATTCTTCCATATTGGAGGACCCTTCTTCATAATTCTTCAAATCTTCAAGGGTAAATCCTGGGAAAGTCTTCATTAGGGCTTGGTTCATTGTGCGGCTTCGTTTCCCATGTTCGTTTTTGAATGATTCTTGTGATCTTTTGTCATTTTCTCAATATCCGTACCTAAAATACACAAGTAACAAACACAAGCATATATATGGGTATTTTGATGATATTTAATGCATTTTAAGCCCTATTTGGAAGATGAGACTATGTATAAAAGCAGTCTCATCATACCTAGTTCGTGAAAATCGGCAAAATCGGCACGAGATTGAAGAAAAAGATTGAAGAAGCCAAAATCAAGCTTGACTTTAGCGGATTTCATCATTTATCGAGAAAACGGGCCAAGTGGGTCCCACAATGGGGTAAATGGGCTCAAAGGCCCATTTATAATTCAAGTTGATAGTTTGAGTCGTTTGAAAATTCAAATAGCCCATTAGGCCCAAATGGATGAGTTATATACGATGGATGGAAATTTTTACTCGAGCCCAAGCCCAATCTGATTAGAAACGAATGAAATGTGATGGGCTTTAGGGTTTGGGTTGTCAAACGTATATTCACACAAATAAGCCTCACTTTCTTTCACACATTTTTTTTACTTTTATTCACTCGTTTGTTTTATCCCCACACCCACTCATT
Organism: Glebionis coronaria; assembly: GCA_025667525.1. Taxonomy (NCBI): domain Eukaryota; kingdom Viridiplantae; phylum Streptophyta; class Magnoliopsida; order Asterales; family Asteraceae; genus Glebionis; species Glebionis coronaria. The sequence continues at coordinate 455,722,830 of CM046878.1, read as the reverse complement.
CCCTCACCACAAATAAATAAATAAAACCGTCTCATTTTCTCACACACACTTATTAATAAATACTCTCGATATATCCTATGTTCTCTTTCTTCCTCCATCTTCCCCAAAAAAAATAAACCAGACGAAAATCTTACGGTACCCAAACCCTAGATGGGTAAAAAGTCAATTAAATTTAGGGCTTTTCATCCCACATGCTATTCACGTGTGGGGGAATTAAATCCCCCAGTTTTAAGGAAGAGAAAGCATGGAGAGGCGAGGATACGTGGCTGTTTGTCATTGGAGATGACACCTAAATCTCCTATATCAACCAATCAGAGAGCAGAAAAGAAACACAACTAACACACGGATGCCACGTTGGCAATCCGTGTGTTAGTGCGTGTTATATCCACCATCCGATCAATCAAAGAGAGAGAAAGAGAAGATCAAGGGCTGAAAATCGTAAAGAATATGCTTCAAAGATTTGGATATTCCTCTCAGCAAGCCCTTGGGAAGGCTATAAAAACCCCTCAAATAATCTTGTAAAATCATCCTTTATTTTTCTTTAAAGTTATTCTGTAGAAATAGATTTAGGGTTAATTTGTATTTCTTTTATTAAATCTTGTAATATTTCTGAGTTTAATAAAAGATCATTTATTTTAATCTTCAATCGTGTCTCATTTCCTTTTCTTTACTGCTTAAATTGTTATACGAATTAATCTTAATTACTATTTCATATAATAATGTTTATGATATTAAATATAAGCTAAGTAATAGCTTAGATTTAATATTAAAAGAAAAGATTTGGATTAACATTTATCCCCACTGGATAAGTGAAAAGCAAACTGGAGGTGTTTCTGGTTCGATTTAATTTTGGTGGTTCGACTGGTGGTCTCGTTTGAGTAAGAATGGTGATTTATGGTGGTTCGTTTTCCGGTTCATTAGGTTGCTCAGCGCTAACCTACTGCTCAAAGGTAATCTCCAAAAGGTGCTAATCCTTTTCTAATTTACATGTTTTTAAATTAAATTCTGTTAAACTATTAACATGCTTTTAGATGATTGAGCAGTTGTGAGTATTTGTTTTTGAGTGATTAATGTTAATTAGTGACTGATTTTATGAATCTGAAGTTGTTTGTTGAGGATTGATTTCTATTAGGTAATTTTGAGTTGTCTGATATTAATTTTAAATTGGATATTGATTTAACTTGTAACAAGTTTATTGCTAGTTTGGAAAGTATGCTATTTTACTTGTGATGTTTAGTACACCGCTCTTAAAGTGAAGTCTCATTCTGTTAAGAGCTTGTCTGATTAGAGTTATGAATTGAGTCAAGAAGTTTTCAATGATTTGATTAATTAGAATGATCTGCAGTTATATGAAGTTTTGAGTTGTATTAGTCTACTGAATTTGTTTATCTGGTATAGATTAGTTTTAACTGATGATGATAATTCAAGTTGGATTGTTGATATAGTTGCTGTCGTTTGAGTTTCGGATTGAGAGAATAGGTCTGCTAGTTCTGTTCTTTTCTGCTAGTCATCTGAGTCTTTATATTAGGCTGTATTTAGGAGTTGTTTACAATAGCTAGCTGATTTATTACTTTTAATATGGTCTGAGTTTTTTGTTAAATTTTTTAGTTTTAATGCTTTGTTTTACTGATCTCATATATTTTCAGTTATCAGAATCCATATTGATCTGATTTAACTCACTCACTGATATCCTTATCAGTCCTAAAAATAAGCTTACCAAAAAGTCTCTCCTGAGACTCTTTTCCTTCATCTGTCAAAAAGGAATTTATTCACAAAAATATGTTACTCATAGGGCTCGAACTCGAGACCCTCAGGTTCAACGCCCAGCGTGTTTGCCAACTGGGCTAACTGGCCTTTTTGGTTTTCTTATTTTCAGATTAATTAATATTATACAGTTGTAGCTTGGCAGATTTCATTTTAGTAAGCTTTGATTCACTTAAATTTCGTTTTTAATAAACTTTTAAAAATGTTTTAATTAACGTAATTTTTAGTTAAAAAAATAAAAAAAATAAAAAAAAATGTTTTTATTAAATTTAAATAGTTTAATTAGTTTAGTTTTAATTAATTAGAATTTTATAAAAGTAGATTTAAACAAAAATAGTTTTTAAATAAATTTGTTTTAAGTAATTTTTAATAAAGATAATTAGTTTTAATAAGTTTAAATAAATTTCTTAAAATAGTTTAAAAAGTTGTTTTTATTAAATAGATTATTTTTTATAGATTATTAAAATAGTTTAATTTTTAAATAGTTTTATATTTTAAGTAATTAATTGTTTTAGATTTAAATATTAGCGGGGTAAACGATTCATGCACTTTAGGCTTATTTTTAATAGTTTAAAATTGGTAGATTTTAATTTGAGTTTAAAAACCGAAAACCAATTCACATCAATTGTCCAAATCAAAACAAAACGTCTCAAATTCATAAGATCTTCGTGTACAACGAACTTAATTCACTCACGTGTTTAATTGAATTCGTCATTGGTATTATTAGTCTATTACTTTTTCCTAAAGGTAATTTTCTAATTTACCCTATAACGTATCTCAAATTATCACATATACTTATCTCCAATACATCAAAAATTTTGGTGCCGCTGCCGGGGATCTTGTGTACGATTCGCTTTTGTGGAGATTTGTTGATCGTTGATTTGAAGACCCTCTCCGTCCTCGGAAAGTTTTGTTATTTTTCTATTATATAGTATGTATCGTTTTTCTCGTTTTTTTGTGAATAATATATTGTATTACGTAGAACAATAAATTTACATACTTTTCAAATAAGGCCTTAGTTGGGATTTCATCACCTAGCTATTGTAGTCGAATCCAAAACAAAAATAAAAGGCAAAATAGATAAATACTAATAAGAAGTTTGAACTCGATTTATACAAACTATAAGGTGGGTATAAGGCGACGTGCTATAAAAGACCGTCTAAGTAAAAAGGTTTTTAAGTGCTTTGTGCCACCTCGTTTCCCCGCTTGCTTGTGCGTATATTGAGAGGGACAACCTATTATTGGTTTGCCGACTCAAGTAGTAATAAATCTTATTTTTGTAGTTTACTTATTGAACCTCGAGACGTTTAGGTTTTCACCTATCGTTTCAAAGTCGACCGAGGGTAATTTACTTCCATAGTAGTTATCCTTATTCCTTGTTTTTTTTATCGATCATTTTTGATTGAGCAATACCAAATAAAAATACCAACAATAATCTTCTTCTTGTCTAAATTCTTTTCTTCAATCCTCTAAATTCTCGTCTTTGTAGTGTATGCAATTACGTTCTTCTCGTCTTGTGATTGATTTTAATAGGCTTGAAAATATTCCTCGTAGAAATAGAAATCGTCAACAACGAATAGTGGAACCCGAGCTTCCACCTATTGTTGTTGAGATGGCCGATAACCGAACAATGGAGGAATTGCTCCGTGCACCCACCGAAGGGTATGGGGAAGCAATCGTTGTGCCGGCTATTTTGGCGGATCATTTTAAGATTAAGACGGGTCTCTTATCGCTCATTCGTGCCGACCAATTTCGTGGCAATGAGACCGATAGCCCGCATTCTCACATTCGGAATTTTAATCGAATTACCTCGACTCTCAAGTTTAGAGATGTGTCGAATGACGCGATTAAGCTCATGCTTTTTCCGTACTCGCTCGAGGGTAATGCTAAGCTTTGGTATGAGAAAGAACCACCGGGTTCGATCTTAACATGGGATGATTTAGTGTCTTAGTTCATGAATTATTTCTTTCCACCATATAAGACAACACACTTTAAAAACGAGATCACTAGGTTTGAACAAAAAGTGCATGAATCGTTTGGGGTTGCATGGGAAAGATTTAAAGATTTGTTGAGACAATGTCCACACCACGGTTTCTCGGAATTGCATCAAATTAATACTTTTTATAATGGGCTTAATATGATTGAACAAGATTCTTTAAATGCCGCCGCGGGTGGTAATCTTTTAAGAAAAACTCCAAGAGACGCATGGAGAATAATTGAGGATAAGTCTAGAGCACAATATTTACGAAACACACCGGTTGTTTCCAATGTGAATTCATCTAATCCCGAGATTGCTAGATTGGACTCTAAGATTGATAGTGGATTTGCGACTTTGTTGAGTGAGATTAGGAAGAATCCTCATGGATCGATTAATATGGTGGAGAATGTTTGTGTATCATGTGGTGGAGCACATCCTAATTATGCTTGTTTAACCACGAGGTTTGATCAAGCTAGTGCTTTTGCCACGACGGGAACTTATGGCTCCAACGGTCAAGTTCCTCGTCAAAATCATGTTGCTCCACCGGGTTTTCCACCGGTTCAAAATAGGTACAACAATGGAAACAATGGGAATAATTTTAACCGTGGTAACCAAGGGAATTACAATCAAGGAAATGGGTTTAATGCTAATCAAAACAATCAATTTTTCAAGGGAATAATCAAAATGATTTGTCAAGCTACATCAAGTCAAATTAGGCAAATTTAAAAGCTTTTCAAAATAATCTTCAAGGACAAATGGCAACTTTGAAAAAATGAGTTTCAAAATACGCTAAAGGGGCAAAATAACAAGATTGAGCTTAATCAACAAAGAATGGAACAAAGATTTGAGCAAATGTTCGAGCAAGGTCAAAATCGTATGCAACAAAATTTAGAACAAAGTCAAAATAAATTGCTTTCGATGTTTGAGGGATTCATATCTAAACCATCTACTTCTTCGGGTTGCTTACCTAGTAATACCATTCCTAACCCGAGGGGAGAGCTTAAGGCTATCACCGCTTATGATAATTTAGAAAGAAAGCATGAGCTTTATGTGCCACCTAAAGAAACCTTTTGGAATGTCACCAAGGCTACTTTAAATGTGATTAGTACCTCGGATTTTCTTGATTTATTTCCTAAGAAATATACTGATCCGGGTCAATTCTTGATACCTTGTGTTTTCGATGAGCTTGGGGAATACAAAGCTCTAGCCGATCTAGGAGATAGTATTAACGTTATGCCCCTAGCCATTTGGAAAACTCTTGACTATTTGCGACTTATGCCCACTCGAATGATCATTGAGCTTGCTAATGGTACCACCACTCATCCGGTTGGTATAGCGGAAAATGTCATTTGTTAAAGTGGGGGAGTTCGTTTACCTAGCCGATTTTGCTATCATTGATTATGAGCCGAATCCTCGTGCGCCTATAATTTTAGGACGACCATTTTTGTGTACGGCCAATGTTTTAGTTGATATGAAAGAAGGGGAGCTTAAATTGTTTCATGGTAATAAACATATGATTTTCAAACCGGAAAAAATTCCAAGATTGGTTCCTAAGAAATTGGAAAATGTGGAAATTGATAGACCTAATTTTGTTGAATCATGTTGTAACCTTTCCTCATCTACACTCACTCCACACGAGGATGATAGTGCTAAAATTGAAAAACAAATTGATGATTACTTGAGTAAGCCATTTGATGTTAGTGAGTTTGATAGTAAGAATTTTGATCCCGAGAGTGATATTGCTTTAATTGAACAATCTTTGAAAATGGACTCATTTTAACTCTCTTCTAAGGATCATGTTGATGTTCCTAAGGCACAATCTTCAATTGAAGAGCCTTTGATTCCTAGCTTCACACCGAGTGAGGTTAGTGATTATTCATTCGATAAGTTCGCCGATGAACTTGTTGATCCACTTCCACGGGGAAGTGAAGACATTTCCGATTTCGAGATCGAACCTGATTCTCGTGTTTTACCTACCATTCTCGAGGAATTCGCCGATGAATTGCCTTTAAATGAGAATGATGATCTTGTATCCGAGTGTGATACACTCGATACTTTGTCGGATATTTCTTGTGATGACAAGGATGACGATACTTTTGTGACTTACTCAAATCCTCTCTTTGAAGCTTCAATGAACAATAATCCATTATTTCATGAGGATTTTGAGAGCATCACACCTCCTACATCTCACAACCTTTGTGATGATGATCTTTTCATTAGGGAGTTTGATAAGTTACTTTCCATAGACATTCCTTCGGAATTTGAGGAAGAGTCTAATGACGGTGATGAAGACTCTTGGTTTGATCACCCGATTTATGATGATGATAATGTTGACCCGGAGGGAGAAATTACTTTTGATACTATTATCCTTCCCACTCGCTTTGATCTTAATGTGCGGGTTTTTCATGCGACTCATTTCGAGTACCATGACCCCTTTATTCACATTCATAAGAGTGATAAGGTCAACAAAGTCATGCAAGTTGAAACCACTATGGTTGAGACTTTTGTACCACCATTACCATGTGCTTCATATGACTTAGGATTAGCATGGGGGGACGACACCTTGTTGTCTATTCCTTTCTCCATCGACGACGAGGTATTCGATCCCGGAATCGTTTATTTAGGGAAATCTCGGCCTTTCACCGATGTAATAATTGAAAGACTTTTTAATCATCTTGGTGCGAGTTTATCTCGGGGAGCATGCTACATCCATACCATTAGTTGTGACTACCATCTCTTGTTAGAGATTTGTGTTAGAGTTTTATCCTTTCGTTTGTCATCCGACAACGAGGATGTAATCTTTGACCCCGGCATCGCGCTTTATGTTGGATTTTATCCTATTATGCCGGTTTTCACCTTTTTCCCTAAGGACCAATGAATGCGGGGATCGAGTCGAGCTCATGACTCGGTTAACTAAAACGAGGTGCCTTGTGGGGGAGTCCCATACATTCTATCTTCTTTCTATTTTCTAACAACTAATAAGGCTTGATCTTTCAAGCTCGTGCTCGTGTTTTTGTTGTGGTGTGATCTTAGGTATGACCCTAATATTTGAAGACTCTCGTGTTCGGTTTTTGCCGGTCCACTTGATCTTCCATTCTTTGAATGCCAAAAAGGGGCACACTTTCTATCCCTTGATTTTTATCGACTAACGTTTTATCTTGAGGCATAATTAATAAACGGCTTATAGATTTACGTGCTTTTTCCATGCTAGGATTTTGCATTAGACTCTTCGTGTTTTAGCAAGGGGAGTCAATCTTGAGCTAAGAAACATTGAGGACAATGTTTGGTTTTAGCATGGGGGAGTCAATCGATATAATCGCTTGCAATTGCTTTTGTCGTGTCTAAACGTATTGTTTTTCTCATTTTTCAATAAAATTTTAAATTTTTAGTGTTATTTTTAAGTTTTAATAAAGAAAATAAGTGCTTTTGACACAAATGTAGGCTTTCCGTTGGTGAAAATAAGAATAGTTTTTGACTCGACTTGGTTTTTAACCTTAGCTTTTCCTTAACGTATTTGAATTAAGTTTTGCTAGGCCATTATGTAGGGAGCTTTAAAACGCGAAAGTCTTAATTCATACGAGTTAAGAACAAGAACTTTTCGCAAGCTCCTATAATTGATCCTAGAAAGTCGTTTATCAAGGGAACTTTAAAACGCAAATTCTAAAACTTGCAAAAGTATAAGAAGATGCAAGATCCTATAGATGACTTGAAAACCTAAAACTTTGATTTAATAGGCTAAGTATCCATTGATTTCACATTCTTGAAATTTTACAATATGGAGAACAAGAGATGATAGAGCCAATTATAAGTTTGGTATTCTTTCGGGAATTTATGTGAGTTAATTATAAGCCTATTCTCCCATCGCTTGCTAATAAATTTATCTGCAATAAATAAGGTTGAACGATTTGAAAAGTTACTTAGCTTCTAGCCCAAGATCATTTAAAAGTTGCTCGGTATGGATTGAAGTTCATAGCCAAGGCATAACTTATTGAAGCGGGATGCGAAGATTGGCGAGTCCAAAAAGGTCCTAACAAGACATGAGGGCTATATTTTATTGCTAAAGATCTTAAGTGATGTGAAGAATCATTTATCGAAAATCAATATGAAGGATCGAGACACACGACGAAAAGCAAATACTCCCCAAAAGTCATGGAGAAGTCTATCCAAAAAGACCATAACAAGGTATGAGGATAAATAAAGCCAAGTCCAAAAAGGAGGCGGATCGTTGTATATCAAAATCCCAAATAAAGATTGGAGAAAATGAAGAAGTCGTGGTCCAAGTATGAATCTCTCAAAACTTCAAGTGAAGAAATTCCTATATGAAGAGAAGACCATTATTTCATGAACGTCTCTCAAGGTTTGAAGTATAAAGTCGCTGCCAAATATCGGTCCGAGAAAGGTCTCAAATCGCGAAGCAAGTTATGCCATGATATGAACTTTATGAGGTCCCGAGAAGCAGTTTTAAAAGATTTTGTCCTTTAGCTAACTATTGATCAATTCGTTCACTTTATTTTCGGCCTAATAAATTATCGAAATAAGTCAACAATGCATCCTCGTGATCATTCAAGACAACAATAAAATATAAGAGATACACCTAGGAATAAGGGAGTCTAAGTGAATAATTGGCCCACAAGTTCGTGTTAGTTTGCTAACTTATAATAACAATGATCTTGTTTTTGCACTTGGCATGGAAAAGTGAAAAGTCGAGGACGATGAATCTATTTAAGTTTTATGATCCTTAAAGTTATTTTTCAATAATGAAAGCAATGCATTATTTCTTTGCAAAATAAAATGTCATAAGTTGAATAATGGTATAGTTAGTGATTTATTTTATCATTGCGTGAGGACACGGCAATTGCTTAGCAAGGGGGAATTTGATATGAGTGTATTTACTCATATCAATGGGATACTCAGCATCCACAAGAAGATACTCAGAAAAATTTGTAGAACTCAAATGATACACACCAACTGCTGAATATAGACGCCATTGAAGTCCACTGATATCATCCTCAAGATCCTTCCAAACTGGATCTTCTTAGCCTGAAGTAACGTCCAAAGGTCTGCCAAGTCTTCCCTATCCAAACTTGCAAACAAAGACATAAGAGTAGTAAAAGTATGTACCTCTTTCCCATATCTGCCAATCATCCAAAACCCACTTGCATCTTCTTCATAACTAATGATAAGATTTCTAGAATCATGAGGTAATACTTGTACCATATCTGAAGCTTCCATGGGTGAGAGATTAATACTCTTTCTAATAACAGCTTCACTGGGATTCACTCTATTCAAATTTGAAGGAAACTCAAGTGGAACTCCCTTCTTTAATGGTCTTGGTACAATCATAGCCTTTTGAATCTCTATCTCCTCTGCAAGTTCTTCTTTCCTTTCATCTGAAAGAAGTCTGAAAGTGTTCATCTCTTGCACTCTTGCCCAAATAGGATAAGCCTTATATTCCAATTCATCAAAGGACAATTCCTGTAACTTCTGAAAAGTCCAACCTCCTTGATGACATCTAAGCAACATATAATAAAGCTCCCTTCTATCCCTCTTAGATTATGAGAAAACTTTGCTAGCCTTATACTTTAGGATTACCTGACAATCCCTTTGAATCCTGAGAAGAATCTCCAATCCCCAAATCTGATCTGATAAAGACATATCTGGATTCTCTATGATCTTATTCTCCCAAGCAAAGTACATCTGGGCAACTTCAGGCATATCATAATCTACCTTCATCTTCAACTCTACAAGTTTCTCTCTTGCCAACACATCACCATATTCAAGTCTTTCTGGTTCTTCAATAATCATAACACTTGAATCTATGCTCTCATCATTACTTCCTTCTTGTTCCTCATAAGTAACTACAAATGGTGACTCAAAAACCTTCTTCTTATCTTGTTCCATAATTTGTGCAGCCAACATTGAATCAAATTTTACTTGTGCTGCATCCTTGGGAACCTTTGTTTCTACCATAATTCCTTTACCCTTATCTAATACATCAACGATGGGTAAAGATGATGATGGTACCTGTGAAGACACTTCCTTGATGATAGCTGATGACTGGAATACATCAAGCATATCTGCAGGTCTATCAACGTCCAAAACCTGTGTGTCAACGCCCAACTTACTCTTGTCAGCGCTTGGCTTATCAGCGTCCAAAATCTGCTTGTCAACGCTCACCTTACTCTTGCCAGCGCTTCTTGTGAACTGCTCCATCATTGATGTAAAGGATAAATTCAAATTTATAGGAGTAACCAAAGAGACATCAAAACCTGGTTGCTTCTTCAAATCTGTAAGAGCTTCAGCCACACCTAAAGATTCTCCATCATGTGAGCCTTTGTCACTCACATGTATCTGCTCATCCTCCCTTTTGGAAGAATCCTCCATACCACGCCTATTGTGAGCACCTTCTAAAAGAACAATCCTCTCCCTCAATTACTTGAGTTCAAGGCCTTGTGTAGTGACAGTATGTATCAGGTCTGCATTTTGCTTTTGTAAGCTAATGCAGACAGTCGTCAATTCCAATAGTGTATATGGTTCCAATCTGCCATCCTCTAGAATGGGTATTTGACCTCCCAAAGTAGATTCATGGGGCATGGATGGGGTCTTAATGATGTTAGGACTAGCTTGGCCTGCATCTAAGCTAGCACCAATAGTCCTAGCCCCACCCATATCACCAACCACACTCGTGGTGGTGGTTCTCTCTACAACATGGCTAGGACCACCAGTGGAGAACACTCCAATGGTCCTTTGGCGTTTTCCATCCTAAAGTCTGGGGGAGAAGAAGATGATGTGGATTGGGTAGTAGTTTGAAGGTTAAGGGGTGTTTGGGTCTGTTGTAGAAAGGTGTCAACGTTTGGATTTGAAGTATCAACGCCAACATTTAATGTGTCAGTGTTAAAGGGATCTTGGTCAAGTTCCATATGTTGAGGTGAAGGTGATGGTTCAGGTAATGGTTCAAGTTGTGGTTGTGGGTCAGGTTGAGGTTGTGTTGCTACAATAACAGCAAGCATGGCTTGGGTAAGGGGTAAGTCTTTGTGAGGGGGTAAATTCATCTTACTAAAAATAACTTTCTTTTGCACAGGGATCATCTAAAAATCATCATGATCCCTGGTGCAATACCTTTGTTCATCAAAAATCATTTGTAAAAATCTAGGGTAAGCCAGAGTCATCTTGTTACCCTTGTTTTTACACATGCCATCAAAAATCAATTTAGAAAAATTATACTTTTGCCCATTAGTAATACACACAATAGCACTAGTAATAGACCTGTTAATTTCATTATGTGCAGTACATTTGGGACTTAAACATTGAAGGATGACATGTATTAAGTACTTCTAAGTTGGGGGAAATTCCTGTTTATTATATTTATTTAAAGTACCCTCTTCAGGGAAAGGATACCCCAAAGCTTGAAGACCCTGTTCTATCTCACCAATGGGTAGAGTGGTTATACCATCTGCATCATTAAGATGCAAAGCCTGGCGAACCAAGGCTTCAGTAACCACCCATGGACGCCCATGGACAAGAGCAGTTAATATAGTCACATTATTAAGCGTTGAGGAACTAACAGTGTTCCAAAACTGTTTAATATGAGTGACAGGGATAAGAGGAACATGAGAAAGTGCATACCTTAATGAGGATGCATTCAAATACGCCACCATCTGAGTATATTGAGGAAACAGAGCATCATCAGCCTCCAAATAGGCAACCATGTTATGCTGACTTCTGAATCCCAATACCAAGTCACTCGGTTTAAACTTAGGCGCCATTGATGTAGAAAGCTGTGTGAAAGGTTATGAAAGATGAATATAGGAGAAAAAAATTTTAGACAAGAATAAGCAAGTACCCTTTACAAAATAAGGAGCCAAATTTATAGGAGAGGTAGGCACACATGATTGGTCAAAAATGAGGCAGTTATTTTCAAAATATAATGATGAAAATATTGAAAAGAAAATAACTTATCTTGTTCATTAATTAAAAGTTACCAACTCCTAAAATTACGGCCCCAGTTTTCGTCAAAAATAACAACTGGGTAGGACCCAATGAGTGTCAACGGTCAAAAATAACCCATCAACGCCTAACGGCTATATTCTTGTCAACGTTGGAAAAAGCCATGTCAACGTCTAAATTGGTCATAACAACATTTGGAAATAAATCTGTCAACGTCCAAAAATAAAAATAATAAAAATGAAAAAGGACCTTAATAAAGTGATTTATCCTAGTGAAGATAACCTATAAACTGAAAATTACTATAGGGTGGCAAGCACTGTCCAATCATGCACACTTGCTTATGCAAGATAGACATAACAGTCCTCTAGTGTCCCTTGCTAACCAAAGTTCTTAACAGTGAAGTTATCTCATAAAATCCTTTGTAACTTCCCAGGTAAGCCCAATATAAATCATACCCAAGTCTCCCAACAGACCACATCCAATTCTAGGCTAAAAAGTCTTGGCAGCGTGCATAGTATATCAACTTTGCATGCTACAATGCCTCATGAGTTAGTAAACTAATTCATACTCACCAGTGGACACAATCTAGAATTATGATAAGAGTATTATAAGAATAACCAAAAAGTCCTAAAAGGTTCCTAAACCTCCCCTTAAACTATGATACATAAGTTGCCAAATAATATGCATGTAATAAAAATTTATGTCAAGATAAGAATATAAATATTCCAACCATCATCCATAAACTGAAACATGCTCCAATAATGCTCCAAGAATCCATAAGCAACTCTGTATCCAATTGTACAATGCTAACAACACCTACATAATTAGATCAAAAACCACAAAACTAACATGTTGCTGAAAACGTCAAGTTAACACTTATCAGCGTTAAAATAACCTTTGTCAGCGTTAGACGAATAAAGTGGAAAATCTAATTTTGTATAAAGACCAATAACAAATGCATATCTTGTACATACTTTTACAATAAGATCCCAAATGCATATTTTCTTGGGTTCCTGTTGTGACAGAAAACAGGCAAACAAACATGCTTGAACAAGAGGGGTATCAACCTTCTTGTGAATATTGGCAATAAATCCTCCATGATTCTGATGAGACCTTCTAGTTTGCACAGGAGTCATCACATCACCAATAAATAGATAAGGAGGATGATTTTTGATTATAGAAGTAAGCACTCCTCCTTCAATAATTGTATTGTCCTCAATCTCATCTTCCATGTTACCAATATCCTCTTCAGACTCTCTTCCATCATCATCTAAATGAACCTCTCCATTTCTGTTTGAAGGTTCACCTTGTTCAAAATTACTGGAAGAGAAAAGATAGTCAAAAGATCTGTCAACGCCTGAACCAAAGCTGTCAACGTTTGAGCCATCAACGCCTAAATTTGTCTTGTCACCGCCAGAGTTTCCTTTGTCAGCGCCTGAATGATCATGTATGTTTTCAACTGGTGATACTTGGGGACCACCTTTTTTCTTTCCAGCAGTAGCAGCAGCATCAAATGCATCTGTCCATATGGGAATGGTAACATACTCAAGGATAGGTGTTGTTTTGTCTGCTTGTGATCCAACCTCTTCATCAACCTGTTTACCTGAAATATCAACAACTGGTTCTTCCACAACATTTGAAGTCACCTTCACAATGTTTAGATTAGTAACAGGCATATAATTCAATGTCCTAGATAGAGGTTCCAAGTCAAATAACCAATTTGGACCACTCTCAGGATCACTAGGTTTACTTTCTAAGAACCTAACATGTACCTTTTCAAGTATACGTTTTTCTTTCTTAAGGTAAACTCTATATCCTCTACTATGCACAGAATAACCCATGAAGTAGCCTTCATCACCTTTAGCACTAAGCTTACCTAAGGCATCACTAGTGTCCAACACAACTACATGACATCTAAAAGGTTTAAGAAAACCAATATTAGGTTTCCTGCCCCAAAGTAACTCATAAGGTGTTTTGTTATGAATCTTGTTGACAAAAGCCCTATTCTGAACATAACAAGCTGTATTCACAGCCTCAGCCCAAAAAGCAATGGGAAAGTGAGCATCAGCCAACATAGTCCTTGCTGCTTCTATGAGGGTTCTATTCTTTCTCTCAGCTACCCCATTTTGTTATGGGGTTCTAGCTACATTAAACTGTCTAGTAATCCTTTTTCTTGGCACAAAAGTCATCTAATAACTTATTTCTAAACTCACCACCATTGTCACTTCTAAGCATCTTAACCTCATTACCAGACTTCTTTTCAATTTGGGTAATAAAGTTAATCAAAGTATCAGCAGTGTCACTTTTCAAAGCTAAAAAGAAAGTCCAAGTAAATCTAGAAAAATCATCAGTGATGACAAAACAGTAGGATTTACCATTTAAGCTTTCTATATTAGTTGGACCAAACAAGTCCATATGCAGTAAGTGAAGAGGTTTAGAACTAGAATGCACAGGTTTAGACTTAAATGAGACCTTGTGTTGTTTGCCTTTAAGGCATGCAACACAAGAATGGTCATTGTGGAAAGCCTTTTCAGGCAAACCATCAACTAAACCATGTCTCACAAGTCTATTTATATTCTTAAAATTAATGTACCCTAATCTTTTGTGCCAAAGATTACTCTCATCAACTGAAGCCTTAGCATATAGACATGACAAATTATTATTCATCATAATTCCATTAAGATTCACATTATAAATGTCCTTATGCCTAGGTGTTCTAAATCAATGAATTTCTCATCTAGTATTTTAAAATCTTTATTCAACACCAAGCATTCAGTATCAGTGAAAAGAACCTTATTTTTGTTATCGCACACTTGTGATACACTAAACAGATTATAGTCAAGTTCTTTTACCAGAAACACGTTTTCAAAATGCAAATTGTTGGTGAGAAGAGTGCCTTTGCTAGTGATAGTTCCATATCCACCTCCAAAGTACACTTTGTCACCATCTTTAATGGGGATAAAATTTGTCAGATAATCTTCTTTCCCCGTCATGTGCCTAGAGCATCCACTATCCCAATAGCCATAATCATTAACCTGTTTTTGAATGCCCTGCACATAAAGAAAACAAATTAGTTTTCTTTGGGAACCCAAGCCTGAGCTGACTTGGATTCATTTGGTTGTTCAACAAGAACAGACTTAGTCCTTATGACAACCCCTTGTTCATCCCTTTTTGGATTAAACACCCAGTTAACCTCAACTGGTTTTGTTATGACCTTTGAAATATAATGAAATCTGTTACAGGTCATAGAAATCCCATATGAATTAGGGTTTTGATCTTGCTTAGGTCTCCATATCAAGCTATAAAAAGCTTTAGACTCTTTTCCCTTTGGTTGTAAATATTTTCCTTTATTTGGTCTGGCAACGTTCATGACAGCGTTTAATTTGTTCTTGTCAACGCTGAAATTACCCTTATCAGCGTTGAACCTAGGGTTTGCTAAAGGAACTCATTGTCTGTTAGACCACGTATTGGTCTTCTAAAAAGGTCTTTGTCCTTAAGTATTAGACCCTTTAGTAAAGAATGGGGTTGGTCTAACAACTTGTAGACTTTGCTAGACAAAAGGTTTGGGTTTGACAGTGTTTGACTTTTTATCAACGTTGACCTTCGAAGCATTGACACACTTATAGGCTAAATGTGAAAAACTTCCACAAGTATAACAGGCTTTTCTAGACATAGCTCTAGGCTTAGAAGAAAATAAACCTGTCCCATTATCACTAATTTGGCTTTTTGGTGACCTAGGTTTTCTATACATTTCTGCATATTTAATACTAGGTTTTCTATCAACGTTTAAGCCAAGGTCAACAGTCTTGCCAGTGGTTGGGTTTGTCACTTTTATGGGTGTAGACTCATTTATGTTGTCACTAAGCATGTCACCTTTAACAAACAAGGTATGGTTGGTTTTCTTCCATTGGTCCAAATTAGTCAACTTCTGCTAGTATTCCTCTACTGGGGTAAGAACTCTTGGTGGAGGAATAAATTCCTCTTCTTGGAGTTCTGGTATACCAGTCCAAGACAAGTCCTTTATAAGGACACCATAGAAGTTCCCAGCAGGTGGTGGAACACCAACATACTCTTTCATCCCAATCCCAGTCATATCCCTAGAATCCCTTTGTTCATTAACATATTTTTCTAGGGTTTGTGAAGCTTTGTCAAATCTCTAAATTTTAAGATCTACATAATCTTTGTTTTTGATAGCCTCGTCTAACTTAGCCTGTAAAGCACCATTGGCCCTCTCCATGATGTTTCTAACTTCAACACTAGCATTTAAATCATGAGTTACAATATTGATTTGATCTTTTAGGTCAAACTCCATTTTCTTATACTCAGCTACAGTCTTTTCAGTTTGAGTAAGAGCAAGTTGATAGTTAGATAACTTGCACCTTCATTAACCATATCTGTTGTTAATTTTAAAACTTCTTTGTTAAGTTTTTTAGTGTTTAGACGACAACCCTTACTACAAAATGCATCATCATATACCTCATTGTCTGATGAAGATGAAGAGTGTGCCATGAGAGCATAGTGAACATGCTCTTCTTCTTCCTTTTCTACAACCAAGGCTTTGTTCTCTTCCTCATCCTTGGCTAAATAACTCCAATCCCAGCCAACACCATCAATGTCTTGCATAACAACCATAGCTTTGGAATCCTGGGCCTTGATGATTTGGCTTGAGGGTTTTCCAGCATCAGATCTTCTTGGAGATCTGCATTCTCTCATAAAGTGTCCCATTCAATGAAAATTATAACACTCAACCTTGGATTTATCAAATCCAGCAGTGTCCTTAGAATTAAAAGTCATCTTCTTCTTAAATTTTCGATTCCATCTATTTTCCCTTATGCTTGCAAGAGCCATATTCCACTTTATGTCCATCTCCTCCAAATGCTCATCACTAATTTGCTCAAGGTCCTCATATGTAATCACTAAACCATTTGGGCAATGAAGCAATGTATGCACAAACAGTATCTAGATCAATACCAGCAGGCTTGACTCTTAGAGAGTCAACATTGTATGTGTCAGCATCTAAATGTGAGGCGTTGAAAAAGCTTGATCTAACGTTGACACAAGGTGATCCAGTAACGGGGTGCATGTATGACTCCTTTTGATCAAATTGACCTTCACTATGTGAGAAGAAGGCCATATTTCCATTGGTAGACTTGCTTCCTTGATCCAAAAGAATTTCATTCTCTACCAGCCTCAGTTTATTGTAAACATCATCAAAAGTAGAACTTTTGTGAGTATTATTAGCAATTATAGACATTGCTTTAATCTTCCATGCATCACCAAGACTTTTAAGAAAAGTGGTGATGATATCAACATCACCAAGCACTGTTCCCATAAAGGACAGCTTGCTTGTAATGTCAAGAAGTATTCTTCTCACTCTACTTAGCTTTTCATTAGGTTGAGCTTTAAAAACAGCATACTCATGCAAGAGTTGCTTCTTTTTCTCTTGTACAGTATCAACATTACCACCATAAGCAACTTCAAGGGCTGCCCAAAGATCTTTTGCAGACTCATAGCTTCTATATTTGTGCTGATTGGCTTGTCCCAAAGAGAGTTTGATAATGCTTAGGGTTTTCATGTCATTCCTTCTCTTTGCTATGTCCTCAGCTGAGACAGCTCTACCATCTTCAGGTTTTTCTTTTCGATCCTCTTAAGTAGAGCCTTGAGTTGATCTTGTCAAGATAGCAGTTGCAATCTTGCCAGCCTTATTGAATGTGTTTCCATATTCAATAATTTCCCATAGGGTGTAGTCATGGATTTGAAGATAATGTTCAAAGTTAAACTTCTACAGCTCAAAATTGTATGGGTCTAGCATGGGAATCTTGATGTTGGGGGTTGAGGAGGAGGAGGAGTTTAACTCTGGAGTAGACATGTTGTTTTTAGGGTTTCTTGAAAATTAGGGTTTTTAGGTATTTAGGGTTTTTGTGTTCTTTAGATCAAAGTTTCTCAACAAGCTCTGATACCACTTGTTGATCCCAAACTTAGATCGATTCAGCTTGTGTAAACGAGATTAAATCAAGTTAAAAACGTAGAGAAACTTTGGTGTGTATAAAACAATTTAAGTATTATGCGGAATTAATACTCAAAGAAGAACACACAAACAGTATAAACCAAACTTTCACTTTGATTGATAAATCAAACTTGCGTACAATGAAAGTGTAAAACATATATCAAACTAAAACCTAAAGGCCTCCTTTTATAGATTAAGGAGCCTTGTACAAGAGTCTACGTATCAGCTATTTTAGGTAAAGATAAACATGAGAAATACACTGTCGATCATATCTTTACTAGAAACATACTAGAAACATAATACGTGTAGACTAAGTCTTCTATCAGTGCTTGACTTCTTCTTATCAATGCTTGACTTCTTCTTGTCAACGCTTGTCCTGTCAACGCTTGATTTCTTCTTAACAACGTCTAGATTGCTCTTGTCAGTGTCCTAATGTATTGGCTACATTTTATTCCCAACATACATATGTCATATGTGTGTATTGCCAACTGTAAATGATAATGATGCCAACTAATATACAACTTTCAACCATGTAAGTAATAACATTGATTTATACATTTTCATTCTTGCTAAAATGATTTCCAATCATTTCTATAACTACATTAACCAAATGTGCATTATTGCTACTGTCTGTTGTCAAAATTACCAAAATTATGAAAGATAAAGAATGAATTCCTGCGTTTGACAACTTTATGTAATATCATTTCCAACTTTACATATTGTCATATTCTCATATTGTCCAAGTTTACAATGCAGGCAACATAACAGATTCCAAACTTTCCATACGTGAATGTACAAGAAGTCAACATAAGAAATTTCAAACTTTTCATACGTGATACAAGAAACTTACAGAAGAAGCTACTGATACAAGCATTTTGCATGGGTTCAGATATTTTCTCGAAATCTTATCGAATTGATCAGGCTCAAAGTGGAATAGTTGTTCTTGGTTACTAAAAAGGGTTTGGTTTTCTATTCTACTAAAAAGGTTTAAATGCACAAAGATATAAAATTAGACTAAAAGCAGTTAATAAAATAAGACTGAAATCGAATTAAAATTAAACAATAAAACAGAAACAGTAAATACCCCTTACTATAAAACTCTTCATTCGGAATAGAAAGTTGATGCGAAATAAATGGTGTTGATCCGGAATAAGAGCTTGATGCGGAATAACTTCCTTAAAAATCTTGATTCGGAATAATGCCACTCATCCGGAATATTGATTATTTCGGGTGAACTAACTGATCCGGAATAAATTTGATCCGGAATAAATGAAAGGAAGTGCTTGATCCGGAATATAAGGTTGATGCGGAATAATGAAGGTTGATGCGGAATAATGAAGTTGATGCGGAATAACGAAGTTGATGCGGAATAATGAAGTTGATCCGGAATAATTGATTATTCCGGATGAAAGGTTTTGATCCGGAATATAAAATATTCCGGATGAACAATCTTGATTCGGAATAAATGTAAACAGTGCTTGATTCGGAATAAGTAATTGATCTGGAATATCCGGTTGATCTGGAATGAAATGGGAAAAAGTACTTGATGCGGAATCTGGGAATGATGAAGATGCGAAGAACAGTAATAATTTAAGAACACGATTTTAAGCCAAAATCAACCAAGTTTTTAACCAAAACTTAAACAAAACTAATCACCAATCATTTACTAACAATAAACATCAAACCAAAACAATAAAAACACAAAACCCACTTACTTTTATGGATCAAAATCAACCAAATAAGAACTTTAAAACTTTGAATCAAAAAGAAAGATGAACAGGATTAATGGAAAGATTAAAATGATTGATTAAGGTAGAGTGAACAAAAGGAAAGATTAAAAACTTACAAGATTAAAGATTGAATCAAGAAAAATAAAAATCACCAACACCTTAGTGGTGTTGGCTTCTTCCCTACGAAACAGAAAGAAAGAAGAAAAATAATAGCTGCCCAAAAAGTGTGAAGGGATGTCCTTATATAGTCCTTGTATTTGGTTGGTGAGTGGGCTTTCTCCCGTTCGTCTTGTCTTCTCGTCTTTCCAGAAAAGTGGACGTTTTCGATTCTGATTCGGGATTTGTCGACGATTAAATTCAACTCGTCTTTTAATTTCTTCGTTTAATAGACTTGAGTTCTTTCGACATATGTAAATCTTCCATCTTTGGTCCTTTTCTTCGATAAATCTTCAAATAGGCCCATTGAATTCAAATCTTTTGCATCTCTTGGACAATAGACTTCGTCTTGAGTCTTTTTCTTCGATAAAACCCATGCAATCCCATGTTTTCTTCAATATTTATCTGGTTGGCTCTGAAAACACAACAAACAAACAAATCACGCATAATTCCAAACAAATGACATTAAATACGCGTTTTGGTCTTGTTTTAGCAAGAAATAAGTGGTAAAAGGATGGGTGTTTTCACACCTATCAAATCCCCTACACTTAACCATTGCCATGCCCTCATGCAATGCTTAGTGATAAAGCAAATTTACACTTTTCTCATAATCAATCAACCTTGGCCTTATTAACATACTACTAAAACAAAACTTAGAGTACTAAGAGAAATTAAAACTTTAAAGGAAACAAAAGGATAGAAAACCATTTTCACTTGAAAATAGCTATATGGAAATAACTTGCAAAGAGAACAAGGACTTACATTAGGGCTTTGGTGCTGCGAAGATTTATCACCCCCAAGTTTCACGTTCCCCAAACTAAGCTTAAAAACGAGATCATTGTTATTAAAAGTTAGCAAAACAAACACTTACACACATGGCTTAATTATATGCTTCGACCCCCTTATTCCTAAGTGTATCTCTTATATTTTATTTTTGTCTTAGAATGATCATGAAGATGCATTTTTGGACTTATTGCGATAGTTTATTTAGGCTGAAAGCAAAGTAGGATGATTTGATTAATAGTTAGCTAAAAGACAAAATCTCTTAAAACTGCTTCTCGGGATATCAAAAAGTTCATATCTTGGCATAACTCGCTTCACGATTTGAGACCTTTCTCGGGCCGATATTTGGCATGTACTTCATACGTCATATCTTGAGAGACGTTCTTGAGATAATGGTCTTCTCTTTGTTAATAGAGTTTCTTCACTTGGAGACTTTTGAGGGGTACTCCAACTTTGTTGACCACGACTTCATCATTATTTCTTCAATCGTTACTTGGGATTTTGAGATACAACGATCCGCCTCCTTTTCGGACTTGGATCTATTTATCCTCATACCTTGTTAGGGTCTTTTCGGATAGACTTCTCCATGATCTTAATGGGAGTTGATTGCTTTTCGCCGTGAGTCTTGATCCTTCATATTGATTTTGGGAATAATGCTTTTCACATCACCTTGGATCTTTAGCAATAAGATTGAATCCTCATGCCTTGTTAGGGCCTTTTCGGACTCGCCAATCTTCGCGCCCCGCTTCATTAGTTATGCCTTGGCTATGAACTCTTATCATTACCGAGCAACTTTTAAGCGATCTTGGGCTAGAAGCTAAGTAACTTTTCAAATCGTAAGACCTTACTTATTGCAGATAAATTATTAGCAAGTGATGGGAGAATAGGCAAATAACCACACCGAGTGTGCTTGTGTAAGAATACCGACTTATAATTGACTCTATCATTTCTCGTTCTCCACAATTTAAAATCCCAAGTAAAGAGACTCGTGGATGCTTAGCCTAATAAACCAATTAAGGTCTACATGGTTAAGGATACTTGCTAGAATAAACTTGGATAAGTCTATTCGGGTTGAGTCAAAATAATCGCAACGGGCCTAATATGTCAAAGACTTCAAAACTAGCTACACCACTTTATTAATATTTTTGAATTTATTGTGGGATATATACATATGAAAGCAACGATAAAATTTTAAAAATTAAGACTAAATGGCCAAAGTTAATTAAAAATTTGAAAAATGCTGAAAAAGATGATTTTCCGGTTAAATGACGGCATTTCAATGGAAAAGTCCACTTAAAACTTCGATAGAAGTCCTCCCTACACTTAAGATAAACATTGTCCTCAATGTTTAAGCATGTGGGAAAAGTCTCCCCTACACTTATGACATTGTGCACGTTGGTTAAAACAAGCTAAGGAAGAGACGACTAAAGTGATCAATTTCAAATGTGAGTAAGAAGAAAATTGAATCACGATAGTTGAGAGATAGAACCGGATTTCGGATAACACGGGAGCACGATTCTTCAAAGATTCCAAGAGTGCACTTATCCCTGTAATCACATCACCACACAAACACAAACAACCTATAGAGGTCCCCCTATACTTAGGAGGTAAAAACGGAAAAGGATAGATACTCGGGCAGCCTCCCGAGGAGCGCTTATTTTTTATAACCGAGTCACGAGCCTGACTCAACCCAAAATTAGTTCATGGGAAACGTGGTGAGGGAAGGAATCATCTCATGAGAGATGTCCTCACCAAAGTACAACTTCACTCGTTGGCCATTCACCTTAAAATTAGGTCCATTAGGTTGAGCGAGCTCGAGAGTACCATATGGAAAAATTTGAGCAATGGTGAATGGGCCGGACCAATGAGATTTCAGCTTGCCCGAAAAGATTTTCAACCGAGAGTTGAAGAGTAAAACTTTGTCTCCAACTTGGAACTCTCGGTTTTTAATCTTAGAGTCGTGAATGAGCTTAGTCTTTTCCTTATAGATCAAAGAATTTTCATAAGCTTCATTCCGGAGTTCATTCAGCTCATTGAGTTGGATTTTGTGTAGGTCACCGGCTTTGTTGATGTCCAAATTAGCCCACTTCAGGGCCCAGTAAGCCTTGTGCTCCAACTCAATGGGGAGGTGGCATGCTTTCCCGTACACGAGACGATATGGTGTACAACCAATCGGAGTCTTGTAAGCGGTACGGAAAGCCCACAGAGCATCATCAAGTTTATCGGCCCATGAGGCACGATACTCTCCCACGGTTCGTTCAAGAATTCGCTTTAATCCTCGGTTCGAGATTTCAGCCTGCCCATTAGTTTGTGGGTGGTATGCGGTGGAAAGACGATGATTGACACCATACTTAGCCATGACTCTTGCGAATTGATCATTGCAAAAATGAGTCCCGCGATCGATAATAATGGTACGAGGCACACCGAATCTAGCGAATAGCGACTTCAAAAAGTTACAAACCACCCTTGCGTCATTAGTGGGTAAAGCTTTGGCTTCAACCCATTTAGAAACGTAGTCAACGACTACAAGGATGTATTTGTTTCCTTTAGATGAAGGGAATGGCCCTATAAAGTCAATACCCCAAACATCAAAGATTTCACATTCTTGTATGAAATTTTGAGGCATCTCATCTTTATGTGTGATCTTGCCTTGTTTTTGGCAAGCATCACAATGTTTAACCATCTCGTGAGCATCACGGTAAATGGTGGGCCAATAAAATCCCGAGTCAAACACTTTTTTGGCGGTGTAGTTGGGACCAAAGTGACCACCGGTGGGTCCTTTATGGCAAGCTTCGAGAATGTCTAAAGCTGCCGGTCCATCAACACATCGGCGAATAATCAAATCAGCACATTGTTTGAATAGATACGGGTCATCCCAAAAGTAAGTCTTAATGTCTTTGAAGAACTTCTTTTGTTGGGATGTTAACCCGTCAACGAGAATTCCACCCGCCAAGTAGTTTGCAATGTCCGCAAACCACGGGGTTTCATCAGAATTTGAGTTGATAGACATTAAGGTCTCAAGGGGAAAAGAGTCATTGATCTCTTTGTTCGGATGATCCCCTTGATAAGGATCCTCAAGTCTACTAAGATGATCAGCGGCTAGGTTTTCAGCTCCCTTCTTATCACGAATTTCGATTTTAAATTCTTGAAGTAGCAAAACCCAGGGAAGAAGTCTTGGTTTGGAATCTTGTTTAGTTAACAAGTACTTCAACGCGGAATGATCGGTATAAACGATTGTGGTAGAAAGGACAAGATAGGGGCGGAATTTTTCAAAAGCATAAACAACAGCTAAAAGCTCTTTTTCGGTTGTCGTGTAATGCAATTGAGCCCCTGTCATTGTCTTGCTAGCGTAGTGGATTGGTTGGAAGTGTTTGTTCACTCTTTGGCCCAAAACCGC
Organism: Glebionis coronaria; assembly: GCA_025667525.1. Classification (NCBI taxonomy): domain Eukaryota; kingdom Viridiplantae; phylum Streptophyta; class Magnoliopsida; order Asterales; family Asteraceae; genus Glebionis; species Glebionis coronaria. The sequence continues at coordinate 455,699,068 of CM046878.1, read as the reverse complement.
TCCAATAGCAAAGTCGCTAGCATCGCACATCAACTAAAAAGGCAGCTCCCAATTAGGGGTAACCATGACCGGTGCCTTAGTTAGCTTATCCTTAAGAAGGTTGAAGGCTTCAATACACTCTTTGGAAAAGATAAAAGGAGTATATTTTTCCAAGAGGTGGGTCATTGGGCGAGCGATTTTAGAAAAATCTTTGATGAATCGACGGTAGAAGCCCGCATGACCGAGGACACTTCTCAAACCCTTCACGGTTGAAGGTGGAGGCAATTTAGCAATAACATCGACTTTAGCACGGTCTACATCAAGACCGGCTTTGGAGATTTTGTGTCCTAGCATGATGCCCTCTTTTACCATGAAATGGCATTTTTCCCAATTAAGAACAAGGCGAGTGTCTTCACACCGCTTAAGCATACGTTCTAAATTGGCAAGGCAAGCAGAGAAAGAATCGCCATAAACCGAGAAATCATCCATGAAAACTTCCATAGTTTCTTCAACCATGTCATGGAAGATAGCCATCATACACCGTTGGAACGTCCCAGGAGCATTGCATAAACCGAAAGGCATGCGTTTGTATGCGAATGTTCCGTAGGGACAAGTGATGTGGTTTTCTCTTGGTCTTTGGGATCGATGGGAATTTGAAAATACCCGGAGAAACCGTCTAAGAAGCAGTAATAGTCATTACCCGCTAGACGCTCGAGCATTTGATCCATGAAAGGCAGAGGAAAATGATCTTTTCTCGTGGCATCATTGAGTTTACGATAGTCGATACAAACTCTCCACCCAGTAACGAGACGAGTGGGAATCAACTCGTTGTGTTCATTGGGAACAACGGTTATTCCGCCCTTCTTGGGCACACAATGGACGGGACTTACCCATGGCGAATCCGAAATAGGGTAAATCAAGCCGGCATCAAGAAGTTTAATAACCTCTTGTTTGATGACGTCATGAATGCTAGGATTAACCCTTCTTTGGCTCTGGATTGCGGGTTTAAAGTCATCTTCCATGAGAATCTTGTGAGTACAAAAGTTTGGATCAATTTCGCGGATATCGGAAATTTTCCAACAATTGCCTTCTTATGATCTTTAAGCACGGCGATAAGGCGAGATTTTTCTTCTTCTTTCAAGTCCTTCGCGATGATGACGGGCGACGTCTTCTTTTCTTCAAGGAACACGTACTCGAGATGGGGCGGCAACTCCTTAAGCTCTAAATCTGGAGGATTTTCGATGGGAGGCGGATTCAAATTTGTTTCATCGATAGCAATAGCCTTAGGAGATGGTGGAGAAATATGGTCCTCTTTGAGAAGTTTCTCAATGAGACGAATGTCTTCATCCCAATCGGTGGGAGAATCGTCATTTTCTAAGTTCGCATCTCCCATGGTTGCTTCAAAATCTTTTCAAAGGAAATCACTTTTTCTCCAAATAGAGTTAGTGATGAATCAATAGAGGCAACGGTCTCAACATTGGGAGGAGAGGTAGGAATACTTTTACAAGCATCTTTGAAGTGTTCTTCACAAGCCTCATCAAGAACGTCGATACAATTAACACTCTCGTATGAATAAGGCTGTTTAGAAATCTTACCCATGTTGAAGACAATTTGATCGTCACCCACTCTCATGATAAGCTCACCCGCTTCAACATCGATGAGAGTGCGACCGGTCCTCAAGAATGGACGTCCAACGATTAATGGCACACGAGGGTCCATATCGTAGTCGACGATGACGAAATCGGCAGGAAAAGTGAATTTGTCGACTCCTACAAAAACGTCTTCGGCTATCCCCACTGGATAAGAAACCGTACGGTTAGCTAATTCCAAAGTCATTTTGGTGGGGACTAGCGCAGGGAGAGATAATTGCTTCCAAACACTTAAAGGCATTAAGTTAATACTGGCACCTAGATCGGCTAGGGCCATGCAATTCTCTACTCCCGGGAAGTTGCAAGGGATTAAGAAGCGACCCGGATCACCAAGTTTGGTTGGTAATTTCCTTAAGAGCACTGCGGAGCAATTCTCATTAAGTTAGGTATTAGCGATATCAAGAAGCTTCTCCTTGTCGCTAAGAAGATCCTTGAACATTTTCGCATATTTAGGCATGTGAGCGAGAGCCTCAGTTAAGGAGATGTTAAAATTCAATTGTTTAAACATTTTGAGAAAGTTCGAAACTTGAATATCATCCTTGCTTTTGAGCTTCTCTTTCCTCAACCTTGAGGGATAAGGTATATCGGAAGAAGAGGAAGGCTTTGGAATAGTAGGATCACTCACATCCTTGGGTGGAGGAGGGGTAAAAGTAAGAGGTGGAGGAATTGGGGAAGTAGAAGGATGAGGAATATGAGTAGGTGACTCGTTTTCCTTAGTCACAATCACCGGTGGAGGTATAGGAAGCTCGGGTTCCTTGGTACCTTTGCCACTACGAGTGGTGATTGCTTTCATCTCCCCTCTTGTATTCGCAACGGTGTTACTCGGAAGAGTACCCGAAGAAGAGGATTGATTACCTTGGAAGAAACTAGCCATCATGTTCCGTAAGTCATTCGTTTGACTTGCCAAAGTGTTTCGCATATCAGCTCTAAGATCGTTTCCTTGTTTCACCATATCTGCTTTCAAGTTGAGCACTTCCCGCTGGAGGTTTTCCACGATCACATCATTAGTCCTCATGTAGGTTTCAACATCTTGGTGTAATGCGGTGGGTTGGTTGGGAGGAGGAGCATGGTAGGCGGGTGGTTGATAAGCAGGTTGTTGGTAAACTTGGTTGTTTCTTTGAGGTGGATATGGTTGTCTTTGAGGTGGTTGGTATGGTGCACGAGGTTGTTATTGAGGAGGGCGATTGAGGTTTTGTTGTTGGTTTGGGTTGTTAGGAGGAAAACCGGGCGGGGAAAGAAAGTTGTTTGAGCGATAACTGAGCAAGTTGCGGTCTCCTTGAGGACGAGCTTGATAAGCGGCCGGAGGATAGGTACCGTATGTTACGTTAACATTCTCAGAAGGATAGTCTTGGGTGGAGGTACAAGTAGTGTAAGAGTGAGGACCCCCGCATATTTCACATGGTTGGCTGACAGCATTGACTTGAGCGTTTTTAGCGTTGATGCTGTTGGTGTTGCTAGCGGTTTGGGTAGCAAGCGATTCAAGAAGCGACGTAATTTTGTCAAGTCTCTTGTCGTTGTCACTAGTACTAGCACTAGCGGCATTGGTCCGAACACTCTTGGTTTGCACTCTAGACTTATTCTCAATAATATCCCAAGCGGCATTAGAAGTCTTAACCAAAATATTACCCCCCGAGGCACTATTTAGTGAATCTTGGTCATTCATGCTTAAACCATTGTAAAAAGTATTAATTTGGTGCACTTTGGTAAAACCATGTTGTGGGCACTTTCTTAAAAGATCTTTAAAACGGTCCCAAGATTCACTAAAAGTCTCATCGTACTTTTGTTTAAAATTAATAATTTCATTCCGCAAAGCGGTAGTACGAGAGGGTGGGAAAAAGTAGTTTATGAATTTGGTCTCTAAGTCCGTCCACGTCAGAATACTTTGTGGCGGTTCCTTTGCAAGCCAATGTCGGGCTTGTCCCTCTAAATAGAAAGGAAAGAGTTGTAAACGAATTACCTCTTGTGGAACACCATTGAATTTGACCGTATTCGTGAGTTGCAGGAACCTTTTGATGTGGTCATGTGGATCATCAATGGTACGCCCCAAGAATGGTTGAGCAGAAACCATCTGAATAAAGCTGGATTTGAGCTCAAAGTTGTTGGCTGCAATCGCGGGTATGACAATTAGATCATTGTTGCCGTCTACATGTGCTTGCAAAAGTTCAATCATCGGGCGATTGTCCGGTAGAGGTTCATTGTTGTTATTCATGTTGTTTTGAGGTGGATTGTTATTGTTGTTGTGTACACCGGCCATGTCTAAGTCTTCGAGAGGCTCGGGCTCTTGATAAGACGTTGATCGAGTGCGCATACACCTGCAAAAGAACTAACAAAGAAAACAAGAAATATTTTTGGTTTTTATGGTTTTTTAATTTTTAGGATTTTTTTAAATTTTTTTTTTTTTAGGGTTTTTTGAAATTTTTTATGAAAAAGTAACGTTCACGGTGAACGGATCCCAAAATCCAATTTCTCACAAAAAACTGTTAATCTTTACGAGAAGAGCCGGCAGCGACGCCATTTGATACAAGCATTTTGCATGGGTTCAGATATTTTCTCGGAATCTTCTCGATTTGATCACGGCTCAAAGTGGAATAGTTGTTCTTGGTTACTAAAAAGGGTTTGGTTTTCTATTCTACTAAAAATGTTTAAATGCACAAAGATATAAAATTAGACTAAAAGCAGTTAATAAAATAAGACTGAAATCGAATTAAAATTAAACAATAAAACAGAAACATTAAATACCCCTTACTAGAAAACTCTTCATTCGGAATAGAAAGTTGATGCGGAATAAATGGTGTTGATCCGGAATAAGAGCTTGATGCGGAATAACTTCCTTAAAAACCTTGATTCGGAATAATGCCACTCATCCGGAATATTGATTATTCCGGATGAACTAACTGATCCGGAATAAATTTGATCCGAAATAAATGAAAGGAAGTGCTTGATCCGGAATATAAGGTTGATGCGGAATAATATAGGTTGATGCGGAATAATGAAGTTGATGCGGAATAATGAAGTTGATCCGTAATAATTGATTATTCCGGATGAAAGGTTTTCATCCGGAATATAAAATATTCCGGATGAACAATATTGATTCAGAATAAATGTAAACAGTGCTTGATTCGGAATAAGTAATTGATCCGGGATATCCGGTTGATCCGGAATATCCGGTTGATCCAAAATGAAATGGGAAAAGGTACTTGATGCGGAATCTGGGAATGATGAAGATGCGAAGAACAGTAATAATTTAAGAACACGATTTTAAGCCAAAATCAACCAAGTTTTTAACCAAAACTTAAACAAACTAATCACCAATCATTTACTAACAATAAACATCAAATCAAAACAATAAAAACATAAAAACGCACTTACTTTTATGGATCAAAATCAACCAAATAAGAACTTTAAAACTTTGAATCAAAAAGAAAGATGAACAAGATTAATGGAAAGATTAAATTGATTGATTAAGGTAGAGTGAACAAAAGGAAAGATTAAAAACTTACAAGATTAAAGATTAAATCAAGAAAAATAAAAATCACCAACACCTTAGTGGTATTGGCTTCTTCCCTACGAAACAGAAAGAAAGAAGAAAAATAATAGCTGCCCAAAAAGTGTGAAGGGATGTCCTTATATAGTCCTTGTCTTTGGTTGTTGAGTGGGCTTTCTCCCGTTCTTCTTGTCTTCTCGTCTTTTCAGAAAAGTGGACGTTTTCGATTCTGATTCGGGATTTGTCGACGATTAAATTCAACTCGTCTTTTAATTTCTTCGTTTAATAGACTTGAGTTCTTTCGACATATGTAAATCTTCCATCTTTGGTCCTTTTCTTCGATAAATCTTCAAATAGGCCCATTGACTTCAAATCTTTTGCATCTCTTGGACAATAGACTTCGTCTTGAGTCTTTTTCTTTGATAAAACCCGTGCAATCCCATGTTTTCTTCAATATTTATCCGGTTGGCTCTGAAAACACAACAAACACACAAACCACGGATAATTCCAAACAAATGACATTAAATACGCGTTTTGGTCTTGTTTTACCAAGAAATAAGTGGTAAAAGGATGGGTGTTTTCACACCTATCAGCTACAAAGGAAAATTTTCAAGTTTCAACATTGGTTATCCCTCCTTTATAGTTAGTATAGATCCATACTTTCTTTTTTATCTCCTTTACCCTTTCTTTAAGACTGTCTTTTTCCATTCATCCTATCTATACTCTATTACAATTTCTAGGTATCGAAGATAATGGTAAATCAAAAAGAAACCTGGAAGAAAACGTTAACTCATATAAACCAAAAATAACAGAGCTAGATGGAAACCCATTAACGTAGTCAAAACATTTCTTGCGGCATGTCTACACGAGCTTGCTTATGATGGGAGAGAATGTCACACCACCAAATTCATCGCAGCAAAAGACTGGTGCCCGTGCAATGCGGCGGTAAATACTTGATTACGATTTTTAAAGCGAAAAATATATTTTGTTCTTTTACAATTTATACTTATGGTTTGGTTAGATTAAACGTTCGATTTTATTTTTTGAAAATACACTCGCCGTTCGTATGAAAAGTTTATTAGTGTGCATTTGGTCATGTGCAAAAGTTAACTTCGGTGTTGTTCCTTTTCTACTTAATGAGCCTTATACTAACAAATACATATCCAGCCATGTTGATCTTTATGTCTCTTTTACATCCTAAATCTTTAATGTGTTTGAGAGTAGAAAATATAAAAAAAAGTATTTTTCCTCAACTAGACACAACAAATGCAAAAGCATCACATCATTGTGAAAATATACCCGATAGTTTTGGGCACCAAAATTTCCTTCCGTTCCAGATCTTTCCTCCATTGACAGTATAAACACACTTTCCTTTTTCTCTCCATTCCATTTTCTCCCTCCATTTTATAGTATAAATAATTTCTTTTTTCTCTCCTTCACTCTTTTTATATGACTGTCTTTTTCCCTTCGCCCTATTTATACTCTATTATAATTCTAGGTATGGAAGATAATGGTAAATCAAAAAGAAATCTGAAAGTAAACGTTAACTCATATAAACTAAAAAAACATAGCTAGCTGGAAACCCATTAATGTAGTCAATACATTTCTTGAGGCATGTTCACACGAACTTGCTTATGACGGGAGAGAATGTCACACCTCCAAATTCAACACAGCGGAAGACTGGTGCCCGCCCAATGCGGCGATAAATACTTGATTACGATTTTTTAAGCGAAAAATATATTTTGTACTTTTGCAATTTATACTTATGGTTAGGTTAAACTAAATGTTCAGTTTTATTTTTAGAAAATACACTCGTCGTTCTAATGAAAAGTTTATAAGTGTGCATTTGGTCCTTTACAAAAGTTAATTCCGGTGTTATTTTTTCTACTTAATGAGCCTTATACTAACAAATACATAACCAACCATGTTGATCTTTATGTCCCTTGTATACCTAAATCTTTAATGAATTTGAGAGCATAAGACATAAAAAAATTCTCTCTCCTCAACTAGACACAACAAAAGGTATAACATCACATCATTATAACAAATATACCTCTTAGTTTTGGGCGACAAAATTTCCCTGCATTCCAGATCTTCCCTCCATTGAAAGTATATACTCACTTTCTTTTTTCCTCCATTCTTGATTTTCTCTATATTTTACAGTATACGGACTTTCTTTTTTCCCTCCTTTACTCTTTATATAAGATTGTCTATTTTCCCTCACCCTATCTATACTCTATTACAATTTCTAAGTATGGAACATAATGGTAAATCAAGGAAACCTGGAAGAAAACTTTAACTCATGTAAACTGAAAAGAAACAGAGCTAATTGGAAACCATTAGCGTAGTTAAAACATTTCTTATGGCATGTCTACATGAGCTAGCTTCTGACGGGAGAGAATATCACACCCCCAAATTCGGCGCAGCAGAAAACTAGTGCCAACGTAATGCGGCGGTAAATACTTAATTAGAATTTTTAAAATGAAAGAATATATGATGTTATTCTGCAATTTATACTTATTGTTTGGTTAAATTAAACTTTTAGTTTAATTTTTCGAAAATACACTCGTCGTTCTTATGAGTAGTTTTTACGTGTGCATTTGGTCATTTGCAAAAGTTAACTTCGGTGTTATTTACTTTTTACTTAATAAGCCTTATATTAACAAATACATATCCAGCCATGTTGAGCGTTATGTTTTTTTACATCCTAATTCTTTAATGGATTTGAGATAGAAGACATAAAAAAAGTCTCTTTCCTCAACTAGATAAAACAATGGCAATAATATCATATCATTAGGACAAATATACCCCTTAGATTTTGGCACCAAAATTTCCCTCCATGCCAGATCTTCCCTCCATCGAAAGTATATACGCACTTTCTTTTTTCCCCCATTCCAGATTTTCCCTCCATTTTACAGTATACATACTTTCTTTTTTTCCTCCTTCACCCTTTTTATAAGACTGTCTTTTCCCTTCACCCTATCTATACTCTATTACAATTTTTAGGTATGGAAGATAATGGTAAATTAAAAAGAAACCTGGAAGAAAACGTTAACTCATATAAACTAAAAAAAACATAGCTAATTGGAAACCCATTAGCATAGTCAAAATATTTCTTGAGGCATGTCTACACGATCTTGCTTCTGATGGGAGAGAATCTTACACCCACAAATTCAGCGTAGCAGAAGACTGGTGCCCGTGCAATGCGACGGTAAATACTTGATTACGAATTTCAAAGCGAAAAAATATATTTTGTTCTTTTGCAATTTATACTTATGGTTGGTTAAATTAAACATTCAATTTTATTTTTCGAAAATACACTCGCCGTTTTTTGAAAATTTTATAACTGTGCATTTGGTCATGTGCAAAAGTTAACTTCGGTGTTATTTCTTTTCTACTTAATGAGCCTTATACTAACAAATACATATCCAACCATGTTGATCTTTATATCTCTTTTACATCCTAAATCTTTAATGCGTTTGAGAATAGAAAATATAAAAAAAGTCTTTTTCCTCAACTAGAAACAACAAATGCAATAACATCACATCATTGTGAAAATATACCTCTTAGTTTTGGGCGCCAAAATTTTCTTCCGTTCCAGATCTTCCCTCCATTGACAGTATAAACACACTTTCTTTTTTCCCTTCATCCATATTTTCCCTCCATTTTACAGTATAAATACTTTCTTTTTTCCCTCCTTCACTCTTTCTATAAGACTGTCTTTTACCCTTCACCCTATATATACTCTATTTCAATTTCTAGGTATGGAAGATAATGGTAAATAAAAAAGAAACCTGAAAGAAAACGTTAACTCGTATAAACTAAAAAAAAACATAGCTAGCTGGAAACCCATTAGTGTAGTCAAAACATTTTTTGAGGCATGTCGGCATGAGCGTGCTTATGACGGGAGAGAATGTGACACCCCCGAATTTACCACAACGGAAGACTGGTGCCCACGCAATGCGGTGGTAAATACTTGATTACAATTTTTAAAGCGGAAAATATATATTCTGTTCATTTGCAGTTTATACTTATGGTTACTCGTCGTTCTTAAGAAAATTTTATAAGTGTGCATTTGGTCCTTTGCAAAAGTTAACTTCGGTGTTGTTTCGTTCTACTTAATGAGCCTTATACTAACAAATACATATCCAGCCATGTTGATCTTTATGTATTCTTTTACATCCTAAATAATGGGTTTGAGAGTAGAAGACATAAAAAGTCTCTCTCCTCAACTAGACAACAAATGTAATAATATCACATCATTGTGACCAATATGCCCTTTAGTTTTTGGCGCCAAAATTTCTCTCTATTCCAAATCTTCCTTCCATTCATAGTATCTACGCACTTTCTTTTTCTCCTCGATTCCAGATTTTCCCTCCATTTTACAATATACATACTATCTTTTTTCCCTCCTTCACTCTTTCTATAAGACTATCTTTTTCTCTTCACCGTATCTATACTTTATTACAATTTCTAGGTATGGAAGATAATGTTAAATCAAAAATAAACCGGGAAGAAAACGTTAACTCATGTAAATCGAAAAAAAACTGAGCTAGCTAGAAACTCATTAGCGTAGTCAAAACATTTCTTGAGGCATGTCTACACGAGCTTGCTTCCGACGGGAGATAATGTCACACCCCCGAAATCGTCGCAATGGAAGACTGGTGGCCGCGCAATGCGGCGGCAAATACTTGATTGCGATTTTTAAAGCGAGAAAATATATTTTGTTCTTTTGCAATTTATACTCATGGTTTAGTTAAATTAAATGTGTGGCTTTATTTTTAGAAAATACACTCGTCATTCTTATGAAAAATTTATAAGTGTGCATTTGGTCCTTTGCAAAGTTAACATGAGTGTTGTTTCTTTTCTACTTAATGAGCCTTATACAAACAAATACATATCCAACCATGTTGATATTTATGTTTCTTTTACATCATAAATCTTTAATGTGTTTGAGAGTAGAAGCCAAAAAAAAAAGTTTCTCTCCTCAACTAGACACAACAAAGGCAATAATATCACATCATTGTGCCAAATATACCCCTTAGTTTTAGACGCCAAAATGTCCATCCTTTCTAGACTTATTGTTAAATTCACATCATGTAATTTGAAAAATTGTTAGACTCATTTTGATTTCGATTAAAACCTTGGTTTTGATTCTCTCCATTGTTAAAATTCCTTTGATTGTTGTTGTTTTGAAAATTACCGCTTGAATTTAAATTTTGTCCATGATTAAAATTTCGGTTTTGATTGTTGTTGTTAAAACCTCGAATTTAAAAATTCAAGTTTTGACCTTGATACGAATTCCCTGGTTGAAAATTTCCTCGATTTACTTGAAAATTGTTTCGATTAAAATTATTGTCTTGATTAAAATTCCCTTATGATGGACCGACATTGTTTTGATTAAAACTAGTATTTCCATTAACCGCATTAACGCTCAACGTTTGTCCATTCGTAGCCGTACACTCATAATAATTATGAGGTCCACCGCAAGACGTACACGAAACCTCAACCGTTTTCACCGTAGCGGGAGCATCTTTCTTTCTCATTTCACACAAAACGACGTAAACACATCGGTCAATTTATCGACTTTCGCATCAACCCTCGCAATGTCGCGATTAGCATAGCTAACATTAGCGACATTGGCAACACCCGGTGTGTTATGGAGTTGAAAGATCTTAGACCTATTCTCGATAATCAAAAGCGCGTCTTCGGGAGTTTTATATAAAAAGTTGCCGCACGCGGCGGAATTTAAAGAATCTTCCTCACTAAGATTAAGACCGTTATAAAACATATCAATTTGATGTAACTTGGAAAACCCATGGTGAGGACATTGTCTAAGAAATTCCTTAAAACGATCACACGCATCTCTAAATGATTCATTTGGTTTTTTCCAAACCTCGTGATCTCGTTTTTGAAAAACGTGGTTTTAGACGGCGGGAAAAAATGATTAACGAATTAGGAAACGAGATCATCCCACGTAGTTATAGAATTAGGTGGTTATTTCTCGTACCAATCCTTGGCGGAGCCGTTGAGAGAATAAGGAAAAAGCATGAGCTTAATGACGTCGGTGTCAACGTTCTTAAACTTGCTCATGGCTAAAAGACGATTAAAACTCCGAATGTGATAATGAGGATTATCCGCCTCACAACCTCAAAACTTTGTCGCTTGAACCAATGATAACATTCTCGGTTTAATTTTGAAATTTTCTGCTTCAATTTCGGGAATCACGATCGCCTCTCCATTACCCTCGGTGGGTGCTTGGAGCAACTCCATCATCGTACGATTTTCCGCCATCTCGTGTTGGGTTACGATATTAGGAATCTCGGGTCCTACTTCTCGTCTTTGTTGTCGATTCCTTCGATGTCGATTACGTCGAGCTGTAAGGTTGTTTCAAATAGGAGTGGGATAAACGGTCGATCGAGTGCGCATGCACTAACGAATAAATTTTGGGGGTAGCAAAGACGATTCTTTTTTAATGTTTTTGAGTTTTTGAATTTTTTTGGTTTTTGATTGTTTTTAATTGAAGGTCTATGATTTCTAAGGATTTGGTAATTGATGGATTGATCTATTGATTAGATGGTGGAAATGGGGAAGAAGGAGATGAGGTATAGAGAGAGAAAGGAGAGAAAAGAAAAGTAGAGAGAGAAAGTGTTATTTGATTAAATGAAAAGTTTGAAATGAGAAGAACCACCCCTCCTAACATGCTAGGAGGGGTATATATAGCCCACCCTACATGTGGGCTATATGGGCTATACTTGGATCACGAGCCTAATACATTAATATATCGTTGGAGCGACCGATCCTTCATAAATACGTAAAAACGTATTTCCAACAATCTCCCCCTAAGGGAGGTCGCTCCAAGTTACAAAGTTCTAAATATTCTATAGCTCGTGATCTATGCTAATAATGATGTGACCGAGACTTTCTTTGGGAAAACATATTTCCAACAATCTCCCCCTAAGGGAGGTCACACCATTTTACAAAATCTTAAACCTAGCATCTATGCTTAAGTCTTCGATCTTGTTCTTGTGAATATGCTTGATGTGATCTTTGACTTTAGTCTTGAGCATGTTTCCTTGCCTTGACCTTGTGCATTCATCACTTGTGAAATTTGCCTCTTCGTGACTTCATGTTCCACATACTTATACCTTTAAATTCTTGAAAGCTTCAGAGTTTGATACAGCGGAAGACTTGACCTTCAGGCTTTCTTGAATTTGTTGAAGTACTAATTGTATGTAGTATAAGCATGTGGTGACGACTTCTTCTGGATTGTACACCGCAATGCCACCTTCTTGTTACGCTGCATAAGACAGTTAGCAACAAACAATATACACGGATGAAATGGCCTTGAACATTTCATTCTAATTCGGTAGCATTTTACCTCCGGTCGGTGAAGACCGTTGGACGATATTAAATATCGTACTTGTGGCAGGTAGTTTCAATAAAGAACCTCCTTGACAAGATTTCGCGGGTAAACCCGTTCTCTTTACTCGACCGTCCAAAGCTGACTGCGAACGTAACGAGTGAATCATTTGGATAATCTTATCCGCATGATTTGAAGCCGTCAATTCATGTTCCTGGAACAAGTGAAGTTCAATTAAGAACCGCACCATCGTTGCTTTCCAGTTGTCACTAGCTTGATTCATATAGAATCTTGCAAGTTACCTACCAAGTGCTGTTTGATGTTAACACTAGAAGGATTTCCATTCGTCACTGTAAATACTTAATAGTATTACTCTGAATGTTCTGGCAAGATCACTAAGATATTGCGTAGAGGCCTGGAACGTGTTTAAATTCATTTAAGAATTAAACCACTGTTGCTTTCCAGTTATCACAAGTTTGATTCATAAAGAATCGCACAAGCACCTACCATGAGCTTTTTGACGTTCGCTCAAGAAGGATTTCCATCTTCATTGTAAATACTTTCGTATTACTCGGATGTTCAGGCAAGATCATGAAGATTTTGCGTAGGACTCTTAATATCTTTCTTACTTTTCACATTGTGTGAACAAGCAAGGAATAATGAAAGTGTGTCCTAATGAGATATTTGATGATCTCAAATGGCTCTAGACTCGATCGTGCATTTTGGATTTTTAGTGATCGGAGGCTGGAGAGGAGTGCCACCTTTTCAATACCAATTTATTCGTAGTGAATAAATCAATAGATAATGTGTTGTCTCCGTGTGATTAAAACAAATATCTTTTAAGAGATATCTGAGTTAGCTGGGATGGGTTGTGCCTTGCATCACTGGGTCCATGATGTCTATCTTCAATATCAAGAATCATTAAAATGATCTCAATAGCATATGAATTGACCCGGTTTCTGCCTAAGTTGTAAGGAGGGCTTCTTTCTTTACACCCTTTATCTTTACAATTCTTTTTCATTCTTCAACCCCTTCAATGCTTACCAATACGTCATCACTAGCACCTTGTTGTGATTGTTCCAGTGCTAACTTAAGTACTTGGTCGGCATTCAGCTACGTTCACAATCTTTCTCCATCTTTCCTAAGGACTACTATTTCTAGCTATGGAATGTCCTTGGGAAGATTCCTCCGGTTCTAGAGAAATCATTGGAATTTAACCTATCCTACCATCCTTATGTCACCACAATCTTCATCGTCGTGAAATAAATGGGTTGCGGGTAAGTATAAATCACCATGAAATCCATTTTGAAGTGCAAATCCATTTTTGCTCCCCCTTAACATATGCCACGATATCCGAAAACATTTCGCACATGTCGGGATGAGCTAGCACGTTAAGTCAAACCATTTGTGATTAATCATTTCCCATATTAAATCACATTTTCTCCCCCATATTAAAAATATTAACTCAATCAATGTTTTTAATATCAATTGATTTAATAGCGTTTTAAGAAAATTTGGGAAGAAAAATGCAAATCCAATTATCTTCATGAGTTACACAAGCTCCCCCTCAAATTAATGAGGGTGTGCTGAAACGTAAATTAAATACCTTTTAAACACAAGTGTAAGGTATTTATCACGTGCAAAGATCATATATGATAATGAATTCACAATATTAGCAATTTACGAGGTTGGACCTGAATGATGGAGAACATCATATGAAAGAAGCACATGGTTCTTGTTCACGAATGTTGGTCTTCCTCGTAACTTCTGAAGTTATCTCTTGACTCCATGTGTATGATTGATATCTTTGTCTTAACACCAATATGTGAACTTGGCACTCTCGGCATCAAGGATTCTGAATGCTGGACAATTGCTCCCCCTCAATTGTTGACCCGTGTTCTATTGAAAGAGCTGTAGTCGTCGTTTGAGCAGTCGCATCGTCTAGTATGTAGATATCAATTGCAACGAACTTCGGATTGTGGAGTTGATAACTTCGGATTCTGAAGTCAAAGCTTTCCGGTGAAATGCTTGACTTCAAAGTGAAAAGCGGGTTACTATCGGAAATAATAGCAAACCATATGGAGCATGTTTTAAATCTTTTAAACTTCTGCTCGAACTTTATTTACAACCCCGTGTCATTATTGAATGACATTTCTAGGTTCGTAAATATTATCGATTCCAGAAGACATGCTCGTTTTATCAAAACGTTTTTGAACACACAATTTTGAAAGATTTAGAAAAACCTTTTGAGAAATTCTTGAAAAATTGTGTTCAAAGTTTTGAAAACCAATTACTTGAGCTTAAGATTTGGAATATCTTGGGAAAGCTCAAGTCCGAGAAGTTGTAAACTTCTCGTTGTAAGGATAAGTTATCATCGGCGATAAACTTTCCTTTTATCTGAAGGACGAGTCCTAAGCTGACATTTACTTAGAATTCGTTTTTCATGAGCTTGAAAACTTTGACGGTTTTAACGGAAAGCTCATGACCGAGAAAGGTTAATTTCTCGTTATGAGGAAAAGTTCTCTTATTTAAAAGATACACTTTCCTTTCTGAGCTTAAAACTTCGAATGTTTTAAGACAAGCTCATGACCGAGAAAACTGAATTTCTCGTTATGAGGATAAGTTTATCATTAATAATAAACTTTCCTTTATTTGAAGTTCGAGTTACAGTCTGACATTTAACTGTAAGTCATTGTGCATGAGCTTAAAAACCTCGAATGTTTTTAATTTTAGCTCATGCCCGAGAAAACTTAATTTCTCGTTGTTAGGATAAGTTTATCATCGGCGATAAACTTTCCTTTCTTTGATGCACGGGTTACCATTTGATATTTAATGATAAACCATATACACGAGCTTAAAACCTTTGAATGGTTTTAGGATAAGCTCGTGTCTAAGAAAAATTAATTTCTTGTTAAGAGGGTAAGTTATCGTTGCGTAGATAAACTTCCCTGTCTCTGAAGTCCGGGTCGTCGTCTGTCATTTAACGAGGAGCCATTGTGCATGAGCTTAAAAACTTGGAATGTTTTTAACATAAGCTCATGCCCGAGAAAAATGAATTTCTCGTTTTTAGGATAAGTCATCATCGGGATGAACTTTCCTGTCTTTTGAGATCGAGTTACAGTCTGTTATGTGACTGTAAGTCCTTGGTGCAGCTTAACCATGAATCCCCTGAGACATTTGTTTCTCCGATAACTGCTTCTTCAGCAACCAAACTCTTAGAGTGTCCTTAGTTGAACGGTATACAATAATTGGACCGCTTCGTTCTTTTGGAACATCAACTTTGGTACCTGCATTCTCATTAGAAATTTGCTTGCTTTGACATGGGTTAGAGATATCAATTTTAGAAGCACGTGGGGGTTCACAGTTGGCTTTACTTGTGTCAGAGGCGACCTGAGTAGATGATTCACTTATCTTAGCTGGCAAACGTTTCCTTTTATAGAAAACCTTAAGTTTAGGCTTAAGTGAAGTATTATCTTTATCAATTTCCTCCCTAGTAGTCTTAGTAGAATCGGTGACTATCCTAGTTAAAGGGCACTCGTTTCCTACAAGAGTGAAAGTTCTACCAGTGGGGCGCCAAACTTTACCAAAAGGTTTGATTTTAGCTATCCACTGGGACTTAATTCTAGCACGGGAGTTCACCTCATCAAGTAATTTCTTGACACAAGCATCATGATTTGCCGTAAAGACACATTTTCTACATGTTTTACAAGTAGCATATTTAATGTCTGAATAATTCCTATATGATTGATCGATGCTCCTAGAAGATGGCATGCTACGGTTAGCAGTGTTGGGTAATCTAGAAGGCATCTGACTAGGTTGGACATTGCTATCTCTTACATGTGTCTTTTGAATAGCTTCCCTTTGACCAAAATCATGGCGCACATCAGTTGAACTAGTTCTAGACGTGTTCATTGAACTATTCTTAGAGAAACTAGGGGCAATCATGTGATGAGGTCTTGCTAAAACTGATTTAGTCACATTAGGCCTAGTTGGTGGAGTGACTGTTCTAGAAATATGACCCAAATCAACTTGGGAGGCAAACCGCGGTCTCGAGGATAGTGGTCGCTCGGATCTAAATGCAGTAGGTTGTCTGACAATCGGTTGTCTGACAAACTGATTTGTAGGCGGTTTCCCCAAGATTGATGGTTTTTCAAGCTTAGTGTCCACACTAGGTCCTCTAGTTTTCCTTAACTCGTTTTTCAACGCAGCTATAGCAAAAACCTTTTCCTGTACTTGGGCCTTTAAAGTCTCATTCTCTTTGAGCAAGTTATCTTGGGATGCCAACTTAGATTCAAGCAGTTGAATTTGTTTCAAAAGATTATCCTTTTCAGCTTTAGAATCTAGAACAGTTTGATCCAATTTTCTTTCAAGAACAACGTTTGACTTTTCAAGTTTTTCAAAGTATGTTTCAAATTTGTCCGTTTTCTTAGAAAATTCAAGTTTGGCATCCTCAAGATCTTTTGATTTCCGAGCTACGATCGTTTCGAGCTCTTTAATCTTGGAATCAGAATCAGTTAACGAGGCAGTTATAAAGCATTTATCATGATGTACTATAGCATTTTGAACACTTTCTCCCCCATTATGACTCACATCGGATGAATCAGAAGTGGTATTGCTATCACTCTTTTCCATCCCATGTTTGTCATAATTAGGTTCAGAATGCTCAATATGCGGCATGTCATCAGCATATACATCATAAACAACATTATATTGTACCATGTTTGCAGGCTCTGGGTCATAAATGGGTAAGGTGTCATCAAAAGAGATCTCGTGAACATTCCCTGACGTGCCACTGGTATCATGTTGTCCTCCTGATTCCGTGCTCTTGCCATCGTTAGGCTCCAAGTTGTCAATCGTATGACCAATTTCCTCTTGCATCGAAGAGTCTTGCACTCCATTATCATACCCTTGCTGAAGTCGAGATCTTTCATAAATCGAAGACGAGACCGAGGTCATGAGTTTCAATATTGTATCACGAAAAACTCGAAGCTCGGTATGTGTATCTCGAAGAAATGATTGGCAAAGCATCGAACTTTCAGACTTGATGATATTGAATTGGAGGAAAGGCGTGAGTTGTGTCACAAGAGCCTTATAAGCAAGTGCCGATGCAGAGTGATTAAAATTTTCATTGTTGAGTTGCTCTGCGAGTTGGGTCAAGATGGTGAACATTGATTCTATGAATATATGACGATCTTGACCAAAGATTGTCACAAATTCGCTCCCTCCTTGAATCCATGAAAGAGTGACAAGATGAGACTGGAGCATTTGAAAGGAGGTGATGCCACTTTTCCTAACTTTGTTTTGCATGAGAAGCAATTCTCCCTCTTGAGATATTGAAGTCAACGAATCCATGGAAGTTCAATGAAAAATAAAGGAAGGATTACTTATCGATGAAAAATCCGATTTCACTTACAAATACCCGATCAGAAAGTCGTTGGCAAAATAAACATAGTCACTTTATCACGTTGTCACGTCACTTTTGTCACGTCACTTTTGTCACAATACTTAGTCCCGACTAGAGGTTAATATCCCAAAATTTAATCAAAATAAAAATAAAATAAAAACAATTTGAATAAAAAATTTAAAGTTGTAAAGTAAATTTGAATCACATTGAATCAAAATAAAAATAAAAACAATTTGAAGAAAATTGAAATGAATAAAAATATGAATAAAACGTGTAACGTGGCCTTATTCTAAACCAAAAACGTGTGAATTTGACACAATCATAAAAAACTCCGCCACATTAAGTGTCTTTGACTTCTCCAAACATAACTCTACCCACACTTAAAATCCCTATCTAGGTTCCTCCGTCCATATCTCTCTCTCTTCTCAAAACTCGCCCCTCTTTCTTTACACAAATCTCACAGCCTCCACACTTTCCCCCTTCGTTCCTGTTGTTCTTATCAAACTCAGTCACCAGATCCACAAACGAATCACCTTTTCAAATCGAAATAACTCGCCCTCTTGATTTCTGATTTATGTTCATCACAAGAAAATAAACTTGTATATATATATACCCACGAATCTGAAGAACCACAAAAGATTGTGTCTACAAGATCATGCAAATGGTCGCGGGTAGGTATTTTTAATTTGATTGCATGTTGTTGAGTCTGTCTTCTATCATCTGTTCGAGTCTTTCTTGTCAATTGTAAGAGTCAAATCGAAACAAAGAAGAGATATGAACCTATATGTTCTTAATCTTTCTTTATTTTCGAAAATTGATGAGATGGTGTAACCATACATCAATCTGTGATGATGTAATTCTAACTTACAAGATCTAAAAGATCTTCTAAAGTTTTAATAATCTGAGATTCGAATTGTTGATTAATGAGACGAATGAATATAGATATGTGTCGGGGTTTGATGAGAGTTTTCTGTTGATAAATCGAGTCTGGGTGAAAGTGGAGATTGGGATGAGTCTTAAGTCGTGATTGGGATGAGTCTTAAGTCGTGAGATTGGGATGGGTCTGTTTTTAAAAAATGAGTGTCGAGGTCTTAGTCGAGTGAGTGTGAGTGTGTTTGCCGTTATGTTTGAATGGAGAGTATTGTGAGGGTGTTGGGTTTGAGTCTGGTGGTCTGTTGGTCTCAGTCGAGAGAGTCAAGTCTTGGGTGTGGTGTTTTTAGACGAGAGGTGAGGGATTGTTGAGAGGCTGTTTGATGTTTTTGACGGGTGTGTTTTTTGGTGTAATGGAGTCTGTTTACTCTCTCTCGAGTCAGGGGTGTGTTCAAGAGTATTGTGAGGATGGATCGGGTTGAGGTGAGCGGGTGTGTTTGGTTTGTAGAGTCCGAGAGTTGGAAATCAGTTTTTCGAGTGTGTCTAAATTGAGTGGTGTGATTGAGGGGGGTCAGTTTGGTGAGGTGATTAGGTTGTTTTGGTGGGTTTGTGATTAGAGTCAGGAATCGAGTCGATTGGTTTTGTGTTCGTAGGAGTCGAGTGAGTTGAGATGTTCGAGGGTGTTCGAGTCTTGATTGGTAAAGATGGTTGTTGAGTCTTGTTCGAGTCCGGTCCCGTTATATTTTTACAGTCGAGAGTCTGTCTATTCCGAATAGTCGTCTATTCGGAAAGTCGTCCTATTCGGAAAAAGTCCTATTCGGAAAAAGTCCTATTCGGAAAAAGTCCTATTCGGAAAAAGTCCTATTCGGAAAAAGTCCTATTCGGAAAAAGTAGCCTACGCGGAATAACAGCCTACGCGGAAAAACTTTTTGTTGGACAGATTGATGGGATATGGATAAAAAAGGACTGATGACAAGATAACAACCTGATATGAAAAAGAAGAAGAAAAACTGACTAAAAAAAATTACTGTTTAAAAAAAATGATTAAAAAAAATGACTAATTAAAAAATTATTAAAAAGTGACTGATTAAATTGGTTTGGACTGATAAGAAAAAGAAGAAGAAAAACTGATTAAAAAATTACTGATTAAAAAAAATGATTAAAAAAATGACTAATTAAAAAATTATTAAAAAGTGACTGATTAAAAAATGATTAGACAAAGTTGTACCAGAAAAAAAACTGATAAACGAAAAAAAACAACTAAAAATTTAAAAAACTGATCTAAAAGCGGATTGGACAAAGATTTAAACAAAATACGAAAAGGCTAAAAAAAAAAATTAGAAAGAAGGGATTTTTAAATCAAATCAATAGATAAAAATAAACGCAAATCCTAAGATTTAACCATGGCTCTTGATACCAATTGAAGGTCTACGATTTCTAAGGATTTGGTAATTGATGGATTGATCTATTGATTAGATGGTGGAAATGGGGAAGAAGGAGATGATGTATAGAGAGAGAAAGGAGAGAAAAGAAAAGTAGAGAGAGAAAGTGTTATTTGATTAAATGAAAAGTTTGAAATGAGAAGAACCACCCCTCCTAACATGCTAGGAGGGGTATATATAGCCCACCCTACATGTGGGCTATATGGGCTATACTTGGATCACGAGCCTAATACATTAATATATCGTTGGAGCGACCGATCCTTCATAAATACGTAAAAACGTATTTCCAACATTAATTTTTTGGGATTTTTGTTTATTATGTATATAACAAATCTAAAAATCTCTCCTCAATCAAAGGTCTTGATTAGAGAATCCAAAGGAATAAAGATAATTACGTGAAGTAAAAACCTTCATTCGACTTTGAAACGTTGGTGGAACACCAAAACGTTTCGAGGGTTCAATAATATAAGATAAAAGAAAATAATAGATTAATAATAATTGATTTGACAAACCATTAATTAATCATCACTCTCAAAATACGCACAAGCGAGCGGAGAAACGAGGCGGCGCGAAGCACTTAAGAGCCTTTTTCTTTAGGTCGTGAAATACAACCGCCTTATACCCACCGCATTGTTTGTATTAATCAAGATTAAATCAATTAAGAGTATTTATCTATTTTTCCTTAAACTTCCCTTTGATCGATACATCCAAAAATTACCGGAACGCAAATAAATGGGCTGCGTTTTCACGCTTTTGGAAATATTTTGAATTTATTGTTCTATGTATACGATATAGTAATATTCACAAAAACAACGAAATAAAAACGATTACCGTGTTATTAGAGTTCTAATAACATTATTTATTTTATGGCTAATAATAAAAAATAAAAACGAGTGATTACAATTTGTACACTTTCCAAAAATGGAAGGTAAAAAACTTAACCACTCAAACAAATACGTACTTAAATGGAAACCACTAAAAACACCTCCCCGGCAGCGGCACCATTTGATAGTTGTTAGTTTAGTGGTCAAGGTGTATATAAAGACAGATAACGGTTTAGGAAATCCGCTAATGAATTTAAAAACTAACGTTGAGTTCATTCTCGAAGGAGGTGTGGTTGTGTGTGCCAAAATTAAAAAGGATTTGGATTAATTACGTTTTTGGAATGAGAAAATATGAAAAGTAAAGATGGATTGCGCTAAAAATTTAAACTACGTCAAATCGCGTTTTCACGTAAATCAAGACGAAAAATAAGTAAATTCTAAAAAATTCTAAAAATTTGCAAATTTTTGAAAGAGTCTTATTTTTCTCCAAAACTTTGAAAAATCATGGTTTCAAGTCCACTGTATGCGGCTCTTTAGCAGTCGGCGGCTCCATGTCGATATGGAACCGTCAGTCCCTATAAGGAACCGTGGACAGCAAGCCCATTTTTGGCTTATTTTTGGCGTTTCTTCTTTGACCACTGTCTTTGTTAAGATTCTTTGTTTACCCAAATTGGCTAAACATTCCTTAAAACCTTTTGTTTTCAGTTCAAATCTTTGCCTTGTCTATTTTCTTTAAATTCTTCTCTTTTGGGAGTTCTCTTCTTCATCCCTCACAATGTCTAACACATCCACTCCTAACCTTGACATATCTTTGTCACAATCTTCTCAACCTAAAGCTTCTTCTTCTAAGCTTTCAAAGAAACCGAAAATCTCAGTTCGACCCATTTGGATCAAGAAGAACAAGAATCCTCACTATTCATCTTCTCCCAAACCTTCTAATAATTCTTCTTTCTCTCCAATCAAATATTGGAATGAGACTTACTCTATAAATCCAATTACCGGAGAAAAGGAAATTCTTCCACCACCACCTAAACCTTTCAACACTCCTCAACTCAATGACCTATCTTCTTTCCCAAACCTCTCTAGGCATTGTGAAAACATCTCTTATCCATTATCTCCCTCTCCACCAAACTCTCATCTTGATGGTCCTCCCCCATCTAACGACTTTTTTTGCATCATGGATCCTCGTGTGCTTGTTGTCGATTTCAGCAAATAGAACTTGCTCAGATTTATGACAATCTAAATTTCCTTGAATTCCTCCTCACTCGACCTCCTCTCAAAGTTTTCGTTCCCGTGAACAAAACTTCGAATGATGCCTCGTCGTCTTTCTTTTCCAACTAAGGCACATTTTGTACTTTAGTTGTTTGAGTCAATAAAACTTAAGCAATCTTGGAAGATTATCACTACTAGAGCAGTTTATGCTTTGTGGTTTATATTCCATATTTTTTGCTTTAAATATTCATATTGTGTGTATGAATATTTCTCTTGTATGTTCTTTCATATTTGTGTAATATGAATGTTATGTGTGTTATCCTTTTCTCGCTAATTCTTTTTCACATATTTGTTAAAGAGTTGATCATGGTTAAAATTTATAATTGCCTATGGGTGACTCCATAAATTTTAAATTTTTAACCCCTTTATATTTTAATCATTTCATTTGGTTTGGGTGTTTCTTTTCTCCCTCTATTCCACCAATTAAACTTTGATGTTGTCAACACACACTCTTTGGACATACTTAGCAAATACTTACTTCTAATTTGAGATTTCTTTTCTTCCTCCCTCTCAAGTTAGTTAGTAGGTAGTGCATATATATACATTGGTGTTTCTTTTCTTTCTTCTAACCTTTGTGTAGCATGTCACCTTAGCTCTTTTACTTGGTGCCCCTAGCAAGGGGGAGTAATCACCAAAGGGGAGCTACTATCAAAGTCGAGTCTTCTCTTCTTCAAAGACTTGTGCTAACCTTTTTGCTTCGACAAAGAGGGAGAAATGATAGTGAATAAACTCGTTAATAATTCGAATAATTTTGTATTTTACGTAAATGAGTTTATAGTTTGTCGTAATCAAAAAAGGGAAGATTGTTAACGCAAGTGATGCCTAAAAATATTATTAGTGTTAGCTAATCTTTCTTAGTTTTGATCACAACAAACTATACAAGACATTTATAGTCAAACACAATCGTAAAATGAATTATCTAACAAACACTATCATCAAGGTAATAATCATTACACTAACATATCTTAATCATGTTTAGTGATCATAAAAGTGATTATCCTTAAAACTCACTTTGTCAAATGTGACAAAATTTTTTTAATAAACTTTCTTTTTAGAAAAATGTTTTATTAATGGAAAATGAAAATTTGAATATGGCATGTTCCAAATGCCATAAGAATATCCTTTGAAGGTTTCAAACTGCCTCAGATATTTCAAATCCACTAAAAGACAAAAAGGAGCAGAGTCTACCTCCGCGGTTCCTTATGTGCATATGCGGTTCTTTATTGATAAGGAACCGCCTAGTGCAATAAAGAACCGCGCACAGATAGCCGTTGGTTTTTGTCTTCTATAAATAACGGATCAAATCTACATTTTCCACAACCCTTTTTGGACATTTCTTTCAGCCTTCTTTCTCCTTTCTAATCCTAATCATTTGTAAATGATCACTTAATGTGTTAAGTTTTTTTACTTATGATTATCCTCTTGATCTCCTTCTTTACCTTGTCCAAAGAGAAGATCACTCACACAGTTGTGATGCGATTAAAGATGAAGCCTTGATGAAGATCATCATCTCTTAAAGATCTAGTCATGTTCATCATTTGTTTATTTGTGTCTTGTGTAGATCCAATGTATTTATGAATAGTTGGACTAGTTGTCTTCATCCAAGCTATTTATGAATACTTCGATTGATGTTGTGTAAGTCCATTGCATATGTGTATGCTTGGATTTGTCTTGTGTAAATCCAAGTTATATGTGTGTACTTGGATATGTTTAGTTGAGTTGTAATGTGTTGTGTGAGTTCTCACTAAACTATAAAGTGATGTAGTTGTGTCTTGTGAGTTCTCACTAAACTATAAAGTGATGTGTAGTTGTGTCGTGTGAAGTTCTCACTTAGCTTCAAAGTGAAGAGTCGTGAAGATTGGTTCTAGCTTTGGATTAGAACTCGACATCTAGCCTTGTGTCAGAAAATGGTGAAGTAGGCAACGTTGTGAAGATTGTTTTATCTTTCGATTAGAACTCGACATCTAGCCTTGTGTCGTAAAATGGTGAAGTGGGCGACGTTGTGTAGATTGGTCCTATCTAAGATTAGGTCTCGACATTTAGTGTCGGAAAATAATGTAAGCGACGTTGTAAGGTTTTCTCCGCCAAGAAGGGAGCTTGTGGATATAGTGGAAATCTCGAGTAGGGGTACTCGAGGAGTGGAGTAGGAACGAGGATAGAGCTTCGTTGCCGAACCACTATAAATCTTGGTGTCTTCCTATTAGGTTGTTTTCTTCCTTACTTTTTACTTACCTCCATTAGCATTACACTTACTACTTGTCATTGGTATGCATTAGAATTGAACCTAATCATTATGCAACTAGCTTTCAAGTAAAAGATAGTTTTGGCACTCACCTAATTGAAAAGAATTTTAATTAGGAGACAAATCGAAGAGAAACTATTCAACCCCCCCTTCTAGTTTCTATACATTGTTGTACTCATTCATCTACTACATGCGTAATAGGTTGGTTAATATTTTAGTCCTCAAAATACATAGTGTGAAAGGAGTTGTTGTACCCGTGTTAAAGAACACGACATCCGAGCTTAGGTGTCGGTAAAGATTGTAAGCGACGTGTAAGGGTTTCTCCACCGGTGTAAAGGAGGTTGTTGATTAGTGAAATTCGAACTCTCGAATGGATACTCGAGGAGCGAAAGTAAGGGTAAGATAAGTGAGATATTGTTAGGCCGAACCACTATAAATCCTTTATGCATTATGGTTTGATTTATTCTTTCTCTATCTTTATTATATACTCAATCATACTCGATCTATATCCTCACTAATCACATAAAAAGTTTCAAACAATTAAAACTAATCGGTAAAAGTGTAAAACTATTCAATCCCCCTTCTAGTTTTCCACACAATTAATGATGTAAGCTTGCGCTTATTACTTTACACTTCTATTTGTGCATTATTTTTTATCCTTTAACTAATATTACTGTCAAAGATTTCATTTAAAGTTTACGCAATTCACCATTTATTAGAAATAGGTTTCAACATAATCAATTTCATATAACTTCCTTTATTGTATATGGTCTTCCTTTACTTTCACATAACTTGAAAAAAGTGTGTTTTATAAAAAAAACATATTTGTTAAAGACATTGTTTGTGGTCCAATTATTATTTATGTTTTGGGTTAACGATTGAAGATGCACATACGTTATCAACCCTATGTTGAAATATGATTGTTTGGACACATATACCATTTAGCTTTACATGTTCGTACACCTCTAGTATGTTGTTCTTTTTATAGCCTATAAACGATGCATGTATTTTGGCTTACGTTGTATCTAAGCATTTAGATACCTGGACGTGGCAGCTTAACCTTTTTTTTGCAGTCTAGCCCTATGAATTATTTGGTTTGATGAATAAATGGCATAAAATATGTTATATGTGGTGATAGGAAGATGAAAATAGACATTGTAAGGGTGGTGTTAAACGAATCAAGCAAGGCATTTTCTGGTCTTTATATTATTTGGTGTTAATACATGATAGCTTATATAGTACACAAATGCAATATTATATCACTTTGCTCAACTTAAACAATCACATCGACGACCGTCCCACCGCAAAGTGTGGGCATCTATCCTCGTTGCCTTAAATACTGAGTTACAAGGGTGTTTGGTATTTATTTTTAAGTCCATGTTTACTAAGGCAGGTACATTTTTTAAAGTGTTTCCCGCTTTTTAAGATAGATGATTTAGAATGAGCAACCATCAGAAAGAAAGGAACTTAAATTATTGTAAGACCTTGAAACACACGAAATCTAGATGTTATATAAACGCGGGCTTATGATGACGTGAAGAATATAAAGGACACGAAACAGAATAAAAGATGATGAACAACAAGATTAAAACAAAAAAGAATGATTAGATTAAGGAGAGAATGAAAGAAAAACAAAGGAGGTGATTTTTCCTAGTGAGAGAAACAAACACAAGTTTCTCTCTCTACAAACTAACAAATGGGAAAACACACACATAAATGAGGCGAATGATTCCTTATATACCATAAGGATACCGTGACAAAGACTTTTCTCATTTGTGTGTTCGGGACTAATTCCCGTTACATAAATAATATTCGCTTGGAACTCTCAACATTAATATATAGCATTTTCCACAAGCTTCCCAACGGTATATTATATGACATCACTTTAAATAAGGCTATCAATTATTAACCTTTGTGTAGGCAATTTTGCAACTTGAATTATCGTATGTTACGAGACTTTCTATTGCATTTTAGTCTTATCTAAAAATATCATATTATTAATTATCCGTCATTGACTAATTTTGCAGCTATGCATGGATAATCGCCTAGTCTATACTAATATATAAATAGCTCATTTTAAAAGTTGGCAAAGTTAAAAATTCAACATTTCCATATATAAGAAACTTTCCTTTTCTCTCTCCAATACATGGCGATGCCTGACCAACCCAATCTTATATTTATTCCATCTTTCTGATTCTGTTGACCTTTGTAATCCTAATTCAATTGTCTACTTGTATCCAATTTTCATTACTAATTATAGATCTATTATTTTTTTCAAGGTACGATTCATCTTTGTTTAGGGGTTGATCGTCTCTTTGAAGATTTGATAGATCGTCATCCCTAGTGGAAAGTGGTTATTATTACTGATTGTTTTAGGATTTTTGGTTAGTGTTTCGGGATGGTGGGTTGGTTTCTGATTGGTTGTTTAGATTCGTTTTGTATGACATAGAGGACGGTTGATCTTTGGTTTATTATTACAGACCCTTATCCTAGGTTAGGGTTTTTGCGCGTTGTAGTAAGGCGCTGAGCTACATAGGTTATAGGTTTATTTGCTTGTTTGTGATTCTTATCGTGGGTTATATGAAGGGTTGTTAGAAGTATTTAAAGTGATGGTCATATAATATACCGTTGCGAAGCTCGTGGAAAATGCTACTTAACGGTGTTGAGAGAACTAGCATAATGTTATGTATGTAACGGGAATTAGTCCCGAACTCACAAATGAGGAAGGTCTTCCATACATTAGACGTGTAGTATAAAAGGCCCAAGGCACCTCATTTGTGGTGTGTGTTTTCCATCTTATTGTTAGTAGAGAGAGAAACCTCATATCTTTCTCTCACTAGGAAATCACAACTCTTTGTTTTTCTCTTTTTCTTCATCTAATATAATCTTTCTTTTTTGGTTTAGTCTTGTTCTTCATCGTCCCTATTTCTTGTTCCATAAGTCGTGTGCTACGTCATATAAGGGTTAATGGAGAGGGTTTTTCTTGATAGTGGTGGGAAGAAGAAGAAAAAAGACGATGGTGTGTCAAAGAATGGGGATTCGATTGATGGTGCTTGTCCAAAAACTATCACTGGGGATATGCAAAGCGTGTTAAGAATATTGATGGCAAGATCAATGTTTCTAAGAGTATTTTGCGTAAATGTGTTCGTAATGAGTCATTGGCTGCTCAAGTGGGATCTATTTCTAATAATATTGTGAATGAGAAGCTTGGGGCTGCTAAGATTGGTAGAAGTCCTAGCAAAGTGTCGTTTTGGGATGTTGGGGATTCAAATGTGCAAGATGATGGCGTTGATGCTAACGACACTAAATTTGGTGGTTCTTTTGCTAGCTTATTAAAACCTAAGGATGCAACGGACAAGGTGCATTTTCGTACCCTTGTTAATGATGAATGCGTTGAATCTATTGATTGTGTGCTTCCCAGGGAAGTGGCTGCAAAGATTAAAAGTCGATACGAAAACTCCATTGTGGGTTTTTTTCCTTGGTAAGGATCCTTCCTTCCGGGTCGTTCAACAAATTGTGTCGAATACGTGGAGGAAGTTGGTTTTGAAAGGATTACTCGTAATGATGATGGTGTCTACTTGTTTAAGTTTACGACTAAATCAGGTAGTGATCAAGTTATTGAGAAGGGACCGTGGACGATTCGTAAATCACCTATTATTTTGAGCAAATGGTCACCTAGTGTGTCGTTGAAAAGAGGTGAGGTCACCAAAGTTCCAGTGTGGGTAAAGTTGTACAATGTTCTGATTCTTGCATACTCGGAGGATGGTTTGAGCTTGCTTGGTACTCAAATTGGTAAGCCTATCATGCTTGATGCTTTTACTAGTTCTATGTGTGTTGAAGCATGGGGGTAGAATTAGCTTTGCTTGGGCTTTGATTGAGATTGATGCGGCTGTTGGTTTTAAAAAGAAGGTTAGTATGGCGGTTCCTAAGGAGGAGGGGGATGGTTATATTAAGGAGATTGTTCGAGTCGAGTATGAGTAGAAGCCTCCTCATTGTGTTGATTGTAAAAGTTTTGGACATGAGTCTAAATTATGTCCTAAACGTGTTCGTGAGGAGATTCCTATTAAATCAGCTAAGGATACGACTACTGCTGATATGGAAGACAATGATGATGGTTTTATGGAGGTTAAAAGCCGTAAAAAGAAGAAGGGAGCTAATCCTAGAGCATATGCTGGTCTTAGGCTGAATAAACCTAACTCTAAGGTGATTTGGCAACAAAAGAAAAGTAGGGATACAAAAGGGGGGGGGGGTCTAAATCAGCCTCTCCTAGTGTGTCTTCCAATGTTGATGTGTCAAATCCAGGTTTGAATGTGGCTAATCCTTTTGATGTATTAAATGTGGATGGCGATGATATTGGTGAGTCCGGAACTCAACCAAAGGTTAGTGATCCTGTAAATTCTGTTTTGGACAAGAATACGGGAACTAGTAAACCTAGTAGTTCAAATCCTGTTTTTGGTGATGGTAGCAAGGATATAAATGCTAGTAGTCCTCTGGTCTTGAAAAAGAAATGTGATGATTGTATTAACGCGTCTGATACTTCTGATGAGCAGGATGCGTTAGGTTCATCTTTTGGTGGTGGTCACCAGCTTGAAGACGATGATTTAGGTTTCTATGATGGTTATGAAGATCAAGTCGTTGACCAGGGTGCTCTTAAGGAATTTCGTGACTTCAAGTTAATGGGAAGTGGTAGAAAATAGTTCTTTTAGTGTTTTTCTCTTGTTTTTTTGTATTGGTAGTTCATAAGGGTAGCATGTCTTCCTTATGTAGGTTTGGTTGTTTGTTGCACTTTAGTGTTGGTTTGTTGCCCATGTAACGGGCTCTAATATAAGACTTTACCTATATTCATTGTTTCTCATCGATTTTTTGGTGTAATATATTTTACCGGGGTAATCATTCCCCTTTAAAAAAAAGCATAATGTTTAAATAGAAAACAAGTGTATTCGCCACTACATCATCGGGTGACAAGTTCAACCACCGTGTCAACCCGATCGAGTCACCGTGTTACGTGGTCGACCATCGGGTCAATCCAGTCGAGTCACTGTTTTGCGGGTTCGCTCACCGTCAACCCGATCAAGCCACCGCGTCACGAGTTCGACTACCGAGTCAATCCGATCGAATAACCAAGTTATCAGTTCGTAAATTACGCGTCGTTATGCGCAGGTACACATCTAATAACACTCAAAAGAGCAAATATTTACTTGGACATAACTTAGAAGAAACAAAATATTTCATTATAATACAACATCATTATAAAAAGGTTTCAAAACACCCATTTAAACCTTATCCAAATACCAAAGTGGTTTTTTTGGTATAAAACAAAACTCCATGTGACATAAAAAAAAGCAATAAAGTACCATCCAAAGTATTTAAAAGAAACAAAATCGAATTACAACCACCACCACCTTATTTTGACCGAAGAAGTCTCTTGTTGACAGTCATGACAAAAACAACATTATTCATTTCTTGTTACTGTTCTTGTAGCATATTCTCCTAGTACTAATAATTCTTATCCTCCACTCTCCACTATTAGTTAAAACAAAAAGCTATGGCGACTATGGAGAGCTTAATTGGATTAGTGAACCGAATACAGATAGCTTGTACGGCTCTTGGCGACTACGGCGGTGGTGACTCAGCTTTGAATTCTCTATGGGATGCTCTTCCTTCTGTTGTTGTTGTTGGTGGCCAGGTTTCTTTTTGTCTCTTTCTCTTTGTGTGAAATTTTGAAATGATATTATTTCTTGTTCTTCAATTTTAATACTCCATTGGGTTAATATATATGGAGGTTACTAAACGTTCTTAAAAAAGTGCGCCTAAGTTACTAAATTTATGAAACATAACTTTTGGGTTACTGAACATCAATTAACTTGTAAACACTTTATGTTTATCTATACTACATATAATGCATTTTATATATTTAGACCTTCTCTTCTAATTAATGCAAAAAAATTAAGTAGTACCACTAAATTAACATGATGTTTTTAATACACAAACTAAAATATGGTTTAAGTAATACAATTTAATAAGACAAGTGTCTCTTCTAATTAATGTACAACTGTTTCACCGTACAATAATTACAAACTTTTTAATACACTAATAAATTACAAACTTTTTAATGCGTAATTAATACTCTTAATAAAACACACAATTACATAAATATACAATACTATATGCACATAGTACAAACATAAAAAAGCATCTATACTATACTAATGCAAACTATAATATACATATATTTCTCAAAGTAATAAGATCCCTCGATTGAAACTACGTTTTTAGGACATGTTTTTTGATGAAAACTATCGATTCAGAATTATAATTAAAAAATACCAATTATAACACCGAATGATTTAGTCACAGGGGTACCCGCCGCCGCATCGCGTGGGTACCCTGCTAGTGTTACTTAACTTGTAGAAACACGAATGTTACTTAACTTATCAAAAAACATGTGTTTACTTGAATTAACACTAAGTTATAGTGGTGTATAGTTTGGTAACTTAGATGAACAAATTGAAGCATTAGTAACTTAGGGGCACTTTTTGGGAATGTTTAGTAGCCTCTATATTTATTAACCATTTCACTATTTATTACTACCTCCGTCCCAAAACTCTCGTTTCACTTTTCAGGGTCAAATTGGTTCAAATTTGACCTTAATTGTTTTAATGAACAGGAGGGGTTAATATACATATATGTATTAGACTTTTCAAAAAAATGCGTCTAAGGAACTGATGAAAAATGACATTTTGAGGTCGCTGAACTTTTAAAAATATATGTAAACATGACTGAACTTGTGAAAATCGACATTTATGTTACTTAACTTATCCAAAAATATACATTCAAGTCGCTCCGATTAACACTGAAATTATACAACAATATGCTTCCTACCTATAAGTTTATCAACCCACGTGAACAAAATGAAAGTTCAATACCTTAGGCGTACGGATGGAAGCATTAAGGGGTAGGGGAGGGTCCTGGCCCTCCCAAAAGTTGTGATGATTAGTGTAAATATTACTCTTTTAGTCTCAAAGTTGTTGTCCACGTTCTTATTCTGGTATAAAACAAAAATGTTCAAGTTTCGCTACTGCTAGTTAGGCACGCTTTTTTTGGAACTTTAGTGACATCTTTGTCTGTTAACCCTTTATTTCAGAGTGTTTATCTCAGATGAAACAGAAATTAGTTTTTTTTATCTTGATGCTTATTTTATAAAAGATGCAATAATACTTGTAAAAGTAATTCTCCGCAATTAGATAGAATTTTTCAATCATATTCATTTATAAAAAGTTTTAGGTAATATAAGAGAGATTTTTTTTTGTTAAATATTAAATAAACAATAAGTAAGCAACTTCTTAGGGGGTGTTTGGGATTCCATTTTAAACCTGCTTAACAGTTTATTGCGTTTTAGAAATGCAAATAAGTTATAATAAGTGTTTGGGAAAAACTAAAAGATAATCACTTATTGACGTTTTGTATGTCTCAAAACGTCGTTTTCAAAAAGTGAAGCAATTGGTGCTTTTTGCAAACGTTGGTGTGAAATAATTAAATGAGCTTCTCAATTTACTAATATATCCTTGTTTAATATACTCAAATATTTTCTTAATAATTAATAGGAAGCCTTTTTTGGTCATTCAACTTTTTCGGCTATTAACTAATATGTTTTGCCAAGTATTATTACCATGCGAAAAAGCATAATCAAATCCAAACACTTTATATTAAAACTACGTTTTGTAACAACTGATTATCTGATTATTCATTTTCAAAACGGATAATATATTTTAAATAAGCAACCCCAAACACCCCCTTACTCGCTTATGAAAAACTGTTTTTTTGCTTAAAAAAATTGATAAGCAGCAGGTGTTTGGATGGAAAAACTCATTTTCCGCTTAAAGAAAGGTGGAATATAGAAAAAATTAAGCAATCCCAAACACCGTCTTATTGCTTTTTTTTTAGAACATAAGTAGACATTGTCTATGAAAGTGCTGTGATTGAGCATTTTATGAGTGGATTTATAAGCCGGAGCATAAGTGGAAAAATTAAGCATTTCCAAACAGCTTTTAAAAGGACTTGAAGCATATCAGGAAGGGTAGTACACGCCCCGATAATTTAACATTGGCATATTACTAGTAATCCTAAATCCCTTGAGATTACAGCTTGAGTTGGAGTTTTGAAAAGGTGAAATATTTGTAGTCTGAGTTGGGGTTATATTCATGGGGTCTTTTACTGGTTTCTTTAGATGGAGTATTGACATTGATAAGTTGTACAGTGACTGTCGGATATGTGAATCAATCCAGCAATTAGAATAGTAGTTTTGTACCTTAACGTTATGGTTGGTTGTTAGTTTCTAGTTAGTGGCTGCTTTGAATACAAGTCAGTTAGTGGCGATTCGGATGTTTAGAGTCGAGTCTAGAACAATAAGATACACTCTTTGTCTATGTTTAATTTTGAACTAGCACCAACCAAGTTTTGCATCTGATTTAAAATTGATTGGTGTTTGTTTTTATCTTTGGATATGGAATTCAGTAATGTGTGAAATTAGCCGGGATGGTGGAGGATTTTTTTCAGTTACATTTATAGAGTTTGTTCTTTATGAATTCAGTTTGATCTGCAAAGAGATCACAATTGGTTACATTCCGTTCTGATATGTTTTTATAGAGGTTTGAATGCTTCATCTAATGTATTTTTTTATTTCTTGTTGTGTTACTGCAATTGACCTGAAAACAGAGTTCTGGGAAGTCGTCGGTGTTGGAGAGCATTGTTGGGAGAGATTTTCTTCCTAGGGGATCTGGTTAGTTTTTATGTTTGAATCTAACTTTAGTTTTCTTCATTTTTAATATCATGGTGTTCTTTTGAGATGATGAATCAGCCATGCATGGCTATATTCAGGGATTGTCACAAGGCGGCCATTGGTGTTGCAGTTGCATAAGACGGATGGTGGAGAAGAGTATGCTGAATTCGGGCATATGCAGCGGAGGCGTTTTACTGATTTTGGTATGTGAAGTGATGGTCATTGAATTTTTTTAAATATTAATATATGTGTAAGTTATTGTGTATGTAGAGTATAGGCTAATAAGGAAAAAACGCTAGTCTTTTTGCTTCTGTTAGTCTTTTTGCGTCTGTTTCTTTTCTCTACTGGTGTTTAGAAGGTATCTAGGATTTGATACATTTCAGCTGATGCTTTCAGCAAAGCTTAAGCTGATAAGGCTATTGTTATTAGAACACTAGAACACAATCAGCCAATAAGCCCAAAAAAGATGCAACCGTAACATGCTATTACATGTCTTCAATATAAACGCATACAGGGAGTTCTTTTATTTCCGTCATCGTTCTAGTGGTAGAGATTGGAAAGTGCAGTGGTTTAATGTTTGTAGGGGCTCGACAACCTCGTCTACATTTTATGATCATCATGGTGAGCACAGTCTGTCTGCACAATTGTCAATCACCATATGATATCTGTTTTCATGCAATTGTTATAATTGGTTTAAAAAGAGGGTGGGGGAAACCTCTTTTTGTTTTACTGGACTTATTATACGCATCTTTTGTGGGTACACTTTTGGTACTGGAAGGGAAGTGGTAGGGAAGTGGTAGATAATAAGATCGCAGTTAAACAGACACCGTTAGGCTTACCGTGGGTTTGTGACCCACGATTAGACTCCGGCGTGAGAGTAAGTAATCGATTTGAGTGGGTATTGTGTGTATCGTACCTTTGTGGAACCATGGGAGTTCCTTTTATACTTTGAGAGAGTCCAAGCTGCGCATAACTGAGGTAAGTGTATATCCGCTTCCCTCAGGCGATTATAATCATAACAGAGATTATATTCTTGTCTAATCCTGTCGCAGCGCGACAAGGACATGGTTAAGTAATGAACCGTATGTGCGACAGCGACCCACCGGGCCTCATTGGCTGTGCGCACATCTCATAAGCATCTATTCATTCGCGATGGATACGGGTAGTACCCGTGAGTCGGACTATCCAACCCGACTAGGGACTATACGTCATCATGTTCCCCCAGTTTAGTGGTCGCACGTACAAACCGCGTCTACTAGACTAGTGAACCTCTAAGCCCCCCTCGCAGACATCCCGTATAGAAAAGAAATTTCATGTACAACATAAATGAAATGAGTTTGAACTTGCCCATGAATATGCATCCACGTCAGACTCCACTAGTACCACCTTTCTTTGGGAACCGGGAAAGGCATTAACCACGTCAGAAGGGCCAACGAACCAACACCGTAGGATGAACCAACTCATTGGACACACGTCGCAAGATCCCATGTGTCTAAAGTGTATATAAATGCAGTGTGACAGACCTACAATCTTCTTCTTTATCCTGATGACGTATAGTGCTATACTGCACTCACTATTCGCATAGTTTTCCCATCATCGTTTTGCTAAAGGTAGCCCACCACAAGGATGTCCTAGCAGCAAGCCATACACGTTTATTTGGTAAGCGTGACATATGAATGAGTCTAGCATAACATGGTCAGGAACCATATGATACTAGACTGGGGGACATGTCGACGTATAGTCGGTATAAGCCCGACCTAACATGCGCGCGACCCAGGAGGCCCGCGACCTAACAGGCCCGTGGCCCATACACCTTATTTATCTTTCAAGAAACCCTACTCCTATAAATACAAGGGTAGGGGCTCATTCTACATCAGGTGATCTCCTCTAAACACACCTCTTATACAATATATCCTCACGTAACAATGTTCGTTCAATATGTTCGCTGCTGACTCTCCATCAACACACATGCTCTCAATAGTATGGCCCCCAAGGGCTATGTCAATAGTCAATGATCCGACTCTGAAAGAATAGAGAACGTTATCTCTTTATCGCGCGTAAATTCTGCGATCGTTCTCCTTTGCATGAAAGATTTTTCCCTTTCTACCATGTAAATGGTTATGGGCTTATCCTTCTGCTTCTTCACCTCATTTTTCTTCGTGTCCGTGCTCTTCCTCCAGTCGCTTATCATGTGGTTTAACTTCCCTGCCTCGACCAAGCTCTCAATGTGTCTTTTCAGCTGAATGCACTTATCAGAAGCGTGTCCTCTATCGTCATGGTATTCACAATGCTTTGTGTTGTCCCGCTTGTCTGCCGGTCCCAACGTCGGACTAGGCTTTGGAAAGCCTGCACCTTCTGATAAAAATATCTCTCTGGATATCTTTGGCAGCGGGGTAAACTCATTGCTGTTGTTATTGTGCCCTTGTTTCGCCGTGCCTTGGAAGTCCAAGGTGCGGCCGATGTTTTGCCCATATAACTGTTTCTTAGGTCGGTCTTGGTATCTGTAGCGTCATCTGCTTGTTATAGCTGCTGCGGTGTCGCCCTGAATAAATGCTCGGACCTTCTTCATTACCCCATCAAACGTCCCTGGAGTCTTGTCATTCAATTTTTTTATTAGATCCGGGTTGGTGATGCCCGCGAGAAATTTTGAGAATTTCCGGGCAATCTCTAATCTGATTGCATTCAGATTTAAAACGTTCCATGAAGTCTTCGAGGCTTTCATTGTGCCGCTGCTTCACTCTTGCAAGTGAGACGGGGCTTTTGTCGTACTTCTTCTGTTGAACGTAGTTTCTTCTGAATGCCTTCCTAAGTTCTTCGAATCCATTAATGCTCCTTAGCGATAGGAGGTCGAACCATGTCCGAGCGTTCCCAATGAGCGTTGAGTTGAACATGTGGCACCAGACGGCCTCTTTCTATTCCTGCTTGAGATTCGAACACCTTTAGGTGATCATCTCTCGATCCGTCGTACCATCATAGGTCTTGACATTGGACGGCATGCGTCTCTTTTTATTATCTTTGAAAGTAGTTATGCGCTTTGAAAACGCACTTCCTTTCTCCTGACGCCATGGGAGGGTCCACTCTTCTTCACTGCGCATCCTTGGCTTCTTGGGTGCCCTGTGATGCTTTCTGTCATAGTCGGAGGAATCCGAGTCCTCGGTGGACGAAAGGGCGACCCTTTTACGACGAGGATGGCGATCGCTGTAATTAGTGTTCGAGGAATTTTCGCTTGAGGAATCTCCTCTGCTCGCTTTTCCGGTACTTCTATTTCTTTCCCGTCCTTGCAGATCTGGGGATGGATCTCTTTCCAAGGGGCCCAATCTATTAAGGGCGCTCTTTCTGCCCGAAGGGTCGGGCCCTAGTCTGTCTTTCACGCTTGTGCGCCGATGATTATTGACTAGTGTGATGAAGCCGTCTTCTCCCTTTGGGTTCTCAGAACTGTCCGAGGACGATGCGTCTTCAATAAGGGGCGCACCTGATGGAGATGCTCACCTGATGGAGATGCTCAGTTGTCCTCTCTTCTTTACTCCTTTCCTTCCTAGTTTCCTTGTTAGGTCTTGACCCTTCCATGGCTTTGAGATCCTTATCAAAGTTTAAGCTGACCCGCAGATCTCTTATCAGATTTGCCCTCATCTGCGCTCTCATGAGTGGAATTAGAGCTTCATAGTTTTCTGCGACGTAGTCGCTCATATTCTGTTCTGTCGCGGGAGGACTCTCCGTCTCGGTCTGCGGGTCTACCGCATCCCTTGTGTCCAGGGCGTCCTTGCGAGCTTGGTCAGGGTTTTCTCGGGAGGACGATGCATCTCCAACTGTCAGTGGGGTAGAGGTGACTAGTGGGGAAAAAGATACTTGCAATCATTTCCCTCGGCGACGTGGGTTATGAGGTGGTTCAAAGCTTGAGTATGGACCTGTTGGCTTCTTAGATCCGCCCTTTAGTTGGGGCGGGTTTGCGCCGCTTTTCGTCATTACTTTAGAGCTTAGTGTAGGGTCCCACGGATGGCGCTAACTTGTTGATACAAAAGTTTGATGGAGCGAGCTTGACCCGAATTAGGCTTATTTCGGGGTCTTGTGGACTCCGGCTCTTGCACCAAGTGAAACTTACTTTGAGGACCCTGCGCACTAAACAGACACCGTTACCGTGGGTTTGTGACCCACGATTAGACTCCGGCGTGAGAGTAAGTAATCGATTTGAGTGTCTATTGCCTCTTTACTTAGAGCTATTTAGAAAAGTAATTGTCAAGATTTTAATCCTCATTGCACTCGATCCAACGCAATGCATGCTCAAATGAACTGCTTCTTATTTGTCCCCACTTATGTGATAACCGCCAAGAGGTCACTTGTTGTAATCTGTATGTGGTACTCTCTGCACTTTCAGACGAGCTTGATAGAAATGTGCATTGTGGTGCAGACTCTTTTTTTACGTTACTTAGGAAATACCCACATCCTTTCATGTTTTTTAGACTTTAGTTCCCGTGTTAGGTATATAATCCATTAACCAAAGTGAGTGAGGAGTTTGAAAGGGACCAAGAACTATATATTGTCGGGAGTTCCAATACTCTCGTTAGCTCCATTGTACATATTCACTCTAAATATATGGTAAAACTGTTATCTCTATGGATATATATTGATATCTTATATGAAAACTTTACAATGCTGTAACGTTGGATCGTAGACATGTGTATGTGCACGTGTGGTCTCATCTCTCACATTACAATTTTAATACATGCATAACATAGCCTCTCTCAGATTATAATTTTAATACACAAATAGGTTACTAAAGTTTGCCTAAATGTTCACCTAAGTTACTAAAGTATTTTTGGTAACAATTAGGTTAGTATTGTATTGGTTATGTATTAACGTGGCGAGTCACATGCCTTTTGAATATAATTTCGTCTTTATTTATACGATTAAACTATTATCAGTTGACTTTTCATTTCTATGTGACATAATCTTTTCCTTGTTTTATAAAATAAGTTGCGGGTAAATATCATAAATACTTTATATACTATAAACGTAAAGACTCATTATGATTAACGAACGCAAATAAATCTGGTTTATTTAAATCTTATTTAAAATCATAAAAAAGGTTAAATCTTAATTCTCGAAATCTTAAAAAGGTGTAACTTTTTTTCGACTCATTATAATATTTAAAATCTTAAAAGAAGTTAAACCTTAATTTTTCTTAAAAATATTTTTTTGATACTTTCTAATTAGAAAAAAATCTAAAAAAATGTAAATTATTTTTGTACTTGGTAATTTTCTATATACAAAAATTAATTTCTTTTTTCGACTCATTACAATATTTAAAATCTTAATTTTTAAGTCGTAACAAAAAGTTAAATCTTAAAATTTTAGAATTTTTTTGGTTACTTCTAAATTTTTTAGATAAATTTTCTTTTCTAAAAAATTGTAATTTGTGGTTTGGGATGCATTTTTGTGTTTGCTAGAATGTTTTATTATTGATTAGTGAAAAGAATACAAATGACATATCTATATAAAGAAAAAACGATTGTAAACGTGCGTAAACGGATAAATAGATACAAACGGATGATAACGTACAAAACATATGAAAACGCACGATAATGGATGAATACGTAAGAAAATGGACGGAATAAAAATATATGTGTAATTATCTATCGAGTGTAACTTTTTCTAAAGTTCAGTAACCTGTTTGTTAAACTAGTGAACTATAGTAACTTTCTTGTAACATATGAAACTTTCGTGGACAATGAAACCGGTAATACCGGTTGCCCACCTTAGGAGTAACCTGGAGATAACTTTTCTAAACGATAATCCGTATGAATAATCCGTATACTTAAGTAACCTAATTGTTACCAAAAAATCCTTTAGTAACTCAGGTGAACATTTAGGAAAACTTTAGTAACCTATTTGTGTAAAAACCCTTTTTTAATTTATCCCTCGTGCACGGTTTTGGGTTCATCGATATGGAGAACTAATATCTACGTTCACATTGCCTTCACAGCTTTGGTACGTCAGGAGATTCAAGATGAAACAGACAGAATCACTGGGAAGTCAAAACAAATATCTCCAATTCCAATTCATCTCAGCATATATTCCCCTAGAGGTGGGCTTCCGTCATACATAATCATGTAATCTTGCTATGTAGTGAGTTTAGAAGTTTATCTTGAACGCACATTCTACACTTACCTTTCATATGATATTGATACCACACTTTCCTTTTTCTACAGTTGTCAACTTAACTTTAATCGATCTACCTGGTCTGACGAAAGTTGCTGTTGGTATTACTCTTTACCATCTATGACTGTCGTTGCATTATCTGATTGATATGAGCTTCGTCTTATTCAAGGAGTCTATTTATTTGCAGAGGGACAACCTGAAACCATTGTGGAAGACATAGAAAAGATGGTTCGAGCTTATGTTGAGAAGGTAATTTAAGTCTATGCTCATAAGTCATATCTTGTAAGCACTAGTAATTTCTTTCTTAATGTTTTTCGTTTTGTATGCCACTTTCTTAAATCTGACACCTAATGACGATTATGTGAGCTGCAGCCCAACTCTATAATATTAGCAATATCACCTGCCAACCAAGATATTGCAACATCAGATGCTATTAAACTTGCTAAGGAGGTGGATCCTACAGGTATTCTTACGTCATTGTTGTTTACATGCTTGTCTTTTATGATTTTTTCTACGATACTCTTGTTTCCGTCCCATGAATTCCCCTGCTAATCATTAAATCCTCAACTGATCAGGTGAAAGGACCTTTGGTGTGTTGACCAAGCTTGATCTGATGGACAAAGGAACTAACGCATTAGATGTAAGATCCTTGTTTTCATTAAATCTTACTGAAAAATTCTAAACTTATACCTTGTTTGTGAATCATTAAGCTAATAACATATTACTCTACAAAAGTCAGACAGTAAT
This sequence comes from Glebionis coronaria, assembly GCA_025667525.1. NCBI lineage: Eukaryota > Viridiplantae > Streptophyta > Magnoliopsida > Asterales > Asteraceae > Glebionis > Glebionis coronaria. The sequence goes on along the minus strand of CM046878.1, from coordinate 455,658,857 downwards.
GGGTCGAAAGTCGCCAAAAGTGGATGCATAAAACCTCCTAAATCACTTGATTGAGAAGATCATTTTATTTTTGTATAGGCGCGCATTCCCTTTGGCCGTATATTGCGTGGTTTCTGGGATGTTAGAACCGGATTTCTTCCATAACTTATCCAATCTTTTGAAATTAATCAGTAAGAAAAAAATTTTAACAAGTATGCACATATACTGCATTGGGCCAACCAAACTCAACCTGAGTAAATTCTTTTTACCTTTCTCGACCCAAAGCCGTTTCGGATCATTGCCCAACTTGCTTGACTTGCTTTGCCACCTCTTTCACATATCCGATATTGATGTCAATTACCATCTTTTTTCAAGGTCCTTGAAGGCAGAGCTTATCGACTGCAACATCCGTGGGTGGGGATTGTGAATAGATCCCAAGCTGATATTATGAAAAATACTGATATGATGTATGCAAGGCGGAGGGAGGAGGAATACTTCTATACCAGTCCTGACTATGGACACTTGGCTAGTAAAATGGGTTCTGCATATCTCGCAAAACTTCTGTCCCAGGTATGATCTGTTTGTTGTTTGTGCACTTATCTTTTCCATGTCTGTTAACCTAAATTGTACATGTGTAATGAATGTGGGCTAGGAAGTGTGTCTACAAATATTATAATGGTGCATTAAAATTTCCAACACACATAGAGAACAGCTATGCTTATACCATCCCCAAACTTGATTACATTTAGATGATTTATTGTACAGCATCTGGAGTCTGTAATCAAAGCCAAAATACCGGGTATTATTGCCTTAATAAACAAAGGTATTGAAGAAATGGAAGCAGAGTTGGATCGTCTTGGAAGGCCAATTGCAGTTGATGAAGGGGTGAGAAGCTTCTGTCTTTATATGTTACTTATTGCAGTTTTGACCCACTTACATTTGTAAATGGGTCAATTTGGTTTTGTTTTTTCATCTCTTTCGGCTTAGGTTAGTAGGTTTCGCTCAAATGGGAACAGGTTGATGAGTCAAACACTCAAGCAGGTCGAAAATCTCCTAATGTCGATTTTAATGCACATGACTCCCTTGAGTGTTTTTGTTAAAAAATTGAGATTATGTTTGTTGTAATATTGTTTTCTTTATCATAGTTAGCGCATTAGTCACTTATTAGTAAATTAGACCGAAGTGTTTGCTGGTTAGACCAAAGTGGCTTGTTCGATCTGTACTAAATATGTGACTCATTTCAACCCTGACCTGTTTTGACCCGTTGCCTAACCTGCTCATTTTGACAGTTGACACCGATACTTCACGTCGCACCCTTACTGCCTTCATTTTAACCAAAATGCTGAATTTCAGGCTAAATTGTACACTATTTTGGAACTCTGTCGTGCTTTTGACAAAATATTCAAAGAGCATCTAGATGGAGGGTAAGCAATTCTGTTTTCAGATGGGATGTTTATCACTTCTGTTGTGATACTATACTGAAAAAAGGTGTTTGTGGTGTCAGGCGGGCTGGAGGTGACCGAATATATGGAGTCTTTGACAACCAGCTTCCTGCTGCTTTGAGAAAACTTCCTTTTGATAGGCATCTTTCTCTGCCAAATGTGAAGAAAATTGTTTCAGAGTCAGATGGATATCAGCCTCATTTGATTGCTCCAGAACAAGGTTATAGACGCCTTATCGAGGGGTCATTGAGTTATTTTAGGGGACCAGCTGAAGCTTCCGTAGACGCTGTAAGTAGCTTTCGCTTCTAATCGGTTATAGGGGTATATGAATAATTCCGTGTGCGTAATGTAAATCAATCTTAAATGTTTGGATAAACAGATTCGGCTTCTGATTATCTGAATAACCACTCTCAATACTATTTGCAACAAAATTGATTAAGGGTAAATTAAATTTACATATTCACACCTTCATTTCAACCTAATTTGCTGAACTTCTATTTCCATTTCACTGGAGGGCCTCCATTTTTTTTACAAGAATGTGTGATTGGTCTATTCATATATTCATTTTCAAAATAAGCTGATTCTGCTAAACCCTTAAAACAATTTTGTAAATATTTATTACAGCTTCAAACACTTAAAGTACATCCAAACACCATCTTCTAAACTCATTGTCTAATTCTGCTGGTTTAAAAATCACCTAATCATTTTGTAAACACATGTCCAAACATCCCATAGTTCCTTGTAGACCGACCTGCAAGGTTAGTTAAGTGGTGATAAATTACCTGCGACTTACTATAAATCATTCTTCAGGTGCATTTTGTTCTAAAAGAACTTGTCAGGAAGTCAATTGGAGAAACTAAGGTCAGACTCGGGAAGCACACATGTTCATGATATAATACAATACTTGTGTTTTCTTTTTTTAACATGTGAAGTAATTGAAGCAGGAGTTAAGGCGGTTTCCATCACTTCAAGCCACTCTTGCAGCTGCTGCTACTGAAGCATTGGAAAAATTTCGTGCTGAAAGTAAGAAAACCGTTATTAGATTGGTGGACATGGAGTCATCTTACCTGACCGTAGATTTCTTTAGAAAACTTCCTCTGGAATTTGAGAATGGGCCCGCTCCTTCACCTGCTACAGACCGCAGAGCTGTATCTGCTGATCGCAGAAACCCACCTTCAGCTTCAGATCGTGGTATACCGTCTGCAGGACGTGGAAACCCAACCGACCCGTTAGGGGATCGTTATGGAGATGCACATTTTAGGAGAATTGGCTCAAATGTATTGTCTTATATCAGTATGGTGTCTGACACACTCAAGGTCACAATCCCGAAGGCGGTTGTTTATTGTCAAGTCAAAGAGGCCAGGAATAATTTACTCCATTACTTCTACACGCAAATAGGAAGGAAAGAGGTGAATCTCTTGAAAACTTGCTCATCGTTTTTTTCCTAGAGGTGACAAACGTGTCGAGTCTTGACCAGGGACAGTTTCTTGTCCAAAATTTCATTTATTATTCTTCTTTTCCAAAATATTGGTTCACTTTTTGGCGACTTTTGACTTTTTTTTAAGCTAAAATTAAATTATTTTTGCATGTTGATGATAAAGATTATCTAAAGCAATCCATTCATATGTAAACGGTTCAAAATTGTCACTTGTTTTCTCTAACATGCTAGTCGTTCGTTTTTTACAACTCGTTGCCAGTTGAGCCCTAAATTAGTGGTAGGTCCGTGATTGTTTGCAGCGTAGTTTACTAAACTGCGAAACAGTGATCACCGACACTGTTAGTTTAGGTGATCTAATAGTTAACTGCAAATCTTTTCAGGGTGGACAGCTGGGGGAGTTGCTAGATGAAGATCCATCTTTGATGTCACAGAGACAAGAACTTGCTAAAAGACTTGAGTTATACAAGGCAGCAAGAGATGAAATCGACTCTGCAGTGTTGGTGCGTTGATATCTTTATTTCGTTAGTTGTATTGTCATCATCTTTGCACTTCAAGCTGGTTTTAATTTGGCTTTTAAAATGCTCTGCACATATGCTGTGATTATTATCGAGAATAGAAGAATAATGTATATTTGTCAAAACTAACGCTTTCTCGATATGTATAAATGCGTGTGTATCTTATTTTATCATCTGTTGCCTCTGCCCTGAGATTGACATCTTTCATTAAACTACTAATCATGTTCACAGCAAAAGTTGCCTCCTAGTGAGAAGTGTACTATCTAGTGTTTTTATTTTAATGCAAGCGTGCTAACAATTGTGAACCTTCAAAATCGGCTTCTTCAAAGTCGCTATTTCCGACAACACTTCCTACTCGGTGACCAACCGATACTTGATTGTCCTTTTTCTTCTCTTCACCGCTTACCCAGGCCGAAGCTGAAGACGTTTACTGAAACCTCCCGGTTTTGACGCCTTCTGACGTCTCCATGCTTTCTGTCAAATCATCAGTTTTCAGACAAGTCTCCCACAAGTCTCGATGCTTTATTTACCAATCACATACTTCTGTGCAGATATGGGTCTTTTTTGTTTCATCCTTTTGCAAGTGGTGATTTACCCATTTGTGGTTTGAGCATGGGTGAGGTCATGAGGTTAGAGATGAAGACGAAGTCATCACCAGATCCGTTCATATGGATCTGTTTTCGGCTCTTTGCTTAGAAATTTGCACTGGCATAATAAGGTGGGATTGAGGGTGTCAATGAGTTCAGGCAAGGTCTATAACAATTTGACTTCTATAGTCTATACTAGTTCGGTTAAGGTCGGTTATCACAATTTTAGGAAATGCAAGCTTCATCATTTTAATTTCAAGTTTACTCAAGACTTTAGTAGGTGTCAATGGCTGTAATTTGTAAATGTAATGTGCAGTAGTTTCATCAGATTTATAATCATTTGGGGATCTTCTTGATCTCCTTTTCATCATGTTCACTTAAAAAGAATATTGCGAAGTTGATTTTTATACGCTCTTATAAGGCTGCTCGTAATGGAGAAGAAAAGAATGCGTCCTCGGCTCTGTGGCACCAACCCACACGTGCTCTCCTTGTAAAAAGTTGAAGAGCGTCCTCAGCCTATGTGAGTTTTTGCGCGTGCGGATGTCTTTTAATTGATTTTTGTATGGTTTTGGTTGCGACGGTAGTCGTCTTATTACGAGAGCATTTGATCTAATTGAACCTGAGATGCCAGGGTGACTCACATCGCCTGGGGTCACCACTACTACTAGTCTAAGAATAACATAAATGGGGTGATTAATTTCATCTAATTTATGAGCGAGCATCCTGGTTGCATCGCTCAGGCGAAACTTTGTTACAGGCAAGTAAATAGGCAATAAACGTACAGTTTTCATCGACGAAATTATTTCATCCTGTTAGACAAAATTAACAAACAACAACTGCCAAATACGTAATAGAAACTAGCAGGTACCCGCGCGATGCGGCGGCGGGTACTCTATGAATAAATTCTTCGACGCGTTAATTTGTTTTTCTTTGATTATATTTTCTGAATCGATAGTTTTCATCTAAAAATATGTCCTAAAAACGTAATTTTAATCGAGGGATATTAATTACTTTTGGCGTTATAGTAGGGTACTGCGCATTGTGGCGGTGGATACCCTGTAATCAAATCTTTTGTCAAAAAATATTTTTCAATCAAGTGTTTTCAGTTATAATAGTTTTGCGTATAGCGAGAATTTTTGTGAATTCTTAAAACCATTGATCTCGATCTCGTCAAATAATCTTGTCACTTTATCGCGTCTCTTTGTCACGTAACATTAGTTTTGAATAAAAATAGGTTGAATTGACATTTGTACAATATGTTGTTTTATTTATAAATTGTGGTAAGATGGTGTTTTAATTATAATATTAGTTATAGTATTAAGGGGGCGCTTGGTTAACCTGAATGGAATGAGAATGGGAAAGGGTAAGGGAATACAAAGGAATGCAATGAACATTCCTTAGTATTATCATTACCATTGTTGGTGCTTGGTTAATATAAGACGTGGTGATGAATGAAGATGGTGGCAACAACTGTTAGGGTGATAGTTAGTGGTCGCGACGATAACGGTGTTGGTAAAGGAAACAATTAATAAAATTAGTGACAATTAGTGGTAGTTGAGAACGGCGGCCATTACAGACGATTGCGTACTTATGGTAGTCGGCAGAGGTGAAGATGGTGGTAATGGCGTGGTTTGGTGGTTTTGGGGTGGTTATTGACGGTTGGTTGATGGTTACAATCAGCGGTGTGGTGGTGGTGAGGGTGATGCGTTACCATAGTGAGGTGGTAGCGTCCGGTGGCGGTGGTGATGGTGGTGGTGTCGAAGAGTGGTGGTGTCGAGAGTCATGGTAGCGTTGGGAGGGTGGTGGTAGCGAAAATAGTGGTGGTCAGTGGTGGCGTTAGTAGGGTGGTGGTAGCGAAAATGGTGGTGGTCAGTGGTGGTGGTGGCATCAGAGAGTGATGGTGTCGGAGAGTGGTGGTTGCGTTAGGAAGTTGGTGGTGGAGACAATGATGGTGGTCAGTGGTGGTGGTGGCGTCGGAGAGTGGTGGTGTCGGAGAGTGGTGGTGGCGTTAGGAGGGTGGTGGTAGCGACAATGGTGGTGGTCAGTGGTGGTGGTGGCATCGGAGAGTGGTGGTGTCGAAGGGTGGTGGTGGCGTTAGGAGGAGGGTGGTGGTAGCGACAATGGTGGTGGTCAGTGATGGTGGTTGCGTCGGAGAGTGGTGGTGTCAGAGAGTGGTGGTGGCGTTAGGAAAGTGGTGGCGCCGTTAGGAGGGTGGTGGTAGCGACAACGGTGGTGGTGGCGGCGTCGGAGAATGGTGGTGTCGAAAAGTGGTGGTGGCGTTAGGAGTGTGGTGGTAGCGACAATGGTGGTGGTCAGTGGTGGTGGTGGAGTCGAAGAGTGGTGGTGTGGTGGTAGCGTTAGGAAGGTGGTGGTAGCGACAATGGTGTGGTCAGTGGTGGTGGTGGCGGCGTCAGAGAGTGGTGGTGTCGGAGGGTGGTGGTGGCGTTAGGAGGATGGTGGTAGCGACAATGGTGGTGGTCAGTGGTGGTGTCGGAGAGTGGTGGTGGCGTTAGGAGAGTGGTGGTAGCGACAATGGTGGTGGTCAGTGGTGGTGGTGGCGTCAGAGAGTGGTGGTGGTGTTAGGAGGATGGTGTAGCGATAATGGTGGTGGTGGTGGTGGTAGCTGGAGACGCACATATACATGTGTCAATCTATTACCTTGAATTAATTACTCCCGATTTACAGGGGAATGGTTTATTACCCATTAGTGAGTAATGATTACCTATAATTTCATAAACCAAGCATTATTAATAATTTCATTTCCCATTCCTTACCCTCTAATACCCTTAACCAAACATATCATAAATGTAATATGTTGTTATAAATTTTTTTATGTTTGTTATGTTATAAGCATTAATATATTATATTACTTAAAATATGTTTTAGTTTATGCATTAAAAAAAGATACAACATGTATATTTAGTGGTATCTCCTAAACGCGTTTTTCGGATATTTCTAAAACTAAGTTACTAAACATATGTGATGCACAAGATGCGACTACAATTTGGATTCAAGATGCTTATTCACATCTTTTAGACTTTCACGAACATTATTAAGTTTTATCACGTTTTAACTTTAACTTATGGGTCATCCGAATATGTTATGTATCTGTTTTCGTTTATACCAACCTAATTTTATATTTTACTAGGTTAAAGACCCGTGAAATCACGGGGTATTTTAAAAAAAATATATGTAAGAAGTTAATCATGTAAATACCGTAAGAAAAGCATTGGACGTATAAATGTTCCGTCAATATATGAAATAATACATAAATTATTCGGTAAACATTTGAGTTTGTAAAAATTATAATAATAGACGTTCATGCATTTTGATATCCACCTTTTATTATCTTGTATAGAAAATGATGTGTGTGCTAATCAAGTTAACAGCCAATTTTCGTTCCGTGAACAACTGATAGTCGACAAAAAATGTAAGTAAAGTAAGTTGTGCTTGATAATATACTAAATTTAAAAGTGGTAAAAAACTTTTGAAATGTAAATTCTGTATAACTCTTGAACCTTGTAATACTTTTTTGTAGACCATATCTCTAGTAGTTTTAGATATATTACCATGCTAATCATAAATGACATGATTCAAACTTTTTTGTTGTTCACTCTGAGAACCTTATTCATAAACCAACTTTTTCTTTTGAATTCGAATCCACTTATTTAATTTTTCGCATAGAAAGGATAGCTTGAAGATTGCTTAGCGTTTATTAATGTGTCTTTTATAAGCGGTCAATAAATAATCCATGAAAGTCTACATAAAGTTTATATAAGTACCAATTTAATTTAGGTGTGAAACTTTTTATTTTTTAGTTATGTAATGTTTTATTTTAAAGTGTTGACCCAGGTGAACCCGGGTTTTTTGGGTAACGTGTGACCCATCGATCATATGCAATCATTTTTATTGTATGTCCACGTGCATTAATTTAATATGAATATAAGAAGTTCATATCATCATATATAATTTTGTCTGACCTATGGAATTATAAGGAAAATATGAACAACAATTTAGATGTATTTATATAAACTACCAAATATTGGAAAAAGAATTTGAAAATGCATAGTGTACATACCATTATAACCTTTTTCATAGACCTTGTAGCACTACTTTGTAAACTACGTTTGTACTCGGTTTAGATAGGTCCCATTTGATCATAAACTGCAAACTACAATCCTTTGTTTCTTTTCACTCTTGAAATAGCTACGTATAGTTGTCCATGAGTAAAAACAGAACATTGTAGGTACAATCCGACTTTTGAAATTGATTGGCCCTAACTTATTTTAATGGTAATTGCAAATGAAACTTGAATAGAGAACTATTCTCGGACGATTTTTAGTGGTAAACGCTTGTCAGAGGGAGTCATTCTAAACCTCGATATGATAACTTTCCTTTCAAAGCTTGTTCCACTAATAATTTGCGCACTAATTCTAGTTCTCCTTATTTAAGAACTTGCAACCTTGTCCCATTACACAAACCATTGCTTGGTCTATATTTCTCAAAATCATTACCGACACTCCCACTTTTAACGCTAATATGTGGTTTGCAACACTTTAGAACTTCAATTCATTGATTAATTCTAGGGAGAAAATTGATTCGTTAATCGCAGCACAACGTTCACTTTTTTCCACGTTGTCGCAAAGTACACAAAATTACCCATATTAACCCATTACACAAAATCGCTCATATAGACCCGTTACACAAAATAGCCCATATCGACTCATTACACAAAACAGTTGTAACATTGAAACTTAATGAGTTTTACCTTTAGCATCATCTTTTTGAATTGACTCAATTTAATAAAATCTCACAAAATCTTAATTTTGATTAAAATAGTCAATAAATGCTTTGGGTAAAACTGCCTTGCTCCATTTCTAATTGTAGAACATTTGCATTATCTAACCCATTAGAAAGCCCCCTCTCGTTCAAACATTAAAATTGTAACTTGTTGTAATGTATTATAATTTAAAACAAAAGCATTTCCAAACAATGTTGTGTAGCACTATGCACTATGGAGATAAAGTTGAAATAACTTAACAAAAATAACAAACGTAAATAAGTTTAGTTTGGTTTGTATAATAAACATAGTGTATCACCTTTTGCATCTTTGATAATCTTGGATAAAAAAAAGTATGTCAGGCAACGTTAAAAATATTTGAGTAGCCAATGTTCATTTCATGAAGAACTACAATGTTAAAAACCAAAAAAGTGAAACCAAAATGAGCTTGTTGATAAAATCATATGTATAGACGAAAGAAAAGTGAAAGTTATTAAAAAGTCATGTCGTTCATCCAAACCAATATTAAGACTTAGAAAAAGTAATAACCAACATACTCATATTCACATACTACACAATGCAAATTAAAAAGAATATATATAATGAATCATCCTACCTTAGCTCGTAATTTATACAATACTAAGTACTACAAATAACCATACTACACATAGCATTATTTTATAATATTTAATAAATCCTTTTACCTTGATCAATAATTTATACTAAAAAGAACCTTACACTATACTCATTTGGACAAAAGGGTACAATTTTTAATTAATCAACTGTGCCCATGGAATACTTAAACATGGTACAAAAAATTATAAGTGAAAGGCCAATCATTCTTCTCCGAATTTTAGCATGCAAATATTGCTTCAACAACTACTTAAGACAATAACAACTTAATAACTTTGTAAGAATAATGTAACAGTAGCTATTTTACGTGCAATATTTATTTCGTACAAAGTAGAAACGGAAAAGTGGTCAACTTGGACATCGCATATTCATAACTCAATATTTGTTTCCTCTATTTTGCAAACCTCATCTTTCGGACATGCCGCCTACATAAACCAATTTAGGATTTGAAAAACCATTAGAAACTATGACATAAAACAAATTCAAATCATGTATATTTTTAAAGAAATTAGGAGATTAAAATGGAAAATGATTAATCTGGTCTCAAAGATTTTTAATAGGGAATTCATGTGAATACCTCTATATATTTAGTCACTTTGATCTTTCTTTACATGAAGGTTCTATGAAAGTAAAACTGTTCCCGAAGTTTTGTAGCAGAACCAATATGATGTCATATATACATTAAATGCTACGATGATGATCAGGATTACCATGAAACAATTTGCTTATTACATTATTATGTATGCTTTATTACATTATTTTACACAATCAAAACAATAAAGAACCTATAACATGCATACTTCAAACAATGCTATAAACGGAAAAAAAAAACCATAAATGGATGTAGACAACGCTTTTATTACGGCTTCCTCGACTAATGTCGTAATCCTTGTCCTCGTCAATGTCGTCAATTTGATCTTCATTTCTACGTCAAATTTGTACTCGTCGTGATATCGAGGCATGATTTAGGGCTTTGAGAATTCAAACCAAAGTTATTGATTTTGAAATGTGGAAGCGTGAAAAAAGTTTGGTTTGGATGTGTTAGAAACAAATTGGTTTAAATAGGTGAAATTCTAAAACGAATGTAGAATTATTGACATGATTGCAAAATTGCTATTTTTAATGAGAGTTTTTTATTCTTTCGTAAGAAGCTATTGACTTTGTGTTTAGTGTTATGTAACTGATTTGTCACTTTACATAAATAGGAGGTTGGTGATATTAATGTTATGACACTGATTTGCGTGTTCTTTGTGTTTTTGAAAAAATAATTATGAGTTTCCATAATTATATAATTTTACATAATTTACGTTTCATATAATTGTTATCACTTTTTAAATTTTAATTAATCTTGTTTTCAAATTTTAATTAATTGTTATAACTTGTCATAATTGTATAATTTTTCTTTATATTTTATTCATAAATATATATGTGATTTAAATAATTGTTAGGACATGCCATAATAATATAATTATCATTTTTAGTTTATACAAATATATATATTTAATATTATTTTCAATTTTGGTAAATTTATTTGTGTTCTTTTTCTTATCTTTTATAAAATAATTTCCTTCATTTTTTATATAACCTTTAAGCATGTAAAATTACAAAAGCTTATTTTTTAGATCTATTTTATATGAATATGTTAAAATAAAATAAAAATTGTAAAAGAATAACAGTATGTATTAAAAAATAATTATGTTTTTTAAAAGAATAAAAATATTTATAAAAATAACTTTTTAATATTTTTAATTTTTACTTACCATATGTTAACAACTTTCCAAATTTATCAATAAAATATTTTTTTATACTTTTTATTTACAAAACGAATTTGTTTTCTTGGTTAATTTTTTTTAAAACTTTCTTGTTTAAAATAATTTTTAGTCTAAAGAAGCATTGGATATAGGTGTGTTAAGTTCTGACTTTTTTCTTAGACTTATTTAAGGTAGGGTTTTTAATTGATTTAGCTTAAATAACTTGTACATTTGTGTTAATTTTAGGAAATTTTTTAATTCATTATTAAATGGTTATGCTTTAAAGAGTTGTAAAATCTTTTGTTTTATTATATAAAATAGATTAAAGATTTGTATAATTTCAAAACTAAAGCCAACCTTAATATATCAAAACAATAAATTGAAAATTAAAACGTAAAACATTAGCTAAATTATTTTAAATCCACTTAAATTAAAGTTGCACTTAAGTAATAATTAGAACTGGTATTGTTGATACAAAAGTTGAATGATCCTAGCTTGAATTAGGCTTAATTCGGGTACCTGGGCTCCGGATCTTGCATCAAGTAAACTTCGGTTTGAGATCCTGCACACTAAAAGTAACACGCTGTTAGGCTTATCGTGGGAACGTATCCCACGATTAGACTCCGGCGTGAGAGTAAGTAATCGGTTTAGGGTTAATAACGAGTGAGATGTGAGAGAGTGAATAATGCGATACTTATGTGGAACCCTTGGGGTTTCCTTATATAGGCGGTAAAACCCTAATGGGCCTTTTACCGTAGCTTTGGTCCCAATCAAATGATAAGTGCCATAATTAGTTGATTGGTATCTTCTAATTATGGTTAGTGTATATCATATACTTTTAGAGTAAACCACAATCCTAAGTAGGTTGTGATTCCGTCTAAACCTGCACCGGTCGTGTCAGGCCGTGGGCCGCACAAAACTCATGCGACCACTGTTCATCCTTTGACCCATAGTCAAAAATGACATTAATTCAACCCATTCATGATAGGCCGAATACGGGTAGTACCCGTGGGCCGGGTTCATGACCCGGCCCGGGACTATATGTCATCATGTCCCCCAGTCTAGTTGTTACAGTCGTAGGCGTAACCTTTAGACTAACCAATGTACCCTGTCTCACTGGTACAAAAACAGCCGTACAACAGAAGTTGTATGACCGGGACAACATTAATGAAGGCATTAATGGTAGTCAAGGTATGGTCGTGTCAGCGTCTGTTCGCATGATTATCTGAAAAAGTGCACCAGGCGGGGCCCACTCTCGAGCCACGTAAAAAACTGTTATGAGGTGACCTGTGGGTCCCTCTGACGTTTCAACTGGGCTTGTAATCCCATCCGTTGGATGGGCGTAGTGGACTACACGTGGCAGTCATCTAGCCAACCTCGTAAAACGAGGCAACACTATAGATACCATGTATGCGACTGTTCAAACACATAGTTTACAAACCTTCCACCATTGTTGCAACCTTCCTTCCTTCTACATCCATTATTTTCCATGGATATCCGTATTACCAGGTTAGATTACCACGCCCTTCTCCATACTTAGATAAATCATGGTCAAGGATAACCCTACTATCACGACCGTGCTCAAGGTATTTTAATATGAGAAATTCGTTGAAATCTGTTTCGATTACTATATACCGAAAAGTGTGCATCCCACCTACCCAGGTGATGATGAAGCTATCACGGACGCACCCGCCGGGAAAATAGGTGTTTACACACGCCTATTTGACTCGGCAAACTACCGTATTCCTTTTTCTAGATTCCTTGTAGAGATCCTTTCATACAATGATTTCCACATAACCCAATTACACTATATATGGGCGTATAAGATTAACCAGTTCAAAATTACTTGCCATACATGTGACGTAGGCCCAACAGTAAGCTTATTTAGGGTTTTCTATGTGTCCCAAATGATCAACGACTAGTTGTCATTTAGAAAACGTCCGGGTAACACCCCCATGTGCTATAGCAAAGCATTAGTTTCACTGAAGAACTGGTATGACCGATACTTCTTTGTAGATGCCAAGGTATTCCCCACCCGCTTTGTCTTAAAAACCTCAGTCCGGGTAGATTATCCCCCCCATAAAATACATATGACGACAAGGAGGTTAAAATTTTAGATACCCACCGCTCATATTTCCACAAAGATCTACCAGAAAAAATTTTGTGCCTAATAGGCATCAGCTGCAACTACTTTGGCAGGGCGGACAGATATCCCGTCTTCCTGAACAACCGTAGAGAGGGTGGGTGTATGTTACTTTTAATTTTACACACACATATTTTGTATGGAACTAACACAATTTATGCATATGTTCGCATAGATGAGGCTATTTGGGCTTTTACGACAGGGAGATCCTTCCAAGGTCCTCGAAGGTACACGACCACTACGCCAAGATGAACCACCCCTACTTACAACCACCCAGAATATAACCATCCCCTTGGAAGCAGTCCAAGAACCCTATTCTGACATGGGCGAGACGGAGATAGAGAAGTCGCCGTTGGAATTTTATAATGAAGATGGTGACCAACCCTTACTGGAGGGTGGCGTCAGCACGGCTAAAGACACCAATACTCCACACCAAGAAGATCAAGGAGAAAAATTGGAATGACTCTCAGAGGATATCGACCGGATGTTTGAATCTGAAGAAGAAGAAGTGGCGAACGAGACCGGTACCACAGCGCAGCCAAAGCCCGCCCCAAAGAGGCGTAAATCTAAAAGGAAGGTCGTGAAGGGGGCGGAGGTAGAGGCGGGTATCTCAAACGCACCTCCCAATAGGTTGCGCAAAGACCACCCCTAATATCAAGAGGGTAGTAGTATAGCTGCGCCCAAGGACAACCCGATGCCCCCTCCCACCGTAGCAGAAGGCCAAGTAGACAAGACAGTATGGAATGCTACACCGGTCAGCACCGTAGCTCCCACAACCACTGAGCCTATGATAACACCAACGTAAGTGATATACAACCACACTTTTTAATTTCTCAGTAGAACTTATTGAAACTTAATAGTTTATTAAATTACAGGGTAGAGCAACCCACGACCGCACCGAATGAAGAGGATACTGGCAGGTTAGCTTCGCCCGTGCCGAGATACTCCACCAACCCTCCTCCGACCTCCGTACAGGAGCCGTTGGCTGAGGAACCTGCTCCACGCTTTTGCCCGCAATGGAACTTATCCGAGCTTAGTAAGCTAGAGACGAAGGAGTCATGCAAAGAGTTCATAGATCATTTGACTCCTCCCGGCCTGATTAAGGACTTGAATGAGCTGACCCATAAAACCTTACTAGAGCAATTTAATGTGGCCACCGCTCATCAAATGATTATCAGTGCGGCCTTACGACATCGTTTCGAAGGCGCCTTGAGCCACGTAAGGAGTTCTGACAGGAAGATAGCTCGCAGGGAAAAGGTGATTGAAGAGCACGAGCAAACAATATCCACCCTGTAAGCCAACCTGTCCATGGCCGAGGCGACCATAAAAGAGCAGGCGAACCACGCTGCTACCCGTGAAACCCAGATTGCGGAATTAGAGGCCGAGGCCCAATCCCTACGCGACAAGGTACGTCCAGCTCATATTCAGCCCCCATCTTGATTATTTCCTTTATGTGTATAGGTTTGAAGTATGTTGAATAACAGCTAACACATACCATCATACCAACAGGTTTCTGCCGTTGAGGCCATTGCTCAATCCATGGCTAATGATGTGGCCACCATCTCCAAGGATCACGACGACATGCGCCTACTAGTAAAAGGTGAGGAACAGCTGGCCGTAGCCTTCGTCGATTACAGGGTTGATGTCACACCCCACCATGGTGGAATATGGGACGCGACGCATGGATATCATCACAACAATAGCGTGTCCATAGAGAGAACTATATGAATTAGAAATGTCATAAAAGGTGACACAAATGTCATGACAATATCTCATCAATGCAGGAGTCTAGGTAAGTAGGTAACAGTCCTACCTCTTACCCAAGACAAACAAATAACACAAACAAATCAACATATAGGTTCATAGTATCACTTATTGAAACAAACAGAAAAATAAACTAAGAAGGAACGGGGATATCCTTCTAAATGCATTCCTACGCGACTCCAATCCTAGCCACATATGTTCTCACGCTTAACCACTTTATCACCTGAAAGAGACACTAAAACACGTAAACATAATGTTGGTGAGAGTCATAGGTTTAGACTCCAACCGAAAATAGATTATAATAAGATGTGAACAACCATAAACCACTAAACATATGGACAATGTGCTACAAGTATGCATTAACAACTAACATTCAAGATCAATCATTCCAAACCAAATCCAAAGCTCCCAGCCTTACCAAACACCATGGTACCATAGGCGCCCATACATCTATGTACCAATCCCAAGGCCCCGCCTTGTCATTATCCATTGGACCCATAGATGCTCACACATCTATGTACCTCTCCAAGGCCCCGCCTTGTCAACATCCCCTTGGTACCAAGTCAAACCACAATAACTGAGACGGTACGTGTCCCCCAATCCAAATCATAAACACAATCAAGAATCACATAGTAGTTAACCACATAAGTGCACACACAAGTCCATCACAAACCATAAAAACATTCACAGCATTAGTTACAAAACCATACAGTGTCTCTTCCATCCCATCTGGAAGTGAAAATCATTAAAAGATATGGGACTATGAAACTCACCTGATTAAGCTTCTCCAAAAAACCATACAGTGTCTCTTCCTAACCCATTTGCTTAGCCACCCTTCAGGTCTCTTATTTAATATATAAACCAACTACCATGCTCATTAGAGGGCTCAAGTCTACTCCTAAGTACCCCAATCACCTTAAAACATTAAATTAAACCCGACTGGTTTCAAAACTGTTTTGAACTCCGACTGTTGTAACCTGTATTTGACCCACCTCCCGACCTCCAATTTAGTTCTCGTTTCTTGTATTTGAAACCCAACTCAATTAGATATTCAGGGATACTTGGATCGAACCATGAAAGTTCCTAGAACTCCAGATATGATCAAAACAATGGACCAAAATTTCTGCCCAGTTTTTAATTACGAATTCAATTAAATTAACCTAATTAATTACCCAAAACTCCACTAATTACAAGCCCTAATTCATCTAATCATTATAATATCATTAATATACAGATTTTAATTTAAACCCTAACCTAAATCCATCATAATATGATTGAGAAAGAATTAAAACACTTTAAGTGAAAAGGGTTATAAAGATTTACCTTTGATTTATGAAAACCAAGATTTTTATGAAAACCCTAATTCTTCTGTGATGTTTAGTCGACCAAAGACCCCAGGAACAAGAAATTATGCGCTTGATATTATGTGTGGTGTTCCTTATATAGTACAAAAATCCTAGACCAACCAAAAGCCCGCTTACCATAAATTTTCTTTTTTTTTTGTTTAGGTTGTATAAAACCGACTATATACCCCTTTTTATCTTTTTTTTATTATTATTACTTTACTAATATTTCCTTAAATTTACTTAATTTATTTCAGCCACTAAGGTTTCTAAAATCTCAAAACCGAGAAACTAGTCAATTTTACGCGTTTACCGTAAAAGACGTAAAATATACAGTTTTAAAAAAAACTTAAATTTTGAAATAAACTTTATAACTAAGTCCCAAATGACTTTAAACCATCCCGAAAAATACTCACATGACTAAACACCTTACCCGAGACCTCTAAATGCTAAACCCCAAATCCTAAAAAAATACAATTTACTCTAATACTTATACGTATACGTAAACACCAAAATAACACCATTTCATTTCATAGTCACTAACTGTGAGCTCATGAACATGAAATAACCGTTCCTCGATTTACTTATGAGTACTTTATACCCATATACGATATCCACACCAACCTCGTTCACGCAAAATAAACATGTAAACACGCTAATCATATAGTCACACATAAATTAACCTTAAAATAAGACCAAGTGACGAACCTCAAAACCACGGTTGTCACATCACACCCTCCTAATAGAAATCTCGTCCCGAGATTTACTTCTTAGGATCGTCATTATCGATTAGCTGACGATACTTGCTCCTCATAAATCCTTCCCGTTCCCACGTGAACTCTAGTCCACGTTCCAAATTCCATCTACCCATAACTACGGTATATTACCCTTTTTATCCAACGTCCTAGCTTCACGACCCAAAATCTCTATCGGCTCTTCGATAAAACGAAGACTCGTATCCATACTAATATCATCTAACGGTACTTGCAAGTCAGTTCTTGCTAAGCATTTCCTCAAGTTTGATACATGAAATACGTCATACACACTACTCAATTCCTCCGGTAATCTCAACCTATACGCCACTAGCCCAATCCTTTCAAGGATTTCAAATGGACCCACAAATCTAGGTGCTAACTTCCCTTTTGTTTCCAAACCGCATCACCCTTTTCCATGGTGAAACCTTTAGCATAACTTTATCTCAAATCTCAACGGCTTACGCCTCTTGTCCGCATAGCTCTGTTGTCGGTTCTTTGCTATTTTCAACCTCTACTTAGTCACTGCCACCACCTCCATAGTTTTCCAATCCACCTCCGGTCCAATACGTTGGCCGCTTCTAACTTCATCCCACTGTAACGGTGATCCACCTCATCTCCTATGAATTAACTTTAGCAGTTTCTACTACAGTTCCTATCACCATACCTAACGGCTTCTATCCTCTACGGATTTTCCATCATTTGGAAGTTCTCCCAACCTTAAACACATCTAATGGTATATGCAGGATTGCATAACCAAAATCTTCCCATAATATTCACAAGAAACATGTCATAACCACCACCTCATCCTTGCTTTCCCATGCTCGGCACCAAGTAACTAACCATCCTTCATACTAACATGTGTTACACCTTTTCTCTAGGTGGACGTTCCATTGTTCGTGACTACTAACCTCTTGCTATAACGGTTTCTCTTCAATATCACCCCACTATCTTCACAACCTCTTGCTCCCTCGAATCATTCTTCCTCCATACTACTTTTCGCTTGTCTCTCCACAATCTTAATTTCCATACCATCTTATATCCCGTCTTCAGCCTATAATTTAGGTGTTTCCTCCTTTATTCCTTACATCCTCATCAATGGGGAATATGCCCCTCTCACCGGTGACTCTCTCTTTGTAGGAGAATTCTTCCTAATATAATGCGTTCTCCAAATCTCACGCCAATGCTCTAGGCGTCTTTCTCAATTACCCCTATAGTATGCTCATACCAAACATTAGTCTATCAACGGTATACTACGCTTGCTTCCCATCGTTTCTACCCTTGCCATAATCCTTCATAAGGCATTCCATACATATTAGGCTAACTTTTACGCAAAACCCTCTATTCCATCACATCCGTACGCAATCCTTCCAACTTCTCAACTACGTGGCTTCTCATTCCTCTTGAAATATGAGATGAATTAGTCAGTCTATCGACTATCACCCAACTCTCGTCATACTTATTCCTCCACCCCATTATGTATCCCTTTCACCAACTTCGTCCTTACATCGCCCTTTCTAAGCTACTCCTATCTATGTAGGAAGTATAGTCTACGTCCCTTTTCTCCATATGATTGTCCAAGCCACGCAACATACATGTTGACGCGTTCTCTGCTTTAGACAACTCAACTCGTGCAACCTACATCCTTCATCCAAACCACCCTAATACGTCATCCATATAGTTCAAGTTCGACTCAGCTTCACTTCATTCTTCTTATTCCATGTCTCATCAACCATGCTTGCCTTTCCCAGATGGTACCTGGCCTTGCAATTTTCTTTCATCACTTAACTCCACCCATCACCTTTTCCAAATGTTCAATCAAGATGATTAAATATGTGTTGGAGACGTTCATGATCTGTATAGATCATTCTCTACGTCTCGTACCCCAAATGCCTCTAGCATTCTAGGCAGATATAACAATCCAGCTCCACTAACTAAGTCTATCTAGTTCTTCCAAATCTTTAGTTCCCACACGTATAAACAACCGCCTTTCTTTGTCGTTCTCGTATACATCCAAATCCTTGCTCCACGTATCGTCATGCTTCGCGAATTCATCCAGTCCTTCCGATAATTCCAAGATCTGCTCATTATCCAATCCACCTCTTCAGCCTCCAAAACGCTTCCTCACCCTTCTTAACTTTGCCCCTTACTGGTTCCACGATATGCCATCATCTCTAACTACTCGTCCTGGCCAACTTAATCCTAAAACTCACACTTGAAAATCTCACGTATAATTCCCTCTCCTAAAAACTCCAAAACCAACTCATAATTCGCCTCACTCTCCTTCATAGATTTGAGTAGATCAAGATGTCGTCGATGCTCCCGATGACAACTCGTTTATATATTGTCATGCACCCCCGGTTCATTGATTCCATGAAAACTGCTAGCGCCTCGGCGAAGCCAATATCATAACCGTAAACCCAAAGCGTTCATACAACATCCTTAGCAGTTTCAACTACGTCCTCCTTGCACCCTCTCTTAGAAGCAATACGAATAAATTTCTACCTCGTTCTACTCGTGAAAATCTACACGTATTCTAAAAGACCAATACTTCCTCTTATCAGACCACTCAACCGCTTTTCACAGCCAATCTACTACTAAGCAACTCAAATTTTACCTTGCATCCGTTGCAATTTCTAACAACTCTTGCTCTTAAAATCATTCCATCAACAATTTCCTTGGAAAGGCACTAACTACAACTCCTCTCACTTCTCTTACTTGCTCTATTTATGATTCTACCTCACAGTAATAGGCAAACCTACTAAATCTCATGAAATTTTCGGAAAAATTACATGCCTTACGAACAATCATAAATACCTTTGAGGTATTATATCCCCTTCCAACACTCTCTATGGCGCGTTACTTGTGCCAATATCCATACATTATACAAATCTCTATTCATCTCCCTTGGCACTCCTAAGAGACCTCATGACCACATTAGTTCATCTACGAACTTTTAACTCTTTCATCCCCACTAAGGGCATTCCGACCATTCTCTCAGGGCCACCTACTTAATCGTGTAGGCGCGACCAAGTCTTTCATATGTCTACCTCAACGCTCCCAATCAATACGAACCCAAAACTACATCCTGAATCCACTAGATACGATCAACGAATCAAACCCACGGATAACTAACGACATTTCACGTGCACGAGTTAAAACAGACCAAAACCACGAAAACTCAAAAGGAAAACTCAAACATGTACCATTCAAATGACTCATGACAACGAAAAATGATCCAAGAAACACTTAATGACAACCAAAACATCTTATGCCCCGCGACATATTATTTAAACCGTGCACAAGATCGACTTTTCCAAAAGAATAGTTTTTTTCTTTCCTCACCACATCTATGTGACTCAAACAATCTACAAACAACCTTCTAGACGATCTCAAAACTCAACTCAAATACTAGGTATCCCGTGCATCCCAAATCATAAAAAAACTACTATTTAAAACTCAACCTTGAACCCGTCACTTGTACCAAAATTTCGATCAAGCTACTGATACCCCATGACTACACATACCAAATATTTGAAAAGTACATTCCGAGTACATAATTTTAGGCTTTTGAATCACCCAAAAAGCTTTAAAAACGAACAAGTTATGACCAAAACAGTTTTATACTAGTTGTTTTTTAAAAAAAACTAAAGAATCCTCTTAGTAATTAACGTAATCCTTTTTAAATGAAAAGAAATAAATGTATGTGAAATTTGCATGAACTTTGTTTAGTCTTGCATAAATAATTATAAATGACGTATATTGATTAAGCTCACTTATATAAACTATTTAAGTAGAAAGAAATTTTATTTCGCTTTATTTTAAAGAAAGTCTTCTAGAATTTGAAATAAATAAGTGTTGATTAAAAAAAATCTTATGTTACATCTTGTTTCAAACACGACTCCAACACCTTACCCTTATTTTACCGAATACAACCAACTATCTAGCTCTATAGTAGATTTCCAAATCCTTTTTTTTAATATATACCGACCAAAAGAAATGTAAGACCTAACACAAAAGATTTCATTATCTCAAAAGAATTCCCAAGTTATTTCAATTGACTTAAAACCAAGAACACCATTTTAAAACGTACACGTGAAATACGAAACTCAAAGACTACGCTACAACGGATGTTTAATATAAAAAAGCGAGCTAGCCACCCTCCTAAGGATACAATCGATAGTTGTAGGGGATCATACATATATAGGTATATCGGGATACATATACTTAAATTCGTCTAACATCTACTATACAAGCATGTACTAACCCTCTTTCATGCAATCATACTTAGGAATCCATTGAAGTTGTGGTACTTGTATAACTATGTTGGCCACCATACGTATACAATTACCCTTCCCCAATGCACTCCTTCCTATGATGACACTTATAAGAATTAATACAACACATAACACATATATCCATCTACTCACATAAGCTCATAACCACATAACCAAAAAAAAAAATCCAAAACTCCATCCATTAAAATAACATAGTCAAACTCTTGAAATACATAAATCCGTAGTCTAGCTAAAACATCATAGACTAAATCCAAAACGAAAACATAATCAGTTATAAGTCATGTCGCCCATAAGAGTGGAAACAACTTAAAATCCTTCATATCCACCTACTCCTAATAACTCGAACCACCACATGATTCTTAGGGAACATGACTTAAACATCAAAAGAAAAATACTATACCTCAGGTACATAAAATAACCCAACAAAAGATAGAAACTACCATGTACCAAATTATGTACTATAATGTACAATTTAAGCAAAATACGACAATGACTAGCGTGGATGATTATGGTTCAACCAACACTAGTCACACCCCGAAAAGAAAATAACATGTGGCTAAGTATGAACTACTATGGTTCAACCCATACAAGTCAAAACTTAACAAACATCGCAAGTAAAAATCAATAACATCCAGAAAAATTTAATTAATATAAAATGCACACATACTCCTATGACGCCTATATACAGGGACCCTTAAGCTATAGACTAGGATACTAGATTAGGCAACCTAATTCTCTATAACCATTGTCTCTGATACCATTCTATCACACCCCACCATGGCGGAATATGGGACGCAACGCATGGATATCATCACAACAATAGCGTGTCCATAGAGAGAACTATATGAATTAGAAATGTCATAAAAGGTGACACAAATTTCATGACAATATCTCATCAATGCAGGAGTCTAGGTAAGTAGGTAACAGTCCTACCTCTTACCCAAGACAAACAAATAACACAAACAAATCAACATAAAGGTTCATAGTATCAATTATTGAAACAAACAGAAAAATAAACTAAGAAGGAACGGGGATCTCCTTCTAAATGCATTCCTACGCGACTCCAATCCTATCCACATATGTTCTCACGCTTAACCACTTTATCACCTGAAAGAGACACTAAAACACGTCAACATAATGTTGGTGAGAGTCATAGGTTTAAACTCCAACCGAAAATAGATTATAATAAGCTGTGAACAACCATAAACCACTAAACATATGGACAATGTGCTACAAGTATGCATTAACAACTAACATTCAAGATCAATCATTCCAAACCAAATCCAAGGCTCCCGGCCTTACCAAACACCATGGTACCATAGGCGCCCATACACCTATGTACCAATCCCAAGGCCCCGCCTTGTCATTATCCATTGGACCCATAGATGCTCACACATCAATGTACCTCCCCAAGGCCCCACCTTGTCAACATCCCCTTGGTACCAAGTCAAACCACAATAACTGAGACGGTACGTGTCCCCCGATCCAAATCATAAACACAATCAAGAATCACATAGCAGTTAACCATATAAGTGCACACACAAGTCCATCACAAACCAACAAAACATTCCCAGCATTAGTTACAAAACCATATAGTGTCTCTTCCATCCCATCTGGAAGTGAAAATCATTAAAAGATATGGGACTATGAAACTCACCTGATGAGCTTCACCAAAAATCCGCGCACTAGCAAAAAGCTAACAAACAAAAGCACACAATCAAAACATGAACCAAACACTAAGATGGCTCATCAACCCATGATGGACATCTAACCTTCTCCCACATATATACCTCATTTATATTCTCTAAGCATCTCATTACACCCCTCTATAAAGTCCTTAACTTAGTTTACTTCATAACCCGTCTCGTTAACATTTTACCCAAAACAGTCCCGGTTTTAGGTCTCCAAACTATAAGCCAAACGCCCACCTAACCATACCCATGATCTCTGTAAAGGAAACCCTATGCCCTTACATATGTCAGATAACTCCTCCTTTATGCTCGAACCTTAAAGCTACTATTAAGGCTCCGATATATATATATATATACTTCTGCCTATTCGCATATTGCCAATTTTGAATATACAAAAAGTTTGTTATGATTAGGGCGTCTTACCCTAACCCATTTGCTTAGCCACCCTTCAGGTCTTTTATTTAATATATAAACCAACTACCATGCTCATTAGAGGGCTCAAGTATACTCCTAAGTATCCCAATCACCTTAAAACATTAAATTAAACCCGACTGATTTCAAAACTGTTTTGACCTCCGACTGTTGTAACCTGTATTTGACCCACCTCTCCACCTCCAATTTAGTTCTCGTTTCTTGCATTTTAAATTCAACTCAATTAGCTATTCAGGGATACTTGGATCGAACCATGAAAGTTCCTATAACTCCAGATATGATTAAAACAATGGACCAAAAATTCTGCCCAGTTTTTAATTACGAATTCAATTAAATTAACCTAATTAATTACCCAAAACTCCACTAATTACAAGCCCTAATTCACCTAATCATTATAATATCATTAATATACAGATTTTAAATTAAACCCTAACCTAAATCCATCATAAGATGATTGAGAAAGAATTAAAACACTTTAATTAAAAAGGGTTATAAAGATTTACCTTTGATTTATGAAAACCAAGATTTTTATGAAAACCCTAATTCTTCTGTGATGTTTAGTCGACCAAAGACCCCAGGAACAAGAAATTATGTGTTTGATATTATGTGTGGTGTTCCTTATATAGTACAAAAATCCTAGACCAACCAAAAGCCCACTTACCATAAATTTTCTTTTTTTTGTTTAAGTCTATAAAACCGACTATATACCCCTTTTTTTATTTTTCTTTTTATTTATTATTATTACTTTACTAATATTTCCTTAACTTTACTTAATTTATTTCAGCCACTAAGGTTTCTAAAATCTCAAAACCGAGAAACTAGTCAATTTTACGCGTTTTTTCTTTTTATTTGAATATTTCCTTAACTTTACTTAATTTATTTCAGCCACTAAGGTTTCTAAAATCTCAAAACCGAGAAACTAGTCAATTTATTTCAGCCTAAGGTTGGTAGTAAACAAGATTGCGGATTCACCTCAACTGGCCCAGCCATTCGCCGACGTAGTCTCTGATGGGATAGACCGTGGCAGACACGAAGGTCTTCTAGCCAGGATGGAATAGGCGGGTCTGTTTATGGAAGCTAAGGACCACGCATATCATAAGCCAGATGCCGAGTACAATATGATCGCGTCTATGACGGCCTTGAGCCAAATTGAGTACCCTTTGATAGATCAACTCGAAGCTCTGAAGGACGCTCCTATAGACATGGTCATGGAGCGGTTATGTGTGGAAGCAGACTTCGAATTTCAACTCATGATCCCTTTATATGCAAATAACCTTCCCCCCGAGAACCCATGGGCTCTTAAAGGAGAGAGAAGATTGGGGGAGGCTATTAAAGCCAACATGGACTGCGCCATGGGGAAGCGAGGAAGTCGCATCATATGTCGTACCCCTACTTTGGGGTCCGTTCATCTACCCAGGTCTGACGGTGTTCCCGTGATAGCACCTACCAGACCTGGTCCAACCTTGTTGTTAGGAAATGATGTCGTTCCTGAAGGATCTACATTAGCATCGCTGACTCAACAGAGGAAGGAGTTGGGAGAATCTATGCTACCCCAATGATGGTGTTTGTACTTGTTAAATATTGATGTATATTTTGTAATATTCGTCCGTGGATGTCCATGGCAGACACTTATCATCTTCTGCATGAACCGTGTAACATTTATTTTGTAACCCCCGTTGGTCGTGGATATCCACGACACTTTTATGTATGAATTTGAAACTTGTCTTTTGAATGTTGAGTAGATATTCTTATATCCACGCGTGATGGATCACGCCTTTTGTAAAGACCAAGTCTATGTGTTACTAGACGTGCACTGTGTGGTTTTATCATGTCCGGCCTTTTATAAGTACGGTATGTTTAAACTTATTACAACGTCTTGTTAATAAGGTGTCTAGTAAGGATTCATGATCCGTGGTCACGGAGGTTGCATCCCTCTTATGCGAAAATTTGAATAATTAGGTTCACTTAATCCTCTTGCTTCACATGGAAACGGATAGTACATGTACGACTGAATGAATGCATATGAATAAGAAATAACGCTAAGAACACAAACAACAACAAATAATCCTAAGTATAAAAGAAACATTGTTTGCACAAAAACAAGTCGTGGAGCTAGCTAGGCACCACGGCGTTTTATTATCACGGTTACGTTTTTTTGACAAAATGATAAAATCCTAAGACAGATAAGACCTAGAAAACATTAAAGACGGAGTTACATGGATCGTTATTGGAGCTGTCTACAGCTAGATGTCCATGCTTAGGCCGTAGCCTTTTAGAGATAGCACTTTTTGAGGTTGGAGATGTTCCATGTACGGTTCAAATCACGGCCATCCATGTCACGTAACTTGTACGCGCCTTGACCCAAAGCTTCCACAACCTCATACGGTCCTTCCCACTTTGGGCCTAATTTCCCTATGTTCTCCTCGCGACTTGCCTCGTTTGCCCGATAGACAAAATCCCCTGGTCGGAAGGAAACGCCCCTAACTTTGCAGTCGTAATAAGCTTTCATCCGCGCCTTAGCTTTAGCTTCATTGATTGCTGCTATCTCCCTTTTCTCCTCTAACAAGTCTAAGTTGACCCTGAGTTCCTCATCGTTCGTGACGATGTTAACCTCCGTCGTACGGATTGTTGGCATCCCAATCTCTGTTGGTATGACTGCCTCCGTACCGTAGGCTAATGCAAACAGAGTATCCCCATTAGCCGTCTTTATCATTGTTCTGTGTGCCCATAAGACATGTGGTAGCTCTTCCAACCGCTTGGCGCTTCTTTCATCTAAGCGTGCTTTGATGCCTTCTTCTAAGCTTCTATTTGCTCGTTCTACCAAGCCATTAGTTTGCGGGTGTTTGACGGATGCGAAACGCCACATGATGTTCAGCGCCGTGCACCAATCCTTGAATGGGTTGTCTGTAAACTGTTTTCCATTATCTGAGATAATCTCACCTGGCAAGCCAAAATGACACATAATGTTCTCCCAAACAAAATTTTTTCCTGTTTGCCCGTGATTGTTGCGACTGCCTTAGCTTCAATCTAGCGAGTGAAGTAATCCATGGCTACGATCAAGAATTTAACACCCCCAGTCGCAACAGGGAAAGGTCCTGCTTTGTCAATCCCCCATTTGTAGAATGGCCATGGGGCCGTGATAGGTGTTAGTTCCTGTTGTGGATGGCACGGTATTGGCCTGTGTACCTGACAATCACTGCATTTGATAATTAAGTTGCGCGCATCTTGGTGCATAGTTGGCCAGTAATACCCTATGCGTAAAGCTCTTGCCACCACTGATCTGGGGCCGACGTGCATGTCACACGACCCTTCATGATTTTGCTGATCACATAACTGGCTTAGTGTGGGTCGACGCATCAAAACCACGGCTGTAAGAATGAGCGCTTGTATGAGATACCGTCGCGTAGTTCAAACTGTTGTGACTTCCTGCGGATGCGACGCGCCTCTGTTTCGTCATCAGGAAGAGTCTCATCTGTTAAGTAGCTGATGATTGGGGTCATCCATGTAGGTCCATCTTCATCGACTATCACTGCGACTCCCTCTCCTGTAATGGATTTATCCTTAAGTATTTCCACCAACACTTGTTTGGATAGATGGGCGAAGCTCGTGGATGCGTTTTTGCTAAGGGCATCCGCCTTTTTATTCTCGCCTCTTGGTACTTTCCTGATAGAAAATTTTCCAAAGCCGGCGATGAGTGACTTAACCTTTTCCAAGTACTGGATCATGTTGTCCTCCTTGGCTTCATACTTCCCCAGGATGTGATTTTCGACAAGTGGTGAGTCCACGTAGGCCTCAAGGTTACGTACGCCCATCCTGGCCGTAATTTTTAAGCCTGCGATCAATGCTTCGTATTCCGCCTCATTGTTTGTGGTTGTCAAAGCGCAAGGCATAAGTTAATTCCATTCCATCCGGATTTGTGAGTATGAGACCCGTTCCTGACCTATCCGTACAGGAAGATCCATCGGTGAACAGGACACATGGTTCTTTTGGGATTTCTTCCTTTGGGGCCATTGGTTTATCCTCCTCGGGCTTCTCAATAATGAAATCTGCCAAGATTTGACCCTTGACAGTTGTCCTTGGTCTATACGATATGTTGTGTTCCCCGAGCAGGACGCTCCATTCTGCAGTCTTCCTGCCACGTTTGGTCTCGAGATGATCTGTTTTATTGGTTGGTCCGTGATGACCACAATTGGGTGTGCCTGAAAGTAGCGACACAACCTTTTCGTGGCATAAACCAATGATAGGACCAACTTCTCCATCGGGGAATTATTCAGTTCCGGTCCCTACAATGCTCAGCTAATGAAGTAGACTGAAGTCTGAACTGAGTCCCGGTCGGTCATTAGGACAGCGCTTATTGCTCCGTGTGTAGCGGATAGGTATATGATTATCTCCTCCTTGGGTCGCGGGGCGACAAGTTTGGGAGAGTCGTTAGGTGTTGCTTAAGCTGTCCAAATGCCTCATCTGCCTCTATCGTCCAGCGAAAATCCCCTTTCTTCAAGCACTTCTTGAGTGTTTTGAATAGAGGAAGTGACCTCTTTGCGGATTTCGACAGGAACCTGTTAAGCCCGACCAACTTTCCGTTAAGTGATTGCACCTCCTTTAGTGTCCGAGGAGATGGTAACTGTATCACGGCCTCAGTTTTTTTCGGGCAAGGCTTGATGCCATTTGGGTCTATCATGTACCCTAGGAACATTCCTTCGGTTGCCCCAAATGTGCATTTTTTAGGATTCAACTTCATGCTGATTTTTCTCAAAGTATCGAATGTCTCTTGGACATCGTGAAGGAGCTCGTCTTCTGTGTGGCTCTTAATAACCAAGTCGTCGACGTAGACTTCAAGGTTACAGACAATTTGTGAGTCGAACGATTTGTCCACAAGTCCTTGGTACGTTGCGCCTGCGTTCTTGTCCAAACGGCATTTTGTGTAGCAATACACACCATGACTGGTATGGAATGTCGTCTTCTCCTCGTCCTCCTTTGACATATGAATTTGGTGATAACCCTTATATGCATATAGAAAACACTTAAAAGGGTATCCGCATAAGGATTCGACCTTCCAGTCGATTTCCAGTAGCGGATAGCAATCTTTTGGACACGCTTTATTCAAGTCCGTGAAGTCCACGCACATGCGCCAGCTCCCATCATGTTTCTTGACCATGATAGGGTTAAAGATCCACTCATGGTAATAGACCTCTCGCATGATTCCCTCTTCCACCAGCTTTTTTACTTCGTCTAGTATAGTCTGGCTACGTTCTGGAGCTTGGCCGCGCTTCTTTTGCCTCACAGGAGGATACTGCGGGCGGATATGAAGCTTGTGTTCCGCGACTGAGCGTGGTACGCCTGTTATGTGCTTTGGTTCCCACGCGAATACATCAAGGTTTGCCTTAGGAAGGTAGCACATGGCATTCCTACCTTTATCGGAGAGGGTTCCCCCGATGGCCACTTTTTGTTCCGGGTAACTAGGGTGGATAGCCACCTTCTAATTTGCGGGGGGGGGGGGGGGGGGGGGGGGCAACCCTTCCTTAGTGGGAGTTGGTTGTATTGGCGTGGTGATGGCATGACATTCTAATGGTGGTACTATTGAATTGAAGATCGTGACGATTCCCCCCTCGACCGAGAATTTAATCATGTCGTGTGCTGTAGACGGGACTACTCATATGGCCAGGATTCCTGGCCTCCTGATGATACCATTGTACGGAGATTGTGAGCGTATGACCATAAAGTTCATCCACGCTTTAGTTGAATGTTCTTTATCTCCAATAGTTACTAACAATCGTAACTACCCTATTGGCCAGATGGTATCTTCGCTAAAACCAATAAGCGGCGACGTGGCCGACATTAGTTGGCTTTTGATTTCCGGATGTAACTGTACGAAACAATGTTCGTAGAGCACTTCCGCGGATGATCCCCCATCAACGTACATGCGGCGGACATTATGGCTTCCAATGTTCACCTCAATCGTGAGAGGTGCGTCTGCCACATTGCTTGTCGTGATGGGAGGGAATGAGATTTTCTTGCTGCGAGAAAATCTTTGGCTGATCTTCTGCTTTGTTCTGCGCTGCCATGACTGAATCATGAATATGGTTGTGGGCTTGTCCTTTGGAAGTCTTTCTTGTCATTCTTTTTGTTATCCTTCCCGTCCTTCCAGTCCTTGACCAGATGTTTGAGTTTGCCAGATTTAATCAGCGACTCAATATGCTTCTTAAGCTAAATACAATCGTCCGTGCCATGACCTTTGTCGTTATGGAATTCGCAGAAGAGATTCCCCTGGAGACGTTCGACTGGAGTTGTCAGTGGGGGTGGCCTTGGGAAATTTGCCCCTTCTATCAGTAGGATATCTCGGTATGTCATCTTGAGAGGAGTGAACTTGTCGTTCGACCGCCCTCCTTTCGCTTGATTTTTGTAATCCAAGCTCCTACTGCTACCTTGATTATTTGATTGCCTTTTTAGTTGGTCATTCGATTGATAGCTTTGGCTTCCCTTTGTGGGATAGGCTGCGGACACGGTAGTCTCTCCTTCCACAAAGTTCCTAACCCTTTTCATGAGCTCATCAAACGTTGCGTGACGCCTATCATTGAGGCGCCTAATTAGCTCTCTGTCAGTTACGTCGTGCATATAATCAGAGATCTTAAGAACTTCCGGGCACGCTTTTATCCGCATGCACTCGTCTTTGAAATGTTATGTGAAGTCTTTCGTAGACTCTTCGTACAGCTGCTTGACTGTCGCCAATGAGACTGGATCCCTGTTATACTTCTTTCGCTGGGTATAATTTCTTCTAAACACCGAGCGTAGTTCATCGAAGCTATTGATACTCCGGTGAGGAAGTTTTTCAAACCAGTCACGGGCATTTCCAATCAAGTTCGAATTAAAAATTTGGCACCATATAGGCATCGACCATCGTTAAATTTCTGCTTATACAGTGAATACTTTGAGATGGTCGTCTGGGTCACCAGATCCATCGTAGGTTT
Organism: Glebionis coronaria; assembly: GCA_025667525.1. Taxonomy (NCBI): domain Eukaryota; kingdom Viridiplantae; phylum Streptophyta; class Magnoliopsida; order Asterales; family Asteraceae; genus Glebionis; species Glebionis coronaria. The sequence continues at coordinate 455,628,344 of CM046878.1, read as the reverse complement.
TGACACACGCCGGCATGCGGCGCTTTTTGTCCTCGGAGTAGTTCTGTATACGGGTTGTGAAGGCATCTTCTCTTTCGCTACACCATGGTAGGGAGAGGTCTTATTCATCATCCGTACGATAATAAGAGTGCCCATAGCGTCCTCCCTCCTCATCTGATGGTTCAGCGGAGGAATACCTTGTTCGACGGAACCTTGGGTGGTGATCATCCGAATCAGATCCTAAAGGATCATGGTAGGGCGGTCCAGCTCCACCCCTTGATTGGCTATGGTAGCAACTTTTGTGAGAGGAGGTTGTAGTTTTCTTTGTTCCAGAATCCATCCTCCTAAACACACTAGTGAGACGACTATCATTCTGTGGAGTTTCCAAAGTTGCGCGCCCTATGGATCCATCGGAGTGATCTGAATCCTCTTGCGTCCCTTTCAACTCTTGCATGATTCGATCCCCTATGCGTTCGAAAACATTCCGTGCTAGAGGTTGTTCCTCGAGCGGCGGCTGTTCCTCGAGCTGGTGTCTCCTTCGTCTTTTTCGGGTTTTGATGGGGGTACCACGTGCGGCGCTGCTAAAGTTGAGTCTGGATTGGAGGTTCCTCCCTAGATTCAACCTTGCCGTGATGGCCGGGATGATTTTGTCAAAGTTTTGTGTGAGCACGCCCTCAATGTCTTCATCATCGAGTGAAGCGAGTTCGTGGTCCATCTCTCCAGCAAGTGGCCTTTGCTTTTCCTTGTTGGGGCGTGTCGTGTTGGCCCCGTCTCAGGATTGTTCAAAGTGAGTGCAGGTGGTGGGGTGTTCAGGGACGTGCCTGCACCCCCAGAGGATTGAAGTACCGTGTTGCGGATGTTATGCCTTCCCAGTGAGAGGTGGAGTAGGGGTGACGGGGACATATCCCCCCGACTTTCGGTTCCCCGGATTGACGTTCTTTAGGTTTCCCTTATAGAGGTTTCCCTTCGTCATCAGTAGAGTTCGAGTTTAGTGTAGGGTCCCACGGATGACGCCAACTTGTTGATACAAAAGTTGGATGACCCTAGCTTGACCCGAATTAGGCTTAATTCGGGGCTCCGACTCTTGCACCAAGTAAACTTCGGTTTGAGATCTTGCACACTAAAAGTAACACGCTGTTTGGCTTATAGTAGGAACGTATCCCACGATTAAATCCGTCGTGAGAGTAAGTAATCGGTTTAGGGTTAATAACGAGTGGGATGTGAGAGAGTGAATAATACAATACCTATGTGGAACCCTTGGGGGTTCCTTATATAGGCGGTACAACCCTAATGGGCCTTTTACCGTAGCTTTGGCCCCAAGCAAAGGATAAGTACCATAATTAGTTGATTGTTATCTTCTAATTATGGTTAGTGTATATCCTATACTTTTAGAGTAAATCACAATCCTAGGTAGGTTGTGATTCCGTCTAAACTTGTACCGACCGTGTCGGGCCGTGGGCCGCACATAACTCACGCGTCCACTGTTCATCCTTTGACCCATTGTAAAAAAGGACATCAATCCAACCCATTCATGATGGACCGGATACGGGTAGTACCCGTGGGTCGGATTCATGACCCGGCTAGGGACTATATGTCATCAGGTAATATATATGTATAATAGTCATTGTTTTGTTTCTATATCTTAATTTTAACTTCGTTCTTGTTATTTTAAAGATCTTTGAGAAAATCATATCTAAAATTCATATAAACGAAACACATAAATAAGTGGCCTATAAGGGCGGAGGGTGTCACGGCGGGGCATTGCTCGCCGAGCCTAGCTTGCATCCTTGCCGAGCTTCACCGGCCTCCGTTGCCACACCGACCCCCCATTTCGTCGAGCTGTCGACGCTGAGGGGCAATTTTATTTAGTTTTTTCTTTCTTTTTCTTTTTTATTTTTTAATTTTTTATGGGTTTATATAGGTGTGTATGGATTCTCAATGTGTGTGTGTGAGATGTTTAGGGTGTGTGTGGATTTTCAGTGTGCGGAGGGAAGATGAAGGAACAGTTTTTTTGTACCAGGGAGGTGTTGTATACCAAGTACTGTAGTATTTATAAATCTATTTGCTATTTTTCTTGAACTGTATTTGCTATTTATATTTTCTAGTTTTGACATATAAAAAAATTTAGCCAAACATTATATGATTTTTTGGTTTAAATTTTTTAATTTTCGTAATTTTTTTAAAAGTTTTTATTTTAAGATTGTATTTTTATTTTCGTAATGTATTTTAATTTATGTATTTGTAATTTTAATTTGAATAAAATGAATTTTAATTTGTATGAAAATGAAAAAAAGTTAAAAAATAGTAGTGGAGTCAAAGTGAAGAAGGGTTGGCTCTCCATAAATGAAGGGATATTTTGGTTAGTTATTTCATGCTGATGTGATAGTTTTGCAAATAAAGTAGAGAGATAATGTTGTGCCGTGAAAGCTTTGCCTCTAAGTTGATTTATTTGATAGAAAATTGTTCATGCTTGGGTGACATCAGGTTGCATAACCTTAAAAAAAGGTAAATGATATGAGCTTAAATACTCATATCATTTATATCAATAAACAATGAATAAATGCATAAAATGTTCAAATATTGCCTTGTATATGCTTGTTTTGTTGTTTGATGTGTGTAGGTACCGAAGTTCGCGAAAACTGGTAAAATCGACACGAGTTTGATGAAAAGATCAAGGAAGCCAAATATGAGTTCGATTTAAGTGGATTTAACCTTTTAAAAGATTATTGGGCCTTGTGGGTCCCACATTTGGATTATTGGGCCAAAAAGCCCAATTATGGAACAAGTTATCTACTTTGACCCATAAACCCATTATAAAGCCCATTTCAGCTAAGTTATGTGACGGATTGAAGTATTTGGGCTGAAAGCCCAAGTCATTTTTGCAACAAATTGAGAGACGAGTATTTATTGGCTTTTAAGGCTTTTTAGGTCAAACGAAAACAAGTCAAAAGTTATGTTTAACTCTACCTCAATTGATATCAACCGTTTATTTGCCAACTCACCACACATACACACATAAATTACTTTCGATACGTCCAAAGATAAAGTTTGTCTCACCTATCTCTCTCCCAAAAACAAAATAAACCAGACAATTACATTTCTCCAAACCCTAAAATACAATCACAATTGGGGCTTTATTGGTTAAAGCGCGTGATGATTCGCGCGTCTTTAATTAATTCCCCCTTATACCGGAGCTTGAAGATGGAGTTTTTTTGGGTGACGTGGCCGTTTTCCTAGCACCTGATTTGTTTAACCACATCACTCACCTTCACTCCTCCAATAAGAAGTTGACACCTCATCCATCAAGAATCACAACTAGCACACTTGATTGCCACGCTGGCAATCCGTGTGCTAGTTGGCTATTTACAGCCACAAGATCAAGAGGAAATAAGAAAGAGAAGAATGAAGGGTCGAGATGAAAGATTCGTCTTCAACAAACCATCACCAATAGCCTTGGGTTCAACTATAAAACCCCCATTCTCATTGTAATTTTTATCCTATTTTTTACTTTCACTGTTATAATGTGGAAATATCTTTAGAAATATTTGTATTTTTATTTCCTTAGTATTGTAATTTTATTTTGGATTAATAAAATTTAATTTAGCAAGAACTTGTTGTGTTGATTTAATTTCTATTAAAATTTTTATTAAATATTTTTACTGTTTATTCAATGTTATAATATGAAAAGTATTTGATTCAAGTTGAATTAATAACCTGAGTTAAATATTGAAAGTTAAAATTGGGTAAAACTTTCCCACTAGAAAGTTGGATAAAAATATATGTTTGGTTCGATGGTAATGATTGATGGTTCGTATGGTGATGTTGAATGGTGGTATCGATTTGGTTAAATAAGATTGCTCAGCGCACATCTTCGTCTCAAAGGTTTCTACAAAAGGTTTTAAATCATTTTTAGTTATTTCTATTTTCATGTTTTTCTGTTTAGTTGAGTTTATTCGATTGATAATTTGTTATACATGCTTAGCTAAGTGTTCTTAATAGGACTGTGTTAGATATTAAAGTTAATTGCTGCTAGTCTGTTATAATAATACCTCTGTTGTGTAATTTGGATAAGTAATCTGATTTGAGTTGTTATGTATGGATCTGTTATTGCAGTTAAGAAAGTTCAAAAATATACTTCTGGATTGTTAAGTTTTACGAATCTGAGTTTTATTGGTTCATGAATCCGGATTTGAAATAAGTATCTGTTTATCTTAATTTGGTTTAACTGTTTAAATATTATTGCTAATATTAGTCAATTGGTTTTGAGAGTTTTTAGTTTATTTTATATAAATCTGATAAAGGAGTTTTGGATAAATCTGTGATGTAAAGTTTAATATGCAAGTTGGAGCTGTTACAAATCTGATATGTCTGACTTTTGAGCTTTGATTTGTTGTTAGTAACTAGCTGATATAGAATCTCAGTCTGCTAGCTTGTGAGTTTTTTTTTAGAATTTCTACATCATTTGAGTATCTGATTTGAGTTTGTTCTTCACATGCCTGCTGAGTATATCAGTGTCTGCTGGATTATTTGGTTAATTGTTCAGATTTGTAGCTAATATAAGCTTTGTTAGTTTCTTGTTCTACTGATATAAGTTTTACCTACTGTGATAGTGTTGTTTTGCTGATTTGTATTTGTTTTTAGTCTTCTTGCTGATACAATTAGCTTTGATGTATAAAGCTAACATACTCATTTGGTCTGCTAGCTTCAGTACTTATTTTATCCGTCTAATTTCATCATATAGTCACCCCTGTGACGTCAGTTTTTCTTTACATTGTCAAAAAACAAAAATATTAACCATAAAATTGTCCCCAATGGGGATCGAACTCGAGACCTCCAACTCAGCATCACAACGCCTTATCCAACTGATCTAGCAAGTTTATTTGTTAATAGTTTGCACTTTGAATTAATTATAGATTATACAGCTTTACTTTTATTTACCTTATACGTTTTAAATTCTTCTTTAGTAACTTTAATTAAAATCTGTTTTTATTATAAATTAGTTTTTATTAAATTTTTATTAAGTATAAAAGTTTAAAATAAAAGTAAAAAAAAAATACATAATTACTTTTATTAGTAAATTGTTTAAATAAATTAGTTTTATTTTATTAGTTTAAATATTAGTTAAATTAAATAAGAAGAAAAAAAAAGAATAGATAGATTTTATTTGCGTCTTTTAGAGTTAATTCGGGTTTACGATTCATGCACCTTAGGAAATTAATTAAAAATCGTTGGATTATTTTTAGTTTAAAAACCAAAAAACCATTCAAATCAATTGTCCATATCGAAACAAAGCGTCTCAAATTCGCTCGATCTTCGTGTACAACGACCTTGGTTCATCAACGTGTTTAATTAGATCTGTATTTGGTAATTTTAGTCTATTACTTTTTCCTAAAGGTAATTTTCTATTTTACCCTATAACGTATCTAATTGACATATACATTCCACGACACATCAAATTTTGGTGCCGTTGCCGGGGATCTTGTGTACGATTCGTCTATGTGAGATTTGTTGATCGTTGATTTGAAGACCCTTTCCGTGCTCGGAAAGTTTTGTTATTTTTCTATTATAGTATATATCGTTTTTCGTGTTTTTTGTGATTACTATATTGTATTACGTAGAACAATAAATTTACCTACTTCCAAATAAGACCTTAGTTGGGATTTCATCACCTAGCTATTGTATTCGAATCCAAAACAAAAAAAGGCAAAATAGATAAAATACTAATAAAAAGTTTGAACTCGATTTATACAAACTATAAGGTGGGTATAAGGCGACGTGCTATAAAAGGCCGTCTAAGAAAAAAGGTTTTTAAGTGCTTTGTGCCACCTCGTTTCCCCGCTTGCTTGTGCGTATATTGAGAGGGACGACCGATTATTGGTTTGCCAATTCAAGTAGTATTATATCTTATTTTTGTAGTTTACTTATTGAACCTCGAGACGTTTAGGTTTTCACCTATCGTTTCAAAGTCGACCGAGGGTAATTTACTTCCATAGTAGTTATCCTTATTCCTTGTTTTTATCGATCTTTTTGATTGAGCAATACCAAATAAAAATACCAAGAATAATCTTCTTCTTGTCTAATTTCTTTTCTTCAATCCTCTAAAAGTCTCGTCACTTTGGTTTATGCAATTACGATCTTCTCGACTTGTGATTGATTACAATAGGCTTGAAAATATTCCTCGTAGAAATAGAAATCGTCAACAACGAATAGTGGAACCCGAGCTTCCACCTATTGTTGTAGAGATGGCCGATAACCGAACAATGGAGGAATTGCTCCGTGCACCCACCGAAGGGTATGGGGAAGTAATTGTTGTGTCGGCTATTTTGGCAGATCATTTTGAGATTAAGACGGGTTTTTTATCGCTCATTCGTGCTGACCAATTTCGTGGCAATGAGACCGATAACCCGCATTCTCACATTCGGAATTTTCTTCGTATTACCTCGACTCTCAAGTTTAGAGATGTGTCGAATGACGCGATTAAGCTCATGCTTTTTTCGTACTCGCTCGAGGGTAACGCTAATATATGGTATGAGAAAGAACCACCGGGTTCGATTTTGACATGGGATGATTTAGTGTCTAAGTTCATGAATTACTTCTTTCCACCATCCAAAAAAACACACTTTAAGAACGAGATCACTAGATTTGAACAAAAAGTGCATGAATCGTTTGGGGTTGCTTGGGAAAGGTTTAAAGATTTGTTAAGACAATGTCCACACCACGGTTTCTCGGAATTGCATCAAATCAATACTTTTTATAATGGACTTAATATGGTTGAACAAGATTCTTTAAATGCCGCCGCGGGTGGTAATCTTTTAAGAAAAACTCCGAGAGACGCGTGTGGTATAATTGAGAATAAGTCTAGAGTGCAATATTCATGAAACACACCGGTTGTTTCCAATGTGAATTCATCTAATACCGAGATTGCTAGATTGGACTCTAAGATTGATAATGGATTTGATACATTGTTAAATGAGATTATGAAGAATCCTCATGGATCGATTAATATGGTTGAGAATTTTTGTGTATCATGTGGTGGAGCACATCCTAATTATGCTTGTTCAACCACGGGGTTAGATCAAGCTAGTGCTTTTTCCGCGACGGGAACTTATGGCTCCAACGGTCAAGTTCATCGTCAAAATCATGTTGCTCCACCGGTTCAAAATAGGTACAAAAATGGGAATAATGGGAATAATTTTAACCGTGGTAACCAAGGGAATTTCAATCAAGGAAATGGGTTTAATGCTAATCAAAACAATCAAGGTTTTCACAATAACCAAAATGAGTTGTCAAGCTATATCAAGTCAAATGAGGCAAATTTGAAAGCTTTTAACATTCAAGGGCAAATTAATACTTTGAAACTCGATTTTCAAAATACTATCAAGGGGCAAAATAACGAGATTGAGATTAATCAACAAAGGCTAGAGCAAAACCAAAACCGTATGCAACGAAGTATGGAAAAAAGTCAAAACAAATTGTTTTCGATGTTTGAATGTTTTATGAGTAAACCCTCCTCTTCTTCGGGTGGCTTACCTAGCAACACCATTCCAAACCCGAAGCGTGAGATGAAAGCTATAACCACACGTAGTGGGAAGGCTTTAGACGGACCTTTGCTTCCACATGTGAGTACCTCTCCGGTGAGGGAAGTGGAGCAAGAACCTGAGGTGGTTAAAGAAAAGGAAATTCCTATTCCACCAAAGGTTGACCAATTGCCTATTCCGGAACCTGAGCTTCCGAGGACTAAACCCACACTACCCTACCCTTCGATACTTAACCAAGAGAAGCTCCACGAAAAGTCCAATGCTCAAATGACTACTTTTTTTAGAGATGTTTAAGAATCTTTATATCAATGTTAGTTTCGCGGATGCATTGCTTTACATGCCTAAGTTTGCTTCGACTACTAAGAAATTGATGAACGATAAAGGGAAATTGGTTGAAGTGTCTACATCTTTAAATGCTAATTGTTCCGCGGTTCTTACACAAAAGCTTCCCAAAAAGCTTGGAGACCCGGGCAAGTTTTTGATACCATGTGATTTCCCTAATATGGAAGAATGCTTAGCATTAGCCGATCTTGGTGCTAGCATTAATTTGATGCCTCTTTCCGTGTGGAAAAGGTTATCACTTCCCGAGCTTACACCTAGTAAGATGACTCTCGAGCTAGCGGATCGATCGACCGCCTTTCCAAAAGGTATAGCCGAGGATGTGTTTGTCAAAGTAGGGAAACTCGTCTTTCCAACAGACTTTGTAGTTTGCGATTATCCCGAAGATTCTCGTGTACCACTTATTTTGGGAAGACCATTTTTTATGACGTCCAGTGCTTTAGTTGACATGAAAGCGGGGAAATTTACTTTAAGAGTTGATGATGAGAATATCACGTTTGATATTGGTCATATCTCTAAATATTCTTCCAAGTATTACGAGGAATCAATTAATCAAATCGATGTGATTGATGTTGCTTGTGAAGAATACTCTTAAGAAGTGCTTGGATTCTCGGCTACTTCTAAAAGTGGCAATCCCACTTCATCGAATCCAATTATCTCTTTGGCTAAACCTCCACTCACTCCATTTGAGGGAGGGGACTTCGTTCTTGAAGAGCTTGAGAATAATGGTCATTCAAAAATCGATAAGGAAATTGATGATTTCCTTAACACACCATTCGATCCTAGTGAGTTTGATAGTGAGATTTTTGATCCCGAGGGAGATATTTCGTTGATTGAAAAATTGTTGAATATGGATCCTTTTGAATCACCACCTATGGAATTAAAAGTTGTGAGTGCTAATAAGACTAAAGTGAAAACATCTATTCAAGAAGCACCCGACCTAGAACTTAAGGAACTTCCCACTCATTTGGAGTATGTTTTTCTTGAAGGAACGGATAAGTTACCGGTGATTATTGCTAAGGGATTAAAGGAAAATGAAAAGGATGAACTTATTAAAGTGCTTAAGAAACATAAACGGGCCATTGCACGGAAAATCTCCGACATTAAGGGTATAGATCAAAAGTTTTGTACTCATAAAATTCTAATGGAGGATGATTATAAACCCGCTATCCAAAATCAAAGAAGGGTCAATCCAAAGGTTCATGAGGTGATCGAAAAGGAAGTCACTAAACTTCTAGACGCTGGAATGATCTACCCTATCTCGGATAGTCCATGGGTTAGCCCCGTGCATTGTGTTCCAAAGAAAGGAGGAATAACGGTTGTTACTAATGAGGATAATGAATTGATTCCTACTAGACTTGTAACCGGTTGGCGTGTTTGTTTTGACTATAGGAAGCTTAATGATGCCACTAGGAAGGATCATTTTCCATTACCTTTTATGGATCAAATGTTAGAGAGACTAGCGGGAAATGAATTCTATTGCTTTTTGGATGGATTTTCCGGCTATTTCCAAATTCACATTGACCCTCGTGATCAAGAAAAGACCACATTCACTTGTCCTTATGGAACATTTGCTTATCACCGAATGCCTTTTGGACTATGCAATGCTCCAGGGACATTCCAAAGGTGTATGATGGTCATTTTCCATGATATGATCGAAAAAACCATGGAAGTCTTCATGGATGATTTTTCGGTTTTTGGGGAATCTTTCACTTCATGTCTCTCTAACTTGGAAAGAATGTTGCAACATTGTGAGGAAACGAATCTTGTGCTTAATTATGAAAATTGTCAATTCATGTGCAAAGAGGGAATTGTGTTAGGACATAAGATCTCTAAGGCCGGTATTGAGGTTGATAGGGCTAAAATCGACGTGATTGCCAAATTACCTCCACCCACCACCGTTAAGGGAGTTAGGAGTTTTCTCGGCCATGCCGGCTTCTATAGATGTTTTATCCAAGACTTCTCTAAGATAGCTCGTCCTATGACCCATCTTTTGGAAAAAGAGACTCCTTTCATCTTTTCGGATGAGTGTATTCAAGCCTTTGAGATGCTTAAAAGGAAATAAACCGAATCTCCGATTTTAGTTGCTCCAGATTGGGACCTACCTTTTGAAATTATGTTTGATGCTAGTGACTACGCGGTAGGTGCGGTTTTGGGGCAACGTAAGTCAAAACATTTCTTGCCTATACACTATGCAAGTAAGAATATGACGGATGCTCAAACTAAGTATACTACAACGGAAAAGGAGTTACTTGCCGTTGTGTATGCTTTTGAAAAGTTTAGACCATATCTCGTCTTATCTCAAACCATAGTGTATACGGACCACTCGGATATCAAATATCTTCTTAATAAACAAGATGCTAAGCCGAGGTTGCTCCGGTGGATTCTCATCCTTTAAGAATTTAATGTCAAAATTCTAGACAAAAAAAGGAGCCGAGAATCTCGCGGCCGATCATTTATCTCGACTTGAGAATCCTCACTCGAGACGCTTGGTATGATTGCTTTTCGTGGTGATGATAGTACCCCATGGTTTGCGGACATTGCAAATTACCATGCGGGGAAGTTTGTGATCAAGGGTATGTCGTCCCAACAAAAACGAAAGTTTTTCAAGGATATATCCTATTACTTTTAGGACGAACCCTATTTGTTTCGTGTGTGCGCGGATCAAGTGATTCGTAGGTGCGTGTTTGGCAAAGAAGCTCAAGATATCCTTAAATCTTGTAATGAGGGACCCACCGGGGGACATCATGGTGCCAACGCCACCGCGAAGAAAGTCTTTGATGCCGGCTTCTTTTGGCCTTCCATATATCGTGATGCCCAAGACTTGATCAAGACTTGTGATGCTTGTCAACGTCAAGGAAAGAACTCACAAAGGGATGAAATCCCTCAAAACATGATCCAAGTTTGTGAAATATTTGACATTTGGGGGATCGATTTTATGGGGCCATTTCCATCTTCGAAAGGAAATAAGTACATTCTCGTAGCCGTGGACTATTTGTCTAAACGGGTTGAAGCTAAGGCTTTGCCCATGAATGATGCTCGAGTTGTGGTGAAATTTTTGAAACAACTCTTTGCTAGGTTTGGAACTCCATGGGCTATTATAAGTGATCGTGGGACCCATTTTTGTAATGAACAATTTGAAAAAGTTCTAAAGAAATATGGTGTCACTCATCGACTTTCGACGGCTTATCACCCTCAAACGAGTGGTCAAGTGGAGGTTTCAAACCGTGCTCTTAAAAGGATTTTGGAGCATTCTATTGGAGAAAATCGCACTTCATGGTCGGATAAATTGGATGATGCATTGTGGGCTTTTCGTACGGCTTACAAGACGCCAATTGGTTGTACACCATTTAGGTTGGTCTACGGAAAGGCATGCCACTTGCCAATTAAACTCGAACATAAGGCGTATTGGACTCTTAAGCATTGTAACTTTGATTTGAGGACCGTGGGTGATCATCGCAAGGTTTAATTGAACGAACTAAGTGAATTAAGGGATCAAGCTTATGAAAACTCTTTGATCTATAAAGAGAAGACTAAGAGGATTCATGACTCTAAGATCAAAAACCGCATTTTCAATGTTGGTGATCAAGTCCTCTTATTCAACTCTAGACTTAAGATTTTCTCGGGCAAGCTTAAATCCCGTTGGTCCGAACCATTCACCATTTCACAAGTGTACCCTTATGGCACCGTTGAGCTTGCTCAAAAAGACGGGCCTAACATTAAGGTGAATTGTAACACCCTATTTTGATAATAGAATGTCACGCGTAATTATGGCGTGTCATCAAAGCATACAAGGAAAAATGTCTAAACATTACATGACCATAAAAGGAAAATACCAGAATCAAACATCGGTAGTCCAAAAGTAAAGCTCATCACACACAAACATAAGTACTGTAAAGGAAAGGACTAAACAGTGTCCATAGCAAGTGTATCAAAGGAAAGAGAATGCATAAAGTAAAGAAAGGCTAGGAAGCTTCCAGTCCATATGCACGTACGCTTAAAGTCTACGAGCGTCCCTGAGTACCTGCCGTTTTTGGAACATAGAAAAGGAAAAACGGCTGAGCAATACGCTCAGTGCACATATGTATAATAAAGCATGAATAGGATAAGCATATAACATATAACAGCGGAAGAAACTAAGTCCCGAGTAACCTGGTTAAGTGTTGGTAAAACTGGTTTTATAGTTTGAAAAGCCTTATGTTTATCTTATAAAAACTGTTTAACATGTTCTACCAATAGCCAATATAGGTCATGAAAATCCACAGTGCATGAATACTTGGAGGGGTGACCTCATCATGCAAATTAGAGGGGTTGCCTCTAATTTAATATACTGGTTTGGGTAGGAGGGATCAGCTCCTTGTGAAGGATGCAAGGCACATACCACATTCACACTGAGTAATCTGCTGAAAAACATGTAACTAGGATGCACCCATACGCCCCACATGATAAATATAATAAAATGGCCAAAAGCTGAAGGGACGCCACGAGCAATCACTCCGCCGTAGTGAAGTCATAACATCAGTGCCTCTAATGTTATGGTTATGGTACCTCCATAACTAGGTGAAACTGGTCATGCATGTATATGGCTATAGGTATTCTAAATTAAACATAAGCAAGTCAAACATATAAACTTATACTACGGGAAAACATTTGGCTGCATACGGGGAATCCTAATAAGGAAAGAATGTCCATATTGAAAGGACGGGAATCCGTACCTTATGTCCAGTGAACGAAGAAGATGAACTGAGGAGAATCCTACTTCGGTATCACTAATGCTACATAAATACATACATGAACAAGTATCTGCTTACTAAATACGTAACTGGTTTTATGTCATGTCTTAGCTTATTTTATATGTTCATATCATGTTTTACTATTTAATGCCTTAAACTGTGTTTATCTTATATTCTGTCTATTCTGATTAAGTATTTCTAGTATTTCATGTATTATTATACTTACTGTGTAATAATAAGTAACTTTCCAAAAATAGCAGGTTTCCTAAAATAGAAAGTTTCCAAAAATAGAAAGTTTCCAAAAATAGAAAGTTACAAAAAATAGAAAGTTTCCAAAATAAGAAAGTTTCCAAAAATAGAAAGTTTCCAAAAATAGAAAGTTTCCAAAAATAGAAATACTGCTTAAAATAGATAAGTTTCTAAAAACAGAAAGTTTCCATAAATAGATCAGTTGCCTTAATTAAATAAGTTTCCATAAATAGATTAGCTGCCTGAATTAAATAAGTTTCTAAAAATAGAAAGTTTCCATAAATAGATTAGCTGCCTTAATTAAATAAGTATATAAGCCTAAGTGTTTTTCTGATTATTTTCTAGGTCATAATGACATAATGTATAGTTTATTAATTATTTCATGTAATTTAAATAAACTATAGGTTAAAAGTATTTAATTAAAATATATCATGTTTTTAATTAAATATAGTTAAATACTTAGGTTAAAACATGTATTATTATTTATTAATAATATAACCTAAGTCATGTTAATTAATTAATTATAACCATGGTTTTTAAATAATTAATTAATTATAAGTCTAGAAAATATAAAATACTTAGGTTAATAATTTCATGATCTACTAATTAAATATAACCTAAGTCATGTTTCATTAAATTAATCATGTCATATTTATTAATTTAATCTTAACATATGATTATAAAAAAATAATCTTAACATAAGCCGTGAACCGGATCTTGACTAGAAACCATGAACCGGACATGAAATCGACACCATACCCCGAACCACTTTGGGGTTCCCTTTGTTTTGCTGCTGCCGTGGGACCCACACCACCAAACCGGGACCATATGGTCTCACTGGTGGTTTATTAGCCAAACCGAGACCCCCCTTGGGGTTCGGTTTAGGCGTCGGCCAACAAACACCCCTAAAAACATCCCTTTTTTATTTACCCAATAACCATTTTCATGTTTGATCTATGTTTTTAATTAGGTTTTAAAAACATCATGTTCTTAATTAATTATTAGATCAAATAAAAAAGAAAAAGGATAAAAAGAATATACCGAATGCGTGGATCTAACGAGGATGAACAAACCCGAACACTTGCACCAAAACCAAGATCAAAAATCAAACAAACACCCCCTTGGTGTGTTTATATGCGGCGGCCAAAAAGAAAAAGAGGAGAAGGAGAAAACTTTTTTAGGTTTTTGTTTAATTTCCTGTAAAGTGAAAAATGACTAGCAAAATTTACCTTAACCCCTTCTTAGTAAGTTTTGAGATGGGCTTGGTCCATCTCCCTAATGTTGCCGCGGGTAGGGGGCCCCACATGGGGTACCCGTACCGTTTCCCGTGTCTCGTTGTTTAATTGTTCGTTCGTGTTTATTTGTGTTCGTGTTTTGTGTGTTCTCGTTAAATAATTACCATGACCTCATATATTTATTCACACTCATAATAAATATATATACGTAATTAATATTAGTTCGTGATTTAATTACGTTCATGATTTCATGATCGCATGCTCGTGATTAATTATTGTTAAATAATTATTGCGTGTTCGTGCGTAGTAAATATCTATCGTGTTCTAACACGTACGTAATACGTAAAATCCTAACATGTAAAGGTAATCATACTATAAAAGGAAAGTTTTAATCTAGTACGTACGATCTTAAGGGTAGTATTCATGGTAAAAGCATGCGGGTTTTACAACTCTTCCCCCCTAAAAAGAATAATTCGTCCCCGAATTATAGATAAAGTAAACTGAAAAAGAAGAACATACCCGAATTCAAAATATGAAATGAGGGTAAGAAGCCCGGATAGACTCCTCTGTTTCCCAATTGGCTTCCCGCTCGGTATGATCCCTCCAAAGGATTTTGACGAATGGAATCGTCTTCCTTCGCATGACTCGTTCTTGTCTGTCAAGAACTCGTTCGGGTTCTTCTATAAAAGTGAGATCTTCACGTATCTGTTCTAGTGGATACTGAACCATGTGAAGGGGATGATACTGGTACCCTCTGAGTAAGGACACATGAAACACATTGTGCACATGCGAAAGCTGCGGAGGTAACGCCAACCGGTAAGATACTTCACCAACTCGTTCAATGATATCAAACGGTCCGATGAAACGAGGACCGAGCTTCCCTTTAATCCCGAAGCGTCTAACACCACGTGCCGGCGAAACCTTAAGGAAGACGTGATCTCCTACGTTAAAATGTATGTCCCTACGATGCTTATCGGCGTAACTCTTCTGACGTGACCGTGCTTCCTGAAGTTTCTGCTTAGCTACTGCTATCTTTTCATTGGTCATCTCTATGATTTCTGGTCCTTCAAGTGTTCGCTCGCCAACCTGATCCCAGCAGATTGGGGCGCGACACTTCCTGCCATACAACATCTCGAAAGGAGCACACTTGATACTTGCGTGCCAACTGTTGTTGTATGCAAACTCCACCAAACAGATGTAATCGTCCCAATCACCCGTCCATTCCAACGCACATGACCTCAACATGTCTTCCAATGTCTGAATCGTTCGCTCCAACTGTCCGTCCGTTTGAGGATGAAAAGCCGTGTTAAGCTTAAGTTGTGTACCCCAAGCTTTCTGTAGACTCTTCCAAAATCGAAAAGTGAAACGAGGATCTCTGTCTGAGACGATGCTGGATGGTGCACCGTGGAGTCTCATGATCTCTCTTCTATACGTATCGGCGAGTTTACTTACCGGATCTTCCTTGCGGATCGGTAAGAAATGAGCTGATTTGGTAAGTTGATCTACGATAACCCAATTTGCATCGTGCTTCCTCTTGGTAGGCGGAAGACCAGTAACAAAATCCATGGTGATTTTGTCCCACTTCCACTCTGGAATATCTAATGGTTGAAGGAGACCGCCAGATCACTGATGCTCGATCTTAACCTGCTGGCAGGTAAGACATTTGGAGACGTAAGTAGCCACATCCTGTTTCATACCACTCCACCAAAAGTACTGCTTGATGTCATGGTACATCTTAGTCAAACCAGGATGTATAGAGAATGGGGAGCTATGAGATTCAGCTAACAAGGCTTCCCGGAGTGCTTGGTCATTAGGAACACAAAGTCTCGTGCCCTGCCATACGATACCATCTGCATCTACTCTGAATTCCGTCTGTTTCTCCAAATTCTGTACTATCGCCCAGATTTCTCCATCATCTTTCTGATCTTCCTTGATCTTAGAGAGTAACTCGGGTTCTACTCTAAGATTAGCCCAGTAACTGTGTTGTCCACGTATCATGATCTCGATGTCTAGTCGCTCCAAGTCTCTTATGATTTCCTCCTCAATTTTAATGCCGTTGATCATTCCGGACTTCCTGCTAAGGGCATCTGCTACTACATTTGCCTTTCCGGGATGATATGTAGATTAATGTCATAATCCTTCAACAGCTCTAACCATCTCCTCTGCCTCATGTTCAATTCACGTTGAGTGAAGATATACTTCAAGCTCTTGTGGTCCGTGAAAATGTCACATGATTCTCCATACAAGTAGTGCCTCCATATCTTCAATGCAAACACGACTGCAGCAAGTTCCAAGTCATGCGTGGGGTAATTTTCTTCATAAGGCTTAAGCTGCCGTGAAGCATACGCGATCACTTTCCCATGTTACATGAGAACACAGCCAAGTCCCTTCCCCGATGCATCACTGTAGATTTGAAATCCACCCGTACCAGATGGGAGAGTAAGAATAGGTGCAGATACTAGCTTCTGCTTCAGGTCTTCAAAGCTCTTCTCTCGTTCTTCAGTCCAGACGAATTTCTCCCCTTTCCGCATCAGTTTGGTCAATGGTAGTGCTAAGCGGGAAAAGTTCTCCACGAACCTACAGTAATAGCCAGCTAAGCCTAAGAAACTGCGGACTTATGTCGCTGAAGTCGGCCTCGGCCACTTAGTAATGGCCTCAACCTTTCTTGATCCATAGTGATTCCTTCTGCTGATATAATGTGACCTAAGAATGCGACCTTGTCAAACCAGAACTCACACTTGGAGAATTTAGCATACAGCTGCTTTTGGCGAAGAATCTGTAGTACTGTACGAAGATGGTCTTCGTGTTCCTCCTTGGACTTTGAGAAAATCAGGATGTCATCGATGAAGACAATGACGAACTTGTCCAGAAATTCATGGAAGATTTTGTTCATCAAATCCATGAACACTGCTGGAGCATTTGTCAGGCCAAATGGCATAACTACAAACTCGTAGTGGCCATAGCGGGTACGAAAAGCAGTCTTGGCGATGTCCTGCTCCTTAACCCGTAGCTGATGGTAGCCTGAGCTAAGGTCAATCTTGGAGAAGTTTTTGGCCCCTTGGAGTTGGTCAAACAGATCGTCTATACGCGGCAGTGGATACCTATTCCAGATAGTAATCTTGTTGAGCTCGCGATAGTCTATGCAAAGACGCATACTACCGTCCTTCTTCTTATCAAATAAGACCGGTGTGCCCCATGGAGATGCGCTCGGTCGAATGAAACCTCTTTCTAGAAGTTCTTGTAGTTAATCCTTCAGCTCTATAGGAGCCATGCGATAAGGAGCCTTGGAGATTGGTTCAGCTCCTGGAATAAGCTCGATACTGAATTCCACTTCTCGTGCAGGTGGTATGCCCGGAAGTTCTGATGGAAATACATCTTGAAATTCCGACACTATTGGTTGATCCTGAATTGATGGAGATTCAGCATCCATGTCGTGAACCGTAGCTAGATAACCCTCGCAGCCATGTGACAGTAATTCACACGCTTTCAGGGTAGATATGATTTGTACAGACCGTCCGGGTACGAACCCGTTATGAATGTACTCTGGTGCATTAACATCACCGAAGATAACTCGATATGAATGGCAGTCTATGGTAGCATGATGCTTGGATAGCCAATCCATGCCCAAAATCATGTCGAAGTCATTCATGTCCATCGGAAGTGCGTCAACAGGTCGAACCTTATCGTCGAATTCTAGGGGAAGACTCTTGTATACATGGGTGATTAATACAGAGTCCCTCAAAGGCGTGGAAATAGTAAGCCTATTCTCTAGTGGCATGGGGAACATCCTAATGTTCTTAGCATAAGCAGTAGAAATAACCGAGTGAGTAGCACCCGTATCAAAAAGAACACATGCAGCTTGACCATACATATACAAGATTCTAGTGATGGTACCTGTAGACTTGTTGGCCTGGTCTCGAGATGTCGTGTAGACACGCCCAGTGGTAGGAGGCGGCTTGGAATCAGCATGTCCCGATGTACCCTCCATCTCGCCCTTACGGCAATCCTTCATGATATGGCCAGGAAGACCACACTTGAAGCATGCGTCAGTGTTACGGCGACATGGCCCTGGGTGCCTACGGTGGCAAGTAGAGCAAAGAGGATGAGTAAATCCTCCAGCAGGTGCTCTGGCTAGCTGGGAACCTGATAAAACATTTTACATAAGACATGATAATAGGGTACAAAGGACAATGCGGATAATCGTAAGATTGAATACCAGTGATAGCTGGACGGCTAGGCTGTGAACCTCTCTGGTTCTGGTCCCTACCGTTTCCATGGTTCCTGGTAGAAGTTTTTGCTAAAGTGTCAGAATATGAGTTATAACATGAAATCATAAGAAATTGCGTAAGTATTAGGACCTGCTGCTGTTGGAGTGTCCAATGTTGTTATGGTAATTATCATTACCGCCACGCCTATCCGTAGCAGAACGGTCGTTAGTCTGACCGTTTCCCTTGGGCTGATGAGGCTGCTACTGAGTAGCCGGCTGAGACCGGTCCCCAGTTTTCTGCCTGGAAGGTTCATTTAAAGAGATGAATGTTTGACATATATGGAAAGAATACGGATTGATCACCGCTTGAACACAAATGTTTACCTCTTGTCGGGTCTCTCAGCTTCCCCGAACTCATCTCTCTCCTACAGCATCTCCAGCTTACGTGCTGCATCGGCCACTTGTGCTACGGTGTTGAACGTAGCACACACCAGATTGTTTGCGACCGATGTGCGAAGATCCCACCTAAAATGGTGTGCCTGCTCTTCAGGAGTACCTGCTGCCGCACCAAGGAAACCAGCTAAGCGAAGAAAGCGCTGCATAAACTCGTTGCTATTCTCCCCAGCTCTCTGTCGGATCCCATGGTACTCCCTCTTGAGCTTTTCTTGCTCAGCCTTGGGAAAGAACTGCTCCATCACCCTGTCCTTGAACTGAGCCCAAGTCAAACCAGCAACCCACTCATCACCTTCCTCAGACTGCATCAACGCTAACCACCAATTTAGCACATCGCCTTCGAACCGATAGCATGCCAACCTCGCCTTGTACGCGGGGTCACAACCCATAGCATTGAAAATCTTCTCGATGTGAGCCAACTAGCTTTCAGCATCACTAGGGCTATCCGTCTTCTCAAAAGCTCGAGGACGAAGCTTGTTGAATCTCTCCAGCCATACTGCTAATGTCACTGGAGGAGGAGGAGGAGGTGCCTGATTATGCTGCTGATTATAGGCAGCTTGAACCTCAGCCCTGATGTCATTCATCAGTTGAGGAAGCAAAGCCTGCATTGCAGCTTGGATTGCAGCATTGAGCTGTTCCTGGTCGCGTGTGAGAACCATCTGACAGTATAACATAAAACATATGATTAAACAGATCAAAACATAAATATATATATACATGAAAAAAAATTATACCAAAATTTCAAGAGAAAAATTTTATGCAAGAAAATTTTGTGTATGAATGCATGATGCAGTTTTATGAAAACTTTTGTATGCTCGAGAGTGAACGCCTATGGTCAGTTCACCCAAAATAAAAGACATGGAGAGGGGACGCCTATGGGTCGGTCCCAAATTTTAAAGTTTCGATAAAACACATGTGACTAAATAGGGTTGGTCCTGTACCAACCATTACTTAGTCATAAACCTGCGACAATGACATATATGTGTATGCATAAAAATGATGAATGCATGAAAACGACTGTCAGTTCTAGGAAGACCGTAGTGACTACCCACTAATCACAGGTCATATTTCAGAGCCTACAGGTCGAAGCCTTGGCTCTGATACCATAATTGTAACACCCCATTTTGATAATGGAATGTCACGCGTAATTATGGTGTGTCATCAAAGCATACAAGGATAAATGTCTAAACATTACATGACCATAAAAGGAAAATACCAGAATCAAACATCGGTAGTCCAAAAGTAAAGCTCATCACACACAACATAAGTACTGTAAAGGAAAGGACTAAACAATGTCCATAGCAAGTGTATCAAAGGAAAGAGAATGCATAAAGTAAAGAAAGGCTAGGAAGCTTCCAGTCTATATGCACGTACGCTTAAAGTCTACGAGCGTCCCTGAGTACCTGCCGTTTTGGGAACATAGAAAAGGAAAAACGGCTGAGCAATACGCTCAGTGCACGGATGTACAATAAAGCATGAATAGGATAAGCATATAACATATAACATCGGAAGAAACTAAGTCCCGAGTAACCTGGTTAAGTCTTGGTAAAACTGATTTTATAGTTTGAAAAGCCTTATGTTTATCTTATAAAAACTGTTTAACATGTTCTACCATTAGCCAATATAGGTCATGAAAATCCACCGTACATGAATACTTGGAGGGGTGACCTCATCATGCAAATTAGAGGGGATGCCTCTAATTTAATATACTGGTTTGGGTAGGAGGGATCAGCTCCTTGTGAAGAATGCAAGGCACACATCACATTCACACTGAGTAATCTGCTGAAAAACATGTAACTAGGATGCACCCATACGCCCCACATGATAAATATAATAATATGGCCAAAAGCTGAAGGGACGCCACGAGCAATCACTCCGGCGTGGTGAAGTCATAACATCAGTGCCTCTAATGTTATGGTTATGGTACCTCCATAACTAGGTGAAACTGGTCATGCATGTATATGGCTATATGTATTCTAAATTAAACATAAGCAAGTCAAACATATAAACTTATACTACGGGAAAACATTTGGCTGCATACGGAGAATCCTAATAAGGAAAGAATGTCCATATTGAAAGGACGGGAATTCGTACCTTATGTCCAGTGAACGAAGAAGATGAACTGAGGAGAATCCTACTTCGGTATCACTAATGCTACATAAATACATACATGAATAAGTATCTGCTTACTAAATACGTAACTGGTTTTATGTCATGTCTTAGCTTATTTTATATGTTCATATCATGTTTTACTGTTTAAAGCCTTAAACTGTGTTTATCTTATATTCTGTCTATTCTGATTAAGTATTTCTGGTATTTCATGTATTATTATACTTACTGTGTAATAATAAGTAACTTTCCAAAAATAGCAGGTTTCCTAAAATAGAAAGTTTCCGAAAATAGAAAGTTTCCAAAAATAGAAAGTTACCAAAAATAAAAGTTCCCAAAAATAGAAAGTTTCCAAAAATAGAAAGTTTCCAAAAATAGAATTACTGCTTAAAATAGATAAGTTTCTAAAATTAGAAAGTTTCCATAAATAGATTAGCTGCCTTAATTAAATAAGTTTCCATAAATAGATTAGCTTCTTGAATTAAATAAGTTTCTAAAAATAAAAAGTTTCCATAAATAGATTAGCTGCCTTAATTAAATAAGTATATAAGTCTAAGTGTTTTTCTGATTATTTTCTAGGTCATAATGACATAATATATAGTTTATTAATTATTTCATGTAATTTAAATAAACTATAGGTTAAAAGTATTTAATTAAAATATATCATGTTTTTAATTAAATATAGTTAAATACTTAGGTTAAAATATGTATTATTATTTATTAATAATATATCCTAAGTCATATTTATTAATTAATTATAACCATGGTTTTTAAATAATTAATTAATTATAAGTCTAGAAAATATAAAATACTTAGGTTAATAATTTCATGATCTAATAATTAAATATAACCTAAGTCATGTTTTATTAAATTAATCATGTCATATTTATTAATTTAATCTTAACATATGATTATAAAAAAAATAATCTTAACATAAGCCGTGAACCGGATCTTGACTAGAAACCATGAACCGGACATGAAATCGACACCATACCCCGAACCACTTTGAGGTTCCCTTTGTTTTGCTGCTGCCGTGGGACCCACACCACCAAACCGGGACCATATGGTCTCGGTGGTGGTTTATTAGCCAAACCGAGACCCCCCCCTTGGGGTTCGGTTTAGGCGCCGGCCAACAAACACCCCTAAAAACATCCCTTTTTTATTTACCCAATAACCATTTTCATGTTTGATCTATGTTTTTAATTAGGTTTTAAAAACATCATGTGCTTAATTAATTGTTAGATCAAATCAAAAAGAAAAAGGATAAAAAGAATATACCGAATGCGTGGATCTAACGAGGATGAATAAACCCGAACACTTGCACCAAAACCAAGATCAAAAATCAAACAAACACCCCCTTGGTGTGTTTATATGCGGCGGCCAAAAAGAAAAAAAGGAGAAGGAGAAAACTTTTTTAGGTTTTTGTTTAATTTCCTGTAAAGTGAAAAATGACTAGCAAAATTTACCGTAACCCCTTCTTAGTAAGTTTTGAGATGGGCTTGGCCCATCTCCTTAATTTTGCCGCGGGTAGGGGGCCCCACATGGGGTACCCGTACCGTTTTCCGTGTCTCGTTGTTTAATTGTTCGTTCGTGTTTATTTGTGTTCGCGTTTTGTGTGTTCTCGTTAAATAATTACCGTGACCTCATATATTTATTCACGCTTGTAATAAATATATATACGTAATTAATATTAGTCCGTGATTTAATTACATTCATGATTTCATGATCGCATGCTCGTGATTAATTATTGTTAAATAATTATTGTGTGTTCGTGCGTAGTAAATATCTATCGTGTTCTAACACGTACGCAATACGTAAAATCCTAACATGTAAACGTAATCATACTATAAAAGGAAAGTTTTAATCTATTACGTACGATCTTAAGGGTAGTATTCATGGTAAAAGCATGCGGGTTTTACATGAAAGGTCATCGTGTGAAACACTACTTTGGAGAGGACATACCTACGGAGGTTGTTCCGGATCTTTAAACTTTCCCTAAGGACTAATGAATGCGGGGATCGAGTCGAGCTCATGACTCGGTTAACAAAAATGAGGTGCCTTGTGGGGGAGTCCCATACATTCTATCTTCTTTCTATTTTCTAACACTAATAAGGCTTGATCTTTCAAGCTCGTGCTCGTGTTTTTTTGTGTTGTGAATCTTAGGTATGACCCTAATCATTGAAGACTCTCGTGTTCGGTTTTTTCCGGTCCACTTGATCTTCCAATCTTTGATTGCCAAAAGGGGCGCATTCTATATCCTTTGATTTTATCGACTAACGTTTTATCTTGAGGCATAATTAATAAACGGCTTATAGATTTGCGTGCTCTTTCCATGGTAGGATTTTGCATTAGACTCTTCGTGTTTTAGCAAGGGGGTGTTACTCTTGAGCTAAGAAACATTGAGGACAATGTTTGGTTTTAGCATGGGGGATTCAATCAATATAATCGCTTGCTATTGCTTTTGTCGTGTCTAAACGTAATTGTTTTTCTCATTTTTCATAAAAAAATTAAATTTTTAGTGTTATTTTTAAGTTTTAATAAAGAAAATAAGTGCTTTTGACACAAATGTAAGCTTTCCGTTGGTGAAAATTAAAATAGTTTTTGACTCGAATCGGTTTTTACCTTAGCTTTTCCTTAACGTATTTGAATCAAGTTTTGCTAGGCTTTTATATAGGGAGCTTTAAAACGCGAAAGTCTTAATTCATACGGGTTAAGAACAAGAACTTTTCGCAAGTTCCTATAATGGATCCTAGAAAGTCGTTTATCAAGGGAACTTTAAAATGCAAATTCTAAAATTTGAAAAAGTATAAGAAGATGCAAGATCCTATAGATGACTTGAAAACCCAAAACTTTGATTTAATAGGCTAAGTATCCATTGATTTCACATTTTTGAAATTTTACAATATGGAGAACAAGAGATGACAGAGTTTAATCATAAGTTTCTAAGGTTAATTCTTCTTTGTATAAGTATTTTTGTGTTTGATATAATCTCCTCGTATTTATTTTTCACGCTTGAATAATAATTGCTTAATAAATGAAGTTTTTAGCGGTTTAGGCTTGATATCTTAACTCGTAACTCCTTCTTTTTCTTCCCTTGTAATTAAAGTGAGAACACATTAAGGGTGTCAGCGTCATGGAATTTTGATCATGGGATTGCAGAAATTTGGCTTACTATAAATATCATATTAATAAGAAGAATAAATAAAAACATGTTCTCTAGGAGCCTTCGGGTGGGAGTCATGTAGCACTAACCTTGTCATTAGAGCCTTAGGGTGTATGGCATGGGGACGTGTTGAATAAAAATTGCTTCATCATCATGAGCCATAAGGTGGGATGGTGAATGTCAATTCCCTTATTTTTATCCAATGAGCCTTCGGGTTTGGATTTTAAATAAGGTGCACAATTGCATCTTAAAGAGCCACAAGGTGATATGATGTGATTGTTGCTAACTCCATGAATAAGGTCATAATTGACTTTGGAGGTTTTATTGTTTCTTTTAAGTAGACCTATTAGCCAAATTTCGGGCCCGGGGATTTATCCCTCAAATCGTGTTAAGTTATCCTTGATGTGGGCTTACTTTAGTGACAACGGTTTTTAAAGTCGAGGTTAGGTTTTGAGTGTTGAGTTTACACCGTTCTTGCCTTTATTTTTGGACTAATAAATATTAAATAAAGTCAAATGAGCCTTTGGGTGAATGACAAATAAAATCTATAGATACAATTAGGAATAATAGGAGATTGAGTTTAACACAAATTACTTGTATGAGTTGTTTTAATTTTGGGGCCTATGATTGACAATGATCTTGTTTTTACACTTGGCATGGAAAAGTGAAAAGTCGAGGACGATGAATCTATTTGAGTTTTATGATCCTAAAAGTTATTTTTCAATAATGAAAACAATACATTATGTCTTTGCAAAATAAAGTCAAAAGGTTGAATAATGGTGTAGCTAGAGTTTAATTTTATCATTGCGTGAGGACACGGCAATTGCTTAGCAAGGGGGAGTTTGATATGAGCTTAAATACTCATATCATTTATATCAATAAACAATGAATAAATGCATAAAATGTTCAAATATTGCCTTGTATATGCTTGTTTTGTTGTTTTATGTGTGTAGGCACCGAAGTTCGCGAAAACCGGCAAAATCGACACGAGTTTGATGAAAAGATCAAGGAAGTCAAATATGAGTTCGATTTTAGTGGATTTAACCTTTTAAAAGATTATTGGGCCTTGTGGGTCCCACATTCAGATTATTGGGCCCAAAAGCCCAATTATGGAACAAGTTATCTACTTTGACCCATAAACCCATTATAAAGCCCATTTCAGCTAAGTTATTTGACGGATTGAAGTATTTGGGCTGAAAGCCCAAGTCATTTTTGCAACAAATTGAGAGACAGTATTTATGGGCTTAGGCTTTTTAGGTCAAACGAAAACAAGTCAAAAGTTATGTTTAACTTTACCTCAATTGATATCAACCGTTTATTTGCCAACTCACCACACATTCACACATAAATTACTTTCGATACTTCCAAAGATAAAGTTTATCTCACCTATCTCTCTCCCAAAAACAAAATAAACCATACAATTACATTTCTCCCAAACCCTAAAATACAATCACAATTGGGGCTTTATTGGTTAAAGCGCGTGATGATTCACGCGTCTTTAATTAATTCCCCCTTATACCGGAGCTTGATGATGGAGTTGTTTTGGGTGACGTGGCCGTTTTCCTAGCACCTGATTGGTTTAACCACATCACTCACCTTCACTCCTCCAATAAGAAGTTGATACCTCATCCGTCAAGAAGCACAACTAGCACACTTGATTGCCACACTGGCAATCCGTGTGCTAGTTGGCTATTTACAGCCACAAGATCAAGAGGAAAGAAAAAAGAGAAGAATGAAGGGTCGAGATGAAAGATTCGTCTTCAACAAACCATCACCAATAGCCTCGGGTTCAACTATAAAAACCCCCTTTCTCATTGTAATTTTTATCCCATTTTTTACTTTCACTGTTATAATGTGGAAATAGCTGTAGAAATATCTGTATTTTTATTTCCTTAGTATTGTAATTTTATTTTGGATTAATAAAATTTAATTTAGCAAGAACTTGTTGTGTTGATTTAATTTCTGTTAAACTTTTTATTAAATATTTTTACTGTTTATTCAATGTTATAATATGAAAAGTATTTGATTCAAGTTGAATTAATAACCTGAGTTAAATATTAAAAGTTAAAATTGGGAAAAACTTTCCCACTGGAAAGTTGGATAAAAATATATGTTGGTTCGATGGTAATGATTGATGGTGATTGATGGTTCGTATGGTGATGTTGAATGGTGATATCGATTTGGTTAAATAAGATTGCTCAGCGCACATCTTTGTCTCAAAGGTTTCTACAAAAGGTTTTAAATCCTTTTTAGTTATTTCTATTTTCATGTTTTTCTGTTTAGTTGAGTCAATTCGATTGATAATCTGTTATACATGCTTAGCTAAGTGTTCTTAATAGGACTGTGTTAGATATTGAAGTTAATTGCTGCTAGTCTGTTATAATAATACCTCTGTTGTGTAATTTGGATAAGTAAGCTGATTTGAGTTGTTATGTATGGATCTGTTATTGCAGTTAAGAAAGTTCAAAAATATGCTTTTGAATTGTTAAGTTTTACGAATATGAGTTTTATTGGTTCATGAATCTGGATTTGAAATAAGTATCTGTTTATCTTAAATTGGTTTAACGGTTTAAATATTATTGCTAATATTAGTCAATTGGTTTTGAGATTTTTTAGTTTATTTTATATAAATCTGATAAAGGAGTTTTGGATTAATCTGCGATGTAAAGTTTAATATGCAAGTTGGAGCTGTTACAAATCTGATATGTCTGACTTTTGAGCTTTGATATGTTGTTAGTAACTAGCTGATATAGAATCTTAGTCTGCTAGCTTGTGAGTTTTTTTTAGAATTTCTACATCATTTGAGTATCTGATTTGAGTTTGTTCTTCACATGCCTGCTGAGTATATCAATGTCTGCTGGATTATTTGGTTAATTGTTTAGATTTGTAGCTAATATAAGCTTTGTTAGTTTCTTGTTCTGCTGATATAAGTTTTACCTTGTTGTGATAGTGTTGTTTTGCTGATTTGCATTTGTTTTTCGTCTTCTTGCTGATACAATTAGCTTTGATGTATAAAGCTAACAGACTCATTTGGTCTGCTAGCTTCAAGACTGATTTTATCAGTCTAATTTCATCATATAGTCACCCCTGTGACGTCAGTTTTTCTTTACATTGTCAAAAAAAATATTAACCATAAAAATGTCCCCAATGGGGCTCGAACTCGAGACCTCCCACTCAACATCACAACGCCTTATCCAACTGATCTAGCAAGTTTATTTGTTAATAGTTTGCACTTTGAATTAATTATAGATTATAGAGCTTTACTTTTATTTACATTATACGCTTTAAATTCTTCTTTAGTAACTTTAATTAAAATCTGTTTTTTTTATAAATTAGTTTTTATTAAATTTTTATTAAGTATAAAAGTTTAAAATAAAAGTAAAATAAAAAAATAAAAAATAAAAAATAAAAATACATAATTACTTTTATTAGTAAATTGTTTAAATAAATTACTTTTATTTTATTAGTTTAAATATTAGTTAAATTAAATAAAAAGAGAAAAAAATGAATAGATAGATTTTATTTGCGTCTTTTAGAGTTAATTCGGGTTTACGATTCATGCACCTTAGGAAATTAATTAAAACTCGTAGGAGTATTTTTAGTTTAAAAACCGAAAAACCATTCAAATTAATTGTCCATATCGAAACAAAGCGTCTCAAATTCACTCGATCTTCGTGTACAATGAACTTGGTTCATCAACGTGTTTAATTAAATCTGTCTTTGGTAATTTTAGTCTATTATTTTTTCCTAAAGGTAATTTTCTATTTTATCCTATAACGTATCTAATTGACATATACATTCCACGACACATCAGTAAATGAGCAGCTTGTCCAATTAGTTGAGAAATACTATCAACATTTTTCACTTTTGTACCACTTACACCTAGCAAACATGTTTGTTTCGTATATGTAATCCTCATAATTATAATTAAGATGTCATACTTTTTTCATCTTAAAATTATAGTTCACCGATAAAAAAACACATAATTTAAAAAAAAAATACATTTATTATATCATTTTTGTTCTTATTTGACTGAATAACAATTTTACTTTTAATTAATTAATTTAATTCTTTTTTAGGTTTTGTAATTATAAATTTTAAACAAAGGCAATATATTAAATTCTATAAATATTCCTTATCATTAGTAGTATTGGAAAATTAAATTGAGAAAAGAAAACGCGTGCAATAATATTATAATTGAGGGAGTAATAAATTCACTTTCTCTGCTAGGATGAAGGGTATGTTTGGCATGGAGCGGTGATGTACTATTTTAAACAGTGAATGGTGCTATTTTTTACAAATGCTAATATTTCAATGCTTCTTTCAAAATGTTTGAGAAAATACGCGATTAGCTGTGAGAATAATTGCTCACAACTATTGCTTACTACTATAACTTGCTAGTCTTCGTTTTAATAAACACACAAGATTTTAAAATAATAAAAAAAACCACGTCCGGACGACTACTTCATCTTTGTCCTCGTCTTATTCTTCTTGAGCTTCATCGACTTCTCACGCCAAATATTAGATTACGATGCTTAACTTTGTCACGTAATTCCTTTGCTTGTCGACGTTGAGTTCCACATCGATCGACTCACATTGTTTGCATTGATCTCGCCGGATTAGAATAAACATGCTTCCAATCAACAACCGTCATCTCTAAACGACTTCACGAAAATTTCTTGACGCTGTTTGAAGTACGTATGCTTTGGATCATTTGCAACTCTAAACGACTTCACGAAACTTGCACATTCTGGGTAAATTCCATCGGCCAAGTAATACCCATTAAGATACTTGATGTAGAGTGGAATGTATAGTGATAATTAAGATACGTTATAGGGTAAATTAGAAAATTACCATTAGGAAAAAGTAATAGACTAATATTACCAAAGACGAATTCAATTAAACACGTTGGTGAACCAAGTTCGTTGTACACGAAGATCGAGTGAATTTGAGACGTTTTGCTTTGATTTGGACAATTGATTCGAATTGGTTGTCGGTTTTTAAAACTAGAATTAAATCTACCAATTTTAAACTATTAAATCTTATCCTAAAGTGCATGAATCGTAAATCCCCAAATTATTAATCTAATAGACAATTATTTAAGTCTATAGAAAATTTAAACTATTAAAAATTAATCTATTTATTAAAAATACTTCTTACATTAAAAAAAATCTATTTAAATTCTACTTCACTTTATATTAAAAAAAATTATTTTTAAAACTATTTTAATTTAAATCTAAAATAATTAAAATCTAACTATTTAAAAACTAATTAAACTTTTGAAATTAATAAAGACATTTTTATTTTATTATTTTATTATTTTATTTTTATACTATTAAGCTAATTAATTTTACCCAAAATAAAAGAAAATTTACTTTAAACACTAAACTATTGAAATCAAAAGTAAATAAATACGTCTATAGGAAAACTGACAATTCAAAACGAAGGTATATTAAACTGAATTGACAGTTATAAATAAAAACTAAGCCTAGCCCAGTTGGTTAAGTCATATGACAGGTGAACAACAGGTCTCGAGTTCGAGAACTGTATAGGACATTTTTTTGTTATTGAAATATTTGGAGCTCAGATATTATATTTAATAGTCACGCAAGTAATCAAATAGACAGAATCATAGAAACTCTGCTATAAACAAACTCAGAGCAACAAAATCAGCAGTTAATAAAAATATCACTACACGAATTTGATGATACAGCTAGTGACAATAATTTAAACTCTCAGACACACTTAATGTATATCTATCACAGCAAAGTAGCTCCAATTCTATCTCATAATAAAACACAGGAACAACAAAAATTACATCAACAGCCACAATTAAGTAAACGCGCATCAACAACCATTAAAATAAAAGTAACAACAATCATAAGATTCTACTATAGCAACACAACTGCTACAGAACGCTACAATCCTGCAAGCGCAGCAGTGGCTGAAGATTTTTATACAGACTCTCTTATAGGCACATGATATTAACAACTAAATCAAACTCAAACACCCTGAATTCAACTACTTACACATATATATTAAGGATTGTATTTAGAGCAGGAAAATTAGATAAAAATCAAAAGGACAACACAACAAGTCCAAAAGCAATTGAAAACAAAAGTAAAAATGCAAACCACCATGTTGCAACAGAAATATATAGAAGGTCTAGCATAATCATATCCTAAACCAACTCTTATGATTCAATCAAAAAGTTAATTAAATACCATATTAGATGAACATAAAAATCCAAAAACTCAGCACTTTCATTGTCTGAAATTCAGCGAATACTCAAATCGTCATGACCCCAATTAATCAACATAACAGATTATTAAACCTAAACAAATCATCATCCAAAAAAAATTTAATTCTATAACTCGAATCATACAGCAATCCAACATCAACAGATTCTAACATTCACAAATTAATCAAATAATCAAAAAGCTAATTAATCAAATAAGAGCAGGTATAAAGAAACTTAAAAACGTAAAATTGAGCTTAACCCTTAATTGGAGAACCGTTGGGACGAAGTCGCGCGCTGAGCGGACTTGGACTAAACCGAGACCACAATGACCACCGTCAAACATCAAAACAAACTACCATTATCTAATATCACGTTCCACAACGAATCATGAACCAATAGCTTTTATTCACCATTTACAGAAACTTAATCACCTTCTAATTTTTCATGATTTATCAATATGATAAACCGAATCCCAAACTTAGCTCAAGTTAATCTCAATAAGCTATTTCAAAGCTTATAAGATTAATCAAATGTCACGAATATAAACAGTAATAAGACAAATATTTTAGTGTTCGATAATAATGAAAAACAGTAAAAACGAGATATATTTAAAAGCTGTAATTGAACTTTATTAATCAAAAACTTCAAGGGTTACAAAAGAAAATTAAATCCTACAACTATTTTTACAGCATAACATTAAAAACTAAAAAAAGGGATGATGAATTACAGAAAAATAAAAGGTTTTTATAGCCATCCCAAAGGCTGTTGAGGAGAGCATATTCGGATCTTTTTCTAGCATATTCCATCTCTTCTCTTTCTTCTTTTCATCCAAGGGTTGAGATGAATCCAAAGTCACACGGATTGCCAACGTGGCAATCCGTTGTGTTTCTTGTGCTACCTTGAGACTGATTTGGCACTCTTCTATTGGAGGAATAAGAGGAATGCGTTGTTTGATCCAATCACAGGTTGCCACGCACCCTCGCCTCTCCACTTTTGCCTTCCGAAAACATGGGGAATTAATTCCCCCACGCTTGAATCACACGTGGGACAAAAAAGCCCCTTATTAATTTGAGGTAATTATTGATTAGGGTTTTGGTGTAAAGTAATTGTGTCTGGTTATTTTCAAGGTTTTGGGGAAGACGATACATAGATGATAACGAAAGTTTGTGGTGGAAAAGTGAGAAGTGGGTAACATTTAAGAACGTGTGAATGTGTGATGGAAAAGTGAATAAGTATTTTTGACCAAGTAAAAGTAATATACGTTTAATTACTTTTGTAACCGAATAAATGAATAAACATTCACACACGTCACAATGACCTAATGGGCCTGAGCCCAAAATAAGCTTCATTCGTCTCTATAAACTTTGGGATTGGGTCATAATAGGTTTTGGTTTATGAAAGTGAATAAGAATGGGCTTTTAAGCCCGTTTTCCCAATGTGGGACCCCTTTGGCCCATTTTCTTGCATAATTATCAAATCCACTAAAGTCGAGCTCGAATCTTGGCTTCTTTGATCTTTTTCTTCAAACTCGTGCCGGTTTTCGCGAACTTGGTACCTACACACACAAAAACACAAAACAAGCATATACAAGGCATATTCCATTGATTTTAAGCAATTATTGTTTGTTTTAAGATACAAATGATATGAGTAAAATCACTCATATCAGAATCCCCCTTGCTAAGCAATTGCCGTGTCCTCACTGATAGGTGTGTAAACACCCATCCTTTTACCACTTAATTCGGGCTAAAACGAGACCAAAACACGTATTTAATATCATTTGTTTGGAATTATGCGTGGTTTTTGTGTTTGTTGTGCTTTCAGAGCCAACCGGATAAATATTGATGAAAACATGGGATTGCACGGGTTTTACTGAAGAAAAAGACTCAAGATAAAGTCTATTGTCCAAGAGATGCAAAAGATTGGAAGTCGCTGGGCCTATTCGAAGATTTATCGAAGAGAAGGACCAAAGATGGAAGATTTATATAAGTCGAAGAAACTCAAGTCTATTAAACGAAGAAATCAAAAGACGAGTTGAATTTAATCGACAACAAATCCCGAATCAGAATCGAAAACGGAAACTTTTCTGAAAAGACGAAAAGACAAGAAGAACGGGAGAAAGCCAACTCACCAACCAAAGGACAAGGCTATAAATAGCCCTCCCTCTCACACATTTTAGAGGAGTTTTTTTAGTTTTTCTTTTTTCTTCCTCTTTCTTCCTGGTTCGTAGCTTCACCATCACCACTAGGGTGATTGGTGATTTTCATCTTTAATTCTTTAAGCTTGTAATTTTAATCTTTGTTTTACCTTGTCAAAACATTAATCAATCAATACAAGTTCTTGTTTAATCTTTCATTTCATCTTGTTCATCATCATCTTTATTTTCAAGTTTTTAAGTTTTTATTTTCTTGATTTGATCTTCAAAAGTTATTTGGATTTGTGTTTTTATTAGTGGGATTCGTTGCTTATGATATCTAAATGATTTGTGTTTAAATTGGTAAAACCTTTTTAAGTATTTGGTTTGATTTTTGATTAAAATCCTTGTTCCGTGTTCTTCGTCACTCTGTTACTGTATCTGGTTTCCAGAACTTTTGAATCAGCCAAAAAGTTCCGAATGAAGCTTTCATTCGGAAACTTCCGAACCAAGCACTAAGTTCCGAGTCAGTTATTTCCGAATCAAACTGAAAGTTCCGACCCAAACTCCTTCATCCGGAAGTTTCAAGGTTCCGAACCAAGCCCTTCATTCGGAAGTTTTAAAACTTCCGAACCAGTGACTTCCGAACGAAGCAGAAGTTCCGGATCAAGCTCAGACTTCCGAACCAAGCACCTTCATTCGGAAGGTTCCGAATCAGTCAGAAAGTTCCGGATAAGTTCCGGATGAGGATGTTCCGGATGAGTGAATAGTTACTTCCGAATCAGTAAGTTCCACATGAGTAGGTTCCGAATCAAAGGTTTAAAAGTTCCGAATCAGCTTTCTTTTAGGTTACTGTTTGTTGCTTTACTGTTCCTTTCTGCTTATTGAACCTTAATTCCAATTTTAATCTTGAGTTTAATTCAAGTCTTTGTTAATCATAATTAGAGTAATTGTTTTTGATTTAAATTTTTATTTCCACTTTTTATTAGATTAGGAAACCAAACCCCTTTTCTTTAGTAACCAAGAACAATCATTCCACTTAAGACCTAGATCAATTCGAGAGGATATCGAGAGTAAAATTGAACCTAGCAAAATCTAAATATCAAATGGCGCCGCTGCCGGCTCTTCTCGTTAAGATCAAAAGTTTTTTGTGAGAACTTGGATTTTGGGATCCGTTCCCCGTGAACGTTACTTTTTTCAAAATTTTTTTTTTTTTTTTTTTTTTTTTTTTTTCAAAAACAACAAAAAAAAAATATATAAAATTTTCAAAAATCCTAAAAATTAAAAAACAATAAAAACCAAAAATATTTTTGTTTTGTTTTTCTTTGTTCGTTCTTTTGCAGGTGTATGCGCACTCGATCCACGTCTTATCAAGAGCCCGAGCCTCTCGATAACTTAGACATGGCTGGTGTACAAAACAACAATAACATACCACCTCCGAACAACAATAATAACAACAACAATCCGCCTTTCAACAACATGAATAATAACAACAACAATGAGCACCTTCCGGATAATCGCCCAATGATTGAATTGCTACAAGCTCATGTCGATGGCAATACGGATCCAATTGTTATACCACCAATTGCCGCCAACAATTTCGAGCTAAAGTCAGGCTTTATCCAGATGGTCTCAGCTCAACCGTTCTTGGGACGAATCATTGATGACCCACACGACCATATCAAGAGATTTCTACAACTCACCAACACGGTCAAGTTCAATGGAGTTCCACAAGAAGTGATAAGGTTACAACTTTTTCCCTTTTCTTTAGAGGGACAAGCCCGGCATTGGCTTGCTAAGGAACCGCCACAGAGTATTCTCTCGTGGACGGATTTGGAAACAAAGTTTATCAACTACTTTTTTCCACCCTCTCGTACTACCGCTTTGCGGAATGAGATTATAAACTTTGAACAAAAGTACGATGAGTCATTCAGTGAATCTTGGGATCGTTTCAAAGATCTTTTAAGAAAATGCCCACAACATGGTTTTACCAAAGTTCATCAAATAAATACTTTTTACAATGGTTTAAGCATGAGTGACCAAGATTCACTGAATAGTGCCTCGGGGGTAATTTATTGGCTAAGACTTCCAATGCTGCTTGGGACATCATTGAGAACAAGTCTCGTGTGCAAACCAAGAGCGTTAGGACCAATGTTGCTAGTGCTAGCACTAATGACAGCGACAAAAGACTTGACAAAATCACCACGCTTCTTGAATCGCTTGTCACCCACACCGTCAGCAACAACAACAGCAACAACGCTAAAAATGCACAAGTGAACGCTGTCAGCCAACCTTGTGAGATATGCGGTGGTCCCCACTCTTACACAACTTGTACCGCCACCCAAGATTACCCTGCTGAGAATGTGAATGCGGCATATGGCACCTACCAACAACCTGCTTATCAAGCTAGACCTCAAGGTGACCGTAACTTGCTTAGCTATCGATCAAACAACTATCTTTCACCACCTGGCTTTCCTCCAACCAACCCAAACCAACAACAAAACCTTAACCGCCCTTCTCAACAACAACAACAACCTCGTCAACCATACATCCCACCTCACAAGCAGCAACAACCACCTCAACGTAACAATCAAGTCTACCAACAACCTGCTTACCAACCACCTGCATACAATGCTCCTTCCAACCAAACCACCACTGCTTTACACCAAGAGGTCGCAACCTACATGAGGACCAATGATGTGATAGTGGGAAATCTCCAAGAGGAAGTGCGCAACTTGAAGGCAGATTTGGTCAAGCAAGGAAATGATTTGAGAGCCGATATGAGAAATACGTTGGATAGCCAGACTAATGATCTGAGGAACATGATGGCTAGTTTCTTCCAAAGTAGTCAACCCTCTTCTTCGGGTACTCTTCCGAGTAACACCGTTGCGAACCCAAGAGGGGAGATGAAAGCAATCACCACTCGAAGTGGCAAAGGTACCAAGGAACCCGAGCTTCCTATACCTCCACTGGTGGTTGTGACTAAGGAGAACGAGTCGCCTGCTCCCATTCCTCATCCTTCTCCTTCCCCAATTTCTCCACCTCTTCTTTCTACCCCTCCTCCACCCATGGTTGTGAGTGATCCTATACTCCCAAAGCCTTCCTCTTCTTCCAATATACCTTATCCTTCTAGGTTGAGGAAAGAGAAGCAAAAGAGCAAGGATGATATTCAGGTTTCTAACTTTCTTAAAATGTTTAAACAACTGAATTTTAATATCTCCTTCGCTGAGGCTCTCGCTCACATGCCCAAATACGCTAAAATGTTTAAAGACCTTCTGAGCGACAAGGAAAAGCTCCTCGATATTGCCAACACCCAACTTAATGAGAACTGCTCTGCAGTGCTCTTAAGGAAATTGCCAATCAAGCTTGGTGATCCGGGTCGTTTTCTTATCCCTTGCAATTTCCCGGGAGTAGAGAATTGCATGGCCCTAGCCGATCTAGGTGCCAGTATAAATCTCATGCCTCTAAGTGTTTGGAAGCAGTTATCTCTCCCAGAGCTAGTCCCCACTAAAATGACTTTGGAATTGGCCAACCGTACGGTTGCTTATCCAGTGGGGATAGCCGAAGACGTTATTGTAGGAGTCGACAAATTCACCTTCCCTGCTGATTTTGTTGTCGTCGACTACGAGATGGACCCCCGTGTGCCACTTATTGTTGGTCGTCCATTCCTTAGGACCGGTCGCACTCTTATTGATGTTGAAGCCGGAGAGCTTATCATGAGAGTGGGTGACGACAAAGTAGTCTTCAACATGGGAAAGTTGTCTAAACAGCCTTATTCATATGAGAGCGTTAATTGTATTGACGTTCTTGATGAGGCTTGTGAAGAACACTTTAATGATGCTTGCAAAAGTATTCCTACCTCTCTTCCCACTGTTGAGACCGTGTCCTCCATTGATTCATCGTTGTCTCTATTTGGAGATAGTGATTTATTCTGGAACAATCTTGAAGATACCATGGGAGATGTGAATCTTGCTACTAATGATTCTTCCACCGAGGGGGATGAAGACATGAGTTTCTTTGACAATCTTCTCACCGAAGGCAATCCATCGCCTCCATCTCCCATGGTTATTGCTATCGATACTCCGACTTTGAAAACGCCTCCCGTCGAAAATCCTCCGGATTTGGAACTTAAGGAGTTGCCGCCACATCTCGAGTACGTGTTCCTTGACGACAACAAGAAGTCACCCGTCATTATTGCAACGGATTTGAAAGATGAAGAGAAAACTCGCCTCGTTGCTGTGTTGAAAGCTCACAAGAAGGCTATTGCGTGGAAAATCTCGGATATTCGTGGAATTGATCCTCACTTCTGCACACACAAAATTCTCATGGAAGACGACTATAAACCCACTATTCAAAGCCAACGAAGGGTGAATCCAAAAATACATGAAGTCATCAAAACGGAGGTTATCAAACTTCTTGATGCGGGTATGATTTACCTTATTTCGGATTCACCGTGGGTTAGTCCAATCCATTGTGTGCCCAAGAAGGGCGGAATAACCGTTGTTCCCAATGAACACAACGAGTTGATTCCCACTCGTCTCGTTACTGGGTGGAGAGTTTGTATAGACTACCGCAAACTCAATGATGCCACGAGAAAGGATCATTTCCCTCTACCTTTCATGGACCAAATGCTTGAACGATTAGCCGGTAATGAATATTACTGCTTTCTCGATGGTTTCTCGGGTTATTTTCAAATACCCATCGATCCCCACGATCAAGAGAAGACTACATTCACTTGTCCCTATGACACTTTCGCTTACAAAAGAATGCCTTTTGGCTTATGTAATGCGCCCGGGACTTTCCAAAGGTGTATGTTAGCTATCTTCCATGACATGGTTGAACAAACCATGGAAGTCTTCATGGATGATTTCTCGGTCTTCGGGGATTCTTTCTCTGCTTGCCTTGCCAATTTAGAACGTATGCTAAAGCGGTGCGAAGACACTCGCCTTGTTCTAAATTGGGAAAAATGCCATTTCATGGTAAAAGAAGGCGTCGTGCTTGGACATAAGATTTCGAAAGCCGGTCTTGAAGTAGACCGTGCTAAAGTTGATGTTATAGCAAAGTTGCCTCCACCTTCAACCGTGAAGGGTGTGAGAAGTTTCCTGGGTCATGCGGGCTTCTACCGTCGATTTATCAAAGATTTTTCTCAAATCGCTCGCCCGATGACCCACCTCTTGGAAAAAGATACTCCTTTTATCTTCTCCAAAGAGTGCCTTGAAGCCTTCAACTCGCTTAAAGATAAGCTAACTAAGGCACCCGTCTTGGTTACCCCTAATTGGGAGCTGCCCTTTGAGTTGATGTGCGATGCTAGCGATTTTGCTATTGGAGCGGTTCTTGGACAAAGAGTGAACAAACACTTCCAACCGATCCATTACGCTAGCAAGACAATGACTGGGGCACAATTGCATTATACGACAACCGAAAAAGAGCTTTTAGCTGTTGTCTATGCTTTTGAAAAATTCCGCCCCTATCTTGTCCTTTCCACCACCATTGTGTACACTGATCATTCCGCGTTGAAGTACTTGTTGAAAAAGCAAGATTCCAAACCAAGACTTCTTCGCTGGGTTTTGCTGCTCCAGGAATTTAAAATCGACATCCGCGATAAAAAAGGAGCAGAAAACCTAGCCGCGGACCATCTTAGTAGACTTGAGGATCCATACCAAGGGGATCATCCGACAAAAGAAATCAATGATTCTTTTCCCTTGGAGACCTTAATGTCTATAAACTCGAAGCCGAATGAAACCCCGTGGTTTGCGGACTTTGCAAACTACTTGGCGGGTGGAATTCTCAAGGAGGGGTTGACGTCCCAGCAAAAGAAGAAGTTCTTTACCGACATTAAGACTTACTTTTGGGACGACCCTTACCTATTCAAACAATGTGCTGACCTGATTATTCGCCGATGTGTTGATGGACCGGCAGCGTCGGACATCCTTGATGCTTGCCACAAAGGACCCACCGGTGGTCACTTTGGTCCTAACTACACCGCAAAGAAAGTGTTTGATTCGGGATTTTATTGGCCCTCCATATATCGTGATGCTCACAATATGGTTAAGCGATGTGATGTTTGCCAAAAGCAAGGCAAAATCACACATAAAGACGAGATGCCTCAGAATTTCATTCAAGAGTGTGAAATTTTTGATGTTTGGGGTCTCGACTTTATGGGGCCATTCCCTTCGTCTAAAGGAAACAAATACATCCTTGTAGCCGTTGACTACGTTTCAAAGTGGGTTGAAGCCAAAGCTTTGCCTACTAATGACGCAAGGGTGGTTTGTAACTTTTTGAAGGCTCTATTCGCTAGATTCGGTGTGCCTCGCGCCATTATTAGTGATCGTGGGACTCATTTCTGCAATGACCAATTTGCTCGAGTCATGGCTAAGTACGGTGTAAATCATCGTCTTTCCACAGCCTACCACCCACAAACTAATGGCCAGGCTGAAATATCTAACCGAGGGCTGAAGCGAATTCTTGAAAGGACTGTGGGAGAGCATCGTGCCTCATGGGCTGATAAACTTGATGATGCTTTGTGGGCTTTCCGTACTGCTTACAAGACCCCGATCGGCTGTACGCCTTATCGTCTTGTGTACGGGAAAGCGTGCCACCTCCCCATTGAGTTGGAGCACAAGGCTTATTGGGCCTTGAAGTGGGCTAATTTTGATATAAACAAAGCCGGTGACCTACGCAAGATCCAACTCAATGAGCTGAATGAACTTCGGAATGAGGCTTATGAAAATTCTTTGATCTATAAGGAAAGAACTAAGCTCATTCACGACTCCAAGATCAAAAACCGGGAGTTCCATGTTGGAGACAAAGTCTTACTTTTTAACTCTCGGTTGAAAATCTTCTCGGGAAAGCTCAAATCTCGTTGGTCCGGCCCATTCACCATTGCCCAAATTTTTCCATATGGTACTCTCGAGCTCGCTCAACCTGATGGACCAAATTTTAAGGTGAATGGCCAACGAGTGAAGTTGTACTTTGGTGAGGACACCTCTAAGGAGGTGATTCCATCCCTCACCACGTTCCCCATAAACTAATTTTGGGTCGAGTCAGGCTCGTGACTCGGTTATCAAAAACAAGCGCTCCTCGGGAGGCAGCCCGAGTATCTATCCTTGTATGTTTTAATCCCCTAAGTGTAGGGGAGGACCTATTTTGGTCATTTGTGTTTGTGTGGTGATGTGATTACAGGGATAAGTGCACTCTTGGAATCTTCAAAGAACTGTGCTCCCGTGTTTATCCGAAATCCGGTTCTATCTCTCACCTATCGTGATTCAATTTTCTTCATACTCACATTTGAAATTGATCACTTTAGTCGTCCCATCCTTAACTTGAGTTAACCAACGTGCACAATGTCATAAGTGTAGGGGAACCTTTCCCACATGCTTAAACATTGAGGACAATGTTTATCTTAAGTGTAGGGGGGACTTCTATCGAAGTTTTAAGTGGTCTTTTCCATGAAAATGCCTTCAATTAACCGGAAAATCATATTTTTCAACATTTTTCAAATTTTTTATTAACTTTGGCCATTTAGTCGTAATTTTTAAATTTTTATCGTTGCTTTCATATGTATATATTCCGCAATAAAGTCAAAAATATTAATAAAGTGGTGTAGCTAGTTTAGAAGTCTTTGACATATTAGGCCCGTTGCGTTTATTTTGACTCAACCCGAATAGACTTATCCAAGTTTATTCTAGCTAGTATCCTTAACCATGTAGACCTTAATTGGTTTATTAGGCTAAGTGTCCACGAGTCTCATTACTTGAGATTTTAAATTGTGGAGGACGAGAAATGATAGAGTCAATTATAAGTCGGTATTCTTGCGCAAGCTCACTTGGTGTAATTATCTGCCTTTTCTCC
This sequence comes from Glebionis coronaria, assembly GCA_025667525.1. Lineage (NCBI taxonomy): Eukaryota > Viridiplantae > Streptophyta > Magnoliopsida > Asterales > Asteraceae > Glebionis > Glebionis coronaria. The sequence continues at coordinate 455,588,116 of CM046878.1, read as the reverse complement.
CATCACTTGCTAATAATTTATCTGCAATAAGTAAGGTCGTACAATTTGAAAAGTTACTTAGCTTCTAGCCCAAGATCGTTTAAAAGTTGCTCGGTAATGATAAGAGTTCATAGCCAAGGCATAACTTATGAAGCGGGGCGCGAAGATTGGCGAGTCCGAAAAGGCCCTAACAAGGCATGAGGATTCAATTTTATTGCTGAAGATCCAAAGTGATGTGAAAAGCATTATTCCTAAAGTCAATATGAAGGATCAAGACTCACGACGAAAAGCAATCAACTCCCAATAAGATCATGGAGAAGTCTATCCGAAAAGACCCTAACAAGGTATGAGGATAAATAGATCCAAGTCCGAAAAGGAGGCGGATCGTTGTATCTCAAAATCCCAATTAGAGATTGAAGAAATAATCATGAAGTCGTGGTCAACAAAGTTGGAGTACCCCTCAAAAGTCTCCAAGTGAAGAAATTCTATTATGATGAGAAGACCATTATCTCAAGAACGTCTCTCGAAGATATGAAGTATGAAGTACATGCCAAATATCGGCCCGAGAAAGGTCTCAAATCGTGAACCAAGTTATGCCAAGATATGAACTTTTTGATATCCCGAGAAGCAGTTTTAAGAGATTTTGTCCTTTAGCTAACTATTGATCAAATCGTCCTACTTTGCTTTCAGCCCTAATAAACTATCGAAATAAGTCCAAAAATGCATCTTCATGATCATTCTAAGACAAAAATAAAATATAAGAGATACACCTAGGAATAAAGGAGTTTAAGCATTTAATTAAGCCATGTGTGTAAGTGTTTGAATTGCTAACTTATAATAACAATGATCTCGTTTTTAAGCTTAGTTTGGGGAACGTGAAACTTGAGGGTGATAAATCTTCGCAGCACCAAAACCCTAATGTAAGTCATCGGTTTCTCTACAAGTTATTTCCATGTAGCTATTTTCAAGTGAAAATGGTTTTCTATCCCTTTGTTACCTTTGAAGTTTTATTTCTTTAATTTTTGTTTAGTAGAATTTTAAATAAGGCCAAGGTTGATTAATTATGAGAAAAGTGTAAGCTTGCTTTATCACTAAGCATTGCATGAGGGCATGGCAATGGTTAAGTGTAGGGGATTTGATAGGTGTGTAAACACCCATCCTTTTACCACTTAATTCGGGCTAAAACGAGACCAAAACACGTATTTAATATCATTTGTTTGGAATTATGCGTGGTTTTTGTGTTTGTTGTGCTTTCAGAGCCAACCGGATAAATATTGAAGAAAACATGGGATTGCACGGGTTTTACTGAAGAAAAAGACTCAAGATAAAGTCTATTGTCCAAGAGATGCAAAAGATTGGAAGTCGCTGGGCCTATTCGAAGATTTATCGAAGAGAAGGACCAAAGATGGAAGATTTATATAAGTCGAAGAAACTCAAGTCTATTAAACGAAGAAATTAAAAGACGAGTTGAATTTAATCGACAACAAATCCCGAATCAGAATCGAAAACGGAAACTTTTCTGAAAAGACGAAAAGACAAGAAGAACGGGAGAAAGCCCACTCACCAACCAAAGGACAAGGCTATAAATAGCCCTCCCTCTCACACATTTTAGAGGAGTTTTTTTAGTTTTTCTTTTTTCTTCCTCTTTCTTCCTGGTTCGTAGCTTCACCATCACCACTAGGGTGATTGGTGATTTTCATCTTTAATTCTTTAAGCTTGTAATTTTAATCTTTGTTTTACCTTGTCAAAACATTAATCAATCAATACAAGTTCTTGTTTAATCTTTCATTTCATCTTGTTCATCATCATCTTTATCTTCAAGTTTTTAAGTTTTTATTTTCTTGATTTGATCTTCAAAAGTTGTTTGGATTTGTGTTTTTATTAGTGGGATTCGTTGCTTATGATATCTAAATGATTTGTGTTTAAATTGGTAAAACCTTTTTAAGTATTTGGTTTGATTTTTGATTAAAATCCTTGTTCCGTGTTCTTCGTCACTCTGTTACTGTATCTGGTTTCCAGAACTTCCGAATCAGCCAAAAAGTTCCGAATGAAGCTTTCATTCGGAAACTTCCGAACCAAGCACTAAGTTCCGAGTCAGTTATTTCCGAATCAGACTGAAAGTTCCGACCCAAACTCCTTCATCCGGAAGTTTCAAGGTTCCGAACCAAGCCCTTCATTCGGAAGTTTTAAAACTTCCGAACCAGTGACTTCCGAACGAAGCAGAAGTTCCGGATCAAGCTCAGACTTCCGAACCAAGCACCTTCATTCGGAAGGTTCCGAATCAGTCAGAAAGTTCCGGATAAGTTCCGGATGAGGATGTTCCGGATGAGTGAATAGTTACTTCCGAATCAGTAAGTTCCGCATGAGTAGGTTCCGAATCAAAGGTTTAAAAGTTCCGAATCAGCTTTCTTTTAGGTTACTGTTTGTTGCTTTACTGTTCCTTTCTGCTTATTGAACCTTAATTCCAATTTTAATCTTGAGTTTAATTCAAGTCTTTGTTAATCATAATTAGAGTAATTGTTTTTGATTTAAATTTTCATTTCCACTTTTTATTAGATTAGGAAACCAAACCTCTTTTCTTTAGTAACCAAGAACAATCATTCCACTTAAGACCTAGATCAATTCGAGAGGATATCGAGAGTAAAATTGAACCTAGCAAAATCTGAATATCACTCACGCAATGATAAAACAAAACATTAACTACACCATTATTCAACTTTATTTTGCAAAGACATAATGTATTGCTTTCATTATTTGGAAAATAACTTTAAGGATCATAAAACTCAAATAGATTCATCGTCCCCGACTTTTCACTTTTCCATGCCAAGTGCAAAACAAGATCATTGCCAATCATAAGCCCCAAAATTAAAGCAACTCATACAAGTAATTTGTGTTAAACTCAATCTTCTATTATTCCTAATTGTATCTCTAGATTTTATTTGTCATTCACCCAAAGGCTCATTTGACTTTATTTTTGATATTTATTAGTCCAAAAATAAAGCAAGAACGGTGTAAACTCAACACTCAAAACGTAACCTCGACTTCAAAAACCGTTGTCACTAAAGAAAGCCCACATCAAGGATAACTTAACACGATTTGAGGGATAAAACCCCAGACCCGAAATTTGGCTAATATGGCTACTTAAAAGCAATAATAAAACCTCCAAAGTCAATTATGACCTTATTAATGGAGTTAGCAACAACTACATCATAACACCTTGTGGCTCTTTAAGATGCAATCGTGCTCCTTATTTAAAATCCACACCCTAAGGCTCCTTGGACAAAAATAAGGGAATTGACATCACCATCCCACCTTACGGCTCATGATGCTGAAGCAATTTTTATTAAACACGTCCCCTTGCCATACACCCTAAGGCTCTAATGACAAGGTTAGTGCTACATGACTCCCACCCGAAGGCTCCTAGAGAACATGTTTTTATTTATTCTTCTTTATTAATATGATATTTATAGTAAGCCAAATTTCCGCAATCCCATGATCAAAAGTCCATGACGCTGACACCCTTAATGTGTTCTCACTTTAATTACAAGGGAAGAAAAAGAAGGAGTTACGAGTTAAGATATCAAGCCTAAACCGCTAAAAACTTTATTTATTAAGCAATTATTATTCAAGTGTGGAAAGTAAATACGAGGAGATTAAATCAAACACAAAAATACTTGCACAAAGAAGAGCTAATTTTAGAAACTTATGATTAAACTCTATCATCTCTTGTTCTCCATATTGAAAAATTTCAAAAATGTGAAATCAATGGATACTTAGCCTATTAAATCAAAGTTTTGGGTTTTCAAGTCATCTATAGGATCTTGAATCTTCTTAGACTTTTTCAAGTTTTAGAGGTTTTAAAGTTCCCTTGATAAACGACTTTCTAGGATCAATTATAGGAACTTGCGAAAAGTTCTTGTTCTTAACTCGTATGAATTAAGACTTTCGCGTTTTAAAGCTCCCTATATAAAAGCCTAGCAAAACTTAATTCAATTACGTTAAGGAAAAGCTAAGGTAAAAAACCGAGTCGAGTCAAAAACTACTTTTATTTTCACCAACGGAAAGCCTACATTTGTGTCAAAAGCAATTATTTCCTTTATTAAAACTTAAAGATAACACGAAAAATTTAAAATTTATTGAAAAATGAGAAAAACAATTACGTTTGGACACGACAAAATCAATAGCAAGCGATTATATCGATTGACTCCCCCATGATAAAACCAAACATTGTCCTCAATGTTTCTTAGCTCAAGAGTAACACCCCCTTGCTAAAACACGAAGAGTCTAATGCAAAATCCTAACATGGAAAGAGCACTCAAATCTATAAGCCGTTTATTAATTATGCCTCAAGATAAAAGGTTAGTCGATAAAAATAAAGGGATAGAGAGTGTGCCCTTTTTGGTAATCAAAGATAGGAAGATCAAGTGGACCGGCAAAAACCGAACACGAGAGTCTTCAATGATAAGGGTCATACCTAAGATTCACAACACAACAAAACACGAGCACGAGCTTGAAAGATCAAGCCTTATTAGTGTTAGAAAATAGATAGAAGATAGAATGTATGGGACTCCCCCACAAGGCACCTCGTTTTTGTTCACCGAGTCACGAGCTCGACTCGATCCCCACATTCATTGGTCCTTAGAGAAAATGGTGAAAACCGGCATAATGGAATAAAATCCAACATAAAGCACGATGTCGGGGTCAAAGATCTCATCCTCGTTGTCGGATGACAAACGAAAGGATAAAACTCCAACATAAATCTCTAAAAAGAGATAGTGGTCACAAAAAATGGTATGGATGTAGCATGCTCCCCGAGATAAACTCGCACCAAGATGATTAAAAAGTCTTTCAATTATTGCATCGGTGAAAGGCCGAGATTTTCCTAAATCAACGATTCCGGGGTCGAATACCTCGTCCTCGTGAGAGAAAGGAAAGGATAACACGGTGTCATCCCCCATGCTAATCCATGATCATAGAAAGCAAATGGTAATGGTGGGATAAAAGTTCCGTCCAAAGTGGAATCAACATTCTTAGCTTTAATGACCATTTTACCCTTAGAAATGTGATCAATTGGGTCATGGTACTCAATATGAGACACATGAAAAACACGTACATTAAGGTCAAAGTGGGTGGGAGGAGACTTGGGACGAAATCATCATCAAGTAAATTCTCTAAAAAGAGAGTGTCCCCTCCGGGTCGATTTCATCAACACCCGGTGGTATCGAATCATTAGAAGCAAGAAAAGTGTTAATCTCCTCCATAAGCGGATCACTATCCTCGACGGGAATAGGAGATGGAGAGAAAGACTTTCTAATAGGCTTAGAATTCAAGGCCTCGATCTTAGAAATGAGAAGATAGACGTTGGATAACTTCTCACGAAGAATCACGTCTTCTACATCTAAATGAGTAAGTTCATCGGTGAACTTCCCAAGGATCGGAATAGTCAAATCAACCTCATTTCCCGGTGGAAATGGGTCTAAAGGAGCAAGCTCAAAAGTGAACCTCTCAAAAACCGGATCACTATCATCCTCATTTCCCGGTGGAAATGGGTGAAGAAGAGTAGGTTCATCGGTAAACCCCTCAAAATCCGAGTCGTGAATATCATCTTTATAAGAAAGTTCATCGGAGAACTCCTCATTAGAAAATTCACTAGAAGTAGAATCATTCTCAAAATCTTCATTTCCATCACAATTAAAATTCGAGAAAATCTCAAAGTGAATAGAAGAAGTAGAGTCATCACAATGTGGCAAATCACACATTTCATTGGAAATACCGTCAAACTCTCTTGGGTTTTGGACAAGGATTTCAACACTAGACTTTATTACTTCGTCCGATTTCGTGTCCGAAATAGTGCTAAAATGCTCGTCCCCCTTGCTTAGAGAATTTTCGGGTTCCACGATAGAAGAATCAAGAATAGGAGTAGTGATGTCATGAGAGATTTCCTCGTCATCTAGGATGGGAGAATCCTCGGGCTCCTTAGCCGACAAGACATGAAAAGGAAGCACGATTGCACTAGACGAATGATGTAGAGCAATAAGATCTCGCAAAGATATAGCACTCTCCTCGTCATCATCCAAAAGAAGAGAACGCTCGAGTTCACGATTAGCAAGGTATTTTTCTTCCGCTTGAATTTTTTCTTTCTTTCGAATTTCAATGCTTAATCCATTATAATCTTGCGAAAGTTGTCTAATCTTAAGTTCACAATCTCTTTTAAATCCCTCCTCAATTATTTCTCCATGAAATCATCGACTTCCTAATTCATTAGTTATATCATTAATCTCTTGATTAATTTGTCTCTTTTCAAGCAACATATCTTCAATGCTTTTTTCAATAACTTCAACATTTCTTTGATTCATTATTTGTTGGCACATCGTTTCAAATCGTTCAATATCGAAAGAATATTGTGGAGATTGGTCAAAACCGGAAGGAATCGAATTATAGCAAGGATTAGGCTCATAAAAATTTTGATCTATCGGTTGACAACAAAAGCTCTCGTGAGGACCTCCACAATACTCACAACAAAGATGTTGTTGTGATAAACTCAGTAAATCTTGTAGATAACAATTATCATTAAAGTTTTGATTGTAGCTCAGTTCTTGCTCGTAATTAAGCGAGAATCGATGCGAACAATCATCACCAAAATGAGAATCATTTCCACAAAACTCACACGAGGGTGTCTTGTATGTGGGGTGTGGACGTGGGTAAAAATCGAGAGAATTATTCGAAAAATTAGGATTTCCAATGAAGTCATATCATCACAAGAAGGACAAAATCCAACTCGTATATCGTGACGTAAATCATTTCCACAACGCTCACACGTGCACCACCGACATGGTGAAAGACCATATAACGGTTCTCCACACCCAACACAATCGACGAAGGAATTCATAGAAGAATTAAAATTTAGAGGGTGAAGAGAAAAAGAATTAAACATGATAGAGGATTAAAAAGATTATTTTTGGTATTTTTCATAAATCAATCAAAGATTGACAAAGAATGATACATACTATATAATAGAAAAATAACAAAACTTTTCGAGGACGGAAAGGGTCTTCAAATCAACGATCAACAAATCTCCACGAAACGAATCGTACACAAGATCCCCGGCAGCGGCGCCAAAATTTTTGATGTAGAGTGGAATGTATAGTGATAATTAAGATACGTTATAGGGTAAATTAGAAAATTACCTTTAGGAAAAAGTAATAGACTAATATTACCAAAGACGAATTCAATTAAACACGTTGGTGAACCAAGTTCGTTGTACACGAAGATCGAGTGAATTTGAGACGTTTTGCTTTGATTTGGACAATTGATTCGAATTGGTTGTCGGTTTTAAAACTAGAATTAAATCTATCAATTTTAAACTATTAAATCTTATCCTAAATTGCATGAATCATAAATCCCCAAATTATTAATCTAATAGACAATTATTTAAGTCTATAGAAAATTTAAACTATTAAAAATTAATCTATTTAATAAAAATACTTCTTACATTAAAAAAAATCTATTTAAATTCTACTTCACTTTATATTAAACAAAATTTATTTTTAAAACTATTTTAATTTAAATCTAAAATAATTAAAATCTAATTATTTAAAAACTAATTAAACTTTTGAAATTAATAAAAACATTTTTTTTATACTATTAAGCTAATTAATTTTACCCAAAATAAAAGAAAATTTACTTTAAACACTAAACTATTGAAATCAAAAGTAAATAAATACGTCTATAGGAAAACTGACAATTCAAAACGAAGGTATATTAAACTGAATTGACAGTTATAAACAAAAACTGAGCCTAGCCCAGTTGGTTAAGTCATATGACAGGTGAACAACAGGTCTCGAGTTCGAGACCTGTATAGGACATTTTTTTGTTATTGAAATATTTGGAGCTCAGATATTATATTTAATAGTCACGCAAGTAATCAAATAGACAGAATCATAGAAACTCTGCTATAAACAAACTCAGAGCAACAAAATCAGCAGTTAATAAAAATATCACTACACGAATTTGATGATACAGCTAGTGACAATAATTTAAACTCTCAGACACACTTAATGTATATCTATCACAGCAAAGTAGCTCCAATTCTATCTCATAATAAAACACAGGAACAACAAAAATTACATCAACAGCCACAATTAAGTAAACGCGCATCGACAACCATTAAAATAAAAGTAACAACAATCATAAGATTCTGCTATAGCAACACAACTGCTATAGAACGCTACAATCCTGCAAGCGCAGCAGTGGCTGAAGATTTTTATACAGACTCTCTTATAGGCACATGATATTAACAACTAAATCAAACTCAAACACCCTGAATTCAACTACTTATACAGATATATTAAGGATTGTATTTAGAGCAGGAAAATTAGATAAAAATCAAAAGGACAACACAACAAGTCCAAAAGCAATTGAAAACAAAAGTAAAAATGCAAACACCCATGTTGCAACAGAAATATATCGAAGGTCTAGCATAATCATATCCTAAACCAACTCTTATGATTCAATCTAAAAGTTAATTAAATACCATATTAGATGAACATAAAAATCCAAAAACTCAGCACTTTCATTGTCTAAAATTCAGCGAATACTAAAATCGTCATGACCCCAATTAATCAACATAACAGATTATTAAACCTAAACAAATCATCATCCAAAAACAATTTAATTCTATAACTCGAATCATACAGCAATCCAACATCAACAGATTCTAACATTCTCAAATTAATCAAATAATCAAAAAGCTAATTAATCAAATAAGAGCAGGTATAAAGAAACTTAAAAACGTAAAACTGAGCTTAACCCTTAATTAGAGAACCGTTGGGACGAAGTCGCGCGCTGAGCGGGCTTGGACTAAACCGAGACCACAATGACCACCGTCAAACATCAAAACAAACTACCATTATCTAATATCACGTTCCACAACGAATCATGAACCAGTAGCTTTTATTCACCATTTACAGAAACTTAATCACCTTCTAATTTTTCATGATTTATCAATATGATAAACCGAATCCCAAACTTAGCTCAAGTTAGTCTCAATAAGCTATTTCAAAGCTTATAAGATTAATCAAATGTCACGAATATAAACAGTAATAAGACAAATATTTTAGTGTTTGATAATAATGAAAAACAGTAAAAACCAGATATATTTAAAAGCTGTAATTGAACTTTATTAATTAAAAACTTCAAGGGTTACAAAAGAAAATTTGATCCTACAACTATTTTTACAGCATAACATTAAAAACTAAAGAAAGGGATGATGAATTACAGAAAAATAAAGAGTTTTTATAGCCATCCCAAAGGCTGTTGAGGAGAGCATATTCGGATCTTTTTCCAGCATATTCCATCTTTTCTCTTTCTTCTTTTCATCCAAGGGTTGAGATGAATCCAAAGTCACACAGATTGCCAACGTGGCAATCCGTTGTGTTTCTTGTGCTACCTTGAGACTGATTTGGCACTCTTCTATTGGAGGAATAGGAGGAATGCGTTGTTTGATCCAATCACAGGCTGCCACGCACCCTCGCCTCTCCACTTTTGCCTTCCGAAAACATGGGGAATTAATTCCTCCACGCTTGAATCACACGTGGGACAAAAAACCCCTTATTAATTTGAGGTAATTATTGATTAGGGTTTTGGTGTACAGTAATTGTGTCTGATTATTTTCAAGGTTTTGGGGAAGATGATACATAGATGATAACGAAAGTTTGTGGTGGAAAAGTGAGAAGTGGGTAACATTTAAGAACGTGTGAATGTGTGATGGAAAAGTGAATAAGTATTTTTGACCAAGTAAAAGTAATATACGTTTAATTACTTTTGTAACCGAATAAATGAATAAACATTCACACACGTCACAATGACCTAATGGGCCTGAGCCCAAAATAAGCTTCATTCGTCTCTATAAACTTTGGAATTGGGCGATAATAGGTTTTGGTTTATGAAAGTGAATAAGAATGGGCTTTTAAGCCCATTTTCCCAATGTGGGACCCCTTTGGCCCATTTTCTTGCATAATTATCAAATCCACTAAAGTCGAGCTCGAATCTTGGCTTCTTTGATCTTTTTCTTCAAACTCGTGCCGGTTTTGCCGGTTTTCGCGAACTTAATACCTACACACACAAAAACACAAAACAAGCATATACAAGGCATATTCCATTGATTTTAAGCAATTATTGTTTGTTTTAAGATACAAATGATATGAGTAAAATCACTCATATCAAATACTGATTACCGTTTACCACACACGGAACCACCGGAGCTATGTCATCTAACAAGTCGTCGAATAACGTTAAATTATCTAAAACATTAATATCGTTATTCGTACCTGCTATCCCATACAACGCATGCCAAATCCACAAATCTTGCGAAGCCACAGCTTCAAGCATTATGGTAGGGTATTTTATATCACCCTACCGTATTGACCTTGCCAAGACACTTGGCAATTTTTCCATTCCTAATGCATACAGTCAATACTTTTAAGCATTCTCGAAAAACCATGGACATTGTTGTACTTTCGATGTATCTTTACAACGTCTTCATATGTTGGCTTTCTTAAGTACTTCGCCATATACAAATCAATGATGCATATATTAAAAATATTTAGAGCATTTCGTGCATGCTCACTCATTTGTAAATATTCATCTAACGCATCGGGTGTGTTACCGTATGCAAATTGGCGTATAGCCGCCGTGCACTTCATAAGTGCACTAATACTCACTCGACCCGTACAATCGAGATGAGACGAAAAGAAATAAAAATGTTGTGGGAGAGGATCAACAGGGTAAGTTACAATTGCATCAACAATTTTAGTAAAAAGTCTACGAATCATATGAAATCTTCTACGAAAATAGTATAAAGGATACCTACAACCATCATCAAAATAGTCGACACGTAGACGGCATTCGGCATATTCACGATCACGGAAAATTGGTGTATGGGTCAATTGTGGTTGGTTTTGTTGGTGTATGAAAAATTGGTGTACGGGTAATTGTAGGCTTGTTGTAAAAAGAAAACGTAGGTTTCATCATCAATATCGTGTATGCTTCGACCGAATTGATTTGGATTCATTTTGTATTTGTATGAATGTGTGTGAAACAATTAAAGGGGATGCAAGTATTTATAATAATTTGGATCGGGGGTAAATTTTTTTTTTGTTGAGAAAATATAACTGTTTTAGGGGAGGGGGAGGAAATGAATTTATTTTTTTTAAAAAAATACCCTCCAACGCGCGTTGCCCTGGCAATGCCAAAACAACGCCGTTGTGATTTTTGCAGATGGGGTATAGTAACGCCCACCAACGTACAACGCTGGCCAACGTCCGTTGGAATGTTAAGGCATGTGCAATGCAAGGTTTACCAAAGACTTATTACTATTAGGAAAAGTCATTTAAAAGACTTAATCCATTGTGATAAAAGCTTTTTCATTGACTTGTTGCATAATAGCTTGGTGAATGTCATTTTAGTTAAGGAGCTCAATTCGGTTAAGGAGCTTGGATGGGAATTCCATGACAGGAGCTCAATTCGGTTAAGGAGGTTATTGATTTTACGGCTGAGTGGGGGCGTGGCTCGAAGAAAAAGACTATCATTATCACCTCCATATTCTTTGTTGCTCTTTGGTGTACTTGGCGGGCGAGAAACGATAGGCTCATCAGTGGTCTCATGCCTTCCCCGGATTCGGTGTTTGATTGCATTGTCTCATTGGTGTTTTTTTGGCTAAAGCATAGATGGTGTTGTGGCAATGTTGTATGGTTTGAATGGCTAATTTCCCCTTTCTTGTATTTGTAATGCTTTTGCGGCTCGTCTAGTTTCTTGCTAGTCGGGTTTTGCTTTTGTTTTTAATAATATTTGCCCGTTCCAAAAAAAAAAACTTGGTGAATGTCAAGTCTTTGACAATAATTTTTACAAGTCTTTTGCATTAAATGAAGAAAGTTGAGAAGGCTTCTAAGAGCATGTACAATGCATCAAGTCTTAAAGACTTGATGCATTAAACGCAATAAATGTAAATCTCATTCAATGGCTATAACTTTTATGAAAGACTTTTGTTTTGTCAAGCTTTTATAAAAAGGTTTTCAAAAACTTCTCTATGCAATGCAAAAAAATGTTTTTAGCACTTGTGAAAATAGTAAAAAGTTTTTTGACCACTTTTATCATTGTGGATGTTCTAGAGCTTTTAAAAGCTTTTTTTTGCATTGAAAGAGAATTTCAAAAATAACTTATTAAAGATAGAATTTATTGAAAAATTGATTCTATTTAATGTACCAAGTCTTAAATTTTAGGGTGCGTTTGATATGCATTTGGGGAATGGTGGAATGACTATCGTAATCAATAAAATGTTTGGTTAATGCCTATGGGAATAAGGTTATGAAATGATACCCATAGATCCATAGTAGTGGGTAAATGTGACTTTGATATTTCATTCTCGTGAGTCCCGTGTATTTTATTTCTCCATCACATATTTATTAAAATACAAATTTCTCCACCACATATATTTGTAAATTTTAAATTTTATTAAATTATTTTATACCCAACTTATACAAACCAAACAACAATATCAATAATGATATACTCATTATCATTCCACTCTTATAACATTCTGTTACCGATAGTGATTCCTCTTTGAGTATATTTTTACTATACCTAGCGTTTTAAAGCAATTGGACACGTGTCAATCTTTTTAAAAAAATTGCCCTGTTACCGAGCTGTCTAAATTTTTTTTGAAAATAATTTTTTTTCTGACAAAACTGAAATTAAAAAAAAGAAAAAGAAAAAAAGTAAGTATAAAGAGTTAAGTTAAAGCATAGGAAAAGAAAATGTGACAAAGATCCGAAAATACGGACCAAAGAGCTGTTAAATCACTTCCCCCTTCCTTCCTTCCTTCCTTCCTATAAAACCCCGAAATTTCAGCAAAATTTTCACCAGATCTCTCTCCTCCATTTTCCAATTCTCTCCATTACAAATCTGTAAGATTCTTCTGCTTCAAATTATATACATATTATTCATCCTTTTGTTAAATCTTGGAAAAATATGTTCTTTACTCATTGTTTGTCGGCAAGATCTGGTGATCTTGATCAATTATGCTAATTTCATGTGTTTTTATAATGTTTAATGTTTGATCTGATTGATTATGGGTTTAATGTTACTTATTGGCAAATGGGTATGATTAATTCTGGGTTTAAGGTTGTTTCATGCGTAATTAAGGATAAAAGATTGTTCATTTTTTATATAACTTTTGGAGACATGCAATTAAAGGTAGCTGAATTTGCCAATGTGGGGTATGAGTAATTTTTTCGCGCATCAAAAGGATTATAAGGTTATTTTTTAGTGAGGCTAAAATGTAGTCGTACGCCACATTGGCGAATTTGAGATTTTTAGTTAATCGTTTGCCCCCAATTTAGTTGGATCTTGTTCAGATCTTTTAGATTTGAATATATATTTGTTCGTTTGCGGCTGGTTATGATTTGGGGAACTTGGTTTGATGTGGATGTGTAGATCTATATGTTTAGTACATATGATTAGTTATGCATGTTGTGTAATGCGTTGTTCCACACGTGTACATAGTTTCTTATAAGATTTGAGGTCTCTGATTTAAAGTTGGTGTTATGACTGCTACGACTTAGGACCCTTCTAAAAGTCATGGCTTTTGGGTAAATTATGTGATGGATCTGTTTATTTGTAAGTGTTTACTTGTCTTCTTCTTACGTCGTTTTGATGTTTCTATGGTCATTTGACAATCATACCTAGCTTAGCTATAGAAGATCTCCGATCTAGATATGCCAGTCTGTTACACGATATCCATATGCTTATTTGAATTGGGTTCCTAAATGATAGAACGCATAAGTATGAAAAAAATTGGCTAATATTGTTACACTTCCCTGAAAATGTGCTTGCTGGTTTTGTGACTGAACCTACAAGTCACGGTTTCAAGTTGTATGCAACTAAAAGAAAGATTCAGATAATGACTTTTATCTCTAGGGTTTAATAGCTGTTTAGTTTGCAACTTCTAACTTTTTTCTTTGGGTTGGATGCAGGGTTAAGTTAAAATACACTAGGACAGACTTATGGGGAGTGTTGTCGATGTTGCAAATAAGGTAGCTGCATAGTAGCCTCGTTTTTATTGTTTCATCCAATCATAAAGTATTATCGCCGACATTCAAATTGAATGTGTTCATATGATTGCAGGAAGGAGCCAAGAGCGCTCTTAGTGAAAAGAATCCCAAGGTTGTGTTTGTTTTAGGTGAGTACTTCAATAATAAGTTAAAGAATCTAAAAATTTATGGTCTAAGATAATATAATTTCTCCCTGGAATCAAGAGTAACATACATCTAACTGTTACTCATCCAAAACTGAGCAGGAGGCCCGGGCAGTGGTAAGGGTACACAATGTGCCAATATTGTAGAGCACTTTGGATATACCCATCTTAGTGCTGGAGATCTTCTGCGCGCAGAAATAAAATCCGGCTCTGAAAATGGGTACATTATCTTTTAATTCATTTGACTACTTGAACAATTTCTTACATGTAACAATGGATACTTGAGGTATAATTTCACTATTTTTGTTCTAAATTTTATTGGTACACTATAGGACCATGATTCAGAACATGATTTCTGAGGGAATAATTGTTCCTTCAGAAGTAACAATCAAGCTTCTTGAAAAAGCAATTATGGAAATTGAGAATGACAAGTTCCTAATTGATGGTTTTCCTCGTAATGAGGAAAATCGTGCAGCCTTTGAGCTAGTTGTGAGTTCTAAATTCTTACCTTCAATAAAAAAGCATCTTTTGTTGAGCTGTTTAAGGCATATATAATCATGTCATATATCTAAATCTTGTTATGGTTTTATAGACTGGAATTGTACCCGAGTTTGTTCTTTTCTTTGATTGTTCGGAGGAAGAGATGGAGAGGCGCCTCTTGGGCCGCAACCAGGTTTGGCATATGTCTTGTTTGATTGGACTATTTTTTTGGGTTAATTACCAAAAGGATAAACTTACTATCAAGTATCAAACTATTCGTCGATATGTTAACTTAAATTGATCATCAACCAGTTTGTCCATAATTTTCTAAAAAGAATCAATATTTGCTGATAGTATTGTAAGATTAGTCTTTTGGTAAAACACCATTTAAAGAAAAAACAGAGTTTTTGTTGCTGATTGTGTTTAACCTTGCTTTTTTGGATTATGAAGGGGAGAGTAGATGATAACATTGAGACAATAAGGAAGCGGTTTAAGGTTTTTGTGGACTCTAGTCTCGCTGTTATCAACTATTACGACTCTAAGGGCAAGGTCAAAAAGGTAATTACACATTCTTTTTGGTTATATTACTCCTGTTTTAACTGTTGTTTGTTGTGTAATGAGTAATGACAACTGATTATTTTTTCTTCAAGATTGATGCTGCTAAGCCTGTTGAAGAAGTTTTTGAAGCAGTAAAGGCTGTTTTCGCCCCTGTTGAGGTAAAGCACTGAACTGAAGTTCGTAATATGTTATCTCAAAGTATCGTTGTTTGCTGATTGGAAGAACATACTTAACAAATCTTATGTTTAATATTAAGGGGAAGTAACTTTTATTAAGTACTCGTAGTAGTTTACTAGTTATTCAGCTTCATCATTATCTTGAGATTTATGGTATGATTGTCATGTTTTGCAGGCTGCTGCCTAGGTGTTGTCTCTATTACAACAATTGTATGGTATTCATTTGAGGTAAACACCAACAATCACTAATACAATATATTCGTCTTTTATCAACTCATTTTTTTGTTGTGTCAAACCTGATTCATAGACCAATAACTGGAAGTTCTAGGCTGCACATTTCCCATTGTTAACTTACTAAACCAAAGTAGTATTGACACATTATTATTCATTGTTTATCTGTTGTTTGCAGTTTGGTTAATACGTGATGCATCATTTTATCGTGCTAAAGATTAAGGTCGCTTAGTGTAAGGTTACTCAACTTGGTCAGGAACCATCTGATGGATGATTTTTCTGATTGATTGAGAACAAAGTTTATATGTATAATGGCTATTTTTAATTTGTCAAAAGAATTGCATTATTAATTGTAACACTAATATTCCTAATATCATGTTCTCAATACTTGAAATTTATATGTTGGCATTATGTTAAACACCCCTGTATTATTTTAATCTTAATGGTGAATTGGTAATAAGAGATACTACCATTATCCATGGTAACACACCAATCGCCAAAGCAACTGCAAACACATTCGCTTTGTTTTGATGTATCTGCAACCTCATCTTTAATATGTATAAAGGAAGGTTTTGCTCAATTTGATCTTGACTCAAAATTATGAAACAATGACACCTGTATATTCAAAATAATCAAGGGCTGATATTGTAGCATTTAATGTAAAAAAACTCCCTGATCAATACTAACAAAATCTCTAACTTCCCCGAAATTCTTTAATCCCTGATTTCTTCAAACTTAATCAATAATGGATCTTAAAAAATCTCATGGATCAATTAGTTATGTCATCATCAAAGTTCATACATAAAAAAGATTAAATAAACGATTTGCTGCCTAAGAATCTTACAAAACCACAAGGAAAAGAGGAACAAAGGGCTTATGAGGATGCTGGAATACCAGGTCAATTTTCGTGTTTATAATTTTATTAAATTTTTAGGATAAGTTCATCAACGATTGCCGTTTATATTTGTTTTTATTAACTATATATTTCTGTTAATACTTTTTATAATAAAGTTAACTTTTATGAATGTTTCTATATTATCATTTGATTTGATGATTTAATTCAATATAATGTAATAATGTTTTAAAAATTATGGGATGATACATGAACTTTGAAACTGAAGTTAAAAATACTCATAATTCAAACACATGTAACAAGCCACCTTGATTATTGCTGAATTTTCAACTATTAAAATCGTTACCTTTGTTAATCAAATCAGTATTGTTCGTGAAACAATAGGAGTTGCGGTCGGTAACTGGTCTTCTAGGAGCCATAAAAGCACAAGAAAAAATGATGGTCAACTTCCCAATGCAAAATATTGTCTATGCATCAGCTAGAAGGATAAACGATGTATAAGTACTAAATAATAACTATAATATACTATTTTTTAAAGCACTTCAATTACTTACCTATATTTCCTAAGCTAATATATTACAACTAAGTTTAGCAGTCGTGGTTATGAGGGCAACCAAAATTACAATAGAAAGAATGTTGAGAAATATGAAAGGTATGATTCCTTGACCAAAGCATAGCGGAAAGAAACCAGTTGTCACAAATAAATCATATGTATCCAAGTAAGTAATGTTTACTTTTTATACAACGTTTTTAACGTCTGAACTTTTTTTTATCTTTTTATAATGGATGTAAAACGCTCTTCACTTGATAAAGGACATAAGGTCGGCTAACTTGTCATTCCCCTTTCAACGTTTTAATGACACAATTGTGGACCTTGAATCTGGATCTGATATCACGTTGGGTTCAAATCAAAACATGAGAATTGAACATTTTAGAGGTGTCGACATTTTACTCTTTTTCCAAAAAAAAAGAAGATAAATTTGAGTTTGTACAGTAATTACAATGACACAAACATGTAGAGATTTGAAGTTAGTCAGAAAGCACGTTGATCAAATGGGTTTGAAGTTTTTCAAAGTGTTTTTTTAAATGCTTCAAACTTCTAAATCATTTGTTTTAGAATAGTGAACTATAATTATCCTAAAAGTTTATTGGTTTCACTTTTGTTGTTACAAGCATGAGTTTCACCTCAAGCAACCAAAAGTTGATCATCTTAGGTAAAGGTGGCAAATCTTGCCCATATCAATAAGTATAATTTTCGATAATTATTTTGTCTTATTATAATACTATGTTTTACCGTATTTTATCTTTTTAGATGAATATTAAATAACAGAACATAGAATTGTAGGATTTGTTGCATTTGATCATTCCAATTTCATCGGATTTCTTGAAGGGGCTGTTGTAGTTGATCACTACTTGACTAAGGCTGATAGAAAAGGTGATTGGATTAGCCATAGATCACATTGTAATAGCTGTATTAGCAACATTATATGCACCTGGTTATGGTGCTTCTAATTTGATGATATTCTGTTACATTATATGACATGCTTATGCTTTGCTGATATAATACCATGGTTATGATTCTGATGCAGCTTTACTGATATAGTACCATGATATTCCATTACATAAACTGTTTAGTTGAAACTATTTTGTTCCATATTCTCAATATATGTAATATTACATTCAGGTAATCATTCATCCAACCTTGGTTTAGTTATTTCATATATCAGTTTCTATATTATACCCAAACCTATTGTTATTAGAACGTATATACTCCTTTAAAGCCTCTACGAAATATTAATAGTCAAATGAGTTTATTATAGATATACATGAATTTGATTTTGAACAACTTGGTGTTACAGACTTTAGGTATGAAACTAGAAAAAAAAGAACCTATACCAATATGCTTAGTTTTTTTCTCTTTTTGTACAATTGTTTGGTTCAAACTTTATGTTGTTCATATATGTTTGCTAATAACCCATTAAGCTTAGCAACACAAGGTCGCTATAG
The DNA here is from genome assembly GCA_025667525.1 of Glebionis coronaria. Classification (NCBI taxonomy): domain Eukaryota; kingdom Viridiplantae; phylum Streptophyta; class Magnoliopsida; order Asterales; family Asteraceae; genus Glebionis; species Glebionis coronaria. The sequence continues at coordinate 455,569,581 of CM046878.1, read as the reverse complement.
ATATCAGTTTCATCATATTGAAAAGGTTAGTATTGATGGAAGCACAATGCTTAAGATATCATTTTCAACAAAGTTTATTTGAACTTTCTCCTTTTTTTCCAGATCGGATTTTTATATGTTGTCTTTTCCTGTAGCATAGGTTACCGGTTCATGATGGGTGTATTTCACCCGTATCTTTGTGGGCCAATCCAGCCAGAATGGTGTTTATAGCCATGGCGGGTTCAGATCTCCTTTTATCTAGTTCCGTATTTGCAAATCTGAGCCATGTCTTTGCTTTTTCCTAGGGTCAGGATCTGATTTTAATCGTGAAATGAGGGGTGAATATTAGTGGTGTCCAAAAGCAAAGAGTCTGAATGGATAAAGCAGTGTATTACAACTTGGCCATGTATATTTGAAGACCCGTTAAGTGTATAAATCTTTTCGTTGCAGACTTAAATGCTAAGAGTCAGGCAAGTGAACGTGAAAAAAGCAATTCGACTCATACAAGTGAGACTTATGTTTATACATTAATGAATTTTTAGCTGGTAATTATATGAATTTGACTACGTTTGAATTATATGTCTGAGTTTATTTTGGACATGAATAGACCAGTTTACTTCTTTATTTGATTTTAGATCATCAATCCAAACACCCTAACATATCCCTTTGTTAAGAGATGATCAAATTCTAAGTTCTTGAAACGTGAAGTGTTAAAATTAAAGGTTCTAAAAAATAAATTTAACTTGATTAATTATAACACTTTAAGTTAATTTTAGTACTTCTGATATGTTGAATAAACGTTATAATATTGGTACTAAAAGCATAAAAGAGTAAAATTTTGCATAAATTTGGTATCGATTTTTTGTTTGGACAGTGAAGTGGTTTGACTTAAAAAGTCAAAGTCTGTGAAAATATACATGTAGTAAAATAGAGAGAGCAATGAAGTGGTTTGACTTGAAAAGTTAAAGTATGAAATTGATTTGAACCTTACATAATTATATAGCATATTATGTGTAGTCTATATTCTATTGCTTAATATAATACTGTAATGACCCTTAATGTGTAATGAATCAGTTACTTCTCTTTTTAATGTTTTCTGATTAATTTTACTATACATGTATTAAAAATGCTCCACAAGAACATTGTTTTTTACATTGATTTTTTGATTTGTTAGTTTGTGATATTGTGTACTTACAATGAAAGCTAATGTACCCATTTTTCAGAAACATACAACGGTCTGTAGTTGTCTATAAAAACTAAGTTTTCGACATAAAAATCCTTCATAGCTTATAATTTTACAAATTGATTTTTGAAGCTAGCCGCCCATCGGGCGGGCCTTGTAGCTAGTTATCTATAAGCGAACGCAATGTTTTTACTAGGGTGTCATAATTTGGGTTTGACTCACAAAAACCAAAATGAATGGATCTCAAACCGGAACTGAACCGAACATAAAGTTTGGATTTTGGGTCATAACCGAATCTTACTACAAATTTAATTTCGGACTGGATATAGGTTCTAGGTCTGACAATTGAACTCAAAAACCGAACTTATACAAATATATTTATTTTATATATATATTTATAGTTAAGATCAGATAAGAAGTTTTCTTAAAATAAAAAAGATGAAAAGTAATTGTAACGGCACTAATGCATGTCTTTAATATTAGATGCATTATAATGCAAGATAGTGTGTTTCTAGGTTTTAGTTAGATGCATATATGTATACTAGCTTCAAAGCCCGCCCGTTGGGCGGCGAGCTTTAAAAATTTGTTCGAAAAACATTTACATTTTAACAGTTGCTCGATATGGATTTTTAGTGTTCCAACTGTCGCCTATCATTTACAAAACTTCGTCGTATTTATGTTTAATGTTAGTATCATTTATGACACATAATTATCCCGTGCTCTTAATCTTGGGCCCAAAGACTAAATGAAACAACATACCAATACACACGTCAATAGCTATATCCAAAAGAAGACTATGATCCACATCGTTTGCCATAGCCAAAATAATTAAAAAAACATCATTTTGCATCATACTGTCTCTAAGATCATTTCCTATAAAATTATTTCTTAAACATCCTTTGGCACCAAGAACCAGCCATTATCGATGAACAACCCACCCAAAAACACATTTTCTCATCTATACTATACATTAGAAAACTCAATTGTTTTTATTCATCGCATGACAAACAAAAAACACATTTTCCTCATCAAAGTAGCAAAAAACCATAAGCTTATCAGAGAGCTAAAATAAACAAAAGGAACATTTGCATTAACTAAAAATAGCAGCAACTATAAGTACAAATACCAGCCTTATTTCTCCATATACATCAGCAAAACTTCATACTTTCAATCCATCCGGATAACATTTTATATTTGAAAAGGAAGTGATAACTATAAGGCCCGCCCGTTGTGCGGCGAGCTTCAATATTTATCGGTGAACTTAGAAGTTGCGAAGAATTTTTCAAAAAAAATATAAGCACTGCCGAAATGAAGGCCAGAGGAGGAGATACAGGCCGGAGGAGATACAGGCCAGAGGAGAAAATGGTATACAAATAACCAGAATTTATCAAAGCTTCCAAGTGATGAATCACAGTGGACTATATCGATTCCATCGCCAGAAGAAGATAAGGATATTCAATCTACGAACTCTTGTCTGTCACTCGAGGATTTAAATCTGCCAAAAACTCTGCAAAGAAGTTTAATAACTCAAGTTGGCCACCTGCAAACTGGAAATCTGCACCAGGGTTTGAATATGCAGTCAATAAAAAAAGCATCCGGTACTCCCTAATCCTAAAAAGAGACTATGTGTGACACTACCCCAAATACCCAACTACTTGTTGCACACACTACTACAAAAAAAAATCCAAACACTCAAACCAGATGCACAAACCAACTTGCTCAATAAACTACAGTGTGCCTCGTCAACTTATCCGAACCATCGAATGAACGAAAAGTGATTGGCCTCTCTTGTTCCAATTTTCCCAATGAAATTTTCGCTCTTTGGTCTTCTGCTAATCCATTAGAAATAGGTATACTGAAATTCTTGAAAACTCTCATGGAAGAATCGCATTTTCCTTTAAACACCAGCATATTAATATTTTTTCAAATAAAACAGTCGGTAAACCAGATCATTGTTTGCCATAAATCTTTTGAGGCATTAGTCACATAAACTGCTCAGCCCAACCTAATCTATAAAAACAACTCAAATAATACATTATGATCAATCAAATCAGCAAATGAAAATAAGAATATATATCTCCTACAAATAGTTTACAAAATACCTGATGTTGAAGTTCTAGAACCACAAACTCTTCTAGTAAATCATTTCTCTTTATTGCTACGACATTAATTGGGGTTGTAGGACTACCTATCATATTCCAATTCGTTCCTCGCCATATTTTCAAAGCTAAAATAAATCAATATGCAATACCTCACATCAAGAGCAACGAATAAAATTAATCCTTCAGATAGAAGCTGGGCATTTTACATATCATATGATAAAGAGAAATTCATGTTTAATTTGTACTGATAAGTTATAGAATTGCAAAATAAATGTACGAAAATAGTGATTCACATAGCCAAAACATCCAGATCTATAGATAATGATATGATCCTGTGAACCATTTTTCAATTACTTTTAATATTTGTAATCAACAGATAACTCGAAGAACGAACTTCACAAATAAATAAAAACATAACTGAATATTATAAGAATGTTGTTAGGTAATAAACCATGTACATGTTGATCAAACTTTAGAAACAAACACCATTTCTCTGTAAGATTATAATTTATTAGCCCCTTTAGGATGCAAGATTTCAATTAGTATATGTCACCCCTGTGTAAACATGCTCAACATATTTGACTATTTCACTTTTATTTCTAGCCAAATCCAACTCCGATCCACGAGCAAGAAGTTCGAAGGAGTTTAAGAGAAGGCATTTAAAGTTTCGACTTGTTTATCTTGCTTTTGTTGTGTTCGAGAACTGGAAAGAACTGTGTATTTATTAATTTCCAACTAAGTAAGCATGAACAAATAGTGTTTGGGCTTGCTCATTACAACTGCTTTATCTCTAAATTTATAAGCAGGTTTCAAACTATTTTTCACCTTAGGTATATATTTCGTTAAGATAAGCACTTTATGGAAAACATTCAAAACTATACATTTGTCTTGTAACGCATTTCACTTATTGAGGCTACAACTATATGAGTGATGTGAAGTAATTCAACAGAAGTATACCTCAAAAATTTTGCTACCCTGATAAGTAGCCCATTCACTAACTCTACAGACATTGTTATCCGGAATACACTTAAAACTGTTCATCAGTGACTTACAAATCATGAAAAGTAAGCCTCTTTAGTAATATGGGTAACAAATCCCATAATTAACAATATGAGCAAGATTTGCCAACTCTACCTATAAATCTATAATACTTCCAGGTGTACAATTGTACCTCCTTTAAAAACAGGCCACCTGATGCAGACAACCTGAGGAGTACATGATGTTTGACCTATTTCACCTGATTACCATATGATAATTGACACTTTACCTTTAAACTCTATCTAAAACAACATAAAAAGTTATATCTATTAAGACGCACCAATTCTAGAAGACTTGATCCTTCCTTTAACCCTCTATGTTTAATATCAATATCGGGTCTTCCCTATAAATGGTTTGAGATTTTAGTCAACATCGCTAGAATCAAGCACCCAAAACAAAATCCGTGCACTCTCATAAGCAGCTTGACTATCTTCTAACATTCTTCCTATTGTAATTCTGGTTTCCCTCATAATCACGACTACTAAACTGCAGTTGTAATATTTTAGCTTTTGAAATATAGCTAAGTAATTGAAGTGCTTTAAAAAATACATATTGTATATTATACAGTAGTTATTATTTAGTACTTATACATCGTTTATCCTTATAGCTGATGCAACGACAGAATTTTACATTGGGAAATTGACCATCATCTTTTCTTGTGCTCTTAGGTCTCCCAAAAGACCAGTGACAGACTACAACTACTATTAATAAGAATTTGATTAACAAAGGTAAGGATTTTATTATTTGAAAACTAAGCTATAATCAAGGTTGTTTGTTACATGTGTTTAAATTATGTGCGTTTTTTACTTCAGATTCAAAGTTTCCTATATTATCCTATTTTTTTGAAACATTATTACATCATATTGAATCAAGCCATGAAATCATCAAATGAAATAATGATACAGAAATCATCAAATCAAATAATGATAAAAGCTATAAACATAAACATAAACACAATATAAAGTTAATAAAAACATATATAAACGAAAAATCGTTGATGAACTTACCCGAAATTTTTAAAGAAATATAAACACGAAAATTGCCTGGAATTCCAGCATCCTCATAAGCCCTTTGTTCCTCTTTTTCTTTTTGTTTTGTAATATTCTTAGGCATTAAATCGTTTATTTAATCTTTTTTATGTATGAACTTTGATGATGACATAGTTAATTGATCCGGGATGATCATTTGTGTGGGGTGTTTTTTTGTCGTGATTGAACTTAAATGGATGGTGTTTTCATGAATCGGGGATTTTTTTGGGATCGATTATTGATAATTGATTCAGTTTGAAAAAATCAGGGATGAAAGGATTTCGGGAGAGGTTAGAGATTTTGTTAGTATTGATTGGGAGGGTTGTTGTTTTACATTAAATGATGCAATATCAGCCCTTGATTATTTTTAATATACAGGTGTCATTGTTTCATAATTTTGAGCCAAGATCAAATTTGGCAAAACCTTCCTTTATATATATATAGAAGATTAGATTCATTTTATGATTTCTTTTGATTTAGGCTCCTTCGTGTGTCAAAATCATGTAAACCAATTTGTACCATCTACACATTACCCCCTTTATTCATTTGGTAGAATAGAAAAATGAAATAAAAAAGTAATATAACTTTGTGAGACAGATCTAATTATAGCCGTTTATAGCCGTTCAAAATAAGCAAGATCTAATGGGAGCCGTTCAAAAACCCCTCGCCCATGCCTTTCTTTGTTCATCCCATGCCTCGCCCATCCATTCTCTTCACCAAACACAACATCTCACCAAACACCATACCTATCTCAACCACACACACCCTCATCCAATCCGATCGGAGAATGATGACGACACTCAATTGTAACGATTGATGTCCTAAATATTGGGGTTTTCTTTCGATCTTAGAGATGTGATGCTTATAAGATTTTATTTCGGCCGAGTTGTTCTTGATTGTTCTTTCGATATTGGAGATGGGATGAGGGAGATGCTATTTTAGTGTGCATATTGGTTTTCGTCGTTCTGATATTTTTTATTAACCTGGTGAATATTGTTTTGCTTTACTATTATTTGTACAATGATTTTTATTTGGTTGTTGACCCAAGTATATTCATTTAACGGACGGTTCGTTGCCGCTATTGATGGCAGGCGACGATTATGACAGTCGTCTTTCGTTGCCGCTGTTGATGGCAGGCGACGATAGGCCCGCTATATATGCCCATAAATAATATTTTGATTTTCATGATCAAGTGAATTGTTGATAAACAAGTGATTTTGATGATCAACTAAGTTAGTTTTTCATTGGTTTTCACGATTCTCCTGTTGGTATTCCTCGGTTTGAGCAATTGTTAGTCCTTAAAATTATGCCAATGTTATTAGACCCGTTCCTTGGCGGCCCAAGTCTTTGGTTGGCTATTGACCTTGAATGGCCCAAGTTAAAACCGAGATCTGACGTATGTTGGCGGGGCAACCTCTCGAGGTTGCAGCCATGACATGCGTGTCCTCTTTTCCTTGGACGGTGCCGGATATTCATATATTGGTATTGCCGCATGCTGGCCCCGGACTAAGTTGGGGTGCTGGCGGGGCAGCACGCCATCGTGCTTGCAGCCATGCCAGGTGGCACCCTACTCTGTTAGTCTTGCTTATGAAGGGCTGTGATCATTTTGAAACATCCGTAAAAATGTCGTTGCCCATGATATTGAGGGGTCAATGCCTCTTTTTCGGTTACCACACTCACAACTCTAAGGGAAATGGTTTTAGGCCCTTTTTCTCTTTAAAGGGCTGTGGATACTTAACTGTATTTCTGTTAAGGGCCAAGTTACTGAAAATGTATCTATGTATGAGCCATTTATTGCGTACTGGAACAGTATGTGATGATCGCATATGATATTTTTTTGTTATTGGAATGTGCAGTTGTTCAACCTGTTATTGGCGATGAAATCTTAAGACGTTATTGGCGATGATGAAGTCTTTCTATATATACTGTTTGGGTCAGCGTGCCTTGCCAGAGCCCGTATCTTGGCAGGGCGACCATTTGGTTGCAGCCATGGCGGGTTCTTGGTACGCCTTCCATTCTAGACCTGAGCCTTTATATACTGTTACTTTTAAGGATATGCCTATCTCGGCATTCAAGATTTTTTTCTTGGGGTGCAAATATGAAACGAAGGAACAAACTCTTAGAGGTGCGTTTCTTATACTATTTCCTGTTTTAACGTTTGAACCGGTAGTTTACAAATCTCTCACACATGTGATTCATGTTCGAGTAAAATTACTATTTGAACCCACTCACGAAATAGCTTACTTCAGTGCAGTCCTTAGAGAAGGCTCAACATATAGTATATCAGCCTTTGTGTGTGTTCCGACAATTGACTATCATCAAATATGGAAATCAGAATGACATTGAAGCTTGGGAGGTACACGAAGTTCCGCCAATTGACTATTTGCATATTTCTGTTAGTGTTTGCATATCAGTTGAACATATGGTATTGGTAACCCTTAATGCAGTTATTATGATGTATCCAAGACGTTCGACTAAACGCGTCAGGTAACTAAATTATTATATTTATCTCAGTATTACAATATTCACCTTTGCATATTCACATGCTCACTTTAATTTTCATATTTATGTACATTAGCTTTATACGTTTATCTAGAGGTGTGCGGAAAATAGACAAGGCGAAATCTTGGTTTTACTTTTTCGGACAAATAGAATTATAATATGCTTCTGTTTGGTTTCATAAATAAGAAATCTAAAATACCAAAGAATAAATTAAAATGAACAGGCATCTACTTATAAGTATATTTAGCAATCCTAAACAGCCCCACTAATGTGTATGTATAGTTTGAACGTTACTTTATTCTTTTATAAATGATTGCAATTAATCATCAGGGATAAGGTGTTGGACTGGTCGAATTTGCAGAACCAACTCATGGACGCATCTATCTTCGAGCTCCATAAAAAGGTAAATAATCATATAACCTTTTTCTTTTCGTTTTTGAATAAAATACGTACGGATACGTTGTTTACTTATGAATATTGAATTTCATATTCATTTTGGTTTGTTTGCAGAGATTAGAAGTGGCGGAATTCGGTGGCCTGAGATCAAATGGGATCATAAGATACTCTAAGTATGTTAAGGACTTAATGTTCTTCGAGCTTTTTCCAAAATTATAAGTGCAGGTGATGCACTTTCTGCAGCTTTCTTCTCTTTTCTTTATTAATATTATGTGTGCACACTCCGTGAAAATAATTTTTTGAACAGGTTTGTAGTTTAAAAAACTAAATGATGTGCAAAACCTTTTTATTCATTCGACCCATTTGACCCGTTCCTATTTTATTATACCCATTAGACATGTTGTGACCGAGTCTTTCACAAATTACAGGCACATATGTTCTCATAAAAATCCAGAGGTTGTGCTGCTTTTATAACCAATTACCATCTCAACTCATCGACAACAGTTACATTCAGAAACAAGCGCCACACTCTACCACCATGGTCAATCAGCGGGTTCACGTGTAAGTAAATATGCACATTGTAATCTTCCATTTCGTCCCGTGTAGCCTCTCTCCTTTCTCATGTCGGGTTCACATGTCATTTTTTGGCCCGTCTACGAACACTCCTCCAGTAACGGGGGTGTTTGGTTGCTGCTAAACCAGGAACCAAACACCCTTCTACAGCAGTGTATATATCAGTATTCGTTTCTATCATATATCATTGTTGGTGATGATTTATTTTTGTCTATACAATCTGCATCTTATTAGTTGTACTGAAGAATTGGTTTTTTTAACGTGTGTGCTTCTTTTGGCTAAATTGTTGTATACAAACATCCCGCTGCGGAGCGCAGGCATCAATTCTCATTGAATTAACTTTCGAAACTCGATATGTTAGATCTATATGAATATAAATGCATCTAATGCAAGTCGTTTAATCTCAAATGTATGTTTTAATCAATTCTTATCACTTCTTATTTTAATTTACTTCTTACCGAATCTTTACTCTTTGTTTATATCTATAAAACGATTATTTAAATTTAATCATAATATAAAAAACATTTTTAATACTTGAAATAATTTTTTCTCTAAATATCAATGTAATTATATATTTTAAAAAAATAGTATAGTTCGGATCAACTCGAAAATCAAACAAAATTTAAATTCAATTTTTAGTTCGATTCGTTTGAATTTTAGTACAGTTTAATTTGAATTTCGAGTAAACTCAAAATTTCTTTTACCAAAATAACTCGAACAAAACAATCGAAAAACCAAACCTATAAAAACCACTATTTTTGCTAGTCTTGGCCCATCGAGTTATTTAAATTAGAGGTGACAAAATGGGCGGACGGACGGACGAGTTAAACGGGCGCAAGCTAAAACTAAAAAAAAACATATAAAAACGTAAAATTAAAAAATAAAAATACTTATTTAAAAGACGAAAATAAAAAATTAAATATAAAATATCCAACGAGTGACCTAATTTATATTTTACATTTGCATCCATTAAACTCATAAGTTTTCTTTACATGGGCGCACATTTTATAGATCAATTTATTTTGGCCGAACCACTAATTCAACTAATGACAAAAAAATAGCCCAAACTAATTACCTAACCCTAAACCTAAGTATATATGTATATATCAACATACTACGCTAAACCAGACGCCGCCCAAAACTTTTTATCTCAAACAGGTGATGGATAAGACTCCCGCCGGATGTTCTTGTGGTGGTGGCAGGACATCCAAGAAAACGCTGATCTAAAAAGTTTGTCCCCTCCAACAACGACTTTTTAACGAAATATTACTCCACTTGTTTTGTTTAAATCCGTATCCAAACACCGCTTATCTCTTATCCTCGTTTCCCCTTGTGACATTTTTCTCAACAACAAGATTCGCCCAAGACTAATTTACTCTCGTAATAGCTGCAATCAGTTCATTCGATCTTCTGTTGATTTTTTATGTCAGGTATTATCCGCATGCATGCTTGTTTATAATGCTACAATTCATTTCTGCGGATATTTCTTAACAGAAGATGTTTCTTTTAGCTTTGTAAGCCCATTTAGGCTTATATACAATAAGCCTCAGTTTTTTTGTCTTATTTCAAGACTTATATAACTTCAGTATGATATAATAGACTCATATAAAACCATAAGTCTTCACATAAGCTTAAAAAATCGAATTGCTTTATTTTGGGTTTATATAAGGGATATGGAATTAAGAAATGTTGCATAAAGAGGTGGTGGTTAAGCAATATTGATGTGTAGTGTAGGCCTGTATCTATCGGAGGGTTCAAAAGATGGAAGAATGTTCATCTTATTTGATTAAGGGAGATTGTTGGTATATTGTCCTACCAATAAAACAATGGGATAATTACCCAAATAGACTTGTCATGAAAGTCATTTGCCAAAATGCCCAATGTTACCTTATGCTACCTTATGCTACCTTAAAATTTCCAAAAATAGACCAAGCTAACTTATGCTACTTTATGCTACCTCATGTTACCTACCTTATGCAACTTCTAACAAATTTACCAAAATATCCTTATTCATTATAAATGTGTAAGATGCAAGTACAACTTGTGTAAGAATGTGTAAGTGTACTAATGTGTAAATGTACTTTTTATGCCACTTTTATTTTTTTTAATAATTTTTTTTTTCAAATACTTTTATAATTAATATATTTAAACTATTTTTATGCGACTTTGTGTTTTTTGTGTCGAGTTTTTTCGGGTCACGTTTTTTCGAGTCAGGCTTTATTCATTTGTATCCGAGCTAAATATATAAACAGAAAGTAAGAAACCATAGAAGCATTTAGAAAGTCAATTTTATTTTTCAAGTAGATGAATTTTCCAATTTACATCATGAAAGACAAAATAAAAAAAATACTAAAAACAAGAAATAAAAATAAAAGATCTTGCCTTTTTTCATCACAATAGTGGTACTAAAACAAAAAAAAACTAATAACGTGATAACTAAAACCACATTCACATGATGGATCTGAGTTTTTTTTTCTTCTCCCTTCATTCTTCTTCCTCAAGCCGAGATAGATCTATTGCACGCTGTCCTGTTACAAGTTCCAATCTTCAAAACTCCCTCATTAAAGAGAGCTTTCAAATTGTATGGCGATTCGCCATTTCATTGGGATGTAAAGAGTCGAAGAACAAAAACTCAGTAGCATTATCACACAATTCATAATCTGGTATTCCTCGCTTCCCTCCACAGCTGAACATCCCTCGGAAAGGACCACTGCCACAACATGCTGTCTCTCCTTCGTTGAAACCTATATGTTAATATGTACACATGTTATAGCGGAAAAGTACCAACTTTCAGAAATAGGAAGCAACAACAGTACCATATTTTGAAGGGTTGTTCATTCTATTGGTAATGGCCGTTGAGATGTCGAATTTTGCATACATAAAACCATCTAACTGCTTCTCCAAATGTTTCAGTTTTTTAGCAAAATTTTTATTGTGTAGTGTTACAATATCATTCATTTCTTCGTTGCAAGTATTTCCAGGATCGAAAAGTGAGTCTCCAAAAACAAAGACCGCGACTTCTTGCTGTATATTCTCAGAACAATCTATACGTGTTAATGTGCACAAAACAACAACAGCAATAATACTAATAAGATAACTTGATTTTCTATTTGCAACAGCCATTGCGTATCTGTAGTCAGTCCAAGTATGGTGGGACTTCTGTTAGAATCCATATAACTACGGAGTAATATATAAGCTCTGATTCACCGTTGATTGTTTGACTATGGGGATATTTTTTTGGTTAGCAGCCAGCATTAAATGTTGAGACTATAGATGGCGATAATCAGATATCTTTGAATTGATAGAACTTATAATTAAGATCTGATTCAGCATAAATAATTGACTAATAATGTCTACGTCGCCCAAATTCATGAAATAAGCTCTGGTTAACGTTTTTAAGATGAGGTTGCTTACGATCCTATTCTAGCCCTTCAATAAGTACTAATCTACAAGTCTGACTTAAACATCCTCATTAATGTATTCACACCAGAGTTGCGTGCTAGACGAGGTTGCTTAGTACTTACAAGTAAAAAGCTGTTGAGCAGTTCTTGGAGAATGCCTGCGAACTAGCATTAAAAGGTGCCTGCAAATTTTGAATCTGCAACTCTGTTAGAGATCATGAATGATTCTTATATCATTATGGAAATACACGATTAAAGATGGTTAAAGATTGAGGCTTTTACATACGATGTGGTTGTCGACTGCTTGTACGCTATTGATTTCATCTGCGGATGTTAAATACGTGCCATCAACTGCTGCATCACAATCCAAACCCACCTAAAATGATACATAAAAAGGTTATCGTCTATTAGATGAGATTGTTGTAGCGTAAGTGTAAAATATGCACAGACCCATTATTTCACGAGTCAAAAACTGACCTTGATCTATGATAATTTGATCTGTAATCGTCGCAGGTGAACTCCAATATAACCTGCAACTTTGACAGTAATGTTGTTAGTTTTGACCCGAGAAATGATTGCACTTATGTCAAGACATTCAAAGAAGATGTCAATTCCAACACTCACATTATGGCTTCTAGCAGACTGGTAATAGTCCAGAATTCTGATCCATCTGACAACTAATCTATCGTTATTCGTTAAGTATCTCGAGCCTTGAGAAATCATACTTATATAGATGCAACTGAGGGGACAAACAAATATGACTCTTCTGTTCACGGTTCGCAATGAAAAGACACGTCTACGGGACTTCAATAAGATGTCCAGAAGAATCAAACAACATTTCTTATAGGGAGATCAGCGAGTATGCTAATGATAACCAGAAAAATCAAACATCATTTCTTATAGGGAGCTCGTAAGTATGATAAACCACATCAACACAATTAAGTGGAGCTCGAGTTTTTGAACTCAAAATTATCATTAAGGCATAAATGGAGCTCGAGTTTTTGACAAATATAACATGTCGCGGTTATTAAACATACAAAACAAGTTTATAGTTGTATTATTAACAACACAATTAAGTGGAGCTCGAGTTTCTGTAAGGCAGACAAAGAGTTACTGGTACGGACGATTCACTAGTTCTGACTCAAACAAGCTTATAGTTGTATTATTAACAGGGTGTTTGGATATTTAAACTGACAATTACTACCTGAAGCTGCAACAATCAGTTAACACATCTTGAAAAAGCCAATTCAGATTACAAGTTTATGAGTAAATGAAGAAGCGCATACAATAACCTCAAGAAAACTAACTACTGACATAGATGTATCACTTAACTATCCGTGACTACTCTTCGAATCGTAATAGTCAATTTCAAAACGCAAATCCAAACACACTAAATGAGACAACAAAGCAACAAAGTCAACACAACAGCTCAAATCAAGCAATTCCTACAAAATATCTTTTCGCTGGATGACTGGAAGGCTCAAACTGACTGCGACAGAATGTAGTATATTGACTTATTTATTTACTCAATTTGTTTTATTATGATACTTTGACATACGAGGTTGCATATCATTATAATACATCAGGAGAACTTTTTAAAGAAGTAGAGAACTTTTTACCAAATTTACAATAATGACCCTCACAGCAGATCTAACGATCCAACAAAAATAATCGGTGGTGGTGGGTGGTCTGCAACAGTTGGAGTTTGTGATAAAACATACCACAGCAGATCCATCGAAAGAGCTGGTTAATTTACAGATCTGGCAGGATTTGTATATGGATCCGGAAACCACCGATCTATTTTTCGAGGTTGTATAGTCACACCGGAATACAAAAGGATACCGGAAATTTACAGATCTGGCAGGATCTGTATATGGATCCGGAAACCACCGATCTATTTTTCGAGGTTGTATAGTCACACCGGAATACAAACGATACTGGAAATGGGGTGGTGATGATATGAAGTTATGGTGGCTGTGACTAGAGAGAGAAAACAAATGAATATATTGTGTGTGAAAAAAATAAACAGAAAAATGATAGAAAACCTGAGAGTGAAAAAAATATATGTAAAAAAAAAGATAATAAAAAAGTAATTTGTTCAATCATTAACACAAAAAAGTCGCATAAAAAGTAATTTAAATACTAATCATAAAGTATAAAAAAAAATTATTTAAAAAATAAAAGTCGCATAAAAAGTACACTTACACATTCTTACACAACTAATACTTGCATCTTACACATTTGTACATAGGGACATTTTGGTAATTTTGTTAAAGTTGCATAGGTAGCATGAGGTAACATAAGGTAACTTAGTCGCATGATCTATTTTTGGAAGTTTCAAAAAACATGGGGCATTTTGGCAAATGACTTTCATGACAAGTTTATTTGGGTAATTATCCCTAAAACAATTAAGAAGAAGGGCATATTTCTTAAACCATACTTTTCAAAAAATTAATAAGTTAAAATGAGTGTTTGGATAATAAAAGAAAAAAATTGATAATCTGATTATTGCGATTTCAAATGACATAATCAAATCCAAACACTATTTTCTAATTGTTGATTATGTGATTATTTATTTTCAAAACGCATAATCTATTTTTTAATAAGCAATCCCAAACACCCCCTTAATGTCCTTTTAAATCTTTAGGCCAGCCCAAAAACCCACGACCTATTGTCATTTGTAATGCCTTAAATGTAAAAGAGCAAGATTGTCTAATGTGGGCTTCCTGAAACTTGTGGACGGGTTTTAAATTTTTAGAATGTAGTCGATATCAGCTGAATCACTTTTTGAGTATTGATATATTTACCATTCTCCAACAAGAAAATATCGGTCTGTGGTCATTTATTGAGTATTAATACATTTATCCTTTCTGCGTTGAAATGAAGAGCTTAAGGTTGAAGGAAAAACTTTTAACTACTAACCACTTACATATACTTTGAATGTTATTGTGGTTGTTTTATCGACAGTACTTTGTTTTATGGACGAATTACTTATTGATCAACATGCAATTTAGGTCATGAACTGAAGGTATGTGCAAGATGGAAGAGAAGTGATATCTAAGGACGAAAGAGAAACATGCCACAAGGTGAATTGAGGTGAGGGAATCGACTCCGGTGAATAGTGAAACTAGTCTCTTTAATAAGAGATAACCAGTGTTTGGATACGGATTTAAACAAGACAAGTGAGAGTAATATTTCAGTCAACAGGTCGTTGTTGGAGATAGCTGTACGTTGAATGGAGTTTGTTAGTTCAGTGTTTTCTATGCTTTGTTCTGTGTTTTTTTATGCTTTTTGGTTGCGCTGCCATCACCAGAAGAACCTCTGGCAGTCTTATCCGTGAGTAAGATGTAAAAGTGCTGATATGACTGTTGAGTTCACTACTTCCATTTTTGAGTAAATTGCAAGACATGACCCCTGTAGGCTGTTCAAATTGCAGAACAGCAGAAGTGCAGGCTTTCAAATCTTTTACATAATTTTATCTGGAGAAATGATACATCCTCCTTGATTATACTTATTTTTCTACTCGCAGGATAATTGTTATCCTTTTATTATTTAAATGAAATAAAGCAGTAATTAATGCATTTTTTTAAAGCATGTTTTTGGTCGGAAAAACATTAATTTTGGAACGAAGAAAGTAATATTGTTTTGCCAAATTTGATTTCTGCTCTCTCAGTTTTGACCCACTTGGGTTAAGTGAGATAAGATATGACACCAGTTGGGAACAATCCTGGATACAAAGAGTCAGTCAACCATATTTTACATTTCTGATCATAGTAATTAAATACGAAAACAAACAGGAAAATGCAAAAGTTATACTGAAAAAAGAATCAAACTAAGAGTTCATCACTACTTCAATTTGGTGTTAACGAATTTAAACAAAAAATGACATAGTTAAATACAAAGTCTACAACTCTCATAGTTCTCAATTGTGATGTAGGGGCGGGCACAACTTTTACGGCAGTCTAAGGCAAAGCTTAAAAAACGGGAATTTTTCATTAAAGTTAAATTATTTCTAGGGAAATACATGAATCGGTTTTTAGAATGAGTATGGATTATAACTCATTTTCCAAAAGTTCCATTGAATATATTTGTAAGATTTTCGTTCTTGGATAGATTATGCTTCAAATCGACGTGTATGTAAGATATAGTTTCATAGGTTTATACCAACGGTACACCTATTGTATTGTTACACAAAACCGACCTACACATATATAAGCGTCTTCGCGTCAGCTTTTACCTTATAATATTCTCATAATACCAAACCAAACAAAAACCTTTGGCAATAACATTTACATAACACAACCTAAAAAGTAAAATCGCCACTTAGCGTTAAGAAATATGTAGTTCACCCAAAAACGTCTATGGTGATGAACGTGTTTAACTTAATACATAACACACAAACGTTATATTTAATAGACTTGGTTTTATTATATAAAAAATGCTAGCGGCGCAGCTTATTGTCCGTTTGACTTCTCCTACTATGTAAATCATAATTTAATATAAATGGTCAGTTTATATTAAATGTTCTATGCTCTCGAATGTCATACTTATGTATAGTGTTGAGACCAAGTCGAAAGTAATTGTGTTGAGTACACATATCACATATGGGATGTATAGTATCCAGTGTTGCAAAAATGGGTCCGATTAATCGGGGATAAATTGCTTGGCGGGGACTAACCGCCACGATTTTCATTTATCGGCCTTATTAATCGTTTTAGTCAAAATCGGTCAAAAATCGGATAAATCGGGGATAAATCGGTTAAATCGGGAAAAAAAAATGATAAATCGGCCAACTCGGTTACGAATATAAATCGGCTTAATCGGAAAAAAATCGGATAAATCGTAAAAATCGGCCGCATCGGACATATATTTTCAAAAAATTTTAATTTTATACATAAAAAATCCAATCCGATTAATCATCGATTAATCCCCGCCAAACCGATTAATCGCTTGACGGTACCCAAACGCCACGCTAGCGTCGAGCGATTTTTGCAACCTTGATAGTATAAAAACATCCAATATCGTCTTAACAGAAGGGTGATTTATTTGTAATTTTCATTTTGCAACCGAAGATTCTTGGTTGGTCCTCGACGAGACTGCTAATAAAGACACAAAAACTAAGAGAACACATAGACAACAATTGTCGTTATCCAGGTGGCTTTGCCACCTATGGCGCTGATACGGCTGCAAGGATGGAGCCGTAATAGGCACGAAGTGTGTATAACGAGTGCATTATGCTTTCTTAGAGTTGTTGTATCTTTATGGTCATCGTCTCATCGAGTTTCACTACAAGAAAGTTGAGAACAGATGACGGGGGTTTCCCTGGCGACAAAATGTCGCCAGGGATAACCCCTTTTCCCTGGCGACAACGCTGACGTGGCGGAAAAGTAGGTTTACTTTTTGGTCAAAGTTTGACTAGAGTTTCCCTGGCGACATGTCGCCAGGGATAATCGGTCCAAAATCAGATACCAAGTGAAAGAGCGCGAAATTTTCCCTCCAAGGTTTCCCTGGCGACATGTCGCCAGGGAAAACCTAGTCAAACTTTGACCAACTTATCCCTGGCGACATGTCGCCAGGGAAAACTCGTCCATCGTATTTAACAAAATGTATATTTGCTAATTACATGTCAAGATTATCCCTGGCGACAAGTCGCCAGGGAAACCTTCGCCATTTGTGATTAGTTTCAAAATTAAACACAAATGTTTAATTACATGTCAAGAATGTGTGGCGGGCTTTTACCCGCCAAATCCCAAATGTTTCCCTGGCGACATGTCGCCAGGGAAACTCCCTGACATATATTTATTTTGTTTTTGCTTGTTAATTATTATTTTAACTATCGATCCGATGTTATTTAATTTTTGCGACGTTTATATAATAAAAATGAGACATTTATAAAACAAATATTTATTTATTCCAAATAATTATTATATTAACTATCGATCCGATGTTATTTAATTTTTGCGACGTTTATATAATAAAAATGAGACATTTATAAAACAAACATTTATTTATTCATAATATTATACATAGCCCTTGTGGAATCAAATGGAAAACTTAAAAACAGACATTACTAATCAACTTAAAGTTCGTGAAGTAGTGCAGCCGATTACTACTCAACGCTAAGATTTTCCATTTCATTTAAAAGCTCATGAAGTATTGCAGCCGATTGACATGCGTGGTCTTCAGGATGCCTTTCCATTTCTAGTCTTGCCTCTAACATCTTTATCTTTAGATCTTTGATCTTGCAATTTGAGCACTCAGTGGGTGCAGATTGAGAAGGACCTGTAGAAGAATTTGGATGTGAACCTTGAGGTGTTGAAGATCCAGGGGAAGATCTTATACGGAGTTCGAGATCAAAATCATCCTTCCATTTAAAATATTTACATCCATAATCATTTGTTTTTGGCTGTTACAAAGTAAACAAATAACATGACATGTCATTTAATAATCACACGTATTACATAACTAAAACATTTGATTGTTTACCTTCGAAAAAGGACATGCATAATAGAGTTTACCAAAGCTATGAGGTTGATGTGACTGTCTCAACACAATATATCCCTTTCTACATGTACACTTATAAGCTTCACGGGGATCCATCTGCTACCAAATCAGGTGGTGGTGGTGGTGAGTTTGGTAGGAGATGATAAGTGTGTGTGTGTGTGTGATCTGCTGATGATAAGTGTGTGTGAATCCTTTTATGGTCAAAAAGTAAGGGAAATAGTTAACATTTTCCCGCTAATGTTTTCCCGCCAACGTTTTCCCGCCAATAGTTAAACGTTGGATGTTCAATGGATGACCCGGTTTGTTATGGTTGTACGTTGGATGTTCAATAGATGATCCGGTTTGTTATGGTTATACGTTGGATGTTCAATGGACGACTCGACATGTGTTGGTTACACGTTAGATGTTAAATAAATGAGTCGGCATGTCTTGGTTAGACGTTAGATGTTCAATGGATGAGTCGGTATGCATTTGTTAAACATTAGATGTTCAATGGATGAGTCGGTATGTTTTGGTTACACGTTAGATGAGCTGGCAACATAGCTATATTGAGCTGGCAAATGACTATACTCGTTGTGTAAGCTATTTTGGTGAGGTTACATCAAATGAAAAGCTTCTTTCTTTTGTTCAAACTTACGCGACTTGTTTGCCGGAACTCTTTTTGTCATCGATTCAAAACGGAAGCTGGTTAAAGATTTATTTGAATGGTTGTTCTGGGTACAAACCACCTTCTCAGTCGTTCATGCTTGAATCATCACTGGTGTATAATCTTCATAATGAATCGGTGCTTGTTGATATCCCATTGGTAGATGAGAAATTTTATGGTGATGAGATAAAAAATTACAAAGACGAGTTGAATGGAACGCTGTTAAGCAAATAAGCAAATAAGTGATGAATGGAACGCTTAGTGATGAATGGAACGCTCGACATGTTTTGGTTACACGTTAGATGTTCAATAAATGAGTCGGCATGTCTTGGTTAGACGTTAGATGTTCAATGGATGAGTCGGTATGCATTTGTTAAACATTAGATGTTCAATGGATGAGTCGGTATGTCATCCCCGTTAACTAAATCAAATACGTTCTTGTTCAATGGTCCGTTCATTGATGAAGAATATTAACTGATATCAGCAGCGGATGCAGGTTGGTTGCCAGTTGTCTCAACTTTCACTCAGAACGTTATGACATATGCTTCTCAGTTTAGTGAAGTGATAGCGGACGGGATGTTGTGTGAGAATGAAGAACATGTAACCAAGCTTGGTTAGACGTTAGATGTTCAATGGACGACTCGACATGTGTTGGTTACACGTTAGATGTTCAATAAATGAGTCGGCATGTCTTGGTTAGACGTTAAATGTTCAATGGATGAGTCGGTATGCATTTGTTAAACATTAGATGTTCAATGGATGAGTCGGCATGTCTTGGTTACACGTTAGATGTTCAATGGATGACCCGGTTTGTTATGGTTATACGTTTGATGTTCAATGGATGATCCGGTTTGTTATGGTTATACGTTGGATGTTCAATGGACGACTCGACATATGTTGGTTACACGTTAGATGTTCAATGGATGACTCGACATGTCTTGGTTACATGTTAGATGTTCAATGGATGAGTCGGTATGCATTTGTTAAACGTTAGATGTTAAATGGTTACCGAATTAGAATAAATCGAGAAACTAAACGGAATAAATCGGAATGAATTTAGAAATTAAACTGACCGGGATGATATAGTTATTTTATAAATAATAATAATTATTTTATAAATTGTAATAATAATAATTATTATTTCATAAATAATAATAATAATAATTATTATTTTATTACTAATTATAATAATACATAAGTAACAAGAAACTTTATTTTCACAAAAATTATCCCTTGCGACATTTGTGACTATCCCTGGCGACATGTCGCCAGGGAAACGTGTGCTCACTTGACTTTCTAAAAAGTCAGCCAAGTTTCCCTGGCGACATGTCGCCAGGGAAAATTTGGCTCACTTGACTTTCTAAAAAGTCAGCCAAGTTTCCCTGGCGACATGTCGCCAGGGAAGGTTTGGGAGACACGACAAAAGTTATAGGTACGTGCATATGCGTTGAAAAGTCAAAGGTATCCCTGGCGACATGTCGCCAGGGAAACTTCGTCACACCCCTCCAAAATTTTTCATTATCGCGCGCTTTTGGCTAAACGACAAAAGGCAAAAGTTTCCCTGGCGACATGTCGCCAGGGATTGTCGCCGGGGAAAAAAAAGCGATTTATTCATCAGAAACCTTATCTTTTCTCACAACACTTAACAAAAAAAAAACTTCATCTCCCTTAGCTTCTTCGCTGCTATATCCGGCCCCTGCTATATCACCACCACCACCACTCTCCTCCACATCCCGCTGCTATATCACCACCACCACCACTCACCACCACCACTCACCATCATTCTCCTCCACACCTGCACACGTGCACGCACCACCACTCACCACCATCTCCAGTCGCCAACACCACCACCACGCCATCTACATTCACCGGCACCACCACCACCGCAATATATATTAAGGTATTTTATATAATTTATATTGTAATTGTTTTGGTTTTTTTTTATATAATTTTTTTTATAATTTATATTGTAATTGATTTGGTTTTGTTTTTACAATTGATAGTATATTTGGTTTTGTTTTTACATATCCGGTCACCGCAGCCGAGTCCCGACCGTAGCCGAGCCCGACCACAGCCGAGACCCGACCGCAGCCGAGCCCCGACCACACCCGCGCCCCGACCACAGCCGAGACCCGACCACTATTTAAAGGTATGTTTTTTTAACTTTTAATTGTAATTGAGAATACATATTGTTTTTTTTTTTGTTTTTTTTAGATTCCCTGGCGACATGTCGTCCGGGATGTTTAAAATTGTTAATTTTTTTAAACGTAAATCCAAACACTCCTTATGTTACCTATTTGATGAGAATAAGCTGTTTGATAACAGCTTATCCTAATAAGCTTATCAAGATAAGCTGTTTGATAACAGCTTATCCTGATAAGCTTATTAGAATACGCTGTTTAAAAACAGCTTATCCTTATAAGCTTATCAGAATAAGCTGCTTATCCTTATAAGCTTATCAGAATAAGCTACTTATCCTTATAAGCTTATCAGAATAAGCTGTTTTCAAAAAGCTTACTTTGATAAGCTTATCGGGATAAGCTGTTATCAAACAACTTATTCTAATAAGCTTATCAAAATAAGCTGTTTGAAAACAGCTTATTCTGATAAGCTTATCGGGATAAGCTGTTATCAAACAACTTATTCTAATAAGCTTATCAAAATAAGCTGTTTGAAAACAGCTTATTCTGATAAGCTTATCGGGATAAGCTGTTTTCAAACAGCTTATTCTGATAAGCTGTTTTTATTATATGATATAAATGTTTTATTGGACTAAGCCTTAGGAATGTTTTAGGATTTTAGCGATTAATTTCGGAAAATTCCCGTCTGAAATTGATCAACCTATAGAAAACCCGTCCGAAGTTAATTTATTAGGAATTAACTTCGGAAAGTCCCCTGTTTGGGACTGCTTTTTGAATGTTTTGTCTCATTTAGGATATGCATGCGTATAACCGATTTAGTATTTGAGATGATTTCGACAGTGTTTCTCCTTTACTCCTACGAATATGTCTTTAAACACATATTTGGGGAGTTGAGGGGAAATGCTGCCGAAATTTTCTCAAATAGTAAATCGGTTATACGCATTCATATATGAGACGAAACATTCAAAGGGTGGGTTAGGATTGCCTTCCATAGTTGCGCTAGGTGAACATACTATTTTCTATACTTGATAATTATATCTTTTAATAAATATTATTATATAATTATATACTTTATAAATAGTAATTATATATTTTATAATTATTTTTTATAATTTGATATAATACATATTATTATTTATGAAATATATAATAATTAAGTTGCATATAATAACTAAATGTATCGTTAAAACACAGTTATGGTACTCATTGATAAGAGTTGGACACGGTTAGAGCGTCATCAGCCAGAATATATATTGGGTCTTGCCAATTTTGTCAAGCATTCTAGGAAGTTTGTGAATCGTTTGAATGAGATACCATGTCCATGCAAGCGTTATCGAACAAGACTCCTGGTAGATATTGACCTTCTTTCGAACCACGTTATGAAGTCCGGGTTTGACAACAGTTATACAACATGGGTACACCATGGTGAACCGGCTCCTCCTACACCTACACCTCCTCCACCACCACCACCACCACCGCCACCACTGCCAATAATAGATAACACAAGACAACCTTTTATAACTGACATGACATCGTTACTTGATGACCTTACCTATATGCCTCCGGACTATATTCCTCCTCCACCTCCTCCCAACTCAAGTAACAGACGGACTCAAGCTAACGAGTTTGAAGAGTTATATCGCAGTGCCAATGAGTCGTTGTACCCTGGTTGTGTAGAAGCGACTCGATTAGACTTCATGGCAAAGTTTACACATTATAAGGCCAAAGGTAAAATCACCGATACCATATTCAATGATATTCTAGAGTGGTTCCAAACTATCTTTCCCCCAAGCAGAGGATTCAAGCTCCCACCGTCATACTATGCAATAAAGAAGACATTTAAAACGATCGGGTTAGGGTACGATTCGATACATGCTTGTGAACACGATTGTTGCTTATTTCGGGAAGGATACGCCGATTTGGATTTCTGTCCGGTGTGTAATACAAGTAGATGGAAAGACACTAACACGCCGGGGAAGAAAGTTCCTAAGAAGGTGCTGCGTTACTTTCCGATCATTCCTAGACTACAACGTTTGTACAAGTCTAGTAAAAGTGCAAAGGATATGATTTGGCATGCTACTGGAAAGTGTACGGAGCCCGGTAAGATGCAACACCCGTGTGATGGTGCGGCTTGGAAGAAATTTGATGCCAAGTATGGTGATTTTGCAGCAGAACCAAGAAATGTTCGATTAGGGTTGGCTGCTGATGGTTTCAATCCATTCGGCAACCTTAGTCAGACTTACAGCATGTGGCCGGTGATATTGACAACATACAACCTGCCTCCGTGGTTGTGTATGAAAGAGAGTTCTTTAATGCTGACGCTGTTAATTCCTGGCCCTAAATCCCCGGGCAAGGACATTGATGTTTACTTGAGACCTTTAGTTGATGATCTAAAACTTTTATGGGATGGTGTGAGTACTATAGACCAAGCTACAAGCGAGGCATTCACCATGAGAGCGATGCTTTTATGGACCATCAATGATTTTCCGGCTCGAAGTAGTTTGTCTGGGTATAGTGGGCAAGGTTACAAGGCTTGCCCTACATGTAATGACGACACTCCATCTCTTCATGTGGCAAGCAAAATAGCTTATGTTGGCCACAGAAGATTCTTACCGCCCCGCCATAAATCCAGGACTTCACGTTTATTCAATGGTAAACCCGAACACCAGCCCCGTCCTAGAACATTTACCATGGACCAGATTGACGAGCAACACGCTTCACTGCCAAATCGACTGCCCGGTAAACATAAGAATTTTGGGGGTGTGAAGATAACACGCAATTTTCGTGTTGAGCCTAACTGGTCTAAACGGTCTATTTTTTACGAGCTTGAGTATTGGCCTTTTCTTTCACTAAGACACAATTTAGACATCATGCATATCGAAAAAAATGTGTTGGAGGCCATCCTGAACACTTTGTTGATGAATGACAAATCTAAAGACACTGTCAAGGCAAGACAATACTTGGAAAATTTGGGCATTCGAAAAAGCGTGTGGCTCACCCAAAGTAAAAACGGGAAGTGCAAGAAGCCTCAGGCTTCGTATTCCTTCACACCAGAGAACAGGAAAAAGTTTTGTCAGTACATCAAGAGTGTTAAACTACCAGATGGGTTCGGATCCAACTTCAAGCACAAAGTGACCGATAACGATACCAATATAACGGGCATGAAGTCTCATGACTGTCATATAATGATGCAACGTTTACTTCCTTTCGCACTTCAGGAATACTTGCCTGCTGAGATTGCAAGACCACTGATCGACCTATGTAACTTGTTTAAGCAACTCTGCTCTGCAACTTTAATGGTGGATGACATGTTGACTGTTGTAAAAAAGGTGGTTGACATTTTGTGCGATCTTGAGCTCATATATCCTCCTGATTTCTTTGACATTATGGTTCACTTGGTTATCCATTTACCTGATGAGGCCATTGAAGGCGGGCCTATCCGCCCCCGGTGGATGTATCCATTTGAAAGATACATGAAAGAGCTAAAAGGTTTTGTACGAAATAAAGCTAAGCCAGAAGGTTCGATTGCGGAGGGTTATGTTGCACAAGAAGCATTGACTTTCTGTTCTAAGTATTTTCGGGATGATGTTACCACTAAATTTAATCGTCTCGACCGTAATGTGGACCCCCCTCCCCCAACGTGTCAGTTTCAGGTGTTCCGATCGGTATGTAACCCGCTTAGGAAAAAGTCGTATATTCCGTTCCCTTATCAAGAGTTCAAGAAAGTGGAATGGTATGTACTAAACAACAGTCCTGAAATCGACAAGTATATTTCTGAGTTCAAGAGGTACGCGTTTTTTATTTTATTTTGAAACTTCTTTTTCTTAACAATAGCGACTTATTCTAATACCATGAACGTTTTTCAGATTATATCCTGACAAAGACGAGAAAAAATAGTTCTCCGCGTGGTTTGGGAAAATGGTAAACTTAGACTTATCTTGTGTACTTACCTGTAAAAAAATAATATTATTATAAATAGTTTTCTGTACCTAATCCTTTATTCCTCATAGATCCGTCAACGTCACGTAGACAATGACAAAGACCCAGAGGTTATCCAGACCAGCGAGTTATTCGCTTTGGCTTGTGGACCATCACCGCATCCAATCTCAATAAACTCTTGCATAGTCGACGGTGTGAGGTATGTCGTGCACAGTCGCGATGAACGTCGTACAACTCAAAACAGCGGCATTTGTGCGCCTGGCCTTGAGAACACAATGGCTTATGGTCAGCTTCAACAGATCCTCGTGTTTCGTTATTTGTCGTTCAGTGTTGTGTTGTTCAAAGTTAAGTGGTTCGACACTCGCCCCATGTTACGTAAAAAACGTCTTATCTATAGAAACAACATGACTCAACTCACCGACACAAGAGCTGAGTATTGGAAAGATGAACAATACATTCTCGCAACACAAGTCAAACAAGTCTTCTACATTGAAGATCAGAACAAACCCAACTGGAAGGTCGTTGAACATGTTAATCATAAAAAGTTTTCCAACGGGGGTGTCATAGTGTCAGATGCCGTTCCTGATATTATACATTTCGACAACTCATCTGATCTACCACTTTCCACTGATTTGAATGACTTGGGTGATGTGACCTTGAATATAGATGGCCACGAAACGGAGGTTGATGCACCGCCAAATATCATTGATGTTGATGATGAAGACGATGGTATTACTGATGATGAAGACGTCCCTCATGATTTAAGTGATGAAGAACGTGTGAATGATGATGATGCTGAAGACAGAGTTTATTCTAGTGAAGAAGAAGATTGACCTTTAGTTGTAACTTGCAAAAGACACTTATTTGTTTGAATTAATGAATCTAATTGTTGTGGATTTTTTAAATGTGTATATTTATTTGGATGTGTTGTATTTGAATTTGTGCATGCTTATATTATTTTGTTCATGAATTTGTCTATGTTATGCTAATTGTACTTGTACAGATGTCAGCAGATGTTGCAGGATCACACGGTGGTGACGGTGGTGGTGAGGATGAACCTCCTACGCCAAACATCCGCAGCGGTTGTTTCGCCGCATTTAGAAATAAAGGTAAGAATATTTGGATTATTGTAACACAATCAAAAATTTGGTGCATATATATGTTGCTTGCCTTGAATTTTTATTACTTTGTCACTCACTTGATTTTTGCAGGCAAAGGCAAAAGAAAAGAAAATTTGGGCGGCAGAGCGGCCGGTAGAAAGACTCGAGGCATTAGCCGATGTATCGATTTGTTGGAGGAAGTTGGTCAGCATGGCCCTGTCCCGATAGATTTTGAAGAAAAATCTCACCGGCCTCGCGGCACGCATGCTCAGCATTTATCTAATTACATCGGGGATTGTATCAGGAGGCTCGTGCCACTGTACTACCCAAGTTGGGCTGATGTCCCTGATGAGATCGAAACATTGGTTTGGGCGAACATAGAGGTCAGTTATCATTTTTATGTTCATAACATTATTGTGTTTATTTATTTAATGATGTATATATTTAAATAAATTTGTTTATTTATTTATATCATATAAATAAATAACAAATTTAAATAAATATACAAATTGTATCTTATTTATTTATATCATATAAATTTTTTTTAAATATATATAAAAAAATTAGAATAAATATAAAAAATTTAAATAAATATATATTTGATGAGAATAATGTAATAAGCTTTTCGGATAAGCTGTTTTCAAACAGCTTATCCTGATATGCTTATCAGAACAGGCTGTTTGAATACAACTTATCTTGATAAGCTTATCAGAACAAGCTGTGTGAAAACAGCTTGTTCTGATATGCTTATCAGGATAAGCTGTTTTCAAACAGCTTGTCCTGATAAGCTTATCAGGATAAGCTGATTTCAAACAGCTTGTCCTGATAAGCTTATCAGAACAAGTTGTTTTCAAAAAGCTTATGCTTATTAGGATAAGTTGTTTTTATTATAAAAAATTAAATAAATGACTAAGCCATTAAATAAATAAACAAAATAATGTATAAATTATATCTCTAACTCTAACTCTGTTTTTGTTTTATTTGTTGTATATGAATGCAGAATCAGTTTAATTTGACGCCACACAAGAGTGATCCTGGTAGATGGAAGGAAATACGTGGCGGCATCAATCAAATGCTTACAAAGAGTTATAATTCTCGAAAAAATACGCTCAAGACAAAGCATTGGGTCCGAGACATCGATACCGGCAGGGTAGATATCGGCAGAGTCCGCAGCGAGCGTCCAGAGGAAATTACTTCAGAGGACTGGGAGAAACAGATCGCACTTTGGAGTAATCCGGATTACGAGAAAAGATGCCAGACGAACTCCCAGAACCGGTCTAAGCAGAAGACGCCGAGTCGGCAGGGATCCCGATCGTTGGCACGCCTTCGAGACCAAGTGGTGAGAAATTCTATAATTAATTTACATACATATATGTCTTTGATTATATGTTTTGGTGTGTTGTGATTTTTTGTTTTGAATTTGCTTCATTCTATATATGCGTGTCTATGTATGTACAGACGCAAGCTGCAATTGAAGCTGATGTGCCACCCCCGACTGTCATTGATCACTTCTTCATTGCGCACACCGACCAGGATGGGAATTTTCCTTGCGATGCGGACCGCGTTATGTATGTAAGTATTTTTTTTTAAATTAATTAATTAATTAATTTTTTTTTGGATATGCCTTGGTTTTTTACTATTCCTTGCCGATAAATAATGTACCAACCCGACTAATATATAATATACTAACTGTCGTTTGTTTTTGTCACTTCATTAGGAGGAGATGCTTGCGATGAAGGCTGCAGGAAAACATACGGACGACGAGATCAACCGTATCGTCCGAGGTGGAAAGCAGCGAGGCCACATGCCCGGTGTCGGCCAGATAGTGCCGAGAAGGAGTACTCACTATATTCCTCCTCCTCCTCCCGTCGACCCACGGTTGGAACAAGCGGCTCAAGTGTTTAACTTTATGAGAAGTGACGATAGGTTTGCCGATGCGTTCGGAGCATTTCTATCGGGTGGTGCTAGCGGGAGTGGCACGGGAGGCAGCGGTAGTGGCGCCGGTGGGAGTGGTAATGGTTAGTATGCTTGTCTTGTTTTTCCTACCTTAGCATGCAAGTTTAATAATTGTAAACCCCGAATTGCAAGTTTAATAAGTGTAACTAGGAACTTTGTACTCAAGTTGTGACATGTATTTGTATTGATCGAGAGGTTACATGTTATTGTGTTTTGGTACTAGATTCGTGGTAGATTTTTAGTATTTTTATCTTCAGGTTTTGTATTTGTATTCCCAGGTTTTGGTAGATTTTTTCCGGAAAAATTCCGGAAAAAATCTGGAAACAGCCTGCTGTGCAGGCAGCTAAAAAAAAAATGTCAAAGTTTCCCTGGCGACATGTCGCCACGGAAACTTTGGATTATTTGACTTTTTAAAAAGTCAGCCAAGTTTTCCTGGCGACATGTCGCCAGGGAAACTCAAAAAAAATATTGACTTGTCAACGCCAGGCATTGACTCGTCAACGTTACGTCTAGTTTCCCTGGCGACAAGTCGCCAGGGAAACTCTAGAAGAACATTGACTTGTCAACGCCAGGCGTTGACTTGTCAACGTAACGTCTAGTTTCCCTGGCGACATGTCGCCAGGGAAAAGTGAGGTTTAAAAACCTGTTTAACTTAAGTTCCTTAATCAGCCATATTTTCCCTGGCGACATATGTCGCCGGGGATACTATCCCGCACCAACTCCAACGTGGCACCAATTTTTGAACCAAAGAGTTTGCGGGGCCCACTTGTCGCCAGGGAAATCCTAATTTGTCGCCAGGGAAACCATCCCGCACCAGCCTTTCTTGGCGAGGTTTCCCTGGCGACATGTCGCCAGGGATTCATCTTCCCTGGCGACATGTCGCCAGGGAAACGTCACGAATTTGGCCAGGGAAGGGTTCGAATATTGTAGTGTTTCTAGTATTATTTTTGTTAAACTTAAACATTATTTGTCATATTAATTACCCCTCTTTCCTTGATTTACTCTGTATGAAGTGAAGCATGTCAAGGGGAATTGGGACAAAAATATTTGTAAAAACCAGACTGAATCTTATAAACGGGGTGATATATTCGCTGTAGGACCAGATAGTCCAGATGGCCGGCGTACTCGTGGTTGAGTTTTGAACTGTTACAAAATACAGTTTACTCGTTAGCAATTGAGCCAAACAAAGATAAAAAAATTAAGACACTTGTGGTGATGAATTAACATCCTAAAGGTTTGTATTCGTCCACCTTCCTGTAAACATGCATGATCCTTAACCTGTAAGGGAAACACACAAATTAAATCTTATAAACGGGGTTATTGGCCGTTAAAAAAAATAAAGAAAGAAAGAAAATGGGGTTTATGACATTTTTGGCATTACCCTCTGATATGGTGTTTAGACAAACATTTACGTACGGGTCAACCCGGGCAATGTGTTTCGACCCATACAAAAATTACCCATTCAATTATAATCCTGTTTGGAGAAAGTATGATAAGATCATGAACTTTGTTTCCTAGGCCAACACATCAATTGGCATGCATTGTGCAAACTTTGTTCAAGTCTTTGCTTGGTTCACAAAACCTACCAAATAAGCAGTACTCAAAAACCTTATTTGCAAGTTAATTAATCTCTGTAAGATACGAATCAAATTTAATATTGTTAAGGACATCCTGGTCATGTAATCATGGATACAGTTCCCTCAATGAGTACCAGTACTTGTAAAACTCGATGGACCGAGCATTTGACCTTACAAAGCTAACACCTCCATTGGCACAATTGGATTCTACATCAGTAGTTTCCAAAATAATTGTCACATGCAATTTGAAAATCTGTTTCCTGGTGAAAATGGGTAAAGGGATCCCTGAACCACATAACATCAGCATCATGTAAAACCAAAATGAACATCAATTAGTCTACTGTGTGCCATTTGATTAACAGCATGTTGGTTAATGATTATCGAATTCCCACACCTTGTTTCCCAAACTTCAATCCTTTTAACCATTAAATTAATCATTACCACTGGCATGACATGAATTTGCCCTGATTTATCCAAAAAAGCTGAGCTTGCTCATTTACATAATCCAACTTGACTGAAACTATTAGATGGTATCATCTTGTTTTATATTTGCCACATAGCCAGTATATCTGGACTATATATTTAAACGTTACAAGACAGCTGCTAGTAAAAATAATGCTGCGTTTAAACCCCTTAGTTGTTTGGAGCACTGGATACAGTTTTAATAAGTAGACCACACTAGCGGTGTACATATATGTAGAGATGACGATTTCGACCCATTTACATATGAACGGGGTACATCCAGTTTCTATTCTATTGCAACAAGTCAACGTTAGTCAATATCCCCGTGCCACTAAAGTCACACGTTCCACCTAAATCATGCATTCTTTTGTACTAGTAATAATCATTATACGCGTAATAAGCCTTATTTTGTCGTATTACGCACGTAACATGGCTATCTGGACTGAAAACCCACCTAGTTCGCCTGCCCTTGTCCACATGCCCAACTCAATCCGTCTTGCGAACTAGCAGGAATCCACCCCTTTTGTTCCGCAACCCAAACCCTACCGGAGAAATTCCCTTTCGAATCCTCAAGATTAAGAGCATAAAGCAAACTCCTGTTCATAAAAAAAGTAAAAAACACACCATAGTTGCCTCTTATCTTCATTACACATCGCGTAAATATATGTTCATCAAAATACCAGGTTGACTAGGCGAGTTGTCGGCCCAGAACCGGTCAAAACACATCTGGCCATCTCTGCGTAACTTACACTGGCCCTACCAGACCCTGGCCACGAGGTTTCCATCACAATTAAAGGGATAACTGAAAACTTATAAGCAGCAAAAATTAAACAATCTCAGGAATAGTTGAATTCCAAGAAATGTTAAAAGTGACAGAAATTGTATAGGAATCCAGTCTACTGATAAAGGAGTCATGTTTAAATCTAATCATTTAGATTAGAACAAAACAATGCTTTATAAATATTGTTCATAGATATAGCAAGAGCACGACCCTTATTTGGATTTGAAGAAAGAAATTCACTACCAAAAACAGTGGAGGTTAGTTTAGTCCCAGCTTTGAATGCCGAAACATGTGTTATAATAAAACAGTGACTCAGGAATCGAACATTTGATTGCTTAGTTTCAAAGTGCCTAACAAAAAGGAGCTATATATCTACTGATGCACTCATCGGTAACAATAGTCTAACCAAATGTCGACCATCACCGATTTTCAATTGCTGAATACAATTAACTTCACCTATATTCAGCTGTAATGAACACACCCAATCTGATACTTTTGTGAACTGTTTCGCTGTCACAACACAAACCATAACAATTCTTAATTAACTTCAAATTCACATTAAAAGGACATCCATGCTACCTTGTAAAAGGTTTATCAACAAAACTAAAAACAGTATAATAAAATGCGTTTAAAGCAACAGAAACTATATAGAATACAAATAGATTTCATTGCAAATAGATCAATACAGACTCAACATGACAAACTAATATGATTTTGACAACAACTTTTTGGCGCACATATGTCTCACATGACAACTAATCTTGGGCACCCTTCTTATTGCTTGATTAAGTTCTTCCGTGAACTTAAACTCACGTTACAATGTATCGAAATATTCACTTGCGCCCGTCTTAACTCTTTGCAAAGTGACAAGAAATTATGTCATCTATTTTACCTTCTTTGCAAAGAGTTGCGTAAAACTGTCTTATTAGACTTTGACGACACCGATGCTTCTCCTATAGCTCCTTGAAAGCATCAGGTGTCATCAAGTCATAACGAAGACAATTAACACGAGTAACTTTAAACAGAGGAATTTGGGTGTAATGATATCATACCCGAACCGATGGAACAATATGCTGGATTCCATCGTACAGATCCAACGAAAACAACAACTCCATGTGGAACGCAAACACAAAAAGAATCAACTATCTTTTAATACCCGAGAAGCAAAATATGGGGTAGAAAAAAGAAACAGGATTCTGAAGCTATACTCTACATGACGGCAGAGTGCATACTGCTGCACTAGGGTTTGAGTGTACTTTATATAAGGGTTTGCCATTTAGGGTTACATTGTTGGGTATAATGTTACCATAATGGGCTTGGCAAAAAAAATAGTTAGCCCGCATAACAGGTGACATCAGTTACTACGTATTATTTTTGTGTTTTATGAGATGTTATGTGCAATGTCATATAATACAGTACTAGAAAAGTAGAAAGCAACTTCGCATATATATTTGTACGTGGTAATAAGACTAGGTTTATCACCAAACTGTTACAACCGGTTGCAAGGTAAAAGACAATAAAAACTTAATATATATTTTAAAGTACATGTAAGAAACATAGAAAAGCATCCGACCGGTTCACCTTGTGGCCTTCAAATTCATCAACCAACCTTGCCGCATGTTAAACTAAGAATGGCTGTTCCTATCATCTACTATTATTTAGATTAAATATTTGCAAAAATACATAAAACTAAATAATCTTAAAGTAAAAAATAAAACTTACGTAACAAATCTGAGAGCATCATATTCTAGATCCATGTTATGGTAGGATATAAAAGAAAATGAGAAAATGATCTGGGTTTGAGAGGGATTGAAAATGAGTTTTACTTATTCAATAATGGAAGAATGGAAAGAAAAAAAAAAGGAAATGTTTGTTTGAGAAGATGATAAGGAAGCAATGAGTCTAGTTGTAATTTGCAATCAATGAGTCAAACGTGTAGTCCATTGTCCATATACTAAGAGGGAAGGAGTGGTCACGTCGTGGCTCACTTTTGCCCGGCGTGAAGCAACGTGACCACACTGTCCTCACCACCGTGGAAGACGGTGTCCCCCACTCACGGGCGTAGAATGCTTGTTTTTTAAAAAAAATCATTTAACACCCTTTTTACATTTTACAAACACCCCCTTTTCAATTTAACCCAACCAAATAAACCCTAACCCTTTTAAAATTTGGAGCCAAAATATATATTTTTTTTAAATTAATCTAGCCAACGACTAGTTTTTTTAATTTTTTTTTCTTAAATTAACCAACTATTCCAATGGCTAGTTTTTGTATTCAAATTTTTTTTTTAATTTTCATATAAGCCTAACGGCTAGTTTTTTTTTTTTTTTAAAAAAACATTAATAGCCCAAACGGCTAGTTTTTTTGAAACCCAAAAATAATTTTTTATAAAACCCCTATATATACAAACCAATATTACTTCTAAAATTACACACTTCTATTACAAAACACATAACTTAAATCATGTCCGGAAATTACAACAAACCTTCATTCGTTGGTCTCCTTAACACGTTCACCGGAGGTCCGTCTTCTCAAGACCTATATTCGGATGATCCGGCATGGCTAGAAATACAACGACAAGCCTTCGAAAATTTTCAACAACAACGATATACCCAAGTCCAATCCGAAGAAGATGTTCAATTTCAAAACCTTCAACTAAACCCACCTCCATTTGATGAACCACAATCCTCACAATCCTCACTTCCCACACCCTAATCACAAAAAAAAACCCGAAAACGGGCGGCTAAAAAGAAGAACGTTGATTTGAGTCAACTAGGGGCGGATTTTGAGAAAAACCCGGATGTGTCGAAGACTAGGTCATGTTGGGTTGCATCGGAGGAGGCCTTGCTTGCCGCGTGTTATGTTGAGATTTCGGAGGACCCGAATGTCGGAAAATATCAAAAAGGCGAAACTTCTTGGTATAGGGTTATGGGTACTTTTAATAACCAAAATTTTCAAAACCGTACCAAGGATATGATTTCTAGTAAATGGAGGGATTTGAACCACGCTTGCCAAAAGTTCAATGGTTGTTACCGATGTAGCAAGGCGGCAATCAAAAGTGGCGAAAGTGATTTGGATGTGATGGCGAGGGCTCGAACAATGTATCAGGAAGAAAATAAAAACAACACTTTCGACCTCGAAGACACATGGAATATTTTGAGAGCCCATGCGAAATGGGATCCTCCCGAAGCCGTTGATTTAACCGGCGACGTTCCGTCTCTTGCAAATGAGGCTCTTTTTGCTAGAGACGATGCAAGACCCCGCCCACCCGACAAAGAAAGAACCGGAAAAAAGGCAAGATCCGAGTCAACGAGCACCTGAGCGAGTAGTAAGACGAACCCGTTAGGGGATGCCTTAACCCACGAGTTTCGACTCAAAAGGCAAGCCGCCCAAGAAGCATATCAAGTCTCGATAAACAAAGACAACAAGTGGCTTGTTATGTAGCAACTAAAATTTCTCACGATATCGACTCGGGGTTGTGACAAAAGGAAAACTCGTTTGATCAATAAGAAAAAAGAAGAAATCAAAAACAAACTTGATCAAAGCGAAGATGAAAGTGAAGATTAGTTTTTTTTATTTTCGTATTGTTTTTTTATCCGAATTTTTTTATTCAAATGTTTTTTTTAGAATGTAATGTTTTGAGTTTGAATGAATAAAGTAAATTAAGATTTGAATATATTTAATTGTTTAGGCTAGATTCTGAAAAAAGTGAAAAAATGGTTAAATTTGTGTGGAAATGATGTTGGGTTGTTGATAAATGATAAAAGATATAGATTGATTTGTAACATTTTACTAATAGATAATGTTATACAAAATTTTAGCTAATTAAATTAAAATAAAATTAATATTATATTTTAGGTTGGGTTAGGTTGAGTTGGGTTGTTGATAAATGATAAAAAGATATAGATTGATTGTTTGTATTGATTATGTAGGTGAAAGAAAGAAAAAATAGTATTTTATTAAAAGATTGGGTTGTGACAGATTGCGAATAAACATATTCTAAAAGATCACTTAAAAAAGTAGTCTCTATGTCGGTGAATATATGTATCTTTAAAGAATTTGGTGATCAGCGTCGGAGTCAGGATATGAGGTTGCGGGGGCAATTTTTTTTTATCGATACGATGTTACATAAAAAAACTTCAACAAAACATGTTAGAACGTCTAATGAGCAACAAAATTAGGCAAAAAGCCCGAGTAGTCTTAAACAATATAAAACCTTAAGGGTATTGTATTATTTTAGTTAATAATTGTACAATGATTGTATTTATATTTATATCTATGTCTATATTTATATATATATATATAAAAGAAAGTTTTTTTGAAACTTCCATGACATCACTAAATAAGCAAATTACATCACAAATGATCTCAAATGATCTCATAAAAGCCACATCAGCCTATATTCCTAATTTTTCCAAAATTTCTTTCGTAATTCTAAGTTTTAATTTAAGATTCCCTCTCAGCCATTTTAATGAAGATTATTTGACTTTTGATCCATTGTCAATATGAACCGGAAATTATGCAAAGGTTACACTATGAATTTAATTAACATTAAATCGGTATCTTTGCTTTCATTGCAAATTTTTAAGATTTCCTAATCTCATATTTGTACACGGTATATTAGAAGTTGTTTGACGTCAATTTGATGATGATATAGGTTTTTTAGGTACTACACATACACATTATCTCTTTAGTTTCTATAATTCATAAGTAATATCAAAGAACGTGGTATACTATTTTCAATTTAACTTCAAAGATCTTGATACTATTTATTCAATTTACTTTTAAGTATCACTTTGTGTCTATTTAAGATTATGTTTTAAATGATGTTTAATGAATTTTTTCTTTGGAACAGGTTTTAAATTTTAAAACAGTTAACGAGCTTTTGACTCTCAAAAGATTTTACATTCAATATATGCTTCTCAATTTTTCAATTTACTTGCTATGTTTCAGTTTTTTTTCGAGAATTGAGATGGTGATTTATTATATACAGTATCAAGTGTTTGATTTTATTTTGAGGTGGTTATTTCGATTCTCGCCTTACAAGTTACAACCCATAACTTTAATGTTTTCTCTTGATATCTGCATGTTTTATTGATTTTTTTATATCCTTGATTCATCATATTTTATATGTTCAAAATAATAGGTATGTGGAAAAAATGGTGCTTAATGAAGTGCTTAAAAGTGTTTGATCAAATGCCACAAAATATCTACCAAAGGTATTATTTTATATAAAATATCAATCATACATCCTCTTTAATACAATCCTAATCAAATGTGCCTATAATTCGTATTCAGAATATTTGCTTACAGATTTAAACCCATAATACCGAACAGATTCATTTCTGACTTCAGGATTTGAAATCATAAAACACTTCTGAAAATTTTTAACTTCACTTCGAAAGTTTAGTTTACGAAAAGAATTATTTGTTATGATTGATTTTGTTATATTTGAAGCTACATAATCAATTTATATGTCTTTACCAATGTTACATCTACATTTTATATGTCTTTATTATGAGATGTTAGATTCGTGTTGACAATCAAATCAGGTTAGTGTTAAGTTTTATTCACTATTTCGCCTATCTTTTACGGGTAGCTACGTAAATGGTGTTACTTGATGCTACTTCTTACGAAAAATTTGACGTACGTTGAATACCCTGCAAAGTACGTTTGGAAGCCCAAAAAATATGTGGCAGCGGAGGAAGCAAGGAGTTTGTGTTGGAAGGATTTATCATGTTGAAAGTCTCTTAATATAACAATTGTCGAAACTATAACTCGTATAAACACAAATACACAAAGAAATACTTTGCAAACGTGTAATGCTTTATTAACTATTATAAACAAAGTATTACAAAGTGCTATGAATACACCCGTTGAATGACAATAAGAAATGAACCCTAGAACAAGTAAACTTGATTTGAGGCTCAAGTTTACAAGAGAACCTATGAGTCGTTGTAGACAGCTGGGGGCTCAGAGGTTCCAAAGGGAGAAAGAACTTAGATAATTTATCCAAGCACAATGGTTGATTTAACTCTTCTTTCTCACTCCTATTTATAGTGGTACGAGGTTGCTTCCTTAGTGGGAGTAGTTGATACGTGTCATCTTCTAAGTGTAAGAGTACAACGTATTAAATTCATGTCCAAATCGAGACATACCTTTAAACAACTTTAGGTGAACAATTCTGCCAACTGTTCACCTTTTGTCCCACTAGGTCGTACTAGGCTTTATCTTGAATCTCTTGTTTTGTCCCGCTCAAAACACTTTGTAAATTCTCTCGCCTAAAATATAAAGGATTGGACAAGCTTTGCTTGTATCAGACTTCTAGGGTTCTTAAGTGATCTATGAGTATTGTCAACTTAGAGATCCTTGAACACCAGCACATTCTTTCTACATCCCAGCTATTCATAATCACTGGTAAGTATGACTTCAGATTGTCTTCGACTTCTCTGACGTTGTCTTTTACTTGAATGTTCCTGGTGTGCCAGCTGAGGCTTTGCCTTCCACTGGTCTGGTCTCTGTCGCTGGTCCTCTCAGCGATCAGTAACACTTAGTCTAATTTAAACAAATCTAGACTGGGCCATAGTTAAAACTTTCATTGGCCCACCAATCTCCCCCTATTTGTTTATAAATTATACTAAGTCTAGAATTATTGTAAGTGAGTACACAACTTCTTCTTACACATAATTTTAACAAACATACCTCAGAGTTTTATTTATCATAAAGAACCTAACCTATTACATGAACACCCAGTGGTGTAAAAATAAAAAACAAAAGGTTCTTCAGCGATCAAGGCCTTGGTTCACAGTTCTTTGAGCTTCAACTCTATCAGCCCTGGAGTTGATGATTAACTCCATCTCGAATTCAAAGTCACTGGCTTCCTTGCAGTTTCTGAGCATGCCTTGTTTGAGTCTGATGAGTTGTATGGTTGAGGCCAAGTGTAGCTCATTCTTTCTTTAGAAGCAGTATCCACAGTTCCCATTCATGAATACTAATCATATCTCTGGGTTTGAGTAAACTTGGCCACCCACTAGCTTAGCAATCTCTTTAGGAAGTACAAGGTTTCTGTACATTCCATCTACCACAACGTTCTCAGTGACCAGCTTCTCTACAAGAGGTACCATTGGGGTTTTCCTTTTTCTTTGTCCTTGAGTTGATTGTTGTCGTGATAGTTGAGGAGGCAGAGGTAGTTTTAGTTTCTTAGCAGTGTCTCTTACCCAATTAAGCTTAGCTTGTATGTTTTTCATCATTTGGGCAGCACCAGACCCAGTCTTCTTTTGGGCATGAGACAGCACTTCTAACCATTTAGAGAGGCCCAGATCTCTGAGTCTAAAGTCACTGAAGACTTTGTAGTTGGTTATTTGATTGTCTCTGTATAAGGTCATGACTACTCTTTTGTCTTTGTCAGTGTAACAAGTGTACTTGGTGATTTGACCGGGCTCTACTCTTTGGTCCACTGTTCTCTTATATTCCTGTTGAATGTTGCTCCTTTTGACTTCAAGTTCTTTGAGCTTATTTAGCTGAGCTTCCTTTCCAGCTGGAGAGACTAGTTTGTTTAGAGCCTCTTTGCTTTTGATTTCAGCAGCTCTAATGTTAGCTACCCTCTTTTGTTCCATGATTTGAGCCTTTGCCTGCTATGGGGTTAGTGGTGGTTCATCAGCGCTTTTAAATTTGTTCAGATCAGAGTGTCTGGTTGTAGATCCACCTTCTTCTTGGAGGGAGTGTAGGGTTGTTTCTAGCACCTCAGTGGCAATACCTTTTCCCGTGTCCTTTGCCACCTCAGTGATGGGGTTGAAGGATCTAATGGGTTTTGGTGTTGGGATCTCTGTTGTGGGTGCAGGTTGTTTAAGTGATTGCTCCCCCTTAGGTGGAGCATCAGCTTCTTCTTCTTCAGAGGTGGAAGTAGCAGAATTCTCCCCCTCAGGCATAGCGCCAGTAGAAGTTGTGCATGATCCAGGTTTAAGGAACTTAACGAATTCTTGATGTACAAAGAGGCAGATTTCTTTAAGTTCCTCTTGTAATAGTTCCTGAAGAAGTTGCTTGGAAGGTTCAAATGCCTTGGCAATAGTAGCTACATTAGCTTTGACAGCTGCTGTGAGGACTGATGGCATGTACTACTAGAGACTCTGGTTTAGAACCACTGGGAGTTGAGTTTTCAAGGCATTTCCCAGGAGTTGCGGAAGCAGTGAAGTCATAGAGCATTTCACAGATGAGGTTAGGGAAGTCTCTAAGGTTGTGGTGAGTTCTTCAACAACATGGGTGAATGTTTGTATCTTAGAGAGGATAACATCATTTGTGACTGTAGGTTTTGTTATGCTGATGTCTCCCCTCTTAACCCAGAGTTCCTCAGCGGCCAGTTCTTGAACATCTTTCATTCTTGGAACAGGGATAGGCTTGAGGTTTTGCAAATACTCTAAGTGTTTCATTGCCCCTAGTTCCATGACATTTGGCAAAGTTGGGAAGGGAACTAGGGTTGGTGTGCAGAGCCGCTGGTCCCATAGCTGCTTGGCAGCAAGTTCCTGAACATTTACCATCGATAGGAAGGAAATAGGCTTCAAATCAGATGTAACTTGGTCATCATCAGCATCCAAGAAGAAAAAAAAGAGGCGAACTAATACCTGAGAGATATCAGCGTGAGAGGGTTCTTAGTCGTCTTTGCTGACAAGGAGACGCTAGACTCTGGTTGTTTGTCAGTTGTAGGCTCTTTAACCACATCCACCAAAGAAGGGGATGGGTTCTTCTTGGTCTTCTTCTTCTTTGATGGATTAACAGAAGGGGTTTCAGATGAAAGGGGTATGTCTTTC
Source organism: Glebionis coronaria (assembly GCA_025667525.1). NCBI lineage: Eukaryota > Viridiplantae > Streptophyta > Magnoliopsida > Asterales > Asteraceae > Glebionis > Glebionis coronaria. The sequence continues at coordinate 455,529,469 of CM046878.1, read as the reverse complement.
CTCTTCTTCTTCTTTTCCATTAGCGCCTTGGGCTTAGAAGTAGACTGCACAAAGGTCTTAGACAAAGACTTGTCAGTCTGACTTTCAGCATTCACCTTATTGTGAGGGATCAAGGGCTCTTCATCATCAGCGAGTAACCCAACAACTTTCATCATATGCCTACTCAGAGGCACTTCATCCTCTAAGGGAGTCTTCAGTGAAGCTGGTGTGATGTGATAGGGAGAGAAAGAGTGAAGTTCATCATTGGTGTAGGTTTCACCAAGCATATCCTCTATGATGATAGAGAGATATCTTGTGTAGCAGATGGTGGCCAATTAATTCTTCTTCCCTTTGTTTTCGAGCTTGGCAATGAGGTCGGTGTAAAGTATGTGGGCGATCCCTATATCTTGCCCCTTAATCAAGCTGTAAGCAATTGCTTGTTGAGCACCATTCAGCTGATCATGTGACCCCTGGTTTCCTCCTAGACATTTTACTATGTAGAGCATCAGCGTCCTCCATATGGGTGAGAAGTAATTCACCTTGATCAGGGATTTGTTCTGGAAGCCTTGAGAGGTGAAGGGTTTGTCATCGTCATCATGAGGACAAAGGGTATCCAGAGCCTTCTTTACTGTGGCGCTGGCTGGCACAGCGGTCATGCCTTCATTGACAGGAAGTACAATGACTTTGGCAAAGGTAGTGAAATCAAAGGTGAGAGGTTGAGGATGGGTAGATAGGTTGAAGGTGATGTGTGAAGAAGTTTGATCAACTTCAGCACTGAACCAGAACTCCCTCAGATATTGATGGTAACATGTGGAGGGTTCCCTAGTTATTGCTTCGTTAATGGTGGAGTTCTTGAGGAAGGTTAACAAAAGATGGTAGAGGGGATTGTTGTGTTCAAGGAGAGCTACACAGTTGTTAATGGCAATCTTCCCATCGTTTATTCCAAAGTCTACGTTCAAAGTGGACAAGACGGTGAACGAGGGGTTTGTTGATAAAGACGCCATAGTTGTTTGAAGTGAAGAAATGGAGGATTTGAAGAAGATGAATAGTATGTGTGTGTGAAAATTATGAATAATATGATACAAGAAAATGATTCAAGGGTTTGTAAAAAGGTTTTGCCGTTTTTCAATTAAAGCATTAAATGCAAATGTTTGCCTTTTAGGAAAAGTGGGACCCCTTGACCCTTCATGTGATTTTTCTGTCCCCTTGGAAAACGGGAAAGTTGTTGGCATTGAAGGACAATCATTTGAATTAAATATAGGAAGATATCATTGGAATGTAACTACCTCGTTACATTCAATTCCCTTAAATGCCCAGAGACAGAGATCACTTATCAGATTTGTTTACTAATACTGAGCATACCCAGTAATAAGTGTGAAAACACTTATCCTTTTACCACTTATTTCCAATAATAACAAGACCAAAACGTGTATTTTATGTCGTAAAAGTCGGAATTATGCGTGGTTTGTGTTTTTATTGTGTTTTAGGACCAAAAGATGAAAAAGGAAGAAAACACGGGCTTTCACGGGCTTTTATCGAAGAAAACGAGAAAAGACGAAGTCAAGAGATCAAGAGTGCTTAAAGAACGGATGTCCAAGACCTATTCTAAAGATTTATCGAAGAAAAAGTCTAAAGACGGAAGTTTAATGAAGTCGAAGAACTCAAGTCTAAATTAAAGAAGAAAAATTATTAAGACAAGTTCAAATCCCGAGACGACGTCGAGAAAAGACAAAGAATTAAATCAAGTCGAGAAGAAGAGAAAGAAGGAAGCACACCACACATGCACTTCCCACTTAGCCTATAAATACCCTCCTAATCACATTAGGAGGGTGGTTAGCTAGTTTCACTTTTAATTTTTTCATTTCTAGTTTTTAGAGAGAGAAAGTTCTAAACTTTCTCTCACTAAGTCTTTCATCTTTTCTTTTAATCTTTCAAATTTAAGCTTTTTGTATTTGGATTCCATTAATCAAGTTCTAGTTAAGTTTTAAGTTCTTTAATCTCTTTCTACATTTCTTGGTTTACTTTATCTTTTGATCCGAATTGCATACTTCATTCGTTTGATTTGATGTTTTCGTGATTAAAGGTTAATCTTCCTTGTTTACACATAAGCTCTTACACGTATAAGCTGTAAGCTCTTAATGCTTATTGGTTTATTTCAAGTTTTAGCTTATTGGTTCTCGGATTTCTCAAAGGTTTTTGTCATTTTAAGGTTCCTTTCATAAAGTTTATGATCTTGTATGTTTTACAAGTTGTTGAATTCAAGCTTTTTGAGTTGTTTAACATTCAGATAAGATAGCTTATTATACGTGCTTATTGAGTTTTAAGCTTGCCACCAATTTCGGATTAAGTTTGCATTCCATCGCAATCTTGGGGATTTGCACATTCCGACGGACTACTGGTTTAAATCGTAATAACCCTTAAGGGTTTTACTTTGCGATCGTTTGATACTTTCCCCTTATTCCGATCTGGATTGCGATCGCTCATTGCGATCGCACATTCCGACGGGTAATAAGTTTATTTTGAGTCGAAACTCTGCCCATTTTTCGACAGCAATATTCCGATAGAACAACATTACGACAGAGGTGTTTAAATTATTCCGATCTGAAACATCCCGATCTAGGACTTTCCCACAGACATCATTTCGATAGATTTGATCTTGATTATTCCGATGGGTATTCAGATTGATATTCCGATAGTTTGTTTTGATATTTATTCCGTTGATTATGACTTTGGTGCATTCCGATAGAAATGATTTGCAACATTCCGATAGAACATGTTTTTAAGTTTTAAAGTTTTACAAAGAGTTTTTTTTAAATAGCTTTTAGTTTAATTCTTAAACGCTTTAATTTTACTCAACGACATTTTCATTCTTGCTTTTAGTTTTAATTAGAAAACCAAACCAAAACATACTCTTGTTCACCAAAAGATAATTGAGTCGCACTTTAGACTGGAAATCAATTCGGAGAGATCGGACGAATAACTTTCCATACGTGGTGTAAAAGCCTTGTATTTAATGGCGCCGCTGCCGGCTCTTTTCGTAAAGATTAACGGTTTCTAGTGAGAGACGCATTGAATTTTGGGACCCGTTCTTTCGGGAACGTTATTTTCAAGTACAAAAATTTTTAAAAGCCCATAAAAATTTAAAAACTTTTCAAAAATACAAAAACATTGAAAAATCATAAAAAGCAATTCTTTTCCAAAGGTTTGCACCAAAAAGATTATATAGATATTCTCTCTGTATATTTTTCTTCTGCAGGTGTATGCGTACTAGATCTTCAAACTATTCTGAGCCCGAGACTCGTGAAGATTTAGATATGGCTGGTGTTCATAACAACAATAACAACCCACCTCTACCCAATTTGAATAACAACAAAAACAATGTTCCCCTACCTGATTTACGAACAATGGAGGAATTGTGTCAACCCACCATGAACGGACGCGGAGGCCCGATTGCGCCGATGCACATCACGGCTCAGGAGTTTTCGTTGAAGCATCACATGATCCAACAAGTGCAAACTAATCCATTTCGCGGAATTCCGGATGATGATGCCAACAAACACCTCGACAAATTCATTACCATCACCCAAAGCATGAAGTCACCCGGTGTTTCTATGGATGAACTTCGCCTTCAACTATTTCCCCACTCGCTTTCTCACCATGCCGAAAAATGGTTTGACCGTCTCCCAAAGAATTCTATTCATACTTGGAATGACATGACTCAACGCTTTTTGTCGCGCTACTTCCCACCATCCATGGTCACGAGCCTTCGTAACCAAATTAGTGGATTCATGCAAAACAATGATGAATCGCTCTTTGATGCTTGGGAACGTTACAATGATTTGATCGACCGTTGTCCAAATCACAACATGCTCCCCGTCACTCTCATCGATACTTTCTACAATGGTCTCACTTTTCGTGATCGTGACACGATCAACGCCGCCGCCGGTGGTACTTTTATGAAAAGGAGACCGGAGGAGTGTAGAGAGTTGATTGAAAACATGACTACTCACCACAAGAATTGGGATTCATCCGCATCCTCAAGATCTACTCTGAGAGTCAATGTCTCATCTACTTCTTCCACCACCGACATGTCCGCCATGGAACGAGCCATTATCGAATTGAGCAAAAATATGCAAATTTTGGCTAATAACCATCCTCAACAAGCTAAAGCTGTTGCTATTTCTTGTGACACATGTGGTGGTCCTCATTCTTACAATGATTGTCCTTCTACTCAAGGCAATTTTTCTGAAAACGTTAACGCGGCATACGATACTTATCCCACGGGAGGCTATCAAGCTCGTCCTCAAGGAGACCGTAACTTGCTAAGTTATCGTTCAAACAACTATCTTGCCCCACCCGGTTTTACTCCTCCAAATCAAAACCAACAACAAAGCTATAACTGAAATAACCAATCCCAACCTCGTGCTAAAAATCAATATCAATCCCAAAGAAACCCATACCCACCTCAAGGAAATTCTCAAGCTTACCAAGCTCCACCTCTCAATCAACCGATGGCATTGAATCAAGACGTCGAGACGTTCATGAGGACTAATAGAGAGATGGTGACGAATCTTCAGAGTCAATTCATCAACTTGAAGGGAGAAATGGCGAACCAAGGGAGCGATATTCGAGCCGAGCTAAGGAATGACATGGAAAAACAAAGCAATGATATTCGCGCAGACATGAGAGACTCTTTCAGCACTCAAGCGGATAATTTACGTGATATGTTAGGTTCGCTCTTCCAAAGTAATCAACCCTCTTCTTCGGGTACTCTTCCGAGTAACACCGTTACGAATCCAAGAGGGGAGATGAAAGCAATCACCACTCGTAGTGGAAAAGGTTATACGGAACCCGAGCTTCCTATACCTTCACCCGTGATTGTGAACAAGGAAAAAGAGCAACCTTCCTCATCTCCTTTGCCTTATATCCCCATTCTCCCACCACCCGCGGTTGTGAGTGATCCTACCCCCTAAAGCCTTCCTCTTCATCCGATATACCTTATCCTTCAAGGTTGAGGAAAGAGAAGCAAAAGAGCAAGGATGATATTCAAGTTTCAAACTTTCTCAAAATGTTTAAACAATTGAATTTTAACATCTCCTTTGCCGAGGCTCTCGCTCACATGCCTAAATATGCGAAGATGTTTAAAGATCTTCTTAGTGACAAGGAGAAGCTTCTTGACATTGCTCAGACCCAACTTAATGAGAATTGCTCCGCGGTGCTCTTAAAGAAATTGCCCACCAAACTTGGTGATCCGGGTCGTTTCTTGATTCCTTGCAACTTCCCGGGAGTAGAGAATTACATGGCCCTAGCCGATCTAGGTGCTAGTATAAACTTAATGCCTTTAAGTTTTTGGAAGCAATTATCTCTCCCCGAGCTAGTCCCCACCAAAATGACTTTGGAATTAGCTAACCGTACGGTTGCTTATCCAGTGGGGATAGCCGAAGACGTCTTCGTTGGCGTTGACAAATTCACCTTTCCGGCGGATTTTGTTGTCGTTGACTACGAGATGGATCCTCGTGTTCCATTAATCGTTGGACGTCCCTTCTTGAGGACCGGTCGCACTCTCATTAATGTAGCCGCAGGCGAAATAATCATGAGAGTTGGTGATGATAAAATTGTCTTCAACATGGGTAAGATTTCTAAGCAACCTTATTCATATGAGAGTGTTAATGCTATTGACGTTCTTGATGAGGCTTGTGAGTAACACTTTCATGATGCTTGCAAAAGTAATCTTTCTTCTATACCCACTGTTGAGACCGTTGCCTCTGTTGCTCCATCACTCACTCCATTTAGAGAAGGTGATTTCCTCTTGAAAGAATTTGAAGCAACTCTGGGAGATGTGGATTTGCAATATGACGATTCTCCCTCTAATTGGGATGAAGACATTCGTACCATTGAGAAACTTCTCAATGAGGACCATATTTCTCCACAGTATCCTAAGGCTATCTCTACCGATGATCCGAAGTTGACTACGCCGTCCATCGAAAACCCTCCGGATTTAGAGCTTAAGGATCTTCCGTCTCATCTCGAGTACGTTTTCCTTGAAGACAACAAGAATTTACCGGTCATCATCGCAAAAGACCTGAAAGAAGAAGAAAAATCCCGACTTATCGCCGTGTTGAAGAATCATAAGAAAGCGATTGCGTGGAAGATCTCCGATATTCGTGGAATTGATCCTCACTTTTGCACACATAAAATTCTCATGGAGGACGACTTTAAACCCACTATTCAAAGCCAACGAAGGGTGAATCCTAAGATCCATGACGTTATCAAAAAAGAGGTTATCAAACTTCTCGATGCGGGCATGATTTACCCTATCTCGGATTCACCATGGGCTAGTCCACTCCATTGTGTGCCTAAGAAAGGCGGAATCACCGTTGTTACCAATGAAAACAACGAGTTGATTCCTACTCATCTCGTTACAGGGTGGAGAGTTTTTATAGACTATCGCAAAATCAATGATGCTACGAGAAAGGATCATTTTCCCCTTCCTTTCATGGACCAAATGCTTGAACGTCTAGCGGGTAATGACTATTACTGATTTTTGGACGGTTTCTCGGGTTATTTTCAAATACCCATTGATCCCCATGACCAAGAGAAAACCACATTCACTTGTCCTTATGGAACATTTGCTTACAAAATAATGCCTTTCGGCTTGTGCAATGCTCCTGGGACATTCCAAAGGTGTATGATAGCTATCTTCCATGACATGGTTGAAGAAACTATAGAAGTCTTCATGGATGATTTCTCGGTTTATGGTGATTCATTCTCTTCTTGCCTTGCCAATTTAGAACGTATGCTTAAGCGGTGCGAAGACACTCGCCTTGTTCTAAATTGGGAAAAATGCCATTTTATGGTAAAAGAAGGCATCGTGCTAGGACACAAAATCTCCAAAGCCGGTCTTGAAGTGGACCGTGCTAAAGTGGATGTCATAGCCAAATTACCTCCACCTTCAACCGTGAAGGGTGTGAGAAGTTTTCTGGGTCACACGGGCTTCTATCGTCGTTTCATTCAGGATTTCTCTAAAATCGCTCGCCCGATGACCCACCTCTTGGAAAAAGATACTCCTATTCTCTTTTCCAAAGAGTGTATTGAAGCCTTCAATCTTCTCAAGGATAAGCTAACTAAGGCACTGGTCTTCGTCACCCCTAATTGGGAGCTACCTTTAGAGTTGATGTGCGATGCTAGCGACTTTGCTATTGGAGCGGTTTTGGGCCAAAGAGTGAATAAACACTTCCAACCAATCCATTATGCTAGCAAGACAATGACGGGGGCTCAATTGCATTATACGACAACCGAAAAAGAGCTTTTAGCTGTTGTCTATGCTTTTGAAAAATTTCGCCCCTATCTTGTTTTATCCACCACCATTGTCTATACCGACCATTCCGCGTTGAAGTACTTGTTAACTAAGCAAGATTCTAAGCCAAGACTTCTTTGTTGGGTTTTGCTCCTTCAAGAATTCAACATTGAAATTCGTGACAAAAAGGGAGCCGAAAACCTCGCAGCGGATCATCTGAGTAGACTTGAGGATCCGTATCAAGGGGATCATCCGAACCAAGAGATCAATGACTCTTTTCCCCTTGAGACCTTAATGTCTATTCACTCCAATCGTGATGACACCCCGTGGTTTGCGGACATTGCAAACTACTTAGCGGGTGGTATTCTCATTAAAGGGTTAACATCCCAACAAAAGAAGATGTTCTTTAAAGATGTTAAGACTTACTTCTGGGATGACCCTTATCTCTTCAAACAATGCGCTGATCTGATCATTCGTCGATGTGTTGATGGACCGGCAGCTTTACAAATCCTTGATGCTTGCCATAAAGGACCCACCGGTGGTCACTTTGGTCCCAACTACACCGCTAAGAAAGTGTTTGACACAGGATTCTATTGGCCCACCATTTATCGTAACGCTCACGAAATGGTTAAGCATTGTGATGCTTGCCAAAGACAAGGCAAGATCACGCATAAAGACGAGATGCTTCAAAATTTCATACAAGAATTTGAAATCTTTGACGTATGGGGCATCGACTTTATGGGGCCATTTCCATCATCCAAAGGGAACAAGTACATCCTCGTAGCCGTTGACTACGTTTCTAAATGGGTTGAAGCTAAGGCTCTCCCAACGAACGATGCGAGGGTGGTTGTGAACTTTTTGAAGCAGCTGTTTGCTCGATTTGGTGTTCCTCGTGCTATAATCAGTGACCGCGGGACTCATTTTTGCAATGATCAATTTGCAAGAGTCATGGCTAAGTATGGTGTCAATCACCGTCTTTCCACCGCCTAGCATCCCCAAACCAATGGGCAAGCCGAGATTTCTAACCGTGGATTGAAGCAAATTCTGGAACGTACTGTGGGAGAGCATCGTGCCGCGTGGGCTGATAAGTTAGATGATGCTCTGTGGGCTTTCCGTACCGCCTATAAGACGCCGATCGGTTGTACTCCTTATCGTCTTGTGTACGGGAAAGCATGCCACCTCTCCATTGAGCTGGAACATAAGGCGTACTGGGTCTTGAAGTGGGCTAACTTCGACATCAACAAAGCCGGTGATCTTCACAAGATTCAACTCAACGAGCTCAACGAACTGAGGAATGAAGCTTACGATAATTCACTGATCTATAAGGAGAAGACCAAGATCATACATGACGCAAGGATTAAGAACCGAGAGTTCCATGTGGGTGATCAAGTTTTACTTTTTAACTCTCGGTTAAAAATCTTCTCTGGCAAGTTGAAGAGCCGCTGGTCTGGTCCATTCAACGTCGCCAAAGTCTTTCCATATGGCACCATTGAGCTTTCTTAGCCAAATGGGCTCAATTTCAAGGTGAATGGCCAGCGTTTGAAGCTGTACTTTGGTGAGGACATCTCTCATGAGATGATCCCATCCCTCACCACGTTTCCCATAAACTAAATTTGGGGCGAGTCAGGCTCGTGACTCGGTTATAAAAAACAAGCGCTTCTCGGGAGGCAACCCGTGATCTATCCTTTACTGCTTTCATAATAAATGTAGGGGGAGCCCCGTATGTGTTGGTTGTCTTGTTTCCTATTTTGTGCAGGGGTTCAAGCTTTAAAGAGTACTCTTGATGACTTTTGACGAACCGTGATCCCGTGTTCCCATCTTCCCGGTTCTATCCTAAACTGTCGTGATTCAATTTTTCATATCTTATATGTTCACATTGAAATCACTATAGTTGTCCTTTCCTTAGCAAGACTTAAACAAAGTGCACAATGTCCTAAGTGTAGGGGGTTTACTCCCACATGCTTAAACATTGAGGACAATGTTTATATCAAGTGTAGGGGGACTTCTATCGAAGTAAGTGGTCTTTTCCATGAATTTGTCCTCATTTTAACCGGAAAATTTGATTTTTAGACATTTTTCAAAATTTTTAATCTATTTTGGCCTAGTTGTATAGTAGTATTTTCCCTTGTTAGCGTTATTTACTTTCTTTGCGAGAATAAAATTTTCAATAAAGTGGATTTAAATTTTTCAAAGTCATGAATATTTTGACTCAACCCGAGTTTACTTATCTAAGTTTACTCTAGCTAGTATCCTTAACGTGTTTAAGTCAAGTTTTGCTAGGCTTTTATATAGGGAGCTTTAAAACGCGAAAGTCTTAACTCTCACGGGTTAAGAACAAGAACTTTTCGCAAGTTCCTATAATTGATCCTAGAGAGTCATTTATCAAGGGAACTTTAAAATGCGATTTCTAAACTTGAAAAAGTCTAAGAATTTGCAAGATCCTATAGATGACTCGAAAACCCAAAACTTTGATTTAATTGGCTAAGCATCCACGAGTCTCATTCCTTGAGATTTTAAATTGTGGAAGACGAGAGATGATAGAGTCAATTATAAGTTTGGTATTCTTTTGTGAATTTATGTGAGTTAATTATGAGCCTATTCTCCCATCGCTTGTTAATATATTTATCTGCAATAAATAAGGTTGTACGATTTGAAAAGTTATTTAGCTCCTAGCCCAAGATCGTTTAAAAGTTGCTCGTTATTAATTAGAGTTCATAGCCAAGGCATAACTTATTGAAGCGGGATGCGAATATTGGCGAGTCCGAAAAGGCCCTAACAAGGCATGAGGGCTACATTTTGTTGCTAAAGATCCAAAAGTGATGAAAAGAATCATTTATCTAAAATCAATATGAAGGATCGAGACACACGACGAAAAGCAAATACTCCCCTAAAGATCATGGAGAAGTCTATCCAAAAAGACCCTAACAAGGTACGAGGATAAATAGATCCAAGCCCTAAAAGGAGGCGGATCGTTGTATATCAAAGTCCAAAATAAAGATTGGAGAAAAATGAAGAAGTCGTGGTCCAAGTATGAAGAATCTCTCAAAAACTTCAAGTGAAGAAATTCCTATTATGAAGAGAAGACCATAATTTCAAGAACGTCTCTCAAAGATTTGAAGTATGAAGTCGCTGCTGATAGGTGTGAAAACACCCATCCTTTTTACCACTTAATTACAATAATAACCGAGCCAAAACGTGTATTTTATGTCATTTATGTCGAAATTATGCGTGGTTTGTGTTTTTGTTGTGATTTAGGACGAAAAAGTGAAAAGTGGAGAAAACACGGCATTCACGGGCTTTTATCGAAGAAAAAGACGAAAGACGAAGTCGAAAGATCAAGAGTGGAAAAAGAACGGAAGTCCAAGACCAATTCTGAAGATTTATCAAAGAAAAAGTCAAAAGACGGAAGTTTACTAAAAGCCGAAGAACTCGAGTCTAATTTACGAAGAAAATTCATAGACGAGTTTAAAGAAATCCCAAGACAAAATCATTAAGTCCAAGATTAACAAACAATTAAGAAGAAAAGGGCTTAAGTGTGCAAATAAGGAAAAGAGGAAAGAGGGAGGAAGCTTCCTAAGCTCCTCCCTAATCACCCCTATATATAGTTTAGGCTAGCTTCATTTTCATGTTGTTGGTGGCTTGACAAGCCACACTTCCACCATTTTCATTTCTTGTCATTTAATTTCTTGTAAATTAATTTCATGTTATGCACTTTTAATTTCTTCAATTCAAGTAAGTCTTTTTATTTTGGAATCTTTTCTTTTAATCAAGTTCTTATCTTTAATCATCTTCTTCTCCCTTTCTTACTTTGCTTCTCTTTGATTCATGTTCATCCTTGATTTGTTTTCATCTTAATGCTTATTTGATCTAAAGTTTTCTTAAAAAGTTCATCTTTTAAAAAGTTTGATTTGAAAGTTTGCTTATTTTTAAGTTTGATAAGTTGTTATTCATGCTTGTTAAGTCAATTTCGATTTAGATTCGTGCAAGTTTTAGTTTGAGCTTATTAACCATAGCTTATTGCTTTTGCTTAATTTTCGGATCAAAAAGTTAGATCGGAAAGGGTAAACCCCTTTCCAATCACGTATTCCAATCACCTTGATTGGAAAAGGGTTTTACATTCCAATCAGCATTCGAATCAACATTCCAATCAGCATTCCAATCAACATTCCAATCAGCATTCCTTTCGCATTCCTTTTACATTCCTATTAGCATTCCAATCAGCATTCCAATCAACATTCCAATCAACATTCCAATCAACATTCCAATTAGCATTCCTATTAGCATTCCAATCAACATTCCAATCAGCATTCCAATCAGCATTCCAATCAGCATTCCAATCAACATTCCAATCAGCATTCCAATCAACATTCCAATCAGCATTCCAATCAACATTCCAATCAGCATTCCAATCAGCATTCCAATCAGCATTCCAATCAACATTCCAATTAGCATTCCTATTAGCATTCCAATCAGCATTCCTATCAGCATTCCTTTTAGCATTCCTTTCAGCATTCCTTTTACTTATCGCAATTTACATTTTCATTTTACTTAGTAATAGGTAACCAAACCATTTTCATTTCCACCAAGAACAATTGAGTCGCACTTTGAATCGGAAATCAATTCGAGAAGATACCGAGAAAACGAACTTTTTCAACTAGCAAAATCTCTACATTAAAATAGCGCCGCTGCCGGCTCTTTTCCTGAAGATTAACGGTTTTTTGTGAGAGACGCGTTGGCTTTTGGGATCCGTTCACTTTGAACGTTATTTTTTCGAGTCAAAAATTTTCAAAAAAAAAAAAAATCCATAAACATTTGAAAAATCTTAAAAAGCATTTCTTTTTCAAAGTTTTGCACCAAAAATATTCTTCTTGCTTATCTATCTTTCTCCATGGATTTTTATGTCCATTGCGTCGGGTGTGGGAGACAACTGTACGGGAACGACTCTTGTCAATGGTGTACATGTGAGCGGTGCGGAAACGATATCGACAACACACAATTCGGATTTTGTCCCTTGTGCAACTCGACTAATTCATTCTTTTTGAACCCACATCCTGTTCCCCCGTGCATCTATTGTGGAAGCGATTCTCATTGGCATGTTTCGTGCCCGGTTCGATACCCGTATGGTCACGGGCAAGAACCGGGGTACAATTATGACAATGAAAATAGCTATCCACAAGACGCACCCAGTCTTTTTCCTCACCCGTTTTGCAACAACTGTGGGGGTCCTCACGAAAGTTTTCACTGCCCTACAGGGGATCAAAATTACTATAATTATACCCCTTCCAGTTTTGACCAACCCCTGCAATACCCAATTGATCACCAGCCTCGTCACGAGATGAGTTACCAAGAACCAATTGACGATCTTGCTACAGCCTTTCAAGAACAAAGAAACGATCTTGCTATAGCTTTTCAAGAACAAAGCAAAGAGCTTTTACACACGCTGCAAACTTGTATGGAGTCATTTTTACAGCAGCGAGATCAGACGAGTACTCATATCCCTGAGCTTATTATTGGCCCTTTAGGTAATGAGGAGAGCGATGACGATATTGAGGTTATTTTCGACGAGGAGGAATTTCTAAAGCAAAGTAAGACTTCTTCCCTTCCTCCTTCGTCTATTGCTATCACACCCGAGGAGCCCGTTGGCTCTCTCATCATGGAGGATGAGCATATTGACGTTATCTCGGCAACTGAATCGGACAAATTCCTAAAGTCTCGTGTCGAGGAACTTGTCGTCATCCCAAGTGAGCCCGCAGGTATTCCGGAAAATCTGTGTGATGTGCCGACTTTTGCGGAGCTTAAGGTCGAGGTCGATTTGACAGTCATTGATCACATAATCAAAAATCCACAAGCGCTAATTGATTTTCCCAACAAGAGTTCAACATGTGATGAGTATGATGATTTCGTCTTCGAGCCCGAGATTGAGGAAATTATCGACCGAGAGCTAGCTCTTTTACCTCTGCTTCCTCCTACAAGCGAGGTCGACTTTTCCAACATTGATGCCGAACTTGATGAGTTGGAACGTCTTATTTTTCATAATAATGACGAACCAACTAACATGCCCAAACATCCTATTCTCGAGGAGTTACCTAATCAACACTCCTCTTATGAGAATTACGTTTACCACATTCGTGAGGATTTACCTTATCAACAATCCCCACAAATGAATGATGGTTTCGTACTTGATCGTGATCTTTTCAACCGAGTTTCTACACTCCTTATCCACGATGATATTCACAAGATCTACTTTCATGAGGATCAATGCTTTGACCCGGGAGGTGACATGGACCATTCTATTATTGATAACTTTACGGCTTTGCCAATTGGTCTGCATCCATTGTCTTTGGAGGATGACAATGTGATTCCCTTACCCACCCCACCTCCCGTCAATCTGGATTTCACTTGCTTTTCTTATATTGAGCAGACTTTCCTACCATTCAAGACTTATCCTCCCGCCTCTCCTTTGTTGATGTCCTCCGGGAACGAGGACAAGGTCTTTGATCCCGGTATCACATTCGAGGCTTCCCCATGGACCATTTAATTCGGGGGCGAGTCAGGCTCGTGACTCGGTTAAAAAAAACAAGCGCTTTTTGGGAGGCAACCCAATTATCTATCTATCTTTCCTGTTTTCACCATAAGTGTAGGGGGAGCCCCGTTGGTGTTTCTTGTTCTCTTTCTTATCATGTGCAGGGATTAGAGCTTCAAAGACACACTCTTGATGACTTTTGACGAACCGTGATTCCGTGTTCCCTTCTTCCCGGTTCTATCCTAAACTCTTTTCGATTCACTATTTTATATTTCTCAATATTAAAATAGGAATCTCTTTAGTGGTCTTTTCCTTAACGAGATCTAAACAAAGTGCACAATGTCCTAAGTGTAGGGGAGTTTACTCTCACATGCTTAAACATTGAGGACAATGTTTATATTAAGTGTAGGGGGGACTTCTATCGAAGTTAAGTGGTCTTTTCCTTGTATTTGTCCTCATTTTAACCTGAAAATCAATTTTTCGACATTTTTCAAAATTTTTAATCTATTTTGGCCTAGTTGTAGTCTCCTTTATTTTTTTTACTTTCTAGCATTTTAATAAAATTGTTTTAGCAAGTTTAGATATCTTAGATATATTAGGCCTGTTGTGAATATTTTGACTCAACCCGAGTTTACTTATCCAAGTTCACTCTAGCTAGTATCCTTAACCATGTAGACCTTAATTGGTTTATTAGGCTAAGCATCCACGAGTCTCATTCCTTGAGATTTTAAATTGTGGCGAACGAGAAATGATAGAGTTGGTTACAAGTTTGGTATTCTTTCATTAACTTATGTGAGTTAATTATGATCTTTTTCTCCCCTCGCTTGTAAATAAATAAATGCAATAAGTAAGGTCGTACGATTTGAAAAGTTACTTAGCTTCTAGCCCAAGATCGTTTAAAAGTTGCTCGGTAATGATAAGAGTTCATAGCCAAGGCATAACTTATGAAGCGGGGCGCGAAGATTGGCGAGTCCGAAAAGGCCCTAACAAGGCATGAGGATTCCATTTTATTGCTGAAGATCCAAAAGTGACGTGAAGAGCATTATTCCCAAAATCAATATGAAGGATCAAGACTCACGACAAAAAGCAATCAACTCCCATAAAGATCATGGAGAAGTCTATCCGAAAAGACCCTAACAAGGTATGAGGATAAATAGATCCAAGTCCGAAAAGGAGGCGGATCGTTGTATCTCAAAATCCCAATTAGAGATTGAAGAATAATCATGAAGTCGTGGTCAACAAAGTTGGAATACCCCTCAAAAGTCTCCAAGTGAAGAAACTCTATTAACGATGAGAAGACCATTATCTCAAGAACGTCTCTCAAGATATGAAGTATGAAGTACATGCCAAATATCGGCCCGAGAAAGGTCTCAAATCGTGAACCGAGTTATGCCAAGATATGAACTTTTTGATATCCCGAGAAGCAGTTTTAAGAGATTTTGTCCTTTAGCTAACTATTGATCAAATCGTCCTACTTTGCTTTCAGCCTAAATAAATTATCGAAATAAGTCAACAATGCATCCTCGTGATCATTCAAGACATCAATAAAATATAAGAGATACTCGTAGGAAAAAGGGAGTTTAAGTGATTAATTGAACCACATGAGTAAATGTTTGTTATGCTAACTTGTGCTAACAATGATCTTGTTTTTAAGCTTGGCATGGGGAACGTGAAACTTGAGGGTGATGAACATTCATGACACACAAGCCCTAATGTAAGTCTTAGATTTCTTTACAAGTTTCTTCCTTGTTGCATCTTGTTATTTTCTATCTTTTTTATTTTCCTTAGTTTTTTAATAAAGGCCAAGGTAGGTTGATTATGATGGAAAATGTAAAACGTGCTTTGTAACTAATGCATTGCATGAGGACATTGCAATGGTTAAGTGTAGGGGATTTGATAGGTGTGAAAACACCCATCCTTTTTACCACTTAATTACAATAATAACCGAGCCAAAACGTGTATTTTATGTCATTTATGTCGGAATTATGCGTGGTTTGTGTTTCTGTTGTGATTTAGGACGAAAAAGTGAAAAGTGGAGAAAACACGGCATTCACGGGCTTTTATAGAAGAAAAAGACGAAAGACGAAGTCGAAAGATCAAGAGTGGAAAAAGAGCGGAAGTCCAAGACCAATTCTGAAGATTTATCGAAGAAAAAGTCAAAAGACGAAAGTTTACTAAAAGCCGAATAACTCGAGTCTAATTTACGAAGAAAATTCAAAGACGAGTTTAAAGAAATCCCAAGACAAAATCATTAAGTCCAAGATTAACAAACAATTAAGAAGAAAAGGGCTTAAGTGTGCAAATAAGGAAAAGAGGAAAGAGGGAGGAAGCTTCCTAAGCTCCTCCCTAATCACCCCTATATATAGTTTAGGCTAGTTTCATTTTCATGTTGTTGGTGGCTTGACAAGTCACACTTCCACCATTTTCATTTCTTGTCATTTAATTTCTTGCAATTTAATTTCATGTTATGCACTTTTAATTTCTTCAATTCAAGTAAGTCTTTTTATTTTGGAATCTTTTCTTTTAATCAAGTTCTTATCTTTAATCATCTTCTTCTCCCTTTCTTACTTTGCTTCTCTTTGATTCATGTTCATCCTTGATTTGTTTTCATCTTAATGCTTATTTGATCTAAAGTTTTCTTAAAAAGTTCATCTTTTTAAAAGTTTGATTTGAAAGTTTGCTTATTTT
Source organism: Glebionis coronaria (assembly GCA_025667525.1). Lineage (NCBI taxonomy): Eukaryota > Viridiplantae > Streptophyta > Magnoliopsida > Asterales > Asteraceae > Glebionis > Glebionis coronaria. The sequence goes on along the minus strand of CM046878.1, from coordinate 455,512,982 downwards.
TAAGTTTGATAAGTTGTTATTCATGCTTGTTAAGTCAATTTCGATTTAGATTCATGCAAGTTTTAGTTTGAGCTTATTAACCATAGCTTATTGCTTTTGCTTAATTTTCGAATCAAAAAGTTAGATCGGAGTAAACCCCTTTCCAATCACGTATTCCAATCACCTTGATTGGAAAAGGGTTTTACATTCAAATCAGCATTCCAATCAGCATTCCAATCAACATTCCAATCAGCATTCCAATCAACATTCCAATCAGCATTCCTTTCGCATTCCTTTTACATTCCTATTAGCATTCCAATCAGCATTCCAATCAGCATTCCAATCAACATTCCAATCAACATTCCAATTATGTTAGAAATACGTTTTAACGTATATTAGAAGTATCGGTCACTCCACAATAATATTCATGTTGTAATAGCTCGTAGTTAGATAATAGTTGTTAGTTACTTATTAACTTAAGTAAGAACCGGTCCATGGGCTTGTCATGGACCGGCCCAAGCCCATGTTTAGCTTGGTACTATAAATACCCCTTTCCACTAAGGAAAGGGGTTGGTTGTTGTTCCATTTTTACATTTCATATCAATAAAACCTTTCACATATTCTCTCACTTTCTCTCTCTAGTTTCTCTCACTAGAAAACATCAACCCACTTCATAGATTCATAGGTTATCAATTTCTACATTTGGTATCAAGAGCTATGGGGTGATTTAAGGTAAGGATTGTGTTGCTTTTTTAGTTTTTGAATCTATTAGTGATCTTTAGGAAAAATCAATCTTGAATCTTGTTATTTTTGGTGTTTTTGTTATTGGGATTGATTGATAAGGATTGGGTTTAGCTTATTTTGGTAAAAATCATAAAACTTTTTGTGGTTTTGGATCAAAAATCGGGGTTAAAAGCTTCTTTTTAAGTCTCGGAAACAATTTTTTCCAGAATTTTCCGAATAGGATTCCGAATAGGTGGATTTTCAGCATAGAAAGTTTATTCCGAATAGGATTCCGAATAGGAGAGTTTCCGAATAGAAGAAATTTTTCCGAATAGAAGATTTTTTCCGAATAGAAGAAATTTTTCCGAATAGAAGAAATTTTTCCGAATAGAAGATTTTTCCGAATAGACACCAATTTTCCGAATAGCCATCTTTTCCGAATAGACACCAATTTTCCGAATAGCCAACTTTTCCGAATAGACACCAATTTTCCGAATAGCCAAAATTAGGAAATATTCCGAATTGCCATCATTCCGAATAGACCAGTTTTTCCGAATAAGCCAAATTGCCAAGATATTCCGAATTGAAGAAAACATTCCGAATAGGGGTTTTTTTTTCCGCATAAGGGTTATTCTGCATAGAGATTATTCCGAATAGGGTATTTTCAGCATAGGATTATTCCGAATAGGCATTATTCCGAATAAGGGTTTATTCTGAGTTTGGGTTATTCTGTATAAGCAAGTTCAAGGGGTATTTGAGTTTTTTCGACGATCTTTAGTGGATTTAATCTTGAGTTTAACCAACACAACACAAATTCTCAACCTTTCTTCACTGCTCGATCAACCGATAATCTTTGAGTCTGTTAAGTGATCACAATGAATCTAAGTTCATTAATGCCTCAGATGACATCTCTTACGGATATCTCGATCATAACGGGGACTGATAGTCGTCCACCGATGCTTATTAAAGAGGTGTTTGAGGCATGGCAAGGTCGAATGATGCAATATCTAAAGGGGAAACCGACATACGGAAGGCTTATGGTCAAATCGATTTTGAATGGTCCACTTGACTATGGTACTATTACGGTTGACAACGTGACTAGACCACGAGAATTTGAAGAACTCACTCCAGCTCAACAACTTGTTGCAGATGCAGATGAAAAAGCTCTTCAAACAATTCTTCAAGCTCTTCCCCATGATATTTATAGGATGGTAAGTCAGTATACAGTGGCAAAAGATTTATGGGAACGGTTAAAGGTGTTGCTACAAGGCACGTCTCTCACCAAACAAGAAAGGGAGTGTCAGCTGTATGATTTGTTTGATAGATTCACATACAGCCCAGGGGAAACACTACACGATTACTACTTCAGATTCACTACTCTAATGAATGATCTGAATGTATACAATCTGGTAATTGCTCCATTCCAGGTTAACACCAAGTTCTTGAATACTTTACCTCAAGCTGAATGGGGTGAGTATATTACCGATGTGAAGTTAACTCGGGATTTGCATAAGTGCAACTTAGATCAAATCTATGCTTTTCTTCAGCAACATGAGAAGCATGTGATTATGCACCGTTCTCCTCGCGGTATGTACCCAGATTCCTTAGCTTTGATGGCGAATCAACCAAGCTTGTCACACAACAACACACCTTATATTTTGGGACATCAAGCCTATCATCCATCACCTTACATAACACCAACTTTTCCATAATACTCGATATTGCCACAACCTCCCACCTCACATCAGCAACAGTATCGGTTCAATGCACCTTCACCACAGTATGGTTCACAACTTCATCCAGCAAATGTTGCATCTTATGCTCAGCCTTCATATTCTTCTTATCAAGAGAATGCAGCATATCCAACAAGCTATCCTGATCAAATGAGTATTCCTTCTACTGATTATGCAGCTCATCCAGATCAAGCACTGTATTGTGATGATGAAGAAGTCCCCGTTCCTGTTTTCCAACAAGGAGCTGACCCAGTTGAAGTGCTAACTACTATGTCTGCTTATCTCACAAGAACTTTAAGCAAACGAGGATTCAGAGGATCAGCTCCTACCAACAATCAGTTGAGGAATTCATCCAATTCTCGCCAACAAGCTACAATTGAGAATGGCAGGGTAATGGTTCAGCCAATTCAACCATATCAGGGGAGATCTTCCACTTCAACCAATGCTCGCACGATTACTCCTGCTCCTGCTCCTATGGTCAACAATCCTCCACGGGCTAATACAGGCAAGTTGAGAATGATCACATGCTACAACTGCAAGGAAGAGGGTCATATGTCCAGGGATTGTAAGAAACCCAAGAGGAGAAGGGATGGACAGTGGTTTGCAGAAAAGATCTATCTGGTAAATGCTCAGGCGCAAGGAAGGGAACTTGATGAAGAGGAGCTTGCATTTCTTGCTGACCCAGGGATTGCTGAACAAGACGTTGTCACTACGCAGAATGCAGCTTACCAAGCCGATGATCTTGATGCGTATGATTCCGACTGTGATGACTTTCAAACTGCAAAGGCTGCTTTCATGGCAACTTTCTCCAGCTTAGGGCCAGATAAGAAATCTGAGGTACTTATTAATAACACCGATAATGCCACTGATGCTAGTATTCAACCACATCAAGTTGGGCAAGCGAGTGCTGATTCGAATGAATCTTCGGTGGTGAGTCTTTCAAATGAGGAGACAAACAATGATAGCAATATCAATGTGAGTCCCCAGATTTTGAGTGAATCACAACCGGGATCCATTTCGCATACGCCTACTCCTGCTCAACAAGATTTGGTCATGGTTCCTGCTACATTACTTAGCCAAATGAATGCTGCACTCTTAGAAACCTTAGCTAAGAATAAGAATTTGTCTGATGAGCTTGCCTTAAGCAATGAGAAAGTACAAACTTTGGAATTAGTGCCTTCGTCTAGTGTTCTCACAAATCTCGAATATGATCATTTTAGAAACAAACAAATGGGTCACTTGCAAGAGATCGAAAACTTAAGAGCAAATCTGTCTAATGAACTTAAAGAAAAGGAGTTAGTGGTCACTAATTTTCAAAAACTTCAAACTGATTTTGAATTACTCGAATCTAAGAAGACTGAAATGGAGATTAATGCCACTAATAAGATTAGAAGTCTAGATTACTTGCTGTTAAGACAATACGCTGCTTCACAACTAGTTCACTTATTTGATGCTTCATTTAGAGAATTTAACTTATCACGTCTAAAAGGCCTTCCCCCTAATCCACAGTATGCAAAACAAGCTTTAAGACATAGTCCTAGACTTTATAATGCAACTCAATTAGGATTGGCTTTAGACCCGATTGTTTTTCCCAATGATCAAACAAGTAAGGATCTAGTTGATGAGGATCGGTCATACAATTCAGCAAAATATCCCGATTGTGATTATTTTAAAATGAATAAGGAGCTCGCTAAAACTGATTTTAGAGTTCGATTCCATATGGATAAAGATCTCATTACAGCACCAACCTACATGATAGAGGAAGAAAGCCCTAGTACATTTCCTACACTTGTCAACATGGAAGATCCTAAGGAAATTCCAAAGAATCTTCCACCGGTTAGCACTGTATGGTTAAACTTGAAAGAGATTAACCGATACTTTACTAACTTTGACAAGGTCATTTTGGAATGTACGACTTCAAATGGCTTAAATGCCGGAGAATGGGCTTTCGAACACATGAACGAGGTGTTTAAATCTAAGATCAATCCGTTTGTCGAAAGTCTAAAAGGAAGTTTTGCATCTCTTAAGGAAAATCTTCAGTTTGAAATTGGGGAAGTTCAAAAAGTGTTTTATGAAATGGACACCGCTTACGAACTGCAACTAATTGAAAAGGAAAAGATTTTAACCGAATATGACCGATTCTTGTCTGAAGTAATCTCGTGTGATGTGCTTAGTACTGTAAATGTTAATTATTCGAATGAGCTTACATCCACTATGATTAACTGTGATGCTGTGAATATTTGTGAGGATATTTGTGATGATGTTTGTAATCTTTCTGTAAATGTTGCTGATACTGTAAATGAGGTAGAAAATCATGCTTGTCACGAATCTAACGCTGAGTTTTTAAAGCTACAAGATTCTTACAATTTACTTTCACAACGCTTTAATCAACTAGAACAACATTGTATATCTTTAGAATTAAAACAACAAAATCAAAATGAAAATCTTTTGATATCAAATGTTTGTGAAAACGGTGTTGAGAATAGTGACAAGATGATTGCAATTGTTAAGACATTAGAGGAAGAAATCATGAGATTGAAGAGAGAGGTATCATCAAAGGAAACATTAAGAATGGAACTAGAGGCTGCAGAGTCTAAAAACCAGGTCTTAGAAATTAGACTATCAACTGTTCTAGGGGAGATGGATCGGACAAGGCAGGGACTATCCGCTCTTTATGGTTCACTAGAAGAACGCTTCGCTTTTAATGCGGCACAACAACAATATTATGTTGAACAACTGAACCAAAAGTGCGAAGAAATCTCTGACTTGAACATCCTGCTCATAGACAAAAATATGGTTTTAGCTGAGTTAAAGGAGACACTTCTTCTCACCCGACAAGAAGTTGTTGATAACTTAGCTACCGACTCTGCACCGTCCACTAGTGCTCCAACAACCAAGTCAGTAGTGCTTTATAAGAATCCGCTTCATAAGAGAAACCAGGTTACCTATGATGATTATATGAGGAATGCCATTAAGCATGTCGATCTTCTTAGGGATATTTTAGACGATCTTTATGCCTTAGATCCCTCAAGTAGCGACTATTATTCGGCTCATGAATATGTTAAGCGAGTTCAATATTGCTTGGCTTATTTGCAATACATAGGTACACCAGGTTCTGCACTACTTAATAATAGGCCCATTGCTGTCACTCCATTTAATAAGACTCCAGGAGCGAAACCGTCATTGGCACAATCAAGTAAGACACCTTTAAAATCTGCTGCTAATGTTCCCAATTTGCCTTCTACAGGATTAAAAGAGACTACTAAGGCTAAAGGATCGCCACTCAAGAAAGCTAAGATCAAGCCCTCCACTAGTAGTGCCACAAAGAAGAAAGTAGAAGTCCACAATAGGAATGCTAGTTCAGTTTTAAATAAAATGAATCATGTTAAGACTAAAAGCTCTGCGCCTGTGCAGCAGCCTAAACCATTCGTGAATTCTGATTTAAATTGTTGGAATTGTAATGAATGTATGTTTTTACAGCGTCATGATTTGTGTCTGATTGATCACGTTAATGAAATGAATGCTATTAAGAATGGTCTTGAATGGAAGCCAACGGGTAGAACTCGTGCCCAAGTTGGCTGGCAATGGCGTCCCACTGGTAGGACCTTTACACTAGATGGTAAAATGTGCCCTTTAACTAGGAATGCATCCATTGAGGTTAGGTCTGAGCGTCCTTTAGTTAGGAACTCTCGCACTCAAGTATGGAAACAGCGCCCTTTAATTAGGTCAGCCCCCACTTTAGTGCCTATCAGTGTAGAAATACCTCAGGATTTGAGCCAACTAGAATCCACACCACCAATTAAGAAGAAGAAGGCTAGGAAATCTAAGAAACCTAGAGTTAGCAAATCTAAGATTATTAAATCTGTACCTGCTAATAACAAGGAACACTCAGATTCCGATACCTCTACAATGTCTTTGTGTGGTGATATTTTCAGGTGGTCCAAATCATCCTGTGGTATTTGGACTCCGGTTGTTCAAAACATATGACCGGAAATCGCTCGATGCTCCGAAATTTCGTCAGCAAGTTTCTTGGTACGGTTAAATTTGGGAATGATCATATAGCAAAGATTATGGGATACGGTGAATATCAGATTGGAAACGTGACGATTTCTAGGGTATACTATGTAGAAGGTCTTGGTCACAACTTATTCTCAGTAGGACAGTTTTGTGATTCCAACCTTGAGGTTGCTTTTCGACAACACACTTGTTTCATCCGCAACTTGGAAGGAAAAGATTTGTTGAAGGGATCTCGTGGTGCAAATCTTTATACGTTGTCTCTACAAGATATGATGGCCGCCTCTCCAGTATGTCTTCTCTCTAAAGCATCCAAGACCAAGTCATGGTTATGGCATCGCAGATTATCTCATCTTAATTTTGATGCTATTAATCATCTGGCTAAAAACGAGTTAGTTCGTGGTCTTCCAAAGCTTAAATTTCACAAGGACCATTTATGTTCCGCGTGTTCAAGAGGGAAAAGCACCAAGAAATCTTACAAGCCCAAAGCTGAAGACACCAATCAAGAAAAACTTCATCTTTTGCATATGGATCTTTGTGGGCCGATGAGAACTGAAAGTGTGAGCGGTAAGAAATTCATTCTCGTCATTGTGGATGATTTTTCCAGGTTTACATGGGTTAGATTTCTACGTACAAAGGATGAAGCACCGAAGGCTATCATCACTTTTCTGAAGTTCATTCAGGTACGTTTGAATACCACTGTCCGCCGTATTCGTACAGACAATGGTACAGAGTTCGTCAACCAGACTCTTCGTGATTATTATGAAGGAGTTGGTATATCACATGAAACATCCGCTGCACGCACTCCACAACAAAACGGTGTCGTTGAAAGACGAAATCGCACACTTATGGAAGCTGCTAGGACCATGCTTATTTATGCGAACGCTCCATTGTTCTTGTGGGCAGAGGCTATTTCTACTGCATGTTTCACCCAAAACCGTTCTATCATTTGGAAACGCCATGGAAAAACACCTTATGAGCTTCTACATGACCGCAAACCCGATGTTTCATTTTTCCATGTGTTTGGTGCTCTGTGTTATCCAAACATCAATAGTGAGAACTTGGGTAAGCTTCAACCAAAAGCAGACATAGGTATTTTCATTGGTTACTCACCGTCCAAAAGAGCATACCGAATCTATAACCGTCGTCTTGGCAAGATTGTAGAAACTATGGACGCTGATTTCGACGAGCTGACAGCGATGGCTTCTGAGCAACACAGCTCTGAACCCGGGCTTCATGAGATGGGACCCGGTGCTATAAGTTCCAGATTAGTTCCCAACAATCCTACTTCTACATCATTTTTACCACCATCAAGGCCCGAGTGGGATAAATTGTTTCAACCGTTGTTTGATGAATTTTTCGATCCCCCGACTGATGAAGTTCCAGTACCTGTAGTAATTGCTCCAATACCTGAAGTGGTTGCTCAAGTTAACGAACCTTTATCTAATGCATCTACAATTCACATTGAACCGGATGCACCTTCACCAAGTGATTCTCAAACTACACCTGAATCATCACCCCTACTTGTGCCTAATGATGTGGAAGAGGATTCTACTGATCACGACCTGGAATATGCTCACTCGCAAGAGCTTCCTTTCTTTGGTGTAGCGATCCCTGAAAACCCTTCAGCCGCGTCTACCTCAGAAGAAGCTCCATCTATTGTTCACTCCAGACCACCTAGGATTGAAAACCATAGCACTAAATGGACAAAAGATCACCCAATTAGGAATGTTATTGGAGATCTAGATCGACCAGTCTCTACACGCCATCAACTACAAGAGAGTGCACTATATTGTTACTTTGATGCATTTCTCTCTGAAGTTGAACCCAAAAATTGGCAGCAGGCTATGACCCAATCATCTTGGATTGAAGCTATGCAGGAGGAACTCAATGAATTCAAACGACTAAAAGTATGGGAATTGGTTCCTCGCCCTGACAAGGTTAACATCCTTACTTTGTTATGGGTTTATAAGGTTAAACTTGATGAGATGGGTTTGGTATTGAAGAATAAAGCAAGATTGGTCGCTAGAGGATATAAACAAGCCTTGGGTATAGACTTTGAGGAATCTTTTGCTCCTGTGGCTAGATTGGAGGCGATTAGACTATTCCTTGCGTTTGCTGCTCATATGAACATGATCGTCTATCAAATGGATGTGAAGACGGCATTTTTGAACGGTGAACTCAGGGAAGAGGTTTATGTTAGTCAACCGGATGGGTTCGTGAGTACGGAGTCTCCTAACCATGTGTACAAGCTTAAGAAGGCTCTCTATGGGTTGAAACAAGCTCCACGCGCGTGGTATGATCTCCTGTCAACATATCTCATGTCGGAAGGCTTCTCCAAAGGCAAAGTGGACCCCACTCTATTCACTCTCAAGGACGGCAACGACATGCTTCTGGTACAAATTTATGTTGATGATATAATTTTTGCTGCCACTAACATAGAATTGTCTAAACAATTTGAGAAGATAATGTCCACACGCTTTCAGATGTCGATGATGGGAAAATTTTCATTTTTCTTAGGATTACAGATTTCTCAGAATCCCAGAGGCATCTTTATTAATCAATCCAAATATGCTCTAGAATCTCTTAAGAAATATAACTTTGAGAATTGTGACCCCGTAGACACTCCAATGGTGGAGAAATCCAAGTTAGATGAAGATAGGGATGGGATTATTGTTGATCCGAAACTTTACCGTGGAATGATTGGCACCCTTCTCTATCTGACTGCTAGCAGGCCTGATTTGCAATTTGCTGTATACATGTGTGCCCGGTATCAGGCTCGGCCTACCGAAAAGCACTTACATGTTGTGAAAAGGATCTTTCAGTATCTAAAAGGAACACTTCATCGTGGTCTATGGTATCCGAAAGATTCCTCGATTGCTTTAATATCATACGCAGATGCCGATCATGCTGGATGTCAAGATACGAGGCGTAGCACTTCTGGATCTGTGCAACTCCTAGGAGATAGATTGATCAGTTGGTCTTCAAAAAGGCAGAAAAGCGCTGCAATATCAAGCACGGAGGCTGAATACATCGCCATGTCCGGTTGTTGTGCTCAAGTCCTTTGGATGAGATCACAATTAACTGACTACGGTCTTGGATTTAACAAAATCCCGATGTATTGTGACAACAAGAGCGCCATTGCCCTTTGCTGCAACTATGTTCAACACTCCCGGGCCAAGCACATAGACATTCGCTACCATTTCATTAAGGAGCAGGTGGAGAACGGAGTGATCGAGCTGTATTTTGTCACTACTGAGTACCAGCTGGCGGATATGTTCACCAAAGCCTTAGATCGAGGACGAATCGAGTTTTTGATCGACAAGCTTGGTATGAAATCATTCACTCCAGCGACTCTCATAGAGTTGGCAGAAGAATCAGCTGAATAGTCGTGGTAAACTATTCAGAGTATCCTTTGGTTGTGATCATGTATATTATCGTAAATATATAAACCACAAAAGAAAAATACAAAAATATAAAACCAAGAAAAACCATAAAAAATATAAAACCAAGAAAAACCATAAAAAATATAAAACCTAGAAAAACCATAAAAAGTATAAAATCAAGAAAAACCAAAAATATTTTTCGTTTTAAATCGGGCATGTCTTTTAGTACGGTAATATTTACGGCCTTAGAAATGTCGATCAATATTGACACGGTGCCATAAATAGAGTCCGTATAAAAGTTGTACATTTTTAAAACATGCCCATAATGGCTTGTAGTTATTTCTGACTGCAACCCGGTTTTCATATTAAAGTCACGTATTTCCTTGGAAAACGTTGGCTCAGAACGGGAATTAATTTTCTCGGGCGTGATTTACAAGCCAAATCATGCAAAGGGATCAAGTTTACTTTACAACTTGGTCTAACACGAATTTGTGTACGTCTCAGTGCATTAATTTGTTAAAATAAGAGAAATCTTATTGACACCACGAATCAAACTTTTTCAAGATATCAATTGGGTAATGTATTTCATCATCATGTGCCTCGTTAAACAATGACTACAGCTCTTTAAATAGAAAACGGGTCATCGTTTAAGGGGGAGAAAATGTTTCATCATCTTTCACATCAAAAAGATCCTCAAAAGTTTTCAAGGAAACTCACAAAGCTTAATGGTTAATGGTTGGATTGCTTTGGCATTTGTAGTGTTGTTGCTTATAAGTTTGTCGTGGATAGTGTTGTGCTTGTGTTAAGTTAAGTTAATCACTAAGGCTCGGATAGTTAACATAAGATAGGATCAATGTGACAAGTATCAAAACTTGGTAACCAAAACAAAATGATTGAATGAAGCAAAAAGAAGAATTGAGGGGGCAAAGTTGACAACATGTCTAACTTATGGAAAATTTGACCTAGTCAAAACCTCCCCCCCCCCCCCCCCCCCCCGTTTCATCTATCCCATTCACTGTTCTTGTTTGTCTCTTGCCGCCATTAACATCCTTACACACAAACTCACGAAATCAAACATACACGTTACAATCAACATCTTTCAGTTCAAGATCATCAAAAAGGTACTAAAACGGTTTAATCCTTCATGCAAAACAAGATTAATTAACTGTTTAAATTGAAATCAAACGAATCAAATTACTGCTTAATTAGGGTTAATTAATTTGGGGGTTTTACTTGGGTTGTATTCGGAATATATCTATGTGCCCAGATTTGTCCATTAGAACACTTGATTCACACGATTGCATGCCCAATTAGAAAAACGTAACTGTTTGTAACTTTCCGAATAGAACAGTTTTTTCCGCATAGGGCAAAAGTTCCGCATAGGGTAAATTTTCCGCATAGGGCAAAAAGTTCCGCATAGGGCAAAAGTTCCGCATAGGGCAAAAGTTCCGCATAAGGCAAAAGTTCCGAATAGGAAATGTTCCGAATAGGAAATGTTCCGAATAGGAAATGTTCCGAATAGGAAATGTTCCGAATAGGAAATGTTCCGAATAGGAAATGTTCCGAATAGGAAATGTTCCGAATAGGAAAATGTTCCGAATAGGAAAATGTTCCGAATAGGAAATGTTCCGAATAGGAAATGTTCCGAATAGGAAATGTTCCGAATAGGAAATGTTCCGAATAGGAAATGTTCCGAATGGGAAATGTTCCGAATGGGAAATGTTCCGAATAGGAAATGTTCCGAATAGGAAATGTTCCGAATAGGAAATGTTCCGAATAGGAAATGATCCGAATAGGAAATGTTCCGAATAGGAAATGTTCCGAATAGGAAATGTTCCGAATAGGACAAATGTTCCGAATAGGACAAATGTTCCGAATAGGACAAATGTTCCGAATAGGACAAATGTTCCGAATGGAGGAATTTTTTCCGCATAACCCAAATGTTCCGAATAGAGTATTTTATTCAGAATAGGGATGTTTATTCCGAATAGGATCTATGTTCCGAATAGACTTATGTTCCGCATAAGCCTATTATTCCGAATTGAGTGATTATTCCGAATAGAAGATGTTTGAATGATTTCAAAGCTTAAGGGATTATGTCATATGTACAATGCTTAGGGTTAAAGTCATATTGATATTCATACTTGTTTGTATCAACCTTTGTGTTTTATCTTAAGCAGAGACGATGACTAACCCTACCGTACAACAACTACAAGACAACAGAGCCGCCGCCATTGCTGAAGCAAAGACTCTAAAGTTTGTTCCAAACAACTTCCGTCTGAAGGAGGTATCTCACTCCACCCATAATGGCTTTAAGGTAGGTACAGCCATGCTTGATAAATCTCACTTCAAGTATGCGCTAAGGAGAAGTGCTTCGGTGCCCTATGAATATCTTTACGAGTTCTGGGCTACCAAAGAGAGGACGTCGAACAAGATCACTTTTTCCTTGGACAACAAGCAGCAGACGCTTACTGTGTCAGATTTCAGGAAGATCTTTGGCTTTCGTCCGATTCTCAAAGGACTACCATCATACTCACCCAACCCAACCAAGGACCAGATCATGGAGATGTTCACCGCTATTGGATGTCTTGACATACGAACCCCGTCTGAGTTTACTACCGCCAAAGTCGGCCAACCATGGAAAGCTATTTTTGGGATTCTTAGCCGATGCTTGACACCCAAAACAACTGGGTATGATGCTGTTCGTCCACCAATCATCAAGATGTTTTATGGTATGTTCAAAGGTATGGGTATTGATTATGCATCACTGCTGTGGGAGGAGTTTACTTTTCAACTCTTCACTAACACAAAGGGTAAAATTAAAACTTACCAGTACCCTAGGTTTATTAAGTTGATCATACATTACTTTATGGAAAACGATGCATCCATTAACAAGCTTGCAGGTAGTCGTCACCACATGATAGATGATGATGATTTGGTAGACTTAAGGCAGGAGACTCATTCGAATACGGTTATTCCTGGTCCCATTCCCAGTCATCTTCTGACCGATGAGATTATTGCATCCGATGACTACAAGAACTTGCTAACAGAAATTGAGAAACAACGAGCAAGCCTTCTAGCAGGTGAAGACTCATCTACCACGGTTAAAAGCAAAGGTAAAAGGAAGCAAGCAGATTTACCTGAGCCCAAAACCAAGAAGAAGAAGACAGAGGGTAAGAAAGGAAAGGGTAAGGCTGATGAGATGCGTCTGCGTGACGAAGAAAATATTGCTGATCCTGCTCTTGAGAAAACTGAGAAACAAATGATGAAGACAGCCATTCAAAGGAGCAGGAAAGATACTGGCGGTAGTGGTTCAGGTGTAAGAGTAGACATTGAGGATGAGTACATGGAACCTGATGATGTTGATGAGTTTGGGTCACCTGAACATTATTCCACTTCGAAGGAGCCATCAATCCCTGTTTCTACACCACCTCCTCCACCTACTCAACCTTTAACAACTCAACCTCCACCAACTCAACCCTTACCAACCAAACAGGTTTCTACACCACTTCCTCCACCACCACCAAAGCCCATCCTTAGCACCGCAGTCACAACCGAGCCTATTCCCTCAACCCAGAGCAGCTCTGCAACATCTGCAATGGCAGCAATAGTGATGGCCGAGATGTTGGATAAACACATGGATAAACAAAAGAGCGAAATGGATGAACTTCGCCAAGAGTTACAAAGACGAGCTCAAAGTGAAGAAGCATCTAAGAAGGCTCAAGAAGAGTTGATTGCCAAGTTCGCTGCAGACATGGAAGCTACACGTAAAGCTCATGCAGAGGAACTTGCTCAGGTTAAAAAGGATGAAGCTAATAGGCATCAAGCACGAATTAAGAGACTTCAAGCTATTAAGGATGACCTTAAAGAACAAAAAGACGCTCTTGAAGCTACTATTGAGCAAAGAGTGAAAGACTCCATTGAATCCTTAATGCCTAAACTGCGTGATGACTTGAAGACGCTTGCTGCTGACAACTTAATGATCAAATCATCCAATCCTTCAGAAGCCGCCTACAAGATCGCTTATGACTTGACGGATTTTGAACTTAAGAAGATCCTCAAAGCTCGAATGAAGGAACTTGGATCGTTTGATAAATCGAGAAAACAACGGGCTCTCTTCAAATCCCTGAATGACGCTATCATGGAGGATGATAGGTTGTTCAAGACGTTTGGAAGTGTGGTACCCTACCACATTCTCCCTGAAGAAGAAAGGGAAGAGAGCGACGAAGAAGAGGGTACTGGTGGAGAGGAGGAAGAAGAAGAAGAAGAAGATAAGAATGAGGAGGATGATGAGGATGAGAATGATGAGGATGATGAGGACGATAGTGATAATGATGATGAAGATGAGGATGAGGATGAGGATGATGATGATGAGGATGCAGATGATGATGATAATGATGGCAATGATGGTGGTGATGGTCACCAGGAGAGTGTTAAGGGGAGCAATGCGGATAAAGGTGAACAGCGTGAGAAAGGGGATAAGGGCGCCAGCTCAAAGAAAGTGGTTAAGTCTGGCACCAAGTCAAAGAAAGATGCAGCACCAAAGGAGAAGTCCACATCCACGGAATCCAGACGATCGAAGTGGCGTCATGACGTGAATGCCACTACAGGGTCATCTATTCCTGGTACATTTATCCATGCATCAATACCTGTTACCACTAACCCCGTTAGTTCTTGTGTTGTTACTCCTGTGATTGCAGAATCGGTTACCGAACCAGAAGCTGCACAACACTCACCCGTCCATGACACTGCTGAAATGCCTGAATCTGAACAAGCAGATGTTCACGTCTCCACTCCTCAGCAACAAAACCCACAATCTACTATACCTGAACCAAGCACAAGGAACTGGGAGGACACGTTGGAAATCGACGAGACTGCTCCACCACAGGCTTGGATCACGGCAGCGGCGCAGTATGATCCGATCACCGACGCCGACAAAGAAGTCTTGTACCTTCGTATCCGAAGTCCGATTGACTTATGTGCATTTCTTGCTCATGAGTATAAGACTTCGGTTACTCCATCATTGATGAAGAAAGTACTGAAGGATAAAAGACTTCGCGCCAAAACCCGGTTGACACAAATGGAGTTCGAATATTATGCCGAGGAGATCCTGAAGGCTCTGAATACCGTTCAACGGCCAGGTCTTCATGAATCAGAAAGAGCTCCACCTCCAATGGATCAAGATAATCAGATTGCTCTTGACTTCTTTGTCACCAATGATCTGGTGTATCTACTGAAGGGGTCATCAAAGTACGCAACATCCCTGACATTGCTGAAAGCTGCCAACTAAGGGACAATACCCTTTATCGAGGAAAAGGTAAACCGACTCTGGGTCCCTAAGATAAATCGTAATTATGATATGTATGCTGTCATAGGTGCATCTCATTGGGACGAACGAGTCCGAAGGGCGTACAGGGGTTGCTGCTTGGTCAATTCTGGAAGCAAGGTTAGATCCGACATCCGCATCTCCAGCATTTTAGGGATGAAAACAGAAGCCAAGAACGGCTATTATCATGTGACGGAGATTCGCTTGAAAAGGGAGGATGACAGGGAATACAGAATCCAGCAGGGAGATTTTTCCATCATTCGCCTTGAGGATATCGAAGATATGCTGCTTCTGATGACCAGAGATCAACTGACACATATTCCTCGTGAAGACCTGATTGCGTTGAATACAGCACTTCGTATGTTCACACGAAGCGTTGTCATCAAGTCACGAGTTGAAGATCTTCAGTTGGGAGTCGAAAGCTATCAGAGGAAGCTTAATTTAACCCGTCCTGTGAATCAAGTGTTACCTCAACATGTAGCAAGATGTCCCTATACCGGCATTTCTGTCCCGAATTACGGCATTTTCTACTTGAACAGTCGAGGGTTGATGAAGTTTATGAGGGTGGGGGAGCTTCACAAGTATAGTGATGGAACTCTTATACAAGTCAGAGGAAAGTTGGAGCATCTGAACTCGGGTAAGACTTTGCCAGAAATGACGGAGGATTGGCATCCAGGTTATAAGCAGATGGCGAAGTACGTGATCAAAAAGATCGATCAAAAGCTCCGTGAACGTAGGTTGATGAGGAGCTTGGAAAGATTCGTGGGTGGTAGACCATATGGAGTGCACTACAGGACACTGCAACGATCCATCTGAAGGGTCGTACATTTCAGGTCACTCTATATTGGTATTATTTGTGAATATGTATATTTGTGAATAATGTGCTTTAATGGCTTGTTGTAGTGTTAAGGTATGATAATTTTTCAAGAATTTCTCACGAGATTCTAAATCTTTCAAAATATATCATACTAAAGCACTACAACTATCCCTTATTAACTTAAGGGGGAGCAATCATTTGTTCTATGGCCAAACATCAATTTCATTTTTACCCAAAGACCGGTTAATCCATTCAATATCCCAAATATTAATGGTTAACATTTTGGATAAGGGGAGAAAATGGGATTAAGGAGATTTAAATGATACTTGGCTAAAATGAAAAAGACTTAAAGATTATCCAACTTAATATGTGTAAAGCACGTGTTAAGGGGGAGCGTTTTTGATGAACAAAACACCTAAGGTACAAAACTTTTGATTTCAATATCACAAGTACTTTAGGTGATTTTCAATGATTTTTCATGGTGGCAATTCTTTCCTAAAACACGCTTAATTCACGACGGATGTGGTGACAAAAGGGTGGTAGGAATAGGTTTAGTCCAATGATTCATCAGAGCCGATGGAATCTTCCCAAGGACAATTCCCTAGTTAAGAATTAGAAGTCCTAGGAAAGATGGAGAAAGAATGTGAACGTAGCTGAATGCCGACCAAGTACTTAAGCTAGCACTGGAACAATCACAACAAGGTGCTAGTGATGACGTATTGGTAAGCATTGAAGGGGTTGAAGAATGAAAAAGAAATGTAAAGATAAAGGGTGTAAAGAAAGAAGCCCTCCTTACAACTTTAGGCAGAAACCGGGTCAATACATATGCTATTGAGGTCATTTTTGCTAATGATTCTCGGTATTGAAGAAAGACATCATGGACCCAGTGATGCAATGCACAACCCTTCCCCAGCTAACTCAAATATCTCTCAAAAGGTATTTGTTTTAATCACACGGAGATCAACACGTTATCTACTGGTTTATTCACTCCGAATAGACTGGTATTGAAAAGGTGGCACTCCTCTCCAGCCATCGCTCACTAAATCAAAACGCACAATCGAGTCTAGAGCCAAGAGATCATCAAAAGTCTCATTAGGACACTTTCCATTTATTCCTTGCTTTCTCACACACTGTGAAAAGTAAGAGATTTTCATGAGTCCTACGCAGTATTCCTGTAATATTGCCAGAACATCCGAGTAATACGCAAGTATTACAATGAAGATGGAAATCCTGCTTGAGCCAACATCAAACAAGCTCATGGTAGGTTACACGTGCGGTTCTTTTAGAACCAATCTTGTGAAAAACTGGAAGGTAACAGTGGTTTAATTCTTAATTGAACTTAAACTCGTTCCAGGCCTCTTCGCATTATCATATGATCTTGCCAGAACACTCAGAGTGACTCTTTATTGACCACAGTGACGAGTGGAAATCCTTCTAGTGTCAACATCAAACAGCACTTGGTAGGTAACGTGCAAGATTCTTTATGAATTGAGCTCGTGACAACTGGAAAGCAACGATGGTGAAAATCTTAATTGAAATTCACTTGTTCCAGGTTTCATGAATTGACGGCTTTTAATCACAAGGATAATTTATCCAAGTGATTCACTCTTTATGTTCGCAGTCAGCTTTGGACGGTCGAATAAAGAGAACGGGTTTACCCGCGAAATCCTGTCAGGAAGTTACTTAATTGAAACTATCCGTCACGGGTACGATATCTAATATCGTCCAACGGTCTTCACCGACCGGAGGTAAAATGCTACCGAATTAGAATAAAATGTTCAAAGCCATTTTATTCGTGTCGTTGCTGTGTACCTGTTAAAGACGGTGGCGTTGCTGTGTACCTGTTGAAGACGGTGGCGTTGCTGTGTACCAGTGAAGACGGTGGTGTTGCGGTGTACCTGTAAAAGTCGTTCCCACATGCTTATGTCTTTTGCAACAAAGTTCAGCAAACATTCAAGAAAGTTCAAGATGAAGTCTTCCGCTGTACCAAACTCTGAAGCTTTCGAGAATTCAACAAAAAGACGTAAGTGTGTGGAACATGAAGTCACGAGGAGGCAAAGTTCACAAGAAAGGCAAAGATCGCACGTGAAAGGCCAAAGAACAATGCTCTCAAGTCAAAGCCAAAAAGATCAAATCAACATATTCACAACAAAAGAAAGAAAAGAAGAAAAGACTACGAGCTAAAGAACGAAGACTTAGTATAGTATGCTAGGTTTAGAACTTTGTAACGTGGAGTGACCTCCCTTAGGGGGAGATTGTTAGAAATACGTTTTAACGTATATTAGAAGTATCGGTCACTCCACAATAATATTCATGTTGTAATAGCTCGTAGTTAGATAATAGTTGTTAGTTACTTATTAACTTAAGTAAGAACCGGTCCATGGGCTTGTCATGGACCGGCCCAAGCCCATGTTTAGCTTGGTACTATAAATACCCCTTTCCACTAAGGAAAGGGGTTGGTTGTTGTTCCATTTTTACATTTCATATCAATAAAACCTTTCACATATTCTCTCACTTTCTCTCTCTAGTTTCTCTCACTAGAAAACATCAACCCACTTCATAGATTCATAGGTTATCAATTTCTACAAATTAGCATTCCTATTAGCATTCCAATCAACATTCCAATCAGCATTCCAATCAGCATTCCAATCAGCATTCCAATCAACATTCCAATCAGCATTCCAATCAACATTCCAATCAGCATTTCAATCAACATTCCAATCAGCATTCCAATCAACATTCCAATCAGCATTCCAATCAACATTCCAATTAGCATTCCTATTAGCATTCCAATCAGCATTCCTATCAGCATTCCTATCAGCATTCCTTTTAGCATTCCTTTCAGCATTCCTTTTACTTATCGCAATTTACATTTTCATTTTACTTAGTAATAGATAACCAAACCATTTTCATTTCCACCAAGAACAATTGAGTCGCACTTTGAACCGGAAATCAATTCGAGAAGATACCGAGAAAACGAACTTTTTCAACTAGCAAAATCTCTACATTAGCTGCCAAATATCGGTCCGAGAAAGGTCTCAAATCGTGAAGCGAGTTATGCCAAGATATGAACTTTAAGAGGTCCCGAGAAGCAGTTTTAAAAGATTTTGTCCTTTAGCTAACTATTGATTAAATCGTCCCACTTTATTTTCGGCCTAAATAACTATCGAAATAAGTCAAACAATGAATCCTCGTGATCATTCAAGACAAAAATAAAATATAAGAGATGCACCTAGGAATAAGGGAGTCTAAGTGAATAATTGGCCCACATGAATTCGTGTTAGTTTACTAACTTATAATAGCAATGATCTCGTTTTTAAGCTTGGTATGGGGAACGTGAAACTTGAGGATGAAAAACGTTCATGGCAGCCAAAACCCAATGTAAGTCTTTAATTTCTTTACTTGATTTTATCTTTTTATTTAGTGTTGTATAAAGGCCAAGGTAGGTTATTCATGATGGAAAATGTAAACCGTGCTTTAAAATTAATGCATTGCATGAGGGCATTGTAATGGTCAAGTGTAGGGGATTTAATAAGTGTGAAAACACTTATCCTTTTACCACTTATTTCCAATAATAACAAGACCAAAACGTGTATTTTATGTCGTAAAAGTCGGAATTATACGTGGTTTGTGTTTTTATTATGTTTTAGGACCAAAAGATGAAAAAGGAAGAAAACACGGGCTTTCACGGGCTTTTATCGAAGAAAACAAGAAAAGACAAAGTCAAGAGATCAAGAGTGCTTAAAGAACGGATGTCCAAGACCTATTCTGAAGATTTATCGAAGAAAAAGTCTAAAGACGGAAGTTTAATGAAGTCGAAGAACTCAAGTCTAAATTAAAGAAGAAAAAGTATTAAGACAAGTTCAAATCCCGAGACGACGTCGAGAAAAGACAAAGAATTAAATTGAGTCGAGAAGAAGAGAAAGAAGGAAGCACACCACACATGCACTTCCCACTTAGCCTATAAATACCCTCCTAATCACATTAGGAGGGTGGTTAGCTAGTTTCACTTTTAATTTTTTCCTTTCTAGTTTTTAGAGAGAGAAAGTTCTAAACTTTCTCTCACTAAGTCTTTCATCTTTTCTTTTAATCTTTCAAATTTAAGCTTTTTGTATTTGGATTCCATTAATCAAGTTCAAGTTAAGTTTTAAGTTCTTTAATCTCTTTCTACATTTCTTGGTTTACTTTATCTTTTGATCCGAATTGCATACTTCATTCGTTTGATTTGATGTTTTCGTGATTAAAGGTTAATCTTCCTTGTTTACACATAAGCTCTTACACGTATAAGTTGTAAGCTCTTAATGCTTATTGGTTTATTTCAAGTTTTAGCTTATTGGTTCATCGGATTTCTCAAAGGTTTTAGTCATTTTAAGGTTCCTTTCATAAAGTTTATGATCTTGTATGTTTTACAAGTTGTTGAATTCAAGCTTTTTGAGTTGTTTAACATTCGGATAAGATAGCTTATTATACGTGCTTATTGAGTTTTAAGCTTGCCACCAATTTTGGATTAAGTTTGCATTCCATCGCAATCTTGGGGATTTGCACATTCCGACGGACTACTGGTTTAGATCGCAATAACCCTAAAGGTTTTACTTTGCGATCGTTTGATACTTTCCCCTTATTCCGATCTGGATTGCGATCGCTCATTGCGATCGCACATTCCGACGGGTAATAAGGTTATTTTGAGTCGAAACTCTGCCCATTTTTCAACAGCAATATTCCGATAGAACAACATTGCGGCAGAGGTGTTTAAATTATTCCGATCTGAAACATTCCGATCTAGGACTTTCCGACAGACATCATTCCGATAGATTTGATCTTGATTATTCCGATGGGTATTCAGATTGATATTCCGATGGTTTGTTATGATATTTATTCCGATGGTTATGACTTTGGTGCATTCCGATAGAAATGATTTGCAAACATTCCGATAGAACATGTTTTTAAGTTTTAAAGTTTTACAAAGAGTTTTTTTTAATAGCTTTTAGTTTAATTCTTAAACGCTTTAATTTTACTCAACAACATTTTCATTCTTGCTTTTAGTTTTAATTAGAAAACCAAACCAAAACATACTCTTGTTCACCAAAAGACAATTGAGTCGCACTTTAGACTGGAAATCAATTCGGAGAGATCGGACGAATAACTTTCCATACGTGGTGTAAAAGCCTTGTATTACCCAGCTCAACAACCAGCCTAGTAAAACTTGGCTCAGCCAGAGGCTTGGTGAAAATATCAGCGAGCTGGTATTCAGTGGGTATAAAATGAAGCTCAATATCACCTTTTAAAATATGGTTTCTGATAAAGTGATACCTGATGTCAATATGCTTAGTTCTGGAATGAACTACCGGATTATTAGAGATGGCTATAGCACTTGTGTTGTCACATAATACGGGAACCTTTTCATAATTGATCCCATAATCATCCAACTGACTTTTCATCTAGAGAACTTGACCACAGCAACCAGCGGCAACTACATATTCAGCTTCAGCTGATGACATGGCCACTGAGTTTTGTTTCTTTGCACTCCAGCATACCAACTTTCCTCCAATGATTTGACAACTCCCAGAGGTGCTCTTTCTATCAAGGCAGCACCCAGCGTAATCTGAGTCAGAGTAGGCTTTGAGGTCGAAGCCTGATCCATTTGGATACCAGAGACCCAGTGTGGGAGATCCTTTTAAGTACCAGAAAATTCTTTTGACAGCTAAAAGGTGGGATTCCTTGGGGTTAGCTTGGTACCTAGCACATAGACATGTGGCAAATTGTATGTCTGGTCTGCTTGCTGTGAGGTACATCAGTGACCCAATCATGCCTCGGTATAAGGTCTCATTAACAGAGACCCCTGAGTCATCAGCTCCCAAGTTGTTGGGAGGAAGCATGGGGCATTTCACTGATGCACAATCAGACAGATCATACTTCTTGAGCAAATCCTTAACATATTTTTCTTGACAAATAGAAATTCCTTTTGAATTTTGTTTGATTTGAAAACCCAAGAAAACAGTTAATTCCCCCATCATGCTCATTTCATACTTTTTGGTCATAAGTTTAGCAAACTGTTTGCTCAAGGTAATGTTGGTTGAACCAAAAATTATGTCATCCACATAAATTTGTACTAAAGTAACATCACCCTTGGACCTATAAGTGAACAAGTTTTGATCAATGGTACCCCTGACAAATTTATTTTCAAGTAAGAATTTTGATAGAGTTTCATACCAGGCTCTAGCCGCTTGTTTCAGCCCATAGAGTGCTTTGTGAAGTCTGCAGACGTGATCAGGATACTCTCTGCTTTCGAACCCGGGGGGTTGATAGACATATACTTCCTCTGCAAGCTTACCATTTAGAAAAGCACTCTTTACATCCATCTAGTATAGAGTAAACCCCATATAACCTGCAAAGGCTAGGAAGATTCTAATAGCTTCCAATCTAGCTACTGGTGCAAACGTTTCATCATAGTCAATACCCTCAGATTGATTGTACCACAGCACCACAAGCCTAGCCTTGTTTTTAACTATCATGCCAGCTTCATCCCTCTTGTTTCTATAGACCCACTTAGTTCCAACTACTTGTTTTCCAGCTGGAGATTTTACCAGAGTCCACACCTTGTTCCTCTTGATCTGATTCAATTCATCTTGCATGGCAACAACCCAGCCTTCATCCTGAAGAGCAGCAGCCATATTCTTAGGTTCATCTTCAGAGAGAAAGTCAGCGAAAAGGCACTCATTCGCTGAGGCTGTTTCCAGAGATCTCAACTTTCCTCTGGTGGTGACTCCCTCAGAGGGTTCACCAAGAATATTCACCAGAAGAATATCTTGGTTCCTACTCCATTTGGATTGAGGAGCAGGAGTCTCTGTGGGTTCAGGAGTCACAGCAGGTTCAATAAATGTTGGAGGATCTTCACATATTATTTCTTCATCCATAATCTCTTCATCTGAGTGAGAGATTGGTTCGGTAAGATCAGCATTCTCTTCTGTGGGTGGAGTGATAGATTCAACAATTGTAACCTCTGGAGTGATGTCAGAGATTGAATGAGGATCTAAAGCATGAACATATGGAAAGTCCTTGTGACATGCCTGAGGTGATTCCTTGGGATTTAAGAAATCATCCTTTGGATATGATTTGACTTCATTGAAATCAATGTCACATTCTTCTGGGTTGGTGTGAGTAATGACAACATCTGCTTCATTAAAGGTAACATGAATGGATTCTTCAAGTTCTTGCCTGCGAATATTGAATACTCTAAAGGCTCTGGAGGTGGGAGAGTATCCAATAAAGAATCCATCATCTGACTTTTCATCAAATTTTTCCAGATAATCTATGTGGTTGTTAATGAAAACAGGGCAACCAAATACATGGAAGTAGCTTACATCAGGGGCTCTCTTCTTATACACTTCATAATCGGTTTTGCCGTGTCTATTCACAATAATGGATCTATTATGTGTGTAATAAGCTGTGTTCACAGCTTCACCCCAAAACTGTTTTGGAAGTCTTGATTCGTTGAGCATAGTTCTGGCAGCCTCTATGAGAGTTTTGTTTCTTCTTTCAGTGACACCATTTTGTTCAGGGGTTCCTGGGTTTGAAAAGTTCTGTGAGATTCCCTTTTCATCACAAAAGGCTTCCATGGCATGGTTCTTGAATTAAGTGCCTATCACTTCTGATAGCCTTAACTCTACAGTTATTGAAGTTCTTTATTTCTCTGATGAAAGACATTATTCTTTCAGCTGCATCACTCTTTCTTTTGAGAAAGAATACCCATGTGAATCTAGAGAATTTGTCTACAATGACTAGTGTATACTTGTTGTGATTTAGGGACTGTGGTTTTACTGGCCCAAATAAGTCCATGTGAAAAAGATGGATGCACTTATTTATGGAGAATGATTGCTTTGTTTTAAATGAGGCTCTATGGTGTTTCCCTTTCTCGCAGGCTGAGCAGAGTCTGTCTTTGGTGAAGGTCAGAGAGGGAAGCCCAGCAACTAGATCACTCTTGGCCAGTTTGTTGATGTTCTTGAAGTTAAGGTCGTAAAGTCTCTTATGCCAGAGCCAATTTTCACTATTAGATGCTTTGGCAAAGAGACAGGTGTTCTTCCCTTCTGGACATGATGTCATGTCAGTAACATACACATCCCTTCTTTTGGGTGCAATTAGAACAACATCATCATTCTGATTGAAGATTGTTCCTTGGGTCTTGGTGAACAGAACTTTGAAACCAGCATCGCAGAGTTGACTAATGCTGATTAAGTTGTGCTTTAGTCCATTGACATAAGGGACCCTTGTGAAGGTTATACCATTGCAATCCACTGATCCATAACCCTTAGTAACCCCTGAGGAGTCATATCCAAAGACTACTTTCGGACCAGACTCCTTCTTGTATCTATGCATATATTGTTTAACCCCTGTCATGTGTCTGGAGCACCTACTATCCAAATACCAAACAAATTTCTTTAAGTATGCCTGCATAGATATAACAGATGCAGATTAGTTTCGATGATGAACCCACTTTCCAGTGGGTCCATGATGTCGCTGACTAGCAACAATGGGTCTTCTCTGGTTCCTTTCTCCCCCTCTTTGGTTGCAGTCTCTAGGTTCATGACGCATGCTTCCACAGATGTCACATCCAGGATAATGCTCACACTCATCAGAGTGATGGTCAAAGAAACCACAGTACTTGCAGGGGGGTTTGGTTTGTAACCATGAGAATTGTCTCTGGGTTTGGGTTCAGGTCTCCTAGAGGGCCTGTGAGGAGTTTTAGACCTTAAATGGGTTCTTTTTCGTTGAACAGCAATGGTCTCCTCATGCTCTCTCGAGGTGTGTCCAGTGGACTCACATGTGATACACTTTGGTTTCTTAGTGCAGTCCTCAAAGGAATGATTTTTGAAACCGCAATGTTTGCAAGGTCTGAATAATGCTCTCCCCTTTGAGCTGCTTGATCCTTCACCAAGAGAGTTAACAGATGGACTGTTGACTCTGGGGTTGATCTGTTCTTTCAACCCCTTTACTTCTTCCATCAGGGTGAGGAGAAGTTGCTTGGTGGGTGAAAGCTCTTCAGGGGGAGGAGTGGGTTTGGTGGAGTTTTTGGCCACAAAAACCTTTTTGTGCGCTTTATCAGCGAATTTGAGAATTAAAGTCCCAGAGGTTTTGGTGGGAGATTTTGGGCATCAGATGGGTTGGCACCAGTGAGTTTTGGTAGAGCTGGTGCCTCTGATTTCTTGTCAGAGTTTTTCTCATCCATAGAGGTGGAAGATGGAGAAGAAACATCTGAAGAGACAAATTTAACATTGGGGACAGGTATGTGATTTTTGAACCTACCCTTCCCCCCAATAGCCTGAACCACATCACCTGGAATGGCTTCAGCAACTATTTCCTCCACTGTGGACTGAGCCAAATTCCATTTTTCTATGGTTCTTCTGAGTTTAGCGTTTTCATCAGTTAAAGACTCATTTTCAATGGACAGTTTGCTTACTTCATTTTGAAGTTGATTTGCAAGATTCACAAAAGGTTTGATATTAGTTAACTCAGATTGACAAAGATGTAACTCTGTTTTAAGACCATGGAACTTGTTTAACGTGTTTTTTCTTTGCTCTTCCACAAAGTGGAGGTCAACTAAGGTATAGTCACTGACATGGTCTCTATCAGGACCTTCAGGCATAGATGGAAATCTTTGTACCTTTTTCATGGTGATGTCCACCCATTGACCTGGTCTAGCTTCACTCTTTCCCACAGCAGGTTCTTCATTAGCGACAGCCATAAAAGCTCTGACCGTAGTGCTTCCTTGTGACAATCCGGAAAATTCACGCCAAATAAAAGCTTTTATTCTACTTAGAACTCTTAATTTCAACTTGAACTGTTTCTAGTATTTTATTTTGAAGGTAAACGAAATTAAATTTAATTGAAAACCGAAAGATTATATAGCATATTCTGAGCACTTTGTTATCATCCTGACGCTAGACAATTAATATCGACTTATTTTAATAGCTGCTCAAAATATTTATTTATTTTTAGTGTTTTATAATTTGTATAACCAATATCGAATGTAGCAATCACGAATATTTCCTGAAAAACGACTTTAGTTGCAATATCAAAAATTACCTAAAACCTTTGTTTTTCTAGTTTGCCTACACTTTATCATATTCACATTGGATGTTAAAAAGTTAACAAAAATATCCTCACACCTCTATTTTCTTGTTCGACCTCCTAGGTACCCAAGTTCCCAAGCTATACACAAACCATTTATTCATATTTTTTCTTGTCACCAATACAACACATATCACTATCTCCATTATGCAAAGATTAAAACGCTCCTTCTCAAAGTAGGGCATCGTCCTTCCATTGCTTTTCTTTTTGGTACCTTGTACCCTCCTGCCCCAAAGTCTTTCTTTTTCTCCTTTTCTACTTTCCAACGCACATCAACTAGACATGTTAAGGTTACTCTTACTTTTCGTATGTACTCTCCCTGTTCCTTTTTTTATTGCTCGACTATGAACCACACAATCACCAAGTACTCTTCCTTCTTTTCTGTGACCAATCACGTGCAACAAACAGGACCAAGAAACATGCAAACTCTCCTCTTTTCACGTACAAGGTTTCATCTTTACGAGAGACGTGTTTTTTTTACTAGTCTTCATCCTCTTTTATAACCTTATTGTTGTTTTGAGCTTGCACAAGTCACTGATGTGGGAGAGTACTTTATATATGAAAGAGATGTTTGAGAGATTTAACCAAGTATGGAAATGGAAACATAATGGACCAAAAAGCTACTTTGTTATCATATCAGATGTGGCTATATATAGCCTTTCAAAAGCAACAGACTTGCACAAAAATAGGAAATACAATGACACAAAGGTGAGACCTAGTACTTCTACCCACGTTCCTCAACTGCCCAGCATACTCGGTCTTGGCATACTACCAATTCAAACTACTAATTATTCACTACAGTACATAAAACATAAAGACTTATTAAACTAGTTGTTGCTTTAGCCATGCATACTTGATCCCATAAACGATTAATCCAACAATCACCCCCTTAATCGTTTATTCATGTTACTCCTCAAAGCAATGTCGGTTCATCTTCGTGAATTAAGTTAACTTCATTGTCGTGGTTCTTCCACTTAGAACACTCCCTTGCAAAGTGTCCAAGTGTTCCACACTCATAGCATCTAAAGCCACTTTTATCACTTTGACTCGAGCTTCTTCCACGTCCTCTTTCTCCTCTACCAAAACCTCTTCCCCGGCCTCGTCCTCCTCTCGAGAACTCACTGCTAGTAAACAACAACCCCCCTTGCTCTTCATCCTTCTCATCATGGCTTTTTAGTCTTTCTTCATATGCTTTGAGCCTCCCCACCGCTTCTTCAAACGACATGGTTTCGATCTCCGAATATTGCTCTATAGAGGCAATAATTGGTAGATACTTTTTCGGGGCCGAATTCAAAAGCTTTCTCACAGCAACTTCTTCTTCAAGCCTCGAACCAAGACTTTTAAACTTTGCCATGATACCTCCTATCTTGCCAGAAAAGTCGTTGATTGTCTCGCTGTCCTTCATCTTTAACAACTCTAATTCACTCCTTAGAGTTTGCAACCTTGCTTTTTGGACCCGATCTGCTCCTAAGTATCGAACCCGAATCGATTCCCATACATCTTTAGCATCTTTGTGCTTTGCAACCTGTAGGAGTATATCTTTCGGTAAGGTTTGAAAGATTATAGCTTTGGTAGTGTAGTTCTTTTTCTCATCTATCGCTGCCCCGGTTACTGGATCGATGGACTCCCAAAGGCCGTACGCCCTCAACACCGTCTCAACCAAAATAGACCACGAGGTGTAATTGGTTTCGGTTAGTTTAGGACATTGAAGCGATGCGTTACTACCTTGCTCACGGACCGTCAACGTTCCTGATGTTCCTGCCATTCTTGCTAAACTTCTCTTGCTTTTCTACTGCTTTCTTTATCTTTCTTGCTTCTTGCTTGTCGACCCTTGCTTGTCGACCCTTGCTTATCGACCCTTGCTTGTCGATCCTTGCTTGTCGACCCTTGCTTGTCGACCCTTGCTTGTCGACCCTTGCTTGTCGACCCTTGTTTATCGACCCTTGCTTGTCGATCCTTGCTTGTCGACCCTTGCTTGTCGACCCTTGTTTATCGACCCTTGCTTGTCGATCCTTGCTTGTCGACTATTTTCTTGCTTGCTACTTGCTGCTTTCTTGCTTGCTACTTGCTGCCTAATTACATAGATTGCAATCAGCCCTTTATTTCTTGCTACAGTACAACAGGTATGAGCCCTCCTAGCTCTGATACCACGTGTTGTTTTAAGCTTGCACAAGTCACTGATGTGGGAGAGTACTTTATATATGAAAGAGATGTTTGAGAGATTTAACCAAGTATGGAAATGGAAACATAATGGACCAAAAAGCTACTTTGTTATCATATCAGATGTGGCTATATATAGCCTTTCAAAAGCAACATACTTGCACAAAAATAGGAAATACAATGACACAAAGGTGAGACCTAGTACTTCTACCCACGTTCCTCAACTGCCCAGCATACTCGGTCTTGGCATACTACCAATTCAAACTACTAATTATTCACTACAGTACATAAAACATAAAGACTTATTAAACTAGTTGTTGCTTTAGCCATGCATACTTGATCCCATAAACGATTAATCCAACACTTATAACCACATACTTGAAATCACCTAGATAACTAACATAACAAGACACAACTCAACTTGTTTTCCTCCTTTTCCTCTTGATGGTTCTTCGGTTTGAGCAGCAACAAAAAGACACAAACGCAACATAAATACCCACTCTGTTTCTCCTTTGATACCTGACTTCGATCAACAACAAGCACAGCCAAAAATCTAACCTAGAAAGCCCTAAAACATTCCTAACCCTTGAGCGTCGACGGTTGTTACTTCTTAAGGGTCGACGTGCAAACAAGCATCCCTTTCACCTCGCGATGTTCGGTTATTCATATTCTTGGTCAACGAATACAAGCCAATGTTCTTTTCCTTATTCGGGTGGAGATCGGTAGAAGCAGTTTGCCGTTGCGTTCGTTGTTGAATGTATGATTTAACGTTGGGAGAGTGGATTGAGTTTTGATGGTTTTGGTGTTGATTTTTGGGTTATATTCTCGTTGTGTCAAGTAGAATATGGTTTTATTGCACTTGCTCATTTTAATTCGCATACCACTATATCGTATATATGTGAGTCACTTTTTCCTATTCCTATTAATCAGATTGTATGTTATATAGTTTCTATAGTATTGTGCTTGAGGAAGAAAATGACGTTCAAATGTTATCACATAAACAAGCTTTGAAAACAAATAACAGAAACCACTAATATTAGTTGAAATGGACGAATGGAATCATACATAACAACATGTTATTTACTTGCAAAACTTTGCACTATGCGTGAATAACCAATGACCAGTAGTGGTAACTTGATGATAAGCCTAGTAGAAAACTTTGGTAGTAGATGCTAATGAAAACAAGATGCAACATGACCTTTTCCGGCCCCTTTTTGGCCCTCGAAACAACCTTGCCCCGAGACGGTCACATAACAAAAGTTGTAGACGGTCACGCCGTCTACACGAGCATACTTTTGGTTCGACCTAAAAGTCTTTATCGAAAACCGTAGACAAGATCGAAAGTGACCTTTTAAACTCGTAACTTTTAAAGTAGTTTGCACGACCCCTACTTCGAACATGATTTTGCCCTAAACGACTTCGGTTTTTAAAACTTAAAACACGGTTCAATAGACGACCCGACCGGTTATCTAACGGTATTTGTGGTTTACTCCGCGAGCTACTAACGAGCCCGCTATTTACTTCGAAAAATTAACGATATCCCTTAGCTCGAAAACATTTTCTGTATACTAGCACACGTTTCCACTTTCAAATCAAATTGTAATAGACGACCCGACCGGTTATCTAACGGTATTTGTGGTTTACTCCGCGAGCTACTAACGAGCCCGCTATTTACTTCGAAAAATTAACGATATCCCTTAGCTCGAAAACATTTTCTGTATACTAGCACACGTTTCCACTTTCAAATCAAATTGTAATAAATGTTTCATGTCCCCTGACATGAAACATGTTCCCCTTTTTGAAGCTATATATGTATATTTTTCAATTTAATATTTATTAATACTATCTATTTAATATAATTTTAATAATAGAAATATAAAATATATTTAGGATACTTGACCAATTAAATGACTTAACTAAATAAACTGCTCGACGACGAAATGTCCAATATTGTTAAATATATCCCGATTAAATGACTACACTTTTATTATCATGTTAAACTTTCACAAGTGTTAAAAACTATCGATTTATTTAAAATAAACTCAAGCACATACTATAGGATTAAATGCTACGTCTATTGCCATTTTGCATGTATAGTGATACATACTTTATTTAATATAGGATACGGATTGTTTTGAGCTATTATTTCTCCATGCCTACGTTTGTGCTATTTTACCGTTGATATCGCTTCGAGGTGAGTTTCATACCCTACTTTTACCCGTTTATAAATGTTTTGTAATTGTTTTGGGGGAGATGCATGTTACTTTATAACTATTGATAAACTTGTTGATTTAACTCATGATATATTAGCTTCAAAAAATTATTTATGAACTCAAATGATATATGTTAATGAATACTATTATCTATTTTGAAAACTATAACAATGTAAAGACTTTTAATATAATTTCTTGTGCAAATGGTATGGGACGTTTGAACAAGAAGTTATATTAATATTTAACGAAATGTTTATTTATAATTCCCCTATTCAAATGGTATGGGACGTTTGAATTGAGAAATTATAAATCAACAAGTCATGAACTTACTGTATCGCTTTAACTGTAAACTTGAATTTAACTATATATTTGAAGTTGTTTGTGTATTTAAATTCAACTGTTAAACGTAAGTAAAACTTGAAATGGAAACTTGATTATTATAAACAGGTGAAAATCCTAGAAACGAAAACCATCATGAACCGTTAATTACTGAAAGTAAGCGTGAATGAAAGTGGATAGATCTATTTTGGGGTGACGCCCACATCCGGGATTGGCGGGTCATATGGCCATCGGATGCATTTGAAATTCTGTAAACTATGAAACAACGGAAACAATGAAACTCTGTTAATTCGGTGTCATGAGAAAACACAGGTGCAACTCCTTTATAACTACGAACATGTGTGCAATTCTCTTATAATTACGAATATATGTGTAACTCCTAATAGTTGTGAATATGAGTTAGAGACGTAACTGAATCATTTTCTGAATTGTAAAACTTTCGCTAAAACACTGAGTTTAACTGGATTTTATGGTAAACGTTACTTTACTGTAAACTTTAATTTTCTAAACTGTTTTATAAAATTGCTTTCAGTAGTTGACGCTAATATCTTTTGAAACTCTTAAACGTTTAAACTAAATAAACTTATGAACTCACCAACTTTATGTTGACCCTTTTAAGCATGTATTTTCAGCTACTTGACTATGTGGATTATTTGGAGTCTTCTTTGTGGTTTTGACATATAGAGGTCGTTCTCGGATCAAGCTCTCGAATACTCATGAAGTCACAGCCTCCCAAAGCCAGTCT
The DNA here is from genome assembly GCA_025667525.1 of Glebionis coronaria. Taxonomy (NCBI): domain Eukaryota; kingdom Viridiplantae; phylum Streptophyta; class Magnoliopsida; order Asterales; family Asteraceae; genus Glebionis; species Glebionis coronaria. Next base: position 455,481,422 of record CM046878.1, on the reverse strand, counting down.
TCCGCTGCGGTGAATTTGGGGGTGTGACATTCCTTCATCCTCTTATGTAAGAGGTTCATCATCCCAGTCAAATGAGGCAACAATCAGACCTTTTTCAGTCTTTTGTTGTCCTTTTCTTAGCTGTGTCTTCAGTCTTTTGGTTGAGTTTCATCAGCTCAACTTTCAAGGCTTTGTACTTGACTTTGTAGTCCTTCTTTCCCTCTGAGTCAGAGTAGGAAGTTTGCTTGAAAGGTGAGGTAGAGAACTTCTTATTGCTGTTGTGGTTGTTGCTGGATGATGGAAAGCTTGGAGAGGAGGTTTTGTTTGACCAACAATCTTTCTGAAAATGACCAGTCTTTCCACAAGTGTAGCATGACACCTTGGATTTGTCAACCTTGGCAGCTCCAACTCTACCTGATATCTTCTAGTACCTCTTTTGGTCAGTTAGGAGAGCTCTGGCATGGAACTCAGCATGCAATTCATCAAGAAATTCTTGACTGCTTCTGGTATCCTCTTCTATGTCATAGTCACTGTCCTGAAAAGAATGGTTAGCAACAAGAGCTTTTGAACCAGTGATATTGGTGGTAAACCTATTAGTCTCTGATTTGTAAATGGAGTCAATTAGCCCTTCTTCATAGTTATATCTACCAAATAGTTGGGCCAAAGTATCATTTTTGATAACATCATTTGCTCTTAAGGTCTGGTTTAGGCTAAGCCATTTTCTAGGTAAACTATTGAAAAATGTAGCATTAACCTCATCCTTAGGTAGAACAACTCCATTGTTTCCCAAATCATTCAACAAAATCTTAAGCCTAGTATAAGTTTGAGCAACAGTTTCTGTTTCCAAAGCTTTAAAAGCATTAAACGTAAGTCTAAGGGCTTGGATTTTAGTTTCTTTTGTTTCCTCTGGACCTTCATATCCTAGAACTAATACAGTACACATCTCTTTAGCAGAGTTGCATTTGATTATGGACTTCATAATGTTCTTGGGTAGGCAAGAGACAATGATACTTTTGAGTCTCTTGTCCTGGTTAGCCAGACGTCTATCCGCTGGAGACCATTGCTTAACAGGCTTCTTAATGGGTCTCTCAGGGGTAGAGGAAACGACTAGTGGTATATAGGGACAATTTTCTAAGATTTCTATCAAGAAGGGTTCTAAGCCATCTAAATATATAAGAAATTCACTCTTCCAACTTGAAAAATCTTCTTCATCAAACACTGGAACATTGGACACATATGACCCCCCCACGAACATCAAGAAGTTGGGGAAGGTCATCTTCATTATTACCAGTGCTTACAACCGGTGTAGGCATGCTAGTAGATGTGGTGGCCGGTGCGTTGGTCGAAGTGTTACCTTGACTGGTTTGACCAAAGGGTGGTGGTATAGGAGGCATAGTTTCAGTCATATTAGGATCTTGATTTTAAAAACAAGAACGGTTTATAAAAAGTTTTATAAATCAAACCGCTCTGATACCAACTGAAAGTCCCTTAATATAACAATTGTCGAAACTATAACTCGTATAAACACAAATACACAAAGAAATACTTTTCAAACGCGTAATGCTTTATTAACTATTATAAACAAAGTATTACAAAGTGCTATGAATACACCCGTTGAATGACAATAAGAAATGAACCCTAGAACAAGTAAACTTGATTCGAGACTCAAGTTTACAAGAGAACCTATGAGTCGCTGGTAGACAGCTGGGGGCTCAGAGTTTCCAAAGGGAGAAAGAACTTAGATAATTTATCCAAGCACAAGGGTTGATTTAACTCTTCTTTCTCACTCCTATTTATAGTGGTACGAGGTTGCTTCCTTAGTGGGAGTAGTTGATACGTGTCATCTTCTGAGTGGAAGAGTACAACGTATTAAATGCATGTCCAAATCGAGACATACCTTTAAACAACTTTAGGTGAACAGTGCTGCCAACTGTTCACCTTTTGTCCCACTAGGTCGTACTAGGCTTTATCTTGAATCTCTTGTTTTGTCCCGCTCAAAACACTTTGTAGATTCTCCCACCTAAACTATAAAGGATTGGACAAACTTTGCTTGTATCAGACTTCTAGGGTTCTTAAGTGATCTGAGTATTGTCAACTTAGAGATCCTTGGACACAAGCACATTCCTTCTACATCCCAGCTATTCATAATCACTGGTAAGTATGACTTCAGATTGTCTTTGACTTCTCTGACGTTGTATTTGACTTGAATGTTCCTGGTGTGCCAGCTGAGGCTTTGCCTTCTGCTGGTCTGGTCTCTGTCGCTGGTCCTCTCAGCGATCAGTAACACTTAGTCTAATTTAAACAAATCTAGACTGGGCCATAGTTAAAACTTTCATTGGCCCAGAACATGTCCCTCTTCTTGGTGATGCATACTATATGTGAGGCTTTTTTAAATAAGTTTAAATGGCATACAACGTGGAAACAAAGTTATATAATTCAAATAGGGACGTATGTTTGGCACCAAGGGCGGACGTGTGTGTTGGGGATGGGGTGGCGGCGCCCCACATAGCTCGACCAAAAAACGAGATTGCAGTGTAGTTTTTCTTTAATTTTGACAGTTTTTTAATGCCTCCCACTAAAAGCGCAAATTGCCCCCCTCTCACACATAAAATTTCGACATTTAACACTCTAAAACCTAAAAATCTTCTATTTTTAAGCTAAAATACTCGATTTCTTATTTGGATTTTAGTTTTCTTGCCTTTCTATTGTCAAATTTTTTTTTTCCCCCGGCTGTCCAATATCCTGCGTCCGCCACTGTTTGGCACCTGGATTGTTCGATGGTGACAAATAGTACATCAAGGCTATTAAAGGACATTGTATTTCGTTTGCTCATTCACTTTGTTTTTTTATGTTACTTACGTTGTTGATGCAAAAGTTGGTTGATCCTTGCTAGACCCGAATTAGGCTTAATTTGGGTTGGCTGGGCTCCGGCTCCTGCACCAAGTGAATCGTCTGGTTGGGATCCTGCACACTAAACAACACGCGTTAAGCTTACCGTGGGAAGGTTTCCTACGATTAGACTCCGGCGTGAGAGTAAGTAATCAGTTTAGGGTTATATGTGAGTTTAGAGTATAAGTCGTAATACCTTTGTGGAACCCTTAGGGAGTTCCTTTTATAGGCAGTGAAACCCTAGTAGGCTTTCACTGATCCTTCGGCCCCAAGGAAGAGATAAGCACCAGAATTAGAATGATTGTTATCTTCTAATTCTGGTAGTGAATATCCTCTCCTTATTGGGGTAAAGATATTCCTAGACAGAATATCATTCTGTCTAACCCTATGTCGGCCGTGTCGGGCGTACTGGGCCGTGGGCCGCACACATGTGTGCGGTTACTGTTCATCCAAGCCCATAAGCCTGACTGACATTATCCCACCCATCTGTGATGGGCCGGATACGGGTAGTACCCTTGGGCCGGGTCCATGACCCGGCTGGGGACTATACGTCATCATGTCCCCCCAGTCTAGTTGTTACAACCGTAGGTGGAACCTCTAGACTACAAAGATGCTCCCGGACGTACCAAGGAAACCATAGCAAAGGACCATTTTGTTCAAGAATTTATGTTGGCCGCACGTGGCAACCTGGCTTAAAAAATTATCTTATCACTACTTCATCCATACATAGCAGCCGAGACAAATTAAATATATTATTAAATGTCAAGTCTTACGTAAGAGCCGCATAACCCGACATGAACAACTGTTCATCTGACTTGTTTGACTGACAAAAGTGCAGACAGTCAGAACCTTGAGCAGTGCAAACGTGTGGGTCAGATGTGACCCGTGGGTCCCACCTGACGTTTCACTTGCCACTTGCCCCCTAGCCACACGATTAAGAATAGTGGCCGACACGTGTCACACATCCAACAGGCTGTGACCCTCAAGGCAACCCTATAAATAAGCCACCCCTACGGCTGTGTGAAACACACAGTTCATAACCTCCATTTTTGCCATTAAAGCTTTTCTCTTAGCTTGAACCAAGTACGCACGGATCCCTTCACACGCAGGTTAGAATACCACGTCCTTACACTCTTTTTTAGTAATGGCTCATAGAAACAACCCTACCATCGGATCCGTGCTAAATGTCATGACCCAAGACCAGTTAAACCATTTTTGTACAAATTACTTCATCCCTACCAACCTACACCCCTCACTTCCTGGCGCTGGAGACCTCATAACTGAGGCTCCAGCGGGTAAGATAGGCCTCTATACTCGCCTGTTTGACGCGGCTAATTACCGCATCCCTTTCACCCACTTTCTCGTAGATCTGCTAGGATATTATAATGTACACATTAGTCAGCTCCACTGCATAGGTGCCTGTAAGATTAGCCAATTCGAGATTCTTTGCCGTGCTAGGAGAATCCCCCCAACCGTAGAGTTATTTAGGTTGTTTTATACCCCCAACTTAGTGAACGGTTGGGTATCTTTCAAGAAACGAGCCTCCAACAGTCCACAATCACACAACAAACCAATGGATTCACTGAAAAATTGGTATGATCATTACTTTTTCATTGACGCAGTGGTATGGCCGGGTGATTATGTCATTAGAACCAGATTCCCGCACGACCCCAAGCCGCACACCAGTACATACAATCCTCGTCACTCTCAAGATTTAGATCTAAATAGGACTGGATTCCACAGAAACCTACCCGAATCATTCCTATGCTTGCTAGGAATTAGCCGCAATTACTTTGGTCCTTCCAATAGGTATCCTGTTTTTTGGAGAAGGCAGGGCGAAGGTAGGCTAATCATCCGTACTCCAAGAAGAATGTATACATGTGTTTGCATAATAACTAACATTTATTGTTTTGTGCTGGACAGAAATGAACTTTTTTGGACTGTTGCGCCAGGGCGATCCAAGGCTTGTGCCGGAAGGTCTCCGTCCTCTTCGTGAAAATGAACAACCCCTTCTCGAGCACACCCGACCAGTGACGGTTGCCTTGGAAGCCGTGCCTGATCCCCATTCTGACGAGGAACATGGAGACAACGGCAATGGTAACAACCAGATGAACCAAGGAGGGGCCGGGCCCTCCTCACCACATAGAGAACAACAGGGAGACAATATTGAACAAACCGACTCCAGCATTCGCCGACTGATGGGCGATGATGATGATGAAGTGCAACAACATGTCAACTTGGACGAAGAGGAGGAAGCTGAAGAGGAGATTGCTGAACTAACAACGCAGCCCATCACCAGGCGTACCCGGAAGAGGGGGAACCGTGCGAGAGGGACTGCCTCGGTCGAGATTGGTGAACACAATGCTCCCGCCAAGAGGCTTCGAGAAGACCACCCCATGTATCAATCTGTTGGGAGTGCCACCCAGGGTTCCGAGGCTAACCGGGCCGCTCATGTCGATCCCGTCACCCAAATTGCCCCAACCGCCTCCGAAGTAGCAAGAAGCAATATGTAAGAAACCATCTCAATATGCAAGAATTTCCGCTTTTTTTTTTTAAGCCATACTTAAGATATTTCATAATACTCATGTCGCAGGGACAACCAGGCTGGTGCCGCGCCTCCTTCTGACACCCAAGTGGATAAGGAGAAAGGAAAAGCTGTCGAAGAAAACCCCACGGCCCCCACAAAGTCCGGCCCTGTTTTTGAAGATGGTTCACCCCTGGCTTCCCAAGACTTCCCCACATCCGGCGCTCCCCAACCTTTTAACCCTGTATGGACTATTACCACGGCGTCGCGATTGAGGAGTGCTGACGAGTGCCGGGAGTACCTCAATAACTGCATACCACCAAGCTTGGTGCAAGAGGTAAACTCGCTCAGTCATGCGGATTTGGCGGATGAGTATAATGGGACGCTGGTACATCAAATGGCGATGGGAACCTCAATGAGGGTTAGGTTTGAAGCTGCGCTTGGGCATGTTGACTCTCTCAAGAGGAAAGTTGGACGGAGAGAAAAAATGATTGAAGATAATGAAGCCCTGATTGCTGACTTCCAATCCAAACTAGTGAATGCCGAGGCAACCATCAAAAAACAGTCAGCCCGCGCGAGTGAATACGATCAGCAAGTAGCCCACCTTGAGTCTCAACTAGATGTTGCAAATACCAAGGTACATATCCGTGCCGCGCCACCCATATATACTAAAAAATGAATGTACTAACACGTTTTCCCCTATAGGTAACCACGGCTGAAGCTTCTGCCCACTCTTACTCCAGCCAAGTAGATGTTCTGAACCAGAAACTAGAGGACGCGTACCTGGCCGTCCAAAACATGGAAAAAGTGCAGACAGACCTTGCTGAGGAGAGGGCCGTCATCCAAGAACTGAAAGAGGCAGTTGCTCAAAAAGAATTGATGATTGATGCCCTGACCGCTGAGCGTGACAACGTACTATGCCCCCAACTGCTAACAGCCATTGCCGGCCGTAGGTGGATGGTTGGGCATGGAGCACGCCTAGCCGTCATGAAGGTGCTAGAGGCCCCATCCTTTGTACAACAGTTCGCCAACCTTGTATCTGATGGTATTGACCACGGACGACACGAAGGAATGGTCGAGGTTGCTGAGCTGATAACAAAAGGGGGAGACATCGCCCGTCATACCTTCTTTAAGCCCGAAGCTGCCAGCAAGATGACTGCCTCCATGGCCGCGATGCAAGATCTACATTACCCATTCCTGGATGAGCTGGAGGCCACCAAAGATGCCCCAAACACTGAAATCATGGAAAAGCTCAGTCCTAGCACGCCTTCCAATGCTTCCTTTCCTCTAACCCTTCCTATATACGAGGACGTAACCAGGGTCGTGCTTGACGAGGAACCCTTAGGTGTGGTGTTGGAAAGAACCGCGGCTCAAGCCCAGAAACGGGGAGAAAGTGATGAATGGTTGCCGCGTCTGATCGAAGAGCAAGCAGAAATGGGTAGGTTTCTCCCCTCTATTTAGGATGCTCCTTTTTCATGATCAAACACTTGTTTTGTAATCTATGAATATGTATTGTTTCGATCCGTCCGTGCATGTACACGGCTAACAATATTTGTGTTTTATAAGTCCGTGAGTAACCACGGCAATTTTGACATGTATAGAAACCTGTGTATTTTACTTGTGTTTGAAATATTGTAGATCAATACTGCATGATATATCACGTCTTACACACAAAGAAAATGCACACAAGTCTATAATTTACTAGACATGCGACGTGCGTCTTTGTTTATGTGGAGCACCATGTGGCTATAGCATATGAAACTTACCCCAACGTCTTGTGAGTAAGGTGTCTAGTAAGGATACGTGATCCGTGCGGCTGGGGTTGCATCCCTCTTACGCGGCAAGTTGAATTAGTAGGTTCACTTAATCCTCTTACCCCACCTGGAGGCGTACGGTACATGTACAGTAATTTGAGAGAATGCATACGAATGAAACATGGCATAGTATAATACAAGTAAAATTCATACGGCTAACAAAAAATATAACAAAGAAGGAAAAATGGTTTGCACGAAACAGGCCGTGGAGCTAGCTAGGCACCACGGCATTTTATTAGAACATTTACACTTTCGTTTGAATAATGACGACAAGTCCTAAAAAATAAGAAAGGAAACTTAAACAAACATGAGAAAAACAAACAAAACAAATGACCCGCATGGTTCTTTATTAAAGCCGCTTATAGCGAAGTCCCATGCGGAAGCCGTAGCTTTTAAAGATAGCACCTTTTGAGGTTGGAGATGTTCCATGTGCGCTCTAGGTCGCGGCCATCCATGTCACGTAACTTGTACGCGCCTCGTCCCAAGGTTTCAGTGACTTCATACGGTCCTTCCCATTTAGGGCCCAGTTTTCCTGTATTCTCCACTCGACTCGCTTTGTTAGCACGGTAGACGTAGTCTCCTGGTCGAAAAGAAACACCCTTGACCTTGGCGTCATAATAAGCCTTCATCTTAGCCTTGGACTTAGCCTCATTGATGGCTGCTATTTCCCTTTTTCTTCCAACAGATCTAGGTTGATTCGCAGTTGTTCATCGTTTGTGACGACGTTAACCTCCACCGTGCGGATAGTAGGCATCCCTATTTCTGCTGGTATAACGGCTTCAGTGCCGTAAGCCAATGCAAATGGAGTATCTCCGTTGGCTGTTTTGATCATGGTTCTATGTGCCCATAGCGCGTGTGACAACTCATCGACCCATTTGCCCTGTCGTTCATCCAGTCGCGCCTTGATTCCATTCCCCAAGCTCCTATTTGCTCGTTCGACAAGGCCGTTTGTTTGTGGATGTTTAACGGACGCGAAGCGCCGTTTGATGTTCAATGATGCACACCAATCCTTGAATGGGTTGTCCGTGAACTGCTTGCCGTTGTCCGAGATAATTTCTCCTGGTAGACCAAAACGGCACACGATGTGTTCCCACACAAACTTCTTGACCTGCTTACCTGTGATAGACTTGACTGCCTTGGCTTCTATCCATCGTGTGAAGTAGTCCATTGCAACAATCAAGAATTTAACCCCCCCGCAGCTACAGGAAATGGTCCTGCAATGTCAATTCCCCATTTGTAAAATGGCCATGGGGACGTGATAGGTGTAAGCTCCTGCTGCGGGTGTCGCGGGACTGGCCTATGCACTTGGCAGTCGTTGCACTTGTGAATCATGTCGCGCGCGTCCCTGTGCATGGTGGGCCAATAATAACATGTTCGTAAGGCTCTAGCCACCACGGATCGTGGGCCTGCATGCATGCCGCACAACCCTTCATGTATGTCACTAATGACGTAAGCCGCCTGACGTGGCCCAACACACCGCAGCCACGGCTGCAAGAAAGAGCGCTTATAAAGGATGCCTTGTCGGAGTTCAAAATGTTGTGACTTCCTTTTGATGCGTCTTGCTGCTTTTTCCTCGTCTGGAAGGGTTTCATTAGTCAAATAGTTGACGATTGGGGTCATCCACGTAGGTCCCTCCTCCTCAACTATAGCGGCTACCTCTCCTTCCGTGATAGATTTCTCCTTGAGTATTTTCACCAGAACCTGTTTGGACAAGTGGGCGAAGCTCGTGGATGCGATCTTGCTAAGAGCGTCCGCTTTTTTGTTCTCGCCCCTTGGCACCTGCTTGATGGAAAACTTACTGAAAGTCGCGATTAACGACTTGACTTTTTCCAAGTACCTGACCATGTTGTCCTCCTTAGCCACATACCCACCTAGAATATGGTTCGCGACAAGCCGTGAGTCCATGTAGGCCTCAAGGTTGCGGACTCCCATTCTAGCGGCGATTTTTAAACCCGCAATTAATGCTTCATATTCCGCTTCGTTATTGGTGGCCGTGAACTCAAAACGGAGGGCGTATGTGAATTCCATTCCTTCTGGATTCGTGAGGATGAGACCTGCCCCGGACCCGTCTATGCAGGAGGATCCGTCCGTGAATAGCACCCAAGGTTCTGTTGGGATCTCGTCTTGCTTAATGACTGGTTCTTCCTCATCCGGCTTCTCGATCAGGAAATCTGCCAAGATCTGGCCTTTAACCGCCGTCCTTGGTCTGTAAGATATATTGTGGCCCCCCAATAGGATGCTCCATTTTTCCAGCCTCCCCGCCACGTCTGGTCTAGAGATAACCTGCTTGATTGGCTGATCCGTAATCACCACAATTGGGTGCGCCTGAAAGTACCGGCGCAGTCGCTTTGTAGCAAATACTAGTGCTAACACCAATTTTTCCATGGAGGAATAATTCAGCTCCGCCCCTTGTAATGTTCTACTTATATAGTACACCAGGGTTTGTATTGTGTCTCTATCCGTCATCAGTACCGCGCTTATTGCGCCATGAGTAGTTGAGAGATACATAACGAGTTCCTCCTTTGGCCGGGGAGCTACCAACATGGGGAGAGATGCGAGATGTTGCTTGAGTTGGCCAAAGGCTTCCTCAGCTTCCTTCGTCCAACGGAAGTCTCCCTTTCTAATACACTTCTTGAGTGTCTTAAATAGGGGTAATGACTTCTCTGCGGATTTAGATAGAAATCTATTCAGCCCGGCTAACTTCCCATTCAGGGACTGCACCTCCTTCCGTGTCTGCGGGGACGGTAGCCGTATCACTGCGTCCGTCTTCTCTGGACAAGGTTTGATGCCGTTTGGGTCAATCAAATATCCCAGGAACATTCCTTCTGTTGCACCAAACGTACATTTCTTTGGATTTAACTTCATGTTAATCCTTCTCAGCGTGTCGAATGTCTCCTGGACATCCCGGAGAAGTGCCTCCTCCGTGTGGCTTTTTATCACCAAGTCATCAACATATACTTCCAAGTTGCGTCCTATTTGTGATTCGAAAGCTTTATCCACCAACCACTGATACGTAGCGCCGGCGTTCTTTAATCCGAACGGCATTTTCGTATAGCAATATACGCCCTGGCTCGTGTGGAATGCCGTTTTTTCTTCATCCTCCTCCGCCATCTGGATTTGGTGATACCCTTTGTATGCATCCAAGAAGCATTTGAAAGGATATCCACACAAGGACTCTACTTTCCAGTCGATTTCTGGTAGCGGGTAACAGTCCTGTGGGCAGGCCTTGTTCAGATCCGTGAAATCCACGCACATGCGCCAACTTCCGTCATGTTTCTTGACCATGACCGGATTGGATAACCACTCGTGGTAGTATACCTCGCGCATGATGCCTGCATCCACCAGCTTCCGCACTTCCTCCAGTATAACTTGACTTCGCTCGGGCGCCTGGCCGCGCTTCTTTTGCTTGATGGGTTGGTACCCTTGGCGGATCTGGAGCTTATGCTCTGCTATCGCACGTGGCACACCCGTCATATGTTTTGGCTCCCATGCGAATATGTCTAGGTTTGCACTTAAAAGAGAGCACATGGCCCTTTTGCCGTTATCCGAGAGCGCCCCTCCTATGGATACCTCCTGTTCCGGATAGTCAGGGTGAATGGCCACCTTCCAATTGGGTGGTGGTGCCCCATCCTTGGGTGGGACAGGTGGTGCCGGTGTTGTCACAGTGTGACACTCGGATGTTGGCACGACTGTGTTGTAAATAGTAACGATTCCCCTATCAACGGGGAATTTAATCATTCCGTCTGCCGTAGAGGGTACTGCCCGGATAGCCAAAATGCCTGGTCTGCCTATGATTCCATTATAAGGAGAGTGTGAACGTATCACCATGAAGTTCATCCACGTTGTAGTGGAATGTTCCTCATTCCCAATGGTGACAAGCAAACGCAACTGCCCTATCGGCCAGATAGTGTCTACACTAAAGCCAGTAAGCGGCGACGTGGCCGGTACTAATTGGCTTCTTATTTCTGGGCATAACTGCACAAAGCAGTGTTCATACAGCACCTCTGCTGACGACCCTCCATCCACATACATGCGACGAACATTGTGTGTTCCAATGCTTATCTCAATAGTGAGAGGCGCATCAATCACGTCGCTTGCTGTAATGAGAGGGAATGAGATTTCCTTGCCGCGTGAAAATTTTTGGCCAATTTTCTGTCTCGTGCGGCGCTGTCTGGATTGGATCATGTATATGGTAGAAGGCTTGTCCTTTTGGGGATCCTTCTTATCATACTTCTTGTTGTTGTCTTTTCCGTCTTTCCAATCCTTAACTAGGTGCTTGAGTTTGCCTGATTTGATTAGCGACTCAATATGCTTCTTGAGCTGGATACACTCCTCCGTGTCGTGTCCTTTGTCATTATGGAATTCGCAGAAGCGACTTCCTTGCCGACGTTCCGGGGGTGTGGTCATTGGGGGAGGCCTTGGAAAGTTCGCCCCTTCAGTCAACAAGATCTCCCGGTAGGACATCTTTAGGGGGGTGAACTTGTCGTCCGACCGTCCGCCTTTGCTTTGGCTCTTATAGTCCGAGCCCTTGTTATTGTTCTGGTTGCCTTGACCGCCCGACTGTCTCCGGGACTGGTCATTTGACCGGTACCCATTTCCTCGGGATGGGTAGGCTGCGGCAACAGCTGTCTCTCCCTCTATGAAATTTCTGACCCTTTCCATGAGGTCATCATATTTCTCTGGGCGCTTGTCGTTGAGGCGCCTGATTAGTTCTCTGTCTGTTATGGCGTGCATGTAGTCAGAGATTTTCAGGAGCTCTGGCATGGTTCTTGTGCGTGTGCACTCATCATTGAAGCGCTCGGTGAAGGCTTCTGTGGACTCCCCCGGCCGTTGCTTAACGGTTGCCAATGAGACCGGATCCCTATTATACTTTTTCCTTTGAGTATAATTGTTCTCGAACGCAGTGCGTAGTTCCGTGAAACTATCAATGCTCCGTGGGGGGAGTGCCTCGAACCAGTCACGAGCGTTTCCAATCAAGGTTGAATTAAACATTTGGCACCATATAGGCATGGGCCATCGCTCAATTTTAGCCTGAGTATCGAATATTTTGAGGTGATCCACAGGGTCACCGGACCCATCATAAGTCTTGATACATGCTGGCATGCGACGTTTGGTGTCCTCAGAATAGTTCCGTATGCGGAGGGTAAACGGATCTTCCCTGGGATCAGCCCATGGCCGTGTGAGCCTAGGGTCATCCCATGGTTCACACCATGGACGCGAGAGGTCCTCTGCTTCCGTATCCCGATAGTAAGGGCCACCATAATATTCCTCATTGTTTGGTGGTGGAGGCGTGCGCCTTGGCCGGCGGCGCTTAGGTGGATGGTCATCTGAGTCCTCCCCAGACGGATCTGGGGACGGTGGTGGTGCCCCGCCCTTTGAATAGGGACCACTTTTTTTAGACGAACCAGGAGCCTTTCTCCCAGTGTTCATTCTATCCCACACACTTGGGCGGCGTGTGGTTCTGGTCAGCTCTCGATCTGGCCGCTCGGGTGAGCCATCCGACCTTTCCCCTTCTTGGGACTGTGTTAGTTCTTGCATAAGGCGGTCCCCTATGCGTTCAAACACATTCCGGGGTTGAGGGTTTTCCTCAAAGGTTCCCTGCTCCTGAGGCCGGGTTCTCCTTTTCCTCCGGTTTTGGGAGGGGGTGGTTGGTCCACTGTCACCAAAGTTGAGTCTGGCTTGGAGGTTCCTCCGCAGACTCAATCTTGATGCGATCCCTGGGATGATCCTTTCAAAGTTCTGAGTGAGAACTCGAGTAAGATCCTCCTCACTGAGTGGCAGGGCTTCCACTTCTTCCTCCGTCGAGGGTCTACGCGGTTCCTTGTTAGGAGGGTCTGGCGCACTCCCTGGATCAGGGTTGTCCAGGGTTGAAGTAGGCGGGGGTGTCACCGAGATCGTGCTCGTCACCCCCACGGGTTGAAAACCGCTACGGTTACCCAGCCCGCCTGCGAGACGGTTAGGTGATTGGTTGGGGATGAGAATCCCTTCCCCTTGGGACTTCCGGGTCCCAGGATTCACATTCCTGGGGTTAGTAGGCGGATGCCCCTTCGTCATTGGAGATTCGAGATGAGATTTTGTTCTAGCTTAGTGTTATGGTCCCACGGATGGCGCCAACTTGTTGATGCAAAAGTTGGTTGATCCTTGCTAGACCCGAATTAGGCTTAATTCGGGTTGGCTGGGCTCCGGCTCCTGCACCAAGTGAATCGTCTGGTTGGGATCCTGCACACTAAACAACACGCGTTAAGCTTACCGTGGGAAGGTTTCCCACGATTAGACTCCAGCGTGAGAGTAAGTAATCAGTTTAGGGTTATATGTGAGTTTAGAGTATAAGTCGTAATACCTTTGTGGAACCCTTAGGGAGTTCCTTTTATAGGCAGTGAAACCCTAGTGGGCTTTCACTGATCCTTCGGCCCCAAGGAAGAGATAAGCACCAGAATTAGAATGATTGTTATCTTCTAATTCTGGTAGTGAATATCCTCTCCTTATTGGGGTAAAGATATTCCTAGACAGAATATCATTCTGTCTAACCCTATGTCGGCCGTGTCGGGCGTACTGGGCCGTGGGCCGCACACATGTGTGCGGTTACTGTTCATCCAAGCCCATAAGCCTGACTGACATTATCCCACCCATCTGTGATGGGCCGGATACGGGTAGTACCCTTGGGCCGGGTCCATGACCCGGCTGGGGACTATACGTCATCATACGTCAAATAGTATTGCCACACCGAATCAATTATATTTGTTTTGCGATACTATTTATAGTTGTTTATTTATATAATCTAGCGCTAATTTCATATTTACTCAATTTAAATATCAAAATATCATATTTACCTAAAACACAAGTTTTTAGTGCACAAATACAATGCTTTTAAAGCATGTATTAGGTAAATATGGAATTATGGTTTCTAAACTAGGTAAATATGGAACTGCCAATGCAAACTTTCTGATAGCTGCTTTTTCTGATGCAAAGCAAATTGTTTTTCACGTTTTATTTTTTCATATGTAGGTTCTTTTTTATTTGAGTTGTTTTGAAAAGTTTTGCTAAATTTTTGAACATAGATATTGTATTTATTAATTTAAGTATTTAAACTTTGTATTTTAGATTTTTTATAAGCCACCCGTGATTTATCACGGGTTTATAGGCTAGTATGTAGATATACTAGTTCATTAGCTTGAGGACTAAGCAACTATAACCTAACGGGTACGAACCATCTACCGACCCATCTAGATCTTTGGTCTAACACACCGCCTCAAGCTAAGGATGGGCAACAACCTGCAGCTTGGATCTTAGAAAGAGAAATCGAGGAGTTGGTAATGGATTTGTAAATATATCTGCAATTTGATCATGTGTAGATATATGTTGAAGACGAAGATCTCTTTGAGCAACCTTTTCTCGAAAAAAGTGATAGTCTATTTCCACGTGTTTTGTACGCACATGAAAGATAGAGTTAGATGACAAGTATGTTGCACCAAGATTTTGACACCATAGTATAGGCGTTGAAGATGAACGGATACCAAGCTCATGAAGAAGAGCTTGAAGTTATTGTGAATTCAGCAATGGTGTCAGCAAGAGCTTTGTATTTTGCTATCGTAGAGGAACGTGAAACGTACGTTGTTTACAAGTGGTCCAAGATATAAGATTTGAACCAGGATATATAGCAAATCCCCCCGTGGATTGTTTATCATCTGAATCCCCGGCCCAGTCAGCATCTAAGAAAGCTTCAAGAGAATTATCAAGACGACCTTTCCATAGTACGTCAGTAAAAGCATGAAGAATAGAACCAGATCAACGACGTATGAGGATACCATGTTCAACTGTACCATGAAGATAACGTAAAGTACGTTTTACTGCAGACCAATGATTCTCGGTCGGAGCATGCATATATTGACATACCTTGTTAAAAGAAAAAGCTATGTCAGGCAGAGACAAGGTAACATATTGTAAAGCACCCACGACTTGTCGATATTTCACTAGATTAGAGAAAGCGATATTGTCATATAAGGTGAGTGAACTAGAAGTAACCGTGGGAGAAGACACGGGATTGCAATTAGAAAGACCAACTCTTTGTAATAGCTCTAAAATATACTTCTTTTGAGATAGGGGAATACCAGACACATGAGGAACAATTTCAATACCCAAGAAGTAGTTAAGTGGCCCAAGATCTTTTAATGCAAAAGTTGATCCAAGTTGACAACCATATTGTCGATAATGCCTGTGTTATTAGTTGTAACGATGATATCATCCACATATATCAGAATGTACAAAAATGTGTTTCGACGAGCATAAATAAACAAAGATAGATCCGTTTTAGAGCCTTTGAAACCAAGATCATAGAGAGCCTTGGAAAGGCGCTCAAGCGCAGGGATTGCTTTAAGCCATAAAGAGACTTATGAAGAAAACATACATTATGCGGTCGATGTGGATCAATAAAGCCCGGAGGTTCTTTCATATAAACCTGCTCCTTAAGATTTCCATGAAGAAATGCATTTTGAACATCTAAGTGCCATAGTGGCCAGTTGTGAATAACCACAAGGTATAGCTCGGATAGTTGTTGACTTGAAAACCGGGCTAAATGTCTCATGAAAATCAATACATGGTTGTTGACGAAAAGCTTTGGCAACAAATCTTGCTTTATAACGAGTGATAGCACCATTATTGTCATGTTTTATCCACATACCATCAACAACATTGGTGTTAGAAGCCCGAGGTACTAAAGACCACGTTCCGTTCTTTACGAGAGCATCATAATCTTCTTTCATGGCTTGACGCCACTCTGGAGAGTTGTTGGCAATAGTAAACGAGGTTGGTTCAGTGATTTTAGTGGGGAGGACGGTAGCATGATGTGCCGAAGGATTGTAGGGAACCCGTGGTTTGGGATTTGGACGAAGAGTTGTGGGACTTTGTCGAGGTATAGGAGGTGGTGATGGCGATGGTGGTGCTGGTGGTGCTGGTGCTGGTATCGATGTATTTGATACAGGAGATTGTGGACCATTAGAAGACTCAGGAGAAGTTTGAGTAGTTGGAATCAACTGTGGTGAAACGGATGATGGAGAGAAGATAGGTGAGCATGGTGAAGGTGGTGGACTTGGATGGTGAGTAGTAGGAATTATATAAGGTGATTATGAAGAGTAATATGGAGATTTTTCTGAAGGGGATGAGGAAGTGGTTTTAGGGATATCGAAGGGGAATTGTGCTTCATTAAAACGAACATGACGAGCGATATAAAGATGCTCGGTTGAAATATCAAGACAACAATATCCATGATGGGAGGGGCTGTAGCCAATAAAGACACACGGAGTGGAACGGAAATCCATTTTGTGATGATTGTATGGACGAATATGTAGAAAACATAGGCACCCAAAGACACAAAGAAAAGTGTAGTTAGGACACGTTTGAATACATGTTCAAAAGGTGACCATGTTGGTTGATGTGCGAGAGGGCATGCGATTGATTAGGTAAACAACAGTATCAAAAGCATAATGCCAGAAACATTGAGGAACGCATGATTAAGCAAGAAGAGTAAGACCGGTCTCTACAACGTGACGATTGCGACGTTCAACAAAGCCATTTTGCTCACTTGTATGAGGGAAAGATCGCCAATGAATAATTCCTAGCGAAGAAAAAACGAAGCTAAATTGCGAAACTCACCACCCCAATCAGTTTATACATTCTTTAGTTTTGTGGTGAACTGACGTTTGACCATTTGCACAAATGATTTAAATGTGGAATACACATCATATTTTTGAGCTAAATGGTATATCCACATGTAACGAGAATGATGACCAACACACAACATAAAATATCGATGACCTTCAAAAGATAACAAAGGTGCGGGACCCTAAACATCACCATAAACCAAGTCTAAAATATTATTACTTCGAAAATCGATAAACAAAGAAAGAAAGTTTTGAAGATTTTACCAATGGACAAGAATTACATAGACTTGAGAAACTATTATTTATAATAGGAAGAGAAAATTCGAAAGCATAGAACGCAAAAGACGATGATGAGGATCATGTCCAAGCCGCCTATGCCATATGGTTGGGGAAGCTCGTACAGCCGAAAAGAGACACTTTGTTGATTGACTTTAGTTGAGGAAGAGTGATGGTGTAGAGACCGTGTTTACTGGGACCGGTGAGAAGAGTGGTGTGTGTAGACTCGTCCTTTACAACAAACTAAGAAGAGTGAAATTCAAAAAGACACCATTATCATGACAAAATTTTTGAACATAAAGGAGATTATGGGAGATTTATGGTACATGAAGAATGTTTTTGAGAGAAAACGTTTTTGTGGCGAGTAAACTTTAGATGAACCAATATGAAGAATAGTAAGACCATTACCGTTGCCAAAATGAAGTGCGTCGTCACCATAATATGCTTTGAATTGTCCATGGCTTCCAAATCTGGTGTCACGTGACTGCTTGCTCTGGCGTCTGAATGCCAATTTGCATATGCAACAAATGATTGACCACAAGTATTTGCAAAGTTAGCAAATGGCAGAGTACGAATGGTAGAAAGGTCATGATTCGGGCATTGTGATGGATTCTGACCAATACCACATCTATTGCAAGTGCGATACACTGTGTTCTGGGTGGATGCCCAATTAAATTGACAACCATTGCCATGACCTCGGTTGTTGTTATTGTTACCACGATAGTTGTTTCGATTTCCACGGTTGTTGTTATTGTTACTCTTATTGTTTTTTGATGAACGAGCAGTAAGAAGCTTGTGGACTAGATGGTGCAATAAGTGATAGTTAAAATCCAAGAGCACTCAATTGAGCATCCAACTCTCATAGTTTTGCAGCAAAAGATGGAGTAACTGTTGGAGCAGGTGCACAGGTTTTTCCAAGCATATAATCATGATCACTAAAGAGTGAATGAAGCTCACTAAATGCAGTTGGACTTTGATGAGCAGTGATTGTGGTTTTTAGGCAGTTATATTCTTTACAGAGACTTGAGACAACAAGCACAATGAGATCTTTATCTTTTACACGTTCACCAATGACAGGGAGTGCATAAACATATTCTTGAGCACAATTTAGATAAGCATCAGGAGTTTCATCACCATGCATCTCTATTCTCAGAAGTTGTGTCTGGAGAGTGTATTCCCTAGATGTGGAATGAGGTGCATATGTGTAACCTTTCTGATTTTTGACCTTTTGACATGTTATTAATTCTATTTTATTATTTTCATCCCATATTGTTTTGATCGAAAACCTTTGCATGTGAGTTCATAATATAAGTAAGTATTATATACTTACGTAAAGTACATAAAAACGTGACGGTTTAACCCTGGAGCTACTATTTTATTTCATCTTAGTGTCCTTGGACACATTTTGATGAGCTTGATCTTATTAATTATATATTATATAATTACTAGTGACTATCTAAATTACTACGTACCAAAATGGACTAGAACTTATGTACATTAACGTTGTCGCGAATCATTGAAACATTTAACCAAGACTTAGTCTATAACAAACAAATGTCACAACTTATATTACCCCTTTAATACATTAAGGGGAATGTATAAATAGGGAATAAACAATAATAAAAGTTATGTGAGAGAAACAGTAACCAAAGCCCTCTCTTCCGTCCATTTGTCAAACCCTTTCATCCACACCCTCCAATTTAAGCGTCTCTCAACCATGGATTGCTTGACTTCAAATCTCAGCCATCTATTGTGTGGAAAATGAAGTAGCAGGTATGGGTTCTAAGTTGTCTCTCTCCCAGCCGTAGATTCACAAAACCAAAGTCTTCGTCGTTGATTCATTGGAAAATGAAAAGTTAGGTATGTGATGTTTTGGAAACTCTATTTGTAACCGTTAGATTTGTTAGATGTATGGATTTCATCATGGCCATAGATTACCCACTTGAGATTCAGATAAGATCTTATCTCCCAGCCGCAGATAATTACTCTCACACATACCGAACAACACAAGATCATTTTGGTCAGTGTTGTGCCACCGTCTTCACTCATGCCACCAATCTTATCACAATCACATTTTTTATGTTTTTAATTAGTGAATTGGAGTTTAATTGTTTGATAATAAATATGAATTATGTTTTTTTTTGTTATTTACTGGCCCGAGTATATATCAAAACCTTATCTCATTTCTTATCTTTCTCTTGAAGGTTGCACATTTAATCTTAAACATGAGCTTTGATTTTGTGTTATTGTTATTCAACTGCTTGCATCAGTGGCTTTTTCCCTTTTTTTATGTTTCCATCTGTTTTTTGCAATTGTTATTTGACATGCTTATTTTCACCAATTTATTTTAATTGTTGTTTTCTATGGTTGATATCATTTTTTTAATTGTTGTTTCTTGCAGGATAAAGAAGTAACAATTGTTTCTGTTGACGATTTGTTGGTTCTGATTAAACAACATCTAACATAATGATTTTGGTAAGTTTCTCTTATTTGTTTTCCTAAATGTCGATTTGAGGTGTTTTTGTTTTTGAGGATTTTCTTAAACTTATATATAAATTGATTGGAATTTGATTAACTTGGGTTAGGAAATGTAGGTATAGAAAGCTTAATCTTTTATTGGGTTTGTATTTAAGGTGTTGGTAGTGTTTTTGTAAATAATATGTATTTGAAAATAGTGAGATTGTTTTCTAAATCCCTAAAGGATTTTCTTTGGTTCAAGCCCACAAAACGGGAAATTGCTTTCGGTGAAAAGTTTAGACTCTGTTTTGTTGTAGTTTACAAATAAGCAAATCATGACATGTGACTTAAGAAAATGATCTACTGTAATTTCACATCTTTGGTTTAAAAACAGTACATTAGTCTCAAATGTCAGGATCATTAGGATTGGTGAAATTCTTGACCCAAAACTAAAAGCTATCAAAGAGGCAATTTTTACTTAATAGTTAAGAATACTTTAGAATGTAAAGCTATAGGAAATAAGATTGTTGTTTCCGGAATAATTACATCATCTGTTCTAACTACAAAATCACGTTGCCACGATATTTGAATATTTTGTTTGGTTGGTTTTACAAAGAATGACAAGTTTCTTTAGGAAAGGATGACTCCTGTTTCAGCATCTAGATAACTCATTGTCTTCGCGTGGAAATATGATTCATGTCCTTATCTAACACGTATATAAAAATGCAAAACACATATTACATAACTCATTCAAAGCATGGCAACACTAAGGATTTATTTTTGTTATGATTTTACTCTTGTTAGCTTAAAATATCAATTACTGCACAAAGATACCAAGAAAATGTAAATTGTGTATGTCTATGAAGTCGGGTGATTTTTATTCATGAGGGTGTTTGTCTTAGCTTATCTTTCGGCATTCCGAGCTTCTTTTACTTCTGTGTATATTTCTAAAGACTGCCTTATTCTGAAATTTATTGGATTTTATACCAGCGTATTTTATTAATTTTTTTGGTAACCATGATTTCTGACCTTTTGAACTAATCCTCCAAGTTTGAGTCTTATATAGTAGCTTATTTTCTAGCTTATGTGGTTGTTTTTAAGTTCATTGTAGCTCGACACAACATGGATTTATTGGCTTATAAACCAAAATTTTTCTTATAGGTTTAGCTCTGAGTGGTATTTACATAGTCACAGGCCGGTTCAATCAACTCACAATGACATTGTCAGAGGTTCGTGACCCCTTTGTTGTTGTATTTGTAATCGTTTTCCAGTTCTATGTGCGCCTCATGTATTTATAGTTATTGGCTATTGTTGCTATTTATTCTTTATACTTTTCCTTACGTCATGGCAGATGACTTTAGTCGACCTACTTCTCCAACTTGATCACTGTGACTGAAATGACATCTTAAATAAGGTGGGATGTTTTGTATTTCTTGCAACACTTATTTATTCACTACATTTGAGAGCATATTAGCAACCACCTTGATGAATGCTCAAAGACGAAATATCGAAATATCCGGTTCTAACAGGCAACGTACTACTACATCTGCTTCTACATATAAATAACACCAAAGCCCTCTAATCTCACTGTGTTTCCAGATTACATAGGATGCATCATATGCGTAGGCAATGGCAAATATTTTGGAGACCCCAACAGTAAGTAAATTATGCTTAAAAATTGTCGTTTATAAAACCCCAAGTAACTCTATATAATGGTCAAACATTTTGAACAAGAACATATTTAGAACTTGGAAAAGCCTAACACGTAAATGAATGCAAATTATTTGGTTTCGGGCTTATGTTTCATAACCTTGGTTTTTGTGGCTTATTTTTAACTTTTTGGCTTATATAAGCTTATTGTGATATAATAAGCTTATATAAGCTGAAAAGTTTCAAATAAGTCACAAAAAGTGAACTTATGAAATATAAGTCTAAAATCAAAAAAAGCATAAGCCGGCCGAACCATACACTCCTTTGGTGTTTATGTTGGTAAGTTCATTTTCAAGAGATAAGAGAGTCATACGAGGTGTACTTTGTGTCGCTCTTTGATTTCATTGCGTCTTTTCAAAAGACAATGCTCAATTAGGTGTATATGCTTTATACATGCTTATTAATCTGGATGTCAGATTACTGATTAAATTTAGCTAATTTATAAATTTTGATTCGAAATTTATATTTATGCAGCGTTGTGACGGTGAAGAAGAGGTTAGCAGACGTAGGATGCAAACACCTGAATACCATGGTAGCACTAGCATCATTCAGGAGAAAGAAAAGGGAGAAGAGAAGGAGGCAAATAAGTAAACGGAGCGGACTTTTAAGAGTATAAAAAGGTATTATTATTCGGGATATTATAATCATAACAAGTGGCATGAAGCAGATACACAATGTTAGTTGCAATCTAGCGATATATAGAACATCACAACGATATAACCACTGGATTGCACTAACTTGCTGCGAGTCAATTGTTACACTTTTATTTATATGTGGTATAAGAATACAAGATATAAGCTTAGTGTTCATTATGGATGTCTTGATTTCATGCATTTTTTTCTTAAAATTAGGGTACACAAGTTCTTCATATCCAAACTCAAACCCCTATATATTTAATGTTTTAGTAATGGTCATCCTTTTTCGTCATCTCCACGGGTATGCTCTATATTGTTTTGGAATTTTACTTACGCGATTCCATCTTTTATTGTAGGCATCATCTCCACAAGGATACAAACTTTAGTACTCAACCGTATCGATGAGCATTTGAGATAATATGGATGCATCTACCACTGAAAAACTACACTTGAGATTTAAATGGTCTCGGTTTTAACAATCACAACCAAAGAAGACGGGACGCTCCTCTGGTGGTTGATGAATGCATACTGCTATAATCCAACTATTCTTGCTGCTCAATGAACCCACAAACTATCTTGGTGAGTTATATTTTCTTACAATTTGGAAGTAAAAAGTATGCATACCGGACTCTTAGTGGACATAAATTGTTTCACACTAACCTGAAAAGTGTCGTTATGCTCGAAAAAAAACGTTGGTTTAGACCTCTCTTTAGAGGTATTTAGTAGTCTACTGTAGTATATTAAAGGGACAGGGCCTTTTGAATTATGACATGACATGGACTTTTATTTGTTAATCATATTCGCATTAAAGGATGATAACTAGATGTCCACGACCAATTATCTAAACCCGCTTGGTACATACATGAACACTTGGATCACTGATGAAAATGTTTTTATAAAGGTAGTTGTTGTGTAGGATAATATTTTTCACTCGAGCTTTTCCTGTAATTAAAGAATCATGTTTGTAACCATGAGTGCAATGATTGATCGTGTATTAGGATGGCTACCATACCCTTGGTAACAACAAAGTGAAGAGATTCATGAGGTGATGAATTTCATAAAGTAGACATATTACATTTTTAAATATCCTACTTACTTTTGTGTCTTTGTAAATGCTCATATCTACGCAGTCCTAAATAGTTCAGGTTGGTAACCCGTAATACATTTTGTAGAATTTGTAACATAACACATATTTTTTTTTGCAGCTCCAGTCGGATAATACAACATTCATACTTGCAAAAGTTTACTGCATGATGGGTTTATTCACGACGGTACGTTCTCCGTGGGTGAAACTAGAGTCTCAAACAGATGTTTCGCCGGGATTAGATCAACAGGTCTTAATCATGTAATAATGTACCTGTTATTATTGTTGCAAACAATTTTCTTATTGAAATATTTTCAAATTAATATGATTATGTCTATACACCACAATCATTTAGTACTAATTGTTTAGGATTATGTATTGCAGCTATTATGAAATAAAATTGCTGCAAATGGCCTTCGAAACAATACCTACATGCAACAGCCCACGACGGGTCTTGCCACATTTGAGGCTTTCTATTTGGTATGAACATCTTTCATATAATATGCTTATCCATAGATAAGTCAAATAGAATAGAAACGTATATATATGGATAGGTATATTTATTTACTATGTTGGATTTAATATTGCAGATAGGTTGTCGAATTTATGTAATTCAAGTTGATTCTGTATATTTTTATGCATACGGATTCTTATAAGTGATATAATCAGTTATATATGTGTTCATTTTACGGCATGGCCACATTTTTCGTATGATTCAAAGAAAAAATTGACCATTTTAATGCTTATTGTTTTCAAGACTCTTTATCCCTATATGTTACACAATTTTGGTAGTGCGTTGTTACAATTACAATTGCTTAAGCAAACACTCTCTATAAACAACGCTTAAAAATGCCCCGCTGCGAAGCACGGGCATTAATCCTCGTTAAGTTAACACATTAAATTTCCTTGTAAAAACCTTAGTCACATTTTAAGTTCACAAACTATTTAATTGGTTCATTTCTTGCATGTATTGTCACAAATCATAATCAAACGAAACTAAAAACCTATACAATAACATATTTAGTCAATCCTTAAACTTAACTTTCCCTTGGGTCCTTTTCATTTCACACGTTTCATAATACTTAACCAAATCTAGCAAATCAACCCCTCATTTGGCTACAACCTTGTACATGTCCCATGTATACACTTCATTAGCAAATTCACCAAGTCCCATGACAAGATCCTAGTACTACTTCCCTTCCCCACCTAAATTTAAACACATCACCTTGCTATCTTTGAAATTCGGATCAAGCCTATGTTAACCATGCCATCACCACTTGTTAACCATTATACCCACAACAACTAATTAAAACATGTACTATATGCTGCCTAAATAAGTTTACCCGAACGTTCCTTATGCTTATATGCATGAATCATAGTTTGAATTTTATAAACAAACAAAGTATACAACCTAAGACAATTAAGGCTTGTACTTGAACTAGACTCAAAACCATGGGAATTAGTCTAAACCAAATACCATATGACCCATAAACAACTAGTATAATACTTACTAGCTCACTTTCATATTCATAAACTCACAAACACTCGCTACTCTCTTCTCTTTAGTACTCGTGAGCTAAGGAGATCATACAAACCAAACTATTCAAAGTTCATACTTTCATACATCCCAAACTCAAGCTACACTTGCATTTGAGTAAAGACTCCACTTGTTTACATTTTACACGCAAAAACTAAGAAGTAGACGGACGTGAAGGGTTAGATGATAAGAAACCTAGTACATTCAAGGAAAGACTTGTGCTAGTTTCACTTGGATCATAGCATTTTGCTAACGACTCTAAGTAAGTGTTATGTGTTTATATTCCATCTATAATTCCCACAAGTAACTTATAACGTGTTAGTTCACTTATTTTGAACACGTGCAAACAAACTAAACAACCATGAGAACATATGGCCTAGTAACGAACATAATGACTTAAGTACACGTGCATGTAAACCTGCAACTCGATGGCTAGAATTTAATATGATTTTGAACGCGAACATAACGTTGACATGTTGTGTGTAACTTGAATATGAACTTAACTCGACCTTTACTATCTTTTGGGTACACACGAATGACTATGAAACTTGATAGACTTTCGTGGGCCTTAAAGCCCATAATCGAAGAGCCCATAAGGCCTAGAGACTCTCGGCTTATTTTGGTTTATTGAACGAGAAAATATAAGCTTGAAAAAAATTAGGAGAACTAATATACCCATTTGATTAACTCATGAAAATATGTTAAGTAGTAAACGGGCCTATAAACGACCTGAGGCCCAAAAACGTGAATCATAGGCCCATAAGGACTCTCGGCTTATTTTTCGACCCAACACAAAATCAATAAGCTCACGTGAGCTTATTGAAGCTTAATAAATTTGAGAAACCCTTATTGGATTATTAAAAACCTTAACGGGCCTAAACAATACATATCGAGGCCCAATAAGCCCACAAAGCCCATTTAAATAGAACTGAGACTAAAAATGACTTACTCATAGTTAATTTAACTTATTGACTTGTTTAAAAGCTAAACCAAATCGAATAACATTCTTCCAAAATATTTTCGAGTATAAATGAAAGGTTTGAGAAGTCGGGGACTATTTTTGCCAAAAGGAAAACATGTTTCGAGCCATAAGAATAAACCCTAGGGTTTTACAAACCCTAGGGACCCAACTTGACTTTTTACAAACTTAAAATAAGCCCTAGTTTGATTAAACGCGAGTTAGAAACCCTAGGGGTTGATCTTGCCATTTTTTAAACTCTTTTCGTGCCCTAAGTTACATTAAAGACTTTTTGGAAACCCTAGGGGTTGTTTTGACAATACCGATACTTGAGGGTAACATGTTGGAATCTCTTCGGGCCATATATGTAATATTCCAACTAGAGGGACTAAGACTGCCTTTAGCCAAAACTTAAAATAATATATGGAAATCTTTTCGGGCCAATAATGACACATTGTGAAATTTTGGGATTAATATGAAATATAATAATTAATTCGACATATTACTATAAGAACAAGGGCTAAAAGGGGCATGTTACCAAACTATGATATTAAACGATCACTATTCAAACTAAAGGGGTAGAAATTGTAAATATTTATGTACAAGGGTTATTTTGGCACAAAGTAAAATCTTAGGGTTATTTTTGGAACTCAATAAATTATTAAATAATACATTTAGAGTAGAATACACCGTTCGTCCTTATGGTTTGCATTGACCGACGTCGTTCGTCCCTTGACAAAAAAGTTGCATCGTTCAGCCTTAACTTTTAAACCATTTCCGTCGTTTGTCCCTCGCTTTAACTGGCTCCACAAATGAACGTTAACTCATTTTTCTACAAGGGTATTCCCGTCATTTCCTAACACCTATTAAAATACAACATCTATTTCACTAACAACCTGATAAAAAACACATGTATATCAAGAAGAGATTCAATAGATTATACACTCTAATATCTTTCATTAGAATTGAATAAAACTCAAACATGTCAAACACTCATTTTTCGTTATCATCTATGAAAAAAATCAAACCACTCCCATGTATCTGTGGTGGTAGATGGTGACCATAGATGGTGACAGTGGAACATATAAACTGATTGTAATCCAAGATATCTCAACACTCATCTTCCCAACTCATCTTCCCAACTGTTGCCACCACAAACACCTTTTATGAAAGCAATACTGTAGCAAGACACTCATCTTCAAAATCCAACATACTCTCAATTGTGATTTCATTTTCTGCGTATTACAATCACAAACACATCTTACCACACTTTCTAATCAAACAAGCCCTTTCTTGTTTCTGCTTCGATAAAAAACACAAACATATGCACCCCGTTTTGATGTTCTTGATTCCTTCGGCTCAAGATCTTTTAAGTTATCTTAGGTAGGTTTATTTGCTCAGATTTTGTTCTTTCTTTATACACAAAAGATCTTTTAAGTGATCTAGGGTAGGTTTATTTGCTCAGATTTGTGATTAACATACGTTTCGAATCTTGTAAATATTTTTATTTTATTTAATTTTAATTGACTTTGTTACAAAATGAGTATTTTTATGTAAGGATGAAGAACTGACTTTTTAGAAGAAAAAAGTGGGCTTTGATTTTAAAATAAAGGAACACAAGATGGATCAGGATAAAGCTTTTTGAAGGTGGGTTTGATTTTTAAGTTATTCTGGTTTATGGTATAGAACCGGTTGTTTTGATTTAACGATTTTTGGAAATAAGATAATGGTGGATTGGTGGTTGTGATAATGAAGTTAGAAATAAAAGGAGGCTATATACGAAGAAAATGGTGTGGGATGATATAAATGGAAGATGAAGGAACAAGGTTGTCCTTTGGATCTGATAATGATTTGGTGTGTATGGATTTGTGGATTAGGAATTTAAAGGTGTGTGTTTTTTTTGTGTGTGAAATGGAAGAACAGGTGGAGGTGGAAGAAGGTAAAGACAAAGTGATAAAGACAAGATGGGAAAAGACATAATTACCCTTGTGAATAAACAACTTAATGATCAATTGTGGGGCCAGTTAAATCGAGGTACAAAAGGCGGACAAGGTTTCAAAGTTAAGGCCGAACGATGCAACTTTTTTGGTCAAGGGACGAACGACGTCGGTCAACGCAAACCATAAGGACGAACCGTGTAATTTACTCATACATTTATTTATAAATGAGACTACAAATATGTACATCCTTTTCTTAAATAGCCATCGAGGGTACAATTTAATATTAAATGAACGGACGTGCATATATAAAATGTCATAACAGTATATATAAAATAATTAGATATATACTTGTGGTCTATTAAGAAGGAGAACGAACGAACAATTATTTGAACTGAATATTATATATTCATAGACTGAGACCTACTCATTTACTTAGGTATTTGATGTATCGTGTGCATTTTGACTTGGATACTTTGATCATTCTCGAGAATTATTATTCAGGTGAGTTCATGGCCCAACACTTTGAATATATTAAAAGTTTTGTGCAATATTGGGGGAGAAAACATGCAGTACATTTTTAAAGGACGCAAACAGAACCTGACTACATTATGATTACATTTTTCCTTTTGTTAGATGCACCATAACCCGTGGATGATAAACTGTTAATTATGGGATAGCGCGAATGTTATAAACAGATCTATTTGGGACTGACAATCCCCGTTTGGGTGAGTAGCGCTCACTGTGCCTAGGCCAGGACAACTTAATGAACGAGGACATTGGAGGTATGCTGAGGACGGATCTTGAGAAAGAAAAGCTATAACCTAGATACGCCGAAACCCTATGCTTACACGGAAGGAGTTGGTTACCTATTTTTGGCGACTTGAGGAATGTGATTGCATGAGTCTCATAAGTCCAAATATTCGATCCACCCAGGATCTGATAAGATGTGGCAGGACATGAAGAGACTGTATTGGTAGCCATACATGAGGGCTGATATAGCCAATTACTTCAAGAAGTGTTTGACCTGCTCTAGAGTCAAGGCAGAGCACCAAAGGCCATCAGGCCTGTTAGTGCAACCAGAGATACCACAGTGGAAGTGGGATAATATCACCATGGACTTTGTCACCAAACTTCCACCATCTGTAGAAGGGTATGATACTATCTGGGTAACCGTTGAGCGACTAACAAAGTCTGCTCACTTCTTACCAATGAGAGAGAACGACTCACTGGATAGATTCGCAAGGCTGTACCTCAAAGAAGTTGTCACGAGACATGGAATACATGTTTGAGGCTGTACCTCAAACAAGCATTGGGTACAAGCCTACACATGAGCACTGCCTATCATCCACAGACCGACGGGTAAAGTGAAAGAACAATCTAGACACTGTAAGATATGCTCCGAGCATGTATTATTGAATTTAGAAAACGATGGGTAAGACACTTACCATTAGTCGAATTTTCGTACAACAACAGCTATCATGCTAGCATAAAGGCCGCACCATATGAGGCACTTTATGGTAAAAAATGTCGATCACCCGTGTGTTGGGCAGAAGAAGAGGAATCTCAACTTATTGGCCCAGAACTGATTCAAAAAACCATGGAAAGATCACCCAGATCAAGCAAAGGATGTTGGCGGCACGGGTTAGACAAAAGAGCTATGCGGACTTAAAGCGTAAACCTATGTTCAAAGTAGGTGACCGTGTGATGCTCAAGGTATCACCTTGGAAAGGAGTTGTACGATTCAATAAATGTGGGAAACTGAACCCATGTTATGTCAGACCTTTCAATGTGATATCAAGAGTTGGTGAAGTGGCATATCGTTTAGAATTGCCACAACAATTGAGCCGTGTACACCCTACTTTCCATGTGTCAAATTTGCAGAAGTGCTACGCTGATGAACCACTAGCCATGCCATTAGAGGGAGTTCATTTGGACGCAACTCTTCAATTTGTGGAAGAACCTGTAGAGATCATTGAGAAAGAAATCAAGAAGCTAAAACGAAGTCGTATACCGTTAGTCAAAGTACGGTGAAACTCTAAGAGAGGACCCGAGTTCACATTGGAACAAGAAGATTCGTTCAAGAAAAAGTATCCTCAATTGTTCAGCGGACGAGTGACTTTATCCTAAGCTTTGAGGACAAAGCTTTCATAACGGATACGGACTGTAACCTTTCTGATTTTTTACCTTTTGACACGTCATTAATTCTATTTTATTATTTTCATCTCATATTGTTTTGATCGACCACCTTTGCATGTGAGTTCATAAATATAAGTAAATATTATATATTTACGTAAAGTACATAAAAATGTGACAGTTTAACCCTGGAGCTACTATTTTATTTCATCTTAGTGTCCTTGGACACATTTTGATGAGCTTGATCTTGTTAATTATATGTTATATAATTACTAGTGACTATGTACTTTTGGGAACTAACAAATATATATCTATGTGGAGAACAGTATGTAAAGGAATAAAGTAAGGAAAAGGGATTACTTTCCTTCATGAATCACATGACTATAAATAGCCTTACAAAATAGACGTGCATAACTAGTAGTGTACCTAGAAATCAGGTAACAACCCAATGTGCATATCACTTGTTGCTAAAAACTTGGTCTAACCTAGACTAGTTCTTTTACCATTTATTTAATTCAAATAACTAAAGTACTAAATACCAAACTACTAAAATAAGTCAAGTCAAGATTAAACCAACAATCATCCCCTTAATCTTGACTCGTTTATTCACGCCACTCATTCATAGCAATGTCGGTTCATCTTCATGAATCAAGTTGGCTTCATTGTCATGGTTCTTCCACTTAGTACACTCCCTTGCGAAGTGTCCAAGAGTTCCACACTTATAGCATCTAAACCCAATTTTATCACTCTGACCCGAGCTTCTTCCACGTCCTCTTTCTCCTCTACCAAAACCTCTTCCCCGACCTCGTCCTCCTCTAAAGAACTCACTGCTAGTAAACAACAACCCCTTGCTCTTCATCCTTCTCATAATGGATTATTAGTCTTTCTTCATATGCTTTGAGCCTACCTACCGCTTCTTCAAACGACAATGGTTTTTATCTTTGAATATTGCTCTATAGAAGCAATGATTGGTAGATACTTTTTCAGGGCTGAATGTGGAAGCTTTCTCACCGCCACTTCTTCTTCAAGCCTCGAACCAAGACTCTTAAGTTTTGCCATGATACCTCCTATCTTTCCAGCAACTTCATTGATAGACTCGTTCTCCTTCATCTTTAACAACTCTAATTCACTCCTTAGAGTTTGCAACCTTGCTTTTTGGACCCGATCTGCTCCTAAGTATCAAACTTGAATCGATTCCCATACATCTATAGCATCTCTGTGCTTTGCGACCTGTAGGAGTATATCCTCCGGTAAGGTTTGAAAGATTATAGTTTGGTAGTGTAGTTCCTTTTCTCATCTACCGCTGCCCCGGTTACCGGATCGATGGATTCCCAAAGACCATATGCCCTTAACACCATCTCAACCAAAATAGACCACGAGGTGTAATTATTTTTAGTGAGTTTAGGACATTGAAGCGAAGCGTTACTTCCTTGCTCACGGATTGTCAACGTTGATGATGTTTCTACCATTCTTGCTAAACTTCTCTTGCTTTAAGTTCTCTTGCTTTATGTTGTGTTTTTTTCTTTCTTGCTGCTCGGCACCCTTTTCTACTGCTTTCTTTCTCTTTCTTGCTTCTTGCTTGTCGACCCTTGCTTATCGACCCTTGCTTGTTGATCTTTGCTTATCGACCCTTGCTTGTCGATCCTTGCTTATCGACCCTTGCTTGTCGACTATTTTCTTGCTTGCTACTTGCTATAACTTGCTTCTTTCTTGCTTGCTACTTGCTGCCTGATTACATATATCACATTCAACCCTTTATTTCTTTCTAAACAACAGGTATGAGCTCTCCTATCTCTAATACCACGTGTAGATTTGAGGCTGCAAAACAGGTCCTTTGGGAACTAACAAATATATATCTATGTGGAGAACAGTATGTAAAGGAATAAAGTGAGGAAAAGAGATTACTTTCATTCATGAATCACATGACTATAAATAGCCTTACAAAATAGACGTGCAAAATTAATAGTGTACCTAGAAGTTAATTAACAACCCAACGTGCATATCACTTGTTGCTAAAAACTTGGTCTAACCTAGACTCGTTCTTTTACCATTTATTTAATTCAAATAACTAAAGTACTAAAATAACAAACTACTAAAATAAAGTCAAGATTGAACCAACAGATTATTTAAATTTTATCTTAATATAAAAAACAATTTTTATAATTAAAATAATTTTTTTTTCTAAATATTAATCAATATAATTATATATTTAAAAAATTAGTGTAATTCGAGTTAACTCGAAAACCAAAATGAATTTAAGTTCAATTTTTAATCAGACTCGTTTGAATTTTAGTACAACTCGATTCAATTTTCTAGTCGACTCAAAATATCTTTTATGCAAATAACTCGAACATAACCAATCTATCTATATCTATATCTATATTTATATTTATATTTATATTTATATTAACTAATAAAACAAAATAATTTACAAGCCCCTTAAGCTTGCAAAATTAAAAATCATTCTTAAAATAACCTATATGTACAACTATTTTATGCTTAAGCATTAAAAACGCCATAAAAACACTTCCTAATTTAAGCTCTTTTTGCATAACCCGGATGGGCCCATACAATTCGGTTCACCCATGGTTAAAAAAACTGTTTTTACAAAAGACTGTATTTTTGTTAAAACGGTTTTGACATTTCAAAATAGCCAAACAACTTTGTTTTTGTGATTTCATTTAATGTGTTAATGTCTAACTACCGACATGATAAACTATCATTAGATAAACTAAAAAAAGTTACCAATTTATTTCTAAAAGACAAAGTTATTTAAACAACTATTATTTAGATAAAGTTAGACAACATGTATTATTTAAACAATAAAAATAAAAGTTACTATTTAAAGAATATTTTTTAAGAAAAAACATAGTTTTTTTACAAAAGTTACTAAAAGATTCGTAATTTTTTTTAATAAAAACATTTTATCAATTATTTAATTTTGAAAAGTCATAACTAATTCGTCGTATTTTTACAATTATTATTTTCGTTTACAAATTTTAAATACAGTTTTTAAAAATCAATTATTATTTTGGTTTATCAACATTGCAAAGGTTCAAATTTTCGTTTAAAACTTTTATAAACCAGGAAACACGTTATTATGGTGTTCTATTTTTGTAAACTTATAAATATAATTTATAAAAACTCAATCACGCTTTTGAGAGGTTAGGGTTATTATTATAAAGGCATACCTAAATTAATAAATATCATAAATGTAAATTCATTTGAATGATACGTTATATAACTTTTGAAATTTGAAAAGAATTAATTAAGGTGAGTTAATTTTGTAAATATGATGTATTTATATGAAGTCAATATCAATTGTGTAGATGGATGCGTTGAGATTATATGCGTTAAATTGATACAATCAATCAATTGTGAAAGAGAATTCGTAACTCTTTCTGTTTTTAAGTTTTTTTGTTAATAATATATAAACCACACATTTATGCAGTTCACATTGTACAGAGCAAATATAAAACGTTACACTTTTGGCAATACAACCACGTTTTCGAATGGTAAACAAAGCTCTTCGCTTAAGTTTTCTGTCAAATACGGATGTTATTTATCTTCCTTTGTTTTGTTTAATGTGTTAATTTGATACTTTTAAATATTTCATTGATATGAATATGATTGTGGTTAGATATAGTTTATCTAAAGATCGGTGTCATTTTTTGTATTCAGATATTTAAAGACCGAAGATCAAAGATTTGTAAGTGATTTAAAGAGGGCAAGATGTTTGATGAAATGTTTGGAAAGAATTTTAGTAAACATCTCAGCTCATGTCAGTTTGAATCTAAAGGTAAATGGCATTTGTTGTCACTAGGTGACCTTTGTTTACGATATTTGTGAAATTGATTCTCAGTATGCTTAATTATATATGACTTATAAGAACGGGTTAATGGTTTTGATTTTAGACCTTACAAAACAATAATTGATCTTCAAGCTCAGGATTCGACTTTAGAGGTTGCTTAAAGAGAAATTGTGTTGCACAAGGTAAATGACTAAAGATTCTTTCATTAGCAAATAGCAACTTATTGTAGAACTTATTGTATAAACGAGTGACGTGTCTTATTATGTTTTAAAAAAAAAGTTAATTATATTCTCAATAAGACATGATGTTGTAGTGCCCGAGTAGTACCATTTACATATCTAAGACGAGAAACCATGAAGTTTCTCCTACCATGGATTTATTTTTCTTTGTACTGTTCTAGCCAGTGGGTAAATTTCATCTTTTAGAAACTCAGTAATGTGTATGTTGTAATGAGGTTCATAATATGATTTGTCTTGCGGACTTGTGTTTAAAGTGGCTGATGTGAAATTGTTCACTACCATCTTTTTGTGTGTCTTTTTATGTTATGCAGGGGCTTAAAGATTCATTGCCTCGATGTTCTTTTTATACGGGCTTGCATTTTTGCTTTCCAACAAATTAACTTACTGTCCTAAACTGAAATTTAGTAAAGTTTTTCTGTAAACAAGTCAGGGCCGATTGAAGGTTCTTTTACTTCAACTTCACTATGATCTTTGAGTGATTTTTGTTTTTTTTTCCTATATGTGCAAAAAAACTTCTAATATCTGCAAACAAGGATGATGCATTTATGGCAATTCAAATGGCTTTCGATCTTAATGAAAATGCGCACAAGTCTTTTCTCTTAATTATAAGAGTCTTTTTGTTGATGGCAATTATTATGTTGAACTAAATATTTGCAGAAACTAAAATGATTAGTAGGCCTAACTACTAGACTTAATGATAGACCTACAAATGTGATTGGAGGAGATAAAAAGTTGATTAGTGGTTAATGATGAGAGAGAATTAGTGTATTACACTTGTCAAATAATAAATTGAATAGGCCTATTTATAGGTCCATGTAGTAGGTCCATTTGTCACTACTCTTGCAGGAAAACTAACTATATCGAAGCAAATTTTCCAAAGATTTTAATGATATTACACCTACTCTGGTGTATTGTACCAAAATGAAAGTGAAAAGTGATACGTCTGAAACAAAGCTTAAAAGATGAGGAGTAATCAACTTGGGCCTTAGATGCCCAAAATGGGTCAAATGCCACGCCATATAGTACTAATGACACCGTTAGATTTGTTTTATTTAACGGCTCGATATCGACGATTTTGTGTAACAGGATATATGGCCGATTTTGTGTAACATGACGATATGGATGATTTTGTGTAAAGAATCAAGTGGTTTTGTGAACGTGTCGATATGAGTGATTTTATTACATGGCTAAATGGTCGGGTAACCTTAAAGTCTTTTTCTTAGTATTATATTATTAGGATGATTTTTATTATCAATATTTACTTATAAGCTATAAGATGTATATAATATACGCTTATGGACATAGTGACAAAACGATCCATCATGTAATATTTCTAACTTATATGCATGTACATATATTATCCTAAATAATGATCTTTTATTATCATATCATAAACATGATTACTTAATTACGTTCTTTCATTAGACTGTAAAAAGAAGACGGAAAAGTGGTATCGATATATGTAGCCGACGAAATTCTTATATATGCTACATAAGAATATGTATGACAAACACGACAAGTTAACAGTCTTTTAAAAGAAATAAGATGTGATTTTTAGTGATGACGAAAAAAGAAATTTGTGTATGTTATATAGAAGAATTTATGCGATCGGGGATTCTTCTTTGAGGCGTTGGCCTAAGATACATACAATCTACATATCACAAGCTATGAACAACCTACAAGAGGTACATGCAATGTACATGTCACGGTTTTTAACTATATTTTAAAATCTAAATAATTATTAATAACAATTAAGGGTGGCTAAATGGGTGGACTGGACGGGTATGGGTAGTGGGTAATGGATAATTTTTAATATTTGGACTAAATGGACTTGAACTAAATGGACATTGGACCAAATGGACATGGGTTAAATAGACAATATTAAAGAAGAAATAAATAGACTCAAGATTAATTTAACCAAATGTTTTTATGTTGTCCAAATAGTCCATAATATCAATTTGTTTAAAAAATTGTTGTCCAAATAGTCCAACTAAAATAAAAGTAATACCCATTTAGTCCATTAGTTCAAAAAATGGTCCAAATAGTCCAAATTTAAGCATATGGACATGATTTGCCACCTCTAATAACAATGTACTATCCCTTATATTTTCATTTCACTATTAGAGACTGTAAAAGTTGAAGGCCAAAGCACCTCCATGTTTATTATAATAATTATTACAAATTTAAACGTTTCAATTGTATACTAACAAGACCCGTTTATATTCGGTATTTTTTTTGCTTTATTTATACATATAACTTCTTACAAAATAAATTCTTTATAATATACCAAGGTTCAAAATTACTCCCATCGACAAGGGAAACCGTTTAAGATCGTTCGAAAAAAGTTTCTAATTTCAGTTTTATTTGCAATGACCATTAACAAAAGCCATGGACAATCCCTTTTAAAGGTAGATTTGTACCTCTAACGACATGTTTTCACTCACGAACAACTATACGTAGTTGTTTCAACAGTGAAAAGTAAGAAAGGATTAAAGGTTGTACTTTATGATCTGGATGGAAACGTATGTAAAATGACTACAAATGTGGTTTACAAAGAAGTGTTACATGGTGTAAGAACAAGGTTTTAATGGTATGTAAAGTATATATTTTCAAATGTATTTTCTAATATTTTGTAGTTTATAATTAAATCTAAATTATTGTTCACAATTTCCTTTTAATTATTTATACGTTCAAATCTTAGGTGTTCACGAAATGAGCATTGGTTGTTGATTATATTCCGCTCACATACGTGAAGGTTGAAGCCCAAAATGTATGAAACTCTATTATTAATTTATTATGATTGTTACAAAGTTAAACGCTTATAGAATAATTCAGGTTCTTTTTTTATTATTTTTCATCTATTATCAAAACCCGTTTATTTTCTTTTAATATTAACATCTATTTGTTATTTTTTTAAAAACACTCGGTAAATTATACCTGACATTAGACTGGTATTTAAGCTAGTTATCTAAAATACATCGAGAAGATAATATTGGGGCAACCTAATTCAACTAATAACCAAATAATTAGCCCAAACTAATTACCTAACCCTAAACCTAAGTGTATATATATATCAACATACTATCCTAATTTTGACGCCGCCCAAAACTTTTTATCACCACTTACTCACATGCCACACATGAAAGTAACACTGCCGGAATTTCATCTGGTGATGGCATGACATAAAAAAAACGCAGGCTGATCTAAAAAAACTTGTCCGTTGTTTCCAACAACGAATTTTTGATCGAAATATTACTCCCACTTGTTTTGTTAATATCTGTATCCAATCACTGCTTATCTTTTGTTAAAGACCCTCGTTTCACTTTTCGCCCGAGTCAATAATTCCCTAACCTCGTTTCCCCTTGTGGCATGTTTCTCAATAACAAGATTCGTATATGCTGATTTCGTTTCCCGATTAGATCACGTCCAAGACTCGTTTACTCTCGTAATAGCTGCATTCAGTTCATTCGATCCTTCTGTTGTTGTGTGATTTTGTGCTTATTTTATGTCAGGTATTTATACTACTGTTGTTTTAGCTTCGTAGGCCCATTTCAGCTTGTACTAAAATAAGCCTTATTTTAAGAATTATGGACTTATATATACGTAATAAACTCATATAAGTCTTCCACATAAGGTTAAAATTTTTTGGGTTTATGAAATATAAGCCGAAAATTGCTTTTTTTTTTGCTTATATAACATGAATTCCAATTTTCTTTCATATTTTAAGATTTAGTATAAATTTATATGAGTTCATAAGTCTCCAAATAAGCCACAAAGCTGAGACTTACATTATATAAGTAAAAAGGGGCTTACGTTATCAAGCCAAACCAAACACCCATTACACTATACTAGCATGGTACCCGTGCAATGCAGCGGCGGGCACCCGATAACTATTTTTTAACGAACAAATGTCACATTTTAACTCATCAAATGTGTATTCAAAGTAAAATGAAAGTTATAAAAAAAATTACATCAAATTAAAATAAAATAAACTCAATATCAATGAAAAAACTAAAATTTAAATTAAGAGCACGTAATTTTAAAAAATATGGCGAATCTTTTATATAAGAAAAAAAATAGATTTTTTAAGATTTTTAGTGAAAAGTGGAGGTTCTATAAAAAATAATTGGACTA
Source organism: Glebionis coronaria (assembly GCA_025667525.1). NCBI lineage: Eukaryota > Viridiplantae > Streptophyta > Magnoliopsida > Asterales > Asteraceae > Glebionis > Glebionis coronaria. Next base: position 455,443,646 of record CM046878.1, on the reverse strand, counting down.
ATCAAATTACTTGATTTTGACACATAAGCAAAATTAAGCATTATGATTGGTCCAAAAAAGTCAAAATTGAATTCATTTTAGTCAAAATTAAAAATTTTGGTGGAGAAATTTAATGAAAACACATAAAAATATGTGTCAAATTTGTGAAAATAAAACTTTAGAAAAAAGGAGGGGATAATAAAAGTTTGTTGAATTTTAAATAAATTAGATGGAATTAAATGAAAACTTAGATTTTTTCACATTTTTTAACTTTGAAAAATAAACAAAATACCCCCTTATTATTTTATAACCTATAAACTCAGTATTTAAAAAATGTAACATATATGTAGTATTAAAAAATCAACAAATCACATAATTCTAAATATTCAAATAAAAACACAAATTATTGTCTATTTTTATTTTGACACTTAACAAAGTCAAACAATGCAATCTACGTAAATTATAATTAACACGAATATAATATCAAAATGAATGCATGACCTCAAAATCGGTGTGAGAGAAAAACAAATAAACAAGACTACATATTACAACGACATATGTTTTTTCAACGTCGTTATGTGTTACTAAACACACATTGTCAACAAAGTCAAATCTTTTATGCAACAAATATTTATACAAAATATCAATTAATATTATCACATAATGAAAAGTCATGTAAAACCCGTGTATCCATGAGTACCATAACTATTTAAATATTAAAATTTTAATATTAAACAACACGAAATCATGAAATTATAAATCATATACGTATAAGGTTGATGTAAATAGTTTATTCATTAATAATTAAGATATCATTATTGAGAATAAAATATCGAAAGTAAAAAAAATATGAAATTTAAAAATAAAAATTGAGGTGAATTTATATTAATTTACACGGTACACAATAAACCAACAAGATAATCAAACATATAAACATTAGATGTTCTTAAAAAACATATATAATACACGTAATATTGCAATAACGAAAAAAATTTAATGTATCATTTATGTTCAAGTCCCATGCGTCACTACAACACAAGTGAGCTAATGTTACGGTAGGAATCGGTTGCAAATCCGTTGCAAATGTCATTTGCAATGGATTTGCAACGGATTTCTACCATAGCATTAATGCTCCATGAAAGATTATATTGCAACGGGTTTCTAACGGGGTAAAAAAAATTGCAACGGATTTCCAACCAAGAAAAACCCGTTTTAAATTTGCAACCGTTTTTGCAATGGATCACATTCCAACAAATTTTCTACAATTTTGTTACGGTAGCTATGGCAAGAAAATTGCAACGAGTAATGTTTGCTACGAGATTGCAACAGAATAAATTTGCTAGGGAGTCTCACCTTGACCAAAATTATTCTGTTACAACTCCATTGCAAAAAAATGCACTTTTACAAAAAAAATATGCATTTCGCTACTTTCCATAATATACAAATATTCAAAACTAAATAATTCCAAACGCACAATCGAAACCCAAATTGATAATTAGACAAAAATCCAAATATTATATTACACGGTGCATTGAATCGTACCAAATGTGCCCTCTTCTAAACTTATACAAGGGTAACAAACTAAAACTACATAAATAACCACTTCACAAATTGTGTATAATGTAACAAATTTACAAAACCCATCGTACTTTAAAACAAAATGTGTATAATACACGATATGTACCTTAATCAACACAAAGATTATGCGGAATGGGGATTAGGAGGCTGTTCCCACAATTGTGCCAACCCCTCAGCGTGAGCTTGCCCTTTGTGTCTTTCTTCATTTCTTTTTTAATTGTCTCGGATTTTTCTTCGTTAAACCTTCTATCTTGTTCTATAGTTTCCATAAGAAGCTCCGTGTCTTTCTCTCTCGCTTGCTCCAAGTCCTTCATGGATTTTTCTAACACTTCTACCTAAAAAAAACTTGAACCAATCAGAAAGAAAACATAAGTCAACTAAAAATTTACCACGTCTGATCTACTTATTAGATGTAATTGTACTTGCTTAAACTTAACATTTGCAGAGCATGTCATGCAATCAACAATAAGCATTCAGAATCAACGTTCGAGCAATGAAACTGCTAATGAAACAAACAAGATTGAAAAAGCAACTGCTACATCATGGCAAGACTTATTGCAAAAAAGCTATATTGGTGCTAACGACCAAGAAACTAACACCAACCATGGAAGCAACGACCGGACTTCTAAACATACTTGACTAGTTAACCTAACATAAAATGTAGAAACCCTTGGGGGAGGAATCCATACTCATAGATGAAATGCGTTCTTACTTGGCCACTTTTGGTTTATCTACATTTTTAATCTAGTTTGACAACCAGTGTTCTTATATTCAAATGACAATAGTAAATTTCAACGAAGCAAATGAGACTGCCAACAGTTCTAACAAAATTTATTAATGAAAAACTTCTAGCAATGAAACTGCTTAACAAATGTTATATGCTTATAATTATACATCAATACCATATAATAACACAGAAGAATCAAATTGCTTTCAAACACCGAAATCAACTTTCTTTCTTATTTGCAGACGCAACAGACACACCAAAAAACTTTGTTAACCACTCAGTACCATATAACCAGACATCACAAAGTAAAACTCGGACCTGGTTAATCTAGTAGAACTCAATAGTTGTTGCCAAGTAAAATATAACTAATATTATGACTATTTTACAAACACCGTATTAACATTATATCACCTAATATTATATTATTATACCAGTAATGTAGTACATACTGTGTTTTCTTATAACTAGATTATATATGTTATGAAAATGAAAATATTCATCTAACCTTCTTAATTGTTGTATGTGAGGCACTGCCAATATGTGCTTGTCATTAACCCATCTCGGCTCAACCGTCTGAGCCCTGCTTCATTCTCTTAACTCATTCATCTCTCAACTCAAATTGTTGTATGTGAGGCACTGCCAATTATGACCCATTAATAACACAAAGTAACATCTAAAATTAAAACAATATCTGAATACACGCATATACAAAAATAATTTAAATTAATCTTACTCAAAATCATATCCTAAAACACCAACATCATCCATGCATAGTCAATTTAAGCCACATGTAGCATAGTGAAAAATATCAAAAGTTTGTACTTATAGTTAATAACAGATCTTTAATCATAATTATAACTAAAAACATAAAAAATATTCTTATAGTCAAGAACAAGCCTCTAAATGACATTAGCAGTTAAAGTAAAAAAGAAATCCTTTAATCACATTTATAGCTACAAACATTAAGAATTAGTCATATATCAATAAAATTATTTACATATATTTTTATCACAACTCAGAATAATTGAAATTAAATATATTTCTAATTAAACATAAGAATAATTAGATAAGAAGTTTACCTTGGCAAGAGGTTAAGTGGTATTTTCATTTAGTTATGAAGAAGATTCTTAAGATTATGTTATAATAAAAGTGAGAGATCAATGGAGGCGTGTGAGATTGCAAGTATTTTGAGATCTGTAGATCTTATCTATGTGAGATGATTTAAGTGTTAGGTAAAAGTATGTTTTGAGATCTATATATCTTATCTATTCTAGTATGTGGATGAAATGAAATTTGGACCAAACACCAAAGCGTTAAAATAATGTTGGACGTAAACACTTGGGCGGTAAATTAAAAGACAAAACTTAGGAGCTAAAATGAAACCGGGAAATGAAAAGTTAAAACTTAAACGAAACCGGGAAATGAAAAGTTAAAACTTAAATGAAACCGGGAAATGAAAAGTTTGTGCAAAAAATAAGCGGGAAGGGAACGATCCGTAGATATTTCCGACACCCCGACCCGAACATATTCGGGTCGAGTTTTTCTCGGGTTTAAATTTTAATTCGGGTTAGTCAGGTGAACCCGAATTTAGAATCAGGTGGGACATCAGGTATAATATTTATGTCTAATTCGGGTTCGGGTCAACCGATTAACCCGAACAAGATTTTTTTTATATTTTTATTTTTAAAATTTAAATTTAATATAAATTCTATTAAAAAAATAATTTTATTTTTTTAATAATTTACCCGATTCGGGTTGACCCGACCCGAATATACCTGAACCCGAGTAACCCGAGTTTAAATTAGGTCGGGTTCGAGTAAATTATTTTTTGCCTTGACCCGAATTCAACCCGACCCGAATTCAACCCGACCCGATTAACCCGAACCCGACCCGATTCCCACCCTTATCCGTAGATGTGGCAAAATAGGGCCCACCATATTGGACCGCGGATCACATCGGATCGAACATATTTTGGTCTGGTCTTCGGTTCATGCTTTTTCATATATTCGGTTTTTAGACCTGTTCGATATGATCTAGTCTCACAAAAAAACTCGACGTTTTGGATAAATTCGGTTTTGGATAAATTCAGTTTTTGACCGGTCTGATCTTACAACGAATAGTTAGAATTTAGATGTGATTGAACATCCGAAATCCATTAAAAATACATAACAAAGTATTCATAAATTTCTAGTGAAGTTATATATTAAAAAAATAAATAAACAAATACTGGTTACTATTGCAAATCCGCAGTAATTACTTTTAAATAATAAAAAGGGTTAAAACAAAATATTGAGAATGAAAAAATTGAATCACGATTATGTTTCTTTGCAAAATCTTTCTTTTATATTTACTTTAAATATTTTGTTTCAAATTCATTAACAACTTTACAATGGATTTGCAACGGACAACTAAAAGTAAACCGAAATAAAATTATTATAGTCAAATTTATTAACGATTTTGCAATGGATTTGCAACGAACAACAAAAAATAAACTGAAATTAAATAAATATAATTATTCCATTGTAACTCCGTAACTTTTATTAGAAATTTGCAACGGATTTGCAATGGAAGCTAATAATATTTTATTTTTCAAAACTCCGTTGCAAATCCGTTACAAATTTCAAATAAGTTTGACGGATTTTCAACGGAAAATTCTAAAAGAAATATAAAAGAAATTATTTTAATTTTTGCAACGGATTTGCAACGGTTTTCTGAACCATAGCTAATCCGTTGCAAATATGTTGCAACCCCGTTGCAAATTTGCTACGGAAAACTTCCGTTGCAAATTTTCGTAGCATTTGCCCTGTTGTGTAGTAGTGCGTGCACGGGCATTAAAACTAGTTAGATTATAAAAAAATAAATATATAAAAGGATATTTTAATTTAAAAATAAAAGTTTTTAAAATAGTTTGTTACAAATATGAAATATTGTTACAAAAGTTGTTAGAAAAGTTTGTTTCAAAAAATGAATGGATGAGATTAATTTACCAAATATGATCGAATGGCTAAACATTCCTATATTAATTTTTGGCTTTGAGTTAGGTTTGGTAATTTTAGGTTCGGGATTAAGATCGGAGTTAGGTTTGGAGTTAGCCTCTTTATATTATAGTATAGATATAGAAGTATAGATATAGAAGTATAGATGAGCTGTTACATTCTCGAGTTAATAAATTTCGAAATCAACCTTGTCTAGGGAAGAGCATTAAGCAACCTGTAATTATTGGAGGGTTCAAAAGATCACCCGAAATTCCCATGTCTTTTTTGGGGAGCAGGGCTGTCAAAGAAATGAAACAGATCAAATGATTGTTCTAGAATGGCTATTTCTCACAATTGCTCCTTGTGATGCGAAGAATGTTTATTTTATCTGATTAAGGCAGATTGTTGGTATATTGTATTTGTCCTAGGGATAAAACAATTGAAAAGGGCATATTTTTTAAACCATACTTCACTGGAACAAGTTATCGTCCTAGTTTTCTTAAATTCCAAAACTTAGAGTCAGAGGGTGTTCATTTGCTGTCACGTTTGTTTTTTGTGCATGTTTTATGGAATCTTTTTTTATCTTAGCAAAATTCGTTATCAAGCGGTAAATACCTGTTTATCTTTATCATTGTCATAAGTTAGTAGTAGCTCCTACTAAGTCTAGTGATTCATATGGGATCACAAGTCGCAACCCCTACTGAAGTTCTTGATGTCCTTTTAAATCTTTAGGCCAACCCTAAAACCCACAACCCACAGGCCACAACCCACAAGAGACCATTTAAACTTTTTATAATTTAGTCAGATATCAGCTTAATCACTCTTTGAGTATTGATATATTTACCATTCTAACTCCAACAAGAAAATATTGGTCTGTTTGATACACTTGGTCATTTTTAAGTATTAATATATTTATTATTTCTGAGTTAAAATGAAGAGCTTAATGTCACGGACTTGTCTCGACAAGGGTCTTCCGTGCGGCACTTAGTCTCTACTAAGTCAGCCTTGCTCCCAACACTCACCGATCTAGGCAACAAAGAAAGCTACTAAGAATGAACACAAGAGAACTAGGGGAAAATGCTTGTATTACTGGAGAACTTTACAAGTAGAGAATACAAGTGAATATGAGATGCTTTCCCCAAATGAGGATGGCTCTATTTATACTACTACTCTAGGGTTACATTTGGGCTCTATTTACAACTCCAAGACAAGGCCCATAATCTACAATCTTCTATTAGGGTTTCTATAAGCTTCCATGTATCTTCCAAAGGCTTCCAAAAGCTTCTCCCACTTTCCATAGAATTCCACTAAGTCTTCTAGTCAAGTGTAGAACCATCCGGATCCCCGTTAACCTTGTGAAACTAGGCGGGACGTGACATCCTCCCCCACCTAAGCTCGCGACGCCCTCGTCGTGCCATCCTCGTGATACTTCTTGATCTCGTCTTTGAATTGCCACAATAAGTCTTCTGCTTCCCAACTTGCTTCACTATCGGGCAAGTCACGCCATTTGATCAAGTACTCCTTGTAGCTCGGCACTCCTCGTCTCCTTATCGTACGATCCGACAAAATCTCCTCGACCTCTCGATCATACGAAGTAACAACTGCCGTTGGTGCACGCTTCGACACTCCTCGGTTAGGATCTTCCCCGTCTCCATGATAAGGCTTGAGAAAACTTACGTGAAAGACCGGGTGAATCTTCAACTTGGGCGGTAGTTGAACTCGATAAGATACCTTTCCAACACGTCCAATCACCGGGAAAGGGCCTTCATACCTCCGTATCAATCCCTTATGAACCTTCCGCAATGACTTGAATTGTTGAGGCAAGAGCTTCACCATCACTTGATCTCCGACCTCGAACTCAACGTGTCTCCTCCTCTCGTCCGCCCATTTCTTCATTTTCTTAGCCGCTTTGTCCAAAGATGCCCGGGCCATGTCCGCTTGTTCGTGCCACTCCTTCATAGTTTTGTAAGCGGCCGGGCTACTCCCTTCGTACGATGCGGCTAAGGCATTTGGTGTCAATGGTTGGCGCCCCGTGACCAACTCAAAAGGACTCTTCCCCGTGGCTTCACTTCGTTGCATGTTGTAAGAGAATTGAGCAACATCAAGAAGTTTAGCCCAATCATGTTGGTTGGCACTCACATAGTGCCTAAGATAGAGCTCCAATAGTGCATTTACCTTCTCCGTTTGTCCGTCCGTTTGGGGATGAAAACTCGTAGAAAAGTTCAAATCCGTCCCCATGATCTTGAACAACTCCGTCCAAAAGCGCCCCGTGAATCTCGGATCTCGATCGCTAACAATCACATGTGGCACTCCCCAATACTTAACCACATTCTTGAAAAAGAGCTTGGCCGTATCATCCGCGGTAACATCGGATGGCGCGGCTATGAAAGTACCATACTTCGAGAATCTATCGACCACCACAATGATACTCCCACTCCCTTCCGACTTCGGCGAGCATGTGATAAAGTCCATAGAAACACTCTCCCATGGTCCTTTGGGCGTAGGTAAAGGCTCCAATAATCCTCCGGATTTCTTTTGCTCTATCTTGTCTTGTTGGCAAATTAGGCACGTCCGAACAAATGTCTCAACATCGTCCTCCATCCTCGGCCAATAGTAGGTACCTTCGACTAATGCCAACGTCCTCTTCATCCCCGGATGACCAGCCCACTTTGAATCATGACACTCTTTCAAGATTACTCGCCTAAGATCACCCCACTTAGGTACGTAAAGCCGATCTCCTTTGGTGAACAACATGTCTCCCTTAAGCCAAAATCTTTGAGTCCTCCCGTCCTTCGCTAAGGCAACGATCTTCTTGGCCATAGGATCATGTTCCAATCCTTCCTTGATTCGGTCTTGGAGAAAGAATTGTGCTTGAGTGATTGCCGCAAACTCCGCCTTGCGACTCAATGCATCGGCTACCACATTAGCCTTCCCCGGCTTATACACCAATTGGTAGTCGAACTCCGCTAGGAAGTCTTGCCAACGAGCTTGCTTGGGACTTAACTTCTTTTGGGTTTGAAAGTAACTCGTGGCAATGTTATCCGTCTTGATCACGAATCTCGAACCCAACAAGTAATGCCTCCAAATCCTCAAGCAATGGATAACCGCCGTCATCTCCTTCTCTTGCACCGTGTACTTCCTTTCCGTCTCATTTAGCTTTCTACTTTCGAACGCGATCGGGTGTCCATCTTGCATTAGAACTCCTCCAATAGCAAAGTCTGATGCATCCGTGTGTAACTCGAAGGGCATCGTCACATCCGGTAGTCTCAACACCGGCTCTTCCACGACCGCCTTCTTTAACTTCTCGAACGCCGCTTGACACTCTATACTCCAATCCCAAGCTTTGTTCTTCTTTAAAAGATCCGTCAATGGTGAGGCTACCACCGAATAGCCCATGATGAATCTTCGATAATAGTTCACCAAGCCAAGGAATGACCGCAACTCCGTCACTTTGGTTGGTGGTTCCCAATCTTGGATAGCTTTAATCTTTGTCCCGTCCATCATCAAGCCTCCATCCTTGATCTTGTGGCCCAAGAACTCGACTTCATCTTGAGCGAAAGAACACTTCTCCAACTTCACATAAAGTTCATTGTCTCGCAACACCTCGAACACCTGTTTCAAATGCAAGACATGCTCTTCCAAAGTATGACTATAAATGACAATATCATCCAAGTATAAAACCTCGTGACACACGTCGTCTTGGCCTCGTCTCCCTCCGCTATCCGTACTTGGTAGTACCCCGATCTCAAATCCAACTTAGTGAAGTATCTCGCCTTCCCAAGTTGATCAAACAAATCCGCAATAAGAGGAATAGGGTACTTATTCTTGATCGTTACCTTATTGAGTGCCCGGTAGTCTATGCACATCCGCAAGGACCCATCCTTCTTCCTTTGAAATAGAACCGGCACACCATATGGGGCTTTCGAGGGTCGAATGTAGCCCGCATCCATCAACTCCTTGAGTTGTCTCCTCAACTCTTCTAACTCGGGTGGCGGCATTCGGTAAGGGGCTTTAGCGGGGGGCTTGGAACCCGCTTCCAACTCGATGGTATGATCCACCTCTCGCCTTGGTGGTAGCTTCTTTGGTAACTCCTTGGGCATCACATCCTTGAACTCCTCAATGACCCTCTCGATCACCTCCGGTACCTCCACTTTGCTTGATTCCTCCTCCGTCTCTATCCTTGTCACCGCCAAGTAGCAAGGCTCGCTCTTGTTGAATCCTTTCTTGAATTGCATGGCCGAAAGGGTCTTTGCTCCACTCTTGGAATCCCGCTCCGTGCTCACCATACAAGTCTTTCTACCATCTAGGATACACAAAGAATTAGCAAACGACATAGGAAAAGCTCGTACCTTATCGAGAAACTCTAACCCAAGAACCACTTTGAAGTCATCCATCGGGACCACCGACAAATCAATCGTCCCTTCCCAATCTCCAATCTTCGCTCGGACATCCTTAGCCACTCCATGAATTGGTTTGGCCTCCGAGTTTACCGCCTTGATAGTTCCGCTCCCCTTTGTAGCGTTAATCCCTAGCCTCCTAGCTTCATCAACCGCCACAAAGTTATGAGTCGCACCGGAATCGACTAAAGCACACACCTTTACTCCATTGATAGTTGCCTCGACATATTGTAGGCCTCTCCCTACAACCTTTGGCACCTCCGTCTTCGCCTTGATTGCATTCAAGATCCTCATCGACCCCATGCTTCCGCCATTACTCGTACCTTCGTCTTCATGAGTCGACATTGCGTTGAGGCTTGCTTTCTTCGGGCAATCTCGAGCTCTATGAGGTCCATCGCAAATGAAGCATCCACCACTTTTGTAACTCGTCTTTACGTCTTTCTCCTTTCCGGTAGGGGGTTTTTTCGCATAATCGAACTTTGGTTTTTCTCCCCCACCTTTCTCATGGCTTACCTTCCGATCTTTTGGCTTCGACGGTTCCCTCCTCGAACTAAAGTCAATCAAGGCCTCGGCGTGGGCAATAGCCGTAGCCACGTCTTGGACTCCTCGTCGCTCTAACTCCGTCTTAGCCCATCCTTGCAAACCATCAAGAAAGTAAAAGAGAGAATCTTGCTCGGATAGTTCCGGAATCTCCAAGGTAAGTGTAGTAAACTCTTTCACATACTCCTTAATCGCTCCGGTTTGCTTAAGTTTACGAAGCCGACTCTTCGCCTCGTTCTTAGCATTCTCCGGGTAGAATTGCCTCTTGAAATCCGCAACAAAATCAACCCAAGTATTAATAGTAACCGTACCTCGTTCGATATCTCCATGTCGACGTCTCCACCATAACGCCGCGGTGTCCTTCAAGTAGTGAGTAGCCGTCTCGATCTTCATAGCATCCTCCACTATCTTGGCACCCTTCAAGTATCGCTCCATGTCCCATAAGAAATCATCGACCGCTCTAGCCTCCCGCTTTCCTATGAAAGATGATGGTTTAGGAATGTCCATCCTCGGACCATGATTACTAGCGCTACCCACACTAGCCAAGGACATCTTGCACAACTCTACGTCCGCGTGCAAGCTTCCAATAGTATTATGGATTGCGGAGATCTCTTCCCCGAACCTTTTTTCCATCTTCTCCATTCCATCCTTGAACATATCTCGTACGTCAAGGATTTCCTTCTTCATGCTAAGAGCATTTAGGACTACTTTAAAGTCTTCCCTCATACTCTCAAACTCGGATTCAAGATTCGCCAAGCCCTCAACTTGGGTCTTCATATCCGCCATGGATCTCTCGAAATCCGTCATTCTCTTATCCATACTTGCCATAACGTCCCTCGACGATCCTCTCTTCTTGGGGTCTTGGTTATCATTTCGACCACAGTTCCCATCAACACCACTTCCGCTAGCATCGTTCTTCTCAATTTCAATCGCCATCGCCTCGAATCGAATCTCGCTCTGATACCACTTATCACGGACTTGTCTCGACAAGGGTCTTCCGTGCGGCACTTAGTCTCTACTAAGTCAGCCTTGCTCCCAACACTCACCGATCTAGGCAACAAAGAAAGCTACTAAGAAAGAACACAAGAGAACTAGGGGAAAATGCTTGTATTACTGGAGAACTTTACAAGTAGAGAATACAAGTGAATATGAGATGCTTTCCCCAAATGAGGATGGCTCTATTTATACTACTACTCTAGGGTTACATTTGGGCTCTATTTACAACTCCAAGACAAGGCCCATAATCTACAATCTTCTATTAGGGTTTCTATAAGCTTCCATGTATCTTCCAAAGGCTTCCAAAAGCTTCTCCCACTTTCCATAGAATTCCACTAAGTCTTCTAGTCAAGTGTAGAACCATCCGGATCCCCGTTAACCTTGTGAAACTAGGCGGGACGTGACATTAAGGTTGTAGGAAAAACTTTTAACTACTAACCACTTACAGTTACAGTGTTACAGATAGATAATGAATGTTTATGTGGTTGTTTTATGGACCAAGTACTTTGTTTTCTGGATGAATTACTCAGCTTATTGATCAACATGCATTTTAGGTCATGAATTGAAGGTGCGTGCAAGACGAAAGAGGAGTGACATATAAGGACGAAAGAGAAACATGCCATAAGGGGAATCGAGGTAAGGGAATTGACTGGCAAAAAGTGAAACTAGTCTCTTTAATAAGCGATAGCCAATGTTTTGATACGGATTTGAACAACACAAGTGAGAATAATATTTCAATCAAAAGGTCGTTGTTGGAGATAGATGTACGATGAACAGAGTTTTTTAGTTCTGTGTTTTCAATGTTTTTTGTATCTGCGTTTTTTTTATGCTTTTTGGTTGCGCTGCCATCACCGGAAGAACCTCTGGCAGTGTTATCCGTGAGTAAGATGTAAAATAGCTGATACGACTGTTGAGTTCACTACTTTCATTTTTGAGTAAATTGCAAGACATGACCCCTGTAGGCTGTTCAAATTGCAGCAAGTGCAGGCCTACAAATCTTTTACATAATTTTTTCTTGATAAATGATATATCCTCGTACTACTTGATTATACTTATATTTCTACTCGCAGGATCTTGAAAGATAATGGGAGTAGCGAAAACAAAATATACTCTTTTCGTTCCAGTCACATGTTTCAATTTATGTGTTCACTACTAAAATAATATCAAAGTTTAATTAAGTTTACAGGATTGTCCTTAATTAGAATTATTATTAGTTAAAGTTAAAATTGTCATCTCAAAGCAGTTAAAAAAAAATGCAATTTTTTTTTAAGTGTGTTTTTGTTAAAAAAAAAAAAAAAAAAAAACCATTAATTTTAGAACAGGAGAAAGTAATAATTTTTTGGCCAAATTTGACCTGTCGGCTCTCTCAGTTTTGACCCACTTGGGTTAAGTGAGATCAGATATGACACCAGTTATGACACCAGTTGGGAACAATTCTGGATACATAAAGAGTCACTCAACCATATTTCACATTTCTGATCATAGTAATTAAATACGAAATCAAGACCCACATACCTGCCATACAATTTATTTTCAGCTAAGCTGTAAAAAAATGTTGACAACTTGTGTGTGGATGAATGATTTAAAAATTTCAACATGGGTCAGGTTATAAAGACCCCCCCAAAATCCCTATATATACCCTCCTGATTTTTATTTTTTTTTTATTTTTTTTTATTTTTTTTTTATTTTTATAATTTTGGTTTTGTTATAAAGCTGTGAATCGGAAAATATGGAATCAAAAAAATAAAGTTTAACAGGTTAAAACTGTTAAACAGTAAAAAATACGGAACAAAAACTGATAAAAAACTGTCCAGAAAAAAACTGGGAGACAAAAAGTACACAAATAGTGTACTTTTTGTACCTTATTTGTGGGGTAGGGGGGTACCAATAGGGGTACCCTTTCAACATAGAGAAACCAAAATCTAGAAAATCAATTAGATATCAGTTCCAAACAAACAGGAAAATGCAAGATCATACTGAAAAAGAATCAAACCAAGAGTTGATCACTACTTCAATTCGATGTTAACGAATTTAAACAAGAAATAACATAGTTAAATACAAAGTCTACAACTCTCATAGTTACATCTCAATTAGGGCTAAATTTAGTAATGAGCTTGGCAGAAAAATTTAGCTTGCATAAATATGTGACTGATGTGTATGGACCATCTTAAGTATACCATACATGTAGCGGTTCTTATTTTAAGTGGATCAACTGACATGGTCCAAGCTTAATCAAGAACTATTGCGATCGATTTAGGGGCGGCACAACTTTTACAGGAGGTCTAAGGCAAAGCTTAAAAAACGGGAATTTTTCATTAAAGTTCTGGAGCTTGGGGATGGGGTTTGGTCATGGGTTCAAGTCTTGCAAGAGACAAAAATCTATGATTTTCCTCTTTAGTGCGAAGCCATGAGTTCTAGGGGTTTCCCCTAGTGGTTCGGGTCCCGGGTCTGCCCGTTATGGATGGTATAACTCGGGGGTCGGATTTCAGTGTGAGATTGAGGTGCCGTTTTAAAAAAATAAAAAATAAAAATTATTTCTATTGGGAAATCCATGACTCGGTTTTTAGAATGAGTATATGGTATTATAACTCATTTTCCGAAAGTTCCATTGGATATATTCGTAAAATTTTCGTTCTTTGATAGATTATGCTTCAAATCAACGTGCATGTAAGATATAGTTTCATAGGTTTATACCAACGATACACCTATTGTATTCTTACACAAAACCGACCTACACATATATAAGCGTCTTCGCGTCAAACAAAAACCTTTGGCAATAACATTTACATAACACACAAACTAAAAAGTAAAACGCCACTTAGCGTTAAGAAAGATGTAGTTCACCCAAAAACGTCTATGGTGGCGTTAAGAAAGATGTAGTTCACCCAAAAACGTCTATGGTGATATGGTGATGAACGTGTTTAACTTAATACATAACACATAAACGTTATATTTAATAAACTTGGTTTTATTATATAAAAAATTGCTAGCTACGTAGCTTGTTGCCCGTTTGACTTTTCCAACCATGTAAATTATAATAATTTTCAATATAAATGGTCAGTTTATATTAAATGTTCTATGCTCTCGAATGCCATACTTATGTATAGTGTTGAGACCAAGTCGAATTCAATGTTGAATGATCTCGAAGTAATTGTGTTGAGTACACATATCACATATGGGATGTATAATATCAAAAACATCCAATATCGTCTTAACAGAAGGGTGATTTATTTGTAATTTTCATTTTGCAACCCAAGATTCTTGGTTGGTCCTCGACGAGACTCGCTAATAAAGACACAAAAACTCTAAGAGAACACATAGACAAAAGTTGTCAGTTATCCAGGTGGCTTTGACACCTATGGCGCTGATACGGCTACAAGCCTACAAGGATGGTGCCGTAATAGGCACGAAGTGTGTATAACGAGTGCATTATGCTTTCTTAGAGTTGTTGTGTCTTTAGGGTCATCGTCTCATCAAGTTTATAGTATTATTTTTGTTAAACTTAAACATTATTTGTCATATTAATTACCCCTCTTTCCTTGATTTACTCTGTATGAAGTGAAGCATGTCAAGGGGAATTAGGACAAAAATATTTGTAAAAACCAGACTGAATCTTATAAACGGGGTGATATATTCGCTGTAGGACAAGGTAGTCCAGATGGCCGGCGTACTGGTTGTTAGGTTTTGAACTGTTACAAAATACAGTTTACTCGTTAGCAATTAAGCCAAACAAAGATAAAAAAATTAAGACACTTGTGGTGATGAATTAACATCCTAAAGGTTTGTATTCGCCCACCTTCCTGACATGCAGGATCCTTAACCTGTAAGGGAAACACACAAATTAAATCTTATAAACGGGGTTATTGGCCGTTAAAAAAAAAAAAGAAAGAAAATGGGGTTTATGACATTTTTGGCATTACCCTCTGATATGGTGTTTAGACAAACATTTACGTACGGGTCAACCCGGGCAATGTGTTTCGACCCATACAAAAATTACCCATTCAATTATAATCCTGTTTGGAGAAACTATGATAAGATCATGAACTTTGTTTCCTAGGCCAACACATCAATTGGCATGCATTGTGCAAACTTTGTTCAAGTCTTTGCTTGGTTCACAAAACCTACCAAATAAGCAGTACTCAAAAACCTTATTTGCAAGTTAATTAATCTCTGTAAGATACGAATCAAATTTAATATTGTTAAGGACATCCTGGTCATGTAATCATGGATACAGTTCCCTCGATGAGTACCAGTACTTGTAAAACTCGATTGACCGAGCATTTGACCTTACAAAGCTAACACCTCCATTGGCACGATTGGATTCTACATCAGTAGTTTCCAAAATAATGGTCACATGCAATTTGAAAATCTGTTTTCGGCTGAAAATGGGTAAAGGGATCCCAGAACCACATAACATCAGCATCCTGTAAAACCAAAATGAACATCAATTAGTCTACTGTGTGCCGTTTGATTAAAAATGATTATCAAATTCCCCACACCTTGTTTCACAAACTTCAATCCTTTTAACCATTAAATTAATCATTACCACTGGCATGACATGAATTTGCCCTGATTTATCCAAAAAAGCTGAGCTTGCTCATTTACATAATCCAACTTGACTAAAACTATTAGATGGTATCATCTTGTTTTATATTTGCCACATATCCAGTATATCTGGACTATATATTTAAACGTTACAAGACAGCTGCTACTAAAAATAATGCTGCGTTTAAACCCCTTAGTTGTTTGGAGCGCTGGATATACAGTTTCAACGTTCAAATTTAATAAGTAGACCACTATGCACTAGCAGTGTACATATATTTAGAGATGACGATTTCGACCCATTTACTTATGAACGGGTACATCCAGTTTCTATTCTATTGCAACAAGTCAACGTTAGTCAATATCCCCATGCTACTAAAGTCACATGTTCCACCTAAATCACGCATTCTTTTGTACTAGTAATACTCATTATACGCGTAAGAAGCCTTATTCTGTCGTAACATGGCTATCTGGACTGAAAACCCTCCTAGTTCGCCTGCCCTTGTCCACATGCCCAACTCAATCCGTCTTGCGAACTAGCAGAATCCGCCCTTTTTGTTCCGCAGCCCAAAGAGCATAAACCGAACTCCCGTTCATAGAAAACACACCATAGTCGGGCCTCTTATCTTCATTACACTTCGCGTAAATATATGTGTTCATCAAAATACCAGGTTGACTAGGCAAGTTGTCGGCCCAGAACCGGTCAAAACACATTTGGCCATCTCTGCGTAACTTACACTGGCCGGCCCTACCAGACCCTGGCCACAAGGTTTCCATCACAATGAAAGGGATAACTGAAAACTTATACTAAGCAGCTATGGAGTAATAAGTCGAATCTATCATAATGAAACAGTGTTGAGGCAAGGATAGGTTAAGTGGAATCCATCACAATTCTTTCCGTGAATATACTAACAACAATTCCAGAACTAACTTCAGAAATCAAATTAAATGGACATTTATGCTAACTTGTAAAAGGTTTCATCAACAAAACTAAAAACAGTATACTAAATGCGTTTAAAATAAAAAAAAAACTTTATAGAATACAAATAGATTTCATTGTAAATAGATCAATACAGATTCAACATGACAAACTAATATGATTTTGACAACAACAAATTTATGTATTTTTTAACGCAAATATGTCCTACATGATAACTAATCTTGAGCACCATTCTTATCGCTCGATTAAGTTCTTCCCCGTCCTTAAACTCTTCATCTGAATTTTTATACGTGACTCACGTTCCGATTCATTTGGATATACATATGTCACGTTCCAATGTATCAAAAGATTCACTTGCGCCCATCTTAACTCTTTGCAAAGTGACACGAAATTATGTCATCTATTTTACCTTCTTTGCAAAGAGGTGCGTAAAATTGTCTTAATAAACTTTGACGACACCGATGCTTCTCCTATAGCTGCTTGGGAAGGATCATATGTCATTTAGTTCATCAGGAAAGCCATAAACGAGTAACTTTAAACAGAGGAATCAGGGTGTAATGATATCATACCCAAATCGATGGAACAATATGTTGGATTCCATCGTACAGATCCAACGAAAACAACAACTCCATGTGGAACCCAAACACAAAACGAATAAGCTATCGCTAATACTACGATAGAAAATGTAAAACAGGATTCTGAAGCTGTACTCTACATGACGGCAGAGTGCATACATACTATATGCTGCACTAGGGTTTGAGTGTATTTTATATATGGGTTTGCCATTTAGGGTTAGTACATTATTGGGTATAATGTTACAATAATGGGCTTGGCAGAAAAATTAGTTAGCCCGCATAAAACATGTGACATGTATCTTTGTGTTTTATGAAAAGTAGAAAGCAATATAATTTTGGGTGTTGCTAATCATAGCTTTTAGTCGTTAAAAAAAATGTTTTTATTACAATTCAATGTAAGAAATAAAGTCATCAAATCAGAATCAACTGTTTGTTGTACATCCGAATTTTTAGAGCTTATATCCATGTTTTTCGGAATTGACATCCAATCATAATCTAATCATAATGATTCATAGATAACTTTGTAATAAAAATATTTATCTTAACGACAACCCTTGAAGAAATTAGAGGTTGGTTGGTAAAAGTGAATAATTTAGTGTTAAATGATTAGACGCTTTGAATGATTTTAAAGTTTCGAATAAATTTAGTTTTGAACAAAAACATGGTTGATAAACATTCTAATAAGTTAGCCTGAACCGCAAGAAACTATCATCATAGCTAGTTGAGTAATTTATTTTTAAATTCTTTTTTATGAATTAAGTATTATATTTAAAAAGTACGCTAACATATTATTTTTTTTAAATTATATTAATGATATATATATATATATATATATATATATATATATATATATATATATATATATATATATATATATATATATATATATATATATATATATATATATATATATATATATATATATATATATATATATATATATAATATTTTTTTAATAATAACAAAGTTGTACTGTTAGACACGAAATTTTGTTCTTTCTGAAATAATCTGTAATTCGTTAGAGCAATGTATCACCCGTCATTAAAACTTTGGGTTAGTAATATTGTGTTTTATCTTATGAACAAAATAATATTTTACAATAAAATAGAGAAAGGGAAATATAAATAAACTAGCATCTACCCGCATAATACCGCAACGGGTATCATTATTTTTTCAATCTAATTAATGTCAAAGTGTAAAAAATATATATCAAAATAAATCAAACTTACTAAAAATAAAATAAAATAAAAATTCGTAAAATTTATCAAATTGCATGTTGAATTAAAGAGCACAAATTTTTAAAAAATATGGTAAAATTAGATGTTTAAAAATATAAATAGATTAAGAGATATTTTAATTTAAAATAAATGTGATTTTTACTCTCCTTGTCTTAATTTTTGGATTGGAGTCTTAATTTTTGGTTTGGAGTTGGGTTGTGAATATATAACTTTTTGCTTGAAGTTAGGTTTGGAATTAGGATCAACATATACATCTTTTATATATAGTATATAGAAGTATAAATATAAATATATATATATATATATATATATATATATATATATATATATATATATATATATATATATATATATATATATATATATATATATATATATATATATATATATATATATATATATATATATATATATATATATATATATATATATATATATATATATATACTAGCAGGGTACCCGCGCAATGCGGCGGCGGGTACCCAATAACTATATTTCGGGACGAACAAACTGATAACGCTTACACGGTAATACCTTCACGCCTGTTAATAAACCAAACAAAACAACCGAAAACATTACCAAATGTCTTAACGCTCAACGGGATCCGAGCGAAAAGGAAAGAACATACTTAACGAACCAACAACAAAACCACCTACTAAAACTACCCAGTCCACCCTAATAACCAACAGAATGGTTGGTTATGGTGTCGGCAGTTTCAGTGGCAGCAAAGAAGGGTTCGTGTGTGTTTTTTGGAGAGAAAAAAAAGAAAAACATAGAGAGAAGAAATGAGCGAATGACATTTTCTTACGGGTTAAGCTTATATATGGTTTGAGGAGACATTATTAAATGGGCTTTATAAATAGGCTATTATGATTAAGTTGTTACAAAATGCTTAACTGTTACATTTTAGATGGGTTAGACACGTTTTAAAAATGACCATTAAATCTTCTTTAAAATCTTAAATGTGTGTATTAATGTTGTTGTTTTTGCTGGTAGAATGTTACAAAATTGAAAGATATTTATGTATGCAATAATTTTTATTTATACTATATAAATTTCAGATTTTAAAAATTTCTTTAATAGGAAATGTTTGAGGCTTAAAATTTTAAGACTTCTTTATTTAGAAAGGATGTAAATGTTTTATAAAGTAGTATAGATATATATATATATATATATATATATATATATATATATATATATATATATATATATATATATATATATATATATATATATATATATATATATATATATATATATATATATATATATATATATATATATATATATATATATATATATATATATATATATATATATATATATATATATATATATATATATATATATATATATATATATATAGGGGCGCGCTATTTGCAGAACCTCTTTTTTGGTACAGAACTTACAGAACCAATTTTTTACTACTAATAAAGCATAGTGTACATGATATTAGTGCAAGATGGTATTTTTGATAATATATGCTACTCATTTTAAAAAAAGAAATTAAGTCAGGGGTAAAATAGGTATTTTGATTCACTAAAAAATTTAACTTTTATTTAATTTTTAATTAAAAAACGATTTTTAGACAATTACTTTTCGAAATTATTAACTATTTTTTCTTTTGCAGTTTTATGTTTTTCCAAGTCACGTTTTTTTTATATAAAAAAAGTACATATTTGTTATTTTTAAATATTATAATTTAACACAGGTTTTTTATAACATACATGTTTCTCTAAATTTATAATATAAACATACATGTTTTTTTTAAACTTATAACATAAACATACATTTTCTCTAAATTTATGACAAAGACATACATGTTTCTCTAAATCTATACAACATAAGAAATACATAAATACAATTCAAATTATAACATAAACATACATGTGATTCAAAAACTATATAAAAAACATAAATATAATACGCAAATTTGATATTAATTGTAAATACAATTTAAGCATACACGACTTAAGAACAACTGGCACAACATCGAGAACATATATGTAAGGCTACGAGAACATGTATGTACGTCTTCGAGAACATGTATGTACGTATTCGAGAACATGTATGTACGTCTCCGAGAAAAAGTATTCTCGCCATCTAAACAGATCATCCTCATCATATACCATCCTCATCAGATACCGTCATTCCTATGAAGTGACGTAACCAGCAACCTAATCATAAACAAAAAACATAAATGCTCAGTTACAATCAACCATTCACAAACATAAAAAAAAATAAATGACAAAAATTAATTTAAAGGAAAACTTTTCGATTAACCTTAAAATATAATTTACTTTTTATATAGCTTCCTTTATACAAATATATCTCATATAAAAAAATGTCAAATGAATAAAATAATAAACAATTGAAAGAAAAAAAACAAGGTTACGTTTTGATTACGTTTCTTATCATTAAATTAAAGTCTATCACATGTCAATATGTAGTACACAACATGTGACTATATATATACTATGAACTACTTTTCAATTAAAGAAAAAATAGATTATAAAGATAACAAGCAATTTAATTATTATAATATAAATCTTGAATTTCTATAGCCGTAGTTATATGTTACATGGTAGTACCTTAGTAGCTCTTTGTCATCTGAATATCACCACAATAAATGCAAATCTTCAATTAGACACAACCACAAAATCAGATATGATTGAATCGAGATCAAATTTGGTGGCGCTGGTTCTTTTCAAACCAAAACTAAAGGCTTCTTGATTGTATATTCTCGACGGGCGACGGTATGGGTTTTGCTTTTTGTGGAATCGAAACCACAAAAGAGCGGTGGAAGATGAAAGATCTCTGGACAGCGGCGACCGATGCTTACCTGCGGGTATAGATATTTGTGGTGATAGATCTAGAAAAAAATGAGACGGCAGTAGTTTTTGAGAGAAAAAGAGAGTATAGGTGTATTTTTTTTATAGATCTAAAAAAAATGTGACCGACGGTTGTTTATAGGAGGAAAAGATTTCTTAGATTATTTATATGATAATCTAATAATGTAAATGAAGCTATTTTTCTAGAGAAACAAAATACCTAGTTTGCCCTTTAATTTTTTATTTTATTAAAGTAAGTGGTAAATATTTTCAAAAGTATCCTCTTGTATTAATATATTGTACATTATGCAATTATAGGAGTAAAAGACAGGTTCTGTAGGTTCTGTACCAAAAACGTGGTTCTGTATATAGCACTTCACTATATATATATATATATATATATATATATATATATATATATATATATATATATATATATATATATATATATATATATATATATATATATATATATATATATATATATATATATATATATATATATATATATATATATATATATATATATATATATATATATATATATATATATATATATATATATATATATATATATATATATATATATATATATATATAGGGGAGAGTTAAAATAAAAAGACTTTTTTTGGTGAGAAGGATAAGAAGGATTTTTAGCCAATCATTTAAAATCAATGGATAAGATCAATCCATATTCCTAACTAACTAACTAACTAACTAACCACCAAAACACGATTTTAAAAAAGTCTTCAAAAAATTATGAAAAAATTCCAAATGGTCGGATTTGTTGGTGCATAAAAAAGTTGTGAATAAACGTTTTTTAATTTTGAGTTTTATACGTTTTTCTGATGCACAAAAAACAAAATTTGATGTACAAACACGTGAATTTTGGTGTACAAAATTTTTTTCATTCAAAATTTTTTTAATTTACTATAGTTTGATGCGGAATCATATTTTAAAGGAAAAAGTCAAAAGAAGTTGGGCATAAAAATGAATTCTTGATGCACAAAAAACCTAAAAAAACGTAAAAGAAAACGTTTTTGTGCATCAAAATTCCGTTTTTGTGCATTAAAAAAGCGTAAAAAACTTCAAATTAAAAAAACTTTTTTCACAAAAGTTTTTTGCACCAACATACCCGATCTACTTGAATTTTTTCATAATTTTTGAAGAACTTTAAAAAAAACACGTTTAGATGGTTAGTTAGTTAGTTAGTTTGTTTGTTAGGATTGTGATTTAATCTCATCCATTAATTTTAAATCAATGGCTGAAAATTTTTCTTATCCTTCTCACAAAAAAAAGTCTTTTTATTTGATCTCTCCCCTATATATATATATATATATATATATATAGATATAGAAGAGACAAAAAAAAAATACATACGCATAAGTTTATTTACATCAGTGAAACAAAATGTGTAGTGTATATCTTTTATATAATAAAAGAATTAGATTATTTGAGAATTTTAGTGAAAAATAGAGGTTGTGGAAAAAACAATTAGACCAATTAAATGGCTTGATTTTGACACATAAACAAAATCGAGCGATGTGATTGGTGGAAAAAAGTCAAAATTGACTTGAATTTAGTCAAAATTTTAAAAAAATTGATGGAGGAATTTGATAAAAACACACAAAGATATATGTATCAAATTTATGAAACAAAAACTCAAAAAGGAGGAGATGATTGATAAAACCTTTAATGGTTGAATTTTAAATAAATTAGATTGACTTAAGTGTAAACTTATAATTTTTATATTTTTTAGTAGCTTTATAAAATAAACAAACGACCCCTTAAACTTTATACCTTATAGACTTTATGTTTTAAAATATAACATATATGTTATATTAAAAAAAATAAACAAATCACATAATTATAAATATTCAAATAAGAACACAAATTTTCTCTTTTGACGCTTAACAAAGTCAATGCAATACATATAAATTATTATTTACATTAATATAAATATCAAATGAACGCAAACCTCAAACATCGGTGTGGGATGAAAATATATAGACGGAATTGTACATATTACAACAACATATATTGTTTAAAAGTCGTTATGTGTTGCTAAACACATAATGTCTAGAAAATAATAGCTAAAATTTCAGTTAATCAAAGTCGAATTCTTTGTACAACAAATAATTATACAAAATATCAATTGATATTATCACATAATGAAAAATCGTGTAAAACTCGTAGGTCCATGAGCCGTAACTATTTAACTATTAAAAATTTAATATTGTTTTATAGAATAATATTAAACATTACAAAATCATGAATTTATAAATCATGTAGTTAATGTAAATAGTTTGTTGATTGATAATTAAGATATGACTATTTAGAATAAAATATCAAAAGTAAAAAGAGTATGAAAATCAAAAAATAAAAATTGATATTAATTTACACCGTGCACAGTAAAAAAAATTAATCGATGTTATTAAAAATGTAATATACATAAAATTGTAATAACAAAATTATTAATTAATTTATCTTTTATATTCAAGTCTCGTGCGTGCACGAGCATTAAAACAAGTTTATAATTTTATTGTAATAAAAAATCAATAATTGAATCATTGTTTTCAAAAATGACATGCATGAAGTTGATAGGTGTGAAAACACCCATCATTTTACCACTTAATTATAATGAAAACGAGACCATAACGTGTATTTTATGTCGTAAATGTCGGAATTATGCGTGGTTTGTGTTTTTGTTGTGTTTTAGGACCAAAATGTGAAAAGGAAGGAAAACACGGGCTTTCACGGGCTTTTATCAAAGAAAAAGACAAAAGACGAAGTCAAGAAATCAAGAGTGCAAAAAGAACGGAAGTCCAAGGCCTATTCTGAAGATTTATCAAAGAAAAAAGTCCAAAGACAAAAGTTTAATAAAGCCGAAGAACTCAAGTCTTATTTATGAAGAAATTTCAAGACGGGTTTAAAGAAATCCCGAGCCAAAAGTCGAGACTTTAAAGACGAGACGAAAGAAAAGAAAGAAAGGAGAAGCCACCAACCACTCCCTCTCCTATATATACCACCCTCATTTGTTAGGAGAGGGTTAGTTAGTTTTAGGAGTAGATTAGGATTAGTTTAGTTTTATGTTTTCTCTGTCTAAGTTTTATGCTTTCTCTCTCTAGATTAATTTGTGATCTTTAATCTTTAAGTTCTTGTTATTGAATCTTTCCATTTTAATCAAGCTTTTAATTCATCTTCTTCTTCCTTTCTTGCTTAATCTTTCCTTATGATTCATGGTTGTGTTCTTGAGATTTCATAGTTTTAATCAAGTGGGTGATGCGAAAAATCTAGTTTTCCCAAAATTAACCTTTACTAGATTATGACACGGGCAGTGTACCCTTGTCAGTTGTAAAATAGTATTAGCAAATATCGGGTTCGAACACAGGGACTATTTATAGTTGGAAGTATTAGTTTATAAAAACGCGTAACGAGTAACAAGTTGGTTTTAGTCTTAGTGAAGACTTGCTTATAATAACAGTAAAAATATTTAAGATTTCAAATATGAATAAAAGAAACGCTTGCTTGGACCGTTAATGAATATGCGTTATCTCTTAGGTATGAAAATATCGATAAACTTCTAATGTAAAATCCTAAGTTCCTTTCGAATACCGGATTTCTCCAATTCCCTAACCATGCAACGATTCCTTTCGAATACCGTTAACACCTCAAGATATTGTGCATAAAGTTCCAAGCTGATGTGTGAGAATTAATTTATAAGCTTCCTTTCGAATAGCTTACCAACTCCTAAACCGATTTCTCTTAATTTAGTAGCTAGCGTTTGTGTGAATAACTACTTGTAAAAATTGTTGTTAATGACTCCTTTCGAATATCATTCACTTATAATCAACTAAAGACAGGCCGATTAATTCGTTCCTATTTTAGTAAAAATTACGGATTCCTTTCGAATACCCGTTTTTAGATTACCAAACAAGAGTATAAACAATTTTAACAAGATAATTAAGTTATTAACCCAAACGGATCCCCAATTAATCTCAACACATCAATCGAATTTCAAACCCAAAACCTAACACATAAACATCACATAATCCGAGCAAACGTATTAAGAAATTAGCTACTCATGATCGTAACAAACACAATTAAATATGTAAAAGACATACTTCAAATTGCAATTAAAATGATAGAAGATTCAATACCAAACTGAGAAATAGGTTCCAATGATCTCCCAAATTAACAAAGTAGAAATTGAAAACAACGATTGTTCAACAGAAAATTATGATTATGATGATGTGTGATGATAGATGATGCTTCTGTGTATGATGGTAATGCTTTTGTGTATGATGGTAATGCTTGTTTTTTTGATCTTCCACTCACTCCTTTGTTATATATTCCTCCTGGTAGTTTAAAAAACGTTCAGCCATAATGTCCCACTAACTCTTTGGGCTCCCCCTTAATTAGGAATAAAAACACAATTTCGTAACTGCATCTGTTGCGCCGCAACTCATGTGTCTTGCGCCGCAACTAGTGATCCGCAAGCACCATGATCTGTAGCCCCTTCAATTGCGCCGCAATAGGTAGGAGTTGCGCCGCAACTCGGCTTCCGAGGCTGGTACTGATTTGGGTGTCAATCACTTGCGCCGCAGTAGGTAGGAGTTGCGGCGCAACATTAGACCAATTGATCCCTGACTTGTTTGCTTAGCTCCTTTTGGTCCCAAATCGCCTCCAATAACTCCAAACATAACTAAAACCTATAAAACACACTCCTAGTCTATTTATTACAATGGTCCTAACAATCCTCCCCTAAACTTGAATTTGACCTGTTGAGTTCAAGTTTCCTGGTACACAGTGCAATAAAGCTTGAGGATTGATCCAGCAAAAAGAACAACAGCAGCACAAGAACCAATAGAACCGCCGCACCAAGGAACACTAGAAGCTTCTCCAAAGCTTGAAACAAATCAGCATCGTGTTGAATCTTTACAGCAACATGAGCAGATTTGATGAGCCTTTACCAAGTAGCTGCTCGCTCTTGGGCTAGCCAGTCTTTCTGGTGGAATAAGCATCACCCTGGGAGACTAGAACCCAGCCCAACTCTTAGAACGTGAATCAATGGTGAGTGGGGGTACCCTGATGATTTTAGGCAAACCATCACAGCCGTCAACGGATTTGATATGTCTTTACCAGAAGCCGTACCCTTCTGGACTCGCCAATTCTTAGCAATGAAGCATCGGTGAGTTGAACACCCTATAGCTTTAAGCAAGCTATTACAGCTATCAACGGATTTGATAAAATCTTTACCAAGAGCCGTACCCCCTTGGATTAGCCACTTTTCAGTCTAGGACCATGGCAAGTGAAAACCATCCAGTTTTGGGTAACCTGGCAACCATCAACGGATTTGATGTGTCACACCAAGAGCCGTACCCTCAAGGTGAATCAACTCTTTCTTGTCGGTAAGACATGGTGAGTTGAGAACCTATAAAACACACTTTACACAAAATATAAGCAATACGGGGTCTATCCATTACGTTTAGGACACAAAACATAACAAATATCGCTATGAAAAACTCGTATAAATGAGCGATATCAAACCCCCCATACTTAAGCATTTGCTTGTCCCTAAGCAAATCCGACTCAAACCGTAATGGATATAGGGGACAAAACTAACTAATTTCCCGACTCACCCCCCCATACGGTTTTTAAAAGAAAATCTAACTAAAAGAAAATCTAACTAAAAGGGAAATTAAAAGAAAATCTAATTTAAATTACTTAAACACTTATACAAAACCATACTTTTAAAACTCCTAAGTTACTAAAATAACTAGAATCAGCAAAAATAACCAAAATAAGAGAAATTAAAAGAGAAATGATACAACAAACCGGGGTTTAATCCGGAAGTGCTCGTTTTTTCCTCGAGTCATGAGCTTGACTCCTCGTTGTGCTGAGAATCTAGAACGGGTAAAACCCATCCTCCATCGTCATACCGTTCTCCTCATCTTCCTCATGATAAAGTTTGACTCTTTGACCATTAACGATAAATGATCCGCCCTCATCCGTTTCTAGCTCCACATATCCACCCGAAAAGACCCGTCTCACCAAGTAAGGACCCGTCCACTTTGATCTCAACTTAGGTGCTTTAAATTTGTACTTCGATTGAAACAAAAGCACCTTGTCCCCTTCCTTAAACTCTTTCCGCCTAATTTTCAAATCATGGACCATCTTAGTTCTCGCCTTATAAAGAGCGGAATTCTCGTATGCGTTCCATCTTAACTCGTCTAACTCATGGAGTTGTAGAAATCTGGTTTCGCCACTAGCTAGTAAATCCATGCTACACTCTTTAAGCGCCCAATACGCCTTATGCTCTATCTCCATGGGTAAATGACACGTTTTCCCATATAGCATCTTGAACGGGGTGGTCCCAATCGGAGTCTTGTAAGCTGTCCTGAATGCCCATAATGCTTCATCCAATTTCTTTGACCATAAAGACGGGTTATTGTTGACCGTCTTCTCCAAAATCCGTTTAATCGCCCGATTGGTGTTTTCGACTTGCCCACTTGTTTGAGGGTGGTAGGAAGTCGAAAACCGGTGTTGTACCCCATATTTCTTCAAAACTTTTTCCATTTGGGTGTTTGCAAAATGGGTTCCCCGATCACTTATCAAAGCTTTTGGCATGCCAAACCTACAAAACAAACTTCGTAAAAAATCAATAACAACGTTAGCATTATTAGTAGGTAGTGCCTTTGCCTCGACCCATTTAGATACATAATCCACCGCCACCAAGATGTAGACATTTTTGTTCGACGGTTTAAACGGCCCCATGAAATCAATTCCCCAAATATCAAAAACTTCGCACACTTGTATACTTTGTTGCGGCATCTCGTCTCGTTTTGTAACCGTACCTTGCCTTTGACAAGAATCACACGTCCTCACTAAGGTGTGTGCTTCCTTAAAAATAGTAGGCCAATAGAAACCTGCATCAAACACCTTCTTTCCCGTCACGGTTGGACCATAATGCCCTCCCGTTGGACCATGGTGACATTCATCGAGAATTCGCCTTGTATCGGCTCCATAAACACACCTTCTCACCATTCCATCGGCACACATTCTAAATAGAAACGGCTCCTCCCAAAAGTAATACTTGGCATCCGAGTATAGCTTTTTCCGTTGTTGATAAGTAAGCAATCTACTAACGACTCCACCCGCTAAATAATTGGCTATGTCGGCGTACCAAGGACCCCGTTCACCAACTGCTTTTCCAACAAATGCCAATCTTTCATCCGGAAAGGTGTCTCGAATATCCTCCTCATTCAAAGCTCCAAGACTCGGATTCTCCAAACGGCTCAAATGATCCGCCGCCACATTTTCTCTACCCCGCTTATCTTGGATCTCCACATCAAATTCTTGCAAAAGTAAGATCCACCTAATCAATCTCGGCTTCGCATCTAACTTTGAAAACAGAAACTTCAAGGCCGAGTGATCCGTGAACACTACCGTTTTACTCAATACCAAATAAGACCGAAATTTATCGAATGCGAACACAACAGCTAGTAATTCCTTCTCGGTAGTGGTATAATTTTGCTGAGCTTCATTTAATGTCTTGCTTGCAAAATAAATCGGCCTAAAATGTTTCTCAATCCTTTGACCCAATACCGCCCCTACCGCAAAATTGCTCGCGTCACACATCAACTCAAAGGGTAGATCCCAATTTGGCGAGATTAGAATGGGTGTGTTCGTTAATCTTTCCTTCAACAATTCAAATGCCTTCATACAATCCTCCGAAAATTCGAACTTTGTATCCTTCTCTAACAAACGAGTCATCGGCCTAGTTATCTTTGAAAAATCCTTAATAAACCGCCTATAAAACCCCGCGTGTCCTAGAAAGCTTCTAACTGATTTCTCGTTCGTTGGAGGTGGTAACTTTGCTATAACTTCAATCTTTGCTCTATCAACCTCAATTCCCGCCTTAGAAATTTTGTGCCCCAATACTATTCCTTCCTTCACCATGAAATGGCATTTTTCCCAATTAAGCACCAAATTTGTTTCTTCACACCGTGCTAGCATCTTATCTAAACTTTCTAAACAACCATCAAATGAACTCCCATAAACCGAAAAATCGTCCATAAAAACCTCCATAGAATTCTCAACCATATTCTGAAAAATCGCCATCATACACCTCTGAAATGTTCCCGGTGCATTACATAACCCGAATGGCATCCGTCTATAAGCAAAGGTACCGAAAGGACAAGTAAATGTTGTTTTCTCTTGGTCCTCGGGGTCAATTGGAATTTGAAAATAACCCGAGAAACCATCAAGAAAACAATAAAACTCGTTTTCTGCCAACCTTTCTATCATTTGATCCATAAATGGCAATGGAAAATGATCCTTTCGAGTCGCCTCATTTAACCTCCTATAATCGATACAAACCCTCCAGCCCGTCACTGTTCTTGTCGGTACCAATTCGTTCTTTTCATTCAATACCACAGTCATTCCACCTTTCTTGGGCACACAATGGACCGGACTAACCCAGGGGCTATCTGCTATCGGGTAAATTATACCTGCATCCAAGAGTTTAACAATTTCCTTTTTGACCACATCTTGCATATTCGGGTTAAGTCTCCGTTGTCTTTGGACAACGGGTTTTACATTATCTAAAAAGTTGATTTTATGTTTACAAAAATCAGAACTTATACCCGGAATATCAGAAATACGCCAAGCGAAAGCCTTTTTATGGCTTTTAAGGACCGTTAGTAATTTAACCTTCTCGTCTTCCAAAAGTGAGGACGAAATAATAATTGGGAGACTAGAATTACCATCTAATAATGCATACTCTAGATGTGCCGGTAATTGCTTAAGTTCCAAATCCTTCGGGGGATCCTCAATAGAAGTTTTGATCCTCTCCCCGTCGTTAACTACCAACTCCTTCACTTCATTCGAGCTTTCCTCATCATTCGCCTCTTCTTTAACAATGGAATTCAGCATTTCCATTTCCGCCTCTGCTTCCAAAATGCCTTCCCAATCGAGGTCATAAGCTTCATCTATAACATCAATTCTAAAACAAGATTCATCAGTAGAATATGAATGTTTCATTGCTTGATTCAAAGAAAATGTTGCCCTTTCATCACCCAAACCCAAAGAAATTTCGGTATCCCGAACCCGGATGATAGCATCCGCGGTGTTCAAAAATGGTCTACCCAAAATGAGAGGAACTTTTTCATCCTCCTCCATTTCAAGAATAACAAAATCCACCGGATATAAAAATTCTCCAACCCGTATGAGCATATTTTCGGCAATACCCAATGGATATTGATAAGATCGATCGGCCAATCTTATGCTCATACGTGTTGGGGTTAAAACATTTGAAGACAATTTAGTGTAAATAGAGTAGGGCATTAAGTTAATGCTTGCCCCTAAATCCGCTAATGCACTAAAAGTAAATGTATCGTTAAAAGTGCAAGTTAAAAGAAAACTTCCGGGGTCTTCAAGTTTCGGTGGAATAGACCTCTTCACAATTGCTGAACATTCGGCATTTAAGAACGCGGTGATTTTCTCCATGTAATCACCTTTCCCGCTCACGAGTTCCTTCATGAATTTTGCATAATTTGGCATACCCGCAATAAGATCAACTAAAGGAACATTAATCTTAACAGTTTTCATTAACTCGATGAATTTCCCGTATTGTTCCTTTTTCTTTTCTTTTCGAAGTCTATGCGGATATGGGATATGTGGCTTGTATGGCCCTTTTGGTTCGATTTCCGGTTCTTTTTCTTTATTATCACCCTTTGGTTCCTTCCCAGGTTTCGACTCCATTTCTATCTCTTCCTCGTCTTCCGAATCACTATCGATGGGTTCATGGTTCTTTTCGAAGTCTCGGATCTCGAGTTGCGGCGCAACTACATTATCTTGTGGCGCAATTGGTTGGTCAATGACAATCGGGTTCCCCACGGAGTACGAGTTGCGGCGCAAGTCCCTGTTGTTGCGGCGCAAGATGTCTGTTTCAGCTGAAATTTCCGTTTTGTCTTTGTTCAGCACCATTTTTCGGTCCCCCCCATACTTAGGTCCAGACCTAGTCTCCACAACGTTCACTTGCTCATCACGATTATTTGGTGGTACATACTTCGACCCTTGGTTCGATGATCCTCCGGTGTTGTTTTGATTTTGCCTCGGATTTGGTTGGGTTGAACTTGGCATTTGACCCGTTGGTCGGTTCGAGAACTTTTCACTTAATCTTTCAAATTTTCGCTCCAAGTCTTGCATGTTAGCTTGGGTGTTCCGTTGGTTTTGCTCCCATTTTGCGGTGAATCCTTTCATGGAGTTAGCCATAATATCATTTGCCGCCTTTTGGGAGTAGACAAAATCTTTCATCATTTCCTCAAAATTCTGTTCGGTATGCTCCTCCTTTTGTTTCGATTGGTTGGGTTGAAATCTCGCCTCATTTCTGTTTCCCTGATTCTTATTTCCATACCCACTATTTCCCCGGTTTTGATACCCATAGTTGGCATAGTTAGCCTCCTCAGATTTCGGCTCACAATCATCCGTGTAGTGAGGTCCCCCGCATTTCCCGCAACCGTTCTTCACTAAGTGTACATCTTTTTCCAAACGACCCATTCGGTTTTTCATTTCATTACCCAAGGCTTTAATCTCGTTCACCACTTCTTTGTTGCTACCACTACTACCTCCTTCTTCAACTTGGTTCACCGTTCCTCTAACTCTCCTATTCCTATTAACCCGATCCCTAGCAATATGAGCTTGAACTTGGTCTTCCATCATTCGGTGAGCCTCGTTTGGTGACTTGTATAGGAAACTGCCACCACCCGCCAAATCCAAGTCGTGTTGAGAACGACTATCCAAACTGTAGTAGAAGATATCAATAACTTCATCTTTATCTAACTCGTGCCCATGGCAGTTCCTTAACAATTCCTTAAGCCTAATCCAAGCACTTGTTATGGTCTCGTTGTCCCATTGTTGAAAAGAACGGATTTGGTTCAATAGCTTCCTGCGCAAGATGGGTGGAAAAAATCTTGTTACAAAAAGCTCCCTCATTTCTTCCCAAGTTGCAATCGTACCCGGCTCTAATTCATTAAACCACGTTTTCGCCTCTCCCGTGAGAGACGATGGAAACAAACTTAGCATAACGCTTTCCTCGTGACCCGCTCCATATCGAAACATTCTACATGTCTCTATGAAACTCGCCACATGCTTGTGTGGGTCGGACTTGAAATGTCCGTCAAAAGTACTATCTTGAATCATCTTTAAGTGATGACCTTTAACGGAAAAGTCATCCCCCAAATCCGGTGCCACAATGGCCGACCCATTCGTCTGTGGTACCATCCTATTCCTATCGATCATCGGTATGTCAAAAGGATTGGGTGGGTTTTCTAGTCTAATATCATCGTCTCCGTTGTCTGACATTTCTTCTTCAAAAACTAGTTCAACTTTATCCTCGGAGGATATGCTTTCACTATAAACTACCGAAGCGGCTGCTCCTAAACCCCGTTTCCTCAAAAGTTTTTCCGGATCCGAAAGAGGACTTTGCACTTGTTTCCCTTGGGATCTCGTGTACATACACAATCAATAATCCTGAAAATCACAACACAAACAAAAATACCCGTGAAAAATATTCAAACAAGTAATCAAACAATAAACTAAAAACTTCAACTAAATCAAGTCCCCGGCAGCGGCGCCAAAAACTTGATGCGAAAAATCTAGTTTTCCCAAAATTAACCTTTACTAGATTATGACACGGGCAGTGTACCCTTGTCAGTTGTAAAATAGTATTAGCAAATATCGGGTTCGAACACAGGGACTATTTATAGTTGGAAGTATTAGTTTATAAAAACGCGTAACGAGTAACAAGTTGGTTTTAGTCTTAGTGAAGACTTGCTTATAATAACAGTAAAAATATTTAAGATTTCAAATATGAATAAAAGAAACGCTTGCTTGGACCGTTAATGAATATGCGTTATCTCTTAGGTATGAAAATATCGATAAACTTCTAATGTAAAATCCTAAGTTCCTTTCGAATACCGGATTTCTCCAATTCCCTAACCATGCAACGATTCCTTTCGAATACCGTTAACACCTCAAGATATTGTGCATAAAGTTCCAAGCTGATGTGTGAGAATTAATTTATAAGCTTCCTTTCGAATAGCTTACCAACTCCTAAACCGATTTCTCTTAATTTAGTAGCTAGCGTTTGTGTGAATAACTACTTGTAAAAATTGTTGTTAATGACTCCTTTCGAATATCATTCACTTATAATCAACTAAAGACAGGCCGATTAATTCGTTCCTATTTTAGTAAAAATTACGGATTCCTTTCGAATACCCGTTTTTAGATTACCAAACAAGAGTATAAACAATTTTAACAAGATAATTAAGTTATTAACCCAAACGGATCCCCAATTAATCTCAACACATCAATCGAATTTCAAACCCAAAACCTAACACATAAACATCACATAATCCGAGCAAACGTATTAAGAAATTAGCTACTCATGATCGTAACAAACACAATTAAATATGTAAAAGACATACTTCAAATTGCAATTAAAATGATAGAAGATTCAATACCAAACTGAGAAATAGGTTCCAATGATCTCCCAAATTAACAAAGTAGAAATTGAAAACAACGATTGTTCAACAGAAAATTATGATTATGATGATGTGTGATGATAGATGATGCTTCTGTGTATGATGGTAATGCTTTTGTGTATGATGGTAATGCTTGTTTTTTTTGATCTTCCACTCACTCCTTTGTTATATATTCCTCCTGGTAGTTTAAAAAACGTTCAGCCATAATGTCCCACTAACTCTTTGGGCTCCCCCTTAATTAGGAATAAAAACACAATTTCGTAACTGCATCTGTTGCGCCGCAACTCATGTGTCTTGCGCCGCAACTAGTGATCCGCAAGCACCATGATCTGTAGCCCCTTCAATTGCGCCGCAATAGGTAGGAGTTGCGCCGCAACTCGGCTTCCGAGGCTGGTACTGATTTGGGTGTCAATCACTTGCGCCGCAGTAGGTAGGAGTTGCGGCGCAACATTAGACCAATTGATCCCTGACTTGTTTGCTTAGCTCCTTTTGGTCCCAAATCGCCTCCAATAACTCCAAACATAACTAAAACCTATAAAACACACTCCTAGTCTATTTATTACAATGGTCCTAACAATCCTCCCCTAAACTTGAATTTGACCTGTTGAGTTCAAGTTTCCTGGTACACAGTGCAATAAAGCTTGAGGATTGATCCAGCAAAAAGAACAACAGCAGCACAAGAACCAATAGAACCGCCGCACCAAGGAACACTAGAAGCTTCTCCAAAGCTTGA
This sequence comes from Glebionis coronaria, assembly GCA_025667525.1. Taxonomy (NCBI): domain Eukaryota; kingdom Viridiplantae; phylum Streptophyta; class Magnoliopsida; order Asterales; family Asteraceae; genus Glebionis; species Glebionis coronaria. Next base: position 455,409,047 of record CM046878.1, on the reverse strand, counting down.
AACAAATCAGCATCGTGTTGAATCTTTACAGCAACATGAGCAGATTTGATGAGCCTTTACCAAGTAGCTGCTCGCTCTTGGGCTAGCCAGTCTTTCTGGTGGAATAAGCATCACCCTGGGAGACTAGAACCCAGCCCAACTCTTAGAACGTGAATCAATGGTGAGTGGGGGTACCCTGATGATTTTAGGCAAACCATCACAGCCGTCAACGGATTTGATATGTCTTTACCAGAAGCCGTACCCTTCTGGACTCGCCAATTCTTAGCAATGAAGCATCGGTGAGTTGAACACCCTATAGCTTTAAGCAAGCTATTACAGCTATCAACGGATTTGATAAAATCTTTACCAAGAGCCGTACCCCCTTGGATTAGCCACTTTTCAGTCTAGGACCATGGCAAGTGAAAACCATCCAGTTTTGGGTAACCTGGCAACCATCAACGGATTTGATGTGTCACACCAAGAGCCGTACCCTCAAGGTGAATCAACTCTTTCTTGTCGGTAAGACATGGTGAGTTGAGAACCTATAAAACACACTTTACACAAAATATAAGCAATACGGGGTCTATCCATTACGTTTAGGACACAAAACATAACAAATATCGCTATGAAAAACTCGTATAAATGAGCGATATCAGTGGGTTTTGATTGATTTGATCATTAGTGTTAGTTTTGTTGATTTGTTTTGATTGATTATTGTTAGTTGATCATTAGTGGTTATTTTGGTTTAATCTTTAGGTTGATTATGGAAGATTTTGTTTAAATTCGTATCGTTATTATTTCTACTGTTCTTCGTGTTCTTCACTTTCCCCAGATTCCGACCCAACAAGTTATTCCGAACCAGCATTTTCTTATTTTTATTCCGAATGAAGCATTCTCAGTTTAATTATTCCGGATGAAGCTAAACTTTCCGAATGAAGCCTTTTGTTTTAATTATTCCGAATAAGCCACGATATTCCGGATGAATCTTTACATTCCGGATGAGTGATTTCTTTTGATTATTCCGAACCAAGAGATTTTTATCCATTTTATTCCGAATCAGTGTGTTCATTCGGAATAATCAGTATTCCGGATGAACCATTTTTTTTGAATCAGCATTTTAGTTAAATATTCCAGATGAGACATTTATTCCGGATGAAAGACATTATTCCGGATGAATGATTTTTTCCGAATGAGCATGTTATTCCGTATCAGTGTATTATTCCGGATGAAGCCAATATTCCAGATGAAGGACTTATTCCGGATAAAGCAATTTATTCCGGATGAAGGTTTTTATTCCGGATGAAGGGTGTATTCCGGATGAGCAGTTTTTCTTATTTTTGTAATTTCAGTTTTATTTTATTTTAAGTTTATGTTTTTAAGTTTTAAACTTTATTTTTTCCCGCCTTTTTCCTTAGTCGCACTTTTAAGTTTCCTTGCCTTTAGTTTTAGTTTAATGTTGCCTTTAGTTTAAGTTTTAAGTTTGCCTTTTTAATTTCTCGTCATTAATTTCCCGTCACGTTTTTATCTTTCAGTATTTCTTTTTACCGTCTTTATTTTTATTGTTTCAAGTCTTTAATTTTAATTAGTGTAGACAACGACAACAATTCTATTTCTTTTCCACCAAGAACAACTGAGTCACACTTTGAACCGGAAATCAATTCGAGAAGATACCGAGAAACGAACTGTTAACCTAGCAAAATCTCTATATCAGAAGTCATGCTGAATCATTTTGCATATTAGAGATGTTGGCCCATTCTTCACTTAATGGAGTGGCTTAGAGAAAATAAAATAGTTACCAAACATGTTTTATTGCTTACTGATTTAACACATGGCCATTAAGAAGCTATCAAACACCCCCTTAGTCTTTATGTGGGTGGGTTTATGTATCTTTAAAAAATTTGGTGATAAACGCCGGAGTCAGAATATGAGGTCGCGGGGGAATTTTTTTTTATCGATACGGTGTTACGTATGAAAACTTTAACAAAAGATGTTAGAACCTCTACTGAGCAACAAAATTAGGAAAAAAGACTGAGCAATCTTAAACAAGAAATGAAACAATATGGTTTTTGAGGAGGAAACTCGAACATAACATGACAAAAGAAAACAAACCTAAACACCTAAACTAACTCGAAATTTTTTTTATAATAAAGTTTTAAATAATTTATAAGCTCTACCAAAAGTTTTGATATATATGGGCTACAATAGACCGGCTTGTTTCTGTAAATGGAAATGAATTTTTTATCCGAGAATAAACGCCAGATTAATGTAAGATTATATCTACAGATAATGTAACTTGAGATCTTAACACATATGTAAAAGCAACCATCACTGATCACTCTATCCTCCAATCTCATCTTCATCATCTACCACGTGAAAGAACTTCAATATAACCTCAGCAACGTTTCATAAAATCAAACTAGCTCTTTCTTTGGTTTTTCTACGTTCGCGTTGAAGGCATTCTTATTTTTCAGTTGAGGGCACCGCCGTTAAAGTTCAGAAATTAGCATTAAAATATGTGCTTATAGAAGAATTTGTTTGGGCAGTTGCACCCCCTATGGTGGACATAGCTCCGCACCTGTTGGTGATGTGTAGCCTAAATAGACTAATTAATAGCTAGTGTACCGGTGTACGAGTCGAACCATATTCTAAATAGACTAATTGATAGTTAGTGTACCGGTGTATGAGTTGATCCTTCATAACGAGTAACACTTATAACTATAGGTCTATACTTTGTGTTGAATGAAAGTAAAATTAATTATTTCATGATAGTGAAGTAATCAAGTTTATTCATTGTACAACGTAGTATCATGTAATGTAATGATTGATATTATTTAAATTTTACGGTGCATCAAGCTTGAATAAGACCTTTTCCGACCCATGGCTAATCGAAAACCAAAACCGATTTCATGACGAGGTTACTAAACTTGTGATAATCCGAGCCCGAGGTCATTATTTAATTATATTTTACGTATATTTTTGAAATTTTTGACGAAATTGGATGTCGTGATGTTTGGTGATTTGAGTTGAACGAATGTTGAAAGTCTTATTTTTATATTTTGACGAGTTACGAGGATTATTAGTGATCGTGATATCAACGGATGCCCAAATTTTACGTTTTAGTTTTAATCATGTCGATGTTTCATATTTTGACATTTTATTTTTAATTGCGTATTAAGTCGTGCCGGGACAGTATAATATCATATTTTGTGTGCGTTTTAAGTTTTTAGAAGTAATTTTATGAAACCCGAGACCCGTAAATATTTTCAAAATTGACTAATAGTCATTTCCTGCTTTTTAAACAAGTATTTGTACTTTGTTCCACAAGAATCACAATTGGCAAAAACTACCCTCAACTTCCACCATATAAAAGGAAAAATCACAACTAAAAACACATAAAACACAATCCCACTATCAAAATTTCTCTCTCTCTCCCCTTGTTCCTCCCTTACCGACACCCTCTCAAACACAAACACCCCTTGAATTTTGATTTCTAGTTTGAATCTTTAGAAACAAAGACAAGACACATCTTAGTTTCATTCTCCTCTTCATATTGGTATGAAAATTTACCACATGTAAGCACTTTTTCTCAAAACCCATTTTGTTGAAAAATACCATGTTTTGGTCTCTTTTATTGGTTGTATGTAGGTGTTTATGGTGTTATAACTGATTTTTACTAGTTGCATGTAAGATTTTTTATGGGTTTTTATAAATTTTGATCATCTAAGTAAAAATATGATATAAGGATTAAAATGAGTGATATTAGGATGATATTAGATATATAGATGATGATAAAATGGGCTAAAAATGTGATCTTATATGATTTTTAAGAAGGTAATTTAGACCAACAACTTTAGGGCTAAATTTGGAAAACTTAAGTTTGAATGAGTTAAGATGATTATATATTGTTGTAGAGGATTTCATAAGCTTCGATTTGGTATAGTTAGAGCTTCTAACTCCAAACGAGGAAGAAGTTATGATAGATTGATTATTCGTGTACTGGGAGGCGAGTATCGACTCAATACGAAATTGTTGTCGATATTTGGACCAAATCTCGGGGACTATAAGATGAGTTTTTAAAAATGGTTAAAGGCTGTTCATGAGTCCTAAACATAGGATGTTGAGTCTATTTTTAAATCCAGGTGTCGGTTTTATAAATGGAATAGCTTAAAAAGGTCAAAATTATGTTGTAAGTTAAAGACGTAAAACTGTCCGGATTTTATAATTTAAAGATGTGTCGGGCAGAAGGTCTTAGGAGTGAAAAATTTTAATAAAATTTTTGGACGACTTTCTGTATATATTAAGTGAGTTGCTCAAGTAGTATCATAAGTTTTTGATGTTTTTAAGTAGGGGAAAACAGTTTGGACATTTAATATATACCGGTAGATTTTTAAAAGTAATAAAGAACGAAGTAAAGGTGTAGAAAAAATATATATACTATAAACACTTGAATGGTAAATTGTGGGAGTTTAATTTTGGTTTTGAATTATTAATTTGATTTTTCTAAGTATAGAATATTACTTTAATGTATTATTAAAGGTGCGTGTTTTATTTGGTAGATTGTGATTTTCGTGTTCGCCGAGCATCGTCAATCGTTTAAAGTCGTCTTGCTATTGCTATTACTCAAGGTGAGTCTATAGCCTCGCTCTATACTTGTTTTTAATGATTTTAAACCCGCGAGGGGGATACATGCTATTTGAAATAAAAATGAACACACGTCATGAATAATTGTTGGACCCGAATTTTGCCTAATGTTACATGATGCTGCGTGATGTTGCGTTGAATTGTATAAGTACCTAAGTGGCAAAAGTCCCTAAATTCATGAACCGTTAACTATGTTCTGACTCTTTGTTGTGAGTTGGGAATAGCCGCTTGTTCAAATGATAGTACTATTGGGCTGACGACCCTATCTGAGACCAGGGCATTACGTTGAGTAACCTCTATGAAGGATAATTTACGAGAACGAGAATCAGTGGTATATAAATTGCAACTAATAGCCAAGTAGGGGCAGTGGAATTCATTTAGTCATGTTGGCTTTAGGCGTGTGAGACTAAGTTAAAGGCTCAGTGTCATGAGCTTAATACAATTCTATAGCTATTGCTATAAGCCAGAAATACCTGATTAATAGATTGTATGGCCACAATGCTATTATAATGACTATGATTGCTTTTTATTGTGTGTTCAAATTTGTTTTGTTAAACCTATAGACTCGCTCAACATTATTGTTGATTTGTTTAAGCATGTATTTCAGGTAATCTGAAGTGTAGATGACGGAGCTTGCTTGGGAAGGTTGCGGTGTTGCTTTTATATATATGTGGAGTCTACAACGGATTTCTTTCCCTATTATTATAAGATATTATCTTTTGACGTTATATGAATATAAAATTATTTTCACTTGATTTTATAAATTGGTAGAAAGATTCATTGATGGGTTGAAATCTTTCGGGGACCGAAACGCTACTATGATATTTATAACTCGATGGGGATTGAAGGTTTTAGACATAAAGGCAGTATTATCTTATCTTATATTTTAAATGTCTCATTTTGAGATCGTTCAAAGTCTTTTGTGTAATGAGGTTTAAGTTTAGCACCCAAATGTGTATTTCCGCTGCGCAATGTAATTTGAAGTGTTAAACATTGGTAATCAGAGCTGCAAGTTATAGAGAACTAGGTCGATTTTGAAAAATGTCCTAAACTATAACTTTGGTGTCAAAAATATTTTATATAAGCCACGCAACTTCTCCGCAAGGCTCCGGTAAGATTAATTTTTAGTTATGCATTATATTATAGATGTATTCCTCAAAACTGTTATGAATTCCCGAGTATTTATTAAGTAAATACTATGATAAGGTATTGGTATTAATGAGAGTACGCTGAGTGCTTTTCATCATAATTTCTTTTTGTGAGCATGCATATTTATTATTTGCATTGCATGGCACTGCATCGCATATATATATATTGGCATACGTATAACATTTGCATTTGCATGACCATGCATTGCATATATAATTTCAAATAATGACCTTATGTATTCTTGAATTTTCTGTGATTGCAGAAGATGGTCGATGTACCACCTAGAAGCAGTAGGGATGGATATGCTGTGGGCAAGCCAGGGGTTCTATTTCCGTGGGGTAATGGTAAGAATACTGGTGGGTGGTTAGATGACGAGGACGATATGAATTACTCTATGGAATCTGAGAGTGGTAATCTAAGGACTGAGAGCGAGATTGGGAGAACTGAGGTTAGGGCTGAAGTGAGAAGCTATGGTACTGATTTTAGGATGTTTCGTAAGGAGAATGTTGGAAATACGTTTTACGTATTAGAAAGGATCGGTCACTCCAACAATAGTCTAAGTAGTAGCTCGTAGTTTAGTTAACTTAATATTAAGCAAACAAGGCCAAGCCAAGCCTACAACATGGTGTAGGCCGGCGGCCCATTGTAAGCCCAAGCCCATCTCATGGGCTTGGGTATACAAACCCTCTCCTTAGATGGAGAGGGTGTGGTTTCATTCATTTTTACACATAGTTAATCACTTTCTCTCTCTAAAGTGTGTGTGAAATCATCTATCTTTCTATCTCTTTCTCTCTCTAAACATAAGCAAGATTTACAATATCCTACAAATGGTATCAAGAGCCATGGGATGATTGTTTGGTTTATGTGTTTGTGTTCTTGATTCATACGCCTATTTTGATTCATTTTACACGTACCATTTTTCTTTTGTGTTTTTATGGTTTTTTCTTGATACAAATCTTCTACATAGTTGTGGTAGAGATTTGGTATATTTACTTTGGCTAAACACAAAAATTTTGGGTGTTTTGATCATTTTTTGGATTAAAATCTCGAATTGGTTGAGTTTTGTCCGAGTAAAGTGGGAAATATTCCGACAGAAACCATCGGAAAAGGGTTTAAGCATTCCGACAGCTTCCATCGGAATAGGGTTTATCATTTCGACCATTATTCCGACGGATATTCCGACAGGGGTATTCCGATAGAAGGTATTCCGACAGGAGTATTTCGATAGGGGTTATTCCGATAGGTTCATTCCGACAGGGGTATTCCGATAGTATTCCGATAGGTTTATTCCGATAAGGGGTTATTCCGATAGGTTCATTCCGACAGGGGTATTCCAATAGTATTCCGATAGTTTATTCCGATAAGGGGTTATTCCGGTAGGTTCATTCCGATAGGGGTATTCCGATAGGTTCATTCCGATAAGGGGTATTCCGATAGAAGGTACTCCGACAGGATCATTTCGATAGAGGGTATTCCGATAGACTATTCTGATATACTATTCCGATAGGTTATATTCCGACTGGTTCTGATCAGTTATTCCGATCAAATATTCCAATTTGACTTGGAATTTTTGGTTTATCGAGAACATAACTTAGGGGATTTCAACATTATTTCTTGGATTTAACACACAACAACAAATACATTTACTTTCTTTCATTGTTCGATCAACGTTTGTAAATCTTTACTTATCGAAATGGAGTACACATCTCTTACGGATAAGTCCATCCTCTCGGGTACGGATAATCGTCCACCAATGTTGGAGAAATCAATGTACGAGGATTGGACTTCCCGAATGGAACTTTACATGTTGAACAAAGATAATGGACATCTCATTTGGGCATCGGTGCTCAATGGACCATTAGATTATGGTACAGTGACGGAAGGTACGGTTACTCGTCCTCGCACAACGGGTGAATTGACTGGAGATATAAAGATTCAAGACAAATGTGATCAGTATGCTACAAACATCATTCTCCAAGCCCTTCCTCTAGATGTCTACAAACTCGTCAGAAAACATAAAGTTGCCAAAGAGTTACGGGATAGAATTCGTGTTCTAATGCAAGGCACCTCGTTAACTAAACAAGAACGAGAGTGTAAGCTTTATGATACTTTTGATAAGTTTGCCTATGTCCCTAGGGAGACTCTCAATGACTACTATTTGAGATTTACCCTATTGTTGAATGAGCTCAATATCTATGGCATGGCAATTCCTACGTTTCAATTAAACACCAAGTATTTGAACACCCTTCCTTCAGAATGGCGTAAGTACGTGACGGATGTTAAATTGGCTAAGGACTTGCATAATTCTTCAACAACACGAATGCCATGTGATCGAGGCTCGGTTGTCTACACATCAAGTTCATGATCCACTTGCCATGTATGCTTCTCAACAAAACATGGCCTATACTTATCAACAACCATCATACTTGCAGCAGCCACCACCACATACCTATCAGCAACCACAACAACCATCTTATCAACCACTAATGATGCCACATCAAGCATTTCAACAAAGTGTTCATCAACAATCTTTTCCACAGCAACCACCACATCAGACATCACCATCACAAGCCAACACTTCTCCAATGGGCTATACTCCTCAGCAAGGATATTTTCCAATTGAAGCACAACCAGCACAAGAATTCTACTCTAATGAACTTCCACCAATTCAAGCATCGGTCTTTACTCCAAATGATACGCCAACTGATGTTCTAAACCATCTCACTGCCTACTTGTCAAAACTTGTTGCAACTAGAGGATTTCCACCAACAAACAATCAGCTCCGCACCTCTTCAAATCCTCGACAACAAGCCACTGTTCAAGATGGTCAAGTAACGGTGCAACCTATTCAGGGAAGGCAAACTTCATATGGACCTCCTACAAGGATTGTGAATGCTCAAGTTGTGAATTCTCAAGATAATGGAAATGGAAGCCCTATTAGTCCTCAAAAGGTTGTGACTTGCTACAATTGCTGAGGACAAGGTCATATGTCTAGGGAAGGCACTCAGCCAAAAAGGAGAAGGGATGCAACATGGTTTCGTGAGAAGATGTATTTGGTTGATGCTCAGTCTAAGGGAAATATTTTGGATTAAGAGGAGTTAGCATTTCTTGCAGACCCAGGGGCAGCAGATAATGAAGGCAATGTAGTCGTTTCCACTTTTAATGCAGCTTAATCAAGCAGATGATCTTGACGCATATGATTCAGATTGTGATGACATTCACTCTGCCCAAGCTGCCCTCGTTGCTAATCTTTCCCACTACGGTTCTGATGTCGTTAGTGAGGTACCAACTACATCTAATAATATTGATGATAACCAAAATCAAGTTGGGCATGAAAATGACAACCTCGAACAACATTCGGTAACTAGTAACTCAAATGATGTGGTACCCAATCCTACACATTTGAGTGAACCTCAACCAAATGCTACGACGGGTATGGAATCTTATGCTCAACATGATTTGGTCATGGTGCCTAGACATATTATTGATCAAATGCATATGGCTCTCAGACAATTCGTAGATACGAATTCCACCCTAACAGCTGAGCTTGCGTTGCATAAAGAAAAGGTCAAAGCTTTTGAAATGGTCCCTCAAGCAGAGAAAATAACATGTTCTGAATTTGACCAATTTCGTTTTGAAAAGATTGAACACTTGAAAGAAATATAATCATTAAAATCTAATCTTTACAATGAATTAAAAGCAAAAGAGTCGGTTGTCAATGATTTTCAGAAACTTAAAATGGATTTCGAAACTCTCGAGTCTAAAAAGTTTGAATCAGAAATTAATGCTACCAAACTTCTTAAATTCAAAGAACAACAGCTTTTAAAAAAATACGCTTCCACATAAAAGGTTCATCTTTTAACTAAATCATTTAAAGAACTCGAACTTAAGCGTCTTCAAGATTTACCACCTAATCCCGGTTATACAAAACAAGCTCAGGAATATATTCCTTGTCTATATGATGTGACCATAATTGGGAAATCGAAAGAAGCACCTTATGTTCGTAGTACTGAGGAAACACAGTCACTTGCGGAAGAAACTCATTCTAAAATGCTTTCAAAATTCCATAAGCTTGATTATGATAAGTATAATAAAGATCAATTTTCTAAAAAGACAAGTATTCGCTTACAAAAGGAATTAGCTGAACTGATAGTTCTTGTGCCCCAAAGTTTGTCAAATGAAAACCCTCCGAGTACGTCTCCTACACTTGTCAAAACGGATTTAACGAAGTTAATTCCACCGGTAAGTAAGGCGTCCGTTAACTTAAATGCGGTACACCAACACTTAGCCGATTTTGACAAGGTCATTTTGGAACGTACGACGGCTTCGGCCATAACAGAATGTGAATGGAATTTTGAGCACACTAGAGCTGCGTTTCGAGACGAAATTGTTCCGTTTGTAAAGAATGTTAAAGCTTGACTTAGTAATCTTGATCAAGATTTGCTTTTGGAAATAGAAGAAGTTAGACGTGTTTTCAATGAAATGGATGATGCTTATGAAAACAGTTTACTTGAAATAGAACTAGTTTCACGCCAAAATGATCAGCTTCTGAAGCAAGTGATGTCTCATGATATAGTTTCCGTCTGTGTGAATAAAAGTGTTGATAATGATTCTTTTGTGCACAATGTTGAATCTGTGGATAATGTGGTAGATAGTACTTGCCACGAATCTGACGCTGAATTTTTAAAGCTTCAAGATTCATATTCTTCGCTTTCAAAACGTTTTGATGAGATTCAAACACGTTGTATCTCGCTTGAATGCAAACAACAATTTATTCAAGAAATCTTTGAAACGTCATTCGAAGGTGTTAATATCGATGATGCAAATTTTCAAAAGAATTTTCAATTGAATTTACAATCAAAATAGCGTCAGCCAGGTGACAAGCTTGCTAAATCTTTGCCGATAGACATAGAGAAATCTAAGGAGCTTAACTGTGTGAACGTACTAGAGGGCGCTAAGAATATTAAACTTGATCTAGATAATCGAGTTTCCAAGAACTTGTTCAAAGTTGATAACTTAAAACAGAAAAATACACAACTCTTCGATTCAATAAAGCCCGCATGTGCTAATACCACTGCACAGGATCAATCATTGATTGAACAATTGAATCGAAAGTCGGTGGAAATATCTGATTTGAGGGAACAAATTTGTGATAAAAATCTGGCCTTGGCTGAGTTAAAGGAAACACTTCGTACTCTGAAAGGTAAGAATGTTGTGGATAACGCAACCACTGTCTCAACATCATCCTCTAGTGCAATCAAAAGGAACCTTATAGCCGTCACACCATTTAATAAGGGCCCTAGGACTAAACCATCTCAAACATTGGTCACTAAAGATAAGGCAAAATCAAAACCAGCTTCTAATATTCCCGTTTTGCCTTCTACAGGAGTAATCACCACTACTAAGGCTCAAAGATCTAAGCTTAAAAGAAACAAGAAGAATGATAGGATCTTGCCCCCATCTAGTAGTCAAGAGAAGAAGAAAGTAGAAGCCCACCCTAGGAATGTTATTTCTGTTTTGAATAAAAAGAATCATGTAGCTAAACCTAAAGGCTCTGCGGTTGTGCAGCGTTCTAAGCCTACTGTGAATTCTGATTTGAAATGTTGGAATTGCAATGAATGTATGTTTTTTAGTCATCATGATTCTTGCCTTATTGACCATGTGAATGAGATGAATGCCCGAAAAAATGAATTAGAATGGAAACCGACTGAGAAAGTGTTAACACAAGTTGGTTGGATGTGGCGCCCCACTGGTAGAACTTTCACTATAGTAGGAAATATGTGCCCTTTAACTAGGATCACTCCCACTACAGCGAAGAAAGCGTTCCCTTTAACTAGGAGTACCAAGGCTACCAAAACACAAGCGTGTCATTTAACTAGGAACACCAACACTACCGTAGGAACCAAGTGCCCTTTAAATAGGTCTACTCCCACTGTAGTGCCCGCTAATACTCCAAAACCTAAGAAAGTTGGAACAGTAAAACCTGTTAGTGCTAAAACTCACATTAGAAAACGCAGGAAATCTAAGGGTCACACAAATGTTAGCAATTCTAATAATAGTATATCTGCATCTACTAACATTCCGGAACCAATAGTTTCCAATGCATTGTCTACTTTTGTTGTTGAAAACAGGTGGTCCAAATTGTTCTCTGGTATTTGGACTCTGGTTGCTCTAAACATATGACCAGAGATCACTCTCAGCTCAGAAGTTTCATCAGCAAGTTTCTTGGTACGGTTCGATTTGGAAATGATCATATTGCAAAGATAATGGGTTACGGTGAATATCATATTGGGAATGTTATAATTTCAAGAGTGTATTATATGGAAGGTCTCGGTCACAACTTATTTTCTGTGGGACAATTTTGTGATGCTAACCTAGAAGTTGCTTTTCGAGAGCATACCTGCTTCATTCGTAATTTAGAAGGGGTTGATTTATTGAAAGGTACTCGAGGGAATAATTTTTACACTTTGTCTCTACAAGACATGATGGCCGCTTCTCCCGTGTGTCTTCTCTCCAAAGCATCGAAGACTAAGTCATGGATATGGCATCGACGGTTATCTCATCTTAACTTTGACGCTATTAATCATTTGGCGAAAAACGAACTTGTTCGTGGTCTTCCTAAACTTTCATTTCACAAGGATCATTTGTGTTCCGCGTGTACAATGGGGAAAAGCACTAAGAAATCATACAAACCCAAGATTGAAGACACCAACCAAGAGAAACTTTATTTGTTGCATATGGATCTTTGTGGGCCAATGCGTGTTGAAAGTCTTAGTGGAAAAAAGTACATCCTCATAATTGTCGATGATTACTCTCGGTTTACATGGGTGAAATTTCTTACAACAAAAAATGAGGCACCTAAATTCATCATCGGATTTCTCAAGATGATTCAAGTGCGTCTCAACACTATTGTCTCACGCATTCGTACAGATAATGGAACTGAATTTGTGAATCCAATTTTGCGTGATTATTATGAATAAGTTGGCATATCTCATGAAACATCCGTTGCTCGCACTCCACAACAAAACAGTGTCGTTGAAAGGCGAAATCGCACACTTATGGAAGCTGCTTGCACGATGTTAATTTACGCAAAGGCTCCATTGTTTTTATGGGCAGAAGCAGTATCTACAGCAGTGTACAACCAAAAACGGTCACTAATTCGTAAATGCCATGGTAAAACACCTTATGAGCTTCTACATGGAAAAGTACCAGATTTATCATATCTTCATGTATTTGGTTCACTCTGCTATCCAAATAATGATGGTGACAATTTGGGAAAACTTCAACCCAAGGCTGATATTGGTATTTTCATTGGTTATGCACCTACAAAGAAGGCATACCGAATCTACAACCATAAGTCTTGTAAGATCCTCGAAACTATGAATGTTGATTTTGATGAGCTGACAGCAATGGCTTCTGAGCAAAGCAACTCTGAACCCGCACTTCATGAAATGGGACCCAGTAACATTAGTTCTGGTCTTGTCCCAAACAACCCTACTTCATCATCATTTATACCATCCACTAGGAATGAATGGGATACGTTGTTTCAACTGCTCTTTGATGAATTCTTTACTCCTCCAAGTATTGTTGCTCCAAAACCTGAGGTAATAGCTCCGGTAATCGAAGTTATCGCTCCAGCAACTGAAGCACAATCAGACACGTCTGCACCTACAATTGGTCAAGATATACCCTCAACGAGTAATTCTCAACCAACACATGTTTCAACTACCCATGTCATGCCTATTTATGATGAAGAGGATGATGATGATCACGATTTGGAATTCGCTCAAATGCGTGAACTTCCATTCTTTGGTGTACCAATTCCCGCCCATAATCAAGCCGGGCCGTCCACCTCAGAGGAAGCTCCAACTACGGTTTACTCCAATCCACGGATTCGTAAACATGACAGCAAGTGGACAAAGGATCATCCTATAGATTCTATTATTGGAGACCCTAATCATCCGGTATCCACACAAAGTCAGCTACAAGAAAATGCAATGTTTTGTCATTTTGATGCTTTTCTCACTGAAGTTGAACCATGGCAAGAAGCTTTTACTCAATCCTGTTGGATAGAAGCTATGCAAGAAGAACTTAATGAATTTATACGTCTTGATGTATGGGAACTTGTCCCATGCCCTAATCAAGTGCAATTACTCACTTTGAAATGGGTTTACAAGGTGAAACTCGATGAGTTAGGCGGCATATTAAAGAACAAAGCTCGACTAGTAGCTCGTGGATACAAGCATTTATTAGGCATCGACTTTATGGAATCCTTTGCACCTGTTGCCCGTTTGGAAGCTATTAGACTATTCATCGCTTATGCAGCCCACATGAATATGATCGTCTATCAGATGGATGTGAAGACTACATTTCTCAATGGTGAAATCAAGGAAGAGGTCTATGTTCAACAGCCGAATGGTTTTGTGAATCCTAAATATCCTAACCACGTGTACAAGCTTAAGAAGGCTCTTTATAGGTAGAAGCAAGCGCCACGCGCATGGTATGATCTATTGTCACAATTCCTCATTACGCAAGGCTTCGCTAAAGGCAAGGTGGATCCCACGCTGTTCATTCAGAAACAAGGTAAAGATATGATTGTGGTACAAATATATGTTGATGATATTATATTTGCTGCCTCGACCAAAACCTTATCCGATGAATTTGGGACACTCATGTCTTCCAAGTTTAAGATGTCAATGATGGGCAAGGTATCATTCTTCTTAGGACTTCAGATATCCAAGAGTCCCAGAGGCATCTTTATCAATGAATCCAAGTATGCCCTTGAATCTCTTAAGAAATATAAGATGGAATCTTACGACCCCGTGGATACTCCAATGGTGGAACGAAATAAGCTTGATGCAGATCCACATGGAGTTGCCGTTGATCCGACACTTTATCGTGGAATGATCGGTACCCTTGTGTATATCACAGCTAGTCGACCTGATCTTCAATTTGCTATATGTATGTGTGCTCGGTATCAAACTCGACCTATTGAGTTACACTTAGCTACTGTTAAACGGATCTTTCAATATCTAAAAGGAACCATTAATCGGGGACTTTGGTACTCGAAGGACTCTTCTATTGAACTAATGACATATGCAGATGCGGATCACGCGGGTTGTCAAGATACAAGGCGTAGCACGAGTGGAACTTTGCAACTACTAGGAGATCGACTAATCAGTTGGGCATCTAAAAGGCAGAAAAGCGCTGCAATTTCAAGCACGGAAGCAGAATACATAGCTATGTCCAGTTGTTGTGCTCAAATTATATGGATGAGATTGCAATTAACCGACTATGGTCTGGGTTTCAACAAAATTCCGATGTACTGCGACAACAAGAGTGCAATTGCCTTATGCTGCAACAATGTTCAATTCTCCCAGTCGAAGCATATTGACATTCGCTACCATTTCATCAAGGAGAAAGTGGAAAATGGAGTGATCGAACTTTACTTTGTCCGATCTGAGTATCAATTGGCGGATATTTTCACGAAGGCTTTAGATCGTGCTCGAATTGAATTTTTGGCCGACAAGCTAGGAATGAGAACCTTCTCGCCCGAGACTCTTAAGGAACTGGCAGATGAAGCGAAAGAATAGTGGTGGTAAACTATTCTCCGTATCCTTGGTGATCATTTGTATATATTGTTTATATTTTTATCCACAAAATCAAAATACAAAAATATAAAACCATAAAAAAACCATAAAAATTGAAAAATTTAGAAAAATCCAAAAATATTTTTTACTTTATTATTCAAAGGCATGTCTTTTGGTACGATAATATTTACGGCCTTAGAAATGTCGATTAATAATGACACGGCGCCATAAATAGAGTTCGTACAAAATTTGTAAATATTTCATAAAAATGCCTATATGGCTTGTAGTTATTTCAGACTGCAACCCGGTTTTCACATTAAAGTCAAGTATTTCTTATGAAAGCTTTGGCTCACAACGGGAATTAATTTTCTCGGACAAGGTTTACTTTAAAACCTTGTAAGGGATCAAGTTTACTTTATAACTTGGTCTAACACGAATTTATGTACGCATCAGTGCATTTATTTGTTACAACAAGAGAAATATTGTTTTAAGAAGTTATCATCTCTACAACCATAGCTATCTACATTTGGTATCTACATACTCGATGATGCGACTACTCAAACGACGACTACAACTCTTTCAATAGAACACGGGTCAACAATTGAGGGGGAGCAATTGTCAAGCATTCAAAATCTTCGATGCCGAAAGTGCCAAGTTCACAAGTTGGTGTCAAGACAACAATACCAATCGTACATGTGGTGTCAAGAGATGACTTCAGACATGACGAGGCAACCAAAATTTGCATACAGAACCATTTGATCCTATCATATGATGTTATCATCAATCAGGTCCAACCTTGTCAATTCTTTTTAATATGGTAAATATGTGATTGTTTTACAAATCGGTATCATATCTCACACATTTGGTATCATGAAGATAAAACGGACTTGCATTTTTCTTCCCAAAACCTTTGTTAAAACTTCATTAAATCAATTGATATTAAAAACATCGACTGGGTTAATATTTTTAATATGGGGGAGAAAATGTGATTTAATATGGGAAATTATCACAAATGGTTTGACTTAACGTGATGGCTCATCCTGACATGTGCAAAATGTTTTCGAATATCGTGGCATATGTTAAGGGGGAGCAAAATGGATTTGCTATATCAAAATGGATTTCGTGGTGACATATACTTACCCTAAACCCATTTATTTCACGACGATGAAGATTGTGGTGACATAAGGATGGTAGGGTAGGTTAAGTCCAATGATTCTTCCAAAACCGGAGGAATCTTCCCAAGGACATTCCAAAGCTAGAAATAGTAGTCCTTAGGAAAGATGGAGAAAGATTGTGAACGTAACTGAATGCCGACCAAATACTTAAGTTAGCACTGGAACAATCACAACAAGGTGCTAGTTATGACGTATTCGTAAGCATTGAAGGGGTTGAAGAATGAAAAAGAATTGTAAAGATAAAGGGTGTAAAGAAAGAAGCCCTCCTTACAACCTTAGGCAGAAACCGGGTCAACAATATGCTATTGAGATTATTTTAATGACGCTCGATATTGAAGATAGACATCATGGACCCAGTGATGCAATTAGGGGTGTTCACGGGCCGGGTCGGTTCGGTTAGTTGGAAGATTTTAACTATCCGTCGCGGGGCGGGTAATCATTTCTACTACCCGAAACCGAACCGCACTAGGCGGGTAACCGGACATGCGGGTACCCAAAGTGAGCGGTTACCCGCGGTTCGGTTCGCGGTTAACCATTTTTTATGTTTAGTCGAATTTAACCGTATAAATAATAATGTGGTCTAGAACATAATATGTTATTTTAGTAAAACCAATTGACATCGAGTAGATAAAAGCAATATAAAAGTAATATAATCGAATTTAATCGTATAAAAGTTGTCTAATATATTACGTTTATATTAATTAATATTCACATACAGATTATTACATAACCTTAAAAGCTAAATAGTTTTTATAGAATAAGAGTGGTGCAAAAAAATGGTTAATACTTAACGTTCATTCAAATATTTAGCAAAAAGAAGCATATATAATATGCACGGTTCGGTTCGGTTAACCGCGGATTTCTAAAAGTAAAAACCAAAACCGACCCGTGATGAGCGGGTTTTTTCGGTTTCGGTTTTTTTCGGTTCCGGTTTCTTCGGTTTCGGGTTTTTTCGGGTGCGGATTTAGCGGTTCGGCTCGGTTCATCGGTTTCTCGGTTTTTTGAACACCCCTAGATGCAATGCACAACCCATCCCAACGAACTCAGATATCTCTTAAAAGATATTGTTTTAATCACACGAAGACAACACGTTATCTATCAATTTATTCACTCCGAATAAATAGGTATTGAAATGGTGGCACTCCTCTCCAGCCTCCGATCACTAAAATCCAAAATGCACGATTGAGTCTAGAGCCATTTGAGATCATCAAATATCTCATTAGGACACACTTCCATATTTCCTTACTTCTTCACACACTATGAAAAGTAAGAAAGATCTTAAGAGTCCTACACAAAATCTTCATGATCTTGCCTGAACATCCGAGTAATACGAAAGTATTTACAACAAAGATGGAAATCCTTCTTGAGCTAATATCAAAAAGCTCATGGTAGGTGACTTGTGCGATTCTTTATGAATCAAGCTTGTGATAACTGGAAAGCAACAGTGGTTTAATTCTTAACTGAATTTAAACACGTTCCAGGCCTCTACGCAATATCTTAGTGATCTTGCCAGAACACTCAGAGTGATACCTTAGTGTTCACAGTGATGAGTGGAAATCCTTCTAGTGTTAACCTTAAACAGCACTTGGTAGGTAACTTGCAAGATTCAATATGAATCAAGCTCGTGACAACTGGAAAGCAACGGTGGTGCGATTCTTTAATGAATCAAACTTGTTCCAGGAATCAGAATTGACGACTTCAATCATGCGGATAATTTTATCCAAGTGATTCACTCTTTACGTTCACAGTCAGCTTTGGACGATCGAGTAAAGAGAACGGGTTTACCCGCGAAATCTTGTCAAGGAGATTTTTAATTAAATCTACCTGCCATAAGTACGATATTTTATATCGTCCAATGGTCTTCACCGACCGGAGGTAAAATGCTACCGAATTAGAATAAAATGTTCAAAGCCATTTTGTTCGTGTCTACTTATGTTGCGGCATTTGAAGACGGTGGCGTTGCGGAATCCAAGAAGAAGTCGTCCTCGCATGCTTATACTTTATGCACTTAATACCTCAACTAATTCAAGAAAGCCTAATAGTCAAAGTCTTCCGTTGTATCGAACTCTGAAGCTTTCAAGAATTACGAAGGTATAAGTATGTGGGACATGAAGTCACGAAGAGGCGAATATCACAAGTGATGGATGCACAAGATCAAGGCAAAAGATTAATGCTCAAGATTTATATCAATGATCACATCAGCATGTTCACCAGAAAAGAAAAAGAAAAGAAAGACGAAGACTACGAGCTCAAGACAAGCATAGTATGCTAGGTTTATTTTATTATTGTAACTTGGGTAACGCCCTTGTTTGGAGTGACCTCCCTTAGGGGGAGATTGTTGGAAATACGTTTTACGTATTAGAAAGGATCGGTCACTCCAACAATAGTCTAAGTAGTAGCTCGTAGTTTAGTTAACTTAATATTAAGAAAATAAGGCCAAGCCAAGCCTACAACATGTGTAGGCCGGCGGACCATTGTATTCGCAAGCCCATCTCATGGGCTTGGGTATATAAACCCTCTCCTTAGATGGAGAGGGTGTGGTTTCATTCATTTTTACACATAGTTAATCACTTTCTCTCTCTAAAGTGTGTGTGAAATCATCTATCTTTCTATCTCTTTCTCTCTCTAAACATAAGCAATATTTACAATATCCTACAGAGAAATCTAGGCTATAGAAGTTGAGTGATTGGGAAGCTCATCTTAGGCCATTTCTTGGTCAGAGTTGGAAATTTCAGGATAATGAGGACTATGTTGATTCTCATTACATGAGGTATCCGCCATGTCAAGGTGAGTATCTGAAGTATGGAGGAGAGGAGCCGCCGTGCTATGGTCCAGATGGAAGGTGCAACAAGTTGGATGTGGATGAAGAAGAAACCGTTGCTAGCCAAGTTGGAGAGAATGATGTCCCATATCCTATGCAGTGATCACTTGATGGATTTTTTTCTTGTATTTATTTCTATGTACTTGTTGTATTGTATTTGGATTTGATTAGACTTATGATGTGCCACTGTGGTAGAACGTGTTGTATTCTAGGTTGATAGGGTGAATGATTGTCATGGCAGATATTGTCACAAATTTTATTGGATTCTACTGATGCAATCTATTTTATCCTTTATTATCCTTGATTTGTTCTTATTATTTCTTTTGTGAGTTGATTGGTAAATTTAGGCTGTATTATGTTGTTTGCACATGTAGTATCCATGATATACCAGGATAAAGAGATTCATCTTTCTATCTTGATGTGTATACTTTGTATGTTTCTTTCATCTGTGATAACAGTGAAAAGAATTGAGTGAGACATTTTCTGTCATTAATGGATCTCCGTGTGACTAAGTTTCTTGAAAAATGTCTCCAAAATTAACCACTGTTAGGGTAGATTCTATGATTGAGGAAATAATCGCTAGAGTGCTTGAAGCTGATCGTGCTGCAAGGAATCAAGGTGCCGAGACTAAAGTTGTTGTTGTTCCAGTTGGAAATGCTGCTGTTATCCTACGAGATCGTAAGGAATGTCCGTATGCTAGATTCATAAGATTAAGAAGGAATGTTGTGAAGAGTATCCCACGACACTAATGGTGTTTGGAAATGTACAAATAGATGGATAAGTTTGAGTAGCTGATGGATATATCATAATATTAGTAGTAAGTGGGAAATATACAATGGACGAACGAAATAGAGAATAATTTTAAAGTTTGTGTTTATTTAGGAGTAAGTGAGGTGTAAAAGAGAAAAAAGACGGTATTGTTGAGAATGACAATAGGAAATGAAAATTTATTCCCACTAATAGAAAATAAATTCAGAATCGACGGTCTAAGAAAAGGAAGAATGGTGTTTGTACTACTACTGTAAATTAAAGAAGCAATGAAAATTCTAAGAGTAAGCGATGTGCTTTATACCATATAGGTAATTGTCTTGCTACTTATGGAAAGTATGGCATGGCTTGATGCTGAATGTAGGACAAGGAATGTGGTTATAGGAATTAGTATTTCTGGAATAGTGAAATTTTTTCATTGAGGTAAAAAAAGAGTATAAATAGAGAAATTGTTTAGATATTGTGAATCAACAGGAAAGGAATGTTGCTCTTGCTACAACCTATATTATGAGTAATGCTTTTTGAGATTCAGATGTTGTGATTGGTATGTTCTTATTTGATGAACATGTAGTATATTGTCTGAATATATATTCGATAAGAATTTTGAAAACCAGTAAGAATTAACAATTAATTGCAACGAGGGATTGACCAATAGAAAGGTTGTTAGTAATTAATTTTATGTTAAGAGATTATTCCTTGGACTTAAGAAGTTAAGTGATATTATACACCTGACCAAATTAGGATTATGTTGTACATTGTTGGTATAGGAATGAAAGTTGTATAATATGATGAGTATTGGTGGAAATGATTGATTTAAATTTTGCTAAGGACTTGATATTGATTGCAAGAAGTGATGAGTGAATTTTCAATTTGAGAATTTTATTTGATTAAAGATGAGAAGGTATGCAGAAGGATACTATAATACATTGATTTCTCAGAGCATTTCATCGGTAGTGATTGAAAGGAAATGAGAAGACATATTTGTATTCAAAAGTATTATGAATTTTACCTGTAAAATTGTCGAATTTGTTGCTGTATTGTAAAATGGAGATTCGTGTTAATTTAGTATTGGGAATTGTGCATGTTGTTTGTGTGTTTTGTCATTTGGCATTGTTAGGAATTGAGAATGGTTATTTGATCAATTGTGGTAATTGATGAATGAGGGGACAAAGTTAATTTAGTAAAGGTGGAAGGTTGAATCATAACGGATGTTGGTATTCATAGCAGGACAGAGGATAGATGGATTGGAGATAAAATGATTGTTGTAATTTTGAACGAATTGACTACCAAGAATTGGTACCCATTACTGATGATTGGTGTTTTGTTGAACAAATTGTAAGGAGAAGTAATAAAAATGATTGATAACAATTATGGGATTGTTGAAGCAAGAGTAATGGTGTGCAAAATTCTGTGGATATGAATTTTGGATGGAGTTAGTGTAGATTCTGTAATGTGTGATTATAGCTGAAGTATTCGTGAAAATCTTGTCTAGATTGAAACGATTAAGGATTTGTCGATACCGACGAAGCCGATTAAAGCTTGTTAATTCCTTTGTCTAAGATGAGTATTATCGGAGGTTTATCGAAAGGTTTTCACTGATTGGTAAACCATTGATAAGCTGACAAAGAAGAACTAAATGCGTGAAACCCATTCATACATCTCAGTTGTAGTTTTGAGATCTGATCTTCATTAGCTAAGGAAGTTGTTTGTGAACGCTGAGGATAGGTTGAGTTCTGTGCCCGTATTGTCAATGTCAGAGGAATCTGAAGAGTTTGTAAATCTGGGGTGATGATATCTCAACATTATCAAATAGTAGGAGAAAGTGATAAGTGGTGTGTTGACTTAATTAGAAAAGTATAAGTGGAATTATATAATTTTGAGTTTCGACAGTGTGGTGCCTATTTTGGAACTGTGAAATATTACTTGTATGGAATGAAGTATGTGGTAATTAAGAATAATAAAGGCTTACTCATATTTAACATTTGGGAATTTCAATAGAGATGAGTTAAATATTACTTAGTGTTGAATGAAAGGTGATAGTCAGTAATTGTAGTAGTAAGTGATTATGATCACGCGGTGTGTTACAGTTCTGGAGGACGAGTGTGGTAGTTAAAGTACTTAGTAAGAATGAGAAGGAAAAAAGCCTATAAAGTTTTGAAGTATTTGAGTTTTGAATTTTGCGTTTTGAGGTTTTGAGTCTTGGTAATAACAAGGAATATGGATCTGATGGAATAAAAATTTAAATTTTGAATAAATGAATTGATGGAAAAGAATGTTAAGGAAAGTAGCTCAACAGGTTGTCAAAATTATGAAATGTATTAGTAATAAGGATGATTGAGATGAGATATTTTGGAGGAACGGAATTGATTATTGTAATTATCTATTTCAAGGAGATGTGTTAGGAATACGAGAGCTGGTGGTGAATAAATTTTTCAGATCAGAGAGAGTTCAATTCTTCAAAGTGTGCTGAGAATGATATATTTAGTGTACCGGTGTATGAGTTGATCCTTTATAACAAGTAACACTTATAACTATAGGTCTATAGTTTGTGTTGAAAGAAAGTAAAATTAATTATTTCATGATAGTGAAGTAATCAAATTTATTGAATGTACAACGTAGTATATGTAATGTAATGATTGATATTATTTAAATTTTACGGTGCATCAAGCTTGAATAAGACCTTTTCCGACCCATGGATAATCAAAAACCAAAACTGATTCCATGACGAGGTTACTAAACTTGTGATAACCCGAGCCCGAGGTCATTATTTAATTATATTTTACGTATATTTTTTAAATTTTTGACGAAATTGGATGTCGTGATGTTTGGTGATTTGAGTTGAACGAATTTTGAAAGTCTTATTTTTATATATTGACGAGTTACGAGGATTATTAGTGATTGCCATATCAACGGATACCCAAAATTTTACGTTTTTTTTAATCACGAAGATGTTTGATATTTTGACGTTTTATTTTTAATTGCGTATTAAGTCGTGTCGGGACTGTATAATATCATATTTTGTGTGCGTTTTAATTGAGAAGTATTTTTATGAAACCCGAGACCCGCAAATATTTTCAAAATTGACTAATAGTCATTTCTCGCTTTTTAAACAAGTATTTTTACTTTGGTCCACAAGAATCAACAATTGGCAAAAACTACCCTCAACTTCCACCATATAAAAGGAAAAATCACAACTAAAAACACATACAACACAATGCCACTATCAAAATTTCTCTCTCTCTCTCTCCCCTTGTTCTTCCCTTGCCGTCACCCTCTCAAACACAAACACCCCTTGGATTTTGATTTCTAGTTTGAATCATTCAAAACTAAGACAAGACTCATCTTAGTTTCATTATCCTCTTCATATTGGTATGGAAATTTACCACATACAAGCACTTTTTCTCAAATCCCATTTTCTTGAAAAATACCATGTTTTGATCTCTTTTATTGGTTGTATGTAGGTGTTTATGGTGTTATAATTGATTTTTACTAGTTGCATCTAAGATTTTTTATGGGTTTTTATAAAGTTTGATCATATATGTAAAAATATGATGTAAGGATTGAAAAGGGTGATATTAGGATGATATTAGATACATAGATGATGATAAATGGGCTAAAAAAGTGATCTTATATGACTTTTAAGAAGGTTATTTAGACCAGCAACTTTAGGGATAAATTCGGAAAACGTAAGTTTTAATATGAGTTAAGATGATTAGATATTGTTGTAGAGGATTTCATAGCTTCGATTTAGTATAAATTAGAGCTGCTAACTCCAAACGAGGAAGAAGTTATGATAGATTGATTATTCGTGTACCGGGAGGCGAGTATCGACACAATACGAAATTATTGTCGATATTTGGATCATATCTCGGGGACTATAAAATGAGTTTTTGAAAATGGTTAAAGGCTGTTCATGAGTCCTAAACATAGGATGTTGAGTCTATTTTTAAATCCAAGTTTCGGTTTTATAAATGGAATAGCTTAAAAAGGTCAAAATTGTGTTGTAAGTTAAAGACGTAAAACTGTCCGGATTTTATAATTTAAAGATGTGTCGGGCAGAAGGTCTTAGGAGTAAAAACTTTTGATAAATTTTTTGGAGGACGTTCTATATATAGTAAGTGAGTTGCTCAAGTAGTATCATAAGTTTTTGATGTTTTTAAGTAGGGGAAAACAGTTTGGCCATTTAGTATATACCGGCATATTTTTAAAAGTAATAAATAACAAAGTAAAGGTGTGGAAAATATATATATACTAGAAACACTTGAATAGAAATTGTGTGAGTTTAATTTTGGTTTTGAATTATTAATTTGATTTTTCTAAGTATAGAATATTACTTGAATGTATTATTAAAGGCGCGTGTTTTATTTGGTAGATTGTGATTTTCGTGTTCGTCGGGCATCGTCAATCGTTGAAAGTCGTCTTGCTATTGCTATTACTCAATGTAAGTCTATCGCCTTGCTTTATACTTGTTTCTAATGATTTTAAACCCGCGAGCGGGATACATGCTATTTGAAATAAAAATAAACACATGTCATGAATAATTGTTGGACCCGAATGTTGCATAATGTTGCCTGATGTTGCCTTGAATTGTATAAGTACCTAAGTTGCAAAAGTTCCTAAATTCATGAACTGTTAAATATGTTCCGACTTTTTGTTGTGAGTTGGGAATAGCCGCTTGTTCAGATGATAATACTATTGGGCTGACGACCCTATCTGAGACCAGGGCATTACGTTGAGTAACCTCTGGGATGGATAATTTACGTGAATGAGAATCAGTGGTATATATATTGCAACTAATACCCAAGTAGGGGCAGTGGAACTCATTTAGTCATGCTGGCTTTAGGTGTGGGTGACTAAGTTAAGGGGTCGGTGTCATGAGCTTAATACAATTCTATAGCTATTGCTATAAGCAAGAAACACCTGATTAATAGATTGTATGGCCATAATGCTATTATAATGATTATGATTGATTTTTCATGTGTGTTCAAATGTGTTTTGTTAAACCTATAGACTCGCTCAACATTATTGTTGATTTGTTTAAGCATGTATTTCAGCTAATCTGAAGTGTAGATGATGGAGCTTGCTTGGGAAGGTTGCGGTGTTGCTTTTAGATTTATGTGGAGTCTAAAACGGATTTCTTTCCCAATTATTATAAGATATTATCTTTTGACGTTATATGAATATAAAACTATTTTCACTTGATTTATAAATTGGTAGAAAGATTTATTGATGGGTTGAAATCTTTGGGGGACCGAAACGCTACTCTGATATTTATAAACTCGTTTTATAGGGATTGAAGGTTTTAGACATAAAGGCAGTATTATCTTATCTTATATTTTAAATGTCTCATTTCGAGATCGTTCAAAGTCTTTTGTGTAATGAGGTTTGAGTTTAGCACCCAAATGTGTATTTCCGCTGCGCAATATAATTTGGGGGTGTTAAAAAACTGAATTAGCATTTTGTTTACCAGTTAAGCATTACGTACATACGAAACAATTCTATTAACAAAAATGAGTAAACATGTGTAACTATTGTACATATGATTAATATCGGGTGAGCCCCTTAATTATATGTGTAGTTGGGATTCCATGGTCTAGAATGAATCCCTTAATTATATGTGTAGTTTGGATTGAATGGTCTAAAATGAATATTATGCGCTAATGAAGCATATTGTGGACTAGATTTATATACGAACATAACGGCACATACATGAATGATTTTGCAATTCACTTAAAACAAATAATGCCAATTCTTGTTTTTGGAACAAAAAAACATAAATCTCACGAAAGCTCATAAGACCCAACACATTTTCTAAACCCCAAAATAGGTTTGTAGAAAACTAGAAGGGGGGTTGAATAGTTTTTACCAATTTATTTTAAGTTCTTTGTAACTTTTTCGTGATTATTATGGATATAAATCAAGTGTAACTGACAAAGTAATAAAGATAGAGAAAGAATAAAACAAACCACAACGCACAATGATTTATAGTGGTTCGGCCTAGCAAGATCTCACTTATCTTGCCCCTACTTTCAATCCTCGAGTATCCACTCGAGAGTTCTACTTCACTAGTTAAGAATCTCCTTTACACCGATGGAGAAACCTTTACACTTTAGCTTATAATCTTTACCGACACCTAAGCTAGGATATCGTGTTATTTTACAGATACAACAACTCCCTTTACACTATATACATTATGGTTTACAACACCAACCACACTATTACACAAGTGGTAGAAGAATGGGTACAATGATGGTGATTGTGTAGGTAGCACTTAACACATTAACACAATATAAACTTTGAAGGATATAAGCTTGGAGATAAAATTCTTGTAAATGAACTTCAAGCTAACAAAGAACTAAATCACAAGAGACAAAAAGTGAGACAAGAATAAAGGTTGGAAGGTTAGATATATTCAGAGAATTAGAGAGATAGATTAGAAGAGGGGTGAGTGTGAAGCTTTGGATTTAGCATGGTATTTATAGGTAAGGCATCAAACACTCACGGAATTGCACCCAAGGGTCCTCCCCTTTGTCGAGGAGTCCGTGTGAGCTGACTTTTGTTGCCTCATAAATACTTGTCCAAGATCATACTAAAACATTGAATCAAGCTAACGGTGACTTTTATATATTAGATTATATATATTACCCATTATAAGTTTATACTAAAAAGATTAAAGTTTACAAATTTTTTTATAAAAGTTTAGAAGTATAATGTCATGGATTAAAAAAGCTTAAATGTTGATTGTAATACAAACATAAAAATATGTTTGATGTTTTGTCATTAACAAAACGTTAAGAGTGAAATATAAACATCGTTTTAATATGATATTTGTATTCACAGTCTCCCCCCCTTTTTGTTGAAGATAAAACGTAAACTTATTTTTAACTATTATTTAGAATCAACATATAAGATTTAGAAATATGATTTTATATTTCTCTTCTCCCCCTTTTTGTCGAAATAAAAAGAGAAGGATAGATGGAAAATGATTTTGAGAGAAAGATTTTGATAGTAAGAGAGAAATATTGATATCAAAATATGTTTCCATTGCCTCCCCCTCGGTTCATACTCCCCCTAAATAGGAGAACCGAGAGACATGGATTATGAAATCCCACAAAAAGAGAGTTAGAAGATAGATGGTAGAGATACATGTACATGGAAGATCCGACACATGGTCTTATGAATTACACATTTTATAAGTAGAGAAAAGAATGCATAATTTGGATAAGTGAAAAATTGGGTATGTCATATATCACTCGCCATTGATTCATGACTAAGTGATCAAGAGAAAGGTGCTTAATTACTGCAAAAGAAAGTTAGACATAGGGAAACATACATGGTATGATCAGAACATAGAAGAAATACATTTAGCATATATGTGTAAGTAATAATTTAATGAAAAAATGGGTTGATTCATCTTACCCCAAGTAAAATTACAGCAAAAGCATGTGAAACATTGGTACAAAGATGAATTACATTGTTTAAAAGCTAAAAAATAAAAAGGAAAAATAAAATCAGGGGCTCACGACCCTTTTGGGGTGTCGGACCCTTGTTAGGAGGGGTCTGACGGGATCCAAAAACCTCTGTGACAGACATAAAAGAAGAGAAAAAACGAGGCCTGGAAACTTGTGAGGATTATTGTTTAGAATGAACCGCATTTCATCACAGAAGTCTATGAAAAGGGTTTTTGTATAGAGAAAATGATCGCATATATGTGGTGAGTTAGTGTTTAGGATGTCATGATGAGTTGTTTGTGAGGGAGGATTTGTAAAGGTGTTGAGGCGTTCCGCCTCGTGAAGGTGCATGTTGATCATGTTATTGAATGCGTAAAGGTGATTGAGCTCATTTAGGCGTTCTTGTCTTTGTTGAGCAGGTAGAAGAACACTCGTTGGTGAACAAGGTGAGTGGGTGTATGGAAATGAGGGTTCCATATGTGATATTCCATGCCAAGGGGAGTTATTGATTCCTATAAAGGATGGGATATAAGGAGAGTCCCACGACAGAAGAGAGAGGCCATCAATAGGTTGAAGGTCCGGAGAAAGGGGTGTTTGGGACAAGTGACTAAGAGATTTGGTAAGTGATGCGAAAGGATGGGTGCCGGAGAACGTGGTGGAGCATCCTCGTCTTCTTCTAAGAAGGGATTTGGTGACGTTTGAGGTTTTGCAAACAACTCCATTGGTTGAAGTATGGTGGTTATAGGAGTTGTGGAGATGATTGTTGGTGGATGAGTTGGTGTGGCAGGTGGAGTTCTTGCAATGGGAGCTTTATTTGGAGGTGGTGTGATCGGAGATTGTAACACCCCGAAAACCGAGGTCATTATTTTATCCTGTTTAACGCATATTTTTGTATGTTTATTGAAAAAACTCTTTCTATTTTAATTTTTTTGTTTGAATTTTTGATTGAATTTTTTAAAAAATTTTCTTATCCTTCGTGAAGTGAAAAGTGAAAGTCTGTTTATTTTTTATTTTTTATTTTCATTTTTATTAAAGCTTTTTATTTTTAAGTTTTTATAATCAGTTTTTATAATTTTTTTATAATCAGTTTCTCAATCTATTTTTTTATCAGTTTTACTAGTTTTCTGTTTTCCTTTTTGGTCAAAACTGTCAAAAAGTCTCACGGTTGTCCAACAGTCATTCATCACCTTTCAGTCCAACAGTCCTTCATCAACACACAGACTCATTAGGATATTCCGAATGGGCAAGAGTTTTCTAAAAACATTCCGAATGAACAAAGTCTTAACTTATTCCGGATGAACCTATTTTGCAAAAACATTCCGGATGAACCACTGTTTAGATTATTCCAAATGAAAAGTTTCTTCAAAACATTCCGGATGAACCATGTTGGAAATACGTTTTACGTATTAAGAAGGATCGGTCACTCCAACAATAGTCCATGTTATAGTTCGTAGTTTAGTTATTTACATTTATTAAACAAAGCCCAAAACCGAGCCCATGGATTGTATGGGCCGGCGGCCTAATGTAAACCCAAGCCCATCTCATGGGCTTGGGTATATAAACCCTCTCCTTAGATGGAGAGGGTGGTGTGGTTTCATAATTTACACATAGTTCTTCTTATTTTCTCTCTCTAGTTTTGTGTGAAATCCACCATCTCTCTATCTCTTTCTCTCTCTAAAAACATAAGCAAGATTTACAATCCTACAAATGGTATCAAGAGCCATGGGATGATTGTTTAGTTCTTGTGTTTGTGTTCTTGATTCTCGCCATTTTTTATCCTTTTTCACACGAACCAAATTTTTTTTTTGTGTTTTTATGGCTTAATCTTGATTTACTTCATCTTATTACTTGTTATAGTGATTTGGTATTGTTATTTGGGTTAAAAACACAAAATTTTTGGTTGTTTGTTTCATATTTTGGCTTTGAATCTTGAATTGATTGTGTTTCTGTCCTGTCCGAGAAAAGTGGTAAGTTGTTTCCTCAGTACGATATGACTTTGTGTTTGCATAAACCCTGGGGGTTTTCTACTTACGATCCATAGTCACGATTCATAGTTGCGATCTAACTGCGATCATCACTTCGATCCATAGTACGATCACTCGTTGCGATCCATAGTACGATCACTCGTTGCGATCTGAGTGCGATCACTTGTTGCGATAAGGGAGTACGATCAGGGTACGATCGTTGGGTACGATCTGGGAGTCCGATCTGAGTGCGATCACTTGTTGCGATAAGGGAGTGCGATCAGGGTACGATCGTTGGGTACGATCTGGGAGTCCGATCTGAGTGCGATCAAAGGGAGTGCGATCACCACTGCGATCTGAGTACGATCCAACAGTCTTTCAAAAAACGTGTTTTTTCGTGTGTAATTTTGACTTGGATTTTTTGGTTTATCGAGGACATAATTTAGGGGATTTTAACATTATTTCTTGGTTTTAACACACTACAACAAACACATTTACTTTCTTTCATTGATCGATCAACTTTGTAAATCTTCACTTATTGAAATGGAGTACACATCTCTTACGGATAAGTCCATCCTCTCGGGTACGGATAATCGTCCACCAATGTTGGTGAAGACTATGTATGAGGAATGGGCTTCCCGAATGGAACTTTATATGTTGAACAAGGAGAATGGAAATCTAATTTGGGCATCGGTGCTCAATGGACCATTAGATTATGGTACAATGACGGAAGGTACGACCACTCGTCCTCGCA
Source organism: Glebionis coronaria (assembly GCA_025667525.1). Lineage (NCBI taxonomy): Eukaryota > Viridiplantae > Streptophyta > Magnoliopsida > Asterales > Asteraceae > Glebionis > Glebionis coronaria. The sequence goes on along the minus strand of CM046878.1, from coordinate 455,378,755 downwards.
CAACGGGTAAGTTGACTGGAGATATGAAGATTCAAGATAAATGTGATAAGTATGCTACAAACATCATTCTCCAAGCCCTTCCTCCAGATGTCTACAAACTCGTCAGCAAACATAAAGTTGCCAAAGAGTTATGGGATAGAATTCGTGTTCTCACGCAAGGCACCTCGTTAACTAAACAAGAACGAGAGTGTAAGCTTTATGATACTTTTGATAAGTTTGCCTATGTGCCAGGGGAGACTCTCAATGATTACTATCTGAGATTTACCTTATTGTTGAATGAGCTTAATATCTATGGAATGGCAATTCCTACCTTTCAATTGAACACCAAGTATTTGAACACTCTTCCTCCAGAATGGAAAAAATACGTGACGGATGTTAAATTGGCTAAGGACTTGCATAACACCAATGTGGATCAACTTCAAGCTTTTCTTCAACAACACGAATGCCATGTGATCGAGGCTCGGTTGTCTACACCTCAAGTTCATGATCCACTTGCAATGTATGCTTCTCAACAAAACATGGCTTATACTTATCAACAACCATCATACTTGCAGCAGCCACCACCACACATCTATCAGCAACCATCTTATCAACCACCAATGATGCCACAGCAAGAATATCAACAAAGTGTTCATCAACAATCTTTTCAATAGCAACCACCATATCAGACATCACCATCACAAGCCAACACTTCTCCATTGGGCTATACTCCTCAGCAAGGATATTTTCCAATAGAAGCACAACCAACACAAGCTTTCTACTCCAATGAACTTCCACCAATCCAAGCACCGGTCTTTACTCCAAATGATACGCCAACTGATGTTCTAAACCATCTCACAGCCTACTTGTCAAAACTTGTTGCAACTAGAGGATTTCCACCAACAAACAATCAGCTCCGCACCTCTTCAAATCCTCGACAACAAGCCACTGTTCAAGATGGTCAAGTGACGGTGCAACCTATTCAGGGTAGGCAAAATTCATATGGACCTCCTACAAGGACTGGGAACAATCAAGCTGTGAATTCTCAAGCTAGTGGAAATGGGAGTCCTATTGGTCCTAAAAAGGTTGTGACTTGCTACAATTGCCGAGGACAAGGTCATATGGCTAGGGAATGCACTCAGCCGAAAAGAAGGAGGGATGATGCATGGTTTCGTGAGAAGATGTATTTGGTTGATGCTCAGTCTAAGGGGAAGATTTTGGATTTAGAGGAGTTGGAATTTCTTGCAGACCCAGGGGCAGCAGATAATGAAGGCATTGCAGTCGTTTCTACTTCTAATGCAGCTTATCAAGCGGACGATCTTGATGCATACGATTCGGATTGTGATGACATTCACTCTACCCAAGCTGCTCTCGTTGCTAATCTCTCTCACTATGGTTCTGATGTCATCAGTGAGGTACCAACCACATCTAATAATATTGATGATAACCAACATCAAGTTGGGCATGAAAATGACAACCTCAAACAGCATTCAGAAACTAGTAACTCAAATGATGTGTTACCCAATCCTACACATTTGAGTGAACCTCAACCAAATGCTACGACGGGTATGGCATCTTATGCTCAACATGATTTGGTCATGGTGCCTAAACATATAATTGATCAAATGCATATGGCCCTCAGACAATCCGTAGATACCAATTCCACCCTAACTGCTGAGCTTGCGTTGCATAAAGAAAAGGTCAAAGCTTTTGAAATGGTCCCTCAAGCAGAGAAAATAACATGTTCTGAATTTGACCAATTTCGTTTTGAAAAGATTGAACACTTGAAAGAAATAGAATCATTAAAAGCTAATCTTTCCAATGAATTAAAAGAAAAAGAGTCGGTTGTCAATGATTTTCAAAAACTTAAAATGGATTTCGAAACTCTCGAGTCTAAAAAGGTTGAATCGGAAATTAATGCTACCAAACTTCTTAAATTCAAAGAACAACAGCTTTTAAAACAATACGCTTCCACAGAAAAGGTTTATCTTTTAACTAAATCATTTAAAGAATTCGAACTTAAGCGTCTTCAAGATTTACCACCTAATCCCGGTTATGCAAAACAAGCTCAGGAATATATTCCCGGTCTTTATGATATGACCATAATTGGAAAATCGAAAGAAGCACCTTTTGTTCGTAGTACTGAGGAGACACAATCACTTGGGGATGAAACTCATTCTAAAATGCTTTCAAAATTCCATAAAATTGATTATGATCAACATAACAAAGATCAATTTTCGAAAAAGACACGCATTCGCTTACAAAAGGAATTAGCAGAATTAACAGTTCTTGTGCCCCAAAGTTTGTCAAATAAAAACCTTCCTAGTACGTCTCCTACACTCGTCAAAAAGGATTTAACGAAGTTAATTCCACCGGTAAGTAAGGCGTCCGTTAACTTAAATACGGTTCACCAACACTTAGCCGATTTTGACAAGGTCAATTTGGAACGTACGACGGCCACGGCCATAAGGGAAGGTGAATGGAACTTTGAGCACACTAGAGCTGCGTTTCGAGATGAAATTGTTCCGTTTGTAAAGAATGTTAAAGCTTGTCTTCGTAATATTGATCAAGTTTTGTTTTTGGAAATAGAAGAAGTTAGACGTGTTTTCAATGAAATGGAAGATGCTTATGAAAACAGTTTACTTGAAATAGAACGGGTTTCACGCCATAATGATCTGCTTCTGAATCAAGTGATGTCTCATGATATAGTTTCTGTCTGTGTGAATACAAGTGTTGATAATGATTCTATTGTGCATAATGTTGAATCTGTGGATAATGTGGTAGATAGTACTTGTCACGAATCTGACGCTGAATTTTTAAAGCTTCAAGATTCATATTCTTCGCTTTCAAAACGTTTTGATGAGATTCAAACACATTGTATTTCGCTTGAATGCAAGCAACAATTTATTCAAGAAATCTTTGAAACGTCATTCGAAGGTGTTAATATCGATGATGCAAATTTTGAAAAGAATTTTAGATTGAATTTACAATCAAAACAGCGTCAGCCAAGTGACAAAGTTGCTAACTCTTTGCCGATAGACATAGAGAAATCTAAGGAGCTTAACTGTGTGAAAGTACTTGAGGCCGCTGAGAATTTTAAACTTGATCTAGATAATCGAGTTTCCAAGATTTTGTCCAAAGTTGATAACTTAAAACAGAAAAATACACAACTCTTCGATTCAGTAAAGCCCGCATGTGTTGATACCACTGCACAGAATCAATCATTGATTGAACAATTGAATCGAAAGTCGGTGGAAATATCTGATTTGAGGGAACAAATTTGTGATAAAAATCTGGCCTTGGCTGAGTTAAAGGAAACACTTCATACTCTAAAAGGTAAGAATGTTGTGGATAACGCAGCCACTGTCTCAACATCATCCTCTAGTGCAATCAAAAGGAACCTTATAGCCGTCACACCATTTAATAAGGGCCCTAGGACTAAACCATCTCAAACATTGGTCACTAAAGATAAGGCAAAATCAAAACCAGCTTCTAATATTCCCGTTTTGCCTTCTACAGGAGTAATCACCACTACTAAGGCTCAAAGATCTAAGCTTAAAAGAAACAAGAAGAATGATAGGATCTTGCCCCCATCTAGTAGTCAAGAGAAGAAGAAAGTAGAAGCCCACCCTAGGAATGTTATTTCTGTTTTGAATAAAAAGAATCATGTAGCTAAACCTAAAGGCTCTGCGGTTGTGCAGCGTTCTAAGCCTACTGTGAATTCTGATTTGAAATGTTGGAATTGCAATGAATGTATGTTTTTTAGTCGTCATGATTCTTGCCTTATTGACCATGTGAATGAGATGAATGCCCGAAAAAATGGATTAGAATGGAAACCGACTGAGAAAGTGTTAACACAAGTTGGTTGGATGTGGCGCCCCACTGGTAGAACTTTCACTATAGTAGGAAATATGTGCCCTTTAACTAGGATCACTCCCACTACAACGAAGAAAGCGTTCCCTTTAACTAGGAGTACCAAGGCTACCAAAACACAAGCGTGTCATTTAACTAGGAACACCAACACTACCGTAGGAACCAAGTGCCCTTTAAATAGGTCTACTCCCACTGTAGTGCCCGCTAATACTCCAAAACCTAAGAAAGTTGGAACAGTAAAACCTGTTAGTGCTAAAACTCACATTAGAAAACGCAGGAAATCTAAGGGTCACACAAATGTTAGCAATTCTAATAATAGTATATCTGCATCTACTAACATTCCGAAACCAATAGTTTCCAATGCATTGTCTACTTTTGTTGTTGAAAACAGGTGGTCCAAATTGTTCTCTGGTATTTGGACTCTGGTTGCTCTAAACATATGACCAGAGATCACTCTCAGCTCAGAAGTTTCATCAGCAAGTTTCTTGGTACGGTTCGATTTGGAAATGATCATATTGCAAAGATAATGGGTTACGGTGAATATCATATTGGGAATGTTATAATTTCAAGAGTGTATTATATGGAAGGTCTCGGTCACAACTTATTTTCTGTGGGACAATTTTGTGATGCTAACCTAGAAGTTGCTTTTCGAGAGCATACCTGCTTCATTCGTAATTTAGAAGGGGTTGATTTATTGAAAGGTACTCGAGGGAATAATTTTTACACTTTGTCTCTACAAGACATGATGGCCGCTTCTCCCGTGTGTCTTCTCTCCAAAGCATCGAAGACTAAGTCATGGATATGGCATCGACGGTTATCTCATCTTAACTTTGACGCTATTAATCATTTGGCGAAAAACGAACTTGTTCGTGGTCTTCCTAAACTTTCATTTCACAAGGATCATTTGTGTTCCGCGTGTACAATGGGGAAAAGCACTAAGAAATCATACAAACCCAAGATTGAAGACACCAACCAAGAGAAACTTTATTTGTTGCATATGGATCTTTGTGGGCCAATGCGTGTTGAAAGTCTTAGTGGAAAAAAGTACATCCTCATAATTGTCGATGATTACTCTCGGTTTACATGGGTGAAATTTCTTACAACAAAAAATGAGGCACCTAAATTCATCATCGGATTTCTCAAGACGATTCAAGTGCGTCTCAACACTATTGTCTCACGCATTCGTACACATAATGGAACTGAATTTGTGAATCCAATTTTGCGTGATTATTATGAATAAGTTGGCATATCTCATGAAACATCCGTTGCTCGCACTCCACAACAAAACAGTGTCGTTGAAAGGCGAAATCGCACACTTATGGAAGCTGCTCGCACGATGTTAATTTACGCAAAGGCTCCATTGTTTTTATGGGCAGAAGCAGTATCTACATCAGTGTACAACCAAAAACGGTCACTAATTCGTGAACGCCATGGTAAAACACCTTATGAGCTTCTACATGGAAAAGTACCAGATTTATCATATCTTCATGTATTTGGTTCACTCTGCTATCCAAATAATGATGGTGACAATTTGGGAAAACTTCAACCCAAGGCTGATATTGGTATTTTCATTGGTTATGCACCTACAAAGAAGGCATACCGAATCTACAACCATAAGTCTTGTAAGATCCTCGAAACTATGAATGTTGATTTTGATGAGCTGACAGCAATGGCTTCTGAGCAAAGCAACTCTGAACCCGCACTTCATGAAATGGGACCCAGTAACATTAGTTCTGGTCTTGTCCCAAACAACCCTACTTCATCATCATTTATACCATCCACTAGGAATGAATGGGATACGTTGTTTCAACCGCTCTTTGATGAATTCTTTACTCCTCCAAGTATTGTTGCTCCAAAACCTGAGGTAATAGCTCCGGTAATCGAAGTTATCGCTCCAGCAACTGAAGCACAATCAGACACGTCTGCACCTACAATTGGTCAAGATATACCCTCAACGAGTAATTCTCAACCAACACATGTTTCAACTACCCATGTCATGCCTATTGATGATGAAGAGGATGATGATGATCACGATTTGGAATTCGCTCAAATGCGTGAACTTCCATTCTTTGGTGTACCAATTCTCGCCCATAATCAAGCCGGGCCGTCCACCTCAGAGGAAGCTCCAACTACGGTTTACTCCAATCCACGGATTCGTAAACATGACAGCAAGTGGACAAAGGATCATCCTTTAGATTCTATTATTGGAGACCCTAATCATCCGATATCCACACGAAGTCAGCTACAAGAAAATGCAATGTTTTGTCATTTTGATGCTTTTCTCACTGAAGTTGAACCATGGCAAGAAGCTTTTACTCAATCCTGTTGGATAGAAGCTATGCAAGAAGAACTTAATGAATTTATACGTCTTGATGTATGGGAACTTGTCCCATGCCCTAATCAAGTGCAATTACTCACTTTGAAATGGGTTTACAAGGTGAAACTCGATGAGTTAGGCGGCATATTAAAGAACAAAGCTCGACTAGTAGCTCGTGGATACAAGCATTTATTAGGCATCGACTTTATGGAATCCTTTGCACCTGTTGCCCGTTTGGAAGCTATTAGACTATTCATCGCTTATGCAGCCCACATGAATATGATCGTCTATCAGATGGATGTGAAGATGACATTTCTCAATGGTGAAATCAAGGAAGAGGTCTATGTTCAACAGCCGGATGGTTTTGTGAATCCTAAATATCCTAACCACGTGTACAAGCTTAAGAAGGCTCTTTATAGGTAGAAGCAAGCGCCACGCGCATGGTATGATCTATTGTCACAATTCCTCATTACGCAAGGCTTCGCTAAAGGCAAGGTGGATCCCACGCTGTTCATTCAGAAACAAGGTAAAGATATGATTGTGGTACAAATATATGTTGATGATATTATATTTGCTGCCTCGACCAAAACCTTATCCGATGAATTTGGGACACTCATGTCTTCCAAGTTTAAGATGTCAATGATGGGCAAGGTATCATTCTTCTTAGGACTTCAGATATCCAAGAGTCCCAGAGGCATCTTTATCAATGAATCCAAGTATGCCCTTGAATCTCTTAAGAAATATAAGATGGAATCTTACGACCCCGTGGATACTCCAATGGTGGAACGAAATAAGCTTGATGCAGATCCACATGGAGTTGCCGTTGATCCGACACTTTATCGTGGAATGATCGGTACCCTTGTGTATATCACAGCTAGTCGACCTGATCTTCAATTTGCTATATGTATGTGTGCTCGGTATCAAACTCGACCTATTGAGTTACACTTAGCTACTGTTAAACGGATCTTTCAATATCTAAAAGGAACCATTAATCAGGGACTTTGGTACTCGAAGGACTCTTCTATTGAACTAATGACATATGCAGATGCGGATCACGCGGGTTGTCAAGATACAAGGCGTAGCACGAGTGGAACTTTGCAACTACTAGGAGATCGACTAATCAGTTGGGCATCTAAAAGGCAGAAAAGCGCTGCAATTTCAAGCACGGAAGCAGAATACATAGCTATGTCCAGTTGTTGTGCTCAAATTATATGGATGAGATCGCAATTAACCGACTATGGTCTGGGTTTCAACAAAATTCCGATGTACTGCGACAACAAGAGTGCAATTGCCTTATGCTGCAACAATGTTCAATTCTCCCAGTCGAAGCATATTGACATTCGCTACCATTTCATCAAGGAGAAAGTGGAAAATGGAGTGATCGAACTTTACTTTGTCCGATCTGAGTATCAATTGGCGGATATTTTCACGAAGGCTTTAGATCGTGCTCGAATTGAATTTTTGGCCGACAAGCTAGGAATGAGAACCTTCTCGCCCGAGACTCTTAAGGAACTGGCAGATGAAGCGAAAGAATAGTGGTGGTAAACTATTCTCCGTATCCTTGGTGATCATTTGTATATATTGTTTATATTTTTATCCATAAAATCAAAATACAAAAATATAAAACCATAAAAAAACCATAAAAATTGAAAAATTTAGAAAAATCCAAAAATATTTTTTACTTTATTATTCAAAGGCATGTCTTTTGGTACGATAATATTTACGGCCTTAGAAATGTCGATTAATAATGACACGGCGCCATAAATAGAGTTCGTACAAAATTTGTAAATATTTCATAAAAATGCCTATATGGCTTGTAGTTATTTCAGACTGCAACCCGGTTTTCACATTAAAGTCAAGTGTTTCTTATGAAAGCTTTGGCTCACAACGGGAATTAATTTTCTCGGACAAGGTTTACTTTAAAACCTTGTAAGGGATCAAGTTTACTTTATAACTTGGTCTAACACGAATTTATGTACGCATCAGTGCATTTATTTGTTACAACAAGAGAAATATTGTTTTAAGAAGTTATCATCTCTACAACCATAGCTATCTACATTTGGTATCTACATACTCGATGATGCGACTACTCAAACGACGACTACAACTCTTTCAATAGAACACGGGTCAACAATTGAGGGGGAGCAATTGTCAAGCATTCAAAATCTTCGATGCCGAAAGTGCCAAGTTCACAAGTTGGTGTCAAGACAACAATACCAATCGTACATGTGGTGTCAAGAGATGACTTCAGACGTGACGAGGCAACCAAAATTTGCATACAGAACCATTTGATCCTATCATATGATGTTATCATCAATCAGGTCCAACCTTGTCAATTCTTTTTAATATGGTAAATATGTGATTGTTTTACAAATCGGTATCATATCTCATACATTTGGTATCATGAAGATAAAACGGACTTGCATTTTTCTTCCCAAAACCTTTGTTAAAACTTCATTAAATCAATTGATATTAAAAACATCGACTGGGTTAATATTTTTAATATGGGGGAGAAAATGTGATTTAATATGGGAAATTATCACAAATGGTTTGACTTAACGTGATGGCTCATCCCGACATGTGCAAAATGTTTTCGAATATCGTGGCATATGTTAAGGGGGAGCAAAATGGATTTGCTATATCAAAATGGATTTCGTGGTGACATATACTTACCCTAAACCCATTTATTTCACGACGATGAAGATTGTGGTGACATAAGGATGGTAGGGTAGGTTAAGTCCAATGATTCTTCCAAAACCGGAGGAATCTTCCCAAGGACATTCCAAAGCTAGAAATAGTAGTCCTTAGGAAAGATGGAGAAAGATTGTGAACGTAACTGAATTCCGACCAAATACTTAAGTTAGCACTGGAACAATCACAACAAGGTGCTAGTTATGACGTATTCGTAAGCATTGAAGGGGTTGAAGAATGAAAAAGAATTGTAAAGATAAAGGGTGTAAAGAAAGAAGCCCTCCTTACAACCTTAGGCAGAAACCGGGTCAACACATATGCTATTGAGATTATTTTAATGACGCTCGATATTGAAGATAGACATCATGGACCCAGTGATGCAATTAGGGGTGTTCACGGGTCGGGTCGGTTCGGTTAGTTGGAAGATTTTAACTATCCGTCGCGGGGCGGGTAATCATTTCTACTACCCGAAACCGAACCGCACTAGGCGGGTAACCGGACATGCGGGTACCCAAAGTGAGCGGTTACCCGCGGTTCGGTTCGCGGTTAACCATTTTTTATGTTTAGTCGAATTTAACCGTATAAATAATAATGTGGTCTAGAACATAATATGTTATTTTAGTAAAACCAATTGACATCGAGTAGATAAAAGCAATATAAAAGTAATATAATCGAATTTAATCGTATAAAAGTTGTCTAATATATTACGTTTATATTAATTAATATTCACATACAGATTATTACATAACCTTAAAAGCTAAATAGTTTTTATAGAATAAGAGTGGTGCAAAAAAATGGTTAATACTTAACGTTCATTCAAATATTTAGCAAAAAGAAGCATATATAATATGCACGGTTCGGTTCGGTTAACCGCGGATTTCTAAAAGTAAAAACCAAAACCGACCCGTGATGAGCGGGTTTTTTCGGTTTCGGTTTTTTTCGGTTCCGGTTTCTTCGGTTTTGGGTTTTTTGGGTGCGGATTTAGCGGTTCGGCTCGGTTCATCGGTTTCTCGGTTTTTTGAACACCCCTAGATGCAATGCACAACCCATCCCAACGAACTCAGATATCTCTTAAAAGATATTGTTTTAATCACACGAAGACAACACGTTATCTATCAATTTATTCACTCCGAATAAATAGGTATTGAAATGGTGGCACTCCTCTCCAGCCTCCGATCACTAAAATCCAAAATGCACGATTGAGTCTAGAGCCATTTGAGATCATCAAATATCTCATTAGGACACACTTCCATATTTCCTTACTTCTTCACACACTATGAAAAGTAAGAAAGATCTTAAGAGTCCTACGCAAAATCTTCATGATCTTGCCTGAACATCCGAGTAATACGAAAGTATTTACAATAAAGATGGAAATCCTTCTTGAGCTAATATCAAAAAGCTCATGGTAGGTGACTTGTGCGATTCTTTATGAATCAAGCTTGTGATAACTGGAAAGCAACAGTGGTTTAATTCTTAACTGAATTTAAACACGTTCCAGGCCTCTACGCAATATCTTAGTGATCTTGCCAGAACACTCAGAGTGATACCTTAGTGTTCACAGTGATGAGTGGAAATCCTTCTAGTGTTAACCTTAAACAACACTTGGTAGGTAACTTGCAAGATACAATATGAATCAAGCTCGTGACAACTGGAAAGCAACGGTGGTGCGATTCTTTAATGAATCAAACTTGTTCCAGGAATCAGAATTGACGGCTTCAATCATGCGGATAATTTTATCCAAGTGATTCACTCTTTACGTTCACAGTCAGCTTTGGACGATCGAGTAAAGAGAACGGGTTTACCCGCGAAATCTTGTCAAGGAGATTTTTAATTAAATCTACCTGCCATAAGTACGATATTTTATATCGTCCAATGGTCTTCACCGACCGGAGGTAAAATGCTACCGAATTAGAATAAAATGTTCAAAGCCATTTTGTTCGTGTCTACTTATGTTGCGGCATTTGAAGACGGTGGCGTTGCGGAATCCAAGAAGAAGTCGTCCTCGCATGCTTATACTTTATGCACTTAATACCTCAACTAATTCAAGAAAGCCTAATAGTCAAAGTCTTCCGTTGTATCGAACTCTGAAGCTTTCAAGAATTACGAAGGTATAAGTATGTGGGACATGAAGTCACGAAGAGGCGAATATCACAAGTGATGGATGCACAAGATCAAGGCAAGAGATTAATGCTCAAGATTTATATCAATGATCACATCAGCATGTTCACCAGAAAAGAAAAAGAAAAGAAAGACGAAGACTACGAGCTCAAGACAAGCATAGTATGCTAGGTTTATTTTATTATTGTAACTTGGGTAACGCCCTTGTTTGGAGTGACCTCCCTTAGGGGGAGATTGTTGGAAATACGTTTTACGTATTAGAAAGGATCGGTCACTCCAACAATAGTCTAAGTAGTAGCTCGTAGTTTAGTTAACTTAATATTAAGCAAATAAGGCCAAGCCAAGCCTACAACATGTGTAGGCCGGCGGCCCATTGTATTCCCAAGCCCATCTCATGGGCTTGGGTATATAAACCCTCTCCTTAGATGGAGAGGGTGTGGTTTCATTCATTTTTACACATAGTTAATCACTTTCTCTCTCTAAAGTGTGTGTGAAATCATCTATCTTTCTATCTCTTTCTCTCTCTAAACATAAGCAATATTTACAATATCCTATAGAGAAATCTAGGCTATAGAAGTTGAGTGATTGGGAAGCTCATCTTAGGCCATTTCTTGGTCAGAGTTGGAAATTTCAGGATAATGAGGACTATGTTGATTCTCATTACATGAGGTATCCCCCGTGTCAAGGTGAGTATCTGAAGTATGGAGGAGAGGAGCCGCCGTGCTATGGTCCAGATGGAAGGTGCAACAAGTTGGATGTGGATGAAGAAGAAACCGTTGCTAGCCAAGTTGGAGAGAATGATGTCCCATATCCTATGCAGTGATCACTTGATGGATTTTTTTCTTGTATTTATTTCTATGTACTTGTTGTATTGTATTTGGATTTGATTAGACTTATGATGTGCCACTGTGGTAGAACGTGTTGTATTCTAGGTTGATAGGGTGAATGATTGTCGTGGCAGATATTGTCACAAATTTTATTGGATTCTACTGATGCAATCTATTTTATCCTTTATTATCCTTGATTTGTTCTTATTATTTCTTTTGTGAGTTGATTGGTAAATTTAGGCTGTATTGTGTTGTTTGCACATGTAGTATCCATGATATATCAGGATAAAGAGATTCATCTTTCTATCTTGATGTGTATACTTTGTATGTTTCTTTCATCTGTGATAACAGTGAAAAGAATTGAGTGAGACATTTTCTGTCATTAATGGATCTCCGTGTGACTAAGTTTCTTGAAAAATGTCTCCAAAATTAACCACTGTTAGGGTAGATTCTATGATTGAGGAAATAATCGCTAGAGTGCTTGAAGCTGATCGTGCTGCAAGGAATCAAGGTGCCGAGACTAAAGTTGCTGTTGTTCCAGTTGGAAATGCTGCTGTTATCCTACGAGATCGTAAGGAATGTCCGTATGCTAGATTCATAAGATTGAGAAGGAATGTTGTGAAGAGTATCCCACGACAATAATGGTGTTTGGAAATGTACAAATAGATGGATAAGTTTGAGTAGCTGATGGATATATCATAATATTAGTAGTAAGTGGGAAATATACAATGGACGAACGAAATAGAGAATAATTTTAAAGTTTGTGTTTATTTAGGAGTAAGTGAGGTGTAAAAGAGAAAAAAGACGGTATTGTTGAGAATGACAATAGGAAATGAAAATTTATTCCCACTAATAGAAAATAAATTCAGAATCGACGGTCTAAGAAAAGGAAGAATGGTGTTTGTACTACTACTGTAAATTAAAGAAGCAATAAAAATTCTAAGAGTAAACGATGTGCTTTGTACCATATAGGTAATTGTCTTGCTACTTATGGAAAGTATGGCATGGCTTGATGCTGAATGTAGGACAAGGAATGTGGTTATAGGAATTAGTATTTCTGGAATAGTGAAATTTTTTCATTGAGGTAAAAAAGAGTATAAATAGAGAAATTGTTTAGATATTGTGAATCAACAGGAAAGGAATGTTGCTCTTGCTACAACCTATATTATGAGTAATGCTTTTTGAGATTCAGATGTTGTGATTGGTATGTTCTTATTTGATGAACATGTAGTATATTGTCTGAATATATATTCGATAAGAATTTTGAAAACCAGTAAGAATTAACAATTAATTGCAACGAGGGATTGACCAATAGAAAGGTTGTTAGTAATTAATTTTATGTTAAGAGATTATTCCTTGGACTTAAGAAGTTAAGTGATATTATACACCTGACCAAATTAGGATTATGTTGTACATTGTTGGTATAGGAATGAAAGTTGTATAATATGATGAGTATTGGTGGAAATGATTGATTTAAATTTTGCTAAGGACTTGATATTGATTGCAAGAAGTGATGAGTGAATTTTCAATTTGAGAATTTTATTTGATTAAAGATGAGAAGGTATGCAGAAGGATACTATAATACATTGATTTCTCAGAGCATTTCATCGGTAGTGATTGAAAGGAAATGAGAAGACATATTTGTATTCAAAAGTATTATGAATTTTACCTGTAAAATTGTCGAATTTGTTGCTGTATTGTAAAATGGAGATTCGTGTTAATTTAGTATTGGGAATTGTGCATGTTGTTTGTGTGTTTTGTCATTTGGCATTGTTAGGAATTGAGAATGGTTATTTGATCAATTGTGGTAATTGATGAATGAGGGGACAAAGTTAATTTAGTAAAGGTGGAAGGTTGAATCATAACGGATGTTGGTATTCATAGCAGGACAGAGGATAGATGGATTGGAGATAAAATGATTGTTGTAATTTTGAACGAATTGACTACCAAGAATTGGTACCCATTACTGATGATTGGTGTTTTGTTGAACAAATTGTAAGGAGAAGTAATAAAAATGATTGATAACAATTATGGGATTGTTGAAGCAAGAGTAATGGTGTGCAAAATTCTGTGGATATGAATTTTGGATGGAGTTAGTGTAGATTCTGTAATGTGTGATTATAGCTGAAGTATTCGTGAAAATCTTGTCTAGATTGAAACGATTAAGGATTTGTCGATACCGACGAAGCCGATTAAAGCTTGTTAATTCCTTTGTCTAAGATGAGTATTATCGGAGGTTTATCGAAAGGTTTTCACTGATTGGTAAACCATTGATAAGCTGACAAAGAAGAACTAAATGCGTGAAACCCATTCATACATCTCAGTTGTAGTTTTGAGATCTGATCTTCATTAGCTAAGGAAGTTGTTTGTGAACGCTGAGGATAGGTTGAGTTCTGTGCCCGTATTGTCAATGTCAGAGGAATCTGAAGAGTTTGTAAATCTGGGGTGATGATATCTCAACATTATCAAATAGTAGGAGAAAGTGATAAGTGGTGTGTTGACTTAATTAGAAAAGTATAAGTGGAATTATATAATTTTGAGTTTCGACAGTGTGGTGCCTATTTTGGAACTGTGAAATATTACTTGTATGGAATGAAGTATGTGGTAATTAAGAATAATAAAGGCTTACTCATATTTAACATTTGGGAATTTCAATAGAGATGAGTAAAATATTACTTAGTGTTGAATGAAAGGTGATAGTCAGTAATTGTAGTAGTAAGTGATTATGATCACGCGGTGTGTTACAGTTCTGGAGGACGAGTGTGGTAGTTAAAGTACTTAGTAAGAATGAGAAGGAAAAAAGCCTATAAAGTTTTGAAGTATTTGAGTTTTGAATTTTGCGTTTTGAGGTTTTGAGTCTTGGTAATAACAAGGAATATGGATCTGATGGAATAAAAATTTAAATTTTGAATAAATGAATTGATGGAAAAGAATGTTAAGGAAAGTAGCTCAACAGGTTGTCAAAATTATGAAATGTATTAGTAATAAGGATGATTGAGATGAGATATTTTGGAGGAACGGAATTGATTATTGTAATTATCTATTTCAAGGAGATGTGTTAGGAATACGAGAGCTGGTGGTGAATAAATTTTTCAGATCGGAGAGAGTTCAATTCTTCAAAGTGTGCTGAGAATGATATATTTAGTGTACCGGTGTATGAGTTGATCCTTTATAACAAGTAACACTTATAACTATAGGTCTATAGTTTGTGTTGAAAGAAAGTAAAATTAATTATTTCATGATAGTGAAGTAATCAAATTTATTGAATGTACAACGTAGTATATGTAATGTAATGATTGATATTATTTAAATTTTACGGTGCATCAAGCTTGAATAAGACCTTTTCCGACCCATGGATAATCAAAAACCAAAACTGATTCCATGACGAGGTTACTAAACTTGTGATAACCCGAGCCCGAGGTCATTATTTAATTATATTTTACGTATATTTTTGAAATTTTTGACGAAATTGGATGTCGTGATGTTTGGTGATTTGAGTTGAACGAATTTTGAAAGTCTTATTTTTATATATTGACGAGTTACGAGGATTATTAGTGATTGCCATATCAACGGATGCCCAAAATTTTACGTTTTTTTTAATCACGACGATGTTTGATATTTTGACGTTTTATTTTTAATTGCGTATTAAGTCGTGTCGGGACTGTATAATATCATATTTTGTGTGCGTTTTAATTGAGAAGTATTTTTATGAAACCCGAGACCCGCAAATATTTTCAAAATTGACTAATAGTCATTTCTCGCTTTTTAAACAAGTATTTTTACTTTGGTCCACAAGAATCAACAATTGGCAAAAACTACCCTCAACTTCCACCATATAAAAGGAAAAATCACAACTAAAAACACATACAACACAATGCCACTATCAAAATTTCTCTCTCTCTCTCTCTCTCCCCTTGTTCTTCCCTTGCCGTCACCCTCTCAAACACAAACACCCCTTGGATTTTGATTTCTAGTTTGAATCATTCAAAACTAAGACAAGACTCATCTTAGTTTCATTATCCTCTTCATATTGGTATGGAAATTTACCACATACAAGCACTTTTTCTCAAATCCCATTTTCTTGAAAAATACCATGTTTTGATCTCTTTTATTGGTTGTATGTAGGTGTTTATGGTGTTATAATTGATTTTTACTAGTTGCATCTAAGATTTTTTATGGGTTTTTATAAATTTTGATCATCTATGTAAAAATATGATGTAAGGATTGAAAAGGGTGATATTAGGATGATATTAGATACATAGATGATGATAAATGGGCTAAAAAAGTGATCTTATATGACTTTTAAGAAGGTTATTTAGACCAGCAACTTTAGGGATAAATTCGGAAAACGTAAGTTTTAATATGAGTTAAGATGATTAGATATTGTTGTAGAGGATTTCATAGCTTCGATTTAGTATAAATTAGAGCTGCTAACTCCAAACGAGGAAGAAGTTATGATAGATTGATTATTCGTGTACCGGGAGGCGAGTATCGACACAATACGAAATTATTGTCGATATTTGGATCATATCTCGGGGACTATAAAATGAGTTTTTGAAAATGGTTAAAGGCTGTTCATGAGTCCTAAACATAGGATGTTGAGTCTATTTTTAAATCCAAGTTTCGGTTTTATAAATGGAATAGCTTAAAAAGGTCAAAATTGTGTTGTAAGTTAAAGACGTAAAACTGTCCGGATTTTATAATTTAAAGATGTGTCGGGCAGAAGGTCTTAGGAGTAAAAACTTTTGATAAATTTTTTGGAGGACGTTCTATATATAGTAAGTGAGTTGCTCAAGTAGTATCATAAGTTTTTGATGTTTTTAAGTAGGGGAAAACAGTTTGGCCATTTAGTATATACCGGCATATTTTTAAAAGTAATAAATAACAAAGTAAAGGTGTGGAAAATATATATATACTAGAAACACTTGAATAGAAATTGTGTGAGTTTAATTTTGGTTTTAAATTATTAATTTGATTTTTCTAAGTATAGAATATTACTTGAATGTATTATTAAAGGCACGTGTTTTATTTGGTAGATTGTGATTTTCGTGTTCGTCGGGCATCGTCAATCGTTGAAAGTCGTCTTGCTATTGCTATTACTCAAGGTAAGTCTATAGCCTTGCTTTATACTTGTTTCTAATGATTTTAAACCCGCGAGGGGGATACATGCTATTTGAAATAAAAATGAACACATGTCATGAATAATTGTTGGACCCGAATGTTGCATAATGTTGCCTGATGTTGCCTTGAATTGTATAAGTACCTAAGTTGCAAAAGTCCCTAAATTCATGAACTGTTAAATATGTTCCGACTTTTTGTTGTGAGTTGGGAATAGCCGCTTGTTCAGATGATAGTACTATTGGGCTGACGACCCTATCTGAGACCAGGGCATTACGTTGAGTAACCTCTGGGAAGGATAATTTACGTGAATGAGAATCAGTGGTATATATATTGCAACTAATACCCAAGTAGGGGCAGTGGAACTCATTTAGTCATGCTGGCTTTAGGTGTGGGTGACTAAGTTAAGGGGTCGGTGTCATGAGCTTAATACAATTCTATAGCTATTGCCATAAGCAAGAAACACCTGATTAATAGATTGTATGGCCATAATGCTATTATAATGATTATGATTGATTTTTCATGTGTCTTCAAATGTGTTTTGTTAAACCTATAGACTCGCTCAACATTATTGTTGATTTGTTTAAGCATGTATTTCAGCTAATCTGAAGTGTAGATGATGGAGCTTGCTTGGGAAGGTTGCGGTGTTGCTTTTAGATTTATGTGGAGTCTAAAACGGATTTCTTTCCCAATTATTATAAGATATTATCTTTTGACGTTATATGAATATAAAACTATTTTCACTTGATTTATAAATTGGTAGAAAGATTTATTGATGGGTTGAAATCTTTGGAGGACCGAAACGCTACTCTGATATTTATAAACTCGTTTTATAGGGATTGAAGGTTTTAGACATAAAGGCAGTATTATCTTATCTTATATTTTAAATGTCTCATTTCGAGATCGTTCAAAGTCTTTTGTGTAATGAGGTTTGAGTTTAGCACCCAAATGTGTATTTCCGCTGCACAATATAATTTGGGGGTGTTAAAAAACTGAATTAGCATTTTGTTTACCAGTTAAGCATTACGTACATACGAAACAATTCTATTAACAAAAATGAGTAAACATGTGTAACTATTGTACATATGATTAATATCGGGTGAGCCCCTTAATTATATGTGTAGTTGGGATTCCATGGTCTAGAATGAATCCCTTAATTATATGTGTAGTTTGGATTGAATGGTCTAAAATGAATATTATGCGCTAATGAAGCATATTGTGGACTAGATTTATATACGAACATAACGGCACATACATGAATGATTTTGCAATTCACTTAAAACAAATAATGCCAATTCTTGTTTTTGGAACAAAAAAGCATAAATCTCACGAAAGCTCATAAGACCCAACACATTTTCTAAACCCCAAAATAGGTTTGTAGAAAACTAGAAGGGGGGTTGAATAGTTTTTACCAATTTATTTTAAGTTCTTTGTAACTTTTTCGTGATTATTATGGATATAAATCAAGTGTAACTGACAAAGTAATAAAGATAGAGAAAGAATAAAACAAACCACAACGCACAATGATTTATAGTGGTTCGGCCTAGCAAGATCTCACTTATCTTGCCCCTACTTTCAATCCTCGAGTATCCACTCGAGAGTTCTACTTCACTAGTTAAGAATCTCCTTTACACCGATGGAGAAACCTTTACACTTTAGCTTATAATCTTTACCGACACCTAAGCTAGGATATCGTGTTATTTTACAGATACAACAACTCCCTTTACACTATATACATTATGGTTTACAACACCAACCACACTATTACACAAGTGGTAGAAGAATGGGTACAATGATGGTGATTGTGTAGGTAGCACTTAACACATTAACACAATATAAACTTTGAAGGATATAAGCTTGGAGATAGAATTCTTGTAAATGAACTTCAAGCTAACAAAGAACTAAATCACAAGAGACAAAAAGTGAGACAAGAATAAAGGTTGGAAGGTTAGATATATTCAGAGAATTAGAGAGATAGATTAGAAGAGGGGTGA
The DNA here is from genome assembly GCA_025667525.1 of Glebionis coronaria. Lineage (NCBI taxonomy): Eukaryota > Viridiplantae > Streptophyta > Magnoliopsida > Asterales > Asteraceae > Glebionis > Glebionis coronaria. The sequence continues at coordinate 455,359,838 of CM046878.1, read as the reverse complement.
GTGTGAAGCTTTGGATTTAGCATGGTATTTATAGGTAAGGCATCAAACACTCACGGAATTGCACCCAAGGGTCCTCCCCTTTGTCGAGGAGTCCGTGTGAGCTGACTTTTGTTGCCTCATAAATACTTGTCCAAGATCATACTAAAACATTGAATCAAGCTAACGGTGACTTTTATATATTAGATTATATATATTACCCATTATAAGTTTATACTAAAAAGATTAAAGTTTACAAATTTTTTTATAAAAGTTTAGAAGTATAATGTCATGGATTAAAAAAGCTTAAATGTTGATTGTAATACAAACATAAAAATATGTTTGATGTTTTGTCATTAACAAAACGTTAAGAGTGAAATATAAACATCGTTTTAATATGATATTTGTATTCACAGTCTCCCCCCCTTTTTGTTGAAGATAAAACGTAAACTTATTTTTAACTATTATTTAGAATCAACATATAAGATTTAGAAATATGATTTTATATTTCTCTTCTCCCCCTTTTTGTCGAAATAAAAAGAGAAGGATAGATGGAAAATGATTTTGAGAGAAAGATTTTGATAGTAAGAGAGAAATATTGATATCAAAATATGTTTCCATTGCCTCCCCCTCGGTTCATACTCCCCCTAAATAGGAGAACCGAGAGACATGGATTATGAAATCCCACAAAAAGAGAGTTAGAAGATAGATGGTAGAGATACATGTACATGGAAGATCCGACACATGGTCTTATGAATTACACATTTTATAAGTAGAGAAAAGAATGCATAATTTGGATAAGTGAAAAATTGGGTATGTCATATATCACTCGCCATTGATTCATGACTAAGTGATCAAGAGAAAGGTGCTTAATTACTGCAAAAGAAAGTTAGACATAGGGAAACATACATGGTATGATCAGAACATAGAAGAAATACATTTAGCATATATGTGTAAGTAATAATTTAATGAAAAAATGGGTTGATTCATCTTACCCCAAGTAAAATTACAGCAAAAGCATGTGAAACATTGGTACAAAGATGAATTACATTGTTTAAAAGCTAAAAAATAAAAAGGAAAAATAAAATCAGGGGCTCACGACCCTTTTGGGGTGTCGGACCCTTGTTAGGAGGGGTCTGACGGGATCCAAAAACCTCTGTGACAGACATAAAAGAAGAGAAAAAACGAGGCCTGGGAACTTGTGAGGATTATTGTTTAGAATGAACCGCATTTCATCACAGAAGTCTATGAAAAGGGTTTTTGTATAGAGAAAATGATCGCATATATGTGGTGAGTTAGTGTTTAGGATGTCATGATGAGTTGTTTGTGAGGGAGGATTTGTAAAGGTGTTGAGGCGTTCCGCCTCGTGAAGGTGCATGTTGATCATGTTATTGAATGCGTAAAGGTGATTGAGCTCATTTAGGCGTTCTTGTCTTTGTTGAGCAGGTAGAAGAACACTCGTTGGTGAACAAGGTGAGTGGGTGTATGGAAATGAGGGTTCCATATGTGATATTCCATGCCAAGGGGAGTTATTGATTCCTATAAAGGATGGGATATAAGGAGAGTCCCACGACAGAAGAGAGAGGCCATCAATAGGTTGAAGGTCCGGAGAAAGGGGTGTTTGGGACAAGTGACTAAGAGATTTGGTAAGTGATGCGAAAGGATGGGTGCCGGAGAACGTGGTGGAGCATCCTCGTCTTCTTCTAAGAAGGGATTTGGTGACGTTTGAGGTTTTGCAAACAACTCCATTGGTTGAAGTATGGTGGTTATAGGAGTTGTGGAGATGATTGTTGGTGGATGAGTTGGTGTGGCAGGTGGAGTTCTTGCAATGGGAGCTTTATTTGGAGGTGGTGTGATCGGAGATTGTAACACCCCGAAAACCGAGGTCATTATTTTATCCTGTTTAACGCATATTTTTGAAATTTTTGAGAAATTTTACCGTGGAATTATTTGACGGTTTAAGTTGAAACCAATAAACGAGACTAAATTACGATGTTTGACGAATTAAGAAGAATCGATAGTGATCGCGATACCGACGGATGCCCAAAAGTTTATATTTTATTATCGATTGATCGATACTCGAATTTTCGAGATTTTATTTTTATTTACGTTTTAAGTCGATTCGGAACCATTTTTATATTATTAGTGTGAGTATAGGCTTATAAATATGTTTTATGAAGCCGGGACGAATCCCGACTCCCACAAAATTTCAAAACCGACTAGTAAGTCGATTTCCGCTCTTAAAATGTGTCGTTTAATTTTGAAGCCAAAAGATAGTTAAGTTTTCTAGAAAGGCCCCTCAAAGTTTACAAAAGGGAAGGAAGGGAGCACACACTTTCATTTAACATTTCAAAAAAATTTCATCTTCTCCCTCCCCTCTCTCTCTTGACCGTCGACCTCCACCACCATCACCACCATACCACCATTTTTTTAGTTTTTGAAGAAACTAAGCATAGACCCACCTTTCTTTTACCTTTGTAAGTGTTTTAATCCACTCAAATCCAACATGCATTCATTTGATTTTTCCAAAAATCTATGATTTTTCAAAAATGGGTTTTGATCTAATTAGACCATATGCATGTTTAATTTATGTGTTAGTAATGATAATTCATCAATAAAACAAGATGGAAACATTTTTTTGGGTGTTTTGGTCACCTACACCCCACGGCCAAAAGGGGGTGTTTGGTTTGTTTTGGTGTTTGATAATTTTTGTTATGGGTTTATGTTTAAAAACATGTTCTTATCATTCCTAGTTGATTTAATTTGATTGCATGTGTAGTTTATGAAATGAGTTTTGTGAATGATTGTTCATCCAAGTGATATAAGGTATTTAGGATGTTTTAGGTTGTTCATATGATGTTATAAGAGGTCTATGAATCGTTAGAAATGATTGAAATGGTGATTTAATGTAAGTTTTAAAGTGTCATTTTCAAACAGATTGTTTAAGGCCATTTTCGTAGTCTTAAGTCTAAGTCCAGGTCTTAAGGATTAGAAATAATTGTAGAGTTTTTCTCAAGCTTCGTGTCGATATAAGATAGAGCTTTTAACTCCTAACGAGTCAAAAGTTACGCTAGTTTGAAATGTCATGTACCGGGAGATGAAAGTCGACATAATCCGAAATTGTGTTCGATTTTAGGTCAAATCTCGGGGACTATAACTAGAGTTTTAAAAGGTTTGAGAGTTTTTCTTTAGCTCTAAACCTGGGTTTTTGAGTCTATTTTTAGACTTAGGAGTCAAATTTGCAAGTGGTATATTTTAAATGTGTCAAAGAGGTCATACGATGTGAAGGTATAAAATTGTCCGAAAATTGAAGTTTAGTAATGTGACGAGCATAAAATCTTAAAAGTGAGAACTTTTTATGAATTTTAATATGGGTTATCTACAGGTTGTAAATGAATTTTACAAATTTTTTCATAATTTTTGGTGATGTCTAAGTATAAAAAAACAGCCCGTACATTTGGTGTGTACCGACAGAATTGTAAAACGAGCAATACTTTTAGTTTCAGATAAATGATGTGAGTCTAGTAACTATCACTTGTTTGGATTTGGCGTGAGTTTGTAATAATAACAATTGACTTTATTTAAATATTATTCAGTGCCTAATATTATATAAATGAGTTGACTCATTACGCGTTTATTCGCTAGGTGTTGTGATCGAATTTCCCGGGCATCCTCATCGTCGGTGATCGTCATCCATTACTTTGACTACTTCTATATAAGGTGTGAGTCTATAGCATCGCTTTCTACTATATTTCAAATGATTTTTACCCGCGAGGGGAATACATGCTATTTAAATAAAAATGAACATAAGTCATGAATGATTGTTGGACCCGAATGATGCCTTGAATTGTGTTGAGTACCTAGTTGCAAAAAGTCCCTAATTTCATGAACCGTTAGTTATTGTCTAATTCTTGTGTGAATTGGAGTTAGCCGCTTATACAATTTGTGGTACTACGGGGTTGACGACCCAATTTGATACGAGAGTTGTACGTTGAGTACCCTCTACGTACATATATTTTGTATGAGAAATAAGGATTAATGGCAACTAATGCCTTTAGAGGGGGAATGGTTTAATATAAGTTACGCCGGCATTTGGCGCGGGTGACTAATTAGTTAACAGCTTGGTGTAATGAGATCAAACACAAATATTAGCTAATGCTAAAGATAACAACCTTGAATAATAGATTGTTTGATCGACAATTCTATGAATGATCGTGAATGAATTTTACTTATGTTTCAAATGTGATTGTAAAACCTATAGATTTCTCTCAACGTTATTTGTTGACCCTTTTAAGCATGTGTTTCAGGTAATCAAGGCTAGGATGTGGCTGAGCATGCTATGGAAATTTGATGTGGCTTTTTGTGGTCTATTATGTTTTCCTCCCTTGTATCTGAACCATTTAAATCTCATTTTGTTTAAAGTGTAAGAGTTTGGAAATTTGATTGAGATTCGGTGGGGACCTAAACGCACTCTGTTGTAACTTTTGGGTTGGAAAAACTAATTAGACTTTCTTTTTGTACATTTTTATAAATGTAAACTTTTCAACGTCTCTTTTGAGTCGTTCTTTATGACTAGTGTGTGATGATAACTGCCTAGCACCCAAATTATGTATTTCCACTGCGCATGTAATTTGGGGGTGTTAGAGATTGGTAATCAGAGCCAAAAGTTGTAGAGAATTAGGTCGATTTTTGAAAATGTCCTAAACTATAACTTTGGTGTCTCAAATGTTTTCAAAAGCACACAACTTCTCCGCATGGCCCCGGTAAGATTACTATTAGCATTGCTTTATTTATTTTTAGATGTATCCCCTATAACTGAAATGATTCCCCAAGTATTTATTAAGTAAGTACTATGGTATTGTAGCGAGATTTTGTTGGAAGTATGCTGAATACTTATCATTGTAAATTTTCGGCATTGTATTTTCATGGCTATCATATTGTTGCATCATATAAGCATACGTACTACATTTTTGCATGTGCATGTGCATGTGTATATATATATTTTAGATAATGACCTTATTTACCCTCAAAATTTCTGTGATTGCAGAAATGTCAGAAATCCCACCTAACGGCAATGGTGATGAGTATGTTAATGAACCGAATCTGTAGAATGACGGCTATGGAAAAGAAGAAGAGAGTGTTGGTAATAATGTTGTGGTTCAAGCCGAGTTGGATGATGTGTAAGATGGTCGACGAAGAGTTCGTGTTCCTAGACATACCGGTATTTCTCATTTGGTTGGTATGCCAGGTATTAACTGTGCTCGTTTTGGTCATGCTGATGTGTCTAACGCCGCAGCTTGTGCAAATTCTCTCCACGAGGACATTTCTAAAGTACTTTGCCCTGGCCCGAGGTCGTATGAAAATACTACCAATTTCTTGAGGAAGTTGAACATGTTAATGTATGAGCGTTATGTTGTGGAAACTCGGGTGATTAAAAGGTTTTATGAAAATAAGAACGCTTTTTAGAAACTGTTGCCACGGACTATAAGAGTTGAGTATGACGGCATGGTGGTTAGAAGTGAGATGGATAGTTTGAGGTCCATGATTAGGAATTTGAGTGCTAGCCTTGAGCAGATGAGAGACGATCAAGCTGTATTGCAAAGGATGCGAAGCTGGGAGCATCGTGTGAGGCCATCTCTACCGCAAGAATGGAGGTTTGTTGACGATTCTAGGTATGCTACCAATGACTTTATGGTTCAACCGCCCGCCTGGGGTGAGTGTATTACTTGTGGGAACCAAACAACACTTGAGATCGGATCTACTTCGAGGAGGAATAGAGTGGTGGAGTGTGACCCTAATGACAAAGGCAAGAGGATAATGGGCAATAAAGAAGATAGCGATGAGGAAGAACCCGAAGAAGACGGTGATGATGAGCCGCAACCCAAGAAATCATGTGGATCACCTCGTGATTAGTTCTTGTTTTTAGTATTTCATTTCTATTTCCTCGTTGTAATCAAACTTGTTTAGACTTGTGTCCTATGGATTTGTGATGAACCTTAATATCCTTTTGGTTTAGTCGGTGATAGATTGTAGTGGCATGACTTGTCACAAATTTTGTTGATATCAATGCAATCAATGTTTACCTTCTTGATCTATGTTACATCTTTATTAGTTCTTTTGTGATGTGGTTGATGAATGCTTGTAATTTTTGTTGATTGTATAACATGTACATCGACATCGTGGCAATATTATACTTATATTATGTCCTGAAAAAGAAATCCTTCTTGATCTTGATGTGTATACTTATCATGTTCTTTTTATCTGTGATTGCAGAGAAGGAGTAAAGAGGCATTTTTGGTCGTTTGTGGATCACTACTTGACTAGTCCTTCAATATGCCTCCCAAGTTGACTACTGATACTGTTAACAACATGATTCAGCAGGCGATCGCTGTAGCTCTCGCTGAGGACCGTGCTAACCGAGTGCTAGGTGCTGGAAATAATGTTGGGAACAATGCTGGACCGCAAGGCCCAAGGGAGTGTACTTATGCTAGTTTTGTGAAGTGTGGACCTACACAGCTTCGTGGAACTGGTGGGGCTTTGGAATTGTGTCGATGGATCGAGAAGATTGAAAGTGTGTTTGAGATTAGTGGTTGTTCGGAAGCTAACAAGGTAAAATTTGCAACTGCTGCCCTCCTAGACGATGCTTTGAGTTGGTGGAAGAACCAAGTGGTGACAATTGGGCTAGAAATGGCCAATGGGAGAACTTGGGCTGCCACTAAGGCCTTGTTGACTAAAAGGTTTTGTCCCGAGGAAGAGCTGGGTCAGTTAGAAGATGAGTTGAGACACTTGATGTTGAGAAACAATGATTGCTAGTTATACCCGCAGATTTAATGAGTTATGTTTGCTTTGTCCTGATGCTTTTACGGATAACCGCAAAAAGGTGAGACAGTATATCAAGGGATTGTCGAGTAATATCAAGGGTGAGACGACTTTGTCAAGGCCTACAACCTTTCATGAATCAGTGCAAATGGCTCATGCGCTGATGGATGTGAAAGTCCAAGATAAGAAAGCTAGTGTGGCTGAAGGAAATAAGAGGAAATGGGAGACTGCCCAGTCTAATCAGTCTCAAGGTCAAAATCATGGAGGTCATCAAGGAAACAATCAAGGGCCGAACCGTAACCAACAGTTTAATCATAGAAGGAATGATGGGGTTAGAGCTGCTACAATGCCAAGAGGAAACAAGATAAACCCTAAGTGTGGTAGGTGCAATTTGTATCATGTAGGTAACTGTCCACCTGCATGTGTCAAGTGTGGAAAAACTGGACATAAGACTGTGGAGTGCAAATCTAGAGGTGTGGCTACGGGTGCTAATGCTAATAGAGTGATGGTTTGCGTTGGTTGTGGAGAAAGAGGACACCAGCAAGGGAATTGTACTAAGGTTGGGAATAATCAAGGTGGAAATGTTGATGCTCCAGTGTATGCCGTAGGGAATGTGGACAAGCCTCAAGGTCCGAATGTGGTGAATGGTACGTTCTTACTTGACGCTCGTTATGATAGTGTATTGTTTGATTCTGGTTCAGATAGGAGTTTTGTGGATATACAATTCAGTCGCCTTATCGATAGAGAACCAATATAGTTAGCAACTAGTTATAATGTGGAATTAGCGGATGGGAAAATTGTTAGCACTAATTCAATACTAAAAGGGTGTTCCTTAAAGTTGGGTAATTACGTGTTTGAGATCGATTTGATGCCTATAGAGATAGGATCTTTTGATGTAGTGGTTGGTATGGATTGGTTGATTTCTCATAGTGCGGTGATTGTTTGTGGAGAAAGCTTAGTCCAGATTCCGTTGAAGAATAGGGTATTAGCGGTGAAAGTTGATGAATGTACTTCTCGTTTGAAAGTGATATCTTGCTTGCAAATGATGAGGTATATGGAGGAAGGTGGTGATGTATTTCTGGCTCAGATCACTAGTGGTGGTGAGGTTGAGAAGAAATTGGAAGACGTGCCAGTAATTAGATATTATCCTGAAGTTTTTCCTGAAGAGTTGCCGGGACTGCCGCCACCTCGAGAAGTTAAATTTCGGATTGATTTGGTGCCGGAAGCTGCGCCAATGGCTCGCGCGCCTTATCGATTAGCGCCGTTAGAGTTGAAGGAGTTATCTGATTAGTTGAAAGAATTGATGGATAAGGGATTTATTAGACCGAGTTCTTCGCCATGGGGAGCGCCTGTTCTGTGTGTGATGAAGAAGGATGGATCGTTCAGAATGTGTATTGACTATCGAGAGCTTAACAAATTGACGATTAAGAATCGTTATCCGTTGCCGAGGATTGATGATTTATTTGATCAGTTGCAAGGGTCATGTGTGTACTCGAAGATCGACTTGAGATCAGGTTATCACCAACTAAGAGTTAGAGAGGAAGATGTTCCTATAACTGCTATCCGTACTCGATATGGACATTTTGAATTCCAAGTGATGCCTTTTGGTTTAACGAATACGCCTGCCGTATTCATGGATCTTATGAATCGTGTGTGTAAGCCGTATTTGGATAAGTTTGTCATATTGTTCATTGATGACATCCTTATCTACTCCAAAAGCAAGAGGGGGCATGAGAAGCACTTTAGGACGATTTTGGAATTGTTGAAGAAAGAGGAGCTTTATGCAAAGTTTTCGAAGTGTGAATTTTAGTTGGAATCTGTGCAGTTTCTTGGGCATGTGATTAACAAAAAAGGTGTTCGTGTAGATCCTGCCAAGATCGAAGCTATCAGGGATTGGTCGGTACCAACGACGCCGACTGAAGTCCGTCAATTTCTAGGTTTAGCGGGATATTATCGAAGATTTATCGAAGGATTTTCGTTGATCGCTAAGTCTTTGACTAAGTTGACTAAGAAGAATCGAGAGTTTTTGTGGGGACAAGATGAAGAGACCGCTTTCCAAACTCTTAAATAAAAGTTATGTTCTGCACCGATTTTGTCGTTACCTGAAGGATCTGAAGATTTCATGGTCTATTGTAATGCGTCTCACGAGGGCTATGGAGCGGTATTGATGCAGCGCGAGAAGGTGGTCGCTTATGCATCAAGACAACTGAGAAAGCAGGAAGAAAACTACACGACTCATGACTCGGAACTTGGAGCTGTTGTTTTTGCTTTAAAGTTGTGGAGACATTATCTTTATGGAACCAAGTGTGTGGTGTTTACTGACCACAAGAGTTTACAACACATATTGGATCAGAAAGAGTTGAATATGCGACAAAGGAGATGGGTTGAGCTATTGAGTGATTATGACTGCGAGATTCGTTACCACCCTGGTAAAGCGAATGTGGTAGCTGATGCGCTTAGTAGGAAGGAAAGGGAAAAGCCGCTGAGAGTTAGGGCTTTGGTGATGGTTGAAAAGGTTGACTTCACCGAGTTGATATTGAAAGCTCAAGCCAATGATTTGTTGAGGAATCATGTTAAGAAAGAGAATTTGGGAAGGATGATGAATCCGTTGTTTGAAGTAAAGTCGAATGGGATGAGATATTTTGATAATAGAATTTGGTTACCTTTGTGTCCACCTAAGAAAGGAGCACAAGGAGTGCGAGATTTGGTGATTAATAAATCTCATAAGACGAAGTATTTGATACATCCTGGATCGGATAAGATGTATTATGATTTGAAGAAGGTGTATTGGTGGCTGAATATGAAGGCAGATATTATGCGCTATGTTAGTAAATGTTTGACATGTGCGAAGGTTAAGGCTGAACACAAGAGACCGTCCGCATTATTGGTTCAACTTGAGATTCCTAAATGGAAGTGGGAGAAGATCGCTATGGATTTCGTCACGGGTTTACCGAGTACTCCTAGTGGTTGTGATATGATATGGGTGATTGTGGATAGATTGACTAAATCTGCACACTTTTTACCTATGAAGAAGACGGATAGTATGGGGAGGTTCGCGGAGGTGTATGTGAAAGAGATTGTTTGTCGTCATAGAGTGTCGTTTTCTATTATTTCGGATCATGACAGTCGGTTTACTTCGGAATTTTGGAGATCTCTTCAACGTGCTATGGGCACCGAGTTGAGTTTGAGTACTGCTTATCATCCCGAAACCGATGGCCAATGTGAAAGGACTATACAAACGTTGGAGGACATGCTCCGAGCGTGCGTGATAGACTTTGGTGGTAGTTGGGAATGTCATTTGCCTTTAGTAGAATTTTTATATAACAACAGTTATCATGCGGGTATTAAGGCTGCACCGCTTGAAGCGTTGTATAGACGTAAGTGTAGATCTCCAGTGTGTTGGAGCGAAGTAGGGGAAAGTCAACTGACTGGACCTGAAATGGTGTTTGAGACAACTGAGAAGATTGTGCAAATCAAGAATCGATTATTAGTTGCAAGAAGCCGACAGAAGAGTTATGCAGATAATCGTAGGAAGCCTTTGGAATTTGAGATTGGAGACATGGTTATGCTTAAAGTATCGCCATGGAAAGGTGTGATTCGTTTTGGGAAGAGAGGAAAGTTGAGTCCGAGGTATATTGGACCTTTCAAGATTGTAGAACGAATTGGACCGGTTGCTTATAAATTGGAGTTGCCAGTTGAGCTTAGTGTTATTCATAACACGTTTCATGTGTCGAACTTGAAGAAGTGCTTAGCGGACCAAGAATTGGTGATTCCTTTGGATGAGATACAACTTGACGATAAGTTGCATTTTATTGAAGAACTAGTGGAGATTATGGATCGAGAGGTTAAGAAGCTGAAGCATAGTAGGATTCCGATTGTGAAGGTACGATGGAATTCTAGACGTGGACCAGAATTCACGTGGGAGCGTGAGGATTTCTTCAAGGAGAAGTACACACATTTGTTCTAGTGGTACGAAATGTGAGTATAAGAGGAGGCGAACGCCGGGACGTCGTTCTCTTAAGGAGGGGAGGATGTAACACCCCAAAAACCGAGGTCATTATTTTATCCTATTTTACGCATATTTTTGAAATTTTTGAGAAATTTTATCGTGGAATTATTTGACGGTTTAAGTTGAAACCAATAAACGAGACCAAATTACGATGTTTGACAAATTAAGAAGAATCGATAGTGATTGCGATACCGACGGATGCCCAAAAGTTTATATTTTATTATCGCTTGATCGATACTCGAATTTTTGAGATTTTATTTTTATTTACGTGTTAAGTCGATTCGGAACCATTTTTATATTATTGGTGTGAGTATAGGCTTATAAATATGTTTTAGGAAGTCGGGACGAATTCCGACTCTCGCAAAATTTCAAAACCGACTAGTAAGTCGATTACCGCTCTTAAAATGTGTCGTTTAATTTTGAGGCCAAAAGATAGTTAAGTTGTCATGAAAGGCTCCTCAAAGTTTACAAAAGGGAAGGAAGGGAGCACACACTTTCATTTCACATTAAAAAAAATCATATTCTCCCTTCCCTCTCTCTCTTGACCGTCGGCCTCCACCACCATCACCACCATACCACCATTTTTTTAGTTTTTGAAGAAACTAAGCATAGACCCACCTTTCTTTTACCTTTGTAAGTGTTTTAATCCACTCAGATCCAACATGCATTCATTTGATTTTTCCAAAAAATTATGATTTTTCAAAAATAGGGTTTGATCTAATTAAACCATATGCATGTTTAATTTATGTGTTAGTAATGATAATTCTTCAATAAAACAAGATGGAAACATTTTTTTGGGTGTTTTGGTCACCTACACCCCACGACCAAAAGGAGATGTTTAGTTGGTTTTGGTGTTTGATGATTTTTGTTATGGGTTTATGTTTAAAAACATGTTCTTATCATTCCTAGTTGATTTAATTTGATTGCATGTGTAGTTTATGAAATGGGTTTTTGTGAATGATTGTTCATCCAAGTGATATAAGGTGTTTAGGATGTTTTAGGTTGTTCATATGGTGTTATAAGAGGTCTAAGAATCGTTAGAAATTATTGAAATGGTGATTTAATGTAAGTTTTAAAGTGTCATTTTCAAATAGATTGTTTAAGGCCATTTTTCGTAGTCTTAATTCTAAGTCCAGGTCTTAAGGATTAGAAATAGTTGTAGAGATTTTCTCATGCTTCGTTTTGATATAAGATAGAGATTTTAACTCCTAACGAGTCAAAAGTTACGCTAGTTTGAAATTTCGTGTACCGGGAGATGAAAGTCGACATAATCCGAAATTGTGTTCGATTTTAGGTCAAATCTCGGGGACTATAACTAGAGTTTTAAAAAGGGTTGAGAGTTGTTCTTTAGCTCTAAACCTGGGTTTTTGAGTCTATTTTTAGACTTATGAGTCAAATTTGCAAGTGATATATTTTAAATATGTCAAAGAGGTCACACGATGTGAAGGTATAAAACTGTCCGAAAATTGAAGTTTAGTAATGTGACGAGCAGAAAATCTTAATAGTGAGAAATTTTTATAGATTTTAATATGGGTTATCTACAGGTTGTAAATGAATTTTACAAATTGTTTCATAATTTTTGGTGATGTCTAAGTATAGGAAAACAGCCCATACATTTGGTGTGTACCGGCAGAATTGTAAAACGAGCAATACTTTTAGTTACGTAGATAAATGATGTGAGTCTAGTAACTATCACTTGTTTGGATTTGGCGTGAGTTTTTAATAATCACAATTGACTTTATTTAAACATTATTAAGTGCCTGATATTATATAAATGAGTTGACTCATTACGCGTTTATTCGCTAGGTGTTGTGATCGAATTTCTCGGGCATCCTCATCGTCGGTGATCGTCATCCATTACTTCGACTACTTCTACATAAGGTGTGAGTCTATAGCCTCGCTTTCTACTATATTTCAAATGATTTTTACCCGTGAGGGGGATACATGCTATTTAAATAAAAATGAACATAAGTCATGAATGATTGTTGGACCCGAAGATGCCTTGAATTGTGTTGAGTACCTAGTTGCAAAAGTCCCTAATTTCATGAACCGTTAGTTATTGTCTAATTCTTGTGTGAATTGGAGATATCCGCTTATACAATTTGTGGTACTGTGGGGGTTAACGACCCAATTTGATACGAGAGTTGTACGTTGAGTACCCTCTGCGTACAGATATTTTGTATGAGAAATAAGGATTAATTGCAACTAATGCCTTTAGAGGGGCAATGTTTTCATATAAGTTACACCGGCATTTGGCGCGGGTGACTAATTAGTTAACGGCTCGGTGTCATGAGCTCAAACCCAATTATTAGCTAATGCTAAAGATAACAACCTTGAATAATAGATTGTTTGATCGACAATTCTATGAATGATCGTGAATGAATTTTATGCACTTATGTTTTAAATGTGATTGTAAAACCTATAGATTTCGCTCAACATTATTTGTTGACCCTTTTAAACATGTGTTTCGGGTAATCAAGGCTAGGATGTGGCGGAGCATGCTATGGAAAGTTGGTGTGGCTTTTGGTGGTCTATTATGTTTTCCTCCCTTGTATCTAAACAATTTAAATCTCATTTTGTTAAAGTGTAAGAGTTTGCAAATTTGGTTGAGATTCAGTGGGGATCTAAACGCACTCTGTTGTAACTTTGGCTTGGAAAAAATAATTAGACTTTGTTGTTGTACATGTTTATAAATGTAAACTTTTCAACGTCTCTTTTGAGTCGTTCTATATGACTAGTGTGTGATGATAACTGCCTAGCACCCAATTTATGTATTTCCGCTGCGCATGTAATTTGGGGGTGTCAGAGAGATCTTGAGTGTCGTAATATAGTAATGTTCTAAGGTTTTGTGGTATCTCATCCTAAAGAGGCGAGATGTCATTAGAGAAAGTATTTGGTGGTGGTGGTGAATTGGTTTGAGGAGTGATACAACATTGTCTTACACGTAGACGGGTAGTCGTCTTAGAGTTAGGGATATTAGAAGATTTTGTATTTTTGGTCATGGTGATGATGAGAGATTTCTGTAGTTGTTGGTGTGTAGAGATGAAAGTGATAGGTAGCGAGAAAGAAGATGAGAGTGTGTGCCCTAAAATAGAAGATTTGGATAGGATATGAATTAATGAAGATGGTGTTGGATTGAAAGGAAGAAAAGCATGATTAGGAGTTTTAATGTACAGCCTTTAGGTTTGAGGGTTAACCAAATGAGAAAAGGAGGAGTGTTTAGGGAAATGGAGTATTAAATAAAGGCAATGATGAAGAACTACATGTGATATGCGGACCAACGGACCCCTTTGATCGACGAACCCTTTGGAAGAGGGGTCCGACAGGGTCCGACCAAGAACAATTTGAATAATTCGTTTAAGAGGGAAAATCACGTACCCTTGTGGTCGTCGGACCCTTTCTAGAAGGGGTCCGACACCTGCTGTAACAGATAGCTTAAATGAGAAAAACAAGAGATTTTGACCCCGAAAGTGAGCGTTTATTATAGAGGATGATGAAGGTCAATACTTCATATGTGTATGTTATAAGTAAACCTGTAGAGAGCGAGAGAATGTACCTTTTTGCTAGCTAAACCAAGACACGCCATGTATAGCAACTAGCACAAATTTCACATGAGAAGATAAAAGATCCTAGCATCATAATCAATAAGTCATAATCGTTAGTGTGCAAACATAGTTAAGGAAGCAAAAGTTAAATTTGTATAAAACACCATCGTTAAATGGATCATCGTTCATAAGTACCTTTTCAACTACAGTCTCACTTGCCTTTCTTCTTTTTCATCTTGGAAAGAAATCTTCCAAGGCACTTGAACATCACTTTTGTTTGCTTAAATTATGGAGAGGTTTTTGGGATTTCGGGTAAACGGCTAAGGTACTCGAGAGGTGGTAACCTAGAATCCGGAAACCCATCTTTGTCACTTGCCGATAAGGATGAGCTAGTGGGAGGATGAGGTCTCTTACCTTGTCTCCTATGTGGGTTACCTAAATTTCTTGTCACCCTAAGGTTGCTAATGGGAGTCATGACACGATTGACCAAATTATACGTACCTACTCGACCACTAGGACTTGGAGGGATGGGAAATATGTGACGAAAAAGACGGGTTAGCAATATGCCATAGGGGAGAACGACTGAAGTAAGGTTTTGGATATGATGACATCCTATTTTCTATATAGTAGGTAAGGTTGAAATGTATGTTATTGTCCAAACAATAAATCATGTAACTAAGATATGCATTCATGTGATCTCTGTTACCTACTAAGCACATAGGATTGCAATGCATGATTCTTTCCCAATTCACGTACTTCTCCTTGAGTTCTTTAGCTACCATTCCATAAGGGTTCTTGTTGATGACATTGTTTGTATTGGAAATCCTAGTTGATTGAGTTTTAGGGTTGTAGATTGTTGCCCTAATGACATCCTTGCTATCAAGTTTAGAGTTGTACCTATCTTGGGCATCTCTAGGAATGTTTGTTTTGTCAAGGGCTGAGAGAGAGAGAGAGAGAGTGGAGATCAAAGTAGAAACACGTACCATTGCTAGGAATCCTAAGGATTTGAGCAAAGCGGTCCAAAGGGTAGGTGTAGTCATGGCCATTTGCTTGGAAGTTTAGGAGAAGGATACGATTTTCATCAAAGGAGACATTGACGGACATGCAGAATTCAAGAACAAATTTGCTCATCTATTTCTAAAAGGCAATCAAGGTTGATTTTAGAGAATACTTTACGAATATTTGTGTCATTAGTGAAGAATGGGTCAACTACACGACCTTCACGAAAGGTGCTTTTTTGTAGTTCTTTACACAAGGCTTTTTGTGACGAGGTTAGGTGTTTTGATCTATGAAAATGGGGTAGGTAACTAGCGGTATCTTTATGATCATAGGTCCACACGGGAAGCATGTTTGGTCCTAAGGCATAATTTTTCAAAGTTAGTCACTTTTAAGAAACAATTAGAGGAATTCCTAGTGTATGTATATATGCAAAAAATGTAGAGGTGCGGTTATCTCGACCCAAAAATTGTTTGAAAGAAAAGTGTTGAATGCATATTTTTTAGATAACCCAAACACTCCTTAAGTTTAGTGTAGCTTCAATTGAACGTACCAAAAAATGCATATTGATTATGAAATTCCTTTAGCGTTCATGAGTCCGTATGCCATGATTAAAACATCATTTTAAGATATTTGGTATTTGAAATGGTGAAAAGCAATTTTTCTGCATGACCTAGTTAGTGAGAAGGACTTTGAAAAAACGTTTTGAGCAATTAGAGATTCCTCGTAATTCCTATTGATTTTGTTTGAAAGAATTTTGTTTACCAAGTGGTTTTAACATCATAATCAACTAATGCATACGTAGAAATAACTAGTCTAGTGGAATCCCCAATTTCAATTTTGTGAAAATTAATTAGAACCCTAGACTCAGATTAAGAGAAAAGAAGAGATTAACGAGTAAATTAAGTAAATGTACTTACATTGGATGATTGAACACGAATTAAATGGTTGGTTATTGCCTAGATGGGTTAGTGAGATGATAAAATGGTGGTTTTGGGTGTGTATGCAGAAAATGAGAGTGGGAATGTGAGAATTTTTGTGTTTGGCAGTTTGTTTTGGACTTGGAGAACTTCTCTGCAGACCCACGGGCCCTTACACGGACCCGAGGGGGAAGGGATCCGACGGGGTCCGCCTGTGTAGAGATCAGCGAGGTTTGTTTTATGACGAGATTTCCATTAATCCTAATCCTAGCCTTAGCAAGTTAAATGTTTCATGCTTAAGTGGTTTGGTTAAGATATCGGCTATGCTATCTTCCGAGGATACTTTTTCTATGGAGATATTACCTTTTTGAACGTTGTCCCTTAGAAAGTGATGCCAAATTTTGATGTGTTTGATTCGAGAGTGTAGAACGGGATTCTTGTTGAGATCAATGTCTCCTTTATTATCACAAAGAATAGTCACGTCCTCCAACTTGATATCATAATCAATAAGGGTTTGCTTCATCCACAATGCTTGTTGACATGCTTTACCTGCAGATACGTACTCGGCCTTGGTTGTGGAAATTGAAAGTGCCGTTTGCTTTTTCGAGAACCATGAGGTTAGACAACACCCGATGAATGTACATACATAACTTGTAATATTTCTATTAACATTGACGACCCCTTGGATTTCTCGCCCAACTTCATTCCCACGACCATCCATCGTCCCTCCAACATCTCTTCTCTCCAACCGAGATATCTTTATGTATTTCTAATCTATAAAGTCATGGAAATTTATCACATAACACCATATTTTCAACATTTCATTTATCCAACAAAAAGCGAGTATTATACCCATTTCCCACATTTCTCCCAAATGAAGAGAAAAAGCTTACACCAGCCTGATCTATGACTCCCCCACTTTAACAATACTACTCGAAGTACTTCCACTCCATCTAACCCCTTCATTATGCAGTCAATCCAACATCACATCCACATAAACTTCTAATAGTTTTAGCCCATAATCAGTTTTCTTCGAGTCGAAACCGTCACCACTACTTTCCTAGTAACGCGAAATTAAATGCTTTTAAGCTACCAATGTTAAGACCCCTCTTCTTTGGTCTTCTTTAGAATATAGATGAACTTACAAATGATGCACAAGATAGTGTAGGCAATCAAGATATAGATGAACTTACAAAATTACGAGTTTTATAATGACAACATCATTTGTGAAGTTAAATTTAATGCACAAGATCGTGTAAGCAATCAAGCTTATGAACGTGTAGACAATTTCGAAAGTTTGATTGTTGAATCTACAAATGATGAATACATGCATCATGAAGTTATTGACGACGATTTTGATATCTGAAAATAAAACAATCTAATAAGTTTAATATATACTTTTATTTTGCAAGTTATACTTCATTTATTTTCAACGAACTATTAATCACGTTTTACCTAATAATGTTATGTTATTATTATTGTCTTAAACAAACATACGTAACAACTTGCCACAAACTTGTGTTAAAATTTGCTATGTTATTTTTTGTCTACGTATTATCACCATATTTGTAATACAAGAGACTATAACAACCAACATATTAAACTTAGGTACATAATATTATGAAAGTAGCCCGCTCATCAGATGGGCTATACAACTAGTTCCAAATATACATATAAGAAATTAACATGACATGAATCAAATAACTTGCTAATTTTTGAGAGAAACTTGTTGGGTGTAGGGGTGAGTGCGGTTATGGAACCGCAAAGAACCAACCCGGAACCAAAAGTACCGAGAACCAAAAATTGCATACTTTAAGAACCGAGAACCGAACTGATATGCATTTTCGGTTCCGCTTCGGTTCTTAAGTTCGGTTCGGGTATTTCAGTTCTTACCCGATGGGAACTGAAATTTTATACACATCCATGAAATGTTTTATATTGTTGACTTAACAAGTAAGTTATGTTCTGCAATAAGATAACACAAGTAGCGAAAAGGTAACATGAGCTCAATAAAGTTAATCAAATTTAAGAAATGGTTTCATATATGCCTATATATCACGCAATATTACTAACCAAATACATTATAATATAATGAGAAAGCAAGGAACAAAATATAACAGTATGCAGCAATTTTGAGTAGCATGACAAAAATGCAGATGTTGCATGTAGGGGTGTCAAATGGTGTATTTTGTGTAGGGCCACTGTTGCTGCACATTATTTGGTTCTTCGGTTCCAGAACCGAGAATCATGGTTCGGAACCGAACCGAACCGAGAACAAAAAATTGGAATATTATGGAACAGAGAACCAAACCGTAGTTCCAAAATTTGGTCCGGGTTGGGTCGGTTCCGGTTTGGTTCTCGGTTCCAGTTCGGTTCTCGGTTCCAGTTTGGTTCTCGGTCCATATGCTCATCCCTATTTTGGTGTATACTCTTAGTCTTTTTTTCATTTTATTTCGTCTTGCATCAAAATCTCGAAAAATTCGTGGTTTAGTGTCATTTCTACCTAGTCTGTCACAGATCCCCGCGGATCTCAAAGACCCTTCCAAAGGGGTTCGCCTGTTATGGCGAAAGAGTCCGCGGATAAGCACTCGTCATTTCCATATTTTTCAATTTTTAAGTATTTACTATTCCCTCAAGGTTTTACAGACCCCTTTGGGGTAACAGGCGGACCCCTTTGAAGGGTGCTGCCAGATCCGTGGAAGCCTGCAGGCTTTTGATCTTTCTCATCATTACACCTTATTTCTTTTCTTAAATAACTTAAGCTTGCCTGATTGATTAAATTCAATTTTGGAGGCTTGCATGCATTAATCCCCCATAATCATTTCTCATAAATTTTTTACATGATTCACTGTTTAACTTTCTCATTAATCCCCTCTTTATTTCTCATATTTATAAACCTCATCTTCTACCTCTATTTCTCACCACCATCCTCAACCAGAAAATCTATGAAATTTCTATATCAACTACGACAAATTTCAAATGGCAAGATCATTCAAAGCCTCCTCTAAGAGCAATGTACGCAAAACCATCCGCATAAGGGTTCACCTTTGTTGCTTTGCCAACCCCATTCACTCTTCACTAGGAGCTTCTTCTTCTCTTAGCATCTCTTCTCCATCCGAGAAAAGATCCCTTAAAACCTTGAGAAATTCTCCGCACCTGTCGTTCACCTCACACACCACTGCCTACCAAAACACCTGTTGCTACAATTCCACCACCGGCTTCCCCACACTCACCTCGCATTATATCCACCTCTCTTTCACGAGCTACCACTCCCCCACCCTTGGAACTCTTCTCTACGCCACTATATTCACCTCACTAGCTTGATGTGATCAATAAAGATATACCACCTTGTCATTTCGCATCGTCTCCTTCTCCTTTACAACCTCTACCTATGTTACTACCACCATATTCACTAATCTCTCTTCCATCACAAGTGTATTTACCATCACCATTACTTTCCATGAGCCCTTCTTTAGGGACAACCTATGTTTGCCATCAGGGGGCTCTTCATACATCCTCTCGTTCATGAGGTTGGATGAGTCCTTATGGGTTGAACCACCAAACGAATACCCCTTCTCTCCTACTAGTGTCATCCCGTCTCTAGATAGGTAACAACGTATGGAAGAACTTGATCACCTACATTCTTTCTCAGAGATGATCCAAAGCCACATTCTTGAAGCCCAACATCTTCAAGATCGGGATATTCTTCAACCTTCTCAACCCTCAAACCACCATTCTACTACCTTTAACCACCATGCCACCAACTCAACCATTCCCTACAACCCAAACAAGTATAAACATAACTTGTTTACACAAAACCTCATTTGGGACTTATGACACGAAATAAGGTTCATCATGAACGACAATCTTGAGAGAATGAACACTTTGTTGCAAACTCGATCACAATAGAGGGACAACTTCATTAAAATATTTCTCCCATCTATGTCTTCATTATTCTCTATTTAAAATCTTTTCTTTTTCTTGAAGATTTCTATTTTACTTATTCTTATCCTTCTGGGTCAGTGAGACACGAATCCCAAAGACCCCTTTCAAGGGGGTATGTGAAAGTTTATGGACTTATATTTAATAGTCGTGTGATAGGATCGAACTCAAGATTACGGGATTGCACTTAATACGTAAAGAATTAATTTATTTAATAAATATATTTATTGTATTTATTAATTTATTTAATAAATACATATTTATGTATTTATTAAATTAAACAAAGATATAACTAACGATCGTTAAATAATTAAGAGTTAAGTGTTAACGAGCGTTAAATAAATTTATAGTAAGTAAGATAAACAGAAAGAAGGATGGAAGATTCTGGAACACCCCAAAGGGGGTGTTGGGCCCTCGGTTATGGAGGCAGGGGAAGGGGAAGAAAAACTTTCCTTTTATTTGTTTTGAGTTACAACAATTAAGCCTATATAAACAACCTCTCACCTCATAATTCAAGACATACAAAAATCTCTCCCCCCTTCTCTCTTGTTGTGATCGGAAAACTACCCACAAAGGGGGTTTTGGTTGGTTTTCTTGTTTTATCAATTTTACTTATAATCTAGTCCTAGACCCTCTCTAGGGTTGTTGGGTAGATTTTATACAATCGTTATTGCTCGGTTTACACGTGCTAGAATCACGGTTAGCTCGATGTATTACGTGTGTACAAGATCGTATTATAGTCTTACTTTAGACTATATCTTGGTTATATACGGTATTAGCCTGAATTGGTGATTCGTTCTCCATCTTGTGGATTTGCTTTAGCGTAAAGGTATGTAACCCTAATTCGATTAATTATAATTGTGTTATTATCATGATCTTGTTAAATCGCTTCCGCTATGTGTGCTTTGATCTCGTTTACGGTTTTATATATTTGTTATAATGTTTATAAACCTTCAGTGGCATCGAGAGCCGTTTTAACATGTTATAATTATCGAAAATCTAAAGTTTTTTTAACTAATAATTGTTTTGAGTTAAAACTACATGTTTTTAGGTTTTCTTAAAATTAGGGTTTTGTTTTTTAAATATTAGGGTTTTTGCCAAATTTTTTATAAAAAAAAAAGAATTGTTTTGAAACCCTAAATTACATGTGGGATAATTTTAGATTAAATTGCATGATTAATTGTTATGTCATGTATGATTACGCTCCGCAGAGATTTAATTGTTAAGATTTGTGGGAGGATCCATGATAACGTGCATGTTTTCATGGATTATAAAATTATATGTTTATATGATTTTATGTGCTACATGATTATTTGATTCAATAAATCTTGAATTAGGAAGACTTTTATATGAATATAAAAACCTAGATTTGTGGATTTGCTATTATAGATCCGGTGGTCTAATATGTTGGTAGATGGTGGTGGAAGCCATTGTTGAAAGAGAGAGAGAGTGGTTGTGTGTGAAAGTAGAAAATGTATTAAAAATGAGAAAATGACACAAGCAACACCCCTCCTTGGAAGCTAAGGAGGGGTATATATATAGTCACACACACTACATAAACTATACAACGAACCTAGTCTAGTCTAAACGTGTGTGACTATGATAACTAATGGGAATTCTTAAATGTCGTCACATAAAGTGAGTTTCCAACAATCTTCCCCCATGGGACGACGTGTAGAATTCCTTACAATATTTTTCCTAACAAGTACATAATGATTAAGAACAAGAGCTTTCATGAAGCGTCCAATGCTAATGATGTCTTCTGAGGCCTTTGACTTCAAAACGACTCATCTTTAAGTAACTTGTAGTAGAAATACTGTAACGGCACGAGCTAAGTAACCCATACACTTCTGGTTAAGGAGAAGCTTCTGAATTAGCTTCCCCCTAATTCATGCCACATAAACTTAATGTAGAAGCTTTTAAATAGCTTCCCCCTAAACCGACAATCCTCGTAAGCAACTTCAAAGCTTTCAATAAAGCTTAAAATGATTAAGCGCACAACGGAATCTAACAAGCAAATCCCATCATATAACATGATAACGTTGCTAAGAGGGATTGAAAGTTTGGGGCACACCAAGTAGATCAACAACTTCTCTTCTCACGCTTGAATAATTCTTCTGAATTTTTCTTCCCCCTGAGAGTTCAAGTTATGCATACCAGAAAGAATCAAGACACTTCTTCCTCCACATAGTTGAAGAAAGTAAATCAATCCCAATTATGAAGCTCAAATACTGAAGTGGACACTTTATCCCATTCATGAAGTTGACATCATAACACCAGAGTCAATTAAGTCCCGGAAATGCACATATCTTCTTCCGGAGATGCACCAGAGTCAATTAAGTCCCGGGAATGCATATAGGATAATGATGATGAATAATTGCAACAATCAAACAATTAAACCTCGAATCAGTAGTGTACCGTTTTAGAGATTGATAACGCCATGAGTTAAAACACTGATTTTCTCTGCGGCTATGACAAATGTCATCCCGGAATGTCTTCAAATCAAAAGAAGGTATGAAGTTCATCACGTGTACTCGTTGTGCGTTCAATGTGTCTTCTTCTTCCCCCTTGATGGTTTCGAAACTCGGTACCATCAATAAATCGTACGCACATGTACCTGAAATCTCGTGAGAATAATAAATAAGCTGAATTATATATTTTGTGAGAATCAGCTGTTGATCGAAAATCTCTTCTCATAAACTCTCCATGGCCACCTTTACCAACCCACGTGAAAGCAATTTGAAGTGACCACTGATAGAATGAACCAGATACATCAAACGTGAAACTGAATAAGAATCCTTCGATCTTGTGACTTAAGCTTGCACTATTGTTGAATGAAGAACGGTGGAGAAATCTCTAAGTACTCAATGCATCACTGAGGAAGTCTATAAGCACAACACCTCTTGAAATTATCCACGTCGACTAAGCGCGTGACACTGAGTACAACAATGTAACCCCTTTAAGTGATAGTTATCCGAGTCATCAACCAACCACCCCGAACCCGGAAACCAGATAAACAAGTCTTCATTCTAGGATTAAGCACGAGCAAGTTATCTTTGAAAGATAAAATATATACACGCCTTCGAAAAGTCCGTCTTCAACGTCACGTAATTAATACCCGATCAAACGAAATCTGTAGTCATAAAAAAATCGCCCATTTTTTCTTGGTCTCGTCTCAAATAAATTCTCGGCACATTTGTCACGTCACTTTGTCTAAAAATGTTGTCACTTTCGTCTCGTCTTTTTGTCACTTTAAAATAGTTAAATCAAAAAATTTTAACATTTATCATAATGAAATGATAAATAACATTTTGAAATAACAATTTTTCAACATTGACCAAAAAAGACTATAGGCCCGTGAAAACACATTCACACAATATTCGGCCTAATTCACACTTCTGGCCCAAATCGCAAACCAAAATTACCCGATCCATATGTGAACCGACCCATCACATTGGTATATAATACCCACAACCCTAAATTCACTCATATTTTATACGTAATCCTCACATCTTAGATAAATCCGCCCCACTCTCTTGTAACCTCCGTCCCTCACTAAACTCTCCTAACAGTAAACTAAAATTTCATCCCCCAAAATCTCTCACAAACGAAGATCAATACAAACCATTTACATATTCATCTGTTCCAATCTCATCTCAAATCCATGAAATACGCCCCAAATATCATCATCTCCTCAAACCCACGAAATAAATCACAAGAACCTAATAAAACACTCACTTATATTCGAATCTAGCAAATCCCTTGAAGAAATCGACTGAGAATCTATTTCTAGATCAATCAAGTGATCTCGGGTAAGGTGTGAAAGTAGGTTAATTATGTGTGTCAACGAAATGAAGAAAGATCATAACATATTTGTTATTAATCTTCTTTTAATTCGAATATTTGTTATTGGTTTTGTGATTTGCATGTTTCTTTTTCTTGTTCACTGAACGAAGCGAGACAAGAGAATAACATAATTGTTATTACTCTTTCTTATTTTCGGATAAAAACGAAAAGACTTGTCTTTTTATAGATCGATGATGATCAGAGTTTTGAGATGCATAGATCATTTAAGATCTTGGCTTGCATGTGAACCGCGGATATGAATCTGAGATCTGTATGTTTACCGAGTCTTGAGTCTTAAGTATTAATTGGGGTCAGATATATTTGAAGGTGACAATGTGTTGACCAGGCGAAGGGAGAGATTAAGTAGGTTTTGAGATTGAGTCGGTTTTGAGATTGAGTCGGTTTAGAGATTGAGTCGGTTTAGAGATAGAGTCGGTTATGTTGGTGAAATGTTTTTGTTGAGGTCAAACAAAGGCTGGTATGATTTGCATCGGAATGTTTTTGTGTTTGAGTCAATCGGTATGTCTTACAAATGAGTCCATCGGAATGTCTTACAAATGAGTCCATCGAAATCAAACAAACACCCCATCGGAATGTCTATCCGAATAATCATCAGAATGACTAATATTCGTTTTTTAGTCTAGTTGTCTTCTCAGCTCGATTCGAATTGATATAACGTTTTCTAGCAAAGACTTAATTGTTTTTGGTGTTAAAATCTTTCTTGGTATTTATGTCTACTTGGCACAAAGCATGTAAAAAGGTAAAAATATACTATACTACCTACGTAATACGTACTACTCTAAAACATATTGCAATTACCGCATTTAAATGCACGAAATTAAAATACAAAATAGAAGTAAAATCAATTTTTTGTAAAATGTAATTTTCTACAAATCTAAAACTAAGAATATCAAATTAACTAGCCCAAAACAATTCTAAGCCCAACAGACATTCGTACAGTAAACTAGCTAAAGTAATTGCTAGGACTAGTAATGTAATGGAACTACAGAATGACTAACAATCGTAACTAATTTTTAACGGAGGACCATGACTGTAATATGTGTTATCACTAGGGAGGACTAAACTTGTAAAATCGTTACAATTATAACAAATAAGAAAGTAAATGGCACTTATCCTAACGGCCTAGGACTGGAAGTGAAACGTACAGTTATAAAGCGAAGGGTACAATGTGACAATTAAGCAAAACTTTAACATTTTAACTACATCTACTCTAACTAAATCGAAACATTACTGTATCCTTTTCATTTATACCAAAAAGATTTTTCCTATGGCTTATTACAGTTTAACTGAGGAGCTGGACTTTTGAAAATACAAAGTAACTAGTTAAATCAAGCTATTTTATGAACTCTAACAATCAAATTCCTACTGAGTTTAACACTAACGACTAATCTATAAGCAAAAATCAAACACTCTAAGAAAGCATATGCAGAAAACTTGAAGCAGTCAGAACAAGTAACTAAGCACATTCAAAAACAAATCTCAAGTATAACTATGCAGGCAAAACTAATCTTATGCTATCAATATCAAATCAAGCTACAGATTTGCAGAAAACAAAATACGCTTAACCTGAGCATCCAGGCCTAGTCCTTTGATGTCGAGAAACGCGGCGCTGACCCGGTTTAATACAAAATACCACCAATACTGCGAATCCAAAACCTGTATAAACTTGAACGAAACTGCAACCAAAAATCCTTCTAACAGAATGTAAACTCTATATTATGATGATGAAAAATAATAAAGCAATGCTCCTATGAAAAGCTCTTTATAAGCTCCAAAGAACGTATGAACTTTTTACTCGAATCCTTATAAAACTGAACTTGAAGAACTCGAAAT
Organism: Glebionis coronaria; assembly: GCA_025667525.1. Lineage (NCBI taxonomy): Eukaryota > Viridiplantae > Streptophyta > Magnoliopsida > Asterales > Asteraceae > Glebionis > Glebionis coronaria. The sequence goes on along the minus strand of CM046878.1, from coordinate 455,333,931 downwards.
TTTGAACTGAATATTCCGAATTATTTATCTTTGCTGAATGAATTTAATACTTCTACTTCCAATCTGAACTAACTGAATAGCTATTCCGCTACTTCATAGAACTGATAGCATATCTAAAGTTCTGACTGAAAACTTCAACTGATTAATCGCATAAAAATGAACTTTATAAAACTATTCCTACTGTAACTTGAGCTTGTTTGAACTACTCAACTGCACTAACCGACTGAGATTAATCTTCTACTGGCAATCTCTCAGATTCATAAGCTGTGAGCTTAAGAACAGATTATCAAATTGAAGAAACAAAATGTAACAATAAAACTGAAATCACAATGTCAATTTTCTCATAAGCTAATTAAAGATTATGAACTTATAACTGCTTGAAACTGAAAAGATCTAATAAGCTCTAAAAATGCACACTCTAAACCATTCGATCACAAGATATGTAAATCAGATAAGGAAAAGATAAGATAAGCTCGAACAAGCTTATGATATGAACACCTAAGTAACAGTTTCAGGAGAACAGAAATTTAGAAAGCTTCAAAGAAAGTAAGGATTTCATTAATAAGAATCAGTAAAGAAGATTAAGAGAACTATTTATTTCATTAGTGGTGGAAGGTGGTTACATTTGTAACAGAAATCGTAACTGAATTAGACTGAAGAACTGTAACAGAAAACAAGACGAAATTCGAGAGCTTAACTAACTAAACCTAACTAACTAACTATGAGTAATCCTACACCTAAGCTAACCGAATGAAAATGAGAGCTTCGTCTTCTTTATATAGGCGTCAAGAGATGGTGAGGTGACGTGGCTCCACCAATGAAGATTGGACACGTGTAAATACGAGGATCTTTATAAACTCTTCATTCTTCAAATTGGGGCTTTCTTCGTTCTTCATTCTTGATCTAATTGACTTATATCAGCTTATAGAGGAGAAGAAGCTGAACGTTTTTGTAGTTGAAAGCCTTGGCTGAATCTTTGTGGATTGTCTTTGAAATTCGATTGCAGGTTTGGAGATGAAAAGATAGAAACCGCCTCTTTCTCTCTCTTCTCTTGGAGAAGAAGACGCAGACGTGTGTGTTTGTTTGTGTCTTTGACCGGTTTGGTCAACTTATCAAGTTAATAAACTTTAATTTTCCTTCTATTTCCTTTTGGTCCTTCCAATTTTAATTTCTTTCCAAATGTGTATAAAGGCTTTCAAGTAATTTCTTTTCATCCTTTTATCTTGTAGAAAATTGCAAGTTCAACCCTCGATCTTTGAAATTATGCCAAGATTGGCCCTTGATCTTTGAAGTAATGACAAGTAAGGTACTTGAAAGCGTCTTTCGTCCTTTTCTTCGTCTTTTGATCAAATAAGTCCTTGAAAGCTTGTGTTTGTCTCAAATGTACCTATATTACCTGAAAATACACAAACACCAAATACACGCGTAATTCTGATAATTAACAGTTTAATATCAGGTATTTGACAGTGTTTTGAGTGGTATTTGGATCATTATTGATGAGTGTTTTCACACTTATCAACTCCCCTCCACTTGACCATTGCCATGTCCTCATGCAATGCAGCATTTTAAAGCTCTAAAGTTACACTTTTCTCATAATTAACCAACCTTGGCCATTTTATGATTTAATAAACTATACTATGCTATATGATGAAGGATTTTGAATATTTACAATGCAATGCAAGGAAAACAATTCTATTTATATATTTTTGGATTTTTCATAAATGGTTTTGATGGAAATAACTCATAAAGAATTCAATGACTTTGATTAGGGCTTGGGTAACATGGACATTTATCACCCTCAAGTTTCACTTTCCCCATACCAAGCTTATAAATGGGATCATTGCATTCACAAGTAAAAAGTGCATCAACTTATTCATGACAATTAAATGTGGAACCGGTTATTATTTGAGCAAATTGCTTGTGGGCAAATTTGTCATTATTCAAGTGTGAAGTATAAGAAGTGTAAAATCCAAAAATAAGGAAGCACGGTTTTAATCCTAAGTAATCCTCTCATCCATTACTTGAAAAAACGCTCACAATTAATACAAGTCCGTATTAAGAGTAATAAGTCATTCGCCTTATGTGTAAAATCCTCATGTCATGCTTTCATAAGTAACTACACACTCGCTAAGGAAAGAAAAATAAAACTCACGCAATAATTTACATCCGCATCTTTTTGAGACTTAGGATCTTCAACCCCGCAACCCGTCAAGGTAATATTGGATTGGAGCAATCTATTGAATCCCCGCAACCCGTCAAGGTAATATTGGAACTCAATAGTCACTATAATTAACACCACACTGCCCCTCTTGGGAGTCTTGCATTATTTTTTATTTTTTTTTTTTCTTTTTTTTTTTTTTTTTCTAGCCACTCATTTTTTTTTCATAAGCCGCTCTTATTTTTCTTTATTCCTCACAAAGAAATTTGAAAAGAAGAAAAGGAAAAACACCCGCTAAGTATGGAGCATGACATAAGTCTAGTACACATAAAACGTGCTAACTTAGAATCTTAAGACGTACTCATATCAACCATAAATGATTAGACAAAAATGCATAAGAGATTACAAACCAATTAAAACCGTACTTGATTATTTATTAACAATTATATACAAGCGAAGAAAATAGAGGTAAAGAAGAGAAGGGTTTAGCCACAAGTAATTGCCATGAAGTCTATCTAGCCCTTTTACACTTGCTTCAACTCTATCATTTCCCATTCTCCACAAATTTAAAATTTCAAAGAATGAAATTGGTGGAAGCTTAGCCTAATAGACCAATGAAGGACTACATGGTTAAGGATACTAGCTAGAGAATGCTAAGATAAGCAAACTCGGGTTGAGTCAAAATATCCATGGCGGGCCTAATATGTCAAAGAAATCTAAACTTGTTAAAACCATGTTTTATTATATTTTTCCTTTTTATATATGTTTGAAAAATAAAAGAAAAGATATATACAATGCAAATGTGATATGCAAAATGAAAATGATTGATGCAAAAATTATGAATGCATATTTTTGGTGGCCAAAGTAGATCAAAAATTTGAAAAATGTTGAAAAATCAATTTTCCAGTTATCATGAAGTTAAGGCAATGGTCTAGGTAAGGTCACTTCGATAGAAGTCTCCCCTACACTTAAGATAAACATTGTCCTCAATGTTTAAGAGTATTGGAGTAAACTCCCCTACACTTATGACATTGATTACTTTGCTTAACCCAAGTTAAGGAAGAGACAACTAAAGGGTATTCATTTTAAGCACAAATGTTTTGAATATCACGATAGCAAAAACTAATCGAAGTGAACCAGATACACGGGCCTCCTCCATAAGCTCCAAGCATGAAATGTGAGAGAGCAACCCTTGAAACAAACACCAAAAGACGAAGAAAGGCACCCCTCCACTTCAACTCTACTATAACATCCTTTTAATTAAACCTAACCTATTGAAAATCTACTCTACGTTTTCTAACCTAGTTATTCAATGCTTGAGTTTTTTTAACCCTAAGTCGCTAGCTCGACTCGGCCCCGAATTAAGTTGTCCTTGGGGAAACCATCATGGAGAACAAACGATATCACTTTGAAGCACATCTCACATGATACACTCAAACTTAGCACGTTGCCATTTACTATAAGATTTACCAAATCTGCCTCGATAAATGGAACGGTCCAACGTGTCTCAAGTTTGTCCAACATATGAAATCTCTCAAATATGAAGCACTCCAAGATCAAATACATAATTTCCATCTCGACATTCGAACAACTCCAAAATAGGTAACATCACCAAAGTAAGCTCATACAAGAAGTCCATATCAATCGAAGGCACACTCTTAAGTGAAGTAGATGAAAACCAAGGTGTCTCAAATTTATGTATCCCAGGATCAAAAACCTTTCCCTTCATGGGAAAATAAGAAGATGAGCTCATATCAACCATATAAGATTCCCCCTTAGTGATCAAAGCATCATGAGAATATGAAGGTGTAGGTATCAAAACATTCATAACAAGTATATCCATATTAGGCTCATCATCATCAAAAGGTGGGTAATCTTCCATAGAAGGCATAGAATAAGGAGGATCAAGATGAATAGTGTCTTGTGAATGAGGTGTAATCTCTATGTTCCCAAAAAGCAAATTCTCACTAAGACGAATCTCCTCTTCCCAATTAGAATCACTATCATCAACCTCAATATCAATATTAGCAAGATAAGCCTCTATGGTGTCATCAATATCCATATGAGAATCCATATCAAAGGTTTTGGGTTCTAAAGGTGCCATAGGTGAAAAAGGATCAATCTCTAAGAGTATAGGATCTTCATCAATAACCAACTTCAAGGGTGGAAGGGTGGGAATAGAAGGCTCAAAAGAAGGTGTATTGAGAGAATCACTCAAAGGGATGATATCATCATGAAAGTCAATATGTGCAACCTCAAAAACCGGTGAAGAAATATCAATGAAAGGTTCTTCTTCTATGGAATCATCATTATGGTTTCCATTCAAAGCTTCAATCGAAGAGATAAGATTATAGACGTTTGATAAAACCTCTCGAATATGAACATCTTCCACTTCTTCTATATGAGCAACATCTTCATCCAAATTAGGAAGGTCATCTTGACATGAAAAGTCCTCGGATAATATATCATAAGATGCCTCACTAGAATCACAATCATCATCCTCTATATCTTGCATAAACTCTTCCTCAATCTCATTATCCCTTTCTTTGAACAATTCATCAAGATCAAAATCACCAAAATCACTAGTAGTAGCATGAAGGTCAACATGTGATGAAATCTCAATGTGATCATGAGGAGAAGTATCAATAGAAAGCTCATCACATGGTTCAATGGAAATACCCTCAAACTCTCTTTGGATTGGGATAAGGTTCTCAACACTAGAAATGGTTAATTCTTCTAAATTGGTGTTTGTATTAATGCTAAGAGGCTCGTCCCCCATGGTTAAAGAGTCGGTGGGTTCCACGTGAGGTAAAGGTGATGAAGGTGTGTCATCATTAAGTGTCATACAACTCGAAGGTTCCTCAGCATCTTCATCTAATAATGGATCAGGCCTACGAGTAAAAGTAGTCATGTAATGTCCGTCTTCCTCGATTATAAGAGTCTTAAGGAATAAATCCTTTGAATATTTCCTGAGGCGACAAGAAAATTTGTTCAACGATTCACGATACAAATCACCGAATTCCTTGTCATCATATTGCCGAGACTCAATTTCCTTTTCCTCAGTAGAGTTAATTAATTCCTTTAACAATCGATGCGTGTCTTTCATTTCCTTGTAGCTCATGTTTTTCATACCATCAAGCATCTTATAAACGTCATCGTACGACTTGTTCATTTTCTCAAGTAAAGAATGAAACTTCTTGACATTATCAAGGACATAGGATGGCGGATCCCTCGGTCTACAATCATAACCATAATGGGGTGCGTTCCCACAAAACTCACATGAATAAGTCGAAGAATATGGTGAAGGTGGATTTCCATAATTAGGTGGATTATAGTTTTGAAAAGAGTCATGATTATGAAAGTTCTCATGATTGTAACCTTGAAAATTCCCTTTATCACTAATAGTATCATCCTCAGCATCAACTCTCAAAGACGGCTCAATATCACATGGTAAAGCTCCTTGAGTTAGATAAGATTGTACAAAGAGAAGTTGTCTTTGCCAATTTTCCTCGAAACGTCCAAGTATTCTCCTTTCCATCTCTTGAAGTCTCCTCTCAAAGGATTCACGAAATTGAGAGACATTTTGCATATTCTCTTGGTTAAACCCTTGATTATATCCTTGATTATGAAAAGTTTCTTGATTATAGCCTTGAAAATTATCATTGTTTTGAAAACCTTCATAATTGGAAAATCCTTGGTTTTGGTATGGCACATTAAAGGTTTGATCATGAAATGATGGTGGAGGTTGTGATGAAAAACCGGAATATCCCATATAGTCATTACAAGTGTAGTCCATTTGAGTGTTAGGTTGAAAATTAGGGTTCTCGGTTCCATTGTAAGCATATCCCTCCCCATAATAACCATTATTTTGATCACATAAATAAGTATCGTGTGGACCACCACAAGTCGAACAAGGCGAATAATTAGCGTTGGCGGATCGTTGTTGCAAAATCTCCAACATGGAACGAGTATCCATGTGTAACAAGGTGGCCGAATGTATATACAAGTATAATGACGTTTAAAAGCTTCCTCGGGGAAGGAAGTAATACACCAAAGGTGGTATGTTTACACGTGTGCGAATACACGTGTAAGTAAACACGAGGAATGAGGGAGTAGCCCTCGGTCGACTTTGAAGAGAAAAGGATGATCCTCTTCGAGGTTCGATATGAAATATCCACAAGAAAGTATATATATAATTACTACTTGGGTGCAAGACCTCCAATTAAGCCTTCCTTCTTAGAATACGCACTAGTGAACGGGGGGTTAGGTGGCGCGAAGCACTTAAGTACCTATTGACCCTTAGACGGCATTTTATAGCACGTCGCCTATCTATTCACTTTAGTAGTTTGTATTCTTCGAATTATTGCCAATTGGAAGTATTTATCTATTCTTGCTTAATTAAATTTGATCGATACGCGTGTCAAGGACCGGAACGCCCCTCAACACGTTGTAATGCCTCGGCAATACTTATGGAGATAGGTAACTTGGTTGTTTTTATACGTATACTTATTTACATATAATAATATATCAAAAATATTTTTGTATTTATTTGATTTTTAAAGAAAAATACTATATCTACGTAAAAACCGATAAAAACGAATAATATATATTTTGGGGTGTAATCTTTTAGGAAAAAGATTACTTTTTGGATTTTTTATTTTTTTGGTTCAATTCTTTAGGAAAAGAATTGATTTTGTGATTTTTTTATTTTTTTGTATTTTTATCTTTTTGATTTTTTTTTTATCTTTTTGATTATAATACGTAAAAATAACGTTCACAAAGTGAACGGATCCCAAAATCCAATCGTCTCACTCGAAATAGTTAATCTTCACGAAAAGAACCGGCAGCGGCGCTATTTAATATTCGTTTTTTAGTCTACTTGTCTTCTCAGCTCGATTCGAATTGATATAACGTTTTCTAGCAAAGACTTAATTGTTTTTGGTGTTAAAATCTTTCTTGGTATTTATGTCTACTTGGCACAAAGCATGTAAAAAGGTAAAAATATACTATATGACCTACGTAATACGTACTACTCTAAAACATATTGCAATTACCGCATTTAAATGCACGAAATTAAAATACAAAATAGAAGTAAAATCAATTTTTTGTAAAATGTAATTTTCTACAAATCTAAAACTAAGAATATCAAATTAACTAGCCCAAAACAATTCTAAGCCCAACAGACATTCGTACAGTAAACTAGCTAAAGTAATTGCTAGGACTAGTAATGTAATGGAACTACAGAATGACTAACAATCGTAACTAATTTTTAACGGAGGACCATGACTGTAATATGTGTTATCACTAGGGAGGACTAAACTTGTAAAATCGTTACAATTATAACGAATAAGAAAGTAAATGGCACTTATCCTAACGGCCTAGGACTGGAAGTGAAACGTACAGTTATAAAGCGAAGGGTACAATGTGACAATTAAGCAAAACTTTAACATTTTAACTACATCTACTCTAACTAAATCGAAACATTACTGTATCCTTTTCATTTATACCAAAAAGATTTTTCCTATGGCTTATTACAGTTTAACTGAGGAGCTGGACTTTTGAAAATACAAAGTAACTAGTTAAATCAAGCTATTTTATGAACTCTAACAATCAAATTCCTACTGAGTTTAACACTAACGACTAATCTATAAGCAAAAATCAAACACTCTAAGAAAGCATATGCAGAAAACTTGAAGCAGTCAGAAAAAGTAACTAAGCACATTCAAAAACAAATCTCAAGTATAACTATGCAGGCAAAACTAATCTTATGCTATCAATATCAAATCAAGCTACAGATTTGCAGAAAACAAAATACGCTTAACCTGAGCATCCAGGCCTAGTCCTTTGATGTCGAGAAACGCGGCGCTGAGCCGGTTTAATACAAAATACCACCAATACTGCGAATCCAAAACCTGTATAAACTTGAACGAAACTGCAACCAAAAATCCTTCTAACAGAATGTAAACTCTATATTATGATGATGAAAAATAATAAAGCAATGCTCCTATGAAAAGCTCTTTATAAGCTCCAAAGAACGTATGAACTTTTTACTCGAATCCTTATAAAACTGAACTTGAAGAACTCGAAATTCTGAACTGAATATTCCGAATTATTTATCTTTGCTGATGAATTTAATACTTCTACTTCCAATCTGAACTAACTGAATAGTTATTCCGCTACTTCATAGAACTGATAGCAGATCTAAAGTTCTGACTGAAAACTTCAACTGATTAATCGCATAAAAATGAACTTTATAAAACTATTCCTACTGTAACTTGAGCTTGTTTGAACTACTCAACTGCACTAACCGACTGAGATTAATCTTCTACTGGCAATCTCTCAGATTCATAAGCTGTGAGCTTAAGAACAGATTATCAAATTGAAGAAACAAAATGTAACAATAAAACTGAAATCACAATGTCAATTTTCTCATAAGCTAATTAAAGATTATGAACTTATAACTGCTTGAAACTGAAAAGATCTAATAAGCTCTAAAAATGCACACTCTAAACCATTCGATCACAAGATATGTAAATCAGATAAGGAAAAGATAAGATAAGCTCGAACAAGCTTATGATATGAACACCTAAGTAACAGTTTCAGGAGAACAGAAATTTAGAAAGCTTCAAAGAAAGTAAGGATTTCATTAATAAGAATCAGTAAAGAAGATTAAGAGAACTATTTATTTCATTAATGGTGGAAGGTGGTTACATTTGTAACAGAAATCGTAACTGAATTAGACTGAAGAACTGTAACAGAAAACAAGACGAAATTCGAGAGCTTAACTAACTAAACCTAACTAACTAACTATGAGTAATCCTACACCTAAGCTAACCGAATGAAAATGAGAGCTTCGTCTTCTTTATATAGGCGTCAAGAGATGGTGAGGTGACGTGGCTCCACCAATGAAGATTGGACACGTGTAAATACGAGGATCTTTATAAACTCTTCATTCTTCAAATTGGGGCTTTCTTCGTTCTTCATTCTTGATCTAATTGACTTATATCAGCTTATAGAGGAGAAGAAGCTGAACGTTTTTGTAGTTGAAAGCCTTGGCTGAATCTTTGTGGATTGTCTTTGAAATTCGATTGCAGGTTTGGAGATGAAAAGATAGAAACCGCCTCTTTCTCTCTCTTCTCTTGGAGAAGAAGACGCAGACGTGTGTGTTTGTTTGTGTCTTTGACCGGTTTGGTCAACTTATCAAGTTAATAAACTTTACTTTTCCTTCTATTTCCTTTTGGTCCTTCCAATTTTAATTTCTTTCCAAATGTGTATAAAGGCTTTCAAGTAATTTCTTTTCATCCTTTTATCTTGTAGAAAATTGCAAGTTCAACCCTCGATCTTTGAAATTATGCCAAGATTGGCCCTTGATCTTTGAAGTAATGACAAGTAAGGTACTTGAAAGCATCTTTCGTCCTTTTCTTCGTCTTTTGATCAAATAAGTCCTTGAAAGCTCGTGTTTGTCTCAAATGTACCTATATTACCTGAAAATACACAAACACCAAATACACGCGTAATTCTGATAATTAACAGTTTAATATCAGGTATTTGACAGTGTTTTGAGTGGTATTTGGATCATTATTGATGAGTGTTTTCACACTTATCAATGACCATCCGAATAATCATCGGAATAAACATAATCGGAATCCCCATCTGAATCCCCATCGGAATCCCCATCTGAATCCCCATCGGAATAAGCTGTCGGAAAACCAGTCGGAAAAGGGTTTTAAAAACCGAAAATGGTGAATCTGCCCATTTATTTTGTATTCTGTCCTTTTCCCAATAAAAAATTGGATCTGTTAGATGCAAGGAACAAAAAAATGTAAAAAAATGGACAAATGTTTGATGAAACCAAGATGGATGCTGATTAATAAATGGATACCACAAACCCAAAACATTGTGACAAAGATTGAACACAGATTGAAACTGTTTGGACAAAAATAAGAAGACGTGACAAAAAATTGTGACAGACTGGACCAAAAATATTATAGAACGAGACACAAAGAAAAAACTAGACCACCAAATCGAAAATATTATAACACGATCCAAGGATGGAACCGAAGCTCTGATGCCAATTGTGGATTTGCTATTATAGATCCGGTGGTCTAATATGGTGGTAGATGGTGGTGGAAGCCATTGTTGAAAGAGAGAGAGAGAGTGGTTGTGTGTGAAAGTAGAAAATGTATTGAAAATGAGAAAATGACACAAGCAACACCCCTCCTTGGAAGCTAAGGAGGGGTATATATATAGTCACACACACTACATAAACTATACAACGAACTTAGTCTAGTCTAAACGTGTGTGACTATGATAACTAATAGGAATTCTTAAATGTCGTCACATAAAGTGAGTTTCCAACAAGATTTGATGATTATTGAATAAATCATATGCATGTGGCTATTTGATTTATTTATCGCACATATAAATTGTTATTATGTGTTTATGATTTAGTTTTTTTTACTTGTTTATATTAAAATTGTTCGAATTGTTGTAAACAAAGGTTTTTTTTGAAAAGAAATAATATGGACTAAATCATATTAAAATAAAGATTTGTTAGAGATCTAAATTACATAAGATTACGTTGATTGGTGAATTGCAATAACAATCTAACGGTCTACTCCTTTTGACAAACTATAAAGTGGGTATAACGCACCACTGGTCATGTACCCGGTTAAGGAAGGAGGTGTTAAGCCATTAGTCACTGACCAAATTCCCAGCTCGCCTGTGTGTCAAATAAAAATTACCTACGATTATTAATTGAATTATACCTTAAGGGTGATTTACCATAAATTCATATCCCAAACACTATTGTTAGCCTCAAAATATTGAGTCAAACAAGAATGCTCGGTCATAGGTTATTATTGTAACATTAGTTAGAACGTTGTAATAGGTAGTTAATTAGTCGTGGTTTACGGGCTTGGATTTAAACTAACTAATGTCCAAAAGACAAGCCCGACCCAATATATAGCCCATTAAAGCCCGCATGTGGGTGGACTATATATACTACCCTCCTAGCATGTTAGGAGGGTTGGTTGTTCATTTTTCTCACTTCTAATCTAATATTCCCAAAGTTAATCATCTCCTTCTCTCTACTTTCTCTCACTACTTTCTCTCTCTAGAATTCATCTTCTTCATCTATTTTCTTTCTTTCTTCCTTTCTTAATCATCACAAATATATGGGACAACATTTGGTATCAATCGCCATGGGGTAGTTTTGTGATTCGTTGTTGATATTACTTGGTTCGTGTGATTTTCTCTTATAATCATCTCGAATTCAAGATTTTTTTTGTGTGTTTTCCTTGCTCTAAATCTTGATATAAATCTTCTACATAGTTGTGGTACGGATTTGGTCGCATTTGGTTGGTTCAAATCACGGATTTCTTGTCGAAAATCTCATCTTTTTACCTAAAAATCTCGAAACAGTACTATTATTCCGATCAGTGTCATCGGAAAAGGGCTTAGTGATTCCGATCAGTTGCATCGGAAAAGGGTTTAAACATTCCGACCAGTTTTCCGATCACATTCCGACCAGCTTTTCCGATTGCATCCCGATTTGGTATTCCGACTGTATTCCGTCAAAGGGATTCCGATTGTATTCCGACAAAGGGATTCCGATTGCATTCCGATTAGTTCTTTCCGACATCATTCCGACAAAGGGATTTCGATTGCATTCCGATTAGGACGACATCATTCCGATAAAGGGACATTCCGATTTGGGTATTCCGATTAGAACATTCCGACAAGGTTATTCAGATTAGGACACATTCCGATGGACATTCCGATGCTATCTTTTGCTAAATTTTGTTCGAGTATTTTTTAGACTTAGCCACCATCTAGACTAGTTTCGAAACATAGTTTACACGGAGATCAAAAAAAAAGAAAAAAAAAGAGTTTTTTGGAGGGAAAACCCAAGTAAAATTTATTTTTTCCTGGACCATTTTTAGGCCATTTAAGCTTCGATTTCAAATTTTGGTGATGCGAAAAAATTTTCGACCAAAAATTCAAATTTTCGGACCAAAATTCAAATTTTTAGGCCATTTTTAGGTTTTATTTTTCGTTAAAATTTTCATTTTTCAAACTTTTTCCCTACTAGTTATTGGCTATTTCTAACTCGTTTTCAAAATTTGGTTATTCAAAATTTTTCGGTTTACCGTTTTAGTCGGACTGAACTTATTATCGGACTGAGAAAAAATTTCAATTTTTCGGAATTTCAACAACAACACAATCACACCATATCTACTTAAGATCCAAAGTCAATTCATCAACAGAGAGAGACGATCATCATGCCAACGAGTAATGCGGTTACTGAAAGTTCAGACGTGAAAGACCTCGAAATGGAACGACTACAACAACAGATATGTTTTTTGAGAAAAAATGCCATGGACGGTTTTAGAGTACTTCAAGATTCTTTTCAGCGCCTTTCAAAAGTCTTGTTCGACTTACGTGAATCCACTGGCACATTCAGCAAAACATTCACTCATGCCATGGATAAACTTCAAACACAACTTGTCAACGAAAGAATCATTGCTAGTGAATGCAAGATCACTTTCACTGATCTCAAGACATCACTTGAAACGATGTTTACTTCTGACTTCATCAAGTCTTCGCTTACCAACGAGTGCTTCAAGCGATATCATGGAATGGATGCTTTATCATACAAAGATCAGATAACCCGCAACATCGACTTCATTGTAACCTATGTGAATCACACAATACAGACGCAACAAACGATTGATGACAGACTTCATACCAGTTGTGGTATCGCATCAGATATTGAGAATACAAGCTGCAAATATGAGACTCCAACACATAGTTCAGGGAATGATGACAACAACTCTAGGAAAGACAACAACAACTCTGGCAAACAACACATCGACTCTGAGAATGTCATCAGTAATACACCTTCCTATGATAATGGTCCTGTTTTCGATTATGAGCCATTGGAAGAGGTACACTATGATGAATATAATGTGTTTGGAAATGCTAATACGCATGAGCATAGTGATCAAACTCAAACCATTATTCCCACATGTATAACGAAAAAGGTTGATAGCAATACCATACCTGATCCATTAGACACGTGCAATAATTCGTCTGACAATGGTCAACATGCAAATGAGTATGATGACGAGGAGCGTGTTGCGCTAGCCAATTTAATTGCTAATTTACAAAAAGATGTCAGAGAAAATAAAAAGAGTCAAAAGCAATTAAAGAAGGCAAACGCAACACTCACTCAAAATTTTGAAGAATGCAAAGCTGCTCTAATTAAGTCTAGTGAAACTATAGATAGCTATAGAGCGGAGCTTCTTCAGAAAACCAAAGAGCTTGAGGGGTACAAGGGAAGTGCGTTAAAAAGTCAAAAGGACGATTTTGAAAACAAATATAATACAACTCTTGAGTTATTAGCCAAAGAGAAGCGTCAATATAATGTTTTCTTAATGGATGAACGTCAAAAAACGTACCTTGCCAATACCAAAGTTAATGAACTTGAACAAAAGCTCTCTATGACCACTACAGATTCTGCTAAAATTCTTGAGGATAAGAAACAAGAGGTAGATGCGTTAAAACAAGACTTCAAAAGTAGATATGATATAGAAACCGAAAAAGTAACGAAACTAGAAGAACAAGTCGAATTTTTGAAGAAAGTTGTTTATAAAACGCATGATTCTATTCAATCCGTAAGAATGCTAGCACCTCCATCGATGTTTAAGGGTTAAGCTAGCTTTGCAAGTCCTGAGTACCTTGCCAAAGCTCAAGCTGTGAACCCGTGTCTTTATCTTGATGAGACTGAAAGGACCGATCTTGATTGCATGCCTATAAGTGCCGATAGTGAAGAGACTACCCTTAGGGATGATGATAGTCGACCACTTATCAATAAGGAGTTTGTAAAACCGTATAATTATGCTTATGAGAATAGTCTTTATGGTCTTTTCAACAAACAAACTCAGAAAACTTGTGAGGAAGTGTTTCTAGAATGCAAACAAAAGCGAATTCAATGGAAGAAAGCATTTGCCCCTAACAAATCTAAGGTTTACAAATACATAAACTACCTCCCTCTAGATGAATCTAAAAGAAAGAGTAGGAAAACATTAGGTATTCTTAGATATCACATAGATAATGTTAAATCTATTGTTGAAAGAGATTGGGCAAAACGTGAAAATGCTAAGTGGCAACGCCCGATTCCTCAAGATATTACCTTGCTTGTGAAATAACTCTTAATTCCAAACACGACATTGATTAAAGAAACTTTTCTTCAACTTGAGAAGTTCATTCGGACTGAAATGTATGATGATTTAAAATATGTTGAATCTCTTGAGAAACACATTGATGATCTTCAAAAGGAGAAGTCTGATTTTTCAGATGAATATGATTTACTATTGCAAGAATGCGTTTCTAAAGATGTTATGTGTGCTTATTTTACATCTTGTGCTGATATTGATGAATATTCTGATGTTGTATTCAAATATCTTGATAAGATCAAAGAATGTGAACGTCTTGAAATTGAGCTTTCGAAACGTAAAGAAACTGTTGATAAAAAGGCTTTTGAGTTACTTCAACACAAAACTGATTTCCTTCAAAAACATTGTTATTCTCTTGAACTTGCTTTGCAAAAAGACGTTGGTAGTTTTCCACATGATAATAAATTGCAAGAAAAACTTTCCCAAACGTTTCGAGAAATGAATGAACAGAATTTGGAAATTAAAGGGTTGAAAGCTCAGTTACAAGACAGGGAAAGAGCGATAGCAGAGTTGCAGAAACTCGTTGCTAAGATGGGTGGGAAAGTTGTGGAACCTAAAGTTGTGAAACCTGTTGTTCGACAACCCAATGCCTACAAGGATCCAAAGCCTTCTATCTTAGGAAAACCGACTCCGTTCTCCAATTCTTCTCATATGAAATCTAGGTTACCCCATAAGACTGATGTGCAACCAAGTGTTCCAAAACATCCATATCACCCTATGTTCCTCCATTTAGAAAGCACACTGTCGCTATACCCAACCATGTGAATGCACCTAGCACTTCTAGGACTCCTCCAAAACGTGTGACATTCACGTCCACAAAGGAATCTGTATGTTCAAATGACCTCGTTCATACCCACAACCTAGAGGATGCGAAACAAAAAGGGAAGATTCAGAAAGACAAACCAGTGTCTGAAAAACCTAATTCACCAAATCCCGCTAGAATCCCACACACTCCTAATGGTAGTCAACCAAAACCTAGGATCCCTCTTCAGCAATCTAGGAATTGGAAACCATCCATGAATAGTCGTGTTTCAAACACTACGCCTGAACAATTTGGAAAACAAAGGAATAGAAGTACTTTCGTGAATCCCAAATTTCCCGTATGCCCTACTTACAAAAAGGGCATTCACAATGGAAATCATGATCATTGCATTCTGCAACACCTCTATGAGGTCAAATCTCGTTCCTTTGAACGGAGATCGAATAGTGAATCCCATAAGACAACAAGGAGATACAAACCCGTCGTAAAGAAAAGCCACAACAACAAATCTGAAACATGGATTAAAAAAGGACATAGTTTCTCTCCAAAGAAGTCTTCTGCTGTGCAAGATAAAACTACTCCTAAATCTAGTCTTCAGTGGAAACCAACGGGTCGGATCTTCACGGAAGTTGGTCTTAAGTGGATTCCAATAGAGAAGAGTGATGAAACCTGCGCAAGCACGAATGCGAATGTTATGAATGTCGAAAAGGAATTTTGTAACACCCCCAAATTTATACAATTCAATACAACGGAAGACTCGTTGGTGTTACGGGATAGCATATTACTCACATCATAGACAACGCTTAAAAATCGCGTCGTTTAATAATAAAGCATTTCCATTCATAAATATCAAGTTTACATAGGTCCCAAGTCATTGTATTTCATACAAGTTTTACAAAGAATTTGAATGGAAATTATTGTTTAAGTGCGGGCCATGAATTCTTGTTGTCTTCCCGAGAATTACCTTCAAGTAAATGAGATAAAACATGTTAAAAGAAAAAGTCAGCGATAACGCCGAGTGAATTCATAGAGTTTAATAAAATCCATCAATATAACATCGGTATAAAATTATTACCGAAAATCATTTTGTACAAATCGTTTTAATAGGCCATAAAATAGCCAAAGTCATTTTATACAATTCTTTATCAAAATCATAATATAGGCATTTGCCTTAAAAATCATTATACGAACCATTTTCGTTAAAAACATCATACAATACGTTTTATAACGTTGTATAAAGTTAAATAAAAACCGTTATATGAATATGGTTTTGAAAAACCAAAACACGAACATAAAATCAATAGTATGACCCCGTATTGCTAGTCAGGCAATATATATCGTATTTCAATGCGTATGGCAGTATTTCGTTAATTGGATTATTATAAGCCGCATGACATTGTTACCTTACTACAACAAACAACGGGTAGCTAACCCGATACTCAATTTGCCCATCTAAATTAGCGTGTCGTCACAAATGTCACGCTATGGAAATCTTCTCATACATAAATTCGCTTACCAATCAATGTGGCACGACGGGGATCAACCGTCAAGGCGCGAACTGGGGTGATCGTCCTCAAATAGTACTATTATATGCATAAGCGTCTACCAAATCCCGGTAGTTCACAATTCATGCTAATGGGACTTTTAGTGACATAACCTAACTTTAATAATCCATTTCATTTCATCTATCGGGTCATTTAATCATTCATCGGGTCATACAATCATTCGGGTCCAAATCAATAAACAGACAATCGGGACAAATGGTGTCCTATTTTATAAAAACGAACATGTTATCTCCCTCGCGGGTTTATAAAACATTTCATAAAAACATTTAAAATAGTGCGAGGCTATGAACTCACGTTGATGTGGGAAGGCGGTTATCGGCGATTCGGATGTACGGTACGTGCTTCAATCACGGAAACCTAGACAAATAATACTCGTCTTAGACTCTTGTCCAATGACTTTATCAAAATAACAAATATGTATACATATGATGATTATATATATATGATGATCAAGTGGGTTTACATATTCTCATTTACTCGTTTTAATGTTATGTGTCGATAACTTTTATACTAGTTTACTAGTTTTACCTATTTACGTGTTTTAGGTCCAATAAGCCAATTATAAGTTCATTAACTTGTATTATTCCATTTCATACTTGTATTATCAGTATTTATACTTTACAAGTTGGGCCCAAATGGGTTAAGCCCAATAAATAAGTTTATAAGTGTTTTAGCCCATTTTGTTGTATTATTAGTCCAATAACGTTAACTTAGCCCGTTAATGTCCGTATGTCCTATAGTTCCGGTTTTATCGGTTTTTACTTGTATTAGATACTTATATATCAGTATATAACTTTTAAAAACTTTACATTAGACGGGTTTGATCGTCTAAGTTTTAATTGGCGAAAAACGTTAATTTTACGGTAATAGCCGAAAAAGTCGTAAAAATCATGTTTATAGTTTTATAACTTATAAAACTTATCAAATTACCTTTTTTTATAAAATGTCCATTTATTTATCCTTATACATATTTATATAAATGTATTATAAGTTAGTGGGTTTTAATTCATATTTTATACTATTTTTATTTGAGTGCTTATATAATACTATTAAACATTAATTCTTCAAAATCTGATTTTTATTTTCACTTTCATCATTTTTACTATATCTTGAGTTCTACAAGGAGATAGAAGCTCATTTTTGGACAACGAACTACATGATATGTGCTACAATTAACTTAGTTTTAGCTACTGCTCAATCCAACTCTAAATATCTCTAACAGTCCGTCCAAAACTGACTATCCAGATTGGTACTCTAAACTTGTTTTTGTCATATCTCACTCATTATAATGATTCCATTGTATGGCCAACTCTCACATGTGTATGACATCTTATACTTACTGTATATTGTTTCCACTTTGCCATTTTATCAGTTTAACATGTGGTTAGTTACTGTTTTTATACAGCCAACAATTTAAGCAAGATTTTAGCCTAGTTTCTTATAATTTTTCATCTTTTTAATCATATTTATCAACACCAAATCCCCACACAATACTTTTATCATCATATACATATACAATAGGAAAGAAAATACATGATTACATAATCAAAATAACAAGAGGATGGGGAGAACAATCTTTATACCACCATGATGATGTAGGTTATGATCAAGACATGGATTTTGATGAAGAAACTTGTGATAAACCAATACCATCTTCAAGGCCACCAATCTTCAAGAACTCCTTGTGGAAAATCAGCCATAAGACTCCATAGAAACTTCTCCTTGGATGTTAAAACTTGCACCAATCTTCATCTCTTTGAATGGAGATTAACATATGTTAATTATAACAAATGTTTGTGGTTAAATTTTGATCAAATGATGGTGTTTAATGGTGGAAATGAGACGGCGTGGAGGGTGGGAGAGAGTATGTGTGAGTGGTTTGCATGTAAAAATGAAAGCAAGTGGTAAATGATAGTTTTGGTGCTTACAAGTTAAGCTAATGCACAAGTGTTAGCTTGTTATTTAAGCTTGGACACCTCATGGGGTGAGGTGGTGATACTTTGGCCGTCCTATGTATGGGGTGAGACAAAACTTGTTTTTGTCTCATGTAAAACCCAAAAATTTGAGTTTGTGTTTTATTTCATCGTTTTGAATATAACGTATAATTAAAATAATAAGCTTTTGATATTTCAACCTTATGTTATAATTATTTGTGTATTAGTAATATTGATGTAAGGTATTGTTTTTATGATAATGATATTAATAATGCTACAAGTACAAATTAATAAAACTAAATACCAGTATATCAAAAGGAATTCATAATATTAGTGATGGATAAGAATGACCATCAATCCTTTCACTTTTGAACTCGTATAATTTCCTAACTAGTATATATCATTGAATTACGTTGATGAGATCTATTCAAAATAAAATAAGAAAAGTTGATGGCAATTAAGAAGTTTAACGGTTTTTCCTTTAATCACGCGTTTCTTGCGAAGAGTTCGAACTATTTATATATATCTATATACAGCTTGCCTTCATAACCGTATAACATTTCAGAAGCAAAACAAAAAGAAAACTGTCGTCATATAATAAATCCTAGTTGGGTCATTTCTGCCACCGGCCTAAAAAGAAAGTGGAGAAAAAGAACTAACGAGAGGGATGAGGAGAGTCTATATGATCGAAGTTGCAGGTTCACGGCAAACATCACTCAAGCTAAGACAAAGTGTTCATGTCCGTGTTGTTCGTGCGTGTGTTCGCGGCCATGCTGAGTTTTGGTTCGCATACAATAACACACAATCTGCTCTACTTCTAAATTAATGGAAACAAGGCATTGCCGCATGATTTATATCTCATTTCATATTGAGCCTTGTTCGAATTCTTAGAATGTGTTCATGTTTTGGGTTGGAGTTACGTTCTTAGTTTGAGTTCGCCTAATGTTCGATGTAGTATTCATATATACCCGGGTGGTTTCGATGTGTTGTGCATAGTATCGATCAACGGTCATTCTGTTCGAATATGATCGTCTGTTCGGACTGATTTTCTTTACAGTTCGGCAGAGCCACGTTCCGAGTTCCAGGTCTGCTCAAGCTAAGGCCGATCGAGTCGTCCTCGGGTGAAAGATTTTGTTTTGTTGATGCACTATAGTTGGTGGTATTCTTGTTCGATCGTGTCTCTATAAATCTTGTGGTCAAGTCTTCGTTCGATCTACTGTTTCGCGTTAAGGTACAACTTGAGCATAATTTACTTTTACGAAAATCATATGTTAGTTATTATTATTTGATCATATTATGCATGGATATAAGACCAGTACCTACGTCATACAAATGAATCATTCTTATTATATATCACGTGACCATGAAATGTTCTCATTTGTTTTGGCTACTATTATTTTAAAGCCACATTCATCGAGCGAAACTACGAGTGTCGGCTTGTTCTGTTCTTAAGCTTTAGAATGAGATTGAAGTTATGTTTTATTGTAGAATATGATTAAATATTTGTCACTACAATGAATACCAAAGTATTACTAAAATATGAAACAAATCATTGCAAATGGAATAAGAAAAATTATGTAGCAGAACTTCTAACGCTAAATTAATAATGGGTATCTCGGTAGACTCGAGATATAGTTAATTTATAAAAATGGATATTTTAAATTATACCTTTAGCACTTAATTTTATAAATGTATAATTTATATATTTAAATGGATTAAATTAAAATAGTTTTTTTTAAGATTTAAAAAGGGGTATAATTTATTAAATAATTTTAATAAACTGGAAACGTTCTAATTTAGGAAACTTCTATTATTAACAGGTTATTAAATCTAGAAGTATTATAATGTCAGAATACGTTTTATGCCATAATTAATAATTAAACAGGAATACATTAATCAGGTATATCAGAACATTCAGACATATCAGTTTATATATTAATAGTAGTTCAGAATAAATAAATTAACTAAGTACTATTGAGATAAATAAAATAAACGAATATCAGTTAACTTATTCGCGTCCTTTATTCATGTAGCTCGCGTGAAATCAGAGTAGACTTCTGTCAGTTGATCTCGGTCGGTTACTGAACACGAGGTACGGATTTTCCGTCCTTTCAGCAAGGACTTCCTTTTTTATGCATGATTAGGATTCCCCGTCTGCAGCCAAATGTTTTTCCCGGTATGTGTTTAAGCTTATCAGAAATCATGTTAAAAACAAAATAAGTTGCCTGAGTATTATATACAAGCACGACCAGTTTATGTACTAGTTACGGAGGTACCGTAACCACGGCACTAGAGGCACCGGTGTCGTGACTCACATGCAGGAGAGTGATATCCTGCATCGTCCCACTCATGTTCAGTTTGGCCATTTTTATAAGTATGTTTAGTGGGGCGTATGGATGCATCCTAGGCTTATAAGTGTTACAAGTTATCAGGGTGAATGTGGTGTGTGCTCTACATCCTTCACATTGGAGCTGATCCCTCCACCCAGCACAGTTATTTAGAGGTCACCCCTCTATAGCATGACGAGGTCACCCCTCCAGTTATTCATGCACGGTTGTTACAGCACGTGACCTATATAAGCTCTGGCAATTAAAATACAGTAAATGCATGTTATACAGATTTAACAGATAACAGTTCAGCTTCATTATTTATAAATCAGACTTTACAGATTATATACAGATTTCCGCTGCAACTTTACTTATCAGTCCTACAGCTCTAGCATTTTATCATATGTTTCATTTCAGTAATTCCTTATCATGCTTTACATCCGTTCACTGAGCGTTATGCTCAGCCGTAGTTCCCTTTCATGTTCTAACGGCAGGTACACCAGGACGCTCTTAGGATTTTGAGAGCAAGTGCATTTGGATGGAAGCTATCCAGACTTCTTACTTTATATACTTATATTATTCTGCTTATTTGGACATTTTTAGTCATTTCCTTCAGTATTTTACTTTTCATGTTCTGGGCTTATGTTTGGATTGCCGATGTTTGATTCCGGTATTTCCTTTATGGTCAGTTAATGTTTTAGGACATTTACCTTATGCTTTGATGACACGCCATAAATACACGTAACGGTCCACTTATCCAAGTGGGGTGTTACAATTATGGTATCAGAGCGCAAGGTTCGACCTGTAGGCTCTAAAACTTGACATGTGACTAGTGGGTACTCACCAGGAACTTCCCAGATTTTTGGCGTTGTTATCTTTCATGTTTCATGCAATTAATAGTTAGTTTTATTTAGTTAACATTCAGTTTTCTTAAAGTTTTGACTAAGTAAAAGGTTGGTACAGGACCGGCCATATTTAGTCGCATGTGCTTTTCTACGAATTTTGTTTTGTGAACCGATCCATAGTTGGTCACCTTTATCATATCACGATATTTTATAAATTTTGACAAGTATGGATCGAACCAGAATCGCCCATACTTAGTCACATGTTTTCTTGTTAGAATTTTGTAGATTGAACCATAGCCATCCACATCAGTTGATGTTAAACCTCTGATGGTTATACTTTGGTTCATATTAACAAATAAAGTTTCATGCTCTCACGTGAATGTTGTTTTCATGATGATTAAGCTTCATGTCTCCTTACGAGGATTATGTTTTCAGCAAAGTAATGATGTTTTCATGTTAAGATACACAAGAATTACAGTAAAATCTAATTTCATGATAAAACACGTTCTGGTCTTCATCAATCATGTCTTCATACTGAACATTGATGAAACTCCGTATAACCATACTTTCGAGCTCTCTATACAACCAACATTAAGTCCACGCAGAAATTATCAGCCTATCATGTTAATCGTTTCAATTCAGTTTGCTAACTAGTTAAATCAATTTATTTCTTTTGATCATGTCAAATAATTGACATCAGTATTGATCATATCAGCAAACTTCATGTGTACTCCACGTACAATGTCTCAAATATGCTCCATGTGCAGTATTCATTTTGTACTTCATGTGCAGTAGTCCAGGTGTACTCCAGGTACCCTACTCAATGGATATTGCTAATTGATCCTCAATCATAGCGGCGTTTCCACTTGTCGATATTCTACCAGGTGCTGATGCTGCTCGTGAATTGAAGATTTTACCAGATGCTGATCCTGCTAACACTTTGAAGACCTCACAAATGCGGATGCTGCTGATACTTTGGAGATTTCTCAAGTTGCTGATGCCGTTTATAATATGAAGACGCTGCAAACAAGGACGGAAAACAATAAATTTGAAATTTTTGACAAGAATAAATTTCAACCATCAGACACTACCATTCCATTCCATACTTTTACCTTCTCAGCTAGGTGTCACACTTCACTTAGCTAACCTTCATTCAGAAGAGTGGGAATCGGAACCAGCCAGCCACTCAGCAGAATAGCTACATGAATCACGGTCATGATAATGACCGTCATAAATTGACAAACAAAGCAGTAGTGACAACCACCGTGCTTATAAATAATCAGTCAGTAACCATCAGAACTTCAGAACGGACGTGACCATAAATACAGAGGTCAGTAGTATAACCGGTCCGCCAATCCTAGCAGTTACAAAAAAAAAAAATTAGCCTTGTCTAGATTCGTCCACTAAAACACATGTCAAGACAGCAGTCAAGACATAGGTCTCAGGTATCATTTCGAAAGACACAGATCAGGACACCAGTCATGATACACGTCATACGAATCTTTTCTCAAAATACGAGTCAAAACTCATAACTCCAGTATGTTTCTAAAACAGGCCCTCAGTAATTCAGGGTATCTTTCAGAAAGGGGTATACCCGTTCTATTATGCGACACATGAACCAGATCATTTGAAAATTTTAGTCACCACCATTAGAGTATGATTCAGGTTAAACACGCAGTATTCACTCTGTGAGGTGACAGACGAACACATTCAGTGAAAAGTCGCCATGTTCACTTCACGTATTCCTATGTCAGCCTTATCTTAAATCAAGTAGTCCCCTACCTCTCAGCCGGAAAGGACTCAACAGTATCACCATATTTATTAAAGCCTTATTTTCAGTTAACGACGAGATCCGTCTTACTAAATCCTAAATATATTCATTATACTTCCTGCCAGAAAAATCAGTACAAATTATTTCTGCCTTACAAGCGCGTGACCTATCAGTCCATAGCTACGAAGACTTTTAGTTACCAGTTATAAGTTCACTTCTAAAATTCCTCGAATCCATGATCAACAGATTATGCTAAAATTTCCAGATGTCATTCCAGAAATTCCTTCCTAACCACGAGACAGAGTTTAACATAGGGCTTGTCTCAAGGACATAACCTATTTTCAGAACTCTTTATCGCAGGACTTCAGCTGAGTTAAAAGAGTTGCAGCAATTGCTGCCAGAGTTACCGGAACGAGGCTTAATCGCACTAGCACATCACCAGAAAGTGCACCATTTCTGTCTATTAGAAAGAAGGCTGGTAACATGAGATCATATATCGACCACCGGAAAATGTACCAGATCACCATTATTAATTGATATTCATTCCACGTATAGAAGGTTTACCTGACCTGCTACGATGCCTTGAACACTTTTCCAGAAAAATTTCCGATCATACTACCATCAGTGGCGAGAGAAAAAAAAAAAAAAAACGTGATGTTCTCCAGACTACTGTTACACATACCATAGTCTCTCAAAATTTGTATCCATACTCCTGAGCTCCCTAATACGCCAGCTATATTATGAAATTATGAATAAAAAATTTTCCATGACTCTCAGACAAAATCGTCAGTATATTCATTGATCACATTCTGATTTGCCTAATGCTAGAGAAGAACGCGAGATCATCTCCTCACGGGCATGCAAATTCTCAGATAGGAGAAATTTATATGAGTGGTTTTCCTAACGTATATCCCAGATGAACAAGGTGGCATTTCTGAACCACACTATTTCAGCAGAAAGGAAATTCAGACAATCCTGCGAAGGTGAAGGCCATCATCAGATGGTCAAGACCGACGACGTCTGTGACAGACGTACAAAATTTTTCTAGAACTCAGTTAACTACTACCGCGGAAATTGTTGACAGTTCTCACTAAAATTCTTCCATGACTATTCATCCAGATTCCACCAGAATGTACCATAATCCCATACAGAATTTTGATAGAAGCAGTATAAAACATGGTTGCAGCTATGTTCATATCTAAATGCCTGACACATCGCAGGTTCAAGATAGAACGCCGTCATGCTAGTGAGTTATAACAACACGTAGAATTCTGAACAGAAATGAGACTAGATTCCATGAAGATTATTATCAGTTTACCACAAAACCCAGGAAAGTATGATGCTATCTAAGTCATTGTCGACCAATTAAACCAGCATACATGTTTTACTTCATCCGAAAGGATTACGTAGTAGCAGATCTGCAGGAAATTCAGCAGTAAATCGTACGATTTCAAGGTATTCCATCAACCTTCTAACTAGATAGAAATTTCACGTTCACGAATCACGATCACGTTTACGTTCACATTCACGTTCACGTTATGTTACCTCCATGTTTACGTCTCACGTTCACATTATGATGTTGCTTCAGTCCATATGTTATGCTATCTCATGATTTCAGTTCACGTGCGCATTCATGACATTGTTCACGTTCAGGTTAGTGTTCCATCTCGCGATACACATTTCATAGATGGTTACTAAATATAGTTACAGAAAGATTAAGAAGCCAGGCTTAAGTTTAGTACAACTTTTCCATACTCAGGCAGAGGTTTCTCGTCTCAGGCCGTATCGTTTGGTATTCCTTCCTCAGTCGGCATACGTTCATTATATGTCCTAGTATTACGTTCGCAGTATGTTACACGTATCACATCCACGATATACTTCATGCACATCGTTCCTCATATAATCGCGAACCACGTTCAAAATTGCTCACGTAGCACGTTCACAATTGTTCGCGTAAGTTCGTCCAAATATATTTTCAGCAGCTTTGCTCAGAGAGTCATCGTTTCATGTAAATGGTACATATCGTTTCATGTATCCTACGTGTTATTTTTTATTCGTTTGATCAGATTCAGAAAATCCATCTCAGGTAGGGAACCAGAAACTATTCAGCATCGTCAGGACAGGGTTATTAGGACCAAGATTTTCATGGTGTTTAGATCGTTGAAGGATCCGTTTCGAGCGGGAAGCCACTCGGAACGGAGGAGTCCATCCGGACCTCTCATCTTTTTCCTTCAATAATTCAGTTAAGTTCTTTCAGTCATGTTACGTTCCATGTCCTCTTCAGCCATGTCACGCTCCATGTTCACTTCAGTCTTGTCGTGTTTATATTCTTTTAGCAACATTATAATCTATTCGAGGACGAAATATTTTTTTTAGAGGGGAAGAGTTGTAAAACCCAAAAATTTGAGTTTGTGTTTTATTTCATCGTTTTGAATATAACGTATAATTAAAATAATAAGCTTTTGATATTTCAACCTTATGTTATAATTATTTGTGTATTAGTAATATTGATGTAAGGTATTGTTTTTATGATAATGATATTAATAATGCTACAAGTACAAATTAATAAAACTAAATACCAGTATATCAAAAGGAATTCATAATATTAGTGATGGATAAGAATGACCATCAATCCTTTCACTTTTGAACTCGTATAATTTCCTAACTAGTATATATCATTGAATTACGTTGATGAGATCTATTCAAAATAAAATAAGAAAAGTTGATGGCAATTAAGAAGTTTAACGGTTTTTCCTTTAATCACGCGTTTCTTGCGAAGAGTTCGAACTATTTATATATATCTATATACAGCTTGCCTTCATAACCGTATAACATTTCAGAAGCAAAACAAAAAGAAAACTGTCGTTATATAATAAATCCTAGTTGGGTCATTTCTGTCGCCGGCCTAAAAAGAAAGTGGAGAAAAAGAACTAACGAGAGGGATGAGGAGAGTCTATATGAT
Source organism: Glebionis coronaria (assembly GCA_025667525.1). Lineage (NCBI taxonomy): Eukaryota > Viridiplantae > Streptophyta > Magnoliopsida > Asterales > Asteraceae > Glebionis > Glebionis coronaria. The sequence goes on along the minus strand of CM046878.1, from coordinate 455,307,370 downwards.
CGAAGTTGCAGGTTCACGGTAAACATCACTCAAGCTAAGACAAAGTGTTCATGTCCGTGTTGTTCGTGCGTGTGTTCGCGGCCATGCTGAGTTTTGGTTCGCATACAATAACACACAATCTGCTCTACTTCTAAATTAATGGAAACAAGGCATTGCCGCATGATTTATATCTCATTTCATATTGAGCCTTGTTCGAATTCTTAGAATGTGTTCATGTTTTGGGTTGGAGTTACGTTCTTAGTTTGAGTTCGCCTAATGTTCGATGTAGTATTCATATATACCCGGGTGGTTTCGATGTGTTGTGCATAGTATCGATCAACGGTCATTCTGTTCGAATATGATCGTCTGTTCGGACTGATTTTCTTTACAGTTCGGCAGAGCCACGTTCCGAGTTCCAGGTCTGCTCAAGCTAAGGCCGATCGAGTCGTCCTCGGGTGAAAGATTTTGTTTTGTTGATGCACTATAGTTGGTGGTATTCTTGTTCGATCGTGTCTCTATAAATCTTGTGGTCAAGTCTTCGTTCGATCTACTGTTTCGCGTTGAGGTACAACTTGAGCATAATTTACTTTTACGAAAATCATATGTTAGTTATTATTATTTGATCATATTATGCATGGATATAAGACCAGTACCTACGTCATACAAATGAATCATTCTTATTATATATCACGTGACCATGAAATGTTCTCATTTGTTTTGGCTACTATTATTTTAAAGCCACATTCATCGAGCGAAACTACGAGTGTCGGCTTGTTCTGTTCTTAAGCTTTAGAATGAGATTGAAGTTATGTTTTATTGTAGAATATGATTAAATATTTGTCACTACAATGAATACCAAAGTATTACTAAAATATGAAACAAATCATTGCAAATGGAATAAGAAAAATTATGTAGCAGAACTTCTAACGCTAAATTAATAATGGGTATCTCGGTAGACTCGAGATATAGTTAATTTATAAAAATGGATATTTTAAATTATACCTTTAGCACTTAATTTTATAAATGTATAATTTATATATTTAAATGGATTAAATTAAAATAGTTTTTTTTAAGATTTAAAAAGGGGTATAATTTATTAAATAATTTTAATAAACTGGAAACGTTCTAATTTAGGAAACTTCTATTATTAACAGGTTATTAAATCTAGAAGTATTATAACGTCAGAATACGTTTTATGCCATAATTAATAATTAAACAGGAATACATTAATCAGGTATATCAGAACATTCAAACATATCAGTTTATATATTAATAGTAGTTCAGAATAAATAAATTAACTAAGTACTATTGAGATAAATAAAATAAACGAATATCAGTTAACTTATTCGCGTCCTTTATTCATGTAGCTCGCGTGAAATCAGAGTAGACTTCTGTCAGTTGATCTCGGTCGGTTACTGAACACGAGGTACGGATTTTCCGTCCTTTCAGCAAGGACTTCCTTTTTTATGCATGATTAGGATTCCCCGTCTGCAGCCATATGTTTTTCCCGGTATGTGTTTAAGCTTATCAGAAATCATGTTAAAAACGAAATAAGTTGCCTGAGCATTATATACAAGCACGACCAGTTTATGTACTAGTTACGGAGGTACCGTAACCACGGCACTAGAGGCACCGGTGTCGTGACTCACATGCAGGAGAGTGATATCCTGCATCGTCCCACTCATGTTCAGTTTGGCCATTTTTATAAGTATGTTTAGTGGGGCGTATGGATGCATCCTAGGCTTATAAGTGTTACAAGTTATCAGGGTGAATGTGGTGTGTGCTCTACATCCTTCACATTGGAGCTGATCCCTCCACCCAGCACAGTTATTTAGAGGTCACCCCTCTATAGCATGACGAGGTCACCCCTCCAGTTATTCATGCACGGTTGTTACAGCACGTGACCTATATAAGCTCTGGCAATTAAAATACAGTAAATGCATGTTATACAGATTTAACAGATAACAGTTCAGCTTCATTATTTATAAATCAGACTTTACAGATTATATACAGATTTCCGCTGCAACTTTACTTATCAGTCCTACAGCTCTAGCATTTTATCATATGTTTCATTTCAGTAATTCCTTATCATGCTTTACATCCGTTCACTGAGCGTTATGCTCAGCCGTAGTTCCCTTTCATGTTCTAACGGCAGGTACACCAGGACGCTCTTAGGATTTTGAGAGCAAGTGCTTTTGGATGGAAGCTATCCAGACTTCTTACTTTATATACTTATATTATTCTGCTTATTTGGACATTTTTAGTCATTTCCTTCAGTATTTTACTTTTCATGTTCTGGGCTTATGTTTGGATTGCTGATGTTTGATTCCGGTATTTCCTTTATGGTCAGTTAATGTTTTAGGACATTTACCTTATGCTTTGATGACACGCCATAAATACACGTAACGGTCCACTTATCCAAGTGGGGTGTTACATCTCATCCCACTAATTTACGGGTATTCCTCGATTCTAGTTTCCTCGATTTGCGTGCCCTCGGGTCGTTTTACGAAAAACGTTTTTTATAAATTATGAATCAACGGCACAAAACGAATCTAATAAAAATTGTCTCATCAAAAACGGAGATCAAAAACGTAAATACGTAAACCTAGGGTTTCCGGTTTAGTCGTAAAGGACGTTAAATTAAAATCGTAAGTCCTAATCTCTTCTCGTAAATTTGTGAGTTTATGAACCAACACAAATTTAAAATTCCAAAATAATATTCACGGATAAATTTATTTCCTGAAATGTCGGACTGTCACCAAAACGGTGTATGTAAACGTAAGCACATAACGTAGAATCCTCCGGTTTAGACGTAGTCGATGCTACTTCAAGACGTAAATCCAAATTTCTTCCCAAAAATAAGTGAGTTCATATTATAACATTAAAATAAAGTTTTTAAATAAATATTGAGAATAAAATATCAACCATAAATTGACGGATTGTCACAGCATTTACCCCTAAACAGGATCTTTGTCCTCAAAGATCATCTTATCTTACTACTCGCTTCTTATAGAGTTAAAGCCATGTGGGTATTTCCTCCACATTCGGTCTTTTCTCAAAAGTGTAATTCATTACAATACGCGAGTTTCATCAAACATAACTACGGGAATAAGATCAGGCTTAATGTTGACTTACTTTCTCTATCCATGATGTTCACGGGTTTCTGATGAATGCAACTTTTCGCCGATCTAAACTTTACTAAGAAACAATCAGATTTTCACTTGATAGACATTTTATCAAGTTCGATATACGAAACATAATTCACGCAGCTCTTGAAGTCCTAGGGTAGATCCAGCTTATATGCCTTTCAAACCAATATTTTACATCATCTCAATGGTCCCATACTACTAGGACTTATATCCCATGATCTTTCAGATCATCTATTCATTTTTCCAAGGTGAAAATTTTTGGCATAACTTCGCTACCCATCTGGCACTTCAAGATCTACATTTCATATTCACATAACCTCCTGCCCACTACCGGCAGTCAATAATCAGATCCTAGTTTCAACAATCATTTCAGGTCTCGCGGGTCGAGTATTTTGTAAGGTTAGGTTCGCCATCATAGGAAACCTCAAACCTAAAAGACATGTCCAACTCACAATGGGTGTATGTCGGGTGTCTTTATCCCAACTCCTGCTTACAGATGCTCTAATGTATATCCTCACAAGATTCGATCTTGATCCTAATACGATAGTTTTCAATGATAATCTCTCCAAATGAAAACGATTATACGGTTTATTACCAAAGGTCAATTATTCAAGCATAACACAAGACTTCGAGTGTTTTGTATCGTTAGTTTGCCTCGTCCCTTCGATTGGGGTGGTAAATAGTACTCTCATCAAGGTTCGTTCCCAATGACTTCTGAGCAAATCTCTAGAAATTCGATGCGAAGCGAGGATCTTGATAGAGATGATTGATACGGCACACTATTTTTACACAACTCTTTTAAATACAAAAGAGTCAATTTCTTCATCAAGAATCTATCATTAACAGGAATGATATTATCAGATTTGGTCAGTCTGTCGACGATGACCCAAATCGAATCAAATTCAGATGATGACCTTTGCAATAGTTAGACGTTTACTAATGTATGAGGCGATGTCTGCCTTCATAATTTTCCATTAGTATAACTTCTTCAGATAAAGATACATTAGATCAGGATTGATGTAAATAGAATACTTAAACTTATAAGCTTCCAACATAACTAAATCTCAAAATCTCTATATTTAGGCCACAAGTGGTCTTTAAAAGCATTTAACGCCATAGGCTTCTCAATTCTAATGGTTCACATTAGTCGCGAACCCCTTTTTTATATATATTATCCTTTTTACAAGTATCAACTATATTTTAAATTGCTCGGCAATTTATTTTGCACAGTCATTATTAAGGAACACATCCTAATTTATTCTTTATCCTTTTTACGTAATGCGTCAGTATCTATATTCACCTTTCCTGGTGAAATAATTATCATAACCAAAATTCACTCAGAATTTCTTTCTTTCTTCATATTTTATAAGTCTTAATTTTGTCTCATCTATCATTTTTATCAGTTTTGCTCAGTCCGGCGTCTAAAGCGTCGATAATTATTACAAGTAATTAAATAATAAATAATTAATTTTATGAAATGTAAACGTAAAAGTTTTAAATTTTCTCAGTTCGACCAATTTTATAAAAGTGTTCAAAATAAATTTGAATTTAATTAACATGATTTTTGTTGATTTATCGAAAATAATTAAAATAATTAATGAGATCCGTAAATGTTCGAAAAATCTTTGTTTATACTTTGGTAAAAAAATTTCTTAGTTGAAAAGCAGAAATTTGCGTTTCAAATTCCAAGTCATGGTTTAAATGCTTTCCTCAATCCCTTTTAGGTTGTTTTGAGTTACGCACAAACATTTACCCCTAAACAGGAGTTTAGTTAAATGATTTAGTTATAAGGAATGATTCCTTAAAAATCCTTTTTTAAAACATTTGTCAAAACATATTTGCACTAGCTTTTTGGTAAAACCCAAAGTCTTAAAAGGGCTCTTAATTTTTTTTAAAGAGTCAATATATTCTATTTTCTATTAATCACACGATCAACTAATATAAAGGATTAAGCCTTAAATTACATGTTAATTATTTAAGGTACATATTTTTAATTATTCGGCCAATTCAGGGCAGTCTATAAATAATTATTAACTCCTTCTTATTCTTATAAACAAACAGATGGTTCTTAATGATCACAAGCATGAATTTATCAAATTACAGCCTACACACGTGATTCATCAAATTTATGGATGCTACATGTGCATTAGTCAATCCAAACAACATAACATGAAATCATAATATTTATTACGAGTCTCGGATGTAGTGATTGGAATAGATAATCTTTTTCGCGGATGCGAAGTTGATGATAACCATGCCGTGGATCAAATTTTTAAAACATACGCTAGAACCTTGTAAATGATCGAACAAATCTATCATCTTGGGTAGTGGATATAGATTTTAATCGTCAATTTACTTAGTTAACGGTAATCAATAAACATAAGGAATGATAACACCATAGCTCTTCATGATGACGAGCTTGGTAGAATGAAAGCTTTCTCCGAAAACTAGCTCAGTTGCACGATAATTCTTTTAATTCAGATGGTGTTGTCGTACAGTGCACACGCCACAGGTGCAGCACCAAGAATAGAATCAATACCAAATTCATCCTGCCTTAATGGCAAAAGTCTAGGTAATTCATCAACAAATACCTCCTAAAGTTTCAGATAACAGAAACATCTTTTAATAAATTTAATTTAAGTTCTTTCTAGATTATAATATCTATGACTAATTCACAACCATCTACGGTATAGTTTCAAGTCTAAATGCAGGATATGGTCATCCATCAAGAATTATTTAGATCACTTTTGATAATCAACATATTATCATTTAGGGGAATTCAATTCGAGTTCCCGTCAATTAAGACAATGTCGTCATGTCATAATCAATCAATCCATTCTACTGGCATTATCAACTTTCCAGTTTCATTGTCGTCGATAAGATGTGAACTTCTCAAAAGACTAATAATAACTCATAATCCTTCACAAATTCAAGGATATATGGAGACACAACTATCATTAAAAGAGTAAGGTCAACGCAAAATCTACGCGAGAGAATTTCAAATCAGATACAAACGAAAACATTAACGAATATGAATATATCCCATGTTTTCATAATTTCAGTACGCATTCGAAAGCTCCTCGGATCGTTACCCAGGTCATTCAAATGAAATCAAATCAAAAGAAATGATAGGAACGTCGATACATCCAGTCGGGTATCAACACTCGGTAATCAGATACTTTTCCTAAGAATCTCGCCACGGGAGAATTGGACAAGAAAGAATTGTCAATTGTCAAATAAGAAAATTTTCACAGATGAGTAAATTCGACTCAGAAGAATAGATGCTACAGGCACATATGTAGGTGTCCCTAACACTATGTCCCTATTTTTCACTTCTTGCAGATCTCATAAAATTTAATCTTTCACAATCTTAAAAAAAATGTAGTGTTTATTAATCAGTTTTATGGTGACTACTAATCAGTCTTACATGGTCCATTCCAAATTGTATGTAGGCGCGCAACTATATACAACTTCAAGATTAACGATGCAATACTCATTTCGTCAAAATTTTATCATATGTTTATAATAAAAACATTTTCATGCTTAATTCTTAAATAAGAATAAAAAATAAATTTACAAAGGTTTTCTTTGTTATGAAAACAATTAAGTTTTCCAAGGTGTTTTATAAACAACTTCATTTCGATAACGATCACTTATAAATCTCGCTTTGAATAATCCTTATAGTGATGAAAATTCAATTTTCTCAAGGGATATTGTTTTAGCTTATAAAAACAATGAGTGATCTGCAAAAGAGTGATGAAAGCTTGTTCACCAAGAACTAACTACAATATGATAGGAAATCAGCTTTAGCCAAATAATCATGAGGTGCATGACCTCGATGGCACTCAAAAAGAATAATCCACAACGTAACTCAATTTGAGATGAGTACTTGTTCAATGGTTGCATCACTAATGCAATCATTAGAAAGAAGCAATAAAAGATAGATAAAATCGATACATGTAGGATTTAGCAATCAAAGGTAGTCTTTTCATTAATCACAAACAAGTCTAAATTGTACCGTAACACATTACGTGTCACTATGTCATACAATTCCAAGAACTCATCCTACCAACTGATATCTCAGTTAAGTTATGGATTTTTAAAAGATACCACAATGAATACTAATCTACAAGAGACATTAGGTGTTCTACATGTCCCAGAAGATCCATCAGTCTCAATTCAGAAGAAGATTTCTTCAATTTATTTCTTGGACACTGGGCATCCTCGTTAGTGGACAATGGTCTAGGAACAATCCTTAACACGAACCTACAATCATTTAAAACCTTATAATTCAATCACAGGACTTAACGACATCCTTTTAACAATTTCTTATTCCATACAAGTTAAATTTTACTTTATTCAAGTTTCAACCAATTTTATACTCAATGCGACATCCTACCTCATTCGCCAATAATTTCAACCTTTATTCTTAGAACTTTATAGGACAATAAAGTTCGATATGAATAACACTTAATTTCCAATCCTATAGCTTTTTCATTTAATAGTTATCAAATAAGTCACTAGTATGAAATGACTCACACATTCAATTAGACTTCTCGGAAAGGTACTAGTGGCATGAGGCTTTTGGGTAATGGTTCCAATGACAGCCTCAAGTGCAACATTCACCCCTTTCGATTTCAATTTAAGAATTGGATGACAACGAATCAGATGACATCTTTCTAGGTGGTAACGTTTTGTCAAACTCCACTCTATAAGGAAAGATCGTCATGACATCGATATCAGACTTAATCTCGCCAATTCTTTTTCAATATCACAATCAACTAATATCTACATTTCTACGAATATCAACCATTTGTTGGGATCATAAATATCCACAACTTGGTTTAGATATAAGATAGCTAGAATTCCTACGGGAATAGCTTCGATTAAATTACTAGGGGAGTTAGGGTTTCTTGTGACAATCTACGTCGTATAAATACCTCGTATAAATATCAAAATAATCATCAAACAATCATGTAATAAAATTACATCATATATATATATATATATATATATATATATATATATATATATATATATATATATATATATATATATATATATATATATATATATATATATATATATATATATATATATATATATATATATATATATATATATATATATATATATATATATATATATATATATTTATATATATATATATATATATATATATATATAATCCAAGTCATATATATATTAAAATAACACTTCTCAGTCTGGCTTTGTCAGTAACTCGGGAATTCTTCGGCACCGTTATAGTCAAAAGATTTTTAGACATTTTGTGAAAAATATTTATAGTTAAAAGATTTTGAAATGTTTTATTCAAAACCTTAGTTTTAAAAATCTTTCGTTCTCTATAACGAGAGCTCTGGTACCAAACTGTAACACCCCCAAATTTATACAATTCAGTACAGCGGAAGACTCGTTGGTGTTACGGGATAGCACATTACTCACATCATAGACAACGCTTAAAAATCGCGTCGTTTAATAATAAAGCATTTCCATTCATAAATATCAAGTTTACATAGGTCCCAAGTCATTGTATTTCATACAAGTTTTACAAAGAATTTGAATGGAAATTATTCTTTAAGTGTGGGCCATGAATTCTTGTTGTCTTCCCGAGAATTACCTTCAAGTAACTGAGATAAAACATGTTAAAAGAAAAGGTCAGTGATAACGCCGAGTGAATTCATAGAGTTTAATAAAATCCATCAATATAACATCGGTATAAAATTATTACCGAAAATCATTTTGTACAAATCATTTTAATAGGCCATAAAATAGCCAAAGTCATTTTATGCAATTCTTTATCAAAATCATAATATAGGCATTTGCCTTAAAAATCATTATACGAACCATTTTCGTTAAAAACATCATACAATACGTTTTATAACGTTGTATAAAGTTAAATAAAAACCGTTATATGAATATGGTTATGAAAAACCAAAACACGAACATAAAATCAATAGTATGACCCCGTATTGCTAGTCAGGCAATATATATCGTATTTCAATGCGTATGGCAGTATTTCGTTAATTGGATTATTATAAGCCGCATGACATTGTTACCTTACTACAACAAACAACGGGTAGCTAACCCGATACTCAATTTGCCCATCTAAATTAGCGTGTCGTCACAAAGGTCACGCTATGGAAATCTTCTCATACATAAATTCGCTTATCAATCAATGTGGCACGACGGGGATCAACCGTCAAGGCGCGAACTGGGGTGATCGTCCCCAAATAGTACTATTATATGCATAAGCGTCTACCAAATCCCGGTAGTTCACAATTCATGCTAATGGGACTTTTAGTTACATAACCTAACTTTAATAATTCATTTCATTTCATCTATCGGGTCATACAATCATTCGGGTCCAAATCAATAAACAGACAATCGGGACAAATGGTGTCCTATTTTATAAAAACTAACATGTTATCTCGCTCGCGGGTTTATAAAACATTTAAAAGAGTGCGAGGCTATGAACTCACGTTGATGTGGGAAGGCGGTTATCGGCGATTCGGATGTACGGTACGTGCTTCAATCACGGAAACCTAGACAAATAATACTCGTCTTAGACTCTTGTCCAATTACTTTATCAAAATAACAAATATGTATACATATGATGATTATATATATATGATGATCAAGTGGGTTTACATATTCTCATTTACTCGTTTTAATGTTATGTGTCGATAAATTTTATACTAGTTTACTAGTTTTACCTATTTACGTGTTTTAGGTCCAATAAGCCGATTATAAGTTCATTAACTTGTATTAATCCATTTCATACTTGTATTATCAGTATTTATACTTTACAAGTTGGGCCCAAATGGGTTAAGCCCAATAAATAAGTTTATAAGTGTTTTAGCCCATTTTGTTGTATTATTAGTCCAATAACGTTAACTTAGCCCGTTAATGTCCGTATGTCCTATAGTTTGGGTTTTATCGGTTTTTACTTGTATTAGATACTTATATATCAGTATATGACTTTTAAAAACTTTACATTAGACGGGTTTGATCGTCTAAGTTTTAATTGGCGAAAAACGTTAATTTTACGGTAATAGCCAAAAAAGTCGTAAAAATCATGTTTATAGTTTTATAACTTATAAAACTTATCAAACTACCATTTTTATAAAAGGTCCATTTATTTATCCTTATACATATTTATATAAATGTATTATATAAGTTAGTGGGTTTTAATTCACATTTTATACTATTTTTATTTGAGTGCTTATATAATACTATTAAACATTAATTCTTCAAAATCTGATTTTTACTTTCACTTTCACCATTTTTACCATATCTTGAGTTCTACAAGGAGATAGAAGCTCATTTTTGGACACCACAAACTACATGATATGTGCTACAATTAACTTAGTTTTAGCTACTGCTCAATCCAACTCTAAATATCTCTAACAGTCCGTCCAAAACTGACTATCCAGATTGGTACTCTAAACTTGTTTTAGTCATATCTCACTCATTATAATGATTCCATTGTATGGCCAACTCTCACATGTGTATGACATCTTATACTTACTGTATATTGCTTCCACTTTGTCATTTTATCAGTTTAACATGTGGTTAGTTATTGTTTTTATACAGCCAACAATTTAAGCAAGATTTTAGCCTAGTTTCTTATAATTTTTCATCTTTTTAATCATATTTATCAACACCAAATCCCCACACAATACTTTTATCATCATATAATCATCATATACATATACAATAGGAAAGAAAATAAATGATTACATAATCAAAATAACAAGAGGATGGGGAGAACAATCTTTATACCACCATGATGATGTAGGTTATGATCAAGACATGGATTTTGATGGAGAAACTTGTGATAAACCAATACCATCTTCAAGGCCACCAATCTTCAAGAAATCCTTGTGGAAAATCAGCCATAAGACTCCATAGAAACTTCTCCTTGGATGTTAAAACTTGCACCAATCTTCATCTCTTTGAATGGAGATTAACATATGTTAATAATAACAAATGTTTGTGGTTAAATTTTGATCAAATGATGGTGTTTAATGGTGGAAATGGGACGGCATGGAGGGTGGGAGAGAGTATGTGTGAGTGGTTTGCATGTAAAAATGAAAGCAAGTGGTAAATGATAGTTTTGATGCTTACAAGTTAAGCTAATGCACAAGTGTTAGCTTGTTATTTAAGCTTGGACACCTCATGGGGTGAGGTGGTGATACTTTGGCCGTCCCATGTGTGGGGTGAGACAAAACTTGTTTTTGTCTCATCCCACTAATTTACGGGTATTCCTCGATTCTAGTTTCCTCGATTTGCGTGCCCTCGGGTCGTTTTACGAAAAATGTTTTTATAAATTATGAATCAACGGCACAAAACGAATCTAATAAAAATTGTCTCATCAAAAACGAAGTTCAAAAACGTAAATACGTAAACCTAGGGTTTCCGGTTTAGTCGTAAAGGACGTTAAATTAAAATCGTAAGTCCTAATCTCTTCTCGTAAATTTGTGAGTTTATGAACCAACACAAATTTAAAATTCCAATAATATTCACGGATAAATTTATTTCCTGAAATGTCGGACTGTCACCAAAACGGTGTATGTAAACGTAAGCACATAACATAGAATCCTCCGGTTTAGACGTAGTCGATGCTACTTCAAGACGTAAATCCAAATTTCTTCCCAAAAATAAGTGAGTTCATATTATAACATTAAAATAATGTTTTTAAATAAATATTGAGAATAAAATATCAACCATAAATTGACGGATTGTCACAAATTTGTTACTCCTAACTCTAGTATTTGTGCAAGTTCTTCTTCTGTCATTGCAGGTACAACAACGGATTCTGAACCCACTTCTTCTTCAAAGGGTTCCAATTCTGTACATTCGATATCACCTTCTTCTGTTGTACAAAAATCTATTTTGGATTATTTTCGAAAAACTTGAGAAAACACAAAAAATATAATAAAACGTAAATATCCTTAGAAAAACAAAATAAAAAATGGAAAAACTTTCAAAATACCAAAAATATTCTTCCCGACATGTCTTTCAGTATCGATAATATGGACGTACCTAGAAATGTCGCTCAATAACGACACGGGTGTGCACATAAAGCTCGAATGAAAGTTTTAAATATTTTTCAAAACATGTCATTTCTATCTTTGTTAAAGGAAATTGTCTATTTTGGACAATATTTCGAACAACGGGTAAAGCAATCTTTCTTGGGTTGAGCTTGTCACAAAACATTCCACGTTTTGAGCTCAACACAATGGCTTTTAATCACTGTCAGATTGCAACCCGGCTCTAAATTCACGGGGGAGTGTTCCACACATAATATTTCATGTAATTTACCTTTGTAATGAAACTTTAATGCTTACATTGTGTTGTATCATGGATTGTAGACTTTGTGTTGGGTCTGAATCAAGTGCAAAAATCATGTATAATTGTATCATGTACATCCTAGGTTCAAGAATTTATGTTGGGTCTTAAACGCACTCTATTCTATCTTGTATTCTCTTTCTATAACTCTTCTTTTGTCGATTTCATCATCTATGTACCTGGGATGAGTATTAACCTAGGGGGAGTCGTCTTCATGGGAGATTCTTTAACTCTATACTTCACATTTTTATCTAAAGTCTTTCTAATTTACATTTCAAGTCTTTATCTAAAAATACTCTTCACAACTATTTTATTTCGGCAAACAGGGTAGAATAGAAATGTAAATCCTATATCTAACAACTTATACTTATTTTTTAATTAATAGCAAAAATAAGTTTGGATTTTGTCCTAAAAAAGGCATTGATTGTTAATATAAATATCATCAAAGCTGGTATTTATATTCTTTAATCTTTACTTAAGTTTTGTTAATGACAAAAGATAAAATTTAATTTTGTAATCATTAAAAACAAAACTAAGTTTTAGAAATATTATCTATAGATCTCTATTCTCACTTAAAATGTTTTTCTATACTTCTAAAAACACGTGTTTTAAATTTATGCAAAATTAATATATATTTCACTTCTTATTTCTTAAACATTTATAAATGTCAAAGTCAACATATTTGACTTTCCAAATCTGACCAAAATCTTATAAAAAATTCTTTGGCATGAAATCTTGGTTAAGAGATTTGCCATCAATAGCAAATCTCGTGTCAGAGTCCACGGACCACTTTGCTAAAGGGGACGGACCCCTTTGGAAGGTTATGTGAGATCCGTTGGTCTCTGACCGTGTTAGAGTCTACAGAACCTTTGCTAAAAGGGAGAGACCCTTTCGTAGGGGTCTTTAAGTTTCGTTGGTCTTTGACCCAGTAGGCTATAAATAACAAAGCTCGCAACCAAGTATCACACACTTCTCTACTATCTCTCTAGATTTCTAGTATATATATATGTGTGAATATCTCTCTTATCAAACTCTTATTTCTTGTGATATAGATCTCTAATCTTGAAGATCATCACCAAGAAGTGTCTCAAAGCTTTGATCTTTCATTGCTTAGTTGTATGTATGTATTAAGTATATCTTATACATTCATCATTGTTGTACCAAACATTATAAATCCTTGTGTGTAGTGTGGTTAGTATTTTGGTTCTCAAAATGCGATGAAGGGAGTTGTTGTACCCGTGTAAAAGAACACGATATTGTAGCTTATGTATGGGTAAAGATTCTAAGCAACGTGTAAGGTTTGTCTCCGCTGGTTAAGGGAGAATGTTTTTTAGTGGAAGGTGAAATCTCAAGTTGGATACTCGGGGAGTGAACATTGGGGCACGATAAGTAATATCTTACTATGTCGAACCACTGTAAATCGCTTGTTGTGTAGTTTGCTATTCTCTTCCCTTTTACTATATTGTTTGTGTCAACATTTACTTTACTTTCACAAGATATATTCATCATTGAACTTACTCAAAGTTTCAAAAGATTAATTTTAATCGGTAAAACTATTCAACCACATTCTAGTTTTTCACATGTTCCAATTTGTAGGTTGTTGTGGTGAAGAACCCCCGTATTGGTTTGTGAGTTGTAGTCATTGTGCATAAATGGGAACACACCCGGTTGCGAGGCGAGGTCGTGGAACGCGTTTGTTGAGTATCGAGAAAAATTGTACGGTTTTGGTGCCGGTGTCGGTAAGCTTGGTTTTGATAAGGATTCAGTGTTAGGTTTCGGTTTGGTGGGTTTTGGGGATTTTGAGCATAGAATGCTTGTGGTCGTAATAGGTTTACGTTCGGAGATGGGTTTTCTAGATTAAAAGTCTCATCGGGTGTCGCGGAGAGTTCGTATATCAGCTTCGTTGGCAATTTTTCGTGGTTTGAGGTGGTGTTTCTATAGTAAGAATGAGATTAATTTTTTAAAGAGGAATGTATTTAAATTGGAAATGTTGGGTTTAAAAATGATAAGTTTAGATGGTATTTATAAAAAAAATTAGATAACGTAATTATTTTTTTATGTTAAACGACCGTTGCAACAGTTTAAAATCAATTTTGACCCCACATTTATTTAACTCACGCACCGTGGGTTTACACCTTTTCAATGGCAAACTCACGTCCAAATTGGAGAGTAGGGGTAGAAGTCATGCGTGACCTTAAGGCAAGTCACGGGTGAGTTTGTTGTCACTCCGCCTAGTCTTACGGAGGAGCTACACCAATGAATCTATATCCACCCAATAGTGTATCGAATGACGTGGACATCCACCGGGTTCAATAAGAAGCATTACGCTTGCCGCTAAAAAAATAATAAACAATAAAATAAATAATTAAAGAGGCCTAACGCTTACTTTCGATATGCTGTATCAATTGTCGAAAATCACCACAGCAATGTATCTTACAACTTTCCACAATCAAGAGTTCGAAAATAGGATGCTAGCTACGATTACACTACTGTCTATATACTAATACTTCAAACAAAGATAATACCATTCTCTTTGATAGTATCTAGAACAATCGCTAGCCTACCTTCAATACGTTCGTTCTTTTTCGCTTCAAAGGCCACTGCAAAGACATCAGCTTCCTTTGATCTCTCAGCTATCAACCTCCCAATGACTCTGCAGGCCTCATTATCTATCAGTGAAGGCAACGCGTTCCTCAAATCCTTTGCATTTGTGGTGGCAACTGATACCACTTTGCTAGTACCTCTATGCATCACTTTTGCATGAATGAACCTTTTTGAAAAGAAAACGTTTAATTGAAATGGTCTCATGTACATATCTGTCCTTTGTTTCCAGGATTTCTTGTTTGGTCTTTTTTCTGCTTCGCTTCGTGATCTTCGTGTCCATGCGGCTTCAACAACAAACCCCTACGGAAGAAAATGGTTAAAGATATCTATAACTTTATTTGGTATTTCTTTGTCTTTAAATACGTGTTTACCAAATTTAGATAATAAGGAGTTAATAGTTAGGATGATCATATTCAGGTATTACTAAGTTTTCAATCTTGTTTTCTTCTTATATAAGAATGGGTTTGCCTTTGTCTGGATGTGTGCTGTGAAAATGATTATGTAATACTGAACAACATAAGCGTGTCTCAGGAGTTAGTGTATGTACGTGTATGCTATCAGAATTTGTTGTGAACAGTAATCTTCAATTATTTAATACGTAACAGAGCAAGTTCCCCTCCTTGGGGACTTGTTTGGTTATGAATGAATCCTTCTTTGCCATGAAAAAAAAAACAGAGCAAAGAGCAAAATATTACGTCAATACATTCATCTTAACTTCTGATAATCAGTTTCCTTGCGCCCAGCATGAAGCTGATTATCACACCCTTATAATAGGATAATCAACTTACAAAGCAAAATATAAATTTAGAATTACTAAGTCAAAGCAAAATATTATTCCGAACGTTTAAAACTAATGACATTACTTATAAAACTGTTTATCCGTTTATAGTTTAAAAGAAGAGTAGTTATGCGATATGAAATTTCAAATTGCTTATACAGTATAAAACAGCTTACTTGGCTCAGACATACAGCAATCAGAACAGCAGTCGGATATGCAGTCTCAACATTACATCCTAGCGTATTAAAACACGATAAGCAGATAACAAGTTTTATTAAACAATACCAGAACTACTAAGAACAATCCTAGTAATGATTTGAACATTTTTAAAGAACTTAAATGCTATTTGTTTGATTACTCGTTTCTCCTTTTTTCAATCCTACCACAAAGGCATAGCTCCGTAACAGATCAACCAAAACAAACGTATCATGTAAAAAACAAATTAAATTGACAAGGTGGTAGTCCTTCACATTTGCAAAAGATGAGATTAAAATTAAACAACCCGCTTTAAAATAGGCGTGTATATAGATACATATGTTTACGCACATACATAAATCATATATGTATAACAAAATACCTTAAATAAGAATCTATATGCAGAAACATAAATTCACAAACTGTTTGTCTTTAGGATGATTGCTAAACTAAAACTTTAAAATTTTGGCGAAAAGCTTGTATTGTACTACTAAAGATTGGTATTTAAGCTTTGGGTGTTTGTTTCGGCTTATATAGCCAGCTTATAGCTTATTTGGTTTTGGGATTATGTTTCATAAGCTCCCCCCTTTTGTGGCTTATTTTGAAACTTTTCGGCTTATATAAGCCACTAAAAGTGAGCAAATTAAATGTAAGCCGAAATCCAAGTAAACCATAAGCCGGCTATATTAGCCGAAACAAACATCAGTTCCAATTTGAATTTCATGGTCAAACAACAACAGTTTGAAACAACTAGTACGAACTACGTAGTAAAACTTTGCATATGAAGGTCAGTCCATTGACTTCAAAAGTCAAACCACATAAACTTTTTTTTTTTAATCAAGAAACCACATAAACTCAAAAAAACATAAAAAGGTAAATAAGAAAGGTTAATTTGAGTAGTGTACCTTGTTCTTGAGGGTACGATTTGATGGAGTTGAATTGAGGGAAATATTAATCTGAGGAAATGACAAAGACCATGATAATGAAGTTGGTTTTTGAGATGGGTTTTTAATGAACTGTGATTGGAGAGTGAATGCTGCTGCTGATGTTGATGATAAAGAAGAACACGAAGCCGCCATTAATGTGTTTAAAGAACAAGACACTTTTGTTTTGGATAACATATGATGGATTATGTTTGGGACTTGTGCAAATGCAATCCCTCTTTAATTTTTAAGGGGGCGTTTGGTTTGGTTTGATAAGGTTGAGCATTTGGACCGGTGATTTGGATGGGATCGGAAAATTGAACTGGACAGAAAAATCGGATTGAATCGGATAATTTTAGTTTAGTCATTGATCCGAGGTTTTAGATTAATTTGGTCTTCGGTTTAGTCGGTTCGATCCGATTTAGTTCGGTTTTACTAAAATCCCGTCGATTATGTCTAATAGAATTGGACTGGACTGAACCGAACTGGATCGGACCGAACCAAACTATTACGGTCCGGTCTCTGTCCAGGATTTTACATCATTTCGGTCATCGATCCGGTCCGATCTTGATCAGTCTGGTCTGATCTAGACCGATGCTCACCCCCTAGTTTGATGGGTAAGGGTCATGGCTAAATGAATATCTGGAATACTAATGGAGTCATGTTATGTTTATCTTTATGTTTACATTCGCTCATTTAGTTTTTTTCGGAAGAATAAACGAACATGGTCGTTTAACCGAACAAATTATCTTGTTCATATTCGGTTATTACAAAAATGTCGTTTATATTTGTTATGTTCGTTCATTAAGACACTAAACGAATATAAATGAACGTAAAAACATAAACATAAAATCTACAAAAGTATTCGTTTAAGCAGACCAATTTTACAAGTACATAATAAAAAATATGATAAAAGGACATGAGCGAATAAAATGAACATAAATGAACGTTAACGAACGTATAATCCGACTTTTCAAATATAAATGGACGGAATTTGGTTCATGTTCGTCCATATAACTAAATGGACGTAAAATATTGTTCGTTTCTTTAACAAATAAACGAACATAAATAGGCTTTCTATCGAACGTTTTATGAAATGTTCACTTAACGTTTTGTTCAAAGCATATTTTTTTTAACTAATTGTTCAAAGCATATTAAGTGTAAATTTATTATCTTCAAAAACAAAACACAGCGGTAGTGGTCTAGATCGATTCTCGTGGGCTTGGAGGAGGCCACTTCGCTCCGGCTTAGAAAGCTCTCAACTAGCAGATTTATTGGATCACCTTCAACACCTTTGCATCACCTCTGGCGCAGACACATGGGAATTCAAACTTGAAAATTCAAACTTTTTCTCTGTTTCATGCGTTAGAAGATACATTGACAAAGCCATCTTCATTCGATTCGACAACAAAATTAGATGGAATAACTCAATTCCTATCAAGATCAACATTCATAATTGGAGGTTACTTAATGGAAGATTGCCTACTAGAATGAATTTGGATATCCGTGATATTGACTTAAACTTGACTAGATGTCCAGTTTGTGATGATGCTTTAGAGACGGCTCAACATCTTTTCATTGATTGCACGATTGGTCGAAAATAGTGGGTTATGATTCAAAACTAGTGGCAACTTAATGATTACCCAAAAGACTTACAAAATTTAATTTATTGGGGTGACTCGGCTTCTCTTCCTGATAAGCTGAAGTCTTGTTTTGATGTAGTCATTCAATCAACAACTTGGATTATTTGGCGTTATCGGAATAGACTTTGTTTCGACATTCACCCTCCACGGAAAGATATTCTAGAGGACGAAATAAATTTTTTTTCTTACTCTTGGATTAGTCGTCGGAAAAAGGATTTTCATCCAAATTGGAATGTTTAGATCCTTGATCCAAAAAATGCATGTAACAGTACATTGTAACTTTTTTATTTTCTAGCTTCTCGCTAGTTTTATACAATTCCGCCGTTAAAAAAAACAAAACACACCCTAGCAATAAAAAACACAACCTCCACACCCCCGACCAAAATATCGACAACGTAGCTTTTGACATCCAATATGAAATAGTCAAAAGGCTCCCAATCAAATCCATTATTCAGTTCAGGTGCCTCTCGAAAGTCTCTCATCAATAGTACTAAGTTTGTTACTGATTACCAGGACATTCATGCACCCAATCCCAGCATCTACCATATGTAAGTTGCATGATAGATTCAGTTAAAAATCACATGATAATCATCGATAACATAGAAATGATTCGATGGAACTATCGTTCATTCAGAGATCAGAGATGCCTCCCGTAGAATTTCTCAATTAATGTCGTAAACTTATGATTTGTATCTTATGTTATACACATTCTTTTCCTTTATGCACATGTGTCTCTATCATATGCATGCGTTTGTTTGGTAAGCTTCCCAAGTTTGGGGATTATGATCCATAGCTCGCTATTCCTGCTTCTGTTGATCGTTTGCTTATATCACTACACCAAAATGTGGGTTTAGGGTCGAAATTTTCGACCCTAAATACAAAGGGATTTCGACCCTAATATTTAGGGTCGATCCTAAATTTTTGACCCTAAAAAACTAGGGTCGAAATACCCTTTGTAAATTAGGGTCGAAAAAAAGGGGCCCACCACTTTTCAAAAAACATTTTGACCAAAATTTAGGGTCGAAATTCTTTGTAATTTAGGGTCGAAATTTTCGACCCTAAATAATATCCACGTGTATTTTATATATCATTGTGAAAAGTTTTTTTTTTTTATTTATTTAATATCCACGTGTACATTTTAAAAAGATTGTGAAAACGTTTTTTTTTTAATTTAATAATTTAGGGTCGAAAATGTATTTTAAGTTTAGGGTCGAAAATTTCGACCCTAAACATTTTATATTATTTTTTTTCCAGAAATAATTCGTGCAGGATAGGTTTAGGGTCGAAATTTAGGGTCGAAATTTTCGACCCTAAAACTTAGGGTCGAAAATTTCGACCCTAACTATAATTTAGGGTCGAAATTTCGACCCTACCTATATGGTTAGGGTCGAAATTTCGACCCTAAATGGTTTCTAGGAAAAAAAAAACTGCATTTTGCAGATTTTTTCCAGATTTTTTTCCGGCATTTTTTCCGGAAAAAAATCTATATTTCAACAAATCCACAATATTACAAATCACTAAACAGTACAATACTAATAATTTACAATACGTTAAATAGCCAAAACGTTAGAATACATTTCACCAAATCCTTATTTCACAAATGTAACTAGTCTAAAATTATTACACATCACAATAAATCCATGTTTCACAATTTAGCAAGTCTTAAGTTATTACACAAAATAAAAAGTCTAAAACCAACAACTCCTAATCTGAATAGTCCCCGCTGGCCTGATCATTATCACCCGAATCATCCCCCTCATCAGCATCCGAGTTAATTAGCTCATTATCGGACATGTTGTTGGCATTCTCAAGATCTCGAGCCAACTCGTCGACGGTCCGAGTATCATTTTGATGAGGATTTAGGCTGACGGTATAGTTGGGACTTTCCCGAGAGTTAGAACTCGAGGGGCCAGTGGTGTTGACAACGGGTCGATTAAAGTTGTTGAAACTGTTATTTTGGGTAATTGGAGGTTGGAGTGGGTTGAGTGGAGTATTATATGGAAATCCGGGAGGGGGAGGAATACCACAGAACTGGGGCATAACAGGGACCTGAGACATACCAGGGAACTGAGGCATACCAGGGATCTGAGACATGCCAGGCATAGAAGCGAATTGGGGTGGCGGTATAAAAGGGTTAGGAGGTCCGGTATACCCTCGACCCACATGTGAAGTATAATGAGAAATCAAATGACTTAGGCGGGCGTTGTTTACCTCAGCATTTTGTTGCGCCATACTAGCATACATATGGGCCAAATTAGCCCGTTGCTGCGCCTCCTCGGTTTGCTTCCTCAACAGCTCTTTTTCTTGCTCATGAATCCTAAGTACCTCCGAGAGTTGTTCTCGAGTCACTCCCTCACTATAAGAACTACTCCCGCATCCATATGAGGTACCACCACCCGGCAACTTCCTGCCCCTGCCGACGATATTTTGAGTGTTGCGGCTCGGATTTACTAGATCAATTATTTCTTGATCACTTTTGTACTGCTCAGCACCGCAAGAAATCGCTTCTTTTATGGCCATCATTCTCGACTGTGAAAAAGAAAGAGAAAAAAAGAAGTTAAAAACAAATAAAAATATGTTATTAAAGCATGTATAAATTAAATTACTTACATATCTGTCTGCATTTTCCTCGGACATAGTGCCATTCTTGTTTGTGCGTGCCCTCTTCCAAGTTTGTATAAGGTCCTCGTGGGACCCATGCTTGACTTTCTGTACAATATCAAATAAATTAATAACAAGATCTTTACCAAAAAAAATTAATAACAAAATATAAATAAACAATATAAAACTTTTAAATGATCACAAAAACTATAACGATTCTTACATATTCGTTCCTTCCTTGAGCGAATGATTTTTTCCCTTGATGTGTAGAAACTTTATTTTTCGAGCGGTTAACTGCATTAATTTCACTTCTCCTCACCTGTTTCGGGTCGGACCAATACCGGCACAAATCACGCCACTCCCTTGCTGATCTGTTGGCCCATGTAGAACTCGATGGGGGCGGTACAAGCGCCGCTTCCTCGGCCGAATCATGGATAGAATAATAGTCATGCTTTAACAAGTTCCTATTTTTGCGCCAAAGTAGCCTCAACTTACAGTTAATTCCTGTTTTTATCCTTTCTCCCACCACATATGTTACCCCGCCATAAGTCACACTATCACGACTATCCAACCAACCCGTCAGGTTGAAATAGGTCTACATGTAAACATATGCATTTAAATAAACAAACAATTTTCAACCAAAACAGTTAATAAGACTAGATGTAACGCAAACAATTAATACCTCAAGTGTAGGAAAGATATGGGCTTTGAGGTGCAATGGTATCTGTTCCCACTCGCAAGTAAGTGGAAGTGGTCGGACTGTTTCCCCCATCAGAGAGCTCAACATCGCAGCATTATTGCCTAACGGATGGAAGCTATTAAGATCATAAACATCAATTGTAACTGGCAAAGGTCCTCCATGCGCCCTATGCTTCCTCCTTAGGCTTGTATTAACCGTAACCATATGTGGTATCGGTTCACCTGCAAAGATTAGTTATTGAAGTTATTGATTCGTGAAAATTCAAACACACTTAATTAACAATAAGAGTTGACATAAAATAAAAATAAATCACAATTTCTTACTTTCGCAATTGCCAGGTACGGACTTTGTAGGTCGTCTAGGTGGAGTACCATCACCATCCCCACCGTGTGATCTACCACCTACACACGCCATCTGTAATATAACAAGTACATGAACACACAATTTCGTGGACCGGTTAATGCTAATACACAAATTCATAAAAATTTACACATTTAAACATATAAGAACAATTTCATTAAAAAAAATTACACATCTAAAGATTAAATCATTGTTTCATTCAAATTACAACTTAAGATCAATTATCACAATCTGAATCATCGCTAGATAAAACTTCTTCAACAACATTATTAGGGTTCACTTCATCATCATCAGACATTTGAACATCATCATCATCAAGGGCATGTGCAACGTCATCATCTTCATTATTGATTAGATCATCATCGTCTTCATTAACTTGTGTGGCGGACACTTCTGCCGATTCGTCATTCAAACTCAAATTTGTATCCTCCAAACAAGTCAAACCAACATTCAGCGTAAAATTTGATGAACTGCTACCATGTATAACATCTTGATCGGACTCTTCAACATCGCCATGATAAACATGTTCGACCACCTTCCAACCCTTTGGTTTTCTAGCAAGGTCTTCAAGGTAAAATACTTGTGATACTTGTGTCGCAAGAATGTATTGGTTATTTTTGTGAAATTCCTTATTAGTCAAAATATGATGTATGCCCTGCTCAATGTAAGAACGTCTATTGCGTTTCGTACAATTTGGGGGGTTAATGGTGTCAAACCATTTACATCGAAACAACACAACCTTGCGGTTCCCGATATAAGTGAGCTCCAGAATTTCTTCGAGTTGACCATAATACATCTCTCCATCAAGCCCGGCTGTTGAAACACCGCTGCATTGAGTGGTGTGAAGTTTATCGCGTTCATGTATCACAAACCTCACACCGTTAACTACGCAAGCGGGGTATGTACATGCACTAGTATGTCCACATGCCAAAGAGAATAACTCTTCATTACAGTCGCCTGTCGTTTTTTTTTCACGAATCTACGAAAGAGATACAAACATATTTAGATATATGAGCAATAACTCCAAGGTAATATATCTAATGTATTTACCTTGTGACTAAACCAGGTGGGAAACCTCGTTTCCACGTTATCAGGCGATTCTCTGCAAAAGTTCATGATATTAGGATAAGTCATCCCGAAAGAAGATTTTTTAAAATATAGATAAGGAAGAGACATACTCTTTGTAAGCCAAGATGTCTGATTCGATTTCAGGACTGTTGTTAAGTATATACCATACAACTGCCCGCGTAACATCTAAACTCATATGAATATCTTTGACTCTACCCATCAGTTTGCATGCGGACCGGAACACCTGGAATTTATCTTTTTGTTCAGGCAAACCGTCGTCATTCCTGTCAAGACGGTTAAATCTCGTCTCGACATCCTCAGCAAGATAACGCGAACAAAAAGTTAATGCTTCTTCTGCAACATAACCCTCCGTGATAGAACCTTCGGGCTTTGCTTTATTTCGGACATAATTCTTTAGCTTATTCATGTATCTTTCAAATGGATACATCCACCTGCAGCGAATGAGGGCACCTAGAATAGCCTCATCGGGTAGATGTACAACCAAATGAGGCATTATGTCAAAAAAAGCAGGAGGAAAGATTTGCTCTAAATTAATCATCACACTGATCAATTGGTTTTTAGCTTTTACCATGTCCTCCTCCGTCAAAATTCTAGAACAAAGCTGCTTAAAAAACAAGCAAAGCTGGATTATAGGATCTGCAATGTTTTTGGGCAAGTATTGTTGTACTCCGTAAGGAAGTAACCGTTGCATCATTATATGACAGTCATGAGATTTCATGCCCGTTATGTTGTCATAATTAGCAGTGACTTTTTGCTTAAAGTTGGATCCAAACCCATCAGGTAGTCTAACTCCTTTGATGAATTTACAAAAAAGTTCCCTGTTAGCTTTGGTGAAAGAGTACTTTGGATGAGGCTTCTCAAACTTCCCGTTTCCTTTTGGAACTAACCACAACTCGGGTCGAACTCCCAATTTTCCAAGTCTTGCCTTGCCTTTGCCGTGTCTTTGGATTTATCGTTTTGTAACAAGATATTCAGTATTGCCTCAAGCACGTTCTTTTCGATGTGCATGACATCCAAATTGTGTTTTAGTAGAAGAAAGGGCCAATACTCAAGCTCCCAAAAGATAGAACGCTTAGTCCAATTCAATTCAACATTTCTATCAGGAGGTGGGTTGCTTTTCTTAATTTTTGGATGCTTCCCCGGCTTACGACTCAAGAGGCTATTAATTTGTAACTGGATATCCATTTCGGTAAACTTTCCCGGTTTAGGCTTCCGTTCGGCTTTACCATGGAATTGCCTAGTTTTATTCCTTAGATAATGATTTGTTCTTAACCATCTTCTATGACCAACATAAACGATTTTGTTCTTGATAGCCATCGATGGAGTGTCCTTGTTACAAGTGGGGCATGCGTAGTAGCCTTGCCCAACCCACCCAGAAAGACTACCCCGAGCTGGAAAATCATTGATGGTCCATAAAAGCGCCGCTTTCATATCGAAATAAGTACCCGTAGCAGCGTCTTTCGTCCTGACTCCTTTCCATAAATCTTTGAGTTCTTTAATCAAAGGCGCCAGGAAAACATCAATATCTTTTACAGGTGATTTAGGGCCGGGAATTAACATCGTCAACATTAAAGAAGTTTCTTTCATACACATCCACGGTGGTGTGTTGTATGCTGTCAATATGACCGACCACATGCTGTAATTTTGACTCATAATGCCATAAGGATTAAAACCATCTGCAGCCAACCCTAATCGAACGTTTCTAGGGTCACTAGAGAAATCAGGTACCATCAAGTCAAAATGTTTCCATGCTTTACCGTCACAGGGGTGATTCAACTTGCCATCCTTAGACTGTCCAGTAGCATGCCAAGTCATCCACTTTGCTATGTGTTTTGTGTTGAACATGCGTTGAAGTCTAGGTTTTAACGGAAAGTAACGCACCACCTTGTTCGCAACCAACTTCCCCTTTGTTTTCTTGGGGTCTTTATATCTACTCTCTCCGCAGACTGGACAATCATCCCTCTTTTTGTTATCCTCTGATCCCCAATATAAAAAGCAATCGTTTATACAAGCATGAATCGATTCGTATCCTAACCCGATCTTTCTGTATGTCTTCTTGATTTCATAGTATGACGATGGGAAATTGAAACCTTGACTACGGGTACAAAACTTCTGGAGACAAGCTAGAATCTGGTTAAACCCGACATCACTAATTTTATTTAAAACCTTGATGTGTGCAATCTCTGTTGTAAATTCCAATGTAGTCAAATTGGTAAGCGTGTGCAACTTTTGGGTGGACCTACTAAGTAACTCTTCAAACTCGTTATTAGGACCCGTTGTTTGATCAGGTGGAGTTTGAGTCGGAGGAGTTTGAGTCGGAGGAGTTTGAGTCGGTGTAGTTTCGACATTAGTTACAGAAATATCTTCTAAGAACGTATTCATGTCAAGGTGTTCAGGTGAATGTGATACTGGTATAGGAAGCGGAAGAATCGGTTCACCGTGATATTTCCAAGTGGTATAATGTTCGTCCCACCCGTGTTGGGATAAGTGTACCTCAAGAGTGTGGAGGTCAACCAATCTCTCACAGTTACAACAACGTTTACATGGGCAACGGATCATTTGTGTGATGGGGTGCACAAATGTCTTACAATGCTCGAGGAAGGTGAAAAGACCATATAAAAATTCATCGGAATTACGATTGGATATAGTTGTCCAACTCTTATCAATTATCATAACTGCGTTGCAAATAAACATTATTCAAATAAATGATTTAATTAAACACATTAAAAACAAACAATCAGGAATGTTTTTTCACCTACTAGTGCACTATGGAAGGCAATCCTAACCCACTCTTTGAATGTTTCGTCTCATATATGAATGCGTATAACTGATTTACTATTCGAGAATATTTCGGCAGCATTTCCCCTCTACTCCCCAAATATGTGTTTTTAAAGACATATTCGTAGGAGTAAAGGAGAAACGCTGTCGAAATCATCTCAAATAATAAACCAGTTATACGCATTCATATCCTAAATGAGACAAAACATTCAAAAAGCAGTCCCAAAAATGGGGACTTTCCGAAATTAATTTCTAATAAATTAATTTCGGACGGGTTTTCTAAGGTTGATTAATTTCGGACGGGGCTTTTCCAAAATTAATCGACTAGAATCCTAAAACAATCCTAAAATTATTTACTACAAAAGACTAACAATATATAATATAATAAACATATGCATAACTTTAATTACACACCTCGGTCACGGCTGAAATAAACAAAGATGGAAAGATAGAAAAAAAGGTCCGGATGAGGAACTTGTCCCGACTGTCCCGGTGCTAACCAAACACAAACATAAAATAAAAAAAATCTAAATTAGTTGGTTTCTGAGATTTTATCTAATTTGAAACAAACACTAAAACAATTTCAAAAAAAAAACATTACCTTTTATACGTCTGTGACTCGGGAATTCGGTTCTCGGCTGTGACTTGGGTCTTGGCTACGATAAACATATAAAAAAATTAAACTCGTGCCTATATATATATAAGTCGAAATTCCTTAATAAATATTAAGCCATATATAAGCCGTAATCCATTAAGCCTAAAAGAATTAAGCCGAAATCAACTATATATATATATATATATATATATATATATATATATATATATATATATATATATATATATATATATATATATATATATATATATATATATATATACTAAGCGAAATCAACTAAGCCTAAATCAACTAAACCTAAATAATCCGAAATCAACTAAGCCTAAATATAATCCGAAATCAACTAAGACTAAATATAACCCAAAATCAATTAAGCCAAAATAAGCCGAAAACAAGTAAAAAAATTAGCTCATACGTTTTTAATATAAGAAAAATAAACACCCACCTTTAGTATAAAGTGGCTACTGTTGTTGCTGCCGTGGTGGTGCTGCTGCCGCCGACGGTGGTGGTTGCTATTGCTGCCGTCGGTGGTGGTGGTGGTTGCTAGCAAAAAAATTAACAATAATATAATAATAATTAAACATTAACAATCACATTTAGCAAAAAATTAAACTAAATTAATATATTAAACAAAAAATCAATACCTTTATAATAATATAATAATAATAATTAAACAAAAGTGTGGTGGTGGTGGGACTGACTGGGGTGACGGGGTGGAGTGTGGTGGTGGGTCGGAGTGTGGTGGTGGTGATGGATGGGACGGAGTGTGGTGGTGCGAAGGATGGTTGTGGTGGTGCGAAGGATGGACGGGGTGGAGTGTGGTGGTGGGTCGGACTGTGGTGGTGCGAAGGATGGTTGTGGTGGGAAGGAGTGGTGATGCGAATGGATGGTTGTGGTGGGAATGGTGGTGATGCGAATGGATGGTTGTGGTGGGAAGGAGTGGTGGTGCGAAGGAGCGGTGGTGCGAAGGTGGTGGTGACGCGAATGGTGGTGGTGATGCGAACGGTGGTGGTGATGAAGAATGAAGATGCGGATTGGTGATGCGAATGGTGGTGGTGCTCCCGTTTTTTTTAGTATGGAAGATGAAGATAGAATGAAGTGTTTTGGGTAAGTTGTGGATAGATTAGGGTCGAAAATTAGGGTCGAAAATTTCGACCCTAATTTTTAGGGTCGAAATTTTCGACCCTAATTTTCGACCCTAAATATAAACCGCGAATTTTTTAATTTTGGTGTAGAATTTTAAAATTTTCGTGAAATTTTTTGAAAGTAAAAAGTTTTAGTGCCAAATTTAGGGTCGAAATTTCGACCCTAAATTTCGAAACTATAATAGTTTTAAATTTAAAATGTTTTAAAAAAAATCAATAAATAGAGTTTTAAATTACTAAATTATTAATATAAAATATTAACAAATTATTTTGTTTATATAAAAAATTAATAAGTATCACTAATATATTTTATTTATGTAAATTTATTTTATAAATTACAATAATTACGTTTTAAAATAGTAAATTTCGAAACGAGAATAATTTTAGTTTTAAAATGTTTTAAAACGTTAGTAAATAGAGTTTATAATTACTAAATTATTTATATAAAATATTATCAAGTTATTTTGTTTATATAAAAAATTAATAAGTATCACCAATATATTTTATTTATGTAAATTTATTTTATAAATTACAATAATTACGTTTTAAAATAGAAAATTTCGAAACGAGAATAATTTTAATTTTAAAATGTTTTAAAACAGTAAATAGAGTTTATAATTACTAAATTATTTATATAAAATATTAACAAGTTATTTTGTTTATATAAAAAATTAATAAGTATCACCAATATATTTTATTTATGTAAATTTATTTTATAAATTACAATAATTACGTTTTAAAATAGTAAATTTCGAAACGAGAATAATTTTAATTTTAAAATGTTTTAAAACATTAGTAAATAGAGTTTATAATTACTAAATTATTTATATAAAATATTAACAAGTTATTTTGTTTATATAAAAAATTAATAAGTATCACCAATATATTTTATTTATGTAAATTTATTTTATAAACTACAATAATTACGTTTTAAAATAGTAAATTTCGAAACGAGAATAATTTTAATTACGTATTGCATGATATGAGCCAATAGGGTATCGTATTACATGATATGAGCCAATAGGGTATCGCATTACATGATATGAGTCAATAGGGTAGCGTATTGCATGATATGAGCCAATAGGGTATCGTATTACATGATATGAGCCAATAGGGTATCGCATTACATGATATGAGCCAATAGGGTAGCGTATTGCATGATATGAGCCAATAGGGTATCGTATTACATGATATGAGCCAATAGGGTAGCGTATTACATGATATGAGTCAATATGGTATCGTATTACATGATATGAGCCAATAAGGTAGCGTATTACATGATATGAGTCAATATGGTATCGTATTACATGATATGAGCCAATAGGGTAGCGTATTACATGATATGAGTCAATATGGTATCGTATTACATGATATGAGCCAATAGGGTATCGTATTGCATGATATGAGCCAATAGGGTATCGTATTACATGATATGAGCCAATAGGGTATCGTATTACATGATATGAGTCAATATGGTATCGTATTACATGATATGAGCCAATAGGGTAGCGTATTACATGATATGAGTCAATAGGGTATCGTATTGCATGATATGAGCCAATAGGGTAGCGTATTACATGATATGAGTCAATAGGGTATCATATTGCATGATATGAGCCAATAGGGTATCGTATTACATGATATGAGCCAATAGGGTAGCGTATTACATGATATGAGTCAATATGGTATCGTATTACATGATATGAGCCAATAGGGTATCGTATTGCATGATATGAGCCAATAGGGTATCGTATTACATGATATGAGCCAATAGGGTATCGTATTACATGATATGAGCCAATAGGGTAGCGTATTACATGATTTGAGCCAATAGGGTATCGTATTGCATGATATGAGCCAATAGGGTATCGTATTACATGATATGAGCCAATAGGGTATCGTATTACATGATATGAGCCAATAGGGTAGCGTATTACATGATATGAGTCAATAGGGTATCGTATTGCATGATATGAGCCAATAGGGTATCGTATTACATGATATGAGCCAATAGGGTATCGTATTAAATGATATGAGTCAATATGGTATCGTATTACATGATATGAGCCAATAGGGTAGCGTATTACATGATATGAGTCAATAGGGTATCTTATTGCATGATATGAGCCAATAGGGTAGCGTATTACATGATATGAGTCAATAGGGTATCGTATTGCATGATATGAGCCAATAGGGTATCGTATTACATGATATGAGCCAATAGGGTAGCGTATTACATGATATGAGTCAATATGGTATCGTATTACATGATATGAGCCAATAGGGTAGCTTATTACTGAGATGAGTGATAATTGGAGGCAAACTACAAACCATTAAATAGCAAAACAACTACCCAATATGGATGGCACACATACATCTATTATCATCTTCCTGTTCACAATGGGTACATAATGAAAGCACTAAAACTAGTACCATCAATAGTGGCCAGAGCTAGTGCACAGCTTTAATAATTCAGACTAAAAGAAAATTTTAAAAATATAGTAGTAATTAATAATTTAGGGTCGAAATTTCGACCCTAAATATAAACCGGGAATTTTTTAAATTTTTCGTGAAATTTTTTGGTGTGAAATTTTAAATTTTTCGGGAAAATTTTTAAAAATTTTAATTTAGGGTCGAAATTTCGACCCTAAAATATTAAATATTAAAAATAATTTTTTTAAAAATTATTTTTAATTATTAAAAATATATTATATAATACATAAATTAAAATTATTTAAAAATTAAAATTTAGGGTCGAAATTTCGACCCTAAAATATTAAATTTAGAAATAATTTTTTTTTAAATTATTTTTAATTATTAAAAATTAATTATATAATACAAAAATTATAATTATTTATAATTTTAAATTTAGGGTCGAAATTTCGACCCTAAATTTTTTGGGCCCACCTGCTTTTTGACCAGCCCTTTTGGGTTGAAAAATTGTGGGCCCCCACCTTAATTTAGGGTCGAAAATTTCGACCCTAAATTATGTCCGACCCTAAACCCACATTTTGTTGTAGTGTTATAGGCTATTAGGCTTCGTTAGAATCTACTAGTGGCCATAAAATTCATCAGACAAGTAGATAGTTATCGGTCTTACTAATATACCAGTTTCATTTTCTTCCTGAGATTTCCTTCCGAGAATATGACAGCGAGTTTTTTTGCAACTGATATATATGTTTTGGCAGTTAGAACGTTTAATGATGATATAATGAAAGGCAGATTTTGTTTATCCAAACATCACTAATAGTAAGAGAACTAGTTTCAAAACACAAATCTAATCATCACCTAGAAAATGTACCTACACAATACACAAATTAATTATGTGTTTGTAAGAGACTGCTTCATAAAATAATGTACAGGCTTGCTGCCTTTTGTAATATGCAACATCACTAGAAGATTCAAACATGAAGGTCAAGACATGTCTCTTGTTTTTAGTCATTTAGACTATAATTTCATAATCAAGAATTGGTTTCTAGCGAAAATTATGGTAAATTTCAAACCAAGTTACATCAGTTTCCACTTTCTTCAGTTCCATAATACCATAAAGTCTAGACCTTAGAAGCTCATAGTGACCTTAGAATGAAGGAAAAAAAATGGTTGGGTTGAACAAAAAGTTGTCAGAGGATAAAGGAACATTAACATTCATCAGAACAAAAGTCGATGCTGACTGATAACATTTTATCTGGTCTTTCTGTCTTGTAATACCTGATTGAATCTTGTAAGATACTAACATAAGTAGATAGTTTGTCGGTCTTATTAATATACCAGTTCCGTTTTCTCCTGCAAGAGAGATATTACCTTCTGAAAATATGAGTATGACAGTGAGTTTTTTGCAACTGATATGTATTATTTCTTGTTATTAGACTGTTTAATCTCTATGTCTACTACTTATAAAGGAAAAACCCCAAAACATTGAATGTTGAAAAATGACTTAATTATGGAATTGTTGAAAAATTTAATGCATAAGAAATATTGAAAAATTAAACCATAAACATTTGCATAAGTTATCGGGTCACGGGTTCCACCACCGGATTAATTCGGTCGAGTAACTTGGTCACGGGTTCCACCAACGGGTCAACCCGGTTGAGTCATCAGGTCACGGATCGACCATCGGACCAAGCTGATTGAGTCACCGGGTAACGGGTTCGGCCATCGAGCCAATCTTTTCGAGTCACGGGTTCGACCATCGGGTTAACCCGATCGAGTCACCGGGTCACGAGTTCGACAACCGGGTCAATCCTGTCGAGCCACCGGGTCACCGGTTTCGACCACCGGGTCAATCCTATCGAGTTACCGGGTCACGGGTTCAACCACCGGGAAACGGGTTCGACCACCGAGTCAACCCGATCGAGTCTATGGGA
Organism: Glebionis coronaria; assembly: GCA_025667525.1. Lineage (NCBI taxonomy): Eukaryota > Viridiplantae > Streptophyta > Magnoliopsida > Asterales > Asteraceae > Glebionis > Glebionis coronaria. The sequence continues at coordinate 455,275,074 of CM046878.1, read as the reverse complement.
ACAGGCTCGCCTACCGGTTCAACCCGGACGAGTCACCGGGTTACCGATTCGACCATCGGGTCAATTAATAAATCATTAACTATCTATCGCTAGGCAATTATTGGGTCACGCGTTCGACCATCGAATCAATTAGCATATCTTAATTACATGTCTTTAGGTAATTCTGCTGCTATGCGCGGGTAATCGTCTAGTGATAATATAATGAAAAGCAGATTTTGTTTTTCCAAACTTCACTATTAGACTATTAGTAATTAAGAGAACCGGTTTCAAAACACAAATCCAAACATCACCTAGACATGTACCAACACAATACACATTATTTAAGCGTTTGTAAGAGACTACTTAATAAAATTATGTACATGCTTATAGCTTTTGTTAATAAGCAAAGTGACTAGAAGATTTTAACATGTAGGTCAAGAACCTTTCTTGTTTCTAGTCATTTAAAGCATCATTGTCAAGAATCGGTTATAGCTACATCAGTTTCCACTTTCTCCAGTTCCATCATAATTTCACACACTAGTGACTCGTTTAGCAACTTACCCCCATTTATCAAATAATTACTAAATCATTTGGCTTATACAAGATGTTAGATATCGATGGTGCTGTTGCACATTGGTTTACTACCTTCTGAAAGTAGGTTTAGATAAGAAACTTCACACATATGTCTGTTAAACTTATAAAAACCTCGACCCGAGCATAATTTTATAACTGTAAACTATTCATTCATGTACACCAGATACAAAACTAGTTAAAATATATAAAGAAAGGGCGCTAGATATCACATATGCTAGATGTATTATCTATAAACATCTTGGGTTTTCATTGTTTTTGTGTATGCATTACTGTAACAAGGTGAGTATGTAAGAATATGAAGTGGTGTCGATCAATTGATTGAATGAAGGAAAAGCTTGGTCTAACAAACTTTTAATCATATCACTGAAACAAACGAGTATTAATGAAAACTTGCAAAGGATGTGTATTAGTGACTGAACCTGCTAAGGATATACAACTAATACTTGGTCGATTGATCATTAAAATAAGTGAGTATTAATTTGATGATATGCATATATTGGTATACATGGTTAAACTGTCATTTTGAATTAAATTTAAACCCGTTCATCCCCAGTCCAACTATCCTTCATCTTGGGTCCTTCTGGCCCTTCTTCTCCAAATACCTCAGCCGGGACCTTCTCCAACAATCTGTTAGCAAGTTCTTCCACCCTATCCGGCAAGAAGCTCGTTGCGTTCAGTAGTTCGTACTTAAAATCATAAGTAATCTTAGGACCCCATCTCCCCGTATAGTTCAACCATGGTTTAAGGACCGAATCCATGTAATCTACACAAACAATATCATATTTAGATGCAATATCCATCACGTTGCTGCTTTTGTCAGCGTCATCCCGTATACCAAACCACACATACTTTTCTCCTTTTACGATTGGTGATTTTTTTGCGTATAAGTTGTATTCATGGTATAACATTTTCATGACATTCTGGTTTAGTTCCTCTTTTAGATGCAAATGAACACCTGGAGTATTGTAATGTGTATGCCCATGCAAAGACGCATACACCACAGGCCTAGTTCCCAAGAGCTCAAATTCTGTAGGAGTAAACCATTTTCCCTTAGCGTGCTGAGATAGATAGACGGATTTCAAAATCCCGCGGAAGTTATCAATCCTTAATGTAATATGTTCCCAGTCGCTAACATGTTCCCCTATCTGTGTTAGCTTAATGTTGAAAGGTCCAATTTGTACCTTCCCTGCACCATTAAAAGGGTAATACAACCATATGGCTAGATCAGTAAAGGTTCCCCCAAGAGCTCGTTTCACATGTATGTAAGACTTTGCATCATGTAAATACCCTCTTTTAACCTTTTCTTTGTTAGCTTTATCTCGTGGGAGGTCAAGATATGCATCATCCACTGTACCATAATCGGGAAGTAATTCACCATCACCGATCACAGGCCAATAAACTCCACCAACTTGAGTGATCTCAGCTCCATTCTTAAAAAACCACGAAACCGATGATGGAAAGTATTCTTCATCTGGATGGAAATGGACCCAAGGAGCATAAGCACCTATCATTGTTTTGATTTGTAAAGAATTAGGCATTGCAAAGTAAGGATCACTCCTGACCATCTTCAAACACACTAACTCGTGCGTATCCTGTCCACTAGCTTGTGCAAAAAAAGTACCCACCGGAACACTTAGACTTTTATTTATTGGCATTGTAGTATACACATTGATACTAACTTCACTCGTATTTCCTTTATACCCCCAAATTAATTTGTCCACTTGTGTCAAATCCGTCAAGTCAGCTCTAACACACTTGGTCTTATAAAATGAGGGTTTCTCGGGTGTAGTTGTGACAATGTGTCCAACAGCCTTATAACCATCAGGCGGTATTGGAAGCCATATATAGCCGTCCACAGATTGGCTAACATTTGAACCTTTACTCGTCCAGATAAGCTTGTAATCAATGGGATTTAATAAGGCACCTAGCCAAGGGTCATCTGTTGTGGTGTCCTTCGCTATAAGAACGGATGCAAACAAAGGTTTAGAGTTTTGTTTACAGTAGTGGCCAAGCAAATGGAAGCCTTCTGGGATGGAAACTGGTTCATAAAATGTTGCATTTGCTGCACCATTGGTAGACCATATTTTTTTAAAATTCGAAGCTTGGTACACTTCCATTCCTCCAAGATCAATTGCCCCCTTTCCAAAGCCTCCACCTAAAAAATTTATTTTAGAACTAATGTTTTCAGGTTACTAATTAGTACTCCAACAATCATCCTCAAAAAAAAAAAATATGTTCAATCATATTGTTTTCTAAATAAAGGGTTGTTGTTTCATTTTTTACTTGATATGTTTTTACTTATGTTTTTACTTACTACCATTGGTATCATGGCGAGTGATATATAGGCATGTTACATATGAGCCACATAATTACTATCACTCAAACTATATTAAATATTAAGGTATGATCTGGTAAGAAGAAACGTTAAAGGAAAAGAAGATATGCATCAACTTAAATTAAATTTAAATTAAATATATGATGTATAACATGTTACAAATGTAATATATGATGTATAACATGTTACAGATGTATGATATATTAATGTATAACATGTTACATCTGGTTAAAAGGTATGCATCGAATTGAATTAAATGTGTTACAATTTGTTTTTATGTGAAACCGATAAAAAGTAGTATTAGCACAAATGAGATGGACAAAATACGAAAAATCCGTAAGATTCTATCTAATATATGTATATGTATATGACTTCATTTATAAGTTACGAAATACATTAACATGCATCTAAAAGACTAATAATATATCTAACTGACTTATATATCTTAGAAAATACATTAATATGCATCTATAAGGCTAATGATACATTTAACTGACTTATTATAAGTTAGGAAATACATTATCATGCATCTAAAACGCTAATGATGCATTTAACTGATTTATATAAGTTAGGAAATACATTAACATGCATTTATAAGCAAGGTTTTGAAACCCGGTTTGATCCGGCCAGGTCAACCGGTTGAAACGGAACTGGCCTAAAAACGGGTCAAAATAACCCGGTTTCGTAGTTACTTGAGACACAGTGCGAACCAGTGGGTTTTTGAGAAACCGGACCCGGGTAAAAAATCCCAGCCATGTTCCTTTATTTTTTCTTTTATTCTTATAAAATATAGGTACATACTTTACCTTACCTCTTTTTCATCAGACACCATGGTTGATTGTTCCAACCTAATCCCCTATTCAAGATTGAGACAAAAGATCCATATTCAACAAATTTAAGATCTGTTAAAAAAAGATTAAATTCAAGATTGTAAAAAACCCATAATCAACAAAACTAATGATGCATTTAACTAATGTATATAAGTTAGGAAATACATTAACATGCATTTATAAGCAATGTTTTGAAACCCGGTTTGATCCGGCCTGGTCAACCGGTTGAACCAGATTCGGCCTAAAAACGAGTCAAAATAACCTAGTTTCGTAGTTACTTGAGACACAGTGCGAACCGGTGGGTTTTTGAGAAACCGGACCCGGGTAAAAAATCCCGGCCAGGTTCCTTTATTTTTTCTTTTATTCTTATAAAATATAGGTACATACTTTACCTTACCTCTTTTTCATCAGACACCATGGTTGATTGTTCCAACCTAATCCCCTATTCAAGATTGAGACAAAAAATCCATATTCAACAAATTTAAGATCTGTTAAAAAAATCAAGTTCAAGATTGTAAAAAACCTATAATCAACAAAAACACCCCAACATCCACCATGGTAACAAGATTCAACATCCACCATAGTAACAAGATTCGCCTTCTTATACGCAAGATTATGCTTTCTTGAGTACGAATTATCTTTTTTGAAATAGGATTTATCTCTTTTGAAGTATCACACTTATGATATGGTAGGATTTGTGGATGATATTTGTAATATGGCGGTTTGTACCGTTCTTTTCTTTTTCCTTAACAAGAACTTTTAGTAATTACTAACTTATTGATCGAGGTCCAGGGGATGGATAGCATGGTATGTATATATATTTATTTATTTATGAACAATATAGATCGGGTCGACCCGGCGATCGAACCGGTTGAACCGTTGACCCGAAGACCCGGACGCTCGACCGGGTCGATCATTGACCCGGTTTTCAAAACATTGTCTATAAGGCTAATGATGCATTTAACTGACTTATATAAGTTATAAAATACATTAACATGCATCTATAAAGCCAATGATACATTTAACTGACTTATATAAGTTAGGAAATACATTAACATACATTTATAAGGCTAATGATGCATTTTAATGACTTATATAAGTTAGGAAATACATTAACATGCATCTAAAAAGCTAATGATGCATTTAACTAACTTATATAAGTTATAAAATACATTAACATGCATCTAAAAAGCTAATAATGCATCTAATTGACTTATATAAGTTAGGAAATACATTAACATGCATCTATAAGGCTAATTATACATTTAATTGACTTATATAAGTTAGAAAATACATTAACATGCATCTATAATCTAATTGACTTATATAAGTTAAGAAATACATTAGCATGCATCTAAAAGGCTAACGATGCATCTAACTGACTTATATAAGTTAGGAAATACATTAGCATGCATCTAAAAGGCTAATGATGCATGTAACTGACTTATATAAGTTAGGAAATACATTAGCATGCATCTATAAGGCTAATGATACATCTAACTAACTTATATAAGTTGGGAAATATATTAACATGCATCTATAAGGCTAATGATGCATTTAGCAGACTTATTTAAGTTAGGAAATACATTAACATGCATCTAAAAGGTTAATGATGCATCTAACTTACTTATACAAGTTAGGAAATACATTACCATGCATTTATAAGGCTAATGATGCATTTCGCTGACTTATATAAATTAGGAAATACATTAACATGCATCTAAAAGGCTAATTATGCATTTAACTGATTTATATAAGTTAGGAAATACATTAACATGCATTTATAAGGCTAATGAAGCATTTAATTGACTTATATAAGTTAGAAAAAACATTAACATGCATCTAAAAGGCTGATGATGCATTTAACTGACTTATAAGTTAGGAAATACATTAGCATGCATTTAGAAGGCTAATGATGCATTTAACTGACTTAGATAAGTTAGGAAATACATTAAAATGCATCTAATAAGCTAATGATGCATTTAACTGACTTATATAAGTTAGAAAATACATTAACATGCATCTATAAGGCTAATAATGCACCTAACTGACGAGTTTTTGACTAACCTATTGTCTTTAAAAAAAATAATTACCAATGTATGGCAAGTTTAAAAGTATTACCCATTCTATAGCATCATTTACTAAATTTAATTATAGTAGCAAGCGATTTCATATCAGAAACAAAGAAAAGAAAATCCCAAATAAACTATAACAGTAGAAGTTATTATAATATCATCCCAAAGCAATTTTTGTAATATCATGTACGTGTGTGAGCTAGAGGCAGGGACGAAGCCGTGAACATATATGATCGGGTGCACAAAACGTTTTGACCCGTAAATTATAAAAGTTAAAATTTGTTTTTTATTTGTAAGTATACTAAACTAAATAAGATTAGAAACAAATTTTCGAAGGACCGGGTGCATATAAGATGCATTTAGAAGAAATCGATATTTTTTCGAAAATTAACAATAAAAAAAAAATCCATAGGTGTCATGGGCATCCACGGGACACCCCCTGACTCCGTCCCTGGCTAGAGGTATTCATCGGTTGTTCTGTTCGATTACGTTAAACGTAACTGAATTTAAATTTGATTCGATCAAACCGAAAACCAAATTTTTAAGTTAGAATTATACAAATCTGATTAAGCCGAATAAGTGAAAACCAAACAAAATAATCAGAAATATTTTTTATATCTAGAGTTATATTTTAACCGAAATCAGAATATTCAATTCGATTATGGCTAGGACAAATTCGATTCGGTAATAAGTTTTGTGTTTGGTTCGGTTTCGATTTACGAAGTTTTTACCCGAACAATGAACCACCATGTTGCGAGTCATTTTAGATAAAAAGATCGCATTCGTTTACGGATGTTGTTAGGTTTCACGTCCGCATGTCATATATACATAGTTGATTTTATAGCAATCGGTGCTTATAATAATTTGTGCTATATATGATAATCTTGTGTTTTATCTAACAAAGTAAGTTTTCAAATCATGTTTTATATGAGGTCGAAAAAACACAGATGGCGTTTTGTAACTATATAAAAAATGTTGATACAGGCCACTCGCCCATCTTGCTCAATCATTTATATTTTGGTTAAAATAGATGAATTAAACGAAAAATAAAAAAAGTATTGAAAGGAACTATACAATAGCAAATATTTTTTAACAAACAATACAATGGTAAATATGTTTTCAAAATGCAATTAATCGGTAAAAAACTCCCTAACTGACTTATATAAGTTAGGAAATGCATTAACATGCATATATAAGGCTAATGATGCATTTAACTGACTTATATAAGTTAGGAAATACATTAACATGCATATATAAGGCTAATGATGCATCTAACTGACTTATATAAGTTACGAAATACCTTAACATGCATCTAAACGGCTAATGATGCATCTAACTCGTTATATAAGTTATGAAATACATTAACATGCGTCTAAAAGGCTAATGATGCATCTAACTCAAATCAATCGATGCATCTTTAGTGTTATTTATCATCCTTTTTTATTTTAAGATTTTTTTTAATTTGTTCCAATTACAAATTTGATTGTAAACAAATAAGACCTCCTTTTTATCTCTTCTTGAAAACACACTAAGCCAATATACGCTTAAAACTTATGAAACTTAGAATAATCCAAACAACTTCTAGGGTCCGTTGTACACGCTAAACATTCACTATGAACATGACTTTATAAAGTAAATGGTTTAAGATGATTACTAGTGTATAAAAAGTAATGTTCGGTTACTCATAGGTTTAGATATTATTAAATATTAAAGTTTTTTAATTTATGATATAAAGATAAAACCATGATATTATTTTACTTTAATTTCAAGTATATACATTAATAGCAAATGATAAAGTGAAATTTTTTTGGCAGTCAACGGCTGAAACCAAGGGTCCCTAGTGGGTTTTTTAAAATCTACCAATAAGGGTGTGAGACCAAATTTAAAAACCCACATATGCAAAACAGACAAAATTTTCCACTTTTACTGCACTCCACCTAACCTGACCCTCCATACCAAACAGACCCTTAGTCATTTACAAAACAATCAATCAAGTGATAAACAACTAATAAAAAAAGTCCTAACACGTACATATTTACGTATATTATCGATAAAAGTACCTGTTGGATATGAGGGTGATGGACCAGGAAGATCAAATGATACGACCTCAGTATCATCTTGATAAAGTGTTGTTGAGAAATAATTCGACGCACAACATGTGCTAGAAACCATTTGAAATATTATCAGCATAACTGTAAGGATACGAAATGAGTATCTAAACAAAAGAATACACGACATTTTGGGAGTACTCCTGAGATACAACATTGTAGAAAAAAATAACAACAATCTGCTGAAATCTACAATGCCACAAACAAGATGACATAAATAGGCAAATAGCTAGTATCCATATTAACTTTTTGACTGATAAGTATAGTAGGTTTATATTAAAATACTATTACTTTAATGAAATAAAAGTTTAATTTATTGCTACAATAAATGAGTTACTATAAAAGCAAATTCTATAAATGCCTTAAAGGATAAAAAATGTTAATAGTAATTTAAAACTTAGAATATCTACTATGTTGGTTCATATATAAGTTTATAAAGTTATGAAAATATTTAAATATTTATAAACTATATGAACATTTATTTTAAGCTTACTTGACATAAAAGTATTTAGTTAGTTGAACCTCTTTATAGTTTAAAACATTTAATTATGTGGGAGATTTATGAATTTTGATAAGGTTTATTCATAGTGAAATTAAGTTTATAAAACATAAACATTTATAACTTATTACAATAAGACACTTATAAACTTATAGAAAGCTTTATCATAGCGTATATTTTTAGCTTTTATTTAGTCATTTATCAGAGGCATTTTAATCCTTTAAGACATTAATACAATTTGCCAACACATACCAATAGAACGAGAAAGTCAACTTAGTACACAAAAAGTTAACTAAGTATAATTAAATGATTAAATGATCATTATGTTTTTTACTTTTTTATTAAAAAGTATATACATTAATGTCAAATTTTGACTTATTTAGCTTTTTTGTTGTTATTAATTAATTTACTTCTTTTTTTACTTTGCATTTATTTTTACACTTCTTTTTTATTTTTGTCACATACATATAAAAGTAACCAAATACTATAATTTTCATTAATAACATAAACTAGTAATTAATACATAATTATTTTGTTGGATCAATGTTTTCAAGAATATGGTAATAACAATCATAAAATACATCTTGATGACTAAAATATATGCAATCCTATCCGGATACATTTTCACACTTATACGTGTTCAAAGTGCACGACTTATGGTAATGGGCAACTTTTGCGCAAAGTCTATAATACAGTCGTTCTGATTAAATCTAACCCAAAACCAAATTAGACCGAATTTGAAGCCACTAATCTTGAGTGTGACCGAAAGCGACGACGACATATTGAAATCTGTAATTTTCATTACCTATGGCATCTTGTAATTCTGAAACATAAGGATGGAAAATCTTTTGAAGTTGCCTAGAATTTTTTTGGAACGCGTGTTACATTATCTGAACCATTTTAAAGACGACCGACTCATGTATGGACCGTGTCTTGGAGGTTTTTTTTCTTAAGTCGATTAAAATGATTGCAATACCCTTTTATTTATTTTCTAATTATGCTTTTTGCAAAAAAACTAAATATTTTTTTAATATTAGATGTTAATTAACCTAAAACTAAATAAAATTGAAAAAATATTATGATAAAAAATATTAATATTTAATGTGATCATGCTACCAAATATTTCCTTTTGACATACATAGAACATATTAGGTGGTCATTAGATGTTGTTCGAGAGTGATTCTAAATACACCAATATGTCTAAATTTATTGTAGCTAATGTATAATCGTTGTGTTTTGTAAGGGTGTGCATGGGGCGGTTTTATGCTAAAACAAAAATCAAACCGTAAACTTCGGTTTTTGTATGTTGCAAACCATTTGATTTCGGTTTTTTAGGTTTTGTTCTTTTTCATTGTATCTGTTAAAAACTCGTTGGTAAAATGTCTCTCGGATATCTGTCTGAAATTTTTCGTTGATAAACAGTCACAAATCTGTCGCAGAGATAAAAAATAATTTTACATTTAAATGCTCAAATTTATGCAATCCTGTATAATAGTTAAAAAGAAACTAATAAATAAAATGGACAATTCAATATTAAATAGATCAGATAAATAAAATGGATAATACATTAACTAGAAATGGATAATTCAAAATTAAAATTCAAATAAAACGTTCGTTTAGCATTCAAATAACAATTTATAGTCGAATTGAACCATGTTAATGCAATGATGCATAAAAACGTTACTTACATTTTTCGATCTCGCTTTGTTTTGATTTCGACAAAATATAAAAACAAGCACTTATGAAATCAACGAAAAACGAATTCTTGAGTTCAAGTATTTTTTTCATTTCAACCATTATCACTTAATGTATGAACAAACAAGTTTTTATCTTAATTAAGTGGTCAAGGATTTAAATTTTTTTTAAACTCACCTTTTATTAAATGTGACAAAGTTCTTTTTTTAACTTTATTTTTAAGAAAATGTTTTATTAAATTAAATATTTGAAAATTTAAAAATGGCATATTCCATTTGGTTTCAGAATATCCTTTGAGGATAACTATTCCACCAGATGTGAGTACCAATAAGGAACCGCGTCCAGATATGGCCGTTGGACTTTTGTCCTATAAATAGTGGACCATTCTCAGATTTTCTTTTCACCTCTTTTGCACACAAATTTCCAGATTCAAACATACTTCTTAATTTATTCAAATACTTGATTATTTGGTTGATTACTACTTGTTTAGAAGTGAATCTTTCTCCTCCCATCTCTTCCTCTCCAAGTGCAAAGAGAAGAACACTTTCATCCTTGAAGTGTTAAGTCTACCTCAAGATCTATTGAAGATCAAGTTTTATTCATTCATTATAGTTGTGTTTTCTAGATCCAAGTAGTTGTGTTATTAGGAAGTTGTGTTGTGAAGATCCAAGTAGTTGTGCTATTTGAAAGTTGTGTTGTGTAGATCCAAATAGTTATGTCTATTTAGAAGTTGTGTATGTAATAAGGTTAACACTTAATCCTCAAAGTATATTGGTGTAGATTGATACTAGCTAAGATTAGGGCTCGACTTTTAGCTTAGAGTCGGAAATTGGATAAGCGACGTTTTGTAAGGTTTCTCCACCTTAAGAAGTTTGTTGATTAGTGAACTCTCGAGTAAGGGGTACTCGAGGAGTGGAGTAGGGACAAGGAGTGAGCTTCGTTGCCGAACCACTATAAATCCTTGGTGTTTGGTTTGATCTTTCTTTTCCTTATCTATTTACATTCATTATTCTTTATTTATATATACTTGCGATTCTCAGTCTAGTTGCACTATCCCTTGTCCATATTGTGTATAAGAAGATTTCACATAATTGCTCAAGCCTAAGTTTTTGAAAACCCTCTTTTAACAAGTAAATTTAAGAAACTATTTAACCCCGCCCCCTTCTAGTTTCTACAATTGGTATCAAAGCGTGGTTTCTCAAGCATTTTTAAAACATATTGTATTTTAAAACTTGAATCTATCTATAGATTCCAACCAAATTTTTTGATGTGTCGTGGAATGTATATTAATCAGATACATATAGGGTAAAATAGAAAATTACCTTTAGGAAAAAGTAATAGACTAAATTTATCAAAGACGGATTTAATTAAACACGTAAATAAACCAAGTTCGTTGTACACAAAGATCGAGTAAATTTGAGACGTTTTGTTTCGATTTGGACAATTGATTCGAATGGGTTATCGGTTTTTAAACTAAAATTTAATCCTACAAATTGAAACCTAAGTGCATGAATCGTTCCCCATTATAAATTCTAAAAGACAATTAATTAAAATCTATATAAAATTCAAAACTTTTTAATATTATAATCTATTTAAAATTAATCTATTTAATTAAAAACTAAATTTAAAACTATTTAAAAATATAAACTAAATTAATCTATTAAAAATTTACTTTTAATTAAACAAAATTATTTAACTCTAAATTTATTTAAAACACAATTAATTAAACTAAATTATTTAAACACAAAATTTAAAACAATTTAAATTTCTAAAACGAAATAAAAACTTTTTTTTATGTAAAAACAAATTTTAATAAAAGTCTAATTAAAAATCTTGTTTAAACTATTTAAAACTAACATTATATACGAAAATGTTTATTAATCTAATTAACAGTTCAGAAACTAAAAGTCCCTTATGAAATTAAACAGATCAGAAATTAAGTTCTACAAATCCAACTTACAGTCGACAAAAACAAACTAACGTTACCAATACAATTACAGTAACGCACAAACGCAACCATAGATTCAGCATCTAATAATATTCAGCAGATTACACCATAAATCTCTAATGCAAAATGGCAGTATTCCAATTTAAACTCAAGCAAAAATAGAAGCCTATAGAATTCGGTTCAACAGCCTAAATTCAGCAGGAATTCAGAAAATATCAGCAAGTATAACGAAAACCTCAGACAGATTAAAAACAACTTCTTACAAACTTAGAAACTCACCTAGGATAACTTAGATAATAACATCTCATGAGACTAAATCTAAACAAATAACATCATTTGAATATCCATTTAACATTCAACAGATTTGAACATCAGATAAGTTTGAGAAAACAAAATTGAAACAATTTCATTAGTTAAATCTCTATTAACTCAGATATTACCACACATCCATTCAGCATTAACAAATTGTAAATAAGCAGATACATAGAAATTAAAACCAAGCATCAGTTTAAATCCAAATATCATCTATCAATCAGATTTTACTCTAAAATGTAGAAAAACTAATAGAGCTTAACCATTAAATGACGAAAACCCTTGATGTTGAAGGCGAGCGCTGAGCTCCCTTTTTGCAACATAATACCCCAAAACGAACAAGCCATCAACATCTCGAACATATATCGCACCAAACTCAGATCTCGAACTACGAACATTTATGAACCATCAGTTTATTTAAGTCTAACCAGTGGGTTATACTTTTTCCCTTTTCCTACTTACTTGTGCAAATAAGCTATGGTTCAAGCTTATTTACCCAATTCAGTTATACAGTATTTTTAGATATAATTTTGCAACTGATTAAACTTAAAAACAGAAATTAAATAAAGGAAATTGATAAAACCAAGAATGAAAATCTTATTAAATCAAATATCCAATACAATTTTAATAAAAAGTAAATTACAATATCTACTCTAAAACTACCATTCTAACGTTACAGTAAAAAAAGAGATAACTTTACTGATTTTTTAAGGGGGTTTTTATAGATGAATTAGGAGGGTGGTTTGTTGGTGGTGAAGTGATTCTCAACCATTCGATCTTCTCTCCTCTTTCTCTTTCTTTTCTGTTAATCATCCAAGGGTGGATAATTACCCTCGTTCACTTGGATTGCCATAGTGGCAATTATTGTGTTTCTTGTGCTTCTTGTATGCTGATGTGGAAGGTAGTCATTGGCCCACTCCCTGGAATGCAGAAACTCAACCAATCATAGAGAGGCTGTGATGTGTCGATAATCCACGTGGCTCTTCTAGTGCATCATCTTCACTCCTAAAAACTGGGAATTTAATTAAAGCGCGTGTGGTTTCACGCGCCAAGAATAAGAAAGCCCCAATTGATATTAGGGTTTAGGTGGCTGTGTTTCATCTCTGCGTTCTTTCTTATCTCATTTCTTTTCTTTGTTTCTTGTATACTTTGTTTATATCGAAAAGGTTTGAAAAGATAGAAAGTATTAATAACTTTCCACCGTTTCTTTATTTTCTAAGTTGGGCTTTGACTTATATCCATCATACATCCTTCGTCTCTTTTAATGGGCTTTAAAATGATATTACTTCATCCATTGCAATTTGATTTGGGCTTTTTATTTGGCCATTGACCGAATTGGATCATCTATTTAACTTGATATTGGGCCTTGGATATGGGCTTTGACTAAAAGTGAATAACATCTCCTTAAATGGGCTTTTAGGCCCATTTCCCAAATGTGGGTCCCACTTGGCCCATTAACTCTATAAAAATTGAATCTTCGAATAAACGACTCAATTTTTGGCTTCTCGATCTTTCTTCAATCTCGTGTCTATATTTGCCGGTTTTCGTGATCTTTGTACCTACACACATGAAACAAACAAAACAAGCATATACAAGGCTATTTTCATATATTTTATGCATTTATTGTCCATTTAATGATACAATTGATATGAGTAATTTCACTCATATCAAGTACCTAGAAGGGCAATCTATGCAAAGACCACCTCTTTTTGAAACCGATAGTTTTATTTATTGGAAAAATAGATTTGAGATTTATGTGAAATCAAAAGATTTAGATCTTTGACATGTTATTACCAATGGCGACTTTTTGCCTTATGAATATAATGAAGTTTCCAAAAAGAAAGAGTTAGTAACTTTTGAAAATTCTAACGATTACACTAAAAAGGAACTTGCTAAAAATAATGAGGCTAAAATGGTGATTTATAATGCTTTACCTAAGAAAGAGTATGAAAGGATTTTCATGTGTAATACCGCTAAAGATATTTGGAATACTCTTTTAGTAACCCACCAAGGTAATAGCCAAGTCAAAGAAAGTAAAATCGATCTTCTTTGTTCAACAATATGAACAATTTGTCATCTTAGAAGATGAAACTATTGATAGTGCTTTTGCTAGATTTAATACCATTACTACTAGTCTAAGATCTCTTGATAAAGGTTTATCTAGCAAGAACAATGTTAGGAAGTTTATTTGGGCGTTGCATCCAAAGTGGAGAGCTAAAGTCACGGAAATTGAACAATCAAAGGATCTCACTACGTTATCACTTGATGAACTTATTGGCAACTTAAAATTTCATGAAATGATAATTTTGAAGGACATGAAAATGCTGAAAACCAAGAGTGATAGAAAGTCTATAGCACTTAAAGCCAAGAAGGTGCAAAGTGACCATGATAGCTCTTCCTCAGAAAGTGATGATGAGGAATATGCTATGGCGGTTAGAGACTTCAAGAAGTTCTTCAAAAGGCGAGGTCAACATGTTAGACAACCTAGCAACGGCAAGAAGACAATTTCTAAAAACCGATTTGTCAAGAATGACAATGGTGATAGGAAATGTTTTAGATGTGGTGATCTAAACCACTTCATCGATGATTGTCCCAAGCCATCTCGCGACAAGAATCACACAGCCTTCGTTGGTGGTTCGTGGAGCGATAGCGGTGAAGAATGTGACGATAATGCTAAATACGAGAAGTGTCTCATGGATCATTCTTCTAAAGAGGTACATTCCGAAACCGAATATTATAGCAATGATAGTTCTTCACTAGATAACTTTAAACTAGAAGGTCAATATAACAACCTATGGAAAATAAGTTTAAAATTCATTAAAAAGAACAAAGTGCTAAAATCAACTAGGACCAAGCTTGAAAATGAGATTAGTGAGATAAGAGATTAATTAGCTAAGCTTGAAAAAAATAAGGAAGTTGATTTAGGTTGTTTAAATTGTGAAGACCTTAGACAAGAGAATGGAGATCTCAAGAGTACTTCCATTAAATTGGAAAAGTTCGTAAAAGGTACTAGTGCTCTTGATGACATATTAAATAAGCAAATTCACACTAAAGAAAGACTAGCCTTAGGTTTTAACACAAATGAAGCATACACTAGTAAACCTAAACAAGTTAGTTTTTTAGAAAAATGAACCTCTATCCACGGATCCCCAATCTATGGCGTGGTTCCTTATAATTATGGAACCACAGGGCCTGATAAGGAACCGCGGACAGAAGAACGGATTCTTGAAAATTCTCAACTTTCTGAAAATTCCATTTTTGGTAAAAAAAGTCAAAAAACCTTGTAGTTAAAAATGTTGAATTACCTATAATTGACAAAAAGGAACTTGATAAATTCTACAAGCCTTTAAGTAAACCTCTAATAGGAATGAGAAGTTTTTCAAGACAATCATCTACTCCTCCAAGAGTATGTAATGATTCAAGGCCTAGAAGTATAACAACAACACCTATAAGAGATGATCACTCGAAGTCAAGACCTAGAAATAGAACACCAACACCTCAAAGAAATGATCACTCCAATTCAAGACCTAGAAGTAAAACTCCAACACCTAGAAACACTAACAACTCTAGGTCAAGATCAAACACTCCTAAGAGAAACAATGGACATCAAAATAATCATATGAATTGTTACAATAATTGTAACAATTGCCAACAATGTTTTTCTCTGTAGGGCCTGTGTCCTCCATTCATGCATTCCAATCAAATGCAAGGGATGTGTGGAACTAACAACTTTGGACCCATGAGATATTGGGGACCAAATGTTTGATCTTGTGTGTTGTTACCTAGATATCCTTGGGAATAGATTTGGAGCCCGACGAGTGGATTAAGGATAGTGGTTGTTCTAAACACATGACGGGTAATCGAAGTTTTTTCTCTACCTACAAAGCATATAATGGAGGTAACGTCACTTTCGCTAGTAAGCTACGTGGTAACATCATTGGCAAAGGTACGGTTTCTCTTGACTCTATGACTATCGAAAATGTGGAGCACGTAGATAATCTAGGGTTTAATCTTCTTAGTATATGTCAAATTTGTGACAATAAGTGTAAGGTCATCTTTTCGGAAAATGATAGTGAAATCGTAAAAGATGGAAAGGTCATTGGAAAACTACCAACAAATGAAGTATACCATTTGATCCCTATATCAGTAAAAAATTGTACTAAAATACATCATACAAGGATTTTACCACGAATCATTCGATTCGATATGATTTATTATATTTATTATATTACTTCCCTTTTACCACATTATTCGTAAATGGATTCGGGGGAGAACGGATATGTCATGAAGGTCAATAGGAAGTCAAAGGACAACTTATGTCTAGCGACTTTAGATGATAGTTCTACTCTTTGGCATAGGAGATTAGGTCATGCTAATATGCGTTTAATTCAATCTTTAGTCTCTAAGGAGTTGATAAGACATCTCCCTAAGATTAAGTTTGATAGTCACTTTTGTGATGCTTGCAAAGTTGGGATGCAAGTTCACTCAAGTCACAAGGCCAAGAATTTGGTATCGACCTCTCGATGCCTAGAGCTCCTACATATGGATCTCTTTGGACCTTCCACCATACGGAGTTATGGAGGTAACCTTTATACCCTAGTTATAGTTGATGACAATTCTAGATTCACTTGGACTAGATTTTGCCTTCTAAGAATGTAGCTTTCGAACATTTCAAAACCTTTAGTCTAAGGATCCAAAATCAACTAGGATGTTCAATTGTCTCTATTAGGACGGATCATGGTAGGGAATTTGATAACGAAGTGCAATTTGGTGCCTTTTGTGAAGCTCATGGTATTACCCATAACTTCTCGGCTCCTCACACTCCACAATCAAATAGGGTAGTTGAAAGAAAGAATAGGACTATCCAAGAGATGAGTAAGACAATTTTAAACATGCAATCATTGCCTCAAAAATTTTGGTGCAATGCCGTGGACACGTCAACCTATATTCTCAACCAAATTCTTATTCGACCTTTTCTAGGAATGACCCCTTATGAGATTCTTAAAGGTAAGAAGCCCTCATTAGAATACTTTAAGGTGTTTGGAAGCAAGTGCTTCATTCTCAACACTGAAGATTATCTTACTAAGTTTGACCCAAAATCGTACGAAGGTATCTTTCTAGGTTATTCTCAAACTAGTAAAGCCTACATAGTCCTCAATAGAACCTCGAGTGTAATCGAAGAATCACTCAACGTGAAATTTGATGAAACCCCTCCTTCATCTAAGAGACCACCTTTGGTAGATGATGACTTAGATGAATTAGACATAGTTAGAGCCAAAGAGGTTAGAAAATTAGGTGTTGAAGACCTTAATGTTGAAAAAGGAATAAACATTAGGGAGTCTAAGGATCATGCTCTCGATAACATCATAGGCGACTTAATCTAAGGACCATAAGATCTCAAGTCCAAGATCAAAGTAACTTCTTTTGTTTTATCTCAATGATTGAACCAAAGAATGTTAAAGAAGCTTTGACGAATGAGAGTTGGGTCATCGCCATGCAAGAAGAATTAAATCAATTCATTGCTAATGACATTTGAGAACTTGTTCCTCCACCTAGAAGTACTACCATTATAGGAACCAAGTGGGTATATAGGAATAAGTTAGATGAGAACGGTGTTGTGTCTCGTAACAAGGCTAGACTTGTATCTCAAGGCTAAAATCAACATGAAGCGATTGATTATGATGAGACATATGCACCGGTAGCAAGGTTAGAGTCTATTAGGATCCTTTTAGCTTACACTTGTGCATTAGATTTTAAGCTTCAACAAATGGATGTAAAGAGTGCGTTTCTTAACGGTTTGGACAATTAGGAGGTATATGTGGCTCAACCTCCCGACTTCATTGATTTTGAGAAACCGGATCATGTTTACAAGCTTAAGAAAGCTCTTTATGGTCTTAAACAAGCACCCAAAGCTTGGTATGATAGACTTAAAGCGTTTCTTGTAAGACATGAATATACCATGGGGATGGTAGACAATACACTCTTTACAAAGAAGAAAGGTTCTCACCTCATAGTCGTACAAATATATGTTGATGACATTATATTTGGTTCAACTTGTCAAAGCTTGTGTGATGACTTTGCCAAAATCATGCATGACGAGTTTGAAATGAGCATGATGGGAGAACTTAACTTCTTTTTAGGACTCCAAATTAAACAAATGGATGATGGTATTTTCTTTAATCAATCTAAGTACGTTAAAGAAATGCTAAAGAAATTTGGATTAGAGGACTCTAGACCAATGAAGACCCCTATGGCCTCGGATACTAAACTCACCGTAGATGATGATTGTGAGTCGGTAGACAACACCAAATATAGAGGTATAATTGGTAGTTTGTTGTACCTAACAGCAAGTCGACCGAATATCATGTTTAGTGTTTTACCTTTGTGCTCGCTTCCAAGAGGCTCCCAAAACCTCCACCTTGAAGCGGTTAAACGTATATTTCGATACATTAAAGGCACTATACATTTAGGATTATGGTATCCTAAAGGGACCGGCATAGAAACCATAGCATACGCGGACTTATCATGCGGGAGACTGTGTGGAACGAAAAAGCACTAGTGGAGTTTGTACCTTCATGGGTTGTTGTTTAACTTCTTGGTTCTCCAAGAAACAAACCGCTCTTGCTATATTCACCACGGAAGTCGAGTATGTGAGTGCCGGTAAAGCTTGTCAACAAGCTCTATGGATGAAGCAAGCGCTTGTTGATTACGGGATTTTACTTAATGATGTTCCCATCATGTGTGATAATAAGGGTGAAATAGACCTTAGCAATAATCCAGTGCAACACTCGCGAACCAAGCACATAGAGATTCGCCACCATTTCCTTAAGGATAATGTTCAAAAGGGGAATATTTCGATGAGAAGGTGCCCTCGGTAGAAAACTTAGTCGACATCTTCACTGATCCACTTAAGAGGGAACCTTTTAATTACTTGCGTCTAGGTCTAGATTTAATGGAACATATTACTTAATTGCGCTTTTCACTAATCGAGTCTTTCTCTCTTTTTAGTCTTTTCAATTTTTATGAGTCATTGAGTCGCTTAAACTCTTTTTGAAAAATTCCTCTTCTCTTTTTCAAAGCTCTCAAAGTTCTTTCGAAAATGGTCGAGAAATGTTTTTGCATTGTTAATTCAATCTAAAAACGTTTTTCAATGCTTCTTGCTCTTGACATCGAGCATACATAATTCATATGTATGGGTCTCTAAAAAATAGCAAGAACAATAATGAAATATGGAGGATCATTGTGTCATGACCATGTGTCTAGATTAACACACCTCCAACATCGATTTTATTTCAAATCCATGGTTTTTGGTCAAAATATTATTTGGTGTGTTCTTATGTGTTTTCTATGTATATTGTTTCTTTTTAACATGTCTCTATGATTAGTTAGACTAGAAAATCAAGATTTGTTGAACTGGAAAGTTCTCCTCACCCACCAAAAACAGCTATCTGTGGGCGGTCCCTAAATATCCTACGGATCCATATATATATGGAACCGCAGGTGGGGATAAGAAACTGCATACAGAACCCTCCAATTCTGAGTCTTCTATAACTCCAAATTTGCTCCAACATCTTTTGGAATCTTTGGTTCAAACCTTTGACCATCCCAAAAGTGTCTTGTGCTTTCTCTATTTAACCCTAAGCATCTTGCAACCTTTCTCATATCAAAATGTCTTATTCACCAAATAAAAGCCTTGATTCTCCTCCATTTTCTCCAGTCTCTTTCAAACCAATTCACCCAAGAACACTCAAAATCATGTTTCTTCTTATTTTAAGAATATTGATTGTGGAATTTCTTCTCTTCCACCACTAGCCTTTTGTGTTCTTCCTCCCTCACATGATAATATCATGCATCATGGAACATATTGTCATTGTTGTCAATATCAACATCTTGCTATGGCTCACATCTACGAGGAATTTAATTACATCAAGAGTCTCCTAATCAAATCTTCTATTCGCTATGACTATGAGATCACTACCAAGCCACCACCACCTACTTCTACCTCCACTTTATCTTTCATGTAAGCATATGGATTGCTTATCTCCGAGACATATACTTCAAGAAAATCTTTAAGTTCTAGTTTAACTAGGATTAGATTTATGCTTTTCTTTTGGCTTGTTTTCTTTTTCATACAACTTTGTATGATTTATTTTCTTATATCTTTATTTCATGTTTCCTTTTAACATGACTTATCTTGGATCTTAGTTATCTTCTCTTTTTTTAATCTTATTTTTCTTTTTATGTGACCTATGCTATATCTTGTTGGGTGTTTCTTTTCTTCTACTAACCCTTTCATGTAGCTTGTCACCATAGCTCGATTCCTTGTTGCCTAATCAAGGGAGAGTAAGTACCAAGGGGGAGCTCTTGCAAAGTCCAATTCTTCTTTTCCTCAAATACTTTTGCATCCTTATTTTGCTTCGACAAGGGGGAGCTTTTGCAAAGTCTGATTCGTTTCTTCCTCAAAGACTTTTGCATCCTTTTTGCTTCGACAAGGGGGAGAAATGAAATAAATTCGTCTTCGAAAATCTTGTTTTTCATATGATATAGTTTATGTTGTCGAAATCAAAAAGGGGGGAGATTGTTAATGCAATGATGCCTAAACGTTACTTTCAATTTTTTGTCTCGCTTTGTTTTGATTTCGACAAAATATAAAAACAAGCATTTACGAAAACAACGAAAAACGTATTCTTGAGTTCAAGTATTTTTTTCATTTCAACCATTATCACTTAAGGTATGAACAAACAAGTTTTCATCTTAATTAAGTGATCAAGGATTTAAGTTTACTTAAAACTCACCTTTTATTAAATGTAACAAAGTTTTTTTGAACTTTATTTTTAAGAAAATGTTTTATTAAATTAAATATTTGAAAATTTGAAAATGGCATATTCCATTTGGTTTCAGGATATCCTTTGAGGAGAACTATTCCACCAGATGTGACTACCCTACTAAAAGATAAAAGGGAGCGGAGTCTACAAACATGGATCCTTAAAGGTCTATGCGGTCCCTTATGGATAAGGCACCGCGGGTACCAATAAGGAACCACATTCAGATATGGCCGTTGGACTTTTGTCCTATAAATATTGGACCATTCTCAGATTTTCTCTTCACCTCTTTCGCACACAAATTTCCAGATTCGAACTTACTTCTTAAATCACTCAAATCCTTGATTATTTGGTTGATTACTACTTGTTTAGAAGTGAATCTTTCTCCTCCCATCTCTTCCTCTCCAAGTGCAAAGATAAGATCACTTTCATCCTTGAAGTGTTGAGTCTACCTGAAAATCTATTGAAGATCAAGTTTTATTCATTCATAATAGTTATGTTGTCTAGATCCAAGTAGTTGTGTTATTTGGAAGATGTGTTGTGAAGATCCAAGTAGTTGTGCTATTTGGAAGTTGTGTTATGTAGATCCAAATAGTTGTGTCTATTTGGAAGTTGTATATGTAATAAGGTTAATACTTAATCCTAAAAGTATATTGGTGTAGATTGGTCTAACTAAGATTAGGGCTCGACTTTTAGCTTAGAGTCGGAAATTGGATAAGCGACGCTGTGTACGGTTTCTCCACCTTAAGGAGTTTGTTGATTAGTGAACTCTCGAGTAATGAGTACTCGAGGAGTGGAGTAGGGACGATGAGTGAGCTTCGTTTCCGAACCACTATAAATCCTTGGTGTTTGGTTTGATCTCTCTTTTCCTTATCTCTTTACATTCATTATTCTTTATTTACATATACTTGTGATTATTAGTCTAGTTGCACTATCCCTTTTCCATATTGTGTATAAGAAGATTTCACATAATTGCTCAAGCCTATGTTTTTGAAAAGGATTTTTGAAAACCCTCTTTTAACAAGTAAATTTTAAGAAACTATTCAACCCCCCTTCTAGTTTCTACAAACCAGTCAAATAAAACATTAAGGAATAAA
The DNA here is from genome assembly GCA_025667525.1 of Glebionis coronaria. Taxonomy (NCBI): domain Eukaryota; kingdom Viridiplantae; phylum Streptophyta; class Magnoliopsida; order Asterales; family Asteraceae; genus Glebionis; species Glebionis coronaria. The sequence continues at coordinate 455,252,780 of CM046878.1, read as the reverse complement.
CTATTAGTGTAAGTATTCAGATGTTATGACATTATCAAGCTAAGGAGGGGGCGGGAATCCGTAAACTTTTTTACGATCACGTTAATGTCATTCATCCGATATTGCCATTCTTTCTCTCTTGTTCTCGAGCATTCGCCTCTAACTCTCGTTGTCGCATGTTCTCTAATACTTAATGCTCTCAATTTGCATCTTTGTGGGAATGTGCTCTTATTTGTGTATTTTCCTCTTGCAATCTTCTTATTGTCTCTTCCAAAGTTTGTACCTACATTGTATCCATATATTAAACTTGATATGATAAATGTTTAAGTTAACTGGCAGGTGTTTATAACTGGATTTGTTATGGAGATCTATACGGACTAATATACTTCAGTTTTAACTATTGTATTCTAATGTATGCAATCACACAATTACACCTAAAACTCAACAGGTGGCAGTCAAGACCAATTAACCAACCCACCCATATTCCAACATAAATAAATCAACAGCTGGAAGGAAACTACAAACCTCGATACACTTGCAGAAAAGTTGTTCATTTCGACCCACGCTTGTTGTGATGCTAACTATCTTTATGTATGGTAAGTTTTCATCCCTAATCCTCTTTTTCGTTTAATAAACAAAGAAATCCCCATCCACCCCTTAGTTAATTGATTAATAGTAACTATAGAAAGAAAGAAAGAAATAAACCATGAAGTACGATGAAAGGAAGAGAGAAAGAGAATGCAGGGAACCAGATTCATAACTTTTTTTATCAATCCATATGATAGCAGATACGTCTTTGAAAATAGGGATAGATTTATGACATTTGAGTTTACTAGTCTATTGCATTTTGTAAAACAAGCAATCCATTGGATTAATTATTTGCTTATTTTAATGATTTAAGCACGTCTTTTTGATATGTTATGAGCAAAATCAACTAATAAAGTTCCAAAACTGATCTGGTTTGCTACAAAGGTCAAAGGTAGGAAAATCATGCCTAATACTACTATTTATATTGTGCATCGCCTTACACGCATCTACATTACAAATAAAACAACATTTAATTATATCCAACAAAACCTCTATAATATATATATCTCAACAACAAATAACGATATTAACTGAATATAAAACAAACACATTATGCAACGACTCATTACCGATGCACGTAAGTCGACAAATCAAATAGCCTAAATAACTATATCTCATCGATGCCTACGAGTTGCATCGAAACCAATACTCAAAAATCAACTACACTATGCAACCAACACTCGAAAATTAACTAGTTATCCTAAGTTTGATTCAACTATTATTACTAATCTCCTCCTAACACGAATTAATATTTGAGTAACATAACACAATCGATACTAAATACACCACAATTGGCTTTACGCAACACAATCGAGCATAAACAACGCTAACTACGATTCAACACACTTATGCTAATTATGAATCAAAACACTTAAATTAGGGGGAAAATAACGATTTAACCTTAATAAAAGTAGTTGACAGCGGTGGACGACAGGAAGCAACGGGCGGTGGCGATTTAGTTGCGGACGATGGAAGAGTGAAGTGTGTGTGAAAAATTAAAATGAGATGATTTGGTAATAGTTTTTTGGAATATATATAAAATGATTTGATAAGAAATGAGAATAAAAATGGGCTTAATTAAAGGTCCGGCAACAATATTTAACCCAACTATAACACCTAATCTTGTGTGGAGTGCTTTATACGCCATCTTTACCATTTTCTCAAACGAAATCATTGACCAGAGGATATGATAAGTGATTGTGGTAAAAATACACTTTTAGGAAAAAGCATATAAATGGTAAGTATTAATTGAACGTTGATTGTACGTAAATACACTTGTTTTAGGAAAAACACGTATAAGTCTGTAAGTATTAAGTATCACGTTTAAGAAAACACGAAACTCGACAATGTGAGTTCGTTCTCGAAAGAGGTGTATGTTGTGTATGAAAAAAATTAATAAAACCTTGTTTGGATTAGTTCGTTTTTGGATGTGAAAAGAGAGTAAAAAATAAGGACGAGTTACGCCAAAAATTAAACTAAAATGTAAAAGACGTAAAATCGTAAAACACGACGAAATTAAAATTTTAACTAAAACCTCTCAAAATTTTTAATTAAGTTACTAAAAATATACCTAAGGTTTACAAATTTGTAGAAACAAGAAGGGGGGGGGGTTGAATAGTTTCTTATATTTACTTGTTAAAATGTGGTTTCCAAAAATCCTTTTTCAAAAACTTAGGCTTGAGGAAATATGTGAAATCTTCTTATGCACAATATGAACAATGATAGTGTAACTAAGCTAATACTAACAAATATATATGCACAAAGAATAAAGAATGTAAAGAGTTAAGGGTAAAGAAAGATCAAACCGAACACCAAGGATTTATAGTGGTTCGGCAACGAATCTCACTCCTCATTCCTACTCCACTCCTCGAGTACTCCTTACTTGAGAGTTCACTACACAACAAGCTCCTTATGGTGGAGAAAACCGTACACGTCGCTTAACCAATTTCCGACTCTAAGCTAAAAGCCGAGCCCTAATCGTAGCTAGGACCAATCTACACAACTATACTTAGTACATACACAACTTCCAAATAGACACAACTACTTGGATCTTCACAACTATGACACAACTACAAGTGTATAAAATTAGATCTTCAATGGATCTTTGGTGGTGGACTCAACACTTCACAAGGATAGTGTTCTTCTCTTTGCACTTGGAGAGGAAGGGATGGAAGGACAAGATTCACTTCTTAAACAAGTAGTAATCAAACAAATGATCAAAGATTTGAGTGATTAAAGAAGAGTGTTTGAATCTGGAAATAGATGTGCAAAAGAGGTGAGTTGAAAAGCTGAGAATGGTCCACTATTTATAGGACAAAGGGGCCAACGGCTATATCTGCCCGCGGTACCTTATCTTAGCCCGCGATACCTTATCGATAAGGAACCGCCTAGGGGCTAAGGTACCGCCGGACTAGACTCCGCTCCCTTTTTGTCCTTTAGTGGTGGAGGTCATATCTGGCTTAAAAATATCCTGATAGAATATTCCTAACCAAATAAGAATATGCCATTTTCAAATTTTCAAATAATTAATTTAATAAAACATTTTCTTAAAAAGAAAGTTTAATAAAAACTTGTCACACTTAATAAAAAAGTGAGTTTTAAGAAAAGATTAAATCACTTGATCACTTGATTAAGGTTAGTACTTGTTTATCCATACCTTAAGTGAAAATGGGTAAAATGAAAAATACTTGAACTCAAGAATTCGTTTTTCGTTGTTTTCGTAAATGCTTGTTTTTACATATTGTCGTAATCAAAACAAAGCGAGACCGAAAAATGCAAGTAACGTTTTTAGGCATTATTGCATTAACAAAATTAAAAAAACTTGTTGAAACTTTTTAAATTACTTAATATTCATTTCTTAAATGCTATTTAAAGCCCTAAAAATCAAATAAATCAATAGAATGCCCAATACAAGATTTTAAAGTTTATAAACCTCAAATAAACTTTTCTAACAGTAAAAAGTATTTTTCCAAAATTTTTAACTAATTAATTCTACTTTTTAATAAATAAAAACTATTTTTAACTTAAAATAATCATAAAAAATAAAATAAAAATGGGAAAAATACAAAATCAATTTTAAAAAGTCTATTTTACTTTAAAGTACTGAGGAAAAATGAGAAAAACATAAAACAATGCTAAATAAGCTAGGAAAGATCAAGAAATAAGCCGATTGTGATATTGAACTAGCAGTGGGAAGGATCCCACCTTGGTCAATGGGTATTTTGCTTCCCACTGACAGGTCTAATTTGCCAGAAACCAAAAGGGCTCAGATTCTTGCTTGTTTGGTGGTTTTCTTGGGAACAAAGGGCACCCCCACAAGCTTTGGCTTGTGGGGATTCAATATAAGCAAAAAAACAAGTGACCTCTTAAGCTAAATAAGCAATAAATAAGCTAATAGTGAAACAACACCTCAAAGAGTTTCTCTATGGTGTCCGAGAACGCACCAGAGAACACCACAGTTCTGTCAGATAGCTGACAAAGCTATGTTTTGGGCTTCTCAGATGATGTGCAGTCAGAAAACAAAAGCCAAATTTTATAAACTTTAAAAGCTTCTTAAGCAACCATTTCTAAAACCTAGATAACTCAAATCTAACCCAACTTAAAATCTACAATATTACAAGATTTTAACACTGAACTCAAATCAAAGATTTAAGAGCTCCCTGCTTGTTTTGGTAAAGATTTATACAAAGAATTTGGAACACAAAAGCACAAATGTCCACTTAACCACTTCAAACTACCACTTGAACTAAACTAACAGATGAAAGCAGGTGTTGTGCAAATAATATTGTAAAGTTGTATTGCCACCTAAAATCTTTTAAACACTTTTACCAAACACCCCTTAAAATCAGCCAATAGAAATTTTTAAAAGTCTTTTCAAATAAAAAAACTTAAAACTTGTTTTAAACTAGCAAGAACATTCCAACAACACTAGACTAACATGATTAACCCCCTACAACATCAGATTACAACAAGCAACAAAAATGAAAATTGAAAAAGAGGGGTTACCACCTTGGGCTTTGTTCAAGCCGAAGACACACCAAGTTTTAGTCCAACAAGCTTTATGAAATGGGATTTTGTGATAGCTGTTACAAAGAGATGGATGGTTTTGTTGAGGGTTCTACAATAGAACCAAAATAACAATGAAATGAGATTGTTGAGTATATCTTGAAACCAGCAACCTGCACACAATCAACAAGAACAAGTAAAATACCAAAAGCTAAGTCACAGGCTTTTGTCAGAAGCTTGTGGCTTAGCTTATGCTACAGTAAGAGTGACAAAAAAAGGAAAACTAAGATTTTGGAAAATCTTTGAAAAACTGCCAGCTTGATAAATCAATAAAAAAGGGTATCAACTTGAAACTTAACAACTGCTAGCAACTTAGTGAGTTTGTTTGGTTTTCAATCAACCAAGCTCACAAGCTACAACAAGTTGAATCTCAAAAATCCTATGACCAAGTGTCCTTGAATCAAGAGGATAGTTTTGATAAATCTTACACTATACTTGTAGGAAAAACAAAGTTTTACCACTAAAACAGTTAAGTAAAAAAGGAAATCAGCTATATTTATAAGATTAACAAAAAATTTCATTAATATTTAGAAATTTATAAAATTGCTGGAACAAAAGAAAATTACATATGATCTATCTATTTAGACTAAGTCTAGGATCTTTCTAGAATTACAAGCAACCATAAACCCTAGCTATTGTGTTCTTCCAATAATGCCCTTAAGTCTTCATGTTTAAAAAGTAGTCAAATATGCCCATGTGCTTGATTATGAATGCCAATCGTTGTTGTTGTTGTTGTTGTTGTTGTTGTTGTTGTTGTTGTTGTGATCTTGGTCGTTTAATGAAGCTTTGGGAACGAGAAAGGGATTGGAGCCTTTGATTGACTGTTGTGATTCCTTCTTTGCCATAAACGAGGGTAACAAGGGGCAGGGGAGGCTCCTGGGGTTCCCACAGGTGAGCTGGAGTGGTTTTGGGGGTTTGGGTATGATTAGTGATGAGTAATTATGGATCTAGAAGTGCACAAACAAAACCCCTTTGCTTTTTAGGTTAATTCGGATTAGGGTTTTTGGATAGTATGTGTTTGACTGTGTGTTTTAAGCCGTTTTTGGGGGAGAAAAAACTGTTATGTGCCACATTTATTAATAAAAAAACAGGTTTAAGTTTTGTTTTATATTAATAAACATGGGTTAGTGGGTTATGACAGGGCATGTGTTTAGGCTAGGTATAGGATCGGGTTGTAGGTGCTGGTTTGGGCTTTTTGGCGGGCTTGGACGGGTAATAGAACGGGTATGGGTTAGTATTTGGCAAGAAACACCCCTAGGCTTTGTAAATGTATGCATATCATGTTTTGGTCTACTTTTTGTCAATTCCTTTGATAAATAACTTTGTCCAAATGACAAAGTAGTCCTCCAAACTTAGTATTGATTCGGGACTATTCTTGCATAATTATTAATCTTCAAGGGCCAAAATTGTCACATCTTGAAAGTTAAGGACCAAACTTGTAGTTTTGGAATTTTACAAGGGTCAAAAGTGACAAGTCTTTAATTCTTGAGGGACCAAACTTGACAATCTTCAAAACTTTAACGACTTCTTTGAAAAATCAACGCTCGGGTCCGGTTCTTTGTACGGCTTCGTTTCCCATGTTCGTTTTTGCTTGTTATTTTGATCTTTTGTTGATTTCACGATATCCAAACCTACAATCACGCAATGAATAAATACAATGGGTTTTTGCATGGTTTTTATGATATTTTTACTCATGTTAAGCCCGATTTGGACGATGAGACTATGTATAATTGCAGTCTCCTCATTCCCTCATACTAAACCATTGTCGTACCCTCACGCAATGCTAGAATTAAGTATCTTAGCACCTCCAAAATTCAATTTTTATATGACATTTACTGAAACGTAAACTTAAATTAACTACTACGTGTGTTTTAGACATAATGTATTATTTTCATCACGAGAATGTGACTTTTAGGGTCAAAGAATAAGAACACCTGAATGCCTCATAGAGATAATTTCGTCATCCTCGATTTTCACTGAATTTCATGCTAAGCGTGAAACAAGATCATTGTCATTATAAATTAGTAATGCTAACACTACTCATATGCTCTAATCACGTACTTAAACTCCCTTATTCCTAAGGTGTTTCTCGTATATTTTATTTTTGTCTTATTGATCACGAGGAGACATTTTTTACTTATGCGTGAATAGAGATTAGGTCCAAAAATAGAGTCGTAACGGTATAAACCAAAATCATTAAATTAGTAACATCTCCTAATAGATAACGATGTCAAAAATTAAGTCAACAAATAAGATTCGATAAACATGTTTTTATAACGATTTTGAACATTTGGCTTATTACCATAAATTTTATGACCCGCCTCATCATCGGTGGCTTTGATTATCATGGTTTACCTCCATCGTTTATTCAACTCCGCCATGGAGCTTTTATTATGACTTCGGTCTTGCCCTTTTTATTTTATTAAACCTCGTCATGAGGTGTTTATTATGACTTGACGTATATCCTCATGCTAAGGCGAATTTTAGAGCTTTAAAGCTTCGAGTTTTAAGACATTCACTTTCAATTTAGCATAGATTTTTCGACCTTGTGAGCTTCAAAATTTTTCTTGATTTAGGTGAAGAGGAACTTAAAGTTATTATTGGTGAAAGCTTTTGATTATTCGGTTTGCCAATACTTCAAAACCATGAGCTGGCGATTCTCAAACGTTTTCCTAATTTAATTACATGGAAACTATTAGAATTAGCTAAAAACCAATAATAGAGAATAAACCGTAAAAACCTATTTATTAACAATTATATAGATAAGCGATGGGAGAAAAAATAATAATTAAAACTCATGAGTTTTTGAAAGAATATGAATACTCTACTTTAGCATAGTAGCTTATAATTAACGCTATTATTTCTCGTCCTCAATTTAATGAGACTTAGCCTAATATAGTTAAGGAATCGAAGCTAATTGCTCAACACGCACAGTGGAGTCAAAATTACTCTTATTCTCACCATCGGAAAACCTACATTTGTGTCTTAAACACTTATGAAAAACGATATTTTTTTTTAAAATTTATCTATTTTTAGCCATATTTGGAAATAAAACGATAACAAAAAGATGAAAATTGGATTGCGTGAGGACGTAAGCAAGGTGAAGTATCTATTTACCCCCATACTAAAACTAAAAATTGTCCTCAATGTTTCGAGTCTAAGGGTGAATGTGACAACCATGGTTTTTGGGGTTCGCCACTTAGTTTTATTGTTAGTGTATTTTGTGGAATTATGTGCCTTTATATGCCTATGTGATTATTTGGTGTGATTAGAGTGTGATTTGGACATCGTTTACAGGTACAAGGTACACGGTAAGTGAAACAATGTGTGATTATTTCATGTTCATGAGCTAACGTGGTAGTGACTATGGAATTAAATGGTGTTATTTCAAGATTTTATATTTACATGTACGTATTATAGTTAATCGTATATTTACGATACGAGGGTTTAAGCGTCTAGAGGTCTCGGGCTTAAGATTTAGTGTCGGGAATAGTTTACGCTTTAGTTTTAAGTTATTTTAGACTTAGTTATTAAGCCACTAACTTATTTTAAAAGTTCTCATAAAATTATTAATTTTACGTATTTCACGATAATCGCGTAAAATGACTAGTTTTTTGGTTTTAGCGTTTTAGAGACTAATATGAGTGAAATTATTCATATCAATTGTATCATAAATGTGCTTAAAATGCATAAATTGTATGAATATTGTATTGTATATGCATGTTTCTTGTTTCATGTGTGTAGGTACCAAAAATCACGAAAACCGGCAAAATCGACACGGATTTTGAAGAAATATCAAGAAGCCAAAAGACAAGTCGTTTTTCGAGGATTAAAGTCTATGAAAGTTAAATGGGCCTTGGTGGGACCCACATTTATGTATTGGGCCTAAAAGCCCAATATTGGAAAAATATCTATTTACTTTTGGGTCAAAGCCCATTAAAGGCCCAAAATAGGTTAATAAGTATACGGATGGAAGTACTTATACTCTTGGATCCAAAATAGCCCAAATACATTCTGATATGGATGGGAGTATTATTTCCATTTGGACCCAAGCCTAACTTCACAAAATAATGAGACTTGGGAAGCAATACTTAACAAACAGACCCAAGCCCATGTGGTAAGTAATAAACGGTGGAAAGTGATATATGTTTTCATTTGGTCAAATATACTTACGACACAAATAAGAAAATGAGAGAGAAGAAAAACACAGAGAAGAACTATCACCAAGAACAAACCCTAATATGATTTAGGGGTTTTTCAATCCACTTCGATTGCACCTCACGTGCTTTAATTAATGCCTCATTATTTCAGAATGAAGATGATGCACCAAAAAGCCAACGTGACACCCTATTCGTGTCACTCCTTATATGTGATTGGAGGATACACTGCATCCCAATCATTGCTCCTATCAAATCGAGCAACCTCAGCAAAGAACTAACACAAGAAGCACACCCTTGTGCCACTGTGGCAATCCGTGTGCACAAGGGCCAATTTTAACCGTTTGATCAAGAATCAGAAGAAAGAGAAGAAGTGAAGATCATCTAAGGGCTGCAAATTGATCATCCTCAACAACCCACCCCTTGTTTTAGCTATAAATACCCCCCTCAAAAATCAGTAATGTATCCCTTTTTTACTTGTAATGTTATAATGTTAGATTAGATTTAGGATTTGTAATTTTCTTTTTCAAATGATGTAATGATATTTTGATTTAATAAAAAGTCATTTTCACTTCACTTGTCCCTTTTTAATCTCACGATTTTGTGTTTACTGTTATAATTAATTTGCATTTTCTAAAGTCTCCAATTGATATTATAACTGAATATTAGTGATATAAGCTTTATCGATAGCTTATTTATTTGATTGAGAGTAAAATAAGGGAATATTAAAGATCTATCCCCACTTAATAGAAATTGCTAAAAGGTTACTGGTTCGAGATAATGAATCATGGTTCGATGATGATTTGGTGGTTCGAGGTTTCTATAGTTCGTGTTGATGTACCTTGATGGTGGTTTTCTTGGTGACGTTTAGGTTCTAAATGTAGCACAGCGCTACCTTCTACATCAAAGGTCATCCTCGTTAAAAGGTTAAGTGCATTTATTTTATTAAAATTTTAGTTTAATCTGTTTGAATTTTATTTGTGTGGTTTAATCTGTTTTCGATTTATGTGTTAATGAATGTGCTTGATTTGGTTGATAGACTTGTTATTGATTTGTAAATATGTTTGACTTTTATTAGTGTATGATGGAATTCGAATTTGTATCTGTAATATAGGTAATTTTTATTGCAATTAAAGTTCGTTTCCTCGACTCACTCGAATGGATTTCCAATTAAACGTAAGATTGATTGTTCTTGGTGAATAAAACTTTTTTGGGTATTTTAAGACAAAAAACTATTTAATTAAAAACTATTTAATCTAATTTAAAAAGGAAATATTTAATAAAAACTACTTTTCAAATTTTAAGCAAAACTATTTAAAAATCTAATTTAAACTAATAAAAAATATTTTGAAACTTAAACAAAATTAATTAAACTAATATAAAGACTATTTTGAATTTAAATAAAATTTAAAACTAAATTTATGTGAAACTAAATTAAAATAAAAAGAAACTAATTTATAAAAACATTTTTAAAATTCTAAAAGTAATAAAAATATTTATTTTGTTTATTTTTATTTTTATTTTTTTAAACTTTATAAAAGCAAATATAAAAAAAATACTTTTAATTAAAATTAATTAAACTAGACTTTGTATAAAAACGTAATATAGAAAAACTGACAGCTAAGATCAAATCCTATATTAATTAAAACGACTAAAGATAAACCAAAAATAAGCACTAGAGGAGATGGTAAAGGTGTGTTGCAGTTAAACGTGAGGTCAGGGGTTCGAGTCCCGTAGTGACCTTTTTGGCTATTATTTTTCTTTTTTTGGAATTTTTGAAACAAACAGACCAAGTGGGTCTGTTGCTGTTCGCAGCAATATCAACAAAACAAAAGAAACCAAATAAGCACAACAAGATGGATAGCAGGCAACTGATTCAAATAAGAAATTAAAAAAAACTCAATAAAATCAAATAAGCAGTTAAAACCTAATAAGCAAATAGACTTAAATAAAAAAAATGAATTCTAAACTTAAAATAAGCAAATCTTAACTGAAATAAAGCAGACAATAATCAAACAATACGCTAACTTAAAACCAACTTATGACTCGCTAACAAAATAAACCATGAGCAGACCAATCCTAAACTTACCAAATAATTAAATCATCAATTCCAAAACAAATCAACAAGATAAGCAGATAAGTAAATCTAACTGAACAAAGCAAATCAGCAAATCTAACTTACAGCTAAAACATAAACTAATAAGAAACTAAAGAAGATAACTACAAAGATTAAAATCCTTATATCTAAACAGCATCAAAAACTTATCAGATAGTCAAATAGGCAATGAAAAGTAAACTCAAGCTCAAAACAAAAGACAAATAATCAGACTAAATAGTTCTAATAAGCAGAAAAACTTAAACAAGAGATTAAACACCTTGTGACGATACCGTTGAGCCGAAGGATGGGCGCTGAACCTCCTTTAATCCAAATCAAACACCACCATTAAAACATCAACACCATTCGCGAACCACATATATCAACTCTCGAACAGATTTATAACAAACTTCCCAGTAGGGGAAATTTTATACCAAAATTTTATTTTATATTATTAATTAAAAACAGAATAAATATTAAATTGCAATAAAATTTAAATAATTAAAGAGACAAAAATTAAACCGAAATAAAATTTTATTAATAACTGAAATCGAGTACAATACTTGGAAAAAGAAAATTACAATTAATCTAACATTATTTTTGCATAATAAAAATAAAATTAAAAAAGGCACACCCATTACAGAATATTGATGGGGGTTTTATAGGGAAACCCTAACTTCTTCATGAAGATTGGTGAGCAAGTAGAGCAATCCTGGACGCTCTTTCTTCTCTCTCTATTCCTTTTCTTGATCAAACGGTGGACATGAGGCCCTCATCACGCGGATTGCCAGGCTGGAATGGTTTGTGTTTCTTTGTGCTTCTTCAATGGGGACGTGGCTAAAGATGATTGGATGATTGAGGGGAGTGATTTGTTCAAGCCAATCAAAGGCAAGAAGGGTGCCACGTTTCTAAGGACCACCATCATCTTCTCCCTGAAAAGATGGGGATTTAATTACAATCGCGTGAACTCACTTGCTATAAATCAGAAACCCCCTTTTTGGTTTTGATCTAGGGTTAAAGGAAAGTGGCTGCGTTTGTTGAGAGAGAAAAAAGGGTGGAGGTGCATTGTTTCTTGTTTGTATCGTGTGACTTTTTGACCAAAGTTATTGACCACAAAAGTATATAACATACTTTCACCGTCCTATCTTTCTTTTCTTGGGCCTTGGACTTGAACTATCACCGAATAATAGAAACTTCCTTCATTCCTTTATTAATTCTTGTTGGGCTTTTGTCCATAACTTGTTTACACCCCTTCGTTTCTTTATTAGTGTAAATGGGCTAGGACCCAATGATGTATAACACTTCCATCCGTTTACATATTTTAAGCCTTATTTGGGCTTTTGGTAAATCATGAACTTAATAACTCATAAATGGGCTTTTCAAGCCCATTAAGCAAATGTGGGTCCCAATCGGCCCATTAATTTCATAAACTTAAATCCTTGAATAAAAACGATCCCGAATTTTGGCTTCTTGAAATTGTCTTCAATCTCGTGTCGATTTTGCCGGTTCTCATGATCTTCGATACACTTTTGGTTCTTTGACTTTGTCTTTGTCTCTTTCTTGGACTTTTCTTCAATATTTGACCGTGAAATCCCGTGTTTTCTTTCCTTTTGATCTTTTGTACCTATTCCACACAAAAACACAAAACCATGCGTAATTCCGACTTTTACGATATTAAACACATGATTAGGTCTTGTTTTTCCTTGATTTTAGTGGCAAAAGGATAAGTGTTTACACACTTATTAAATCCCCTACACTTGACCATTGCAATGACCCCATGCAATGCATAGTTTTAAAACATAAAGTTACATTTTTCTCATAATTAACCCATCTTGGCCTTTATTAAGATATACTATTACTACTACGATGAAAAGATAAAAACTTTAAAGGAAACAAAAGTTATAACAATTTATTAACTTGGAAATTATTCGATGGAAGAAAATCGTAAAGGAATCTAAGACTTAAATTAGGGCTTTGGTGTCATGAATATTAATCACCCTCAAGTTTCACGTTCCCCATACCAAGCTTAAAAACGAGATCATTGTTTACCATAAGTCCTCAAGTTAAAACCACTTATATAAGACAATTGTGTAATACTCTTTCTCCAATTCCTAAGTTATATCTCTAGCTTTTAAGGATTGTCATTCACCCGTAGGCTCATTTGACTTATTTGATAATTATTAATCCAAAAATGAAGGCAAAACGGTGCAAACCCGACACTCAAAACCTAACCTCGTGCTAAAAAACGTTTTCACTAAAGTAAGCCCACATCAAAGATGATTTAACATGATTTGGGGAATAAATTTCCGGACCCAAAATTTGGCCAATAGTACTACTTATTAATTATTCCTCCAAAGTCATGTAGACTTTATGTGGAGTTTAGCAAGTTCACATCATATACCCTTAGACTCTTTAAGATGTAAAAATGCTCCTTATCTATTGTCCACACCCTAAGGCTCCTTGAACGATAAACAAGGGAATTGATTTTTTGATCAATTTTTATTCAACACTTACCATGCCATACACCCTAAGGCTCTAATGACAAGGTTCGTGCTACATGCCCCACAACCCAAGGCTCCTTGAGGTCATATTTTAATCTTATTCTTTTTTTTATTTATGATATACATATTAGGCCAAATTCTGCGGTCCCATGGTCTGAATACCTCCTACTTAGTGGTTATGAGCCACCTTAGTTGGAAGTCCAGAACGCTGGCACCCTCAATGTGTCCATGCTTTAATTACAAGGAGATAAAAGATTTGGCTAAGAGTTAAGATATCGAATCTACACCACAAAAATCCTCATTTATTAAGCAATTAAATATACAAGCGAGAAGAAAGAGCCACAAAAACTCATATAAGTCAGAATTAACCCTTAAACTTATTATCAACTCTATCATCTCTCGTTCTCCACAATTTAAAATCTTAAGGAATGAGACTCGTGGATGCTTAGCCTAATAAACCAATTAAGGTCCATATGGTTAAGGATACTAGCTAGAGTAAACTTGGATAAGTAAACTCGGGTTGAGTCAAAATATTCATGACAGGCCTAATATATCAAAGATATCTAAACTTGTTAAAACCATTTTATTCATTTATTTATTATTATTTTTTACTTTATTCTTGAAATGGAAAATATAATTACGATACAATGACAAAAGGAAAGAAAATAAATGGAAATACTACTAGGCCAAAATAGATCAAAAATTTGAAAAACGTTGAAATTTTTTAATTTTCTAGTTAAATGAGGTCAAATTCATGGAAAAGCCCACTAAAATTCGATAGAAGTCCCCCTACACTTAATATAAACATTGTCCTCAATGTTTAAGCATGTGGGAGAATAAACTCCCCTACACTTAGGACATTGAGTACGTTGTTTAAATCAAGCTAAGGAAAAGACAACTAAAGTGATTACATTTATTTGTCTTATTTATATACAAGTATGAACCACAATATCAAAAACTTATCGAAGAAACCGGGTACATGGGAACACGGGATCACGGGTCGCGTCAAAAACACCAAAAGTGGATCATCAAAGCACATGTCCCTACACAACATCACAACACACAAAACAACCTACTTGGCTCCCCTACACTTATTGGTGGAAATGGGTGAAGGTGAAAAAAGGGTGGAAAGGATGGAAAAGGTAAAAATCTAACCTAGTTAAACGATGCTTGATTTATTTATCGATTTCCCGAATGTCATCATTCAAATGGGAAAATCATGGGAAAACCGAGATTTCCAAGGGAGGAAAATCTCTCCATGATAAAGGGGTGAAACAGAGTCATATAAGGAATACCCCATGAAAATCCACCCGGGTCAAACACATAATTTCCATCACGAAAGGAAATAAACCCCGAGGTGGTAAAATCACACAAGGAAAAGAAAAGTGGGGTATCCTTTGGCAACGATGTTTTAAATGAAAGGGTGGTATGGTGATATTGAAATGAAAGCACTAAAGTCTCTATTCCGAGATCAAACACCGGTTCCTTAACTGGAAAATAGCAAGAGGTGTTGACATTTAAGCTCAAAATATCATCATAATCCAAAGTGGGAAAGTCGTCCTCTTCCAAACTTGATGTGAAAACATAAGTATCATTGGAGTCATAGGAAAACTCATCCTCGTGAGGAAAATAGGTATTTAGAAAGGTATCTAAATCCTCCTCAAATGGAATATCCTCTAAAGTAGGAATGATCTCTAAAAACTGGAGGATCCTCCTCGAAAGTCATGACTTCTAAAATTGGAGTATAAAAGTCAAAAGGAGTCTCCATAACGGAAGAATCACTCATAGAGATATGGGGTGCATTAAGATCACGAGGTGGGTCATCAAAAATAATAAGATCACTTAAAGAAGTGTCATCATCGTAAGTATCAAAGATTGGTGTATCAAAAATGGGTGGGTCAAAAGTGGGTGGGTCAAAAGTTGGGTCGTCTAAACCGAAGATAGTGTGATCACTTAAAGAAGTGTCATCACTATAAGTATCGTAAATAGGAGTTTCAAAAATTTGAGGCTCTAAGGGAAAGGATGAAGTGATCATAAAATCATTTTGATTAGAATTTTGAATTCCAAAAGGATTAATAAAAATCTCTTCATTATCATAATTAAGAACATCAATCATATTGACCGACTCTTTTCCATTTGATTTTGTTGTGATTTTCCCCATTTTTAAAACTTGTTGTTCATCCCTAACCCTAAGAATTAACCCCCCTTCGGCCACATCAACTAAAGCTCTTCCGGATCGTAAGAATGGTCTTCCAAGTATTAACGGAATACGAGGATCCATCTCATAGTCGACGACGACAAAGTCCACGGGAAAAGTGAATGTACCAACTCGAACAAAAACGTCTTCGGCAATACCAACGGGGTATGCAAGAGTTCTATTAGCTAATTCGAGAGTCATGCGAGTCGACACAAGGTCGGGTAATGATAATTGTTTCCATACCGAGAGTGGCATAAGATTGATGCTAGCGCCGAGATCCGCTAAAGCCATACAATCATCAATTTAAGGAAACGAGCAAGGTAACACGAATCGTCTGGGATCTCCTAGCTTTTCGGGAAGCTCTTTGAGAAGAATCGCGGAACAATTCTCATTTAAACGGGTGTTAACGAGCTCAACCATTTTTTCTTTCTTATTAAGCAAATCTTTGAACATTTTCACAAATTTTGGCATTTGAGCAAGTGCTTCAATAAGGCTAATGTTAACATTCACGTTGGAAATCATTTTCAAAAAGTTGGAAACATGAACGTCATCTTTGGTGAGCACTTTAGCCTTGTCCAACCTAGAGGGATAAGGGATATTGGGTTTAGACATTGAAGGAGGAGAAGGAGAAGGACTCGCTTCTTGAACAACCTTAGGGATAGGCTCATTAGGCAGTGAAGAACTAGTACTAGGAGTGGTAGTGGGAGGAATCACCGAAGGGGGAGTAGGATTAGTCATTATGACCTCCGGGCCTTGTCTCTCCTTTATGGGCGAAGAGATGGAAGGTCCCACTAAAGTGGCTCCACTTCGAGTAGTGATAGCACTCACATTAGCACGAGGGTTAATCTCGGTATTAGAAGGTAATGATCCTTGGGGTTTAGGGGCTTGCAACATTTGTACGAACTTCCTATCGGTGGACTCTTGCATTTGTTTCATAGTTCTCTTATGTTCGGTCAATTTTTGTAGAACCAAGTCCATTTGAGGATTATGCATGTTTATTTGATTATACCCTTGATTAGGAAAACCTTGGTTTTGATATTGATGTTGAAAACCGTTATTATTATGAAAAACTTGGTTGAAGTTATTAGTTTGAAACCCTTGATTTTGACCATTAAAATTTCCTTGATTTGCATTCCCTTGAAAATTCCCTTGATTATTACCCATTTGAGGACCTTGGTTCCTATTTTGGTATTGGGTATTTTGGGCGGGTAGGGGTGGTCTTTGTGGAGTTACAAAACCCGGGGGAGCCAAATAGTTAGTACTCTTATAAGACAAATGGTTAACATCAACATTTGGTTTAAAGTGAACCCTTTCATTTGCATTGGTGTTATAAGCATAAACTTGTTGTTGTTGATTGTAGACCTTGTCACAATTAAAATACGAATGTGGTCCACCACAAGTCTCACACATTTCACAAGTCTCTTTCAAGGCATTTACTTGACCATTGATGGCTTTGGTATTGTTAGCGGTTTGTAGAGCAATTGATTCAACAAGCGAAGTAAGCTTATCTATTCTCTTGTCACTCTCACTAGAACTAGCACTTGCCATAGTAGCCATAACACTCTTGGTTTGTACTTTTGCCTTGTTTTCAATTATGTCCCAAGCCTCGTTCATGGATTTCACAAGAATATTTCCCCCCGCGGCACTATTAAGTGAGTCTTGGTCATTAAGAGTTAAACCATTGTAAAACGTATTGATTTGATGCACTTTAGTGAAACCATGTTGTGGACATTTTCTTAAAAGCTCCTTAAAACGATCCCAAGACTCATAAACGTTTCCCCATATTGTTGTTCAAAGGTAATGATGTCATTCCTTAAAGAAGTGGTCCGTGATGGTGGGAAAAAGTAGTTAATGAACTTGGTCTCTAAATCAATCCATGTAGTAATACTTTGGGGTGGTTCCTTATCAAGCCAAATCCGGGCTTGTCCCTCGAGGGAAAAAGGAAAGAGTTGTAAACGAATGGCCTCTTGTGGCACCCCATTGTATTTGACGGTGTTTGCCAATTGTATGAAACGTTTGATATGAGCGTGTGGGTCATCATTAGTACGGCCTAAAAATGGTGTAGCGGAAACCATTTGAATAAAACCTGTTTTTAGTTCAAAATTGTTTGCTTCAATATTCGGCACCACAATCGCGTCATCGTTTCCTTCAACGTGAGATTGTAGAATCTCAATCAGTGGTCGATTATCTGTTGCCATTGTATTGTTCAAAGTGAGATTCTCGGGATCGGCTTGATTGACGGTCTTTTTGTTTTTCTTCTTCATCTTTTTGGAAGAATTAGAAGTATTTGGTACACCATTCGGTATGTATGTACGCGCGCGAGTGCGCATACAATTAAAACTTAGGAATGAG
Organism: Glebionis coronaria; assembly: GCA_025667525.1. Taxonomy (NCBI): domain Eukaryota; kingdom Viridiplantae; phylum Streptophyta; class Magnoliopsida; order Asterales; family Asteraceae; genus Glebionis; species Glebionis coronaria. The sequence continues at coordinate 455,234,846 of CM046878.1, read as the reverse complement.
GTAGGAAACCTCGGTCGACTTTGAGAGGAAAGGGATTATCCCTCTCGAGGTGCAATATTAAAAAGCTACAAAAATATATACTTAATACTACTTGAGTTGGCAAACCAATAATCGCTCGTCCCTCTCAATATACACACAAGCAAGCGGGGAAACGAGGTGGCACAAAGCACTTAAAAATCTTTTTCCTTAAACGGCCTTTTATAGCGCGTCGCCTTATACCCACCTTATAGTTTGTATATATCGACTTCAAACTTCTTACTAGTATTTATCTATTTTGCCCTTTTTTCTCGTTTAGGATTCGAATACAATAGTTAGGTGATGAAATCCCATCTAAGGTCTTATTTGAAAATAGGTAAATTAGTTGTGCTACGTAATATAATATAGTAAAATAAAAAATCTTTTTGTATTTTTTTAGAAAAATATATATTCACAATAAAAACAAAAGAAATCGAAATAAGAAAAATAACAATAATACGTAATATTTTTGTGTAATACTTTAGGAAAAGTATTACTTTTGGATTTAAAAAAAAATTTTGGTGCAAATCTTAGGAAAGAGTTTGCTTTTGTGATTTTTTAATTTTTTTTTATCTTTTTGATTTTTTAGCAAGAAAAGTAACGTTCAAAATTGAACGGATCCCAAAATCCAAATCGTCTCACAAAATCGTCAATCGTAACGAGCGAAGCGGAAGCGGCGCCAATTTAATATAGGTAATTTTTATTGCAATTAAAGTTCGTTTCCTCGACTCACTCGAATTGATTTCCAATTAAACGTAAGATTGATTGTTCTTGGTGAATAAAACTTTTTTTTGTATTTTAAGACTAAAATCTATTTAATTAAAAACTGTTTAATCTAATTTAAAAAGGAAATATTTAATAAAAAATACTTTTTTAAATTTTAAGCAAAACTATTTATAAATCTAATTTAAACTAATAAAAACTATTTTGAAACTTAAACAAAATTAATTAAACTAATATAAAGACTATTTTGAATTTAAATAAAATTTAAAACTAATTTTATGTGAAACTAAATTAAAATAAAAAGAAACTATTTTATAAAAACAATTTTAAAATCCTAAAAGTAATAATAATATTTATTTTGTTTATTTTTATTTTTATTTTTTTAAACTTTATAAAAGCAAATATAAAAAAAATACTTTTAATTAAAATTAATTAAACTAGACTTTGTATAAAAACGTAATATAGAAAAACCGACAGCTAAGATCAAATCCTATATTAATTAAAACGACTAAAGATAAACAAAAAATAAGCACTAGAGGAGATGGTAAAGGTGTGTTGTAGTTAAACGTGAGGTCAAGGGTTCGAGTCCCGCAGTGACCTTTTTGGCTATTATTTTTCTTTTTTTGGAATTTTTGAAACAAACAGACCAAGTGGGTCTGTTGCTGTTCGCAGCAATATCAACAAAACAAAAGAAACCAAATAAGCACAACAAGATGGATAGCAGGCAACTGATTCAAATAAGCAATTAAAAAAAACTCAATAAAATTAAATAAGCAGTTAAAACCTAATAAGCAAATAGACTTAAATAAAAAAATGAATTCTAAACTTAAAATAAGCAAATCTTAACTGAAATAAAGCAGACAATAATCAAACAATAAGCTAACTTAAAACCAACTTATGACTCTCTAACAAAATAAACCATGAGCAGACTTATGACAGCAATCCTAAACTTACCAAATAAGTAAATCAGCAATTCCAAAACAAATCAACAAGATAAGCAGATAAGTAAATCTAACTGAACAAAGCAAATCAACAAATATAACTTATAGCTAAAACATAAACTAATAAGAAACTAAAGCAGATAACTACAAAGATTAAAATCCTTATATCTAAAACAGCATCAAAAACTTATCAGATAGTCAAATAGGCAATGAAAAGTAAACTCAAGCTCAAAACAAAGGACAAATAATCAGACTGAATAGTTCTAATAAGCAGAAAACTTAAACAAGAGATTAAACACCTTGTGACGATACCGTTGAGCCGAAGGATGGGCGTTGAGCCTCCTTTAATCCGAATCAAACACCACCATTAAAACATCAACACCATTCGCGAACCACATATATCAACTCTCGAACAGATTTATAACAAACTTCCCAGTAGGGGAAATTTTATACCAAAATTTTATTTTATATTATTAATTAAAAACATAATAAAGATTAAATTGCAATAAAATTTAAATAATTAAAGAGACAAAAATTAACCGAAATAAAATTTTATTAATAACTGAAATCGAGTACAATACTTGGAAAAAGAAAATTACAATTAATCTAACACTATTTTTTCATAATAAAAATAAAATAAAAAAAGGCACACCCATTACAGAATATTGATGGGGGTTTTATAGGGAAACCTTAACTTCTTCATGAAGATTGGTGAGCAAGTAGAGCAATCCTGGCCGCTCTTTCTTCTCTCTCTTTTCCTTTTCTTGATCAAACAGTGGACATGATGCCCTTATCACGCGGATCGCCAGGCTGGAATGGTTTGTGTTTCTTTGTGCTTCTTCAATGGGGACGTGGCTAAAGATGATTGGATGATTGAGGGGAGTGATTTGTTCAATCCAATCAAAGGCAAGAAGGGTGCCACGTTTCTAAGGACCACCATCATCTTCTCCCCGAAAAGATGAGGATTTAATTACAAGCGCGTGAACTCACTTGCTATAAATCAGAAACCCCCTTTTGGTTTTTGATCTAGGGTTAAAGGAAAGTGGCTGCGTTTGTTGAGAGAGAAAAAGGGGTGGAGGTGCATTGTTTCTTGTTTGTATCGTGTGACTTTTTGACCAAAGTTATTGACCACAGAAGTATATAACATACTTTCACCGTCCTATCTTTCTTTTCTTGGGCCTTGGACTTGAACTATCACCGAATAATAGAAACTTCCTTCATTCCTTTATTATTTCTTGTTGGGCTTTTGTCCATAACTTGTTTACACCCCTTCGTTTCTTCATTAGTGTAAATGGGCTAGGACCCAATGATGTATAACACTTCCATCCATTTATATATTTAAAGCCTTATTTGGGCTTTTGGTAAGTCATGAACTTAATAACTCATAAATGGGCTTTTCAAGCCCATTAAGCAAATGTGGGTCCCACTTGGCCCATTAATTTCATAAACTTAAATCCTTGAATAAAAACGATCCCGAAATTTGGCTTCTTGAAATTGTCTTCAATCTCGTGTCGATTTTGTCGGTTCTCGTGATCTTCGATACAATTTTGGTTCTTTGACTTTGTCTTTGTCTCTTTCTTGGACTTTTCTTCAATATTTGACCATGAAATCCCGTATTTTCTTTCCTTTTGATCTTTTGTACCTATTTCACACAAAAACACAAAACCACGCGTAATTCCGACTTTTACGATATTAAACAAATGATTAGGTCTTGTTTTTCCTTGATTTTTGTGGCAAAAGGATAAGTGTTTACACACTTATTAATCTGCTAGATGGTGATGATAAGAGTGATAATAAGATGTTGATGCGTTTTATGAATCTGATGAATGATTTTTGTCTGAATAATAGCTGCTATAATGTGATTTTTTTTACCTCATCGGTTTTTAGTCTGCTGAATAGTTTCAGTTGAGTGTGCTGAGTATTGAGGTCTAAAGGTTAAGTCCTGCATAGTATATCGATTGGATCTGCTGATATTTTTATTTTATTAGTTTAATTGTTAGCAGTAAGCACTTTATCTTTGCCTATTGCTAAGGTTAATCTGCTTTCTATACTACTGTGAGTGTGGACTGTTAGTTTGAGGTTCTACGGTTGGATACCTGTTTTGATTTAGCTGTGATTATGCTGTTTTTAGCTGATATTAGCATAATTTGAGGATAATTTAGATCTGATAGTTTTTGGATCTGTGATTTTTATGCTGCTTGGTTTGTTTTTCTTGTCTGCCTTAATTAGAGTTTGATTGCTGTTATTAGTTGTTTTACTATACTGATATATTAGCAGACCAAACGATTTGTTTGGTTATCTGTGATACTTAAGTCTATACTCCAAAAACCTGTTCCAAATATTTAAGATTGCAAAAAATGTCACTAAGATGTCTCGAACTCGAGACCTCCCGTTCAACAGCCAAGCGCCTTACCATCTGAGCTGGGCTCACCTTTTATTTTATCATTGACTTGAATATTAGTTAAACTATTTGTTTCTTTAACTTGTCAGTTTTTAAAACGTCTACTTTTACATTTTTTGTTTGAAAGTTTATTAATTTCTTTTAATTACTTTTAAAAATTGATAGTTCAATTAATTTTGTCATAAAGTATTAGATTAAATAAAATATAAGAATAAAATATTAAAGAAATAAAGTTTAAAAATAAAAATAATTATTTAATTTCTTTTAATAAAGATATTGTTTAAATAATTTTTACAAGTTATTAGTTTAAAGTAAAAAAAAAATCTAAAGTAAAGAATAAATAGTTTAAATTATCTTTTAGATTTTATTTTGGGGTACGATTCATGCACTTTAGGATTAAAATTTGTAGGATTATTTTAGATAAAAACCGAAACCGAATTCAAATCAATTGTCCAAATCTAAACGAAAGTTTCAAATTCACAAGTTCCTTGTGTATAACGAACCGGGATCACTCTCGTGTTTAATTGATTCGTCTTTAGCTTATTTTTGGATTATTACCTTTTCCTAAAGTTAATTTCCTAAATTTACTCTATAACGTATTAAATTAAAATACACCGACATTTCCCAACACATCAAAAATTTTGGCGCCGCTGCCGGGGATCTTGTGTACGATCCTTTCGTGGAGATTTGTTGATCACTGATTTGAAGACCCTTTCCGTTCTCGGAGAGTTTTTATTTTATTTTTCTATTAATATAGTATATATTGTTTTTCGTGTTTTTTTGTTATTAATATATTATATTATGTATAACAATAAATTTACCTACTTCCAAAAAAAGACCTTAGTCGGGATTTCTTCACCTAGCTATTGTATTAGAATCCAAAACGAAAAAAGGCAAAATAGATAAATACTAATAAAAAGTTTGAACTCGATTTATACAAACTATAAGGTGGGTATAAGGCGACGAGCTATAAAAGGCCGTCTAAGGAAAAAAGGTTTTTAAGTGATTTGTGCCACCTCGTTTTCCCTCTTGCTTGTGTGTATATTGAGAGGGACGACCGATTATTGGTTTGCCAACTCAAGTAGTAATAAATCTTATTTTTGTTGTTTACTTATTGAACCTCAAGACGTTTAGGTTTTCACCTACGTTTCAAAGTCGACCGAGGGTAATTTACTTCCATAGTAATTATCCTTATTCCTTGTTTATATCAATCTTGATTTATTTATGAAAAATACCAAAAATAAGCTTCTTAATCCTCTATCATGTTTAATTCTTCTCTCCTCACCCTCCAATTTTTAATTCTTCTCTGAATTCCTTCGTCCGTTGTGTAGGGTGTGGAGAACCGTTATATGGTCTTTTACCATGTCGGTGGTGTACGTGCGAGCGTTGTGGAAATGATTTACGTAAAGATTTACGAGTTGGATTTTGTCCTTTTTGTGATGATATTACTTCATGTGGAAAACCGAATATTTCAAATAATCCTCTCGACTTTTACCCACCTCCACACCCCACATACGAGACACCTTCGTGTGAGTTATGTGGAAACGATTCTCATTTTGGTGTTGATTGTTCGCATCAAATCTTGCTTAATTACGAGCAAGAACCGGGCTACAATCAAAACTATAATGATAATTGTTATCCACAAGATTCACCGAGTTTATCACAACAATATCTTTGTTGTGAGTATTGTGGAGGTCCTCACGAGAGTTCTTGTTGTCAACCGATGGATCAAAATTTTTATGAGCCCCATTCTTTGCTATAATTTCATTCCTTCTGGTTTTGACCAATCCCCACTATTTTCTCTCGATAGTGAAAATTTTAAACGAATTGAAACGTTGTTCCAACAAATAATGAATCAAGGAAGTGTGGAAAATTTTGAAAAGAGCATCGAAGATATGTTGCAAGAAAAGAGATGAATTGATAAAGAGATTAACGATATAAGTAATGAATTGGGAATTCGAAGATATCGAGGAGAAATAATTGATGAGGAATTTAAAAGAGAGTGTGAGATTAAGATTAGATAACTTTCGCAAGATTATAATGGATTAAGCATTGAGATTCTAAAGAAAGAACAAGCTCAAGAGGAAGCAAAATATCTTGCTACTCGTGAACTCGAGCGTTCTTTTATTTATGACGATGACGATGATGAGGATATATTCGATCTCACTCCATCTCATGACATCACTACTCCTATTCTTGATTCTTCCACCGTGGAACCCGGAAATTCTCTAAGCATGTGGGACGAGCATATTAGCACTACTCCGGAAACAGAATCAGACGAAGTCATAAAGTCTAGTGTTGAGATCCTTGTCCAAAACCCAAGAGAGTCCGATGGTATTCCAATGGAACGTGTGGTTTGCCACATTGTGATAACTCTTCTTCTTCCATTCACTTTGAGATTTTCTCCAATTCTAATGATGAATCTTGTGAAGGAAATGAAGATTTTGAGTATGATACGACTTCTAGTGAATTGTCTAATGAGGAGTTCTCTGATGAACTTTCTTATAAAGATGACATTCACGACTCGGATTTTGAGGGGTTTCCCGATTAACCTACTCTTCTTCACCAATTTCTACCGGGAAATGAGGATGATAGTGATCCGGTTTTTGAGAGGTTCACCTTTGAACTTGCTCCTTTAGACCAATTTCCACCGGGAAATGAGGTTGATTTGACTATTCCGATTTTTGAGAGGTTCACTTTTGAATTTACTCCTTTAGACCAATTTCCACCGGGAAATGAGGTTGATTTGACTATTCCGATCCTTGAGAAGTTCACCGATGAACTTGCTCATTTAGAGGTGGAAGACATGATTCTTCGTGAAAAATTATCAAACGTCTATCTTCTCATTTCTAAAATCGAAGCTTTGAATTCTAAGCCTATTACCAAGTATTTCTCTCCATCTCCTATCCCCGTTGAGGATAGTGATCCGCTTATGGAAGAAATTGACACTTTTCTTGCTTCGAATGATTCGATACCACCGGGTATTGATGAACTTGACCCGGAGGGGGACGCTCTCTTTTTAGAGAATTTACTTGATGATGATTTCATACCAAGTCCTCCTCCCACTCGCTTTGATCTTAATGTGCGGGTTTTTCATGCAACTCATTTTGAGTATCATGACCCCTTTATTCACATTCCTAAGGGTGAAAAGGTCAACAAGATTTTGCATATTGGTACCACTATGGTTGAGACCTTTATCCCACAATTACCATGTGCTTTATATGATTATGGATTAGCATGGGGGAAAACACCGTGTTGTTGATAGGTGTGAAAACACCCATCCTTTTACCACTTAATTATAATGAAAACAAGACCATAACGTGTATTTTATGTCGTAAATGTCGGAATTATGCGTGGTTTGTGTTTTTGTTATGATTTTAGGATCAAAATGTAAAAAGGGAAGAAAACACGGGCTTTCACGGGCTTTTATCGAAGAAAAAGACAAAAGACGAAGTCAAGAAATCAAGAGTGCAAAAAGAATGGAAGTCCAAGGCCTATTCTGAAGATTTATCGAAGAAAAAGTTCAAAGACGAAAGTTTAATAAAGCCGAAGAACTCAAGTCTAATTTATAAAGAAATCACAAGACGAGTTTAAGTAATCCCGAGACAAAAGTCGATAAAGTCGAAGAACTTAAAAGACGAGAAGACGAGAAAGAAAGAAAGAGGGAGGAAACTTCCACCTACTTTCCTCCCCTCATCCCCTATAAATAGGATCATTAGTCATTTCATTTTTCTTGTTGGTTAATTTGACAAATTAACTCTCTGCCATTTACATTACATGCACTTTAATTTCATGTCATTTCCTTAATTGTCATTTTAATTAATTGTCTTGCAATTTAATTCCTTTAATTATCAAGTAAGTTTCCTTTTTATGTTTATTGAATCTTTACTTTTATTGTTAATCTCCTATCTACCTTTCTTGTTTTGATCTAATCTTCATTTTTATGTTTATGTTTATGTTCTTGAAGTTTTTATTGATTTAATCAAGTGGGTTTTGATTATTTTAGCTGTTATTATTAGTTTTATTGATTTGGATTGATGGATTATCATTAGTTGATCATTTGTGGTTAGTTTGGTTTAATATTTTGGTTGATTTTGGTTAGATTGAATTGAATTCGTGGCTTTTTCTTTCCGTGTTCTTCGCTTAATCTGTTTGCCCAGGTTTTTCCGAATCAAGGCAGTTTATTCCGGATCAGTGGATTATTCCGGATAAACCATTTATTCCGGATAAACCATTTATTCCGGATAAACCATACATTCCGAACGAAGCAAAGTTATTCCGGATAAAGGTATTATTCCGGATGAAGGATTTCTTTTGAATATTCCGAATGAGTGCCTTTTATTCCGAATAAGTAGGTTATTCCGCATAAGCAGTTTATTTCGGATGAAGCTGTTATTCCGGATCAAGACTTTTATTCCGAACCAAGCTCACATTCCGAACCAACAGTTTATTCAGGATGAATAGTTATTCTGGATAAAGACATTATTCCGAATCAAATTTTATTCCGGATGAACGTTTTTTCCCAATGAGCTTGATATTCCGGATGAAGGTATTTTTCCGCATGAGCAGTTTATTCCGGATCAACTGTTTTTCCGAATGAACATTTATTCCGGATGAAGGTTATCTTTTGGTTATTCCGATTAAGCAAATATTCCGGATGAGTGTTCTATTCCGCATGAGGTAATTATTCCGAGTAAAGAAGAATTATTCCGGGTGAAGGTGACATTTCGAACGAGTAATTATTCCGAACGAAGGTTTATTTTGAATGAGTATTTTTTAGTTTATTTTAAGTTTATGTTTTTAAGTTTTAAGCTTTAATTTTCCCGCCTTTTTACTTAGTCGTACTTTAAGTTTACTTGCCTTTAGTTTATGTTTAAGCTTGCCTTTAGGATAGTTTTAAGTTTGCCTTTTTAATTTCTCGTCACGCTTTAATTTCTCGTCATTTATTTTCAATTAGGTTTAGATTTAATTACCTGCCATTTACGTTAAGTTTTGCACTTTCCTTTTACTACAACGACCAAACTATTGTTTCCACCAAAAGACAGCTGAGTCGAACGTTTAACCGGAGATCAATTCGATTAGACCACTTCAACGAACTTTAATTTTCATACTAGGTAAAAACCCACGTATTAAATGGCGCCGCTGCCGGCTCTTTTCGTAAAGATTAACGGTTTTCTGTGAGAGACGCGTTGCTTTTTGGGATCCGTTCATTCGTGAGTGTTATTTTTCTTGCTTAAAAATTGTTAAAAATCCATAAAAATAAAAAATTTTCAAAAATCCAAAAAGATTTTATTTTTATTTTCATAGTGTATATACATTGTCTATTGCTTTGGTATCTTCTTCTTTTGCTTTTGCAGGTGTATGCGTACTAGATCTTCTACTTATCCAGAGCCCGAGACTCGTGAAGATTTAGCTATGGCAGGTGTGAACAACAACAATAACCCACCGCACCTCAACAATAACAACAACAATGTTCTTCCACAACCTGATCTTCGAACAATGGAGGAGCTTTGTCAACCCACAATGTTTGGACGAGGAGGACCGATTGCGCCGATGCAAATCACGGCTCCGGAGTTTTCGTTGAAGCATCACATGATCCAACAAGTGCAAACTAATCCATTCCGCGGAATACCGGATGATGATGCCAACAAGCACCTCGACAAATTCATTACTATTACTCAAAGCATGAAGTTGCCCGGTGTTACTATGGATGTCCTTCGTCTACAGCTCTTTCCACATACTTTATCACACCACGCCGAAAAATGGTTTGATCGTCTCCCGAAGAATTCCATTCATACTTGGGACGACATGACTCAACGATTTTTGTCGCGCTACTTTCCACCATCCATGGTCACGAGCCTTCGAAATCAAATCAGCGGTTTCATGCAAGAACCCGATGAATCTCTCTTTGATGCTTGGGAAAGATATAATGTTTTGATCGATCGATGTCCAAACCACAACATGCTCCCCGTTACGTTGATTGATACTTTCTACAATGGTTTGACTTTTCGTGATCGTGATACTATTAATGCAGCCGCCGGTGGCACATTTATGAAAAGAAGACCCGAGGAGTGTAGAGAGCTTATTGAGAACATGACTACTCATCACAAAAATTGGGATTCCTCCGCTTCTTCAAGGAACAACCCGAGAGTCAATGTTTCTTCTACTTCAGCAAACCCCGATATGACCGAATTCACCCGCATGATGGCCGAAATGAACAAAAATATCTTGCTCATCGCTACAAACCAACAACAACAAGTTAAAGCTGTAGCAATTTCTTGTGAGACATGCGGAGGTCCTCACTCATACACTGATTGTCCTTCTACTCAAGGCAATCCGGAAAACGTGTATGCGGCTTATGGTAACTATTCACCGGAAAATTACCAAGCCCGACCTCAAGGGGATCGAAATTTGCTAAGTTACCGGTCGAACAACTATCTTTCACCCGGTTTTTCTCCTCAAAACCACAACCCCAAGAACAATTACAATAGAAGCAACCAAATCCCACCTCGAGCTTCTAATCCTTATCACCCACCCGCTCAACAAGCCCCACCCATTAATCAAGATGTTGAAGCTTTAATGAGAACCCAAGGAGAGCAAATTAAGAATCTGCAAAGCCAAATTATCAATTTAAAGGGGATATCACTAAGCAAGGGAATGACATTAGATCTGAGCTTCGAAATGATATACAATCCTCCTTCAGCACTCAAACGAATGATTTGAAGAATATGCTGGCTAGTTTCTTACCAACCACTCAACCCTCTACTTTGGGCTCTCTACCATCAAACCCCGTCACCAACCCGAGAGCGAATGTGAGTGCTATTACTACCCGTAGTGGAGCAACTTTAGTAGGACCATCTATCCCACCCTAGTTACACCATCTACACCTCCTCCACCACCATTTATCCCTACTACTCCCACACCTAGTATTAGTTCACCATTACCGTCTCCGCCTCGTCATGTAGAAGCACCCAAGAAGAATCCTCCACCAACCCCACCTTCCACCTTTCACCCTTCAACATCTCAACCTTCACCTTCTACACCTCCACCACCCAACCCCAGCATTCCTTACCCTTCTCGACTCAACAAGGCTAGAATTATGACTAAGAATGACGTTCAAGTCTCTAACTTTTTGAACAAGATTGTCGGCATGACCGTCACCTTTACCATTGTTGAAGCTCTTTCCCAAATGCCACAATTTGTCAAGATGTTTAAGGAATTGCTTAATAAGAAGGAGAAGATGGTCGAGTTTGTTAATACTCGCTTGAATGAAAATTGCTCTGCAATCCTTCTTAAAGAACTTCCGGAAAAACTTGGAGATCCCGGTCGTTTTGTGCTACCTTGTACTTTTAACCAAACCGACGAATTTACTGCCTTAGACGATCTCGGGGCAAGTATAAATTTGATGCCTTTAAGTGTTTGGAAAAAGTTATCATTGCCCGAACTTACACCCACCAAGATGACTCTTGAGCTAGCCAATCGAACTCTCGCTTACCCCATTGGTATTTCCGAAGATGTGTTCATTAAAGTTGGCACATTCACTTTTCCGGTCGACTTCGTCGTTGTTGATTATGAAATGGACCCTCGTATTCCGTTAATACTTGGACGCCCATTTTTGAGAACCGGTAGAGCTTTAGCAGATGTGGATAAACATGAACTCATCTTAAGAGTCGGGGATGATGCACAAGTTTTTGAAATGGGGAAGCTCACAAACAAATACTATGGAAGAGAATCAGCGAATATGATTAATGTGCTTGATGATTTTGTCGTCTACAACAATCCTCTATTCGATTCTTGCAATGATAATCCACTGTTTCAAGATGATGTGGATGATTCTCTCTCCAATTTGGAACCTCCACCCATTTATGATTCTCCACCGATCTTTGATGCTTATGATGACGATTCTAGTTCCGATGGAGATGATTATGATGATTTTACTTTTGAGTATCCTGACATGCCCACTTATGATGATTTTGATGAGGCTGATACTCTTTCGAGTGATTCTTCACATGATGAAGATCCTCCGCCATCCATGCTTGATCTTACTTTGGATGACTACTCATTTGAGGAAGACTTTTCTACTTTTCTCAATACATACTTCCCTCATGAGAGTGATGCTCCTCCTTTAGACTTTGATGATTATGGTCTTTGTCCTACTTTGGATATAAAGAAATCTGCTTCAAAGGAGAAAAAGCCGGCCGACACCGATATCAGCAGCACTTATGTCTTAACTCCTCTTTATCCTCCTTCTGAGGATGAGATTGCGAGATTTATGATCGGATCTTCTTCAAGGTCTGCTGAGCCTGAGTGTTATTTTCCCCTAAAGGAAACGGTGTTCGACCCCGGTATTGCACTTTTTAAGCCATCTCAGTATCCATCTGATGAAATAAAAGGAAAAATCTTTGGAAACCAAGGAGATATGCTTGCACCTCTTCACCCTTTCTACCACCGTGCTCCATCTTTACTTAAGGGAACCTTGCCTACTCTTTTTTGGCTTGCCTTGTTCGCCTTAAGCTTGTGTTATTTGATGGACGAAAACTATGTATTTGATCCCGGTGGATGTTTTTCAAGCTTCTTCCTATGCTAATCAAGGTCGAGTCAGGCTCACGACTCGGTTAACAAAAATCAGGCGCTTCTTGGGAGGCAACCCAAGTATCTATCTTTTAGCTATTTCTATCCTAAGTGTAGGGGATACCCGTTGGTGTTTGCTATTTTCTCTCTTCTCATACTCAGGGATTCGAGCGTTCAATGATCCATTCTTGATGATTTTTGACGACCCGTGATTCCGTGTTTCCGTCTTCCCGGTTCTATCCTAAACTCTTTTGATTTTCTATTTTATATTTTTCAATAGTAAAATAGGAATCACTTTAGTTGTCTCTTCCTTAGCGAGATTTAAACAAAGTGCACAATGTCCTAAGTGTAGGGGAGTTTACTCCCACATGCTTAAACATTGAGGAAAATGTTTATATCAAGTGTAGGGGGGACTTCTATCGAAGTTAAGTGGCCTTTTCCTTGTATTTGTCCTCATTTTAACCAGAAAATTGATTTTTCGACATTTTTCAAAATTTTTGATCTATTTTGGCCTAGTAGTTTTACCTTTGTATAGTTATTTTCTTTCTTTACGAGAATTAATCTTAATAAAGTGGTTTTAATTTTCAACGTTGTGAATCTTTTGACTCAACCCGAGTTTACTTATCTAAGTTAACTCTAGCTAGTATCCTTAACGTGTTTAAGTCAAGTTTTGCTAGGCTTTTATATAGGGAGCTTTAAAACGCGAAAGTCTTAACTCTCACGGGTTAAGAACGAGAACTTTTCGCAAGTTCCTATAATTGATCCTAGAGAGTCGTTTATCAAGGGAACTTTAAAATGCGAATTCTAAACTTGAAAAAGTCTAAGAAGTTGCAAGATCCTATAGACGACTCAAAAACCCAAAACTTTGATTTAATTGGCTAAGCATCCACGAGTCTCATTCCTTGAGATTTCAAATTGTGGAGAACGAGAGATGATAGAGTCAATTATAAGTTTGGTATCCTTTCGTGAATTTATGTGAGTTAATTATAAGCCTATTCTCCCATCGCTTGCTAATAAATTTATCTGCAATAAATAAGGTTGTACAATTTGAAAAGTTACTTAGCTTCTAGCCCAAGATCATTTAAAAGTTGCTCGGTATTGATTAGAGTGCATAGCCAAGGCATAACTTATTAAAGCGGGATGCGAAGATTGGCAAGTCCAAAAAGGTCCTAACAAGGCATGAGGGCTACATTTTGTTGCTAAAGATCCCAAGTGATGTGAAGAATCATTTATCAAGAATCAATATGAAGGATCGAGACACACGACGAAAAGAAAATACTCCCCTAAAGATCATGGAGAAGTCTATCCAAAAAGGCCCTAACAAGGTATGAGGATAAATAGATCCAAGTCCTAAAAGGAGGCGGATCGTTGTATATCAAAATCCCAAATAAAGATTGGAGAAAAATAAAGAAGTCGTGGTCCAAGTATGAAGAATCTCTCAAAACTTCAAGTGAAGAAATTCCTATTATGAAGAGAAGACCATTATTTCATGAACGTCTCTCAAGATTTGAAGTATGAATTCACTGCCAAATATCGGTCCGAGAAAGGTCTCAAATCGTGAAGCGAGTTATGCCAAGATATGAACTTTATGAGGTCCCGAGAAGCAGTTTTAAAAGATTTCGTCCTTTAGCTAACTATTGATTAAATCGTCCCACTTTATTTTCAGCCTAAATAACTATCAAAATAAGTCAACGATGCATCCTCGTGACCATTCAAGACAATAATAAAATATAAGAGATACACCTAGGAATAAGGGAGTCTAAGTGAATAATTAGCCCACATGAGTTCGTGTTAGTTTGCTAACTTATAATAACAATGATCTCGTTTTTAAGCTTGGTATGGGGAACGTGAAACTTGAGGATGATAATCATTCATGACATTCCAAAACCCTAAGGTAAGTCTTTGATTTCTTTACTTGTTTTGTTATTTTCTATCTCTTTAATAAAGGCCAATGTGGATCGATTGTGATGAAAAGTGTAATCTTGCTTTGTAATTAATGCATTGCATGAGGACATTGCAATGGTCAAGTGTAGGGGATTTGATAGGTGTGAAAACACTCATCCTTTTACCACTTAATTATAATGAAAACAAGACCATAACGTGTATTTTATGTCGTAAATGTCGGATTATGCGTGGTTTGTGTTTTTGATGTGATTTTAGGATCAAAATGTAAAAAGGGAAGAAAACACGGGCTTTCACGGGCTTTTATCAAAGAAAAAGACAAAAGACGAAGTCAAGAAATCAAGAGTGCAAAAAGAACGGAAGTCCAAGGCCTATTCTGAAGATTTATCGAAGAAAAAGTCCAAAGACGGAAGTTTAATAAAGCCGAAGAACTCAAGTCTAATTTATAAAGAAATCACAAGACGAGTTTAAGTAATCCCGAGACAAAAGTCGATAAAGTCGAAGAACTTA
Source organism: Glebionis coronaria (assembly GCA_025667525.1). Taxonomy (NCBI): domain Eukaryota; kingdom Viridiplantae; phylum Streptophyta; class Magnoliopsida; order Asterales; family Asteraceae; genus Glebionis; species Glebionis coronaria. The sequence goes on along the minus strand of CM046878.1, from coordinate 455,219,783 downwards.
AAAGACGAGAATACGAGAAAGAAAGAAAGAGGGAGGAAGCTTCCACCTACTTTCCTCCCCTCATCCCCTATAAATAGGATCATTAGTCATTTCATTTTTCTTGTTAGTTAATTTGACAAATTAACTCTCCACCATTTACATTACATGCACTTTAATTTCATGTCATTTCCTTAATTGTTATTTTAATTAATTGTCTTGCACTTTAAGTCCTTTAATTATCAAGTAAGTTTCCTTTTTATGTTTATTGAATCTTTACTTTTATTGTTAATCTCCTATCTACCTTTCTTGTTTTGATCTAATCTTCATTTTTATGTTTATGTTTATGTTCTTGAAGTTTTTATTGATTTAATCAAGTGGGTTTTGATTATTTTGGTTGTTATTGTTAGTTTTATTGATTTGGATTGATAGATTATCATTAGTTGATCATTTGTGGTTAGTTTGGTTTAATCTTTTGGTTGATTTTGGTTAGATTGAATTGAATTCGTGGCTTTTTCTTCTCGTGTTCTTCGCTTAATCTGTTTGCCCAGGTTTTTCCGAATCAAGGCAGTTTATTCCGGATCAGTGGATTATTCCGGATAAACCATTTATTCCGGATAAACCATTTATTCTGGATAAACCATACATTCCGAACGAAGCAAAGTTATTCCGGATAAAGGTATTATTCCGGATGAAGGATTTCTTTTGAATATTCCGAATGAGTGCCTTTTATTCCGAATAAGTAGGTTATTCCGCATAAGTAGTTTATTCCGGACGAAGCTGTTATTCCGGATCAAGACTTTTATTCCGAACCAAGCTCACATTCCGAACTAACAGTTTGTTCCGGATGAATAGTTATTCCAGATAAAGACATTATTCCGATTCAAATTTTATTCCGGATGAACGTTTTTTCCGAATGAGCTTGATATTCCGGATGAAGGTATTTTTCCGCATGAGCAGTTTATTCCGGATCAACTTTTTTTCCGAATGAACATTTATTCTGGATGAAGGTTATCTTTTGGTTATTCCGAATAAGCAGATATTCCGGATGAGTGTTATATTCTGCATGAGGTAATTATTCCGAGTAAAGAAGAATTATTCCGGGTGAAGGTGACATTCCGAACGAGTAATTATTCCGAACGAAGGTTTATTCTGAATGAGTATTTTTTAGTTTATTTTAAGTTTATGTTTTTAAGTTTTAATCTTTAATTTTCCCGCCTTTTTATTTAGTCGCACTTTAAGTTTACTTGCCTTTAGTTTAAGTTTAAGCTTGCCTTTAGGATAGTTTTAAGTTTGCCTTTTTAATTTCTCGTCACGCTTTAATTTCTCGTCATTTATTTTCAATTAGGTTTAGATTTAATTACTTGCTATTTACGTTAAAGTTTTGCACTTTCCTTTTACTACAACGACCAAACTATTGTTTCCACCAAAAGACAGCTGAGTCGCACGTTTAACCAGAGATCAATTCGATTAGACCACTTCAACGAACTTTAATTTTCATACTGGGTAAAAAAACACGTATTAGTTGTCTATTCCTTTCTCTCCCGAGGACGAGGTATTCGACCCCGGAATCATGGATTTAGAGAAATCTCGGCCTTTCACCAATGTAATAATTGAAAGATTTTTCAATCATCTTGGTGCGAGTTTATCTCGGAGAGCATACTATTTCCATTTCATGATTAGTAACATTGACCACCATCTCTTTTTGGAGATTTATGTTAGACTTTCATCAATTCGTTTGTCATCCGACAACGAGGATGTGATCTTTGACCCTGACATTGTGCTTTATGATGGATTTTATTCAAATTTTCCGGTTTTCATCATTTTCCCTAAGGACCAATGAATGCGGGGATCGAGTTCAGCTCATGACTCGGTTAACAAAAATGAGGTGCCTTGTCGGGGAGTCCCATACATTCTATCCTCTATCTACTTTCTAACACTAATAAGGCTTGATCTTTTCAAGCTTGTGCTCATGTTTTGTTGTGATGTGAATCTTAGGTATGAACCTAATCATTGAAGACTCTCGTGTTTGGTTTTTTCTGGCCCACTCGAGCTTCCATACTTTGATTGTCAAAAGGGGCACTCACTATCCTTTGTTTTTTATCGACTAACGTTTTATCTTGAAGCATAATTAATAAACGACTTATAGATTTGCGTACTCTTACCATTTTAGGACTTTTGCATTCGACTCTTCGTGTTTTAGCAAGGGGATGTTAATATTGAGCTAGGAAACATTGAGGACAGTGTTTGGTTTTACGATGGGGGAGTCAATCGATATAATCGCTTGCAATTGCTTTTGTCGTGTTCAAATGTAATCGTTTTTCTCGTTTTTCATTAAATTTTTAATTTTTTAGTGTCAATTTTGTGTTTTATCATAAAGAAAATAAGTGTTTTTGACACAAATGTAGGCTTTCCGTTGGTGAAAATAAAAATAGTTTTTGACTCGATTAGTTTTTACCTTAGCTCTTTTCCTTAACGTGTTTAAATCAAGTTTTGCTAGACTTTTATAGAGGGAACTTTAAAATGTGAAAGTCTTAACTCATACGGGTTTAAGAACGAGAACTTTTCGCAAGTTCCTATAATTGATCCTAGTAAGTCGTTTATCAAGGGAACTTTAAAACACAAATTCTAACTTGAAAAATTCTAAGAAGATGCAAGATCTTATAGATGACTTGAAAACCCAAAACTTTGATTTAATAGGCTAAGTGTCCATTAGTCTCACATTTTTGAGATTTTACAATATGGAGAACAAGAAATGATAAAGTTTAATCATAAGTTTTGAGGTTAAGTCTTCCTTGTATAAGTATTTTTGTGTTTGATTCTATCTCCTTTATTTTCCACGCTTGAATATTAAATTGCTTAATAAATGAAGTTTTTTACGGTTTAAGCTTAATATCTTAACTCGTAACTCCTTTTTTTTCCCTTGTAATTAAAGTAAGAACACATTGAGGGTGTCAGCGTCATGGACTTTTTGATCATGGGATTACGGAAATTTGGCTTACTATATATATCATAATAATAAGAAGAATAAATAAAAAAACATGTTCTCTATGAGCCTTCGGCTGGGAGTCATGTAGCACTAGCCTTGTCATTAGAGCCTTAGGGTGTATGGCATGGTGACGTGTTTAATAAAAATTGCTTCATCATCATGAGCCTTAAGGTGGGATGGTGAATGTCAATTCCCTTGTTTATGTCTAAGGATCCTTAGGGTGTGGATCATAAATAAGGAGCACTTTTACATCTTAAAGAGCCTCAAGGTGTATGATGTAAATGTTGCTAACTCCATTAATAAGGTCAACATTGACTTTGGAGGAATAATTGTTGCTTTAAGTAGACCTATTAGCCAAATTTCGGATCCGGAGATTTATCCCTCAAATCGTGTTAAGTTATCCTTGATGTGGGCTTTCTTTAGTGAAAACGGTTTTTGAAGTCGATGTTAGGTTTTGAGTGTTGAATTTACATCGTTTTTGCCTTCATTTTTGGACTAATAAATATAAAAATAAGTTAAATGAGCCTTTGGGTGAACGACAAAATTTAAAATCTAGAGATACAATTAAGAATAAAGGAGATTGAGTTTAACACAAATTACTTGTATGAGTGGTCTTAACATTGGGACTTATGATTGACAATGATATTGTTTTTAAACTTGGCATGGAAAGAGTGAAACGTCGAGGACAATGAATCTATTTAAGTTTTATGATCCTAAAAGTTATTTTTCAAATAATGAAAGCATTACATTATGTCTTTGCAAAATAAAGTGTCACAAGTCAAATAAGAGTGTAGTTAGTGTTTTATTTCATCATTGCGTGAGGACACGACAATTGCTTAGCAAGGGGGAGTTTGATAGAGTAAAATTACTCATATCAATTGTATCATAAATGAGCTTAAAATGCATAAATTGTATGAATATTGTATTGTATATGCATGTTTCTTGTTTCATGTGTGTAGGTACCAAAGATCATGAAAACCGACAAAATCGACACGGAGTTTAAAGAAATATCAAGAAGCCAAAATTCAAGTCGTTTTTCGAGGATTAAAGTCTATGAAAACTAAATGGGCCTTGGTGGGACCCACATTTGTATATTGGGCCTAAAATCCCAATATTGGAGAAATATCTATTTACTTTTGGGTCAAAGCTCATTACAGGCCCAAAATAGGTTAATAAGTATACGGATGGAAGTAATTATACTCTTGGATCCAAAATGGCCCAAATACATTATGATACGGATGGGAGTATTATTTCCATTTGGACCCAAGCCCAACTTCACAAAATAATGAGACTTGGGAAGCAATACTTAACAAATGGACCTAAGCCCATGTGGTAAGTAATAAACGATGGAAAGTGATATATGTTTCCATTTGGTCAAATAAACTTACGATACAGACAAGAAAAAGAGAGAGAAAGAAAAACGCACAGAAGAACTATCACCAAGAACAAACCCTAATATGATTTGGGGATTTTTCAATCCACTTCGATTGCACCTCACGCGCTTTAATTAAAGCCCCATTATTTCGGAATGAAGATGATGCACCAAAAAGCCAACGTGGCACCCTATTCGTGTCACTCCTTATCTATGATTGGAGGATACACTGCATCCCAATCATTGCTCCTTTCAAATCGAGCCACCTCAGCAAAGAACTATCACAAGAAGCACACCCTTGTGCCACTGTGGCAATCCGTGTGCACAAGGGCCAATTTTAACCGTTTGATCAAGAATCTGAAGAAAGAGAAGAAGTGAAGATCATCTAAGGGCTGCAAATTTATCATCCTCAACAACCCACCCCCTCGTTTTAGCTATAAATACCCCCCCCCCCTCAAAAATAAGTAATGTATCCTTTTTTTACTTGTAATTTTATAATGTTAGATTAGATTTAGGATTTGAATTTTTCTTTTTCAAATGATGTAATGAGATTTTGATTTAATAAAAAGTCATTTTCACTTCACTTGTCTCTTTTTAACCTCACGATTTTGTGTTTACTGTTATAATTAATTTAAATGTTTTAAAGTATCCAATTGATATTATAACTAAAAATCAATGATATAAGCTTTATCGATAGCTTATTTATTTGATTTAGGGTAAAATAAGGGAATATTAAAGATCTATCCCCACTGGATAGAAATTGCTAAAAGGTTACTGGTTCGAGATAATGAATCATGGTTCGATGATGATTTGGTGGTTCGAGGTTTCTGTAGTTCGTGTTGATGTACCTTGATGGTGGTTTTCTTGGTGACGTTTAGGTTTTAAAGGTAGCACAATGCTACCTTCTACATCAAAGGTCATCCTCGTTAAAAGGTTAAGTGCATTTATTTTATTAAAATTTTAGTTTAATCTGTTTGAATTTTATTTTTGTGGTTTAATTTGTTTTCGATTTATGTGATAATGAATGTGCTTGATTTGGTTGATAGACTTGTTATTGATTTGTAAATCTGTTTGACATTTATTAGTGTATGATGGAATTTAAATTTGTATCTGCTAGATAGTGATGATAAGAGTGATAATAAGATGTTGACGCGTTTTAGGAATCTGATGAATGATTTTTGTCTAAATAATAGCTGCTATAATGTGATATTTTTTACCTCATCGGATTTTAGTGTGCTGAATAGTTTTAGTTGAGTGTGCTGCGTATTGAGGTATGAAGATTAAGTCCTGCATAGTATATCGATTAGATCTGTTGATATTTTTATTTTATTAGTTTAATTGTTAGTAGTAAATAATTTATCTTTGCCTATTGCTAAGGTTAATCTGCTTTCTATACTACTGTGAGCGTGGACTGTTAGTTTGAGGTTCTACGGTTGGATACCTGTTTTGATTTAGCTGTGATTATGCTGTTTTTTTAGCTGATATTAGCATAATTTGAGGATAATTTGGATCTGATAGTTTTTGGATCTGTGATATTTATGTTGCTTGGTTTCTTTTTCTTGTCTACCTTAATTAGAGTTTGATTGCTGTTATTAGTTGTTTTACTATACTGATATATCAGCAGACCAAAAAATTTGTTTGGTTATCTGTGATACTTAAGTCTATACTCCAAAAACCTGTTCCAAATATTTAAGATTGCAAAAAATGTCACTAAGATGTCTCGAACTCGAGACCTCCTGTTCAACAGCCAAGCGCTTTACCAAAAGAGCTGGGCTCACCTTTTATTTTATCATTGACTTGAATATTAGTTAAACTATTTGTTTCTTTAACTTGTTAGTTTTTAAGACGTCTACTTTCACATTTTATGTTTGAAAGTTTATTAATTTCTTTTAATTACTGATGAGACTGCTTTTATATATAGTCTCATCGTCCAAAAAGGGCTTTAATTGCATAAAATATCATGAAATTGGCCAAATATATGCTTGTATTTGTTACTTGTGTATTTTAGGTACGGATATTGAGAAAATGCCAAAAGATCACAAGAATCATACAAAAACGAACACGGGAAACGAAGCCGCACAATGAACCAAGCCCTAATGAAGATTTTCCAAGAGAAACCCTTGAAGATTTGAAGATTATGCAAGAAGGGTACTCCAATATTGAAGAATTGACACTTTAAACCCTTGTATCTTCATAATTACAAGTTGGTCCCTAAAGTTTGTCAAAATTACAAAAAGGGCCCTCCACTTTGAAGACTTAGCAAATTTAGTCCCTCAACAAAACTAAATTGTCAATATTAGTCCTCCTCAAAGTCAAACATATCATGAAGGCCTTCAAGTTACAAGACATTACAAGTTTGGTCCTTTAAAAATGTAAAATTACAAAAAGGACCCTTGACTTTGAAGAAATGGCAAAAATGGTCTCTTATAAATCATGATTTGTCAAATTCAGTCCTCCAAGAAGTCAACAAGACCCAAGTCAAGACCATTACCTTTGAAGAAAATGCCAAATCAGCCCTTCAAGAATCAAGAATTGGCAAGAAATACCCCTAAAAATACTTTGGAAAAGTATTTGGGGCAAAAGTATGAAAATGAAAACTTCATTTACAAAGGAAAACGGATTTTGGCTAAATAAACTTGAAATGAAAAGAAAAGAAGAAGTGAGGGGCTATTTCTGGGCGACAACAAAACTAACCTAGACCAGTGAGTGGGTGACACTTGTCCCACTCACACTCTCCACCAATCACAACCCTCAAACTCGCCATGTCACTTCCCACTAATAATCGGTTATAACTAATCTGTGATTAGTTAGTTCCTTGGCGCTTAACATGTTTTTTAAACACAAAACCAGATTAAACATAACACTATTCCCTCAAGAACATGATTTGGGTTTTCTTAATCCTCTTGTAATTAGACCACCAAATGCTCCAGATTTATGATTAAGCATACCTTAATCATATCCCAACCATAAAAACACATGCCACATCACCCCACATGCCACATGGGACATGCCCTGCTACAAAGGTGAAGAAGAAGACAAGATTGAGCCAGCCATCCAACGCCTTACAATCCTTCTTACATCCTAAGCTCATTGTGAGCCTTTGATGACAAGTCCATCACATGCCACCTCCACAAACTGCCAAGAACAAGTCACATGATTCTCAAAAATTCAAACTTCACAAGGGCATATCTGGAAACTCAATAGCTAAGGTTTTACGTTTTTTATGCATTCACTAGTCCATTTGTATCCTATATAAGGCATTAGGCTCATTAGTTTAGTTCTTGCTCTTGAATTTTTCCTAGTTCACAATTCTGTAAATCTCATATTCAAGTAATGAAATGTGTTTGAATTTTGTGAAGAAAAGTCAAGTGCCAACCTTATTATCTGTTTGTTAATGTTACATGTTTACTAATCTTGAATCCTAAAACCTGTTTTCAAAGGAGTGTGCAAAAGTTTGCATATTTTCCTTAAGTCTTGATATTTTGCTAAGTTTCTTGGTACACCTTGGAATTTTTGGGCTATAAGTTGATCATAGCACCCTGATATTGTGATATCAAGGTGTTGTGAAGCTTATAACTTAGGGATAATCAAGAGTGGGGTACAAGAGTTGCATTAATCAAGGATTTGTCACATTACTGTTTTTATAATTTTGCTTCTAACTTTGTTGAATCTTAGCAGGAGTGTGTGTAGAAGCTTGTGCTTGTTCTTGCTAGCACATAAGCTCAAAATTCGTGGGTGTGGATGTACATCCATGAGGTTTGAACCATTCTACCTTAAATCTGCTTAAAATCTTGATTTTTGCTGATTTTGTGTGTTGCTTGTGTTCTTGTGGAATTTATGGTCTAATCTTGTTTAATACTACATATTACATCTGTTTATGTGTTTGATTGGGCTTTGGTAACCTTGGAATACACTTATACTTGTTTGAAGTTGATTTGAAAAAGATACGGGGTGTTTGGGATTATCTGTTATTGATCATAGATTGTTATTGTGTTTGTGGAAAGTGTTGTTTATGCGTTATATCTGTTATTGACTTGGTTGAGTACTAAAACCTACAAGTTATTGGCTTTAAAACCTTAAATTCAAGATTGTGCTATATCTCATTGGTTTTGACTGTTTTTGACCTAACATTTTGGTAATACTTAGAGTATATGCATGTTTAGGGATAAAAGCTGTTAAATCAAAGTTTACATAACCTATCTAAGAGATTTGAGTGTTTGAATTTGGCTTGTTGGTCAAGTATATCAACAAAGTGTTCATAACTGCCTGCTAGTGTTCATTAGTAACTTTATTGTGCTTGAATCTTGATCTAGACCTTGAACCATTGCATGAAACCTGTTTAAACTTGTTCATTTGAGTTTATTATAGTTTGTGTATGCTTTTGGTGCAATTTGGTTGGCTGAATCTTGCTAAAATAGCTTATTGAACTCTTAACTGCTTATGTTCATGTCTGTGAGATGTCTGGTGATTAATTGAATTAATTGCACTCTTTGGCTGATTGTGATTGTGATTTCTTTGTTGTTTCTGACTCCTTGTGATTCACTGATTACAAGGGTGCCTTGTTTGTAACTTGATTCTAACAAAAAGTCACTAAAGACAAAAAGTCAATTAAGTCAAGCAGTGGGAAAAGTTCCCACTACTCAACACCTAAAACTAGCCACTGCTAGTGTAATTTTTGATCCAACTTATTAATAAGCCATATTGGCTTATCTAGACTTGCAACAACTTATTTTTTTGTGATCAATCTTCCTCATTTGACCCATTTATCTGAACTGGAGCTTATCAAACCTTGGCTTTGACTTTTTGCTAGAAAACTCATAAAGTTGACTTTTAATTAAGTGCTTATTCCAGCTTATTGAGTGTGTTTATTGAAAATTTTTTGTTGATTAAGCTTAGTTAAGTCATTTAAAAGCTTTTGAAAGTTGAATCAGCTCATGGGATGGCCTAGAACTCGAAAACGACTATTTTGTCGTTTTGTGAAGATAGCTTATTGCTTATTCAGGCTTATTCCTTGTGCTTTTTCCAATTTTATTTTTACAGAACTCTTAAGTTACTCAAAAGAAGCTTATGTGTCTAATTTGAGCTTATGGCATCAGCTTATAGCTTAATGGGCCAAAAAGCTCATTAAGAATAAGCTGTTTTGAAATAAGCTAGCTTATACACATTTTCAGCTTTTGGGCCTTCAGAGTTTTGTCTTTAAATTCGAATTTTGAGTCAGACTGGAAGTTTTGGGCTTATTTGGTTGACTTTTTCTTATTGTGCCCAAATTAAGCCCATTAAGGGACTGTTTTGTCTTTTAGCCCATTTCTAGGCCCAATAGGGGCATTTTTGTAATTTCAACTTCATTTCTGAGTTTATTAGGTTAAAATAAGCTAGTTTGCAACTTTTTAGAATATTTTTATAAATTTTGGATTTTTAATATTATTTTATTATTAAAAATTATAATTTAAAATTTTCAAGTTTTTATATTTTTCTTAGGTTAAATACATTAAATTAGGAATTTTACAATTTTTAGAATATTTTTATTGTCATTAGATTAATTTTTAGAATTATTTTAAGTTTAAATTGTTTTTAATTGTTTTTAAATAGTTTTTATTAATTTTAAAATTTTTCAAAAATAGTTTTAAATTTAGTTAAGTCATTTTGGAGGTTTACAATTGAAAAAATCTCATTTTGGGCTTTTTGTTAATTAAATTGATTTTTGGGCTTTAATTAGCATTAAAAAATTATTATTTAATTAAATAAAAGGTTTGAGTGATTTTAATTTTTTGTAAACTCTAATTAAATTATTTAGGATTTATTGCAATTTTCTAGGAATTTTTAGGGTAAACTTTTAATTTTGCTACTTTTTACGGTTTTACGTGTACGACTAATCGTCTTATTGTAATTCATTATCTTAACTGTCATTCTCTTCTTATGTTATTTCTATTTTCTTTTCTCATAAATATAATCACAAAGTTAATCATCTCTTAACACACACACCAAGCCTCCTTGAGAACGATCCCCACTTTGGGTCATAACTTGTGGGTTTCCTAAACTACTTGTGTACTTACCTTAATTACCTTTGTTTTCCTAAACAAAGTGTAAAAACTCAACTATCATTTTGGTGCCGCTACCGGGGAGGCGTGTTGTGTTTTGATTTGAATTGTTGTTTTTATATACTAACCATAATATCTATTTGTATTACTAGCACTCTACTAATACGTATTATCGGTTTTCGTTTTTTGTGTGAATATTATTAATAGATATTGTATACGTAGAACAATAAATTCACAAGTACTCCAAAAGTGTGAAAACACAACCTTGATTTGGGAGGTCATTACCCAATCATTGTATTCGAATCTCAAACAAGAAATCAAAGGCAAAAATAGATTAATACTTTCGTGAAGCTCGATTTTGAAAAATACAAACTATAAGGTGGGTATTATAAAATATACCCTAAGGAAAAAGGCTCTTAAGTGCTTCGCGCCGTCTCGTTTCCCCGCTTGCTTGTGAGTATTTTGAGATTGAAAGCTAATCGAGGGTTTTGCCGCCCAAAGTATTACTAAGTATCATATATATTTTCTTGGTTTCAATTGATTAAACCCTCTTGAACATTTTGGTGTTCCACCAACGTTCTAAAGTCATCGAAGGCGTTCAATTCACGTGATCGTTTTCATTCCTTGAGGCTTCTTTAATCAAGAGATTCGATTAAGGAGGAGATTTGTAGATTTTGGTCTACTTAATACAATCACAAAAATCCAAAAAAAAGTAAAAACAATCAAAAACAAAAAAAAATTGGAAAAATACAAAACACCAAAAAGAATCTTCTTTGCTCATCCCCTCGTTGTACGTGATGTTTATGCAAAGTCGTAACCAAGCAAGACGTGCACGTAAACGTAGAAACCGAAAGGAGTCAACACCTACTCCTAATCTTTCTAGTGAGGAATCTCCTATTGACGAACCTATCGTAAGAGAAGAACCAACCATGGCGAATCGAACTATGATGGAGTTACTTCAAGCACCCACCAAGGGTTATGGAGAGGCTATTGTGATTCTCGCTATCCTTGCGGAGAATTTTGAAGTGAAAACGGGTTTGTTGTCGATGATCCAAAACAACAAATTCCGTGGTGATGAAAAGGACAACCCGCACAACCATATCCGCCAATTCAATCGTCTTACCGCCACTTGCAAATTTAAGGATGTTGCTAATGACTCGATTAAGATGATGCTTTTTCCGTATTCCTTAGCGGGGCCGGCTAAAATTTGGTTAGAGAAAGAGCCACCCAATTCTATATTGACGTGGAAGGATCTCGTTTCTAAGTTTGTGAACCAATTTTTTCCGCCCTCTAAGACTACGCATTTGAAAAACGAGATTTCAAAGTTTTCACAAGAATTTAATGAGAGTTTTTCAACGGCTTAGAATAGGTTTAAGGAAATGTTACATGAGTGTCCTCATCACGGTTTTTCTGACTTGAATCAAATTGACACGTTTTACAATGTACTTAATGATCATGAAAGGGATTATCTAAATGCCGCCGCGGGTGGTAATTTTTTGTGTAAAACGGTTGAGGAAGCGTTGTTGATAATTGAGAATAGATCTAAGGTGTATAGTCCTCGTAACTCATCGAGTGTTCGTAAGGCTTCGTCTTCGGCTTCACCTTCTTTGTCTAATAACATCGATGCTTGCCAAATTGAGGCGAACTTGGAAAACAAAATCTTTGATAGGCTTAAAGGACTTTTAATTGAATTCAAATTTGGAGAACAAAGTGCTCCCGCTACGGCTAAAGCGGTTGAGGTTTCATGTATGTATTGTGGTGGAGGTCATGATTTCTCCGAGTGCATTACCAACGGTGGTAACACTTCGAGTGCCTACGCGGCCACGGGAACTTACAACCAAAACGGTCAAGTTACCCGCTCTAATCAATTGACTCCACCGGGTTTTGCTCCTAATCAAAATGCTAACAACAACTATCAAAACAATCAAGTTGGTTTTAAAAGCAATTACAAAGGAAACTATAGTAATCAAGGGGCTAATAATCAAGTTTCAAACAAAAATCAAAACAATGATTTTCAAAACAACAACAAAGGTTTGCAAACTTTGAAAGATCTTCCAAATGAATTTGTTGAATATGCTAATGGAAACGATGTTAGGTTTGACAACATTCAAAGAGAAATCATTAGCCTAAGATCCGAGTTTAAGACCGACTTGAAGAAGGAGTTGAAAAACGAGTTAGCAAATGAGCTTAAAATTCATACAAACAAAATGGAAGTAAATGTAACTAGGTTACAACAAAACCAACAAAAAATGGAACAAGGGCAACATGAAATAAAAAAAGAGATGATTAAGGCCGAAAAGCGGCAATCCATGTTTGAGGACAAAATTTCATCTATGTTTGAGGCTATTATGTGCAAACCGTCTTCGAGTAGTCTTCCTAGTAACACCATATCAAACCCTAAAGGAGAGATGAAGGTGATTACCACACGTAGTGGTAAGACACTTAAGGAACCGACTCCTCAACCAATTGCTCCTACGGAGGATGCAATTGAGGAAGAACCCGAGGTGGTGGTCGAAAAGGAGCATGTCCCAATCCCACGAAGTACCGCTCATGCCACACCTACGGTTGACCCATTACCATATTTGGAACCCGAGATTCCAAAGGCTATGCCTATGCCTAAACCCACACCACCTTTGCCCTATCCATCGAGACTTAGAAAGGAGAAACGTCAAGAGCGCGATAATTACCAATTTGAGATTTTTATGAAAATGTTTCGTGACGTTCATTTTAATGTGAGTTTCGCCGATGCTTTGGTCATGATGCCTCGATTTGCCGCTAACTTTAAGAGTATGTTGAACAACAAGGAGAAATTGCAACAATTGTCTAGTTGTTCATCGGTTTATCTTAACCGCATACCTCAAAAAGTCAGTGATCCCGGTAAATTCTTGATTCCTTGTGGAATCCAAGATATGGAAGAATGCTATGCCTGGCCGATCTTGGTGCTAGTATTAACTTGATGCCACTTGCAATCTTAAAGTCGCTCAATCTTCCTAATCTTACTCCTTCACTAATGTCTATCGAGTTGGCCGACCATTCCACGATTCCCGCATTTGGATTGGCGGAAGACATTTTTGTGAAAGTTGGAAAGTTCTGTTATCCGGTAGACTTTATCGTTGTCGATATTCAAACGGATCCTCAAGTTCCTCTTATTTTAGGTCGTTCGTTTTTAGATACGTCTATGGATTTAATTGATGTTCATGCTAGAAAGATCACCTTACGTTTCAACGACGTGGAACTTGTTATAAACGCAACTCAAAATTATCAAATTTCTCATGTTTATTCCGTTGCAACCATAAACCTCGTTGATATGATTGACGTTGTTTGCGAGGAATTTTCACACGAATTTTTAGGTTTTGGTGATGATGAAAAAAGTGGCAATCCCACTATGCTAGATCCCATTCTTGATAACTCGACACCAACCTTCACTCCATTTGAAGGAGGTGGTTTTACGTTGGACGAATTCGATGTTCCACGTACTTGTGATGAAGACCTCGACAACGATGAGGACTTCTCGATTATCAAGGATTTTCTTAACGATTTCCCATTTCCTCCACCCGAGGAGGTTATGAGTATCGAGCCCAAATCTTCAATTGAGGAACCACCTATCCTCGAGTTGAAAGATTTACCTCCTCGTCTCGAATACGTCTTTTTGGAGGAGGACGACAAGTTGCCGGTTATTATTTCGAAAGAACTTTCAAATGATGAAAAAACCGCACTTGTCGATGTTCTAAAGGATCACAAAGGGGCAACTGCGTGGAAGTTATCCGACATTAAGGGGATCGATTCCAAATTTTGTACCCACAAAATCTTAATGGAGGAAGATTACAAGCCCGCAATCCAATGTCAAAGGAGGTTGAACCCCAAAATTCACGACGTCATCAAAAAGGAAGTCCTAAAACTCCTTGACGCGGGAATGATTTACCCTATTTCCGATAGCCCTTGGGTGAGTCCTATTCATTGTGTCCCTAAGAAGGGAGGAATGACCGTTGTGCCAAACGATGCCAACGAGTTAATTCCCACTAGACTCATGACCGGACGGAGAGTGTGCATTGACTATCGTAAGTTGAATGAAGCCACTCGAAAAGACCATTTTCCCTTGCCCTTCATGGACCAAATGTTGGAGCGTCTTGCGGGAAACGATCTCTATTGCTTTTTAGATGGTTTTTCCGGTTACTTCCAAATCCACATCGATCCTCGTGATCAAGAAAAAACTACGTTTACGTGTCCATATGGAACGTTTGCCTATCGTAGAATGCCATTCGGACATTGCAATGCATCGGGAACCTTTCAAAGGTGCATGATGGCTATTTTTCATGACATGATCGAGAAGACGATGGAAGTCTTCATGGATGACTTTTCCGTGTTTGGTAGTTCGTTCACTACGTGTTTTTCGAATCTTGAGAGAATGTTGAAACGTTGTGAGGAAACCAACCTTGTGCTTAATTGGGAAAATGTCATTTTATGGTTAAAAGTGGAATCGTCTTAGGGCACAAGGTTTCAAAAGCGGGGATTGAGGTAGATCAAGCTTAGGTAGACGTCATCGCCAAATTACCTCATCCCAAAACCGTTAAGGAAGTTAGGAGTTTCCTAGGCCACACGGGCTTTTATTGTCGATTCATCAAGGATTTTTCAAAGATCTCTCGACCTATTACACATCTCCTTGAAAAAGATGCACGTTTTGTCTTTGATGAAGATTGTGTTCGAGCCTTTGAAATCCTTAAGAGGAAACTTACCGAAGCTCCCATTCTTATTGCTCCCAATTGGAACCTCCCCTTTGAGCTCATGTGTGATGCTAGTGACTATGCTATTGGGGCCGTATTGGGGCAACTTCACGAAAAACACTTCTTGCCTATTCAATATGCTAGCAAGACGATGACCGAGGCTCAACTTAAATACACTACAACGGAGAAGGAATTCCTTGCCGTGGTGTATGCATTTGAGAAATTTCGACCTTATCTCATCTTGACTAAATGCATAGTGTATACGGATCATTCGGCTATCAAGTATCTTATGGCTAAACAAGATGCAAAGCCAAGATTACTTCGTTGGATTCTCCTCCTTCAAGAATTTGATCACAAAATCGTTGACAAAAAAGGAGCCGAGAATCTAGTGGCCGATCATCTTTCTCGTTTGGAAGATCCTCACCAAAATGTTTACGAGCCTAAGGAAATCACCGAAACATTTCCGCTCGAGACACTTGGTGTAGTGAATTCTAAGCTTGACACTTCCACCCCATGGTTTGCGGACATCGCAAATTACCATGCGTGGAACTTCATCATCAAGGGTATGACGACTCAAGAAAAACGAAAATTCTTTCGTGACGTCAAGTTCTATTTTTGGAACGACCCTTACTTGTTTCGAACTTGTGCGGATCAAATTATTCGACGTTGTGTCTTTGGTACCGAAGCTTCTAACATCCTTAGAGCTTGTCACGAGGGACCCACGGGTGGTCACCACGGTGCTAATCTCACGGCTAAGAAGGTATTTGATGCCGGTTTCTTTTGGCCTACTATTTACCGAGATGCACATGAACTTGTGAAGTCGTGTGACTCATGCCAACGACAAGGAAAAGCCTCACAAAAAATATTATATGCCACAAAATATCATCCAAGGTGAGATCTTTGACGTTTGGGGCATTGACTTTATGGGGTCGTTCCCATCATCTCGTGGTAATAAGTACATCCTTGTTGCCGTTGACTACCTATCTAAGTGGGTGGAAGCTAAGGCTTTGCCCACCAATGATGCTCGTGTGGTAGTCAAGTTTTTGGAAAGCTTGTTTTCTCGGTTTGGAACCCCTCGTGCGATCATAAGCGATAGTGGAGCCCATTTTTGTAACGACCAATTCGAAAGAGTCCTAAGGAAATATGGGGTTACACATCGTCTTTCTACGACTTATCACCCACAAACGAGTGGGCAAGTCGAGGTTTCAAACCGAGCTTTAGAAAGGATCTTAGAGAGATCTATTGGGGAAAACCGACAATATTGGTCGGATAAGTTGGACGATGCTTTATGGGCCTTTAGGACCGCTCATAAGACGCCCATCGGGTGCACTCCTTATAAGCTAGTGTATGGGAAGAATTTTCACTTGCGAATTGAACTTGAACACAAGGCTTATTGGGCCCTAAAGCATTGTAATGATGATATGGAGACCGCGGGAAAACACCGGAAAATGCAATTAATTGAATTAGATGAATTAAGGGATATTGCTTATGAAAATTCATTGATTTATAAATAAAAGACTAAAAAGTCGTATGATTCAAAAATTAAAAACCGGGTTTTTAACATTGGGGATCAAGTTTTGCTTTTTAACTCTCGATTGAAAATCTTTTCCGGTAAGCTGAAATCCCGTTGGTCCGGTCCATTCACCGCGACTCAAGTATTTCCATATGGGACCATCGAGCTAGCTCAAAATGATGGCCCCAATTTCAAGGTGAATGGACATAGATTGAAGCACTACTTTGGCGGGGAAGTTCCATCCTTGAACTACCTCGACCAAATCACCTTCCCCAATGATAATTAGTATTGAGGGGATCGAGTTGAGCTCATGACTCGGTAATAAAAAATGAGGTGCCTCGTGGGGGAGTCCCATGCTTATCCTATGTACATATTATGGCTTTCTAATGTAGTAACGTGAGGGGATTTGTGCCCTTCCAACCTTTGTTCCGTGGTTGTTTGCGAATTGTGGATTTTAGATGATCATTATCTTCACGATTGGAACCTCTCGTGCTCGTTTTATGGGAGCACTAGATCGTTTGCTTTGAAGACTTTCTCAATATCCACGATATATCCTTTGATGTTCTAACCTTAGGTTTATAGCACACTTCATAAACGACTTTAAATTTAACGGTTACACCCTTTCCATGCTAGATTATGCATTCGACTACGTCTCTAGTATGGGGTTTTTTCCAACCCTTAGACTCGAAACATTGAGGACAATGTTTAACTTTAGTATGGGGGGGGGGGGGTGAATAGATACTTGCCTTGCCGAATCTTCACGCTTTCCAAAGTTTATCTTTTTGTTTATCGTTTTGTTGCAAAATAAGGCTAAAAATGGCCCAATTTCAAAAATTTTCTCATGTTTTATAAGCGTTTGAAGACACGAATGTAGGTTTTCCGATGGCGAGAATAAGAGTAATTTTTGACTTGACCGTGCGTGTTGAGCACTTAGCTTTGATTCCTTAACTTGTATTAGGCTAAGTCTCTTAAATGAGGACGAGAAATGATAGAGTTAATTATAAGTTACTATGCTAAACATAGAGTATTCGTATTCTTTCCAAAACTCATGTGTTCTCGTTGTTTGCTTACTCTCCCTTCGCTTGTAAATATTTTTTGCTTAATAAATATTGACTTAGCGGTTTAGTCTTGATTGTTGGTTTCTAGTCTTTTCTAGTAGCTTCCGTGTAATTAAATTGGGAAGACATTAAGTGTAAAACCCGCATGCTTTTACCAAGAATAGTACCCTTAAGATCGTACGTACTAGATTAAAACTTTCCTATTATAGCATGATTACGATTTACGTGTTAGGATTTTACGTATTACGTACGTGTTAGAACACGATAAGTATTTACTACGCACGAGCACGCAATAATTATTTGACAATAATTAATCACGAACATGCGATCATGAAATCATGAACGTAATTAAATCACGAACTATTATTAATACGTATATATATATATTTATTACGAGCGTAAATAAATATATTAGGTCACGATAATTACTTAACGAGAACACATTAAACGCGAACACAAATAATCACGAACGAGTAGTTAAACAACGAGACACGGAAAACGGTACGGGTACCCCATATGGGGCCCCTACCCGCGGCAACAAGGGAGAGATGGGCCAAGCCCATCTCAATTTTCGCTAAAGAGGGTAAAAGGAAAAATCACTACTCATTTTCACTTTTACAAAAGATTTTTACAAAACCTAAAAAAAGTTCTTCCTTCTCCTTTTTCTTTCTTTAGGCCGCCACCCATAAACACACCAAGGGGGTGTTTATTTGATCTTTGATCTTGGTTTTGTTGCAAGTGTTCGTGTTTGTTCATCCTTGTTTAGATCCACACATTCGGTAATTCTTTTAACCCTTTTCTTTTGATTTGATCTTTTAAATAATTAATAACATGATGTGTTTTTTATAAAAACCTAATTAAAACATAGATATAACATGAAATTGGTTTTGGAATAAATCAAAAATGGTGTTTTAGGGGTGTTTCTTTTTGGCCGGCGCCTAAACCGAACCCGAGGGGGTCTCGGTTTGGCTACTCGACCACCACCAAGACCATATGGTCCCGGTTGGTTGGTGTGGGTCCCACGGCAGCAACAAGACAAGGGGAACCCCGAAGTGGTTCAGGGTATGGTGTCGATTTCATGTCCGGTTCATGGTTCTTAGTCAAGATCCGGTTCATGGTGTATGTTAAGATTATTATGTTAATAGTCATATGTTAAAATTAAATTAATAAACATGACATGATTAATTTAATAACATGACTTAGGTCATATTAATTATTAAAAACATGAAATTATTAACCTAAGTATTTTATATTTTTAGACTTATAATTAATTAATTATTTAAAAACCATGGTTATAATTAATTAATTAACATGACTTAGGTTATATTATTAATAAATAATAATACATGTTTTAACCTGATTATTTAACTTTATTTAATTAAACACATGATATACTTTAATTAAATATTTTAACGTATAGTTTATTTTAATTACATGAAATAATTAATAAACTATACATTATATCATATGACTTAGAAAATAATCATGAACAACCTTAGGCTTATACTTAGCTTATTTAACCAGCTTATATCTAATTATGGAAACTTTCTATTTTTAGAAACTTATTTAAATAAGGCAGCTAATCTATTTATGGAAACTTTCTATTTTTTAGAAACTTATTTATTTCAGACAATTAATCTATTTATGGAAACTTATTTAATTAAGGCAGCTGATCTATTTATGGGAACTTTCTATTTTTAGAAACTTATCTATTTTTAAGCAGTAATTCTATTTTTGGAAACTTTCTATTTTTGGAAACTTTCTATTTTTGGAAACTTTCTATTTTTGGAAACTTTCTATTTTTGGAAACTTTCTATTTTTGGTAACTTTCTATTTTTGGAAACTTTCTATTTTTGGAAACTTTCTATTTTAGGAAACCTGCTATTTTTGGAAAGTTACTTATTATTACACAGTAAGTATAATAATACATGAAATACCAGAAACACTTAATCAGAGTAAACAGAATATAAGATAAACACAGTTTAAGGCTTAAAACAGTAAAACATGATAAGAACATATAAAATAAGCTAACATATGACATTAAATCAGTTACGTATTAGTAAGCAGATACTTATTCATGTATGTATTTATGTAGCATTAGTGATACAGAAGTAGGATTCTCTCAGTTCGTCTTCTTCGTTCACTGGACATAAGGTACGGATTCCCATCCTTCCAGTATGGACATTCTTTCCTTATTAGGATTCCCCGTATGCAGCCAAATGTTTTCCAATAGTATAAGTTATGTGTTTGATTTGCTTATGTCTAATTTAGAATACCTATAGCCATATACATGCATGACCAGTTTCACCTAGTTATGGAGGTACCATAACCATAACATTAGAGGCACTGATGTTATGACTTCACCACGGCGGTGTGATTGCTCGTGGCGTCACTTCAGCTTTTGGCCATTTATATTATATTTATCATGTGGGGCGTATGGGTGCATCCTAGTTACATGTTTTCAGTCAGGATTTCATGGTGAATGTGGTGTGTGCCTTGCATCCTTCACAAGGAGCTGATCCCTCCTACCCAAACCAGAATATTAAATTAGAGGCAGCCCCTCTAATTTGCATTATGAGGTCACCCCTCCAAGTATTCATGCACGGTGGATTTTCATGACCTATATTGGCTAATGGTAAAATATGTTAAACAGTTTTTACAAGATAAACATAAGGCTTTTCAAACTATAAAACCAGTTTTATCAAGACTTAACCAGATTACTCGGGACTTAGTTTCTTCCGCTGTTATATGTTATATGCTTATCCTATTTATGCTTTATTGTACATCCGTGCACTGAGCGTATTGCTCAGCCGTTTTCCTTTTCTATGTTCCTAAAACGGCAGGTACTCAGGGACGCTCTTAGACTTTAAGCGTACGTGCATATGGACTGGAAGCTTTCTAGCCTTTCTTTACTTTATGCAGTATCTTTCCTTTGATACATTTGCTATGGACATTGTTTAGTCCTTTCCATTACTATACTTATGTTTGTGTGTGATGAACTTTACTTTGGACTACCGATGTTTGATTCCGGTATTTTCCTTTTATGGTCATGTAATGTTTAGACATTTTTCCTTGTATGCTTTGATGACACGCCATAATTACATGTGACATTTCCATTATCAAAATAGGGTGTTACAATTATGGTATCAGAGCCAAGGCTTCGACCTGTAGGCTCTTAAATATGACCTGTGATTAGTGGGTAGTCACTATGGTCTTCCTAGAACTGATAGTTGTTTTCATGTATTCATCATTTTTACGCATACATATATGTCATTGTCGCAGATTTATGACTAAGTAATGGTTGGTACAGGACTGGCCCTATTTAGTCGCATGTGTTTTATCGAAACTTTTAGATTTGGGACCGACCCATAGGCGTCTCCTCGCCATGTCTTTTGTTTTGGGTGAATTGACCATAGGCGTTCACTCTCGAGCATACAAAAGTTTTTATAAAACTGCATCATGCATTCATACACAAAATTTTCTTGCATAAAATTTTTCTCTTGGAATTTTGGTATAAATTTTTTTTTTCTTTTTTTTCATGTATATATAGATATTTTATGTTTTGATCTGTTTAATCATATGTTTTATGTTATACTGTCAGATGGCAAACATAGACAATCTCTGGGCAATGTTTGCAGCTGCTGATGCAGAAATGCAAGACATCCTTCATCAGAACGACGGCTATCCTCCCCCGCCTAACATTTTCCCCATGGAAGGAAGGAATCGGCTCATGAGGGAATACTATACCATTAGACAGCGACCTGACGAAGACAACAATGACTTCATCAGCGCTTTCTTCGTTACGCTGGTGTCGTGAGAACAGCTGCAGGCACCACTGAAGAGCAAGCACTACATTTTCGTTGGGCTCTTAATCCAAGGATCACCAATAACTTATCAGGTGCTCCGTTGGATACGGTAGCACAAGTGGCCGATGCAACACGTAGGCTGGAGATGCTGCAGGAGAGAGATGAGTTCGGGGAAGCTGAGAGACCCGACAAGAGGTAAACATTCGTATTCAAGCGGTGATCAATCCGTATTCTTTCCATATATGTCAAATTATTCATCTCTTTAAATGTATCTTCCAGGCAGAAAACTGGGGACCGGTCTCAGCCGGCTACTCAGCAGCAGCCTCATCAGCCCAAGGGAAACGGTCAGACTAACGACCGTTCTGCTATGGATAGGCGTGGCGGTAATGATAATTACCGTAACAACGTTGGACACTCCAACAGCAGCAGGTCCTAATACTTACGCATTTCCTTATGATTTCATGTTATAACTCATATTCTGACACTTTAGCAAAACTTCTACCAGGAACCATGGAAACGGTAGGGACCAGAGCCAGAGAGGTTCACAGCCTAGCCGTCCAGTTATCACTGGTATTCAATCTTACGATTATCCGTATTGTCCTTTGTACCCAATTATCATGTCTTATGTAAAATGTTTTATCAGGTTCCCAGCCAGCCAGAGCACCTGTTGGAGGATTTACTCATCCTCTTTGCTCTACTTGCCACCGTAGGCACCCAGGGCCATGTCGCCGTAACACTGACGCATGCTTCAAGTGGTGTCTTCCTGGCCATATCATGAAGGATTGCCGTAAGGGCGAGATGGAGGGTACATCGGGACATGCTGATTCCAAACTGCCTCCTACTACCGGGCGTGTCTACACGACATCTCGTGACCAGGCCAACAAGTCTACAGGTACCATCACTGGAATCTTGTATATGTATGGTCAAGTTGCATATGTTCTTTTTGATACGGGTGCTACTCACTTGGTTATTTCTACTGCTTATGCTAAGAACATTAGGATGCTCCCCATGCCACTAGAAAATAGGCTTACTATTTCCACGCCTTTGAGGGACTCTGTATTAATCAACCATGTATACAAGAGTCTTCCATAGTATTTGACGATAAGGTTCGACCTGTTGACGCACTTCCGCTGGACATGAATGACTTCGACATGATTTTAGGCATGGATTGGCTATCCAAGCATCATGCTACCATAGACTGACATTCATATCGAGTTATCTTCGGTGATGTTAATGCACCAGAGTACATTCATAACGGGTTCATACCCGGACGGTCTGTACAAATCATATCTACCTTGCAAGCGCGTGCACTACTGTCACATGGCTGCGAGGGTTATCTAGCTACGGTTCACGACATGGATGCTGAATCCCCATCAATTCAGGATCAACCTATAGTGTCGGAATTCCAAGATGTTTTTCCAGCAGAACTTCTGGGCATACCACCTGCACGAGAAGTGGAATTCAGTATCGAGCTTATTCCAGGAGCTGAACCAATATCCAAGGCTCCTTATCGCATGGCTCCCATAGAGCTGAAGGAGATGAAGGATCAACTGCAAGAACTTCTTGAACGAGGTTTCATTCGACCGAGCGCATCTCCATGGGGCGCACCGGTCTTGTTTGCTAAGAAGAAGGACGGCAGTATGCATCTTTGCATAGACTATCGCGAGCTCAACAAGATTACTATCCGGAATAGATATCCACTGCCACGTATTGACGATCTGTTTGACCAACTCCAAGGGGCCAAACACTTCTCCAAGATTGATCTTAGGTCAGGCTATCATCAGCTACGGGTCAAGGAGCAGGATATCGCTAAGACTACTTTTTGTACCCGTTATGGCCACTACGAGTTTGTAGTTATGCCATTTGGCCTGAAAAATGCTCTAGCAGTGTTCATGGACTTGATGAACAGAATCTTCCATGAATTTCTGGACAAGTTCGTCATTGTCTTCATCGATGACATCCTGATTTTCTCAAAGTCCAAGGAGGAACACAAAGACCATCTTCGTACAGTACTACAGATTCTTCGCTAGAAGCAACTGTATGCTAAACTCTCCAAGTGTGAGTTCTGGTTAGACAAGGTGGCATTCTTAGGTCATATTTTATCAGCAGAAGGAATAACTATAGATCCAGCGAAGGTTGAGGCCATTACTAAGTGGCCAGGGCCGACATCAGCGACGGAAGTCCGCAATGATCAACGGCATTAAAATCGAAGAGGAGGCACTACTTATATGAAGAATCATGTGACATTTTCACGGACCACAAGAGCTTGAAGTATATCTTCACTCAACGTGAATTGAACATGAGGCAGAGGAGATGGTTAGAGCTGTTGAAGGATTATGACATTAATCTATAGTATCATCCCAGAAAGGCAAATGTAGTAGCAGATGCTCTTAGCAGGAAGTCCGGAATGATCAACGGCATTAAAATCGAAGAGGAAATCATAAGAGACTTGGAGCGACTTGACATCGAGATCATGCTACGTGGACAGCATGGTTACTGGGCTAATCTTAGAGAAGATACCGAGTTACTCTCTAAGATCAAGGAAGCTCAGAAGGATGACGGAGAAATCTAGGGCGATAGTACAGAATTTGGAGAAACATACAGAATTCAGAGTAGATGCAGATGTTATCGTATGGCAAGGCACGAGACTTTGTGTTCCTGATAACCAAGAACTCCGGGAAGCCTTGTTAGCTGAAGCTCATAGCTCCCCATTCTCTATACATCCTGGTTCGACTAAGATGTACCATGGCATCAAGCAGTACTTTTGGTGGAGTGGTATGAAACAGGATGTAGCTACTTACGTCTCCAAATGTCTTACCTGCCAGCAGGTTAAGATCGAGCATCAGCGATCTGGCAGTCTCCTTCAACCGTTAGATATTCCAGAGTGGAAGTGGGACAAAATCACCATGGATTTTGTTACTGGTCTTCCGCCTACCAAGAGGAAGCACGATGCAATTTGGGTTATCGTAGATCGACTTACCAAATCAGCTCATTTCTTACCGATCCGCAAGGAAGATCCGGTAAGTAAACTCGCCGATACGTATAGAAGAGAGATCATGAGACTCCACGGTGCACCATCCAGCATCGTCTCAGACAGAGATCCTCGATTTACTTCGCGCTTCTGGAAGAGTGTGCAGAAAGCTTGGGGTACACAACTTAAGCTTAGCACGACTTTTCACCCTCAAACGGACGGATAGTCGGAACGAACCATTCAGACATTGGAAGATATGTTGAGGTCATGTGCGTTGGAATGGACGGGTGATTGGGACAATTACATCTGTTTGGTGGAGTTTGCATACAACAACAGTTGGCACGCAAGTATCAAGTGTGCTCCTTTCGAGATGTTGTATGGCAGAAAGTGTCGCGCCCAATCTGCTGGGATCAGGTTGGTGAGCGAACACTTGAAGGACCAGAAATCATAGAGATGACCAATGAAAAGATCGCAGTAGCTAAGCAGAAAATTCAGGAAGCACGGTCACGTCAGAAAAGTTACGCCGATAAGCATCGTAGGGACATACATTTTAACATAGGAGATGACGTCTTCCTTAAGGTTTCGCTAGCACGTGGTGTTAGACGCTTCGGGATTAAAGGGAAGCTCAGTCCTCGTTTCATCGGACCGTTTGATATCATTGAACGAGTCGGTGAAGTATCTTACCGATTGGCGTTACCTCCGCAGCTTTCGCATGTGCACAATGTGTTTCATGTGTCCTTACTCAGAGGGTACCAGTATCATCCCCTTCACATGGTTCAGTATCCACTGGAACAGATACGTGAAGATCTCACTTTTATAGAAGAAACCGAACGAGTTCTTGATAGACAAGAACGAGTCATGAGAAGGAAGACGATTCCATTCGTCAAAATCCTATGGAGGGTTCATACCCAGCGGGAAGCCACTTGGGAAACAGAGGAGTCTATCCGGGATTCTTACCCTCATTTCATATTTTGAATTTGGGTATGTTCTTCTTTTCCAGTTTACTTTGTCTATAATTCGGGGACGAATTATTCTTTTTAGGGGGGAAGAGTTATAAAACCCGGATGCTTTTACCATGAATAGTACCCTTAATATCGTACGTACTAGATTAAAACTTTCCTATTATAGCATGATTACGATTTACGTGTTAGGATTTTACGTATTACGTACGTGTTAGAACACGATAAGTAATTACTACGCACGAGCACACAATAATAATTTGACAATAATTAATCACGAACATGCGATCATGAAATCATGAACGTAATTAAATCACGAACTATTATTAATTACGTATATATATTTATTACGAGCGTAAATAAATATATTAGGTCACGATAATTACTTAACAAGAACACATTAAACGCGAACACAAATAATCACGAACGAGTAATTAAACAACGAGACACGGAAAACGGTACGGGTACCCCATGTGGGGCCCCTACCTGCGGCAACAAGGGAGAGATGGGCCAAGCCCATCTCAATTTTCAATAAGAGGGTAAAAGGAAAAATCACTACTCATTTTCACTTTTACAGAAGATTTTTACAAAACCTAAAAAAAGTTCTTCCTTATCCTTTTTCTTTCTTTTGGTCGCCACCCATAAACACACCAAGGGGGTGTTTATTTGATCTTTGATCTTGGTTTTGGTGAAAGTGTTCGTGTTTGTTCATCCTTGTTTAGATCCACGCATTCGGTAATTCTTTTAACCCTTTTCTTTTGATTTGATCTTTTAAATTATTAAGAACATGATGTGTTTTTTTAAAAAAACCTAATTAAAACATATATCTAACATGAAATTGGTTTTGGAATAAATCAAAAAGGGTGTTTTAGGGGTGTTTGTTTTTGGCCGGCGCCTAAACCGAACCCGAGGGGGTCTCGGTTTGGCTACTCGACCACCACCGAGACCATATGGTCTCGGTTGGTTGATGTGGGTCCCACGGCAGTAACAAGACAAGGGGAACCCCGAAGTGGTTCGTGGTATGGTGTCGATGTCCGTTTCATGGTTCTTAGTCAAGATCCGGTTCACGGTGTATGTTAAGATTATTATGTTTATAATCATATGTTAAAATTAAATTAATAAACATGACATGATTAATTTAATAACATGACTTAGGTTATATTAATTATTAAAAACATGAAATTATTAACCTAAGTATTTTATATTTTTAGACTTATAATTAATTAATTATTTAAAAACCATGGTTATAATTAATTAATTAACATGACTTAGGTTATATTATTAATAAATAATAATACATGTTTTAACCTAAGTATTTAACTTTATTTAATTAAAAACATGATATACTTTAATTAAATATTTTAACTTATAGTTTATTTTAATTACATGAAATAATTAATAAACTATACATTATATTATATGACTTAGAAAATAATCATGAAAACCCTTAGGCTTATATACTTAGCTTATTTAACCAGCTTATATCTAATTATGGAAACTTTCTATTTTTAGAAACTTATTTAAATAAGGCATCTAATCTATTTATGGAAACTTTCTATTTTTTAGAAACTTATTTATTTCAGGCAGCTAATCTATTTATGGAAACTTATTTAATTAAGGCAGCTGATCTATTTATGGGAACTTTCTATTTTTAGAAACTTATCTATTTTTAAGCAGTAATTCTATTTTTGGAAACTTTTTTTTTGGAAACTTTCTATTTTTGGAAACTTTCTATTTTTGGAAACATTCTATTTTTGGAAACTTTCTATTTTTGGAAACTTTCTATTTTTGGAAACTGTCTATTTTTGGTAACTTTCTATTTTTGGAAACTTTCTATTTTTGGAAACTTTCTATTTTAGGAAACCTGCTATTTTTGGGAAGTTACTTATTATTACACAGTAAGTATAATAATACATGAAATACCAGAAACACTTAATCAGAGTAAACAGAATATAAGATAAACACAATTTAAGGCTTAAAACAGTAAAACATGATAAGAACATATAAAATAAGCTAAGACATGACATTAAATCAGTTACGTATTAGTAAGCAGATACTTATTCATGTATGTATTTATGTAGCATTAGTGATACAGAAGTAGGATTACTCTCAGTTCGTCTTCTTCGTTCACTGGACATAAGGTACGGATTCCCATCCTTTCAATATGGACATTCTTTCCTTATTAGGATTCCCCGTATGCAGCCAAATGTTTTCCCATAGTATAACTTATGTGTTTGATTTGCTTATGTTTAATTTAGAATACCTATAGCCATATACCTGCATGACCAGTTTCACCTAGTTATGGAGGTACCATAACCATAACATTAGAGGCACTGATGTTATAACTTCACTACGGCGGAGTGATTGCTCGTGGCGTCCCTTCAGCTTTTGGCCGTTTATGTTATATTTATCATGTGGGGCGTATGGGTGCATCCTAGTTACATGTTTTCAGTCAGGATTTCATGGTGAATGTGGTGTGTGCCTTGTATCCTTCACAAGGAGCTGATCCCTCCTACCCAAACCAGAATATTAAATTAGAGGCAGCCCCTCTAATTTGCATGATGAGGTCACCCCTCCAAGTATTCATGCACGATGGATTATTCACGACCTATATTGGCTAATGGTAAAATATGTTAAACAGTTTTTACAAGATAAACATAAGGCTTTTCAAACTATAAAACCAGTTTTATGAAGACTTAACCAGGTTACTCGGGACTTAGTTTCTTCCGCTGTTATATGTTATATGCTTATCCTATTTATGCTTTATTGTACATCCGTGCACTGAGCGTATTGCTCAGCCGTTTTCCTTTTCTATGTTCCTAAAACGGCAGGTACTAAGGGACGCTCGTAGACTTTAAGTGTACGTGCATATGGACTGGAAGCTTTCTAGCCTTTCTTTACTTTATGCATTATCTTTCCTTTGATACATTTGCTATGGACATTGTTTAGTCCTTTCCATTACTATACTTATGTTTGTATGTGATGAGCTTTATTTTTTGACTACTGATGTTTGATTCCGGTATTTTCCTTTTATGGTCATGTAATGTTTAGACATTTTTCCTTGAATGCTTTGATGACACGCCATAATTACGTGTGACATTTCCTTTATCAAATGGGGTGTTACATTAAGGTATCGCCAGCGTCACGGTTTTGAAGTATTGGCAACACGAATAATCGAAAGCTTCACCCAATAATAAGATTTCAAGTGCTCACCTAAATCAAGCAAACAATTTAAAGCTCACAAGGCCGAAAAATCTATGCGAAATTGAAAGTGAATCAAGCCTTAATCTTTGAAGCTTTAAAGATCCAAAATTCGCCTTAGTGTGAGGATATACGTCTTTGGCCATAATAAAACCACCGATGAGGCGGATAATAAAAGGCAAGGCAAGACCGAAGTCATAATAAAAGCTTCATGGCGAAGTTGAATGAAAGATGGAGGTAAAACTATGATAATAAGGCCATTCCGTTAGGGGGAGTATAAAAGTCTTGGTAATAAGTCTCATGTTCAAAACCGTTATAAAACCGTGTTTATCGATCCTTCTTATTGACTTAATTTTTTTACATCGTTGTCTATTAGGAGTGTGTAGGATCGTATTTATCTAAGGATTAGGCATTGTGTGATTTACTTATTGAATGGATGGAGAAATGGAGAACTTAGAGAGAGAAAGAAGAGAGAGAAAGAAGAGGAAGATGAAGAAAAGATGAAATGTGATTATGTGAAATGGAAGTGAACCAACAACCCCTCCTAACATGCTAGGAGGGGGGTTTATATAGCCCACCCTACATGTGGGCTATATGGGCTATATTGGATCACGAGCCCAATATCATTGGAGTGATCGATCCTTTCTAAATACGTAAAAACGTATTTCCAACAATCTCCCCCAAAGGGAGGTCACTCAAAGTTACAATGCCCTAAATAGTCTAAAGCTCGTGATCTATGCTAATAATGATGTGACCGAGACTTTCCTTGGAAAAACGTATTTCCAACAATCTCCCCCAAAGGGAGGTCACACCATTTTACAAAATCTTAAACCTAGCATACTATGCTTTAGTCTTCGATCTTGTTCTTGTGAATATGCTGATGAGATCTTTGACTTTAGTCTTGAGCATGTACTCTTGCCTTGACCTTGTGCATTCATCACTTGTGATATTCGCCTCTTCGTGACTTCATGTTCCACACACTTATACCTTTATAATTCTTGAAAGCTTCAGAGTTTGATACAGCGGAAGACTTGAACTTCAGACTTTCTTGAATTCGTTGAAGTACCGAGTGTATGCAGTATAAGCATGTGGGGACGACTTCTTCTTGGATTCCGCAACGCCACCGTCTTCAAATGCCGCAACATAAGTAGACACGAAAGAAATGGCTTTGAACATTTCATTCTAAATCGGTAGCATTTTACCTCCGGTCGGTGAAGACCGTTGGACGATATTAGATATCGTACCCGTGACGGATAGTTTCAATTAAGTAACTTCCTGACAGGATTTCGCGGGTAAACCCGTTCTCTTTATTCGACCGTCCAAAGCTGACTGCGAACATAAAGAGTGAATCATTTGGATAATAATATCCGTATGATTTGAAGCCGTCAATTCATGTTCCTGGAACAAGTGAAATTCAATTAAGAACCGCACCATCGTTGCTTTCCAGTTGTCACGAGCTTGATTCGTATAGAATCTTTCAAGTTACCTACCAAGTGCTGTTTGAGGTTAACACTAGAAGGATTTCCACTCATCACCGTGAACACAAAGGTATCACTCTGAGTGTTCTGGCAAGATCACTGAGATATTGCGTAGAGGCCTGGAACGTGTTTAAATTCAGTTAAGAATTAAACAGCCGTTGCTTTCCAGTTATCACAAGTTTGATTCATAAAGAATCGCACAAGTCACCTACCATGAGCTTTTTGATATTCGCTCAAGAAGGATTTCCAT
Source organism: Glebionis coronaria (assembly GCA_025667525.1). Taxonomy (NCBI): domain Eukaryota; kingdom Viridiplantae; phylum Streptophyta; class Magnoliopsida; order Asterales; family Asteraceae; genus Glebionis; species Glebionis coronaria. Next base: position 455,189,451 of record CM046878.1, on the reverse strand, counting down.
CTTCATTGTAAATACTTTCGTATTACTCGGATGTTCAGGCAAGATCATGAAGATTTTGCGTAGGACTCTTAAGATCTTTCTTACTTTTCACAGTGTATGAAGAAGCAAGGAATTATGAAAGTGTGTCCTAATGAGATATTTAATGATCTCAAATGGCTCTAGACTCGATCGTGCACTTTGGATTTTAGTGATCGGAGGCTGGAGAGGAGTGCCACCTTTTCAATACCAATTTATTCGGAGTGAATAAATCAATAGATAACTTGTTGTCCCCGTGTGATTAAAACAAATATCTTTTAAGAGATATCTGAGTTAGCTGGGATGGGTTGTGCTTTGCATCACTGGGTCCATGATGTCTGTCTTCAATATCAAGAATCATTAAACAATGATCTTAATAGCATATGTATTGACCCGGTTTCTGCCTAAGTTGCAAGGAGGGCTTCTTTCTTTACACCCTTTATCTTTACATTTCCTTTTCATTCTTCAACCCCTTAAATGCTTACCAATACGTCATCACTAGCACCTTGTTGTGATTGTTCCAGTGCTAACTTAAGTACTTGGTCGGCATTCAGCTACGTTCACAATCTTTCTCTATCTTTCCTAAGGACTACTATTTCTAGCTATGGAATGTCCTTAGGAAGATTCCTCCGGTTCTTGAGGAATCATTCGACTTTAACCTATCCTACCATCCTTATGTCACCACAATCTTCACCGTCGTGAATAGAGATGTTTTGGGTAAGTGTATGTCACCATGAAATCCATTTTGATAGTGCAAATCCATTTTTCTCCCCCTTAACATATGCCACGATATCCGAAACCATTTTGCACATGTCGGGATAAGCTAGCATGTTAAGTCAAACCATTTGTGATTAATCATTTCCCATATTAAATCACATTTTCTCCCCCATATTAAAAATATTAACCCAATCGATGTTTTTAATATCAATTGATTTAATAGCATTTTAAGAAAATTTTGGGAAGAAAAATGCAAAGCCAATTATCTTCATGAATTACACAAGCTCCCCCTCAAATTAATGAGGGTGTACTTGAAACGTAAATTAAATACCTTTTAAACACAAGTGTAAGGTATTTATCACGTGGAAAGATCATATGTGATAATGTATTCACAAGATTAGCAATTTATGAGGTTGGACCTGAATAATGGAGAACATCATATGAAAGAAGCACATGGTTCTTGTTCACGAATGTGTGTCGCCTCATCATGTCTGAAGTTATCTCTTTACTCCATGTGTACGATTGATATCTTTGTCTTGACACCAACATGTGAACTTGGCACTTTTAGCGTCAAAGATTCTGATTGCTGGACAATTGCTCCCCCTCAATTGCTGACCCGTGTTCTATTGAAAGAGCTGTAGTCTCCGTTTGAGTAGTCGCATCGTCGAGTATGTAGATATCAATTGTAAATTGCTACGGTTGGTAGAGATGATAACTTCATAAAAACAAGATTTCTCTTGTTTTAACAAATAAATGCACTGACACGTACATATATCCGTGTTAGATTGTGTTATAAAGTAAACACAATCCCTTACATGGTTGTAAAGTAAACCATGCCCGAGAAAATGAATTCCCGTTGTTGAGTCAAAGCTTTCCGGTGAAATGCTTGACTTGATTATGAAAAGCGGGTTACTATCTGAAATAATAGCAAACCATTTTGAGCATGTTTTAAAACATTTGAACTTCTGCTCGAACTTTATTTAGAACCCCGTGTCATTATTGAATGACATTTCTAGTATCGTAAATATTATCGATTCCAGAAGACATGCTCTTTTTATCAAAACATTTTTTGAACACACAATTTTGAAAGATTTAGAAAACCTTTTTGCGAAATTCTCGAAAAATTGTGTTCAACATTTTGAAAACCAATTACTTGAGCTTAAGATGTTGAATATCTTACAAAACAAGCTCAAGTCCGAGAAGTTGTAAACTTCTCGTTGTTAAGGATAAGTTACCATCGGCAATAAACTTTCCTTTTAATTGAAGAACGAGTTCTAAGCTGACATTTACTTAGAAGTCGTTTGCATGAGCTTGAAAAACTTTGAATGTTTTAACGTAAAGCTCATGACCGAGAAAGGTGAATTTCTCGTTATGAGGAAAAGTTCTCTTATTTAAAAGATTCACTTTCCTTTCTGAGCTTAAAACCTGGAATGTTTTAATACCAGCTCATGACCGAGAAAATTTAATTTCCCGTTACGAGGATAAGCTATCTTTAAAGATAAGCTTTCCTAAAATTGAAGTCCGAGTTACAGTCTGATATTTAACTGTAAGTCATTGTGCATGAGCTTAAAAACTTCGAATGTTTTTAATATAAGCTCATGCCCGAGAAAAATTAATTTCTCGTTGTGAGGATAAGTTTATCATCGGCGATAAACTTTCCTTAATTTGAAGATCGGGTCATCATCTGACATTTAATGAAGATCCATTGTGCATGAGCTTAAAAACTTGGAATGTTTTTGATATAAGCCCATGCCCGAGAAAAATTAATTTCTCGTTGTTAGGATAAGTTTATCATCGGCGATAAACTTTCCTTTCTTTGATGAACGAGTTACAGTCTGTGATGTGACTGTAAGTCCTTTACACTGTAAGCTTAACTGCAAATCCCCTGAGACACTTGTTTCTTAGATATCAGCTTCTTCAGCAACCAAACTCTGAGAGTGTCCTTAATTGAATGGTATACAATGATTGGACCGCTTCGTTCTTTTGGAACATCCTCTTTGGTACCTGCATTCTCATTTGGAATTTGCATGCTTTGATATGGGTTAGCGATATCTATCTTAGAAGCAAGTGGGGGTTCGCAGTTTTCTTTTCTTGTGCTAGAGGTGTTCTGAGGAGATGATTCACTTGTCTTAGCTGGTAAACGTTTCCTTTTATAGAAAACCTTAAGTTCATGCTTAGGTGATGCATCCTCCTTTTCGATTTCCTCCCTAGTAGTCTTAATAGAATCGGAGACTATCCTAGTTAAAGGGCACTCGTTTTCTACAAGGGTGAAAGTTCTACCAGTGGGGCGCCACATTTTACCAATGGGTTTGATTTTGGCAACCCACTGGGATTTAAGTCTAGCACGGGAGTTCACCTCATTAAGTAGTTTCTTGATACAAGAATCATGATTAGCCGTAAAGACACATTTTCTACATGTTTTACAAGTAGCATATTTAATGTCCGAGTAAGATCTAGAATTCCTAGATGATTGATTGATGCTCCTAGGATGTGACATGCTACGGTTAGCAGTGTTGGGTAAACTAGAAGGCATCTGACTAGGTTTGAAATTCCTATCTCTTACTTGTGTCTTTTGTTTAGCTTCCCTGAGACCAAAAGTATGGCGAACGGTCATTTGAACTAGTTCCAGACGTATTCTTAGGACTATGTCTAGGGAAATTAGAGGCAATCATGTGATTAGGTCTTGCAAAAGCTGTTTTAGTCACATTGGGCCTAGATGGTGGAGTGACTGTTCTAGAAAGATGAACCATATCAACTTGGGAGGCAAACCGCGCTCTCGAGGATTGTGATCGCTCGGATCTAAATGAAGTAGGTTGTCTGACAGTCGGTTGTCTGACGAACTGATTTGTAGGCGATTTCCCCAAGATTGATGGTTTTTCAAGCTTAGTGTCCACACTAGTTCCTTTGGTTTTCCTCAATTCGTTTTTTAACGCAGCTATAGCAAAGACCTTTTCCTGTACTTGAGCTTTTAAAGTCTCATTCTCTTTGAGCAATTCATCTTGAGATGCCAACTTAGATTCAAGCAACTTAATTTGTTTCAAAAGATTATCTTTTTCAGCTTTAGAATCTAGAGCAGTTTGATCCAATTTTCGTTCAAGAATAACGTTTGACTTTTCAAGTTTTTCAAAATATGTTTCAAATTTCTCCGTTTTCTTCGAAAATTCAATTTTGGCATCCTCAAGCTCTTTTGATTGCTGAGCTAAAATCAGTTCAAGCTCTTTAATCCTAGAAGCAGAATTGGTTAACGTAGCAGTCATAAAGCACATATCATGATCTTTAGCATTCTGATCATTTTCTCCCTCAGTATGATTTACATCGGATGAATCAGAAGTGAAATCACCCTTTTTCATCCCATGTTGGTCATAGGTGGGTTCTAAGTTCTCAACATGATGTAGATCATTGTGAGATTCAGTATTCAATTGTACCTCAACGATTGGCTCTTCGTCATGTATGCTTGAGTCATGTTGGCGTGATGCAATGACGCTGCTATCATCGTTAACCAAGGCTGTCTCCATTGAGTCATCCGTAAGACCATTTTTCTGCTGTGTCATCTGCATCGTAGATTCTTGTATACCATTAGGATGCTCTGGTTGAGGTTGTGAATTTGCATAAATCGAAAGTGCAATAGATTTCATGAACTCGAGCAATCTATCCCTAAAGTCTTTAACGTCGATTTATGTGTCTTCAAGGAATGACTGGCAGATCATTGAAGCTTCAACCTTGGCAGGATCAAATTGAAAGAACCTCGAAAAATGTTGCACTAGAACTTGAAGTAATTGTGAGGATTCAATTTGATTAATGTCTTCTTTGTTGATCTGCTCTCGTAGTTGGTTAAATTTGAGGAGCATTTGGTGGACGAAAATGGTACGATCTTGACCGAAGAGTGTCACAAAACCGCTTCCTGCTTTAAGTAGAGAAATTTTCGACAGATGGGACCGAAGTGGTCAAAATAAAGTCATTCTACTTTCTCTAGCTTTAACTTTCATTTGATGCGATTCTCCCTCTTGAAAAGTTGAATTCAAAGACTCCATTTTAATATCAAGTAAAAATGACGTGGATGTTGTTGTTTTCGTAGAAATAGAAAGTTACCGAATATGACAAAACCAACGAAACGATCCGAAAATAAATCTAAAAAATCCTCGATGGATGATAAAATTCGTCTTCACTTACAAATACCTGATCTAAAACTCGTCGGCAAAATAAGCTTTGTCACTTAATCCCGTTGCTTTGACACGTTGTCTTTGTCCCGACTATAATTTAATATCACAAATCTTTTCAAAATAAAATTTAAATAAAGATAAAAAAAAAATAAATAAAAAAAAATAAAAAATAAAAAAAATAAGAATATATTATCAAAATAGAACTAATATCTAAAATAAGATTTTTCAAAATAAAAAAATAAATAAAAAAGAATAACAAAAAATATCTTAACTTAAGAACTTTCTAAAATATAAAAAGATAAAAATAGAAAAACTTATTTTTAAAAAAATGTTACCTTTTAATCTTAAAAAAAATTAAAAAAATAACAAATAAAAAATAGAAAAAAAAAACTAATATATATAGCGTTGTTGTATTAAAGAAATCTGAAATTTAATATGTGAGAAGATGCTTCCCACGTGGTGTGATATCCACAACACCCAAACCGAAACTTTGTTATCTCCGTCTAATTAATAAATGATTTGTGCCCCCTTTTTATAATCTCTATTTTCCTTCTCCCAAATCCTAGCCTCTCTCTCCTCAAATCCTCCGTCTTCTCAAAATTCGTCTCTCAAAACAAACACCAACAACTACCCCTCAATCACCACATCTCAATCATTCAAATCTAACAAAGCTAACAAGATCTCCCACAAAATTAAACAAACAAGTAAACTTCCACAAACGAACGAATCTAACACAGCTCTTGATGAATCGGCTTCAAGATCATGTAAATGGTCTCGGGTAGGTGTTTATATGATTGCGTGTGGGTTTTTGAATCCGTTTTGTATGTCAAATCGAAATAAAGAGTTGATTAGTAACATTATTGTTATTAATCTTTCTTGATTTTCGTATAGTAAGATTTGGTAAAACCAAACAGTGATCTGTGATGAGATTTAATTTTGTGGGTATAGATCTTAATTGATCTTACCATGCAAGAAAAGAAAAAAAATAATTCTGAGATCTTAGGTTTGTGTCGATGGGTGTGTCTTCGAGGCTGTTTTAGTCTGATCTAGGTCTTGTGTCGAGTCGAGTGAACTGGGTTGGGGTGGGTTGTGTTTATGTTCGAGAGTGTTCGAGGGTGTGGGTAGTTGAGTCGAGAGTGTTAAGGTTTGTAAGCGAGGGTTGTTTGAATTTAGGTGGCGAGAGTCGAGTCTGGGAGTGGTTGGGTGTATTGCTGTGGAGGTGAGTCTGATTTGGTTTTTCTTTGTCAAGAGAGATGTGTGTGAGGAGTTGTTGAGTCAGATAGGTCTGATGGGTCAGATCGGTCGAGGGTGTTTGTTTGACCGAGAGGGTCAAGTCAGTTTGTGTGTTGATTATTGTTTTGTGAATGTTTTTTAATGAAACTGTGGAAGTGAGGTTCTTTGTCGAGTGAGATCTTTAGTTGTGACAGAAAGTGTTTTGTGGAGTGTTTGTGCGTCGTGGGTTAGTTTGGGTTCGAGTGGTGAGGGGGTCAAGTGTGTCCGAGAGAGGGTGTTGGATTCGAGAGGGTGTGTCGAGTCTAGGTTTTGTTGGTCGAGTGGGGTCGTTTACCGAGTCCGTTTATGGTCGAGTCGAGTCTTGGTGTTTGTTTTGGTTTTAAAGTGTGGTGGAAAAATTCATCGGAATGTCAACAAATGAAAACACCATCGGAATGTCAATTTGCCAATCTGAATGACCTAATCGGAATGCTTATGTCCCAATCGGAATGATCTTATCGGAATGATCTGATTGGAATGTCAACGTCCCAATCGGAATGCCTTATTGGAATGTCAATCGGAATGACCCTTGTCAGAATCCTTAAAGACAAATTTGTCGGAATGTTTAAAGCCCTTTTCCGACGGGTGAAGTTTCAAGACAAAGACAAGAAAAATGTTAAAAAACAAAAATATTAGAATAAAAAACGGATACTTTATAAATTTTTGTGACAAATCCCAAACAAGAAAAAACACAGATCGAGACAAAGACTGATATCTAAATATTGAACTGAAACTTTTGTTATTTTTTAAAATAAAAATGATACTTTTTAAATAACTTTTAAGATAAAGAAACAAAAATCAAGAATAAAGATAAACTTTGAAAGAACGAAAGAAAAAGAAAAGAAAGAAGAAAAATAAAAATAAAATTTTACCAAATCAATAGATCAAAACCAATCCGAAGAAGTAACCAAGCTCTTGATACCAATTGTAGGATCGTATTTATCTAAGGATTAGGCATTGTGTGATTTACTTATTGAATGGATGGAGAAATGGAGAACTTAGAGAGAGAAAGAAGAGAGAGAAAGAAGAGGAAGATGAAGAAAAGATGAAATGTGATTATGTGAAATGGAAGTGAACCAACAACCCCTCCTAACATGCTAGGAGGGGGGTTTATATAGCCCACCCTACATGTGGGCTATATGGGCTATATTGGATCACGAGCCCAATATCATTGGAGTGACCGATCCTTTCTAAATACGTAAAAACGTATTTCCAACAGAGTGGTTATTAATTCAATGGTCTTGGTTACACCGTTAGGACTCTATTTTTAGACCTAAATCTCTATTATCGCATAAGTCAACAATGTATCCTCGTGAAACATTCAAGACAAAATAAAATATAAGAGGTACAACTTAGGAAAATGGGAGGATAAGTACGTGATTAGGGCATATGAGTAGTGTTAGCATTACTAACTTATAATGACAATAATCACGTTGCATGCTTAGCATGGAATTGGGGTGAAAATCGAGGACGATGAAATTATTTCTAACGAAGCACTCACGTGTTCTTATTCTATGAACCTAAACGTCCCATTTTGCACTGAAAATCATACATTATGTCTAAAACGCAAGTAGTAGTAGTGTAGCTAGTTCATCATTCAATAAATGTGAATAAAAATGAATTTTGGAGGTGATATGATACTTTATTCTAGCATTGCGTGAGGGCACGATAATGGTTTAGTATTGGGGAGTGATGAGACTGCTTTTATACATAGTCTCATCGTCCAAAAAGGGCTTTAATTGCATAAAATATCATGAAAATGGCCAAATATATGCTTGTGTTTGTTACTTGTGTATTTTAGGTACGGATATTGAGAAAATGACAAAAGATCACAAGAATCATACAAAAACGAACACGGGAAACGAAGCCGCACAATGAAGCAAGCCCTAATGAAGATTTTCCAAGAGAAACCCTTGAAGATTTGAAGCTTATGCAAGAAGGGTCCTCCAATATTGAATAATTGACACTTTAAACCCTTGTATCTTCATAATTACAAGATTGGTCCCTAAAGTTTGTCAAAATTACAAAAGGGCCCTCCACTTTGAAGACTTGGCAAATTTAGTCCCTCAACAAAACTAGATTGTCAATATTAGTCCTCCTCAAAGTCAAACATATCATGAAGGCCTTCAAGTTACAAGACATTACAAGTTTGGTCCTTTAAAAATGTAAAATAACCAAAAGGACCCTTGACTTTGAAGAAATGGCAAAAATGGTCCCTCATAAATTATGATTTGTCAAATTCAGTCCTCCAAGAAGTCAACAAGACAAGTCAAGACCATTAACTTTGAAGAAAATGCCAAATCATCCCTTCAAGAATCAAGAATTGGCAAGAAATACCCCTAAAAATACTTTGGAAAAGTATTTGGGGCAAAAGTATGAAAATGAAAACTTCATTTACAAAGGAAAACGGATTTTGGCTAAATAAACTTGAAATGAAAAGAAAGGAAGAAGTGAGGGGCTATTTCTGGGAAACAACAAAACTAACCTAGACCAGTGAGTGGGTGACACCTGTCCAACTCACACTCTCCACCAATCACAACCCTCAAACTCGCCATGTCACTTCCCACTAATAATCTGTTATAACTAATCTGTGATTAGTTAATTCCTTGGCGCTTAACATGTTTTTTAAACACAAAACCAGATTAAACATAACACTATTCCCTCAAGAACACGATTTGGGTTTTCTTAATCCTCTTGAAATTCGACCACCAAATGCTCCAAATTTATGATTAAGCATACCTTAATCATATCCCAACCATAAAAACACATGCCACATCACCCCACATGCCACATGGGACATGCCCTGCTACAAAGGTGAAGAAGAAGACAAGATTGAGCCAACCATCCAACGCCTTACAATCCTGCTTACATCCTAAGCTCATTGTGAGCCTTTGATAACAATTCCATCACATGCCACCTCCACAACCTGCCAAGAACAAGTCACATGATTCTCAAAAATTCAAACTTCACAAGGGCATATCTGGAAACTCAATAGCTAGGGTTTTACGTTTTTTATGCATTCACTAGTCCATTTGTAGCCTATATAAGGCATTAGGCTCATTAGTTTAGTTCTTGCTCTTGAATTTTTCCTAGTTCACAATTCTGTAAATCTCATATTCAAGTAATGAAATGTGTTTGAATTTTGTGAAGAAAAGTCAAGTGCCAATAATGTTGGAATTTTTCAACTCTTTTAATGTTCGTTTCCTCGACTCGACTCGAATTGATTTCCGATTAAACGTAAGATTTATTGTTCTTGGTGAAACGTATTTTTTTGGTATTTTAAAAACTAAAAACTATTTAATATTTAAAACTATTAAAACAATTGTGAAAACTATTTAAAAATGAAACTAAAATTAATTTAATCTATTTTAAAAAAAAGTAAATACTTTAAAACTATGAAAAACTAATTAAAATAATTAAAGACAAAACTATTTTGAATTTAAACAAAATTTTAAAACTTTATAAAAGAAAAATTATATTAAAAGAAAACTATTTAATTTAAAAATACTAACTAAAACTTTTAATTAAAGTAAATTGATAAAACTGGCAGCTAAGAATTACCCTATATTAATTAAACAAGCTGAATAAAAACACAAAAGAAGTCCTAGAGGAACTGGTAAGGTCGTTGGTCTGTTAAGCGTGAGGTCTGGTGTTCGAGTCTCGTAGGAGACGAATTTTTGCTAATAATATATTTTTTATATTTTTGGACTTATGAAACAAACAGACTAATTGAGTCTGTTGTTTAGCCGTAATATCAGCAAACAAATAACACCAAATAAGCAAATTCAGCTAAAACGAAAAAGCAAAAGAACATACCTAAATAAGCAGTAATAAGCAGATCCAATCCAAACAGAAAACTTGAAAATCAAACTAAACAGAAACATAAGCAGTAAAACAATCAAGCAACCCAAAACCAAATAAGCACCTATAGCTAAATAACTGACTATAATCAAATAAGCTAAACACAGATAAGCTAATCAGATAAAACTAAATCTAAGCCAAACCACAACTAAGCAACAACAGACTTAAACATATCAAAACCAAAATCAAAACTCAAGACAATAAGCAGATAAGCATATTCTAACACTACTTAAACCAAACCAGCAAAACTAAACAAGCAATTTATCCTAAACCAAAAATAAAGCAGACCCAAACAAACAATAATCCAAACATAAACTTATTTTAAACAAAGAGATTGAAACTAAAATCTCATAAACAAAATAACAATCGCATATACTATTTAACCGAAACTTAAACAAACAGATAAGCAGATAAATAACTTATATCATATTAAAGCAACCACAAAATCATAACAAATATCAAATAACTCTATTAATCTAAAACTAAAAAAAATTAAAAAGAAATAATTACCTGGTGATGATAACCTTTGAGAAGAAGGTGGGCGCTGAACCCCCTTCTGACCGAATCGAAACACCTCCTTTACCCAAACATCATCGTCATCATTATCTTCGAACAAGAACAGTATACCAACGCACCAAATATATTTAATTTTCCCAGCGGGGAAAATATTCAACCACTTTAATTTTATAATAATTTAACCAAAAACAGTAATTAAAATTAAATTGCAATAAATTTAAGAGACAATATTAAAACTGAAAGTAAATTTTTATTAATAACTCAAAATTTAAGTATAATACTAGGAAAATTAAAATTACATTTAATCCTAAAAACTAATTTTTGCATTATTTAAAATAAAATAAAAAGTGCACACCTAAAATTACACAATGAAAGGGGTTTTTATAGAAAAACCCTAAAAACTTCTTGGTGAAGCTTCTTGAGTAAGAAAACAAATCCCCGCCGCTCTTTTCTTCATTTTTCTTCTCTTTCTTCAATCTACGGCTGAAAATCATTACCCATCACACGGATTGCCACTGTGGATGGGTTTGTGTTACTTGTGCTAGTTTGATGCCTAGGTGGAGATAGATGATTGGATGGAATGGTGGTGGTGTGTGGTTTATCCAATCAAATCCAAAGAAAGAGCCACGTCAGGAGAGATGGCCATCTTCTACCTCCGAAATTTTGGGGGAATTAATTAAAGAAGCGTGTGAATCACACGATTTAGATAAAAGCCCCAACTTTTGGTGGGTAATTTAGTGAATAGGGTAATTTAGGGTTTGGGGTAAAAGTGAGTGTCTGCGTTTTTTTTCATTGAGAGAGAGAAAGAAGTGGGTGAGGTTTTTTTACTTAGTTTTTATCGAACGAATAAGGGTGGTGGGTAAATAAATCGTTTTTATTAATAAACGTGTTTGTGGGGTTTGACCAAGGCTTTTGACCCATTCTTGTTTCCATCGTCCAAAATTATTAAACCAAATGGGCTTTGGCCCAAATACTCTTTTTGTTACATGTAAGTTGTTTTTGGGCCTCTTGATCCGTTTTATGAATTTTAAACATCTTCTTAAATGGGCTTGTGGGCCCATTAAGCAAATGTGGGCCCATTAAGCCCAAATAACTTTGAAAAACTTTAATCCTCTAAAAATGAGCTCGATTTCGGCTTCCTTGATCATTTCTTCAGAAACCGTGTTGAAATTGTCAGTTTTCGTGAACTTTGGGTTCTTTGACGTTGTCTTTGTCTTTTTTAATGGACTTTTCTTCAACATTTGACCGTGAAATCCCGTGTTTTCTCTCCTTTTGATATTTTGTACCTATTTAACACAAAAACACAAAACCACGCGTAATTCCGACTTTTACGATATTAAACACATGATTAGGTCTTGTTTTTCCTTGATTTTAGTGGCAAAAGGATAAGTGTTTACACACTTATTAGCCAACCTTATTATCTGTTTGTTAATGTTACATGTTTACAAATCTTGAATCCTAAAACCTGTTTTCAAAGGAGTGTGCAAAAGTTTGCATATTTTCCTTAAATCTTGATATTTTGCTAAGTTTCTTGGTACACCTTGGAATTTTTGGGCTATAAGTTGATCATAGCACCCTGATATTGTGATATCAAGGTGTTGTGAAGCTTATAACTTGGGGATAATCAAGTGTGGGGTACAAGAGTTGGATTAATCAAGGATTTGTCACTTTACTGTTTTTATAATTTTTCTTCTAACTTTGTTGAATCTTAGCAGGAGTGTGTGTGGAAGCTTGTGCTTGTTCTTGTTAGCACATAAGCTCAAAATTCGTGGGTGTGGATGTACATCCATGAGGTTTGAACCATTCTACCTTAAATCTGCTTAAAATCTTGATTTTTGGTGATTTTGTGTGTTGCTTGTGTTCTTGTGGAATTTATGGTCTAATCTTGCTTAATACTGCATATTACATCTGTTTATGTGTTTGATTGGGCTTGGGTAACCTTGGAATACACTTATACTTGTTTGAAGTTGAATTGAAAAAGATAAGGGGTGTTTGGGATTATCTTTTATTGATCATAGATTGTTATTGTGTTTGTGGAAAGTGTTGTTTGTGCTTTGTATCTGTTATTGACTTGGTTGAATACTAAAACCTACAAGTTATTGGCTTTAAAAACTTAAATTCAAGATTGTGCAATATCTCATTGGTTTTGACTGTTTTTGACCTAAAATTTTGGTAATACTTAGAGTATATGCATGTTTAGGGATAAAATCTGTTAAATCAAAGCTTACATAACCTATCTAAGAGATTTGAGTGTTTGAATTTGGCTTGTTGGTCAAGTATATCAACAAAGTGTTCATAACTGCCTGCTAGTGTTCATTAACTTTATTGTGCTTGAATCTTGATCTAGACATTGAACCATTGCATGAAACTTGTTTAAACTTGTTCATTTGAGTTTATTATAGTTTGCGTATGATTTTGGTGCAATTTGGTTGGCTGAATCTTGCTAAAATAGCTTATTGAACTCTTAACTGCTTATGTTCATGTCTGTGAGATGTTTGGTGATTGATTGAATTAACTACACTCTTTGGCTGATTGTGATTGTGATTTCTTTGTTGTTTCTGACTCCTTGTGATTCACTTATCACAAGGGTGCCTTGTTTGTAACTTGATTCTAACAAAAAGTCACTAAAGACAAAAAGTCAATTAAGTCAAGCAGTGGGAAAAGTTCCCACTACTCAACACCCAAAACTAGCCCATGCTAGTGTAATTTTTGATCCAACTTATTAATAAGCCATATTGGCTTATCCAGACTTGCAACAACTTATTTTTTTGTGATCAATCTTCCTCATTTGACCCATTTATCTGAACTGGAGCTTATCGGACCTTGGCTTTGACTTTTTGCTAGAAAACTCATAAAGTTGACTTTTAATTAAGTGCTTATCTGCTTATTCCATCTTATTGAGTGTGCTTACCGAAAAACGTTTTGTTGATTAAGCTTAGTTAAGTCATTTAAAAGCTTTTGAAAGTTGAATCAGCTCTTAGGGTGGCCTAGAACTCGAAAACGACTATTTTGTCGTTTTGTGAAGATAACTTATTGCTTATTCTGGCTTATTCCTTGTGCTTTTTACAATTTTCTTTTTACAGAACTCTTAAGTAACTCAAAAGAAGCTTGTGTGTCTAATTTGAGCTTATGGCATCAGCATATAGCTTAATGGGCCAAAAAGCCCATTAAGAATAAATTGTTTTGAAATAAGCTAGCTTGTACACATTTTCAGCTTTTGGGCCTTTAGAGTTTTGTCTTTAAAATTAAATTTTGAGTCAGACTGGAAGTTTTGGGCTTATTTGGTTGACTTTTTCTTATTGGGCCCAAATTAAGCCAATTTAGGGACGGTTTTGTCTTTTAGCCCATTTCTACGCCCAATAGGGGTATTTTTGTAATTTCAACTTCATTTCTGAGTTTATTAGGTTAAAATAAGCTAGTTTGCAACTTTTTAGAAATTTTTATAAATTTTGGATTTTTAATATTATTTTATTATTAAAAATTAAAATTTAGATTTTTCAAGTTTTTATATTTTTCTTAGGTTAGATACATTAAATTAGGAATTTTACAATTTGTAGAATATTATTATTGTCATTAGATTAATTATTAGAATTATTTTAAGTTTAAATAATTTTTAATTGTTTTTAAATAGTTTCTATTAATTTTAAAAATTTTCAAAAATAGTTTTAAATTTAGTTAAGTCATTTTAGAGGTTTACAATTGAAAAAATCTCATTTTGGGCTTTTTGTTAATTAAATTGATTTTTTGGGCTTTAATTAGCATTAAAAAAATATTATTTAATTAAATAAAAGGTTTGAGTGATTTTTGATTTTTTGTAAACTCTAATTACATTATTTAGGATTTATTGCAATTTTCTAGGAATTTTTAGGGTAAATTTTTAATTTTGCTACTTTTTACGGTTTTACGTGTACGACTAATCGTCTTAGTGTAATTCATTATCGTAACCGTCATTCTCTTCTTATCTCATTTCTATTTTCTTTTCTCATAAATATAATCACAAAGTTAATCATCTCTTAACACACACACCAAGCCTCCTTGAGAACGATCCCCACTTTGGGTCATAACTTGTGGTTTTCCTAAACTACTTGTGTACTTACCTTAATTACCTTTGTTTTCCTAAACAAAGTGTAAAAACTCAACTATCAATTACTTTTAAAAATTGATAGTTCAATTAATTTTGTCATAAAGTATTAGATTAAATAAAATATAAGAAAAAAATATTAAAGAAATAAAGTTTAAAAATAAAAATAAATATTTAATTTCTTTTAATAAAGATATTGTTTAAATAATTTTTACAAGTTATTAGTTTAAAGTAAAAAAAAAATCTAAAGTAAAGAATAAATAGTTTAAATTGTCTTTTAGATTTTATTTTGGGGTACGATTCATGCAATTTAGGATTAAAATTTGTAGGATTATTTTAGATAAAAACTGAAACCGAATTCAAATCAATTGTCCAAATTTAAATGGAAGTTTCAAATTCACAAGTTCCTTGTGTACAACGAACCGGGATCACTCTCCTGTTTAATTGATTCGTCTTTAAACGAAACTTTCAAATACACCGACATTTCCCAACACATCAGAGACTTTAGGGGTTGAAATTGAGGGTTTGCTATAATACTAGATCCGGTGGTCTAGGTGAATGGTAATAGATGGTGGCAACCATTGTTGAGTTAGAGAGAGAAAGTGGTAGATGTAGGTGTTAAAGAGAAAAGAAGACAAGTTGAATAATATGAAAATAGAAAACACACAAACAACAACCCCTCCTTGGAAGCCTTGGAGGGGTATTTATAGTCACTCACGCACCTACACTATACATAGTTTCCTAGTCTAGTCCTTGCATGAGTGACTATGATAACTAATGAGAATTCTTAAATGTCGTTACATAAAGTGGATTTCCAACAATCTTCCCCCATGGGACGACGTGTAGAATTCCTTACAATATTTTTTCTAACAAGTACATAATGATTAAGAAAAAAATCTTCCATGAAGCGTCCAATGCTGATGAAGTATTCTGAGGCCTTTGACTTCAAGTCTTCACTCCAGAATGACTCATCTTTGTAGTAACTTGTAGTAGAAATACTGTAACGAAACGAGCTAAGTAACCCATATACTTCTAGTTAAGGAGAAGCTTCTGAATTAACTTCCTCCTAATTCATGCAACATAATCTTGATGTAGAAGTTTTGAATAGCTTCCTCCTAAACCGACAATCCTCATGAGCAGTTTAAAAGCTTTCAAAAAAGCTTAGAATGACTAAGCGCACAATGAAATATAACAATCAAACCCAATCATATGAAATGATAATGTTGCTATGAGTGATTGAAAGTTTGGGACACACCAAGTAGATCAACAACATCTCTTCTCACGCTTGAATAATTCTTTTGAATTTTCTTCCCCCTTGAGAGTTCAAGTTATGCATACTAGAAAGAATCAAAACATTTCTTCCCCCACGTAGTTGAAGAAAGGAAATCAATCCCATGTATGAAGCCCAAAAACATGAAGTACACACTTTATCCCATTCATGAAGTTGACATTGTAACACCAGAGTCAATTAAGTCTCGGAAATGCATATCTCTCCATATAGGAGAATGGTGATATATAATTACAACATCAAAACAATTAAACATCGAACAATAGTGTACCTCTTTTACCAATCAGAGACTGTTTCTTTCATTTCTTCCCCCATGTAAGTTGAGAGATGCACTAAACGCCACGAGTTAAAACACTGGTTCTCTCTACGGTTATGACATTTGTCTTCCCAAAATGCCTTCAAATAAAAAGAAGGTGTAAAGTTCATCACGTGTACTTGTTGTGCGTTCAATATGTCTTCTTCTTCCCCTTGATGGTTTCAAAATCTCAGAACCAACAATAAATCGTACGTACATGTACCTGAAAATCTCGTGAGAATAATAAATCAGTTGAATTATATATTTTGTGAGAATCAACTGTTGATCAAAATTCTCTACTCATTAAACTCTCCATGGCTATCTTTACCAACCTCTTTGTAGGCTATTTGAAGTGACCACTGATGGAGAAAATCAGATATGCCAAATGTGAAATTGAATAAAAATTCCTCGACCTTGTGACTTAAGCTTGCACTAATGTTGAATGAGGAATGGTGTAGAAATGTCCTTGCTGCGAAAGTTCTAAGTACTCAATACATTACTCAAGAAGTATATAAGCACAACACCTCTTGAAATTATCCACATTGACTATGTTCGTGACACTGAGTACAACAATGTAGCTCATTAAAGTGATAGTTATCCAGGTCATCATCTAACCACCCCGAACCCGGAAACTAGATACACAAGTCTTCATCCTAATGATTAAGCACGAGCAAGTTATCTTTCAACGATAAAATAAGAACACGCCTTCGATAAATCTGTCTTTAATGTATAGATTTTGTGTATCAAATTAACAATTAATGTTCATTTTCCTCGACTCGAATTGAAATCGGATATAACGTGGATTGATTGCTTTTGGTAAATAAAACTTTTTGGTATTTAAAAAATATTTAATTAAAAGCTACTTAATTAAACAAATGAGAAAACTATGTTAAACTAATTTAAAGTTAATTTGAAAACAAAATTAAATTAATCTAAAAAAGAATATTTTGAATTTAAATAAAATTTAAAAACTAATTTTATATGAAATCTATATTAACTAAAATTTAAACTAAATTTAAAAACATTTAAAATTCCTAAAAGTAATTAAAATATTTTTTATCTTTTTATTTTTATTTGAACTTTATAAAAGAGAAAATTATTTAAATTGAAATTAAACTAAAAACGTGTATTTAAAATGAGACCTAAATCTGACAGCTAAAAAATAAACCTATATTAATTAAAAGACTAGAAGTTAAACACAAAACAGGTACTAGCTAATATGGTTATGTCGTTGGTCTGTTAAACGTGAGGTCTAGGATTCGAGACCCAGCAGTGACCTATTTTTGCTATATATATTTTTTTTTTGTTTTTGGAATATTGTGAAACAAATAGACTAATTGAGTCTGTTTCTTTAGAATAGATAATATCAGTAATATGTAAGGACAAATAAGCTATACTAATAACCAAATAGCAGATAAAATGCAAATCAGCTAAACAAACAAGATGAATAAGTTAGCAGATACAAACCAAATAAGCACAAGAAACTTAAACTGATAAGCAGATAATATTCAAATCCAACTTAATACCAAATCAGCAAATTATAATAAACCAAAGATAAGCAAATATAACTAGCATTAAAATAACCAAAATAAGCTAACAAATCTGATAATCTAAACAGTAAGCAAATTAAACAAAACCAAAACCAATATTTAAGCCAAACCGATACTAAGGAAATCCAAACTATATCGAATCCAAACAGAAACTTAACAAATTAAAGCAGATAAAAAAACAGACTTAAAACAAATAAAATAAACAGCAGATAAACCAAATAGTTCCAATAAGCAGAATCAATCCAAACAACTTAACACAAGCAGATAACTCAAAATAAACTCAACACAGTAACATTAACTAAACAATTTAAAGTAGATTCAAACTTAAACAAAATTAAACAAAAATAAAAATAGAAAATCAAACCTGATGTCGAATCCTTTGGGAAGTAGGAAGGCGTTAAACCCCCTATTAGAACCGAATCAAACACACCCCCCCAAATATCATCATCATCATCAACAAATCATCCGAACCAAATACAGTAACCAAACGAACCAATATAATTTTAATCTTCCCAGTGGGAGAAGATTACTACCATTTTTTTATTTTACTTTTATTAATTTAAACAGAAAGTAGATTAAAGAGTAAATTGCAACTATTAATAAATTTTAACAGAAATAAGACACGAACAAGATTAAACTTGAAATTAATTTTATTAATAATAAGCGGTTACAACACTTTTGAAAGGAAAAATTACAATAAATCTAGAATCTATTTTTTGCATAAAAATAAAATTAAAATAAAAAGAAGGCACCAAACCAATTACACAAATGAGGGGGGGTTTTATAGGAAAACCCTAGAAAACCTTCTTCATAATCTTCGTGAGCAAGGAATTAGATCTTGGACGCTAAACACGTTTTTTATTCTTTCTCTCTCTTCTCTTCTTGATCAAATGGCTAAGAATGCACCAGGGGTCACACGGATCGCCACGCTGGCGTGTTTGTGCTAGTTGTGTTAGTTTAGGGGTGATGTGGACGATTTTTATTGGAGGATTGGTGTTGGTGAGTTGTCATAACCAATCAAAATAGGGGATAGATGCCACATCTGATGAGGACCACCATAGTGTTCTTCCGAATTAAGAGGGGGGATTCATTTAGTACTCGTGTGAATCACACGAATATGGTAAAAGCCCTAATTTTTGGTGGGTAACTTTGGTGTTATGGGGGAATTAGGGTTTGAGATACAGTAAAAAAAGGTGGCTGTGTTTGTGTTTTGTTGGGAGAGAGAAGAATGAAACTTTGGTAATATCGAAAGTGAATGAGGGAGGTGGGGTAAAAAATATTTTATTAAAACGAGTGAGTGGGTGGGTAAAGTGTGTGTTACGTGTGTGAGGTTTGACCAAAGATTTTGACTAAACAAAGTTAAAAACTTTGTTTCTTCCGTCCGTTTATTATGTGTAATGGGCTTAGCCCAAATTGTTTACTTCTTCCAATCCGTCTCATTTTCTTTGTTAATGGGCTTTTAATGGGCCTTCTAGTTATTAATCAAGCAACTTTTATCTTCCAAATGGGCTTTTGAGCCCATTAACCCAAATGTGGGACCCATTTGGCCCAATTATCTTCATAAAGTCAAATCCGCTAAAAATCGAACTTAAATTTGACTTCCTTGATCTTTCTTTAAACCCGTGTCGATTTTTCCGGCTTTCGTGATCTTGGGCACACTCTTGGTCTTTTGACTTTGTCTTCGTCTCTTTCTTGGACTTTTCTTCAACATTTGACCGTGAAATCCCGTGTTTTCTTTCCTTTTGATCATTTGTACCTATTTCAAACAAAAACACAAAACCACGCGTAATTCCGACTTTTGCGATATTAAACACATGATTAGGTCTTGTTTTTCCTTAATTTTAGTGGCAAAAGGATAAGTGTTTACACACTTATTAGTCTTCAATTTCAAGTAATATTACCCGATCAAATCCGTAGCCACAAAAATTAATTTCAAATCTAGCCATTTTTCTCGATCTCGTCAAAATAATCTCGTCACATTGTCACGTCTTTTTGTCTCATCACTTTGTCACTTTGTCTCGTCACATCAACCCGTAAAATAATTTATACGAAAACTAACCACGACTAATTTTATAAAAATTATTTGTAAGCTTTCAAATTAATATGGGTTATACACTTAAATCTTCGGAGATTAACATTAAGAAACAAAGTGACAATGCCCGACCCTTCACAAATTTAATTATCCTCAGTTTGTAGTTGCTGGCTCATTTTAATCTATAATCAAATGCAACCAACATATATATCAATACTTAATGTCGGCCCAACTGTGAAGCCTAGGTGTTGAGAAAATCCATACAGAGCCAATATTTACTTCAGTCCAACATTTTGATAATACCCGATCCCCACATTCCAGTATATATAAAGTGAGATTACCTTAAAAATTAGGTCACACTTAACCTAATCCCACAACATCACAACCGCACTCCTTATCTTTTATCCCAAAACTCATTATCATTATTTCCTCCGCCTCTAACATTTCTCATCCAAAAACATAGATCCAAAATCCAAACTTCATTCATCTTCAATCATTAAATTAAACAAAACACTCTTATTCATATCGAATCACATCTAAACCAAAACCATGCATATCCACAAAATCAATCAACTCGTTTGAATAATCATATGTTCGAATCATCGGATAAAGAATATCTCACGTTGATAGAGGCTTCAAGATCATTCAAATGATCTCGGGTAGGTGGAGATTAATTGCATGTTTTTTAGTTTCGTTTTGTGTGTCTTAGGTTGAGATTCGAAACAAAGTTTGATTAATAACATAATTCTTATTAGTCTTGCTTGATCTTCGAAAATTGATAGAGGGGTTTTACCCACGATATGGATCAGTGAGGATATTTATTTTCGTGTATAGATCTTTATAAGATCTCGACTTGTATGTGCAAACACAAAAAAATAAAATGAATTTGAGATCCTTCAAAGCTCTTCTCTCGCTCTTCTGTCCAGACGAATTTCTCTCCTTTCTTCATCAGTTTAGTCAAAGGTAAGGCTAACTGTGAAAAGTTCTCTACAAACCTACGGTAGTAGCCAGCCAAATCCAGAAAACTTCTAACTTCTGTTGCAGATGTAGGTCTCGGCCATTTAGTGATAGCTTCAACCTTGGTAGGATCCATGGTGATCCCCTCTGCAGATACAATATAGCCCAGAAATGCAACCTTGGTTAACCAGAACTAACACTTAGAGAACTTGGCATACAGCTACTTCTGACGAAGAATCGGTAAGACTGTACGAAGGTGTTCCTCATGTTCCTCCTTGGATTTGGAGAATATCAGGATGTCATCAATGAACACGATAACGAACTTGTCTAGAAACTCATGGAAGACACGGTTCATCAAATCCATGAAGACAGCTGGAGCATTAGTGAGTCCGAATGGCATGACTAAAAACTTGTAGTACCCATAACGTGTACGGAAAGCAGTCTTAGAAATATCCTGCTCTTTGACCCGTAACTGATGGTAGCCGGACCTCAGATCGATCTTTGACAAATGCTTGCCGCCCTGTAGTTGATCGAACAGGTCATCAATACGCGGCAAAGGGTAACGATTCCTGATCGTGATCTTGTTCAGCTCACGATAGTCTATACATAAACGCATGCTGCCGTCTTTCTTCTTCACGAACAGTACCGGTACACCCCATGGCGATGCACTGAGACGGATGAATCCTCGTTCCAGAAGTTCCTGCAGCTGATCTTTTAGTTCCTTAAGCTCTATAGGAGCTATACGGTAAAGAGCTTTGGAAATCGGCTCTGCACCTGGTATGAGCTCGATTCCAAACTCGACTTCACAAACAGGTGGTATGCCCGGAAGTTCATCTAGAAATACTTCAGGAAACTCTGACACAATAGGCTGATCTTGGATTGATGGAGACTCGACAACAATGTCATGAATATTGGCTATTAATCCATGACAGCCATGTGATAGCAATGCAAGCACCTCCATGGATGAAATAATATGTATTGAATTCCCTGGCAGAAAACCATGGTGTATGTACTTTGGAGATTTAACATCAACGAAGATGACCCGATAAGTGTGGTAGTCAATCGTGGCTTGGTGTTTGGATAACCAGTCCATGCACAAAATCAAGTCAAAATCGCACATGTCCAAAGGAAGTGCGTCAACTCTGCGGATCTTATCATCAAATTCTAGGGGAAGATCTCTGTACACCTGAGTGATTCGTGTAGAGTCCCTAAGTGGCGTGGAAATGCATAAGGCATTATCTAATGGCATCGGGGAAATCCTAACACGTACAGTAAAATTAGTGGACACGACTGAATGCGTCGTTCCAGTATCAAATAGAACACATGCTGCCAAACCATTCATAAAGAGATTTCTGGTGATGGTACCTGAAGTCTTATTCGCCTGATCTCTAGTAGTAGTAAACACGCGAGCAGAAGTAGGAGGTGGCTTGGTGTCGGCGTGTCCAGAGCTGCCTTCTATCTCACCCTAACGATAGTCATTCTGCTGATAGCCTTGTTGGCCACACTTGAAACAACCACCAGTACCTCATCGACAAATACCAGAGTGTATGCGCGAACAAGTAGGACAGACAGGATGCGTGAATCCTCTAGTAGGCGTCCTAGTTAGCTGAGAGCCTGTTTAAGGATTACATGCATGAGACATGATCGTGGAACATAAACATGATTACATATAAGGTGTAGAATTTACCAGATGAGGTAGAACGGTTAAGCTGTAAACCCCTACGGTCCTGATCCCTGCCGTTACCATTGTTCCTGAATTAACAATTGTTGGAGTGTCAGAATACCATAACCTAAAATAGTTGAACATGAGAGAAGGTTAATTTAGGGACCTGCTGTTGTTCGAGTTGTTAGCGTTGTTACGGTAACCATCGTTACCGCCACGCCTCTTAGAACCAGAACCGTTGTTAGTCTGACCGTTTCCCTTGGATGCTTGCTGCGGAGCGGCCACTGGCTTACGGTCATCAGTCTTTTGCCTGGAATATAACGTTGAACAGAGGATTATATGAAATGAATAATACTGATGGAAATGAATTGTTTACAATTGGTTATTGAAGATACCTCTTCACTGCTCTGTCAGCACCGAACTCCTCTCGTTCCGGAAGCATCTCGAGCTTACGGGCTGCATCGGCCACCTGTGCCACTGTAGTAAAAGTAGCACATACCAAGTTGTTGACAACCGAAATGCGAAGTGCCCAGCAAAACTTCTTAGCCTGCTCTGCAACAGTTCCTGCGGCTGGACCCAGAAATCCTGCCAAACGGAGAAACCTTTGCATGAATTCGTTGATGTTTTCACCAGCAATCTGTCGAATTTTGTGGTAGTCCCTCTTGAGCTTCTCTTGCTCAGCATGTGGAAAGTACTGAATAAGGAAGAGCTCCATAAACCGGTCCCATGCCAGCTGTGCAACCCAGTTGTCACCACCGTTGGACTGCTTGACCGATTTCCACCACTGCAGCACATCACCTTCAAACTTATAGCAAGCCAGTCTTGCCTTGAAAACACCATCACAACCCATTGCATCGAAAATCTTCTCGATGTGAGAAATCCAAGCTTTAGCCTCATTGGGGCTGTTAGTCTGCTCAAACGAACGGGGTCGTTGTTTGTTGAATCTCTCCAACCAAGTCATAAGAGTAACTGGTGGAGGAGGAGGAGGATTGATGTGATTGCCATGAGCCTGGAATTCCGCCTGAACTTCATCTCCGATTTCATTGCGAAGTTGGGGAAGGAGGGCTTGCAGAGCTGCATTGACAGCTGCTGTCAAATCTGGAGTATTATGGTTGTTCACCATCTGACAGTTTTAAACAACAAAATGCAACATAAGTCATAAATCTGAAATGAGATAACATAAGAATGCATGAACAATGTATAAATCAATGAAGAAGTTTATAATGCATGAAACAATGTAAAAATACATGATGTGGTTTATAAACTTTTATATGAACGGGAGTGAACGCCCATGGTTAGTTCACTCAAAACAAAAGACATGGCGCGGGGTCGCCAATGGGTCGGTCCCAAAGTTAAAAGTTTCGATAAAAGCACATGCGACTAAATAGGGCCAGTCCTGTACCAACCATTACTTAGTCACAAACCTGCTACAATGATATGAATGCATGAAATAAAAACAATAAATGAATGCATGAAAACCAACTGTCAGTTCTAGGAAGACACTGGTGACTACCCGTAAGTCACAGGTCATGTTCAGAGCTACAGGTCGAAACCTTGGCTCTGATACCATTATTGTAACACCCCATTTGTTAAGATAGGATGCTACAGTAAATTATGGCGTGTCATCAAAGATGCAAGGTAAATGTCTAAACATTCTTGACCATAAATAGAAATACTGGAATCAAACATCGGTAGTCTAGTAACTCACACACAAGCAATATAAGTACTGTAAATGGAAAGGACTAAAGAATGTCCAAAAGAAGTAAAGTATGATAAAGTAGGAATAAATGCATAAGGTAAAAGAGGCCGGATAGCTTCCAATCCGAATGCACATACTCTGTAGTTCCTACTTGCGTCCTTGGGTACCTGCTGTTTGGGTACATGGAAAGGTAGACAGCTGAGCATAACGCTCAGTGCACGGATATACAATAAAGCATGGAAACATAGAATATGGAAGCATATAAAGAGTATAAAGAATGAATGGCAGTGGAAATGAATAAGTCCTGGAAAACCTAGTTGTCTGTCATGTAAACTGGTTTTAATTCTTAAAACATAGCTTATGTTACTTATGAAAAACTGTATTAGTTAATGTACCATAATAGCCAATATAGGTCATGAGGTCAACAACGTGCATGAATACTTGGAGGGGAGACCTCGTCATGCAAATTAGAGGGGATGCCTCTAATTAACTGGTAAGTGGGTAGGAGGGATCAGCTCCTTGTGAAGGATGCAAGGCACACACCACATTCACCATGAAATCGTGACTGAAACATGTAACAAAGATGCACCCATATGCCCCACATGATAATATAATAATATAATGGCCAAATAACTGAAAAGGGACGCCACGAGCTATCACTCTACCGTGGTGAATTCATAACACCAGTGCCTCTAGTGTTATGGTTATGGTACCTCCATAACTAGGTAAAACTGGTCATGCATGTATATGGCTAAGGTAACTAATAAAACATAAGCATTTAATCTGTAACTACTGGGGAAAACAGTTGGCTGCATACGGGAAATCCTAATGAAGGAAGAGATTGTCCTTACTGAAGGACGGAAAATCCGTACCTTATATCCAGTAGAAGCTAATGAAACGATGAAGACTAATCCGCCTTGACGGATAACACTACATAAGAAATATGGACGTGTATGAGTTGTCTGAATTACATGTGTTTTACTGGTTCCGTGTGTTATTAGATTGTTATACATATTTTGTCATGTTTTACTGTTTACTGTATTAACTGTAGTTATTCTGATGTTCTGTTGTGTATTATTCATGTATTAGTGTATTATAATACTTGTATTGTAATACTAAGTAACTTTCTAAAAATAGCAGGTTTCCATAAATAGTAAGTTTCTAGAAATAGAAAGTTTCCAAAAATAGTAAGTTTTCATAATTAGAAATAAGCTGGATTATAAATCATAATTAAAGTTTAATTAGCACAATACAAGTCTTGGTTATAGCTTATTAATTAAATAACTGGTTAATTAATTAAACTATACGTTATATGATTTTAATTAAAATACATGTTTTAATTAAATAACTAAGTAAAAATACCTTAGGTTATACATAATTAGTTTAATAAATTAATTAACCTAAAGTTTAATATAACATGACTTATAAAAATAGTTTTCATGAAAAACCCGAGCCCGTGTTTAATATAAGCCGAATCAAATAAGCCAAAATCAAGTCCCACCGAGACCTTGGAGGGGTCTCGGTTGACACTAAATAAATAACCAAACATGTACACATATCCCGACTTAAAGTCGGGGTCCCTTTTGGTCTCGGGTCTGAGCAACAAAAACCAAGCCGAGCCTCTTTGGGGGTCTCGGTGGTGCCTCGGTGCACACAAACCGAAAAACAAACACACCCCGACCCTTGGTCAGGGTTCCTTGCTGCGTCCGAGCCTCAAACAAACCCAGCCGAGCCCCTTCGGGGTCTCGGTGGTGGTGAAGAAAACAACCCGAGCCCCTTTGGGGTCTCAGGTGTCTCGGCCGAACCAAACCACACACAAACCAAACCCGAACCATGAATTTAATTAATCTATTACATGTTTTATTCTTGTTCTTGATGATTAATTAAATAAACATGAAATTAAATAAGAATTAAATGAAAAAGAAAAGGGTTTCATTTATACCGAATGCGTGAAAAGAAAAAAGGGAATGATCATGAACACAAAACTAATCACAAAAATCGTCCGGTTCTTCCTTCTTGCTTGTTGTAGCCGGCGGCACCAAGAGACAAATAGGAGAGAGCACCAACTTTTATAAAACCTAAAATAATGAAGTTGTTTTCCCGTGGTGTTTTTAATAAAATTGATCTTGGTCCAAAAGGCCTAGTTGGCCTCCTTCTTTGCTCTAGCCGCGGCATGTGGGGCCCACTAAGGGTATCCTGGATTTTTTCATGTCTAATAATAAGTCGTGTATGCTCGTGATTTAATATTCGTGATTTTGGTATTCGTGATTGTGTCAGACTTATAATATTCATGATTGTTCGTTATTTATTGTCATGACACGTGTATTAATATTATAAATGGAAAGTTTAAATTTTATCGTACTATCGTAAGTTAGTGTTCACGTGTACTGTTCATAGGTTTTTAATGCGGGTTTTACAACTCTTACCCTCTAAAAGAACAATTCGTCCTCGAATTGGAGAAACGTAAACTGAAAGAAAACATACCCGAATTAGAACTGGAAATGAGGGTAAGAAGTCCGTATAGACTCCTCCGTTTCCCAAGTGGCTTCCCGCTCAGGATGATCCCTCCAGAGGATTTTGACGAAAGGGGTCGTCTTCCTCCACATAACACGATCTTGTCGCTCAAGAACTCTCTCGGGTTTTTCGACATATGAAAGATCCTCTCGAATCTGATCAAGTGGATACTGGACAACATGAACTGGATGATAGTTGTATCCTCTGAGTAAGGACACATGGAGCACGTTGTGAACGTGTGATAGCTGAGGCGGTAACGCTAAACGGTATGACACTTCACCAACGCGTTAAATCATGTCGAACGGTCCGATGAAGCGAGGAATGAGCTCCCTTCTGATTCCAAAACGTCTAACTCCTCGTGCAGGTGATACCATGAGGAAAACGTAATCACCTACGTTGAAAGACACATCTCTACAAAGTTTATCATCATAGCTCTTCTAACGAGCACGAGCTTCCTGAAGCTTTGCCTTGGTGACAACAACCTTCTCATTGGTCACCTCAATCATCTCTGTACCCTCAAGCAGTCGTTCGCCCACCTGATCCGAGCAGATTGGGGCGCGACACTTTCTACCATACAACATCTCGAAGGGAGCACACTTGATGCTAACGTGCCAGCTGTTGTTGTATGCGAATTCTACTAGGAATATATAGTCATCCCAGCTTCCCGACCACTCTAGAGCACACGATCGCAACATGTCCTCCAATGTCTGAATGATACGTTCCGACTGTCCGTCGGTCTGAGGATGAAAGGCAGTGCTGGGCTTAAGTCTGGTGCCCTAAGCTTTCTGCAGACTTTGCCAGAAACGTGATGTGAAACGGGGATCTCTGTCAGAGATGATTTCTGATGGAGTACCATGTAGTCTCATGATCTCCCTCTGGAATGTGTCTGCTAATTTGTTGACCGGATGCTCCTTACGAATCGGCAGAAAATGAGCAGATTTAGTCAACCGATCCACAATAACCCAGATAGTGTCGTTCTTCTTTTGAGTAACCAGGAGACCAGTAACAAAATCCATGGAGATTTTGTCCCACTTCCATGCTGAATATCTAATGGCTGTAGTAACCACTAGCTCGCTGGTGTTTGATCTTCACCTGGTAGATCATACATTTAGAAACGAAGGTGGCAACATCCTGCTTTATACCATCCACTAAAAGTGTTGCTTGATGTCGTGGTACATCTTGGTAGAACCAGGATGTATGGTAAATGGAGAACTGTGAGCCTCATTCAACACAGCTTCCCTGAGAGTAGAGTCATCAGGAACCACTAGTCTAGTGCCCTGCCATAAGATACCGTCGTTGTCAACACGAAACTCCGTCTGCTGATCAAGGTTCTGAATGATAGCCCAAATCTCACCATCGTCCTTATGAGCTTCCTTGATCCTAGAATGTAAGTCTGGTTCTACTCTAAGATTAGCCTAGTAACCGTGCTGTCCTCGTACACAAAACTCAATATCAGTCATCTCTAGGTCACGAATGATCTCCTTTGTAATCCAGATGCCAACAATCATACCCGACCTTCTACTTAGAGCATCTGCCACCACATTCGCCTTACCAGGATGGTACTGAATGTTGGTGTCATAGTCCTTCAATAGCACTAACCATCTCCTCTGTCTCATGTGCATTTCCTTCTGGGTGAAGATATACTTGAGACCCTTGTGGTCGGTGAATATGTCACATGATTTACCATATAAATAATGTCTCTAGATCTTCAACGCGAAAACAACTACTGCAAGCTCTAAGTCGTGAGTAGGATAGTTTTCTTCATATGGTTTCAGCTTTCGTGATGCGTATGCAATAACCTTCCCATGTTGCATGAGAACGCAACCTAAACCCTTTCCTGAAGCGTCACTATATATCTGAAATCCACCTGAGCCAGATGGGAGAGTAAGAATAGGTGTAGTTACTAACTTCTGCTTCAGATCTTCAAAGCTCTTCTCTCGCTCTTTTGTCTAGACGAATTTCTCTCCTTTCCATATCAACTTAGTCAAAGGTAAGGCTAACCGTGAAAAGTTCTCTACAAACCTACGGTAGTAGCCAGCCAAACTTAGAAAACTTCTAACTTCTGTTGCAGATGTAGGTCTCGGCTATTTAGTGATAGCTTCAAACTTGGTAGGATCCATGGTGATCCCCTCTGCAGATACAATATGGCCCAGAAATGCAACCTTGGTTAACCAGAACTCACACTTAGAGAACTTGGCATACAACTACTTCTAACGAAGAATCTGTAAGACTGTACGAAGGTGTTCCTCGTGTTCCTCCTTGGATTTGGAGAATATTAGGATCTCATCAATGAACACGATAACGAACTTGTCCAGAAAATCATGGAAGACACGGTTCATCAAAGCCATGAAGACAGCTGGAGCATTAGTGAGTTCGAATGGTATGACTAAAAACTCGTAGTGCCCA
Source organism: Glebionis coronaria (assembly GCA_025667525.1). Taxonomy (NCBI): domain Eukaryota; kingdom Viridiplantae; phylum Streptophyta; class Magnoliopsida; order Asterales; family Asteraceae; genus Glebionis; species Glebionis coronaria. The sequence continues at coordinate 455,160,425 of CM046878.1, read as the reverse complement.
TAACATGCACAGAAAGCAGTCTTAGAAATATCCTGCTCTTTGACCGGTAAGTGATGGTAGCCGGACCTCAGATCGATCTTTGAGAAATGCTTGGCGCCATGTAGTTGATCGAACAGGTCATCAATACGCGGCAAAGGGTAACGATTCCTGATCGTGATCTTGTTCAGCTCACGATAGTCTATACATAAACGCATGTTGCCGTCTTTCTTCTTCACGAACATTACTGGTGCACCCCATGGCGATGCACTGGGATGGATGAAACCTCGTTCCAGAAGTTCCTGCAGCTGATCTTTTAGTTCCTTAAGCTCTATAGGAGCCATACGGTAAGGAGCTTTGGAAATCGGCTCTACACCTAGTATGAGCTCGATTCCAAACTCAACTTCACGAACAGGTGGTATGCCTAGAAGTTCATCTGGAAATACGTCAGGAAACTCTGACACAATAGGCTGATCTTGGATTGATGGAGACTCGGCAGCAATGTCATGAATATTGGCTATGAAGCCCTGACAGCCGTTTGATAGCAATGCACGCGCCTCCGTCGATGAAATAATCTGTATTGACTTCCCTGGCAGAAAACCATGGTATATGTACTATGGAGATTTAACATCAACAAAGATGACCTGATAAGTGTGGCAGTCAATCATGGCTTGGTGTTTGGATAACTAGTCCATGCCCAAAATCAAGTCAAAATCGCACATGTCCAAAGGAAGTGCGTCAACTCTGCGGATCTTATCATTAAATTCTAGAGGAAGATCTCTGTACACCTGCGTGATTCATGCAGAGTCCCTAAGTGGCGTGGAAATGCATAAGGCATTATCTAATGGCATCGGGGAAATCCTAACACGTACAACAAAAGTAGTGGACACGACTGAATGCGTCGCTCCAGTATCAAATAGAACACATGTTGCCAAACCCTTCATAGAGAGATTTCTGGTGATGGTACCTGAAGTCTTATTCGCCTGATCTCTAGTAGTAGTGAACACACGACCAGAAGTAGGAGGTGGCCTGGTGTCGGCGTGTCCAGAGGTGCCTTTTATCTCACCCTGGCGATAGTACTTCTACTGATGGCCTTGTTGGCCACACTTGAAGAAACCACCAGTACCTTAGTGACATACCAGAGTGTCTGCGCGAACAAGTAGGACAGAGAGGATCCGTGAATCCTCTAGCAGGCGTCCTAGTTAGCTGAGAGCCTGTTCAAGGATTACATGCATGAGACATGATCGTGTAATATAAACATGATTACATATAAGGTGTAAAATTTACCAGATGAGGTCGAACGGTTTGATTGTGAACCCCTACGTTCCTGATCCCTGCCGTTACTATTGTTCCTGAATTAGCAATTGTTGGAGTGTCAGAATACCATAACCTAAAATAGTTGAACATGAGAGAAGGTTAATGTAGGGACCTGCTGTTGTCCAAGTTGTTAGCATTGTTACGGTAACCATCGTTACCGCCACGCCTCTCAGAACCAGAACGATCGTTAGTCTGACCCTTTCCCTTGGATGCTTACTGCTGAGCGGCCGTAAGCTTACGGTCGTCAGTCTCTGCCTGGAATATAACGTTGAACTGAGGATTATATGAAATGAATAATACTTATGGAAATGAATTGTTTACAATTGGTGATTGAAGATACCTCTTCACTGCTCTGTCATCACCGAACTCCTCTCGTTCTTGAAGCATCTTGAGCTTACGGGCTACATCGGCCACCTGTGCCACTGTAGTGAAAGTAGCACATACCAAGTTGTTGGAAACCGAAGTGCGAAGTGCCCAGCGAAACTTCTCAGCCTGCTCCACAGCAGTTCCTACGGGTGGACCAAGAAATCCTGCCAAATGGAGAAACCTTTGCATGAATTCGTTGCTGTTTTCACCAGCAATCTATCGAATGTTGTGGTATTTCCTCTTGAGCTTCTCTTGCTCAGCATGTGGAAAGTAATGATTAAGGAAGATCTCCTTAAACCGGTCTCATGTCAGCTGTGCAACCCAATTATCACCACCGTTGGACTGCTTGACCGATTTCCACCACTACAGCACATCACCTTCAAACTTATAGCTAGCCAGTCTTGCCTTGAAAACACCATCACAACCCATTGCATCAAAATCTTCTCGATGTGAGAAATCCAAGCTTCAGCCTCGTTGGGGCTGCCATTCTGCTCAAACGAACGGGGTCGTTGTTTGTTGAATCTCTCTAACCAAGTCATAAGAGTAACCGGTGGAGGAGGAGGAGGAGGATTGTTGTGATTGCCATGAGCCTGGAATTCCGCCTGAACTTCATCTCTGTTTTCATTATGAAGTTGGGGAAGGAGGGCTTGCAGAGTTGCATTGACAGCTGTTGTCAAATCTGGAGTATTGCGGTTGTTCACCATCTGACAGTTTAAAACAATAAAATGCAACATAAGTCACAAATCTGAAATGAGATAACATAAGAATGCATGAACAATGTATAAATCAATGAAGCAGTTTATAATGCATGAAACAATGTAAAAATGCATAATGTAGTTTATAAAACTTTTATATGAACGGGAGTGAACGCCAATGGTCAGTTCACTCAAAACAGAAGACATGGCGCGGGGACGCCAATGGGTCGGTCCCAAAGTTAAAAGTTTCGATAAAATCACATGCGACTAAATAGGGCCAGTCCTGTACCAACCATTACTTAGTCATAAACCTGCTACAATGATATGAAAGCATGAAATAAAATAAAAAATGAATGAATGCATGAAAACCAACTGTCAGTTCTAGGAAGACACTGGTGACTACCCGTAAGTCACAGGTCATGTTTTACAGAGATATAGGTTGAAACCTTGGCTTTGATACCATAATTGTAACACCCCATTTGTTAACATAGGATGCTATAGTAAATTATGGCGTGTCATCAAAGCATGCAAGGTAAATGTCTAAACATTCATGACCATAAATAGAAATACTGGAATCAAACATCGGTAGTCTAGTAACTCACACACAAGCAATATAAGTACTGTAAATGGAAAGGACTAAACAATGTCCAAAAGAAGTAAAGTATGATAAAGTAGGAATAGATGCATAAGGTAAAAGAGGCCGGATAGCTTCCAATCCGAATGCACATACTCTGGAGTTTCTACTTGCGTCCTTGGGTACCTTCCATTTGGGGACATGGAAAAGTAGACGACTGAGCATAATGCTCAGTGCAAGGATATACAATAAAGCATGGAAACATAGAATATGGAAGCATATAAAGAGTATAAAGCATGAATGGCAGCGGAAATGAATAATTCCTGGAAAACCTAGTTGTCTGTCATGTAAACTGGTTTTAATTCTGAAAACTTAGCTTATGTTACTTAGGAAAAACTATATTATTTAGTGTACCATAATAGCCAATATAGGTCATGAGGTCAACAACGTGCATGAATACTTGGAGGGGAGACCTCATCATGCAAATTAGAGGGGATGCCTCTAATTAACTGGTAAGTGGGTAGGAGGGATCAGCTCCTTGTGAAGGATGAAAGACACACACTACATTCACCATGAAATCATGACTGAAACATGTAACTAGGATGCACCCATACGCCCCACGTGATAATATAATAATATAATGGCCAAATAACTGAAAAGGGACACCACGAGCTATCACTCCGCCGTGGTGAAGTCGTAACACCAGTGCCTCTAGTGTTATGGTTATGGTACCTCCATAATTAGGTGAAACTGGTCATGCATGTATATGGCTAAGGTAACTAATAAAACATAAGCATTTAATCTGTAACTACTGGGGAAAACAGTTGGCTGCATACGGGAAATCCTAATGAAGGAAGAGATTGTCCTTACTGAAGGACGGAAAATCCGTACCTTATGTCCAGTAGAAGCTAATGAAACGATGAAGACTAATCCGCCTCGACGGATAACACTACATAAGAAATATGGACGTGTATGAGTTGTCTGAATTACATGTGTTTTACTGGTTTCGTGTGTTATTTGCTTGTTATACATATTCTGTCATGTTTTACTGTTTACTGTGTTAATTATAGTTATTCTGATGTTCTGTTGTGTATTATTCATGTTATAGTGTATTATAATACTTGTATTGTAATACTAAGTAACTTTCTAAAAATAGCAGGTTTCCATAAATAGTAAGTTTCTAAAAATAGAAAGTTTCCAAAAAAAGTAAGTTTCCATAATTAGAAATAAGCTGGATTATAAATAATAATTAAAGTTTAATTAGCACAATACAAGTCTTGGTTATAACTTATTAATTAAATAATTGGTTAATTAATTAAACTATACGTTATATGATTTTAAATTAAAATACATGTTTTAATTAAATAACTAAGTAAAAATACCTTAGGTTATACATGACATAATTTAAAAGAATAATTAACATAAAGTTTAATATAACATGACTTATAAAAATAGTTTTCATGAAAAACCCGATCCCGAGTTTTATATAAGCCGAATCAAATAAGCCAAAATCAAGTCCAACCGAGACCTTGAAGGGGTCTCAGTTGACACTAAATAAATCAACCAAACATGTACACATACCCCGGCTTAAAGTCGGGGTCCCTTTTGGTCTCGGGTCCGAGCAACAAAAACCAAGCCGAGCCCCTTTGGGGGTCTCGATGGTGCCTCGGTGCACACAAACCCAAAAACAAACACACCCCAACCCTTGGTCGGGGTTCCTTGCTGCGTCCGAGCCTCAAATAAACCAAGCCGAGCCCCTTGGGGGTCTTGGTGGTGGTGAACAAAACAAACCGAGCCCCATTGCGGTCTCGGGTGTCTCGGCCGAACCAAACCACACACAAACCAAACCCGAACCATGAATTTAATTAATCTATTACATGTTTTATTCTTGTTCTTGATGATTAATCAAATAAACATGAAATTAAATAAGAATTAAATGAAAAAGAAAAGGGTTTGATTTATACTGAATGCGTGAAAAGAAAAAGGGTATGATCACGAACACAAAACTAATCACAAAAATCGTCTGGTTCTTTCTTCTTGTTTGTTGTAGCCGGCGACACCAAGAGACAAAAGGGAAAGTGCACCAAATTTTATAAAACCTAAAAATAATGAAGTTGTTTTCCCATGGTGTTTTTAATAAAATTGATCTTGGGCCAAAAGGCCCATTTGGCCTCCTTTGCTCTAGCCGCGGCATGTGGGGCCTACTAAGGGTATCCCAAAGTTTTTCATGTCTATTAATAAGTCGTGTATGCTCATGATTTAATATTCGTGATTTTGGTATTCGTGATCGTGTCACATTTATAATATTCATGATTGTTCGTTATTTATTGTCGTGACACGTGTATTAATATTATAAATGGAAAGTTTAAATTTTATCGTGTTTTCGTAAGTTACTGTTCACGTATACTGTTCATAGGTTTTTAATGCGGGTTTTATAGTTTGGACCAAAAAATTATGACAGTTTGGATTCTTTGTTATGACTCTTGGACCAGAAATACGTGATAGAAACCAGATAAAAAATGCAAAAACATGAGAAAGAAGCAGTGACAAAATGTTAAGACTGATCCAGACCAAAAAATATATTAATACCACCAAATCACAAACAACAATATTTCGATCGAAGGATTGAACCATAGCTCGAGATACCAATTGAGGGTTTATTATAATACTAGATCTGGTGGTCTAGGTGGGTGGTAATAGATGGTGGGAGCCATTGTTGAGTTAGAGAGAGAGAGAAAGTGGTGGATGTAGGTGTTAAATAGAAAAGAAGACAAGTTGAATAATATGAAAATAGAAAACACACAAACAACACCCCTCCTTGGAAGCCTTGGAGGGGTACTTATGTCACTCATGCACCTACACTATACATAGTTTCCTAGTCTAATCCTTGCATGAGTGACTATTATAACTAATGGTCCTCACATAAAGTGGATTTCCAACAAAAATAAATTAAGGTACCTTAAGGTAATATTAGTAATACCATAAATAATAATAAAAGAAAAAAATAATTAAAAAAATAATAAGGGTCGGTTTAACCGACGGTAGAAGGAGGGGAAAAAGGAAAATTAAAAATGTAATTTTAAATGGGCTAGGATTTGTTTACTTAAACTATATAAAGCTTTTTATAGAAAAACAAAACACATATAACTCCTGGAGAAAAAAAGGAACGACAATCAACATAAGGGTTTCAGGATTTTCAAGAAATTTTCATCTTCCATTAATTTTAAGGTAAAACCCTTGTTCATCTTTTTAGTTTAATCATTATGTAATCATCCTTAATCAATAGATGATGGATTTAGGGTTAGGGTTGATCTTAATTCTGTAATTTATTTAATTAGACACGCTAGGATTGATTAGTGTTGATAATCACACATGGGATGGGTAATTATTTAGACTAGTTATGGTAAATTCGTTTTTGAAACTAGGGCAGAATTTTGTGTCACTTGTTTTGATCATATCTAGAGTTTGGTAAACTTTCTGAGGTCGAACTTGCTACCCACTTAAAGGTAATTGAATAAGCTTTTTAATTCAAGAAACTAGAACTAAATTGGAGGTCGGGAATTTAGGCAAAGGTGGATTACAACAGTCGTAGTCAAAATTGATTTTGGAACAGCATGTTTACAAATAATGTTTTGGGTTGGTTAGGATACATAGGGATGAGTTGGGACTTTCATATGAACATGAGGTATTGTTTAGATGTTAAATTATAAAGGTCCCATTGAATGGCTAAGGGATTGGAATAGTTTCAGACACTCTGGTCATAGCAAACTTTTGACATGTAAAAATTAGGAAATTCTGAATAGGCAAAAGTATATATATATATATATATATATATATATATATATATATATATATATATATATATATATATATATATATATATATATATATATATATATATATATATATATATATATATATATATATAATCACTATTAGTACTAGCATACTTAATTATTTGCTATAACGTATTGTGTGCGTACTCATAGAGAGATCATTGTTTGATCTTTGGGTTTTCGTTTATATTGGTGGTTCGATAAAGGTGTTTAATCCATCGCTAAAAGGTACGCGTTTCTTTATCGTTTATGTTAATTACTTGTCTATACGTGATCCTATATTCCGCTGCGTACTCGTGATTATTAACATGTTAATATGATAAAAGGTTTTTATAAACTCCACTATATATATATATATATATATATATATATGCTCTTTAACATAACATGAGATTATGTTATTTGATTTGTTTTCATGTGGCCACAACAAAATATTTGTTGTTCATGTAAACTACAAGAGAATTCAATAATAGAGAAAAAAATGAATAACAAAATGAATTCTCTTTATGTAATCATAATAAAACATGTCATACTCATGTATATTACAATAGAGATGTATCAAGAACCTCCTACTTAGGTTTGCTTAGAGCAAAAATCGTGTTGATAACGTGTTATAAAATACAGAGAATGAGAGTTTAGAGAGGAAGGAGATAATTAGTATTTCGTGCTAATCATATGGAGTACAAAATGTCCCATATTTATATGGGTCTTAGGAGTGTAACATCTTTGTCTAATTAACTAGTGATTCAAGGTTAATTGTTTCTCATTCAAAGTAGATATTCATGTACATTGAATATATTTATAACATGAATTGAATATATTGTTTTGTTGAATGTTAATTCGTTTTTTGCTAGTAGTCTTTTGTTTATCATATCTTTCAATCATGTTTGATGTACAATAGATTAGTGTTTCAAACTGAAATGCCTAGCGTATTTTTTGACTAGTGAATATATTTTGACTGCTTTGGCTACCAGCTTTCAAAAACTACATGCGTGTAAAATTTGGGTTAAAGTTGTATGAGTTGTAGTTTTTGAACAATATAAAGAGTTGAACAATTTACGTGTCGAAATTCTTTTTTTCATCTAATTTAGTTATTTTTATGTTTCAAATAGACTAGGTGAATACCCGCGCATAGCTGCGGAATTGCCTAGCGGCAATTATGAAACGATAAACTTTATAATAGTGAGATGAAATTCTAGTTGGAAACTGTCGTAACATACGATCATTCAACTTTAAATAAAATCTTATGCAAATAAAAGAACATATAGTAAAAATGTAAGTGAAACATTACATCGAGTACGAGATAAAATAAAAGAACAGATGTTAATCGTCGCGTAAAACTTCTTTGTACACGACATTTGACGTGTAGACTCCTTCCCCAAACTCTTTGACTGGTTTGACCAATACCTTGGTAGTTGAACGTGAAATCCCTCTAGACAATGCAACATAAAGCTGGCCATGTGAGAAAACAGAGTCTGGCAGATAGACACCCACATTTGGAATTGTTTGCCCTTGAGCTTTATTGATAGTCATAGCAAAACAAAGACGGATAGGGAATTGTGTTCTCTTTAGCTTGAAAGGAAACATGTCTTCTTCAGATGGAGCAAGAGGGATTCTTGGTAATAGCACTCTTACCCCAGCGTGTTGCCCGACAGCAATGTCAGCTGTGATGACATTAGGTTCGAAGCGTTTGCATATCAACCTCGTACCATTACATAATCCATTCGCCGGATCAAGATTCCTCAAAAGAATGATCGGACATCCAACTTTCAATCGCAAGCGATGTGGTGGTATTCCGCTAACATTAAGGGAGTTTAAGAATTCAAGAGGATACATGTTCTGTCTGTCATCTTCTGCTTCATCAAAACTATAGTAAATCTTCTCGTCACCAGGAAATCTGTCAATCAGCATATCATTAATGTTGTCTACATGTTCATTTTTAGTTGATAATATTGCTCTTGAAACTATATCATAAGATGTATGAACATTGGTGGCAAAGGAGGGAAATATTTCATTGACCAACGCATCCTTCGAGGCAGCATCGGTAGTGTATGGAATGGTCATGTCATCGGGTATCCGTATGTAATCTTCATCGATGACATCTTCAACTCCATCACTGACTCGTAATAGGAAGTTTGAAAACCATGGATCCGTTAGTTCCCTCATGTTTATGGTTAATCTCATTTTTTGAATGTTTGGCCAAAGTGGTGACATTCTGAGACTTGAATCTACAACGTGCGCTCGTGTTGCACGTCTTACGACCGGTAAAACCTGTCTAAAGTCTCCTCCTAAAACCATTATCTTGCCACCGAAAGGAAGGTTGACCCCGGTAAGGTCTCGCATAGTTCGATCTACCGCCTCCACACCGTGTCTTTTAGCCATCGACGCTTCATCCCATACAATCAACTTGGCTTGACAAAGTAGTTTTGCAAGGCCACTTTGTTTCTTTACGGTACATACTGAGTTTGTAGTAAGATTGATGGGAATTTTAAATCGCGAGTGAGCAGTTCTCCCCCCTGCCATGTTATTTGTTGCAGCCCCTGACGAAGCGGTTGCAAGTGCAATAAGTCCACGAGAACGAACAGTTGCAAGCAAAGCTTTATACAAGAATGTTTTCCCAGTTCCTCCGGGTCCATCAATAAAAAAACGCCATGTTTGTCGTCGTCAACATGTCTCATGATTGTATCATATGCTTTTTGTTGATCAGTGTTTAGTGAATGTCTAGCAAGTATGTCTTCGGGTTGTACAACTATCGAGCATTCCTCGTGAACTTCACGACATCCATATGCATAAGAACGTACATCTTCAGTAATTTGTGGAAGATCAAAATCACTAAGTCTCTTACCCATAGATTGTAGAATTGCTGATATGTCCTTTAGAACCATATTTTGAACCCGTTCAGCACTCATACATTCTAAGTTGTAGTCTTCTGAAAGGGATTCGTAGTGGTCATCCCATAACTTCTGAACATCTCCTGGTTCACAAAATACTAATATAGTAGCGAATAGTCTTCTAAGAGGCCCGGGCATCTCCTGTGTAGAGGACTCACTTAGACAATCATGTATGTGGTTATCGCCCTTTATTAATCCTCTTTCTAAGGCGGCTTTACGAAATGTACTATACAATACATTATTCACCTTGTAAAGAAAATCAAATCATGTAGGTCCTTTAACATGTTGCAATAGTACGCGTAGATAAAATCGCACTCCTTCAGCCGGATTTGCCGAAACCATTCTTCCTCTCATTTTCCCTTTTTTTCTAAGGTTCCACTAACGGGTACTCTTGTTCCATGTGTAGAACCTCGGGATGTCCCTATACAAATGTTTCCTTGCATCTACGTCTCTTTGGTTCAATTCAAAAAAGGCAGTCAACATGGATCTTTTATCCTTTTCTCTTTCAAGAATGTCCGTCAATACATCGTCTTCAGCGAAGCGAACCAACTGTTGATTTGGTAAATGAACTTGCAATGACATGACCGACGGATACATATTAGATAGAGGGAAGCCATATATTCTCCACATTGCTTCGGGGGGTGATACATAACGCGCATCTTGGAATCTTTTTATCTCGTTAACGACTTGTTGACTTTCTTGGTCAACATTGACAACTTGTTTGTCATGACCCTTGTAAACATACTTGAAGACATATTTAACGGATTTTATACTTGAGCATGCCTCTACATTGATGTGACAATTGAACATCATCAACAACTTAGGATTGTATAGAACAACCCATCTATTGTCCAGGACGTGGTTTCGTACGTTTACCTCGATGTCATTGTCTCTTCGTCTATACAACGGGTACGAGTCATCACCTTGTTGCGTTGTTTCTTGGAATTGCCTAGGATATTTAAAGCGACATTTCTTCGGTTCACCCTCCATACAAGGACATTGAGTATTTAAAATACCACAAGGACCATGCATCATGTGTTTTACGACCAATTTATGCAATTCAGGATGTTTAACTGGGTCTGGAATTTCAGCGCATACTACTCTGTCGTAGTGATCTGGATTTACCAACTTGTCTTCTAATCTCATAATCAGAAGAAAATGTGCATGTGGTAAACCACGTTTTTGAAACTCAATAACGTATATATCCGACGAAACAACACCAAGGATATGTTTGGTGAATAGTTGGTACTTAAGAGACTCTAATTTTGCGCGAAAAACTCTTGTAACAAGGTCCGGTCGATCTTGTGGTGTTTGTCCTTCATAAAGCTCTTCTAGAATTTCTGGCCAGTTTGGATTGCAAGTCATGGTTAAAAAGATATCTAGTTTCCCAGCATCTTTTACTAACGTCATGGCATCCAGAAAGCGTCTCCGCATGTCACGTGGTCCTCCGATAAAAGAGACAGGCAATACAATTACCAGGCCAAGTCTATTCGATTGAACCTCCCCGGCATTAATACAATCTACGATTCCTTGGTACAAATCTTCTCTGATTGTAGATTGGTTTTTTTCACAAAACTGTAACCGTGAAGTCTCGATCTTTATGTACGTGTCTACAACGAATTGCTGAAACAGTCGCCCTCCAAAGAGGATCAAGTTATGAGTTGGCCGAATCTGGAACTTGTAACCATAATATTCTCTCATAGTAACTGTTTTTCTACCGGTGTTTGTGTTAATCCCTGCGTGGTGATGGTAAACATATGGGTGAGGATTGTTATAACATGATATTAAACAAGATAAAGTAATGTATGTGTATTAGTTAACTTTATTACCTTCGTCTTCTTCGTCGACGTCATCCTCATCGTCAGCGAGTTCTCTTATGTCTACACCTTCCCTTGGTATTCGATTATGCCATCCAGCCTCACCGTTTGGAAAGAACATTGGATATGACAAAGGATCATAAGAATCGAAGTAAGGTTGTATTTGTGTAGGGTATTCAGACTTTCCATAGACAACAATACTTCTCTTGTATGCAGTGATGTTGTCATTACCTTCGACCCAAATACCAGCCACCTGCTTGTTAATAAATTTAATGTAATACGTTTTTTATAGTATATAATTAGATTAGACGTAGGATGTTTAGAATCGTATTTATACCTCAGATGTTGTTGGACGATTGTACTCTCTTTGATCAACCTTAACTGATGCATTTAATTCGACCCTATACTTGTCAAGTGTACCAAGGTTACCAAGTGATTGAAAAGTTTGGGCATATGGGTTTGGTGCAAGAACTCGTGATAATATTGTAACAATCTATTTATCAAGGTTAGGCCATTTTAATCTATGTTCAAGATCCGATTCTCCGTCATAAAAGTACAACTGCAAGTACCTTGGCTCTCCATCTCTTTGTACCAATTGATCAATTTTATGATATATTCCCTCTTGCACGCGAAACGCATATACTCCAGATCCCCTATTGGTGTATGTTTTGTCTAATTTTACACCCATTGAAGCGAAAGCGAAGTTCGTGTTGTACGCCCGTATGTTTTTCCTAAACATTTTTCCTATTTGGCACTGGGAAGTGAATAGGTTGTATAGTTCTGGAGGGATGTCTAATGGCTGCAAAGTCGTTATTCCTTTCATGCAACAAAAAGTAGGGAACTCGTATTGTATTCTCTTTGCTCCACAAAAGGCACATGGTGTTTTCTCATTCAATAGACTATGCTCTGCCGGAAGCCCATCGTAAACAAAATCATACGGATCGTTTTGTGTTTGATCTGCTGGATTGAAATTTAAAAGATGTATTAATAGAGACAATCCAAAAATTTCATAAAGAATAAAAGAATTTAATATTTTGTATCACATGTTAAATCGGTTTTTTTAATGATGCTTACCATTCGTAGTTTGGTTGTACTCTTGGTCAAACAGGGGCAACAATACATTACTACCATGTTGATCATCTGGATTGAAATTATAAACAAGTATTAGTAAGATAGTACAAAATTTTGTAGAGTTACTCTCAAAAGTGAAATGTGAGATTTTTTAAAGAGGCTAACCGTCCGTAGTTTGTGTTTCCACGCTAGCACATGCTTCTGCTTGTAGCTTTTGTTTACGTTTTTCCCGATACCTCTTCTGATATTCTCTTCTTTTTAGAACTGTTGGGTCTACAGTTTCATTGGTGCATACAGACGCAGAACCATAGGTACTTTCCGTTGGCAATGGTATTATATTTTCCCTAATGTGTGATCTGTTTAGAGGTGATGGTGTTTGCAATAGTGTGTTTTCTATAGAACCGTTATCGTTTATGATATTGTGCAACGTTCCAAACGGTGTTTGTTCTGCTGGATTGAAATTTAGAAGATGTATTAATAGAGACAATACAAAAATTTCATATAGAATAAAAGAATGTAATATTTTGTATCACATGTTAAATTGGTTTTTTTAATGATGCTTACCATTCGTAGTTTGGTTGTACTCTTGGTCAAACAGGGGCAACAATACATTACTACCATGTTGATCATCTGGATTGAAATTATAAACAAGTATTAGTAAGATAGTACAAAATTTTGTAGAGTTACTCTCAAAAGTGAAATGTGAGATTTTTTAAAGAGGCTAACCGTCCGTAGTTTGTGTTTCCACGCTAGCACATGATTTTGCTTGTAGCTTTTGTTTACGTTTTTCCCGATACCTCTTCTGATATTCTCTTCTTTTTTGAACTGTTGGGTCTACAGTTTCATTGGTGCATACAGACGTAGAACCATAGGTACTTTGCGTTGGCAATGGTATTATATTTTCCCTAATGTGTGATCTGTTTAGAGGCGTTGGTGTTTGCAATAGTGTGTTTTCTATAGAACCGTTACCGTTTATGATATTTTGCAACGTTCCAAACGGTGTACGATTAGGAGAGATATTTAGTTGAGGTGGTGTTTCTTTCAAATAGCCTACATTAGTTAGTAGATAATAAATATAATGTAAATAAATATAGTAAAGAGAAATGTGTGATTTTTTTAAATAGGCTTACCATTTGTAGTTTGTGTTATCCTTTTAGCACCTGCTTCTACTTGTATCTTTTCTTTACGTTTTTCCCAATACCTTTTCTGATATTCTTTTCTTTTTAGAACTGCTGGGTCTACAGTTTCATTGGTGCATACAGAAGTAGAACCGTAGGTACTTTGTGTTGGCAACGGTGTTACATTTTCTTTATTGCGTGATAGGTTGAAAGGTGATGGTGTTTGTAAAGGTGTGTTTTTTTAGAGAACCGTTACTGTTTATGATATTGTGCAAAGTTCCAAACGGTATCCGATTAGGAGAGATATTTAGTTGAGTTGGTGTTTCTTCCAAATAGCCAGGTATTATTGTCTTGTTTTTTTGTTTGTGTTCGCCGAACGTTTGCATTAGCTAATACTTTGCGTTTTTCTAGCACAATATTAAAAGAGATAGAGTTGCTTTAAGGATGAATATTTTAATAATTAATATATTGATTATAACCATTAAAAACTATACCATTGTTTGAGTCGACATGATGGACCATGGAGAATTTTGTGTTAGATTGCGTTACTCCGGTACTCCTTTCTTCAAACTACAAAGATGGTTAATAATAACATAAGTCATACATCAATTGCTAAATAAACTGAATTAATATAAAAAATGTCATAAATTGTAGTTAGCTAAATAAATTTAAATTACGTTTAAAAAAAATAAATGTTAATAGTTTTGATAATTTCTTAAAATGTATTGTTACCCTTATTTATATAAAAATGCTAACCATTTATATCCCACCTAATACGGGGAGTTTATTATTTATAACATTTACTCCCACACACATCTCGAATACTCTTTTATCTTTTTACCGTTCCATCTCACACACACACACAATCATCTTCATCAGCTTCATCAGGTATGTATTTCTTCATCCTCGATTCATTTTTTTTAATAAACCTTTTCAACTTGAATCATTGCACTCGAATCATTTGAAAAGGTTTGAAGATTGAACTGATTTTTGTATTAATAAAAATGATGAATGATTCAAGTTGCATGTACATAAATCTGATGATACTGATCAATAATAGATTATTTGTGTTAGTTGATTTTGAAGTCGATGTCATTAGGATGACCTAATATTTGGGCAATCACTTTTCAAACATTTAGGCTTATTTTATTTGGGTAAAACATTAATGAGATTATCTGTAACCAATTGTTGATGTCGTTATAAGCAAGTGTTGTCAAATATTACCCTTTTATGTAAGCTTATTGTATGGTTATGAGTTTTTTTCCATAAGCTTATTTATGGTTATGAGCTTATCTGTTTTGGGCTTATTTTTTTATGGTTATTAGACATTGTCATCAGATTATTTTGTGGTTATGGGCTTATGTGGTTTTAGGATCATATTCCATAAGTTGTCATTTTTCTGGCTTATTCGACTACTATGCAAGTTTGTTAGCTAAAAATGTAGAATATAATATTATTTTGTGGGCCTGAGCTTATCTTTTTTTGTGCTTATATTCCATAAGCTTATTTATGGTTATGTGGTTATCTGTTTTGTGCTTATATTCCATAAGCACATATTTTATGGCTTATGAGTTTTGTGCATATGATATTGTCTATAATAATTTATATGTGGGACTGATTTTTTTTTTTGATATTGATATGTAGGGTTTAAAATACATTGACGTTGAAATGCCTACTGAATTTCTATGGTGGATGGACAAGCAAAACTTTCCTGACTCACAGGTAGGATATTAAGCAGTCAACGACTTTTATCTCTAACTTTCATTGTAGAATAAGGTGGTAAGATCATTTAATAATCGTTAAGTGTCACAGAAGTTACAACCATGTTCACAAACATAATCAGGGGAAAAACAAACCATTCTCATTTTTATTTTTAAATTACATTAAAGTATTCAAAACATAAACATGACCTCTGTTAGGCCAAAATAAGATATTATGCGTAGGATAAATTCAAGTTACTTTATTTAAGCAGGGTTGCAATCCCAAACACCCCCTTATTTGTTATGAGTTTTAAAATGCTAGGCAGAGAGGCAATCCCAAACATACCCTTATGGGTATAAGTTATGGGAAAATCATCCCTGGTGTGGGCTGCAGGGATTGATATTTGATGTATCTGAAAAATAGAGGGCCAATAGTGTAAAATAATAATAATTAAAGGGCAGTAGGTAATTTATCTGATGTCACAGATCAAATGATATCCCCATAACCAAAGGCCAAATGAGGCATAAGCATAATATGTAAGCTCAAACAAGTGTTTGTTTAGGGTTATAGAGCTGGCTTTATGACTTTTTTGGTTTCGGGCTTATTTTTCATAAGCTCACATTTTGTTGCTTATTTTCAAACTTTCAAGCTTATTTAAAGTTATTATGACACAATAAACTTATATAAGCTTAAAAGTTTCAAATTAAGCCACAAAAGTGAGCTTAGTAAACATAAGCTCAAAACCCAGAAAGCCATAAGCACACGATATAAGCCGAAACAAACACCATAGAGCAGTTTCAGAAAGCAACTTAATTTTTTTCAAGCCATAAGCATCAGATGTAGCAGCTTCTAAACTGTTTTTAACTTGTCCTTTAGCTACTTAGGATAGGATGTATTATGTAGAGTATCGACGCGAATTATTTAATTTTTAGATGTCGAGAATTGTTTTATCTCCCATTCCTATCAAGTTAAATAAGATTGTCAGCTTTAATTACAAAGTATCTGTTCATATCATTCATAACTTGTGTGTTAATCTGTAGGACCTCCCACATATGTATAATGACTATGCATACAGAGGCTCAACAAATGTCTATGTCACTGGTCCAGATAGGAAGCGATATAAAGTGGACTTAGTGAAACCAAATAATGGGAATTGGTATCTAACAGGCCAAAGGTGGAGTGAATATGCAATTAGAAACCTAAATGAAAATGTTGAAATGTTACATTTTGTTGAAGAAGGAGATGACAGATTTTATATTACCGGGTATCATGAAAATGGACATGAAGCTGGTGGTTACGATGGAGTAGAGAGAAGATTTACTCGGTTTAAGTTTGTGGTGTTACCGTACCCCCATATTGAACAAGTTATGTTTTTTTATTTCAATCTAATATTTCGTAGTCTTTTTCTTATATGTTGTAGAATCACTAATAATGAAAACAGATTATGAAACACTATATAATTTTGTTATATGATTAATATGCAGAAAATAGCTACTGAATTTCTACAAGCTTTAGGGCGGCGTGGTAACATAATTCTTAAGTCAAATGGGAGGAAGTTCAGATTTAATGTACAGCGTGAGCATGTTCAAGGGAGTAACACCAAGTATGAATATCCATTAACACTTGGTAGATGGCACCGTCTTGTAAACAGACTTGGGTTAGAAGCGGGCATGTTCGTTGTGTTGACAAAAAAAAACTAATAGTAAGTTATGGTTGGAAGCATTTGATATTGATGGGAGGTTGGTAACGGAGGTGAAGTTCAAAGGTGCCACAAGTTTGATCCCTATGCAAGATCAGTTGACGTTTTGGGAACAAAGTAAGTTTATGTTATATAATATATTAACATTGCAAGTTTAAATTTAATATGTATGTGTCTAGGAAACATTTATTTAAAGCTAACCTTTTATTATATGTTGTGTAGACGATGACAGAATGAAACACATTTGTTCTTGGAATTTGCACAAGGATCACTTCGGCGAAGAATTTGACACTTTCTAGAAAAGCTATGCTCAGATTGAAGTGAAGGAACGTCTGGTATGTGATTACTATAGTTTATATTTAAATTTTTTATAAATATTGCATAACTCTTATTGCGTTTAGTTTCTTATATATGTTTTATTGTTTAATTAATTGTAGACAATTCCTGCTAATTTCCTTGAAAGTCACCCAATGCACAACTTCAAAAAGGTCCTGATGAAGCATAAGTCATATGAAGAAATCATGAAAGTGAAAATGGTCTACCATGCTGAGAAACCTGAAAGGACTAATCACATCCAAGTCTTTGGGGAGTGGCGTTTGTTTGCGGATGAATGTAGGTTCACTCATTCAAAGATGATCAGATTCAATTTGCAGTATTATGTGCATGACCTAGAAGCGGAAGAAGGTTAACCTGATCATTATCTGTGCTTCCATATATGTTAAACCTAATAAGGTTAGTGGATTTTTCATAAAGTCTTTTGGTAACTTGTCAAAAGTAAGCTAACGAATTTAAGTATGGAATTCTCGGTTATATTTTGTTAAATCAACCATGTACTTGGTTTATTAGGATGTTTGTAAGTAACGTTTATGCTTTTATTATCTAGGATTATGGTTCAAGTAAAATCAATGTAGTTTATGTCAAACTACAACCATATTTCAGAGTTTTGGATGTTTCTGTTTCTGTATTATGGTTGTAGTAAGATATATGAAATGTAATCAAGGATGTTTCTAATATAAGTTAAATGTTCCATGTATTTGAATTTTAATTGAGTTTCTGTTAATATTTTGAGCTGGATATGATAGATCGTAGCTATTAATTATAGTATTGGTTTAGATTTGTTAAAATTTAGTTTTGGAGGGAATGATGCGTTGGTAACTGATTTGCAGCAAGGGTGATATCGAGATTTGATACCGTTACTGTTGATCAATGTTCGTATAATAGGATTAGATGGCTTAAAAAAGAGATCAATCAGTTAGCAACGCATCAACGGAGGGCTTGTATTAAGGTAATCCCTTATTTTAGATTTAATTTTATGCATTTGTAGTATCATTGCTAGCTGTTAGTTAAGTTTTGTCTATTTTCAGTGTTTAATGTTTGAGCAGATTTAATAAGTAATGGTCAATAAGCGTCTTCGCGTATTTCATAACATAAATAAAATAAAACAAAAAAATATCATGAAATACGAAACTTTGATATTCATAACAAATTATTCAATATCCTCCATCGCATTTTGCGTTATTCAAAAAACAGCATACCATGAAATAATTAAAAATTAAAAATAAAGCCAAAAGTCTGAATGTTTAAAAGCAGGAAACAAAAGCTTCATATTTTCTTTTTCATCAGCAATTTGGCTTCTCTCATGTCGGGGTCATACTCGACACGAGTCAACGCCGTGTCGCACAAGAAGTTCACTGTGAATAGACGGATATAACGCAAGATTAGAAAAAACGAACATACAAAACGCAATAGCGTTTGAAAATGCTAAGTATTTAATAGAATTAACTTCATACTTTTTCCTAATTTGATGAGCTTAACTCGGGATAAGCATAAAGTGCCTTTTTCTTTCAGAACCCGTGCAATCCTTCCATGTCTATCTTCCAATGTGTAATACACTACGAACTTAATTTCAGCTCCTCTATACTAGGTCAATAGTTGTCAGTTATTATACGGTTTTTTAGTATAAGAAATAATTAATAATCATATGATACTTACGTCAAATCCATCAGCCAAAGTGCACACGTGGAATAACCTCCGTGTTTTTCAAACCCTCCTCTAACCACTCGTCCAACAGTATCTATTTTGAAAATAACATTATTTTATTATGAATACGTGTTATGAGTTAAGCTCGACGGATATATTGTAGCCAAGTAAATTATGTGTACCGATCATCATTTTTCTCAGAGTTTTATCATCAAGAAGAGCCCGAATGGAAGATATCCACCCATGGACTTTAAAGTCAGTTTCATCCTCAAACAAAAGTTCGGTGATCACTGTCTTACTGTTAACCAGTATGACCCAGTCGTTTCGACACAAGCTATAGTTTTAAAACCTGGGATATTCAGTGGGGTCAACGTACCCAATCTGAAAATGGTGGATAGACACGAAAGTTTGTTTCATTTCCACGTTTTTATAAATATCCATCAGGTTTTGCGGGACTTCTGCCGCCATCTTTAGTCTCTGGTATTTACGTTAGTAAGTAAAAAAATATTATACTTAGATGGTTGTTATATATATTTATTGTAAACTCGTTTATATATAATTAACCCTGCTTACATTTTTGTCGTGCATTAGAATGAATTTTTTGTTTCTCTTATCATCCTTCCAAACAAAGTTGACTCGCACTTTGTTGATCTTATACCAGGCTTTTGGGTTTTTCAAGGATGAAAAATCTTCAATCGTAAAGTATGGATCCCATGGCTATGCAAAATAGATGATTATGTGTAATATTAATGCACATGAAATAGTAGTAATACATACATTTAACATAGAATTGATATGAAATATGTTAAACCGCATTTGGAATATTGAATTAGGATATAGGTTGAATTAAGACATAACAAACAATTGAAGTGCAAAATATACGAAATTAAAAAGAGTGTGTTGTTTACCTCAACTTCAAGATCATGTGTAGGAGGCTTAAAGACTGTATCGATTTCCATAGGTGCAAAAGCTTGGATAATCTCGGAGTGAACCTTGTAATTAGCACAAGCAAGACATATTAGAATGGTTTAGATAAGTAAAACGTCATGTTAAAAACATTAATAGATGTTAGTGTACACCTGTGGTTTCACAGTATTCGAAATGGATGATTCAACAAACTTTTGTGGCTCATCAGACTCCACATCCTTCATTGGTGTATCCATAACCACCACTGTGTTTTTTGTTTATGACTCCACGTTTGGTGATGGGGGGATGAGTTATATATAGTACTTGTCATAGAAATTTTTTAAAAGGTAATTATATGCATTTATTGAAAAAATCATCTATTTTTTATAGATTATTTATAAGTTATGTAATTTAAAAAGGCAACTTATAGACATTTATTATTTCAATCCTGTATTTTTTATAGATTTTTGTTAAGTTACAATATGTTAAAAAGGTAAGTTTTAGACATTTATTGAAAAAATCCTGTATATTTTTTATAGATACTTGATAAGTAATGATATTTTAAAAGGTAAGTTTTAGACATTTATTAAAAAAATCATGTATATGTTTTTTATGGATATTTGATAAGTTACAATTTTTTAAAAGGTAAGTCATAGTTTTATTCACAAAATTCTGTTGAATGAATATATATATTGCAATTAATCCGAATTTTGTGGTGTTTATCATATAATAGTTATTTAAGTAATATAAAAACGCATAATATTCCAACATATTAACCAGTTATTCGAATTCAAGGTTTTATATGTTTGTTATCCGATATCAGACTACAAAGAGATGAATAAGTAGTGTATACAATCACTGTTGATATACTAATAATTTGAATTTTGCAAGTATGAAATAAGGAATGAAATTGCAATAGAGCTGAAATAAGTTTATAAAACAGAACACGACATGTTTTATGACCGAATAGAAGAACAAAATTGCAACGCAAATGAGAAATAGCTAAAACATATTTTTTATTGCATAATTAAAAGTCATCATCCGTATCGTCACTGGTATCCTCATGTTCATAATCATCATCAGTAGCATCATCATGAGCATTTGTGTCATCGATGAAATCGTCTAAACTATCTTCTTCATCATCCTCATCTTCATCCCCAACACTTTCAGAATGTTGTATATCAATACCACATTGTCCATCTTCTTGGTCATTGCTATCATCAGTAATATTGTAGCATTGAACATCTTCTTCAGTAGTATCATCAATAAGGTTGTATTCTTGGCAAGGATATACTACATCTTTTGTTTTCCTCTCATCACATTTGAAATTGGTTGCGGAGTCATCTTTGAAAACCTATGTTTAGACAGAAAAAAAAAACAATGGTTATATGAATTAAGTTAGTTCAAAATCATTGATTGAGAAAAAAAAAACTTGTTTGGCTTATAAAAACATACCGGTTTTCCATGTTTCGTCAAACGACGACGTTTACTTGTAACCGGACCTACTACAATTTCTTTCATAGCAGTGATATCTTTTGTTGCTTCATAAGAAGGGTTGGACGCTGCAATTTTGTTAGTTCGTTTGAATATCAGTGGCCCAACTTCTTCATCTGATACATCTTCAACACAAACAGAATTGTGTTCTGTTGTGTTAATGTTATCTTCTTTTTTTCCATGGTTAAATTCAAACTTGGGGGATTCTGTGTTCACCATTGTTTTTTATGTAGAATTCTGTGAATTATTGGTTTGATTTTATAGTAGTAGGCAATTTCATTATTGGTTTTTTTAGGAATTGATTGTGGATTATTATGCACAAATGTTCTGAGGTGGCATTTATTATTTTGGCCTAACAACATAGTAGTTTATATTGTTACCCTAAAGGCCACGTTTAGATGCAAATGTAGGAACCACCGGTGCCTTTGGTGATCACCGAATTTCAATTTTATGCATTTGTAGCATCATTGGTAGTTACTTGTTAAGTTTAGTGTAATTTTAGTGTTTAATGTCTGTTTAGTTTTAAAACATTTATGAAATTAAATACATATAGTGTTTTGCATAGTATGTAGTACAGAGATTAGAGATTTGGTTGTTGTCATTGTGATACATTGGATTCAAAGGTTACATGTCAAAAAGGCAATTGACACTAAAATACTTTGGGTTGCATTTCCGTCAAAACATGAGATTTCAAAACTTCATAACTTTGTGGTCACATCGATTCAGGTTGTAAGGTTTAGTGTTCTAGATAGTTCATATTAGGGGCTGTATGTCACCTTTAATAAGTTTTCATCCTAGGTGAGTGTATTGCTAAATAAGCATCTTACAAGAAGTTGTTCCGAATTATTTTTTTGTTTAATATGGATACATCGAAAGACAATGTGAACTCAAAAACAGCAGAAATAAAATTAATCTTTGCAAAGACTGCACAAAAACCCAATCACACTTGAATAATGGTAAAGAAACCAAATAAAATACCATTGAAATATGAAACTTTAATGTTAATAACAAATTATTCAATAGTCTCCATCGCATTTTTGCGTTATTCAAAACACAGCATACCATCAAATCATTAAAACTAAAGATAAAAGTCTCAACATTAAAATGCAGGTAACAAAAGCTTCTTGCTCGACACGAGTCAAACGTTTTAGCTTCTATAGAATATGTAAATTTTTCAATACATATTCAGCAAACGTTTTAGCTCGCGGGATTCATACACCAACGGGTTAAACTCAATCTTTGTCAGCATCGTTGATTCCAAGATGTTACCTTCGAAAAACAAGTAAATTTTGTTAATCCCTGATTATATAGGATAGGTAAATCATGGTATTCTTTTTGTTTGCTTGATATTTACATGTTGGTGTACGAGTTATTTTAACTCGAGCTGCATATATGCTAACACATTCAACACTTGCTTTTGCAATCATCGATGGTAGAGCTCGTGGAATTTGATGCAAGATAAGTTTAATTTCACAGCCCCTGTTTTAGTTATTTTAACAAGGTCCGTTAGTATAATTATACAGAATCGTCACGCGAAATTATTAAAACAATTACCTACAATCCTCAAGAAATTTTTAAAAAAATTACCTACAATCCTCAAGAAAGAGCTCGCAAGGACCTCGGTTATTTATTACATCGAGGTAGGTTTTTAAAGCCACTTCTTTCATCTTGCCAACAACATCTGCATTCAAAGTATATATTGTTAGAAGATAAAAATTTCATTAGGATTAAAAAGTGAATCAGGTATTTAAGATATACCAATCATCATTTGTCGGTTACTATGTTCGTCCAGAAGTAGCTTAATTGAACATACGTCCGGATATGTGGCAAAACATGCATCTTTACGGACATTCGTTATGGGTACAAGCTCAGTATTGTTACTGATCATTATTGTCCAGACATTACGGACAAAGGTGTAGTTATTAAGCATTGGATAGTTGTTTGGTTCTGCATGAGATATCTGGAAATAGTTCAATGAAAAAATCCCACCTTCTAAATTTCTTCCAAGATAAGAGGGAATCAATTGTTGAGGGATTAGAGCAACCATTTTGTGACTCTACAAATTAAAGGAGAAAACACGTAATAAAAAAACTAATAAATATACATGTTGCAATTGATTGTTATAAACATAGATGTGTATTTTGTTCACTTACAAATTTGTCTAGTAAAAACAGCCACAATTTGTTTTCTTTATTGTCCATCCAAACAAACTCTATACGAACTGTTTTGCATTTGTACACCAAATGTGGTTCGATGAGCAATGAGAATGTTTTTATTGCTTCACAATTGTCATTTTCCTGTAAAGGCCACGTTTAGCATTAGTGTATTTGACATGAATATTAGATATCATTAGTAACGAAAGTAATATTTATGTGTTTCGAACCGATTTGAGTCATGGACGAATCTGCAGTGTAGATGTATGCAGGAGCAAGTTTTATACCGGATAACTGTTAAAAATAACATCATATAAACATGTGTACAAATAACATAATTTTCACAGCACGTATTTTGAGAGTAAAAAATATAACAGTAGGTGAGATAACCTGTGTTTCTAGCAAATCGACTATGCGAGCTTCGGTATCTCCATAGTTGGTTGGTACACCATGTTTGAATCATTCATCCCAGCGTCCATGGCTTATTTGTTTTTTTGTTTAACAAATAAGAATAAGAGAGTTACGTAATATATAGATTAAAGCAACTTGGAATAATATTTATAAGAAAGTTGAATATTTTAAGAAAGTTTGAATATTATTTTAAGAAAGAATATTCTATTATATGATATAATTTTTAAATTAAATGTCATTCTTATCACTTACATAATTTAGGAAGTGATAATTGATAAAAACAACAAAAATCAATTGTGATTTGGTCAATCTTATGTGAAAAAGTAACAGATTTAAAAAATGTGTAGATAAAAATAATGCAATTCAATTTTAAAAATTGTGTACGAATATGTTGTTTACAAGTTGTTTAAATTTAAAAGTGAAAAGAGACAGTGGGAAGAACAACAGACGGGGGGAAGTGAAGAGTCAACAGTGGGAAAAAAATAAAAGTTAATTTGATTAGCATAAGTGGTACAAATAATGTTGTTATACAGACATTAACGTTTTTTATGTTGATATATTGCAAATACAACTGAGTTGAGTACATAAATCTAAGTTTTGCACAAAGTTTATAGGTTTATTAGACAAATTGCAGTAAGTTGTGCACAAGGTTTATAGGTTTATTAGACAAATCAACTTTTGCAGTAAGTTGTGCACAAAGTTTATAGGTTTATTAGACAAATCAAGTTTTGCAGTAAGTTGTGCACAAAGTTTATAGGTTTATTAGACAAATCAAGTTTTGTAGTAAGTTGTGCTATTAGTTATGTTCTGAATTGTCAGTGTATCATACCGCCATGAATTGTCATAGTGTTTCATACCGCCATACTATGGTTGTAAAAAATTCTCAGTGCTAAACGATGATTGATAAGTTGCAGTCGTTTAAATTCTCGGTGCTAAACGATGATTGATAAGTTGCAGTCGTTGTTGAACATTAAAAAGAAACATTAAAAAGAAACGTGGCCTTTCATTCATTCTTTAAGAGTAATACATAAAATTCTAGTTAAACAAGGTGGTTTAACCAGAAACAAATAAGAAAGAAGAACACACTACTAAGACAAAAACACATTACAAATACAAGTAGGAAATAAAGTAAATGAAACCAAGAATGATAAGGCATGAGCACGTTCTTGCCATGAGATTATGAACTACGGATCATCTTTGTCACTCTCACTTTCATCACGCTTCGAAAAGACTCTTTTTTGACCAACCAATGTCACTGGTGGCATTGTTATTTCTTCCTCTTCTTCATCAGACTCATCATCACTCGAGATGACAATGACGTCATCCCAGTTCCAATTAACCTAGTTTGGGTTGAAAAACGGGCAAGGATGTGGAGCAGGAGTTTGTGGCAAACGCTGCACTGAAACACAAACCATTGAAACCGATGCATTGAAACACACAAAAAAGTTTTCTATTGAATTACAGGAAAAAAAATTCTAACCTCCAAAGCATTGTTGGCAGCATTGTTGGCAGCATTGTTGGTAGCAGGAGTTTGTGGGAAAGACTGCATTGAAACACAAAACAATGTTATATATGGCTGCATTTACATCACAGAAAATTTACGTTTTCGTTTTCGTCAGTGAACTTACGTTTTTGTCAGTAAACTTACATTTTCGTCAGTAAAGTTACGCTTTCGTCAGCAAACTTACGTTTTCGTCAGTAAAGTTACGTTTTCATCAGTAAACTTACGTTTTTCTCAGTAATTTTACGTTTTCGTCAGTAATTTACGTATCGTCAGTAACTTTACGTTTTCGTCAGTGAACTTACGTTTTCCTCAGTAAACTTACGTTTTCGTCAGTAAAGTTACGCTTTCGTCAGCAAACTTACGTTTTCGTTAGAAAAGTTACGTTTTCATCAGTAATTTTACGTTTTCGTTGGTAAACTTAAGTTTTCGTCAGCAAACTTACGTTTTCGGCAGTGAATTTTACGTTTTCGTCAGTAATTTACGTATCGTCAGTAAATTTACGTTTTTGCCAGTGAACTTACGTTTTCGTCAGTAGACTTACGTTTTCGTCAGTAATTTTACGTTTTCGTCAGTGAACTTACGTTTTCGTCAGGAAATGAATATTTTCATCTGTATTTTTACGTTTTCGTAAGTAAACATACGATTTTGTTAGTAAATTTACGTTTTCCTCAGTATTTTTACGTTTTCATCAGTATTTTACGTTGAAGAAAACGTAAAAGTACTGATGAAAATGTAAGCTTACTGAAGAAAACGTAAGTTTACTCACGAAAACGTAAAATACTGACGAAAACGTAAGTTTACTGATGAAAACATAAAATTATCGACGACAACGTAAATTTACTGATGAAAACGTAAATTTATTGACGAAAACATAAAATTAGTGACAAAAACGTAAATTTTCTGACGAAAACGTAAAACTACTTATGAAAGCGTAAGTTTAATGACCAAAGCATAAGTTTACTGGCGAAAACGTAATTTTACTAACGAAAACGTAAAATTACTGACGACGTAAAATTACTGACGAAAACGTAAAAGTACTGACAAAAACATATGTTAGGACCATTGGAACAGTTATCTGTAATAGGTAGACTAGGAGGTATGTAGTTCCTCCTGGTCATAGTAGTAGTAGGAGCAAGCCGTGCTCCTGGTCTTATAGAAAGTCAAACTTTATTATTTATATATTATTCTGTTAGGATATGCATGAGATATGTTAGGAAAGGATATGCATATCAGTTTTACACGTTTTGGTTAATGATGTATTAGGGTTTCCTTGTAGTATAAAAGGAACCTTAGGCAGAAGGGTTCAATACACCTTCATCAAACATAATTCTAGTTCATATTAATATTAGAAATCCTTAGTAAAGGATCAAGTCATTATAGTTATTCTGTTCTTCTTGTTCACAGTATTTGTATTCTGCACTTATACTGTGTGATTTATATAGAGTCTCTCTGTGAATAGACTTGTGATTACAGAAGTCGTTCACCGTTCCTAACAGGCTGCAAGATCCACATCTAGTGGACCCAACAAGTGGTATCAGAGCCTGAGAGAGTCTTTGTACAAGAATAATCAATTTTTCTTATTACTAACATTTTTGTTTAATTATGTCTGCCTCAAGTTCTACTCAAACAGGAGAAGATAGTACTCCTAAAACACAGCAACCTCAACAGATCATTGCTACGGTTTCCAACACAAATGGTAAGTTTCCTCTTTAGAAAAAGGACGAGTATGATAGCTGGGCAAATTAAGATGGAATGCTGGATCACCAACACTGATCAAGATCTTTGGAAGATTATTCTGAATGGAAACAACAAGAAGTTGACTGGAAGAGACAAGAATGGAAGTATTATTCTTCTTGACCCTAAAACTTATGAAGAAATCACAGCTGTTCAGAAGGAGATCATAGCAAAAACTATTTTGCTTCAGTCTCTTCTTGATGATCACATGGGTGACTTTTATCATCTGGACGATGCTCGAGAAATCTGGAATGGAATAAAAGCAAGGTTTGGTGGGAATGAGGAGTCAAAGAAAATGCGAAGATCCATGCTGAGAGATGAATTCACAGACTTCAAGATCTCAGAAACTCAAGGTATCCATCAAGGGTATGATAGGTTCCAAAAGATATTGAGCCAGTTGAATCAACTTCGATCGAAACCTGACAATGGTGATATCAATGCAAGGTTTCTTAGAGCCTTACCCTACTCATGGAATTAGGTGGTAATATCTCTCAAAGCAAAAGGTGGGCTTGACTATCTTAATTTTGATGATTTGTTTCATAAGCTTAAAACCTTTGAGCCTCATGTGAGGGGATACTCAAGTGATTCTTTTCCTACTCCTGCTAACTATGCTTTTGTGAGTTCTATGTGATTTAGTCTCATGTCCTCTGCTAGTAGCCCAAGCAATATTGTGTCTTCTCAACATACTTTTCAGCATACTTCTACTCCTGAATCAAAAGCCAAGTCTGGTAGCATGGTAGAAGCTGTTCTTCACTCTTTTGTTGCTGACGTTGATGCTCAACAGCAACTTACTTTTGATGACTTCAAACAGGTTGATAAACTTGACCTGGATGAAATGGATCTCAAATGGCAGATGGCCATGCTCACTCTTAGGGTTCACAAGTTTGAGAAGAAAGCCGGTCGAAAATTTAACTATAACCCAAGAGAGCCAGTAAGGTTTGACAGAAGCAAGGTTAGATGCTATAACTGCCAGCAGCAAGGTCACTTTGCAAGGGAATGCTCTAACAAGCATGACCAGGAGAAGAGCAGGTATTCAGCTTTCAAGATTCAGGAGGTGAAGGATGACAAGAAGGCATTGGTGTTTGTTGACTCTATGGTCAACTGGAATGATCATCAGAATGCTGCCCTGAAAACAGTTGAACCTTCTACTGACGTGTTTGCAATGATTGCTGGGAATTTTTTTGATGCCGAGGAAGCAGAAGAGTTTGCTCTTATGGGCATCTCACCTCAGGTACAACATTGTCCTCTTGGTTGTCATGATAAATATTCAGAATTGTTGTCTCAATATAATGACTTAAATGATCAGAATGATAAGTATTTTTTAGAGGTTCAAGCATATAAGACTTCTTTAAAAACATTAGAACAACAAAAGAGGTGGCTTCAAGATACTCAACGAGAGTATGAGGATAAAATTAGAATTCTGAACATTGATTTAGAAAATACGACAAATATGCTTAAATACACTGAAAAGGTAAAAGATGACAGTATCAAAGATAAACAAGACATGCAGGAAAAATTAGATGCTACACTTTTAAGATTTGAAAAATGGCAAAAGGCACCTAAGAATCTTTCAAAATTAATTGATAGTAGTATGTCTGGTAGGACTAAAAGAGGGTTAGGATTTGATAAATACATTGATTCAGAAGATGTGTTTGATTTATCTTTTCCAAGTGTCTTTGATCCTGACAAGGAGGAAGAGGGAACACCTAGCTACAATAGGTTTAAACCAGCAGCAGCAATGCATGTTGTCCCTCCACCTCTTACAGGAACTTTCATGCCTATTACTAGGCATAATGACTTGGATGGATCATAGATGCATGAGTCCCCAAAAAGTTCTACTAATACTAATGACTTTGTCTCGTGTACTTTCACTGACAAAGCCAGTGACTCTGCATCATGTGGTTCAAGTGAAGAGTCGAGACCTGCAAGCTCCAAGTCAAATGACCATGCTGCTACTAGTGCTAGGAAGAGTGAAGAGAGAGTTGCTTCTACTTCAACTATGTCTAGTTCTAGTTTATTGAGTCCTAGGAATAATGTTTCTCCTAGAATTGTGTGTAATAAAGTTAGCAGTATGAAACAATGTCATTCTAATAAAAGGTCGCTTAAAACATGTTTTGTTTGTGGGAGTGAATTTCATTTGATTAAAGATTGTGATTTTTATGACAAACATTCTTCTGTTTATCAAGCCTTTCCGGCTCCTGGTCCACCAGGAGTTGTTTCATATTCTTCTAGAAGACTAAACCCATGTGGCCAATCTTTTTATTCTTCTAGAAGGACCTCTCCTTTACCTTCTGATCATTGGAGAAACACTGGATTACTACCATATAGACCAACCAGCAACTATTTTAAGACTTTTAATCCGAATTATGCATTTAATTTAGACAACATGTATTTTGGGTTGGGAAGTTTGGGTACTACTGTTAAGCCCTCAGCAGGTTGTTCTTGGTCAAACAATAACACCCGTATGATGAATAGGCAATCTAAGAACAGCGGTGGATCTCATCAAACTTCTTGGCTATCTACTAATGATCCACAAGGCATGCTCAAACCTGAAAAGGTTTGGGTCCCCTTAAGACACTAACTTTTGCATATATCTTTTCTTGTTGTTATAGGTTTCTCCATACCAAGATCCTACTCTAGGAATTGTTGATAGTGGATGCTCTAGGAGCATGACAGGAAATAAAAGTCTTCTATCTAACTTTGTACCATTTCAAGGCGAAAAGGTCTATTTTGGAGGAGGTGAAGGAAGGATCACTTGCAAAGGAACAATTCAGACGCCTAATCTTAACTTTGAGCAGGTCTATTATGTGGAAGCACTTCAACACTTCAACTTGATATCTGTCTCTCAGATTTGTGACAATAAGCAGTTTGTCCTCTTTACGGATACTGATGCACTAGTGTTATCCAAAGACTTTAAACTCCCGCATGACTCGCAGGTTCTGATCAGAATCCCTAGAAGACATAACCTCTATAGATCAAGCTGAATGAAGTCAATCCTACTGGTCAACTAGCATGTTTGGTTGCTAAAGCCTCAGAAGATGAAGCCAATAAATGGCACCAAAGGATGGGACATGTGAACTTCAAGACCATTCATAAATTAGCAAATCTGAATTTGGTCTCTGGTTTACCTCCCAAAACATTCAGAAATGATATCAATTGCCTTGCATGCAGCAAAGGCAAACAACATAAAGCATCCTTCAAGGCCATTACTGCTCTCAGCCTTATAACTTAACCATTGCAGCTACTACACATGGATTTATTTGGTCCTACCTCTATTAGGAGCATTGACCACAAACAATTCTTCCTTGTGGTAACTGATGGGTATAGCAGGTTCATGTGGGTTTTCTTCATGGCTACCAAGAGTGAGACCTACTCAATTCTCAAGGACTTTATTACACTTATTGAGAATCAGTTGTCTAAGAAGGTTAAAGGTATCCGATGTGATAATTGAACAGAATTCAAAAATGCTGACCTCATAGCACTTTGTAATTCTAAAGGTATCAAAAGAGATTATAGTGCAGCAAGAAATCCTCAACAGAATGGCGTGGCAGAAAGAAAGAACAGGACTCTAATAGAAGC
The DNA here is from genome assembly GCA_025667525.1 of Glebionis coronaria. Taxonomy (NCBI): domain Eukaryota; kingdom Viridiplantae; phylum Streptophyta; class Magnoliopsida; order Asterales; family Asteraceae; genus Glebionis; species Glebionis coronaria. The sequence goes on along the minus strand of CM046878.1, from coordinate 455,129,603 downwards.
TACGAGAACATTGCTTGCCGATTCCAAGCTTCCAACCATGTTCTGGACAGAAGCTGTCAATACTGCAAGTTATGTTTTGAATAGAGTTTCTATTACTAATCCTCACAAGAAGACTCCCTATGAGCTACTCACAGCTAAAATACCAAACATTGCTCATTTGAAGCCATTTGGGTGTCCTGTCACCATTCTGAATACTAGTGACTATTTGGGGAAATTTGATGGCAAGGCAGATGAAGGATACATTGTGGGATACTCGAGCTCACTCACGGGCTTATCGTGTCTACAATCTCCAAGCCAAGCGGGTCATTGAAACTATTAATCTCAAGTATTTTGAGGAGAAGTCAAACATACAAGGCAAGGGTCCTGAATGGTATTTTGATCTTGATTATCTTAGTGATTCATTGGGATATTTTCGTTTCAAAACTAACCATGATGCAGGTCCACAAGTGTTTGCAACTTCTAGTGCAGGTGCTCATTCTAGTCTTTCAGACTCAGATGAAGAGGATGATATTTTTGTTGTTCCATCCTATTCCACCACTGTCTCTCCCAATACTCTTAGTGATGCTACTCCATCAGACATTTTGGACTCACAAGGAGCTCTTGACACATTGCTCAAGCAACAACTAGATGCTTCTACCGCAGCTGCTCAAGGTGGCTTTGAGTTTCCTTTAAATACTTCTGCTGACAAAGCTACTCCTAGTACTCCAACTGTTACTCCTAGTGCTAGTTTAACACCTATTGGTAGTCCGGCTAGTGATTCCACTTCCTCTACTAGATTCTCTAGTCCTTCTGACCTGGGAAACTATCAAAAGAAGTCTTCTACCAAGCTGGATTATATTCATAAGCAACCAAAAGATGGCATTTTCGACTCTGCTTCATATGATGATGACTTTGAGGGGATCTTAATAACTTGGCACCAAAAGTGGAAGTAGCTTCCAATCCAGTTGTGCAGTCACACAAAGACCATGCTACTACTCAAATCATTGGAGATCCTGGTTCTACTGTCAAGACTCGCAGAATGCATAAGAAAGCAACGTCTGATCATCATGCTCTTGTGAGCTATATTGAGGACCAAAAGCGTAATAATCATACGGACTTTCAACATTGTTTGTTTGCTTGTTTTTATTCACAGGTGGAACCTAGACCAGTCTCTCATGCTCTTGAGGATCAAAGTTGGGTGGAGGCTATGCAGGAGGAGATGCAGCAGTTCTTGTTTCAGCATGTTTGGATCCTAGTTGACTTGCCAGATGGAAAGACAGCAATTGGTACCAAATGGATTCTCAAAAACAAGAAAGATGCAAGGGGTATTGTGGTGAGAAATAAGGCGAGGTTGGTTGCACAAGGTCATACACAACTTAAAGGCATTGACTACACTGAAGTTTTTGCTCCTGTGGCTAGGATTGAGGCCATTCGTCTGTTTTTGGCTTTTGCTTCTTATGTGGGCTTTACCGTTTTTCAGATGGATGTCAAGAGTGCCTTTCTCTATGGCAAGATTGATGAGGAAGTTTATGTCACTCAACCTAAGGGCTTTGTAGATCCACTTCATCCCAAGAAAGTTTACAAGGTGGTCAAAGCTCTCTATGGACTTCATCAGGCTCCTAGAGCTTGGTATGAGCGTCTTTCCACTTTCTTGTTGAAACATGGCTATATAAGAGGAACAATTGACAAAACACTATTTATTAAGAGGAATACCAAGGACATTATCCTTGTTCAGGTTTATGTGGACGATATTATCTTTGGTTCTACCAAGAAGGAATGGTGTGATGAGTTTGAACAACTGATGAAGGGCGAATTTCAGATGAGTGTTATGGGAGAGCTTATATTTTTTCTTGGACTTCAAGTCAAGCAACAGTTGGATGGAATCTTCATAAGTCAAGATAAATATGTTCATGAGATCCTTCAGAAGTTTGATATGGATCCTCTTAGACCAGCAGCAACACCTTATGAAGTAGCTAAAGTCAAACTCAAGAATGAGCCAGATCCTCCGGTGAATGTTCACATGTACAGGTCAATGATTGGCTCAATCATTTATTTGACTGCATCACGTCCGGATATTATGTTTGCAGTAAGTGCTTGTTTCATACATCATGTGGCTCCCATGATTTCGAACTTGAATGCAGTCAAGAAGATTTTCAAGTACATCAAGGCTCAACCCAAGTTAGGCTTGTGGTATCCTAGAGAATCACCTTTTGTTCTTGAAACATATAGTGATAGTGACTATGCAGGTGCTAATAATGACAGAAAATCTACTACTGGTGGTTGTCAGTTTTTGGGTCGCAGACTTATCTCATGGCAATGTAAGAAACAGACGATAGTAGCTACTTCTTCAACATAAGCTGAATATGTAACACCCCACTTGGATAAATGGACCGTTACGTGTATTTATGGCGTGTCATCAAAGCATGCAAGGCAATGTATTAAACATTAACTGACCATACGGAAATACCGGAATCAAACATCGGTAGTCAAACATAAGCTCAAAATATAAAGATTAAGTACTGAAAGAAAAAGGACGAAACAGTGTCCAATCAACCAAAGTAATGTAATGTGATGTGTGCATAAAATAAAGGAGTCTGGATAGCTCCCATCCAATGCACGTACTCTATTAGAAGTCCTAAGATCATCCCTGTGTACCTGCCGTTTGGAAACATGAAAGGAAACTATGGCTGAGCATAACGCTCAGTGGACGGATATAGCATGATAAGAATGTACTGAAAGTAATGGAATAGAAGACAACAATGAAGCTATAAGACTGATATATGGTAGAACTCTGCATAAAATCTGAGAAACCTGGTTCATATATACTGAAACTGAAACATAACTATTAATTCTGAAAACATGCATTTACTGTATTTTAATTGCCAGAGCTTATATAGGTCACGTGTTGTAACAACCGTGCATGAATAACTGGAGGGGTGACCTCGTCATGCTGTAGAGGGGTGACCTCTAAATACTGTGCTGGGTGGAGGGATCAGCTCCAATGTGAAGGATGTAGAGCACACACCACCTTCACCCTGATAACTTGTAAACTGATAAGCCTAGGATGCATCCATACGCCCCACTAAACATACATATAAAAATGGCCAACTTGAACATGAGTGGGACGATGCAGGATATCACTCTCCTGCATGTGAGTCACGACACCGGTGCCTCTAGTGTCGTGGTTACGGTACCTCCGTAACTAGTACATAAACTGGTCGTGCTTGTATATAATGCTCAGGCAATTTATTTAGTTATTAACATGATTACTGGTAAGCTTAAACATATACTGGGGAAAAACATTTGTCTGAAGACGGGGAATCCTAATCATGCATAGAAAGGAAGTCCTTACTGAAAGGACGGAAATCTGTACCTCATGTCCAGTAACCGACCGAGATCAACTGACATAAAGTCTACTCTGATTTCACGCGAACTACATGAATAAGGGACGTGAATGAGTAAACTAATATTCGCTTATTTAATTTCATGTTCTTATTGGCGTTTCATTTATTTATTTTATTTCTGGAATTCCGTACGTATATTAACTGATAAATCTGATCTTATAATAATTCATTTTAATGTATTATCGTTCTACTATTAGCTACAGTACAAACGTATTTCCGACGCTATAGTAATACTATATTAAGTATCCCGCTAAAATATAAAGTTTCTTAAATTAGAAGTTCCCAAAATAATTTAATTCATTTAATAAAATTATACCTTTTTAAATATTAAAGAACTATTTTAATTTAATACATTTAAAATATATTTTAAACATTTATAAAACAATTTGATTAAAAAGGTATAATATAAATCATTTTATTTATAATCATAATGTCCCGAGCCTACCGAGATACCCCATCTCGATCGCACTAAACAAATCAACATATTATGATTAAATCTGCCTATAAGAATCTGCGACAGAAAACTGAGTCACTAAAACTGTCGCTAAAAGCTGTCCTTTGCCGCCCCTGTGTGGGTCACGGCTGGGCATATAGTGAGGCCACGAGACTGTAGGGTTTCGGTTTTGTGCACCAACGCAAAAACCCGCACCAAAGATAAAACATACCCCCTGCGTGGGGTGGGTTTTTCACGGCTGAGCCAAAAGGAAGCACCACCGAGACATGGTGGTGTCTCGGTTCATGTGCAGCCATACAACCCGAATCCCCTTCTTATTATAACTTCATGATTATCAATTAAACTTACTTAATCAGGTTGTTATCATACTGATAATGGATAAAGAATGGATTAAAAGGAAAAGATGAAGCATACCCTATTCCCTGTTGAAAATAAAACCGACCTTTTCTTCTTCTTTTTTTCTTCCCGGCGGCCACACACACTCTCACAGAAACCCTAATTTTTCGTCTGTTATGGAAGGGGGGTTAAAGTCCCGTTTTTTTTTTTTTTTTTTTTGTAACTGAAGATGGGCTAAAGCCCATAATCCCCTTTTTTTTAACCGACTATAATACATTCTTTCCCTTTTTTTAAAAGCTTTAAGTATGGATTACTTGTCATTTAATTCCTCGCGTGATTATTTCCATCGCTTACGTAATACTTATATAGTTTATTAAAATAAAAACTGTGTATTTAATATTCTGATCTTAAATACGGGTTTTACAATTCTTCCCCTCTAAAAAGAATAATTCGTCCCCGAATTAAGGATACGGTCGTACTGTGTTTTACAATTCTTCCCCTCTAAAAAGAATTCGTCCACGAATTATAAGATATTTAAGCTGACTGGAGTAAAAGTTGAAAATGCTAATAAGCTGGAAAACATAAAAGCTGAAAGGACATACCCGAATCAAAACTGAAAGTGAGGATAAGAAGTCTGTATAGACTCCTCTGTTTCCCAAGTGGCCTCCCGCTCGGTATGATTCCTCCACAGGATTTTGACGAAAGGAATGGTCTTCCTTCTCATAACTCGATCTTGGCGATCTAAAACTGCTTCGGGTTCCTCAATATAAGATAAATCCTCGCGAATCTGATCGGGTGGATAATTCACTTTGTGAAGCTCATGATAGTTGTACCCCCTGAGCAATGATACATGAAACACGTTGTGGACGTGTGAAAGCTGAGGTGGTAACGCCAACCGATATGACACTTCACCAATACGTTCAAGGATTTCGAACGGTCCGATGTAACGAGGGCTGAGCTTGCCTTTGAGGCCAAAACGTCTGACACCGCGTGCGGGTGATACTTTGAGGAACACACGATCCCCAGTTTGAAAGGATAGATCTCTGCGATGCTTGTCGGCGTAACTCTTCTGGCGAGTACGCGCTTCTTGCAGTTTTGCCCTAGCAATGGCGACCTTTTCATTGGTCAGTTCTATCAATTCTGGTCCTTCAATCAAACGTTCTCCAACCTGATCCCAACAAATAGGAGCACGGTATTTCCTGTCGTATAACATCCCGAATGGAGCACGCTTGATACTAGCATGCCAACTGTTGTTGTAGGCAAACTCGACCAAGCAAATATAGTCATCCCAGTGTCCTGTCCATTCTAATGCACGTAGCATGTCCTCCAAGGTCTGGATGGTACGCTCTGACTGACCGTCTGTCTGTGGATGGAAAGCTGTGCTGAGCTTGAGCCTAGTTCTCCAAGCTTTATGCAAACCTTTCCAGAAATGAGAAGTGAACCGTTGATCCCTATCTGATATAATTTTTGAGGGTGTGCCATGTAATCGTACAATTTCCTTGGTGAATAGTTCTGTTAATTTACTGACTGCGAAATCTTTACATAAAGGAATGAAATGTGCCGACTTGGTCAAACGATCGACCACAACCCATATTGCATCATGTCTCCGCTGAGTCTGTGGTACGGTGACAAAATCCATAGAGATCTTGTCCCATTTCCACATTGGAATGTCTAACGGCTGAAGAAGACCACTGGTACGCTGATGCTCTATCTTAACCTGCTGGCAGGTTAAATATTTTGACACAAAAGTCGCGACATCCTGTTTCATGCCACTCCACCAGAAATGCTGCTTAAGATCGTGGTACATTTTTGTGGAACCTGGATGGATAGAGAAAGGAGAGCTGTGAGCCTCAGTCATTAAGGCTTCTCTGAGAGCAGGGTCTTCTGGAACGCAGAGTTTCGTACCCTGCCATACGATACCATCGTCATCGATGCGAAATTCGGTCTGCTGGTCAATGTTCTGGACAATCGCCCAGATTTTACCATCATCCTTTTGTGCGACTTTAATCCTAGAGATTAAATCCGGTTCTACCCTCAGACTAGCCCATTATCCCCTCTGTCCGCGTACTAAGAGCTCAATATTATACCGCTCTAAGTCCCGAATAATTTCCTCCAGAACTTTGATGCCATTAATCATACCTGACTTTCTGCTAAGGGCATCTGCTACTATATTTGATTTACCTGGGTGATACTGAATATTAGTGTCATAGTCTTTCAGCAGTTCTAACCATCGCCGCTGTCTCATGTTCAGCTCTCGTTGGGTGAATATGTACTTGACACTTTTGTGATCGGTGAAGATATCACACAACTCACCGTATAAATAATGCCTCCAGATTTTAAGGGCGAAAATGACTGCTGCGAGCTCTAGATCATGAGTAGGATAATTTTTCTCATACGGCTTCAGTTGACGCGAAGCATAAGCAATGACTTTCCCATGCTGCATAAGAACACAGCCTAAGCCCTTTCCTAAAGCGTCACTATAAATCTGATAACCACCTGTACCGGATGGAAGTGTAAGTATCGGAGCTGAGATCAAACGATGCTTGAGTTCCTCAAAACTCTTTTCTCTCTCCTCGGTCCATATAAACTTCTCACCTTTTCGCATAAGTTGGGTCGAAGGTAACGCCAAACGTGAGAAGTTTTCCACAAACCTACGGTAATAACCCGCCAACCCAAGAAAACTACGTATCTCTGTGACAGATGTCGGTCTTGGCCATTTGGTGATAGCCTCCACCTTTGCAGGATCCATAGTGATTCCTTCTGCAGAAACAATATGACCTAGAAACGCCACTGTATTCAGCCAAAACTCGCACTTCGAAAATTTAGCATATAGCTTTTCTCGTCTGAGAATCTTCAAAACTGTACGAAGATGATTCTCATGTTCCTCTTTGGATTTGGAGAAAATGAGGATATCATCGATGAATACGATCACAAAATTGTCTAAAAGTTCGTGGAAGACTCTGTTCATCAAGTCGATAAATACTGCAGGCGCATTCGTGAGACCGAATGGCATAACAACAAACTCGTAATGACCGTACCTCGTGCGAAAAGCAGTTTTGGATATATCCTGCTCTTTTACACGCAGCTGATGGTAGCCTGATCGTAGATCGATTTTTGAGAAGTGCTTGGCACCGTGAAGCTGATCGAATAAATCGTCAATACGAGGAAGCGGATAACGGTTACGAATAGTGAGCTTATTCAACTCACGGTAGTCAATACACAATCGCATACTACCATCCTTCTTCTTGACAAACAAAACTGGAGCGCCCCAAGGTGACACGCTTGGACGAATGAAACCCCTTTCTAGAAGTTCCTGAAGCTGATCTTTCAGTTCCTTAAGCTCTACAGGAGCCATACGGTAAGGAGCTTTAGATACCGGTTCTGCACCTGGAATGAGATCGATACCAACTTCTACCTCTCGCATGGGAGGTAAGCTTGGGAGTTCATCTGGAAAGACATCTGGAAAATCTGACACCACTGGCTGATCATGAATTGAAGGTGCCTCAGAAGTCGTGTCATGAAGTGTAGCTAGGAAACCCTCACAACCATAGTATAATAAGGTACGAGCCTGTAAAGCTGAAATGATCTGGACATGTTTTCCTGGTAGGAAGCCCCGGTGAATATACTCTGGTGTCTGGACATCACCAAAGATGACCCGGTGAGCATGACAATCTATGGTGGCACGATGAACCGACAACCAATCCATGCCCAGAATAATATCGAATTCACACATATCTAAAGGAAGGGCACTGACTGGACGGATTTTATCATCAAACTCAAGATGGAGATCCTTATACACCTGGGTAATGAGTAGAGAGTCTCGCATGGGGGTAGATATACTAAGTACACTGTCTAGTGGCGTAGGGGTCATGTTTATTCTAACAGCATATGAAGTAGATATAACTGAGTGTGTGGCGCCTGTATCGAAAAGCATGCATGCAGACTGTCCGTGTATAAACAAAATGCCAGTAATGGTACATGTGGTCTTATTTGCTTGCTCACGGGTAGTAGTGTAAACACGACCAGTGGTTGGTGGTATTGGTGGTGGTGGAGGTAAAATCTGAGGAATCTGGCCTGAGGTACCGGCAGCATCCCCGCTCTTGCAATCCCTCTTTAAATGACCCGGCTGACCACACTTATAACAACTACCCGTACCACGGCGACAAGGTCCCGTGTGTTTCTTCCCACATGTGATGCAAGTGGGATAAGAATACCCGGTAGAAGCAGCTCTGGTTTGCTGAGAACCTGATTTACGATGATAAACACGTGTCATGATTCTGATAACTTAACTGAAATAAGGCTGTTTGACTGAATTTTAAAATTACCAGAAATTGCCGGTCGGGCAAACTGCTGACCTCTGTTGTTTTGGTCACACCCCTGTCCAGCATCTCTGTTGGAATTACAAAAAATTAAGATCTGTTCTACATGATAGTTTAGTATTTCTGGAGCTTAAAGAATCTCCTGTAGTTGCCAGATGAGTTTGAGTTGCCGCGGTAGTTATCACCACCGCTCCTCTTATCTGATCGATTACGGCATATGACTGACCGTGGTTCCTGTAGTTCTGATGTGGAGTAGCCGATTGGGATCGGTCCCCTCCTCTGTGTCTGTGAGATTATAATTGGATAAGACTTGACATATAAGTTGACAAGCAATAATGGGAGTTAAATTGTTTAAGTCTGTTGGGTGAGATGTACCTCTTCTCCGGACGCTCTACATTCTCGAGCTCATCCCTCTCGAAAAGCATCTCAATATCACGAGCTGCATTAGCTACTTGTGACACATTAGTGAATGTGGCACTCACCAGCCTATCTGCAGTCCTAGAGTGAAGAGCCCAGCGAAATTGCTTCGCTTGCTCCTCTGCGGTACCCGCAGCCTCCCCTAAGAATCCAGCCATCCTGAGGTATCGGTGCATGAACTCTATACTGTTCTCGCCATGATTCTGACGAATGACGTGGAAGTCCCTCTTCAGTTTAGCTTGCTCCGCATGCAGGAAAAACTGGTCATAGAACATCGTCTTGAAATGTGCCCAGGTCAATGTAAGCTCCCAAGCATCTCCCCCATTGGACAGTTTCTGAGACCTCCACCAATGCAGAGCAGGACCCTCCAATTTGTAAACTACAAGCCTAACCTTGAAAACATCACCACAACCCATAGCTCCAAAAAATTTCTCTACATGGTAGATCCAGTCTTCCACGTCAGTTGGGGCTACAGTCTGCTCAAAAAGTCGGGGTTTCTACTTGTTAAACAAATCTAGCCAAGCGGGTAAAGTGGCAGGTGGTGGAACAGGAGGTTTGTTATTCTGCTGAGGTCCATTTTGATATTCAGCTCGGATCTCATCACGAATTTAGGGTAACATGGCTTGTATAGCAGCCTGAACAGCAGCAGCAATGGCTGCTGCGTTGGGATCATTCTCGGCTTCGCGTCTAGGTGGCATTTGAAATAATAGAGGATAAGTTGATAAAACTTCCAAAAACCTGGAGTAATAAATCTGAATATGCATAGTGTAATTCATGAAGGTATAGCTAACAAAATATGACATGAATACTGGTGAACGCCTAGGGTCAGTTCACAAAATGACAATTTACTGAAACATAAATCTGACATGAGTAAGGATGAACGCCTAAGGTCAGTTCATCCACCCAAAATTTAAACGGCAAGGGTGAACGCCTATGGTCAGTTCACCAAAACGAAAAGTTCGCTGAAAAGCACATGCGATTAAGTATGGCCAGTCCTGTACCAACCGTTTACTTAATCAAAAATTTTGGAAATCCGACTGATAAAATACATGAGTAGCATGGAAGATAACGACGCCAAAATACAGGAAGTTCTTGGTGACTACCCACTAGTCACAGGTCAAGTTTTAGAGCCTACAGGCCGAACCTTGCGCTCTGATACCATAATTGTAACACCCCACTTGGATAAATGGACCGTTACGTGTATTTATGGCGTGTCATCAAAGCATGCAAGGCAATGTATTAAACATTAACTGACCATACGGAAATACTAGAATCAAACATCGGTAGTCCAACATAAGCTCAAAATATAAAGATTAAGTACTGAAAGAAAAAGGACGAAACAGTGTCCAATCAACCAAAGTAATGTAATGTGATGTGTGCATAAAATAAAGGAGTCTGGATAGCTCCCATCCAATGCACGTACTCTCTTAGAAGTCCTAAGATCGTCCCTGTGTACCTGCCGTTTGGAAACATGAAAGGAAACTAAGGCTGAGCATAACGCTCAATGGACGGATATAGCATGATAAGAATATACTGAAAGTAATTGAATAGAAGACAACAATGAAGCTATAAGACTGATATATGGTAGAACTCTGCATAAAATCTGAGAAACCTAGTTCATATATACTGAAACTGAAACATAACTATTAATTTTGAAAACATGCATTTACTGTATTTTAATTGTCAGAGCTTATATAGGTCACGTGCTGTAACAACCGTGCATGAATAACTGGAGGGGTGACCTCGTCATGCTGTAGAGGGGTGAACTCTAAATACTGTGCTGGGTGGAGGGATCAGCTCCAATGTGAAGGATGTAGAGCACACACCACCTTCACCCTGATAACTTGTAAACTGATAAGCCTAGGATGCATCCATACGCCCCACTAAACATACATATAAAAATGGCCAACCTGAACATGAGTGGGACGATGCAGGATATCACTCTCTTGCATGTGAGTCACGACACTGGTGCCTCTAGTGCCGTGGTTACGGTACCTCCGTAACTAGTACATAAACTGGTCGTGCTTGTATATAATGCTCAAGCAATTTATTTAGTTATTAACATGATTACTGGTAAGCTTAAACATATACTGGGGAAAAACATTTGTCTGAAGACGGGGAATCCTAATCATGCATAGAAAGGAAGTCCTTACTGAAAGGACGGAAATCCGTACCTCGTGTCCAGTAACCGACCGAGATCAACTGACAGAAAGTCTACTCTGATTTCACGCGAACTACATGAATAAGGGACGTGAATGAGTAAACTGATATTCGCTTATTTAATTTCATGTTCTTATTGGCTTTTCATTTATTTATTTTATTTCTGGAATTCCGTACGTATATTAACTGATAAATCTGATCTTATAATAATTCATTTTAATGTATTATCGTTCTACTATTAGCTACGGTACAAACGTATTTCTGATGCTATAGTAATACTATATTAAGTATCCCGCTAAAATAGAAAGTTTCTTAAATTAGAAATTCCCAAAATAATTTAATTCATTTAATAAAATTATACCCTTTTAAATATTTAAGAACTATTTTAATTTAATACATTTAAAATATATTTTAAACATTTATAAAACAATTTGATTAAAAAGGTATAATATAAAAATATTCATTTTATTTATAATCATAATGTCCCGAGCCTACCGAATACCCCATCTCGGTCGCACTAAACAAATCAACATATTATGATTAAATCTGCCTATAAGAATCTGCGACAGAAAACTGAGTCACTAAAACTGTCGCTAAAAGCTATCATTTTAAAAAACTGTATACATATAACAGTTCTGCGACAAAAAACTGTCGCTAAAACTGTCGCTAATGTTATTCAATTATCTAGATTTTATGTCCCATTTTTCCTACTGATTAAGCTTTTAGTTCCCACTTCTAGGTTACGTTTTCCCATCGTTTAAATAAACCAAACACACCCTTATGTTACTGCAGACCCAAACGCACCCCTTATTTCTTTTTAAACAACCCGGTTGGGTTTGATTGACTGTTTTGGGTCGAACACAGCCCTTTGTCGCCCCTGTGTGGGTCACGGATGGGCATAGAGTGAGGCCACGAGACTGTAGGGTTTCGGTTTTGTGCACCAACGCAAAAAACCGCACCAAACATAAAACATACCCCTTGCGTGGGGTGGGTTTTGTTCACGGCTGAGCCAAAAGGAAGCACCACCGAGACATGGTGGTGTCTCGGTTCATGTGCAGCCATACAACCCGAATCCCATTCTTATTATAACTTCATGATTATCAATTAAACTTACTTAATCAGGTTGTTATCGTACTGATAATGGATAAAGAATGGATTAAAAGGAAAAGATGAAGCATACCCTATTCCCTGTTGAAAATAAACCGACCTTTTCTTCTTTTTTTTCTTCCCGGCGGCCACACACACTCTCACAGAAACCCTAATTTTTTCGTCTGTTATGGAAGGGGGGTTAAAGTCCTGTTTTTATTATTTTTTTGTAACTGAAGATGGGCTAAAGCCCATAATCCCCTTTTTTTAACCGACTATAATACATTCTTTCCCTTTTTTTAAAAAAAAAAGCTTTAAGTATGGATTACTTGTCATTTAATTCCTCGCGTGATTATTTCCATCATTTACGTAATACTTATATAGTTTATTAAAATAAAAACCGCGTATTTAATATTTTGATCTTAAATACGGGTTTTACAGAATATGTAGTTGCTGCTAGTTGTTGTGGACAAGTTTTGTGGATACAAAATCAGATGCTTTATTATGGGTTCAACTTTATGAAGACCAAAATTTTCATTGACAATCAAAGCACTATATGCATTGTGAAGAATCCTGTTTTTCATCAACGTACAAAACATATTGAAATTAGGCACCACTTTATCAGGGATTCCAATGAGAAAAAGCTGATACAGGTTCTTAAGGTTCATACGAATGATAATGTTACTGATCTATTGACTAATGCTTTTGATGGTCCTCGGTTCAACCACTTGGTGGTTCACATTGGAATGGTCAATCCTTGAGACCTAGGATTGAGGGGAGGCTAAGTCTAAGTGGAGGCTTAGTGTACATATTTACTTGTACAGATTAACATATTGTTAGTTTTTAACAACAGATTGTATGGGTATTTGCGGTGTGTGCTACTTCTAGTGGAGGATTTTGGTCAATTCTGGTGGTAGTCTTCAACTTCTAGTGGATAAAAATCCTTCCTTGTCATTGATGGTTAGCTTATAGTCTTGGTTTGGGTCACTGTTCACTTCGTTGACTTCTGTTGACCATATTGTGCTTCAAGTGTTGACCCTTATGCATTTTGACTTTTAGTCAACGCAAGTTACTTCTGGTGTCTATCATATTATTTAACTTTGGTAACTGGGATTTGCAAATAAAGTTATAAGGGGCAAGTGGTTACTTTTGACTTAACTGCCTAATTTGAAAGAGCAACCCACATTATTAGGGGTTAATGAACAGTTACAAGACCATTATTTATGGTCAATTACCCCCCTTGACTCATTCATCGCAACCATAACACACACACGCTCCTACTCTCTCAATCTCTAATCAATCATCTTCCATCACTTCCAATCATCATCAATGGCTGCTCTGTTCTACAAACCCGATCACAATAAGGTGGCGTATCTGGGAGATGGTCCTAAACGTGACGAGTTCACAGACATTCTCGAGTTTATTGAGGCTTCTAACCTCAGGTATGCTTTTACTGTTTGCCCAATTGTCTATGATAGTGTCATTCGCCAGTTTTGGGCCACTACCCATCTTGTGGATGTTTTGGGACGCCCACTTGAACTCCATGCTACCATTGATGGACGTTCATATGTGGTTTCTGAAGCTTCTATTAGGAGTTTACTTCATCTTCAAGATGAAGGTGGTGTTGTTTCCATCCCCAATTCTGAGGTTTTGGAGGGGATGGCTGATATTGGTTATAACCATGGGGGAAGTTTAACTTCCAAAAGAATAGGTTAACCCCCCAGTCGAAGCTTCTAGTTCAATTCTTGATTCACTGCTTAAGCCCAAAGTTTGGGAGTTGGGATGCTTTTCCCATTCCTTTGGCTACTGGTTTGATCTGCATAGCACAGGGTCGAGTGTTTAATTTTTCTCGCTACTTATTTGATGGGATGGTTTGCAATCTGAGTAGTTCAGGATCTAGGAAGAAATTTTTAATGTATCCTAGGTTTTTGCAGCAGATACTTATGTGTATTCCTCGTGATAGGGAGGAGTATGAGACCTCCAAGCTTAGTTCTAAAGTTTACTCCAATATGGCTCTTGGGTTTAAGGGGTCTTGGAGGCCCCTTACTGATGCTATGCTGGGCCTTGCCCAAGGTCCTCCTAATGTTATTCCTCCGGCTGCTGAAGCCCAGGAGGAACTTCCATTAAAAGAAGATACTATGGAGGAGGAGCATCCTGCTGGTGGTGCGCCTCATGTGGTGGTGGAAGAGCCTGCTGAGGAAGTGGTGGTTGAAATGCCATCCACTTCCAAGGCTGCCCCCTCTTCTATGCCACATAAGTCCCCATTTGTGGATACTCCCCCTTCCAGTCCAGCACCTTATACTGCTGAGAAGCCCTCTTGTTCGCGTGCTCATAATGGTGACCCCTTTATTGCTTCTAGTTCCAATGAAGCTTTCCATGATCCAAGTCCTCTTGGTAGGGAAGCGAAGGAACCTGCTATACTGACTTATTTGCTTGATCTCATGCACAGGTACCATGGAAGAGTTATTTCTTTGGAGGCATATTTGAATCAGCATCGCAAGCTTACCAGGGAATTTGTTCTTCCAATGGCGGACCGGATTAAGGCTTTGGAGACACAGCAGAGGAGGAGGAAGAAGCATGTTGTTCTTTCTGATTCTGATGAGGATGTTGAGGATCTTGTGGAGGATGGTTTGACTTTGCTGGCGAAGGCTGCATTTGCTGATAAGCCGTATGCTGATTTGCCTATTCCTCCTAGTCCATCAAGCATCCCAACTACTGCTGCTAGTCCTAGATCAAAGGAGAATATTGCTGGTTGTTCTGCTGGTGCTACTGCTGGTCCAACTGCTGGGCCGTCTCATGATCCTAAGGGGAAGGCCCCTATGACCGATGCACCCTCACCCCCTAGAAAGCGTACTCGCAGACAACTTGAGGAAGACAGGTTAGAGGAGGAGGCTGCATAGCGAATGCAGGCAGAGATTGATCAAGCTACTAGGGGTGAGAAGGAGGCTCTTCAGAAGCAAAGGCGTGAACAGTTGCAGCATGATGCTATGCATTGGGATGATAATGATTGGATGTGGGTGCTCCTATTCTTACATCTGATTATTCGCAGTTTACTGATCTTTTGGGTGCTGATGTGAATGAACAAAATTATATCCCTTGGGAAATGGCATTAATGCGCAAACAACAATTGTCTCTTGCTGCTCAACTGCGTGAAAAGCGTCAGAACAGACCTTTGACAAGAACCGAGGAGAGGAAGTTAATGTAGAGGTATGTCAAATATCAGTCGGGTGCTCACTTTACTGTTGGTTGGACATGGGATCGGGTTAGGGGATTGTCTTTTGACAAGCTTAAGGATCTATACCAAAGGATGATAAAGCGTCAAAACACACCGGTTCCTGAGCGCTTCATCTATCGTCCTCCTCCACGAGTGGTTTCCACTTCTCAACCTGCTGTTGCTCCTGGTTCTTCATTTGGTGTTCCTCCGGTTTCTACTGGTATACCATCTGTTGTTGATACTTCTACTGCTGGTTGCACACCCACACCTTTGGTTGCTCATCATGTTTCATCTTCGGGTCCTACCTCCACCACCAATGCTACTAGTACCACCCCTGCTACTCCTGTTAAGGAACAATCCTCACCACCAGTGCCTGAACCTCAACCTACCCCTTCTCCTGGTGTAGCCGCCTTTGATCCTTTGGTTGGTCAAGGTGTTGATTCTACTCCTGCTGATCCTATTGTTGTTGCGAAGGTAAAGGTTGAAACTTCGTCAGATGCTCCAACACCTCGTCGTTCCATTCGCAAGAAGATGGCTAGACGTGGTAAGTCTGTTCCTTATGAGAAGCGTGCTCCTAAGAACC
This sequence comes from Glebionis coronaria, assembly GCA_025667525.1. Taxonomy (NCBI): domain Eukaryota; kingdom Viridiplantae; phylum Streptophyta; class Magnoliopsida; order Asterales; family Asteraceae; genus Glebionis; species Glebionis coronaria. The sequence continues at coordinate 455,113,651 of CM046878.1, read as the reverse complement.
TTATTGATGCAGCTTCAGACAGTGACACAGAATTGCCAATGGGTACGGGTTTTATTACTGCTTGGATGGTTAATGCATCCATAAGTGTTGCTGGTACCTTCACCCATAGGATTTCCATCAGTGATGGTTATATTCGTTATGTCTCGGGTTTGAAAGGTGCTTTGACTTGGGCAGCTCGTAGGGATCTTATGTCGTTGTATGGGTTTGTGGATGCTGGTATGCCTACACATCCTACTGAGGTGGCCAACTGGCCTAGTCTGACAATGTGGGCTGACTTGAAGATGATGTTTGACTCTCCTCCACATGCTCCACATTCTGGTGTCTGGAAAGACCAGCCACGCTGGGTAATCAAGAGATGGAAGCTGTATGCTGGCTGTGGAGTGCATATCTTGGAGTTGGAGTCTGGTGCCATAGTGTTCATGCTTACGGATATGGACTATCCATTGACTATTGCTACTATGGAGGCCATGCTAGCGTGTCTTTTGCAGATCTCCAATGCCCCTTCAGGAAATGAGACTTCCATGGCTACTACTTTGGTGGAAGGGATACAAGCTTGGTTGCAAGCTGACAAGGTGGCAGCGTCTGGTATGTGATGGGTATGTTTTTATGTTTTTGTGTTTATAACTGACATTCTTTTCACCAATTTGTACAGTGATTGGTGCCTTACATTATATTAAAAAAAAGATATATACTTTTTATATAATATCTGCTTATACTTTAAACAAATGATGGATTTCACACTTGTACATAATATAATTTCTGCTTATACTTTTCCATCATACATTGGGGTTAGTTTGACTGTTTCATACTTATGCTGGTTTGGAGTTTTATCTGGTGTTGGACCTGGTCCACACAACAAATGGTGCTCAACTCACCATGTCTCACAGGCAAGAAAGAGTTGATTCACCATGAGGGTACGGCTCTGGTGTGATAGTCAAATCCATTGATGGTTGCCAGGTTACCCAAAACTGGATGGTTTTCACTTGCCATGTTCCTAGACTGAAAAGTGGCTAATCTAAGGGGGTACTGCTCTTGGTAAAGATTTTATCAATTCCGTTGATAGCTATAATAGCTTCCTCAAAGCTATAGGGTTTTCAACTCACCGATGCTTCATTGCTAAGAGTTGGCGAGTCCAGAACGGTACGGCTTCTAGTAAAGACATATCAAATCCGTTGACGGCTGTGATGGTTTGCCTAAAATAATCAGGGTACCCTCACTCACCATTGATTCACGTTCTAAGAGTTGGGCTGGGTTCTGGTCTCCCAGGGTGATGCTTATTCCACCATAAAGACTGGCTAGCCCAAGAGCGAGCAGCTACTTGGTAAAGGCTCATTAAATCGGCTCATGTTGCTGTGAAGATTCAACAAGATGCAGATTTGTTTCAAGCTTTCAAGAAGCTTCTAGGTGTTAATTGTTGCAGCGGTCATTATGTTCTTTATGCTGATGGTTATGATGCTGCTGTTTCTTTTGCTGTTCCAATCCTCGAGCTATGTTGCACGTTTTACCAGGAAACTTGAACTCAACAGGTCAAATTCAAGTTTAGAGGAGGATTGTTAGGACCATTGGAATAGTTATCTGTAATAGGTAGACTAGGAGGTATGTAGTTCCTCCTGGTCATAGTAGTAGTAGGAGCAAGCCGTGCTCCTGGTCTTACAGAAAGTCAAACTTTATTATTTATATATTATTCTGTTAGGATCTGCATGAGATATGTTAGGAAAGGATATACATATCAGTTTTACACGTTTTGGTTAATGATGTATTAGGGTTTCCTTGTAGTATAAAAGGAACCTTAGGCAGAAGGGTTCAATACACCTTCATCAAACATAATTCTAGTTCATATTAATATTAGAAATCCTTAGTAAAGGATCAAGTCATTATAGTTATTCTGTTCTTCTTGTTCACAATATTTGTATTCCGCACTTATACTGTGTGATTTATATAGAGTCTCTTTGTGAATAGACTTGTGATTATAGAAGTCGTTCACCGTTCCTAACAGGCTGCAAGATCCACATCTAGTGGACCCAACAACATAAAATTACTGACGAAAACGTAAGTTTACTGAAGAAAACGTAAATTTACTGACGAAAACTTAAATTACTGACGAAAACGTAAAAATAACTGTCAAAAACGTAAATATACATACGGTCATAAATGGAAATGAAGGGGATCAGGGTAAATTAGTCATTTCATGTTATAAAAAATTGACATGGAAATAAATCCGGTCATATTGGTGATATTGTCCCAAAACTAACATGTTCGTTAGTCAGATTAGTACAAAAAATAGTACATTTGTCATAATGGAACAAAATGAAGAGTACGTGTCTATTTTATGCCTTTTACCCAAACAAAAACAATACAAAATAGAACAAAATACAATCCACATAATCTTAACTTTACCCGAATCTTTAGCTATGTGGACTACAAAAGATATTGAAATAACTCTCGCCGATTCAATGAATAAACCTTGTTGGAAATACGTTTTTATAGTTAGAAAGTCTCGGTCACTTCAACATTATAGTTAAGGGCTCGTAGTATACTTTTAGTTACATTTTAAGTAAGCCTGACCCATGAGCATGTTCATGGGCCGGAGACCCAAGTCCATCTATAGACTTGGGTATATAAACCCCTTTCCTTCATGGAAAGTGGTGTTGGTTGTTTCACTTTTCTTAATACACTTTACATATTTTCTCTCATCTTTCTCTCTCTACTTTTCTTCACTAGAAACATCAACCTCACTTGCGATTATTGATTACCAAGATTCTACAATTGGTATCAGAGCCATGGGATGAAATAGAGGTGTGATTTGTGTATTTAGTTGTTGTTCGTGTGTTTTGATACTATAATACCCAAGTTTCAGATTTTTTTTGTGTTTTGTTGTTCCAAGTGATCTACATATCTCCTACATAGTTGTGGTAGGGATTTGGGTACTTTCGATTGGTTAAAATCACGAATTTCTAAGCAAAAATCTCATTTTTATTCAAATATTATGAAACAGTCAGATTATTGCGAAATCTTTGCATAAAATCTTTTCGAAATAACTAGGGTTTCTGTTATTGCGAAGATCCAAGTTTTCATTATTGCGAAGATTCAAGTTTCTGTTATTGCGAAGATTCAAGTTTTCATTATTGCGAAGATTCAAGTTTATGTTATTGCGAAGATTCAAGTTTTCATTATTGTGAGTTCTTATTTCAGTTATTGTGAAATCTGTTCTTAACAGTTATTGTGAAATCTGTTACTTTGAAGTTATTGCGAAATCTATGAATCTTGGTATTTCGAGATCTGTTTCTTTTGAGGTTATTGCGAAATCTATGAATTTTGGTATTGCGAAATCAGTTGCATTGAGGTTATTGTGATATTTGTTCAAACAAGGTTATTGTGAGATCTTGACTCTTCCAAGTATTGCGAAATCTTCTATATTTTTTGTACGACTTTAAGGATTTTAGGCTTTGCATTTGATGATTTTCACAACAACACACAACCAAAGGATAACAACATACTTTTCAATACCACAAACACTTTACCTTTATTTCATTTCTCGATCATTTGGTAATCTTTTTCAAGTGATCACAAAATGTATCCTCACTCATTAATGCCGACAATGACATCGCTTACTGACCTATCTATCATATCGGGTACCGATACCCGTACACCGTTGCTTATCAAAGAGCTATTCGAAGCATGGTAGGGTCGCATGAAGTCATATATTATTGGTAGACCCAGTGGGAGGCTTATGAGCAAATCCATTGAGCAAGGTACACTTGATTGGGGCACTATTACTGCAAATGATGTGACTCAGCCAAGGGAATTTTCTGAGTTAACACCTGCCAACCAACTAATTGTCAATGCGGATGAAAAGGCTGTTCAGACTATTCTTCAAGCTCTTCCACTCGAAATTTATCGAATGGTAAGTCAACACAAGATAGCCAAGGAACTATGGGATCGCTTGACGGTTTTACTACAAGGGACTTCACTTTCTAAGCAGGAACGAGAATGTCAACTTTATCATTTGTTTGATAGGTTCACATACACTCCAGGGGAAACTCTTCATGACTACTATTGGAGATTCACTACATTGATGGACGATTTGAACACTTACAATCTAATGATTTCTCATTTCAGATCAATACCAAGTTTCTGAATACCTTGCCTCTAGAGTGGAGCCACTATGTCACTGATGTTAAATTGGTAAGGGATATACACAAGTTAAATCCAGATCAACTTTATGCTTTCTTGCAACAACACGAGAAGCACGTTCTCATGAAACGTATGTCTCAAGGATCTTATCCCAACCCATTGGCATTAATGGCAAATCATCCAATGTTGTCATATAATAACACCTCTCATGCTATGGGACAAAACTACTCTTATCAGACCTTATATCAAACCCCAAGTTATCACAATACCACAACCACCTACTTCACATCAACAATATTAGCTACCAACATCATCATCACAAAGAGACTCACATCTATCACCTTATGCTCATCAGCTATATTCTCCTTACCAACCACCTACAGCTCCTGCTATCACCTATCCAGCACCTGCAGCATGTCACACAAACTACTCACAACATGTCAGTACTCCTTCTAGTGTTTATGAAGCTTCACCAGTACCAATTTTATATTATGATGATGAGGTCCCTGATGAGATGGCATTTATACATGATCTCATTGTTCTTTCGGGCTTTAAATGCATAAAATGTCTTAATTATACCATATATATGCTTGTATTTGTTTACTTGTGTGTTTTAGGTATGGATATCGTGAAAAAGACAAAAGATCACAAGAAACAAGGAAAAACGGACACGAGAAACGAAGCCGTACAAAGTACCGGGCCCTAGTTCATGAAATATCCAAGAAAAACCCTTGAAGACTTGAAGATGTACAATATTGATCCTCAAATTATAAAGAAATGACACTTAAAACCCTTGTATATTCATAATTACAAGTTTGGTCCCATAAGTTTGTCAAAGTTACAAAAAGGTCCTTCAACTTTGAAGAATTGGCAAGTTTAGTCCCTCAAGAATTCTAAATTGTCAATTATAGTCCCTCATGAAGTCAAAGATACAATGAAGACCTTTGAAGATCAAGAATGTCCAAGATCAGTCCTCAAACTATGCAAATATGGCAAAAACAACCCTTGAAAACCTTTTGCCAAAGTTTTGGGGCCAAAGTGTGAAGTTTGAAAGTTGAATAACAAAGGAAAACGTTTGTTTGGCTGAATAAACATTTTTTACAAACTTTCCCAAAACACAAGGACTACTAACGTCATTATCCAAAGTTCAATTATGACAAACACGCGCCAAACACAACCTTTCCCTAAAAATTGAATCAAATGAGTTACTTTTACCATTATGAACCCAGTTACCACTCAACTTAAAACAAAGGGTTAATTTAAATTACCCAGTCCCACGTATGATTCACACGCCCAGAAACCCATCACACACTTAAAACCCCAATCCCCACTCACCAAAGGACCCCACCCATTCACACGTCAACCAATCATGATCCAACTTCCTCTACAAGGAATGACACGTGGCCAAATCAACAGCCAAGACTCTTTGCTTGGATACAAAGCTAAAATGAAAAACCAGGATTCATTTGGACAGCTCAAACAACAAATGCGTCTAGATGATTTCAAGGCAATTTTGGGATTTCATAGCTAGGGTTTTCACTTGTAATCTCAGCCCTTGTGGCCTATATAAGGACTCCTCAACTTGTGAGAGAGCCTTGTTCCAGTGTTACTCTTTAAACATTGTAATTCCTTTTGAAAATTTATAAAAGTTGGTATTTTAAGAAAATCGTAATTCCTTTTTATGTTTTTGAAAGTTGGTATCGTTTAAGGGTAATTCTGAGTTCCATTTGATGTTATAAAGGTGTTTAGATCTTGTGGTTTAAACATGTTTATGTTTGGTAAGGATTTCAAAGTTGAAAAAACCTTGAAATCAGTCATCTGTTTTGCTTATTTACTTGTACTAACCCTTATCCAAAAGCTATAAGCCCTTGCAAGCTTGTTGACACCAAGGTAGTGAAGGTTTATCAACCTTTGGATAGGTTGTTTGCTGTTTGTGTTGAAGACATAAAGCCCTTGAGGTTCTGCTTTGAACCATCAACCAAGGCACACATCATCTCCTTTGTTCAAGTACCTTGGTCTTGTTCTAGCTGTTGAACAAGGTCCAAGGAGCGTTGCTGACCCTCCTAGGAAGTTGTGGGGGATAGGTATAACCTCTTGTTAAGTTTCCTCTAAAACATTCCATGTTATTGTCTGATTTGTACTTTGCCATGTGATTTGTTGATTTTGTGTTTGTGCTTTGTGTTTTATAGTTGGTATCTCTTAGTTGTCACCTAGTTGAAGTTTTTGAATACTAAAACAAGGCTGTTTGGGATTATTGGATCATAAGGCCTTGTGGCCTTGTGCCCTTGGTTCTTAGGATTTGGGGAGTCTAAACAAGTCATATGCAACAAGTTTTAGTCACTGGTTAAGTACCAAGAGTTTTGGAAAAGGGATTTCAAGTTTTGGAAAAATCTGAAAAAAGTGGTTTGAAATTCGTCAAACACATCAGATCCAATAAAATCTTTGTTTGTTGGATCTAAGGTCTGAAATCTGGTTTAGGAAGAGTTTAGGTGATAAGCTATCTGTGCAGTATCTGTTTGTTGAATTTGGTGGCTTATTGTGGGTGCTAGAGCTTATCAAAGTTGGCTGAAGTGGTCATTTGCATCAGCAAAGTGACCACCTCAATTTTGCCTTGCATTTGTTATTCTAGTGTATGCCTTGTTGGGTCAAAAGTTGATGAGTCAAATCACTATGGAAAAAAGAAGGACCAAATATGGCATTAGGAGAAACTTCAAGCTGGTGGACAAAATACAAGAAAGTTTCCCCTGCTACAAAACTTTCCACTGCTGTGAAGATTCCCCTGCCATGTACTAAAAACATGGAGATTTGGTCAAGTAGTGATAAGAATGAATAATTCTGTTTTGATTTAGTCATTATTATCTTATTTAGTTTCCATGTATTCCTGGGTTCCTTAAGTTATAAAAGGAACACCAGACCGTAGGCTTTATTAATCAATTCATACTACTCAAATGTAACCTACAGAGTCTTTGATCTCTAGGCATGAGATTCAATGTATACATGCCTAGAGTGGTTTGTGTTAATCATCAATAATACAAACCCTTTGGGAATTATTCATCTTGTTAAACATCTTATTCATGATCATTGTTCTTATTCCGCTATGTTATCATATGAATGATGATCAACCTAGATAAAACGGTTTTGACTGTTTGAGTCTAAAGATCTTGGATTCAAAAAGTGGTATCAGAGCTGGTGGCTCTTGATATCTAGGAGAATAAGATGTTTAATTTTGTTGCTGTGAAGATCTACGGTTTATGTTGAAACCCTAGATAATTAATTTTTGTTGCCGTGGGGGAATAATATTGCTGCCGTTGGGTTTTTAACACAGTTTATGTATTCGTACATATGTTCACTGGTCTCACGTTAAGGAATATACAAACAGATTAAAATTAATGTGGCATTCGCCTACTGCTGCTAACATTATTGTGGGTCCTTAATGTCTATATACAATACGTGTTGGTTGACCAGGAGGCAAAGAAAAAGATATCAAAGAATGTGACGTAAGGTGTGATACTTTTATGGTTTTAATTTGATATGAATGTTTCAAAAAGATTACTTCACGTGTGGTTTTAATATTTTTTTAATGATCCTATGTGATCATGTTTAAATGAGTCTCGTGTATGGCTGATGAAAGGGACTTGAGCAACAGATTATGGTCCGATGGTGTCTAATCCGTGGTCCCACTGTTGTATTATTTGTGTTCACACGTTTTGATTAAAGAATGATATGGTTGTGTTCACACGGGTTGAAGAGGTAATGAAATTATATTCATTAAAGAACTTCACGTGGGGTATCGGTATGCAGCTGTCATATTCGTTATGATTGTTTGGATGTGGACCCACTGTATCAAGGCAGTCAATGAAGCATGACAAAGGGCGAATGATGGGGTGTGGCTACAAATATCACAGAAGGTATAAATTTTTCACTGTAGGGTTTGTTTTTAATAGTCTTTGTTTTTGTTATTTGTTTTACTGTTATAAATTCATTCCACTTTATGTGGGTTTGGCACAGTTAATAACAAAAACAGGGGCATTAAAAGTTCCCCCTGCTTTTGAAAAAGTTTACCCTGCTTTCATTAAAATTTCCCCCTGCTACGTTCCCTTGCCTTCCAATTTTCCCCCTGCTTTCATTAATAGATTCCCACTGTTTTTGAAAGTTCCCCCTGTTGTCAGATATGAGTTTTGGGACAGCAAGGTTTTGGAGTTTGGTATATTCACAGCAACTGGTTTAAAGGTATAAAGGCTTGATTTAATTTTATTGATTACGAAGAAAAGTTTTTATCATTTATTTGAGGACGAATTAGATTTTCGCGGGTATGTGTTTTATTCTTAAACACCTAGTGACAAAGTGATACAAGATCTAGGAATATATGATTTTTCTTATGGTACTCTATGCACATATTTTCTATCACTTGAAGGAGTTACATTATCGTGCTCAGTGTCTCATTTTCATGAAAAATGAGGATTTAATATATTCTCCTCTTTGTCACGTGGTTAGTGCAAGATATATAATGCAAGTTCGGGTTATTCTACTTCATCATCAAGTAAGTTATAATTCATATTCTTCATATGTAATCATTACATAAAGCCTATAGAATTGAAGATTCATCAATGACTAGCATACTTTAAGGGTAAGTTCATTTGATAAAGTGTTAGTCATTTACATATGACATTGAAGTGAAGGTTTTTGCTACTGCTTATTGGTACTACGATAACTAATGTGAGTATCTACTGCTTAAAATCATTTTTTATTAGGATCCTAGGCTTATGTGCTTCATGGAGGGTATTTTGAAAGGCGGAATGCTTGGGTTAGAAATATGGTATTGGTTGGTAGTCGTTGAAAATCAAGGTTGTTTACATAGAAGACCCCTATTTGATCATGTCAAAAAGGGGAAGTTGTCTACAGAGAGTGTTCAGCCTGTTGATCTTTGGTGTTGTATGTTTAAGGGGAAGTGTTTTGACATCATCAACTAGGGGAAGATTGTTGGGTCAAAAGTTGATGAGTCAAATCACTATGGAAACAAGAAGGACCAAATATGGCATTAGGAGAAACTTCAAGCTGGTGGACAAAATACAAGAAAGTTTCCCCTGCTACAAAACTTTCCACTGCTGTGAAGATTCCCCTACCATGTACTAAAAACATGGAGATTTGGTCAAGTAGTGATAAGAATGAATAATTCTGTTTTGATTTAGTCATTATTATCTTATTTAGTTTCCATGTATCCCTGGGTTCCTTAAGTTATAAAAGGAACACCAGACCGTAGGTTTTATTAATCAATTCATACTACTTAAATGTAACCTACAGAGTCTTTGATCTCTAGGCATGGGATTCAATGTATACATGCCTAGAGTGGTTTGTGTTAATCACCAATAATACAAACCCTTTGGGAATTATTCATCTTGTTAAACATCTTATTCATGATCATTGTTCTTATTTCGCTATGTTATCATATGAATGATGATCAACCTAGATAAAACGGTTTCGACTGTTTGAGTCTAAAGATCTTGGATTCAACAAGTGGTATCAGAGCCTAAGGCTCGTGATATCTAGGAGATACAAGGTGTTACATTTGCGTTCGTTGCTGTGAAGCCGCTGTCCAGAATTCGTGACAGTTTTAGTGACAGATTAGCGACGGTTTGCAAGATCTGTGACAGATTTGCAACAGAATTAGTGTCGCTAAAGATCTGAATTTTAGGGTTTCGTTAATAAACCCTAGGTTGACGATTTGTGGTGCTGTGAAGACGAGTGTGTAGGGTTCCTTTATTTGTAAACCCTTAATACGTAGCTAGCTTCGTATGGCTGCTGTGATGTTTTGAAGATTATCCAGTTTTCACAATGTAACCTACAGTAAAGTTCGATTTCTAGGTGTGGGATTCAATGTATACACACCTAGAGTTGTTTGTGTTAATCTTTAATACAAGCACTTTGGGATATTCATCTTGTTAACATCTTGTTCCTATTAATGTTCTATTCCGCTATGTTTTACACATATGAACATTGATAATCCTAGATATAATGGTTCATAACCATTGAGTCTAATGATCATTGGACTCCACAATTGATATCAGAGCCTAAGGCTCGTGATATCTGTCACTAAAACTGTCACAAATTCTGGACAGCGGCTTCACAGTAACGAACACGAATGTAACACCTTGTATCTCCTAGATATCACGAGCCTTAGGCTCTGATACCAATTGTGGAGGCCATAGATCGTTTAGACTCAATGGTAAAAACCATTATATCTAGGATAATCATCATTCATATGATTAACATAGCGGAATAGAATAATGATTATGAACAAGGTGTTAAACACCTAGTGACAAAGTGATACAAGATCTAGGAATATGTGATTTTTCTTATGGTACTCTATGCACATATTTTCTATCACTTGAAGGAGTTACATTATCGTGCTCAGTGTCTCATTTTCATGAAAAATGAGGATTTAGTATATTCTCCTCTTTGACACGTGGTTAGTGCAAGATATAGAATGCAAGTTCGGGTTATTCTACTTCATCATCAAGTAAGTTATAATTCATATTCTTCATATGTAATCATTACATAAAGCTTATAGAATTGAAGATTCATCAATGACTAGCACACTTTAAGGGGAAGTTCATTTGATAAAGTGTTAGTCATTTACATATGTCATTGAAGTGAAGGTTTTTGCTACTGATTATTGGTACTACGACAACTAATGTGAGTATCTACTACTTAAAATCATTTTTTATTAGGATCCTAGGCCTATGTGCTTCATGGAGGGTATTTTGAAAGGTGGAATGCTTGGGTTAGAAGTATGGTATTGGTTGGTAGTCGTTGAAAATCAAGGTTGTTTACATAGAAGACCCCTATTTGATCATGTCAAAAAGGGGAAGTTGTCTACAGAGAGTGTTCAGCCTTTTGATCTTTGGTGTTGTATGTTTAAGGGGAAGTGTTTTGACATCATCAACTAGGGGAAGATTGTTGGGTCAAAAGTTGATGAGTCAAATCATTATGGAAATAAGAAGGACCAAATATGGCATTAGGGGAAACTTCAAGCTGGTGGACAAAATACAAGAACGTTTCCCCTGCTACAAAACTTTCCACCGCTGTGAAGATTCCCCTGCCATGTACTAAAAACATGGAGATTTGGTCAAGTAGTGATAAGAATGAATAATTCTGTTCTGATTTAGTCATTATTATCTTATTTAGTTTCCATGTATCCCTGGGTTCTTTAAGTTATAAAAGGAACACCAGACCGTAGGTTTTATTAATCAATTCATACTACTCAAATGTAACCTACAGAGTCTTTGATCTCTAGGCATGGGATTCAATGTACACATGCCTAGATTGGTTTGTGTTAATCACCAATAATACAAACCCTTTGGGAATTATTCATCTTGTTAAACATCTTATTAATGATCATTGTTCTTATTCCGCTATGTTATCATATGAATGATGATCAACCTAGATAAAACGGTTTCGACTGTTTGAGTCTAAAGATCTTGGATTCAACAAGTGGTATCAGAGCCTAAGGCTCGTGATATCTAGGAGATACAAGGTGTTACATTTGTGTTCGTTGCTGTGAAGCCGCTGTCCAGAATTCGTGACAGTTTTAGTGACAGATTAGCGACGTTTGCAAGATCTGTGACAGATTTGCAACAGAATTAGTGTCGCTAAAGATCTGAATTTTAGGGTTTCGTTAATAAACCCTAGGTTGACGATTTGTGGTGCTGTGAAGACGAGTGTGTAGGGTTCCTTTATTTGTAAACCCTTAATACGTAGCTAGCTTCGTATGGCTGCTGTGATGTTTTGAAGATTATTCAGTTTTCACAATGTAACCTACAGTAAAGTTCGATTTCTAGGTGTGGGATTCAATGTATACACACCTAGAGTTTTTTGTGTTAATCTTTAATACAAGCACTTTGGGATATTCATCTTGTTAACATCTTGTTCCTATTAATGTTCTATTCCGCTATGTTTTATACATATGAACATTGATGATCCTAGATATAATGGTTCATAACCATTGAGTCTAATGATCATTGGACTCCACAATTGGTATCAGAGCCTAAGGCTTGTGATATCTGTCACTAAAACTGTCACGAATTCTGGACAGCGGCTTCATAGTAACGAACACGAATGTAACACCTTGTATCTCCTAGATATCACGAGCCTTAGGCTCTGATACCAATTGTGGAGGCCATAGATCGTTTAGACTCAATGGTAAAAACCATTATATCTAGGATAATCATCATTCATATGATTAACATAGCGGAATAGAATAATGATTATGAACAAGGTGTTAAACACCTAGTGACAAAGTGATACAAGATCTAGGAATATGTGATTTTTCTTATGGTACTCTATGCACATATTTTCTATCACTTGAAGGAGTTACATTATCGTGCTCAGTGTCTCATTTTCATGAAAAATGAGGATTTAGTATATTCTCCTCTTTGTCACGTGGTTAGTGCAAGATATAGAATGCAAGTTCGGGTTATTCTACTTCATCATCAAGTAAGTTATAATTCATATTCTTCATATGTAATCATTACATAAAGCCTATAGAATTGAAGATTCATCAATGACTAGCACACTTTAAGGGGAAGTTCATTTGATAAAGTGTTAGTCATTTACATATGACATTGAAGTGAAGGTTTTTGCTACTGCTTATTGGTACTACGACAAATAATGTAGTATCTACTGCTTAAAATCATTTTTTATTAGGATCCTAGGCCTATGTGCTTCATGGAGGGTATTTTGAAAGGTGGAATGCTTGGGTTAGAAGTATGGTATTTGTTGGTAGTCGTTGAAAATCAAGGTTGTTTACATTGAAGACCCCTATTTGATCATGTCAAAAAGGGGAAGTTGTCTGCAGAGAGTGTTCATCCTGTTGATCTTTGGTGTTGTATGTTTAAGGGGAAGTGTTTTGACATCATCAACTAGGGGAAGATTGTTGGGTCAAAAGTTGATGAGTCAAATCACTATGGAAACAAGAAGGACCAAATATGGCATTAGGAGAAACTTCAAGCTGGTGGAGAAAATACAAGAAAGTTTCCCCTACTACAAAACTTTCCACTGTTGTGAAGATTCCCCTGTCATGTACTAAAAACATGGAGATTTGGTCAAGTAGTGATAAGAATGAATAATTCTGTTTTGATTTAGTCATTATTATCTTATTTAGTTTCCATGTATCCCTGGGTTCCTTAAGTTATAAAAGGAACACCAGACCGTAGGTTTTATTAATCAATTCATACTACTCAAATGTAGCCTACAGAGTCTTTGATCTCTAGGCATGGGATTCAATGTATACATGCCTAGAGTGGTTTGTGTTAATCATCAATAATACAAAACCTTTGGGAATTATTCATCTTGTTAAACATCTTATTCATGATCATTGTTCTTATTCCGCTATGTTATCATATGAATGAGGATCAACCTAGATAAAACGGTTTCGACTGTTTGAGTCTAAAGATCTTGGATTTAACATGCCTTGTTGTCTAACTGGTTGGAACTTGATATTGTGTTGCTTGTGAGTGCTTCTTGCTATTTGGTGTGCCTTATTGTTGGCTTATAAGCTAACTGGCTTATTAAGCCTTATTTGCCAAACTCTGCCATCATTTGGTCAACTGACCTCTTGATTCACATGGACTCCACCTTGAGTTCTTCACAAAAGTTGCTTATAACAAGCCTATAAACAATTCCTGAACATTTGGTGAAATTTGGAGGACTTTGACTTTTGGTCAAATAAGCACATTTTGGCTTATTTTTTAGAACTGCTTATTGGTACATGCAACAACTTGGATTTTGTAATGGGTGTCATTTTTCTCAGCTTAATAACAAATCTGGGAGGTTACAAGTCATTTGGTTAAGCTTTTGTTAGAAAACTAGCTTATTTGGCTTTTTCAACCAGCTTATTGGTTCACACAGCTTATTCTACTTGGCTTTTTGAGATTTTTATGATTGATTATTCTTAGTTAAGCTATTTGTGCGCTTTTTCAAAAAGAATCAGCTTCTGAAACAGCCTAGAACTCTAACCCGACTATTATGTCTTTTAGTGAAATTCTTCTTTGCTTATTTCTGGCTTATTGAGTGTGATTTTTCAAAATTTCTTTTCACAGATCTCTTAGGCATCTCAAAAGAAGGTTGTGTGTTTAAGCAGCGCTTATGGCATTGGCTTATTGCTTAATGGGCTTATTGGCCCAATAAGAATAAGTTGTTGACTATTTAAGCTATGATAAGCTCAAAACCAGCTTTTGGGCCTTCAGACTTTTGTGTTTAGAATTGAATTTTGAGTAAGATAGGGATTTTTCAGGTCATTTAGGCCAAGTTTGACTTTTTAGGCCCATTAAGCCCATTAAGGTTGACTGTTTTAGCTTTTAGCCCATTTGGGGGCCCATTAGGGGTAATTTGGTAATTTTACTTTCATTTTCTGATTATTTAGATTAAAATAAACTAGTTTGCAAGTTTTTAGAATTTTTTATAATTTTTGGATTTTTAATATTATTTTAATATTATTTTAATATTATTTTATTATTAAATTTCAAATTTTACATTTTTGCACTTTTTATATTTTTCTTAGGTTAAATACATTAAAATAGGATTTTTGCAACTTTGAGATTAATTTTATCTTCATTTTTCTAATTTCTAGAATTATTTTAAGTTTTTAATATATTTTAATCATTTTAAATAGTTTTAATTAGTTTAAAAACTAATAAAAATAGTTTTTAATCTTTTTAGGTCATTTTAGAGGTTTACAAAGTGAAAAATCTTTATTTGGGCTTTTTAATAATTAATTTGATATTTAGGGCTTTAATTAGCATTTAAAAATAAATATTTAATTAGTTAAAAGGTTTGAAAAAGTTTTGATCATTTGTAAACTCTTAGTTTATTTAATTTGATTTTTGGTAATTTTTTGGGAATTTTTAGAGTTTATTTTTATCTTAGCCCTTTTACGGTTTTAATTTTATTCGTCGTAGTAATAATTTTCACGTCTTCGTCATTCTATTTTCTCATCCCCTTCTTTCAAATATTAATCTCAAATATCATTGCATTTTAGTCACACACATATACCTTCTTGGGAAACGAACTTAATTGGGTCATTAGTGTTTGATTTTCCTAAATCATCACTTAATACTTATCGCTTTTACGCCTTTTTCCTAAAAGGTCGTATTTTACCACAATCATTTTGGCGCCGCTGCCGGGGAGGTGTGTCGTGATTAATTTGTCTTTTTGTTTTTAATATTAACCATAAGTAGTATTTGTATTAGTAGAACTCTACTAATAGGTATTATCGGTTTTTTCGTTTTTCTTGTGAAATTATTATTACTATATTGTATTAAGTATCACAACAAAATCAAAATATCTCCAAAAGTGTGAAAACACAATCTTAATTGGGATTTGATCTCCTAATTATTGTATTCGAATCTCAAACAAAAAGAAAAAGGCAAAAATAGATAAACACTTTCGTAAAGCTCGATTTTGAAAAATACAAACTATAAGGTGGGTATAAGGCGGGTATTATAAAATATACCCTAAGGAAAAAGGCTCTTAAGTGTTTCGCGCCGCCTCATTTCCCCGCTTGCTTGTGAGTATTTTGAGATTGAAAGCTAATCGAGGGTTTTGCCACCCAAAGTATTATTACATATCATATATATTTGCTTGGTTTTCTTTGTGATTAAACCCTCTTGAACAACTTGGTTTTCACCAAAGTTCTAAAGTCATTCGAAGGCGTTCACTCCACATGATCGTTTTCATTCTTTTGAGGCTTCTTTAATCAAGAGTTTGATTCGAGGAGAGATTTGGTAGATTTTTGTCTACGAAGATACACAAAATCCAAAAAAATTAAAAACAATCAAAAACAAAAAAAAATTGAAAATTCACAAAACACCCAAAAATAATCTTCTTTGCTCACCTCCCATTCTTCGTCAAGTTTATGCAAACTCGTAATCAAGCAAAACGAGCTCGTAAACGTCTTCAAAGTTAAGGAAATCAAGAGCCTTTGATTGAAGAACAAACTCCAATTGTTGAACCTATTGTAGAACAAGAAGCTATCATGGCTAATCGTACTATGATGGAGTTGCTTCAAGCACCCACCGAGGGTTTTGGAGAAGCTATTGTGATTCCCGATATCCTTGCGGAGAATTTCAAGATTAAGACGGGTTTAATATCGATGTTGCAAGCAAATAAGTTTAGAGGTCATGAGAAAGACAACCCGCATTACCACATAAGGAATTTTAATCGTCTCACCGCAAGTAGCAAATTTAAGGATGTTCCACATGACGCCATTAAGATGATGTTGTTTCCATACTCGTTAGATGGACCCGCTAAAATTTTGCTCGAGAAAGAACCACCAAATTCGATTTTGACATGGGGTGATCTCGTTTCTAAGTTTGTGAACAAAATTTTTCCACCATCTAAAACAACACATTTGAAAATGAGATTTCAAGATTTACACAACGTAATAATGAAAGTTTTTCAATGGCATGGGAACGATTTAAAGAAATGTTACATGAATGTCCACACCATGATTTTTCGGAATTGCATCAAATAGATACTTTTTATAATGGGCTTAATGATCATGAACGAGATTATTTGAATGCCGCCGCGGGTGGTAATTTTTTGTGCAAAACGACCGATGAAGCTTTAAAGATTATCGAGAATAGATCTAAGGTTTATAACCCTCGTAACACAACGAGTGTTGCCAATATGGGTTCGTCATCGTCTCGTAACATTAATGCCTTACATGATGAAGCTAATGAGGAAAATCGGTTTTTCGACGCTTATGACTCATTGGAAAGCACAAGATGCTTTGAATGCCGCATCGGTTAAAGCGGTTGAAAAGAGTTGTTTATCTTGTGGTGGAGCTCATGATCTTTCCGAGTGCATTACCGCCGGTGGTAACACTTCAAGTGCTTACGTAGCAACGGGAACTTACAACCAAAACGGCCAAGGTTCCCGCCCAAATCAAGCTCCACCAAATCAAAATGCTAATGACTATCGAAACAACAATCAAAATGGTGGTTATCAAGGCAATTCACGTAACTACAACAAAGGGAATTATCAAAGTGGGAATGGACAAGTTGTAAATCAAAACCAAAACTGTGATTTTCAAAACACTACACAAGGTTTTCAAAATGCTCACACTAAAAATCTTAATGGAGAATTTTTGGATTATGCTAAAGCAAATGATGCTAAATTTGATAACATGCAACGTGAGATGATTAGCTTAAGATCCGAGTTGAAAAACGAGCTTAAAACGAACTTGCTAATGAACTTAAGACTCATGCTAATAAAAGGGAAGGAAACGTTCAACGTCTTCAACAAAATAAACAAAAGATGGAACAAGGACAACATGAGATTAAGCAAGAATTGTTAAAAGCGGATTTAAGGCAATCAAAATTTGAAGACCGAATGGCAAAAATGTTTGAAGCAATCATGTGTAAACCCTCTTCCTCGGGTGGTCTTCCTAGTGATACCATTGCAAACCCGAAGGGAGAAATGAAGGTTATTACTACACGTAGTGGTAAAACTTTCAAGGAACCAATCTCTCGTCCAAGTACTTCTACAGAGAAGGAAATCGAGAAAGAGCCCAAGGTGATGGTCGAAAAGGAGCATATCACAAGCCCACGAAGTACCGCTCATACCACACCTACGGTTGAACAAATACCAATCATGGAACCCGAGATTCCAAGGCCGTTTCCTAATGTCCAACCCACACCACCCTTACCTTACCCTTCGAGACGAAACAAAGAGAAATTGCAAGGACGTAACAAACAACAAATCGATCTTTTTATAAAAATGTTTCAACAAGTTCATTTTGATGTAAGTTTAGCCGACGCGTTGTTATATATGCCTCGTTTTGCTTCCACTTTTAAAAGTATGATGAATGATAAGGAAAAGCTTTAAAAGCATGCTAATTATTCTTCGGTTTATCTTAACCGCATACCGGAAAAAGTTGGTGACCCCGGAAAGTTTCTCATTCCTTGTGATATCAAGATATGAAAGAATGCCTCGCCTTGGCCAATCTTGGTGCGAGCACTAATTTGATGCTATTTTCCATTTAGAAATCGCTTTCGCTTCCGGATCTTACTCCTTCGAACATGTCTATCGAGATGGACGATCATTCTACAATTTTAGCATGTGGAGTAGACGAGGATGTTTTCGTGAAAGTGGGGAAGTTCTAATATCCCGTTGATTTTATAGTAGTTGACATCCCCGCGGATCCTCAAGTTCCTCTAATTTTAGGTCGTCCATTTTTTAGACACCTCGAGATCGCTTATCGACATTCATGCAAGAACTATTACTTTGAGATTCAACGAAGAGGAACTTGTTATAAACGCTACTCAAAACTAGACACCTTCTCATGTTTATGCAATCGCTACCATCAATCACATCGACTTAGTTGATGTGGTTTGCGATGAGTTTTCATAAGAAGTGTCAGGTTTTTCCGATAGCTCGTCAAGTGGCAATCCCACTATTTTGGATCCGATTCTTGCTAATTCTAAACCAAATCTCACTCCATTCAAAGGAGGCGATTTTACTTCAAATGAAATCGACAATGAAGATGAAGTGATTATTAGTGATGATACTTCTATTCCACCATTTCTTCCGCCGATGAAAGTTATGAATGTTGAGCAAAAATCTTCAATCGAGGAACCGCCTATCCTTGAATTGAAAGATCTTCCATCTCACCTTGAATACGTATTCTTGGAAGGTGATGACAAGTTGCCGGTTATTATTGCAAGAGGTCTTGCTAATGATGAAAAAATCGCGCTCTTGAAAGTTTTTAAAGCTCATAAAGGGGCAATTACGTGGAAAATTTCCGACATTAAGGGTATTGACCCAAAATTTTGTACTCACAAGATTTTAATGGAGGAGGACAACAAACCCGCAATTCAAAGTCAAAGAACGGTTAACCCTAAAATTCACGATGTCATCAAAAAGGAAGTTTTAAAACTCCTTGACGCGGGAATGATTTATCCTATCTCTGATAGCCCATGGGTGAGCCCAATCCATTGTGTCCCTAAAAAGGGAGGAATGACCGTTGTGCCTAATGAAAACGACGAGTTAATTCCCACTCGTGTTGTGACCGGTTGGAGGGTGTGTATTGACTACCGAAAGTTAAATGATGCCACTCATAAAGACCACTTTCCTTTGCCCTTCATGGATCAAATGTTGGAGCGACTCGCGGGAAATGAATTCTATTACTTTTTAGATGGTTTTTCCGGTTACTTTCAAATCCCTATCGACCCTCGTGATCAAGAGAAGACTACGTTTACGTGTCCTTATGGAACGTTTGCTTATCGTAGGATGGCTTTCGGACTTTGCAATGCACTGGCCACGTTTCAACGGTGTATGATGGCTATTTTTCATGATATGATCGAGAAGTCGATGGAAGTGTTTATGGATGACTTTTCGGTGCACGTCCTGTTTATCTAATCTCGAGCAAATGTTAAAACGTTGTGAAGAAACCAATCTTGTGCTTAATTGGGAAAAATGTCATTTTATGTGTAAACAAGGAATCGTCTTAGGACATAAGGTCTCGAAAGCGGGGATTGAGGTCGATAAAGCTAAGGTAGACGTCATCGCCAAGTTACCTCATCCCAAAACCGTTAAGGGAGTTAGGAGTTTCCTAGGCCACGCGGGCTTTTATCGTCGTTTCATCAAAGATTTTTCTAAAATCTCTCGACCTATGACACACCTTCTCGAGAAGGATGCGCCTTTTAATTTCAATGAGGATTGTGTTAGAGCTTTCGAAACTCTCAAAAGGAAACTTACCGAACCTCACATTCTTGTTGCTCCTAATTGGGAATTACCCTTTGAAATCATGTGCGATGCAAGTGATTATGCTATAGGGGCCCTCTTAGGGCAACGTTATGAAAAGCATTTCCGTCCTATCCATTATGCTAGTAAGACGATGACCGAGGCTCAATTAAAGTACACCATAACGGAAAAGGAATTCCTTGCCGTGGTCTATGCTTTGAGAAATTCCGACCTTATCTCGTCTTAACTAAAAGCATCGTGTATACCGACCATTCGGCTATCAAGTATCTCTTAGCTAAGCAAGATGCTAAGTCGAGATTGCTTCGTTGGATGCTCCTCCTCCAAGAATTTGATGTCACCGTACTTGACAAAAAAGGAGCCGAGAATCTAGCGGCCGATCATCTCTCTCGTCTAGAAGTTCCACACAAAGATGTTTTCGAGAACAAGGAAATCACCGAGACATTTCCTCTCGAGACTCTCGGTGTAGTGAATTCTAAAGACACCACCCCTTGGTTTGCCGACATTGCAAATTACCATGCGGGCAATTTCATAATCAAGGGTATGACGACACAACAAAAGCGAAAATTCTTTCGTGACGTCAAGTTCTATTTTTGGGATGACCCTTATCTCTTTCGGGTTTGTGCGGATCAACTCGTTCGACGTTGTGTTTTTGGTGCCGAAGCTTCTAACATCCTTAGAGCTTGTCACGAGGGACCCACGGGTGGTCACCACGGTGCTAATCTCACGGCTAAGAAAGTGTTCGATGCCGATTTCTTTTGGCCTTCTATCTGTCGTGATGCACACGCACTTGTGAAGTCGTGTGATTCGTGCCAACGTCAAGGAAAATCGTCTCAACGTGATGAAATGCCGCAAAACATAATTCAAGTGTGTGAGATTTTCGACATTTGGGGTATAGACTTTATGGGGCCTTTCCCATCATCTCATGGTAACAAGTATATCCTCGTCGTCGTCGACTACCTTTCTAAGTGGGTGGAAGCTAAGGCTTTACCTACTAACGATGCTCGTGTGGTAGTGAAGTTTTTAAAGCAACTATTCTCTCGGTTCGGAACCCCTCGTGCTATTATAAACGATCGTGGAACCCATTTTTGTAATGACCAATTCGAGAAGGTCTTAAAGAAATATGGAGTTACTCATCGTCTTTCTACGGCTTATCACCCGCAAACGAGTGGGCAATTCGAGGTTTCGAACCGAGCTTTGAAGAGGATTTTAGAGAGGTCGACTGGAGAAAACCGTGCTTCATGGTCCGACAAACTCGATGACGCTTTATGGGCCTTTAGGACCGCTTACAAGACACCTATCGGTTGTACTCCTTATAAGTTAGTCTATGGTAAGAATTGTCATTTGCCCATTGAATTGGAGCATAAGGCATATTGGGCCCTTAAGCATGCTAATTTTGACTTGAAGACCGCGGGGAGATCACCGACAATTAAATGAATTGGATGAATTAAGAGACAATGCTTATGAAAATTCATTGATTTTCAAAGAAAAGACTAAAAAGTTTCATGATGCAAAGATTAAAAACCGGGTTTTTAACGTTGGTGATCAAGTGTTACTTTTTAACTCTCGCTTAAAGATATTTTACAGGAAATTGAAATCTCGTTGGTCGGGCCCTTTCACCATTACACAAGTGTTTCCTTATGGGACCATCGAGCTAGCTTAAGATGATGGTCCTAGTTTTAAGGTGAACGGACATAGGCTTAAGCACTACTTTGGTGGGGAAGTTCCTTCATTGGAAGACCTCGACCAAGTCACCTTTCCCAATGATAATTAGCATTGAGGGGATCGAGTCGAGCTCATGACTCGGTAATAAAAAACGAGGTGCCTCGTGGGGGAGATCCCATGCTTATCCTATTTATGCTTTCTAATAAATAATGAGAGGGGATTTGTACCCTTCCGACTCGTTGTCTCGTGGTTGTTTGTGATTGTGTTATCTAGATCATCATCATCACTACGATTGAAACTCTCGTGTTCGTTTACGTGAGCCTCCATCGTTTGCTTGAAGAAGTTTTTCACGAATCCATGACATATCCTTTTTTGTTCTAACAATTATCTTTTAGCATAATTAATAAGCGGCTTTAGATATATTGTTGATCACCCTTTCCATGCTAGATCCTAAGCATTCGACTCTTCGTCTCTAGTATGGGGGTGCTCCACCTTTAGACTCGAAACATTGAGGACAATGTTTAGTTTTAGTATGGGGGTGAATAGGTACTTGATTTTCTACACCCTCGCGTTTTCCAACTTTCAACGTTTTATTTTGTTGCTAATAAGGATAAAAATGGCCAAATTTTAAAAAATCTTTTCTTAGCTTTAATAAGTGTTTTTAAGACACGAATGTATATTTTCCGATGGGTAGAATAAGAGCTAATTTTTGACTTGATGGGCATTTGGAGCCCTTTACATTCCTTAACCCGCTCAATTCAAGTTTTGCTAGACTTTTATATAGGGAACTTTAAAACGCGAAAGTCTTAGCTCATTCGGGTTAAGAACAAGAACTTTTTGCAAGTTCCTATAATTGATCCTATAAAGTCACTTATCAAGGGAACTATAAAATGCATTCTCTAAACTTGAAAAAGTCCAAGAAAGTGCAAGATCCTATAGGTGGCTTGAAAACCCAAAACTTTGATTTGATATAGTCTTAATGAAAGCTAATCCAAATTGGCTTAATTTTGACTTGCATGGCTAAGTATTCACGAGTCTCTTTAATTAGAGGTCTTTAATTAGTGAAAAACGAGAGATGATAAAGTTAGACAAGTGATCATGCTAAACGTAGAACATGAAAATGTTCTTTCAAAAACTCATATGTTTTTAATTGTGGCTTTTTCTCCTATAAGATCAATGCATTAGGAATAAAAATAATTGCAATAAGTAAGGTCGTACAATTTGAAAGGTTACTTAGCTTCTAGCACAATATCATTTAAAAGTTGCTCAGGGTTGAATAGAGTTCATAGCCAAGGCATAACTTATTGAAGCGGGACGCGAAGATTGGTGCAAACCCCGTGGATTAGTCGGCCAATGAGTCGGAAATCACGGTTACCAAAAAAAAAAAAAAAAAAGGCCCTTACAAGGCATGAAGAGCTCTATTTGTTGCTAAAGATCCAAGATGATGTGAAGTATCATTATTACAAAATCAATATGAAGGATCGAGAAACACGACGAAAAGCAATTACTCCTCTAAAGATCATGGAGAAAGTCTATCCAAAAAGACCCTTACAAGGTATGGGGATAAATATATCCAAGAACGAAAAGGAGGCGGATCGTTGTATATCAAAATCCAAAATAAAGATTGAAGAAAAATGATGAAGTCGTGGTCCAAGTATGAAGAATCTCTCAAAAACGTCAAGTGAAGATATTCCAAAATATGAAGAGAAGACCATAACTTCAAGAACGTCTTCCCAAGATTTGAAGTATGAAGTACATGCCAAATATCAGTCCGAGAAAGGTCTCAAATCGTGAAACGAGTTATGTCAAGATATGAACTTAAGGAGATACTCGAGAAGCCGTTTTAAAAGATTTTGTCCTTCGGCTAACTATCGATTACATCGTGCTAGTTTACTTTTGGACTAATAAATACTCAAATAAGTCAATATGAATCACTTGTGATCCATGACAAGTAGTGAAAAATTCTAGGAACCCATTTCCTTTCATAATAAATAGGATTGCGGGGAGAAAAAGTATTACACAATTTGGACGTATAAGTAGTGTTAGCATTGTGACTTGTACCAACAATGATCTCGTTTTTGCACTTAGCATGGAATGTACGAAAATCAAGGATGACGAAATTTACTCTATGGGACATTTACTTGTTTCTATTCATTGACCCTAAATGTAACACCCCACTTGGATAAATGGACCGTTACGTGTATTTACGGCGTGTCATCAAAGCATGCAAGGCAATGTATTAAACATTAACTGACCAGACGGAAGTACCGGAATCAAACATCGGTAGTCCAACATAAGCCCAAAAATAAAGATTAAGTACTGAAAGAAAAAGGGACAAAACAGTGTCCAAACAACCAAAGTAAAGTAACGTAAAGTGTGCATAAAAATAAAGGATTCTGGATAGCTCCCATCCAAATGCACGTACTCTCTTAGAAGTCCTAAGATCGTCCCTGTGTACCTGTCGTTTGAAAACATGAAAGGAAACTACGACTGAGCATAACGCTCAGTGGACGGATATAGCATGAATAAGAAGTACTGAAAGAAATGGAATAGAAGACAACAATGAAGCTATAAGACTGATATGACATGTAGTAAAACTCTGCATAAACATCTGATAAACCTGTTCATATATACTGAAACTGAGATATGACTTATTAATTCTGAAAACATGTATTTATTGTATTTTAAATGCCAAGAGCTTATATAGGTCATGAACTGTAACAACTGTTGCATGAATACATAGAGGGGTGTCCTCGTCATGCTGTAGAGGGGTGACCTCTAAATAACTGTGCTGGGTGGAGGGATCAGCTCCAATGTGAAGGATGTAGAGCACACACCACATTCACATGCTAAACTGTAAACTGTAGCCTAGGATGCATCCATACGCCCCACTAATAATACTGATAAAATGGCCAAGCTGAGCTGAGTGGGACGATGCAGGATATCACTCTCCTGCATGTGAGTCACGACACCGGTGCCTCTAGTGTCGTGGTTACGGTACCTCCGTAACTAGTACATAAACTAATCATGCTTGTATATAATGCTCAGGCACTTTATTTAATTCTTAACATAATTACTGATAAATTTAAACATATACTGGGGAAAACATTTGGCTGAAGATGGGGAAATCCTAATCATACAGAGAAAAGAAGTCCTTACTGAAAGGACGGAAAATCCGTACCTCGTGTCCAGTAACTGGCCGAGATCAACTGACCGTAAGACTACTCTGATTTCACGCGAGCTACAAGAATAAAGACGCGAATAAGTTGACTGCTATTCGTTTATGAAATTTTATTGATCTTATTGGCTTCTTATTTATTCATTTTATTTTGATTCTGAAATTCTGTACGTATACCAACTGGTAAATCTGAACTTATATTAATTCATTTTAATGTATTATTTCCTACTGTTAATTATGGTACAACGTATTTCTTGACGTTATAATATTGCCATATTAAGAACCCCGCTAAAATAGAAAGTTTCTTAATTTAGAAAGTTCTCAAATACTTTAATTCATTTCCTAAAAAAAATATACCCTTTTTAAATATTAAAGAAACATTTTAATTTAATACACTTACAATATATTTTAAATATTTATAAAACAATTTAATTTAAAAAAAAGGTATAATTAAAATATTTATTTTATTATTTACAACCATGTCCCGAGCCTACCGAGCCCATCTCGGTCGCACTAACCGAATCCACATATAATACAAAATCTGTCAACAAGAATTTGTGACAGAATTCTGTGTCACTAAAAACTGTCGCTAAAGCTGTCCCTTATAAACTGCATATATATAACAACTCTGCGACAGGAAAACTGTCGCAAAACTGTCGCTAAAGTTATGTAATATTTCTGTTTTTCTGTCCCCTTTTTTTCCCACTGATTAAGCACCTAGTTTCCACTGCTAGGTTCTATTTTCCCACCGTTTATACTAGCCAAACGCACCCTTACGTTTTCGTAGCCCCCCAAACGCACCCTTATGTCGAACCTGGCCCTAGCCGCCCCTGTGTGGGTCACGGCTGGGCGAAGATGGAGTCACCGGGACAAGGTGTCTCGGTTTATATAAGCCAACACAGTCCGGTCATTACAAGCTAAACAAACACCCCTGTTGTAACCTTGCCGCCACTGCCCCTAAATGGGTTTGCGGCTGATGAGATAAAACAGCCACCGAGACCCCATGGTTCTCGGCTGGGCTGCGTGGCTGTGGCTGGACAAACACAAACACCACCGAATGGTGTTCCCCTACTGTTTAACATAAGACGCCCCCATGTAGGGGTGTTTTGGCTGTGGGTCTAAAACAAACAGCCACCACCGAGACATGTGATTACGTAGGAATAAAGGAAAAACTAGGATTACCTTGGTGGTTAGGATGAACCCGATCTCCCTCTCTTTTTTTTTCTTTCGACGGCACAACACAAAGAAAACCCTAATCCTATTCTATTTTTTTTTTGTGTTCGACTGTTTTGGGAAAAGGGGTACCCCCCCCCCCCCCTCCCCCGTTTGGTTTTTGTGCAAATAAACACAATGGGCTAAAGCCCATTCTCTTCTCCTTTATATTAAAACCGGCCCTTTCTTTCCTTTTATTTCTTATTATATATATATATATATATTTTTTTAAACTTGTATATAATAATGCTACTTATATATAATAATACTTGTATAGTTTTCTCGCGTTTTTGCTTCCGTCGATAAATTCTACTTAAATGGTTTAAGTAAATAACCCGCGTATTTATATTTCCCAATTTAAATACGGGTTTTACAATTCTTCCCCTCTAAAAGAATAATTCGTCCCCGAATTAAGGATACGGCAGTACTGGGTTTTACAATTCTTCCCCTCTAAAAGAAGAATTCGTCCCCGAATTATAAGGTACTTAAGTTGACTGGCGTAAAAGCCGAAATTGCTAATAAGCTGGAAAAAAAAACATAGAAGCTGAAAGGACATACACGAATCAAAACTGAAAGTGAGGATAAGAAGTCCGTATAGACTCCTCTGTTTCCCAAGTGGCCTCCCGCTCGGTATGGTCCCTCTACAGTATTTTGACGAAGGGAATGGTCTTCCTTCTCATAACTCGATCCTGGCGATCTAAAACTGTTTCGGGTTCCTCAATATAAGATAAATCCTCCCGAATCTGATCGAGTGGATAATTTACTTTGTGAAGCTCATGATAGTTGTACCCCCTGAGTAATGATACATGAAACACGTTGTGAACGTGTGAAAGCTGAGGCGGTAACGCCAATCGATATGACACTTCACCAATACGTTCAAGGATTTCGAACGGTCCGATGTAACGAGGGCTAAGTTTGCCTTTGAGGCCAAAACGTCTGACACCGCGTGCGGGTGATACTTTGAGGAACACACAATCCCCAGTCTGAAAAGATAGATCTCTACGATGCTTGTCGGCGTAACTCTTCTGGCGAGTACGCGCTTCTTGCAGTTTTGCCCTAGCGATGGCGACTTTTTCATTGGTCAGTTCTATCAGTTCAGGTCCTTCAATCAAACGTTCTCCAACCTGGTCCCAACAAATAGGAGCACGGCATTTCCTGCCGTATAACATCTCGAATGGAGCACGCTTGATACTAGCATGCCAACTGTTGTTGTAGGCAAACTCAACCAAGCAAATATAGTCATCCCAGTGTCCTGTCCATTCTAATGCACAGGCGCGTAGCATGTCCTCTAAGGTCTGGATGGTACGCTCTGACTGACCGTCTGTCTGTGGATGGAAAGCTGTGCTGAGCTTGAGCCTAGTTCCCCAAGCTTTATGCAAACCTTCCCAGAAGTGAGAAGTGAAACGGGGATCCCTATCTGATATAATTTCAGAAGGTGTACCATGTAATCGTACGATCTCCTCGGTGAATAGTTTCGCTAATTTACTGACTGCGAAATCCTTGCGAATAGGAATGAAATGTGCTGACTTGGTCAAACGATCGACAACTACCCAGATTGCATCATGTCTCCGCTGAGTTTGTGGTAATCCGGTGACAAAATCCATAGAGATCTTATCCCATTTCCACATTGGAATATCTAATGGCTGGAGAAGACCACTGGAACGCTGGTGCTCTATCTTAACCTGCTGACAGGTTAAGCATTTAGACACAAATGTTGCGACATCCTGCTTCATGCCGCTCCACGAGAAATGCTGCTTAAGATCGTGGTACATTTTTGTGGAACCCGGGTGGATAGAGAACGGAGAGCTGTAAGCCTCAGTCATTAAGGCTTCTCTGAGAGCAGGTCTTCTGGAACGCAGAGTTTGGTACCCTGCCATACGATACCATCGTCATCGATGCGAAATTCGGTCTGTCGGTCAATGTTCTGGATAATCGCCCAGATTTCACCATCATCCTCTTGGGCGGCTTTAATCCTAGAGAGTAAGTCTGGTTCTACCCTCAAACTAGCCCAGTATCCCCTCTGTCAGCGCACTAAGAGCTCAATATCATACCACTCCAATTCCCGAATAATTTCTTCCTGAACTTTGATGCCATTTATCATACCTGACTTTCTGCTAAGGGCATCTGCTACTACATTTGCTTTGCCTGGGTGATACTGGATATTAGTGTCATAGTCTTTTAGCAGTTCTAACCATCGCCTCTGTCTCATGTTCAGCTCTCGCTGTGTAAATATATACTTGAGACTTTTGTGATCGGTGAAGATATCACACGACTCACCGTATAAATAATGCCTCCAGATTTTAAGGGTGAAAACGTCTGCTGCCAGCTCTAGATCATGAGTAGGGTAATTTTTCTCATACGGCTTCAGTTGACGCGAAGCATAAGCAATGACTTTCCCATGCTGCATAAGTACACAGCCTAAGCCCTTTCCTGATGCGTCACTGTAAATTTGATAACCACCTGTACCAGATGGAAGAGTAAGTATCGATGCTGAGATCAATCGACGCTTGAGTTCCTCAAAACTCTTTTCTCTCTCCTCGGTCCATATAAACTTCTCACCTTTTCGCATGAGTTGGGTCAATGGTAATGCCAAACGTGAGAAGTTTTCCACAAACCTGCGGTAATAACCCGCCAACCCAAGAAAACTACGTATCTCTGTGACGGACGTCTGTCTTGGCCATTTGGTGATAGCCTCAACCTTCGCAGGATCCATGGTGATTCCTTCCGCAGAAACAATGTGACCTAGAAACGCCACTGTATTCAGCCAAAACTCGCACTTCGAAAATTTAGCATATAGCTTTTCTCGTCTGAGAATCTACAAAATTGTACGGAGATGGTTCTCATGTTCCTCTTTGGATTTGGAGAAAATGAGGATATCATCGATGAATACGATCACAAACTTGTCTAAAAATTCGTGGAAGACTCTGTTCATTAAGTCTATAAATACTGCGGGCGCATTCGTGAGACCGAATGGCATAACGACAAACTCGTAATGACCGTACCTCGTGCGAAAAGCAGTTTTGGATATATCCTGCTCTTTTACACGTAGCTGATGGTAACCTGATCGTAGATCGACTTTTGAGAAGTGCTTGGCACCCTGAAGCTGATCGAATAAATCGTCAATACGAGGAAGCGGATAACGGTTACGAATAGTGAGCTTATTCAACTCACGGTAGTCAATACACAAACGCATGCTACCATCCTTCTTCTTGACAAACAAAACTGGAGCGCCCCAAGGTGACACGCTAGGACGAATGAAACCCCTTTCTAGAAGTTCCTGAAGTTGATCTTTCAGTTCCTTAAGCTCTACAGGAGCCATACGGTAAGGAGCTTTAGATACTGGTTCTGCACCTGGAATGAGATCGATACCAAATTCTACCTCTCGCATGGGAGGTAAACCTGGAAGTTCCTCTGGGAAGACATCTGGAAAATCTGACACCACTGGCTGATCCTGAATTGAAGGTGCCTCAGAAGTCGTGTCATGGACTGTAGCTAGGAAACCCTCACAACCATGGTATAATAAGGTACGAGCCTGTAAAGCTGAAATGATCTGAACATGTTTTCCTGGTAGGAAACCCTGGTGAATATACTCTGGTGTCTGGACATCACCAAAGATAACCCGGTGAGCATGACAGTCTATAGTGGCACGATGAACCGACAACCAATCCATACCCAGAATAACATCGAACTCGCACATATCTAAAGGAAGTGCACTGACTGGACGGATTTTATCATCAAACTCAAGAGGGAGATCCTTATATACTTGGGTAATGAGTACAGAGTCTCGCATGGGGGTAGATATACTAAGTATATTGTCTAGTGGCGTAGGGGTCATGTTTATTTTAACAGCATATGTAGTAGATATAACTGAGTGGGTGGCGCCTGTATCGAAAAGTACGCAAGCCGCATGTCTGTGTATAAACAAAATGCCAGTAATGGTACCTGTGGTCTTATTTGCTTGTTCACGGGTAGTAGTGTAGACACGACCAGTAGTTGGTGGTATCGGTGGTGGTGGAGGTAAAATCTGAGGAATCTGGCCTGAGGTACCAGCAGTATTCCCGCTCTTGCAATCTCTCTTCAGATGGCCCGGCTGGCCACACTGGAAACAACCACTTGTACCATGACGGCACGGTCCCGTGTGTTTCTTTCCACATGTGATGCAAGTGGGATAAGTATACACGGTAGAAGCAGCTCTGGTTTGCTGAGAACCTGATTTACGATGAAAAACACGTGTCACGATTTTGATATCTTAACCTGAAATAAGGCTGTCTGAATGAAACTAAAATTACCAGAATTTGCCGGTCGGGCAACCTGCTGACCCCTGTTGTTTTGGTCACGCCCCTGTCCAGCATCTCTGTTGGAATTTACAAAATTTTAAGATCTGTTTTACACGATAGTTTAGTATTTCTGGAGCTTAAAGACTCACCTATAGCTGCCAGATGAGTTGGAGCTGCCGCGGTAATTATCACCGCCGCTCCTCTAATCTGACCGATTACGGTCATATGACTGACTGTGATTCCTGTAGTTCTGATGCGGAGTAGCCGATTGGGATCGGTCTCCTACTCTGTGTCTGTAAGATTATAATAACATATAAGTTGACAAGCAATAATGGGGCTAAATTGTTTAAGTTTGTTAGGTGAGATGTACCTCTTCTCCGGACGCTCTACATTCTCGAGCTCATCCCTCTCGAAAAGCATCTCGACGTCCCGAGCTGCATTAGCTACCTGTGACACATTAGTGAATGTGGCACTCATTAGTCTATCTGCAGTCCTAGAGTGAAGAGCCCAACGAAATTGCTTCGCTTGCTCCTCTACGGTACCCGCAGCCTCCCCTAAGAATCCAGCCATCCTGAGGTATCAGTGCATGAACTCTATACTGTTCTCGCCATTATTTTGACGAATAACGTGGAAGTCCCTCTTCATCTTAGCTTGCTCCGCATGCGGGAAAAACTGGTCATAGAACATCGTCTTGAAACGTGCCCAGGTCAATGTAAGCTCCCAAGCATCCCCCCCATTGGACAGTTTCTGAGACCTCCACCAATGCAGAGCAGGACCCTCCAGCTTGTAAACTGCAAGCCTAACCTTGAAAACATCACCACAACCCATAGCTCCAAAAATTTTCTCTATATGGTAGATCCAGTCTTCCGCGTCAGTTGGAGCTACAGTCTGCTCAAACAGTCGGGGTTTCTGCTTGTTAAACAAATCCAGCCAAGCGGGTAAAGTGGCAGGTGGTGGAACAGGAGGGTTGTTATTCTGCTGAGGTCCATTTTGATATTCAGCTCGGATCTCATCACGAATTTGGGGTAACATGGCCTGTATAGCAGCCTGAACAGCAGCAGCAATGGCAGCTGCGTTGGGATCATTCTCGGTTTCGCGTCTGGGTGGCATCTGAAATAAGAGAGGATAAGTTGATAAAACTGCCAAAATCTAGGGTAATAAATCTGTATACGCATAGTGTAATTCATGAAGGTATAACCAATAAAATATGACATGAATACTGATGAACGCCTATGGTCAGTTCACAAAATGACAATTACTGAAACATAAATCCGACATGAGTAAGGATGAACGCCTATGGTCAGTTCATCCAAAACGAAATGTTCGCTGAAAAGCACATGCGATTAAGTATGGCCAGTCCCGTACCAACCGTTTACTTAATCAAAATTTGGAAAATCCGACTGATAAAATTCATGAGTAGCATGGAAAATAACGACGCCAAAATACAAGAAGTTCTTGGTGACTACCCACTAGTCACAGGTCAGTTTTAGAGCCTACAGGTCGAACCAGGCTCTGATACCATAATTGTAACACCCCACTTGGATAAATGGACCGTTACGTGTATTAATGGCGTGTCATCAAAGCATGCAAGGCAATGTATTAAACATTAACTGACCAGACGGAAGTACCGGAATCAAACATCGATAGTCCAACATAAGCCCAAAAATAAAGATTAAGTACTGAAAGAAAAACGGACGAAACAGTGTCCAAACAACCAAAGAAAAGTAACGTAAAGTGTGCATAAAAATAAAGGAGTCTGGATAGCTCCCATCCAAATGCACGTACTCTCTTAGAAGTCCTAAGATCGTCCCTGTGTACCTGCCGTTTGAAAACATGAAAGGAAACTACGGCTGAGCATAACGCTCAGTGGACGGATATAACATGAATAGGAAGTACTGAAAGAAATGGAATAGAAGACAACAATGAAGCTATAAGACTGATATGACATGTAGTAAAACTCTGCATAAACATCTGATAAACCTGTTCATATATACTGAAACTGAGATATGACTTATTAATTCTGAAAACATGTATTTATTGTATTTTAAATGCCAAGAGCTTATATAGGTCATGAACTGTAACAACTGTTGCATGAATACATAGAGGGGTGTCCTCGTCATGCTGTAGAGGGGTGACCTCTAAATAACTGTGTTGGGTGGAGGGATCAGCTCCAATGTGAAGGATGTAGAGCACACACCACATTCACCTGCTAAACTGTAAACTGTAGCCTAGGATGCATCCATACGCCCCTCTAATAATACTGATAAAATGGACAAGCTGAGATGAGTGGGACGATGCAGGATATCACTCTCCTGCATGTGAGTCACGACACCGGTGCCTCTAGTGTCGTGGTTACGGTACCTCCGTAACTAGTACATAAACTAATCATGCTTGTATATAATGCTCAGGCACTTTATTTAATTCTTAACATAATTATTCATAAATTTAAACATATACTGGGGAAAACATTTGGCTGAAGATGGGGAAATCCTAATCATACAGAGAAAAGAAGTCCTTACTGAAAGGACGGAAAATCCGTACCTCGTGTCCAGTAACTGGCCGAGATCAACTGACCGTAAGACTACTCTGATTTCACGCGAGCTACAAGAATAAAGACGCGAATAAGTTGACTGCTATTCGTTTATGAAATTTTATTGATCTTATTGGCTTCTTATTTATTCATTTTATTTTGATTCTGAAATTCTGTACGTATACCAACTGGTAAATCTGAACTTATATTAATTCATTTTAATGTATTATTTCCTACTATTAATTATGGTACAACGTATTTCTTGACGTTATAATATTGCCATATTAAGAACCCCGCTAAAATAGAAAGTTTCTTAATTTAGAAAGTTCTCAAATACTTTAATTCATTTCCTAAAAAAAATATACCCTTTTTAAATATTAAAGAAACATTTTAATTTAATACACTTACAATATATTTTAAATATTTATAAAAAAATTTAATTCAAAAAAAGGTATAATTAAAATATTTATTTTATTATTTACAACCATGTCCCGAGCCTACCGAGCCCATCTCGGTCGCACTAACCGAATCCACATATAATACAAAATCTGTCAACAAGAATTTGTGACAGAATTCTGTGTCACTAAAAACTGTCGCTAAAGCTGTCCCTTATAAACTGCATATATATAACAACTCTGCGACAGGAAAACTGTAGCAAAACTGTCGCTAAAGTTATGTAATATTTTTGTTTTTCTGTCCCCTTTTTTCTCCCACTGATTAAGCACCTAGTTCCCACTGCTAGGTTCTATTTTCCCACCGTTTATACTAGCCAAACGCACCCTTACGTTTTCGCAGCCCCCCAAACGCACCCTTATGTCGAACCTGGCCCTAGCCGCCCCTGTGTGGGTCACGGCTGGGCGAAGATGGAGTCACCAGGACAAGGTGTCTCGGTTTATATAAGCCAACACAGTCCGGTCATTACAAGCTAAACAAACACCCCTGTTGTAACCTTGCTGCCACTGCCCCTAAATGGGTTTGCGGCTGATGAGATAAAACAGCCACCAAGACCCCATGGTTCTCGGCTGGGCTGCGTGGCTGTGGCTGGACAAACACAAACACCACCGAATGGTGTTCCCCTACTGTTTAACATAAGATGCCCCCATGTAGGGGTGTTTTGGCTGTGGGTCTAAAACAAACAGCCACCACCGAGACATGTGATTACGTAGGAATAAAGGAAAAACTAGGATTACCTTGGTGGTTAGGATGAACCCGATCTCCCTCTCTTTTTTTTTTCTTCCGGCGGCACAACACAAAGAAAACCCTAATCCTATTCTTTTTTTTTTTGTTCGACTGTTTTGGGAAAAGGGGTACCCCCCGTTTGGTTTTTGTGCAAATAAACACAATGGGCTAAAGCCCATTCTCTTCTCCTTTATATTAAAACCGGCCCTTTCTTTCCTTTTATTTCTTATTATATTTTTTTTTAAAAACTTGTATATAATAATGCTACTTATATATAATAATACTTGTATAGTTTTCTCGCGTTTTTGCTCCCGTCGATAAATTCTACTTAAATGGTTTAAGTAAATAACCCGCGTATTTATATTTTCCAATTTAAATACGGGTTTTACACTAAAAGTCACATTCGTGATGAAAATCATACATTATGTCTTTACACATCTTCGTAGTATTATTGCAAGTCTTTTAGTTTTCAATAAAGGGTAATAAAATTGAATTTTGGTGATGCTTAGATACTTTATTCTAGCATTGCGTGAGGGCACGGCAATGGCTTAGTATGGGGGAGTGATGAGATGGCATTTATACATAATCTCATCGTTCTTTCCGGGCTTTAAATGCATAAAATGTCATAATTATACCATATATATGCTTGTATTTGTTTACTTGTGTGTTTTAGGATGGATATCGTGAAAAAGACAAAAGTTCACAAGAAACAAGGAAAAACGGACACGAGAAACGAAGCCGTACAAAGAACCGGGCCCTAGTTCATGAAATATCCCAGAAAAACCCTTGAAAACTTGAAGATGTACAAGATTGATCCTCAAATTATAAAGAAATGACACTTAAAACCCTTGTATATTCATAATTACAAGTTTGGTCCCTTAAGTTTGTCAAAATTACAAAAAGGTCCTTCAACTTTGAAGAATTGGCAAGTTTAGTCCCTCAATAATTCTAAATTGTCAATTATGGTCCCTCATGAAGTCAAAGATACAATGAATACCTTTGAAGATTAAGAATGTCCAAGATCAGTCCTCAAACTATGCAAATATGGCAAAAACAATCCTTGAAAACCTTTTGCCAAAGTTTTAGGGCAAAAGTGTGAAGTTTGAAAGTTGAATAACAAAGGAAAACGTTTGTTTGGCTGAATAAACATTGTTTACAAACTTTCCCAAAACACAAGGACTACTAATGTCATTATCCAAAGTTCAAATATGACAAACACGCGCCAAACACAACCTTTCCCCAAAAATTGGATCAAATGAGTTACTGTTTACCATGATGAACTCAGTTACCACTCAACTTAAAACAAAGGGTTAATTTAAATTACCCAGTCCCACGTGTGATTTACACGCCTAGAAACCCATCACATAGTCAAAACCCCAATCCACACTCACCAAAGGACCCCACCCATTCACACGTCAACCAATCATGATCCAACTTCCTCTACAAGGAATGACACGTGGCCAAATCAATAGCCAAGACTCTTTGCTTGGATACAAAGCTAAAATGAACAGCCAGGATTCATTGGACAGCTCAAACAACAAATACGTCTAGAAGATTTCAAGGGCAATTTTGGGATTTCATAGCTATAGTTTTCACTTGTAATCTCAGCCCTTGTGGCCTATATAAGGACTCCTCAACTTGTGAGAGAGCCTTGTTCCAGTTTTGCTCTTTAAACATTGTAATTCCTTTTTAAAATTTATAAAAGTTGGTATTTTAAGAAAATTGTAATTCCTTTTTATGTTTTTGAAAGTTGGTGTTGTTTAAGGGTAATTCTGAGTTCCATTTGATGTTATAAAGGTGTTTAGATCTTGTGGTTTAAACACGTTTATGTTTGGTAGGGATTTCAAAGTTGAAAAAACCTTGAAATCAGTCATCTGTTTTGCTTATTTACTTGTACTAACCCTTATCCAAAAGCTATAAGCCCTTGCAAGCTTGTTGACACCAAGCTAGTGAAGGTTTATCAACCTTTGGATAGGTTGTTTGCAGTTTGTGTTGAAGACATAAATCCCTTGAGGTTCTGCTTTGAACCATCAACCAAGGCACATATCATCTCCTTTGTTCAAGTACCTTGGTCTTGTTCTAGCTGTTGAACAAGGTCCAAGGAGCATTGCTGATCCTCCTAGGAAGTTGTGGAGGATAGGTATAACCTCTTGTTAAGTTTCCTCTAAAAAGTTCCATGTTATTGTCTGATTTGTACTTTGCCATGTGATTTGTTAATTTTGTGTTTGTGCTTTGTGTTTTATAGTTGGTATCTCTTAGTTGTCACCTAGTTGAAGTTTTTGAACCATAAAATCAGTAGGTTGTTTACAGAAATAAGAAGTTTGTTTGAAAAAGTACTAAAACAAGGCTGTTTGGGATTATTGGATCATAAGGCCTTGTGGCCTTGTGCCCTTGGTTATTAGGGTTTGGGGAGTCTAAACAAGTCATATGCAACAAGTTTTAGTCACTGGTTAAGTACCAAGAGTTTTGGAATATTTCAAGTTTTGGAAAAATCTGAAAAACGTGGTTTGAAATTGGTCAAAACACATCAGATCCAATAAAATCTTTGTTTGTTGGATCTAAGGTCTGAAAGCTGGTTTGGGAAGAGTTTAGGTGATAAGCTATCTGTGCAATATCTGTTTGTTGAATTTAGTGGCTTATTGGTGGTGCTAGAGCTTATCAAAGTTGGCTGAAGGGGTCATTTGAGTCAGCAAAGTGACCACCTCAATTTTGCCTTGCATTTGTTATTCTAGTGTATGCCTTGTTGTCTAACTGCTTGGAACTTGATATTGCGTTGTTTGTGAGTGCTTCTTGCTATTTGGTGTGACTTATTGCTGGCTTATAAGCTAACTGGCTTACTAAGCCTTATTTGCCAAAATCTACCATCATTTGGTCAACTGACCTCTTGATTCACAAGGACTCCACCTTGAGTTCTTCACAAAAGTTGCTTATAACAAGCCTATAAACAATTCCTGAACATTTTGTGAAATTTGGAGGACTTTGACTTTTGGTCAAATAAGCACATTTTGGCTTATTTTTGAGAATTGCTTATTGGTACATGCAACAACTTGGCTTTTGTAATAGGTGTCATTTTTCTCATCTTAGTAACAAATCTAGAAGGTTACAAGTCATTTGGTTAAGCTTTTGCTAGAAAACTAGCTTTTTTTGGCTTTTTCAGCCAGCTTATTGGTTTACATAGCTTATTCTGCTTGGCTTTTTGAGATTTTTATGATTGATTACTCTTAGTTAAGCTATTTGTGAGCTTTTGCAAAAAGAATCAGCTTTTGAAACAGCCTAAAACTCTAACCCGACTATTTTGTCTTTTAGTGAAATTCTTCTTTGCTTATTTCTGTCTTATTGAGTGTGCTTTTTCAAAATTTCAATTCAAAAATCTCTTAGGCATCTCAAAAGAAGGTTGTGTGTTTAATCGGAGCTTATGGCATTGGCTTATTGCTTAATGGGCTTATTGGCCCAATAAGAATAAGTTGTTGACTATTTAAGCTGTGATAAGCTCAAAACCAGCTTTTGGGCCGTCAGAATTTTGTGTTTAGAATTGAATTTTGAGTCAGATAGGGCCTTTTCAAGTCATTTGGGCCAAGTTTGAATTTTTAGGCCCATTAAGCCCATTAAGGTTGACTGTTTTGGTTTTAGCCCATTTGGGGGCCCATTAGGGGTAATTTGGTAATTTTACTTTCATTTTCTGATTATTTAGGTTACAATAAACTATTTTGCAAGTTTTTAGAATTTTTTTATAATTTTTGGATTTTTAATATTATTTTAATATTATTTTATTATTAAATTTCAAATTTTACATTTTTGCACTTTTATATTTTTCTTAGGTTAAATACATTAAAATATTATTTTTTCAACTTTTAGATTAATTTTATCTTCATTTTTCTAATTTCTAGAATTATTTTAAGTTTTTAATAGATTTTAATCATATTAAATAGTTTTAATTAGTTTAAAAATTAATAAAAATAGTTTTTAATCTTTTTAGGTCATTTTAGAGGTTTACAAAGTGAAAAATCTTTATTTAGGCTTTTTAATAATTAATTTGATTTTTAGGGCTTTAATTAGCATTTAAAAATTAATATTTAATTAATTAAAAGGTTTGAAAAAGTTTTGATCATTTGTAAACTCTTAGTTTATTTAATTTGATTTTTGGTAATTTTTTGGGAATTTTTAAAATTTATTTTTATTTTAGCCCTTTTTACGGTTTTAATTTTAGTCGTCGTAGTAATAATTTTCACGTCTTCGTCATTCTATTTTCTCATCCCCTTCTTTCAAATATCATTGCATTTTAGTCACACACATATACCTCCTTGGGAAACGAACTTAATTGGGTCATTAGTGTTTGATTTTCCTAAATCATCACTTAATACCTACCGCTTTTACGTCTTTTTCCTAAAAGGTCGTATTTTACCACAATCAGTCCCAATTCCTGAATTCAAACAAGGTGATAATCATACTGAAGTGTTAGCTGCCATGTCTGCCTATATCACTCAAACGTTGAACAAAAGAGGATATCGAGGACTTCTTACCACCAACAATCAGTTGAGGACTTCTTCTAACTCTCTTCAACAAGCAACCGTTCAAGATGGCAGAGTCATGGTTCAACCTATTCAGGGAAGACCAAGTTCATCCAATGCCGAAACAAGAACTTACAACACTTCTCCAAGGGGAAACACTAATGACAAATTGAAGATGATCACATGTTACAACTGCAAGGGGGAGGGACATATGGCTAGGGAGTGTAAGCAACCCAAAAGGAGAAGGGTTGCTTCGTGGTTTCAGGAGAAAGTGATGTTGGTCAATGCTCAAGGAAATGGCCGTGATTTAGATGAAGAGGAGTTATCGTTTCTTGCTGATCCAGGAGTTACGGATAATGAAGGTCAAACAGCAGCATTCACTCATAATGCAGCTTATCAAGTAGATGATCTCGATGCATACGATTCTGACTATGATGACTTCAACACCACCAAAGCAGCTCTTATGGCAAATCTCTCAGTTTACGGGCCCGATCAACTATCTGAGGTACCAAGTGTTCCCATTAATACTAGTATTCCACCACATTAAGTTAGACAAGAGTCTCAGTATCCGAAAGAGCCTCTGGTGGTGAGTAATTCAAATGAGGAGACAAACAATGATAGACATATCACTACAAGTCCCCAGACTTTGAGTGAAATACAACTGGGAGCTATTTCGCATATGGATTCCCTTGATCAACAAGATTTGCTTATGGTTTCGGCAACTATGCTTGGCCAAATGAATATTGCGATCCTTGAAACCCTAAGTGTCAATCAGACCGTATCTGTCGAGCTTGCTTTGTATAAAGAAAAGGTTCAAACCTTGGAATTAACTCCCTCGACCAATACCTTAACTAATCCCGAATTTGATGGGTTTAGAAAAGTTCGAATGGATCATTTACTTGAGACTGAACATCTAAGAGCAAATATTTCAAAAGAAATTAAAGAGAAAGAGTCAGTCGTCACTAATTTTTAAAAACTTAAAACGGATATCGAAATTCTATAGTCTAAAAAGGTTGAAACGGAAATTAATGCGTTTAGTCAATTTAAAAAGATTGATAATTTTCTTTTGAAACAATACTCCGCTTACACTTAGTATATTTGTTTGATTCATCTTTTTAGGAATTTAACTTATCGCGTCTACAAGACCTTCCACCTAACCGGGGTTATGCAAAGTAAGCTCTTATCAGTAACCCAAGAATTTATGATGCAACCAAATTAGGAAAGGTATTAGATCTGATTCTTATTCCGGATGACCCCGAGTATATGTCACTAGTTGAAGAGGATCGGTCACAAATGCTTTTGAAACATCCTAAGTTTAATTATGATAAACTTAACCAAGAGTATGCAAGGACGGATTTTAGAACTCGTTTTAACATACAAAGGGAATTTACCAAAACACCAACTTACGTGTCTACTAAAGAGAACCCTAGTACATTTCCTACACTTGTCAACACAGATGAACCTAAGGAAATTCTAAAGGTTCTTCCACTAGTAAGTACAGTATTGTTAAGCTTGGAAGAGATTCAACGATACTTTACCAGGTTTGACAAAGTTATTATGGAATGTACGACTCCAACGGCTCAAACCGATAGAGAATGGGCTTTCGAACACATGAAAGGGGTGTTCAAGGCCGAGATCGCTCAGTTTGTAGAAAATCTTAAAGCGGGATTTATATCTCTCGGTGACAATCTTAATTTCGAAATGAAAGAAGTTCAAAAAGTTTTCTATGAAATGGATGATGCTTATGAGCAACATTTAATTGAGAAAGAAAAGATTTTGTCAGAATATGACGGATTCTTGGAACAAGCGGTGTCTCTCGATGTGATGACTATTGTGACTACTAATTGTACTAATGAGATTATATCTGTTGTGAATGAATGTGATGATGTGCATCCTCTCTCTATGAATATTTTTGAGACTGTAAATGATGTAGATAATCATTCTTGTCACGAATCTAACGCTGAATTTTTAAAGCTTCAAGATTCTTATAAATCACTTTCAAAAAGTTTTGACGAGC
The DNA here is from genome assembly GCA_025667525.1 of Glebionis coronaria. NCBI lineage: Eukaryota > Viridiplantae > Streptophyta > Magnoliopsida > Asterales > Asteraceae > Glebionis > Glebionis coronaria. The sequence goes on along the minus strand of CM046878.1, from coordinate 455,073,192 downwards.
TTCAACAACATTGTATATCTCTTGAAATTGAACAAAAATCTAAAAATGAAACTCTTTTAATAACGAATGATTGTGAAAACAACGTTGAGACAAGTGACAAGATGATTCAGGTGGTTCAGGCATTAAAGAAGAAATTATGAGACTTAAGAGAGAGTTATCAGTAGAGAAAATGGAACTAGAGGCTGCAGAGAATAAAAACCATGCCTTAGAAAATAGAATCATCTATATTCTAGGGGAGCTTGAACGAGCAAAGCAGGGATTTTCAAAACTTTATGGTTCACTAGAAGAACGCTTCACTTTTAATGCGGCAGAGCAAAAGTCACTTGTTGAACAACTGAACCAAAAGTCTGAGGAAATCTCTGACTTAAATATTCAACTCATAGATAAAAACATGGTTCTAGCTGAGTTAAAGGAAACACTTCAAGTCAAAGGAAAAGAAGTTGTTGATAATGCAGCTACAATCTCTACCCCGACCTCTAGTGCTCCAAAATCCAAAGAAGTGGTGATTTATAAGAACCCGTACCATAAGAACAATCCTCTATCATATATGGATTATATAAAGAATGCAATTAGGCATGTGCTTCTTACAAGGGGCATCGTAGATGACCTTATATGAATCTGATCCCTCAAACAACGGTTATAACGTTGCCCATTTATATATTGAACAGGTTCAATGTTGTTTAGCACATCTTAATTTAATCGGTCAATCGGGATCTTCACCACTCAAACAACAACCCATTACCATTGCCATTACTCCATTCAACAAAACCCCAGGCGTTAAACCTTCCTTAAGTACATCCAACAAGGCTAAATCAATATCTGACACTAATGTTCCATTGCCTTCTACAAGAGTGAATGTTTCTACTAAGGCTAAAGGATCTCACGTCAAGAAAGATAGGATCAAGCCTTCCACTAGTAGGACTATGAAGACGAAAGTAGAAGCTCAACCTAGGAATGTTATTTCAAATTTGAATAAACTGAATCATGTCGCTAAGACTAAAGGCCCTACGGTTATGCAGCCGCCTAAGCGCAAAGTAAATTCTAATTTGAGATGTTGGAATTGTAATGAATGTATGTTTTCTCAACGTCATGATTTATGCCTTGTCGATCATGTTAATGAAATGTATGCTATTAGGAACAATGTTGAATGGATTCCAACGGGGAAGAAATTCACCCAAGTTGGATGGCAATGGAAACCCACTGGTAGGACCTTCACTGCAAATGGAACTAAGTGGCGTTTAAATAGGATCACATCCACTGAAGTTAAGTCTCAGCGTCCTTTAAATAGGAACTCTAGCATTAAAAAAATGGAAAAGCGCCCTTTAAATAGGTCTGCGTACACTATTGTGCCTACCAGTGAAGAAGTACCTCAGGATCTTAGACAACTAGAATCTAAGCCGACAACTAGGAAGAAAATTTGGAAACCTAAGAAATCTTCTGATAGCAAATCTAAGATAATTGTATCTGTACCTGCTAACACAGAGGAACAATTAGATTCCGATACATCGTATTTGTCTGGTGATATTTTCACGTGGTCCAAATCATCCTCTGGTACTTGGACTCTGGGTGCTCTAAGCACATGACCGGAGATCGCTCGATGCTCAAAAAAATTTTCAGCAAGTTTCTAGGCACAGTTAAAGTTGGTAACGACCACATTGAAAAGATCATGGGTTATGGTGATATCATATTGGGAATGTTACGATTTCAAGGGTGTATTATGTGGAAGGACTCGGTCATAATTTATTCTCAGTAGGACAATTTTGTGATTCCAACCTTGATGTTGCTTTTAGAAAACATACTTGCTTCATTCGTGATCTATTCAAAACATGGTGGCCGCTTCTCCTGTATGTCTTCTCTCCAAAGCATCTAAGACCAAGTCATGGTTGTGGCATCGATGATTATCTCATCTTAACTTTGATGTTATTAACCATTTGGCTAAAAACGAACTTGTTCGTGGTCATCCAAAGCTCAAGTTTAACAAGGATCATTTATGTTTCGTGTGTTCATTGGGGAAAAGCACCAAGAAGTCTTACAAACCTAAAGCTGAAGACACCAACCAGGAAATACTGCATCTTTTGCACATGGATCTTTGCGGGCCAATGTGTACGGCCAGTGTGAGTGGTAGAAAATACATCCTCGTTATGGTGGATGATTTTCATGGTTTACATGGGTAAAGTTCTTAAAGACCAAGGATCAGGCACCCGCATTTATTATCAATTTTCTTAAGATGATACAAGTGCGTCTTAATGCTACTGTTCGCTGCATTCGAACTGATAATGGAGCTGAGTTTGTTAATCAGACTCTGGGTACTACTATGAAGAGGTTGGAATTTCACATAAAACATCAGTTGCTCGCACCCTACAACAAAACAGTGTCGTAGAAAGACGTAATCGTACACTTATAGAAGCTGCTAGAACTATGTTAATTTACACGAATGCTTCTTTATTCTTATGGGCTGAAGCAGTGGCAACCGCATGTTATACCCAAAACCGCTCTATAATTCGTAAGCGCCATGCAAAAACACCATATGAGATTCTTCATGGACACAAATCCGATATCTCCTTTCTTCATGTGTTTGGGCACTTTGTTATCCAAAAACTAATAGTGAGAATTTGGGAAAACTTCAACCGAAGGCTGATATAGGAATTTTCATTGGCTACTCACCCGTAAAGAAATCTTATCAGATTTATAACATCGTCTTGGCAAGATAATAGAAACTATGGATGTCGATTTTAATGAGCTGACAACGATGGCTTCTAAGCAACGTAGCTCTGAACCCGCGCTTCATGAGATGGGAACCGATACTATTAGTTCTGGATTAGTTCCCAATAATCCTACTTCTACATCATTTACACCACCTACAAGGCCCGAGTGGGATGAATTATTTCAACCGATGTTTGATGAATTCTTTGCTCCTCCTAGTGATGGTGTTCTAGCCCTTGCAGTAGTAGCTTTGATTCTCGAAGTTGCTACTTAAAATAATGGAAATCAATCTGATGCATCTACACTCACTACTGAACCGGATGCACCATCCCCCAGTAATTCTCAAACTACACCTGAATCAACACCCCCACTCGTTCCCACTGATGTTGAAGAGGATAACACGGATCACGAGTTGGAATTTGCTCACTTACAAGAGCTTCCATTCTTTGGGTTACCAATACCCGAAAACCCTAACGATGCGTCTACCTCAAAGGAAGCTCCGGCAACCGTTTACTCTAGACCCCACTGGATTGAAAATCACAACACAAAGTAGACAAAGGATCACCCAATCCGAAATATCATTGGTGACATCAAAAGACCAATCTCTACATGCCATCAACTACAAGAGCACGCATTATATTTCTACTTTGATGTGTTTCTCTCCAAGATTGAACCTAAAACATGACAACAAGCGATGACACAATCATATTGAATTGAAGCCATGCAAGAGGAACTTAATGGATTCCAACAACTTGAAGTATAAGAATTAGTTCCTTTACCCAACAACATCAACGTTCTTACCTCGTTGTAGGTATACAAGATCAAACTCGATGAGATGGGTGGAATTTTAAAGAATAAGGCTAGATTTGTTGCTCGAGGTTATAAACAAGCATTGGGTATTAACTTTGAAGAATCCTTTGCTCCTGTTGCAAGATTAGAGGCAATTAGACTATTTCTTGCTTATGTTGCTCACATGAATATGATCGTCTACCAAATGGATGTTAAGACGGCGTTTCTAAATGGTGAATTAAGGGAAGAAGTCTATGTAAGCCAGCCGAATGGATTTGTGAACTCGTAGTATCCTAATCATGTGTACAAGCTCAAGAAGGCTTTTTATGGGTTGAAACAAGCTCCACGCGCGTGGTACGATCTCCTATCATCATATATCATCTCGGAAGGCTTCTCCAAAGGCAAAGTGGACCCGACATTGTTCATTCTCAAGGAAGGCAACGACATGATACCGGTACAGATTTATGTTGACGATATAATATTTGCTGCCACTACCCAAAAATTGTCTGACTGTTTTGAGAAAATCATGTCCACACGTTTTAAGATGTCGATGATGGGAAAAATCTCATTTTTCTTAGGGTTACAAATTTCTCAGAATCCTAGAGGCATATTCATTAATCAATCCAAATATGCTCTTGAATCTTTGAAAAAGTATCATTTTGAAAACTATGACCCCGTAGATACTCTAATGGTGGAGAGATCCAAGTTAAATGAGGATAGGGATGGGATTGCTATCGATCTGAAACTTTACCATGGAATGATCGGCACCCTTCTCTATCTGACTACTAGCAGGCCTGATTTACAATTTGTTATATGCATGTGTGCCCGGTATCAAGCTCGGCCTACCGAAAAGCACTTACATGTCGTGAAAAGGATCTTTCGGTACCTTAAAGGAACACTTCATCGTGGTCTATGGTGTCCGAAGGAATCCTCTATTTCACTAATATCATATGTAGATGCGGATCACGCTGTGCAACTACTTGGAGATAGATTGATTAGTTGGGCATCCAAAAGGCAAAAAAGCGTTGCGATATCTAGTACGGAGGCTGAATACATTGCCATGTCCGGTTGTTGTGCTCAAGTTCTTTGGATGACATCACAATTGACTGACTACGGTCTTGGATTCAATAAAATACTGATGTACTGCGACAACAAAAGCGCCATTGCCCTTTACTACAACTACGTTTAACACTCATGGGCGAAGTATATTTACATACGCTACCATTTTATCAAAGAGCAAGTGGAGAACGGAGTAATCGAGCTGTATTTTGTCAAGACTGAGTATGAGCTGGCGGATATGTTTACAAAGACTTTAGATCAAGGACGTATCGAGTTTTTGATCAACAAGCTTGGTATGAAATCATTCTCACCGGCGACTCTTCAGGAGTTGGCAGAAGATACTGCGGAATAGTGGTGGTAAACTATTCTCGAGTATCCTTTTATTGTGATCATGTATATATTGTATATATTTAAACCACCAAAAAGAAAAATACAAAAATATAAAAACTACAAAAAGCTTAAAAAAATAAAAACAAGAAAATCAAAAAATATTTTTCATTTTTAAAAGGGAATGCCTTTTAGTACGATATTATTTACGGCTTTAGAAATGTCGATTAAAATTGACACGGCGCCATAAATAGAGTTCGTCAAAAGTTGTAAATATTTTAAAACATGCCCACATGGCTTGTAGTTTTTTCCGACTGCAACCCGCTTTTCGCATTAAAGTCATGTATTTCTCTTGAAAACGTTGGCTCACAACGAGAATTAATTTTTTCGGGTATGATTTACTTTAAAACCATACAAGGGATCAAGTTTACTTTATAACTTGGTCTAACACAAATTTATGTACGCTTTAGTGCATTTATTTGTTTAAATAAGAGAAATCTTATTGCCACCAGAATCGTTTCTTCAAAAACACTAAACAAAAAATGTCTTCATGGGTATTTGACTCTTTAATCAATGACTACAGCTCTTTAAATAGAAAACGGGTCATTGTTTAAGGGGGAGAAAATATCAAATCGTCTTGGTAATTAAATTGGTCTTCAAAAGATATTTTTGAGAAATGCAAACAGTTAATGTCCTCTATCTATCTGATGTGGTGTGTGATTTATATGCTAGGTGATTGTAATCTTATGTGTCTTGGAATTTTTATCCCTTGCCTTAAGTTACTAAATCTAGGGTATGTGTTGAGAAAATAGCTTACGAGAGTTCTAGAACTAATGGGTATTAGGTAATGGTTAACATACTTTTGTTAAACATTTACCAAACAAGGGGGACTAACTTTGCAATAATGTAAAATAGCCTTATGCTTGACTAAGTCAAACATACCCCCTGTTTTCTTCTTGTCTCTCTTCGCAATACACACACAAACACAGACACACCCCTAGCCGCCATTATCAAGACCTCACAACCTTCGATTTTCATAGTTTTTTTTTGCAAGAATCAAATCACAAGGTATTAATCATATGCTTATTATGGCGAAATCTACATACCCTTCATGTTTAATTTCTGTTATAATTCCTCTATGAACCGTACATCTCAAATTAGGGTTTTGTGAAAAATTTTGATAATAGCTGAAATTGATAAGGGGTTTTGGTTTAGAAAGTATAGATTCACATAGGGCATGTCTCATCTTTGCTTAGAAACACATACAAATCCGAAATCGAACCCAAACAGGTCAACCTCGTAATATCCGCCTGGACATTGCGGAATGTGTACATGGGTTATTGCGAAATGTGACATTTTTGACATTGCGGAATGTGTAACACCCCATTTTGATAAATGGAATGTCACGCGTAATTATGGCGTGTCATCAAAGCATACAAGGATAAATGTCTAAAACATTACATGACCATAAGGATAACCGGAATCAAACATCGGTTCCCAAACATAAGCCCAAAACATAATAAAGTAAAAGAAATGAATGAAAGACTATGCAAGCATAAGTATATAAAGGAAAAAAGGAAAAGAAGTCTCTAGCAGCTTCCATCCTATGTACGTCCTCCAAATGCTCGAGTCTTTCCTAGGGTACCTACCGTTTTGGGACATGGAAAGGAAAGTAACGGCTGAGCAAAATGCTCAGTGCACGGATATAGACATAGTACAAATGACTAAAACATAATAGAGACTTAATAGCAGCGGAAATGTATAAGTCCTGGAAAAACCTGGAACATGTTCATAAAATTGGTTTTATAGTTTGAAAAGCCTTATGTTTATCTTATGTAAACTGTTTAACATATTTTACCATTAGCCAATATAGGTCATGAAAATCCACCGTGCATGAATACTTGGAGGGGTGACCTCATCATGAAAATTACAGGGGCTGCCTCTAATTTAATATACTAGTTCTGGGTAGGAGGGATCAGCTCCTTGTGAAGGATACAAGGCACACACCACATTCACCATGAAATCCTGACTGAAACATGTAACTAGGATGCACCCATACGCCCCACATGATAAATATAATAATATGGCCAAAAGCTGAAGGGACGCTACGAGCAATCACTCCACCGTGGTAAAGTCATAACATTGGTGCCTCCAATGTTATGGTTATGGTACCTCCATAACTAGGTGAAACTGGTCATGCATGTATATGGCTTTAGGTATTCTAATTAAACATAAGCAATTCAAAAACATATAAAACAAAGACTGGGAAAACAGTTGGCTGCATACGGGGAATCCTAATAAGGAAAGAATGTCCATACTGAAAGGACGGGAATCCGTACCTTATGTCCAGTGAACGAAGAATATGAACTGAGGAGAATCCTACTTCGGTATCACTAATGCTACATAAATACGTACATGAGTAAGTATCTGCTTACTAAATACGTAACTGGTTTTATGTCATGTCTTACCTTATTTTATATGTTCATATCATGTTTTATTGTTTTAAGCCTTAAACTGTGTTTATCTTATATTCTGTTTATTCTGATTAAGTATTTCTGGTATTTCATGTATTATTATACTTACTGTGTAATAATAAGTAACTTTCCAAAAATAGCAGGTTTCCTAAAATAGAAAGTTTCCAGAAATAGAAAGTTACCAAAAATAGAAAGTTTCCAAAAATAGAAAGTTTCTAAAAAATAGAAAGTTTCCAAAAATAGAAAGTTTCCAAGAATAGAAAGTTTCCAAAAATAGAAAGTTTCCAAAAATAGAAAGTTTCCAAAAATAGAATTACTGCTTAAAATAGATAAGTTTCTAAAAATAGAAAGTTTCCATAAATAGATCAGCTGCCTTAATTAAATAAGTTTCCATAAATAGATTAGCTGCCTGAAATAAAAAAGTTTCTAAAAATAGAAAGTTTCCAAAAATAGATTAGCTGCCTGAAATAAATAAGTTTCTAAAAAAATAAAAAATTTCCATAAATAGATTAGCTGCCTTATTTAAATAAGTTTCTAAAAATAGAAAGTTTCCAGAATTAGATATAAGCTGGTTAAATAAGCTAATTATATAAGCCTAAGTGTTTTCATGATTATTTTCTAAGTCATATGATATAATGTATAGTTTATTAATTATTTCATGTAATTAAAATAAACTATAGGTTAAAATATTTAATTAAAGTATATCATGTTTTTAATTAAATAAAGTTAAATACTTAGGTTAAAACATGTATTATTATTTATTAATAATATAACCTAAGTCATGTTAATTAATTAATTATAACCATGGTTTTTAAATAATTAATTAATTATAAGTCTAAAAATATAAAATACCTAGGTTAATAATTTCATGATTTTAATAATTAATATAACCTAAGTCATGTTATTAAATTAACCATGTCATGTTTATTAATTTAATTTTAACATATGATTATAAAAATAATAATCTTAACATACACCGTGAACCGGATCTTGACTAAGAACCATGAACCGGACATGAAATCGACACCATACCCCAAACCACTTCGGGGTTCCCCTTGTCTTGCTGCTGCCGTGGGACCCACACCAACCAACCGGGACCATATGGTCTCGGTGGTGGTCGAGTAGCCAAACCGAGACCCCCTTGGGGTTCGGTTTAGGCGCCGGCCAAAACAAACACCCCTAAAACACCCTTTTTGATTTATTCCAAAAACCATTTTCATGTTAGATCTATGTTTTTAATTAGGTTTTAAAAACATCATGTTCTTAATTAATTATTAGATCAAATCAAAAGAAAAAGGGTAAAAAGAATATACCAAATGCGTGGATCTAAACGAGGATGAACAAACACGAACACTTGCACCAAAAACCAAGATCAAAATCAAATAAACACCCTCCTTGGTGTGTTTATGTGTGGCGGCCAAAAGAAGAAGAAGAAGAAGAGAAGGAGAAAAACTTTTTAGGGTTTTTGGTGTTTTCCTGTAAAGTGAAAAATGACCAAAATCTTTCCTAATTCCTTGTTTTAGTAAAAATTGATGGGCTAAGCCCATCTTCCCTCCCTAATTTCGTGGTATGGGGCCCACATGGGGTAACCCATACATTTCTTGAGTCTAAATATTATAGTGTGTTCTCGTGTTCGTAATTTACGTTTTTTAATTAGTTATCGATCGTGACTTAATATATTTATTCGTGTTTGTAATAAATATATATACGTAATTAGTATTAGCTTGTGATTTAATTACGTTCATGATTTCACGATCGCATGTTCGTGATTAATTATTGTTTAAATAATTATTGCGTGTTCGTGCGTAATAAATACTTATCGTGTTCTGACACGTACGTAATACGTAAAATCCTAACACGTAAACGTAATCGTACTATAAAAGGAAAGTTTTAATCCAGTACGTACGATCTTAAGGGTACTATTCATGGTAAAAGCATGCGGGTTTTACAACTCTTCCCCCCTAAAAAGAATAATTTGTCCCCGAATTATAGATAAAGTAAACTGGAAAAGAAGAACATACCAAACCGAGAGGGTATGTAAGGTAAATGAACGTCATGGTAGAAGGAACTTGGAACGTGACATGTCTTGAAAGGACATGGAACGTGACTCTACTGAAAGGACATATCTAATTGATAAGAGAAAAATGGATAAGAAGTCCGGATGAACTTGTCCGTTTCCAAGTGGCCTCCCTCTTGGAACGGTTCCTTCACAAGATCTTGACGCGAATGATAAATCTTGGTCCTCCTGACCTTGACTTGAAATACGAAGAAGTTCTTGGTTATCAACTTACGGTAGATCCCCTAAATTTGATCGAGGGAATAAGAATTAACATGTAAGGGAAACTAAAACGTTATCGTGCAAAACACTTCCAACTTAACTGATAATAAGCAACGATGCACGAGACATAAGGAAACGTAGTACGTGAAAAATTTTGAACGTAATACGTGAAAATTTTTGAACGTGATACGTGGATTTATGATGAGTGTAATATGAGTAAACATATCATGATCCATGATACGTGTAACATATCTTGATCATGATATGAGGAACGTGGAATGTACATGACATGTGAAACATATCGTGAACATAGAATATAATGGCGGTAACGCCAAACGCTAAAAGGTGAGACATAGAATATGAAGAGAAACGTCTATCTGAGGATAGGAAGTTATACTAAACTTGGGTCTGGTTTCTCAAGTTCTTGCAAAACTTCCCAAAATGAGAAAAATGAACATAAAATCGTAAGCCGAGATGCCATCATGAACGTGAATAGTGTCATGAACGCGAGCGCGAAAGCAAGTCGTGGAATTAGAATGAAGACGTGAAGTAAATAAGGAGCACAATTGTGAATCTTTGTCTGACCCGATAACTGAGGGATTGCCAAGTGATCGGATGAGCCTTGGCTTGAACATGTCCGATCAATCTGTTGGTTCTGAAATCCTTGCGGATGTAAGGATTCTGCAGACTTGATCAAACTGTTTGCAATAACCCCGATAGCATCATGCTTCTTCTGAGTTTGCGTTAAACTGGTAACCAAAATCCGTGGAGATCTTGTCCCATTTCAATTTACAATTCCAGATGATGAAAACATCCCAGTCTGTTGGTGTCCTATCTTAGCCTGCTTGTATGACAGGTATGAAGATATGAACGTAACTGTATCTTGCTTCATCGAACTTGCTACATATGAGTTTACGAAACTCTGAGTCTATGAATCCAAACTTCTCTTAGCGTAGGATTTTCTAGAAAACTAATGTAATGTAGGGTTCCCTCCTTTACGCATAAGCTGAGCCATGGTAAGATTGACCAAGAAAATCCATGTGATCTAGCGTGTCACTGTAATCAACCGGAATTGATATTGGAAAATTTTCTAGGGTAAAATTTCTCTTGTCATAGAATTTGCAACATAGTGCAGATATGGTCTTCCTGTTCTTCTCTAGGCGTAAAGGAAATCAGGTTATCCTCAATGAAAACACTGATGAATTTGCTATGAGTTCATGGAAACTCATTCTTAGAATGCCGTTGGGGCATTAATGAGACTAATTCAAAATCATAAATCTAGCATGACCGAGTCGTGTACGAATAGCAGTCATGGACATGTCCTGCTCTTTAACTCGTCACTATTGGCAGCATGATCATGATTTCGATCTTGGAAAAGTGATTAACACTATAAGGTCGATTAGACATGTTGTCAATACATGGAGGATAATAACGGTCGTAAATGGTGATTTGTTTAAAATCGACAGTAGTCGACACATAATCGTATGTTATCGTCCTTCTCCTTGAAGGTTCTTCTGGAGTGTAAGGAACAATTTTGGAATAATCCGTTGGTTATGCGTAAAAGGACTTTAGTAGTCGTGTCTTACTGACAGCTAGAAAACTTTAGCAATCATGGCTAACAAAGCACGTGCTTAGAAAGCATAGATAATTTGTACAGATTTTCCTGATGGAAAATCAAGCTAAATATATTCAGGAGCCTGAACATTACTGCATATAGTTATGAATCATAGCATGGTGTGCTGTTCATAGTCTATAATTAGAATAAAATTCAACTCGTGTCTGTCCGAGGAAATGCGTTTGCAGCTTGGATCTCATCATTAAGCTGAAGGAAAACCTTCGTATACATGGGAATACGAAAGACGTCCTTCATGGTCATGAATATATGAAATATGGTGAAAGAAATGAAAGTGACATCGGCAACGTGACAGTTCTCACTGATGCGCCGGTAATGGTATTGAAATTCTTGTGTCCTGATTAATACATGGCACAACAAAATGGATATACCCTTGGAGGGTACCCTGAATTTCTTAGAAATGTTCCATAGTTGGACGTGAGTCATGTGTCTTGACTCGTTTCTTGGAACTATAAGCATGACATATGTCTTGACATGTGTCTTCAGAAAGTATATGTGAGACATGTGTCTTGACTGATGTCTTGACATGTGTCTCGAGACGTAAAACAATAGAATTACAATATTAGGTTATTATGCCAGACTTGGCGGATCGGTTGGACTACTGATCCTTTGTATGTCTAATCACGTCCGCGGCCGGAGCCTCGGTTGCGATTTCTAGGATAGTTTCTGTCATAGTATTGGTTACTATCGTCATGTCTGTCAGTTCCATGATGGTCATTCTCATGACCGTGATTCATGTAACTATTCAGCTGAGTGATCGGCTGGTACCGGTTTACACTCATATGGCTGAAATGACAGCCGAATGACGTGTGACATGTAACTAAGAATTAGGGACAATGATTGATGGAAATCGTCTGATGGTGAAGCATCTTCTCGTCCAATTGCTTTGCTCCGACGCCTTTGTCTTCGTCTTGTAGGATCTCCAGGTTGTGAACAGCATCCGCATCTCGTAGCGTCTCTGAACGTCAGCAGCATCAACCTTTAGTAACATCTCCCAGTTATGAGCGGCATCAGCAATCTTGTAGAATATCAGCAATTGAAAATACGCCTGAGGTGATTCAGAATCGACTAGCGAATACTCGTGAAGTATTGCAAGTGAAATACACATGGATTAAGGTACGTGTAATACACATGAAATACGGTACGTGGAGTACACGTGGAATGCACATTAAATGATCGGTATGGGGTCGATCATTTATCATGATTTAAGGAAATTATATCGGTTAAACGGTTAGGAGAACCATCATGATAACCTGGCAATGCCAGTATATACCTCATTCTGGTTGCATAGAGAAACGCTAAAGTGTGGTTACACAAAATTCAACGATGATTTTCCTGACAGCATGATCAATGAAAACCAACCATGACTATCATGAAAGCAGAATTCAATGAAATCCAATAATGTCTTGCGTGAAAGCATAAATAACAAAAGAGGCGTAAGACGTAATCAACATGCAGACGGAATTATCATGAAGGAACATAAAACGATCTATCATAAAGGAGTGTATAACATAATCAGCATGAAACCGAAGTTGACCATGACAGTATGAAAACATACTTGACATAAAAACGTAGTAACTTATGAGGGGACATAAAAAAAATTTATGCCAATAAATCATGAGAAAATTTTTATGCATGAAACCAGTGCATGAATGCGTAATGTTAGTTTATAAAAACCTTTTATATGTGCGAGGGGACGCCTATGGGTCGGTCCCAAAACAAAAGACATGGCGAGGGGACGCCTATGGGTCGGTCCCAAAATTAAAAGTTTCGATAAAAGCACGTGCGACTAAATAGGGCCAGTCCTGTACCAACCATTACTTAGTCATAATCCCTGCATCAATGATACATGAAACATAAATAAATGAAACTCATATGTCAAAACTTATCAGAAAAAAAAAATTTATGTGCCTAATTATGAACTACTGGGGTTCAGTCCACATAGCCACAGTTCACGAGGAACATTATGCATGAAACAATGACACATAACTAAATATGAATGACGGTTGTCCATCCATATTAGTAAAACAATATCGATGAAAACATCAAGGTTAAAACCTCAAGGTGCTGAAAACGTCATGGTTAAAATAACAATGCGCTGAAAACATCAATACGTGGAATAACAAACGTTGGCTTAGGAAGCTCCTAGTGACTACCCACTAGTCACAGGTCAAGTTTTAGAGCCTACAGGTCGAAGCCTTGGCTCAGATACCATAATTGTAACACCCCATTTTGATAAATGGAATGTCACGCGTAATTATGGCATGTCATTAAAGCATACAAGGATAAATGTCTGAAACATTACATGACCATAGGGATAACCGGAATCAAACATCGGTTCCCAAACATAAGCCCAAAACATAATAAAGTAAAAGAAATGAATGAAAGACTAAGAAAGCATAAGTATATGAAGGCAAAAAGGAAAAGAAGTCTCTAGCAGCTTCCATCCTATGTACGTCCTCCAAATGCTCGAGTCTTTCCTAGGGTACCTGCCGTTTTGGGACATGGAAAGGAAAGTAACGGTTGAGCAAAATGCTCAGTGCACGGATATAGACATAGTACAAATGACTAAAACATAATAGAGACTTAATAGCAGCGGAAATGTATAAGTCCTGAAAAACCTGGAACATGTTCATAAAACTGGTTTTATAGTTTGAAAAGCCTTATGTTTATCTTATGAAAACTGTTTAACATATTTTACCATTAGCCAATATAGGTTATGAAAATACACCGTGCGTGAATACTTGGAGGGGTGACCTCATCATGTAAATTAGAGGGGTTGCCTCTAATTTAATATACTGGTTCTGGGTAGGAGGGATCAGCTCCTTGTGAAGGATGCAAGGCACACACCACATTCACCATGAAATCCTGACTGAAACATGTAACTAGGATGCACCCATACGCCCCACATGATAAATATAATAATATGGCCAAAAGCTGAAGGGACGCCACGAGCAATCACTCCGCCGTGGTGAAGTCATAACATTGGTGCCTCCAATGTTATGGTTATGGTACCTCCATAACTAGGTGAAACTGGTCATGCATGTATATGGCTTTAGGTATTCTAATTAAACATAAGCAATTCAAAAACATATAAAACAAATACTGTGAAAACAGTTGGCTGCATACGGGGAATCCTAATAAGGAAAGAATGTCCATACTGAAAGGACGGGAATCCGTACCTTATGTCCAGTGAATGAAGAATATGAACTGAAGAGAATCCTACTTTGGTATCACTAATGCTACATAAATACGTACATGAATAAGTATCTGCTTACTAAATACGTAACTGGTTTTATGTCATATCTTAGATTATTTTATATGTTCATATCATGTTTTACTGTTTTAAGCCTTAAACTGTGTTTATCTTATATTCTGATTAAGTATTTTTGGTATTTCATGTATTATTATACTTACTGTGTAATAATAAGTAACTTTCCAAAAATAGCAGGTTTCCTAAAATAGAAAGTTTCCAAAAATAGAAAGTTACCAAAAATAGAAAGTTTCCAAAAATAGAAAGTTTCCAAAAAATAGAAAGTTTTCAAAAATAGAAAGTTTCCAAAAATAGAAAGTTTCCAAAAATAGAATTACTGCTTAAAATAGATAAGTTTCTAAAAATAGAAAGTTTTCATAAATAGATCAGCTGCCTTAATTAAATAAGTTTCCATAAATAGATTAGCTGCCTGAAATAAATAAGTTTCTAAAAATAGAAAGTTTCCATAAATAGATTAGCTGCCTAAAATAAATAAGTTTTTTAGAAAAATAGAAAGTTTCCATAAATAGATTAGCTGCCTTATTTAAATAAGTTTCTAAAAATAGAAAGTTTCCATAATTAGATATAAGCTGGTTAAATAAGCTAAGTATATAAGCCTAAGTGTTTTCATGATTATTTTCTAAGTCATATGATATAATGTATAGTTTATTAATTATTTCATGTAATTAAAATAAACTATAGGTTAAAATATTTAATTAAAGTATATCATGTTTTTAATTAAATAAAGTTAAATACTTAGGCTAAAACATGTATTATTATTTATTAATAATATAACCTAAGTCATGTTAATTAATTAATTATAACCATGGTTTTTAAATAATTAATTAATTATAAGTCTAAAAATATAAAATACTTAGGTTAATAATTTCATGATTTTAATAATTAATATAACCTAAGTCATGTTATTAAATTAATCATCTCATGTTTATTAATTTAATTTTAACATATGATTATAAAAATAATAATCTTAACATACACCGTGAACCGGATCTTGACTAAGAACCATGAACCGGACATGAAATCGACACCATACCCCGAACCACTTCAGGGTTCCCCTTTTTTTGCTGTTGTCGTGGGACCCACACCAACCAACCAGGAGCATATGGTCTCGGTGGTGGTCGAGTAGCCAAACCGAGACCCCCTTGGGGTTCGGTTTAGGCGCCGGCCAAAACAAACACCCCTAAAACACCCTTTTTTATTTATTCCAAAAACCATTTTCATGTTAGATCTATGTTTTTAATTAGGTTTTAAAAACATCATGTTCTTAATTAATTATTAGATCAAATCAAAAGAAAAAGGGTAAAAAGAATATACCGAATGCGTGGATCTAAACGAGGATGAACAAACACGAACACTTGCACCAAAAACAAGATCAAAATCAAATAAACACCCTCCTTGGTGTGTTTATGTGTGGCGGCCAAAAGAAGAAGAAGAAGAGAAGGAGAAAAACTTTTTAGGATTTTTGGTGTTTTCTTATAAAGTGAAAAATGACCAAAATCTTTCCTAATTCCTTGTTTTAGTAAAAATTGATGGGCTAAGCCCATCTTCCCTCCCTAATTTCGTGGTATGGGGCCCACATGGGGTAACCCATACATTTCCTGAGTCTAAATATTATAGTGTGTTCTCGTGTTCGTAATTTACATGTTTTAATTAGTTATTGATCGTGACTTAATATATTTATTCGTGTTCGTAATAAATATATATACGTAATTAATATTAGCTCGTGATTTAATTACGTTCATGATTTCACGATCGCATGTTCATGATTAATTATTGTTTAAATAATTATTGCGTGTTCGTGCGTAATAAATACTTATCGTGTTCTAACACGTACGTAATACGTAAAATCCTAACACGTAAACGTAATCGTACTATAAAAGGAAAGTTTTAATCTAGTACGTATGATCTTAAGGGTACTATTCATGGTAAAAGCATGCGGGTTTTACAGAATGTATGAATTTTCGTTATTGCGAAATGTATAACTTTTCGTTATTGCGAATTTTCAGTTTAAAAGATATTGTGAAATGGGCTTAGATTGTATATTGCAAAATGTGTATTTGGTGAATATTGCGAAAGTGTATTGTTTGATTATTGCGGAATGTGTGTTTCTGGTTATTGTGAAATATGTGCTCTGCAGTTATTGCAAAATGTTAGTTTGAATTATATTGTGAAATGTGCACATTGTGGAATGTTGAGATATGAGTTATTGCGAGAAATAGATATTCAAACATTGCGAAATGTTGACATATATGGCTATGGCGAAATGTTGTATTCATTACAATATTGCGAGACCCTAAACTTTGCAAAATTTGTGTTAGACTTAGTTTATTCCGACATCATTTGATATTGAATATCTTAATAAATAATGACTTAGGATTAAACCTCAGATAACTTAAAAGTAGCAAAATGTTGTGATATGGCACAATTTGAATGCTTAGTGCTTACATGCTTTATGATATATATGTCTTTGTCTGTATCGTTTACATGTGTTTTTCTCTAAGCATGAAATATGCCGATCACTGAAGAGCAACAACGTGCTTTTGGATCTCGATCTTGTACCACAAAGTAACAGATTGCCTCTAGCAGAGAACAAGTTACGTCTCAAAGATGACTTTGATCCTACATTCCCAGCATTCAAGATAGCCATGGACATATTTCCACTTAAGACTGCCTTAAGAGCAACATCATATGTTCCTGTTGTCTACATGCAAGAATTTTGGGCAACAACATCTATCTCAAAGGGAAAACAACTATCTAAGAAGACAATTGACTTCAAGATCAACAAACAGCCTATGACGCTTCAGTTGAGTCACTTTAGGAAGATCTTCAAGTTCCCTTTCCCTGCTAAAGGAGAAGAATATGTTGCAAACTACAACAAAACAGACATTCTCAAGATCCTTCGATCTCTAAACTATGATGGAGATCTCCGTAACCTATCTCAGTTTCACACTGCATAAGTTGGGCAACCATGGAAAGCCATTTTCATTATCCTTATCTGGTGCTTCACTTTGAAATTTAGTGGATCAGACACCATGAGACCTCCTCAAGCTTCGATATTTTGGGGTCTCTTCACTGGATTATGCCTTATTACTTTGGGAAGACTTCTGCTTCCAATTTCTTGATACGAAGAAGAAACCTGAGCATCTTCCATTCCCACGCTTCACAGATCTTGTCATCGATCACTTCATAAAGACTATACCATCTACTGACAAGCGTGGAAACTTCTGTTATCATACTCCAGCAAAGGACTACATGATGGAGCACATGAATATTGACGGTCCATCCACCAAGTATTCACTGCATCTAGCTCCAGTACCTGATACCATGATTAATGAAGGGATCAAGGATAGTCAAGCTTTCATGGATATGCTCAGAGTTAAGATATAGGTAAACAGGTCAAAGGAAGATCCTTCTACCCAGCAAGGAAAATGTAAAAGGATGAAAACAACTTCCAAACGCCAAAAGACATCGTCTTCAAAGACCAAAGCTAAGGATAAGGGAAAAGAGCAACTTCTTGATGAGGATGAAGAAGAAGAATCAATCCCAGAAAATATTTCTGAAGCCAAATAACTGAGAATTGTCCTTCAACATAGTAAGTTGGAATCACATGCTAAAATTGGTGAATCTGGATCAAAAACTGCTGAGGAATTGGCTCATGAGACGTTTGGAAACCCATACACTTTAGATGATAAAGAAGAAGAAGAGATCATAACAGAGAAAGGATCAAAAGGCCAACCAAACCAAGATGATGAAGACATTAAGGATTTGTTCAACTATGACTATGAAGACCAGAATCAGGAAGGTGGGGGAGATGACAACATGGATACTGAATTCATGTACGCGGATGTCAATCTCAGCAAACCTATCGCCACAACACCTGCACTTATTGAGCAAGAGGACGCTCACCTAACATTGACTCCTTTAACACAACAAACACCTCCCCCACCCTCAGTACTTAGCACCATGTGACAACCGTCCCCTTAATTGAATTGACAGTCGTACAACCGGTACCAACCACCACCATATAACCAGTACCAACCACCTCCCAAACGACTATTCCAACACCTCCACCAACAGTCAAACAACTTGTACCAACCACCACCCAACAAATTGTACCAGCCACCGCCCAAACGGTTATTCCAACACCTCCAACAACTATCGTACAACTCGTATCATCCACCACCTAACAACATGTACCAACCACCCACTTACAACCTGTACCTACTACCTCCAATCCGTCCCTTACCGACAATATCATCTTATCCCTTCAACAATAGTTGCAAACACAAGCAAAAGATCTTGCAAAGCTAAAAGAATCATTTCGTAAAGGTCGTTCAGTAGAGATCAGAGTAGATAAACGTGAACGAGGATATATCAAAGATCTCCAACTCAAGATGAAACACCTGGAACAAAAGCAAGAAACATACATAAGGAAAAAGAAGCCCTTGATAATGAAAATGCAACATTCATCGACACCATTAATGAACATGTGACAGCCATAATCAAAAATGTAGTCACGTCATTTATCTCTCAAGAGCTACCAACAATACTAACCTGTGACAACCGTGGTTTTGAGGTTCGTCACTTGGTCCTATTTTTAGGTTAATCTATGTGTAACTACTTGATTTGTGTGTTTACGTGTTTATTTTGTGTGAACGACGTTTGTGTGGTTATCGTATATGGGTATAAAGTACTCATATGTAAATCAAGGAACGGTTATTTCATTTTCATGAGCTCACAATTAGTGACTATGGAATGAAATGTTGTTAAATTCCAGTGTTTACGTATACGTATAAGTATTGTAGTAAGTTGTATTTTTATAAGATTTACGGTTTAGCATTTAGAGGTCTCGGATGAGGTAATTAGTCATATGGATATTTTTCGGGATGGTTTTAAGTCATTTAGGACTTAGTTATAAAGTTTATTTCAAAATTTGAGATCTTTTATAAAAGTGTATATTTTACGTCTTTTACGGTAAAACACGTAAATTTGACTAGTTTTACGGTTTTGAGGTTTTGGAGGCTTTAAGAGCTGAAATAAATTAAGGAAATCTAAGGTAATATTAATAAGATATTAATTAATAATAAAATTTAAAAAAACGAAATAAGGGGGGTGTTAGTCGGTTTGGACGCAAGAAAAGAAAGAAAAAAGGAAAAAAAGAGAAAAAGGAAAGGGGGTTTTTGGGTTGGGCTAGGAATGGGTTATCACACCCTATATATTATTTATTCACAACAAAAAAATCAGAATTTCTTTCCCCTGGAGTCTTGAAATTGACGGCTTATAGAGAGTTTTAGGGTTTCCATTGTTTTTTTCATCTTCCATAAATCTTAAGGTAAACCTTCATAACCCTTTTTAATTTAATTGTTTTTAATGTTTACATAATCATCTTATGATGGATTTAGGTTAGGGTTTTAATAAATTCTGTATTTTAATGATTTCATAATGACTGGATGGTTTAGGGCTTGTAATTGGTGGGGTTATGGGTAATTAATGGGGGTAATTTAATTAAACCCGTTTTTAAAAACTGGGCAAAATTTTGAGTCAATTTATTTGATCAGATCGGGAGTTCTACAAACTGTTATTTTGCGGTCCAAGTATCCCTGAAAAGGTAATTGAAGTGGCTTTCCAATTCAAGAAATGAGAACTAAATTGGAGGTGGGGAAGTGGGTCAAAAACAGGTTACAACAGTCGGAGGTCAAAACAGTTTTGAAATCAACCTGTTATCTTTTTAAGTTTTGGGTTGTTTGGGGTACTTAGGGTTGCATTGGGACATTCAAACGAACATGGGAGATGGTTTATATATTATAGTAAGTATCTGTATTGGGGCTAAGATTGTGGGTTAGGGTAAGACCCTCTAATTATAACAAACTTTTTGTATGTTTAAAATCAGCAAAATCTAGATAGAGAAAAGTATATATATATATATATATATATATATATATATATATATATATATATATATATATATATATATATATATATATATATATATATATATATATATATATATATATATATATATATATATATATATATATATATATATATATATATATCGGGACATTAACAGTAGTTTTAAGGTTGGGGCAAGTGGGAGGAGTTAGCTAACATATGTAGGCATAAGTATTCCCTTTAAAGAGGTCATGGATATGGTTAGGTGGGCGTTTGGCTTATAGTTTGGAGACTGAAAGTTGGGACTGTTTTGTGTAAAATATGAACGGGATAGTTATCAAACTTAACCAAGTTAAGGACTTGTTAGGGAGGGGTAATGGGGTGTTTAGAGCATATAAATGAGGTATTTATATAGGAGGAGGTTAGATGTCCATCATTGGTTGATGAGCCGTTTTAGTGGTTGGTTCATGTTTTGATTATGTGTTTTTGGTTTGTTAGCTTTTGCTAGTGCGAGGACTTTTGGAGAAGCTCAATCAGGTGAGTTTCATAGTCCCATTTTTACTAATGATATTGACTTCCAGATGGGATGGAAGAGACATTGTTTTGTTTTTATAAATTATGCTGTGAATGTTTTTGTTTTTGGTGATGGACTTGTGTGTGCATACTTATGTGATTAACTGCTAGTTGATTCTTGATTGTTTATGTTTTGACTTGGTACCAAGAGGATATTGGCAAGGCGGGGCCTTGGGATTGGTTCATAGGTGTTTGGACGCCTATGGGAGCTGGGAGCCTTGGATTTGGGTTGTTTTGTTAAATCTTGAATATTAGTTGTTAATGCATGTTAGTATCACATTGTCCATATGTTTCTTAGATTTGGTTATTATTCACAGCTTATGTTATGATTTTGGCGTTTGATTTTAAACCTATGACTCTCACCAAATTTATGTTGACGTGTTTTAGTGTCTTTTTTAGGTGATACTATGGTTAAGCATGAGAACATAAGTGGCTAGGATTTGGAGAGCGTAGGAAATGCATTTAGAAGGAGATCCCCGTTCCTTCTTAGTTTCTTTTGATTATTTAATAAGTGATACTGTTGGCACCTATATGTTTGTTTTGGTTATGTTATTTGTTTGTCTTGGGTAAGAGGTAGGACCGTTACCTACTTACCTAGACTCTTACATTGTTGAGATATTGTCATGACTTTTGTGTCACCATTTTATGACATTTCTTATTTCATATAGTTATCTCTATAGACACGCCATATTGTGATGATATCCATACGTCGCGCCCCATATTCCGCCATGGTGGGGTGTGACAGAATGGTATCAGAGACATTGGTTATAGATAATTAGGTTGCCTAGTCGTGTAGCCTAGTCTATAGCTTAAGGGTCCCTGCATATAGGCGTCATAGGAGTATGTGTGCGTTTTATATTAATTGATGTGGTTGGATGTTATTTATTGTGATGTTTTGACTAGTATGAATTGAACCATAGTATGTTCATACTTAGCCACATGTTATTTTTCTTTTCAGGGTGTGACTAGTGCTGGTTGAACCATAATCATCCACGCTAGTCATTGTCGTATTTTGCTTAAATTGTACACTATAGTACATAATTTGGTACATGGTAGTTTCTATCTTTTGTTGGGTTATTTTATGTACCTGAGGTAGGGTATTTTTCTTTCGATGTTTAAGTCATGTTCTCTAAGAATCATGTGGTGGTTCGAGTTATTAGGAGTAGGTGGGTATGAAGGATTTTAAGCCGTTTCCACTCTTATGGGCGACATGACTTATAACTGATTATGTTTTCGTTTTGGATTTAGTCTATGCTGTTTTAGCTAGACTATGGATTTATGTATTTCAAGAGTTTGACTATGTTATTTTATTAGTTGGAGTTTTGACCTTATTGTTTATGTAGTTATGTGCTTAGGTGAGTTGATGGATTTATGTGTTATATGTTGTATTGATTCTTATAAGGGTCATCATAGGAGGGAGTGCATTGGGGAAAGGGTAATTGTATAAGTATGGTGACCAACATAGTTATACAAGTACCACAACTTCAATGGGTTCCTAAGTATGATTGCATGAAAGAGGATTAGTACATGCTTGTATATGATGAGATGTGGACTTTGGGTATATATATAATATATGGGTTTATGAAACGGCTGCCTACGATATGGCTATTTTTTAGTGTGTTATATGTTTTGAGTTATAGTCGTGTTGTGTGATTATGGGGTCACACGATATGGGTTGGTTTTGGTGATGGGTTTTGTGCCTTGTTGTGGCATGGTGAGATGGTGAGATGGGGATTACTCGTATGGAAAAATGAGTGTATGACGCGATTTATTGATCTGACATGTATGGTAACGAGTATGTTTTGGGTGATTTAATAGGTATATATGCGGATCTATATATACTAGTATGTGTTAAGTTATGATATATGGGCGTTCAGTAGTTATTAACTTATTATAACTTGAACGTACCTTGTGTTGCTCGTGTTTTTATGGTGCTGGAGTTTAATGGAGTTCCAACGACGTTTTGAGACTCTTGGATGTGTGTCTACATTCGGGTATGTATTTTTATTAATGCGAACTACTAAGTTTTCCTGCAAATAAGTCTGACTAATTATAGGAAAACGATTTTGAAAATAATTTGTAAGTGTATGGTATGATATCGTAACTTGCATTTTTTAGTTGTAGTAGTAAGTTATAAAAAAAAGTTGTCTTAGAAATAATTGGATTAGTCATCTATGTAACATGTGATAATATATTTTAAAGGGGTAAAGAAATTTTACAATAATTTTCTTAAGTGGAGTTAAAATTTCAGAAGTATTTAACTAGACGGAAAGAGTAGAAAGGGAGATTTTATTATAGTAATGATAATAATAACACCACACCTTGTAAACGAGTAGTAGTTTAGTTATAACCAGCCTAACTGGATTTTATAAAATAATAATAAGATAGAATAAAATATAAAAAAACAGTGTATTTTATAAACATGTATTGGTTTCATAATAACAAGCGAAATAAGTTTAATATGGGTAAACAAGATAATGGTTAAGATTGGAGTATACTAACTAGTTGATATCTTGATAGAATGATGAAGATAAAGGATGAGTTATTGGTTAAAAATGAGTATGATTGATTTTCGTAGTGTTGGAATTTGGTTCTTATGAGAAGTAACTAATTGGGATGGAAGTTTTAAATTTTCTAATGTATCAAAATTTGGTAATACTAATCGTGACGAGTCTAATTTTTCGTCGTTGGCACACTCCATTGATCTTTCGGATTACATTGTTTTGTTTTCAGTTGTTTTGGCTAGGGTTCGTTTTACCCTATATTTTTATTGGGACACGATTGTTTGGAATTCTTTTGTTACACGTCATGGTTGATTTATTTATGCGATTGTGGGAACATTAGGATGAGAGGATTGAGTTGGGTAGTATTACTTATGGTTAGATACTACAATGGAGAGATGTGCTTTGGTTTAAAGGTTGTGTTGAAGGAATGATTAAGAGTTGTGGAGTTTTGAAACTTAGATTAGTTACTGGAATAAGGGAGTAAGTAAAGTTAGTTGAGTGGTCATGGGAACGAGATGTCATGCTATGAGAAGTTGGTTGAAGTACTTTTAGAAATATTGTGGTTGATGAGTTGAAGTTAGAAGCTACTACGTGGTGTGAAGTTCCTAGGTAACATCATGGAGACGAGAAGGAGTGCGTAAAGAGCTACATCGCGAAGCAAGGAGCTGAAAGGACTACGTGTCGGCTGCAAGAAGGATGCAAGAGATTTCGAAGGAGTCACGAAAGTTGCAAGGACTGGAAAGGTGACAAGCACTATGATGGGAAATTTACGTATGGTTTGTGACGAAGAAGGGCAGATCGAGTATCGGAGTGGAGCTACAAAGAGCTGAACCGGTGGATCGTGATGAAATGAATACATGACATGGGAGATTAAGAACTCGTGGAAGTAACAATGTGAGTCGAGTGACTACGCGGATAGAATTTTTGTGGCAATCAATATCGAGGGATGAGAAGTGAAGCTGAGCTGAATAAATTTCGTGGAGAAGTGATTAGAGAGTCGGTTTTGTGAAGTTGTTATGAAAAATCTTTGGAAGAGACAGCTATGCATTATCCAATGCACTAGTGACTTCCATAGATGTGATGAATGAAGTATGAAATTTCTGTAGGACGGGATAGTGTAGGAATAAGGGAGAACCATGGAAGGAGAGAACCAAGTATTCCTAGAAGATGATGATTGAAAATACCTCATGTTGGGTGCAAGATCAAAGTAGAAGTATGAGATTTGAGTAAGAATTCAAAATATGGCTTAGTAGACAAATGGAAACTAATGTGGGTATAAGATAAGAGTGTGATCCGCATGGGATCACATAAAACTCTAGTCTGTCCCTATTAGGAGGAAGTAGGAGAACTGGTTGTGAGAAAAACGAGTGAAGCTACTTGGAAATTTTTTTGGCATATAGATGACTAGATAGACTTAGTTAGTGAAGCTGGATTGTTATATTTGCCTAGAATGCAAGAGGCATTTGGGGTACGAGACGTAGAGAATGATCTATACAGATCATGAACGTCTCCAACACATATTTAATCATCTTGATTTAACATTTGGAAAAGGTGATGGGTGGGGTTAAGTGATGAAAGAAAATTGCAAGGCCAAGTACCATCTGGGAAAGGCAAGCATAGTTGATGAGACATGGAATAAGAAGAATGAAGTGAAGTAGAGACGAACTTGAACTATATGGATGACGTATTAGGGTGTTTTGGATGAAGGATGTAGGTTGCACGAGTTGAGTTGTCTAAAGCAGAGAACGCATCAACATGTATGTTGCGTGGCTTGGACAATCATATGGAGAAAAGGGACGTAGACTATACTTCCTACATAGATAGGAGTAGCTTAGAAAGGGCAATGTAAGGACGAAATTGGTGAAAGTGACGAGAGTTGGGTGATAGTCGATAAACTGACTAATTCATCTCATATTTCAAGAGGAATGAGTAGTCACGTAGTTGAGAAGTTGGAAGGAGTGCGTACGGATGTGATGGGATAGAAGGCTTTACGTAAAAGTTAGCCTAATATGTATGGAATGCCTTATGAAGGATTATGGCAAAGGAAGAAACGATGGGAAGCATCACATCGTGATGTATGGTAGGAGTTGAGGAAGAAGAAGGAAGTGTGTATAGAAGCGAAGCATGAATAAAATAGGTCGAGATAGGAACCGAAGGTAAAAACTTTGGTAGAGCTTAATGAGTAGAATAAAGCACAACGTAGGCTAATACTTTCGTAGTGTGGAAAAGGAAATGGCACTGACCTATACTGATTGTTTGGGAGGCTTAGTATCGATAATCGAATGGATGAGGAGTTATAGGTGTGATGTGCCATAGGGACGAAGGGCTTGGTCTAACTGAGACAAGATGAGGAGAAATGTGACCTTGAAGGTAAGACATTGTGTAGGTATAAAGGAAGTGTTGGGTATAAAAAAATCATCATGAAGAAAAGTGAGAAAGAAGTGTATAGGTGCTACTAATGAGCTATCCAAATTTAATAGAAGTAGTTGTAGCATGGGTTTGGATGGCAGTTGATAGACTAACTGAGATAACCGTCCTTTTGATGATGTGTATAGATCTTAAGTTGATTTGGATTGGAAGAACTAAGGGATATGTGAAAGACCGTCATAGGCCACTTTGTAAGGAAATTGGAATTTTTAAGTAGTTTGGAGTACGGACTAAAGGGAGTTGATGAACATGATTGGATATGAGTATATCCCGCTAACTGGAAAAGGATATGCAAGTGAGATATTTATACAACCAGAGGTGTTACACTGAGGGCATGGGTGATTGATTTAGAGGTAGTTAGGAAACTCGTTAGCGATGGCTGAGTTTTCATATAATGATAGTTATCATACTAGAATTTGATAAATGCCATTTGAGGCACTATATGAAAGGATAGGGTGAGTTGTCCCCATTGTGGACTAGAATTGGTAAAAGAGGCTACTAATGTGGTAATGATGTTTGTGGAAAGGATGAGGGCAACAAGGGATGCTATGTAGAAAAGGAGGAAACCACTAGATTTAGTGACAAAGTTATGTAGGGAGTTTCACCCATAGTAACGGGTGGTATGTTTTGGTAAAATAGAAGAGTTGATGTAGAGTTTTGTAGGTCCATTTATGATCTTTGGAAAGATCAGACTAGTAGCTTATGAGCATAGAATTACTTGGGGGGAAATGAGTGGTACACATGTTATATTTCATGTATTAAGGTTGGTAAATGTTGTTGGAGCATGCATATTTGCATGTACGGTTATTCAGGATTTGTGTTGATAAGAGTGTTTGTTTTATCAAAGAGTCATTTGTGAGATTTATTGACTGTGAGGTCAAGAGTTTGGCAATGATTTTAAATGTTGTTGGTTAGTATATGTGGTAATTTGAGACTTGAACTAAAGTTCACGTGGAAATGAGAGGAGTTCATTTAGAACAAGTATCCTCAGTTATTTGCTAATGGTATGTTTGATCCTAAGGAGTAAATCTCGGGACAAGATTTCTATTAGGAGGGAGTCATGTGACAACCGTGGTTTTGAGGTTCGTCACTTGGTCCTATTTTTAGGTTAATCTATGTGTGACTACTTGAATTGTGTGTTTACGTGTTTATTTTGTGTGAACGAGGTTGGTGTGGTTATCGTATATGGGTATAAAGTACTCATATGTAAATCGAGGAACGGATGTTTCATGTTCATGAGCTCACAATTAGTGACTATGGAATGAAATGTTGTTAAATTCTAGTGTTTATGTATACGTATAAGTATTGTAGTAAGTTGTATTTTTATAGGATTTACGGTTTAGCATTTAGAGGTCTCGGATGAGGTAATTAGTCATATGGATATTTTTCGGGATGGTTTTAAGTCATTTAGGACTTAGTTAAAAAGTTTATTTCAAAATTTGAGATTTTTTATAAAAGTGTATATTTTACGTCTTTTACGGTAAAACGCGTAATTTGACTAGTTTTACGGTTTTGAGGTTTTGGAGGCTTTAGGAGATGAAATAAATTAAGGAAAATTAAGGTAATATTAATAAGATATTAATTAATAATAAAATTAAAAAAAACGAAATAACGGGGGTGTTAGTCGGTTTGGACGCAAGAAAAGAAAGAAAAAAGGAAAAAAAAAAGAAAAAGGAAAGGGTTTTTTTGGGTTGGGCTAGGAATGGGTTATCACACCCTATATATTATTTATTCACAAAAAAAAATCAGAATTTCTTTCCCCTGGAGTCTTGAAGTCGACGGCTTATAGAGAGTTTTAGGGTTTCCATTGTTTTTTTCATCTTCCATAAATCTTAAGGTAAACCTTCATAACCCTTTTTAATTTAATTGTTTTTAATGTTTACATAATCATCATATGATGGATTTTGGTTAGGGTTTTAATAAAAATCTGTATTTTAATGATTTCATAATGATTGGATGGTTTAGGGCTTGTAATTGGTGGGGTTATGGGTAACTAATGGGGGTAATTTAATTAAACCCGTTTTTAAAAACTGGGCAGAATTTTGAGTCAATTGTTTTGATCATATCGGGAGTTCTACAAACTCTTATTTTTCGATCCAAGTATCCCTGAAAAGTTAATTGAAGAGGCTTTCCAATGAAAGAAACGAGAACTAAATTGGAGGTGGGGAAGTGGGTCAAAAACAGGTTACAACAGTCGGAGATCAAAACAGTTTTGAAATCAGCCTGTTATCTTTTTAAGTTTTAGGTTGTTTGGGGTACTTAGGGTTGCATTGGGACATTCAAACGAACATGGGAGATGGTTTATATATTATAGTAAGTATCTGCATTGGGGATAAGATTTTGGGTTAGGGTAAGACCCCCTAATCATAACAAACTTTTTGTATGTTCAAAATCAGTAAAATCTGTATAGACAAAAGTATATATATATATATATATATATATATATATATATATATATATATATATATATATATATATATATATATATATATATATATATATATATATATATATATATATATATATATATATATATATATATATATATATATATATATATATATATATATATATATATATATATATATATATATATATATATATATATATATATATATATATCGGGGCATTAACAGTAGCTTTAAGGTTGGGGCAAGTGGGAGGAGTTAGCTAACATATGTAAGGGCATAAGTATTCTCTTTAAAGAGGTCATAGGTATGGTTAGGTGGGCGTTTGGCTTATAGTTTGGAGACCTAAAAGTTGGGACTGTTTTGTGTAAAATATGAACGGGATAGTTATCAAACTTAACCAAGTTAAGGACTTGTTAGGGAGGGATACTGGGGTGTTTAGAGCATACAAATGAGGTATTTATATAGGAGGAGGTTAGATGTCCATCATCGGTTGATGAGCCGTTTTAGTGGTTGGTTCATGTTTTGATTATGTGTTTTTGGTTTGTTAGCTTTTGCTAGTGCGAGGACTTTTGGAGAAGCTCAATCAGGTGAGTTTCATAGTCCCATGTTTACTAATGATATTGAATTCCAGATGGGATGGAAGAGACACTATTTTGTTTTTATAAATTATGCTGTGAATGTTTTTGTTTTTGGTGATGGACTTGTGTGTGCATACTTATGTGATTAACTGCTAGTTGATTCTTGATTGTTTATGTTTTGACTTGGTACCAAGGGGATATTGGCAAGGCGGGGCCTTGGGATTGGTTCATAGGTGTTTGGACGCCTATGGGAGTATGGTGTTTGGTAGGGCTGGGAGCCTTGGATTTGGGTTGTTTTATTAAATCTTGAATATTAGTTGTTAATGCATGTTAGTATCACATTGTCCATATGTTTCTTAGATTTGGTTATTATTCACAGCTTATGGTATGATTTTGGTGTTTGAGTCTAAACCTATGACTCTCACCAACTTTATGTTGACGTGTTTTAGTGTCTCTTTCAGGTGATACTATGGTTAAGCATGAGAGCATAAGTGGCTAGGATTTGGAGAGCCTAGGAAATGCATTTAGAAGGAGATCCTCGTTCCTTCTTAGTTTCTTTTGATTATTTAATAAGTGATACTGTTGGCACCTATATGTTTGTTTTGGTTATGTTATTTGTTTGTCTTGGGTAAGAGGTAGGACTGTTACCTACTTACCTAGACTCCTACATTGTTGAGATATTGTCATGACTTTTGTGTCACCATTTTATGACATTTCTTATTTCATATAGTTATCTCTATAGACACGTCATGTTGTGATGATATCCATACGTCGCGCCCCATATTCCGCCATGGTGGGGTGTGACATAACCAAAGGCCTTTCAGACCTTGAGTTAATGAAGACATTGCATAATCGACTTAACAACATTGGGTCATAAAAAAATAAGACTCAAGACAAACTACAGAGAGTTCTCAATAAAGCTATTATGGAAGCTACTCAACCATCAACAGAGGATAACACTGATGTTCCCAAAACAACAAATAATAGGAAACGTCAGGAATCTGAAGATGAGGATGAGGATGACAATGGTGATGATGATAATGAGGATAGGAATGAGGAAGAGGATGAGTACGAAGAGGAGGAAGAGGATGAGGATGAAGAGGAGGACGAGGATGAGGATATTGATAGGGATGATGATGATAATGGTGACGGTGATGGTAATGGTAAGGGTGATGGAAATGGAAATGATAACGGTAATAGTGATAATGGTAAGGGTGACGATACGGATAAAAATGACGATGAAGAGGAAACCTGATAAAGGTAAAGATGACGAGGAAGAAAGTGATGTTGGTAATAAAGAAAAAGTTGATGATGAGGAACAAAAGGAGAGTGAGAATGAGGATGATGATTGGGATGATGAAAACAAAGAAAGCAGCGAGGATGATAGGTCAGGAGTATCAGAAGGCAGTGATGATGTACTTCGAGAGAACCAAAGAAAGAATCTCCATAACAACTTCAAATCCACTCAATCCACATCCAAAGACACAGGTAAGTCTACTGAACCGGTTCACGATTTTATCTCAACTATAGAACCTATGAACGAAGATGAACCTCTAGTGTTAGAGGAACATCATTCTCCACCTCCTACAATGGACCAGCATTACATCGACATGGATATTGAAGATAAATATCTACCAAATCCGGAATTTACTGATATTGCCAACATCGACGAGACTGTTCCGGAACAACCTTGGCTCACACAAGCAGCAACTACACGAAAATTCTCTGCTAAAGACAAGGAATATTTCACACAGCTTCTCAATAATCCAATCGACTTCTCGGGATCAT
This sequence comes from Glebionis coronaria, assembly GCA_025667525.1. NCBI lineage: Eukaryota > Viridiplantae > Streptophyta > Magnoliopsida > Asterales > Asteraceae > Glebionis > Glebionis coronaria. The sequence goes on along the minus strand of CM046878.1, from coordinate 455,042,482 downwards.
GGTGCATGAATATGGCGAACCTACTATGAATCTGAATCTTCTTAATAGGATACTTAAGGATTCAAATTTTTGGGCCAGTACAAAGATCAGAAAAGATGAGTGTAAATGTCATACCAATGAACTCGTGAAAGCTATGAAATCAACGGCTTCGGGTGTTCAAACTCCTATATTGAGTCCATTAACAGCCTATGTCATTCTACAACCAAGCACCTTTCAATGGATTACTTCGTCAACCATGATCTTGGCTATATAGAAAAATGCGCGAACAAGTATGCTACATCTTTAACCATGGGCAAGGCAGATAGTTGGATGAAGTTCCTTGGATTGAAGATAAGGTTCCTAAGCTATGGAGTAAAGTACTAATCACTTCATACGATCCATACGCGAAACTTTGTATCTCTCGTTGGGGTGGCAAGAAGAAGTTAGCTTACAACTTCTTCAATCGTCGTAGACCAGGTAATATTATACTTTCAGATCGTCGAATTAAAAGTATACAGGGAGGTACTATTGATTAAATATTCGGGTATCCCTACTTTAGAGAAATCAGATTCAAACGGGAAGACGATAAAGAATACACTGTCAGTGAAGGAGGACTCCAATACCTACATCTTGAAGATATAAAAGACTTTCTGCTTATCTTGGCTCAAGACAAGGTCCCTCGCTTAACCCCTGAACTCGTCATTTCCTTAAGCTCAAACGTTCGCCAATTCACTCGTAAAGTCATGATCAAGTATCAGGTTGAAGATTTACAACTTGGTGTGGGGAGTTATCAAATTAAGTTAAACTTGTAACGTCCTCACACTAAACCTCTGAGTCATTATCATAAGAAGAAGCAGCCATATATGAGTACTCTTGAACCGAAAATGGGAATATTTTACCTGAATGAAGCAGAAGTCATGCAATACATGAGACTGTCAGAACTGCACAAATTCAGCGATGGAACTCTCAAGTATGTTCGTGATAAGCTGTTAATTCTCAAATAAAAACAAGGCCTTCTAGAAGTGAAGTATGAATGGAAAGGTAGGTTCATCAAGAGTGTCGTATATGTGATCTAGAAGATTGAGGAGAAGTTAAGGGAACGCTGATTACTCCGAAGTCTAGAACGATTCATGGGTGGCAGACCGTATTGAGCTCACCACATGTTAATGGAACGATCCACTTGACGTGGTGATCATACTATATCAGGTCAACTCCATACACTCATTTGTGAATATGTATATATATTGTGTATATTAGGCTTATTATGGCATGTTGTAGAGTGAAAGTATGATATTTTTCAATAATTCTCATGAGATTCTAAATCTTTCAAAATATATCATACTCAAGCACTACAACTAACCCTCATTAATTTTAGGGGGAGCATTAATATGTTCTTTGGCCAACAAATAATTTCATTTTTTACCTAAAGACCGGTTAATCCATTAATATTATAAATATTAAAGGTTTTCATTTTGGAGAAAGGGAGAAATGGGATTAAGGAGACTTGTAAATATACGTGGCTAAAATGAAAAAGGCTTAATGGAAAATAAAACTTGATATGTGTTATGCACATGTTAAGGGGGAGCATTTTGATGTCAAAAAACACGGAAGGTACAAAAACTATTGATATTTATATCACAAGTACCTTAGTGATTTTTAAGGAATTTTCATGGTGACAAATACTTACCAAAAACACACTTAAATCACGACGGTTGTGGTGACAAAAGGGTGGTAGGATTAGGTATTAGTCCTGAATGATCTTGTTTTTCTAAGGATTTAGCAAGTTATGGATTAGTCTATTGAGATGGATGGAGAAGTGTAACTTAGAGAGAGAAAGAAGAGAGAGAAAGGAGAGGAAGATAAGAAAGATGGAATTAGTGAAATGTAAATGTTCAACAACCCCTCCTAACATGCTAGGAGGGGGTTTATATAGCCCACCCTACATGTGGGCTATATGGGCTATATTGGATCACGAGCCCAATATCATTGGAGTGACCGATCCTTTCTAAATACGTAAAAACGTATTTCCAACAATCTCCCCCAAAGGGAGGTCACTCCAAGTTACAATGTCCTAAATAGTCTATAGCTCGTGATCTATGCTAATAATGATGTGACCGAGACTTTCCTTGGAAAAACGTATTTCCAACAATCTCCCCCAAAGGGAGGTCACACCATTTTACAAAATCTTAAACCTAGCATACTATGCTTGAGTCTTCGATCTTGTTCTTGTGAATATGCTGATGAGATCTTTGACTTTAGTCTTGAGCATGTTCTCTTGCCTTGACCTTGTGCATTCATCACTTGTGATATTTTCCTCCTTGTGACTTCATGTTCCACATACTTATACCTTCGTAATTCTTGAAAGCTTCAGAGTTTGATACAGCGGAAGACTTGACTTTTAGACTTTCTAGAATTTGATGAAGTATTAAGTGCATATAGTATTAGCATGTGGTAACGACTTCTTCTGGATTGTACACCGCAATGCCACCTTCTTGTTACGCTACATAAGACAGTTAGCAACAAACCATATACACGGATGAAATGGCCTTGAACATTTCATTCTAATTCGGTAGCATTTTACCTCCGGCCGGTGAAGACCGTTGGACGATATTAAATATCGTACTTGTGGCAGGTAGTTTCAATAAAGAACCTCCTTGACAAGATTTCGTGGGTAAACCCGTTCTCTTTACTCGACCGTCCAAAGCTGACTGCGAACGTAAAGAGTGAATCATTTGGATAATAATATCCGCATGATTTGAAGCCGTCAATTCATGTTCCTGGAACAAGTGAAATTCAATTAAGAACCGCACCATCGTTGCTTTCCAGTTGTCACGAGCTTGATTCGTATAGAATCTTGCAAGTTACCTACCAAGTGCTGTTTGAGGTTAACACTAGAAGGATTTCCACTCATCACTGTGAACACTGAGGTATCACTCTGAGTGTTCTGGCAAGATCACTAAGATATTGCGTAGAGGCCTGGAACGTGTTTAAATTCATTTAAGAATTAAACCACTGTTGCTTTCCAGTTATCACAAGTTTGATTCATAAAGAATCGCACAAGTCACCTACCATGAGCTTTTTGATATTCGCTCAAGAAGGATTTCCATCTCCATTGTAAATACTTTCGTATTACTCGGATGTTCAGGCAAGATCATGAAGATTTTGCGTAGGACTCTTAAGATCTTTCTTACTTTTTCACAGTGTGTGAAGAAGCAAGGAAATATGAAAGTGTGTCCTAATGAGATATTTGATGATCTCAAATGGCTCTAGGCTCGATCGTGCATTTTGGATTTTAGTGATCGGAGGCTGGAGAGGAGTGCCACCATTTCAATACCAATTTATTCAGAGTGAATAAATCAATAGATAATGCGTTGTCTCCGTGTGATTAAAACAAATATCTTTTGAGAGATATCTGAGTTAGCTGGGATGGGTTGTACATTGCATCACTGGGTCCATGATGTCTATCTTCAATATCAAGAATCATTAAAAATGATCTCAATAGCATATGTATTGACCCGGTTTCTGCCTAAGTTGTAAGGAGGGCTTCTTTCTTTACACCCTTTATCTTTACAATTCTTTTTCATTCTTCAACCCCTTCAATGCTTACCAATACGTCATCACTAGCACCTTGTTGTGATTGTTCCAGTGCTAACTTAAGTACTTGGTCGGCATTCAGCTACGTTCACAATCTTTCTCCATCTTTCCTAAGGACTACTATATCTAGCTATGGAATGTCCTTGGGAAGATTCCTTCGGTTCTAGAGAAATCATTGGACTTTAACCTATCCTACCATCCTTATGTCACCACAATCTTCACCGTCGTGAATAGAGATGTTTTGGGTAAGTGTATGTCACCATGAAATCCATTTTGAAGTGCAAATCCATTTTGCTCCCCCTTAACATATGCCACGATATCCGAAAACATTTTGCACATGTCGGGATGAGCTATCACGTTAAGTCAAACCATTTATGATTGATCATATCCCATATTAAATCACATTTTCTCCCCTATATTAAAAATATTAACCCAATCGATGTTTTTAATATCAATTGATTTAATAGCATTTTAAGAAAATTTGGGAAGAAAAATGCAAATCCAATTATCTTCATGAATTACACAAGCTCCCCCTCAAATTAATGAGGGTGTGCTGAAACGTAAATTAGATACCTTTTAAACACAAGTGTAAGGTATTTATCACGTGCAAATATCATATATGATAATGAATCTACAAGATTAGCAATTTACGAGGTAGGACCTGAATGATGGAGAACATCATATGAAAGATTCAAATGGTTCTTGTTCACGAATGTTGGTCACCTCGTCACGTCTGAAGTTATCTCTTGACTCCATGTGTATGATTGATATCGTTGTCTTGACACCAATATGTGAACTTGGCACTCTCGGCATCAAGGATTCTGAATGCTGGACAATTGCTCCCCCTCAATTGTTGACCCGTGTTCTATTGAAAGAGCTGCAGTCACCGTTTGAGTAGTCGCATCATCGAGTATGTAGATATCAATTGTAAATTGCTACGGTTGGTGGAGATGATAACTTCATAAAAACAAGATTTCTCTTATTTTAACAAATAAATGCACTGACACGTACATAAATTTGTGTTAGATTGTGTTATTACGTAAACACAATCCCTTACATGGTTATAAAGTAAAGCATGCCCGAGAAAATTAATTCCCGTTGTTGAGTCAAAGCTTTCCGATGAAATGCTTGACTTGAATAAGAAAATCGGGTTACTATCTGAAATAATAGCAAACCATATGGAGCATGTTTTAAATCTTTTAAACTTCTACTCGAACTTTATTTACAACCCCGTGTCATTATTGAATGACATTTCTAGGTTCGTAAATATTATCGATTCCAGAAGACATGCTCTTTTTATCAAAACGTTTTTGAACACACAATTTTGAAAGATTTAGAAAAACCTTTTGAGAAATTCTTGAAAAATTGTGTTCAAAGTTTTGAAAACCAATTACTTGAGCTTAAGATTTGGAATATCTTAGGAAAGCTCAAGTCCGAGAAGTTGTAAACTTCTCGTTGTAAGGACAAGTTACCATCGGCGATAACCTTTCCTTTTATCTGAAGAACGAGTCCTAAGCTGACATTTACTTAGAAGTCATTTTCATGAGCTTGAAAACTTTGACTGTTTTAACGGAAAGCTCATGACCGAGAAAGGTTAATTTCTCGTTATGAGGAAAAGTTCTCTTATTTAAAAGATACACTTTCCTTTCTGAGCTTAAAACTTTGAATGTTTTAATACAAGCTCATGACCAAGAAAGGTGAGTTTCTCGTTAAGAGGATAAGTTATCATAAAAGATAATCTTTCCTTTATTTTAAGTTCGAGTTACAGTCTGACATTTAACTGTAAGTCATTGTGCATGAGCTTAAAAACTTCGAATGTTTTTATTATTAGCTCATGCCTGAGAAAAATTAATTTCTCGTTGTAAGGATAAGTTTATCATCGGCGATAAACTTTCCTTTATTTGAAGAACGGGTCATCATCTGTTATTTAATGATGAGCCTTATACACGAGCTTAAAACCTTTGAATGGTTTTAGGATAAGCTCGTGTCCAAGAAAACTTAATTTCTTGTTAAGAGGGTAAGTTATCGTTTCGTGGATAAACTTCCCTGTCTCTGAAGTTCGGGTCGTTGTCTGTCATTTAACGAGGAGCCATTTACACGAGCTTAAAACCTTTGAATAGTTTAAATGTAAGCTCGTGTCTGAGAAAATTTAATTTCTCGTTTCGAGGGTAAGTTATCGTTGACGAGATAAACTTCCTTTTCTCTGAAGTTCGGGTCACATATTGTGATTTTAATGTGAGCCATTGTGCATGAGCTTAAAAACTTGGAATGTTTTAATATAAGCTCATGCCCGAGAAAAATTAATTTCTCGTTGTTAGGATAAGTTTATCATCGGCGATAAACTTTCCTTTCGTTGAAGATCGAGTTATAGTCTGTAATGTGACTATAAGTCCTTTGTGAGCTTAGCCATGAATCCCCTGAGACACTTGTTTCTCCGATATCTGCTTCTTCAGCAACCAAACTCTAAGAGTGTCCTTAGTTGAACGGTATACAACGATTGGACCGCTTCGTTCTTTTGGAACACCAACTTTGGTACCTGCATTCTCATTAGGAGTTTGTATACTTTTGCATGGGTTAGAGATATCTATTTTAGAAGCACGTGGGGGTTCACGGTTGGCTTTACTTGTGTCAGAGATGACCTGAGTAGATGATTCACTAGTCTTGGTTGGCAAACGTTTCCTTCTATAGAAAACCTTAAGTTTAGGCTTAAGTGAAGTATCATCTTTATCAGTTTCCTCCCTAGTAGACTTAGTAGAATCGGAGACTATCCTAGTTAAAGGGCACTCGTTTCCTACAAGAGTGAAAGTTCTACCAGTGGGGCGCCAAACTTTACCAAAGGGTTTGATTTTAGCTATCCACTGGGACTTAATTCTAGCACGGGAGTTCACCTCATCAAGTAATTTCTTGACACAAGAATCATGATTTGCCGTAAAGACACATTTTCTACATGTTTTACAGGTAGCATATTTAATGTCCGAGTAATTCCTAGATGATTGATCGATGCTCCTAGAAGATGACATGCTACGATTAGCAGTGTTAGGTAATCTAGAAGGCATCTTACTAGGTTGGACATTGCTATCTCTTACATGTGTCTTTTGAATAGCTTTCCTTTGACCAGATTTATGGAAAACGTCATTTGAACTAGTTTTAGACGTGGTCTTGGTATTTTTAGAGAAACTAGAGGCAATCATGTTATTAGATCTTGCTAAAGCTGTTTTGGTCACATAGGGCCTAGTTGCTGGAGTGACTGGTCTTTAAATATGACCCAAATCAACTTGGGAGGCAAACCGCGGTCTCGAGGATTGTGGTTGCTCGGATCTAAATGCAGTAGGTTGTCTGACAATCGGTTGTCTGACGAACTGATTTGTAGGTGGTTTCCCCAAGATTGATGGTTTTTCAAGCTTAGTGTCCACACTAGGTCCTCTATTTTTCCTTAACTCATTTTTCAACGCAGCTATAGCAAACACCTTTTCTTGGACTTGAGCTTTTAAAGTCTCATTCTCTTTGAGCAATCTTTCTTGGGATGCCAATTTAGACTTTAGTAACTGAATTTGTTTCAAAAGATTTTCCTTTTCAGCTTTAGAATCTAAAACTTTTTGATCCAATTTTCTTTCAAGAACAACGTTTGACTTTTCAAGTTTTTCAAAGTATGTTTCAAATTTGTCCGTTTTCTTAGAAAATTCAAGTTTGGCATCCTCAAGATCTTTTGATTGTTGAGCTACAATCGTTTCGAGCGCTCTAATCTTAGACTTAGAGTTGGTTAAAGAAGCAGTCGTAAAACTATGAGCAGGATTGTTAATTAGCGCATTCATTTCAGACAACATATGAAGAATATTATCTGTACCTGCCATGCTACTTGGTTCCTGTTTTCCTCCTGATTCTATTCTCTTGTGGCTGCTTCTTGGATCGTCTTGCAATAAATGCAATTTTCCCTCTTGAAAAGTCGAATTCAAAGAATCGATTGAAAGTTCGATGACAAATGATTGTGGATATGACAACACCAACAAAAGATTCGTAGTAAATCTAAAAAAAATAATCCTCGATTGATGATGTAACTCTTTTCTCGGCTCAAAAATTGTTGTCGGCTCAAACGATGATGAATTAAAACTTGATATGAACAACTTGATATCCTTGTAACCCACTACCACATACACACTTTCGGTTAATGAAGTGAACGGCCCGACGATTTATATCCAAAACATACCATGAAACTCGACCCCTTAAAATTTACTCCTTTCGAGCCTAATGAATTTGCAAAAACACGCTAAATATCTTTGCCAAAACGTATATAATTAAAACGTTTAAAAAAATAAAAATAAAAAAATAATTAGGATATACGTTTTAACTGACAGACAACTCTTTGTTATACGTGGCCCAAAAACTATACGTTTTAATATTATGCCAAAAACGTGGCCCAAGATAAGAAAGATGCCAAAAACGTGGCAATCTAGACTTGTAACCCCCGCCCTATATTAACTTCTTCTTTGACTTTATACAAAACCCAATAACCTCTCTCAAAACCATCGCCCCCCTCACACAGTTTTCTCTCAAACTTGATATTCGGTCAAAACCAGCTCATCTTCTATCTCATATCATCTATATTGATTGACCTATAATACAGTCCACAACGTCTATTTAAACACAACTCAAACCTCTCAGTCCCAAATCACGCACTATAAACAAAACTCTCTTTAAACCAAACTCAAACCATGAATAAGTCTCAGTCAACTTTTGCTTTGTAACCTCCGCCTATTCAATCTACACAATTCAATCTGATCCAAACATCTAAACTGCACTATTCAGGAATCGAATCTTCAAGATCTTTTGAGTAAGGTCTCGGGTAGGTAATTGATATGTGAGTTCATGTCATTTTTTTTCAGTCGAAACAAAGTTGGAATATAACATATATGTTATAGTTCTCTCTTTACTTTCGAATATTAAAAAGGTAAAACCCACAAGGATCGATGATGTTAGGATTTCGTGTGGGATCTAAAAGATCTCGACATGCATGTCGTAACACGAATCAGAGCTGAGATCAATTGATTTGCTATTTTGTTCGAGTCTATTGGTTAAGGTTGTAATGAGGGTTTGATGAGTCTTTGTTGGGTTTGATGTAAGAAACTGATGTTGGGTCTTGAGAGTTGTGTTCGAGAATGGTTTTGTTTGAGTATGGTTTTGACGAGGGTTGGTCAATCAAGTGATCGAATGGGTTGGTCAATCAGATAAAATCATGGTTTTGACGAGTTGTGTTGTGTTGTCGAATGGGTTTGTTGTGTGAGGGGTAAGGGTGAGTCTTGTGTCGTGAGGATGAGTCGAGTTATGGGTCGAGTTGAGGCAGTGTTCGAGGGTGAGTGGACGAGGGGTGAGAGTCTTTCGTTTGGTTTTCCAGTCAAGGGGGAGTTGAGAGATCGAGTCAGTCTCGAGGGTGTGTGGATTTGTTGTTGTCGAGGTTTAGGTCAAGGGTGTTTGTGATAGGGGTTGGTTAAGATGAGTCGAGAGAGTGAATGAGGTTGGGTTGGTGTGTCTTGTCAGATGAGTCGAGTTTGGTGTTCGAGTGTCTGAGTCTATGTTGGTCCGAGTCCGAGTCTAGTGAGTCGAGTCTAACTTACATTCCATCGGAATGTTAAAAATGAAAGGCATCGGAATGTCAAAATTAAAAACACCATCGGAATGTCAAAACAAAAAACATCATCGGAATGAGTGTCGGAAAGCTTGATCGGAATGAGATCGGAAACCCTTGTCGGAATGTGATCGGAAAGACCCTAGTCGGAATACGATCGGAAAGTGATGTCGGAATACTGGTCGGAATGTTTAAACCCTTTTCCGATGGCACCAAAAACAAAGACAGAATGAAACAAAAGTTTTGATAAACACAGAACTGATACTTTTAATAAAATAAGATAAAATAAAATAAATAAATAAAAAGCTGATAAAATAAGATAAATAAATAAAAAAACTGATACTTTTTAATTTTTTGTGACAAAAAAAAATTGATAAAAAACTATAAAAAAACAAACTGGTACTTTTTGTGACAATAGAAACTAATATATGTAAAGAATGGTATCTGAATAAAAACTGAGATCATGACCAAAAATAATAAGATAAACTTTAAAAGAAAGAAAGAAAAAAATATTAAAACTTTACCAAGACAATAGATTAAAACGCGTCAATCCGAAGAATCAACCATGCTCTTGATACCAATTGAATGATCTTATTTTTCTAAGGATTTAGCAAGTTATGGATTAGTCTATTGAGATGGATGGAGAAGTGGAACTTAGAGAGAGAAAGAAGAGAGAGAAAGGAGAGGAAGATAAGAAAGATGGAATTAGTGAAATGTAAATGTTCAACAACCCCTCCTAACATGCTAGGAGGGGGTTTATATAGCCCACCCTACATGTGGGCTATATGGGCTATATTGGATCACGAGCCCAATATCATTGGAGTGACCGATCCTTTCTAAATACGTAAAAACGTATTTCCAACAAGTCCAATGATTCTTCCAAAACCGGAGGAATCTTCCCAAGAAAAATTCCATAGTTAGAAAATAGTAGTCCTTAGGAAAGATGGGGAATGAAATGTGAACGTAGCTTAATGCCGACCAAGTACTAATGCTAGCACTGGAACAATCACAACAAGGTGCTAGTGATGATGTATTGGTAAGCATTGAAGGAGTTGAAGAATGAAAAATAAATGTAAAGATAAAAGGTGTAAAGAAAGAAGCCCTCCTTACAACTTAGGGAGAAACCGGGTCAACACATCTTGAAGACAATAAAGTATCATGTACCTAGTGATGCGATGCACAACCCCTCCCATCTAACTCAGATATCTCTCAAAAGATATTTGTTTCAATGTTACGGAGTTCAACACGTTTTCTATCGATTTATTCACTCTGAATAAATTGATATGTAAAAGGTGGCAGTCCTCTCCAGCCTCCGCTCACCAAATAAAAAATGCACTATTGAGTCTAGAGCCACGAGATCATCAAAAGTCTCATTAGGACACTTTTCAAAACAAGAAAGATTTTTATGAGTCCTACGCAATGTTCTTATAATATTGTTAAACAATCTCATGGTAGGTGACACGTGCAGTACTTTAAAAACCAAGCTTGTGATAACTGGAAAGAAATGATGGTTTGACTCTTAATTAAGATCAAACTTGTTCCAGGGCCTCTACGCATAATCCATGTGATCTTTCCAGAACACTCAGAGTGTCACTCTTTAGTGTTCACAGAGATGACTGGAAATCCTTCTAGTGTCAACATTAAATAGCACCGCGCTGGGTGACAAGCAAGATTCTATTAGAATCGAGCTCGTGACAACTGAAAAGCAACGATGGTGAATATCTTAATTGAAATTCACTTGTTCCAGGTTCATGAATTGATGGCTTCAATCATGAGGATAAATCTTATCCAAATGATTCACTCTTTATGTTCGCAGTCAGCTTTGGATGGTCGACTAAAGAGAATGGATTTATCCGTGAAATCTTGTCAAGGAAATCTTTAATTAGAGCTACCTGTCACAAGTACAATATTTATTATCGTCCAACGGTCTTCACCGACCGGAGGTAAAATGCTACCGAATCAAAATAAAATGGCAAAGCCATTTTATTAGCGTCTTATTATGTTTGTACATTTGAAGTCGGTCGCGTTGCTTGTGTACCAGATGAAGTCATCCTCACATACTTAAACTATATGCATCAAATATATTCAGCAAAATTCAAGAAAGTTCAACCTAAAAGTCTTCAGTTGTATCAACTCTGAAGCTTTCAAGACTCAATAAAGTATAGGTATGTGGGACATGAAGTCACGAAGAGGCGAACATCACAAGAAGGCAAAGATCGCACGTGAAGGGTCAAAAGAACATGCTCTAAGCCAAAGCCTAACGGTAATCAACACATATTCACAAAAATGAAGAAAAGAAAATGAAGAAAAGAGAAAGTGGACTACGAGCACGAGAACGATGATCTAACATGCTAGTTTAGGACTTTGTAATTTGGAGTGACCTCCCTTAGGGGGAGATTATTGGAAATACGTTTTTATAGTTAGAAACTCTCGGTCACTCCAACAATATAGTTAAGGGCTCGTAGTATAGTTTTAGTTACATTTTAAGTAAGCCCGACCCGTGATCATGTTCATGGGCCAGAGGCCCAAGTCCATTTATGGACTTGGGTATATAAACCCCTTTCCTTCATGGAAAGGGGTGTTGGTTGTTTCACTTTCCTTAATACACTTTACATATTTTCTCTCATCTTTTTCTCTCTACTTTCTCTCACTAGAAACATCAACCTCACTTGTGATCATTGATTACCAAGATTCTACAAACCTTGAAATAGAGCTCCAACCATTACATCTCCAACTAGTTCTCCAACTAGCTCTCCGTCTAGATCTCCGATTAGTTCTCCGGCTAGTTCTCCGACTAGTTCTCATCACAAAAATATAAAATAAGTATTTTTATGCCAATCTACCCAACCAAAATATTTCTTACATCTATGTTTACACCAAAGAAAAAACCTAGACACAATCTGATAAAAGCTAACGCCTTCAAGGGGTGTGTCGGGGCAAATAAACTCTTGTTACAAAAATTCTGAAGGTGCCACCACATAACATAGCAAAATCCTTCAAGCAACTTTTGATGTTTAGACTAAAGACGAGTATCCAAAAGTTACTCTAGCGATTCCTCGTAAGAAGATACATCTGAAGCATTTACATTCCACGAGCACTGGTCTTCTGTAGTATCTCTATAGCTATATGACAGGTGAAGAAGATAGGATTAGTCGATACCACTTCTTTATCACATATAGGGCATAAAATAGATTCAATATCCATACTACATTTAGAAATGTTCAAGCTAGTAGGTAAACCACCCAACCTTATTTTCCAAGCGAGAATATTAACTTTGGTAGGCACTGCATTTATCCAACGAGTCTCAGGAGAGACCATAGATAAATTTATATCATCAAATTTCTTCCGAATGAAAGCAACTGAAAAATCTCTAGATCCTTCTAATGACCAAAACCCCATGTCCTTCATGTCGATGAGGGAAACACCCTCCATATGTTCTAGAAGCAGCCAAAGTTGCGACTCTTCTAAACCACGTATTTGAGCACTATGAAACAAAGAAGACAAATCACCATGGGCCATCTTATTAGCCACTGTAATATTTTTAGAGCAATTTTCTTAAATGAACCAAATTCATACTGGATTACGATAATGGTCGGCGCACAATTACTTTACCAAAAAACTTTTGAGTAGGGATCCGTTAGATAAATGACATCGGGTACATCTAAAGATGATTAAGCAGGCGTATATGCAACCAAAATGCGCTTGATAGTGTGCATCATCACGAGAGTGCGCGGTGCGCTTGATGCATCACCACCAAAAGTGCGCTTCAAAAACGACAAATCTAAAGAAGCTTATGTGCGCATGTGCTTATGTGCGCCTGGGTAGTTGAATAAGTAGTCTGCCGTGATTTGTTTTTTATGTGGTTGAATTGGGTGGTTGGAGTGATTGTGTAAAGTTAGAGTGTATGAAGTTGTAGTGGTCAAGAATGAAAACACTCAAATTCGGTGAAGTTGAATTGGGATAAAAGAAAAATACAAGAAATTCATGTATGAGGTAAATATGGGATAGTCAAAGGGAGATAATGGTGAGTGAGAGGTAGCAGGGTCCTACATTAAACACTACTATGTATATTTTTTTTAAAGTATAGATTTCCTCACCAAACTTAAAAAATAAAAATATGTAGGCGCACTTTGGCATTTGAGGGCACTTAGGATTTTGTTTATACGCCATAGTTCATTTTCGAAAAATGAAAAAAATAGGTCTAGACTCGTAAAATAAGTATGTTAAGAGTCTCATTTGGTAATTTTTTATATTTTTATCTGTCTCCAACGCCTAAAATCTAGGATAAGTCAGCGTCAGATTAGTTTCTCCCCTCTAGACATCTTCCTAAAAAACGTCTGTTCGCCATTACCCATCTTCTTTTGAATGAAACCTAATATATTCATTCCTTTGCTAAGACATATATTCACCTTACGAAAATATGTAACCAAACGGACGGTTGAGAGTTTTTAACCTGCATATCAAGTTTACCATCTTTACCATGAATACCTTTAATAACTTTCCACCATAAAGATGATTGTTGACTACAAAAATGTCACAACCATATAAACAAAAGAGCTCTATTAAAAACGAAAAAACTCGACACACCAAGACCACCATTGTCTTTAGCCACCAACACTTAATTCCGTTTGATCCAAATCTACTTCTTACCATTGTACTCAACTCTATTAAAAATGACATCTCATGGGTTCCATGTTTTGAAGAACCTTTGAAGGAACTTTAAGTAAGGACATATGATAAATAGGCATCAACCCAAGAATGAACTTGAGAAGCATAAGTCTTCCTCCAATGGACAGTGTCTTTATCTTTTATTTAGATAAGCGAAAAGTTAGCTTATCGACAATCTCATTCCAAGAATGAACATGACATTAAGAAGCTAAGTTTCGAACCTAAATAAGAGAATGGAGCATTAAGAATCGCACAACCAATTTTCCTAATAGCTTGATCGACCTTATTGTTAGACACCGAGATACCCAAAAATTTACTTTTAATTTATACGTAACCCCGAAGCACGATGAAAATAATCTAACACGTAAAGAATAGTCTCAATATTTGAGTCACTACATTATCCGATAAAAGAAACATCATCCGCGTAAAAAGATGAGATAGTCAAATGGAAGGATCAATATTAATACTTTTAAACATACATGCATCCACCACTCTTTGAAGCGATATATGAAGACTTTCCATGATTAGAAAAAAAAGGAGAAAGAGGATCTCGTTGCTTAAGACCTCTATTAAACTCAAACTCTTTTGTTGGGTTACCATTAACAATACCAAACCTTTGAAAGAGTACATATAGCTAAGAATCCAACCACGCCACTTGATTCCAAATTCAAATTTCTTTCATACATCATCCAAGTAGTCCTAATGAACCGGATAATAGGCCTTCTCAAAATCAACCTTAAAAATCATGGTTTGTTTCTTTTTCTTCTTGCACCATTGAAATAACTCATTTAAAAATTAATGTGCCATATAAAATTAGTCGGTTCACAACAAAATTTGATTGAACATAGTCCACAATATCACCCATAACAATCACAATGCAATTCTCCAAGATCTTTTCTATAATCTTGTATAAACTTTCGGTTAGAGTTAACCGACGAAAATCTTTCACCATATTAGCATCAGTAGTTTTATAGAATAGAGCAATATAGGAAGAATTACCTTCCTTAGGAAATTTTTCGTAATTGAAGAAGTATAAAATGGCCTCCACCATGTCGTTTTCCAATAGAGACTAATATCTGCAAAAAATATAACAAAAACCATCATGACCCAGGAATTTATCAACCCCACAATCCCACACCGCTTTATTTCTTCTCTGGTGATATTGTTATATTGCTCGAAAATCAATTTTTGAAGGAAATCAATATCGATATGAAGACAATAATCCGAAGGTTTTTCAAAACGACTAGCAAAATGAGAGAAAAACTCCCTTTTCGCCAAATTAGGAACTTCGATCCAAACACCTTCTACTAATATACCTCGAATAGCAAGTTGGTTTCTTTGTTTGTTAAGAACTCCATGGTAATACTTAGAGTTTTCGTCACATTCGATCGCCCCATTTGACCTTGGTTATTGTGTCATTTCTAACGAATCCATCTTGTCTAACTCCTGTAGCAATTTTAAGATTTCTATACGTTTAGTGATGCAATAAAACTTCCTTCCCAATTATCTAATGAGATATGAATTTTGAAAAGCTCATCTTTTAGGCTCTACTTAGAGTTTCTAGAGGTATCGTTAGTCACTTTAACCCACATACGAATCATCTCGTTAATGTACTTCAACTTTTCATTAACTTTGGCATAGCGTTCCTATCATGCACGTGAGCTTCATTCCATGTACATTCCACAAAATTATCAAAATCATCCAACTCAAACTAATAATGAAAAAAATGAAACGAGGTAGACCCATAATCAAAGTATCTCTCCCGCATTAAAACTGTGATCAAATAAGTAACGCTTTAATGTAATAGCTGCCAAGTTAGGACAAGAATTCATTAAATAACCATAAATAATAAAATGATCTAATTTACTCATGTTTGCTGCTGATTTATGGCACCAAGTGAATTTAGCCCACCTAAAGGAACCCCCTTCAAACCAACAGTTGAGATAAACGAATTGAAAACATCAACACCTAAGACATTAAACGTAGATAAGCCACCCATTACCACTACATTGCCATTCAAATTACTAATAACTAAAGCTAAATAATCCTACAATAACTTTTTTCTCATAATTCTTGTGGAGCATAAACTGAAATAATAATAATCTTCTTACCCTTAGGCACCCATTCACCTTGAATCATAATAATAATTCGAGATTGTAGAGTTACACTTGTAAAACAATCTCGGATCTCAAGCGAAAAGGATACCGCCGGAATTACCGATGGAGAGACTATATACATATACAAAACCAAAATTACCCCAACACGATTTGATATTCAAACTATATATCCTCCATTTTAGTTTCTTGAAAAGACAAAAAGTTCACCTTGTTTTTACCACATAACTCCCGAACTCAATCTTTTTTTATCCATATGGGCAAGGCCTCGTATTTTAAATGACATGAAATTCATTAAGAAACACATTTCACTCCTTGAGAATCAATAATACCGCCAATTTTTTTCATACATCCCTCCATGTTGTAACCCATGGTTATCCCCGCCTTGATCACTTCATCCAAGAATTGTAAAATAGAGCCACCACACCGTGGTATTTTAGAGTTTCTAAATGACCTAAACATGTGGATCTCTCGATGTTGATCTTTGAGTTGTTAGGCGACGAATTATTTTCACAACAGATTCAGCTTTATCGTCTTGACCACTTAGAAAATAGGCATCACCTTCCATACTTACCTCATTTAAAGGTTTATTTTTAGCATGAGTTTCAAATATGAGATTATATCCAGGAGTGTATTTAAAATTATCATCGGAGTTGGATTCACCATTGTTCTTATTTTTATTCTTGTTGAGTAACTCGTAAATATTGAATGGGTCTTCAGAACGGTTATCTTTTTGTTCACCAATGCCATCCTCCATCATATTTTATAAGATTGTTCCTTCTCAAAAATGGTTTTCGCGACCTATTCGATATGACTTTCTCCTTCTACATTAGAACCTTTATGCTTTCTACTATTTACATCAATATCAAACTTACTAGCCTTACTAGCCTTACTAGCCTTGTCATCGTCATTTCATTTGTCATTTCATCATCAGACTTACTAGCCTTGTCATCGTCTTCTTCAAAGTCATGAATTCAACCAATAGCTTTTCCTTGCGTTATGACTTTAAACGATTCAAAAATGTTCCCATCTAGTTTTGTTATGATGCAAAATATTCTACGAGGTATCCTTTTTTCTTGTTCGTCAAAGTAAACTAACTCACACCCATTTAGCTGTAATATAAAAGAAGGTATTTTTGGACCACACCGTAAGTGGTATTCCCTTCATACCCACCAATTCTACTCTTTCATCAACAAAAAATGAATTAAACATTCACTTTAATTAAGAGAACCAAGAACATTACCCACATTAGACTTGAACCCCTTTTTGCAATGTTAGTTTTGAATTCAAACAACACCTAAAAGCATCTCATATATTTGAGCTTAATATTTTCAAAAACTTTATTAATTAGAGCCATTTTCAAATTGGTTAAGGAGGAGAAATCTTTAACTTTTCTAATCAAGGCATTTGAGTAATGTTACTAATTAACGCTCGTATCATCACGCACAATCGCCGGTGAATCCTCATTCCTATAAGCAAAATGAGGTTCAGTTTGAACAATATGATCATATGATTTAAAAGTCGCATACACCCCACTCTCCTTTTGAAAATCCCTTGAACCATTCATAACTCCCTTATTATTCGAAGATATACGATTACTTTTATTCATCGGTGCTCTCTGAAATCTAGCCATATTAGCATGAAGGTTTAAACGCCTAATCCATATTGTGTAGAGATTATTAACCAAACGTTCTACATAAAAAACCTTGATGAACCGAACAAAACCAAACCTTTTCCCAGCTTTAGATATCCTATTCAGAATGAAAGCATCGACATAACTCCCATATTGATTGTAAACCTTCGATTACTCCTTACCAGAAAAGTTAGCAAAAATGGATGACGAAAGTTTCAACACCTCGTCTTTCTTAAATCGACGAACCCCCATAATGTTTAAACTCTAGAAAAGCAAAAAAAACAAAAAGGAATAAGAAACCCTAATAAATACAACGAAATCCCTATGGTTTCGATTAATGACACTTTTAATGGATCTTGTTACCAATCAATATTGATCGTATCAATCAAATAACAGACCATTAACAAGATTGTAGACACGAAAGGTAGTAGCTTGGAAGGATTACGAATCTAATTAATCGCTTGAAACCTAAATAATAAAAAAGAAACCCTAAGTCCTTGAGGTGATGAGTCGCCTTACACACTCGTTCACAGTACAACCAACCTGTATAGTTCTCTACATATAGGGATAATAACAATCCTACAACATGAAAATAAGGGGATTGAATTTATTTAGGGTTCATGAAAGATTTTGCCATTAGGGTTTTCGGACAATCCGAGATGTTAATTAGGTTTGTGCGGCGTACTTTCTCCCTGGTTCATGTTTATAAGTATGATCTAAATGCTTTTGTATTATATACTATTGTGTAAGACCATTGTTATGTGTTGGGTTTATTCATGATCATGACTAGTACTCATGTGAGTGGATAGATTTCTTGTCATCTAGTAAATGAATCTTGTTAATCACTTTTGTTCGATTAGTGGATTAAAACATATAACAACTCTTATATAATTTTATCTACTACTCTAGTCATTGAAATCAAGCATAAACCATTCTTAATGCTTTTGGTATGACATGATCTTTAGTCGGATTTATGTTATATTAATTAGATATTGCATGTGCGACTAGTAATCCACATGTTTTCTTACCTTGTTTATGTGCTTGTAATTCATCTTAGCAATATATCATTTCTATGTTCTTAGCTTTAACCAAACGCACCTTGATATCATCATTTGGAAAAGTATGTCTTTAGAACTTGTGACACTCTAAGGATAATTGTTTTAACTTGTTAACACCAATCCCGTGGAACGACCTGGACTTACCTTTAGACTATGCTATACACGAAAGGGTATACTTTCTCATGTTTTGTTTCTAGTCCCTTGTTTGGTAATCATCTAGTAATATAAATTTAGAACTCGCTTTCGCAACATCAAGTTTTTGGCCCCTTGTTTAGACTATGCGAAACACACATCAAGTTTTTGGCGCCGCTCCCAGGAATTGTTTTCGTTAATTGTTAAAACTTTCTGAGATACTTGTTAAAAATTAAAATCTTTGCCGTAGAGATTTCTGGCAATCTCAAACCTTTATGTCTTAAAAATTGCAGAAAGTACGCTGATGTGTGGGAAACGTGTCGGTGTATTTTAATGTAATACGTTATAGAGCAAATTAAGAAAATTACCTTTAGGAAAAAGTAATAGTGTAAAATTCGCTAAATACGGATTAATTAAACACGAGAGTGATCCCGGTTCGTTGTACACGAAGAAATTATGAATTTGAGACTTTCGTATTGATTAGGACAATCGATTTGAATGGTTTCGGTTTTTTTCTTTCTAAAATCCTACGTTTTTTTAATAAAAGTGCATGAACTGTTAACCAAAATAAATCTAAAAGAAGAATTTAATTCTATATTATTATTTTTTTACTTTTTATAATATTTTATATTTAATTGAAACTAATTTACTTAAACAATGTTTTTAATAAAATTAATTATATACTTTGTTTTTCCCTGTTTATTAAACTTTTAAATTAACAGATTATGTAAGACGTTTTAAATATAAAATGTCAATTCAAGTTAGAATGTATAAAAGTAACCTCAAGTATTACTTTAACAAAACAAAAAGCTAGCCCCAAAGGTTGAGTCACTGTGCAGGTGAAAGGCAGATCTCGAGATCGAGACCTGCTAATGACAAATTCTTTTGCAATTAATTATTTTATTATTTTAACACAGTAAAACAAATAATGAATCTACAACAGGTTAACTCTGATCAAAGGAAACATTCACAAAACTATTATTAACAAGAAAAACACTCAGCAATGTAGAGGATTCAATCAGTACAAAAAACAAAATCAGCAAAATCAATTAAATCAAGACTGCAGCAATAAAAAGAATCAGGCAAGCAATTTATCAGCTAAAGAAAAGTCAACCACTACAGCATCAATAATATACAGCAATTACAATAGAAAACATAGCAGGCAATGTAAAATCTAATATCAAGCTTCCTCAAAGCACAACAACAGTCAATCAAATCAACTAACTCTAAAAGCGACAAAATCAAGACTCGCAGCAGACTAACAACTTAACATAATTCCAGCAAATAAACGCAGCAAAAGCATACAAGATGCAGATTGGTCAAGACAAGTAGCAGCAGACTAGAACAAGTTAAATCACAGCGATGAAATTGACATATGCAACAGATTTATCATATAATTGCAGCCTCAAACAATCAGCAACTAACAATGACAAACCAATAGCATAAACAACAGTGATTACGTCAATTCAGTAATATTGAGCAACTCATTCAGAAGTGTAACACATCGAAGTAAGCAGAAGTTCACGCATATGTAATTGTTCAAATCAAGATTCATTACAGGTTCAACGAATCTCAAGGCCGAATAACTTCAAAATTTTAAAGCTATAACAGAACTGATTATTCTATGTTATAAATCCTTATAAAATCACTTCATCAGAAAAATCATATTGAATCAAATCTAATTAATAATCCTAGCAGAAACTACTTACCCAAGAAAAATCACAAACCCACCAAACGGATCCACATATTCATAAAACGCAGCAACAATCAAGAACAGTAACAGCAAATATGTGTTCACAATTCAACAATAAGAGATTCAAAAAACAAATAAATCTATAAGAACAATATAACAAACTTAAACTCTCTCGACATCCAGTCAAACTCATAAACTTAAGCTAATAGACCAAAAGCTCGTCATATTTGAACATATAACACAAAAACTTGAATAAAACTTAACAAAAGTATAGCAGATTCAATCAACCTTAATCAATGAACATGATAAGCAAGATCAAATTATGCTTAAAAGCTTATCAGCTACTCTTATACAGCAACATAGCAAAATAGGCAAATATAGCAGATTCAAACATAATGACTCGAAAACATTATACATAAACCTTCAAATTCAAATACACAATATTCATTCGCAATAAATCACAGCAGATTACCAACTCTAACAGATATCTAAAACGATTCATATTACAATTATACTCGAAAAATAAAGATGTGCTTAACCATTTCAATAGGAGATAATCCGTTGATGAAGAAGGTGAGCGCTGAGCTACCTTATCTAACTCGACTCCACACGATCAAACCACCATTAAAAACATCACGAACCAGCAGATTATTTGTAGTATTCATTCAGTAGGAACGAAGATTTATCCCTTAACCTCTCTTAATCATTCACTTAAGCTAATGTTTGAGCTTAAATGAATAATCAACATATATAATTTCAACTTATAGATTTAGAATGCACTAATCACTTAGAAAAATAAATTGCGAGACAAAGATATTTAAACTGAAATATTAATTTTATTAAATGCAAACAACATTACAAACTTTTTGAAAAATAAAATACAACACTAACTATAATTTGACATTATAACAATAAGAAGAAAAGGGATGAGATTACAGTAAAATGGTGGGGGTATTTATACTCGAAGTGAGGGGTTGGGGTGGTTGATGAAGACGATTTTGAGCCCTTGGATAAGTATCTTGCACTCTCTTTCCTGTTTGTTTCAATCGTACGGTGTAGAATCATCCTTGTGCACACAGATCGCCAGCGTGGCATGGATTTGTGCTTCTTGAGAGCTGATGTGTCAGGGGATTGTCCAATCAGGGGCTTTTGATGACGAATTGGATGCCATGTAGGCACATAGTACTAAGCATCTTCCTCCCATGGAATTAGGGTTCTTGAAAACCGACTCTCTTTTCCCCCTTTTTGATACCAGATAAATCCTCTCGTCTTTATTATTTTTTTCTCTTTTCTTTGTTGTTTGACCGAATACTTTGACCCCAAAAAGTATAATCTTTCATTTGCTGCTTACTTTTCTCTTATTTGGGCTTTTGGTGGATTTCTTGATCGGAAATATTTATTTTCTTTTTCCCTTTTGGGCTTTAGCCAAACTTGGACCCAAAATTGTAGATAACACTTCATCCATCCCTTATTGGACTTTTATTTGGTCCTTTTATCCAAAATAAGTATCAAGCTTCCATAAATGGGCTTTCAGGCCCATTAAACATATGTGGGACCCACTTGGCGTAATAATCTTTATAAACTTATTTCCCGTGATAAAAATGATATTGTCTTTTGGCTTTTGATAGAATCTTCAAACTCGTGTCGATTTTTGCCAGTTTTTATGATCTTTGTACCTACACACATGAAACAAGAAAACAAGCAAATACAATACCATATTTATATGAAATATGCATTTTAAGTTTGTATTGCGATATAAATGATATGATTAATTACACTCATATCAAACTCCCCCTTGCTAAGCAATTGTCGTGTCCTCACACAATGGTAAAATAAAACAACTAACTACACTTTTATTCAACTTTTGACACATTTTTTTACAAAGACATAATGTATTGCTTTCATTATTTGAGAAATAACTTTTAGGATCATAAAACTCGAATAGATTCATCGTCCTCGATTTTTCACTCATTCCATTCTAAGCTCAAAAACAAGATCATTGTTGGTACAAGTCATAATGCTAACACTACTCATATGTCAAAATTGTGTAATACTTTTTCTCCCCGCAATCCTATTTATTAAAAGAAAATACATCTAGAATTTTTTAACTATTTTGTCATGGATCACAAGGATTCATATTGACTTATTTCGATAATTATTAAGCCGAAAATAAAGTTGATACAGTTTATTTAATAAGTAGCTAAAGGACACGATCTTTTAAAACGCTTATTATAATTATAAAAAGTCCATTTCTCCACATAACTTTGATCACGACGTGGGACCTTTCCTGGACCGATATTTGGCATGTGTTTCACACTTCCTCTTTAAAGACGATCTTCGTTATTGTCTTCTCTTCAATTATAGCACACATCTTTCTTCTTGATATGACTTGATTCAAGATGCTTCTTATTTGACCACGACTTTCTTCACTTGTCTTTTTCCTCATTTTGGGACTTCGATTATACAACGATCCACCTCTTTTAAGGACTTGGATTTATAAACACATCCTTAAGCATTTTTGGAGCTTTTTCGATTTATAGACTTGTCCGTAACCTTTTGGGAGTATTTTGCTTTTCGTCGTGTATCTTCATCCTTCATTTTGGATTTGGAATTGTGAACTTCACATCTTCTTGGATTTAGCAACAAAAGGTAATCCTCATGTCTTGTAAGGGCCTTTTTGGATTTGCCAATCTTCGCATCCCATTTTGATAAGTTATGTTTTGAAAATGTACTTTTATATAATCATAATTAACTTTCAAACAATCTTGTTTTAGAAGCTAAATACCGTATAAACCGTATGACCTTATTTATTGCAATTTATTTATCCTAATGCATTGATCTTATGGGAGAAAAAGCCACAACTAAAAAACACATGAGTTTATGAAAGAACATTTTCATGTTCTACGTTTAGCATGATCACTTGTCTAACTCTATCACTTCTTGTTCTCCATATTGTAAAATCTCAAAGATGTGAGACTAATGGATACTTAGCCTTGCAAGTCTAAATTAAGACTATATTAAATCAAAGTTTTGGTTTTCAAGCCACTATAGGATCTTGCATCTTCATAGACTTAGATAAGTTTAGAATTTACGTTTTAAAGTTCCCTTTATAGATGACTTTCTAGGATCAATTATAGGGACTTGCGAAAAGTTCTTGTTCTTAAACCCGTATGAGTTAAGACTTTCGCGTTTTAAAGTCCCCTATATAAAAGTATAGCAAAACTTGATTTAAGCGGGTTAAGGAATGAGTTAAGGCAAAACCCGGTCGAGTAAAAAACTATTCTTATTTTCACCAACGGAAAGCCTACATTGGGTCAAAAACACTTATTTTCTTTATTATTAAACACAAAATTGCACTAATAATTTAATTTTTTTTTGAAAAATGAGAAAAACGATTACGTTTGAACACGACAAAAGCAAGTGCAAGCGATTATATCGATTGACTACCCCAAGCTAAAACCAAACATTGTCCTTAATGTTTCTTAGCTCAAGAGTAACACCCCCTTGCTAGAACACGAAGAGTCGAATGCAATAGTCCTAACATGGTAAGAGTACACAAATCTATAAGCCGTTTATTAATTATGCTTTAAGATAAAACTTAGTCGATAAAAATCAAAGGATAACAATTCCCCATTTAACAATCATAGAATGGAAGATCGAGTGGACCGGGAAAAAACCGAACACGAGAGTCTTCAATGATTAGGGTCATACCTAAGATTCACATCACAACAAAACACGAGCACGAGCTTGAAAGATCAAGCCTTATTAGTGTTAGAAAATAAAAAGAAGATAGAATATATGGAAATCCTCCACAAGGCACCTCGTTTTTGGTAACCGAGTCATGAGCTCGACTCGATCCCCGCATTCAATGGTCCTTAGGGAATGTTTGGAGATCCGGAACAACCTCAGTAGGTATGTCCCCTCCAAAATAGTGCTTAACTCGATGACCATTCACCTTAAAGTTAGGCCCGTCTTTTTGAGTTAGCTCAACGGTGCCATAAGGGAATACTAGTGAAATGGTGAATGGTCCGGACCAACGGGACTTAAGCTTGCCCGAGAAAATCTTAAGTCTAGAGTTGAATAAGAGGACTTCATCACCAACATTGAAAATGCGGTTTTTGATCTCAGAGTCATGAATCCTCTTAGTCTTCTCTTTATAGATCAAAGAATTCTCATAAGCTTGATCCCTTAATTCACTTAGTTCATTCAATTGAACCTTGCGATGATCACCCGCGGTCCTCAAATCAAAGTTACAGTGTTTTAGAGCCTAATACGCCTTATGTTCGAGTTAAATTGGCAAGTGGCATGCCTTTTTGTAGACCAACCTAAATGGTGTATAACCAATGGGAGTCTTATAAGCCGTACGGAAAGCCCACAATGCATCGTCCAATTTATCTGACCATGAAGTGCGATTTTCTCCAATAGAACTCTCCAAAATCTGCTTAAGAGCTCGGTTTGAAACCTCCACTTGACCACTCGTTTGAGGGTGATAAGCCGTCGAAAGTCTATGAGTGACTCCATATTTCTTTAGAGCTTTTTCAAACTGTTCATTACAAAAATGGGTCCCTCGATCACTTATTATAGCCCGCGGAGTTCCAAACCTAGCAAAAAGTTGCTTTAAAAATTTCACCACTACTCGAGCATCATTAGTAGGCAAAGCCTTAGCTTCAACCCATTTTGACAAATAATCCACGACTCGAGAATATATTTATTTTCTTTTGATGATGTAAATGGCCCCATAAAACACGTCAAAGATTTCACAAACATGGATAATATTTTGGGGCATTTCATCCCTTTGTGAATTCTTTCCTTGACGTTGACAAGCATCACATGTCTTGATCAAGTCTTGGGCATCTCGATATATGGAACGCCAAAAGAAACCTGAATCAAAGAATTTTTTCGCGGTGGAGTTGGCACCATGATGTCCCCCAATGGGTCCTTCATGACAAGCTTTAAGAATATCTTTCGCTTCTTTGCCAAACACACACCTACGAATCACTTGATTCGCGCACACTCGAAACAAATAGGGGTCGTCCCAAAAATAGTAAGATATGTCCTTGAAAATTTTCCGTTTTTGTTGGGACGACATACCCTTACTCACGAATTTTCCCGCATGGTAATTCGCGATGTCCGCAAACCATGGGGTACTATCATCACCACGAAAAGCAATCATACCAAGCGTCTCGAGAGGAAATGTTTCATTAATTTTCTTTTTCTCTCGATCGCTTTGGTGAGGATTCTCAAGTCTAGAAAGATGATCGGCCGCAAGATTCTCGGCACCTTTTTGGTCAAGAATTTTGACATTAAATTCTTGAAGGAGGACAATCCACTGGAGCAACCTCGGCTTTGCATCTTGTTTATTAAGAAGATATTTGATAGCTGAGTGGTCCGTATACACTATGGTTTTAGACAAGACGAGGTATGGTATAAACTTTTCAAAAGCATATACAACGGCAAGTAATTCCTTTTCCGTTGTAGTATACTTAGTTTGAGCATCCGTCATAGTCTTACTTGCATAGTGTATAGGCAAGAAATGTTTGGTCTTACGTTGCCCCAAAACCGCACCTACCGCGTAATCACTAGCATCACACATTATTTCAAAAGGTAGATCCCAATCCGGGCCAACTAAAATTGGTGATTCGGTTAATTTCTTTTTAAGCATCTCAAAGGCTTTGATGCACTCATCCGAAAAGAAGAATGGAGTCTCTTTTTCCAAAAGATGCGTCATATGCCGAGCTATCTTAGAGAAGTCTTGGATAAAACGTCTATAGAAGCCGGCATGGCCGAGAAAACTCCTAACTCCCTTAACGGTGGTGGGTGGAGGCAATTTAGAAATCACATCGATTTTGGCCCTATCTGCCTCAATACCGGCCTTAGAGATCTTATGTCCTAAAACAATTCCTTCTTTTCACATGAAATGGCATTTTTCATATTTAAGCACAAGATTTGTTTCCTCACAACGTTGTAACATTCGTTCCAAGTTAGAGAGACATGAAGTGAAACACTCCCCAAAAAACCAAGAAATCATCCATGAAGACTTCCATGGTTTTCTCAATCATATCATGAAAAATGGCCATCATACACCTTTGGAACGTCCCTGGAGCATTGCATAACCCAAAAGGCATTCTACGATAAGCAAATGTTCCATAAGGACAAGTCAATGTGGTTTTTTCTTGATCACGAGGGTCTATAGGAATTTGGAAATAGCCGGAAAATCCATCCAAAAAGCAATAGAATTCATTTCCCGCTAGTCTCTCTAACATTTGATCCATAAAATGTAATGGAAAATGATCCTTCCTAGTAGCATCATTAAACTTTCTATAGTCAATACAAACACGCCATCTGATCATGAGTCTAGTAGGAATCAACTCATTATCCTCATTAGTCACTACCGTTATTCCTCCTTTCTTTAAAATACAATGCACGGGGCTAACCCATGGGCTACCGGAGATAGGGTAGATCATTCCGGCGTCTAGAAGTTTCATAACTTCCTTTTTTATCACCTCATAAATCTTTGGATCAACCCTTCTTTGATTTTGGATAGCGGGTTTATCATCTTCCTCCATCAAAATTTTATGACTACAAAATTTTGGGTCAATACCCTTGATGTCAGAGATTTTCCATGCAATGTCCTGTTTATTTTTCTTTAAAACCTTAATAAGTTCTTCCGTTTCATTGTTTCTTTCAATCCTTTAGCGATAATCACCGGAAATTTATCCGTTCCCTCAAGAAAAGCATACTCTAAATGAGTGGGAAGATCCTTATGCTCTAGCTCGGGTGCTTCTTCAAGAGAGGTTTTCACTTTTGTTTCATTTTCGTTTACAACTTTGAAGTCCATCGGAGGGAGTGAAAATGGGTCCATATTCAACAATTTTTCAATTAAAGCAATATCTCCCTCCAGATCAAAATTTTCATTATCAAACTCACTAGCATCGAATGGTGTACTAAGGTAATCATCAATTTCCTTATCGATCTTTGAACGAACATTATCCTCGAGCGCTTCTAGAATGAAGTCTCCTCCCTCAAATGGAGTGAGTGGAGGTGTAGCTAAAGAGATAATCGGATTCGATGAAGTGGGATTCCCACTTTTGGAAATATCCGAAAAACCAAGCATATCTTGCGAAATTTATTCACTAGCAACATCAATTACATCGATTTGACTGATTGATTCCTCGTAGTACTTGGAAGAATATCTCGAGATATGACCAATATCAAACGTGATACATTCGTCATCAACACTTAAAGTCAATTTCCCCGCTTTCATATCAACTAAAGCACTAGCCGTGTATAAAAATGGTCTTCCCAAAATAAGAGGTATTCGAGAATCTTCCGGATAATCGACAACCACAAAATTCGTTGGAAAGACGAGTTTCCCTACTTTGAAAAACACATCCTCGGCTATTCATTTTGGAATTGCGACCGATCGGTCCGCTAGCTCAAGAGTCATCTTAGTAGGTGTAAGCTCGGGAAGTGATAACCTTTTGCACACGGAAAGAGGCATCAAGTTAATGCTAGCGCCAAGATCGGCTAATGCTAAGCATTCTTCCATATTAGGGAAATCACATGGTATAAGAAACTTGCCCGGGTCTCCAAGCTTTTCGGGAAGCTTTTGTGTAAGAACCACGGAACAAATAGCATCTAAAGATGTAGATACTCTACCAATTTCCCTTTGTCGTTCATCAACTTCTTGATCGTTGAAGCAAACTTAGGCATGTAAAGCAATGCGTCCACGAAACTAACATTAAAATACACTTGTCTAAACATTTCCAAAAACCTTGACATTTGATTATTACTTGTTTCCTGATGCTTTTGTTGGTTTAGTCTCGATGGGTAGGGTAGTGTGGGTTTAGTCTTCGGAAGCTCGGGTTCCGGAATAGGCACATGGTCTACCTTTGGTGGATTAGGAATTTCCTTTTCTTTAACCACCTCGGGTTCTTGCTCCACTTCCCTCGCCAGAGAGGTACTAACATGTGGAAGCAAAGGTCTGTCTAAAGCCTTCCCACTACGTGTGGTAATAGCTTTCATCTCACCCTTCGGGTTTGGAATGGTGTTGCTAGGTAAGCCACCCGAAGAAGAGGAAGGTTTGTTCATTATTGCTTCAAATATCGAAATGATTTTGTTCTCAAACTTAGCTTGATTCCCCTTAATACGGTTTTGGTTTTGCTCTAATCGAGTTTGGCTAAGCTCAATCTTGTTATTTTGCCCCTTGATCGCATTTTGAAAATCGAGTTTCAAAGTGTTCATTTGTCCTTGAAGATTATTTTGAAAAGCTTTCAAATTTTCCTCATTTGTTTTGGGACACATTTTTGCAATGATCAATTTGCACGAGTCATGGCTAAGTATGGTGTCAATCACCGTATTTCCACCACGTATCATCCACAAACTAATGGTCAAGCCGAGATTTCTAACCGTGGACTGGAGAGAATCTTAGAGCGTACTGTGGGAGAGCATCGTGCCTCATGGGCCGATAAGTTAGATGATGCTTTGTGGGATTTCCGTACCGCATATAAGACACCTATTGGTTGCACTCCATATCGTCTTGTGTACGGAAAGGCATGCCACCTCCCCATTGAGTTGGAGCATAAGGCTTATTGGGCCTTGAAATGGGCTAATTTTGATATCAACAAAGCCGGTGATCTTAGGAAGATCCAACTCAATGAACTTAATGAACTAAGGAATGAAACTTATGAGAATTCATTGATCTACAAGGAGAAAACCAAGCTCATTCATGATTCTAGGATTAAGAACCGAGAGTTTCACATAGGTGGTCAAGTTTTACTCTTTAACTCTCGGTTGAAAATCTTTTCGGGCAAGCTTAAGAGCCGTTGGTCTGGTCCATTCACCGT
Organism: Glebionis coronaria; assembly: GCA_025667525.1. NCBI lineage: Eukaryota > Viridiplantae > Streptophyta > Magnoliopsida > Asterales > Asteraceae > Glebionis > Glebionis coronaria. The sequence goes on along the minus strand of CM046878.1, from coordinate 455,013,145 downwards.
TGCTCAAGTCTTCCCTTATGGCACCATTGAGCTATCCCAACCAAATGGGCCAAACTTTAAGGTGAATGGCCAGCGTGTTAAGTTGTACTTTGGTGAGGACATCTCTCATGAGATGATTCCATCCCTCGCCACGTTTCCCTTGAATTAGTTTTGGGTCGAGTCAGGCTCGTGACTCAGTTAACAAAAACAAGCGCTTCTCGGGAGGCAACCCCGTTGATCTATCCTTTACCCGTTTTCATAATAAGTGTAGGGGGAGCTACATAGGTTTGTTGTCTTGTTTCTTATGATGTGCAGGGATTAAAGCTTCAAAGAGCACTTTTTATGATATTTGACGACCCGTGATCCCGTGTACCCGTCTTCCCGGTTCTATCCTAAACTGTCGTGATTCAATATTTCATATCTTATATGTTGACATTGAAATCACTATAGTCGTCTCTTCCTTAGCAAGATTTAAACAACGTGCACAATGTCCTAAGTGTAAGGGAGTTTACTCCCACATGCTTAAACATTGAGGATAATGTTTATATCAAGTGCAGGGGGACTTCTATCGAAGTTAAGTGGGCTTTTCTTTTAATTTGTCCTCATTCTAACCGGAAAATCTAATTTTTCGACATTTTTCAAAATTTTTGATCTATTTTGGTCAAGTAGTATTTTTCATTTATTTTCTTTTATGTTCTTTCCTTTTGTTATCACATCGTACGTATATATTTCATTTCAAAAATAAATTCAAAAGAAAAAATAAAGGAATAAAATGGTTTTAATGAGCTTAGATATCTTTGATATATTAGGCCCGTCATGAATCTTTTGACTCAACCCGAGTTTACTTATCTAAGTTTACTCTAGCTAGTATCCTTAACGTGTTTAAGTCAAGTTTTGATAGGCTTTTATATAGGGAACTTTAAAACGCGAAAATCTTAACTCTTACGGGTTAAGAACAAGAACTTTTCTCAAGTTCCTATAATTGATCCTAGAAAGTCGTTTATCAAGGGAACTTTAAAATGTGAATTCTAAACTTAAAAAAGTCTAAGAAGTTGCAAGATCCTATAGATGACTTGAAAACCCAAAACTTTGATTTAATTGGCTAAGCATCCATGAGTCTCATTCCTTGAGATTTTAGAATTGTGGAGAACGAGAGATGATAGAGTCAATTATAAGTTTGGTATTCTTTCATAAATTTATGTGAGTTAATTATGAACTTTTTCTCCCATCGCTTGTTAATAAATATAATTGCAATAAATAAGGTCGTACGATTCGAAAAGTTATTTAGCTTTTAGCACAAGATCGTTTAAAAGTTGCTCGGTATTAATTAGAGTTCATAGCCAAGGCATAACTTATTGAAGCGAGATGGAAAAGATTGGCGAGTCCGAAAAGGCCCTAACAAGGCATGAGGGCTACATTTTGTTTCTAAAGATCCAAAGTAATGTGAAGAATCATTTATCAAAAATCAATATGAAGGATCAAAACACACGACGAAAAGCAAATACTCCCATAAAGATCATGGAGAAGTCTATCCGAAAACACCCTAGCAAGGTATAAGGATAAATAGATCCAAGTCCTAAAAGGAGGCGGATCGTTGTATATCAAAATCCAAAATAAATATTGGAGAAAAATGAAGAAGTCGTTGTCCAAGTATGAAGAATCTCTCAAAAACTTCAAGTGAAGAAATTCGTATCATGAAGAGAAGACCATTATTTCAAGAACGTCTCTCAAGATTTGAAGTATGAAGTCACTGCCAAATATCGGTCCGAGAAAGGTCTCAAATCGTGAAGCGAGTTATGCCAAGATATGAACTTTATGAGGTCCCAGAAGCAGTTTTAAAAGATTGTGTCCTTTAGCTAACTATTGATTAAATCGTCCTACTTTATTTTCAGCCTAAATAAACTATCAAAATAAGTCAACAATGCATCCTCGTGATCATTCACGACAATAATAAAATATAAGAGATACACCTAGGAATAAGGGAGTCTAAGTGAATAATTGGGCCACATGAGTGAGTGTTAGCTTACTAACTTATAATAACAATGATCTCGTTTTTAAGCTTGGTTTAGAGAACGTGAAACTTGAGGGTGATAAACATTCATGACAACCAAATCCCTAATGTAAGTCTTCGATCTCTTTACTTGTTCTTCCTTCAAGCATTTTGTATATATTTCTATCTTTTTAGTTTCCTTAGTGTTTAGTATTTGGCCAAGGTGGGTTAATTATGATGAAAAATGTAAACCGTGTTTTGGAATTAATGCATTGCATGAGGGCATTGCAATGGTCAAGTGTAGGGGATTTAATAAGTGTGAAAACACTTATCCTCTTACCACTTATTTCTAATAATAACAAGACCAAAACGTGTATTTAATGTCGTAAAAGGCGGAATTATGCGTGGTTTGTGTTTTAAATCAAATGGCGCCATTGATTTAATGGTGTTTGCATATGTGTACTCAATCGTTCTCGGTATCTAATAGAATTGATCACGATTTAGGGTGGAATTATTTGTGTTGGTCACTAAAAGGGGGAGCTTTTGATTATCTAAGTCTATAAATAATTTAAACGTAAAAGCTATTAAACATAAAAATAAAGGAATGATGTCTAACCTTGATTGCTTGTCCAGAATGAATGTTGCACAGTAGAACTTGGTGAAAGAAACTAAAAGTAATTATCTATTTAAAAATAAAAGTGAAAATGTAAATGTCGATGAGTAAAAATAAAAGCTTTAAAAGTTAAACTAAAAATTAAGATTTAAAAATAAATGACGAAAAATTAAAACTTTAAAAGTAAATTTGAAACTTAAAACTTTATAAAGATGTAAACTTTATAAAAACGTAAATTTGAAAATTTAGCTAAGATAAAATAATTAAAATAATACTTAAGAAAAATGGCGGGAAAAATTAAAGTTTGAAAATTAAAATAATTCGGGAAATCAAAACTTGAACATAAGTCGGAATCCACGAACTATACTTAATCCGGAATCCAAAATAGGCTACTAATTCGGAATAAGGATTACACACGTAATCCGGAATGTAGGTCTTGTATGTAGTTCGGAATCCGTCATTCTGCTTACTATTCGGAATGTGTGTCTGAATGCTAATCCGGAATACATGAAACTGAAGTAATCCGGAATGAGAGAAATGAATGTTATTCGGAATCTGATAATGAACTTATCCGGAATCCATATGATGTACTCTATCCGGAATCTGATAATGGATCTTATCCTGAATCCAAACGAACCCTTAATCTGGAATACGTGATCTACTAGTAACCCGGAATATGACTTCACCTTTACTATCCGGAATATGGAAGTTGTTGTTAATCCGGAATGTGAGATTTTCTAAACAATCTGGAATAAGTGATGCAAATCCTTATCCGGAATATGGGGTTAAACTAATAATCCAGAATATTTGTTTCTGTTTGTTATTCGGGATATGAGGGTTTATAAAAACCCGAATAAGAACTAAAATAAGCAAAGGCAAAAATAAGCTAGAATCTAATAAGCATTTAACCAAAATTTTAACTAAAATGATTTTAGGAAAAAAAAATAAGCCAAAATTTAAAAACTTTTAAAAACACTAAATAATCAAAATATTTAAAATCAACTTTTTATAAAAATATTAATCTACCAAAATCAACTTATTTAAAAAAAAGTAGAAAACATAAAAATTAAGCAATAAGCAAAATACTCTAAAAATCTCAAACACACCAAAACAATAAGCACAATCCAATAAGCAAATCAATCACACAATCAACAAGATAAAATCAACTACATGATTAAAGAGACAAAATAATAGATTATGATTTAGAAAGGTAGAATGAGAATTAATTCAAAAGCTTGATTAGATTAAAGATTAAGATCCAAAATTACAAGATTAAGATGAAAGTTTAATAAGCTTGAAAGAAAAGCTAGAGAGAAAAAGTAAAACCCACACTAATTACCTACTAAACTTAAAGAAAAATAAAGACTACTTTCTAATGACATGTTTAGGAAACTATATATAGGGGAAGGGAAAGGTGTTGTTTCCTCCTTCTTTCTTTTTGTCTACTCGTCTTTTAAATAACTCGTCTTTCTCGACTTTGTCCCGGGATTAGTCGAATGATAAAATGAACTCGTCTTCTAATTTTCTTCTTTTAGTAGACTTGGTTCTTCGACTTCGTTAAACTTCCGTCTTTAGACTTTTTCTTTGATAAATCTTCAGAATAGGCCTTTGACTTTCGTTCTTCTTGCACTTTTGACCTTTTGACTTCGTCTTTTGTCTTTTTCTTCGATAAAAGCCCGTGAAAGACCGTGTTTTCTCCTTTTTCATATTTTTGTCCTAAAACACAATAAAAACATAAACCACGCATAATTTCGCCTTTTACGACATTAAATACACGTTTTGGTCTTGTTATTATTAGAAATAAGTGGTAAAAGGATAAGTGTTTTCACACTTATTAATTCGAAATCTTTATTTTCTTTTTTCCTTTTGGGCTTTAGCCAAACTTGGACCCAAAATTTTAGATAACACTTCATCCATCCCTTATTGGACTTTTATTTGGTCCTTTTATCCAAAATAAGTATCAAGCTTCCATAAATGGGCTTTCAGGCCCATTAAACACATGTGGAATCCACTTGGCCCAATAATCTTTATAAACTTATTTCCCGTGATAAAAACGATCTTGTCTTTTGGCTTTTGATAGAATCTTCAAACTCGTGTCGATTTTTGACGGTTTTTGTGATCTTTGTACCTACGCACATGAAACAAGAAAACAAGCAAATGCAATACTATATTTATATGAAATATTCATTTTAAGTCCGTATTGTGATATAAATGATATGAGTAATTACACTCATATCATACGCGCACAATTAGTTTTGTGGTGCGTCGCACTTTTTGGAGAACTTGTAAGTATGCCGCACTTCTCATTTGTGCGCCGCAATTTTCTAGAAAAAATTTAAACCATCTGCTGAATGTATTTCAAAAACCCCACTCAGCCTTTTTAATGCCTAAGTTTACTTATAAGCACATATGGATTAGTTTCTTTGTGCCCTTACTTGTTGAACTTATGCATTTGTGTATAATGTACATTAAAATGAAAAGAAAAAAAAATAAAAAAATAAAAACCAAAAATATTTTCTTTTATTTTATCTCTTGTTGATTTTGCTGTTTAAAGACTTTGGTAGTTTGCTTATTTTCTTTTTTTGCTATATGAATCATTTGAGTTTCTTGGTAATTATAATAACGAAACTTAAAATGTTTATTAAAAAAAATAAAACCCCAAAAAGATTTTTACTTCCTAATTACGTTTTTATTTATTTTGTTAGTTCGAATTTTTCATGCTTGCGTAAATATAATAAATAATGTGTTTATTACGTATTGTATCTAGTTTAAAAAAATTATACAAAAAACAAAAAAAATTAAAAAGTTTGAAAATTGTCGCAGTTTGTGCGCCGCACTTTTGTTGTTGTGCGCCGCACTTTCCACCTGCATTTAAAAAAAATAGTTTTGTGTTTAAATAAAAACATGATTTGTTTAGTTGTGCTTTGTGAATACTTGTAATTTGTTTCTTGCATTTTAGTTCGTATGTGTCATGTGTGCTTGCATCTTTATCATAATAATAATATGTAATATATAAAAATATGTTTTAAGTTTGTTTGTAATTGCATTGCATGTTGTTTAGTTTGTTTGGTTCTACGTGCTTGCATTTTTATAATAAGTTAGATTTTCTTCAAAAATAATAAAAATATGATGTCTAAAAAAAATAAAAAATTCGTACAGAAAGTACGCCGCACATTTGATTTGTGCGTCGTACTTCTGGGCTGAAATCAAAAATATTTTTCTTTTTCATATCGTTATCATATAGATTATTTCATAATCGTTTTAGTATACTCTTGTGTGTTTGAATGTGTGAGATAGATTATTTGTGTTTGTTTGCATAATAATGTTAAAATCTAAATATATATATATATATATATATATATATATATATATATATATATATATATATATATATATATATATATATATATATATATATATATATATATATATATATATATATATATATATATATATAAAATCTAAAAAGAGTTTGCTTATTTATTTTGTTACTTCAATTTGTTGTGCATGAGTGTTTGAATTTTGTTTGTGTGTAAGCATTGCATATTTTCTTTTGAATTGTATAAAAAAAATTCTTACAAACATTATAAAACATTTATATAAAAAGTAAAAGATATTGTTATTTCCTTTTTATAATCAATGTAATCTAAGTGTCTATGTGTTTGTTTTATCTAATATGTTTATATATGTTTTCGTAATAATTAAAGTATAATAAATAAAAATTATAAAAATTATGTCATAATAAAACCGCCGCACATTTGAGATGTGCGGCGCACTTTTGAAAAATAGGCTCGAAGTAAGCCGTACTTTGTCAAAGTGCGACGCACTTTCTGGCCTGCAAAAACATTTTTGTTCAAAGTTATTCTAAAAATATCATCTTTGTTAATATGTGTTTGATAAGTGTTTGTCTTAAATTAAAAAATCCAAAAAGATTTTATATTCTCCTTTATTTTTCATTTAGTTTATTATTAGTAAAATGTGAATAAATAAAAATTTTAAAAAAATATAAAATATAAAACGAAAAACTTTGCATTTTTTAGTATGACGTGTGTGAGGCCTCTACGTGTCGTATCTTGACTATTGTAACCAAAATATTCTACGAACTTTGTGGGTGTGTTCCCTGGAAACCCTCACGAGACTATAACTCGTCCACTCGGTATACCGAGGGATTTAAAGGCTTGTTGCATACGTTAAATGCGATCGTGGTGCCTACGAAAGTGTGCTTTAGAAATTTACTTTTTTTTGTAGTTTTGTCTATTTTACAGATTTAATAAATAGGTGAAGCTTGGAGTGGATTGGCATTTTTAAATAATCACTTGGGGTTGTGACATATATATTTGGATCGGTGTAGATATTGTTGAATTCACATGCATGTGATGGCGCTCCTTGTTGCGCTATATTTTCAGAATTCAACCGAAGAACTTATGAGCCCCGGGAAGTCTCGTTTCTCTTATATTTATTTTTCCCACTTATCCTACTTTTAAGTTATTTTCTAATTACGCATATTGCTAAAATTAAGTGTGGGGGGAAAATGTATTGGAAAATGTGACTCATTATTAAATAAAAACTTTTGTTCGCCCTCGGTACTCTAAAAATCAAAATTATTGTCTTTATCTTTGCAACATAGGTTAATATATTAGAATAAAACTTAGAAAAAATGGTTGGTTGCTAGTTACCCGGTATGATTGGTTGATTTTTGCTGATAGTTGGTTCGCGATTGGTTATGAGTATTGTGCCATTCCAACGAAGATGAAGAGAGCTTGCTTTGTGTTTCGTATTTTTGTGGTGTATGCTTATATCAAGTGTGAGAGGATTGTTAGTTGTGAAGGGCATGATGAAAAAAAAAGACGAAAAAATGAAAAAAGTCATATTGAAAAAAGTGAAAAAAAAATATGTGAAGAAAAAGAAAAAATAATAAGCTATATATATATATTTATGAAGATGAAGGAAGACGAAGTTTATTTGAGATATCGATTAGCCAATGCGCTAAGACGTGTTATACGTACGTTGTTCGATTTGTTATTGAATAAAAGTGTTATGATAATTGTTCATGGTTTGTGTTACGTTTGGTGGCTAGCAACATGGGTAATTTTAAATTGTAAAAAAAAATATTATTTTCCATATATTGCTTGAGGACAAGCAAACCCTTAAGTGTGGGGGAGTGTTTGCACTTTTAGCAAATTTCTTACGAAAACCCAAAAATATTGCGATTTGAAAAAATTTTAAAATTTTCTTTTCTTTTGGCACTTAGGTAAATTTTATTTTTAACTTTATTTTTCTTAGAATTGCTTGAGGGCAAGCAATAATTATAACTATAAGAATAAATTGGAATTTTCGTAATTAAAAAAGGCCCCTCTTACACAGCCTTTTTACAAATCCACCATCTATGTTCCATCCTCAATCCACATAAAATCGTCACATATGTTATCGTAAAAAAAATTGTCGCCGTCAATATCAAAAAATCACATCTTCGTTCCAACACATAAAACATAATAAGACACGTGTTTCTTATATGCATATCCAACCCATAAAACATAGCAGTCAAAACCATATCATGAAAAACACACACAAAGCGCTGCTTCATATTTGTGGTTTTTATTATACGTTTTGGATTTTAGATTTTGATTATTGGGTGTTTCTATTATATTTTAATTAATGATTCATTGCTTTTTCCGTCTAAAACTTTGCTTATATTAATTAGGGTTTTGGGTGATGGTTTTGTGGTTTAATTGCTTCTGTCATCCAGTTATCTTAATTAGTGAAGAGACAAGATCGCTGAAAATATGAATAGAGTCGTCGTCGGCGTGTCTTTGAGTCTTTCGGTTAGCCTTGCGCCGTCGTGACAATCCATTGCAACCATATCATTTTATCGTTTTTTTACAATTTTATCTAACTCTGATGTTTAGGTATTACATGTGTGATTTCAGATTCTTGGTTGACAATGGAGGAATTAAATGTATGTTTTTTATGGTGGTTTTATTAAAATCTTGTTATAAATTTTATTTTAGATCTTCAGAATCTGTTATTAATTTTGGATGTTACAGTCTTTTCTATATTGGTGTTTTATTGAGATTTGGATTTGTAGTGTGCTTGTTGGGTAAGGTTATTAAAAAGGCTAATTGTGTTCTAACACAATGGTGGATGAGCAAAATAACGGGCGACAGGGGCGGAGCCACTGTAGAAGTAGCGGGGGGACATGCCCCCAACCAAACTCTTGAAAATACATAAAATATATAGGAAAAAAGCAGATTTTATGAGAAAAAATTTCAGTGCCCTCACTCATAAAATCAAAATGCCCTCATCGTTTTAAACTTTTTATCAATTTGAGTGTCGTTGAATGCAAAGAAGTTTTTCGGTGGAGTTTTATTCATGAAATGTGAAGTAGAAGAAGAAGATAAACTTTGAATTGTGAAAGTGGGTGGGAGTGAGCCACTAGATAAAATAATAATTTAATAAAATAGTATTTCTTTTTGCAAAATGTACAAGTGAAAAGTAGTACAGTAAATAATAGTATGTTGTTTGAATTTTAAGTATTTTTTGATGTAAAGATTATACATAGTATTGTTTTTGTTTGATCTCTTATTTTGTTGTATAATTTTATTCAGAGAATGGGTATTTTAGTTTTTAGTTTGGTTGGTACATGGAGTTTCTATGAAAAATCGTGTACAGATCTTAATATAACTTTCGCGCTTGATATCCAAATTTTTCTATACATACACATTTTAGATAAAACCGGCAACCAATTTTTTTTATAGACACCTAAACTTGTTTATATATGTAAACGCATCGTAGTAGACCACTTTTCTTTCATTTTCATTAAACCCGACCCGGTTCGTCTTGGCTTACTTTAAAAAATGATGTCTCGTATCATCTAACCTTCCAGTCAATGCCCCCCGTAATCACATTTCCTGGCTCCGCCACTGACGGGCGAATAACCCCGACATTAAGTTTAAGCAACAACCATTTTCGAATTATTTTTAAGCTTATGAAACGGTTAAAACATAACACTCTTAATCATGAACTCTCTTTTGTGTCAAACGGGTCGGGTTGAAATGTGTACGCATAAAGTATGCAATAAATAATGAATCACAATCGGCTATGGACGGTTTCGCATATTATCTGTTACGAAAAGTTGTGGCCATTCATTTATCTAACTAAGAGGGGCTGGGACCAAGTTTTATGCATAGATTTTCTAATATCATTTCATAGTTAAATAAAGCCAATTCATTGGTCGAGTAAGGACCACAGGCTTGATAGTTTAACACTTGGTATTTCTTTAAGCATGATGTTTTCTTGATACGCAGGCATTCTAACAATTCACAAGCATATAAAATATTAACAGGCATCACGAGAATCATGTACTACAGTTCAACACTCCAACCATAGTATAAACCAAAGGTTTTCACTTCGGACCATAGAGCCACAACGCTTCAAATCATGTACTACAATTCACTTATAGTTGGTTACTATATGAATTTTTTTTAAATATTGAAGCTCTTTGATCTAAAGTGCAATTTACCCCATGTTGTACGCAAGCATTTACACAATGTTTCTTTATTCTTTTAACAGATGGTAGGGTTACAAGAAAGCAGAAAGACCCCTTGTGCGTGACTAGCAGGCAACAATCACAATCACAGGTAACACTAAATAGCTACTGCTTCTTTTAATCGGTTTCATATCTGGCCATTCAAATTAGGGTTTATATCTCAGCATCAAAAGCAGGTTTCAATTGGTCCTTTTTTTCAATTGATTGTTTCCAGTGTTGATTTATATGATTCTTTTTACTAATTTTATTGTTGATTGGTTTTTTTTGTATGCATGTCGTCTGGTTGTTTGACCAGGTTACGTTAGTATCAATCGTTCGACTGGGATAAACGACTATATAGGTGATTTTTTGCCTTTTTGTGTTTTTATTTCTATGTTTGTATTTTGTTTTCTGTGTATTGATGTCCCGATTTTGTTGAGATTGCGTTCTCCTTTGATTGCTGCCATTATCTTGCCCCTAAAGCATGACACTGTGTCAGTTATGATATTTGGTTTCGTGTTGTGCAATTTGTAACGAATAACGAGGACCTTCATGTTCGTGCTTCATAACTTTGATTTGTTCATTGTTATACTACGATTAGAATGATATCGACTACATTAGTAGTATAATTTACTGATATATCTTTTACCTACACATCTACTATACAAAAATTCAAAATAACAAAAGATAATACGAGTCATTGAAAACTAAAAATCACACAAATGTGGATGCGGAACAGGTTGTGTGTTAGAAGTATTAGACTCGGTGAGTTTTGTTTCATAACATATATGAAATATAACTACGACATAATATTAACCATTTTTTCTACATAAGAGTCCATATTGTTCGTATCCAACTTATTAACTTGACGAACATATCACAATAATAACTTCGAGACTAATTCAGTTTCGTCATCTCTCATTTGCAGCCTTTAGTGAGAACGTTGAGTAAACGCGTTATTTTCTCGATGAGAAAGTCTCTTTGTTAGAACCAAGAAAAAATAAAAAAAGTGTGCGAGTCAAGTGACGGATGGGTACAATAACAGTGAACTTCACTTAGGTACGCAATGTAGGGGTGTCATGGTGATTGTATACTTTTATGGTGGTTGTATACTTTTAGCTTAAGGGCGGTTATATTTGATGGTGAGTGTATACTTTTATGTTATTTCATTGTATACTAAAGGACACGAAACAAGTGATAATATTTTGTTTTATCCTTATTTATAGACATGAAAAAGATGAAGTAAAGATCTGCGAATATACTTTTGGGAGAATATATGACAGATCGTGCAAAATGAGTTTCATCGGCTTTAGCTTTATCAAATGCATTTACAAAGCTTGCTGGTAATATTTTCTTTTTTAGTTGCTAGCTTTCAATATAAATTATGCTTCTTAAAAAACGCAAAAGGGTTAGTAGATATAAGGGTATAGTTGTTTTATTGATTTATTGTAATTTGTAATGGTAGTCTTTATGGCTTAGGTTGTAATATAAGCACCATAATTAACTATTAAAGTTTCAGGATCCAACCAATATTAAAATAAGAATCACAATCGAACAATCTCTTATCTTATTTTGCGCATAAATGGAAGTAGAATGAAAGTTGCAGGAGTACGGAGGTGACTATTTTAGTTTATGGTTCAAAAGGGACGACCTTTTGGTTCGGCTCCACAAACACTTCATATTATATAAATAGTACTCGATTATATATGCTACGTATGTTTACAAAATATTATGTTATTGGTAAAAAAAGAATTTGTATTTTTAACGGGTTGTATATTGTATAATGCAGGTATGCAGTTAGTGCATTGGCCATCGATGAAGCGAGAACGGAAAAATAAAGGTTGAAATGGCGCCGGCTGTAAATGAGTTGAGTTATTGAAGAGGATGGGGTGTTACGTTAACCTTATTTTTGGGCAGATGGTTTCAGTTTTCAGGCTTCTATTGTCACGCGAGAAAAGGGAGGCCAGACATTGGTTTCGAGCAAAGAGTAAATCACCGTGGTACTCATCTAATTTCTCTGTATTTTTTGGAATTCTTTTTGTTTTTGCAAACTATTGATTTGATGAAAAGTTTAATCATGTTTGGTAGCTTTTTCGATTTTTTCCATCCTTCTACTTCCACCATCTTCAGTGGATTAACATGTGTTATTATTTTTATAGGTTGGTGTATTGATTGGAAAGGCTGGAGACACAAGAAGCTCTTGCATATGTTTTTGTTGTGGAAGGTGCGTGCGTAACAGGGTTATTGGTGCATGTTGCTCACCCAAGGATACCTCTGACCTGCAAACGATTACTCATCATTTTGGAGCAGGAAGGTATATTCTTTTAAAATAGAGTTGACAAAGTGGATGGGGCTGTTGATGGGTCACAATGGGTCCGGTTTCCCCAAAAGACTTAATTTCCCGAAATGTCTATTTTGATAAATGTTATTCCAAAAACTTTATTATATGATCAGAACAAATACTTAATATTAATGTTTTAGAAAGTTTTATGGATATGTTCATATAATTATCATGTTAGCTTACATTTTATGAAATTACTTAACATTAACATGGCATTAAATATGGATTCGAGCTAGAATTGGAATTGGTTTTTTTAGTTATGACAGCCAACTTTTCATTATAGTAGATGTTAAGAATTAGATAATTCTAATAGCCACATTCTTTAACAATTTGTGTATATATAGGAGTGGATTACAAATTATATCTCTCATCTTTATAGGAACTCCACTAAAATTTTCATTGAAAAGGATACTATACCAGACATCATGGCTAGAGCAACCCACATGATGGAAACAATAACCTCATGTAACAAGCTACAAAACTTCAAATTCTAAAACAAGCTGCAATTTGAAGCTTAATTTTTTTCTTTTTTACCTGCACTTTGTTGTTAACAAATAGATAGTAAGCACCTATTTAGCCCAGCTAGGAACTTCAGCCCGAGACGTAATAGAGAAGACCCATAGACAACCACATCAACCAAAAAGACACACCAAGCCACACAGGTAACAAACAACTAATCACCGCTCTAAACTATATTACATGCTGACAAGAATACAGTTCACTGTTTAAAACATGATTGTTACTGGTTTACGTCATTGCAATTTATATTTTATAGAAAAATAACAAAAGGGCTTCAAATTTGAATTGTAGGATTTATATGGTGGGCGTTAATAATCATACATGTACACATGTCCACAAAAACCACTATATAAAAAGTAACAGATTGTTAAGCGGTGTTTGGGTAAAAGATTAAATTTAGCATATATTTGCTTCTTATCAAAATGCATGAAACATGGTGTCAGGAATTGTTATTAGGAACTGTGTACGTCTTTATAATAAATAAAAGCCTAAATTCTTGCTCTGAAAGTAATAATATATTGTTCAATTTATAGGGGTGATTGGAATATGCTAATTTATAGTGAATAGGGGGAAGTCAAAATCTCTACCTTTAAGAGGAACTGTTTGCTTATGCTATTTTCTTTTCTTATGCTCAGGCGAACACAAAGAGTGACAATAGGAAGGAAAATGCAGCAGGTGCAGCCCAATGAAAGCTTTGGTTTTGTGACTTATGTTATTCTTACAACTTTGCTTCAATCAAACTTTCTCCAACAAGCCGCTCAAAAATCAGTTCAGGTTGATCTTATTTGGCTTGACGTTCAGCACAATGGCATACTCAAAGGTTTGTCGACTCCCTATGTTGTTGTAGTTGTCATAACATTTTGATCTTTAATGTTGTTGCATTTTGGAATGTGATTTTCAGAAACACATAGTCTTTACCCGCGACTTTGAATTCCACCAACAGAAATGCTAAGTCAAGAAGGCGAAATACACTCGCCGTAATATTAAGCCAATGTTGTAACCTGAATGTCGTTCCACTTCTGTTCAAACAACCTAGAGGCAGAACATATGGGATTTGCAATAAGCTAAACTATTTCGAGTTAATTAGTATAGTAAAATTTAGATGTTGATGTACCTTTAGTTGCATTACCATTATCTACAGAATTGAGGCTCAATACAAAATATTGGTTATTTATTAACGTGTCAAAACCTATATTGTAATGAAGGCTTAGATAGAGCACTCATCTGAGCCTTAATTTTGTATATCGTCTCTTTAAATAAGTTTATGGATTCACCCTCACTTTATAAAAATCGTCCCATAATGCCCCGCTGCAGAGCGCAAGCATTAATCCTCGTTTCTTATCATTGCCTGAGGCCAAGCAATAGTTTAAGTGTGGGGAATTTGATAACGCTCTAATTATATATGTTTGCGTGTGCGTTATCTGTATATATTTAGGTTAATTATGTGAACTATCGATACTTAAGCATTGAAGCATAAGTCGACCATTGGGTTTGCCCATGATGTACGTTTTTATGCGACCTTGCCATGCTTCAAATAAATCTTTGATGAGAAAAGGTGGGCGAGTGTCGGTACCCGAGATGATTGAGATATTGGTAAGCGAAGTCATGGTTGGCATATATGAATGTGAATTCATTTTATGATCCCTTGAAAAAAGATTATCAAAAATGATCGAGCAATGAAATAAGATTATGTGTTTTAATGTTGTTTAAATAAAGATATTATGATCTTTTGATTGTGTGTTTTTGTTAATGTCTCCAAGTAAATGCAAAGATGAAAAATCCTCTAAGTGTTGCAAATGATAGCTGATCGTACTCCTAGATCGGACTCCCAGATCGTACCCTAATGATCGTATCCGTGATCGTACTCCCTGATCGCATCCAGATCGTACTCCCTGATCGTATCCTGATCGTACTCCCTGATCGTGTCCTTATCGTACTCTCTTATCCCACTCAAGTGATCGTAGCCTAGATCGTACTCACCTATCCTACTGAAGTGATCGTACCCTGATCGTAGCCTGGATCGTACTAAGCTATCGTACTCCTTGATCGTAGCTTGGATTGTAGTGAGCTATCGTAGCCTGGATCGTAGTGAGCTATCGTAGCCTGGATCGTAGTGATGATCGTGGTCACAGATCGTAACATGGATCGTACTTGTGATCGCAGTTTAGATCGTAGTATTAGATCGTGACTATGGATCGCAAGTAGAAACCCCCAGGGTTTATGCAATCACAAAATCAGATCGTACCCTAAAAAACAAGCCGAGACTTAAGAGAAACAAGAAAGAATGGATTTTTATCTTGGAAATCGTGATTCTCACCAAACGAATATCACCAAATCGTTACTAGAACTATTTAGAAGAGATATAGATCACTTGGAATCAAAAAACACGAAAATTTTTTGTAACTTTTGGAAAAATCAATCAAAAACACATGAACACACTTAGAAAAGTATGAACAACACAAAACCAATCTTTATTTCATCCCATAGCTCTTGATACCAATTGTAGAACAATGATAATCTTTATGTTTCAAGAGGGTTGATGTTTTCTAGAGAGAGAAATGAAAGAAACTATGTGTTATTAAAGTGAGAAATGAAACAACCAACACCTCTTTACATGGTGGAAAGAGGCTTATATACCCAATTCTTTAATGGACTTGGGCCTCCGGCCCATGAACATGCTCATGGGTCGGGCTATTTAATAAATGTAACTTAAACACTACTACGAGCCTATAACCATATTGTTGGAGTGACCGAGACTTTCTTTATACTTAAAACGTATTTCCAACATAGACTATATTTGATGTATAGGTTCCAAGGACGTGTCGTGGAAGGACATGGACGAAAACATGAAGGAACGAAGCTTAAACGAAGAAATAAAGTCAAGCTTCTGATATCCCGACACCTGTCACTGTTTTGGCCATATCTTGAGCATACGAACTCCGTTTTAGTTGGTTCAAGCAGCCACGGTAAGAGGAAAGAATTATCTACAACTTTGAATTTTGGTCAAAACCTGGAAATGAACAAAAGTTCGGCGCACAATCCAAAAAGTGTGGTGCACTTTTCTACAGCACAAGAATATTCTAGACGGGTAAATGTGCGACACACAATTGGAAAAGTGCGGCGCACTTTCCTTCTGCACAACTCAAAAGTCATATTTTTTACTCCCATTCATTACAAGTCCGATCATTTACATTTCCCTTGGTCCCCAAGTGTTAGAAATACTTTATATACATCTCCAAAACAAGAGAATCATATATATTTACATTATAACAAAAACCTCCATTGGAGAGAGAACTAAGGTGAGGATCTTTGGATCCGATGATCCAAGCACTCTTCTAATCTATGGTGAACCACCATATCACCACCACCATCATAACCCACGAATTTACCACCTTCATTGGGCATATTCAATAGCAATTGGTTGTTGGTTGATCATGGAAATAATGGTTTTGGATTTATGATTGTTGTAATCATAATATTGGTTTTGGTACTTTGTAATCAAACCACTCGCATAAATGGATTTGGTACATTTGTTTACTGACCAAAAATATCTTTTTTAGTTTATTGATGCTTGTGATTGTGATTATTGAATTGATTATAATAGCTTCGCAGGGGCGAAGTGCGGCGCACAATTAGGTTTGTGCGGCGTACTTTCTCCCTGGTTCATGTTTATAAGTATGATCTAAATGCTTTTGTATTATATACTATTATGTAAGACCATTGTTATGTGTTGGGTTTATTCATGATCATGACTAGTACTCATGTGAGTGGATAGATTTCTTGTCATCTAGTAAATGAATCTTGTTAATCACTTTTGTCCGATTAGTGGATTAAAACATATAACAACTCTTATATAATTTTATCTACTACTCTAGTCATTGAAATCAAGCATAAACCATTCTTAATGCTTTTGGTATGACATGATCTTTAGTCGGATTTTTGTTATATTAAGTAGATGTTGCATGTGAGACTAGTAATCCACCTGTTTTCTTACCTTGTTTATGTGCTTGTAATTCATCTTAGCTATATATAATTTCTATGTTCTTAGCGTTAACCAAACGCACCTTGATATCATCATTTGGGAAAGTATGTCTTTAGAATTTGTGACACTCAAAGGATGATTGTTTTAACTTGTTAACACCAATCCCGTGTAACGACCTGGACTTACCTTTAGACTATGCTATACACGAAAGAGTATACTTGCCCGTGTTGTGTTTCTAGTCCCTTGTTTGGTAATCATCTAGTAATATAAATTTAAAACTCGCTTTCGCAACATCAAGTTTTTGGCCCCTTGTTTAGACTATGCGAAACACACATTAGTGGGGATAGTGCTGGTTGGGATCGATGATGGTAGGAATCAGAGGTGGTGGAGATCAGTTATGGTTGGATAGTTTGCTACTCGTACATTATTGGACCTGTTTCAAATTAACTGAAGATTAACTGCTGAAATTAACGCGGAAAAGTATTTAAAACAAATAAAATTGAAAAATGTTTAAAATATTATTTATTAATTAGAGAGAAAAACTTACACACACATTTATTTTAGAGGAGTAGCAGTGATGATGTAAAACGTGGTGATGAGGATTTTGGCAAAAAAATGTGTTTTGGCTTATCATTCTTCACTTGGTATCAAACGCTCTCGTGTTAATCACAACATCTCAAAAAACTTGTACCAATATTTTTTTTAATGTAATAAGTTTGATATATGTGAAATCATGATATCATATTGTTGTCATTTGGTACCTCTTTGGGTGTCAATCACTCTCCGGAATCATAATACGGCACCAGACCAATTGTGGTACCACATCCACTTTTATCCTACGTGACACGAGTTTTCCCCTTGACACCACCTTTGACACCAAATTGTCGCTTCGATTGCTCTTGTAAACAAACCCGTGTTGTGAGTTCATATAAGCTATAACATCATCAAAAAATTCCACATAAACTCGTCAATTGAACATATCAACTAATGGTTTTGTTAAATTGTTAAACTTTAACGTTTCTCTATTGGTAAATGAAAAATTCTTTCTTAACTAAAGAGAAAAATGTTATTAATGCATAACATCAATCGTTCTATTTCTATGAATAATTGTGATGCTGATTGCATGTTTTAGAGAGGTTTGTTCTCGTGTTTGAATTGATGTTTACGATTTTAAATAATGTTTTAAAACTCGGATTAACCTATTCAGTTTAATATATCGAATCGATTTGTAAACCGGATTGTTTGTGATTAGATTTTTAGTTTTTGGAGCATCGAATTAAATTGATGGATTTAATTAACCCGAGCTAACTCAACTTGATAAACTTGGTAGGTTATGACTTCTTTTTCTTAAATCTAAGAAATAACTGAAAAATTTTCAAGTTTAGTTGTTAAGTTAAAGGATTAATGATAATAATAATTATGTAAACTTGTAAAATAGCGTTAAAAATAAATTAAAACACCTACTAATAAAGTCTTATGATAATCTATTAGAGCGCTGAGTATGATAGCGTGGACACCAGCGTTGTCGGGTTGTATCACGCCGGACACCATGTTGGCCAAACGACGTTGGTCAGGCAACGCCCGTTGAGGTGAAAAGTGTAAAAAAGAACATTCCTAACATCCGCTTCAATATTAAAAATGATAGAAAGAGGAAAAATGAAGTAATATTACACTTTTGTTGGTGTTTATGTTGACGACGTGGAGCAGTTTGTTGATGTTGTCGGTTGTGGTGTTGTTGATGGTGTTCTTAAAAGGTTAAAGAAGATAGGTTTTATTAAGAGGTGAGAAAAGGCTTGTACATTAGTTGTATATGAGGACGAGGAGTTAGTAATAGCCCAAAAAATTTGTTTGTATATTTTATTGTTTTGTCTGGAAAAAATTTACGTAGTTTTTAAAGGTATTGTAAACGTGTATTGAATTTAGTATTGAAATATTATGTTTGTTTAGAGGGTTTATAAAAAATAAAAATAAAACGTTATTTATTGAGTGTTATGATAAAAAAAAAAGGTTTAATCGGTGTTAGTGTTATGTTGATATGACGCTAACCTAATAATTGTATTGTCAAGTTAATGCACCTAACCCTCTTGTAACATGAATGTTAATTTGATTTTATGTGAACTTCTTTTTTAATTTTTCTAGATATATGACTTAAAAAAAGTAGAAATGCAATCTCTTTCACTGACTGAACGAGGATTGATGCCCGCGCTCGGCAGCGGGGCATTTTAGATAGATTTTTCACAGATTTGTTTAATATCAAGAACTGTCGGAGACGCAACATATCCTACAAAAAACACATTATACACAAACTTCAATCAAAGTTGCACATACAACGAATTCACATGTGATGCAAGCAATCAACATAGAGTAGTAATAATAAAATAAGGAAGTGAGGCGTTTGGTATAGTTCGTCGTGTAGGCTTGTGGGCTTATCTGTGAATTCGAAAAAGCTCATAAGCCCTTTTCTTGGATATAAGATCCTAAGCTGATTCAAGCCACCATCACTTACTTTAATACGTAAGAGTGTCCCTTTTGTTTGTCTTGGCCAGCCTTCTCTACATCAAACGTCAAACATCGCCCTCCTAGCTTCCTACACAACCACATAATTGTCTTAAATTCCTAAAACCACAATGTTATAGATAATATGAACTAATGTGCCTGTGATAACTTTTATACAAATTTTATTTACCTGCTGCGTTCTTGACTAAATGGTTATTGATAGCATACAACTTTCGCACGCGTTTTATATATGTATAAGCCTGGAACAATCCATTAAACTGGCTACATAAAACATGAAAGAGACAAGAATCGTACATTAACCGGTCTTAAAAATGCAAGGGTATCAAACCTAGAATGCATGACTGTTATCATTATCAGTAAACTAAAAATCAAAGAATTTTATATCAGATTACAAAATACAAGGAACCAAATGCATATACCCAAGCTAACTAAGGTCTGAACTCTAAAATCTACAATTATGACTCGTGCCTGGTCATTATATTTAAGAATCATTTCATCGCTCGTGAACAAAGCTTGCTTTACCTGAATCACAAAGAAGAAAAAGAGTAAAAAATTGAATAGCAATAAAAGTATCATGTATGCATCATGCACCTAGATAAACTGTCACTTAAATATCATCAGATTGCATAATAGACAGGTTTCTGCCCAATAAAATGCAAGGTATTTTTCACGAATCATCCGAAAAATAAGAGATAAATATCCATCTAAACAAATTGGACTCATGGTAATGAAAACATTGATATCCCACGATCCAAATAGGCATGCCTAACTTAGGGCCATCTTCACAATCTGAATTTCTCTTTACTGGTCTAACTTAGACACGTTATGGTCTGTCTATGACCATGCATTTGATCCTTTAGTTTCTTTCTGATTTTAGTTAGAGACATTATAAGTATTCGTATAGCATGTCATATGTGCAAGAGAATATGTAGAAACTCAGAATTCCTTCATGCGTTCAACTGTTTGACACACATATGACTAAAAGTAAAAAAAATTTACAAGCCTAGTTACATAAATGTACATGAAAGTTTTTTTTGTCAAGTTATATGTATCGTATTTTACGAAGCGTTGTCGCAGCAACCACCAATATATTCGAGATCGAAATTATATAAACTTTTTCTTTGTTGTCACAATTTTTATATTTATGTCTGAGATGATGATTCTATTTTTCATGCTATATGCTGGACTAAGCATAGAACATTTTTTGTGCTAACATGATATGGGATCACACTGAAAGAGTTTCAGGTCTTATCGGTTTCACCCGATAACCGATGAATCACAAAATATCACGTTAAGTCGAGGCTTTTAACAACATTGGGTTCATGTCGTCAAAGAAAAGTTATGAACAAAACGATATTAAAATGGAGCTAACCTGCTATAATCTCTACCAAAATGGGAGAACGCTTTGTGTAGATAGATATCTATTTCTTGCTTTTGCTCGTGCATGGTAGTAGTTTTATATTCGATGTAGTCGTTCCTCGTAAGTGATTGAACCACTTTTATCCGTGTCCATGTTTACTAACATCAACCTTCACTAATAAACAGCAATTATTTCTAAAGAAAGTTAATGTCATCAAAATTAGTTTTTAGAATGTTTGGAATTCCTAACGCAAACTACTCATTAATTCTCTGACATAAAACTATGGTGTTTCAATTAGCATTTTGAAGTTTAGCCGAATACGAAACAAAAAAATTCAAAAATTAATTTTTAAAGTGCGAAAACATGGCTTTTTTAATGCTTTGCTCGTTGTCTTGCGGATCATCGGTTTGAACACACGAAAAAATAACTTATAAAAATAGAACTTAAAGCAATCAAAACATAAATTGAAAACCATCTACCTTTCCTGATTGCTAACCAAGTCAGCATGATTCCAGTCATCACAATTCGAGATATCTTTTCTTCTTTCCGAATTTACGCTGAGATTTGAGGCTTCTAGGACTCAGTAAAACTTTAGCCCTCTCAACTTCAAGTTCAGATTCTTTCGCTCTCCAGAGGAGGTCAATGTTTTTTTCTTGTTCCGTTCGTACTCAGTTTTGATCTCATGCTGCCTCTCCATAAACTTGCGGTCATTTGAGGTCGACTTCTGCGTAAAAAGTGAAAAAAAAGCAATTCTAAGAGTCGTGATTAACATATTATACATGTAAATCAGATGATATTACGTACTTCAGACACTGTGAGATGAAAGCTCAGTTTGCCGAAGCTAACACATCCATTAAATACAGGATTTCAACGATACTCGATAATTTTCAATTTGCCCATTTGATATGACAAATAACATTAGCTACTTAAGGAGTGTTTGGGATTGTGATTCTTGCTTTTATGTGTATTTTACAAGTGGATGCAACTTTATGTTATACAAAAAAGATTCTCTTTATCCACATATTTTCATGTAAAATAATTTGATCCCGTTAAGCAGATAAGGAGCTTATTGTTTCATGGAGGCAAACGAAAACATACAGTCTTGCATAATACAACTCTAGTTCCAACGACCCGCCTATATATATGCTCAGTTTCATTGTCACTTAGCTTACTGAAATTCGAAAAATCCAACAAACTTGGTTCACTTGAACTCCGCGGGCGTATGGCATTCAATTTTTGACCATAAAAAGCCACAAATCATATACCAGATCTTATACCACTACACTCCCTTATATATAATCTTAGTTTCCTTAATTGAAACAGAAACAAAACGCAACATCACTGACCTATCTAATACAGTAAAAAAACTAATCCAAATTCTATTTATGATGTTTGTATATGCTTATAGGTTTATCAGCTTATCAAAAAATAAATCAACAATGATTAAGAAAATCCAAATCCAATGTACAAAAGAGGTAATTTTAAAAGAATTATACCTAGTAGAAGTTGTTCGACAGTGGTAAAATAAGTGGGGACAATTGAAAAATAGCCACAACTGAAAATACCATCCATTGCACAGTGATGTTAACCCAAAACCAAATTAAAAATCGAAAAAAGATGAAAATATAAGAACACTCAAAATAGATTATTTAATTAGAGCATACCTTTAATTTGTAATCTCGTGTTAGTGAAATTGTCTCTTTTTCGGTGAATAACAGGTGGTGCTGGAAAAATAAACCCCCAAAATCTTCAAAAGATGTGTGATTTTGGATTTCATTTTCTCCATATCCTCATTGCAATCAGATGAAGATAGATAAAATCTCAAACACTATTAGGGACGAAGATAGATCAGATCTTTTTTTAGAGAGAGAAAACCACAAATCATATGGTCAATGTCTATAGCAACTAAAACCTGTCGACTGTCGAAGACACATGGCATCCTAAAAATCGCATAGGAAGAAATCAACGGCTAAAAAAGAGGTTATGGAAAAAGCCCATATCTGATAGCCAAGCAACCATACCAATGAACAGCTTTTCAAACTTCACTTGCTACATCCTCTATCCTTTTTATCGACCAAATCACACACATCCACCAACACCTTGATATAGTCAATACTTTTTTTATATATAAAAGAGATCTTAAAAAACAATAATTATAAAAAGAACTAACCATTTGGTTCCATCATTAGCCATTAGCAGTAGCATAGCCGGCAGCTACTTGTGTGTCAATGAGGACCTGTTGACTAATCGTGAAGCAAAAAGACTCGACAGATTTTTGAGTTTTACCTAATTAGATATGGATGATACATGTGTGTTATTGTTTTGTGAAAGAATCAGGTGTGCTCGTCACAAACTCAGATCCGCGTCACTCTTGCACTACAAAGTTATGTTGTGTGTGTTATGATATGTGTGAATACATCTACAATTTGTGTATCGATGATTAGATCGTTTCAGAGAGAGAGATGTCCATCAGATCAGATATGCCGATTAGATCTTTTTAGAGAGAAACAAAGAGTGAGTAAGAGAGGGGTGTGAGAGAAAATGAAAGTACGGTGATTAGAGGTATCAAATCTTGCCCATTTTGATAAATATGAGCACTTTTTGCCTATTTTCGAAAAAGGATGGGGCGCTTTTCGCCCATTCTTTATTATTAATGGGTTAAACGGGCGCATATATAAGAAACTTATGAGATTAATGGGCGTACATGTAAAACACTAATTATGCTACTCCACGGATATTTTATATTTAGTTTTACCCCCGGCTTTTAAACAAGTATTTTAATTTTTTAATATTACGTGTTTATATGTCTTTTTTCTCATTTTATCTTGTGCCGGTTTAGCCCGCCCGTTTTGCCCCCTCGTGCCCGTTTAACCCGCCACTCGTTTAGCTCGTTGCCCGTTTACCCTGCCGCCCGTGCCTGCCCGTCCGTTTTGCCACCTCTAACGGTGATGAAAGAAAATGAGTAGAGATGGGATGGGGTAATTTTTAATGAAGACAAAAGGGTATGGCCTGAACAGATATACGGTTATAAAAGAGGTTTCTCAAACAGTGGATATGATTTATCAATTCCCCTTATTGAATAAGGGGTAATTAGACATAACAATAGTATTAAATACATATTAAATTAAGAAAAACTATATACATAGCAAAGTTAGTTAGACTCGACGAGTTGGACAGATCAAAACCGATAACCGCTGAACCAGCTACTAAAGGAGGTAAACAAAAAACCCGAGTTTTTAGTCATCGATTACAAAAATAAAACGTCAAAATATAATGATATTAAAAGACTTGAGAGTGTGAGATATGTGCCTTCCTTACTTGTTCCGAAGATATAGACGTTTCGAAGTATTCGATGTTCATATCCATGTAAGCCAAACTAGTGGGCCTAAGAGTTACTCAAAATAAATATTTTGTGGAATTTCTGAATCAGTTAATTTTAACAATTATCATAGTGACTGGCTAACTTTGGATGCAAGCAAAGCTCGGTTGATCTTGCATAAGAAGACTTTGACAAAAAGTTGTCATATTCGAAACTGGTTTGGTCTCTTGGTGTGTACATTATTAGAAAGTAATTAAAGAATGTTATAGGATTTACATCGATGAAACCGTGTATACATTTAAGCTAAACTCACCTCATACGAGGAAAAGCAAGCTAACAATTACCTTTGCTTCAACGTTTGGAAACTCATAATACACGGTTTCTAATTGGTAAAAGCTACGTGTTTTTTAAATTTTTTATAACGTATATAGTGATTAAAATATAATTATTAACTTCGTGTTGTTTCCGATAAATATTATCGACATAGACTGTTACTCTTACGCGACAACAGTAAAGTTAACCATCATTTGTTTTATTATTGTAATGGTAGTCAGTTATATTAACGATTGTTTGTAGTTAACCAAAATTTTGATTTTTAAAAAAACTTTTACTATAAAAAAACTGATTTTGATTTTTTTCAAAAAGAACGAGTTTAATTATTTCTCCAAGGCTTAATGTTTTTCCCCAAAAAAAAGTTTAGTTTTTTTTCCAAGAAAGAAGATTAAATTCTTTTTACGTTTTTCTTCCAAATTTTAATAAAAAAGGTTAAAAGACTGTGCATTTTTTCCAACAAAAGTAAAAAAAAAAAATTAGTTGTTTAAACGTTTTTACACATTTTTACTTCTTCTTAAGATAAAAGTAATTTTTATTTAAAGTTAAAAAAATTTTATTTTTATTTTTTATAAAAGTTGAAATATTTACTTCTCATCTACATGAAACATAAAAATGTTTAAATTTGTTATAATGTTTTTTAATATTTTTGAAAAAAAAAGAATTTGGTTATTACTAAATATTTTTAAAATTTTCAAAGAAAAACATATATTTTTAAACTTTTTAATTCTTAATCTCTTTTTGAAAAAAACTAAAAATTTTATTTTGACAAAAATTTAAATTATTTTTTCGAAAATAATTAAAATAATTTTTTTTAATAGAAATCAAATTTTAGTTAATTACAAACCGTAGATATTTTAAAAATAACGTTGCAATGATAAAATAAATGTTCGTTAATTTATCAGTGTCACATATGACTAGCAGGTAATTTTTGTAAATTTACTGGTAACTAACAAATTTGAATGTTAATGATAATATTTTAATTATCATATATT
This sequence comes from Glebionis coronaria, assembly GCA_025667525.1. NCBI lineage: Eukaryota > Viridiplantae > Streptophyta > Magnoliopsida > Asterales > Asteraceae > Glebionis > Glebionis coronaria. Next base: position 454,987,675 of record CM046878.1, on the reverse strand, counting down.
AGTAATACGTAAATTTTTTAGAAAATGCGTTGATAATAAAATTAAATTTAAATTGTATGTAATTAATTAAGTTGCTGTTTATTAAATATGGTTGTAAATATTACATGCACGTATAATATTCCTAGTACATGGGTCCCTCATATTATATATGTCTTATTCATCTGCTCTCAACCTACCCTACCAATGCAAATGAGAAACCAAGGCACGCCTAGTGTATGCACGTTCAGGGACGGAGCTAGGGGTTCTTGCGGGTGCCTGTGACCTATATGTAATTTTTCTCTGTACTCTTAATTTGTGAAGAAAAAATTGATTTTTTGTAAATTCATTTTAAATGTACCCAGTCAATTAGAACGTGTTTCTACTTTTCGTTTTAATTCATTTGTTACATCTATAATATTACGGTTTAAAAATTTTGTGCACCTATTCATATTTCGTCCTGACTTATTACCTGTGCACGTCTCTATATAAGATATACGCATTAAGTATAGAAACTGTGTTAAGTTTGTCATATGCTCTTTGCTAGGATATGTCATCTTCTTCCTTCACACACACGAACTTTCATTTTTCAATAATTTAACCCTAATTCTCCTCTTTCATTTTTCAATACCTTTGTCATATAAGAAAATCAAGAAAGGTTTTGCAATGAGCATAAGTATATCAATATGCCAAACAATTCTCTAAACATAATCCTCACCACTTTTATAACCCTAATTCTCCTCTTTATCATCCACCGTATCTTCCTCAAATTTCGACAAAAACTCCCTGTCCTCGTTTTAAAGTCTAATCCAGGAAAGAAAGGAGTATATTGTGCCGTGTGTTTGTATGATGTTGCAGAAGGAGAACGCTACCGAAAGCTGCCTCAGTGCCACCATTGTTACCATGTCGATTGTATAGATCCATGGTTCGAGGCAAAGTCTACGTGCCCATTGTGTAGAACTCAAGTCCCGCTTAATCTTCTTCCTCGGCAGACTAAGAAGACACCACCAAATTTGTTGTCTGTAATACTTTATTGTTGTTTTCATGCAATTTGTGAAAAGATTAAAAGTAGGTTTCGTAAAGTTCTTTTTAAAATGAATTGGATGTAATTCAGTAATTCATTATTTTTTCATTTGGATCTGAATGTCTATTTTATGGAATATTGACAACCAGGATGTTGGTAGATTTTTGAACGTTGTGTACAGAACTTCGAATTTGATTTCCATTACATGGCTTCTTTTTTATTAAATACAAACTTGTGAAGCATCAGTTTTTTTTTTTTTTTTTTTTTTTTTTTTTTTTTTTTTTTTTTTTTTTTTTATCATTTTCCAATTTGCGCAAGAGCCATGCGAATTCTCTGTATCGTTGATTCCAATTTGATCGGATGTGCCTGCAAGGACTGAAGTTCACTTTCATGCTATCCACGTTTTATTGCGACCATGTTCTTGAGTTGAAAAGTTTCAACATCTTTTAACATACATTGTGCGTTATTATTTGTCAACAATAATAATAACCAAGATGACACCACCAAATTTGTTGTCTGTAATCCTTTATTATTGTTTTCATGCAATTTGTGAAAATATTAAAAGTTTAAAACTACGTTTGGTAAAGTTCAATTTAAAATGAGTTGGATGTAATTCATTAATTTATTTATTTTTTCATTTGAATGCGAATGTATATTTTAAGAAATTTTGCAACTCACGATGTTGGTATTTTTATGAACGACGTGTACATAAACTTCGAATTTGATATCCATGACATGACTTTTTTTTATTAAAGTTATCTATCTTTGTACTCACGTTTTATTGCGACCGGCGTGATCCTGAGATGAAAAGTTTCGCACATTTTTTTAATAGACATTGTTCGTTTTAGGGATGACGAAATTTAGAGACATTTTAGAGTTTTGCTAAATACTTAATAAATGAGCTCTATTACAACACTTCAATAAATTAACTTTTTGCTAGCTAATAAAACGTTTTTTTTTTGCCATTTCGGTGATTAAATTCCATTTGGCCAAGAAGAGTCAATTATTGAAGACTTTTTGAAGATGAAGACGTTTCGCAGTATTCGACTTCGTTTCCAAGTAAGCCAAAGTAGCAGGCCTAACAGTTATTCGAAAATAAAACATCTGTGGAAACTGGAAATTGTTCCGTGTATACATTCAGGGAGATCAAAGAGGTTTCTGTGATCACTTCGATGAAGTTGCGTACACATATGTTAAAAAGATTTAGCTGTCTGATAACTTACATATGAAAAACCTCGTTCTTTATTCTAATAAGCAGGCCACATGCGCGCGTACTGAGTTTGACGTCTTTTCACATATTTTTCATGAATTATATTGTTTAATTAGCAACTTAATGCTAATTAAGGGTAAAATATTAATATTATGCTAGTATAAATTTACAGTAAAAGATATCGCATATAAGTCCGGTTTGTGAATTTAAGGTTTGTTATAGTTTTATGTAATCTCCTTACATATCGTGCCCAATAAAAAATTACTTTGGACCCTAAACTTACAAATCGAACTTAGACCTATTTATCTCTAATAGTATAATATTAACTATAACTTCTGCTTCAACGTCCACAATATATAGAAAAAGATTACATAAAGTCTTAATTTAACAGACCCAACAAAACCCACAAATCAAACTTTTTTATTTACTAATAATAACTATAACTTTGGTTTAGACAGTTCAACGTTTCCAAACTTATATTACGTACAGTTTTTGAGTCAATAATGTAATGCAAGTTGTTGTACTACGTAGAACTTGATACATGCACATAAAAATATTATATCTGTCTTCTTCTCCCGCCAACCCACTTTACAAAATGAGAAACTTAAACGGAGACACGCTTAGTACATGGATTTGTATATATACGGCATAGACATTAGGTGTATTGAAATTGTGTTCGAGTTTGTCATATCCTCCGTGCAATGAGCATAAATATATCCATGCCAGAAAACTCTCTAAACCTAGTACTCACCACACTAGGGGTGAGCATGGTTCGGTTTGGTGCGGTTTTTGACTAAAACCGAACCGCAACTGCACTTACGGTTTTTATAAAATTAGAAACCGCACCGAACCAAAAACCGCGGTTTCGGTTTTGCGGTTTTTTTGCGGTTTCTGCGGTTTTGCGGTTTCTGCGGTTTTGCGGTTTTTAACCGCACCGAACCATTACTTGTGATTTATATAATAACTGTGGCTTTTTGTTTAAAATGTTGATTTTTTTCGGTTATAACAATGCATAAATTGTATCTAGCAAACACTTTACTAATAACTTATATGAATATCAGTGATAATATGCATTAAAAATCTTATAACTCGCATAAAATAGTCGATATGACGTTTTTCAGTATAAAATAATTATTGTGTGGTGCGATTCGGTTTTGCGGTTCGGTTTTACGGTAGAAAACCGCAACCGAACCGCAGTGGCGGTTTTTCCTTTTTCTTAAAATCAAAGCGTCGGTTTTTGTCGTGGTGCGGTTTCTGTGGTTCGGTTTTTGCGGTTTTTTGCGGTTTTGCGGTTCGCGGTTCGGTTTCTGCTCACCCCTACACCACACTACAACAAAATCGCCATTTAGGGTCGGTTAGTTTTTATGGTCGAAAATTTAGACCCTAAATCGAGGGTGGGGGCCACAACTTTTCAACCTAAAATGGCTGGTCAAAAAGGTGGTGGGGTCCACTATTTTAGGGTCAAAAATTTCGACCCTAAAAACGCAGTGTAAATTTAATATATTTATGTAATATAAAATATATTTTTAATAATTAAAAATAATTTTAAAACATTTTATTTTTAAAGTTAATATTTTAGGGTCGAAAATATCGACCCTAAATTTTTAACTATATTTTAATTTATTTATGTAATATAAAATATATTTTTAATAATTAAAAAACATTCCAAAAGTTTATGTTTTTTATATGGTAATATTTTAGGGTCGAAATTTCGACCCTAAATTTTTAAATATATTTTAAAAAATTTCTTTTAGTCTAAATTCTTTTAAAATATTAATATATGTATATATTTAAATTTTAAATATATGTTTTTATTTAATGGTAATGTGTTTTAATTGTAAATTTTTTTTATAATTATTAAAATAAATTTTGAATTATTATTATTATTATTATTATACTTATATATAACTTATGTAACTTTTATGTTAGAAGATACGAACAAAACGCCTAACGATACATTTTATTCGATACGGGGGCTTAAAGTCATTAGACTTTACGAACAGTTGCGACGTTTATATAATAAAAATGAGACATTTATAAAACAAATATTTATTTATTCCAAATATTACATAAAACCTTTTGTAATATGACATGGGAGATTTACAGAAAAACACTCCTAAACATAATTTTATTCGTCACGAACACTTAAACACGCGCTTAATTAAACATGGATATTACAACGATATTAGACTCGTATACACGGAAAAAGCACCTCACAAACTAGTTCAAACTAAGGTTCCCCATGTCATCGTAAAGGTCGTGAAATAGTGCAGCTGAATCCATTGTGTGCCTATCGGGGTTGCGGTACAACTCTACTGTACTCTTAAGTACCTTTATGTGACAACCCTGGTTTTGAGGTTCGTCACTTAGTTTTATTTTGAGCTAGTTACGTGTCTTTACGTGTTTATGTGCTAATTGGTGTGTATAGATTGTGGTTTGGATATCGTTTCCGGTAGAGGGTACCTTGTGAGCGAAACGATGTGTGATGATTTCATGTTCATGAGTTGACAATGTAGTGACTATGAAATGAGATGGTGTTATTTGGTGGTTTTAAGTATACGTATATGTATTATAGAAAATCGTATTTTTACGATTTACGGTTTAGCATTTAGAGGTCTCGGATGAGGTAATTAATCATATTGATATTTTTAGGGATGGTTTTAAGTCATTTAGGACTTAGTTATAAAGTTTATTTCAAAAATTGAGATTTTTTTAAAAAGTGTATATTTTACGTCTTTTACGGTAAAACGCGTAAATTTGACTAGTTTTACGGTTTTGGGGTTTTGGAGGCTTTAGGAGCTGAAATAAATTAAGGTAAATTAAGGTAATATTATTAATACATATATTAATAATAAAAATAAAAAAAAAACGAAATTAAGGAGGGTTTAAGTCGGTTTTGGACGCAAGAAAAGAAAAGAATAGGGGAAAAAAAGGAAAAAGGGAACCGGGCTTTTGGAATGGGCCAAGGACTTGTTAGGAAACTATATAAATACTTTTTATTAACCAAAACACTTCATAAAATCCCTGGAGATCAAGTTTTAGTCGGCATCAATGGTGGTTTTAGGGTTCTTCATTAATTATTTCTTCTTTTAAAAATTCTAAGGTAAAATCTTTAATACTTTTTTTAATTAAATTGTTTTTATGTTAAATTGATCATCTTATGATGGATTTAGGTTAGGTTTAATTTTAAAACAGTAAATTAATGTTATATTAATGGGGTTATAATGATTACATAAATTAGGGCTTGTAATTAGAGGGATTAGGGTTAATTAATGAGGTTGATTTTGTTAAACCCGTTTTTAAAAACTGGGCAGAATTTTGAGTCAATTGTTTTGATCATATCGGGAGTTCTAGGAACATTCAAGATGCGATCCAAGTATCCCTGAAAAGGTAATTGAAGTGGCTTTCCAATGCAAGAAACGAGAACTAAATTGGAGGTCGGGAAGTGGTTCAAAAACAGGTTACAACAGTCGGAGGTCAAAACAGTTTTGAAGTCAGCCTGTTTTCTTTTTAAGTTTTGGGTTGTTTGGGGTACTTAGGGTTGCATTGGGATCTTCTCACGAACATGAGAGATGTTTTATATATTGTATTAAGTATATGCACTTGGGCTAAGGTTGTGGTTTAGGGTAAGACCCCTTAATTGTAACAAACTTTTTGTATGTTTAAAATCAGGAAATCTGGAATGACAAAAGTATATATATATATATCGGGGCCTTAACAGTAGCTTTAAGGTTAGGGCAAGTGGGAGGTATTAGAAAACATATTTAAGGGTATGAATATTCCTTTTTTAGAGTTCATGGGTATGTTTAAGTGGGAGATCGACCCATAGTTTAAGATATGAAAAACGGGACTGTTTTGGGTAAAAATGTTAACGGGATGTGTTATGAAGTAAAACGAGTTAAGGGCTTTATGGAGGGGTGTAATGAGATGCTTAGAGCATATATATGAGGTATATATATGGGAGAAGGTTAGATGTCCATCATAGGTTGATGAGCCATTTTAGTGTTTGGTTCATGTTTTGATTATGTGTTTTTGGTTGTTAGCTTTTTGCTAGTGCGCGGATGTTTGGGGAAGCTCAATCAGGTGAGTTTCATAGTCCCATGTTTACTATTGATTTTGACTTCCAGATGGGATGGAAGAGACACTGTGTTGAGTTATTTTCTAAATTGATGCTGTGAGTGTGTTTGTGATTTGAGATGGACTTGTGTGTACATTATGTGATTAACTGCTATGTGATTCTTGATTGTGTATGATTTGGATCGGGGGACACGTGTCGTCTCAGTTATTGTGGTTTGACAAGGTAGTATCCTTGTGGTTTGACAAGGTAGTGGCCTTGTGGTTTGACAAGGTAGTGGCCTTGTGGTTTGTCAAGGTAGTGGCCTTGGGATAGGTACATAGTGTGATCATCTATGGTACCATGATGTTGTTTGGCAAGGTAGGAGCCTTGGATTGGTTTGGTATGGTTAATCTTGATTGATAGTTGTTAATGCATATTTGTAACACATTTTCCATATTTTATTGTATTGATGGTTGTTGTTCACAGCTTATAACTATTTTGGCGTTGGAGTCTAAACCTATGACTCTCACCAACTTTATGTTGACGTGTTTTAGTGTCTCTTTCAGGTGTGTATGTGGTTAAGCGTGAGGATAGAAGTGGCTAGACTTGGATGCATTAGGATTGCATATAGAAGGAGATCCCCGTTCCTTCTTAGTTTTCCTTTATGTTTTTTTGAATAAGTGATACTGTTGGCACCTATATGTTTGTTTTGTTTGTATTATTTGTTTGTCTTGGGTAAGAGGTAGGACTGTTACCTACTTACCTAGACTCCTGCATGTTGAGATATTGTCATGACATTTGTGTCGCCATTTATGACATTTCTTATATCATTTAGTTATCTCTATAGACACGCTATTGTTGTGATGATATCCATACGTCGTGCCCCATATTCCGCCGTGGTGGGGTGTGACACTTTATCATTCCATTCAAGCGCACACAGTTTGCACACGTTGAAGAGCTTGGAGAAGAAATTGGAATCGTTGAAGGTCTGGGAGAAGAGCTTGGAGGAGAAAAGCTCGTTGAAGGTCTTGAAGAAGAGATTGGAGGAGAAATATCATTGAACCTCCAAGAGAATTGATTAGTAGTTGGACGTGTTCGTCTTTCCATAAAAAAAATTGCATCCATATGAAACTAGAGGTTGAACCCGTGAACGTGGACAAGCATAGTACAGTCTACCAAAGGATTCAGTTTGCCACGATTCTCGAAGAACTACATCTCTATGTCCACACTTGCACGGAAAAGCTTCATGTTTCAACATCTTCATAATAAAAATGTGTTTGTGATGATAAGTGCGTGTGATCTGCTAGTGGTTGTGATGATAAGGAGTGTGTGTGGTTCTCCTTTTATGCTAAAAAAGTGAGGGAAATTGTTAACATTTTCCCTCCAATATTTTCCCTCCAAGGTTTTCCCTCCAAGGTTTTCCCTCCAATGTTTTCCCACCAATGTTTTCCCTCCATGTAATAGATACCCCATTGACTCATATCATGTAATACGATACTCTATTGACTCATATCATGTAATACGATACCACATTGACTCGTATCACGTAATACGATACCCTATTGACTCCTATCATGTAATACGATACCACATTGACTCATATCATGTAATACGATACCCTATTGACTCATATCATGTAATACGATACCACATTGACTCATATCATGTAATACGATACCCTATTGACTCATATCATGTAATATGATACCACATTGACTCGTATCACGTAATACGATACCCTATTGACTCCTATCATGTAATACGATACCACATTGACTCATATCATGTAATACGATACCCTATTGACTCATATCATGTAATACGATACCACATTGACTCATATCATGTAATACGATACCCTATTGACTCATATCATGTAATACGATACCCTATTGACTCATATCATATAATACGATACCACATTGACTCATATCATGTAATACGATACCCTATTGACTCATATCATGTAATATGATACCCTATTGACTCATATCATGTAATACGATACCCTATTGACACATATCATGTAATACGATACCCTATTGACTCATATCATGTAATACGATACCACATTGACTCATATCATGTAATACGATACCCTATTGACTCATATCATGTAATACGATACCACATTGGCTCGTATCACGTAATACGACACCCTATTGACTCCTATCATGTAATACGACACCACATTGACTCATATCATGTAATACGATACCCTATTGACTCATATCATGTAATACGATACCACATTGACTCGTATCACGTAATACGATACCCTATTGACTCATATCATGTAATACGATACCACATTGACTCATATCATGTAATACGATACCCTATTGACTCATATCATGTAATACGATACCCTATTGACTCATATCATGTAATACGATACCACATTGACTCATATCATGTAATACGGTACCCTATTGACTCATATCATGTAATACGATACCCTATTGACTCATATCATGTAATACGATACCCTATTGACTCATATCATGTAATACGATACCACATTGACTCATATCATGTAATACGATACCCTATTGACTCATATCATGTAATACGATACCCTATTGACTCATATCATGTAATACGATACCACATTGACTCATATCATGTAATACGATACCCTATTGACTCATACCATGTAATACGATACCACATTGACTCATATCATGTAATACGATACCCTATTGACTCATATCATGTAATACGATACCCTATTGACTCATATCATGTAATACGATACCACATTGACTCATATCATGTAATACGATATCCTATTAACTCATATCATGTAATACGATACCCTATTGACTCATTTCATGTAATACGATACCCTATTGACTCATATCATGTAATACGATACCACATTGACTCATATCATGTAATATGATACCCTATTGACTCATATCATGTAATACGATACTTTATTGACTCATATCATGTAATACGATACCACATTGACTCGTATCACGTAATACGATACCCTATTGACTCATATCATGTAATACGATACCACATTGACTCATATCATGTAATACGATACCACATTGACTCGTATCACGTAATACGATACCCTATTGACTCATATCATGTAATACGATACCACATTGACTCATATCATGTAATACGATACCCTATTAACTCATATCATGTAATACGATACCCTATTGACTCATATCATGTAATACGATACCGCATTGACTCATATCATGTAATACGATACCCTATTGACTCATATCATATAATACGATACCACATTGACTCGTATCACGTAATACGATACCCTATTGACTCCTATCATGTAATACGATACCCTATTGACTCCTATCATGTAATACGATACCACATTGACTCGTATCATGTATAAAATATATTAGTGATACTTATTAATATTTAATATAAATAAAATAATTTGTTAATATTTTATATAAATAATTTAGTAATTTATAAACTCTATTTATTATTGTTTTAAAAAGATACCCTATTGATACATAAATAAAATATATTAGTGATACTTATTAGTGATACTTATTAATATTTTATTTAAATGAAATAATTTGTTAATATTTTTTATAAATAATTTAGTAATTTATAAACTCTATTTATTAAGTTTTTAAAACGATACCCTATTGACTCCTATCATGTAATACGATACCACATTGACTCGTATCATGTATAAATATTTTAGTGATACTTATTAATATTTTATATAAATAAAATAATTTGTTAATATTTTATATAAATAATTTAGTAATTTATAAATTTTATTTATTAATTTTTTTAAACATTTTAAAATTAAAATTATTCTAGTTTCGAAATTTACTATTTTAAAACGTAATTATTGTAATTTAGAAAATAAATTTACATAAATAAAATATATTAGTGATATTTATTAATATTTTATATCAATAAAATAATTTGTTAATATTTTATATAAATAATTTATTAATTTTATAAACTCTATTTATTAATTTTTTTAAAACATTTTAAAATTAAAATTATTCTATTTTCGAAATTTAGGGTCGAAATTTCGACCCTAAATTTGGCACCAAAAGTTTAATTTTCAAAATTTTCACGAAAAATTTAAAATTTCATACCAAAATTAAAAAATTTACGGTTTATATTTAGGGTCGAAATTTAGGGTCGAAAATTTTGACCCTAAATATTAAAGTAATTTAGGGTCGAAATTTTCGACCCTAAATTCTATCCACAAACAGAACAGACAACCTCTTTTCTATCTCTTTTTCTTTTATCATCTTCAACCACCACCAAAATCACCATCACCAAATTCGTCAAATTCATCAACTTCAACCACATTCTGGCTATTACCACCCTATTCCAATCACCCACACCACCATTTTCATCACCCATCTCCATTACCAATCACCCATTTTTATCAAATTCATCAAATTCAACCACCACCACATTCTACCACCACCACCAATTTCGACAGCCACCACCACCACTGTTCACCGTCATCTTCATCTCCCATCTCTAAAAGTTTAATTCTTTTTCTTTCAACCCTCTATATGATGATTCTTATAGTTTAATAAAGGTTTGATTTTTTTTAATTTAATTGTTAAAGTTAATGATATGATAATAATCAATTAGTTATTTTTAACTAACTTTTTTATTTATGGTAGCGGTGACGGTTTCTGGTGGTGGCAGTCGGCGGCAGCGAGGCGGCAGCGAGAAAGTTAGGCGGCGACACGACAATTAGGCAGCAACAACATCGAAGGTAAGTGTTATAACTTTTCTAATGATTTTTTATATGTTTTAGTTCTTAGTTTGATTTAAATGTATATTGAATTGCACCCTTTAGGATTGTTTTAGGATTCTAGTCGATTAATTTTTGGAAAAGCCCCGTCCGAAATTAATCAACCTTAGAAAACCCGTTTGAAATTAATTTATTAGAAATTAATTTCGGAAAGTCCCCAGTTTTGGGACTGCTTTTTGAATGTTTTGTCTCATTTAGGATATGAATGCGTATAACTGGTTTATTATTTGAGATGATTTCGACAGAGTTTCTCCTTTACTCCTACGAATATGTCTTTAAACACATATTTGGAGAGTAGAGGGGAAATTTTTATGAATTTGTGTATTAGCATTAACCGGTCCACGAAATTGTGTGTTCATGTACTTGTTATATTACAGATGGCGTGTGTAGGTGGTAGATCACACGGTGGGGATGCTGGTGGTACTCCACCTAGACGACCTACAAAGTCCGTACCTGGCAATTGCGAAAGTAAGAAATTGTGATTTATTTTTATTTTATGTCAACTCTTATTGTTAATTTTTTTTGCTTAAATTTTCACGAACCAATAACTTCAATAACTAATCTTTGCAGGTGACCCGACACCACATATGGTTATGCTTAATACGAGCCTAAGGAGGGCGGTTAGGGCGCATGGAGGACCTCTGCCAGTTACATTTGATATTTATGATCTTAATAGCTTCCATCCGTTAGGCAATCATGTTGCGATGTTGAGCTCTCTGATGGGGGAAACAGTCCGACCACTTCCACTTGCTTGCGAGTGAGAAGAGATACCATTGCACCTCAAAACCTATATCGGTCCTACACTTGAGGTATTAATTTTTTACGTTACATCTAGTCTTATTAACTGTTTTGGTTGAAAAATTTTTGTTTATTTAAATGCATATGTTTACATGTAGACCTATTTCAACCTGACGGGTTGGTTGGATAGTCGTGAAAGTGTGACTTATGGCGGGAAAACATATGTAGTAGGAGAAAGGATAAAAACTGGAATTAACTGTAAGTTGGGGCTACTTTGGCGCAAAAATAAGAACAAGCTGAAGGCTGACTATTATTCTATCCATGAGTCGCCCGATGAGGCGGCGCTTGTACTGCCCCCATCGAGTTCTACGTGGGGCAACAGATCAGCAGGGGAGTGGCTTGATTTGTGCCGGTGGTGGTCCCACCCGTATCGGGTGAAGAGAAGTGAAGTTAATACAGTTAACCGCTCGAAAAACAAAGATTCTACACATCAAGGGAAAAAATCATTCGCTCAAGGAAGGAACGAATTTGTAAGAATCGTTATAATTTTTGTGATCATTTAAAGGTTTTTATATTGTTTATTTGTATCTTGTTATTAATCTATTTGATATTGTACAGAAAGTCGCGCATGGGGCTTACGAGGACCTTATACAAACTTGGAAGATGGCACGCACAAACAAGAATGGCACTATGTCCGAGGAAAATCAAGACAGATATGTAAGTAATTTAATTTATACATGCTTTAATAACATATTTTTATTTGTTTTTAACTTCTTTTTTTCTATTTCTTTTTCACAGTAAAAAATGATGGCCATAAAAGAAGCGATTCTTTGCGGTGCTGAGCAGTTCAAAACTGATCAAGAAATAATTGATCTAGTAAATCCGAGCCGCAACACTCAAAATATCGTCGGCAGGGGCAGGAAGTTGCCGGGTGGTGGTACCTCATATGGATGCGGGAGTAGTTCTTATAGTGAGGGAGTGACTCGAGAACAACTCTCAGAGCTATTTAGGATTCATGAGCAAGAAAAATAGCTGTTGAGGAAGCAAACCGAGGAGGCGCAGCAACGGGCTAATTTGGCCCATATGTATGCTAGTGTGGCGCAACAAAATGCTGAGGTAAACAACGCCCGCCTAAGTCATTTAATTTCTCATTATACTTCACATGACATGGGTCGAGGGTATACCGGACCTAATAACCCTTTTGTACCGCCACCCCAATTCTCTTCTATGCCTGGCATGTCTCAGTTCCCTGGTATGCCTCAGTTCCCTGGTATGCATCAGGTCCCTGTTATGCCCCAGTTCTGTGGTATGCCTCAGCCCCCTCCCGGATTTCCATATAATGCTCTACTCAACCCACTCCAACCTCCATTTACTCAAAATAACAGTTTCAACAACTGTCATCGACCCGTTGTCAACACCACTGACCCCTCGAGTTCTAACTCTCGGGAAAGTCCCAACTATACCGTCAGCCTAAATCCTCATCAAAATGACACTCAGACCGTCGAAGAGTTGGCTCAAGATCTTGAGAATGCCAACAACATGTCCGATAATGAGCTAATTAACTCGGATGCTGATGAGGGGGATGATGAGGGGGATGCTGATGAGGGGGACTATTCAGATTAGGAGTTGTTGTTGGTTTTAGACTTTTTATTATGTGTAATAACTTTAGACTTGTTAAATTGTGAAACATGGATTTATTATGATGTGTAATAATTTTAAACTTGTTACATTTGTGAAATAAGGATTTGGTGAAATGTATTCTAACGTTTTGGCTATTTATCGTATTGTATATTATTAGTATTGTACCGTTTAGTGATTTGTAATATTGTGGATTTGTTGAAATATAGATTTTTTTTGAAAAAAGTACCCGAAAAAATCTGGAAACAAGCTGCTTAATGCAGGTTTTTTTTCCCAGGCAACATTTAGGGTCGAAATTTCGACCCCAAAATCAATCCTACAAACATGTTTTTGGTATTAAAATTAATATAAAATGAGTATATATTTAGGGTCGAAATTTTCGACCCTAAATATCAAAGTAACTTTCGACCCTAATTTAATACATTAAAACAAATAAAAACATTTTCACAATGTTTTTTTATTTACACGTGGATATTTAGGGTCGAAATTTTCGACCCTAAGTTACAAAGGTGTTCGACCCTAAATGTTGGTCAACAATTTGGCTGAAAAGTGGTAGGGCCCGATTTTCGACCCTAAATTACAAAGAGTGTTTCGACCCTAATTTTTTAGGTCGAAATTTTTAGGTCGCCAGTTTAGGGTCGAGTATTTCGACCCTAAAATTTAGGGTCGAAAGTCTTTGCTGTTTAGGGTCGAAAATTTCGACCCTAAACAAGACGATTCTTGTAGTGCCAGTTTTATAACCCTAATCCTCCTCTTTTATCATTCATCATATCTTCCACAAATTTCGACAAAACTCCCTGTCCTTGTTTTAAAGTCTCGTCCAGGTATGAACGGAGTATATTGTGCCGTGTGTTTGTACGATGTTGCAGAAGGCGAACGCTACCGAAAACTGCCTCAGTGCCACCATTGCTTCCATGTCATTGTATTGATCCATGGTTCGAGAGAAAGTCAACGTGCCCATTGTGTAGAACTCAAGTCCCGCTTAGAGCACAAGGAACCATCACTTGGAGTGATGGGTTTTTTCGGGTGACACGTAATCGAAACTCACCCACTCACTCACATGAAAAAAAGTGAGGAGTTATCACTCTAAGTGATAGGTGAATGTGAGTCCCACAATACACACAATACCCTTTTCTTCTTCCCCAATACACACACAATACACAAAAAAAAAATAGAAAAAAAAAATCTGAAACATGGACTCACGCCAAGTGGGTTAACTCACGCCCATGACTCACGCCGTGAGTTTTTGGTTTCCCCGGATTCATCACTTGGCCAACGCCGTGGGTTTGGCACCCCACGGCGCCACCACTCCGGGTCCTTTTAATCTTCTCCCTCGGCAGACTAAAAAGACACCATCAAATTTGAATGCTGTAATTCTTTATTGTTGTATTAATGCAATTTGTGAAAAGATTAAAAGTAGGTTTTGTAAAGTTCAACTGAAAATGAACTGGATGTAATTCTTTTAATATTTAATTCATTTGGATTCTAATGTATATTTTATGGAATCTGCCAACTATATGATGTTGGGTAATGTTTTGTACGACGTGTATAGATTGAAACTTCGAATATAATATCCCAAGATTTGATATTTTTATTTTCTAATATACATACTTTACGTCTAATATCTTTAACTAGGAACACGTTAATTAGAAGCTTCTTTAGATAACAAGTAGTGAATACCCGAGTTTCGATGCGGGGCGGGTTCTCATTGTTGTCGGGGGTTTTTTTTGCGTTTAACTGGACATGTGTTAGTAAGTAGTATATATATATATATAATGTATCTACACAATTTAATAGTGGTAATCTACTGTTATATATGACTGAATTCATATATCATAACGGGCTAGTATTTTGCTGCATATAAGTTGCAACTACATGACTGAAAAGAATTTTCCAACTCGTTTCTTCTTGTCACTAAGTTGCAAGCAGCCCTTGCTCTCCCATCTTTATACGCGGCCATCTCCATCTCCATATCAGCTCTTTGTTCCTGCAACTTCGCATTTTCATTGTCTAAAAGGCTTGATTTCTAGGTGTAGGTATAGCCAAAGTTGCAATCATGAGGATAGATGTGTAAACTAAAAATACTCCCACCTGTGGGTATGATATATCATAGCAACGAATCAGTTTAAGACCCAACCAACCGAATCCGAGTCTACCCATTTATAAATAACGTGTTAAAATCAAGACCAAAGAATTACATGATTACCTGGCGTGTCAATCCCAATAGTTTCGCTAAAGGGTAAATGTCATAAATACACAATAAACTGATCTATTATACCCACTAAACTTTTTTATGTACAAAATACATGCTTGACCATAGAAATTACCTTTGACTTACATTACTAACAGGTTACGGTTAGTACTCCGTTATATTGGAATTTGGTTTTACGTTTTTAGTCCTTTACATCATCATCATCATCTTCACTTTATTCTGGAAACACAATCATCATCATCTTTATAAACTGAAACCCAGAAAATCAAAACACAGAAATCCAGAAACATTTACCCAGTTTATTTTGGAACACAAATAATTTAACAAAATGCTAAAAACCCCGAAACATCACCCATCTCATACAAATCTTATCCACCGATACAATCAAAATCCAGAAAATCCACCGATACAATCAAAACCCAGAAAATTAAGACCCATAACTCACTTATTTAAATGAAATGGGAGTATTGAGGCTACTACAGATTCGGGAGCAAGTGTTCCTTTGCTCATGGTGAAACAAATAGCAATAATTAGTAATCATATCACAGCGAGTGAATAGTATGATTTTCTATCTTTTGTTATTAGATAAGATCTAGATATATAGATTGTTACTGAACTTGGCAATCATCAGTTAATGGTTTTGTAACAAACACTTTGACATAGATACTCATGTTTTTTTTATGGTCGATAGGAAGCCGTAGGAAGCAATAATTAGCTTATGAGAGGTAAACATTGTCACGTCCTTGTAATGGAGACATGTGTTTCTTAAGGTCCGAACTCGATCTTGCATCATTGTTGGATGTACGTTGCGTGCGTATGCAAATTGGTTACTATTTATTTGCCATCGATGCACTGTAAATAATTGAATAAGTGTGGTCTGTCTATTCGTATTGTTATAACATATTCAAAGTTTCAAACCTTATCAACGAGGTATTGTCATTCAAGATAATGTTGAAACAATTTCCTAATTCCTACTATAACTTGTAATTAACCAATGATAACAAGCGAACAGTTAAGGATGTGATAGGAAGCCCAAGGAAGCAATAAAAATGATTTAACTTAGTATAATCCAATAGCACTTGATTATTGTTCTGGTTTTTTACTGTTATGAATCTGAGTTTTTTTATGATGAAGAAGAAGATGATGATGATGTTAAATAAGACTACATTTATCAACAATCCATCACAACCCAATTTTCTATTAAAATACTATTTTTTATTCTTTTATATATACAATTAACACATACAACCAATCTTAACTTTTTTACCATTTATCAACAACCCAACCCAACCAAAACTAACAAATAATATTATATATATTAATCACTTAAAAAACTTCTCATGTAAATTTATGTATTAATTAAACTAATTATTAGATGAAATATTTCAGGAACCCATAAGTATAATACAATGCTTAATAGATTATGCAAGATGGGCAAAATGATTAAAGCACCATGCTAGGTTTTTTGATAAGATAACTGGATTAGGTTGTACACCACATAGTCACATATAATACGCTTGCTTGATGGTTATATGGGAGCATGAAAATAGCTTTTAAGATCAAGGATACAATGGAGCAGGAAACCTTTTTTTGTCTTTTGAAATATTGCAGTAGTATGTATAGGAAAGAGAGAAGATTACTTTGAAAAAAGAGAATATTGCTTTGGGCAGAGAATGTTAGATGAAATATCCTAGAGTCATCAAACGACCAGTTCGTGACCTCTCTTTGCTACTTTTTAGAATCTTCAATATATTATTGCTTTTTTTCCACGACCGGTTGGATGAGAGCTACCAATAAACATAGCCTAAAGGATGAAAAGTATGGCCAAGTTAACGAAAGGATGAAAAGTGTAGCCAAGTTAAAGAAAGTACCAACGGTAACCGGTTGTTCCATTAAGTCAAAGGTAATTCTTCCATTCAAATGTGAATATTGTACATTAAAAAGTTCAGTAATTGATCAGTTTTGAAAGTACATTTTGTATTTATGACATTTACCCTATCGCCAAGTGATATTTCACAGCAACCCATACCATTTTCTTTTGCAACATTTGCAACTTTTGATGGAGGAACTATTCCTTCAACTGGGCATCCAATAATAGGTGATTTAATGTAAAAAAGCTCGAGTTACTGTTGTTTGCACAAAAGTGGCTACGAAGTGACCAAGAATTAGCAACGTAATATAGGGTAATCTGGAATTTAGAAAAATATGATGTGAAATAAGTAATCACCCTGAATGGCCTAACATGTAGGCCTATTATTTATGTGTAACGTGCGAAACATATCCTAGTTGCGTGTTCACACCTAAAATCAGAACAACAATAGAAATTTAAGTAAATAGTTGATGCATATTAAATGAAAGTGGTATGCTAAATAATTGTGAGAAACCAAGCCTTCCCATCCACTTTTAGTTGCGTTTAGTTACTGCAGTATGTGTTAACTAATCGAACCCTAGTGGACCCATTTATAAATATCATGTTAAAATTAATAACTATTGATTGTTGCAAGGGAGTTGATATGTACACATAAGATTTTACTTTGCACACATAAAAATAATGTATAAAGACCCTAATACCCTCATATACACTTTGACGGTTGGCCTAAATTTATGATAACATTTAACATATTTCCCATTGTTGTTGATGCATCATATCATAGAACTGATCTAAATTAAACTGAAATCGCACATCTCCCTTTGTTTTATGCCTTTATCTTATCTACGAACGTTGTGCAGACGTAACTGTTTTGACGACCCTCAATCGTTGGTTTCTGCCTCGCATTGAACCAAACTTTAACCTATGTAGATTGTCCTTATCATAGATATTGATTTAATCTCAAAGATATATGGCTCTTGATTCAATCTCAAAGATATGACCATGTCTGATCAAGGTCGTTGTATGCCATAAACTCAAACATGCCACAAAGCTCACAACCGGTGGTGTATAGAACGAATAGAACAACGTTCTTCGAAGTGTGTAATACTTCACCTTAAATTCTCGAGTACTATACATCGTGCGTAAATGGACCACTGTTTGTGATTTCTCGACTTTTACCTGCATAGGTAACTGTCTACGCATCTCCTTGCAGTCGTCATAATGACATTGAGACTATATATTCGTGTTTAGTTGTTTGATCGAAATCTCTTTCAGGAAAGAAGCATTGCATTTTGTGGATTGAACAAGTTAATTTATTTTTCGTTACTACAATCAAATTTAACCAGATTAAATGATGTGGGAAAATCAATATAAAAAATGTGGTGTGGTTGTATGAACTAAAAGGGACAAGATAAGAAGATGCTATTCATCGCAACACATATTCTTTAAATTGTAACGAACATGAATTAGATATACCCATCTTAAGCTCGCTGCTTTGTGGAAATGATGGATAACTTTGAAATGAAAAACAATTTTGATAGGCAGTTAGGAAGGCCTGGAAATCAGCAATTAGCCAAAGCTACAAAACTTATATGAAGTGTACAAGGGCATGAAGGTCTTTTAACGTTAAAACTATGTGTTCTAATCAAAATAGCCCGTGTACATATCAATTCCCTTGTTGCAATAAGCAGGTAATCTATATCTATACTATCTATAAAGTAGGGATCCAAATTGTTGAAAGTTGAATTTTTTCAACAAAACTTCTCTTGTAAGAAACATAAGAAAAATAGATACAAGTACATCTTTGAATATATTTTTATTGGCTTAACTACTTACCTTATTATTTCGGAATATATTGGTGGCAAATAATAATACTCCATTAGCATTCAATATCCTTTTAATTGTTATGATTATCTTTTTGCAAACATTAAATAAAAAGATACAAAGTTGGCCTATATAAATATTTTCAAGCACATTAAGTCCATAGCTCCATTTGCTAATTACTTGTTCTCGGTGCCCTTTCTTCCCAAACAGAGTTAACCCCATGTTCAACACCTCTCTTAAGTTGCAAATTATACGAGATAATCGACAAATTAGTCGTAGATGTCACACAAACTATATGTGACATAGCTTCATTTACTTGAAACATGAGGGCTTTTGTTCAAGATAATTGACAGTAACATATGCAATGTGACTTCTGCAAGAGGTTACATATGCCAAATACTTGACCAAATCACACAAGGTTTTAAACTGTGGTGGCACGATGTGAGTTCACTTTTTTTAGATTTACTTTTTAAGATCCATACACATCTGAGTTTGTAAGTCGTCAATGTTGTTCGCTGGAATTTTCTGGAGGCGTAATTCACCATTGAGTTATGAATCCATGTTTTTTAGTTCCGTACGTTTTTAATAGGATAATGGACTTTTTTTTATAGGATAAGAGAGCTGCTTCCGCCATCGGGATTCACCGTTGGCGTCACCAAATTTGCGCCGCTGTTGCTGCAACGGGGGATAATTGTTGACATGTCGCTGGTTGTTTAAACCTCCTGTATTTTTTATGTAATTTCTTTTGTTTGAATTTATTGTAATATAAATTTTATTAGAAACATTCTGGAATGTGTTTGGCTTTTTACAACAGGAATGAAATTTGTCACAACTTGATGCTTAAGATTTTGTATTGTAAAAGTTGTGTTTGCAATGTGGCTGAAATATTGAGACATAATCGGCTTTTAAACGCTTGACATTCTCCCGTCAGTTACACATTTAAAATTTAAATATCTATGAAAATCAAAGATTTTAGTGTCTTAAACAAAATATGGAAACGCTTAGAAAATTAATGAGTCAATAATCTTCTCATATCTTGGCCCATAACCACTTTTAATACTCTCAGTTCTCAGTTGATCATTCATGAAACAAGACGAAAGGGATCGGAGGAAGACAAGCTTGCGCCATAAGTTTGGTCTATTCAAATAAAACACCAAATTCCGACTTCTTGTTCATATTCGTCTTGTTCGTGGTCGGGCTCGTGTTTGTGACAATGCTTTGTTTTGGGTCTACGTCGATCATTCAAGGTTAGAACACCGTATCGGTGGTGAGTTTCATTCCAGGTTCAGAATCAAAGGGTTCACGATGGGAATCGCTAGAGTTTAAAGTTGTTGTTCCCGACCGGAGTTTTGGCTCAAATTAATCCGGCCCGTGTTCAAGTTCGTTAACCGGTGGTTTACAGTTCTTTTGGGTTGAGTTAAAAAAAGGCTGGTAGCTCTGGTCATGTTGTTGGACTTGATAGAAAGAATACAAAAGTGTCACTAAGCACATCCAAAATTGAAGGTGTACAATAGTATGTCAAGTGTCTTGATGGTGACGCGAAGAATACCCTTTTCGGATAATTATTTTGACGTGGTAGTATCCGCGGGTTTTTTACACTACTTTGGTAAGGAGTTTGGCACTAAAACAGCCGCAACAAGTGTCGAGAGAATGAACACGGTCCGGGAGGTTGTTCGGGTGCTCAAGAATGGTGGTGTGGGGGTCATATGGGACCTAGAACATGTGTCGGAGTATGTAAAAAGGTGAAGTGAGTTAAAAACTAAAGGTATTAGGTTCGTGATGGTAAGTAGTCAGTCATATTGTTTCGTTTAGGAAGCCAAGTCAGCATCTTGCGGGTCATAGTGAAGTTAGACTAGATTGTAGATTTTATAATTTCAGTTGATTATTTGTTTTTATGAAATTTTTCGTATGGATATGATGTTAATCATGCTATTATAAACTGAAGAAGGGATCTCGGGATAGTGAGTTGAAATGCAAATCTTTAATTGTTTATAAACTGATATCGTGTTTAAATTGAAACGAGATGTTTGGGTATGAATTCGTGTCTTTCAACATCATAAGTCTGCCGTAGCTTGTTATATATTTCAAGTTCTTTTTTACTTGACAAAGTTTAACGTATGCAAGACTGAATTAGGTCTGGCAAAGTTTAACATATGGAATTGGAAATGCTTAGGGTTAGTTCATTCGTTAATCACGTGTCGTGAGGCATTTCCGCCGCTATGCGCGGGTAATCTTCTAGTGTAATCTAAGTACCAGCAAAAATGCAATTGAAAAACCCCATGTATAAATATTTGGCGAGAGCTTATTTATAACCTTGTACTTTCAGCAACTCCTATAACCTACACGCCAAGCATACATGTATGCAATCCTTAAAATAGCATTGCATACCTGATACGTATCCCAGACAGCACACTAAAAAGTTCAAGGATCGGAGTTCTAGGAGGCAGTAGAAATTGTCTGCTCTGACAGTTGCATTTGTCGACTGCAGAAATAGAATAGTGTCCTTATTTCCCTCTTACATACGACCATCATAAAGTGAAGGATGCAAGTAGACTCCAACATGAATATGTCATGTTTAAAGTTGAGAATTGACAAATAAAATTCCATATACGTCAAAAATGAAAAGCTTATGTATCTCAATGGATCCATCGTCCACCATGGTGTCATGTTTAAATATGAAGTTCCGGCAACCATCCTACCGCAATTGATCCATCGTCCACCTGTAAGTTTATGGACTTAAATTAATAGTCGTGTGTTAGGATCAAACTCGAGATTAAAGGATTACACACAATACGTAAAGAGTTAATTTATTAATAAATGTATTTTATATATGGGTTAAGTCTATAAAATAGAAACGAACTTTCCAGAATTTTCAATTATAGTAAACGAACTTATTTTATTACCAATATAACTATTCAAACTGGTTGTTTTGGGCCAATTATACTAATATGACCGGATTAATATCCACGTCATTAAAAAAATTACAGGTCATTTCTTTTGTAATTATGTTTTTTACACTTGGATAATAACAATATAATCCTTTTAACAGAAAAAGCCGTAAAGTTATCCAAAAGGCAATTTGGTCCTTTCTTCTCTTCATCTTCAACCTCTCATTGTCTTCAACAAATTCCGACAAGTATTCCGGCAGTCAAATAACCCTAATCTATTTTATAACATCTGTTTATATTCCCATTGTCATCCCTAATTCCATAAACCGATAAGAGAGGTAACAACATCATGTTTAATAAGCAAACCATTTTATACTCCATTCTCTTATCAAGTTATGCATAAACTTAATAAGCAAACCTCCACCGTCGTCTCCATACCTACTTGTGCCCGAACAATCGCACCACCCACCCCCGTCCTTGTCGTCACCCTCGCTCCATCGCCACAACACTATTAAAACATTGGGAACAAACTGATGGTGTTAGCTTTCTAGTTTTTATGAGTGAATCATATCATAAAGGAGTTAATATTAATAGATCTAGATAAAAGAATCAGAGATGAAGATATATGAATAGATAAGTATTACTAAGGTAGGAGAGTAATTTTGGTGGAGAATGAAGGAGTAATTAATAGATGTGAATATATCTAGAAAAGAATCAGAGATTTGAAAAAAAAATACACTCTAGGTTAAGTATGATGTAAAGTATTGTAGCACTTATTTATTTACACCCTTTATTTGTTTACATCTAGCAAATCCATGTCACTCGAAAATAATAAAAATAATAATAAAATGCTGATGTGTCGGTTATTTTTATAAATTAACCGGTTGTAGCAGGTAACATCCAAGATTATTTGCTATAATGCGAAATTTTTTAAAGTTTAGTAGTTATATTGGTAATAAAATAAGTTCGTTTGCTATAATTGTAAATTTTGAAAAGTTCGTTTCTATTTTATGGACTTAATCCTTTGTATATTTATTAATTAAAACGAGCTTTAAACATTTAAGGTCGTTAAGTCTTAATAGTTAAGGACTAACGATTAACGTGTATTATATTATAAGATAAAAAAGGATCCGGAAACACCCTAGAAGGGTGTATTCCGATCGGTGGGAGAAGGGGGGCAAAAGGAAAGATTTTTTCATTCCTAAGTTGTGTTAGCTTAACTTGAAAGCCAAGTTTGGTTCTGATATGAGTGAAATGTCATATCAGTTATATCATAATTAACCCTAAAACACAAAGTAAAATACCTGATTTTGATTTATAAAAGCAGTATTATGGGTATACTTTGTTGTTTGTGCTTGTGTAGGTAAAAAGATACAAATATGAAGCAAATAAGGAAATTAAGCCTTTATTAATGAAGAAAAGACAAAATAAGGATGAAAAGTGACAAGTCAAACAAAGTCAAAGTACCTTTCTTGACAACTTTGAAAGTAGAAGGACTAAAAGTGCAAATTTGGAAAAGTCAAGAATAAAGTCAAAAATTGTCAAAGTTCAAGTCAACAAGTAAAGGGATCATTTATGTTCAAGTTCAAAGCTCAAAGGGCCGTAAATGACAACTTGATGAAGATTCTAGCTCAAAACATAAATTTGCCAAGTACAAGGACTAATCTTGCCAAAGTTGAAAGATATAATTGGGTTCAATCCGTGTGCTTGTTTTCAGTCAATGAGAGTGGAGTATTTGTTTGACCAGGATCACTAGCTCATCAGCTCATTTATTAAAGAGAGAGAACAAGTGGCATATCATAACAGTTCTCTGACTAGCCAATCATATTTCGTTTAACAGATAATGATCCGTGTGCTACTCTCCTCTCCAATAAACACATGTCACGTGTCACACTCTAGCCCAGAATCAAGAAATTGAAGGAGTTAATTTCAGAGAAAGATTTGAACATCAAAGTTGCTTAAAATCAAGAGACGAACTCATTCCAAGCAACCAATTAAACATTCAAAAAGAAATCCCAAATTGTGTTCTTCAACTACAGATTTCAATTAACAGATTCAGGCCACGTGGAAGCTGGGATTGGTTGCTACACGTCATTCATCCTCACCAACACTAAACTGCACTCTATAAATACCCCCAGATGTCTTCATTATTTGTAATGTAGAAAAGTGTGAAAACACACACACTTTTAATCTCTCTCTCTCTTTTTAAGTTAGAATTTCAGTTAGAAACTTCTCTCAAGTGTCTGACAAACACTTGAGAGAGTTTGTTAGTTTGTTAGATCCTTTGTAACAGAATTCACCATTAATGCAATCTCACTTTACCTAAATTTCACTTTCATTCTCAATTCTTACTGCAATCTTCTATCCTAGTGTTCCTGTGATTGATCTTGTTGTTCTCATTGAACAAATGAGATGATTTAAGTTTATGTTTGGAAGCTTCTTCATGATCAGATTCATTCCAGCTCACAGCCTAGCCATTTTCATGATCAGACTTATGTAGCAGGGGTGATTAGATGATGATGATGGTGAATCCTGTGTTGTAGCTGTTGTAGATGATAGAATTGGTGGTGGTTAGAGATTAAGTGAGCTCAGCGCTCCACTTCATCCCCAAAGTAGCCTTCAAGTTCTCATAAGTTATTTCCTTATTGATTTCCACTCAAAAAGTATACTGTATGCTATTTCTTGTTTTCCTAGTGTAAATAAATTGATGATGCATGTTACTTGCTCATTATCAGCTTCTTGATTTGTGTTAGGTATTAGTTTTCATTGATTGATTGCTTATCTTAGTTTCATAGCTTAAAAATTGTGCTTATTCTGATAAATGGTGTTTGGTTCTATAGAGATTTGTTGACTCAGTTGTTGGAAGTTGTTGTTTAGAGCTTTTATTCACTTACTAGACTTGTGTAAGTCATTTGGCAAGATTTTGTAGTCATAAAGAAAGTCAAACATGCAAACTACTTACAAAAACTTTGGGTCATACTACTCAGTCAAAACATGCTTGATTCAATCACTTGCCATTTCTTTGATAGTTGGTTTTAGGAGTTGATTTTTGATTCTGAGTAAAGTTCATAGTATCAGCTTTACATCCATATCAATTAGACCATATAGTTTTCCAAAATAAGCTAGGAATAAGCTTTTGAATGAGATGCTTAACAAATGTCAGTTTCTGTAATAAGGACTAAACTGATTAGCATTTCCCACTAATCCATTTCATAAATCTTGCGATTTTATTGCATATTCTTGATGCCCAAGTGTTTCTAAGTAGATTTGAAACTTTTCAGTTTTTTGTCAAAATTTTGGTCATGAAAGTCAAATAAGCCCACTTTTGCTTAAATCCAAATTCCAGCTTATTCACTAGATGATTTTTAATAATTCTTGACATCTCGTTCTTCTATAAGCCTGTTCTATTATTTTCTTTAAGAAAATCAAAGTGTGCTTGTCTGAATAAGCTGGTAGCTTATTTTGAGCTTATGCCAATAAGCCAACTTGAGTTCTAGGATGTTTTAGCTTATTTCCTTAGAGCTGGCTAAGTGAAATTCAATTTTAAGCTTTTTGTAACAAACTAGAGCTTTTGAGACTTAGATATAAGCTAGAACGAGCTTACTGAACTTTGTAACCCGTTTTGCTTGAAAACTTAGCTTTAATTGCCATATAGTCCATAAACTTTAGGGACGTTAGTAATCTGTTTTAACTAGTTAAGTTTTTAGGGTTTGCAAAATTAGGTCCCTGGAAGTTGTGATTAGTTACAATTAAGTTGGTAATTTTCAAGTTTTTTACAAAATTAGTTATAGTTAGTTACAATTTTTATTTTCAGTCCTTCTAGTTTGTAAATTCACATTTCAAGTCCTTGCACTTAACATACTTTACATTTGGAGCAATTATACCATTTGTGCATTAAATACTTGTATAATTTGCTTTGATTGTGGTATGTGCACCTTGTTTTAGAGTAGTGCGGATACATAGTTATAATATTTTTACGTGCTTTGTTGAATTAGACCCATATTACCAAAGATCTTATAAAGTCTAAAATCAAAAACAATTTGTGAACTTGAAATCTTTTGGACAATCAATTCTTTGTGAGTTGGGAATTACGAACTAAAAAGTGAAATATTAAATCCCATATAAATACCCATGGGATTTCTCATAATCTCCATGCCATTCTCTCTCTCTCTCTCTCACTTTTGGTTCGATCGGCCGAAACACCCCATAGATTCGGTTTGATTTTTCCACTTCACGTTTATACTCGTTTTATACGAACTAATTTTTCGGTTAACTCGTTATTAAACGCGTGTACAATAATGTAATATAATCTCACTATAGTTTATATCTTGGATCGATTAACAAAACAGGAAGGGGTTAATCATTGATCCTCATAAACCCTAAATTGGTGATTTGTTATTGTTCATTGGAATTACATTGCAAAAGGTACGTAACCCTAATCGATTAATTATGAATGTGTTATTATATGATCGTGTTTAAACCGCTTCCGCTATTACGTGCTTTGATCCTTAATTACGTTTTTATAATTGTTATGAACTTCATAAACAATCAGTGTCATCTCACGAGCCGTTTTAACATGTTATAATTATCGATATCTAAAGATCTTTAACTAATAATTGTTTTGAGTTAAAACTACATGTTTTTTTGTTTTCATAATTTTTTTAGGTTTTTTGTTTGTTTTTTTTTGCCGATTGGGTTTTGGTCGATTGAAAAAAAATTGAAACCCTAAAATTACATATTTTGATCTTTGATAAATTACATGATTAATCGCCGTGGAAGTCTTATCTTCTCCGTGGAAGTGTCTCTTCCACGTGCTTATTATCTTCGCCGTGGAAGTATCTCTTCCACGTGCTTATTATCTTCGTCGTGGAATTATTCTTCCACGTGCTCGTTATCTTCGCCGTGGAAGTGTCTCTTCCACGTGCTTATTATTTTCGCCGTGGAAGTATTCTTCCACGGCGCATCGTTATCTTCGCCGTGGAAG
Organism: Glebionis coronaria; assembly: GCA_025667525.1. Classification (NCBI taxonomy): domain Eukaryota; kingdom Viridiplantae; phylum Streptophyta; class Magnoliopsida; order Asterales; family Asteraceae; genus Glebionis; species Glebionis coronaria. Next base: position 454,960,462 of record CM046878.1, on the reverse strand, counting down.
TATTCTTCCACGTGCTTCTTATCTTCGCCGTGGAAGTATCTCTTCCACGTGCTTATTATCTTCGCCGTGGAAGTGTCTCCTTCCACGTGCTTATTATCTTCGCCGTGGAAGTATCTCTTCCACGTGCTTATTATCTTCGCCGTGGAAGTGTATCCTTCCACGTGCTTAGTATCTTCGCCGTGGAAGTATCTCTTCCACGTGCTCATTATTTTCGCCGTGGAAGTATTCTTCCACGGCTCATCGTTATCTTCGCCGTGGAAGTATTCTTCCACGAGCTTCTTATCTTCTCCGTGGAAGTGTCTCTTCCACGTGCTTATTATCTTCGCCGTGGAAGTATCTCTTCCACGTGCTTATTATCTTCGTCATGGAAGTATTCTTCCAACTGCTCGTTATCTTCGCCGTGGAAGTATTCCTTCTACGTGCTTATTATCTTCGCCGTGGAAGTATTCCTTCTACGTGCTTATTATCTTCGTCGTGGAAGTATTCCTTCCATGTGCTTATTCTCTTCGCCGTGGAAGTAATTCTTCCACTAGCGTATTATCTTTTCCGTGGAGGTATCTCTTCCACGTGCTCATTATCCTTCGTCGTGGAAGTATCTCTTCCACGTGCTTATTGTCTTCGTCGTGGAAGTCCTCCTTCCACTGGCTTATTGTCTTCGCTGTGGAAGTACTCCTTCCACTGGCTTATTGTCTTCGTCGTGGAAGTGTTCCTTCCACGCGCTTATTATCTTCGTCGTGGAAGTAATTCTTCCACTGGAGTATTATCTTTGCCGTGAAAGTATCTCTTCCACGTGCTCATTATCCTTCGCCGTGGAAGTATCTCTTCCACGTGCTTATTGTCTTCGCCGTGGAATTCCTCCGTCCACTGGCTTATTGTCTTCGCCGTGGAAGTACTCCTTCCACTGGCTTATTGTCTTCGCAGTGGAAGTATTCCTTCCACGTGCTTATTATCTTCGCCGTGGAAGTCCTCCTTCCACTGGCTTATTGTCTTCGCCGTGGAAGTACTCCTTCCACTGGCTTATTGTCTTCGCCGTGGAAGGGTTCCTTCCACGTGCTTATTATCTTCGCCGTGGAAGTAATTCTTCCACTAGCGTATTATCTTTACCGTGGAAGTATCTCTTACACGTGCTCATTATTCTTCGCCGTGGAAGTACTCCTTCTACTGGCGCATTCTTTTCGCAACAGAAGTACTCCTTCCGTTGGCTCATTATCTTTGCCGTGGAAGTACTCCTTTCATTGGCTCATTATCATTCGTCGCGGAAGTACTCCTTCCGTTTGCTCGCTGTCTTCTCTGAGTAAGTACGTCTTTCGCCGACTCGTTATTCATGTCACAGAAGTACGTCTTCCGTTGGCTCATATATTTGCTGCGGAAGTACGCCTTCCGCGACGAATTTCTTTGCCTGGCCATTTGAGTGATTTTCCCAAAGTTGATATTGTTTGACCGTAATTAGACGGAGTCTGATCAACTACGTTTTAGTTCGGAAAAGACGTAAAGAATTTTGGAAAATCATTGTCAAATGTTATGGCCGCAAGACGGATATAATATCCGCATAAACATGTTACAGAAGTACGTCTTATGTTGGCCTTAAGACGAATGAAATATTAGCGCTATGCTGCATCATTAGTGGGTATAAGAAGTACGCCTTCAAATGCTCACGATGCAGCTTACGGGTTCCACCTCCACCTTCACAAAACCTTCTTATCGTCCTCACGTTAGAGATGAATAATAATGATACCTTGCCAATGCCAGTGTTACCCCGGATATAGAACAAGTTTTCTTCTTACGGGGTCCTTACCGTCTAATCACGGGAAACCAAGCATTCGAGCACACCCACCCGTCTTACGTACACGGGTTCCCCATTTCTTTCGACGTGGATACGCTTACAGGTAGCGGATATAGAGTAAAGTCTAGTAACCTTGGTGACAACCACGCATACTAGACTGGGGGGACATGATGACGTATAGTGGCTTCGCTCACTATTCGCAACCCCAACCCATCATCTTTTTGCTAATGGTAGCCCATTTACCAGTGGATCCATATGTTACGGACGACCCACGAGGATGTCCTAAGCAATAAGCTGCACGCGGTTGTTAGTGAGCGTGATACACGAATGAGTCTAGCATAACATGATCATGGACCATATCATACTAGACTGGGGGACATGTCGAGTACAGTCGGTAATGGGCTCGGCCCGCCAGGCCCACGGCCCATACACACCTTACTTATCCTACAAGAAACCCTAAGCCTATATAAACAGGGGTAGGGGTCTCATTATAAACAGGTTCTCTCTCTTAACCATACTTCATATACAACATATCGATCAAATACTAACTTGACCGTCGGAGGTGGACCCCGGGGCTCCGGCCACGGGTCCACGTCTAACCGGTTTACCTTTGTTTGCAGCATTACTCAGGACTCAGGAAGACGACGAACGGCCCAGGAGAGTCGTCGAACCAGTCTAGCCAAACTATGCTCCAACAACGAACGTGCATGTTTTTCATAGATCATATGATTTATATGTGGTAATTGTTACGTATATGCCTACTTGTTTATTTGATTCAATAAATCAAGAAATAGAGAAGACTTTTATATGAATTTAAAAACCTAGATTTGAAAATTTATTGAATAAAATCGTATGCATGTGGCTATTTGATTTATTTATTGCATAAATAAATTGTTATTATTTGTTTATGATTTAGTTTTTTTGTTTGCCTATTTGTTTATTTAAATTACATGAATTGTTGTAAACAAGGGTAATAATTTCTTAAGTAAAATAATACGAACTAAATCATATAAAAATTAAGAATTTTTTTGAGATATAAATTACATTAAATTGTGTTGATTGGTAATTTTGCAATAATAATTCGAAAGGCTCATCTAATTTTGACAAACTATGTGGTGGGTATAACGCGTCGCTGGTAGAACCCGACTAAGGAAGGAGGTTACGCCATTAGTCGCTGACCAAATTCCCGGCTCGCGTGTGCATCAAATTGGAGTTATCTACGATTATTTGTTTGCATAATTACTTTATGGTTGATTTGCGCAAATTCATATCCGAAACACAATGAATAAGGTTATTGCTTTGTGCTTTAGCCGAATTCTAGAAAAAGTACGTTGTGAATCTTGTTGCGGGCAATTTTTAAATTGGTTTAACCAATGCCTCAACAACAATTTTTTGTATTTAATCTTGCCGAAAAAGTTTACTAAATGTTCTATTAAACTTATGATATGTAGATGTATGCATGCTTCTCCATACATAGATTTTGGTTGTTCACATCATAAACTTACCGGAAAATTTAAGTCAAATGTCATCTGATTGACGAACACCTGAAGTTACAATGTCGTCATGTGAGACCATGGACGAGATTGTGATGGAAAGAAAACTTTTATGATTGAATGAGGCTTCACATGAATAGTTTTACGTTATTTAGATTAGACGACTTAATTAAGTTACTTAGTGAGATCTGGAAACTCAAGGCATTAAGAGGGGATGAAACATGTTTACAATGTAACAAGTTTTGGCAATGTAAGTCCCTAAAGAAATGTAGAAATTGAAAATTGTTTGTCAATTATTGTTTGATAAGTTACCATGTTAAATACATTCATTACTAGCATATCAACTGATGTAATGGATTTATGTTAATATGGATTCTAGTTTTCAAGAAAATACTATGGTTATTTTATTTACAAGGGTAATTTTATTTTTTTGAAAGTATTATCGAAAATACTAATACTTGAACTTATTTTTGTAGAAAGGCTCAACCCGAAAACAAAAACGCTTTAAGTTCGGCGTTCAAAAATTTATTTGAACGTCAAGAACTGACTGGCGCCAACTTCAATGATTGGTACCGCTCACTAATAATTGTCTTGAGAGTAGAGGGTACTTATGAATACTTGTTCATGCCAGTTCCTCTTGATCCGCTGAGGGGGCTCCCGACGCTGATAAGCTAGCATGGAAAGATGAATACAAGAAGCATAACGATGTGGCTTGTTTATTGCTTGGGAAAATGTCACCTACTCTTAAAAACCGGTTTGAGAATCATCCTCCACAAACCATTTTTGAAGAACTCAAAAAAATGTTTGAGAAGCCGCAAGCTGTGGAGATCTACGATTTAGTAGATGCTTTGCACAGCTGCAAACAAGCCTCAGGAAAATCCGTATGTGCTAACTATTTAGAAATGAAAAGTTTCATGGACCAATTACATGCACTTGGGATATCCTACGACAATGATATGGCGATTAACTTAATCAATAGGTCCTTTAACAAGGATTTTGGCGATTTTGTTAGAAATTTCAATATGCATTGCGCGGGGAAGACATTGAGTGATTTGCACGCGATTCTCATTGACTTTCAAAAGGGTTTAAATGACAAGGTACTGACCTATACTCCTCTAGCACTTAACATTCATAAGGGTAGAGTGGGTAAGCCAAAATCTCAATTGAGAAAGGCAATGCCAAAGGTGATAAAGGTAAGCAAGTTGTGACTTATCAAAAGACTAATAAACAACTTTATAAGAAGAATCAATCTCAAAAGGATGAGAAATATCACCACTGCGGCGCCAGTGGTCACTGGAAGTGGAACTGCCCTCTGTATCTCGAAGAGTTGCGAGAAAGTAAGAAAAAGAAGTCTGAGCACAATGCTGCAGCTTCAGGTTACTTATTTATGATTGAGTTATCTAATTTAACATACAAATTAAATTCCTAGGTATATGATACGGGATGCAGTATTAACACTTGTAATACGCTTCAGGGATTTAAGATGGAAAGGAAGCTATCCTATGGAAAGCAATATCTGCAAGTGGGCAATGGTGCACAAGCAGCTGCAAGTGGGTTTAGGGTTTATGGTTTAGGTGAAAAGTATAAAAAAGAACATTACTAACATCCTCTTCAATATTAAAAATGATAGAAAGAAGAAAAATAAAGTAATTTTACACTTTTGTTGGTGTTTATGTTGACGATATAGAGCAGGTTGTTGATGTTTCCGGTTGTGGTGTTGTTGATGGTGTTCTTAAAGGGTTAAAGAAGATAGGTTTTTTTAAGAGGTGAGAAAAGGCTTGCATATTAATTGTATATGAGGACGAGGAGTTAGTAATAGCCCAAAAATTTTGTTTGTATATTTTATTGTTTTGTGTGAAAAATAATTTTGTGTATTTTTTAAAGGTATTGTAAACGTGTATTGAATTTAGTATTGAAATATTATGTTTGTTTAGAGGGTGTTATAAAAAAACGTTATTTATTGAGTGTTACGATAAAAAAAGGTTTAGTCGGTGTTAGTGTTATGTTGATATTGTTAGCATATAGCCCATAAGAGGCCAGCGGCCCATTTAGCCGTTAGGGTTTACCTTTATGTTTAGTCTATATATATGTATCAAGAGCCTAAAAAAAGGATTCGTGTTTTGGGTTTGTCGGATATCGTCGTTGGTGAATATCGATTTAAGAATTTGGTTTTGTTTGTTCGATTGTGTATTACTTCGAAGACATATTGGGGACGTGGGTTAATTGGTTTTTGGAATTCACTTTGGATTTTAGTGATTAACTTGGTATATTTAGTTCGTTGTGGTGAACCGGGTTAGTGGACTTTGTTTGTTCGAGTAATTAAAATCATCGGTTTGGTTGGTATTGTTCGCTTGTGTATTCTACAGGTTAAGGTGATTGTCTTCAATGGATACTTGTAAGAATAGTTTTGAATCTGATACATTATTGTTTACGCAGTTTCAAAAGTTTATGGACATGTATGACAAGTTTGTGATATTTTTAGATATGCTAGAGCAGTTAAATAAGTTTTTAGCCGTTGAACCTCATGCTATGTCAACCTCGCATAATAAGGGTTTCACATCTATTTCCAAATGGATATTAGATTTGGGTGCCACACATCACATGTCTTATCTTTTATCACAGTTTATTTCATTGAATCTTAATTCTTTGAAATCAATTTTGGCAGCTAATGGTGGTTCTATGCCATTAGCAGGCGTTGGATCAGTTGACACACCTTCTGTTGCGTTATCTAATGCTTATTACATTCCAAACCTTACTATGAATCTTGCTTCGGTTAGTAAAATTTGTGATTCTGGATGTGATGTCAAATTTTCTGTTTCCGATTGTTCCATATATGATCGAAAAACAAAGGAGGTAGTTGGGATTGGTCATAGGCAAGGAGATCTTTATGTTTTGGATCAGTTTAGAGACATTCATGATACAACATCATCCAGTGTGGATTTGTCTTCCTTTTGGTTGAATCGTTCTTCTTCGGCATTTTATCTATGGCATTCTCAGTTGGGTCATGTCTCTGGTTCCCGTTTACGATATTTAGCATCTACTTGAGCGCTTGGAAAGCTAGATGCTCATGATATTTCTGATTGTAGTGGGTGTAAACTTGCCAAGTTTTCTGCATTACCGTTCAATAACAGTATTTCTGCTTCTACTGCTCCATTTGATATAGTCCATTCTGACATGTGGGGACCTTCTCCCGTATCAACAAAAGGAGGTTCCAAATACTATGTTTCATTTATTGACGATTTCAATAGCTATACTTGGATATATTTGATGAAACGTAGGTCTAATTTTCTTAAAATTTTCAAAGAATTTAGCGCTCTTGTGAGACTCAACATTCGACGATCATCAAATGCTTTCGATGTGATTTGGGGGGTGAATACACTTCTAATGAGTTTGTTGGTCTACTTAAATCGGATGGGACTATGTATCAAACCTCATGTACGGACACTCCTCAACAAAATGGTGTTGCTGAAAGGAAGCATCGTCATCTTGTTGAGACAGCTAGATTATTTTTGCTGTCTGTTGACGTTCCTAGTGTTTTTTAGGGAGAAGCAGTTCTTACAACCACTAATAAGTGTGAAAACACTTATCCTTTTACCACTTATTTCCAATAATAACAAGACCAAAACGTGTATTTTATGTCGTAAATGTCGGAATTATGCGTGGTTTGTGTTTTTATTGTGTTTTAGGACCAAAAGATGAAAAAGGAAGAAAACATGGGCTATCACGGGCTTTTATCGAAGAAAAAGACAAAAGACGAAGTCAAAAGATCAAGAGTGCAAAAAGAACGGAAGTCCAAGGCCTATTCTGAAGATTTATCGAAGAAAAAGTCTAAAGACGGAAGTTTAATGAAGTCGAAGAACTCAAGTCTAATAGAAGAAGAAAATTATAAGACAAGTTCAATTTATATCGAAAAATCCCGAGACGACGTCGAGAAAGACAAAAAATTTAAATCGAGTCGAGACTAGAAGAAAGAAAGAAGGAAGCAACACATGCACTCCCCATCTCCTATAAATACCCTCCTAATGAAACATTAGGAGGGTGTTAGCTAGTTTATTTCTTTTTTGTAGTTTTTCTTTCTAGAGAGAGAAAGTGTTTAACTTTCTCTCACTAAAACTTCATATTTTCTTTCTTTAATTTTTAAGCTTTAATTCAATCTTGTATTTTTGAATCTTTTAATCTACAAGTTCACGTTAAGTTTTTCATATTCAATCTCTTTCTACCTTTCTTGATTTTTACTTGTTTGATCCGAAAATTATCTTTGATTTTGTTTAATCTTGATGTTTATGTGATTAAAAAGTTTATCTTTTTAATCCTATATAAGTCTTTATACGATTAAGCTTAAAGCTTGTTATGCTTTTTGGCTTATTTAGTATTTAGCTTATTTACCTTTAAGTTTTCTTAAAAAGTTTAGTCTTTTTAAAGCTTGATTCATAAAGTTTGCTTATTTCGTATTTTAAACGTTTTCAAATTTGTGCTTATTGAGTTGGTTAAGTTTTTGTTAATTTTTCTTTTTAGAAGTGCTTATTGGTTTATTAGCTTATTGCATTCATCCAAATATTGTGGCATTTTCCATCACAATCATAGGGTTTACATATTGCGACGGTTATTCAGACGGATTCATTGTGATCGCAATAACCCTTAGGGTTTTACTTTGCGATCAAGAGTATTCAGATCCCTTATTCCGATCGTGATTGCGATCGCTCGTTGCGATCGTATATTGCGACGGGTCTTAAGGTTATATTAAGACGAAATGCTGCCAAAATTTCATTAGCATTATTCCGATAGAAGTCACATTCCGACGGATCTGTATTCCGATAGTTTTTGTTGTTAATTATTCCGATACTTTGAAAACTCCGACAGCTTAGATTCACATTCAAAGTAAACTGTATTCCGATAGAATCAATCTTTATTCTGATAGCTTTCATTTGTTACATTCCGATGGTTATTCAGACAAAATATTCCGACACAAACATTCCGATGGGATTCCGATGGATTATTCCGACATATTAAGTTTTTATTTTCTATTTACTTGCTTTTATTTTAGTTTCCAATTTTACGTGTCCAACATTTTTACTAAGTTTTTATTTTTACAAAGTTTTAAGTTTTAAGTTTTAAATTTACTATTTAAGTTTTAAATCATTTATTTTCAACTCGTAATTTTAGTTTTATTTTTAAAGTTTTATTTTTACTCAACGACATTTTCATATTTTCTTTTAGTTTAAAATAGATAATCAAACCAATTTATTTTCCACCAAGAACGACTGAGTCGCAAGAACGACTGAGTCGCACTTTCAACCAATAATCAATTCGAAAAGACTGGATAAACGAATCTTTTTCATACGAGGCAACCCCTTGTATTAAATGGCGCCGCTGCCGGCTCTTTTCGTGAAGATTAACGGTTCATTGTGAGAGACGCGTTGGATTTTGGAATCCGTTCATTTTTTAACGTTATTTTTCTTGCTTAAAAATTTTCAAAAATCCATAAAAATTAAAAATTTTCAAAAATAAAAAAAATAGAAAAATACAAAAAAATCAAAAATATTTCTTGTCTATCTTTCTTTTCTTTTTGTAGGTGTGTATGCGTACCCGTGCTTGTAAGAAGAAAGCAATTCAAGCCGAAGTCGTAACTCCACCTATTGTCACCATGGACAATCGACCAATGATCGAGCTTTTGCAATCGCAAGTGGAGGGCAACACCGATGCTATTGTCATACCCGATACTGGAGCCAACAACTTTGAACTCAAATCCGGCTTCATTCAAATGGTCTCTGCTCAACCATTCTTAGGGCATACACTTGATGATCCTCATGACCACATAAAAAAGGTTCCTTCAACTCACTAATACGGTTAAGTATAATGGGGTTTCACAAGAAGTGATTCGCTTGCAATTTTTTCTTTTCTCCTTAGAGGAACAAGCCCGACATTGGCTTGATAAGAAACCGCCACAAAGTATTCTTACGTGGACGGTTTTAGAGACTAAATTCATCAACTACTTTTTCCCACACTCACGTACTACCGCTTTGCGGAATGAAATCATTACCTTTGTACAAAAGTACGGGGAGACATTTAGTGAATCTCGGGACCGTTTTAAGGAACTTTTAAGAAAGTGTCCACAACATGGTTTCACAAAAGTACATCAAATTAATACTTTTTACAATGGTTTAAGCATGAATGACCAAGATTCACTAAATAGTGCCTCGGGGGATAATATTTTGGTTAAGTCTTCTAATGCCGCATGGGACATTATTGAGAATAAGTCTAGAGTGCAAACCAAGCGTGTTCGGACTAATGTGGCTAGTGCTAGTACTAGTGAGAGCGACAAGAGAATTGATAAGCTTACTTCGCTTGTTGAAACAATTGCTCTACAAACCGCTAACAATACCAAATCCATCAATGCGCAAGTTAATGCTTTGAGTCAGTCATGTGAAATATGCGGGGGATCTCATTCATACACCGATTGTCCTTCGACTCATGACAATCCGGAAAATGTGTATGCCGCCAACGGTAACTTTTCTACGGGAGGCTATCAAGCCGTCCTCAAGGTGGCCTCAATTTGCTCAGTTATCGTTCAAACAACTTCCTTTCACCACCCGGTTTTCCCCCACAAAACCCAAACAACCTCAATCACAACAATCAAAACCAACCTCGAGCTCCAAATCAATATCAAACCCAAAGAAACACATATCCACCTCAAGGAAACAATCAAGTTCACCAACCACCTGCCTACCATGCTCTTCCTCCCACCCAACCCTCCGCATTTAATCAAGAGGTTGACACTTACATGAGGACTAATGATGCAATAGTGCAGAATCTTCAGTGGCAACTCATCAACTTGAGGCTCTCGCTCACATGCCGAAATATGCTAAAATGTTTAAAGATCTTCTCAGTGATAAGAAGAAACTTCTTGATATCGCTCAGACCCAACTTAACGAGAATTGCTCCGCAGTGCTCTTAAGTAAATTACCAACCAAACTTGGTGATCCGGGTCGCTTTCTCATTCCTTGCAACTTCCCCGGGGTAGAGAATTGTATGGCCCTAGCCGATCTAGGTGCTAGTATCAACTCAATGCCTCTAAGCGTTTGGAAACAATTGTCTCTACCCGAGCTAGTCCCCACACGAATGACTTTGGAATTAGCTAACCGTACGGTTGCTTATCCGGTGGGGATAGCCGAAGATTTCTTTGTCGGTGTCGACAAGTTCACCTTTTCGGCGGATTTTGTTGTCGTTGACTACGAGATGGATCCCCGTGTTCCATTAATCATTGGACGTCCATTCTTGAGGACCGTCGCACTCTCATTGATGTAGCCGCGGGCGAATTAATCATGAGAGTTGGTGACGATAAAATCGTCTTCAACATGGGTAAACTTTCTAAGCAGCCTTCTGAAAACGAGAGCGTTAATTTCATTGACATTCTTGATGAGGCTTGTGAAGAACATTTTAAAGACGCTTGTAAAAGTGGTTCTTATTCTCTACCCATTCTTGAGAACGTTGCCTCTATTGCTCCATCACTAACTCCATTTGGAGAAAGTGATTTCCTTTTGAAAGAATTTGAAGCAACTTTGGGAGATGTGGACTTACATTATGACGATTCTCCCTCCAATTGGGATGAATACATGCGTACCATTGAGAAACTTCTCAATGAGGACCATATTTCTCCACCATCTCCTAAGGAAATATCTATCGATGATCCGAATTTGACTACGCCTTCCATCGAAAATCCTCTGGATTTAGAGCTTAAGGATCTACCATCTCATCTCGAGTACGTTTTCCTTGAAGACAATAAGAAGTTACCCGTCATCATCACAAAGGACTTGGAAGAAGAAGAAAAATCTCGACTTATCGTCGTGCTAAAGAATCATAAGAAATCGATTGCTTGGAAATCTCCGATATTCGTTGAATTGATCCTCACTTTTGCACACATAAAATTCTCATGGAGGAAGATTTTAAACCTACTATTCAAAGCCAAAGAAGGGTGAATCCCAAGATCCATGACGTTATCAAAAAAGAGGTTATCAAACTTCTTGATGCGGGAATGATCTACCCTATCTCGGATTCACCATGGGTTAGTCCGGTCCATTGTGTGCCTAAGAAAGGCGGAATAACCGTTGTGCCCAATGAAAACAACGAGTTGATTCCTACTCGTCTCGTTACAGGGTGGAGAGTTTGTATAGACTATCGCAAACTCAATGATGCTACGAGAAAGGATCATTTTCCCCTTCCTTTCATGGACCAAATGCTTGAACGTCTAGCGGGTAATGACTATTATTGCTTCTTAGATGGTTTCTCCGGGAATTTGCAAATTCCCATCGATCCTAAAGACCAAGAGAAAACTACATTCACTTGTCCTTATGGGACATTTGCTTACAAACGAATGCCTTTCGGCTTATGCAATGCTCCTGGGACTTTCCAGAGGTGTATGATGGCTATCTTCCATGACATGGTTGAAGAAACTATGGAAGTCTTCCTCGATGATTTCTCAGTCTATGATGATTCTTTCTCTACTTGCCTTGCCAATTTAGAACGCATGCTCAAACGGTGTGAAGACACTCGTGTTGTTCTAAATTAGGAAAAGTGCCATTTCATGGTAAAAGAAGGCATTGTTCTTGGACATAAAATCTCCAAAGCCGGTCTTGAAGTCGACCGTGCTAAAGTCGATGTTATTGCTAATTTGCCTCCACCTTCAACCGTGAAGGGTGTGAGAAGTTTCCTTGGTCATGCGGGCTTCTATCGTCGATTCATTCAAGATTTTTCTAAAATCGCTCGCCCGATGACCCACCTCTTAGAAAAAGATACTCCTTTTATCTTTTCTAAAGAGTGTATTGACTCCTTCAATATTCTTAAGGACAAGCTAACTAAGGCACCGGTCTTGGTTACCCCTAATTGGGAGCTACCTTTTGAATTGATGTACGATGCTAGCGACTTTGCCATTGGAGCGGTTTTGGGCCAAAGAGTGAACAAACACTTCCAACCTATCCATTATGCTAGCAAGACAATGACGGGGGCTCAATTGCATTATTCCACTACCGAAAAAGAGCTTTTAGCTGTAGTGTATGCCTTTGAGAAGTTCCGCCCTATCTTGTTCTTTCCACCACAATCGTGTACACCGATCATTCCATGTTGAAGTACTTGTTAACTAAGCAAGATTCTAAGCCAAGACTTCTTCGTTGGGTTTTGCTCCTTCAAGAATTTAAAATCAAAATTCGTGACAAGAAGGGAGCCGAAAACCTAGCCGCGGATCATCTAAGTAGACTTGAGGATCCTTATCAAGGGGATCATCTGAATCAAGAGATCAATGACTCTTTTCCCCTTGAGGCCTTAATGTCTATCAATTCCAATCTTGATGACACCCCGTGGTTTGCAGACATTGCAAACTACTTAGCGGGTGGAATTCTCAAGGAAGGGTTAATTCTCAACAAAAGAAAAGGTTATTTAAAGACATTGAACACTATTTTTGGGACGACCCTTACCTTTTCAAACAATGTGCGGATCTCGTCATTCGTCAGTGTGTTGATGGGCCGGCAGCTTTACTAATCCTTGAAGCTTGCCATAAAGGACCCACCGGTGGTCACTTTGGTCCCAATTACACCGCGAAGAAAGTTTTCGACTCTGGATCTTATTGGCCCACCATTTATCATGACGCTCATGAAATAGTTAAACATTGTGATGCTTGCCAAAGATAAGGCAAGATCACACATAAAGATGAGATGCCTCAAAATTTCATACAAGAATGTGAAATCTTTGATGTATGGGGTATCGACTTTATGGGGCCATTTCCATCATCTAAAGGGAACAAATACATCCTCGTAGCCGTTGACTACTTATCCAAATGGGTTGAAGCTAAGGCTCTCCCTACGAACGATGCGAGGGTGGTTGTGAACATTTTGAAACAGCTTTTTGCTCGATTCGGTGTTCCTCGTGCTATTATCAGTGACCGCGGGACTCATTTTTGCAATGATCAATTTGCTAGAGTCATGGCTAAGTACGGTGTCAATCATCGTCTTTCCACCGCTTATCATCCCCAAATAAATGGCCAAGCCGAGATTTCGAACCGTGGATTGAAGAGAATTTTAGAGCGTATTGTGGGAGAGCATCGTGCCTCGTGGGCCGATAAGTTAGATGATGCTTTGTGGGCTTTCGGTACCGCATATAAGACACCTATTGGTTGCACTCCATATCGTCTTGTGTACGGGAAGGCATGCCACCTCCCTATTGAGTTGGAACATAAGGCGTACTGGGACTTGAAGTGGGCCAATTTCAACATCAACAAAGCCAGCGATCTTCGGAAGATTCAACTCAACGAGCTAAATGAACTGAGGAATGAAGCTTATGAGAACTCATTGATCTACAAGGAGAAAACCAAGATCATTCACGATGCAAGGATTAAGAACCGAGAGTTCCACGTTGGTGATCAAGTTTTACTCTTTAACTCTCGGTTGAAGATCTTCTCGGGCAAGCTGAAGAGCCGTTGGTCTGGTCCATTCACCGTCGCCAAAGTCTTCCCATATGGCACCATTGAGCTTTCTCAGCCAAATGGGCCTAATTTCAAAGTGAATGGCCAGCGCGTGAAGTTGTACTTTGGTGAGGACATCTCTCATGAGATGATTCCATCCCTCACCATGTTTCCCTTGAATTAGTTCTGGGTCGAGTCAGGCTCGTGACTCGGTTAACAAAAACAAGCGCTTCTCGGGAGGCAACACGTTGATCTATCCTTTACCGTTTTCATAATAAGTGTAGGGGGAGCCCCGTATGTGTTTGTTGTCTTGTTTCTTATGATGTGCAGGGAGTAAAGCTTCAAATATCCATTCTCGATGACTTTTGACGAACCGTGATCCCGTGTAACCGTCTTCCTGGTTCTATCCTAAACTGTCGTGATTCAATATTTCATATCTTATATGTTCACATTGAAATCACTATAGTTGTCCTTTCCTTAGCAAGATTTAAACAACGTGCACAATGTCCTAAGGGTAGGGGAGTTTACTACCACATGCTTAAACATTGAGGACAATGTTTATATCAAGTGTAGGGGGGACTTCTATCGAAGTAAGTGGGCTTTTCTATGAATTTGCCCTCATTTTAACCGGAAAACTTGATTTTTCGACATTTTTAATCTATTTTGGCCTAGTAATTTTTCCTTTGCTATCATTATTTACTTTGTTTGCTAGAATAAATTTTCAATAAAGTGTTTTAAATTTTTCAACGTTGTGAATCTTTTGACTCAACACGAGTTTACTTATCTAAGTTTACTCTAGCTAGTATCCTTAACGTGTTTAAGTCAAGTTTTGCTAGGCTTTTATATAGGGAACTTTAAAACGCGAAAGTCTTAACTCTCACGGGTTAAGAACAAGAACTTTTCGCAAGTTCCTATAAATGATCCTAGAAAGTCGTTTATCAAGGGAACTTTAAAATGCGAATTCTAAACTTGAAAGAGTCTAAGAGTTTGGAATATCCTATAGATGACTTGAAAATCCAAAAATTTGATTTAATTGGCTAAGCATCCACGAGTCTCATTCCTTGAGATTTTAAATTGTGTAGAACGAGAGATGATAGAGTCAATTATAAGTTTGGTATTATTTCATGAATTTATGTGAGTTGATTATAAGCTTTTTCTCCCATCGCTTGCTAATAAATTTAACTGCAATAAATAAGGTTGTACGATTTGAAAAGTTACTTAGCTTCTAGCACAAGATCGTTTAAAAGTTGCTCGGTATTAATTAGAGTTCATAGCCAAGGCATAACTTATTGAAGCGGGATGCGAAGATTGGCGAGTCCGAAAAGGCCCTAACAAGGCATGAGGGCTACATTTTGTTGCTAAAGATCCAAAAGTGATGTGAAGAATCATTTATCAAAAATCAATATGAAGGATCGAGACACACGGCGAAAAGCAAATACTCCCCTAAAGATCATGGAGAAGTCTATCCGAAAAGACCCTAGCAAGGTATGAGGATAAATAGATCCAAGTCCTAAAAGGAGGCGGATCATTGTATATCAAAGTCCAAAATAAAGATTGGAGAAAAATGAAGAAGTCGTGGTCCAAATATGAAGAATCTCTCAAAAACTTCAAGTGGGAAATTCCTATTATGAAGAGAAGACCATAATTTCAAGAACGTCTCTCAAGATTCGAAGTATGAAGTCGCTGCCAAATATCGATCCGAGAAAGGTCTCAAATCGTGAAGCGAGTTATGCCAAGATATGAACTTTAAGAGGTCCCGAGAAGCAGTTTTAAAAGATTTTGTACTTTAGCTAACTATTGATTAAATCGTCTCACTTTATTTTTAGCCTAAATAACTATCGAAATAAGTCGAACAATGCATCCTCGTGATCATTCAAGACAATATTAAAATGTAAGAGATACACCTAGGAATAAGGGAGTCTAAGTGAATTATTGGGCCACATGAGTTCGTGTTAGTTTGATAACTTATAATAACAATGATCTCGTTTATAAGCTTGGTTTGGGGAACGTGAAATTTGAGGATGATGAACATTCATGACGGCCAAAACCCCAATGTAAGTCTTTGATTTCTATCTTTTTAGTTTTTTTAAAGTTTAGAATTTAATAAAGGCCAAGGTGGGTTATTTATGATGAGAAATGTAATATGTGCTTAGAAATTAATGCATTGCATGAGGGCATTGCAATGGTCAAGTGTAGGGGATTTAATAAGTGTGAAAACACTTATCCTTTTACCACTTATTTCCAATAATAACAAGACCAAAACGTGTATTTTATGTCGTAAATGTCGGAATTATGTGTGGTTTGTGTTTTTATTGTGTTTTAGGATCAAAAGATGAAAAAGGAAGAAAACATGGGCTATCACGAGCTTTTATCGAAGAAAAAGATGTGGAAACCTTGGTTTCCGGATCTTTTAAGCTACTAGGAATGATCATTGTTCATATGATTAAACAATCAAAGCGGAATTAGAACAACAATCATTAACAAGGTGTTTAGGCACAAAACATGAATAAAAACACAATTGGATTGTTCATTATATTAATAACAAACAATCACTAGACGTGTATACATTGAATCCCACGTCTAGTCGACACACACTTTAGGTTTACATTGTGAATGAATTGAATGAATAAAACCTATGACCCTTGGTTCCTTTTATAGTGTAAGGATTAGGGTTTACAAGAGATAAGGATGAATAAACAAGTAAATCTTCTATTTAAATAAACTTATGCAGAATATCTTTTGCATGTTTACCTAAATAGAAGCTTCCATTAGCTTCTTTTGTCTACGTTTTGTTAATGCTTGAATTGCATGTGACAATGCTTGGATTGCTCTTGACAATGCTTGATTCCATCAACGCCTAAATAACTCTTGTCAACGCCTGGAATGCTCTTGTCAACGCCTAGACAAATACTTCACGTTTTCTTCATTTTTGAGTTTCTGCCACATCAACTTTTTGACCCAACAAAAGACAAAAGACGAAGTCAAAAGATCAAGAGTGCAAAAAGAACGGAAGTCCAAGGCCTATTCTGAAGATTTATCGAAGAAAAAGTCTAAAGACGGAAGTTTAATGAAGTCGAAGAACTCAAGTCTAATAGAAAAAGAAAATTATAAGACATGTTCAATTTATATCGACAAATCCCGAGACGACGTCGAGAAAGACAAAGAATTTAAATCGAGTCGAGACTAGAAGAAAAAAAGAAGGAAGCAACACATGCACTCCCCACCTCCTATAAATACCCTCCTAATGACACATTAGGAGGGTGTTAGCTAGTTTATTTCTTTTTTGTAGTTTTTCATTCTAGAGAGAGAAAGTGTTTAACTTTCTCTCACTAAAACTTCAACTTTTCTTTCTTTCATTTTCAAGCTTTAATTCAATCTTGTATTTTTGAATCTTTTAATCTACAAGTTCAAGTTAAGTTTTTCATATTCAGTCTCTTTCTACCTTTCTTGATTTTTACTTGTTTGATCCGAAAATAATCTTTGATTTTGTTTAATCTTGATGTTTATGTGATTAAAAAGTTTATCTTTTTAATCCTATATAAGTCTTTATACGATTAAGCTTAAAGCTTGTTATGCTTTTTGGCTTATTTAGTATTTAGCTTATTTACCTTTTAGTTTTCTTAAAAACTTTAGTCTTTTTAAAGTTTGATTCATAAAGTTTGTTTATTTCGTATTTTAAAAGTTTTCAAGTTTGTGCTTATTGAGTTGGTTAAGTTTTTGTTAATTGTTCTTTTTATAAGTGCTTATTGGTTTATTAGCTTATTGCATTCATCCGAATATTGTGGCATTTTCCATCACAATCATAGGGTTTACATATTGCGACGGTTATTCAGACGGATTCATTGTGATCGCAATAACCCTTAGGGTTTTACTTTGCGATCAAGAGTATTCAGATCCCTTATTCCGATCGTGATTGCAATCGCTCATTACGATCGTATATTGCGACGGGTCTTAAGGTTATATTAAGACGAAAACGCTGCCAAAATTTCATTAGCATTATTCCGATAGAAGTCACATTCCGACGGATCTGTATTCCGATAGTTTTTGTTGTTAATTATTCCGACACTTTGAACATTCCGACAGCTTACATTCACATTCAGATAGAACTGTATTCTGATAGAATCAATCTTTATTCCGATAGCTTTCATTTGTTACATTCCGATGGTTATTCAGACAAAATATTCCGACACAAACATTCCGATGGGATCCGATGGATTATTCCGACGGGTTTTTATTTTCTATTTACTTGCTTTTATTTTAATTTCCAATTTTACGTGTCCAATATTTTTACTAAGTTTTTATTTTTACAAAGTTTTAAGTTTTAAGTTTTAAATTTGCTTTTTAAGTTTTAAATCATTTATTTTCAACTCGTAATTTTAGTTTAATTTTTAAAGTTTTATTTTTACTCAACGACATTTTCATATTTGCTTTAGTTTAAAATAGATAATCAAACCATTTTATTTTCCAACAAGAACGACTGAGTCGCACTTTCAACCAATAATCAATTCGAAAAGACTGGATAAACGAATCTTTTTCATACGAGGAAACCCCTTGTATTAGCCACTTATGTGATTAATAGAATTCCAACTGCACATAATTTAGGTTTGTCTCCTTTTGAAAAATTGGATGGAACTTTGTCTGATTATTCCTCACTGCGTGTGTACGGTTGTACTTGTTTTGTTCTAAAACCACATGTTAAACGCACGAAGCTATCTTCAAAGTCAACCTTATGTGTGTTTCTGGGTTATGGTGTTAGTCAGAAGGGATATCGTTGTTATGATCTAGTCGGTCAAAAGTTGTATACATCTCTCCATGTGGATTTTTTAGAGCACATTCCTTATTATTCTGTTCCTGCTAGCTCACACAACTTGACACAATCTGAACTTATAAAGATTGACCCTTTTGATGATGTCACTCATGAACCGCCACTTGTTTCGTCACCAATAATACCAGAACCTTTTCCAGAAACAACCATAGAAACTACACCACCATAAACGACACCACCAGAAACCACACCCGCACCACCAGAAACAACACCACTACAAGCCACAACAAACACCACAACCCAAACGACCACCTCTATCGTTGATCCTCCCCGCAAGTAGTCATCGACCAAAGCGTAATTGCAAGTCTACAAAAAGGGAAGACTTTGTTTATTCTTGTTATTCTAATTCGTTTAGTTCGTTTATTGCATCTGTACATCGTCTTCATGAGCCTGAGTCGTATAAAGAGGCTGTTTGTGGTCTACTTTGGCAGGTTGATATGGCCGAGGAACTTGCTGCACTACATCAAACTCATACATGGGACTTAGTACCATTTCCAGTCGGCAAGCGTGCTATTGGATCTCGTTGGGTCTACAAGATTAAAACCAAATCTGATGGGTCTGTTGAACGATATAAGGCTCGTCTTGTTGCTAAAGGTTGTACTCAAGAATATGGTATGGGTTACGAAGATACATTTGCTCCAGTTGCTAAAATGACAACGGTAAGAACTTTGATTGCTGTTTCTTCTAGTCGTAAATGGAAAATATCTCAGTTGGATGTCAAAAATGCTTTTTTGAATGGTGATTTGGATGAAGAGGTTTTTATGATACCACCTCCTGGTGTCTCTCACAAACCAGGAGAAGTTTGCAAGCTTAGAAAAGCTCTTTATGGTCTCAAACAGGCACCTCGTGCTTGGTATGAGAAATTTTCAACAGTAGTTACGTCTCTTGGTTTTATCTCTAGCCACCATGATTCCGCAATGTTTGATAAAAATCAAGTGTTGGGCGTATACGTTTTTTGTTATACGTTGATGACATGATTATTACTGGAGATGATTGTGTAGGAATTGAATCACTGAAATTGGAGTTAGCTCATCGTTTTGCTATTAAGGATTTGGGCTTACTACGTTATTTTCTGGGTATTGAGGTTGCTTATTCACCAAAAAGGTTATATTTTGTCTCAATCTAAGTATATAGGTGATTTACTTGAGCGTGCAAGAATTACGGTCAAAATGGTTGAAGATATTCCTATTGATGCTAAGGCAAAATACACTCCGACAGATAGTGATCCTTGCCAGACCTGAGTTTGTATCGGACTATTGTTGGAAGTTTGGTTTATCTTACCGTTACACGTCCAGGTATTTCTTATGCGGTACATATTATGAGTCAGTTTGTTTCTGCTCCGACAACGGTTCATTGGGCTACTGTTTATAGTCTCTCTTCTCTTGGGTCCCACCAACTAAACACCCCCTCACAAAAGCTCTTTATAGTCTCTCTTCTCTTCACTTGGGTCCCAACAACTAAACACCCCCTCACAAAAAACCATGTGGGGCCCTTTTTTCTCTTTTTCCTCTCGTTGAAGATTGACGAAGGGGGAGCGATGGGGGTGGGGGTGGTGTCATGGCGAGCACCGGCGAGGGTGCCACGTCAGAGCGACGAGCCCCCTCCGCCGTGACACCTTTTACTCTTAAGTTGTTCCAAAAATATATCATTGTATGAATCCAAACTCAAACTTTCATAACTTAGAAACAAATTCATAGGAACATGAATATAACACATTACCATATAAATTGAATAAGTGTCTATCTCTTTACTGAAATAAATGATGATAATAAAACTAAAACCAGAATTTTTTTGCTAATGCTTTACAAAACTATCGAATGATTGCATCAAAGCAGACCTACCAAAATGTCATGAATAACATGATGTTCCTAAACACACACAAAAATAACTTGTCATATTATTAGTCCAAGGCTTATAAGATAAAACCTTTTACTTGAAGATGCTTGTTCTAACTTCTTGGCCTTTGGACATGAGCTCAAACAACACAATAAGCGAATATTATAAAATGACTCTTCACGTACTGTTTTAATATTCCAATTTCTGTTCCTTCCATTCTTTTTCGTCAACTAATTATAGTATTTCCTGTGGTATTCCTGTTCAAAAGTGAAACAAAAAATGTTAAACTTAATTCTATTGCAAGTAAAATGCAGAAACCAAATAGGGAACCTAAACACATCTTAACCAAATAAAATTAGTGGCATCATTCTGTAAACTAGATCAGTTGGCTGTTTTAATATGCAATAAACTAAAATGGGAGTTGGATCTTATGAAGCCAAATATTGCTCACTTATAATCTTGTAGTCTAAACTAAGGATTAATGATTTCTTACAATGATTTCTAATTGACAAAGCAACACCCAAACCATATACGCTTGTCTTTGCATAGGAACCAAATCACATAATAACTAAAACTACACAAATTATTAGCAATATTATCAGACAAATCATGGAAACTGCAACACCTAACAGCTAAATATTATCAGACAAATCATGGAAACTGCAACACCTAAATCAGCGTCACGCTAAATAGTAGACTTACTTAAATAGATAACTCGATCAATGAATTAAAATCAAACACAAGTCAAATTTGATGCTTAAAAAATTAGAATACCTTTTCTACCTGAGTGATATAAGTAGGGCGAGCATTTTGGACCGTCACAGAAACGGACCAGAAAACCAGACCGGGCCGCGATGGATCGGACCATATGGAGTTTTAGATCAATTCAGTCCTCAGTTTGTTCGGTCTTACAAAAAATCCTTCGATTATGCCTAATAGAATTGGACCGGATCAAAGACCAGACCATTTAGGTCTGGTCCTCAGTCCGGGGTTTTAAACCAATTTGGTCCTCAGTCCGGTCCGGTCTGGTTCAGTCCAAATCCGGTGCTCATCCCTAGATGTAAGTATCAAATATCAAGTAGGAAGTATAAACTATCAAGTACGGAGTATCAACTTCGGGACCATATTTGTCCAATGACCCTTGTCTATCTAACAATCTAATCAACTACACTAATGTAATATGCAATAACGTAACAATGGAGTAATATGCAATAATCAAAGCCATCAACTTGAAAATGAAAAAACCCTACTGTTTAGCATCAACAATTATGTAATATGTTTTATCAAACCAAACAATAATGTAATATGACCAGCTTATATAAATATATGACCCTATTTAAGAACTTAACGTTAGAACTCACAACAACTTTGAGTAACTTACCACTTCATAAGAAGTTGAGAATTGCGGCTTAGAAATATGTCATTGTTCTAATATAAATCAAATCCATCTCATATATGTAGTTATAGTAAACGGCGTCATCCATGGCTAGCCCAAGAAGATAAGATTTTAGTGCATTTTTTTTAATTTTAAGCTTTTTCCGAAAATTCCTCCATCAAAAACTCAAATTTCTCGACTATGAAAAATCTAAAGCCTTATAAATCCTAATCTTAAAGTAACAATACTTGATTTATTATTTCGATCATAGTTTTTCTTCAGTATTTTGTTGCTATTGGCAAAATAAAAATAAAAAAATCGCCCCCCACACCATATATTCCTCGTTCCGTCACTAAGCAAGAGTAATACAAAAGATCAAGTGTTATTATATTTAACATGTTTTCCTTTTTGAGCTTTAGGCTTTAGCTTAGTCATTCACTTGAAAAACTAATCTTAGCATAAAACTTGTAGAACATTAGATAACTATATGAAACACCTACAACCTTAGCATAAAACTTGAAACACTATCACCTAAATGAAACACCTGTTTACTTGTAAAAACATGTGTATCTATAAAGTTATCTTTTACATTCATGAAGATTTAGAAAATGAAAATGAAATCAGAACTTTTATCAAAAACGTTTTTATATAAAAAAATGCTCAAATTTATTACTTTGGAAGTCATAGCTCTTAAAACAAAACGAGATTTGAAATAACTTTTGAGCGACCAGTTTATAGTTAAAATACTAAAACTTTAGCAAATACATCTGATAATTCAATAATTTTTTATTACATCATTTGCAAAAGATTAAGGAAATACCAATGGGTGTTCAAAGTTATTTAGGAAGGAAACTATAACAGGTACTCGTATATTAACTTAGATTTGTATAACAATATTAGTCTAGACTGTATTGCGATTGTAATTAACAATGAAAATTCAAATAACTATATAAAACAGGTATATTAACTTTTGTATATCAATATTAGTCCAAACTCTTTATAGAATTAGTGTGTGATTAGTGATTAACAAAAAAAGATTAGGGACAAATAGGTTGCTATTCATACAAAATTAGTTCACCAAAGTTTTTTTATATGCATTGTAACAAAAGAATTCAAGTTAACAATATCTACATCATATGGAAAACAATTGAAACAACAAATTTTTAAACTAAGCAAAGACCATAACATAGTCCTAACTAACGTCTGAAGCACCCAAACTTAAGAACTCATTAAATTAAAATTTGCTTAGACCCTATCTTTGCACTATACATAGACATATATCAACTTGGCACATTATTCAACTGATAATACAATTTTTACATTGATCACAATACCTTATTCCTAACGAAAAATGTTTGAATTGCCCTTTTGAAATTAGTTGGTCCAGTTCAATACTCAAACATATCTAAATCTAAGAAAACAATGACATATGTAAATGGTATACCGTGACTCATTTGCTCAACCAATTCAAGTATGAAAGCATCATCTTCTTCCACTTTATATATTAGTAATACAAATGCTCTCCAATTACCACTATATCAAGTTCTGTTACTAATTAAAAAAACAGAATATTCATCGACATCCTCATATTGTTAGCATGGTACTCACAATAAAATTTGAAGACACAAATGCCAAGTAACTGATGTGAAAATAACAAACAAAAAAGAAACATATATACAGCAAGTATAATAAGGGCTTGTTTCTTTTTTTGAGTGCTTCCATATTAGACTCTTAATTAGCCTTTTAGTGGGAAGAGATAGATATTTGTGTGAGTGTGGAACAAGATGTTCAAAAGGATTTGAGCCCACAACTTTTCCCACTAAGAGGCATAAAAATAAAAAGAAACACCCCCTAACTCACATAAAAGTTAACAAAGCACAATACAAAGTACTAATAAAAAGTGACTAAACTTAAAATTTTTTACCACAAAGAAGAAACATCACTTACATGTTAAGCATGTTTTTTTTTTCTTTCAAGCATTTCATTAAACTGTTGGTGCGCATCCTATGGTTGTTAAAAATCAACTGATTAACAAAATGAAACATCTAAACCCAGCTATAAAAATAGCATAATAAAGAATCTAATATTAAAGTAGTAAATTTACCAGATTCATTTGCCAATATCAAATGACGAATAAGCGAAGTGGCAATATCTAAAATTCATATGAATCAACTATAAAGTTAAAGAATGGTTAGGAAAAACAGAGATGAGAAATCAATTTTGAAATTCAAATGCATCAGTTTGGTTTAGTTTGAAACTTGGCGTTTGATTTCTTTAATGAATAAACAGGCTCAGGCATAGTGTTTAATCTTCTTTAAGAAGTTTTGTGAAAAATGTGAGATGAGAATATCGAGAATTCAAAATATTCCTACTTTCAAAGCATATGATTAAGATACCAATCAATGAAAAGCTGTATAATCCTCCCTGTTTTAAAAAAACTCCGGAATATTTGTGAATTTATTTAGTTAACAAAATAAATTTATAAATATTAAATATGACATCATCAATAAATAATTTTTTATTCAATAAGTCAATAATAGATTCACACCTAGTCAAAGATGACATACGCAAAAACTCTCTTTTAATAGAATAAATAGATAGTAATTAAAATATAATTATTAACATCCAGTTGTTTACCGATAAATATTATCGACATATACTGTTAGTTTTACACGGCACCAGTAAGAGTAAAAGGTGTCACGAAGTGATTTTACCTCTTCATTTGTGCCACCTCAGCGCCACATCATCTCAACTAACCAAAACAAAAAACCAACTAAACACCCAATCACTCACAACTAGTCTCTCTCCTCTTCACTTGGGTCCTACCACTCACCATTTTATTTCTTTTTTCATTTTTCACACAAACTAAAAATTCATTTCATAAAAATAAAAATTACAAATACTTCAAATAAAAATACAAATACTTAAAAAAAATACGGGAAAAAAAACAATACGGAAAAAAATACAATACGGAAAAAAACATCCTAATCATCGACTGCATATTTCGCCGCGATTTTTGCCTGTTTTCTTTCGATAATCGACTTGTTTGGTTCAGGCAAATTGTCGGTTCTGATCGAGAGAAACTCCATATCTTTGAACTCCAATTCAGCATCGGCTTTAGCTTTCTCGCATCAGCTTTAGCTTTCTCGGATTCGGCTCTAGCTTTCCTCGAGTGGTACATGTCTCTACCAGCATGTATTTTGAGGAGTAAAGCCTCGTTTATTTCTCCATTCGAAGTGTTCGAACCACTACCCGTGTTGCTGCCAGTTGTTTCTGATCGGGTCTTCTTGGCGGGTCTCTGTTTGCCGGCTGGTCGAGCTCGAGGATCTGGACCGAATACGGAGGTATGATCATTTTCGTCAAGACCCTCGGGTGCGTCCCATTTTGAGTAGTTTTTAAGCACCCTCCACACATGGTCAAGCGTAAATTTTCTCCCCCTGTTACAAGCCGCAAATTCAAGTTTTGCAGCATGAATCACGTCATCTTCGTTTTGACCGCTTTTCTTGTTAAGACCTTTGAAGATAGCGTGAAACTTTTGAACATCGGGGTGCATCCTTGACCATTTAACGACCAACATATTCTTGGTACGACGATTTGCGTTACGACCATTGAAATCGTCATAAATCGTGTTCCAAAAATACTCTTCAGTTTGATCAGTCCCGCGATCTTTGTCTTCTGAAACGCCGACCCAACACTCGGCCAGTATGACCTCCTCACCAGCTGCCCACCGTTGGGGTGTCGACTCCACCAAAACATCGGCTTCGTCATCGATGTCGTCTTCGTCTGCGGACAAATCAACCGCGATAGATTTTTTTGACCCCGTTTTCCTTTACGAACTACTACTTTTTTTGTGGTGGAGGTTGCGGTGCTGGTATTTTGAATTGTGTTTCAGGGACTTGTTGACTTTGAGATGGATCAGGATTAAACTGCGATTGATTAAACTGAGATGGATTAAATTGAGATTGTTGCAAAGCTAGTAGTTGATTATAGTAGATTTGTTGGGGTGACAAGTTTGGTAAGTATTGATGCGAAAATGGTGGGAGGGCTGCGAATTGACTGGAGCCTTGACCGGACTGCGTCGCCGAAGAAGAGGACGACGATTGATTCGGATCCGTGCTTTGGCTAAGAAGTTACGAGTAGATGAGGTAATCATTTGGGAAGTTTGACATTTTTTTTGTGATTGTAGGTGTAAATTTGTGAATGTAGTGTGTGTATATTGTGAATGTAGTGTGTGTATATATAGGAAAATAAAAAAATTAATTTTTTTTAATATATAACCGTTGTGAAACGGTTTAAAATTGAGTGGGGCCCACTTTTTCTCCTTTTCAGCTCGTTGAAGTTTGGCGAATAGGGAGCGGCGAAGAGGGGGTCGGTGTCACGGCGAGCACCGGCGAGGGTGCCACCTCGGACCGGCGAGGGCCCCTCGCCGTGACATAGTTTACTCTAAAGTTGACGGTTATTTGTTTTATTATTGTAATGGTAGTCAGTTATATTAACGATGGTTTGTAGTTAACCAAAATTCTGATTTTTATAAAAACTGTTACTATAAAAAAACTGAGTTTAATTTTTTCATAAAGAATAGGTTTAACTATTTCTCCAAGGCTTAATGTTTTTCCCAAAAGAAAAGTTTAGTTTTTTTCCAAAAAAAAAGATTAAATTCTTTTTACGTTTTTCTTCCAAATTTTAATAAAAAGGTTAAAAACTGTGCATTTTTTCCAACAAAAGTAAAAAAAATAAAAAAAATTGTTTAAACGTTTTTACACATTTTTACTTCTTCGTAAGATAAAATTAATTTTTTCTAAAGTAAAAATTTTTTAATTTTAATTTACTTTAAAAGTTAAAATTTTTACTTCTCAAAAAACCCTAGTTTTCATCAATAGTGGCCGAAAATCTCCCCTTCCCTTCCTGTCCGATTTTTCTAATTTTTTATTGATCTGAATTCCTTATAACGTTTGTGTTTCATTGTTTAATCACTGATTTTACAATTTAACATATCCTTTATTTGGTTGCTAGGTTAATAGATTGGTTAAGTCGGTTTTTAGGGTTTTTTTTGGGTTTACTTGATTTCTCTTTCTAACCGATTATCTATGATAGTCGGTTAAGTGTTTTTGTTTTGTCCTATATGTTCGTTCAATCAGATCTCGTCTCAATTAAACGTGGAATTGTTGCTGGTGTAGGATCGTAATTTTATTAGGGTTTTTTGTTTGGGTTTTTTTAGGGTTCGTGCGATTAAGGTGTATTAGGGTTTGGGTTTCTTATGACGACAAGGAGAATGGCAACAAATAATAATCATGAAGTCAATATGGGGGTCGCTGGTGTTCCTCAACGTAAAGCTGGAAGTAATGTAAACCCTAAACCGAAGCAGAAGGTTACGGTTTCTCTTGGGGAAGTTGTGATGCATGGTGCTGGTGGGGCGAATGGTGCAGATGTAAACCCAACGTCTGGTGTGGACCATGATGCTCATGTGGACCATGGTGATGGGGGAGATGGGATGTATGGTGCTGGTGGGTCGATTACTGCAGGTTTAAACCCTAATAGCGTTGGGCCGAATGTTTCAGTTGTGACGTCTGATGGGATACATGGTGCTGGTGGGTTGAATGTTGCAGATGTGAATCAACAGGTTGGTACTTCTGATCGTAATGCTTTTTCTGATCCTAATAGTGTTGGTAATCATTCATCCAGTATTGCGGAGACGAATAAGGAGTATGAGGAGCTGTTTGGATGGGGTCATACTTTTCAGTCGACTCAAACAGAGAATAATAGCACTCCTGTTGGGGTTGTTGATAGTGTAGGTGGGGTGTCGTCGTCCATGACTACTCCTGGTTCGGTAAGGGCTGTTGGGGGGTTTGAACCTCGTGTTTCTACGATTCATAATGCTCAAGCTGCTCCAAACGTTGATTCGTTAATTGTCCATTCAGTGGAAGTTACTACGTCACATACTTCTTATGCGGGTGCGGCCGGTGCTTCGCCTAGTAAGACTAAGGGAGAGGTGAACTTTCGACATTTGGTGGGTGAGAACATTTATAATGGTGTTAATATTTCGATTCCTCGCAAGATTTTTGAAAAAGTGAGTAGTCGACTTGAGTATACGCTTTATGGTTATTTTCTTGGCAAAAGAATGGCGTTCCCTGTGGTTGAATACTATGTCCGTTCCAATTGGACTAAGTATGGTCTTAAAAAGATCATGATGAATGACAAGGGTTTCTTTTTCTTTAAGTTTGATACTAATGTGGGTTTAGAAGCGGGTTTTGGAAGGAGGTCCTTGGATGATAACGCAATTCTCCTATTATCTTGAAAAAATGGACGTTGGAGACTAGTTTGCTAAAGGAGGAATTAACTCGTATACCGGTTTGGGTTAAGATTCATGATGTTCCATTGCAAGTTTTTGAGGAAGACAGGATTAGCCTGATTGCATCATTTGTGGGTAAGCCTATTATGCTTGATTCATTTACGGGTGCGATGTGCAAGGACTCGTGGGGTAGGAGTAGCTTTGCTAGATGTTTGGTGGAGATTGATGCGGTCAATGACTTAAAAGAGTCTGTTACTATTGGTATTCCTTCGTTGGTTGGAGATGGATTTATTAAGGAGACTATTCGTGTAGAATATGAATGGAAACCCCCTCGGTGTGCTACTTGTATGGTTTTCGGACATTCTTCTGAGATGTGCCCTAAGAGGGTGGTTGTTCATACTCCAGTGGTGAATTCTAATGAAGGTTTTCAAATTGTACAATATCGTAAGCGTAATAAAGGTAATGGGTCTCAGAATAGTCGTCCTGGGGTGTCCATTCCTAAGGGTTTTGAGTTTCGTCCTAAGGCGCCAGTTAATAAATCTTCTGATAAGGGTAAAAATGTGCGGGAAAATTCTACCCATAAGGGACCTACTGCTTTTGGTCCTGGTCCTTCTACATCTGCTACTGTCTTGGATACCATTAATGGCAGTAAGGTAACCCCTAAGGTTGTTCAAATCCCTGTAAGTAAATCGATTGCTACATATAATCCTTATGATGCTCTAGCTAGTCTTGATACTGATGGTGGTGCTGGTTCTATGTTAAATGTTTCGGATGATGAGAATCGGCTAATTTCATTCAAGATTCTCAATCAGGGACAAGCACTCCTGCTGTTACAGTTTTAAATGTTTAGTATTGCTTCTTAGAATATAAGGGGCTTAAACCGGTCCCCTAAACAGCGAGAGGTTCGACAAGTGGTTACGGAAAATAATTTGAGTGTGTGTGCTATCCTTGAATTTCATGTTGATGTGTCTATTGTGTATGATACTTGTCGTAAGGTGTGTAGGCGGTGGAAGTGGACATCTAATGGCAGTATTTGTACGAAGGGTTCTCGTATTATTGTTGGCTGGAATGATGATATGGTGGATATTGGGATTATGGCTCAGACTGATCAGGTAATTCATTGTCAGATTAATACTCGTGCGGACAGTAAAACCATTTTTTGTTCTTTTATATATGCTGTAAATTATTATGTTGATCGCCGGGTGTTGTGGAGTAATCTTGCTGCCCACGCTTATCTTATGCATGATAAGCCTTGGGTTTTATTGGGTGACTTTAATGCAGCTTTAAATCTTGAGGATCATTCTTATGGTGGGTATGAACCTAATATTGCTATGCGTGAATTTAAAGAGTGTGTTCAGCTCATGGAGGTTATGGATGTCAATGCTACTGATCTCCATTTTACATGGAACCAGAAGCCTCAGGGTGATAGTGGCATTCTTAAGAAGATTGACAGGATTATGTCTAATATGGGTTTTATTGATGAGTTTCCGGGTTCCCTGGCGGTTTTTCAGCCTTACAGAATTTCGGACCATTCTCCGTGTGTGCTTCGTATTCCTAAGGTGAGTAGACCGAACCGAAACCTTTTAAGTTTTGTAATTTTCTTGTACGTAAGGAGGGTTTTTGTGGTGTGGTTACTAGTGGCTGGA
This sequence comes from Glebionis coronaria, assembly GCA_025667525.1. NCBI lineage: Eukaryota > Viridiplantae > Streptophyta > Magnoliopsida > Asterales > Asteraceae > Glebionis > Glebionis coronaria. The sequence continues at coordinate 454,930,765 of CM046878.1, read as the reverse complement.
ATTTGAATTTGAGGGGATGTGCTATGTATCGTATGGTTAAGCGTTTTCGGAATTTGAATTCTCCTTTCCGAAAGCTCCTTCATGTTAATGGTAATTTGCATGCTCGTGTGAATAGATGTCGTACTGATTTGGACGTGGCGCATCATAACCTTGATTTGAATTTGGCAAGTCAGGATGTTAGAGAATCCCATGCTAGGTGTTTATTGGCGTTTAAAGAGGCATTACTAGATGAGGAAAGATTTTTAAAACAGAAAGCTAAGATTGAGTGGCTTGATGCGGGTGATTCTAACACGACTTACTTTCATAAAATTGTTAAGTGTTCAAACGCTCGTAATAGGATTGATATGGTGCGTGATATGTCAAATGTGCTATATGAGGGTAATGATGTTGCAAATGCTTTCGTTGCTCACTATGAGCAGTTTCTTGGTTTAGCGGGTACTACAATGCAGTTGGATTCGCAGGATTTGTTCACTCATGTTATGGATGAAAAAAGTGCTCTGGATATGGTTTGTGTGGTTTCTGATGTTGAAATTAAAAGTGCTCTGCTCTCGATGGGCGATGATAAAGCTCCTGGTCCTGAAGGATATACGGCTGCTTTTTTCAAGAATGCGTGGGATATTGTGGGTAGTGATGTCACATGTGCGATTCGGGACTTCTTTACTAATGGTAAGTTGCTTAAGGAGATTAATCATACTATTATTGCGCTTATTGCTAAGGTGACTGTTCCGAACAAGATTAATGACTATCGGTTGATTTCTTGTTGTAATGTGTTGTTCAAATGCATTACGAAGATTATTGCAAATCGTATTAAGGTGGTTCTTGGTGACTTAGTGAATATCAATCAATCTGCTTTTGTTCCGGGTCGTCGTATTTCGGACAATATTTTGCTTACTCAGGAGCTTATGAGGAATTATCATAGGAATAATGGACCTCCAAGATGTACTTTTAAAGTTGATATTCAGAAAGCCTATGATATTGTTGATTGGGGATTCTAGGGCTATTTTGATTGGTTTTGGTTTCCATACTGTTATGGTTGAGTGGATTATGGAATGTGTATCTACACCCTCGTATTCTATTTGCATTAATGGGAATCTTCATGGCTGGTTTAATGGTCAGCGTAGGTTGAGGCAGGGTGATCCTTTGTCTCCATATTTATTTACGCTGTTTATGGAAGTGTTGACTCTTTTGATTCAACGGCGGGTTCGTAATGCGGAGGACTTTCAGTATCATAATCATTGTGAGCATCAACGAATTGTTAACCTTTGTTTTGCAGATGATTTGTTTATTTTTTCCAAGGGGCATATTGATTCAGTTCGCACTATTATGGATGCTATGGAGGAGTTTAAGAATGTTTCGGGTCTGGTTCCAAGTATCCCCAAGAGCAGTGTTTTCTTCTGTAATGCTCCTCCTGCTGTGAAAGCGAGCATATTGGAGCTTATGCCGTTTGTTGAAGGTATCTAACCCGTTCGTTATCTCGGGTTCCTCTTATTTCGTCTAGGCTTCTTTATAGGGATTGTAAAGTTCTTGTTGACAAACTGGAGAGTAGGGTCCAAGATTGGCGCAACAAGTTTTTGTCCACTGCAGGGAGATTTCAACTTGTCAAATCTATGTTATCTTCTATGCATTTGTATTGGGCTTCGGTTTTTATTCTCCCTAGCCAGATTATTCATGATCTGGAGCAGCTTATGGTCTCAAGGTGAAATGAAAAAGGGGAAGGCTAAGGTTGCTTGGGATGATGTATGTGTTCCCTAGTGTGAGGGTGGTCTTGGTATCCGTAGGCTTAATGATTTTAATGCTGCGCTTATTACCTCTCTTATTTGGTGTCTGCTTGCCCGTAAGGAATCATTATGGGTTCAATGGATCCATTCGTACAAATTAAGGGGTAGGAGTTTCTAGGATGTTCCGTGTCTTAGTGATGTGAGTTGGGCTGGCGTAAACTACTTCAACTCCGGGTTCGTGTGCGGCCGTTTATTTGGTATAAGATATATGACGACAAATCTGCGTCCATGTGGTTTGATAGGTGGGCGGATGGGTGTCCATTGCGTGATAGTCTGACGGTTCGCAATATTGTTCGGTCTGGATTCAATCTACATGATACAGTTTATGACTTGATTGATAACGGATCTTGGAGATGGCCGCAGGATTGGACGGATCGTTTTCCTACTGTTGTTTCTATTCATGTTCTGATCCTTCAGGAGGGGAGATCAGATTCCCTGGTTTGGCATGATGGTGTGGGTTCATTTCGGCCATTTTCGGTTGCTCTGGCTTGGGACAGCCTGTAGATTAGGCACCAGACTGTGGCTTGGTATCCTGTTGTTTGGTTCTCTCATTTTATTCCGCGACATTCATTGAACTTGTGGCTGGCTATTAAGCAGAAACTAAAGACCCAGGATCGTTTGCGGCAATGGGATGTTGGGCCTTTGGTGGACTTGAGCTTGTTCCGGTGTCCTTTGTGTAAAGCTACCCAGATTCTCACTCTCATATATTCTTTGAGTGTTCTTATTCTTCGCAGGTTTGGACTAATGTACGAGCGCTTTATGGTATGGATTCCATCCCTCCTCGCTTGGATGATGTTTTGGCATTTCTCATTCCAATATCCAAAGGACGATCGGTTGTTAGCATTATTGCGCGTCTTGTGGTTGCTGCTACAACTTATTTCTTATGGTTTGAACGAAATTCAAGACTATTTAAAGGGAAATCGCTTACGGTAGATCAACTTGTTGGTATAATCACTTCTACTATTAGACTCAAGCTTATCACATTCAGATTCAAGAAGATGACGTCACGGTCCTTGGCTATTTTGGATTGTTGGAGACTTCCGTCCTCAAGTGTTTCTCATGATGGAAGTATCGGGTACGGGTTGTACTCTTTTTTCCTTTTTTTAGGGTTTTTCCCATTGGGTTTTTCCCAAAAAGGTTTTTTAAGGAGGCAGCCTTACCTGGATCCTCTGCTTCCATTGTGTTGCTGCTGGTGTGGTGGACTAACTGCGTGGTTTCAAGAGTTTTTCTTGTTGGAATTTGCTAATGTTGTTTTCTTCACTAGTTATCGATTTGCTATTTTAGCAAGGTGTTGATGTATTTATGGTCTGTCATAAACACTAGTTAATCAAGCTTTTGGCTTGAGGTTAATGCGGTATTTCTGCCGTATTGCATTGTACTTAACTTTTTTTTTTGTTAATATATTTTACCGGGGTCACTCCCTTTACCAAAAAAAAGAAATTTTTACTTCTCATCTACATGAAACATATAAATGTTTAAATTTGTTATAATTTTTTTTCAATATTTTTGAAAAAAAAGAAAAAAAATTAGTTATTACTAAATATTTTTAAAATTTTCCAAGAAAAACGTACATTTTTAAATTTTTTTAACTCTAATTTCTTTAAAAAAACTAAAATTTTATTTTGACAAAAATTTAAAGTAATTTTTTCAAAAAATAGTTAAAATAACTTTTTTTAATAAAAATCAAATTTTAGTTAATTACAAACAATGGTTATTTCAAAAGACTAACATTGCAATGATAAAAACAAGTAATCATTAATTTTAGGGTTGATGAGACTGTATTTATACATAGTCTCATCGTCCAAATCGGGCTTAAAACGCTTAAAATATCATCAAAATACCCAAATATATGCTTGTGTTTGTTCATTGTGTATTTTAGGTACGAATATCGTGAAATCAACCAAAGATCATAAGAATGAAGCAAAAACGAACACGGGAAACAAAATCACACAATGAACCGGACCCTAATGATGAATTTCCAAGAAAAATCTTTGAAGTTTGAAGTTTGAAGTTTTGTCACATTTGGTCCCTTAAGAATTGAAGATATACACTTTTGGTCCTTCATCTTTGGCAACTTGCCAATATCAGACCCTAAAGATTAAAGATGTACAAGAATGACCCTTGAAGATGCGAAGTATTTCATTACAAGTCATTTACTAGATGTGCACAAACCGAAGGCGAGATTACACTTAATGGAGCAAAAACAAGTGTCTTTGATTCAACTCGACAACGTTTGAAGATTTTATCAAGAAAAGTCGAAGTCAAAGTCATCCTGAGACCCGACAATTTGAAAATCGGTTCCAAATCTTAAAATAATATTTAACGAGCCAACCCGCACCCGTTTAACGGGCCGAGTCGGCCCGTTTAATATTATTAAAACAAAACCTTGAAATACACTAACCAGCCATTTGGCACAACACCATTCAGCCCGCGTTTTTTCTATGATTCAAATTTGGGTTTTAAAACATTTTACCTAGCCCAAACAAATGATACAACCCACGAATTGGGCCAACATCACCACATGTTTTTTTTCTTTTTTTGGGAGGGTCATTACCTAAACTTGTATCAAACGAATGAAAGAAAAACAGACAGGGAATTAGGGTTCTTCGTAATAGCCACCATCACACATCTTAATCTCCCATGAAGCTTAATCCCTAGTCTAATCCATCACTACCCCACACCAATACGAAACCCATGTGAAGAACAGGCTGAGTCATCACAAGGCTCCAAGAAAAGTCACGAGAATCCAACTTTGGGCAGAATAGAAGACCATTTGAAGGCTGTGATTCGAAAACGTGTTCCCCACAAAAAGATTAAAGGTCAGGATCATCTCATACAGCTCACCTATCACATGGTATGGCAGAAGATCACGGGTACCACTTTTGACTCAAAACTTCGAAGGGCAATCTTGGAATCACAATAGCATTAGGGTTTCGTTTTTTTTAGCTTTTCTAGTAGCTTCTGTAGCCTGCTATATAAAGGCAATAGGACCTTAGATAGTATCTTGTTCCAGTTTTGATGTAAAAAATCATATTGAGTTCCAACTTTGTTATGAATGCAATTTCAATTTTTGTCAATTTTAATACAGTTCTTTCCTTTAATTTTATGCAAACTTTACATTAAAGCACTTTAATTACTTGTCTCGCCTTTTCCATTTTCATATTTCACAAAATTTCACCAAAAAGTTCAAGGGTTACCTGGTGTGTGGCTACTGTTCCCGAAAGAAAGAAAGAAAAAGAAGTTCTTTGATTGTTGTTGTTACTTGTTCACAAAAAAAAATATTTTGTTTTGTTGTGGTTACTGTTCGTGAAAAAGAAAAAGAAAGGAAGAACTGTTGTTCGTTCTTGTTGTTGCCGACAGAAGAAAAAAAAGAGATAAGGGTTCATGGTTTGGTTTTGGATCGCTATTCGAAGCAAGAAGGTTCAGAGTAGCAGTAGAAGCTCTCCATCAGTGGACTGGCTTGGATGACAGGTTGAATTCGTTTTATTTTTCTGCCAATTTTAGATCAGCTAGCTGTGCGTTTATAGGGTAAAGTTGCTTGATCTGCATTTGAATGATTTTTGGACTTGAATTTGTACTGTACTTTGATGCTTTCATTAGTCTTCTTTGAGTTTTTGATTTTCTGCATATGCTAGCGTAATAGTAGAGTTTTGAGTTCGAGTTTATTTAAAAAAAAAATGTTCAAGCTAAATGCTTGAAAGGAATGTAGTGTAATATAGATTAAATTTGGTTCATTAAGGCTCTTTGAAGTTAGCATTAAACTAATCTCATCTTAGCCCATTATGCTTTTAATTCAGCTAACTAATAATTAATCTAGATTCCTTAACCAGTGTTTGGCGGTTTGGTTTACATCTGATGGTGTAGTAGTGTTTGTGTACTTTTGAGGACTCAAAGTGAGTTGATTCAGCGAGTTTAGCTGTGATTCCCTTAGTGTAGTGTGTAGGACATCAGTTTAGATATTAAGTATAGTAGCCATAGGTTTAACTTGATAGCCCACTGTTTAGATTAGCCAATCTCTAGCAACCTAGGATGATCCATAGGCCACTTTCACTTTGATTAGTTCATATAAGCTTAAACTAAGTAGGTTTATAGTCACTTTAGTTTATGTTCAGTAATCTAAAAAAGGGTTGCTCATGAGATTTGTCATTCTTCACCTTTTTTTTATTTGATAGGTGCTTAAATTCTTAAATAAATTGTTTAAGCTGCATTATTTAGGTTGCTAGTTAGTGTTTTTTTTTTTGTCACTTAGAAATTTGCAGAAAGTCTCATAGGCTTATACTCACTTTAGCATAAAGACAGTTAGGTGTTATAAGCAAATCTCGGCAAAAAGTTCCTAATACCTTGCAATAGCTGTAGCATTTTCATTTTAAGGATTTAACTCGAAATGTTGATTGTGGATTAGAAGGTTGTGTTAATCTGTTTCGAGGTTATACTCTGTAAGGTTACTGTTTGAGCTTATTTTATAACCTAAAAGTTAGCTTTTAAGTTGGACAATTGCACCTAAGTTCGTCGCTACTGTTCATATTTGCTAGTTAGTGCTTCTTTTGATTTGTTGTCAACTCACCTCTATGTTGATTGTGTTGTTTTTATTGCGTTTATATTCTGTTCTGAACCCCTAATAAGCCATTGCTTATTAGGGCTTTTTGCCGAATAAGCTGTTAAGCTGATAAAAAAAGAAAGAGAAATAAAAAGAGCACAGCATGGATTGAACCCATGACCTGCACACAAACAAGACGCAGAACAGCTTTCTCATTAACCATCTGCTCTACCAGTGTTTTTGTTAGGGGTGAGAAAAAAAACCGAAAAACCGAAACCGAACCGAAAAACCGAAAAAACCGAATCAAAAAAACCGACCGAATATAAAAACCGATGGTTCGGTTTTTACTTTTTTAAAAACCGAAAAGTTTCGGTTTGGTTTTGGTTTTCATCCAAAAACCGAACCGTAAAAACCGAACCGAACCGAACCATTTTATTATATAAAAAATATAAATAAATATAATATAAATAAATAAGTAATATATCAAAATTATAAATTAATATTCATTTTTTAGAGAAATAGGAGTAATATATTTATCTTATTGTTTATACGCGTGTTTGATATATATTTGTGCTTACTTGACAATATATAATTACATATGTGGCAATAATCGTTTGTACGCATTTATTTGCATGTGTGTTTATCTTAAAAATATATGTGTAATTATAGATTAGAAATTTGAGATAAACATTATTAGGCTTAGATTTTCAATTAAAAAACTGTTTTTTCACGCAAAACAAGTTTTTTAATCTAAATCGGACGTACCCAAATATAAACGGTTTTAAAACCGAAAAAACTGATAAACCGAACCGAAACCGATTACAAACCGAAAAAACCGAACCGCCCAAAACCGAACGGTTTCGGTTTTTGATTTTTTAAAAACCGAATATATCGGTTCGGTTTCGGTTTTAACCAAAAACCGACCCAAACCGAACCGTGCACACCCCTAGTTTTTGTTAATTGCCCCTATCAGTTTTCCTTTATACATTTTTTATTCAGCTGATAATAGAAGTGACAAAAGAAAATTGGTAAAAAGTGAAAGCAGAGGGGCTCGAACCCACGACCCTTGCACACATTCAGACATAACACACTAAACTCTCACCATCTGCTCTAAGTGTCTTTCTTGTCACAAGTTGGTTTTGGATTTCTTTTATATACTTTTCCAAATTTGTAGTAGTAGCTATATAGTTTGAATGATTTTTATCCGCTTATATCTTTCTAATTTTTCATATTTAAAATATTGTAATCCGTGCATTTAGTTTTATTAGATTTTCTGCAACTTTTTAGATTTTATAAAAATAGTTTGCTATTTTTAATTATTTAATTCGTTTTTAATTATTTTTAATTCGTTAGAAATTATTTAAAATTTAAAAAAATATAATTCTTTTTTTTTAAAATTTTCTTTTGTCATTTAGGACGTAGGAAAAAATAGATTTGCTTTTGTATATTTTAAATCTCATAATTTTATTTTTATTATTTCATTTTCTTGGATTATTTTAGTTTTAAATTTGAGAAAAGTCATAAAAAATAGTTAAATTAAGTTTTTATTTTCAAAAAAAATATTTTTAGTTTTTAAATAATACACTTTAGGTTTAAAAATAAAAAAGTTTGAATTTTGTCTTTTTCTTAAGATAGTTTTATTTTTAGATTTTTTTTATTTAACTTTAAAAATTAATATAGATTAATTTAAAAGTTTTCAAAATTTTTGGCTTGCGTATTCTTCTTAGTTAGGATTTTTAGAACATTTTAGTAATTTTTAATTATTTTTTAGGTTAAATTTTTTGTTAGGTCGCGTTTTTACGTTCGCACGTTTTCGTCCGTTTCGAGCGTAACTCGTCTCCGTTTTTCTTTTTTCTTTCTTTCCAAAAACGTAATCACTCGAATAAATAACGTCTAATATTGTTGGCTAAACATCATACCTCCTCGAGAACGAACTCGATTGTCGTCTTTACGTTTTTCCTAAAACGTATTGATTAATACTTACCGCGACTTTAGTGTTTGCTTGCTTTTTCCTAAAGGTAAGTAAAAAGACTAATTTTACTACATCAAAAATGACGCCACTGCCGGGGAGGTGTGTTTAGCCATATTTATTTATCGTGTTTATTTGAGTGTTTACGTTTTTATCGTAAATACTTCTTTTTATTTTTCTATACTATTAGCCATAAAAATAAATCGTGTTAAATAGAACTCTATTAACACAAAATCGTTTTCTTGTTTTTATTGTCCATAATATATTGTATTTACGTAGAACAATTAACACACAATAATTATCCAAATACGCGAGAAATCGCACCTCAATAGTTGAGCGTTCCGGTCACTATTGTTGTATCGAATTCAAAAGAAAGTCAAAGGCAAAATAGATAAATACTCTTAATTGGTTTAATCTCGATAAATACAAACTATAAGGTGGGTATAAGGCGGTTGTATTTCACGACCTAAGGAAAAAAGGCTCTTAAGTGCTTCGCGCCGCCTCGTTTTCTCCGCTCGCTTGTGCGTATTTTGAAAGTGACGATTAATTAGGGGTTTGCCACATCAAGTATTATTAATCTATTTTTGTGAGTTTTAATTATTTAACCTCGAAACGTTTTGGCGTTCCGCCAACGTTTCAAAGTCGACGAGGGTTTTTACTTCACGTAATTGCCTTCACTCCTTCTTGGATTCATTAATCGAGACCTTTGATTAGTGGATAGTTTTTGTAGATTAATTTCTACGTAATACACCAAAATTCCAAAAAAATTAAAAAACCAAAAACACAAAAAGATTCTTCGATTTTTTCCTCTATTTTCATAATTCTCTTCTTTCACCCTCTATATCGTTTAATTCTCGAATCGACTTTCTCGTTGCATCATGTCGAATGATGGTGGATATTATTCGTGTCCATATTGTGGAGGCCCGCCCGATGGTGCCAATTATTTTAATTGTAAGGTTATTGGAGGTCGAGAGGGTTATATCTATAACTCCGCTCCACGTGATCATGGTGACAATTTTCAATCTTACGACCAAGATCACCCATCGTCTTCGTTCTACTCGTCATATGATTCGTCTTTTAATTGTGATCAAAATCAAAATGATGAGATGAATCAAAACGCCTTTTGTGACTATGTGAGACGTAATAATAAAAACTTAACGATGATTCAAGAACAAGTTACGAATCTTAAGGAACATTACGAAAAACAATTGGAAACTCAAAAGGAATTTTACTTAAAGGAAATGGCCTCCATGAGAACCGAGTTGGAAAACGAATATGATGCCGCTTCTAAAGAACAAGAACGTTTATTTGACCTAATTGACGAGAGATGGGATAAAATTGTTGATAAAGTTGTGGAGGCTTACACTAATAAGCAAAATGAACTTCTTTCAACGATTGAGACCTTAGAGAAAAAAGTAGCTTCATACGAGTCGAGTTCTTCATCGAACGTCACCAATCCTAATCTCGAGGGAGAGGTTCAAGTTATTTCGACTCCTAAGACTCGTACGTCTCGTGTTGATCCCAATCTCTCGAATTTTAGAGTCGTGCAACCTTCGTCGTCTTGCAAAAACGTAGAGGAAACAAAAACGTCATCCAACGAAGTTTTGAAAAATGTTTTTAGAAATAAACCAAAGGAAAAACTCGTAGGATACTTGGGATTATTAAATCTTGTACCTTCTAAACCTAATTTTTCTAATGAGGATGAAATTATTGAGGATTTTCTAAATCAATATACACTTAATTTTGACGAAGAAATTCCATTAAATGATTTTAAAAAAGAAAAATGTGAAAAGGTTTTAAAGGAAATCGTTGAACCCACGTTTTTACAAGATGAACGAAAATTAATTCCGAAGGGACGTGTTAGTAGTTTTGCTAAAATGTTTGAAAACCCACGTTCGATCCCTTCGAAGGACAAACTTGAAACCGTCAAGGCAAAATCGTCACGAGACGAGCCTTTTACTCCTAATCCCACACCGAGTGAGATTTTGGATTTATCATGTGAGAAGTCCGCCGATGGCCTTGCTCACATCGATACGTTTTTCGATGTCGAGGTCGAAACGACAAAAGCAAAATCTTCAATCGAAGAGCCTTCTTTTCCTAGTTTCACGACGGTTGAAGCTAGCGACTCGATTATCGACGATTTTATTGCTCAACCTCTTCCACGAGGAAGAGAAGACGTTTTTGATCCCGATGGTGATTTTTCCAAGATCAAACGTATTCTTAATGATCCACCTTCTATTTTCAAGTTTGATGAGGACCGTTGCGTTAGCCCGGAGGGGGATGGTTTATTAATCGATTCACATTTTAAACATTCAAATCCTCCTCTCGCCTTCAAGATAAATGTGAAAATTTTAAGTGTGCCTAGAATTGTTTTAGACACACCAAATATTTTCAATTTAATCAACTTGGGTTTTCGTAACAAAGAGTTAAAAAATGAAAAAGGAAAAGATTTTACAATTGATTTGAAAATTTTTCCAATGTTAACTCCGTCATCACTTCGCTTAATTGAGCTTGCTACAAACGCGTCTACTTCTTTTGACGACGTTTTGTGTGGATCTAGTATGGGGGAAGCCCCATTTGTTCCCTCACACTTCTCCACCGAGGACGAGATTTTTGACCCCGGTATCACGTTTAAGATAAAATCTCGGTCTTTTACCGAAGTAGTCACTAGAAGATCCTTCTACACTTACGGTATGAGTTTACCTCGAGTAACTCGATTTTTATGCCCACCCAATGTCCCACCCTTCTCTTCTCATTCTATTTTCTTGTGCCCCTTTGGGACGATGATGTTGGAAGTCGTGTTGTTTCGTTTATCATCCGAAAACGAAGACACGATCTTCGATCCCGGTATAAAGGCTTTGCCTTTATTCACGGTTGCTTTTGGGCCTTGATTACATGTAAGTCCCACTAAAAATGACCGAACCATGATTATCCCTAAATGATCACATTTATGGGGATTCGAGTCGAGCTTTTGACTCGGTTATCAAAAACAAGGTGCCTCGTGGGGGATTCTCATGCTTATCCTTGTAAATATTATTGCTTTCTAATAGTGTAATGAGGGGATTTGTGCCCTTCCAACCTTTGTTCCGTGGTTGTTTGTGATTGTGATTCATTAGGTACATCGACATCATTGAAGCCTCTCGTGTTCGTTTTACGTAGCACTCGAGCTTCGATCGTTGCCTTTGGAGATTCCGATATCCAAGGATATCCTTTTATGTTCTAACGTTTATCTTATTAGCATAATTCATAAATGGCTTTTAGGTTATTCGTTTTACCCTTTCCATGCTCGAGATTAAGCATCCGACTTCGTCTCTAGTATGGGGGTGTTTACACCCCTAGACTCGAAACATTGAGGACAATGTTTAGTTTTAGTATGGGGGGTGAGTAGATACTTCACCTTGCTTACGTCAACACGCAATCCAAAAATTTCATCTTTTTGCTATCGTTTTGTTGCAAAATAAGGCTAAAAATGGCCGAAGTTTTAAAATTTTTCTTATTTTTCATAAGTGTTTAAGACACGAATGTAGGTTTTCCGATGGTGAGAATAAGAGTAATTTTTGACTCGACCGTGCGTGTTGAGCACTTAGCTTCGATTCCTTAACTTTTTAGGCTAAGTCTCTTAAATGAGAACGAGAAATGATAGAGTTATTTATAAGTCTCGTAATCATCACGATCTCATGTGTAGTAATTATTAGCTTATTCTCCCCACGCTTTTGCATAATAAATTGTTAATAAATATTGATTTAGCGGTTTAGTCACTATTGTTGGTTTCTAATTTGTTTTAGTAGCTTCCATGTAATTAAATTGGGAAAACATTAAGGTATCGCCAGCGTCACGGTTTTGAAGTATTGGCACCCGAATAATCCAAAGCTTCACCTAATAATAAGATTTCAAGTGCTCACCTAAATTAAGCAAAAATTTGAAGCTCACAAGGCCGAAAAATCTATGCCCAAATTGAAAGTGAATCAAGCCTTAATCTTTGAAGCTTTAAAGATCCAAAATTCGCTTTTGCATGAGGATATACGTCTTTGGCTAATAAAACCACCGATGAGGCGGATAATAAAAGGCAAGGCAAGACCGAAGTCATAATAAAAGCTTCATGACGAAGTTGAATAAAAGATGGAGGTAAACCGATAATAAGGCCCTTCCGTTAGGGGGCGTATAAAAGTCTTGGTAATAAGTCTCATGTTTAAAACCGTTATAAAACCGTGTTTATCGATCCTTCTTGTTAACTTAATTTTTTGACATCATTTTCTATTAAGGTGAATTATTAATTTAATGATTTTGGTTACACCGTTAAAACTCTATTTTTAGACCTAAATCTCTATTCACGCATAAGTCAATGATGTATCCTCGTGATCATTAAGACAAAATAAAATATAAGAGATACCAAGTAGGAATAAGGGAGTTTAGGTTCGTAATTAACACTCATGAGAAGTGATCGTGTTGCTAACTTATAATAACAATGATCTCGTTACACGCTTAACATGGAATTGGGTGAAAATCAAGGACGACGAAATTATTTCTAACGAAGCATTCACGTGTTCTTGTTCTATGATCCCAAAAGTCACTTAATCGTGATGAAAATCATACATTATGTCTAAAACGCGTATAGTAGTTTATTTAAGTTTATGTCTTCAATAAATGTCATCATAAAATGAATTTTGGAGATGCTTAGATACTTTATTCTAGCATTGCGTGAGGGCACGGCAATGGTTTAGTATGGGGGAGTGATGAGACTGTATTTATACATAGTCTCATCGTCCAAATCGGGGGGGCTTAAAACGCTTAAAATATCATCAAAATACCCAAATATATGCTTGTGTTTGTTCATTGTGTATTTTAGGTACGGATATCGTGAAATCAACCAAAGATCACAAGAATGAAGCAAAAACGAACACGGGAAACGAAATCACACAATGAACCGGACCCTAACGATGAATTTCCAAGAAAAATCTTTGAAGTTTGAAGTTTTGTCACATTTGGTCCCTCAAGAATTGAAGATATACACTTTTGGTCCTTCATCTTTGGCAACTTGCCAATATCAGACCCTAAAGATTAAAGATGTACAAGAATGACCCTTGAAGATGCGAAGTATTTCATTACAAGTCATTTACTAGATGTGCACAAACCGAAGGCGAGATTACACTTAATGGAGCAAAAACAAGTGTATTTGATTCAACTCGACAACGTTTGAAGATTTTATCAAGAAAAGTCAAAGTCAAAGTCATCCTGAGACCCGACAATTTGAAAATCGGTTCCGAATCTTAAAATAATATTTAACGAGCCAACCCGCACCCGTTTAACGGGCCGAGTCGGCCCGTTTAATATTATTAAAACAAAACCTTGAAATACACTAACCAGCCATTTGGCACAACACCATTCAGCCCACGTTTTTTCTATGATTCGAATTTGGGTTTTAAACATTTTACCTAGCCCAAACAAATGATACAACCCACGAATTGGGCCAACATCACCACATGTTTTTTTTTTGGGAGGGTCATTACCTAAACTTGTATCAAACGAATGAAAGAAAAACAGACAGGGAATTAGGGTTCTTCGTAATAGCCACCATCACACATCTTAATCTCCCATGAACCTTAATCCTTAGTCTAATCCATCACTACCCCACACCAATACGAAACCCATGTGAAGAGCAGGCTGAGTCATCACAAGGCTCCAAGAAAAGTCACGAGAATCCAACTTTGGGCAGAATAGAAGACCATTTGAAGGCTGTGATTCGAAAACGTGTTCCCCACAAAAAGATTAAAGGTCAGGATCATCTCATACAGCTCACCTATCACATGGTATGGCAGAAGATCACGGGTACCACTTTTGACTCAAAACTTCGAAGGGCAATCTTGGAATCACAATAGCATTAGGGTTTCGTTTTTTTTAGCTTTTCTAGTAGCTTCTGTAGCCTGCTATATAAAGGCAATAGGACCTTAGATAGTCTCTTGTTCCAGTTTTGATGTAAAAAATCATATTGAGTTCCAACTTTGTTATGAATGCAATTTCAATTTTTGTCAATTTTAATACAGTTCTTTCCTTTAATTTTATGCAAACTTTACTTTAAAGCACTTTAATTACTTGTCTCGCCTTTTCCATTTTCATATTTCACAAAATTTCACCAAAAAGTTCAAGGGTTACCTGGTGTGTGGCTACTGTTCCCGAAAGAAAGAAAGTAAAAGAAGTTCTTTGATTGTCGTTGTTACTTGTTCACAAAAAAAAATAAAAAAATAATTGTTTTGTTGTGGTTACTGTTCGTGAAAAAGAAAAAGAAAGGAAGAACTGTTGTTCGTTCTTGTTGTTGCCGACAGAAGAAAAAAAAAAGAGATAAGGGTTCATGGTTTGGTTTTGGATAGCTATTCGAAGCAAGAAGGTTCAGAGTAGCAGTAGAAGCTCTCCATCAGTGGACTGGCTTGGATGAAAGGTTGAATTCGTTTTATTTTTCTGCCAATTTTAGATCAGCTAGCTGTGCGTTTATAGGGTAAAGTTGCTTGATCTGCATTTGAATGATTTTTGGACTTGAACTTGTACTGTACTTTGATGCTTTCATTAGTCTTCTTTGAGTTTTCGATTTTCTGCATATGCTAGCGTAATAGTAGAGTTTTGAGTTCGAGTTTATTTTAAAAAAAAAATGTTCAAGCTAAATGCTTGAAAGGAATGTAGTGTAATATAGATTAAATTTGGTTCATTAAGGCTCTTTGAAGTTAGCATTAAACTAATCTCATCTTAGCCCATTATGCTTTTAATTCAGCTAACTAATAATTCATCTAGATTCCTTAACCAGTGTTTGGCGGTTTGGTTTACATCTGATGGTGTAGTAGTGTTTGTGTACTTTTGAGGACTCAAAGTGAGTTGATTCAGCGAGTTTAGCTTTGATTCTTTTAGTGTAGTGTGTAGGACATCAGTTTAGATATTAAGTATAGTAGCCATAGGTTTAACTTGATAGCCCACTGTTTAGATTAGCCAATCTCTAGCAGCCTAGGATGATCCATATGCCACTTTCACTTTGATTAGTTCATATAAGCTTAAACTAAGTAGGTTTATAGTCACTTTGGTTTATGTTCAGTAATCTAAAAAAGGGTTGCTCATGAGATTTGTCATTCTTCATCTTTTTTTTTATTTGATAGGTGCTTAAATTCTTAAATAAACTGTTTAAGCTGCATTATTTAGGTTGCTAGTTAGTGTTTTTTTGTCACTTAGAAATTTGTAGAAAGTCTCATAGGCTTATACTCACTTTAGCATAAAGACAGTTAGGTGTTATAAGCAAATCTCGGCAAAAAGTTCCTAATACCTTGCAATAGTTGTAGCATTTTCATTTTAAGGATTTAACTCGAAATGTTGATTGTGGATTAGAAGGTTGTGTTAATCTGTTTCGAGGTTATACTCTGTAAGGTTACTGTTTGAGCTTATTTTATAACCTAAAAGTTAGCGTTTAAGTTGGACAATTGCACCTAAGTTCGTCGCTACTGTTCATATTTGCTAGTTAGTGCTTCTTTTGATTTGTTGTCAACTCACCTCTATGTTGATTGTGTTCTTTTTATTGCGTTTATATTCTGTTCTGAACCCCTAATAAGCCATTGCTTATTAGGGCTTTTTGCCGAATAAGCTGTTAAGCTGATAAAAAAAAGAAAGAGAAATAAAAAGAGCACAACATGGATTGAACCCATGACCTGCACACAAACAAGACGCAGAACAGCTTTCTCATTAACCATCTGCTCTACCATTGTTTTTGTTAATTGCCCCTATCAGTTTTCCTTTATACATTTTTTATTCAGCTGATAATAGAAGTGACAAAAGAAAATTGGTAAAAAGTGAAAGCAGAGGGGCTCGAACCCACGACCCTTGCACACATAAAAACATAACACACAAAACTCTCACCATCTGCTCTAAGTGTCTTTCTTGTCACAAGTTGGTTTTGGATTTCTTTTATATACTTTTCCAAATTTGTAGTAGTAGCTATATAGTTTGAATGATTTTTATCCGCTTATATCTTTCTAATTTTTCATATTTAAAATATTGTAATCCGTGCATTTAGTTTTATTAGATTTTCTGCAACTTTTTAGATTTTATAAAAATAGTTTGCTATTTTTAATTATTTAATTTGTTTTTAATTATTTTTAATTCGTTAGAAATTATTTAAAATTTAAAAAAATATAATTCTTTTTTTTCTAAAATTTTCTTTTGTCATTTAGGACGTAGGAAAAAATAGATTTGCTTTTGTATATTTTAAATCTCATAATTTTCTTTTTATTATTTCATTTTCTTGGATTATTTTAGTTTTAAATTTGAGAAAAGTCATAAAAAATAGTTAAATTAAGTTTTTATTTTCAAAAAAAATATTTTTAGTTTTTAAATAATACACTTTAGGTTTAAAAATAAAAAAGTTTGAATTTTGTCTTTTTCTTAAGATAGTTTTATTTTTAGATTTTTTTATTTAACTTTAAAAATTAATATAGATTAATTTAAAAGTTTTCAAAATTTTTGGCTTGCGTATTCTTCTTAGTTAGGATTTTTAGAACATTTTAGTAATTTTTAATTATTTTTTAGGTTAAATGTTTTGTTAGGTCGCGTTTTTACGTTCGCACGTTTTCGTCCGTTTCGAGCGTAACTCGTCTCCATTTTTCTTTCTTTCTTTCTTTCTTTCCAAAAACGTAATCACTCGAATAAATAACGTCTAATATTGTTGGCTAAACATCATACCTCCCCGAGAACGAACTCGATTGTCGTCTTTACGTTTTTCCTAAAACGTATTGATTAATACTTACCGCGACTTTAGTGTTTGCTTGCTTTTTCCTAAAGGTAAGTAAAACGACTAATTTTACCACATCAAGGGTTAAGTCCAAAGATAGGCTATGAACTTTTAAAAAAACCCGTTATAGGCTACGTACTAATTTAAATACCATTATAACCCATACAACTTTACATAAACCGGCTATTATAACCCATGTTACCGTTTTATTAATGCCACGTCATCATTAGGTCCCTAAAGTTAAAAAAACACATTTTTTAGCCCCTGAAACACGTTTTATAACAGATGGTTGTAATGAAACACTTTTCATTGAGTTCTTGGTTCCCTTTTGGCTGCATTGGCCCAGATCCCCCCTGAAAGAATTTACCAGATGGTTGTGTACTACTATACCCAAGAACATAACTGCTATCGTCATCGTTTTGAACTTGCTTTTGGAACTTTGGTTTTTGGGGCCTGGATTCGCTATATTGCTCCTCAGTTGAGACTTCCTTTCGAACTTCTACAGAATTCAGCCTGGGTTGGGAACGTAACAAGCCAACCTCTAATCGTCTTTGCTGAGAAGCAACCGTATTCTTATCAGGCATCTCGTCAAACAAAGATTTAGCGGTTTTCACATCACCAGACTTAACAAAGCCATTAATCATGGCATTCCACGAGACAAGATTCCTTTGGGGCATTTGATCAAACAGCTTGTGAGCTTCTACATAATCATCATTATTTAAATACCCCGCAATCATAGAAGTCCAAGTAACCTCATTTTTAACAGGCATCCCATCAAACACCTTGTGCGCATTTAAAATATGACGACATTCACCATAAAAATGAATCAAACTAGACGCAACGTAGACATCAGATACCGTACCAGTCTTGAGTATGAAAGCATGAATAAGCTGTCCTTGGGTGAATGCAAAAACGTTAGAACAAGCAAAAGCTTCTTGTTCATTCGAGGAGCACTTAATGTCATCATTCGAGGATTGGTGTCCTTTACCAATCTAGTGTCTCGTTCAGACGAGCCAACAGTTGAAGATCAAATTTCACTTGATCAGACTTGGCAACCTGTTCTTATTGACCACCATCGAAGTCATTGACTTGAGAACCAGTCAAAGAATCATCATCAATAACGTGTTTGGTTTTGTTAGAGGAGAAGAGAGAGTAGGAATTGCAGCATTTGGGGGAGATAAATGAGGGACGTCAGAAGCTTTAACATAATCGTGTTCCAACTAATCAACCATGAGATGTGATGAGAACACATCAAGCAGCTTGTTTGTATAAAAGGACGATTAAGAAAAGAAAAAAAAAGACGACGTGGCAAATTATACCGGTGTTAACCGGTTGAAAATAGTAATATGGGTTATCATAGTCAGTTTATGTAAAGTTGTATGGGTTATAATGGTATTTAAATTAGTACGTAACTTATAACGGATTTTTTTTGAAAGTTGATAGCCTATCTTTGAGCTTAACCTTTAATTTTATCGATGTCAATTTGACTAGAAGGTAATTTTGATAATTTTTACCGGTAACTAACAAATTTGAATTTTGATAAAAATATTTTAATTATCAAATTAGTAATACGTGAAAATTTTAAAAAATACGTTGATAATAAAATTTAATTTAAATTGTATGTAATTAAGTTGGTGTTTATTAAATATAGTTGTGCATATTACATGCACGTATAATATTCCTAGTACATAGGACCCTCATATTATATATGATGAGTTGATGACCTATATATGTCTTCTTCATCTGCTGTCAACCTGCCCTAGTGTATGCACGTCTTTATATAAGACATACGCATTAAGTATAGAAATTGTGTTAGAGTTTGTCATATACTCTTTGCTAGGATGACAAAAGTTCCCTAAAGAACATGTATCCAAAAAGGAAAAAAGAAAGAAATTTTCACCATCCATTTAAATTACATCCAATTGTGTATATTAATCTTTTTAAATTTAATTAAAAAACATTTTTATCCTATTTCTTAAAAATCAAATATCTCTCAAACCGTTAATCGTTATGAAAAAATAATTATACCGGCACGACGGGAATTAAATTGTCTTTCTATAGATATGCACTTCTATATACTTTCGGCGAACTTTTTTTAAAAATTTTCGTAAAAAAATCACATGTGATTCTCGAAAAATTACATGTGATTCTCGAAAACTCATGTTTGAATCACATTTGAATTTGTAATGTCACATACGATTTGTAAAAATCATGTGTTTTTTTTACGAGAATTTCAACATTATAAAATCGTTAAAAGTATATGAAAATAACCGTCTATTAAATGACAAAAATATTTTCGTTATTACTTTAAAATCACATGTGATTTATGTGAATTACACTAAAATGTTTGAATCACATGTAATTTTGTCAATATATTAAAATGTTTATTGCCATTTATATAAAATATGTTCATTTTACCGGGGTGGAGTCCCCTTTACCCAAAAAAAATATATGTAAAACAAATTGGCTTCTGAATTACATGTGATTCGGTGATAATTACATGTGATTTTGCTTGCATTACATGTGATTCAAGCATTCCGAAAGCATAACTTTTCTAACAAACCCACATTAGATGAATCACATGTGATTTTTTAAATCATGTATTATCTGTTTTTGTTTATGTAAAATATGTAAAACAAATTGGCTTCTAAATTATATGTGATTTTGTTTGAATCACATGTAATTATGCTTGAATTGCATGTGATTCAGTGATAATTACATATGATTTTGATTGCATTACACGTGATTCAAACATTTCGAAACCTTAACTTTTCTAACAAACTCACTTTAGATGAATCACATGTGATTTTTTTAATTATGTATTATCTGTTTTCATTTATGTAACATATATAGAACAAATTGGCTTCTAAATTACATGTGATTTTATTTGAATCATATGTAATTCTGCTTGAATTGCATGCGATTCTGTGATAATTACATATGATTTTGCTTATGTTACATGTGATTCAAGCATTCTGAAACCTTAATTTCTTCTAACAAACCCACTTTATATGAATTACATGTGATTTTTTAATCACATGTAATCTTGTTAATATATTAAATTGTCTGCTTGAATTACATGTAATTCGATGATAATTACATGTGATTTTGCTTGCATTACATGTGATTCAAACATTTTGAAACCTTAACTTCTTCTAACAATCCCACTTTAGATGAATCACATGTGATTTTGTTTGAATCACATGTGATTCTGTCAATATATAAAAATGTTTTATTGTCATTCATATAAAATATAGAAAGTAAACTGACTTCTGAATTACATGTGATTTTGTTTTGATCACATGTAATTTTACTTGAATTACATGTGATTCTCTATGTGTTTTTACATGTGATTTTGTTTTGATCACATGTAGTTTTACTTGAATTACATGTGATTCTCTATGTGTTTTTACATGTGATTCATGTAAAATATATAAAGAAAATTTTCTTTTAAATTAGTTATGAGTTTATTTTAATCACATGTAATTCTGCTTAAATTAGATGTGATTTAATGATAATTACATGTGATTGATCCGAATAACAAGTTACTTATACTAAATACAAAATCATAATTTTCGCAGAACCGTAAGTAATTTTTCAAACACTTGTGATTTGTGTCATGATTTTTACCAAATCACATGTAATTTGTGATAAATTTTCTTTTTAATGATACGTACTTCTATATACTTTCGACGATTTTATAGTTTCCGCACTCACGGATCACATGTGATTTATTACTTTTTAAAGCACACGTGAATTTATAAAATCATTTACAATTTAAGGATTACTGAAATCACACGTGATTTGTTACTGCAATATCAAATTTAAATTTATGAAATCACATGCGATATATGAAATCACACATGCATTTTAGAAATACAAATCACAAATGATTTTACAAGTTGCTAGTGATTTTACAAATTATGTGTAATTTTTTTGACGAAAATTTCAACAAAAAATCATCGAAACTAATATGAAAAAGCTAGTGGCGTAACTTGTTACGTGTTTACATTCGACTATGTAAATATTACACTAATAAATAATAATAAAAGTTATTTATTTATTCTATAAAAAAATTAATTTTTTTTATAAAAAAATCACAAGTAATTTTTCCGAATCACATGTGATATTTATAGTCGAAAATCGCAATAATAAAAAATCGTCAAAAATATATCAAAGTGCCTATCTACTGAAAGATAAGAATTTTTTCGTCGCAATGGTGTATTTTTCGTAATCTGACGATTTATCGTTTGAAAGATATGATGTTTTTAAGAAAAAGGTGAAAGATGAGTTTTTATTTTTTGATGGAAAAAAATGAATGGTTGAGATTGCTTCATTCCTTCTTTTTTAGATGCATATTCTACGTGGATCTCACCTACACAAACTTTCATTTTTCTATAACTTAACATATGTATAAGAAAATCAAGAAAAGTTTTGCAATGAATGCCAAACAATTCTCTAAACATTATCCTCACCACTTTTATAACCCTTTATCATCCACCGTATCTTCCTCAAAATTCGACAAAAACTCCCTGTCCTCGTTTTAAAGTCTAGTCCAGGAAAGAAAGGAGTATATTGTGCCGTGTGTTTGTATGATGTTGCAGAAGGAGAACGCTACAGAAAGCTGCCTCAGTGCCACCATTGTTACCATGTCGATTGTATAGATCCATGGTTCGAGGCAAAGTCTACGTGCCCATTGTGTAGAACGCAAGTCCTGCTTAATCTTCTTTCTCGGCAGACTAAGAAAAACACCACCAAATTTCTTTGAAAATTACTAAAACCACAAAAGAACTTATACAAAACTTTTTACAAAATGATTTGTCACATAATCAATGGTCTTCTCTTTCTTACTTTTGAATTCTCTCTCTTAAAACTAACCACTAATTTACTTGACACATCATTAAGTGGAAAACATTTTATAAATTTTTTGTGGTTTTATCACTTCTCAATTTCTTTTCTGTAATCCTTTATTCTTGTTTTCATGCAATTTGTGAAAATATTAAAACTAGGTTTCGTAAACTTCAATTTAAAATGAGTTGGATGTAATTCATTAATTTATTTATTTTTTCATTTGGATGAGAATGTATATCTTATGAAATTTTGCAACCCACCGATGCTGGTATCTTTGTGAATGACCTGTACAGAAACTTCGAATTTGATATCCATGACATGACTTTTTTTATTAAAGTTGTCTATTAAGGAACCCACATTTTATTGCGACCGTGATTCAGAGATGAAAAGTTCGAACATTTTTTTTAATATATATATCGTCTTATAGATGACGCAACTTACAGACATTTTTTAGTTTTGCTAAATACTTGAGCTCTATTACAACACTTCAATAAATTGACTTTTTGCTAGCTAATAAAACGTTTTTTTTGGCATTTCTGTGATTAAATTCCATTTGGCCAAGAAGAGTCAATTATTGAAGACTATTCCAAGATGAAGATGTTTCGTGGTATTCGAATTCGTTTCCACGTAAGCTAAAGTAGTGGGCTAACAGTTATTCGAAAATAAAACTTCTGTGGAAACTGGAAATTGTTCCGTGTATATACATTCGGGGAGATCAAAGAGGTTCCTGTGATCAATTCGATGAAGTTGCGTTCACATATGTTAAAAAGATTTACCTGTCCCGATAACTTACATATGAAAAACCTCGTTCTTTATTCTAGTAAGCAGGCCAATGCGCGCGTACTGAGTTTGACCTCTTTTCACATATTTTTCATGAATCATATTGTTTAATTAGCAACTTAATGTGAATTAAAGGTAAGATATTATTAATATAATACTAGTATAAATTTACATTAAAAGATATCGCATATAAGTCCGGCTTATACGTTTAAGGTCCGTTAGAGTTTCATGTAATCTCCTTTTATATATCGCGCCCAACAAGAAATTGCTGACGAACCCTAAACTCACAAATCAAACTTACGCCTATTTGTCTCTAATAGTATAATATTAACTATAACATCTGCTTCAACGTCCATTATATATAGAAAAAGATTACATAAACTCTTAACAGACCCAAAACACTACAAGAAAAACAGGCTTTAGGGATGGCGTCCTTTTAGAAACTACGGATGTAGTCTCTAAAACTCCACAAAACGATAAAAAAAGTACTTTTAGAGACTACGGATGTAGTCTCTATAGAGACTATGTATAGTGTCTAAAGATTCACTAGAAAACAAAACTTAGAGATAGCCAAATATCTGACTTTAACTATCACTTATAGCGACTACATGTAGTGCCTATAAATTTGGAGATGAATTTTTTTTTGTTAAAGTCAAAAATAGTTATTTCGTGGTGGCGGGAAAATTTGCTTCGCAACCTATAGGGACTACATGTAGTGCCTATAAATTTGGAGACGCAATCTTTTTAGTCAAAGTCAAAAATAGTAATTTTGTGGTGGCGGGAAAATTTACCGCCTAACCTTTAGCCACTACATGTATTCCCTAAAAGCGTTACGTAGTCTCTAAAGTTTATTTTACATTTTTATTTATTGATAATTATTATAATCAACCATAATTATTGGACATTATTGTTAGTGATAAATTAATAATACATTTAACTAAATCAAAAGTATTAAACTACAACAAATAAGTAAAATATCACATTACAAAACGATAAAACATTACCCCAAAACCGTTTCGAGTGGCCAAAATCTCTAGCGAGCACTTACCATTTTTGAAAGTTACTATATGGTTTGAAACACCGTCCGGGCGACTTTTGAGTAAAAAAAAAGAGTGGGAAGTTTTCGTGTTACTCTCCCGACGTTTATACTACAAAATGAGACTTTCGTACAAACGAACATTTATTTATTCAAAATATTATACATACCCTTTTTGGAAACACATAGGAGACTTACAAATAGACACACCTAAACACGATATTAGACCCATACACACGACAACTGACATATCATAAAATAGTTCAAACTAATGTCCCACATGTCATCGTAAGTTGTGTAGTAGTGTAGTTGAATCCATTGTGTGCATCTCGGGATGCCTATAAATTTCTATTGTTTTTTTAAGTATCTTTATCTTTTCAATCATGTGCACGCAGTTTGCACACGCTGAAGAGGTTGGAGAAGAAGTTAATGTCTTTGAAGGTCTTGAATAATTGGTTGGAGAAGGAATTGGAGTCGTTGAAGGTCTCATAGAAGAGATTTGAGAAGAACTTGGAGTCATTGAAACTCCGAGAGAAGTGACTAGTAGTATGACTCGTTCGTCTTTCCATAATAGTACTCGTTCGTCTTTCCATAAAAACTATTTACATCCATAATATTTTACTTGAGGCTGTTAAAGAGTAAAACAACTAATTAACAACTATCAAAATTATTTATATATAACACAAATGAAAAACATGTGAGGTTTCACCTATGAAAGTGGACATGCATAATATGGTATACCAAGGGTTTCAGGTTGCCACGATTCTCGTAGAACTATTAGTTAACATTCATAACGATTAGTTAACATTCATAACGATTAGTTAACATCAATAACGATTAGTTAATATTCATCACGACTAGTTAACATTCATCACGATTAGTTAACATTCATAACGATTAGTTAACATTTTTCACGATTAGTTAACATTCATAACAATTAGTTAACATTCATTACGATTAGTTAACATTCATAACGATTAGTTAACATTCATCCGGATTAGTTAACATTCATCTTGATTAGTTAAAGTTCATAACGATTAGTTAACATTCATAACGGTTAGTTAACATTCATAACTGATGACGTATAGTCCCTAGTCAGGTTAGGTAATCCGACCCACGGGTGCTACCCGTATCCATTGGGCATGGATCGATACTTGGGCAGCGCGCACAAGGCCTTTGAGGCCCAGTAAGCCGCTATCGCACGTGGTATATTCCCTAACCATGTCCTCGTCGCACTACGACAGGATCAAAAAGAATATAATATATCTTATGATTATATTCGCCTAAGGAAAGGAGATATACACTTACCATAGCTACGCGATAAGGACAAATATATTTTTGGTCATTATCTCTTCCTTAGGCCGCAAGATAAGGAGAGACCAGCCAGGAGTCTCTCGGGTATAAAAGGAACCCCCGAGGTTCCACAAAGGTACGAGATTCACAATACTCTAAACCCTCACATATACTTAAAACCGATTACTTACTCTCATGCCAGAGTCTAATTGTGGGACACGCGCCCACGATAACCCTAACAGTGTCTATTATTTAGTGTGCAGGGTCTTCAAACAAAGTTCACTCGGTGCAAGAGCCGGAATCCACAAGACCCCAAATTAAGCCTAATTCGGGTCAAGCGCGGTCCATCCAACTTTTGTATCAACAAGTTGACGCCATCCGTGAGACCCTACACTAAAACTCTGAAGCATGACAAAAAAACGGGCCACACCCATCACACCTAAAGGGGGACCTAAAAACCACAGGGACCACCTTCGGGTTCCGAACCACTTAACAACACAGGGCGAGGGCAGGAGGAAAAGCGCCACAGGTTCCGACTCCCCCACTAATTACCCCTAGCCCGCAGGCGGTGGGAGAAGCATCTTCTTCACGAGAAGTTCCCAGTGCACCAAAGACCGAAGCACCGAATTCAAGAACTGAGTTAACACCGGAAACTGCAATGGGAACTACCCAAATCCCGGACCAGGATATGAGTGAATTTGTCGCAAGAAACTTTGCGTCTTTGATACCACACTTGGCAACACAAATGAGAACGAATCCAACAAGAGACCCGAGGGTCGGCCTATACTTCGATAGGGAACTTTGAGCCATGGAAAGAGCAAACCATAACAAGGAATTTCGAAAAGAGAGGAGGAAGCGAAGAAGAAAAGGAGAACACGACATGTCGATGTACCATCCCAACGCGCCGATCATCCAAGACGCGTTGAGTGTGACAAACCTCTCTGCACTCATAGGAGTGTCAGGAGAGGGAGATTCAAGGGCGATAGTGCGTCTACCCATAATCGGCCCACTAGCGAGTTCATCAGGGGTGCAGGGCCGGGGACGCATGGTTACTTTGCAAGGGCGTTCCGCTTCACAAGCTGTGAGTAACTAACTTCTACAAAGGCAACATGTAGAGTTAGATATATATATATATATATATATACAGGTGCAACTTACTTTAGAACATATGAATGGAACCTTTACCATAGCCGAAGTTGTCATAATATTGAGGAAGGTGATTCAACGGCATGGGAGAATAGAATCTTAACCCTAGGGAGTACAGTAGTGACTCTGGATATTCGCGCATGGGATAATAGTCTCTATTAGGGGTGTTCATTGTTTGGGTTTGATCCACGAAAACCAAAAATCGAATCGAATCGAAGCCGAATTAAAACTGAACCGAAAATAGAATTCTGATTGTGGGTCATACGTAAAACCGGTATTTAAAATTAGAATATTAAATACGTAGAATTAATACGTTTTAGAAAACTAAAAACGCGGGAATTAAATGAGAGCGTTCGAATAAGTTTTTTTTTAAAAATGAAAACTATTTAAGTTAATAAAAAAGGTCCGGCTTTTATTTAAAAAATAAATAAATTTGGGCTTAAGCTCATTTTGGTACACAAACATTACACACGGGAGTTACCCCTTTTAGCCATAATCATGTTAAAAAAAAAAGATCCTCCTAGGCTTAAGCCCATTTTGGTACACAAACATTACACACGGGGGTTACACACGGGGCTTAAGCCCATTTTGATCATGTCAGACAAGCGACACCAGTATCGATCATCCCATAAAATTTCCACAAGTGCCATGTACAGTATTCCATCTGTACCCCATGTATAGTGTCTCAGTTATACTCCATGTACAATATTTCATGAGTACTCCACGTACAGTGTCTCAGATATGCTCCATGTGCAGTATTCACTTTGTACTTCATATACAGTAGTCCAGGTGTACTCCAGGTACCTACTCTATGGATATTGTTAATCGATCCTCAATCATCTCAGGCGTTTCCACTTGTCGATATTCTACCAGATGCAGATGCAGCTCGTGAGTTGAAGATTTTACCAGATACTGATGTTGCTAACACTTTGAAGATCTCACAAATGCTGATGCTGCTGATGCTTTGGAGATTTCTCAAGATGCTGATGCTATTTATACTATGAAGACTCTTCAAAACAAGGACGAAAAATATAAATTTGAAATTTCTGACAAGAATGAATTTCAACCACGATCATGATAACGACCGTCAAAAAACTGACAGACAAGGCGGTAATGACAACCACCGTGCTTATAATTAATCAGTCAGTAACCATCGGAACCCCGGAACGGACGTGACCAGAAATACAGAGTCAACAGTCTAACCGGTCCGCCAACCCTAGCAGTTACCAGAAATTCTTAACCTTATTCAGACTCACCCATTAAAATACATGTCCAGACAACAGTCAAGACACAGGTCTCAAGTATCATTTCGGAAGACACATGTCAGGAAACAAGTCATAGTACACGTCATACGAATATCTCCTTAAAGTACGAGTCAGATTCATAACACCAGTATGCCTCCTAAACCAGGTCCTTAGAAATTTAGGGTACCCTCCAAGGGGGTATACCCGTTCTGTTATGCCACGCATAAATCAAACCATTACAATTCAGTTACCACCACCGGAGTATTATTCAGGTTAGACACGCACTGTTCATTCTGTGTGATTACAAATGAACACAATATGTGAAAGTTGTCACGTTTACTTCACGTGTTCCTATGTCAGATTTATCTTAAATCAGGTAGTTACCTGCCTCTCATCCAGAAAGGACTCAACAATATCACCGTATTTATTAAAGTTTTATTTTCAGTTAACAACGAGATCTGTGTTACCCACTCTTGAACATATTCATTTTAATCTTGCCAGAAAAAAAATCAGTACAAATTGTTTCAGCTTTTCAAGCACGTGAATTATTATCTTTTAGCTGCAAAGACTTCTGGTCACCATTCATGATGCAGACTCTAAAATTCCTTAAATTCATGATCAGCAGATTATCCCCAAAGTTCCTGATGTAATTCCAGAAGGTTTTTCCAAAAATTCCTTCCTGACCACGAGACAGAATTTAACACCGAGCTTGTCTAAAAAACAGAACCTGTTTTTCAAAACTCTTTATTGCAGGGTTTCAACTGAGTTAAAAGAGTTGCAGCATTTGCTACAAGAGTTACCGGAACGAGGATTTAATCGCCCTAGCACACCCCCAGAAGGTGCATCGTGTTATGTCTATTAGAAAGAAGGCCGGTAACACGAGATCGTGTATCGATCACCGAAAACTTTACAAAATCACCATTATTAATCGATGTCATCTCACGTATAGAAGGTTACCTAACCTGCTACGACGTCTTAAACATTTTCTAGAACGATTCACGATCATGCCACCAGCAGTGATGAGAGAAAGAACATGAGATTTTCCAGACTGCTGTTGCGCACGTTATAGTCTCTCTAAAATTTTAACTTATACTTCTGAGCTCCCTAATACTCCAGCTATAGTATGAAATTTATGAATAAAATTTTACCATGATTTCTCAAACAAAATCGTAAGTATATTCATTGATAACATTATGATCTGCTAAATTATAAGGGAAGTACAAGAGAATCATCTTCTCACAGTTGTACAGAATCTCCGATAGGAGAAAATTATATAAGCACCTTCCCAGATGTGAATTCCAGTTGAACAAGGTGACATTTTTGAACCACCCTATTTCAGCAGAAAGACATTTTAGACAGTCATGTGAAGATGAAGGCCATCACCAGATGGTCAAGATCGACGCCTTTGACTAAAGTACAAAATTTTATAGAACTCAATTGACTGATACCGCAGAAATTGCCAACAGTTCCCACTATTAGCCTTTCATGGCTAAGCTTACACATAAGGGTGAGGACGTACCCTAAAATTTTGTATCACATAAGATCCTACGCTAGGAAAGGTCTATTTTACCCAGACTCAAAATTCTTTCATGACTATTCATCCAGTTTCCACCAGAATGTACCATAAACCCAAACAGAATTTTATTAAAAGCAGTATAACACATTGATACAGCTACGTTCATATCCAGACGCCTGACATACCGCAGGTTCAAGATAAAACGCCGTCATGCTTGTTATTACAAACATTAGGAATTCTGAACAAGAATGAGACAAGATTTCATGAAGATTTTTATCGGTTACCACAGACTCAGAAAAATTATGATACTATCTAAGTCATTGTCGACCATATAATCAACCTACATGTTTTCTTTCATCCGAAAGGATTACGTAGCGGACCTGTGGAAAATTCAACAGTAAATAGTACGATTCCAAGGTATTCCATCGACCATTATATTAGACAGAAATCATGTTCACGATCACGTGTATGTTTACGTTCACGTTACGTTCACGTTTATTTTCAGTTTCACGTTTACGTCTCATTCGTAGTACGATGCTGTTTCAGTTCATGTTTTGTGCTATCTCATGATTTAAGCACACGTTCGTGTTCATAACATTGTTCACGTTCAAGTTCGTGTCCCGTCTCGCGATACACGTTTCACAGTTGTTACTAAATACGGTTACAGAAAGCTTGAGAAACCAGACTCAAGTTTAGCACAACTTTTCCATACCCAGGCAGACGTTTCACGTCTCAGGTCGTATCGTTTGGCATTCCTTCCTCAGTCAGCATATGTCCATGACATGTTCTAGTATCACGCTCACAATATGTTTCACGTATCACATACATGACATATTTCATGCACATCACTGCTTTTATGATCGCGAACCACGTTCGCAATTGCTCACGTAGCACGTTCACAATTGTTCACGTAGTTCGTCCCTATATATTCTCAACAGCTTGCTCAGAGATATAAATGTTATCCTCTCAGGATATTTGTATGTACGGTTTAATGTATACTACATGTATTAGCTTGTTTATTCTATCAGATTCAAAAAATCCATCTTAAGTATGGAACCAAAAACTATTCAACATCATCAGGACAGGGTCATCAGGACCAAGATTGTTATTATGCTTAGACCTTCTAAGGAATCGTTCCGAGCGGGAAGCCAATCGAAACAGAGGAGTCCATCCGGGCCTCTCATTCCTTTTCCTTTAATAAATCCAGTTAAGTCCTTTCAGTCATTTCATGTTCCATGTTCTCTTCAGCCATGTCACGTTACATGATCACTTCAGTCATGTCATGTTTATACCTATCAGCAGCATTATGTCATAATGGAAGACGAATTATCCTTCAGCTTAATTGTCTCTTCAGTTTACATGTTCTTTCAGTTCTATAGCTTCATTAGTTTATTACCTTTAATTCGGGGACGAATTGTTCCTTTTTAGAGGGGAAGAATTATAAAACCCAGTATGGTCGTATCTTTAATTCGGGGACGAATTATTCTTTTTAGAGGGGAAGAGTTATAAAACCCGTATTTAAAATTAGAATATTAAATACGTAAAATTAATACGTTTTAGAAAACTAAAAACGTGGGAATTAAATGAGAGCGTTCGAATAAGTTTAAAAAAAATGAAAACTATATAAGTTAATAAAAAAGGGTCGGCTTTTATTTAATAAAAGGAAATATGGGCTTAAGCCCATTTTGGTACACAAACATTACACACGGGGGTTACCCCTTTTTGCCATAATCAGATTAAAAAAAAGATCCTCCTAGGGTTCTTGAACTTGGTAGTCGCCGAACAAAAAAAAAGGTTCGGGTTTTTGATTGTTCTTTGATCCGAGTATAGCATTCTCCTTCTTAAACCATTGTACGGTAACCTTTCGATACATCTTTTTCTTTTATATATTCAATTATAGCCTCTTTAATCATCGAAATAAACCCAAGTAATTATAATTAAGGGATTCGGGTATTTGTGTCTCATAGAAACCGAGACACAAGGTCTCGGTGTGCTTGTCTTGCTGCCCAGCCGTGACCAACAGGTCTCGGTGGTGTAGTTTTTGGGCCGACCGATAATCAGACTCCCAAGCGGGGCTGCGTTTATTTAGCATGTGAGGTCGGGTCTTTGTTGGGTTAATGAAACCGAGGCCTGAGGTCTCGTTGGTCTAACTCCCTGCCCAGCCGTGACCCACACAGGGGCGGCAACGGGCTGCTTTCGACCAAAAATAGCCAAACAAACTAGTCGGGTCTTTGATTTCTAAAGGGTGCGTTTGGGACTGTTAAAGCAGTAATTATTTTTAGAAAATCAGTGGAAGTATTGTATAAAATCAGCAGGCAAAGTCTGGACAGAAACATAGTTTAAGGAAACTAAATTCTGTCGCAGATTACTTAGGATAGTTTCTGTGACAGCTTTTAGTCACACTGTTATTAATGACATGTTTTCTGTCACTAATTCCTATAGGCAGATTATATATATATATATATATATATATATATATATATATATATATATATGTTGAATTGTTTTAGTGCGACCGAGAGGGGGGTATCTCGGTAGGCTTGGGATATATTTAAAATAATAACAATAAAGATTTTGAATTATACCTTTTAAATTATTTTACTTTAAATAAATGTTTTAAAATGTAATTAATGAATTAAATATAAACTAGTTTTATAAAATTTAAAAGGTATAATTTTATTAAATGAATTAAATTATTTTTAGAAACTTTCTAATTTAGGAAACTTTCTATTTTTAGTAGGTTACTAATTATAGTATTAATCTAACGTCAGAATACGTTTATACCATACTTAATAGTAGGTCGATAATACATTGGAAAGAATTACTATAAGATCAGACTTATCTGTTAATATACGTACGAAATTTCAGAAATAAAATAAATAAATGAGAAGCCAATAAGATCAGTAAATTAAATAAACGAATATCAGTTAAGTTATTCGCGTCCTTTATTCATGTAGCTCGCGTGAAATCAGAGTAGACTTTTTGTCAGTTGATCTCAGTTGGTTACTGGACACGAGGTATGGATTTCCCGTCATTCAGTATGGACTTCCTTTCTATGCATGATTAGGATTCCCCGTCTGCAGCCAAATGTTTTCCCCACTATATGTTATAAATTATCAGAAATTATTTTAATAACTAAGATATTGCCTGAGCCTTATATACAAGGATGACCAGTTAGTTGTACTAGTTACGGAGGTACCGTAACCATGACACTTGAGGCACCGGTGTCATGACTCACCTGTAGGAGAGTGATATCCTGCAGCGTCCCATTCAGCTCAGCTTGGCCATTTTATCAGTATTATTAGTGGGGCGTATGGATGCATCCTAGGCTTATCAGTTTACAGTTATCAGGTGAATGTGGTGTGTGCTCTACATCCTTCACATTGGAGCTGATCCCTCCACCCAACACAGTTATTTAGAGGTCACCCGTCTACAGCATGACGAGGTCACCCCTCCAGTTATTCATGCAACAGTTGTTACAGCACATGACCTATATAATCTCTTGGCAATTAAAATATAGTAAATGCATGTTTTCAGATTTAACAGTTAACAGTTCAGTTTTATTATTTATAAATCAGGCTTATCAGATTTTCTACAGTTTTTATCATACTCCACATATCAGTCTTTCAGCTGTAGTAATTATTAATTATTTCAAGTTCAGTATATTGCTATCATGCATTATATCCGTTCACTGAGCGTTATGCTCAGCCGTAGTTCTTTCATGTTCTAACGGCAGGTACACGAGGGCACTCTTTAGATTCTGAGAGCATGTGCATTGGATGGAAGCCGTCAAGACTTCTGTACTTTATGCACTTTATTTTTATAATACCGTTGGACATTTTTTAGTCCTTTCTTTCAATATTTTACTTTTCATGTTTTGAGCTTATGTTTGATTACCGATGTTTGATTCCGGTATTTCTGTTAACATTTAAGATTCAAAGCTATTTAGGGATGATCCAGAGGTCGGGGAGGATAAAAGAAGTATTTAGACATTTTTAGAGAGAGAAAGATAAAGCTTGAAATGAGTGTGTGTATTTAGAGAGAGAAGTGAAATACACAATAAGAAGAATCCTCACCCCTCCATGGAAGTTTGGAGGGGTATATATAGGCTAAATAAGAGGTCACTTTGACAACATGTCAAAAGTAGTCCCTCCACGTTTTGCCTATCTGAATCAAATGTAATTTCGTAAATGGCGCTCACATTTTAGGGCTAACAATCTTCCCCCAATTTGGAGACATACGGAATTACTTACAATGTTCCTAACAAGTAAAAATACAACAAAATAAAGTCTTCCAAGGCGCTTCCAATGCTGAGGATGTCTTTTAATTCTTCTTGTCTTCATAACTTGTACCTCAGCTTGAATCCTCTTTGTCTTTGCTTGTTGTGGAAAAATTGTAATATGCATGATTTGGATAAACTTCCCCCCAATTCATGCAGCATGTATTAAAAAACTTTCTTCATAGACTTCTTTGACGAAGTTTCTGAATTAGCTTCCCCCAAACCAATATCTGTATCTTAAGAAGATTCTGACACTTTGATGTAGTTTGAACAATCTTCTAGCTCATCGGTTTAAGTGCACATCGAAAATTTGTAGAAGAACCACACCAAATAACACTGCTTTTATACTGTTTCATGTCGTTTAGGTTTTGGTGATAATCCGTTTGGGGTAACATGCAGGAAATCAGCAACAATTCTTCTCACGCCTGTATAATACTTCATAAAAATCATATAAAGTAAGTAGATACCATTCCATGTACACTACTTCCCCCTGGAAGTTGATCCGATTACTTCAAAGTACACGATCTTCCCCCATGATGATTTCGAACTCTCGGAAGCATCATTATCGTGAACGTACATATACTCGAGAAGTTCTTAGTCTTAAGAAAATGTTTTGAAAAGTTTTGAAAGTCATTGAGAAACTTTGAAAAGTTTTGCTTAGACTATGAAGTACCATTGTCGTTATGAGGCTCATGAATATCCCGTGAGAATTGATTGATGATTCCATCTCTCTCTGTCTAACTTACCAACCTCGAATTCATTCGGCTATTTATTGTGACCACATGTGAAGTAAACCCGATATTCCAAACTTGAAACTGAAGTACAATCCCCCAAATTTGTTACTTAAGCTTGCACTTATGTCGATTGAAGAACGGTGTAGAAACAAGTCTCTTATACCTCTTGAAGTTATTCACACGAGCAACTGCGTGTGACACCCAAAAATGATAGTAATCCATGTCGTCGACCATCCACCCCTTGACAGTGGAAACTAGATAATTCAAGTCTCAATCATAAATTTTATCGTCCAAGCAAGTCATCAATCGATAGACTGGGTTTGAAGAAAAGGGGTAGAAAAATAGAAGGAAGGGTCGATGATGAAATAAGTAGACGCCTTCATGAAATCCCACTTCAACTTCAAATAAAGAATACCAAATCCATTCCGTGATCACTTGTCTTTGAAGAATCAAAACTAGCCGTTGTCGTTAAAGTGAATCTTATATCGGATCGTTTTAGTGTTAAGTGTTTTGTTTGCTTTGGTGTTGTGTTTGAGAATGTCGTTAAATAGAACAAATCATGAAATGAATCGTATTTGAGGGACAAAATTTGTCTAGATAACTTGTCATTTAAACCCAACGTCAGTCTCATGCCCAACTGATGCGCGGGGAGGATATAAGATTCAAAGCTATTTAGGGGTGATCCGGAGGTCGGGGAGGATAAAAGAAGTATTTAGACATTTTTAGAGAGAGAAATATAAAGCTTGAAATGAGTGTGTGTATTTAGAGAGAGAAGTGAAATACACAATAAGAAGAATCCTCACCCCTCCATGGAAGTATGGATGGGTATATATAGGCTAAACAAGAGGTCACTTTGACAACATGTCAAAAGTAGTCCCTCCACGTTTTGCCTATCTGAATCAAATGTATTCCGTAAATGGCGCTCACATTTTAGGGCTAACAATTTCCGTTATGGTCAGTTAATGTTTTAGGAAATTTACCTTATGCTTTGATGACACGCCTAAAATACACGTAACGGTCCACTTATCCAAGTGGGGTGTTACATCATAACTAAACTGAACTTATACAAATATATATATTTTTATATATAAAATAATTATGATAAATTAATCTTAATATAAAAATACAATTTTTATACTTGAGGTATTTTTGTTGCTAAATATTTAAATAATTATGTATTTTTTAGAAAAGTTTGGATTAATCGGATTATTTGGGTCAACCCGAGAATCTAACCAAATTCAAATTCTGTTTTCGGTTTGGTCCCGTTTTCGAGTTGACCCAGAGAAAAATATTAACCGAATAACACGAACTGAATTAACCGAATAACCCAAAAACCCTGAGAACCGAACCAAAGACAACCCTAGTCTCCATAAATCACGATGTCGTCTCCATAAATTCCCACCATTATTTCACGAAAATTTGAAACGCCCGTCTATACTTGTAGAGAGTACATGTAATCTTTATAAGGCAAAATGTATAGTCCCTATAAATTTCCTACAATTATTTTGTGAAAAATCAAAACGCCCGCTCAAAAGAAGATCTTATTTTTCCCCCACCGAAAACAAGATCTTATCTTTTCACATCTTGCTTTCTTCATTTTTTTCACAACAAAACCACCAAAATCCTTCATTTTCACCACAACATTAACCACCACCGTCTTCCGAGCTACCACGCACCAACACATCCATGAACCACCACCACAGTCGTGATCCACCACCATTACAGTCGTGACCCACCACCAGCAGCAGGTAATTAAACGGATTTTGGTTTGTTGTTTTTTTAATAATCTGGTTTTTGGTTTAGTTTGTTAATTGAGGTGTTTGTGAATCATTTAGTTTATGTTTGTGTTTAATTTTTCTAATTAGGTTCATAATGTTTTGTTAATTCGGTTTAGAGTGTTTTTCTTAATTCGGTATAAAGTGTTTGTGTTTGTGTGTGGGTTAATTTGTTAATTTGGTTTGTGTTTGACTGTTTGTGTAGTTACTGACCCACCTCGACGTTTATGTCGTCTCGATAACCACTGATATCGTCACTGCTACTTCCATCATGAGCATCACCGTCGTCAATGCTTCTGTCCTGGCCCACCTCGTCGCTGAAAGGGTAGGCATCTATTAGTTTCTATAAAATATAGTCTGAATTACTGTTTTTTATTGTCACAAACATATAGCTGTGTTGTTCAACAACTTCTGGTTCTGTATTAGAAAAGCTAGATATAGAAACTTGGGAAACTAATATGGGTTATGAGTATGAAAATATTAATTAGGAATCTTTTGTGATGTATCAAGAGAAGAAAAATCAAGGTCACTAATACATGTGTTTTTAGCCAAGTATAAGATAATTTCGTTCCAAGTCTTTTTGAATTGATTACCGTTAATTAGTGCGACTCAATCGTTCTTGGTGGAAAAATTAAATGGTTTGGTTATCTATTTTAAACTAAAAGTAAAATGAAAATGTCGTTGAGTAAAATAAAAGCTTTAAAAATTAAACTAAAAATTACTAGAAAAACACTTGCTAAAATAGAGATTTCGGGAAGCGTGCAATTTTTGGAAATTAAAATGTAATGATTTAAAACTTAAAACTTTGTAGAAATAAACTAAGACAAAACTCGTTTAAAAATAATACTAAGTAAAAGTGGAGGGAAAAGTTAAATTTGAAAACTAAGAAAAATAAAACAAAATGCAAAGTAGATCGCAATGCGATCGTACTCTGATCGCAGTGGTGGATCGTGACCACCGATCGCAACCTAGGGATCAGATCGCACTCAATGCGATGGAAAGGAGTGATCGCACTCAAGAAGTGAGGGATCAGACTCACTGATCGCAACCACGATCGCAACAAGTGGATCGTGGTCTTTGATCGTAACCACAAGGATCGTAGTCAATGCGATCATAACCAAGAGGTAGTGACTTGGATCGCACCCACAGATCGTGGTATGGATCGTAGTCAAACAAAGAAGTCTGGATCGCAATCAATGCGATCGTATCCAAGAGATCGTGACAAGTAAAACCCTCTTAAGATCGTAATGGGACACAAAGAGTAACTAAGCTGAAACGAATAAGCTGTTAATCCAATAAGCACTTACCAACTCTTAGCCAAGACTAATTAAGCACAAATTTTACAACTTTTGAAATACTAAATACGGGAACTTTTATAAAACGAACTTTAATAAGATAAAACTCTTAGGAAAGCTTAAAATTAAATAAGCTAAGTACCAAATAAGCCAATAAGCATAATAAGCTCAAAGCTTAATTTGCACAAAAACTTAGAAAGGATTAAAAAGATAAACTTTTTAATCACATAAACATCAAAATCAAACACGAAGCATTAAAATTCGGATAAAAAATAACTCAAAATCAAGAAAGGTAGAAAGAGATTAATGATGAAAAGCTTAAACTTGAACTTGTATATCAATGATTCCAAAATACAAGATTGAAAATAAAGCTTAAACTTGAAAGGAAAAATGAAGAAAAGATGAAAACTTAGTGAGAGAAAGTTAAAACTTTCTTTCTCTAAAAACTAAAGAAAGTTAAATAAAACTAGCTAACCACCCTCCTAATGTGTTTAGGAGGGTATTTATAGGAGATGGAAAGGTACATATGTTTCCTTCTTTCTTTCTTTCTTCACGACTCGATTTAAATTCTTTGTCTTTATCGACGTCGTCTCGGTATTTGTCGATGTAAATTGAACTTGTCTTATAATTTTCTTCTTTGAGTTCTTCGACTTCATTAAACTTCCGTCTTTAGACTTTTTCTTCGATAAATCTTCAGAATAGGCCTTGGACTTCCGTTCTTTTTACACTCTCGATCTTTTGACTTCGTCTTTTGTCTTTTTCTTGATAAAAGCCCGTGATAGCCCATGTTTTATTCCTTTTTCATCTTTTGGTCCTAAAACACAATAAAAACACAAACCACTTATACAAGGTTTTCGCCTAGTAAGAAAATTTCGTTGTTCCAGTCTCTTCGAATTGAAAAATGATTTAAGTGCGACTCAACTGTTTTTGGTTGAAACAAATGTTTGTGTCGTTGTAGTATATTAAAAGTGCAAGACTTTAAAGTAAAAGAGCAGGTAAAAATAAAGCTAAGAATAATAAAAAGTAAAGGGTGCAATATTAAAATTTTAAAAGTAAATTAATTAAATGATTGAAAATAAAAGCGTGACGAAAAATTAAATTGACAATGTAATAAAAATGTGAACTATAAAATTAAACTCAGAGAGAAATAGCGGGAAAATTAAATGCTTGAAAATAAAACAGAAAGTAAACAGAACCTGAGCCGGGATCCAAAACACTGTCACTATTTAGAATCCAAACTAACTCTTATCCTGAATAACGAACCTGCCGCTTATCCGGAATAAACTGTCACTATTATCCAGAATAATCAACTTGTTCCTTATCCGGAATGATGTCCTGCCTCTTATCCGGAATCCACAAAACCAAGTTATCCGGAATGGTACTTATTAAGCTTATCCGGAATGCAGTTCAAGCCCTTATCCGGAATAACCTATTCGCAGCACTATCCGGAATATCCAAACTGAGCCCTTATCCGGAACAAAGTTCAACTAGTTATCCGGAATCCTCAAACAATAGCTTATCCGGAATAATCTTCCAACGACTATCCGGAATACGAAGTCCGGGCCCTTATCTGGAATAAATGCCCAACAGCTTATCCTGAATAATCTGCAGATGCTTATCCGGAATAAGCAAAGATGCTTATCCGGAATAACTCGAAGTTCTCTTATCCGGAATGTTTAGTCGGTCCTTATCCGGAATGAGGGGGATTTAACTACTATCCGGAATTCCTGAAACGTAGCCTTATCCGGAACACTTGAAAATGCCCACTATCCGCAATAAGAAGGTTTGATGCACTGTTCGGAATACAAGGGTTTACCAAACCCGGATAACAACTAACTTCAAATAAGCTAAAAATTACAAATAAGCTAAACACAAATAAGCACTTAACTAAAACTTAATCAAAATCAATTTTAAGAAAAAGCTATTAAACCAAAATTTAAAAACTTTAAAGAAAACTAAATGATAAAAATCTTAAAAATCAAATTTTAATAAAAATCACAAATAAGCTAAAGATTCAATAAGCTCAATCAATCAAAAGTATAAAAACATGAACATAAATCAAATAAGCAACACACTAAGCTCATAAACAATAAGACTAAATCAATCGAAAGAAAGGAAGATGAGAGAGTAACATTAAAAGTAAAGATTCAATAACATAAAAGTAAACTTACTTGAAAATTAAAGTGCAAGACAAGGTAATTAAAGTGCAATAAGGTAAATGTGCAAGTAAATAAAATGGAAGAACTAATTGTCACTATTAGCCAACAAAAACAAATGGAATGAAAATGGATCCTATTTATAGGAGGATTAGGGAGGTGCTTAGGAAGCTTCCTCCCCTCTTTCTTCTTTCTTTAATTGCATCATTAAGTCCTTAATCTTCTTAGTTCTTCGACTTTAATGACTTTGTCTCGGGATTTCTTTAAACTCGTCTTGTAATTATTCAATAAATTAGACTTGAGTTCTTCGGCTTTTAGTAAACTTCCGTCTTTTGACTTTTTCTTCGATAAATCTTCAGAATTGGTCCTGGACTTCCGTTCTTTTTGCACTCTTGATTTCTTGACTTCGTCTTTTGTCTTTTTCTTCGATAAAAGCCCGTGAATGCTCGTGTTTTCTCCCTTTTTCACAATTTCGTCCTAAATCACAACAAAAACACAAACCACGCATAATTCTGACATTTACGACATAAAATACACGTTTTGGCTTGGTTATTATTGTAGTTAAGTGGTAAAAAGGATGGGTGTTTACACACCTATCAAATCCCATACACTTGACCATTGCAATGTCTTCATGCAATGCATTAGTTACAAAGCACATTTACACTTTTCATCACAATCAATCCACGTTGGCCTTTATTAAAGAGATAGAAAATTATAAACATTCAAAGGAAGAAAGAAATCAAAAACATACCTTAGGGTTTTGAAAATGTCAAGAATGATCATCATCCTCAAGTTTTCACTTTCTCTAAACCAAGATTAAAAACGAGATCATTGTTATTATAAGTTAGCAAACTAACACGAACTCATGTTGGCCAATTATTCACTTAGACTCCCTTATTCCTAGGTGTATCTCTTATATTTTATTAGTGTCTTGAATGATCACGAGGATGCATTGTTGACTTATTTCGATAGTTTATTAGGCTGAAAATAAAGTGGGACGATTTAATCAATAGTTAGCTAAAGGACAAAATCTTTTAAAACTGCTTCTCGGGACCTCATAAAGTTCATATCTTGGCATAACTCGCTTCGTGATTTGAGACCTTTCTCGGACCGATATTTGACAGCGACTTCATACTTCAAATCTTGAGAGACGTTCATGAAATAATGGTCTTCTCTTCATAATAGGAATTTCTTCACTTGAAGTTTTGAGAGATTCTTCATATTTGGACCACGACTTCATCATTTTTTCTCCAATCTCTATTTTGGACTTTGATATACAATGATCCGCCTCCTTTTAGGATTTGGATCTGTTTATCCTCATACCTTGCTAGGGTCTTTTCGGATAGACTTCTCCATGATCTTTAGGGAGTATTTGCTTTTCGTCGTGTGTCTCGATCCTTCATATTGATCTTTGAATAATGATTCTTCACATCACTTTGGATCTTTAGCAATAAAATGTAGCCCTCATGCCTTGTTAGGGCCTTTTCGGACTCGCCAATCTTCGCATCTCGCTTCAATAAGTTATGCCTTGGCTATGAACTCTAATCCATACCGAGCAACTTTTAAACGATCTTGGGCTAGAAGCTAAGTAACTTTTCAAATCGTACAACCTTATTTATTGCAGATAAATTTATTAACAAGCGATGGGAGAATAGGCTTATAATTAACTCACATAAATTCACGAAAGAACACGAAACTTATAATTGACTCTATCATCTCTCGTTCTCCACAGTTTAAAATCTCAAGGAATGAGACTCGTGGATGCTTAGCCTATTAAATCAAAGTTTTGGGTTTTCGAGTCGCCTATAGGATCTTGCAAACTCTTAGACTTTTTCAAGTTTAGAAATCGCATCTTAAAGTTCCCTTGATAAACGACTCTCTAGGATCAATTATAGGAACTTGCGAAAAGTTCTTGTTCTTAACCCGTGAGAGTTAAGACTTTCGCGTTTTATAGCTCCCTATATAAAAGCCTAGCAAAACTTGACTTAAACACGTTAAGGATACTAGCTAGAGTAAACTTAGATAAGTAAACTCGGGTTGAGTCAAAAGATTCACAACGTTTGAAAACTAAAACCACTTTATTCAAAATTTATTCTAATAAGGAAAGAAAATAACTATACAAAGGGAAAAACTAATAGGCCAAAATAGAACAAAAATTTTGAAAAATGTCGAAAAATTGATTTTCCGGTTAAAATGAGGACAAATACAAGGAAAAGGCCACTTAGCTTCGATAGAAGTCCCCCTACACTTAATATAAACATTGTCCTCAATGTTTAAGCATGTGGGAGTAAACTCCCCTACACTTAGGACATTGTGCACTTTGTTTAAATCTTGCTAAGGAAAAGACAACTAACGAGATTCCTATTTTAATATTAGAAAATATAAAATAGAGAATCGAAAAGAGTTTAGGATAGAACCGGGAAGAAGGGAACACGGAATCACGGTTAGTCAAAAGTCATCAAGAGTGGATCTTTGAGCGCTCGAATCCCTGAATAGAAGAGAGGAAATAGCAAACACCAACGGGTCTCCCCTACACTTAGGATAAAGATAGCTAAAGGATAGATACATGGGTTGCCTCCCAAGAAGCGCTTGATTTTTGTTCACCGAGTCGTGAGCCTGACTCGACCTTGATTATCATAGGAAGAAGCATGAAACATATCCACCGGGATCAAATACATAGTTTTCGTCCATCGAATAGCACAAGCTTAAGGCGAACAAGGCAAGCCAAAGAAGAGTAGGCAAGGTTCCCTTAAGCAAAGATGGAGCACGGTGGAAGCAAGGGTGAAGTGGTGCAAGCATATCTTCAGTAGTTCCAAAACTTTTTCCTTTTATTTCATCAGACGGATACTGAGATGGCTGAAGAATATCGATACCAGGGTCGAACACCTTTTCCTTTAGGGGAAAATAGCACTCAGACTCAGCAGAATTTGAAGATGATCCACGAAGAAGATGCACAACCTCGTCCTCAGAAGGTGGACAAAGAGGTGTCAAATCATACGTGCTGCGGATGCTGGTGTCGTCCGGTTGCTTCTCCTTTGAAAGAATTTTCTTCAAATCCGAAGTAGGATCAAGACCATAATCATCAAAGTCTAAAGGAGGAGCATCACTCTCATGAGGGAAGTATGTATTAAGAAAAGTAGAGAAGTCTTCCTCAAATGAGTAGTCATCCAAAGTAGGATTAAGCATTGTAGGCGGAGGATCTTCATCATAAGAAGAATCACTCGAGAGAGTATCGGCCTCATCAAAATCATCATACATGGGCATGTCGGGATACTCAGAAGCAAAATCATCATAATCATCCGAATCTGAGCTAGAATCATCATCATAAGCATCAAAGATCGGTGGAGAATCATATATGGGAGAAGGTTCCAAATTGGAGAGAGAATCATCCACATCATCTTGAAACAGTGGATTATCAATGCAAGAATCGAATAGAGGATTGTTGTAGATGACAAAATCATCGAGCACATTAATCATATTCGTTGATTCTCTTCCAAAGGATTTGCTTGTAAGCTTCCCCATTTCAAAAACTTGTGAATCATCCCCGACTCTTAAGATGAGCTCACATTTATCCACATCAATTAAAGCTCTACCGGTTCTTAAAAATGGGCGTCCAAGTATTAACGGAATACGAGGGTCCATTTCATAATCAACAACGACAAAGTCGACCGGAAAAGTGAATGTGCCAACTTTAATGAACACATCTTCGACAATACCAACGGGGTAAGCGAGAGTGCGATTGGCTAGCTCAAGAGTCATTTTGGTGGGTGTAAGGTCCGGCAATGATAACTTTTTCCAAACACTTAAAGGAATCAAATTAATACTTGCCCCGAGATCGGCTAAGGCAATAAATTTGTCGGTTTGGTTAAAAGTACAAGGAAGCACAAAACGACCGGGATCTCCAAGTTTCTCCGACGTTCTTTAAGAAGGACGGCAGAACAATTTTCATTCAATCGAGTATTAACAAACTCGGCCATCTTCTCCTTCTTACTAAGCAATTCCTTAAACATCTTAACAAATTTAGGCATTTGTGCTAGAGCTTCAACAAGGGGAAAAGTGACGGTCATTTCTGAAACTTTCTTCAAATAGTTTGACACTTGAATGTCATCCTTGGTGTGTAGTTTAGCCTTGTCTAAGCGAGATGGATAAGGAATCTTGGGTTTATAGGTGGAAGGTGTAGGTGTAGCAGGTAAAGGTTGAGATGTTGAAGGTGGGGTTGGTGGAGGATTCTTGGTGGGTACTTCGTCATGACGAGGCGGAGACGGTAATGGTGTACTAATACTAGGTGTGGGAGTAGTAGGGATAAATGGTTGTGGAGGAGGTGTAGATCGTGGAACTGAGGGTGGGATAGATGGTCCTACTAAAGTAACTCCACTACGGGTAGTAATAGCACTCACATTCGCTCTCGGATTGGTGACGGTGTTTGAAGGTAGAGAACTCGAAGTAGAGGGTTGAGTGGTGGGCAAGAAACTAGCTAGCATATTCTTCAAATCATTCGTTTGATTGCTGAAGGAGGATTGTATATTATCTCGAAGCTCGGATCTAATGTCATTCCCTTGCTTAGTGATATCCCCTTTCAAATTGATAATTTGGCTCTGTAGATTCTTAATTTGCTCTCCATGAGTTCTCATCAAAGCTTCAACATCTTGATTAATGGGTGGGGCTTGTTGAGCGGGTGGGTGATAAGGATTAGAAGCTCTAGGTGGGATTTGGTTGCTTCTATTGTAATTGTTGTTGGGGTTTTGGTTTTGAGTAGAAAAATCGGGTGAAAGGTAATTGTTGGACCGGTAACTTAGCAAATTTCTATCCCCTTGAGGTCGGGCTTGGTAATTTTCCGGCGAATAATTACCATAAGCTGCATACACGTTTTCCGGATTTCCTTGAGTAGAAGGACAATCAGTGTATGAGTGAGGACCGCCGCATGTTTCACAAGGATTGGCTACCGCTTTAACTTGTTGTTGGTTTGTAGCGAGAAGCAAGATATTTTTGTTCATTTCGGTCATCATGCGGGTGAATTCCGTCATGTCGGGGTTTGCTGAAGTAGAAGAAACATTGACTCTCGGGTTGTTCCTTGAAGAAGCGGAGGAATCCCAGTTTTTGTGATGAGTAGTCATGTTCTCAATAAGCTCTCTACACTCCTCGGGTCTCCTTTTTATACATGTGCCACCGACGGCTGCATTAATCGTATCACGATCTCGAAAAGTTAAACCGTTGTAGAAAGTATCAATTAAGGTCACAGGGAGCATATTGTGGTTTGGACAACGATCAATCAAAACATTATATCTTTCCCAAGCATCAAAGAGAGATTCATCGGGTTCTTGCATGAAACCGCTGATTTGAATTCGAAGGCTCGTGACCATGGATGGTGGAAAGTAGCGCGACAAAAAGCGTTGAGTCATGTCATCCCAAGTATGAATGGAATTCTTCGGGAGACGATCAAACCATTTCTCGGCGTGGTGTGATAAAGTATGTGGAAAGATTTGAATGCGAAGAACATCCATTGTA
Source organism: Glebionis coronaria (assembly GCA_025667525.1). Taxonomy (NCBI): domain Eukaryota; kingdom Viridiplantae; phylum Streptophyta; class Magnoliopsida; order Asterales; family Asteraceae; genus Glebionis; species Glebionis coronaria. Next base: position 454,886,113 of record CM046878.1, on the reverse strand, counting down.
GCATCAGGCAACTTCATGCTTTGAGTGATAGTAATGAACTTGTCGAGGTGTTTGTTGGCATCATCATCGGGCATTCCTCGGAATGGGTTAGTTTGCACTTGCTGGATCATATGATGCTTCAACGAAAACTCCGGAGCCGTGATTTGCATCGGCGCAATCGGTCCTCCTCGTCCAAACATTGTAGGTTAACAAAGCTCCTCCATTGTCCGAAGATCGGGCTGTGGAAGAACATTGTTGTTGTTATTATTGAGGTGCGGTGGATTATTGTTGTTGTTAACACCTGCCATAGCTAGATCTTCAGGAGTCTCGGGCTCTTGATAAGTAGAAGATCTAGTACGCATACACCTGCGAAATTAAAAGAAAACAATACCAAACACAAAGAGAATATATATACACAATAAAAATAAAATCTTTTTGGATTTTTGAAGATTTTTAATTTTTATGGATTTTTAAACAATTTTTAATTTTTTTTTTGGGTTTTTTTTTGAAGATTTTTAAGCAAGAAAATAACGCTCACGAATGAACGGATCCCAAAAAGCAACGCGTCTATCACAGAAAACCGTTAATATTTACGAAAAGAACCGGCAGCGGCGCCATTTGATACAAGGTTTTCGCCTAGTAAGAAAATTTCGTTGTTCCAGTCTCTTCGAATTGAAAAATGATTTAAGTGCGACTCAGCTGTTTTTGGTTGAAACAAATGTTTGTGTCGTTGTAGTATATTAAAAGTGCAAGACTTTAAAGTAAAAGAGCAGGTAAAAATAAAGATAAGAATAATAAAAAGTAAAGGGTGCAATATTAAAATTTTAAAAGTAAATTAATTAAATGATTGAAAATAAAAGCGTGACGAAAAATTAAATTGACAATGTAATAAAAATGTGAACTATAAAATTAAACTCAAAGAGAAATAGCGGGAAAATTAAATGCTTGAAAATAAAACAGAAAGTAAACAGAACCTAAGCCGGGATCCAAAATACTGTCACTATTTAGAATCCAAACTAACTCTTATCCTGAATAACGAACCTGCCGCTTATCCGGAATAAACTGTCACTATTATCCGGAATAATCAACTTGTTCCTTATCCGGAATGATGTCCTGCCTCTTATCCGGAATCCACAAAACCAAGTTATCCGGAATGGTACTTCTTAAGCTTATCCGGAATGCAGTTCAAGTCCTTATCCGGAATAACCTATTCGCAGCACTATCCGGAATATCCAAACTGAGCCCTTATCCGGAATAAAGTTCAACTAGTTATCCGGAATCCTCAAACAATAGCTTATCCGGAATAATCTTCCAACGACTATCCGGAATACGAAGTCCGGGCCCTTATCCGGAATAAATGCCCAACAGCTTATCCTGAATAATCTGCAGATGCTTATCCGGAATAAGCAAAGATGCTTATCCGGAATAACTCGAAGTTCTCTTATCCCATTAATGTTTAGTCGGTCCTTATCCGGAATAAGGGGATTTAACTACTATCCAGAATTCCTGAAACGTAGCCTTATTCGGAACACTTGAAAATGCCACTATCCGCAATAAGAAGGTTTGATGCACTGTTCGGAATACAAGGGTTTACCAAACCCGGATAACAACTAACTTCAAATAAGCTAAAAATTACAAATAAGCTAAACACAAATAAGCACTTAACTAAAACTTAATCAAAATCAATTTTAAGAAAAAGCTATTAAACCAAAATTTAGAAACTTTAAAGAAAACTAAATGATAAAAATCTTAAAAATCAACTTTTAATAAAAATCACAAATAAGCTAAAGATTCAATAAGCTCAATCAATCAAAAGTATAAAAACATGAACATAAATCAAATAAGCAACACACTAAGCTCATAAACAATAAGACTAAATCAATCACAAGAAAGGAAGATGAGAGAGTAACATTAAAAGTAAAGATTCAATAACATAAAAGTAAACTTACTTGAAAATTAAAGTGCAAGACAAGGTAATTAAAGTGCAATAAGGTAAATGTGCAAGTAAATAAAATGGAAGAACTAATTGTCACTATTAGCCAACAAAAACAAATGGAATGAAAATGGATCCTATTTATAGGAGGATTAGGGAGGTGCTTAGGAAGCTTCCTCCCCTCTTTTTTCTTTCTTTAATTGCATCATTAAGTCCTTAATCTTCTTAGTTCTTCGACTTTAATGACTTTGTCTCGGGATTTCTTTAAACTCGTCTTGTAATTATTCAATAAATTAGACTTGAGTTCTTCGGCTTTTAGTAAACTTCCGTCTTTTGACTTTTTCTTCGATAAATCTTCAGAATTGGTCCTGGACTTCCGTTCTTTTTGCACTCTTGATTTCTTGACTTCGTCTTTTGTCTTTTTCTTCGATAAAAGCCCGTGAATGCCCGTGTTTTCTCTCCTTTTCACATTTCGTCCTAAATCACAACAAAAACACAAACCACGCATAATTCCGACATTTACGACATAAAATACACGTTTTGGCTTGGTTATTATTGTAGTTAAGTGGTAAAAAGGATGGGTGTTTACACACCTATCAACCACGCGTAATTCCGACATTTACGACATAAAATACACGTTTTGGTCTTGTTATTATTGGAAATAAGTGGTAAAAGGATAAGTGTTTTCACACTTATTAAATCCCCTACACTTGACCATTGCAATGCCTTCATGCAATGCATTAGTTTCAAAGCACAAATTACATTTCTCATCATAAATAACCCACCTTGGCCTTTATTGAATAATAAACTTTAAGGAAACTAAAAAGATAGAAATATGTACAAAATAAGTAAAGAAATCAAAGACTTACATTGGGGTTTTGGCCGTCATGAATGTTCATCATCCTCAAGTTTCACGTTCCCCAAACCAAGCTTAAAAACGAGATCATTGTTATTATAAGTTAGCAAACTAACACGAACTCATGTGGCCCAATTATTCACTTAGACTCCCTTATTCCTAGGTGTATCTCTTATATTTTAATTTTGTCTTGAATGATCACGAGGATGCATTGTTTGACTTATTTTGATAGTTATTTAGGCTGAAAATAAAGTGGGACGATTTAATCCATAGTTAGCTAAAGGACAAAATCTTTTAAAACTTCTTCTCGGGACCTCTTAAAGTTCATATATTGGCATAACTCGCTTCAAGATTTGAGACCTTTCTCGGACTGATATTTGGCAGCGACTTCATACTTTGAATCTTGAGAGACGTTCTTGAAACTATGGTCTTCTCTTCATAATAGGAATTTCGTCACTTGAAGTTTTTGAGAGATTCTTCATATTTGGACCACGACTTCTTCATTTTTCTCCAATCATTATTTTGGACTTTGATATACAACGATCCGCCTCCTTTTAGGACTTGGATCTATTTATCCTCATACCTTGCTAGGGTCTTTTCGGATATACTTCTCCATGATCTTTAGGGGAGTTTTCGCTTTTCGTCGTGTGTCTCGATCCTTCATATTGATTTTTGATAAATGATTCTTCACATCACTTGGGATATTTAGCAACAAAATGTAGCCCTCATGCCTTGTTAGGGCCTTTCCGGACTCGCCAATCTTCGCATCCCGCGTCAATAAGTTATGCCTTGACTATGAACTCTAATTAATACCGAGCAACTTTCAAACGATCTTGTGCTAGAAGCTAAGTAACTTTTCAAATCGTACAACCTTATTTATTGCAATTAAATTTATTAACAAGTGATGGGAGAAAAAGCTTATAATCAACTCACATAAATTCACGAAAGAATACCAAACTTATAATTGACTCTATCATCTCTCGTTCTCCACAATTTAAAATATCAAGGAATGAGACTAGTGGATGCTTAGCCAATTAAATCAAAGTTTTGGGTTTTCGAGTCATCTATAGGATCTTGCAAACTCTTAGACTTTCTCAAGTTTAGAATTCGCATTTTAAAGTTCCCTTGATAAACGACTCTCTAGGATCAATTATAGGAACTTGATAAAAGTTCTTGTTCTTAACCCGTGAGAGTTAAGACTTTCGCGTTTTAAATTTCCCTATAAAAGCCTAGCAAAACTTGACTTAAACACGTTAAGGATACTAGCTAGAGTAAACTTAGATAAGTAAACTCGGGTTGAGTCAAAATATTCACGACTTTGAAAAATTTAAAACCACTTTATTAGACTTTATTTTTAGCAAGGAAAGTAAATAATGATAACAAAGGAAAATGCTACTATACTACTAGGCCAAAATAGATTTAAAATTTTGAAAAATGTCGAAAAATCAGATTTTCCGGTTAAAATGAGGACAAATTCATGGAAAAGCCCACTTACTTCGATAGAAGTCCCCCCTACACTTGATATAAACATTGTCCTCAATGTTTAAGCATGTGGGAGTAAACTCCCCTACACTTAGGACATTGTGCACTTTGTTTAAATCTTGCTAAGGGAAGGACAACTATAGTGATTTCAATGTGAACATATATGATATGAAATATTGAATCACGATAGTATAGGATAGAACCAGGAGAACGGGTACACGGGATCACGGTTCGTCAAAAAGTCATCGAGAATGGATCTTTGAAGCTTTTAATACCTGCATATCAAAAGAAACAAGACAACAAACACATACGGGGCCCCCTACACTTATTATGAAAACGGTAAAGGATAGATCAACGGGTTGCCTCCCGAGAAGCGCTTGTTTTTGTTAACCGAGTCACGAGCCTGACTCGACCCAGAACTAATTCATGGGAAACGTGGTGAGGGATGGAATCATCTTATGAGAGATGTCCTCACTAAAGTACAACTTCACTCCCTGGCCATTCACTTTAAAATTGGGCCCATTTGGCTGAGAAAGCTCAATGGTGCCATATGGGAAGACTTTGGTGACGGTGAATGGACCAGACCAGCGGCTCTTCAGCTTTCCCGAGAAGATCTTCAACCGAGATTTAAAGAGTAAAGCTTGATCACCAACGTGGAACTCTCGGTTCTTAAACCTTGAATCATGGATGATCTTGGTCTTCTGCTTGTAGATCAATGAGTTCTCATAAGCTTCATTCCTTAGTTCGTTGAGCTCGTTGAGTTGAATCTTCTAAAGATCGCCGGCTTTGTTAATGTCGAAGTTAGCCCACTTCAAGGCCCAGTAGGCCTTATGTTCCAGCTCGATAGGGAGGTGGCATGCTTTCCCATACACAAGAAGATAAGGTGTACAACCAATCGGGGTCTTATAAGCGGTACGGAAAGCCCACAAAGCATCATCTAACTTATCGGCCCACGAGGCACGATGCTCTCCCACAGTGCGCTCCAGAATTCGCTTCAATCCACGGTTAGATATCTCAGCTTGACCATTTGTTTGAGGATGATAAGCGGTGGAAAGACGGTGATTGACACCGTACTTAGCCATGACTCGAGCAAATTGATCATTGCAAAAATGAGTCCCGCGGTCACTGATGATAGCACGAGGAAAACCGAATCGAGCAAAAAGTTGCTTCAAAAAGTTCACAACCACCCTCGCACGTTCGTAGGAAGAGCCTTAGATTCAACCCATTTGGATACGTAGTCAACGGCTACGAGGATGTACTTGTTCCCTTTAGATGATGGAAATGGCCCCATAAAGTCGATGCCTCATACATCAAAGATTTCACATTCTTGTATGAAATTTTGAGGCATATCATCTTTATGTGTGATCTTGCCTTGTCTCTGGCAAGCATCACAACGTTTAACCATTTCATGAGCGTCATGATAAATGGTGGGCCAATAAAATCCATAGTCGAAAACTTTCTTCGCGGTGTAATTTGGACCAAAGTGACCACCGGTTGGTCCTTTATGGAAAGCATCAAGGATTTGTAAAGCTGCCGGCCCATCAACACATCAACGAAGAATCAGATCAGCACATTGTTTGAAAAGGTAAGGGTCGTCCCAAAAATAATGTTCAATGTCTTTAAAGAACTTTTTCTTTTGTTGGGACGTTAACCCTTCCTTGAGAATTCCACCCGCTAAGTAGTTTGCCATGTCCGCAAACCACGGGGTTTCATCAAGATTGGAATTTATAGACATTAAGGTCTCAAGGGTAAAAGAGTCATTGATCTCTTGACTCGGATGATCCCCTTGATAAGGATCCTCAAGTCTACTTAGATGATCCGCGGCTAGGTTTTCCGCTCCCTTTTTGTCACGAATTTCGATTTTAAATTCTTGAAGGAGCAAAACCCAACGAAGAAGTCTTGGCTTGGAATCTTGCTTAGTTATCAAGTACTTCAACATGGAATGATCGGTGTACACGATGGTGGTAGAAAGGACAAGATAGGGGTGGAACTTCTCAAAAGCATACACTACAGCTAAAAGCTCTTTTTCGGTAGTGGTATAATGTAGTTGAGCCCCCGTTATTGTCTTGCTAGCATAATGGATTGGTTGGAAGTGTTTGTTCACTCTTTGGCCCAAAACCGCTCTAATAGCAAAGTCGCTAGCATCACACATCAATTCAAAAGGTAGCTCCCAATTAGGGGTAACCAAGACCGGTGCCTTAGTTAGCATGTCCTTAAGAAGATTGAAGGATTCAAGACACTCTTTAGAAAATATAAAAGGAGTATCTTTTTCAAAGAGGTGGGTCATCGGGCGAGCGATTTTAGAAAAATCTTGAATGAATCGACGATAGAAGCCCGCATGACCAAGGAAACTTCTCACACCCTTCACGGTTGAAGGTGGAGGTAATTTGGCTATGACATCCACTTTAGCACGGTCCACTTCAAGACCGGCTTTGGAGATTTTGTGTCCAAGAACAATGCCTTCTTTTCCCATGAAATGGCATTTTTCCCATATTAGAACAAGGAGAGTGTCTTCACACCGCTTAAGCATGCGTTCCAAATTGGCAAGGCAATGAGAGAAAGAATCACCATAGACCGAGAAATCATCCATGAAGACTTCCATAGTTTCTTCAACCATGTCATGGAAGATAGCCATCATACACCTTTGGAATGTCCGAGGAGCATTGCATAAGCCGAAAAGCATTCGTTTGTAAGCAAATGTTCCATAAGGACAAGTGAATGTGGTTTTCTCTTGGTCTTTAGGATCGATGGGAATTTGAAAATACCCGGAGAAACCGTCTAAGAAGTTGTAATATTCATTACTCGCTAGACGTTCAAGCATTTGGTCCATAAAAGGAAGGGGAAAATGATCCTTTCTCGTAGCATCATTGAGTTTGCGATAGTCTATACAAACTCTCCACCCTGTAACGAGACGAGTAGGAATCAACTCGTTGTTTTCATTGGGCACAACGGTGATTCCGCCTTTCTTAGGCACACAATGGACCGGACTAACCCATGATGAATCGAAGATAGGGTAGATCATTCCCGCATCAAGAAGTTTGATAACCTCTTTTTTGATAACGTCATGGATCTTAGGATTCACCCTTCTTTGGCTTTGGATAGCGGGTTTAAAGTCGTCCTCCATGAGAATTTTATGTGTGCAAAAGTGAGGATCAATTCCACGAATATCGTAGATTTGCCAAGCAATCTCTTTCTTATGATTCTTCAGCACGGCGATAAGTCGGGATTTTTCTTCTTCTTTCAAGTCCTTTGCGATGATGACGGGTGAATTCTTGTTGTCTTCAAGGAAAACTTACTCGAGATGAGACGGTAGGTCCTTAAGCTCTAAATCCGGAGGATTTTCCATGGAAGGCGTAGTCAAATTCGGTTCATCGATAGAGATATCCTTAAGAGATGATGGAGAAATATGGTCCTCATTGAGAAGTTTCTCAATGGTACGAATGTCTTCATCCCAATTAGAGGGAGAATCGTCATATTTTAAGTCCACATCCCCCAAAGTTGCTTCAAATTCTTTCAAAATGAAATCACTTTCTCCAAATGGAGTTAGTGATGGAGCAATAGAGGCAACGGTCTCAACAGTGGGAAGAGAAGAAGAACCACTTTTACAAGCGTCTTTGAAATGTTCTTCACAAGCCTCATCAAGAACGTCAATGAAGTTAACACTCTCGTTTTCAGAAGGCTGCTTAGAAAGTTTACCCATGTTGAAGACGATTTTATCGTCACCAACTCTCATGATTAATTTGCCCGCGGCTACATCAATGAGAGTGCGACCGGTCCTCAAGAATGGACGTCCAACGATTAATGGAACACGAGGGTCCATCTCGTAGTCAACAACAACAAAATCCGCCGGAAAGGTGAATTTGTCGATACCGACGAAAACGTCTTCGGCTATCCCCACCAGATAAGCAACCGTACGGTTAGCTAATTCCAAAGTCATTCGTGTGGGAACTAGCTCGGGTAGAGACAATTGTTTCCAAACGCTTAAAGGCATTAAGTTTATACTAGCACCTAGATCGGCTAGGGCCATACAATTCTCTACCCCGGGGAAGTTGCAAGGAATGAGAAACCGACCCGGATCACCAAGTTTGGTGGGTAATTTCCTTAAGAGCACTGCGGAGCAATTCTCATTAAGTTGGGTCTGAGCAATATCAAGAAGTTTCTCCTTATCACTGAGAAGTTCTTTAAACATTTTAGCATATTTGGGCATGTGAGCGAGAGCCTCAGCAAAGGAGATATTGAAATTCAGTTGTTTAAACATTTTGAGAAAGTTAGAAACCTGAAAATCATCCTTGTTCTTCAATTTATCTTTTCTCAACCTTAAGGGATAAGGTATATTGGGTTGAGATGAAGTCTTTGGAATGGAATTCTCACTCACATCCTTGGGTGGTGGAGGCGTGGAAGTAGAAGGTGGAGGAATTGGAGAAGTAGAAGTTGGAGGAATTGGAGAAGTAAACTCGTTTTCCTTTGTCACAATCACCGATGTAGGTGTAGGAAGCTTGGGTTCCTTTAAAAATTTTCCAATACGAGTGGTGATTGCTTTCATCTCCCCTCTTGGATTAGCAACGGTGTTACTCGGAAGAGAACCCGAACCAGAGGCTTGATTACTTGGGAAGAAACTATCCATCATGTTCCTTAAGTCATTCGTTTGACTTGCCAAAGAGTTTCGCATATCGGCTCGAAGATCATTCCCTTGTTTCACCATATCTGCTTTCATGTTGGCCATTTCCCGCTGAAGACTCTACACAATCGCATCATTAGTCCTCGTGTAAGTTTCAACCTCGTGATTAAATATGGTGGGTTGGTTGGGAGGAGGAGTATGGTAGGCAGGTGGTTGATAAGCGGGTTGTTGGTAAACTTGGTTGTTTCTTTGAGGTGGATATGGGGTTCTTTGGGTTTGATATTGATTTGGAGCACGAGGTTGGTTTTGATTGTTACGATTGAGGTTGTTTGGGTTTTGTGGGGGAAAACCGGATGGTGAAAGAAAGTTGTTTGAGCGATAGCTGAGCAAATTGCGGTCACCTTGAGGACGTGCTTGATAGCCTCCTGTAGCAAAGTTACCGTTGGAGGCATACACATTTTCCGGATTGTCATGAGTCGAAGGACAATCGGTGTATGAGTGAGATCCCCTGCATATTTCACATGATTGACTCATAGCATTAACTTGGGCATTGATAGCTTTGGTGTTGTTAGCGGTTTGGAGAGCAAGTGATTCAACAAGCGAAGTAAGCTTATCAATTCTCTTGTCGCTCTTATTAGTGCTAGCACTAGCCACATTAGTCTGAACACTTTTGGTTTGCACTCTAGACTTGTTCTCAATAATATCCCACGCGGCATTCGAAGACTTAACCAAAATATTACCCCCCGAGGAACTATTTAGTGAATCTTGGTCATTCATGCTTAGACCATTGTAAAAAGTATTTATTTGATGTACTTTTGTGAAACCATGTTGTGGACACTTTCTTAAAAGTTCCTTAAAACGGTCCTAAGATTCCCTAAATGACTCACAGTACTTTTGTTCAAAGGTAATGATTTCATTAGGCAAAGCGGTAGTACGTGAGGGTGGGAAAAAGTAGTTGATGAACTTGGTCTCTAAATCCGTCGATGTAAGAATACTTTGTGGCGGTTCCTTATCAAGCCAATTCCGGGCTTGTCCTTCTAAGGAGAAAGGAAAAAGTTGTAAGCGAATTACCTCTTTTGAAACCCCATTATACTTGACCGTATTAGTGAGTTGAAGGAACCTTTTTATATGGTCATGAGGATCATCAAGCGAATGCCCCAAGAAAGGTTGAGCAGAGACCATTTGAATAAAGCCGGATTTGAGCTCAAAATTGTTGGCTCCAATCTCGGGTATGACAATAGCATCGGTGGTGCCTTCTACGTGTGATTGCAAAAGCTCGATCATTGGTTGATTATCCATGGTGACAATAGGTGGAGTAATGACTTCGGCTTGAGCTACTTTCTTCTTACGAGCACGAGTACGCATACACACCTACAAAAGAAAAATAGACAAGAAATATTTTTGGTTTTTTAATGTTTTTCTATTTTTTTCTATTTTTTAATTTTTATGGATTTTTTTAAAAAATTTTAAGCAAGGAAAATAACATTCAAAAGTGAACGGATCCCAAAATCCAACGCGTCTCTCACTTAGAACCGTTAATCTTAACGAAAAGAGCCGGGAGCGACGCCATTTAATACATCAGTTTTTAGCCAAGAATAAGATTATTTCGCTCCAAGTCTTTTCGAATTGATTACCGTTAATTAGTGCGACTCAGTCGTTCTTGGTGGAAAAATTAAATGGTTTGGTTATCTATTTTAAACTAAAAGTAAAATGAAAATGTCGTTGAGTAAAATAAAAGCCTTAAAAATTAAACTAAAAATTACTAGAAAAACACTTGGTAAAAATAGAGATTTCGGGAAGCGTGCAATTTTTGGAAATTAAAATGTAATGATTTAAAACTTAAAACTTTGTAAAAATAAACTAAGACAAAACTCGTTTAAAAATCATACTAAGTAAAAGTGGCAGGAAAAGTTAAATTTGAAAACTGTGAAAAATAAAACAAAAGCCAAAGTAGATCGCAATGCGATCGTACTCTGATCGCAGTGATGGATCGTGACCACCGATCGCAACCTAGGGATCAGATCACACTCAATGCGATGGAAAGGAGTGATCGCAGTCAAGAAGTGAGGGATCGCACTCACTGATCGCAACCACGATCGCAACAAGTGGATCGTGGTCTTTGATCGTAACCACAAGGATCGCAGTCAATGCGATCGTCCCCAAGAGGGAGTGACTTGGATCGCACCCACAGATCATGGTATGGATCGTAGTCAAACAAAGAAGTCTGGATCACAATCAATGCGATCGTATCCAAGAGATCGTGACAAGTAAAACCCTCCTAAGATCGTAATGGGACACAAAGAGTAACTAAGCTGAAACGAATAAGCTGTTAATCCAATAAGCACTTACCAACTCTTAGCCAAGACTAATTAAGCACAAATTTTACAACTTTTGAAATACTAAATACGGGAACTTTTTTAAAACAAACTTTAATAAGATAAACTCTTAGGAAAGCTTAAAAGTAAATAAGCTAAGTACCAAATAAGCCAATAAGCATAATAAGCTCAAAGCTTAATTTGCACAAAAACTTAGAAAGGATTAAAAAGATAAACTTTTTAATCACATAAACATCAAAATCAAACACGAAGCATTAAAATTCGGATCAAAAATAACTCAAAATCAAGAAAGGTAGAAAGAGATTGATGATGAAAAGCTTAAACTTGAACTTGTATATCAATGATTCCAAAATACAAGATTGAAAATAAAGCTTAAACTTGAAAGGAAAAATGAAGAAAAGATGAAAACTTAGTGAGAGAAAGTTAAAACTTTCTCTCTCTAAAAACAAAAGAAAGGAAAATAAAACTAGCTAACCACCCTCCTAATGTGTTTAGGAGGGTATTTATAGGAGATGGAAAGGTACATGTGTTTCCTTCTTTCTTTCTTTCTTCACGACTCGATTTAAATTCTTTGTCTTTCTCGACGTCGTCTCGGGATTTGTCGATGTAAATTGAACTTGTCTTATAATTTTCTTCTTCTATTAGACTTGAGTTCTTCGACTTTATTAAACTTCCGTCTTTAGACTTTTTCTTCGATAAATCTTCAGAATAGGCCTTGGACTTCCGTTCTTTTTACACTCTCGATCTTTTGACTTCGTCTTTTGTCTTTTTCTTCGATAAAAGCCCGTGATAGCCCATGTTTTATTCCTTTTTCTAAAACACAATAAAAACACAAACCACGCATAATTCCGACATTTACGACATAAAATACACGTTTTGGTCTTGTTATTATTAGAAATAAGTGGTAAAAGGATATGTGTTTTCACACTTATTAGTCACCAATGTCACTGATTTATCAAGTTATTACGAAAATAGGTTACATATTCGACTAATACTAGTATGGTTTGTATTTATGCAATACAAATTTTTGCGCTTTAAGAATAAAAAGAGGACCGTGTGGTGTGCTAATAGTTAAACTTATACACTTTGCAGATTCTTCATCATGGGCAACATCTACTGTGAAGGAGGTGGCTTCCACATGACCTCGAATCCGTCTCTTCTAGTTTTATGTGACGGACATTCCTGTTTCCCCCTTTTATCAGGTTTAACTAATAGCTTTTAAAATGGATTTTTGATGTTAAAAATAATACGCCAATAATAGTTTTGAGTCGGCTCAAATATTGTTGGCTAGAATACTACTTTGGGCTTGAGTTGTTACATTTGGTCCTTGACTAAGTATAATTAATATCGTTGATTGATATATTAGTTGGACAAGGACATGAGCGTCGTTGCTCACCTTGTGAGAAGATTTTTAAGACTATAGCTTAATGGTTAATACACCAAGGCTTCAATACAGGATAGATGACATAAAAAGGTTCACTTTACCCCAAATTTGACTTTGAAGAACTTGGAGGGTTTGGACTTTGGAAATATTGATGAAGTAAGTTCCAAGTTACATCAGAAAAAAATTCCTTTTTTATAATCTTATTAACTACCGTATATGATATGAACAAATGTCTTATTTGTTATGCGAACGTATATGTGTAGAAAAATTTAGTTACATGTGAGTTTTCAAATGCAGGAAAATGACTCTACGTTAGCTTCGTATATTGCTGGTCAAATTGATTGCACCCTTAGGTGGCAGGTATGTTTCGTCGGATTCAAAACTTATATTGATGAGATGGATACACCATATTTTCCTAGCATTTTTCTTGTAAATGCATAATATGTCAGAGTATAAACACTTGTTCTTTAGATTTAAATTGTAGTATATTATTGATTTATTGCCTAGTAATGTACACTGTGTTAGTTAACACATACTTCGTATAACCCAATGATTTATCCATTGATAGCCAAAAAAATTTGTGACTCGTATATTTTACGCTTCCTTGTTCTAGTAAAATAAGTTTTGTTTTTGCTTTGATTCTTGTAGGATGTGAGGTGGCTCCAAATAGTTACCACAGTGCGATCCTAGTGAAAGGTGTGATCATCACTGAGGACAATAACAATAACCAAAATCACTTAAAAGAAATTCTTCAATTGGCTACCTATCAATAGATATTAGGCAGTGTCTCATTGTTAGGTTGGTTTATGGAACAATTTATGCTCTCGTTGAACAATTTAAGATATTTTGTCATTGAACAATATGTAGTCATTTAACTTGATTTGTATATTTAAGTTATTATTTGCGTTGAAAATCTTGAAAAAGTGGTTGTGGAATGGGTCGGAACAACCTCGGAAAACGCCTACTGTTCTGGATGTCATTTTCTGGCTAAACACATTAGCCACTACCTATAGTCCCTACATGTTGTCCCTAAAGGTGCGGTCAATAAAGTCAAATTTATTTAGGCACTACTTGTAGTGGCAAATCGTAGTCCCTAAAGAATGTTATAAAGACTAATTGTAGTCTCAAAAGGTTGACGCCATAGTTTTCTTCGGTCAATGAAAGTCAAATGTCAAAAATTCAAAGTCAACATCGTAGTCCCTAAAGAAGAAACCAGTAGTCCCTATAGACCTCTAGCGTCTAGTTATTAGGCACGTCATTTATTGAGACTACGTGTAGTCTCTAAAGGTTTTGAGACTACATTGGTCGCTTTTAGATACTACTTCTGTTGTCTCTAAAAGCGATATTTCTTGTAGTGAAACCCACAAAGTAAACTTGTCTCTAATAGTATTTTGGTTTACACAGTTCAACGTTTCCAAACGGGTAAAAGTAACACAATACCAACGTACTTTTAAAAATCTACCGACTTTAAACACTTACTTTTTTATCGCCAGGCTTTAACAACAAACTTTTAATTTTGTTCTGATTATACCAATATTGTAACTTATAGCTGAAACGCTGGCAGGGTTATTTACACGTATTTAATTTTTATATTTTATTCATGAAATTAATTTAAGCTATTTTATAAACTAAGAAGTACGGTACTTGTTTTTTACTATCTTCATCAATCGTTCATCATCATCTTGAACCACAATCATCTTCATCATACAACCCCCAACACCATGATATTCAACCTCAACCTTCAAGTACCACCATTCAATGAAATCAAAACTCGGATCTCTAATACATCAAAAACACCAAAACACATCTAGAACATCAAAACACATCAAGAACATTAAAACCCAAAATCTATAGTCTTTATAATCACATCCGAATCTTATTAATCATAATCATATGCTTATCATCTACACTAATCTCAAACAATGGTACAACCCCACTTGTAAAAAAGTAGAAGAATCACACAAATCAGTTGTTAGAAATGAACATGTGTTCATCGAGCAGGTGGTCAAGAATAGCCGCAGTGATTTGGTTGATGAAAATAAAGATCGGGGGAGAAAGAAAAGATGAGTGAGGAGGATATGATAGATGTTCGTTTATGGCGGGAGAAAGCAAAGACAGGTTATTTCTGAAAAATGTGTGTTATATTCCATGAATTAAAATTGCACCAGCTCAGCCCAGATTAAACACAAGCCACAAGCCACCAACCCAAATTAAACACAAGCCACAAGCCACCAACCCAGATTTTAACACAAGCCGGGGTGTTATGTTCCATGAATTAAAATTACACGGCCGATTTTAACACAAGCAGGGTACAATTTTAATTCATTTGGTCCGGGGCTTTTACTTTAATGGCTTCAGTCGTGTGATTTAAATACAATCCACCAGCCCAGATTTACACAGTAAGTGCGCAAATGTCAACATTGGATCCATTAAAGTAATAGTGAAAAAAAATAAAAGATATAGTAAAAGTAAAAATAAAGAAGAAAATAAAGAAGAAAATAAAGAATTTATGCAATTAAACTTAAAATAATCAATTATATGTGTAATGTTTTGAAATAAAATAAAAATAAAAATAGTGACATGAAAACATAACCGGTCATATCGGTAATATTGTTACAAAACAAACAAGTTCGTTGTTAAAGTCTAACGATAAAAAGTAAGTGTTTAAAGTCGGTATATTTTAAAAAGTACGTTGGTATTGTGTATCTTTTACCCTTTCCAAACTTATATTACAGTTTTTGACTCAATGTTATGCAAGTTGTTGTACTTGATACATGCACATAAAAAATAGGGTAAACATCATAAATACACAACATACTTATAAAACTGGTCCATTATACCCACTGAATTTTTTTATGTTCGATTTTCACACTCGCCACGTAGGAATTTGGTCAAACCATTTGAGTTTACCTTTGACTTAACGGAACAACCAATTACCGTAGTACTTTCATTAACTTGGAATTTTGTTTTATATTTTTGGTCCTTTCTTTAACTTTTAACATCATCATCCTCATCATCTTCCCAAATCCAAAATCCAATCCCCCGATCCAAATCAAGAACAAAAATAGTCAAAGCACAAGCATTAAATTCAAAAGCCACAAATATTAAATTCACCAACACCCACAAAAATCATTACTCTTATAGAATCCAAACCGGTCTAGATATTCATACATGTTGCACATGCCAAAACATCTATTTAAACCTCTTTCACTTCAGTTTTTTATTATTCATATAAACTAATTACTAGATTTTCTTTTGATATAACTCGATGAACAAAAATAGAGGTCGTCGGTCAAAAGCTGTGTGAAAAGGCAAGCAAGACGTATCCGGGTAAGTGCGACAACCAGAAATGTGACAAAAAGTGTATAGATTGGGAGAAAGCACAACATGGTTCTTGTCACAAGCGAGAAGGTAAGGACGCTTGCTTTTGCTACTTTGACTGAACCAAAGCACCTCCTGGAGCGAAACCAGCACCTCCTGGAGCAGCGCCTCCACCAGCTCCTTCCTCTGGCAGCTCACCTCCCGCCGATGGTGGATCACCGCCTCCTCTAGGTGATGGTGGTTCTCCTCCTGCCGATGGTGGATCACCACCTCCTCCGTCCACTCATTAAGGACAAGTTCCAATCCTAGAGATCGAATACCATATGTTTATTATTCTCCTTGAATCACAAGACTTATAAAAATAAACATGAATAAAATGATATTGCCTCATACATACATATCATAATTGTACCTTATTTTGGACGTGTAATGATCAATAGCTTATGATTTGTATAAATGTTTCCATATCATTCTATTTATGCATTGACTCGCTATAAATAAATCATACAGCTGAAATATAAAGCGTTAGCGTGAGTTCATAGATGTTTATCAAGGGAAAATAAATGAATAGGGGAAACTCGAGCACGCTAATTAGCTAACCACAAAGTTTATAAACATGTTATGAAATCCAATTATTTAGTTCATGAAGCGTATTTTAGCTCCAAAGCATTGAATCCGTGCGCGCGACGTCTAACTATAGGTATTTGTATCCCATGTTAATCATATGTTTGTAACTCATGTCTGCAGACTTGGTGTCACACCCCACCTTGGCAGAATATGGGGCACGACGTATGGATATCATCACAACAAACGATGTCTCTATAGAGAAAACTAAATGCAAAAGAAATGTCATAAATGGTGATGCAATGTCATGACAATATCTCAACTAAATGCAGGAGTCTAGGTAAGTAGGTAACATGCCTACCTCTTACCAAAGACAAACAAATAAACAAACATCAAACATATAGGTGTCTAAAATGTACCACTTATTCAAACATAAAATAACGACTAAGAGGAAAGGGATTCTTCCTAATGCAATCCTAGCAGCCTCTAGACTCTAGCCACTTCTAACATCATCCTTCATAACTACCTCACCTGAAAATGACCCTAAAATTGTCAACATAAAGTTGGTGAGAACATAGGTTTAAGTTATCAAAACATCTTAAGAAACCTTGTCAACCGCTGTAAATAAGTTAAAGAAAAAAAATTAAAGCAATGGACCATAATGTGATAATCATGTTACATACAACTACAAGCAAAGCACAATTATATCAGTTAAGAACACAAAATAAGAACAATGCAGCACACTATAACAATCAAGAAGTATCCCGCCACACACACAAGAACAATGCACCACACTATCCGGATCTTTCCCACACCACTAGTGGAAGATGATCCATATCCCCGTCGAGATATCTTGCCTCCGAAGAGAGATGCACAAGTACTGTAACACCCCACTAGGATAAGTGGACCGTTACGTGTATTTATGGCGTGTCATCAAAGCATAAGGTAAATGTCCTAAAACATTAACTGACCAAAACGGAAATACCGGAAACAAACATCGGCAATCCAAACATAAGCCCAAAACATGGAAAATAAAATACTGAATGGAAGGACTAAACAATGTCCAAGTAAACAGAATTAAGTACGAAATGCTTAAAGTAAGAAGTTTGGATAGCTTCCATCCGAATGCACATGCTCTTAGAATCCTAAAAGCGTCCTGGTGTACCTGCCGTTAGAACATGAAAGGAACTACGGCTGAGCATAACGCTCAGTGAACGGATATAAAGCATGATAAGAATATACTGAATGAAACAGACGATAGAATACAGAAGCTGTAAGACTGATATGTACATGTGGTAGAATTCTGCATAAAATCTGAGCAACCTGATTCATATATACTGATACTGAAAATATAACTATTAATTATGAAAACATGCATTTACTGTATTATTTGCCAGAGCTTATATAGGTCAGGTGCTGTAACAACCGTGCATGAATAACTGGAGGGGTGACCTCGTCATGCTGTAGAGGGGTGACCTCTAAATAACTGTGCTGGGTGGAGGGATCAGCTCCAATGTGAAGGATGTAGAGCACACACCACATTCACCCTGATAAACATGAAACACTTATAAGCCTAGGATGCATCCATACGGCCCACTAAAAAATACTGATAAAATGGCCAAGCTGAGCTGAGTGGGACGATGCAGGATATCACTCTCCTGCATGTGAGTCACGACACCGGTGCCTCTAGTGCCGTGGTTACGGTACCTCCGTAACTAGTACATAAACTGGTCGTGCTTGTATATAATGCTCAGGCAATTTATTTATTTATTAACATGATTACTGATAAACTTAAACATATACTGGGGAAAATATTTGGCTGCAGACGGGAAATCCTAATCATGCATAAGAAAGGAAGTCCTTACTGAAAGGACGGGAAATCCGTACCTCGTGTTTAGTAACTGACTGAAAGAAAACTGAAGAAACTCTACTCTGACATCACGCGAGCTACATGAATAAAGGACGCTGAATAAGTTTATTGATATCTGTTTATTTACTGATCTTACTGTACTTAGTTTAGTTTATTTGTTCTTGTATTACCGATCGTATAAAACTGATAAATCTGATGGTTCTATAATATTACTGATAAATGTGCTTTTCCTGAATTTCCTGATTACTGTAGTGTATAATTCTGATATAATTATTATTACTATAAATAGTAATCTGACATAAATAAGGGTTCCTAAAATCAGAAAGCTTTCCAAATTAGTTTTTCTTTGAAAAGAAATCATTAACGAAAACCCATATTTAAAGTAATTAAAAGGATTAATTCTATGCTACTAATTAAGTAATAACACAAAACAATTTATTAAATTTATTTAATATTACTTATTTATAAAAAGATTTAATTAACTAAAGTAATTCCTCGCATAAAAATGTATTTCCACTGCTTTGGCTATGTTCCCACTGCCTTTATTGTAAAAAGTTCCCACTGCTTGGTTTAAAAAGTTTCCACTGCTTGGTTTAAAAAAAAGTTCCCTCTGCTAGTTATACTAAGTTCCCACTGCCTTTATTATCAGACAGACCCAAACACCCCTTGCTGCGAATTAGACCCAAACGCCCCCTGTTTTCTGAATTTTATTCCCAAACATCCCTGATAGGGTTTCTTTTGTTGCGGCTGTATAAACAAAACCACCGAGACCTTAGGGTCTCGGTTTTCCTTACGCAAGCAACCCGACACCCCTGGTTCATATACCCTTGCGTGGGTTTTGGCCGCGTCTGGTCAACAAGGCACCACCGAGACCCTTTGTGGTCTCGGCTACCACCAACATCCCACCGAGCCAACACCCCTGATGGTTGCTGCTGGCTGCCGACGCACCAAGATCATCACCGAGACTGTGGGTCTCAGTTTTCTTGGATTCAACCAAGAACCCGACTGCCACCTGATCTCTTGTTATACTCATTTGGGTTTCGAAATTAAAAGAAAGAAGAAAATGATTACCTTAATCCTTGTTCTTGATCTTTTAACAGGCGGCACTTTTTTTTTTATAACTGGCGACACAAAAGGGTAATAAAACCCTAATCTTCTTTTGTTCTATTTTTTTTTCTTCGGTTTGGAAACAAAAAGGGGAACTCCCGTCCCTTTTTTTTGTAGTAAATGGTAGTGGGCTTAAGCCCAATTTCTTTTCCTTTTTGTATTTACACAACCGGCCTCTTTTCTTTCCTTTTTTTTTGTCTTATTATATTTTTTTTTTAAACTTGTATAATGATAACACTTGTAATAAATAATACTTGTAATAAATTTCTCGCGTTTGTTCCGTTGAAAGTTTCTACGTGAACGGTTCAAGTAAAATAACCCGCGTATTTACTATTAATGTTTAATTATTTCTGTAAGATAAAAAAAATTCGTCTGTAATATTTCTGAGACTAAATAATTATTTCTAAATAATTATTTTACTGTCGTATTTAATTTCTGTGTTTTATCTCTGTCTAATAATTAATACTACATAGTTTATTAAAATTAAACTGCGTATTTAAATATTCTGATTTTTAAAATACGGGTTTTACAATTCTTCCCCTCTAAAATAATAATTCGTCCCCGAATTAAAAATACGACTATACTGGGTTTTACAATTCTTCCCCTCTAAAAAGGAGAAATTCGTCCTCGAATTAACGATGATAAGCTGATGAAGTTATAAGAACTGAAAGAACACGTACTGAAAAGACAAATAAGCTGAAGGATGAATTGTCTTTTAATTAAGACATAATGCTACTGATAGGTATAAACCTGACATGACTGAAATTATCATGTAACGTGACATAGCTGAAGAGAATATGGGACGTGACATGACTGAAAGAACTTAACTGGATTTATTGAAGGAAAGGGGCTGAGAGGTCCGGATGGACTCCTCTGTTTCGAGTGGCCTCCCGCTCGAAACGATTTCTTCCAAGGTCTAAACATACTAAAAATCTTGGTCCTGATGACCCTGTCCTGATGATGCTGAATATTTTCAGGTTCCATACATAAGATGGATTTTCTGAACCTGAATAAATAAGCTATAGCATGTAGTATACATGAAACGGTACGTACAATTATCTTGAAAAGATAACATTTACATTTCTGGGCAAGCTGTTGAGAATATATATAGGGACGAACTACGTGAACAATTGTGAACATGCTAAGTGAGCAATTGTGAACGTGGTTCATAATTATATGAGGAGCGCTGGCATGGAATTAGGATATGATAAGTGAATCATACTGTGAACGTGATATTAGAACATATCATGAACGTATGCTGACTGAGGAAGGAATGCCAATGATAAGGTCTGAGATGTGAAACGTCTGCCCGGTTATTGGAAAGTTGTGCTAAACTTGAGTCTGGTTTCTCAAGCTTCGTGTAACCGTATTCGGTAATAAACTGTGAAACGTGTATCGTGAAATGGCACACGAACTTGAACGTGAACAATGTTATGAACGCTAACGTGAGCTTAAATCATGAGATAGCACACAACATGAACTGAAACAGCATCGTACTGCAAATGAGACGTAAACGTGAAACTGAAAATAACGTAAACGTAAAGTGAACGTAAACATATACGTGATCGTGAACCTGAATTCTGTCTGGTATAATGGTCGCTGGAATGCCTCGAAATCATACGATTTATTGCTAGATTTCAAAATTTTCTGCAGATCTGCTACTACGTGATCCTTTCGGATGAAAGAAACGCGCCGGCTGATTACATGGTTGATGATAACTTAGATAGTACCATACTTTCCTGAGTTTATGGAAACTGATAACAATCTCCATGGAGTCTTGTCTCCTTTCGGTCAAGAATTTCTACTGGTAGTAATAGCATGTCGGTGTTCTATCTTGAACCTGCGGTATGTCAGACATCTAGATATGAACATAGCTGCATCAATGTGTGATGCGGATTCTAATAAAGTTTTGGTCTGGGATTATGGAACATCCTGGTGGAAATCTGGTTGAATGGTCATAAAGCATTTTCAGTGAGAAACTATCGGCAATTTCTGCGGTGGTAGTCAATTGAGTTCTAGAAATTTTATACTACGTTCACAGGCGTCAGTCGGGACCATCAGGTGATGGCCTTCACCTTCGTAGCATTGTTTGAAATTTCTTTCTGCTAAGGTAGAATGGCTCAGAAACGCCACTTTGTTCAATTGGAATTCATATCTGGAAAGCTATGTATAAAAATAACTCCTATCGAAGATTCTATACAACTGTGAGAAGATGACTCTCGTATTCTTCTCTAGAATTTAGCAGACCAAAATGTGATCAATGAATACGCTGACGATTTTGTCTGAGGATCCTAGGAAAATCTTATTCATAAATTCCACAATATAGCTGGAGCATTAGGGAGTTCAGAAGTATAAAATCAAAATCTTTAGAGAGACTATAATATGTGCAACAGCAGTCTGGAAAACATCATGTTCTTTCTCTCACCATTGATGATGGCATGATCTTGAATTTTTCTGAAAGAATGTTTAAGACACCTCGTAGTAGGTTAATTAAACTTTCTATTCGTGGAATGAATATCGATTAAGAATAGTGATCTGATAAATTTTCGATGGTGCGCTAGGGCGAATAAGCCTTGTTCCGGTAACTCTTGCAGCAATTGTTGCAACTCTTTTAACTTAGCTGAAGCCCTGGAATAAAGAGTTTTGAAAATAGGTTCCGTTCTTAAGACAAGCTCGATGTTAAATTGTGTCTTGTAGTCAGGAATGAATTTCTGAAAACTTTCTGAAATTATATCTGAAACTCTGGAATGGTCTGCGGATCATGAATTTAAGGAATTTCAAAAGTGAATTTATAACCGGTAACTGAAAGGTCTTCGTAGCTTCAGAATAATAAGTCACTTGCTGTAAAGTATAACTTGTACTGATTTTCTGGCAGAAACTAAAATGACAACATTTGGGGTCTAGTAAGACGGATGTCATCGTTAACTGAAAGAAAACTTAATAAATCTGGGTGGTATGGTGGAGTCTTTCTGGCTGGGAGGTAGGTACTACATGATTTAAGGTAAAGCTGACATATGAATACGTGAAGTAAACATGGCGACTTTTCACTGAATGTGTTCGTCTGTAACCTCATAGAATGAATACCGTGTGCTTAATCTGAATAATAATATAGTGATGGTGACAGAATTTTAATGGTCTAATTCATGTGTGGCATAATAGAACGGGTATACTCCTTTCTGAAAGGTACTCTGAATTTCTGAGGGCCTGATTTAGAAACATACTGGAGTTATGGGTTCTAACTCGTATTTCGAGAAGATATTCGTATGACGTGTACCATGATTGGTGCCCTGATATGTGTCTTCTGAAATGATACCTGAGAACTATGTCTTGACTGATGTCTTGGCACGTATTTTAATAGATGAATATGAACAAAGCTGAAAAATTTTGGTAACTGCTAGGATTGGCGGACCGGTTAGACTGCTGACCTCTGTATTTCTGGTCACGTCCGTTCCGGGGTTCCGATGGTTACTGACTGATTAATTATAAGTATGATGATTGTCACTACTGCTTTGTCTGTAAATTTATGACGGTCATTATCATGACCGTGATTCATGTGACTATTTTGCTGAGTGGCCGGCTGGGTTCCGGTTCCCACTCTTCTGACGGAAAGATTAGCTGAGTGATGTGTGACATCTAACTGAGGAAGTAAAAACATAAAATAGAATGGTAGTGTCTGATGGTTGAATTTATTCTTGTCAGAAATTTCAAATTTATAGTTTTCGTCCTCGTTCCGCAGTCTTCATAGTATAAACGGCATCAGCATCTTGAGAAATCTCCAAAGTTCAGCAGCATCCGCATTTGTGAGGTCTTCAACGGTTTAGCAGCATCAGCATCTGGTAAAATCTTCAACTCACGAGCAGCATCAGCACCTGGTGGAATAACGACAAGTGGAAACGCCTGGAGTACACGTGAAATATTATACATGGAGTATAACTGAGACACTGTACATAGGGTACATATGGAATACTGTACATGGAACTGGTGGAAATCTTATGGGATGATCGATACTGGTGTCGCTTGTCTGACATTATCAAAGAAATAAATTGATTTAAACGGTAGTAAACTGAACTGAAACGGTTAACGTGATAGGTTGATAATTCCTGCGTCGACTTATTGCTGGTTGTTTAGAGGCTGAAACGTATGATAAAACGGAGTTTCATCAATGTTCAGTATAAAAACATGATTGATGACAACCAGAACATGATTTATCATGAATTAGGACGATACTGTAATCCTTCTGTATTTTAGCTTGAAAGCATCATCACTTTGTTGAAAACATAATCCTCGTAAGGAGACATGAAACTGAATCATCATGTAGATGACATCAACGTGAGGGTATGAAAATTTGACTGTTATAAGGAACACAAAAAGTTAAATCAACTGAGGTGTAATATTAACTGATGTGGACGGCTATGGTTCAATCCACGTACTTCAAGAAAGGAAACATGAGACTAAGTATGGACTATTCTGGTTCGATCCATACTGGTCAAAATTTTCTGAGAACTGTCATGTATAGAAATTTATAATCTCGGACTAAATATGAATGGCTGTAGTCCAATCCATACTTGTCAAAATTTATGACATGTCCCGGTATGACAAAGGTGAACAACTGTGGATCGGTTCACAAACATCATTTCATTGAAAGGCATAAAATTTGACTTGAGGAATGGTGAACGTTTATGGCTGGTTCACCAAGTACTATTTGACTGAAAACATGAATCTGTCAGGAGTAAGGGTAAACGCCTATGGTCAGTTTACCTATACAAAAATCCGAACGGGCAAGGGTGAACGCCTATGGTCAATTCACCAAAACGATAACTCGCTAAAAAGCACATGCGACTAAGTATGGCTAGTTATGTATCAACCTTTTACTTAGTCAAAACTTTAAGAAAACTGACTGATAAATGAAGAAAACTGACTGAAAAAGCCATGAGAAACGTGAAAGATAACAACGCCAAAATCTGGGAAGTTCCTGGTGACTACCCACTAGTCACAGGTCAAGTTTTAGAGCCTACAGTTCGAACCTTGCGCTCTGATACCATAATTGTAACACCCCACTAGGATAAGTGGACCGTTACGTGTATTTATGGCGTGTCATCAAAGCATAAGGTAAATGTCCTAAAACATTAACTGACCAAAACGGAAATACCGGAAACAAACATCGGCAATCCAAACATAAGCCCAAAACATGGAAAATAAAATACTGAATGGAAGGACTAAACAATGTCCAAGTAAACAGAATTAAGTACGAAATGCTTAAAGTAAGAAGTCTGGATAGCTTCCATCCGAATGCACATGCTCTTAGAATCCTAAAAGCGTCCTGGTGTACCTGCCGTTAGAACATGAAAGGAACTACGGCTGAGCATAACGCTCAGTGAACGGATATAAAGCATGATAAGAATATACTGAATGAAACAGACGATAGAATACAGAAGCTGTAAGACTGATATGTACATGTGGTAGAATTCTGCATAAAATCTGAGCAACCTGATTCATATATACTGATACTGAAAATATAACTATTAATTCTGAAAACATGCATTTACTGTATTATTTGCCAGAGCTTATATAGGTCACGTGCTGTAACAACCGTGCATGAATAACTGGAGGGGTGACCTCGTCATGCTGTAGAGGGGTGACCTCTAAATAACTGTGCTGGGTGGAGGGATCAACTCCAATGTGAAGGATGTAGAGCACACACCACATTCACCCTGATAAACATGAAACACTTATAAGCCTAGGATGCATCCATACGCCCCACTAAAAAATACTATTAAAATGGCCAAGCTGAGCTGAGTGGGACGATGCAGGATATCACTCTCCTGCATGTGAGTCACGACACCGGTGCCTCTAGTGCCGTGGTTACGGTACCTCCGTAACTAGTACATAAACTGGTCGTGCTTGTATATAATGCTCAGGCAATTTATTTATTTATTAACATGATTACTGATAAACTTAAACATATACTGGGGAAAACATTTGGCTGTAGACGGGAAATCCTAATCATGCATAAGAAAGGAAGTCCTTACTGAAAGGACGGGAAATCCGTACCTCGTGTCTAGTAACTGACTGAAAGAAAACTGAAGAAACTCTACTCTGACATCACGCGAGCTACATGAATAAAGGACGCTGAATAAGTTTATTGATATCTGTTTATTTACTGATCTTACTGTACTTAGTTTAGTTTATTTGTTCTTGTATTACCGATCGTATAAAACTGATAAATCTGATGGTTCTATAATATTACTGATAAATGTGCTTTTCCTGAATTTCCTGATTACTGTAGTGTATAATTCTGATATAATTATTATTACTATAAATAGTAATCTGACATAAATAAGGGTTCCTAAAATCAGAAAGCTTTCCAAATTAGTTTTTCTTTGAAAAGTAAATCATTAACGAAAACCCATATTTAAAGTAATTAAAAGGATTAATTCTATGCTACTAATTAAGTAATAACACAAAACAATTTATTAAATTTATTTAATATTACTTATTTATAAAAAGATTTAATTAACTAAAGTAATTCCTCGCATAAAAATGTATTTCCACTGCTTTTGCTATGTTCCCACTGCCTTTATTGTAAAAAGTTCCCACTGCTTGGTTTAAAAAGTTTCCACTGCTTGGTTTAAAAAAAAGTTCCCCCTGCTAGTTATACTAAGTTCCCACTGCCTTTATTATCAGACAGACCCAAACACCCCTTGCTGCGAATTAGACCCAAACGCCCCCTGTTTTCTGAATTTTATTCCCAAACATCCCTGATGGGGTTTCTTTTGTTGCGGCTGTATAAACAAAACCACCGAGACCTTAGGGTCTCGGTTTTCCTTACGCAAGCAACCCGACACCCCTGGTTCATATACCCTTGCGTGGGTTTTGGCCGCGTCTGGTCAACAAGGCACCACCGAGACCCTTTGTGGTCTCGGCTACCACCAACATCCCACCGAGCCAACACCCCTGATGGTTGCTGCTGGCTGCCGACGCACCAAGATCATCACCGAGACTGTGGGTCTCGGTTTTCTTGGATTCAACCAAGAACCCGACTGCCACCTGATCTCTTGTTATACTCATTTGGGTTTCGAAATTAAAAGAAATAAGAAAATGATTACCTTAATCCTTGTTCTTGATCTTTTAACAGGCGGCACTTTTTTTTTTTTATAACTGGCGGCACAAAAGGGTAATAAAACCCTAATCTTCTTTTGTTCTATTTTTTTTTTCTTCGGTTTGGAAACAAAAAGGGGAACTCCCGTCCCTTTTTTTTGTAGTAAATGGTAGTGGGCTTAAGCCCAATTTCTTTTCCTTTTTGTATTTACACAACCGGCCTCTTTTCTTTCCTTTTTTTTTTGTCTTATTATATTTTTTTTTTAAACTTGTATAATGATAACACTTGTAATAAATAATACTTGTAATAAATTTCTCGCGTTTGTTCCGTTGATAGTTTCTACGTGAACGGTTCAAGTAAAATAACCCGCGTATTTACTATTAATGTTTAATTATTTCTGTAAGATAAAAAAAATTCGTCTGTAATATTTCTGAGACTAAATAATTATTTCTAAATAATTATTTTACTGTCGTATTTAATTTCTGCGTTTTATCTCTGTCTAATAATTAATACTACATAGTTTATTAAAATTAAACTGCGTATTTAAATATTCTGATTTTTAAAATACGGGTTTTACAAGTACTCAGGACGGATCGTGCCCCACGCTCCATACACATCACAAATGGTCCCATAGACGCCCATTCATCTATGTATCAAAGCCAATCACAACCCAAACAAGATTCACATATCAGAACACATATCAAAGCACATATGAGAACACATCAGCACGCATGTCACATGATAACACATCTATGTCCAAACATTTATAAAAATATAGTACCAAAAGATTTTAAGAACACCACAAGTGTCAGCTCCATCCCATACTAGAAGAAAACATTTGAAAACTCAGTGAAAATGGGACTATGAACTCACCTGATAGCACAGCAAGCTAGCACTCCTACAAACCTATAAAATCATACACGACACCCTTAGCTCGGTTTTTAACACCCAAGTTAAGTAACAATCAAGGAGATGAATCTAATCCCTCAATCCCCACTATCTAGTTCTCCCACTACAAACTATTCTATACGTAAAAATTCAGTTTTTCCCCGGTACGGTTTACTAGTCACTAAACGATCACATGAAGTGAACTTAACACCACACTTGGTTCCTAACCTACTGAATTTATGTTGTTATATTATCTAAGAACTCCAAAAACCAATTTTACTTTCTACTTACACGTTTAACCCTTTTGTTTAGTCTCTACGCCAAAAGTCGTTTTCAGCAAAACTGATTTTCTGTACATGCTAAATGTTTGTCACCAAAAGCCCGACCTAAACACCATAACTTTTATTGAAAATCTCCAGTACTTTCATATATATTATAAAGAGTTCCCAAATAAAAATTTTTTGACTAACTCATTCGTTTGGTTAGGTTTTGACTCAAATTCCCGAAATCCAAATTAATTCCTGAACAGCACACTGTTTTTGTAAAACTTGTTTGACGACCTTACCAACTCCATTTTCGACCAACCTTACATTTTTGAAAAGTAGACTCCCTGAACTTAATTTTAAAAAAAAAGAAACTCGATCAAAGATTCTACCTACTGCCCGGAACAGTCGACAAAAAACAGCCTTAAAAATCAGACTGTTTTACGCCTTTATGCACTAACCCTCTAAACATTATTAATTACCCCTAAATTATTAAACGAGAACCCTAAAATCATTAATTGATCTTAATTACTATATTTTCCAGAAAATTAGTAAAAATCTAATCATCTCAATGATGGTTAATTAACATTACAATTAAAATTAATTAATTAAAACAAGAATTTAAATCAAGATTATACCTTTAATTGATCAAAACCAAGATTTTTGGAAGAACCCTAATTTTCTTATAAAACTCCGATCGTCCCCTTTTTTTGATGTAAAGAAAATCTGATTTTTTTCTAGTAGTTATTGTATTTATAGTGAAAACAAATACTTTTCCTAATTTAATATAAATGGGCTTTGGGCCCTTTTTTCCTCTTTTTTAATGCCGACTAAACAACTCTTTTACCATAAATAATTTAATTTTTTTTCTTTTTTTTAAAATTTCATTTTTATTATATTATTCCTTATTTATATTTATTTTTTATTTATTTATTAATCCCTTAATTAATTTATTTACACCTAAACATTTTAACTAGTCAATTTTACGTAATTACCGTAAAATACGTAAAATATACAGTTTTATGAAAATTCTTAAAACATGAAATAAACTCTATAACTAAGTCCTAAATGACTTAAAATCATCCCGTAAATTATTCCCATGACTAAATACCTCATCCGAGACCTCAAAATGCTAAACCCTAAATCGTAAAAATTACAATTTACTATAATACATATACGTACACATAAAATCCTAAAATAGCACTGCATTCTATCATAGTTACATCCAAGTGAACTAATAAGCACGAACTAACCCCATCATAACTTTATATAATGTACCACACAATACACGAACGATGACTAACATCCAATCCAAGGCTCAAATATAAACAAAATGCACGTAAACGCACACTAAGCACATAATCAAAGTCAAACAGTCAAAAGTGACAAATCCAAAATCTAGGGTTGTCACATCACTCCCTCCTAATAGAAATCTCGTCCCGAGATTTACTCCCTAAGCACAACAACTACGTCCCGCAATCATAGAAGGCTTCCTCTACTTCCTCTTTCTCATCACCTGAAACATATATTGAGTACCCAAGGGTCTCTATCCTAGGGTTCACCATCAGCACACGTACCAGTTTGGGTAGGCACAAAGCTAAAGTCGGTTTCCGAACCTAATAGTAAAATAGCATAATGATCTCCTAAAGAAAACATACCTGTCTCCACTTTCAGGTTCTGCACGACCTCCACTACATCTGCATAGTAAACTCTTCCTCCTTTACGATCCCCGTTGTTTCTGTTCCACGTGTTGCGACCTACGTTGTTTTGATGTCCCGTGTTCCTATTACCGTGATTCCCTTCCAGTGCTAACGGTTTTTCAGCTTGTCCTGATGCTCTTCCCGACAGCGGGCAACTATTCTTGTAGTGTCCTGGATCTCCACACTCAAAACAAGTGCCTCTTGCATAGTCCGCTCTAACCGCATGTTTGGGTGCTGCATTTAGAGTAGGTGCTCGGCAGTCCCTGGTGAAATGTCCCAGCCTTTGGCAATTAAAACACACCACACACGTCATACCACTTCTATGATGCTTAAAACATGTAGGACACCATGGATTATTTCCCGCATACCCACCATCAGCTGTCGCCACGAAGTTCTTCCCATCCCTCATTTTATTATTGGCTTCCCAGTTTTTCTCGTCATGCTCTGCTTCTTCTAGCTCCTTCCGCTTTTCTCCAGCTTTTCCCAAGGTTCCACTTGCTACCGCCTCCTCAGTAAGTATTCATGCCGTCAGTATGGCCTGTTGTATTGTGTTAGGCTGAGTAGCCTTAATCATTCCCCTGATCTGCGAGGGAAACCCGGAGATGTATCGTTTAATCTTGTTCGCCTCTGGGGTAACCAAGTGAGGTACCAATTTCGCCAACTCGTGGAAACAATCCGTGTACTCTGCATGAGCAGCTCCAACCATAGTATGTCCCCAAAACTCATTTTCCAGCTTCTCCATTTCATTGCTTGGACAAAACTCCATAGTCATAAGAGCCTTAAAGTCGTCCCAGGCCATAGCATTTGCAGCAACTCTCCCTCTTGCTTGAACTTGAGTATTCCACCAAGTTAAAGCCTTCCCCACTAATGATCCGGTTACATAAATGACCCTCTGATTGGGTAAAGAACCGCTCATCTAAATCACATTCTCCATCTTCTCAATCCATTAGGTAAGTACTACCGCGCCACCTTTCCCATCATACTCTTTTGCACCACAAGACGTGAATGCCTTATAGCTACAACCATTATTTCCACCTCCTCCTTGACCATTGTTATTGTTGTTGTTGTTGTTCACGTTATTAGTCACCTGCTGAACAATGGTTGGTATTATGTTGGCCATTTGAGCAGCAATCAAAGCAGCCAAGTCGGGATTTTCGCCACCTCCACTTCCTCCGGCGCCATTTTGCCTATTCACCATGCTATAATAAGATATGACATTCGTTAATAAACGCTAAAATTCTCCAATGTAGTATACTTACTACCATACACGTGCCTATCATAACCATATCTACTACCAACATAAATTATACAAGCATGTATCAACCCTCTTTCATGTAATCATAATTAGGAATTCATTGAAGTGTGGTACTTTAACTATGTTGGCCACCATACTTCTACAATTACCCTTCCCCTAGTGTACTCCCTCCTATGATGACACTTATAAGAATTAATACTACACATAACACATCAGTCTATCAACTCAAATAAGCACATAGATCCTACAACTCATATAAGCACATACCACAACATAAAATAAGATCTAAAATACCATGTATTAAAATAACATAGCCAATGTATGAAACACATAAACTCGTAGTCCAGCTGAACTAGCGTAGAAAAAAATTCAAAATGTATAAAGAACATGAAAACATAATTAAACGAAATCCAACAATGACTAGCGTATACGACTATGGTTCAACCCGCACTAGTCAAAACTCATATAGAAAATAACATGTAGCTAAGTATGAACTTACTATGGTTCAGTTCATACTAGTCAAAACATCGCAATAAATAACATCCAAACACGCCAATTAATAAAAAATGCACACATACTCCTATGACGCCTATATGCAGGGACCCTTAAGCTATAGACTAGGCTACGCGACTAGGAAACCTAATTCTCTATAACTATTGTCTCTGATACCATTCTGTCACACCTCACCTTGGCGGAATATGGGGCACGACGTATGGATATCATCACAACAAATGGCGTCTCTATAGAGAAAACTAAATGCAAAAGAAATATCATAAATGGCGATACACTGTCATGACAATATCTCAACTAAATGCAGGAGTATAGGTAAGTAGGTAACAGGCCTACCTCTTACCAAAGACAAAAAAATAAACAAACATCAAACATATAGGTGTCTTAAATGTACCACTTATTCAAACATAAAATAAAGACTAAGAGGAAAGGGATTCCTCCTAATGCAATCCTAGCAGCCTCTAGACTCTAGCCACTTCTAACATCATCCTTCATAACTACCTCACCTGAAAATGACACTAAAATCTGTCAACATAAAGTTGGTGAGAACATAGGTTTAAGTTATCAAAACATCTTAAGAAACCTTGTCAACCGCTGTAAATAAGTTAAAGAAAACAAATTAAAGCAATGGACCATAATGTGATAATCATGTTACATACAAATACAAACAAAGCACAATTATATCAGTCAAGAACACAAAATAAGAACAATGCAGCACACTATAACAATCAAGAAGTATCCCGTCACACACACAAGAACAATGCACCACACTATCCGGATCTTTCCCACACCACTAGTGGAAGATGAACCATATCCCCGTCGAGATATCTTGCCTCCGAAGAGACGATGCACAAGTACTCAGGATGGATCGTTCCCTACGCTCCATACACATCACAAATGGTCCCATAGACGCCCATACATTTATGTACCAAAGCCAACCACAACCCACACAAGATTCACATATCAAAACACATATCAAAGCACATATGAGAACACATCAGCACGCATGTAACACGATAACACATCTATGTCCAAACATTTATAAAAATATAGTACCAAAAGATTTTAAGAACACCACAAGTGTCATCTCCATCCCATACTAGAAGAAAACATTTGAAAACTCAATGAAAATGGGACTATGAACTCACTTGATAGCACAGCAAGCTAGCACTCCTGCAAACCTATAAAATCATACACGACACCCTTAGCTCGGTTTTTAACACCCATGTTAAGTAAAAATCAAGGAGATGAATCTAATCCCCCAATCCCCACTATCTAGTTCTCCCACTACAAGCTATTCTATACGTAAAAATTTAGTTTTTCCCCGGTACGGTTTACTAGTCACTAAACGATCACATGAAGTGAACTTAACAGCACACTTGGTTCCTAACCTACTGAATTTATGTTGTTATATGATCTAAGAACTACAAAAACCAATTTATTTTCTACTTACACGTTTAACCCTTTTGTTTAGTCTCTACGCCAAAAGTCGTTTTCACCAAAACTAATTTTCTGTACATGCTAAATGTTTGTCACCAAAATCCCGACCTAAACACCATAACTTTTATTGAAAACCTCCAGTACTTTCATATATATTATAAAGAGTTCCCAAATAAAAAATCTTTGTCTAACTAATTCGTTTGGTTAGGTTTTGACTCAAATTCCCGAAATCCAAATTAATTCCTGAACAGCACACTGTTTTTGTAAAAATTGTTTGACGACCTTACCAACTCCATTTTCGACCAACCTTACATTTTTGAAAAGTAGACTCTCTGAACTTAATTTTAAAAAAAATAAACTCGATCAAAGATTCTACCTACTGCCCGGAACAGTCGACTCAAGACAGCATTAAAAATCAGACTGTTTTACGCCTTTATGCACTAACCCTCTAAACATTATTAATTACCCCTAAATTATTAAACAAGGACCCTAAAATCATTAATTGATCTTAACTACTATATTTTCCAGAAAATTAATAAAAAGCTAATCATCTCAATGATGGTTAATTAACATTACAATTAAAATTAATTAATTTAAACAAGAATTTAAATCAAGATTATACCTTTAATTGATCAAAACCAAGATTTTTGGAAGAACCCTAATTTTCTTATAAAACTCCGATCGTCCCCTTTTTTGATGTAAAGAAAATCTGATTTTTTTCTAGTAGTTATTGTATTTATAGTGAAAACAAATACTTTTCCTAATTTAATATAAATGGGCTTTGGGCCCTTTTTTCCTCTTTTTTAATGCCGACTAAACAACTCTTTTACCATAAATAATTTAATTTTTTTTCTTTTTTTTTAAATTTCGTTTTTTATTATATTATTCCTTATTTATATTTATTTTTTATTTATTATTAATCCCTTAATTACTTTATTTACACCTAAACATTTTAACTAGTCAATTTTACGTAATTACCGTAAAATACGTAAAATATACAGTTTTATGAAAATTCTTAAAACATGAAATAAACTCTATAACTAAGTCCTAAATGACTTAAAATTATCCCGTAAATTATTCCCATGACTAAATACCTCATCCGGGACCTCAAAATGCTAAACCCTAAATCGTAAAAATTACGATTTATTATAATACATATACGTACACATAAAATCCTAAAATAGCACCGCATTCTATCATAGTTACATCCAAGTGAACTAATGAGCACGAACTAACCCCATCATAACTTTATATAATGTATCTCACATTACACGAACGATGACTAACATCCAATCCAAGGCTCAAATATAAACAAAATGCACGTAAACGCACACTAAGCACATAATCAAAGTCAAACAGTCAAAAGTGACAAATCCAAAATCTAGGGTTGTCACACTTGGTCATTTTCCAATGGTAATATCTAGACCGGTTTGGATTCTATATTAGCTCGGTCATTTTCCAATCAAATTTTTTCCAGTTAATTTTTTTATGGTGAACTGATGACAAATGTATAATGATGGGTATGCATGTATTTATTTTAAAGGTGATTCGTTTGTAACACGATGCACATAAACATATAAAATTGTGAATCTTACAATCGATTATGGAAATGTGGATCTTGGAATTATGGATCTTGAAATCTAGGAATAGTTGATGAAGAAAATGATTATAATGATTTTAGTTAGCTAAGTGACTAAAATTGTAAAAGTAGATTCTAAGTTAACGAAAGTACTAACTGTAAAACCCGCATGCTTTTACCATGAACAGTACACTTAGGATCGTACGTACAGGATTCAAACTTTCCTTTTATAACATGAACACGTATCATGAATATGAATTACAAGTATTACGTACGTGTTATAACACAATAAGTATTTATTACGTATGAACACACGATAATTATTCCAATAATAATTATAATCACGAACACGCGAACATGAAATCATGAACATAAATTAATCACGAGCTAATATTATGTATGTATATATATTTATTACGAACACGAATAACTAAGTCACGATCGATAACTAACTAGAACATGTAATTTACGAACACGAGAACACACGAGAACACACTATTATGTTAGACACGGAAAAAGGTACGGGTTACCCCATGTGGGGCCCCCTACCTGCGGCATACACAAGAAACATGGTCTTGGCCCATGTAATTTTTACTAACTAGGGAATTAAGGGGAAAAACATGTTCATTTATCACAAAATCTAGAAAATAAGAAAAACCCTAGTTTTCTTTTCTTGCTCCTCTTTGGCCGCCGGATTTAAGAACACAAAAGGGGTGTTCGGGTTGATTTTGATCTTGGAATTTTTACAAGGATCGTTGTGTGTTCGTCCTCATTCGATTCACGTAATCGGTATAACTTTTAACCTTTTCTTTTTATGTTTTGATTTATTGAATCACATAAAATCATGATGTTTTTAATTAAACTAATTAAAAACAAGTATTTTAAACATGTTAATAGTCGTGGGGTTAAATCAATGAAGGGTTTAGGGGTGTTTTGTTTCTAGCCAACGCCTAACCGAGCCCCTAGGGGGTCTCGGCTTGGCTTATTTCACACCACCGAGACCATATGGTCTCGATATGGTGGTGGTGTTCCCACGGCAGCAGCAAAAGCAAGGGGAAACCCGACTTAGGTCGGGGTATGGTGATGGTTACGTGTCCGGTTCATGGGTTTTTAATCACGGGTCTGGTTCATAAATCATTTTTTCAAGGTTTATGATTTTTACAAGTTATGTTATTTGTTTAGAATTAAATTAAATTAATTATAAAACATGGACATGATTAATTTAATTTACATGACTTAGGTTATTAATTTAATTATGAATTCATGAATTTTAACCTAAGTATTTATCTTTAATTAGACTATATAATTAATTAATTATTAAAACCATGACTTATAATTAATTAATTAACATGACTTAGGTTATATTATTAATAGATAATAATACATGTTTTAACCTAAGTATTTTACCTTATTTAATTAAAATCATGTTATATTTAATTAAATACTTTAACCTATAGTTTATTTAATTTACATGTAATAATTAATAAACTATACTATATAATCACATGACTTAGAATATTAATCAGAAAACACTTAAGCTTATATTATTAGCTTAATTAACCAGCTTATATCTATTGATGGAAACGTTCTATTTTTAGAAACTTATTTATTTAAGGCAGCTAATCTATTTATGGAAACTTTCTATTTTTAGAAACTTATCTATTTTAAGCAGTAATTCTATTTTAGGAAACTTTCTATTTTTGAAAACTTTCTATTTTTGGAAACTTTATATTTTTGGGAACTTTCTATTTTTGGTAACTTTCTATTTTTGGAAACTTTCTATTTTAGGAAACCTGCTATTTTTAGAAAGTTACTTATTATTACACAACAAGTATAATAATACATGAAATACAAGTAATACTTAATCAGAATAGACATAATATATGATAAACACAGTATAAAGCTTAAATAAGTAAAACATGACATGAACATATAAAACAAGCTAAGACATGATATAAAACCAGTTACGTACTCAGTAATCAGATACTTATACACGTATGTATTTATGTAGCATTAGTGATACCGAAGTAGGAATCTCTTCCGTTCGTCTTTTTCGTTCACTGGACATAAGGTACGGATTCTCCGTCCTTTCAGTATGGACATTCTTTCCTTATTAGGATTTCCCCGTATACAGCCAACTGTTTTCCCTAGTATATGTTTTATATGTTTTGATTGCTTATGTTTAATTAGAATACCTAAAGCCATATACATGCATGACAAGTTTCTTCTAGTTATGGAGGTACCATAACCATAACACTAGAGGCACTGGTGTTATGACTTCCACACGGCGGAGTGATTGCTCGTGGCGTCCCTTTCAGCTTTTGGCCATATTATTATTATTATCAGGTGGGGCATATGGGTGCATCCTAGTTTACATGTTTTTAGCCGATTATTCAGGTGAATGTGGTGTGTGCCTTGCATCCTTCACAAGGAGCTGATCACTCCTACCCAAACCAATATATTAAATTAGAGGCAGCCCCTCTAATTTGCATGACGAGGTCACGTATTCATGCACGTTGATATTTCATGACCTATATTGGCTAATGGTAAACATGTTAAACAGTTTTTATAAGATAAACATAAGGCTTTTAAAACTATAAAACCAGTTTACTAAGATATACCATGTTATCCAGAACTTATTCATGTCCGCTGCTATATGTTTTACATGCTTATATTATTCCTTTCATGCTTGTATATCCGTGCACTGAGCGTTATGCTCAGCCGTTACTTTCCTTTCCATGTCCCAAAACGACAGGCACCTAAAGTTAGACTGGAGCATTTGGAGGACACGCATAGGATGGGAGCTACCTTAGACTTCTTCTCCTCATGCCTTCATATTTATGCTTGTTTAGTCTTCCTTTTGTTCATTTACTTTATTTATGTTTTTGGCTTATGTTTGGGAACCGATGTTTGATTCCGGTTTTCCCTATGGTCATGTATGTTTTAGTACATATTACCTAGCATGCTTTGATGACACGCCATAATCACGCGTGACATTCCATTTATCAAAATGGGGTGTTACAATTATGGTATCAGAGCCAAGGTTTCGACCTGTAGGCTCTAAAACTTGACCTATGACTAGTGGGTAGCCACCAGGAGCTTCCTAAGGCAACGGTTGTTATTCCACGTATTGATGTTTTCAGCACATTGTTGTTTTAACGATGATGTTTTCAGCACCTTGATGTTTTAACCTTGATGTTTTCATCGATATTGTTTCACTAATATGGATGGACAACCGTCATTCATATTTAGTTATGTGTCATTGTTTCATGCATGATGTTCCTCGTGAACTGTGATTAATGTGAACTGAACCCCAGTAGTTCATAATTGGTCACATAAAAAAAATTTCTGTTAAGTTTTGACAGCTGAGTTTTAGTTAATTATTTCATGTATCATTGTCGCAGGTTTATGACTAAGTAACGGTTGGTACATGATCGGCCCTATTTAGTCGCATGTGCTTTTACCGAAACTTTTAACTTTGGGACCGACCCATAGGCGTCCCCTCGCCATGTCTTTTGTTTTGGGACCTACCGATAGGCGTCCCCTCGTACATATAAAAGTTTTTATAAACTGCATCATGCATTCATGCACTGTTTTTCATGTATAAAATTTTTCTCATGATTTATTGCCATAATTTTTTTATGTCCCCTTATAAGTTACTAAGTTTTTATGTCAAGTATATTTTCATACTGTCATGGTTAATTTCAGTTTCATGCTGATTAGGTTATACACTCCTTCATATTAAGTTGTTTCATGTTTTTTTTCATGTTGATTTCGTCTTCATGTGATTACGTCTTACGTCTCTTTTGTCATTTATGCTTTCATACAAGACACTGTTGGAATTCAATTAAATGCCTTCATGATAGTCATGGTTGGTTTTCATTAATCATGCTTTCAGGAAAACCATTTTTGAAATCCGTTTAACCAATTATTTTCCTTTAAATCAAGTCAGACGATCGACCCCATACCGATCATTTCATGTGCATTCCATGTGTACTCCATGTACCGTATTCCATGTGTATTATACGTACCTTAATCCATGTGTATTTCACTTGCAATACTTCACGAGTATTCGCTAGTCGATTCTGAATCATGTCAGGCGTATTTTCACTTACTGATATTCTACAAGATTGCTGATGTCACTCATAACTTGGAGATGTTACTAAAGGTTGATGCTGCTGATGTTTGGAGGCGCTACGAGATACGGATGCTGTTCACAACCTGGAGATCTTACAAGACGAAGAGAAAGACGTTAGATCAAAGCGATCAGACGAGAAGATGCTTCACCACCAGACGATTCCCATCAATCATTATCCCTAATTCTTAGTTACATGTCACACGTCATTCAGTTGTCAGTTCATTCATATGAGTGCAAACCGATATCAGCCGGCCACTCAACTGAATAGTTACATGAATCACAGTCATGAGAATGACCGTCATGGAACTGACAGACAAGACGATAGTAACCACTACTATGACAGCAACTATCCTAGCAATCGCAACCGAAGCTCCAGCCACGGACGTGATCAGAAATATAAAGGATCAATAGTCCAACCGATTCGCCAATTCTGGCATAATAACCTAATATTTGTTGTTATATTTATTTCATATCTCGAGACACATGTCAAGACATCATTCAAGACACATGTCTCACGTATACTTTCTGAAGACACGTGTCAAGACACCAGTCGAGACACATGTCATGCTTATGTTTCCCAAGACACGAGTCAAGACGCATGACCCATGTCCAATTATGGAAAATCCCTAAGAAATTCAGGGTACCCTCCAAAGGGTATAACCATTTTGTTGTGCCATGTATTAATCAGGCCACAAGTATTTCAGTACCATCACTGGCGTACCAGTGAGATCTG
The DNA here is from genome assembly GCA_025667525.1 of Glebionis coronaria. Classification (NCBI taxonomy): domain Eukaryota; kingdom Viridiplantae; phylum Streptophyta; class Magnoliopsida; order Asterales; family Asteraceae; genus Glebionis; species Glebionis coronaria. The sequence goes on along the minus strand of CM046878.1, from coordinate 454,847,058 downwards.
TCACGTTTGATCGTTGACTCTTTCATCTCTTGCACCATATTTCATATATTCATGACCATTAAGGATGCCATTCGTATCCCCCATGAATACGAAGGTTTCCTTCAGCCTAAGGATGAGATCCAAGCTGCTAACGTATTACCTCGGACAGATGCGAGTTGAATTTAATCCTAATCATGGACTACAAGCAGCACACCCTGCTATGATTCATGATTTTGTACAGTAATATTCAGGCTCGTGAATACACTCAGCATGGTTTTCCATCAGGAAAATTTGTACAAGTTATCTATGCTTCCCAAGCACGTGCTTTGTTAGCCATGACTGCTAAAACTTTCTAACTGCCAGTTAGGACACGGCCACTGAGGTTCCTTTTACATATAACCAGCCGATTATACCAATATCTTACCATACATTCCAGAAGAACCTTCAAGTAGAAGGACGGTAACATGAGATTATGTGTCGACTATCGTCGATTTAAAACAAATCACCATCCATAACCGTTATTCTTCTCCACGTATTGACAACATGTCTAATCGACTTTAGGGTGTCAAACCCTTTTCCAAGATCAGATTCATGATCATGCTACCAACAGTGACGAGTGAAAGAGCAGGACATGTCCATGACTGCTATTCGTACACGACTCAGTCGTGCTAGATTCATGATTATGTATTAGTCTCATAGGTGCTCCAGCAGCATTATGGACTCAATAAATTGAGTTTCCATGAACTTATAAACAAATTCATCAGTGTTTTCCTCTATGACAACCTAACTTTCTCTAAAGTCTGGAGAAGAGCAGGAAGACAATATTTTCTCTATGTTGCAAATCCTACGATAGGAGAAATTTCACCCTGAAATTTTTCAATATAAATTCTGGTTGATTACAGTGACACGCTGAATCACGTGTATTCTCATGGTTAATCTTACCATGACTCGGCTCATGCATAAAGGAGAGAACCCTACACTACGTTAGGTGTTCTAAGAAAATCCTACGCTAAGAGAAGTCTAATTTCGGAGACTTATAGTTCCGCAAATTTCTACATATCAAGTTTCTACGAAGCAAGATATAGTTACGTTCATATCTAAGTACCTGACATACCAACAGGCTAAGATAGAACACCAACTGACTGGGATGTTTAACCACCATAAAATTGTGACCAGAAACGGGACAAGATCTCCACGGATTTTGGTTACCAGATTAACGCAAACTCGGAAGAAACAAGATGCTATCTGGGTTACTACCAACAAGTTTGATCAAGTCTGCAGAATCCTTACATCCGTACGGATTTCAGAACTAACAGATTGATCGGACACATTCCAACCAAGGCTCATCCGATCACTTGGTAATCCGTCAGCTATCGAGTCAGACAAAGGTTCGCATTTGTGCTCCTTATTTACGTTCACGTTCTTGTTCTAATTTCGACTTGCTTTCACGCCCACGTTCATGACACTATTCACGTTCATGATCGTATCTTGGCTTACGATTTTACGTTCATCTTCGTTCTGGGAAGTTTTGCAAGAACTGGAGAGACCAGACTCAAGTTTAGTTTACCTCCTATCCGCAAACAGACGTTTCACGTCACATTCCACGTTTCACCTTATAGCGTTTGGCGTTATCGCAGTTGTATTCCATGTTCACGATATTTTTCACATGTCATGTTCATTCCATGTTCCTCATATCATGTTCACGATATGTTACACGTATCATGGAACACAATATGTTTGCTCATACTACACTCATCATATCTCCACGTATCACGTTCAAAATTTTTCACGTATCACGTTCAAAAATTTTCACGTACTACGTTTCTATATGTCTCGCGCATCGTTGCTATTTATCAGTTAAGTTAGATTGTTTTGCACCATAACGTTTCAGTTACCCTTGCACGTTAATTCTTTTCCCTCGATCGAATTCAGGGGGTTTATCTTACGTAGATGACAATGAACTTTTAGAGTTTTCAAGTCAAGGTCAGGAGGACCAAGATTTAACATTGTGTCAAGATCTTGAGAAGAAACCGTTCCAAGCGGGAGGCCACTTGGAAACGGACAAGTTCATCCGGACTTCTTATCTGTTTTCTCTTTATTGATTAGATATGTCCTTTCAGTCACGTCACGTTCCATGTCCTTTCAGTCACGTCACGTTCCATGTCCTTTCAAGACATGTCACGTTCCACGTTCCCTTCTACCATGTCATCTTCATGTCCTTTTATCGTACATACCCTCTCAGTTTGATTCGGGTATGTTCCTCTGTCAGTTTAGGTTATTTATAATTCGGGGACGAATTATTCTTTTTAGGGGGGAAGAGTTGTAAAACCCGCATGCTTTTACCATGAACAGTACACTTAGGATCGTACGTACATGATTAAAACTTTCCTTTTATAACATGAACACGTATCATGAATATGAATTACAAGTATTACGTATGTGTTATAACACGATAAGTATTTATTACGTATGAACACACGATCATTATTCCAATAATAATTATAATCACGAACACGAATAACTAAGTCACGATCGATAACTAACTAGAACATGTAATTTACGAACACGAGAACACGCTATTATGTTAGACACGGAAAAAGGTACGGGTTACCCCATGTGGGGCCCCCTACCCGCGGCATACACAAGAAACATGGGCTTGGCCCATGTAATTTTTACTAACTAGCGAATTAAGGGGAAAAACATGTTCATTTATCACAAAATCTAGAAAATAAGAAAAACCCTAGTTTTCTTTTCTTGCTCCTCTTTGGCCGCCGGATTTAAGAACACAAAAGGGGTGTTCGGGTTGATTTTGATCTTGGAATTTTTACAAGGATCGTTGTGTGTTCGTCCTCATTCGATTCACGTAATCGGTATAACTTTTAACCTTTTCTTTTTATGTTTTGATTTATTGAATCACATAAAATCATGATGCTTTTAATCAAAATAATAAAAAACAAGTATTTTAAACATGTTAATAATCATGGGGTTAAATCAATGAAGGGTTTAGGGGTGTTTTGTTTCTAGCCGACGCCTAACCGAGCCCCTAGGGGGTCTCGGCTTGGCTTATTTCACACCACCAAGACCATATGGTCTCGGTATGGTGGTGGTGTTCCCACGGTAGCAGCAAAAGCAAGGGGAAACCCGACTTAGGTCGGGGTATGGTGATGGTTAGGGGTCCGGTTCATGGGTTTTTAATCACGGGTCCGGTTCATGAATCATTTTTTTCAAGGTTTATGATTTTTACAAGTTATGTTATTTGTTTAGACTTAAATTAAATTAATTATAAAACATGGACATGATTAATTTAATTTACATGACTTAGGTTATTAATTTAATTATGAATTCATGAATTTTAACCTTAGTATTTATCTTTAATTAGACTATATAATTAATTAATTATTAAAACCATGACTTATAATTAATTAATTAACATGACTTAGGTTATATTATTAATAGATAATAATACATGTTTTAACCTAAGTATTTTACCTTATTTAATTAAAATCATGTTATATTTAATTAAATACTTTAACCTATAGTTTATTTAATTTACATGTAATAATTAATAAACTATACTATATAATCACATGACTTAGAATATTAATCAGAAAACACTTAAGCTTATATTATTAGCTTAATTAACCAGTTTATATCTATTTATGGAAACTTTCTATTTTTAGAAACTTATTTATTTAAGGCAGCTAATCTATATATGGAAACTTTCTATTTTTAGAAAATTATCTATTTTAAGCAGTAATTCTGTTTTTGGAAACTTTCTATTTTTGGAAACTTTCTATTTTTGGAACTTTCTGTTTTTGGAAACTTTCTATTTTTGGGAACTTTCTATTTTTGGTAACTTTCTATTTTTGGAAACTTTCTATTTTAGGAAACCTGCTAGTTTTAGAAAGTTACTTATTATTACACAACAAGTATAATAATACATGAAATACAAGTAATACTTAATCAGAATAGACATAATATATGATAAACACAGTATAAAGCTTAAATAAGTAAAACATGACATGAACATATAAAACAAGCTAAGACATGATATAAAACCAGTTACGTACTCAGTAATCAGATACTTATACACGTATGTATTTATGTAGCATTAGTGATACCGAAGTAGGACTCTCTTCCGTTCGTCTTCTTCGTTCACTGGAAATAAGTTACGGATTCTCCGTCCTTTCAGTATGGACATTCTTTCCTTATTAGGATTTTCCCCGTATGTAGCCAACTGTTTTCCCTAGTATATGTTTTATATGTTTTGATTGCTTATGTTTAATTAGAATACCTAAAGCCATATACATGCATGACCAGTTTCACCTAGTTATGGAGGTACCATAACCATAACACTAGAGGCACTGGTGTTATGACTTCCCCACGACAGAGTGTTTGCTCGTGGCGTCCCTTTCAGCTTTTGGCCATATTATTGTTATTATCAGGTGGGGCGTATGGGTGCATCCTAGTTTACATGTTTTCAGCAGATTATTCAGTTGAATGTGGTGTGTGCCTTGCATCCTTCACAAGGAGCTGATCCCTCCTACCCAAACCAGTATATTAAATTAGAGGCAGCCCCTCTAATTTGCATGACGAGGTCACCCCTCCAAGTGTTCATGCACGTTGATATTTCATGACCTATATTGGCTAATGGTAAACATGTTAAACAGTTTTTATAAGATAAACATAAGGCTTTTCAAACTATAAAACCAGTTTTACTAAGATATACCAGGTTATCCAGGACTTATTCATTTCCGATGCTATATGTTTTACATGCTTATATTATTCCTTTCATGCTTGTATATCCGTGCACTGAGTGTTATGCTCAGCCATTACTTTCCTTTCCATGTCCCAAAACGGCAGGTACCTAAAGTTAGACTGGAGCATTTGGAGGACACTCATAGGATGGGAGCTACCTTAGACTTCTTCTCCTCATGCCTTCATATTTATGCTTGTTTAGTCTTCCTTTTGTTCATTTACTTTATTTATCTTTTGGACTTATGTTTGGGAACCGATGTTTGATTCCGGTTTTCCCTATGGTCACGTATGTTTTAGTACATATTACCTTGCATGCTTTGATGAAACGCCATAATCATGCGTGAGATTCCATTTATCAAAATGGGGTCTTACACTAACGGTGACCGGTTATTTCGTTAATTCAAAGGTAAAATCTGTAGGAATGATACACACGACTATATAGGGTATAGAAATGAAGATAAAGATTAAACCAAAAAGAAAGATTAGATTAGATGAAGAAAAAGAGAAAAACAAAGATGGTTGTGAATTCCTAGTGAGAGAAACACATATGTTTTTCTCTCTACAATCTATTAAAATGGAAGACACACACACTCAAATGAGGTGCTAGGGGCCTTTTATACTAAAAGTGTAAAGTATAGAAGGCGTTCCTCATTTGAGTGTTCGGGACTAATTCCCGTTACATACATAACATTATACTAGAACTCTCAACACCATTATGTAGCATTTTCCACGAGCTTTGCAACGGTATATTATATGACCATCACTTAAAATACTTCTAACAATCTCCCCCTAAGGGGTGGTCATGTAATATGTGACTTCACTTCTTTGATGTTGTTGACTTTGAAGCTCGCTGTCTTGAGAGTTCCTTCATAGTTCCTTTCATGACTTGTGATCTTGGATCTTTGATCTTTGCCTTGACTTGATCTTAAAACTTTGCCATCTTGTGTTCTTGTGTCTTTCCCCACATACTCAAACTTTGATTTGATATGAAAGCTTGTTAACAATCTCGCTTGATCATCAGAGTAGCGGAAGTATTTATCTTTAGATGTTCTTGAGCTTTCTTCTTTTACATGAGCATGTGGTCTTAAATTACGACTCTTGAGGTTACTCCACCATTTGCATTCCTCCGGTTTCCCGTTATACAGTATGAATATTGTACCTGTGATTAGGTAAGTTCAATGAACTTCCTTGACAGGGTTTCTGGCTATGGTAGCCATTCTCAATAATTGAATATATCGAAAGATACTTCATAGTAAGGAGTGAATCATGCAGTTCCATTCTGCTGATTAAGTCGTTAATTCAATTTCCTGGAACAAGTTTGAATCAATTAAGAATCAAACTAATACAGGGTTTTATCCAAGTATATAAGAAGTTATCGTCCGATCTTTTCGAATTGACTATTGGTTAAAAGTGCAACTCAGTCGTTCTTGGTGGAAAATTAAAAAGGGTTTGGTTATCTATTTTAAACTAAAAGCAAATATGAAAATGTCGTTGAGTAAAATAAAAGCTTTAAAAATTAAACTAAAATTACGAGTTAAAAATAAATAATTTAAAACTTAAAAACTTAAAAACTTAAAGGAGAATTTAAAACTTAAAACTTTGTAAAAACAAGAAATTAAACCCGTCGGAATAATCTTAATCGGAATCCCATCGGAATACTGTAGTCGGAATACAATCGGAATGAGCCAATCGGAATATGATCGGAATGTGGCACAATGAATCTCATCGGAATAATTAAATAGTAAAGCTATCGGAATAAAGTCCTATCGGAATATCAAATAAAATCCTCAGTCGGAATGTTAGTCAGAATCCTGGTCGGAATCACAAACCCTATTCCGATGGTCTGCAATCGGAATGTAGCGTCAGAATCACAAACCCTTTTCTGATGGTCTGATCGGAATGTCTGTCGGAAAATGAAACCCTTTTCCGACAGCTTTGAAAAACGTAATAAGCCACCAATAAGCTTCCTTTTCTGAATAAGCTTAATCCAAAAATTAAACAAATTTTTAAAGAAAATAACTAAATAAGCACAAATAAGAACTTTTTAAACTTTAAACAAGCAAAACTTTTAAATCAAACTTTAATAAAAGACAAAACCTTTTAGAAAACTTTAAAACAAATAAGCTAAATACAAAATAAGCCAAAAAGCATTATAAGCTCAAAGCTTAATCCGTATGAAACTTAGATAGAAACCAAAAGATAAACTTTTTAATCAATCAAACATCAAGATGAAACAAGATCAAAGATAATTTCGGATAAAAGATAAATAAAAATCAAGAAAGGTAGAAAGAGATTAAAGATGAAAAGCTTAATTTGAACTTGTAGATTAAAGATTCCAAAATACAAGATTGAATTAAAGCTTAAGCATGGAAGAAAATAAAAGATGAAGATTTAGTGAGAGAAAGTTAAACACTTTCTCTCTCTAAAGATAAAACTAGAAAAAATGAAAAGTGACTAAAAAACTAACTAACTAACACTAACAACACCCTCCTAATGACATATTAAGAGGGTATATATAGGAGGTAGGGAGTGCATGTGTTGCTTCCTTCTTTCTTTCTTCTTGTCTTGACTCGATTTAAATTCTTTGTCTTTCTCGACGTCGTCTCGGGATTTGAACTCGTCTTATAATTTTCTTCTATAATTAGACTTGAGTCTTCGACTTCATTAAACTTCCGTCTTTAGACTTTTTCTTCGATAAATCTTCAGAATAGGCCTTGGACTTCCGTTCTTTATGCACTCTCGATCTTTTGACTCCGTCTTTCCTCGTTTTCTTCGATAAAAGCCCGTGATAGCCCATGTTTTTTTCCTTTTGCATATTTTCATCCTGAAACACAAAAAAAACACAACCACGCATAATTCCGACTTTTACGACATAAAATACAAGTTTTGGTCTTGTTATTATTGGAAATAAGTGGTAAAAAGATAAGTGTTTTCACACTTATTAAATCCCCTACACTTGATCATTGCAATGCCCTCATGCAATGCATTAATTTCAAAGCACAGTTTACATTTTTCATCATAAATAACCTACCATGACCTTTATTAAAAAGATAGAAATATATACAAAACAAGTAAAGAATTCAAAGACTTACATTGGGGTTTTGGCTGATATGAATATTTATCATCCTCAAGTTTCACGTTCCCCATACCAAGCTTAAAAACGAGATCATTGTTATTATAAGTTAGCAAACTAACACGAACTCATGTGGCCCAATTATTTACTTAGACTCCCTTATTCCCAGGTGTATCTCTTGTATTTTATTTATGTCTTGAATGATCACGAGGATGCATTGTTTGACTTATTCCGATAGTTATTTAGGCTGGAAATAAAGTGGGACGATTTAATCAATAGTTAGCTAAAGGAAAAAATCTTTTAAAACTGCTTCTCGGGACCTCTTAATGTTCATATCTTGGCATAACTCGCTTCACGATTTGAGACCTTTCTCGGACCGATATTTGGCAGCGACTTCATACTTCAAATCTTGAGAGACGTTCTTGAAATTATGGCCTTCTCTTCATAATAGGAATTTCTTCACTTGAAGTTTTTGAGAGATTCTTCATATTTTGGACCACGACTTCTTCATTTTTCTCCAATCTTTATTTTGGACTTTGATATACAACGGTCCGCCTACTTTTAGGACTTGGATCTATTTATCCTCATACCTTGTTAGGGTCTTTTTGGATAGACTTCTCCATGATCTTTAGGGGAGTATTTGCTTTTCGTCGTATGTCTCGACCCTTCATATTGATTTTTGATAAATGATTCTTCACATCACTTGAGATCTTTAGCAACAAAATGTAGCCCTCATGCCTTGTTAGGGCCTTTTCGGACTCGCCAATCTTCGCATCCCGCTTCAATAAGTTATGCCTTGGCTATGAACTCTAATTAATACCGAGCAACTTTTAAACGATCTTGTGCTAGAAGCTAAGTAACTTTTCAAATCGTACCACCTTATTTATTGCAAATAAATTTATTAGAAAGCGATGAGAGAAAAAGATTATAATCAACTCACATAAATTCATGAAAGAATACCAAATTTATAATTGACTCTATCATCTCTCGTTCTCCATAATTTAAAATCTCAAGGAATGAGACTCGTGGATGCTTAGCCAATTTAATCAATGTTTTGGGTTTTCAAGTCATCTATAGGATCTTGCAAATTCTTAGACTCTTTCGAGTTTAGAACTCGCATTTTAAAGTTCCCTTGATAAACGACTTTCTAGGGTCAATTATAGGAACTTGCGAAAAGTTCTTGTTCTTAACCCGTGAGAGTTAAGACTTTCGCGTTTTAAAGTTCCCTATATAAAAGCCTAGCAAAACTTGACTTAAACACGTTAAGGATACTAGCTAGAGTAAACTTGGATAAGTAAACTCGGGTTGAGTCAAAAGTAAATAACGATAACAAAGGAAAATACTAATATACTACTAGGCCAAAATAGATTAAAAATTTTGAAAAATGTCAAAAAATTAGATTTTTCGGTTAAAATGAGGACAAATTCATGGAAAAACCCACTTACTTCGATAAAAGTCCCCCCTACACTTGATATAAACATTGTCCTCAATGTTTAAGCATGTGGGAGTAAACTCCCCTACACTTAGGACATTGTGCATGTTGTTTAAATCTTGCTAAGGAAAGGACAACTATAGTGATTTCAATGTGAACATATAAGATATGAAATATTGAATCACGACAGTTTAGGATAGAACCAGGAAGACGGGTACACGGGATCACGATTCGTCAAAAGTCATCGAGAATGGATCATTGAAGCTTTAATCCCTGCACATCATAAGAAACAAGACAACAAACACATACGGGGCTCCCCCTACACTTATTATGAAAACGATAAAGGATAGATCAACGGGTTTCCTCCCGAGAAGCGCTTGTTTTTGTTAACCGGGTCACGAGCCTGACTCGACCCAGAACTAATTCAAGGGAAACGTGGTGAGGGATGGAATCATCTCATGAGAGATGTCCCGACGAAAGTACAGCTTCACACGCTGGCCATTCACTTTAAAATTAGGCCCATTTGGTTGAGAAAGTTCAATGGTGCTGTAAGGGAAGACTTTGGAGACGGTGAATGGACCAGACCAACGGCTCTTCAGCTTGCCAAGGAAGATCTTCAACCGAGAGTTAAAGAGTAAAACTTGATCACCAATGTGAAACTCTCGGTTCTTAATCCTTGCATCATGGATGATCTTGGTTTTCTCCTTGTAGATCAACGAATTCTCATAAGCTTCATTCCTCAGTTCATTTAGCTCGTTGAGTTGAATCTTCCGAAGATCACCGGCTTTGTTGATGTCAAAATTGGCCCACTTCAAGGCCCAGTATGCCTTATGTTCCAGCTCAATAGGGAGGTGGCATGCCTTCCCGTACACAAGACGATATGGAGTGCAACCAATTGGGGTCTTATATGCGGTACGGAAAGCCCACAAAGCATCATCTAACTTATCGGCCCACTAGGCACGATGCTCTCTCACAGTACGCTCAAGAATTCGCTTCAATCCACGGTTAGATATCTCGGCTTGACCATTTGTTTGGGGGTGATAAGCGGTGGAAAGACGGTGATTGACACCGTACTTAGCCATGACTCGAGCAAATTGATCATTGGAAAAATGAGTCCCGCGGTCACTGATGATAGCACGAGGAACACCGAATCGAGCAAAAAGTTGCTTCAAAAAAGTTCACAACCACCCTTGCATCGTTCGTAGGGAGAGCCTTAGCTTCCACCCATTTAGATACGTAGTCAACGGCTACGAGGATGTACTTGTTCCCTTTGGATGATGTAAATGGCCCCATAAAGTCGATACCCCATACATCAAAGATTTCACATTCTTGGATGAAATTTTGAGGCATCTCATCTTTATGTATGATCTTGCCTTGTCGTTGGCAAGCATCACAATGTTTAACCATTTCATGAGCGACATGATATATCGTGGGCTAATAAAATCCAGAGTCGAAAACTTTCTTCGCGGTGTAATTGGGACCAAAGTGACCACCGGTGGGTCCTTTATGGCAAGCTTTAAGGATTAATAAGGCTGTCGGCCCATCAACACACCGACGAATGACAAGATCCGCACATTGTTTGAAGAGGTAAGGGTCGTCCCAAAAATAGTGTTCAATGTCTTTAAAGAACTTTTTCTTTTGTTGAGATGTTAACCCTTCCTTGAGAATTCCACCTGCTAAGTAGTTTGCAATATCCACAAACCACGGGGCGTCATCCAAATTGGAGTTGATAGATATTAAGGCCTCAAGGGGAAAAGAGTCATTGATCTCTTGATTCGGATGATCACCTTGATAAGGATCCTCAAGTCTACTTAGATGATCCGCGGCTAGGTTTTCCGCTCCCTTTTTGTCACGAATTTCAATTTTGAGTTCTTGAAGGAGTAGAACCCAACGAAGAAGTCTTGGCTTAGAATCTTGCTTAGTCAACAAGTACTTGAACGTGGAATGATCGGTGTACACGATTGTTGTGGAAAGAACAAGATAGGGGCGGAATTTCTCAAAAGCATACACTACAGCTAAAAGCTCTTTTTCGGTAGTGGTATAATGCAATTGAGCCCCCGTCATTGTCTTGCTAGCATAATGGATTGGTTGGAAGTGTTTGTTCACTCTTTGGCCCAAAACCGCTCCAATAGCAAAGTCGCTAGCATCACACATCAATTCAAAAGGTAGCTCCCAATTAGGGGTAACCAAGACCGGTACCTTAGTTAGCTTGTCCTTAAGAAGATTGAAGGATTCAATACACTCTTTAGAGAAGATAAAGGGAGTATCTTTTTCCAAGAGGTGGGTCATCGGGCGAGCGATTTTAGAAAAATCTTGAATGAATCGACGATAGAAGCCCGCATGACCTAGGAAACTTCTCACACCCTTCACGGTTGAAGGTGGAGGTAATTTGGCTATGACATCAACTTTCGCACGGTCCACTTCAAGACCGGCTTTTGAGATTTTATGTCCAAGCACAATGCCTTCTTTTACCAAGAAATGGCATTTTTCCCAATTTACAACAAGGCGAGTGTCTTCACACCGCTTAAGCATGCGTTCCAAATTGGCAAGGCAAGAAGAGAAAGAGTCACCATAGACCGAGAAATCATCCATGAAGACTTCCATAGTTTCTTCAACCATGTCATGGAAGATAGCCATCATATACCTTTGGAAAGTCCCAGGAGCATTGCATCAGCCGAAAGGCATTCTTTTATAAGCAAATGTTCCATAAGGACAAGTGAATGTGGTTTTCTCTTGGTCTTTAGGATCGATGGGAAGTTGAAAATACCCGGATAAACCGTCTAAGAAGCAATAATAGTCATTGCCCGCTAGACGTTCAAGCATTTGGTCCATAAAAGGAAGGGGAAAATGATCCTTTCTCATAGCATCATTGAGTTTGCGATAGTCTATACAAACTCTCCACCCTGTAACGAGACGAGTAGGAATCAACTCGTTGTTTTCATTAGGAACAACGGTGATTCCGCCTTTCATAGGCACACAATGGACGGGACTAACCCATGGCGAATCCGAAATAGGGTAAATCATTCCAGCATCTAGAAGTTTGATAACCTCTTTTTTTATGACGTCATGAATTCGAGGATTAACCCTTCTTTGATACAGGGTTTTATCCAAGTATATAAAAGTTATCATCCGATCTTTTCGAATTGACTATTGGTTAAAAGTGCGACTCAGTCGTTCTTGGTGGAAAATAAAAAGGGTTTGGTTATCTATTTTAAACTAAAAGCAAATATGAAAATGTCGTTGAGTAAAATAAAAGCTTTAAAAATTAAACTAAAATTACGAGTTAAAAATAAATAATTTAAAACTAAAAAACTTAAAAGAGAATTTAAAACTTAAAACTTTGTAAAAACAAGAAATTAAACCCGTCGGAATAATCTTAATCGGAATCCCATCGGAATACTGTAATCGGAATACAATCGGAATGAGCCAATCGGAATATGATCGGAATGTGGCACAATGAATCTCATCGGAATAATTAAATAGTAAAGCTATCGGAATAAAGTCCTATCGAAATATCAAATAAAATCCTCAGTCGGAATGTTAGTCGGAATCCTGGTCGGAATCACAAACCCTATTCCGATGGTCTGCAATCGGAATGTAGCGTCGGAATCACAAACCCTTTTCCGATGGCCTGATCGGAATGTCTGTCGGAAAAGGATACCCTTTTCTGACAGGTTTGAAAAACGTAATAAGCCACCAATAAGCTTCCTTTTCTGAATAAGCTCAATCCAAAAATTAAACAAATTTTTAAAGAAAATAACTAAATAAGCACAAATAAGAACTTTTTAAACTTTAAACAAGCAAAACTTTTAAATCAAACTTTAATAAAAGACAAAACCTTTTAGAAAAATTTAAAACAAATAAGCTAAATACAAAATAAGCCAAAAAGCATTATAAGCTCAAAGCTTAATCCGTATGAAACTTAGATAGAAACCAAAAGATAAACTTTTTAATCAATCAAACATCAAGATGAAACAAGATCAAAGATAATTTCGGATCAAAGATAAATAAAAATCAAGAAAGGTAGAAAGAGATTAAAGATGAAAAGCTTAACTTGAACTTGTAGATTAAAGATTCCAAAATACAAGATTGAATTAAAGCTTAAACATGGAAGAAAATAAAAGATGAATATTTAGTGAGAGAAAGTTAAACACTTTCTCTCTCTAAATATAAAACTAGAAAAAAAGAAAAGTGACTAAAAAACTAACTAACTAACACTAACAACAACCTCCTAATGACATATTAGGAGGGTATATATAGGAGGTTGGGAGTGCATGTGTTGCTTCCTTCTTTCTTTCTTCTTGTCTCGACTCGATTTAAATTCTTTGTCTTTCTCGACGTCGTCTCGGGATTTGAACTCGTCTTATAAATTTCTTCTATAATTAGACTTGAGTCTTCGAATTCGTTAAACTTCCGTCTTTAGACTTTTTCTTCGATAAATCTTCAGAATAGGCCTTGGACTTCCGTTCTTTATGCACTCTCAATCTTTTGACTTCATCTTTCCTCGTTTTATTTGATAAAAGCCCGTGATAGCCCATGTTTTCTTCCTTTTGCATATTTTTATCCTAAAACACAATAAAAACACAAAACCACGCATAATTCTGACTTTTACGACATAAAATACACGTTTTTGTCTTGTTATTATTGGAAATAAGTGGTAAAAGGATAAGTGTTTTCACACTTATTAAATCCCCTACACTTGACCTTTGCAATGCCCTCATGCAATGCATTAATTTCAAAGCACAGTTTACATTTTTCATCATAAATAACCCACCATGGCCTTTATTAAAAAGATAGAAATATATACAAAACAAGTAAAGAGTTCAAAGACTTACATTGGGGTTTTGGCTGATATGAATGTTTATCATCCTCAAGTTTCACTTTCCCCATACCAAGCTTAAAAACGAGATCATTGTTATTATAAGTTAGCAAACTAACACGAACTCATGTGGCCCAATTACTTACTTAGACTCCCTTATTCCTAGGTGTATCTCTTGTATTTTAATTTTGTCTTGAATGATCACGAGGATGCATTGTTTGACTTATTTTGATAGTTATTTAGGCTGAATATAAAGTGGGACGATTTAATCAATAGTTAGCTAAAGGACAAAATCTTTTAAAACTGCTTCTCGGGACCTCTTAAAGTTCATATCTTGGCATAACTCACTTCACGATTTGAGACCTTTCTCGGACCGATATTTGGCAGCGACTTCATACTTCGAATCTTGAGAGACGTTCTTGAAATTATGGTCTTATCTTCATAATAGGAATTTCTTCACTTGAAATTTTTTGAGAGATTCTTCATATTTTGGACCAATACTTCTTCATTTTTCTCTAATCTTTATTTTGGACTTTGATATACAACGATCCGCCTCCTTTTAGGACTTGGATCTATTTATCCTCATACCTTGTTAGGGTCTTTTTGGATAGATTTCTCCATGATCTTTAGGGGAGTATTTGCTTTTCTTCGTGTGTCTCGATCCTTCATATTGATTTTTGATAAATGATTCTTCACATCACTTGGGATCTTTAGCAACAAAATGTAGCCCTCATGCCTTGTTAGGGCCTTTTCGGACTCGTCAATCTTTGCATCCCGCTTCAATAAGTTATGCCCTGGCTATGAACTCTAATTAATACCGAGCAACTTTTAAACGATCTCGTGCTAGAAGCTAAGTAACTTTTCAAATCGTACAACCTTATTTATTGCAAATAAATTTATTAGCAAGCGATGGGAGAGAAAGCTTATAATCAACTCACATAAATTCATGAAAGAATACCAAACTTATAATTGACTTTATCATCTCTCGTTCTCCACAATTTAAAATCTCAAGGAATGAGACCCGTGGATGCTTAGCCAATTAAATCAAAGTTTTGGGTTTTCAAGTCATCTATAGGATCTTGCAAATTCTTAGACTCTTTCGAGTTTAGAACTCGCATTTTAAAGTTCCCTTGATAAACGACTTTCTAGGGTCAATTATAGGAACTTGCGAAAAGTTCTTGTTCTTAACCCGTGAGAGTTAAGACTTTTGCGTTTTAAAGTTCCCTATATAAAAGCCTAGCAAAACTTGACTTAAACACGTTAAGGATACTAGCTAGAGTAAACTTGGATAAGTAAACTCAGGTTGAGTCAAAAGATTCACAACGTTAAAAAATTAAAACCACTTTATTAAAAATTTATTCTAACACAGAAAGTAAATAACGATAACAAAGGAAAATACTACTATATTACTAGGCCAAAATAGATTAAATATTTTGAAAAATGTCGAAAAATTATATTTTCCGGTTAAAATGAGGACAAGTTCATGGAAAAGCCCACTTACTTCGATAGAAGTCCCCCTACACTTGATATAAACATTGTCCTCAATGTTTAATCATGTGGGAGTAAACTACCCTACACTTAGGACATTGTGCACGTTGTTTAAATCTTGCTAAGGAAAGGAAAACTATAGTGATTTCAATGTGAACATATAAGATATGAAATATTGAATCACGACAGTTTAGGATAGAACCGGGAAGACGGGTACACGGGATCACGGTTCGTCAAAAGTCATCGAGAATGGATCATTGAAGCTTTAATCCATGCACATCATAAGAAACAAGACAACAAACACATACGGGGCTCCCCCTACACTTATTATGAAAACGATAAAGGATAGATCAACGGGTTTCCTCCCGAGAAGCGCTTGTTTTTGTTAACCGAGTCACGAGCCTGAATCGAGCCAGAACTAATTCATGGGAAAAGTGGTGAGGGACGGAATCATCTCATGAGAGATGTCCTCACCAAAGTACAGCTACACACGCTGGCCATTCACTTTAAAATTAGGCCCATTTGGTTGAGAAAGTTCAATGGTGCCGTAAGGGAAGACTTTGGAGACGGTGAATAGACCAGACCAACGGCTCTTCAGCTTGCCGGAGAAGATCATCAACCGAGAGTTAAAGAGTAAAACTTGATCACCAATGTGAAACTCTCGGTTCTTAATCCTTGCATCATGGATGATCTTGGTTTTCTCATTGTAGATCAATGAATTCTCATAAGCTTCATTCCTCAGTTCATTTAGCTCGTTGAGTTGAATCTTCCGAAGATCACCGGCTTTGTTGATGTCAAAATTGGCCCACTTCAAGGCCCAGTATGCCTTATGTTCCAGCTCAATAGGGAGGTGGCACGCCTTCCCGTACACAAGACGATATGGAGTGAAACCAATCGGCGTCTTATATGCGGTACGGAAAGCCCACAAAGCATCATCTAACTTATCGGCCCACGAGGCACGATGCTCTCCCACAGTACGCTCAAGAATTCGCTTCAATCCACGGTTAGATATCTCGGCTTGACCATTAGTTTGGGGGTGATAAGCGGTGGAAAGACAGTGATTGACATCGTACTTAGCCATGACTCGAGAAAATTGATCATTGCAAAAATGAGTCCCGCGGTCACTGATGATAGCACGAGGAACACCGAATCGAGAAAAAAAGTTGCTTCAAAAAGTTCACAACCACCCTTGCATTGTTCATAGGGAGAGCCTTAGCTTCAACCCATTTAGATACGTAGTCAACGGCTATGAGGATGTACTTGTTCCCTTTGGATGATGGAAATGGCCCCATAAAGTCGATACCCCATACGTCAAAGATTTCACATTCTTGGATGAAATTTAGAAGCATCTCATCTTTATGTGTGATCTTGCCTTGTCGTTGGCAAGCATCACAATGTTTAACAATTTCATGAGCGTCATGATAAACGGTGGACCAATAAAATCCAGAGTCGAAAACTTTCTTCGCGGTGTAATTGGGACCAAAGTGACCACCGGTGGGTCCTTTATGGCAAGCTTCAAGCATTAATAAGGCTACCGGCCCATCAACACACGAAGAATGACAAGATCCGCACATTGTTTGAAGAGGTAAGGGTCGTCCCAAAGATAGTGTTCAATGTCTTTAAATAACTTTTTCTTTTGTTGAGACGTTAACCCTTCCTTGAGAATTCCACCCGCTAAGTAGTTTGCAATATCCGCAAACCACGTGGTGTCATCCAAATTGGAGTTGATAGACATTAAGGCCTCAAGGGGAAAAGAGTCATTGATCTCTTGATTCGGATGATCCCCTTGATAAGGATCCTCAAGTCTACTTAGATGATCCGCGGCTAGGTTTTCCGCTCCCTTTTTTCACGAATTTCAATTTTGAATTCTTGAAGGAGTAGAACCCAACGAAGTAGTCTTGGCTTAGAATCTTGCTTAGTCAACAAGTACTTCAACGCGGAATGATCGGTGTACACGATTGTGGTGGAATGAACAAGATAGGGGCGGAATTTCTCAAAAGCATACACTACAGCTAAAAGCTCTTTTTCGGTAGTGGTATAATGCAATTGAGCCCCCGTCATTGTCTTGCTAGCATAATGGATTGGTTGGAAGTGTTTGTTCACTCTTTGGCCCAAAACCGCTCCAATAGCAAAGTCGCTAGCATCACACATCAATTCAAAAGGTAGCTCCCAATTAGGGGTAACCAAGACCGGTGCCTTAGTTAGCTTGTCCTTAAGAAGATTGAAGGATTCAATACACTCTTTAGAAAAGATAAAGGGAGTATCTTTTTCCAAGAGGTGGGTCATCGGGCGAGCGATTTTAGAAAAATCTTGAATGAATCGACGATAGAAGTCCGCATGACCCAGGAAACTTCTCACACCCTTCATGGTTGAAGGTGGAGGTAATTTGGCTATGACATCAACTTTAGCACGGTCCACTTCAAGATCGGCTTTTGAGATTTTATGTCCAAGCACAATGCCTTCTTTTACCATGAAATGGCATTTTTCCCAATTTAGAACAAGGCGAGTGTCTTCACACCGCTTAAACATGCGTTCCAAATTGGCAAGGCAAGAAGAGAAGGAGTCACCATAGACCGAGAAATCATCCATGAAGACTTCCATAGTTTCTTCAACCATGTCATGGAAGATAGCCATCATACACCTTTGGAAAGTCCCAGGAGCATTGCATAAGCCGAAAGGCATTATTTTATAAGCAAATGTTCCATAAGGACAAGTGAATGTGGTTTTCTCTTGGTCTTTAGGATCGATGGGAATTTGAAAATACCCGGAGAAACCGTCTAAGAAGCAATAATAGTCATTGCCCGCTAGACGTTCAAGCATTTGGTCCATAAAAGGAAGGGGAAAATGATCCTTTCTCGTAGCATCATTGAGTTTGCGATATTCTATACAAACTCTCCACCCTGTAACGAGACGAGTAGGAATCAACTCATTGTTTTCATTGGGAACAACGGTGATTCCGCCTTTCTTAGGCACACAATGGACGGGACTAACCCATGGCGAATCTAAAATATGCTAAATCATTCCGGCATCTAGAAGTTTGATAACCTCTTTTTTTATGACGTCATGAAATCGAGGATTAACCCTTCTTTGGCTTTGGATTGCGGGTACAAACTGATCTTCCATGAGAATTTTATGAGTACAAAAGTTCGGATCAATTCCGAGGATATCGGAAATTTTCCAAGCAATTGTCTTCTTATGATTCTTCAGCACGTCGATAAGTCGATATTTTTCTTCTTCTTTCAAGTCCTTAGCGATGATGATGGGTGACTTCTTATTGTCTTCAAGGAAAACGTACTCGAGATGGGACGGTAGATCCTTAAGCATTAAATCCGAAGGATTTTCGATGGAAGGCGTAGTTAAATTCGGATCATCAATAGAGATTTCGTTAGGAGATGATGGAGAAATATGGTCCTCATTGAGAAGTTTCTCAATGGTATGAATGTCTTCATCCCAAGTGGAGGGAGAATCTTCATATTGTAAGTCCACATCTCCCAAAGTTGCTTCAATTTCTTTCAAAAGGAAATCACTTTCTCCAAATGGAGTTAGTGAGTGAGAAATAGAGGCAACGGTCTTAACAATAGGAAGAGAAGAAGAACCACTTTTACAAGCGTCTTTGAAATGTTCTTCACAAGCCTCATCAAGAACGTCAATGAAATTAATGCTCTCGTTTTCAGAAGGCTGCTTAGAAAGTTTACCCATGTTGAAAACGACTTTATCGTCACCAACTCTCATGATTAATTCGCCCGCGGCTACATCAATGAGAGTGCGACCGGTCCTCAATAATGGACGTCCAATGATTAATGGAACACGGGGATCCATCTCGTAGTCAACGACAACAAAATCCACCGAAAAGGTGAATTTGTCGACACCGACGAAGACATCTTCGGCTATCCCCACTGGATAAGCAACCGTACGGTTAGCTAATTCCAATGTCATTCGTGTAGGGACTAGCTCGGGTAGAGACAATTGTTTCCAAACGCTTAAAGGCATTAAGTTGATACTATCACCTAGATTGGCTAGGGCCATACAATTCTCTACCCCGGGGAAATTGCAAGGAATGTGAAAGCGACCCGGATCACCAAGTTTGGTGGGTAATTTCCTTAAGAGCACTTCGGAGCAATTTTCGTTAAGTTGGGTCTGAGCGATATCAAGAAGTTTCTCCTTATCACTGAGAAGATCTTTAAACATTTTAGCATATTTCGGCATGTGAGCGAGAGCCTCGGCAAAGGAGATGTTGAAATTCAGTTGTTTAAACATTTTAAGAAAGTTAGAAACCTGAATATCATCCTTGTTCTTTAATTTCTCTTTCCTCAACCTTGAGGTATAAGGTATATTGGGTTGAGATGAAGGCTTTGGAATGGAATTCTCACTCACATCCTTGGGTGGTGGAGGGGTGGAAGTAGAAGGTGGAGGAATTGGTGAAATAGAAGGTGGAGGAATTGGAGAAGGGGACTCGTTTTCCTTTGTCACAATCACCGGTGTAGGTCTAGGAATCTCGGGTTCCTTAAGACCCTTTCCACTTCGAGTGGTGATTGCTTTCATCTCCCCTCTTGGATTAGCAACGGTGTTACTCGAAAGAGAACCCGAACTAGAGGTTTGATTACTTTGGAAGAAACTAGCCATCATATCCCTTAAGTCATTCGTTTGACTGCTCAAAGAGTTTCGTATATCGGCTCGAAGATCATTCCCTTGTTTCGCCATATCTCCTTTCAAGTTGATGATTTGCCGCTGAAGATTTTGCACTATCGCATCATTAGTCCTCATGTAAGTGTCAACCTCTTGATTAAATGCGGTGGGTTGGGTGGGAGGAAGAGCATGGTAGGCAGGTGGTTGATAAGCGGGTTGTTGGTGAACTTGATTGTTTCCTTGAGGTGGATATGGGTTTCTTTGGGCTTGATATTGATTTGGAGCTCGAGGTTGGTTTTGATTGTTGCGATTGAGGTTGTTTGGGTTTTGAGGGGGAAAACCGGGTGGTGAAAGGAAATTGTTTGAACGATAACTGAGCAAATTGCGGTCACCTTGAGGACGTGCTTGATAGCCTCCCGTAGAAATGTTACCGTTGGCGGCATACACATTTTCCGGATTGTCGTGAGTCGAAGGACAATCGGTGTATGAATGAGAACCCCGCATATTTCACATGACTGACTCATAGCATTAACTTGCGCATTGATGCTTTTGGTATTGTTAGCGGTTTTTAGAGCAAGTGTTTCAACAACCGAAGTAAGCTTATCAATTCTCTTGTCGGTGTCACTAGTACTAGCACTAGCCACATTAGTCCGGACACTCTTAGTTTTCACTCTAGACTTATTCCCAATAATATCCCATGCGGCATTAGAAGACTTAACCAAAATGTTACCCCCGAGGCACTATTTAGTGAATCTTGGTCATTCATGCTTAAACCATTGTAAAAAGTATTAATTTGATGTACTTTTGTGAAACCATGTTGTGGACACTTTCTTAAAAGTTCCTTAAAACGGTCCTAAGATTCACTAAATGTCTCACCTTACTTTTGTTCAAAGTTAATGATTTCATTCCGCAAAGCGGTAGTACGTGAGGGTGGGAAAAAATAGTTGATGAATTTGGTCTCTAAATCCGACCACGTAAGAATACTTTGTGGCGGTTCCTTATTGTTGATGCAAAAGTTGGTTGATCCTTGCTAGACCCGAATTAGGTTTAATTAGGGTTGGCTGGGTACCGGCTCCTGCACCAAGTGAATCGTCTGGTTGGGATCCTGCACACTAAACAACACGCGTTAAGCTTACCGTGGGAAGGTTTCCCACGATTAGACTCCGGCGTGAGAGTAAGTAATCGATTTAGGGTTATATGTGAGTTTAGAGAGAATTGTGATACCTTTGTGGAACCCTTGGGGGTTCCTTTTATAGGCAGTGAAACCCCAGTGGGCTTTCACTGACCCTTCGGCCCCAAGGAAAAGATAAGCACCAGAATTAGAATGATTGCTATCTTCTAATTCTGGCAATGAATATCTCTTCCTATTAGGATTAAGATATGCTTAGACAGAATATTATTCTGTCTGATCTTATGTCGGCCGCTTTGGGCCGTGGGCCGCACACATGTGCGAGCACTGTTCACTCAAGCCCATAAGCCTGAGTGATATTTATCCACCCATTTACGATGGGCCGGATACGGGTAGTACCCGTGGGCCGGGCTCATGACCCGGTTTGGGGACTATACGTCATCATGTCCCCCCAGTCTAGTTGTTACAGCCGTAGGCGTAACCTCTAGACTATCAAGCTGCCCTCCGGTCTTACCAAGAAAGGCCTAAGAAATGATAATGGAAATTTAGTTCCGGCCGCACGTGGCAACCGGTCGTATAAATATCCCTTAGTGAATACTACCGCAGCCGCGCGCGATGGCCGAGACAAATTAAATGCAACATTTAATATGGTCTTACGTAAGAGCCGCATAACCCGACAAGAATCCAGTCGCATTAATGATATGCAACAATCCAGTCGTATATCTGCAAAAAGTGCATGATTACTGACCAGCCTCGAGCCACACGAAACTGTTTAAGAAATGACCCGTGGGTCCCCTACTGACGTTACAGAAATGTCAGAAATCCTATCCATTGGATAGAAAATGTGACTGACACGTGTCAAGAATCCATGGCACCTCGGAAACCGAAGCCACCCTATATAAGGGTGAGCATGCGTGTATGTTACACACACAATTCATTCATCCCCCCGCCATTGTTAATCTTCAAGCTTTTCCTTCACAACTTTTGCCTTCATTTCCACGGACATCCATCACCGCAGGTTAGATCACCACGCCCTTAAAAACCTTTTCATAAATTATGGTTAAGGATAACCCCCTCATCACGGACGTCCTGAATGTGATGTCGGGAGAAAAATACCTCGACTTCCTGTCGAAGTACTATGTGCCTGAAAGCGTACACCCCACCTTTCCGGGTGATGGTGAAGCTATTACAGACGCACCGGCGGGGAAAATAGGCATATACACACGCCTATTTGACTCAGCCAACTACCGTATTCCGCTATCGAAGTTCTTAGTAGATCTTCTCATGTACTATGACTTTCATATCACCCAGCTCCACTGCATAGGGGCGTGTAAGATCAACCAGTTTGAGATTACATGCCACACTTGTAGGGTAACCCCCACCGTTAACCTGTTTAGGGCTTTCTATTTTCCACAGTTGGTGAACGGGTGGTTGTCGTTCAAGAAACGTCCCGGCAATTCCCCGATGACATATAGGAAACCCCTTGACTCCCTGAAGAATTGGTACGACCATTACTTCTTTGTAGATGAGAAGGTATTCCCCACCCCCTTTGTACTTAAAACCAAAGCCCCAAAAGATTATCCGCCCAAGCCTAAAGACTATAGTAGCCGGGACCTGAAAATATTAGATACCCACCGCACGGAATTTCATAGAGGGTTGCCGGAGAACTTTCTGTGCTTGGTAGGAATAAGTCGTCGTTACTTTGGGAGGGATGACTTGTATCCGTGCTTCTTAACGGAGCAAGGCGAGGGTAGGTTATATATACCTTGTATATCCAATATATCGCGTATATTTAAAATGTTACTAACCCACATACTTCTCCAATCATTTGCAGAGATGAACCTTCACGGATTGATTCGCCAAGGCGACCCCATGAAGGTGAGGGAAGGATTCCGGCCGTTGAAGCCGAATGAGCTCCCTTTGCTGGAAGCATTGGCCGACCGTACTATCCCATTGGAGGAGACAACCGAACCCAGGTCGGACGAGGAGGAACCTGTTATCGAAAAATCCCCATTGGATTTTCACAACGAAGATGGTGACGACCCATTGCTGGAGGGAGGCACCATTAACCAGGAGGAGGAGCGCGACCTGAATGAAGACAATACGCAAGCTTCCGGATCCTCCACACGTACTTCAAAAAAGAGGAAGACAACCAGGCGTGTGGCAAAAAAGATTGGGGAGGATGCCGGGGTTGCGAATGCTCCTCCCAAGAAGTTGCGACCAGACCATCCTCAATATCAGGGGGATGGCAACACCATGTCTGGTCAGGCCGACCCTACCCCGACCATGGAAGGGCCCGTTCTTCGTGTCGCTCCAGTGAACGCCGTAGCCCCTACCGGCCCAGATCCTACTACTGGCACCTCGTAAGTACCCATCCCGATGATGATTTGTATCCTCGCATGATATATGTAGACTAAAAAAAAAAGTTATCTTGTTTTTTAATCACAGGGTAAATCCGGCGGTCGCAACTCAAGGAGAAGAGGTGGGGAGAAATCCATCCCCCGCGGTTACTAACAACCCTCCTTCCCCCACCCATGCCAAGGAACCGTGCCACGAAGGGCCTGAGGAGAGCTTGCGTCTAGCCTGGAACCTATCAAGCTTGACACGGCTAGAAGCCGAATCAGAGTGCTCGGAGTTCATTGAACACATCACTCCGCCCGTCCTCGCACAGGATTTGGATGAGCTGGACCATGAGGCTTTAATCGAGCAGTTTGATGTGTCATCTGCACATCAGGTCACGGTGGGTGCCGCGCTGAGACGCAGACTGATCAAGGCCCTCACCAATGTGAGCCGTGCCGACAAAAGGATCGCCCGCCGGGAGGCTTTGGTTGTGAAGAGCGAGAAGACCATTGCGTCTTTGCAAGCGGCGTTGTTGACTGCTGAGGCGACGGTAAAGGAGCAGGCACTCCATGCCGAGACAAGAGAGAAGCGCATCGCTGAATTGGAGGCCCTTGTAGTCGCATCAAATGAGAAGGTAATCTTCCAAACATGTTGCTCATATATTTCTACTCCTTGTGTGTATGTAGCCCAAAAATATATTCGTACACTAACTCCCAATCTTATACGCAGGTGTCTGCGGCTGAGGCGGCTACCAAGGCGGTGACCGTGCAATCCTTCAGCATTGCTCAGGAGCGCGACGCACTGAAGGAGGAATTGAAGCAAGCTCAAAGCAACTTTGAAAATCACGTTGTCGCTGCTGATGAAGAGTTGAGCCGGGTGGTCGCCAGCTGTGTGGAGAGAGTATGCCCCCCCTACTGAGTGCAACAGCTGGCCGTAGGTGGATTATCGGGCAAGGGATGCGGCTTGCCGTAAGCGGGGCTCTTAACGCTCCACACCTATTGCAAGCCTTTGCTGGAGTTGTATCTGACGGGATCGACCGTGGTAGGCATGAAGGCATGATCCAAGCTGCGGAAATGATCACCAAAGGTGAGGATATCACCCGGCATCCGTATCACAACCTCTCCGCAGCGGGGAAAATGACTGCGTCCATGGATGCCTTGGCCAACCTTCAACACCCACTTCTGGACGAGCTTGAAGCCTTGAAAGATGCTCCCAACGAAATAATAATGTCTCGGCTGAGTGCTAACCCAACCCCTTTGACGCTGGCTACCTATGACTGTATATCCAAGGCTGTGTCAGGTGAGAAGCCGCTTGATGAAGCTTTAGACACTCTTGCCGTCAAAGTTCAGAACGGGAAAGATGCTCGCGGGGAGGCTCTCCGTGCTTTGATTGAGGAAGGAAAGAAGGATCTAGAAGAATTCCTCCCCCTCATGTAACTTGTATGTTTGTAGACATTTGTATTTATATTCGTCCGTGTATGTACACGGCTAAGACATGCATGTAATAACTTGTCTTTTTATTTTAGAAGTCCGTGTCAACCACGGCCATTTTGTTTGTTTAATTTTTAAACTTGTGTATCTCATTGCAATCCAATGCTGCGTGACATATCACGTCT
This sequence comes from Glebionis coronaria, assembly GCA_025667525.1. Taxonomy (NCBI): domain Eukaryota; kingdom Viridiplantae; phylum Streptophyta; class Magnoliopsida; order Asterales; family Asteraceae; genus Glebionis; species Glebionis coronaria. The sequence goes on along the minus strand of CM046878.1, from coordinate 454,821,799 downwards.
TACATACAAGTCCAATTTACTAGACATGCGACGTGCGTCTTTATTATGCGGATCACCGTATGGCTGTAGCATATGAAACTTACCCCAACGTCTTGTGAGTAAGGTGTCTAGTAAGGATACGTGATCCGTGCGGCTGGGGTTGCATCCCTCTTACGCGGCAAGTTGAATTAGTAGGTTCACTTAATCCTCTTACCCCACCTGGAGGCGTTTGGTACATGTACGGTATTTTGAGGGAATGCATACGAAAGAAGCATGGCATATTATAACACAATTAAAATTCATACGGCTAACAAAGAATCTAACAAAGAAGACAATAATTTGCACGAAACAGGCCGTGGAGCTAGCTAGGCACCACGGCATTTTATTAGAACATTTTACATTTTTTGTTTGAACAATGATGACAAGTCCTAAAAAAGTCCATAAAGGAAACTTAAACAAACATAAGAAAAAACAAATAAGACAAATAACCCGCATGGTTCTTTATTAAGACCACCTATAGCAAAGTATCCATGCGGGAGCCGTAGCTTTCAAAGATAGCACCTTTTTAGATTGGCGATGTTCCATGTGCGCTCTAGGTCGCGGCCATCCATATCGCGTAGCTTGTACGCGCCTCGTCCCAAGGCTTCAGTGACTTCATACGGTCCTTCCCATTTAGGGCCCAGTTTTCCTGTATTTTCCACGCGACTTGCTTCGTTAGCACGATAGACATAGTCTCCCGGTCGAAAAGAAACACCTTTGACCTTGGCATCGTAATAAGCCTTCATCTTAGCCTTGGACTTAGCTTCATTGATGGCTGCTAATTCCCTTTTTTCCTCCAACAGATCTAGGTTGATTCGCAGCTGTTCATCATTTGTGACGGCATTAACCTCCGCCGTGCGGATGGTAGGCATCCCTATTTCTGCTGGTATAACGGCTTCAGTGCCGTAAGCCAATGCAAACGGAGTATCTCCGTTGGCTGTTTTTATCATGGTTCTATGTGCCCATAGCACATGCGACAATTCCTCGACCCATTTGCCCTGTCGTTCATCCAGCCGCGCCTTAATCCCATTCCCCAAGCTCCTATTTGCTCGTTCGACAAGGTCGTTCGTTTGTGGATGCTTGACAGACGCGAAGCGCCGCTTGATGTTCAATGATGCACACCAGTCTTTGAATGGGTTATCCGTGAACTGTTTGCCGTTGTCTGATATAATTTCTCCAGGTAGACCGAAACGGCATACAATGTGTTCCCACACAAACTTCTTGACCTGCTTACCCGTGATAGATTTTACTGCCTTGGCTTCTATCCATCGTGTAAAGTAATCCATTGCAACAATCAAGAATTTAACCCCTCCCGCAGCTACAGGAAATGGTCCTGCGATGTCAATTCCCCACTTGTAGAATGGCCATGGGGACGTGATAGGTGTAAGCTCCTGCTGTGGGTGCCGCGGTACTGGCCTATGCACTTGGCAATCATTGCATCTGCGAATCATGTCGCGCGCGTCTCTGTGCATAGTGGGCCAATAGTATCCTGTTCGTAAGGCTCGAGCTACCACGGATCGTGGACCTGCATGCATGCCGCACAATCCTTCGTGTATGTCACTAATCACATAGGCCGCCTGGCGTGGTCCAACACACCGCAGCCACGGCTGCAAGAAAGAGCGCTTATAAAGGATGCCTTCCCGGAGTTCGAAATATTGTGACTTCCTTCTAACGCGCCTTGCTGCTTTTTCCTCGTCTGGGAGTGTTCCGCTAGCCAGATAGTTGATGATTGGGGTCATCCACGTAGGTCCCTCTTCTTCAACTATCGCAGTCACTTCCCCTTCCGTAATAGACTTTTCTTTGAGTATTTCCACCAAAACCTGTTTAGACAAGTGAGCGAAGCTTGTGGACGCGATTTTACTGAGGGCGTCCGCTTTCTTGTTCTCGCCCCTTGGTACCTGCTTGATGGAAAACTTACTGAAAGTTGCGATTAACGTCTTGACTTTTTCCAGATACCTGACCATGTTGTCCTCCTTAGCCACATACCCACCTAGAATATGGTTCGCGACAAGCCGTGAGTCCACGTAGGCCTCAAGGTTGCGAACTCCCATTCTAGCGGCGATTTTTAAACCCGCGATTAATGCTTCATATTCCGCTTCGTTGTTGGTGGCCGTGAACTCAAAACGGAGGGCGTACGTGAATTCCATACCTTCTGGATTTGTAAGGATGAGGCCTGCCCCGGATCCGTCTGTGCATGAGGACCCGTCCGTGAATAGCACCCAAGGTTCCGATAGGGCCTCCTCTTGCTTAATGATTGGTTCTCCCTCATCCGGCTTCTCGATCAGGAAATCTGCCAAGATCTGGCCTTTAACAGCCGTCCTTGGTCTGTACGATATATTATGCCCCCCCAGTAGGATGCTCCACTTCTCTAGTCTCCCTGCTACGTCTGGTCTAGATATAACCTGCTTGATTGGCTGATCCGTAATCACGACAATCGGGTGCGCCTGAAAGTACCGGCGCAGCCTCTTTGTAGCAAATACTAGTGCTAGTACCAATTTTTCCATGGGGGAATAGTTCAGCTCCGCTCCTTGTAATGTTCTACTTATAAAGTAGACCGGGGTCTGTATTGTGTCTCTGTCCGTCATCAGTACCGCGCTTATTGCGCCATGGGTAGCCGAGAGATACATAACAAGCTCCTCCTTTGGGCGGGGAGCTACCAACATGGGGAGAGATGCGAGATGCTGCTTGAGTTGGCCAAAGGCTTCCTCAGCTTCCTTCGTCCAACGGAAGTCTCCCTTTCTAATACACTTCTTCAGTGTCTTAAATAAGGGCAGTGACTTCTCTGCGGATTTGGATAGAAATCTATTTAGTCCGGCTAACTTCCCATTCAGGGATTGTACCTCCTTCCGTGTCTGTGGGGACGGTAGCCGTATCACTGCGTCCGTCTTCTCTGGACAAGGTTTGATGCCGTTTGGGTCAATCAAATATCCCAAGAACATTCCTTCTGTTGCACCAAACGTACATTTCTTTGGATTTAACTTCATATTAATCCTTCTCAGCGTGTCGAATGTCTCCTGGACATCCCGGAGGAGTGCCTCCTCCGTGTGGCTTTTTATCACCAAGTCATCAACATATACCTCCAAGTTGCGTCCTATTTGTGATTCGAAAGCTTTATCCACCAACCGCTGATACGTAGCGCCGGCGTTCTTTAATCCAAACGGCATTTTCGTATAGCAATATACGCCCTGGCTTGTGTGGAACGCAGTTTTTTCTTCATCCTCCTCCGCCATCTGGATTTGGTGATACCCTTTATATGCATCCAAGAAGCATTTGAAAGGATATCCACACAAAGATTCTACTTTCCAGTCAATTTCTGGAAGCGGGTAACAGTCTTGTGGGCAGGCCTTGTTCAGGTCCGTGAAATCCACGCACATGCGCCAACTTCCATCATGTTTCTTGACCATGACTGGATTGGATAACCACTCGTGGTAGTATACCTCGCGCATAATGCCTGCATCCACCAGTTTCCGCACTTCCTCCAATATAACTTGGCTTCTTTCGGGCGCCTGGCCGCGCTTCTTTTGCTTGATGGGTTGGTACCCTTGGCGGATCTGGAGCTTATGCTCTGCTATCGTACGTGGCACACCCGTCATATGTTTTGGCTCCCATGCGAATATGTCCAGATTTGCACTTAAAAGTGCACACATGGCCCTTTTGCCGCTATCTGAGAGTGCCCCTCCTATGGATACCTCCTGTTCCGGGTAGTCAGGGTGGATGGCCACCTTCCAATTGGGTGGTGGTGCCCCATCCTTGGGTGGTACAGGTGGTGCCGGTGTTGTCACGGTGTGACACTCGGACGTCGGCACGACTGTGTTATAAATAGTAACGATTCCCCCATCGACTGGGAACTTAATCATTCCGTGTGCCGTAGAGGGTACTGCTCGGATAGCCAAAATGCCTGGTCGGCCTATGATTCCATTATAAGGGGAATGTGAACGTATCACCATGAAGTTCATCCACGTTGTAGTGGAATGTTCCTCATTCCCAATGGTGACAAGCAGACGCAACTGCCCTATTGGCCAGATAGTATCTCCACTAAAGCCAGTAAGCGGCGACGTGGCCGGTACTAATTGGCTTCTTATTTCTGGGCATAACTGCACAAAGCAGTGTTCATATAATACCTCTGCTGACGATCCTCCATCAACATACATGCGGCGGACATTGTGCGTTCCAATGCTTATCTCAATAGTGAGAGGCGCATCAACCACGTCACTTGCTGTGATGAGAGGGAATGAGATTTCCTTGCCGCGGGAAAATTTTTGGCCAATTTTCTGTCTCGTGCGGCGCTGTCTGGATTGGATCATGTATATGGTAGAAGGCTTGTCCTTTTGGGGGTCCTTCTTATCATACTTCTTGTTGTTGTCCTTTCCGTCTTTCCAATCCTTAACCAGGTGCTTAAGCTTGCCTGATTTGATTAGCGACTCAATATGCTTCTTTAGCTGGATACACTCCTCCGTGCCGTGTCCTTTGTCATTATGGAATTCGCAGAAGCGACTTCCCTGCCGACGTTCCGGGGGTGTGGTCATTGGGGGAGGCCTTGGAAAATTCGCCCCTTCAGTCAACAAGATCTCCCGGTAGGACATCTTTAGGGGGGTGAACTTGTCGTCTGACCGTCCGCCTTTGCCCTGGCTCTTATAGTCCGAGCCCTTGTTATTGTTCTGGTTGCCTTGACCACCCGACTGTCTCCTGGACTGGTCATTTGAGCGGTACCCATTCCCTCGGGATGGGTAGGCTGCGGCCACCGCTGTCTCTCCCTCTATGAAATTCCTCACTCTCTCCATGAGGTCATCATATCTTTCTGGACGCTTGTCGTTGAGACGCCTGATCAGTTCTCTGTCTGTTATGGCGTGCATGTAGTCCGAGATTTTCAGGAGCTCTGGCATGGTTCTCGTGCGTGTGCACTCATCATTGAAGCGTTCAGTGAAGGCTTCTGTGGACTCCCCCGGCCGTTGCTTAACGGTTGCCAATGAAACCGGATCCCTATTATACTTCTTCCTCTGAGTATAATTGTTTTCGAACGCAGTGCGTAGTTCCGTGAAACTATCAATGCTCCGTGGGGGGAGTGCCTCGAACCAGTCACGAGCGTTACCAATTAAGGTCGAATTGAACATTTGGCACCATATGGGCATGGGCCATCGCTCAATTTTAGCCTGAGTATCAAATATTTTGAGGTGATCGACAGGATCACCGGACCCATCATACGTTTTGATACATGCCGGCATGCGACGTTTGGTGTCCTCAGAGTAGTTCCGTATGCGAAGGGTAAACGGATCTTCCCTAGGATCAGCCCATGGCCGTGTGAGCCTAGGGTCATCCCATGGTTCACACCACGGACGCGAGAGGTCCTCTGCTTCCGTATCCCTATAGTGGGGGCCACCATAATACTCATCATTGCTTGGTGGTGGTGGCGTGCGCCTTGGCCGGCGGCGTTTGGGCGGATGGTCATCTGAGTCCTCCCTAGACGGATCTGGGGACGGCGGTGGTGCCCCGCCTTTTGAGTAGGGACCACTTTTTTGAGACGAGCCAGGAGCCTTCCTTCCTGTGTTCATTCTATCCCACACACTTGGGCGGCGTGTGGTTCTGGTCAGCTCTCGGTCTGGCCGCTCGGGTGAGCCATCCGACCTTTCCCCCTCTTGAGGTTGCGTTAATTCTTGCATGATGCGATCCCCTATGCGTTCAAACACATTCCGGGGTTGAGGGTCTTCCTCAAAGGTTCCCTGCTCCCGAGGCTGGGTCCTCCTTTTTCTCCGATTTCGGGAAGGAGTGGATGGTCCACTGTCGCCAAAGTTGAGTCGGGCTTGGAGGTTCCTTCCCAGGCTCAATCTTGATGCGATCCCTGGGACGATCCTTTCAAAATTTTGAGTGAGAACTCGAGTGAGCTCGTCCTCGCTGAGTGGTTGAGCTTCCACTTCTTCCTCCATTAAGGGTCTACGTGGCTCCTTGTTAGGAGGGGCTGGCGCACTTCCCGGATCAGGGTTGTCCAGGGATGAAGTGGGCGGGGGTGTCACCGAGACCGTGCTCGTCACCCCTGCGGACTGAAGACTGCTACGGTTACCTGGTCCGCCTGCGAGGCGGCTAGGTGATTGGCTGGGAATAAGAATCCCTTCCCCTGAGGGCTTCCGATTCCCAGGATTCACGTTCCTGGGGTTAACTGGCGGATGCCCCTTCGTCATTGAAACAATCGAGATGAGGTTTTGTTCTAGCTTAGTGTTAAGGTCCCACGGATGGCGCCAACTTGTTGATGCAAAAGTTGGTTGATCCTTGCTAGACCCGAATTAGGTTTAATTAGGGTTGGCTGGGTACCGGCTCCTGCACCAAGTGAATCGTCTGGTTGGGATCCTGCACACTAAACAACACGCGTTAAGCTTACCGTGGGAAGGTTTCCCACGATTAGACTCCGGCGTGAGAGTAAGTAATCGATTTAGGGTTATATGTGAGTTTAGAGAGAATTGTGATACCTTTGTGGAACCCTTGGGGGTTCCTTTTATAGGCAGTGAAACCCCAGTGGGCTTTCACTGACCCTTCGGCCCCAAGGAAAAGATAAGCACCAGAATTAGAATGATTGCTATCTTCTAATTCTGGCAATGAATATCTCTTCCTATTAGGATTAAGATATGCTTAGACAGAATATTATTCTGTCTGATCTTATGTCGGCCGCTTTGGGCCGTGGGCCGCACACATGTGCGAGCACTGTTCACTCAAGCCCATAAGCCTGAGTGATATTTATCCACCCATTTACGATGGGCCGGATACGGGTAGTACCCGTGGGCCGGGCTCATGACCCGGTTTGGGGACTATACGTCATCACTTATCAAGCCAATGGCAGGCTTGTCCCTCTAAGGAGAAAGGAAAAAGTTGCAAGCGAATCACCTCTTGTGAAACCCCATTATACTTCACCGTATTAGTGAGTTGAAGAAACCTTTTTATATGGTCATGAGGATCATCAAGTGTACGCCCTAAGAATGGTTGAGCAGAGACCATTTGAATGAAGCCGGATTTGAGTTCAAAGTTGTTGGCTCCAATCTCGGGTATGACAATAGCATCGGTGTTGCCCTCTACTTGCGATTGAAAAAGCTCGATCATTGGTCGATTGTCCATGGTGACAATAGGTGGAGTTTCGACTTCGGCTTGAATTACTTTCTTCTTACGAGCACGGGTACGCATACACACCTATAAAAAGAAAATAAAGATAGACAAGAATATTTTTGGTTTTTTATGTTTTTCTATGTTTTTATTTTTTTTGAAAATTTTGAATTTTTATGGATTTTTGAAAATTTTTGACACGAAAAATAACGTTCAAAAGTGAACGGATCCCAAAATCCAACGCGTCTGTCACTAAAAACCGTTAATCTTAACGAAAAGAGCCGGCAGCGGCGCCATTTAATACAGGGTTTTATCCAAGTATATAAAAAGTTATTGTCCGATCTTTCCGAATTGACTATTGGTTAAAAGTGCGACTCGGTCGTTCTTGGTGGAAAATAAAAAGGGTTTGGTTATCTATTTTAAACTAAAAGCAAATATGAAAATGTCGTTGATTAAAATAAAAGCTTTAAAAATTAAACTAAAATTACGAGTTAAAAATAAATAATTTAAAACTTAAAAACTTAAAGGAGAATTTAAAACTTAAACTTTGTAAAAGCAAGGAATTAAACCCATCGGAATAATCTTAATCGGAATCCCATCGGAATACTGTAGTCGGAATACAATCGGAATGAGCCAATCGGAAAATGATCGGAATGTGGCACAATGAATCTCATCGGAATAATTAAATAGTAAAGCTATCGGAATAAAGTCCTATCGGAATATCAAATAAAATCCTCAGTCGGAATGTTAGTCGGAATCCTGGTCGGAATCACAAACCCTATTCCGATGGTCTGCAATCGGAATTTAGCGTCGGAATCACAAACCATTTTCCGATGGTCTGGTCGGAATGTCTGTCGGAAAATGAAACCCTTTTCCGACAGCTTTGAAAAACGTAATAAGCCACCAATAAGCTTCCTTTTCTGAATAAGCTCAATCCAAAATTAAACAAATTTTTAAAGAAAATAACTAAATAAGCACAAATAAGAACTTTTTAAACTTTAAACAAGCAAAACTTTTAAATCAAACTTTAATAAAAGACAAAAACTTTTAGAAAACTTTAAAACAATAAGCTAAATACAAAATAAGCCAAAAAGCATTATAAGCTCAAAGCTTAATCCGTATGAAACTTAGATACAAACCAAAAGATAAACTTTTTAATCAATCAAACATCAAGATGAAACAAGATCAAAGATAATTTCGGATCAAAGATAAATAAAAATCAAGAAAGGTAGAAAGAGATTAAAGATGAAAAGCTTAACTTGAACTTGTAGATTAAAGATTCCAAAATACAAGATTGAATTAAAGCTTAAACATGGAAGAAAATAAAAGATGAAGATTTAGTGAGAGAAAGTTAAACACTTTCTCTCTCTAAAGATAAAACTAGAAAAAATGAAAAGCGACTAAAAAACTAACTAACTAACACTAACAACACCCTCCTAATGACATATTAGGAGGGTATATATAGGAGGTGGGGAGTGCATGTGTTGCTTCCTTCTTTCTTTCTTTTTGTCTCGACTCGATTTAAATTCTTTGTCTTTCTCGACGTCGTCTCGGGATTTAAACTCGTCTTATAATTTTCTTCTAATTAGACTTGAGTCTTCGACTTCATTAAACTTCCGTCTTTAGACTTTTTCTTCGATAAATCTTCAGAATAGGCCTTGGACTTCCGTTCTTTATGCACTCTAGATATTTTGACTTCGTCTTTCCTCGTTTTCTTTGATAAAAGCCCGTGATAGCCCATGTTTTCTTCCTTTTGCATATTTTTATCCTGAAACACAATAGAAACACAAACCACGCATAATTCCGACTTTTACGACATAAAATAAACGTTTTGGTCTTGTTATTATTGGAAATAAGTGGTAAAAGGATAAGTGTTTTCACACTTACTACAAACCATTGTTGCTTTCTAGTTGACACAATTTAGATTCGTATGGAATCTCACAAGTTACCTACCGCAGTGTTGTTTGATGATGACACTGGAAGGATTTCCATTTGTCACTGTAAATACTGAGGAGTATTACTCTGAATGTTCTGGCAAGATCATAAAGATATTACGTCAAGACCTGGAACGAGTTTGAATCACAAAAGAATCAAACCACTGTTGCTTTCCAGTTAACATATGTTCAATTTCAAGTGAATCTTACATGTGACCTACCGCAGTGCTGTTTGATGTTAACACTGGAAGGATTTCCATTCATCACTGTGAATACTAATGAGTATCACTCTGAATGTTCTGGCAATATCACAAGGATAGAGCGTAGGACTCTGTAAATTATCGCATGTGTTCTAGTGATGAACAACAATTGATATATGGAATAAGTGTCCTAATGAGATGTATGATGAATCTCGTTGGCTCTAGACTCTATAAGTGCACGTTTATTTGGTGATCGAAGGCTGGAGCAGACTGCCACCTTTTCAATATCTACTATCTCGGAGTGAGAAAGTTGATAGAAATGAGTTGAACTCCGTGACAATAAAACAAACTTCTTTTGAGAGAAGCTTGAGTAGGATGGGAAGGGTTGTGCATTGCATCACTGGGTCCATGATGCTTTGTCTTAAGTATCATAAATCATCAAAGTGATTCTGATAATAGATGTATTGACCCGGTTTCTGCCTAAATTGTATGGAGGGCTTCTTTCTTTACACCCTTTATCCTTACATTTCTTTTTCATTCTTCAACCCCTTCAATGCTTACCAAGACGTCATAACTAGCACCTTGTTGTGATTGTTCCAGTGCTAGCTTAAGTCATTAGTCGGCATTTTTCCCGTACACTCAACTACTCCATCTTTCCTAAGGACATCTAAATTCTAATGGATTATCCCGGGGAAGATCCCTCCGATTCTGGTTGGATCATAGGACGAATACCTAACCATCTTTTGACACCAATACCGTCGTGAATTAATGTGTTAAAGGGTATAAATATCGTAACCAGAAAAACTTGTTGAAAAAGCAATCAAGGTGTTGATGAAATTAGTGTTTACACCTGGAAGGTTTTTTGTATCACCAAAACGCTCCCCCTACATATGTGTATCATAAAAGGAAAGGTTTTTGCACATATTAGGGAGAGAAAGCACTTATATCAAAGATCTTATCCAAGGTAACACATTTTAATCACTATTCTCCCCCTCAAAAATTGCATGACATTGAAACTTTTGTGAAACTAGTGATGAAACATGGAGAGAATAATGTTGCATGAAAGTTTATACTCCCCCTCGAAAAGAAATTATAATTAGAATTAGGGGAGTATATGAGCACACAGTTTTGAAATACTTTGAAAAATTATGCTAAAAAAACCCCCGAGAAAACTTACTTTCTCGTTGTTAAGGAATAATGTACATAAATGAACATTTTCATTGTGTTCATGAGCTTAAAACTTTGAATGCTTTGATATAAGCCCATGACCGAGAAAAATTAATTTCTCGTAGTTGAGGACAAGTCAAAGACTTTCCTTTCTTTGGGGACCGGGTTATAGTCTAACATGTGACTATAAGCCATTATGAGAAGAAAATAGAAAATACATGTTTTGAAAACATTTGAACTCTCATTCGAACTTTATGTACGTACCCGTGTCGTTATTGAACAATATTTCTAAGTATGTCCATATTATCGATGCTGAGAGACATGTCGAAGAAGAATATTTTTGGTATTTTTAAAAGATTTTCTAATTTTTTATTTTGTTTTTATAGGTTTTATATTTTTGTATTTTGATTTTCTGATAGATATATACAAGATTACTGCGAATGTGCAAGACGTTCAAGTTCGTCTGGAGTGAAACTACGCATACCAAGTCGACGAACCAAGAATTCAAATATGTCTTGAGAAAGAGCTTTGGTGAAGATGTCGGCTAGTTGGTAGTCCATCTTGACAAAAAACAGTTCGATCATTCCTCTTTCCACATGCTCCTTTATGAAATGGAATCAGACAACAATGTGCTTGGTCTTGGAGTGTTGGACCGGGTTGCAGGATATGGCTATGGCTGATTGTTTATCACAATAAATAGGTACTTTGTTAAAGTGAAATCCATAGTCCGTGAGTTGTGTTCTCATCCAAAGGACTTGAGCACTACACACGGATAGAGACACATATTCTGCTTCTGCGGTGGATAACGCCGTGCAATCTTGTTTTCTAGAGGACCAGCTCACTAGCTTCTCGCCTAAGAATTGTGCTCCACCGGAAGTGCTCTTGAATGTATCATGACACCCTGCATGGTAGGCATCTGAAAAACCAGTGAGATTAAAACCAGAATCCTTCATGTACCAGAGCCCCATGTTAATGGTTCCCCGGAGATAACAAAAGATCCTTTTAACCTCCTTGAGGTGCTTCTCGGTTGGCTTAGCCTGATAACGAGCACATAAACAAGTAGCATGCACAATGTCCGTTCTGCTTGAGGTTAAGTACATAAGGGACCCGATCATACTTCGGTATTTTGTAGCATCTACAAATGTCCCTTTCTTATCCAAATCAAGCTTATGTTTAGTGTCCATTGGAGTACCGATAGGATCACAGTTTTCCATGCCAAATTTCGTTAGAATCTCAAGCACATACTTGGACTGATTTATGAGAATACCACCGGGGGACTGGTGAACTTGGAGACCAAGAAAAAACGTCATTTCCCCCATCATGGACATTTCAAATCGACCTTTCATAAGGTCGGAAAATAATATGGAATATTTTGGGTTAGTAGAACCAAATATAATATCATCTACATTGACCTGAGCCACCAAGATGTCGTTGCCGTAGTGCTTGATAAACAACGTTGGATCAATGGTTCCTTTGCTGAAGTGATTTTGTAGAAGAAATGATGATAATTCGTCGTACCATGCCCTCGGTGCTTGTTTCAAACCATAAATTTCCTTTTTCAACTTGTAGGCATGGCTTGGATGTTCGGTATTGATGAAACCTTCAGGTTGACATACATACACATCTTCTTTTAACGACCCATGTAAGAAAGCCGTCTTCACGTCCATTTGATACACAGTGAATGATTTGTGTGTTGCGTATGCCAAGAAAATCCTAATAGCTTCCATCCTAGCAACCGGGGCAAAGGATTCAGCGAAATCAGATCCCTCCTGCTGTTTATAACCTCTCACAACTAACCGAGTCTTGTTCCTAATGACCGTTTGCTCCTCATCCATCTTGTTTTTGAATAACCATTTCAGGGTAAGCGGATCGATATTGTCCGGGCATGGTACTAACTCCCATACATCAAGCCGGATGAATTGATTGAGCTCTTCTTGCATAGACTCAATCCATGATGCGTCGGTCATTGCTTCTTTAACACTTTCTGGTTCCATTGTGCTGACTGATAGTGCATAGATATACATAATACCATCGGTGCGCAGCTGATTTTGTGTCGAGACTCGTCGTGAGAGATTGCCAATCACTTGAACCAAAGGATGATCCTTAGTCCATTTGTGTTCATGTGGAAGTGTATGAGAAACTTGATGCGAGCTTGACGGATCCACATATGGTGTTGAAGGCTGAGTAGTACTTGTGGAAGTCACAAATGGATTAACAAACTCATGTTCGTTGAGCATCGTATTGTTTTCATTTTCAGCAACTATTTCATTCTAAAAATGCACATGATTAGGAATTTGCTGAGAATGTTGTTGAGTTGCGTCAGCAGTCGGAGAAGTGGTTGGAATATTTGGAGGCAATATGGTTGAGGTTGACATAGATGGTGCAGAAGTAGATGCCGTTGGTGTAGATTCAATCGGAGGTTCTTGAACTACCGTAGCAGGTGCAGCCGGGGCATAATGAGAACACCAAATGAAGAAGGACCCTCCATATATTCATCATATATTAGCCCAAATAAAACTTCCAAGTCACGTTCCGATGGTTGTAACGATGAGATTGCGGTGCAAATTGAAGCGCGAGTCCTGAACTTACGTGTCCAGAAGTCTGACCTTGAAGCTCAGGATGTGAACTTCTATGTTAAGAGGCCATACCCGAGATTTCATCAGAGGTAACATTCATAGTCTCCATTACCTTTCTGTTCCTTCGATTATAAACCCTGTAAGCACAAGCAGTTGAAGAATAACCAATGAAAAAACCAATATCACCTTTAGGTTCAAGTTTACCGATATCTTCACGATCATTCTTCGGATAACATAATGTACCGAAGACATGTAAAAATGAAATATCCGGTTTTCTTCCATTAATGATCTCATAAGGCGTTTTGTTGAAACGGGTGTGAATAATGGAGCGGTTTTGAGTATAACATGCAGTTGCAATGGCATCGGCCCAAAGGAATAACGGTGCACTGGAGGAGAGAAGCATCGTCCGAGCAGCTTCAACTAACGTATGATTCCTCCGTTCCACAACTCCATTCTGCTCTGGAGTTCTTACAACCGAAGTTTGATGAGAGATCCCAACTTCGTCAAAGTAAGCTTTCAGTTTCTGATTGGTGAATTATGTGTCGTTATCCGTTCTTACAATGATAACAGGGGCCTGCAGTAGAACTGATGTTTTCTTCAAGAAGTTAATAATTATATCAGGGGCTTCATGTTTTGATGCAAGAAAATGAACCCATGTGTAACGAGAATAATCATCCACAATTATAAGGACATACCGCTTTCCATTAATGCTTTTGATTCTCATTGGTCCACACAAGTCTATATGCAAGAGATGTAACCTATTCGTTGAGTTGGGAACAGGTTTGGGTTTGTGAGGTTTCTTCTTACTTTTACCTTGCTCACAGGAAGGACAAAGATGGTCTTTTGTATATTTAAACTTTGGAAGACCGGTAACGAGATCATCTTTCACAAGTTGGGTGATGGCATCGAAATTGAGATGAGATAACCTTTGATGACATAACCATGACTTTGTTGAAGTGGCTCGGGCCATGAGACAAATTGGAGAAGCAGAAGACATTTGAAAAAGATCAATGGTGTAAAGGTTGGTGGTACGATTTCCTTTCAACAAATTAATTCCTTCAAGATCTCTTACAAAATATGTATGACTTTTGAAAGCAACCTCCAAGTTTGAATCACAAAATTGCCCAACCGAGAACAAATTATGTCCCAAGCCATCAACAAAAGAGACTATGGTGATGATTATATTTCCCCAATGAAGATCACCATAGCCTAGAATTGTCGCAACATGATCATTTCCAAATCGAATAGTTCCCATGAAACGCCATACAAAGTTCTTGAGAAGGCTTCGATTCCCAGTCATATGTTTGGAACAGCCCGAGTCCACACACCAGAGACAAATTTCAACAGCCTGCCAATGATAAGAGAATAAAATATTTTGGCAACCGATGAAATAGGTTCCTGTAGGGTTAGATGATAATTAAGCCGTATCACATATCGACGTTAAACTGTTAGTATGAGATCTACTAGTGTCGATAATTTTGCCACTACAGTCAAAATTTCTACAAGTAGGCAACCATTTAGAGGTGAATCTAGGGCTACTAGGCTTAGCAAGACTTTCTGTGGACCCTACATGTGTACTTTTTGGAACATACACCTTAGCCTTAGTAGTGCGTTGTTGTTCACTGACTGACAGCTTGTCAATTCGAGTGTAACCACCATAATTTAAACCATTCATAGTCAAACCACAAGCATCATGACTAAAAGTAAAGAAACATTTATTACATTTAGCACAAATAACTTCAGATTTTTCATTCCGAATAGCAAGCTTAAAGTCATTACATTCAGATGAATTAGGTTTCTGATTATGATTAAAAAGCGGTAAATTCCTAGAGTATTCTTCTACTTCCACATTATTGATCTTGGGGCGACTACTTCTAGAGGCAAAAGGGACCCTATCATTCCTTGTATTGCTCGTAGGCTGTGGCCTTCTGCTCTTAGTGTAGTTGTTTATTCATGTAGAAGAAGACACGCGTCTATTAGAATTAGCACTTTTTAGATGAATAACTTGTGGTTGAGTTATAGTGATCGGTTTTGTCCTAACGCTTACTTTACGTTGTTTGCTAGGCACAGAGGGAGAACTAACACGAAACATTCCTGGGGCAATCACAGCAGTTTTCGTTCCAACAACCTTGGGAAAAGGTGTCACAGCAATACGAGTGGGTCCCGAGGTTGCTGGTGTTTGAATCGTACTAGGCTCAGAAGTCATATCTTTTAACAAGGCTTTTAACTTACAGTTCTCACAGATTTTATCAATAAGTTTCTGATAGACAGACTTACTTTGTTCAACAGCCCTCTTATATGAAACAACAACAGATTCTAAATCTGCAATTTTAGCCTTAAGCTTCTGAACATTTCCATCACTGACATTCTCTAACCCTGAAGAGGTCAAATTCTTTTCTTTAAACCCTCCTAACTGAGCTTGTAACCGTGCGATAGTTTGTTGCATTTCATTGTAGGCTTTATCATACGAAATTTTGTCATATTTGCATTCATCACATTTTTTGACAAACTTATTTCATAGATCGGTAAATTCTTTGTCTTTTTTAATGACAACAGATTCCATTTTCTCTTTCATACGTTCAAGCTCAGTTTGGAGGGTTTCTTGATTCGACACAGAGGTATATAACGCAATGGGGCTACTATCAACATGATCACGTGCATTAGAGAGACGTTCAAGATCGATTTCCAAAACTTTGATTTTATCAAGAGATTCATCAGCCTCCTTCGTTAAAGATTTAAAGTCTTCAACAAAGTTGGCTAATTCTTTTAGAAAAGCGTTTTCCAGATTTCCTAACCGAGCATCAACTTGATTAATAATCGGATTAATATCGTTTTGAAGAATTTTCTTAACCTCAATCTGAACAGGTGATGTAAAATTTCCTCCAGTGATTTTAGAATTAACAACACGTTTAAGGATGACAAAGTTATCTTTAAGCTCGTTTAGAAATTGGCGTGTGATACTCAGTTTAGGAGGGTCATCAGACAAATCCTCACTTGGGAGCAAAAGCATCTCAGTACTCGTTTTAGATCGAACAAAAACAGTTGGGGGATTAACTTTTGGATAATAAACGGGTGTCACTTCTTTATCAAGCTTTTTCATTCTTAAATGAGTCTCTACTACAAGTTCAGTAGTTTCCTTAGAATCATGCACACTAGGAGGATCATGCTCATCAGACAAGAGCACACTACCATTATATAAGGTTTTATTAGTGGCCTGAACTTGCTTAAGATATCCGGGATTAGGAGGAAGAGGACAACCTAAAGCCAATTTGTAACGAGTGTAATTTATTTCATTCACTTTTGGTGCGAGCATATTTATCGTCTGCATAGTTTGGCCACGTTTAACTAAAAGGTTGTCTAATTCTCTAATCCTATCCTGAGCTTTGCAAAAATCCTCAAGAAGCCCATCTTCTCGAATTTTGAAATCATGTTTCAGCTTTTTTTGTTCTTCTTTTAAATCCAAAATAGTAGATTTTTTCAGTTGAAAGCTGTTTGTTAAGAGAGGTGATTTTATCATTCAATTCGCTTATCTTTTTAGCACTACTTAAATGTAAGGCATTTAATTTCTTAGTTGTGTATTTTTCTTGATAAATCGATGTAGCATGAGCTTGTTCAAGTTCTTTAATTTTAGTCTGATGAATTTCAAAACTTTTCTCCCGTTCCTTATATCTCGAAAGCTCAGTGGTCAATTTGGCATTAGTTTCTCTAAACTTATTATTAACCACCGTAGCATGGTCAACATCCTTAGCAAGCTTATCAAAAAGAGATTTATAATACGCATGTGCCGCATCAGGAAGGTTTGTAGGCTGGGCAACTTGATCCACACTAAGGTCCACACTGGGCTCATTCGAACTAATATTACTATTATTCGTTTGATCCCCGTGTGTCTCAATGTAGGGCTCAAGCATCTCAGTATACTCCTTCTGATTAGACGTACTATACATATCATTATCATCAAAGCGTGGATGTACCTCAGAGGGACCGTCTGAATCATAAACGGGAGCTCTGTCAACATGCATTCCTGAGGTAGATGCTTGCTGTAAGTTAGCCATCAAGATGTAGTTGGCATTCACCTCTTCTTCCTCGTCATATTCTGCAGCAGAAGCCATAAGATCGAATTCCTCAACTTGAAGTGGAATCCCTGCCTCTTCCTTTTGTGCTATGAAAAGCTGAGTCTGAAGATAAGCAGCATCCCTCTTCTTTTTGGTTGTGCAATCTCTAGCATAATGACCAAATCCCCTACAGTTGTAGCACTGAACCTGACGATTGTTGTTTCCATTTCCCGTACCAGTATTCTCAGCCCTTGCAGCCACAATGTTTCCCATCTGGTTACCAACCGCTGGCACAACTATTAACCCATTCTGATTACCCGCATTCGGAACACCCGGATTTTGACCACGGTTTTGACCATACTGATTTTTCTGCATTGCCAACGGTCTGCCCAGCATTCTGACCATATTGTTGAAACTGAGTCCCCGTGTTTCCAACAACTACCAATTGGCGATCCTGATTCGCATTCATGAAAGGTTGAGCAATCTGCTTATTTCTAGTGTTCGAGGAGATCTCTGATTGTTGTTGGTGGGGTTAATGGTGAATTTGAATGCCTTTGCAAGTAGGGAAAGACCAGTATTAATAACATGAGTAGGATTGGTGATTTCATCAAAACAGGCAATGGGTTGTTGTAAGTAATTCATAGAAGCAGGAGGTTGATATCAATAAGCAGTGAGTTGTTGTTGTTGTTGTTGTGGCATGAAGTTACTTGATGAGGTTTGATGGTAGGGTACCATGGGATATGACATAGATGATGGAGAGTTTGCCATAAAAGCCAATAGATCTTGTGTCTTAGCACGTCTTTCTGCCCTAACTTCGTTAGCTTCATCTTGATTCATCTTTAAATAGTCATATACTTGAGTGTAGTCCATGACATGAAGATCCTTGGTTTGATTGACAAGAGTGACATATCATGACCATTCAGAAGGAAGATTATCAAGAAATTTGATGTTTGCAGCAATTTGTGCAGGTTCATATTTGTTTCTTCTAAGATGATTCATGAGGGTTGAAAACCGATGATAATAAGGTTCAATTTGTTCCCCTTCAGTAGACGTAAATTTCTCCCATTCACGAAGCAACTTAGTTTCCTTTTCTTGTAAACCGATTTCACTGCCCTTCATCATTTTCTGAATCCTAAGCCACATCTCGTGTGCGGTTTCACAACTATCGACAGCAGCATAAACATCTTCAGGAAGTCCCATAAGAATGAATTGAATTGCTTGATCATCAGCGTCGAGTTGTTTGGATTCAACTTCAGTTAATTCTTCATCCGTTTGCTCATGACTAGAGTCAGCCACTGGGTTAGCATTCGTAGGGTCCCCAGGCACAATAATTGTTCTTCTAACATACGGACCCTCTTGAATCGAGTTGACAATCAACTTTACCAAAGGTTTACATTTTGCATAACGAAGGAGACGACTAGCCCATGTAGTGTAATTCTCTTTGGTAAGCATGGGTGGACGATTCTCAGTACCCGCAACATAAATATCTTGTTGAGACGTCATCGTAGAAGTCGTGTGAAAATCAGGATCTCCATTCGTAGAAAGCGTGTGATGTTGTTGAAATTCCGAAACTTCCGATTTTTTTCTCAGTCCGACAATAAATTCCTCAGCCCGATAAAACGGTAAGCTGAAAAAATTGAGTATCGCCAAATTTGGAAATTAAGTTAGAGACAGCCAAAAACTAGTAAGGAAAAATTTTGATTTTACTAGACCTAAAAATTTTAACTCTTTATTTATTTTTATTTTTATTTTAATCTTCGTGTAAACTATGCTCCGAGACAAGTCTAGATGGTGGCTAAGTCTAAAAAATACTCGAACAAGATTTTACAAAACAGATCGTAGTCCATGATCGTAACGATTGATCGCAACTAGAGATCGTGTCCTGTGATCGTACTCAAGTGATCGTACTCAAGTGATCGCACTCTGTTATCGTATCCATGTGATCGTACTCAAGTGATCGTACTCAAGTGATCGCACTCTGTTATCGTATCCTGTGATCGTACTCAAGTGATCGTAGTCAAGTGATCGCACTCTGTTATCGTATCCTGTGATCGTACTCAAGTGATCGTATCCAGTGATCGTACTCAAGTGATCGTAGTGTGATCGTACTCAAGGGATCGTATCCAGTGATCGTATCCAGTGATCGTACTCAAGTGATCGTAGTCTATGATCGAAACGAGTGATCGTACTCGTTGATCGTGACCTTGATCGTAGGATGTGATCGTGATCTTGGATCGCAAGTAGAAACCCCGAGGGTTTATGCGATCGCAACAATCAGATCGTACTATGGAAACAAAGTTACCACTTTTCTCGGATAGAACAAGAACACAACAAGTTCGAGATTCGAAGCCTAAAAATGAATCAAACACCCAAAATTTTTGAGCTTTTAACCAAAGCAATGTACTCAAATCGCTACTACAACAACTTAGAAGATATATGAATCACGAAATACAAGAAAGACATGGACAACACCCAAGAGCTATCCACGAATCCCTTGGCGAATGATACCACTTTAAATATGAAAATCGAACATAAAAAAGTTCAGTGGGTAAAATAGACCAATTTACTAAGAACGTTGTGTATTTAACCCGCCAACCTACTTTACAAAATGAGAAACTTAAACGAAGCGCCTAGTGCATGTGTGTGATCTAAGACATAGGTATTGAAATTGTGTTTGAGTTTGTCATATCCTCCTTGCAATGAGCATAAATATAAAGAAATGCTACAACCACAAAGAGAATCTTACAAAAAAATTTACAAAATGATTTGTCATGAACTTAGTGGTTACATAAAATTTACTTTTTAATTCTCTCTCTTATATGCATCCACAAATTCATGACACATCATTTTGTAAACTTTTTTGTGGGATTTTCTTTGTGGTTGTAGCATTGCTCATAAATATATCCATGCCAGAAATCTCTCTAAACCTAGTACTCACCAGTTTTATAACCTTAATCCTCCTCTTTATCATTCATCATATCTTCCACAATTTTCGACAAAAACTCCCTGTCCCTGTCCAGGTAAGAAAGGAGTATATTGTGCTGTGTGTTTGTATGATATAGTAGAAGGCGAACGCTACCTAAACTACCATTGCTTTCATCATTCCATGTCGATTGTATTGATCCGTGGTTCGAGACAAAGTCTACGTGCCCATTGTCTAGAGAACTCAAGTCCCGCTAATCATCTTC
The DNA here is from genome assembly GCA_025667525.1 of Glebionis coronaria. Taxonomy (NCBI): domain Eukaryota; kingdom Viridiplantae; phylum Streptophyta; class Magnoliopsida; order Asterales; family Asteraceae; genus Glebionis; species Glebionis coronaria. The sequence continues at coordinate 454,801,581 of CM046878.1, read as the reverse complement.
CTCGACAGATTAAGAAGACACTACCAAATTGGTTATCTGTAATTCTTTGTTGTTGTTGCAATGCAATTTGCGATAAGATTAAAAGTAGGTTTTGTATTGTTCAATTTAAAACGAGGTGCATGTAATTATTTACGAATTCATTAGTTTTCGTTTGGATTTATAAGTATTTTTTATATAATAAAAGAACTAGATTTTTTGAAATTTTTAGTGGAAAGTGTAGAAAAAAATAATTTGACTAATAAGCAAAAATAAGTAATGTGATCGATCCAAAAAAATTAAAATTTAATTTAGTCAAAATTAAAAATTTTGATGAAAGAATTTGATGAAAACACATAAAAATATATGTGTCTATGAAAATAAAAACTTACAAAAAGAGGAGGGGACTAATAAAACTTTAGTGATTAAATTCTAAATAAATCAGATGGATTTAAGTATAAACTTATATTTTTTCATATCTTTTAGTAACTTGTGTAAATAAACAGAATATCCCCTTAAACTTTATAACCTATATACTTTACATTTTAAAAATATAACATAGGGTAGGGATACAATAACAAGTGTCTTAAAGGGTAAAAGCTATAAAATACCATCGTACTTATTAAGATGTGTCAGCTTTAAACACTTACTAATTAATCTCGTGACTTTACCATTTTACTTTCAAATTTGTTCCAACTATACCAATATAAACGTGAAATGACTATATTACCATTGTCTTCTTCTACATAATTACATGTAATTGCACAAATCTGCTTCTTATTAAAATTGGAGATCCAAAACAGTCATACTTGGTATCTTGCCAATGCAGCAAGAAAATTGGTATCCACAAATCTGCTTCTTATTAAAATTGGAGATCCAAAACAGTCATACTTGGTATAATGCCACAAACCAATACTTGATATCCACAAATCTGCTCCGTCGCCTTTGATCTTGCCAATGCAGCAAGAAAACAAGGAGTTAAGACTACCTATTAGCTTTATTAGTCCTAATTTACAACATATATCATTTTTCATTACTTGGTATCTATGATACACGTGTAAACATAAATCAATGGCATTATAAGAAGAAACCACAAATACAACATAAAGATTCATCAACTGTCAAATGAAACCTTGCCTATCTAATCAAGACATCAAATGATGTTCAATAACTACCCTAATACGGTTGTAAGAGTACAAATAATGCATGATTCTTGGAATCTTTACTGCCAAAATAAGAAGGCAAATAAAATAATCATTTGTTCGAACATCGTATCTACGTGTATAATTTCACAATCAAGATACCCAATTGTGGTAAACCAAAAACAGAGATAAGCCTATTACTCCCAACAGTAACTATGGTAAACAAAAAACCAAACAGCTCGGACCATTGATTTTTATTTTATTTTTTTGCTTTGATTGTTAGAATCAAAATGTGAAATGATCTGGGTTTCGAAATGGGTGGTGTTTTAGTCAAAGATATTTACAATTTTCTCTAACAGATCCATGGAAAATGATGATGGTTATAGGGTTTCAAGTGAATGTGAAAAGAAAAAAGATAAAGGGTAGATTAGTCATTTAAAAGGGTAATATAGTCATTTCACGCTTATATTGGTATAGTCGGAACAAATTTGAAAGTACAATGGTAAAGTCACGAGATTAATTAGTAAGTGTTTAAAGTCGGCACATCTTAATAACTTCGATGGTATATTATAGTTTTTACCTTGTTTTAAAATAAAAAGTATAGGAAATATTGTGGGAGTGACATGTGTCATTTTGGCACATAACTATGCCACATAATCATGACACCTCAACACCCACCTAAAGAATTTTGAATTTTTTTTAAAAAAAAATTCAAAATTTTTTTTTAAAAATAAAATTCAAAATTTTTTTGTTGTAATTTTTTTTTAAATTTTTTTCGATTTTTTTTTAAAATAAAATTATCTACTGCATCACAGTTATATGTTTGATGCTTCGTCTTAATAAGTTAATACTAAATCACAATAATAAGTTAATGCATTATTGTTAACCACTAAACTTATAAGATGATGCACCTAACTTATAGGTGTGATGCAGTAACTTATAAACATTATTTACCAAAATTTTAATTGTGATGCAATACATCATTTTTTTAAGTGTAAAATTTGAAATATTTTTTTTAAAATATCTTTTAGTGAACACCAACTTTTTTTTCTCTATAAGTTGTTCAAGTGCATCAATATTTTATTTTTGGTACATCATGGTAATTAAGTTCGATGCATAAATGTTATAAGTGACTACATTATAATTGATTAATCAAACATACAAATTCAATGCAATTCTTATAACCGTCATGCACAAGTCTATAATTATGATGCAGTAAATTTTAATTATAATGCGTAAAAAACATATACGATTCATTAGATGTTATCACGTTATATGTATAGAAAAATAATCATAATTAACTATAATCCCGTAAAATATACCTATGATGGACTTAATCTAAAATATTAATCCATTTACTTGTAATATTAATGCATTAAGTTTATACATATGATGCAGTACTTAATAAACTTGATGCCCCACACTTATAATTGTAATGCTGTAATTTATAAATATGATGCTATGAACTTTTAATATTGATGCAATATAACATCTTATAGAGAAAAAAGTTTATATTCACGATATAAATTCAACAAAAAAAAATTGATTTTATTCATCGAAGAAAATGTTTTCGAATAAATGTTGTATTAGCATCACAATTTTAAGTTTCGTAAATAACGTCTATAAGTTATTGCATCACACATATAAGTTTGTGCTTCATTTTATAATTTATGACTTTCCAAATTATAAGTTCACTGAGGAAATATAATGAAATAATTTATTACAGTGATGCATTAACTAATTAACATGATGCATTAAAATATATAATTGTGATGCAGTAGAATATGTTTTGTTTTATTTTTTCGAAATTTTAAAAAAAAATGTTTAAAAAAATTTCTGAAAAAAAAGTTTTCGAAAAAAATTTCTAGGAAAAAAATTTTGAAAAATTATTTTTCTTAAAAAAATTTCGAATTTTTTTTTTGAAGATTTGTTTTTGAAAAAAAAATTTCAAAAAAAAATGAATTTGTTTGTAAATATGAGGTGTCATCATTATGTGGCATGGCGATATGGCATAGTGACACATGCCACCCTCACAATCATTCATATACTTTTTATTTTAAGACCCCTTCTTATTATATCTCATACAGTCATACCTATGTTGGGTCAAAAAGTTGATGTGGCAGAAACTCAAAATCGAAGAAAATATCAAGACATTTGTTCAAGCGTTGACAAGAGTAATTCCAGCGTTGACAAGAGCAAATTGGGCGTTGACAGAAGTCAACAAAAGTCGAACGCAGTCAACAAAGTCAAACGCTGATGGATGTTGAAGATTTGATGGAGAATTCTATTTAGGGAATATATTGAGTATATTATTTATGATATACACAATATATAGTTTATCTAAATAGAAGATTTAGATGTTTATTTGATATTATCTCTTGTAGATTCTGTTCCTTCCACTATAAAAGGAACAAGAGTCTTAGGTTTTATACACAATTCAATTCATACAATGTAAACCTAAAGCGTGTGTCAACTAGGTGTGGGATTCAATGTACACACACCTAGTGATTGTTAATTATTAATATAATTAGCAATCCATTTGTTTTAATTCGTGTTCTTTGTGTCCAAACACCTTGTTATGATCATTGTTCTTATTCCGCTATGTTATCATATGAATGATGATCAACCTAGATATAATGGTTCATAACCATTGAGTCTAACGATCAATGGACTCCACAATTGGTATCAGAGCCTAAGGCTCTTGATATCTAGGTCCGACGAGGTGTTCGTGTATCGTGAAGAAGAAAAATTCGTATCGAGTTTTTCTGGACGTTTTTGTGTGCGCAGCAGTATTCAGAAGGCCATAACTTTTTATTGAACCGTTGGATCGCCACGAAATTTTATATGTGTGTTCTACATACATATATCTAGATATCCACCGGAGGGATTGTCGAGATCTATCCCCAAGAAAAAGCTATTAAGCGTCGAAGTCAGCAAGGGTCATATGCTGTTTTCTGTGAACAGTTATAGTAAAAACGCGTTTTCTCCTTCGTTAACCGTTGGATCGTCGTGAAATTCGATCTGTAGGTTCTTGACACTTATGTCTAGGATCTCACCAAAGGGATCTTCGATCTGAGCATTTATGAAGAAGTTATTTGCTGTCGAAGTTCACTACAGTTTATGGATTTTCACATGAAATAATGATTTAGGGTTTATAAAACCCTAGATCAATTAGCCGCTGATGGGAGTTATTTAGACGCTGATAGATGTTGGTGTGACGCTGACAAGGTTTAACGTTGGCGCTGATGTTTGTTATTTTGGCGCTGACAGGCTTAATTTTGACGCTGACAGAATAAGTCAACGCTGATAGAGTTGACAGTGTCGTCCGATATATGAACTTCAACGCTGATAGGTATTGTCCGATATTGGACAATACATCTGCCAAAGATATTGGACAGAAGATGATATTGGACAACACAAGGTTTGCTGCTGTTTGAGAAAATTGGTACGTTTTAAGCACACAAAAAGGAGGATTATACACACGAAGGTACATGGAATCTCCGTTTTAAATTTAGAATATCATTATGATATTTATGGCTCGGATATTTTTACATGGAGTAAATGGTTTTTAAGTAAGTTAGCAATAATTCATGAAGACTTTGATTGATATTAGATTATGTAATCGGGATAGCCTTGTGAAAGAGTTATTCGACATCTAACTTTTACATATGAAGATATTGGTTCATTAAGACTTGTCATGAAGAGGTGTTAGCTTAAGGGGAAGAATTCTTATGGTAAGTTTGATGATTGAAGAAGATTTTCGCGAGTTTGTTTTCTATCATATCTTAAAGTCATGCACTTCCAGTCATAGACTTTCAAGGTAACTTGTTCGTGCTTTACATGGATGGTGATGAAGACTTGTCATAACACTTGAAGGAGTTACATTATCGTGCTCAGTGTCTCACAAAGGATGAGAATATTGACAAGGGATCGAGGTCTACTTATATCATACTCTATAAGTTCTTAGTCACATGGATAGTACAAGACATGGAACACAAGGTTGGGTTATTCTACTTCTACATCAAAAATATTATATTAATTGTTCTTCAAGATCATTACATAGAGCTACATTTGGAGAATCTTCAAAGATTGCAACATTGTTTACTTCCTTGTTGATGTGACAAAAAAGGGGAAGAAAATACATGCTACACTTGAGGGGAAGCAACTTGAAGATCATGTACAACTTACAAGAGATACACATAGAGTTTTGCCACTATCAACTAGGGGAAGATTGTTGGGTCAAAAAGTTGATGTGGCAGAAACTCAAAATCGAAGAAAATATCAAGACATTTGTTCAAGCGTTGACAAGAGTAATTCCAGCGTTGACAAGAGCAAATTGGGCGTTGACAGAAGTCAACAAAATTCGAACGCAGTCAACAAAGTCAAACGCTGATGGATGTTGAAGATTTGATGGAGAATTCTATTTAGGGAATATATTGAGTATATTATTTATGATATACACAATATATAGTTTATCTAAATAGAAGATTTAGATGTTTATTTGATATTATCTCTTGTAGATTCTGTTCCTTCCACTATAAAAGGAACAAGAGTCTTAGGTTTTATACACAATTCAATTCATACAATATAAACCTAAAGCGTGTGTCAACTAGGTGTGGGATTCAATGTACACACACCTAGTGATTGTTAATTATTAATATAATTAGCAATCCATTTGTTTTAATTCGTGTTCTTTGTGTCCAAACACCTTGTTATGATCATTGTTCTTATTCCGCTATGTTATCATATGAATGATGATCAACCTAGATATAATGGTTCATAACCATTGAGTCTAACGATCAATGGACTCCACAACCTATAACATATATGTAATATTAAAATATCAACAAATCACATAATTATAAATATTCAAATAAAAACACAAATTATTGTCTATTTTTATTTTGACACTTAATAAACTCAAACAATGCAATCTATGTAAATTATTATTAACACAAATATAAATATCAACAACATATATATTTCAAGGTCGTTATGTGTGTACAAAACACACATTGTCTATAACTTACGTTTCAGTTAAACAAATTCAAATCCTTTATGCAACATATATTTATATAAAACATCAATTAATATCATCACATAATGAAAAATCGTTTAACTCGTGGGTTCATAAGCACCATAACAGTTTAAATATTAAAAATTTAATATTGTTATATAGAATAATATTAAACAGCACAAAATAATTCATTTATAAATCGCGTACGTGTAAGGTTGATGTAAACGGTTTATTGATTAATTTAGATATAACTATTTTAAATAAAATATCGAAAGTAAAAAGAATATAAAAATTAAAAAATAAAATTGAGGTGAGTTTATATTAATTTACACGATACATAGTAAACAACAAGATATAAACGTATAAAATTAAATGTTCTTAAAAAACATATACATAAAATTGCAATAACAAAATTGCTTAATGTATCATTTATATTTAAGTCACATACGTGCACGTTGAAAGTTTATGGACTTAAAATCGATTGTCGTGTGATAGGATCGAACTCGAGATCACGGGATTGCACACATTACGTAAAGGGTTAATTATTTATTAAATATATTTATTATATTTATTAAATCAAACCGTAGCTTAAACTAACGATCGTTAAATAAATAAAAGTTAAGTATTAAACGACCGTTATAGAATCTAATAGAAGCTAAAAGAAGGTGTCGGAAAAGTTCCGGAAGCCCCTCTTGGGCCTTGTTAACCGCCGGCTATAGGGAACCCAAAGGGAAGGGAAAAAGATTTTGTTACCTTAATTTGTTTAACCTTGGAGGAAAAGTTTTTCCAAGGTGTATATAAACAAACTAAGGCTTTCATAATTTTTACACTCTTCCTCTCTCTTTTCCTCTTAAACCGCCAGCCAAAACACCCCAATTAGGGTTCTTCTTTGTTCTTCAATTAAGCTATTGTACATCTAGTCCTAGCCCCTCTCTAGGGTTGTTGGGTAGATCTTCCATAGACTTGGAAGCTCGATTTTGTTCATGCTAGACTCACGATTACCTTACCGCATTACGTGTGTACAAGATCGTGGTATAGTCTTGCTTTAGACTATATCCTCGTGGTGTTCGTGATCTATGTCTACCGGTGACCGTTCTGTCGTCTTGTAGATCTTGCTAGGTTAAAGGTATGTAACCCTAATCTTGATTAATTATAATTGTGTTAAATTAATGATCTTGTTAATTTGCTTTCGCTGTATGTGCTTTGATCCATATTAGGGTTTTTAATAATTGTTATGATATATATAAACCTTCAGTGGCATCGAGAGCCGTTTTAACATGATTTTAATTATCAAGATCTAAAGTTTTTTAACTAATATTGATTTGTGTTAATAGTTACATGTTGTTTTTTTAGGTTTTATAAAAAATTAGGGTTTTTGTTTTTATTGTTTTTTAAAATCGGATCTACCGTTTTTTATAAAAAAAAAAATTTGTAAACCCTAAAATTACATGGTAATTAACTTTAGATGTTTTGCATGAATTAATTGTTATGTCATGCGTGGTTACGATTCATAGTTTTTAATTGTTAAGAGAATGTGGGAGATCCGTAATAAACATGCATGTTTTTTTACGGATCATATAATTTTGATTGCTATTTGCTTTATTTGATTCAAAGTTTTAAAATTAGGGAAGACTTTTTATGATTATAAAAACCCTAGATTTGGTGTTCTTTGAATAAATTGTTATGCATGTGGCTATTTGATTTAGTTTTTTTTGTACTACTTGTTTTCATGCGTGTTTTATATTATATGTTGTAAAAAAGGGTAGTTTTTTTTTTAAGAAAAATAATATGGACTAAATCTTATCAAAATTAATGAATTGTTTTGAGATCTAAATTACATAAGATTTGAGTTGATTAGAATTGCAATAGCAACTTAACGGCCTACTCAATTTTGACAAACTATAAAGTGAGTATAACGCACCGCTGGTCATGTACCCGGTTAAGGAAGGAGGTGTTATGCTTCAGCGCTGACCAAATTCCCGGCTCGCCTGTACGTCAAAATTGGAATTACCTACGGTTGTTATTTGTTTAGTTCTTTAAGGTTGATTTAACTGCATTAATTCACATCCTAAACACAATGAATAAGGTTATTGCTTTGTGCTTTAGCTAAGTCTTAGAAAAAGTACGGTGTGAATTTAGTTGTGTGTAAAATCTTTAATTGGTTTAACCAATACCTCAACTTGCAAATATATGATGAAATTTTAGTCTCACCAAAAAGTTTACTAAACGTTTTTTTTATTAAACTTATGTTATGGAGATGTATGCATGCTTCTCCATACATGATTTTGACACCAAAATCTATACCCTAAAATTTAAGTCATATGCCATCTAATTGACGAACACTTGAAGTTACAATTGTCGTCATATAAGATATTTGACGATGTTGTAATGGAGAGAAAACTTCATGACTGAATAAGATTGCACATGAAGGTTTTACGTTCTTTAGATTAGTCGACTTAATTAAGTTACTCAGTAAGAACTGGAAACTTAAGGCGTAAAGTAGGGATGAAACATGTTTACAATGCAAATGATTTTGGCAATGTAAATCCCTAACATATCTAGAAATTGCAAATTTGTTTGTCAATTATTGTTCGATAAGTTACTGTGTTGAATACATTTGCCACTAGCAGATCAACTGATGTGATGAATCTATGTCAATATGGATTCTAGTTTCAAGGAAAATACTATGGTTTTATTACTGGGGTAATTTTATTTTCTTGAATTGTATTATCAAAAATACTAATGTTTGAACTTTTTTCTGTAGAAATGGCTCAACCCGAAAACAATCTGACAATAAGCTCGGCGTTCAAAGCTTTCTTTGAACGGCCTGAAATTACTGGCCCTAATTTCAATGATTGGTATCGCTCACTAAGAATTGTTCTGAGAGCAGCTGGTACTATTGATATCTTGACTACTCCTTTTCCGGAGGATCTTGCTGAAGGAGCATCTGATGCGGAAAGGCTTCAACACGCTGCTAACGTTAAGAAGCACCATGAGGTGGCTGTTGTAATGTTAGGGAGAATGGCTTCATCACTTCAAAGGAAGTATGAGCTATTCTCACCTCAGCGAATGCTTGATGAACTCAATGTTGTGTATTAAACGCCGCAAGCTATAGAGATCTATGATTTGGTTGATGCTCTACATAGTTGCAAGCAAGCTCCTGGAAAGTCCGTAAGTGCTCATTATATGGATATGAAGGGTTATATGGAACAACTAATCGCACTAGGACAGCCCTATGATCATAATATGGCAATCAACTTGATCAATAGGTCCCTTAATAAGGACTTCAATGATTTCGTTCGTAACTATAATATGCATTGCACGGGGAAGACGGTTAATGATCTGCATGCAATGCTCATTGACTTCGAAAAGGGGTTGAAAGATAAGGCATCCACTGCTAATCCTCAAGTACTTTATGTGCAAAAGGGTAGAGTGACTAAACCAAAACTGCAAGTGAATAAGAAGTAGAAAGGCAAAGGCAAGGTTGATAAGAGCAAACAAGTTGCGACTCTATCAAAACCAAAGCAGAACTTTGTCAAGAAGAGTCAATCTCAGAAAGATGAGACTTGTCACCACTGCAAAATGACTGGACACTGGAAGAGAAATTGCTCTCTCTACCTCCATCAGTTGCAAGAACATAAGAAGAAGGCTGAGCTAGCTGCTGCAGCATCTTCAAGTAACTTATTTATGATATAGTTATTTAATCTTACATACAAATCAAACTCTTGGGTATATGATACGGGATGTGGTATTAACATTTGTAATACCCTGCAGGGATTTGAGTTGAAGAGGAAGCTTACCTATGGGGAACAATTTCTGCAAGTGGGCAATGGCGCACAAGCAACGGTTGAAGCTATAGGAATATTTAAACTAGTTTTACCTTCGGGTTTAGTACTGTTTTTAAATAATTGTGATTATGCACCTTCAATTGTTAGGGGTGTCATTTCCTTTTCGTGTATTTTAGATCTTGGATTTAATCACACGATTGATAATAATATAATTTCTGTTTTCAAAGATGGTTTATTCTATTTTGATGCAATTTCTGTGAATGTGTTTTTGAAATTAACATGCATGATAATAATTCCAAGATGAAAATTAATTGTGTTTTTAGCATGAATAAGAAGAGAAAGTTAGACAAGAACTCTTCTTATCTTTGGCATTGTAGACTTGCCCATATTGGGAAGACTCGCATACAAAAGCTTCAACGTGATGGTCTTTTGGAAAATATCAGTGATGAATCATTTGATAAATGCGAATCTTGTATCTCTGGAAAGATGACCAAGAAACCTTTTAATAGCAATATTGAAAGGGCTACTGAGCTACTTGGTTTGATACATACTGATGTGTGTGGACCACTTAGACATGTGTCAAGGAAAGGTGCTAGCTACTTCTTAACGTTTACGGATGATTATAGCCGTTATGGTTATGTTTATTTACTTAAGCATAAACATGAGGTGTTTGAAACATTCAAAACGTTTAAAGCAGAAGTAGAGTTACAACTAGGAAAGAAGATTAAAGCTCTTCATTCTGATCGAGGTGGTGAATATTTAAGTCAAGAGTTTAAAGATTATTTAAGTGAGAATGGAATTGTTCAGAAACTTACTTTTCCATATACTCCACAACAAATGGTGTATCTGAAAGGAGAAATCGTACATTATTAGATATGGTGCGATCTATGTTTAATCTTACAACTTCACCATTATCCTTTTGGGATTATGCTCTTGAATATGTTGTTCGTATTCTGAATATGGTTCCCACAAAGAAGGTTAATAAGACACCATATGAACTATGGTATGGCAAGAAGCCATATTTGTCTTATTTAAAAATTGAGGTTGTGAGGCGTATGTGAAACGTGACTCTGGAGATAAACTCCAACAACGCTCAGTAAAATGTATCATTGTAGGTTACCCTAAGGAAACTATGGGTTACTACTTTTATTATCCGGCTGAGAACAAAGTAGTTCTGGCTCGGTATGGAGACTTCCTTGAAAGTGGTCTTCTAAATCAAGAATTCAGTGGGAGAAATCATGATCTTGAAGAAATTCAAGAAGATACATTGCGTTCTGAAAATACTAGCAAAGAAATTTCTGTAGAACCATAAAGTCTGGGTGTAACACCCCATTTTGGAAATGGAAATATCACAGTAATTATGGCGTGTCATAAAAGCATACAAGGTAAAATGTCTAAACATCACTTGACCATATAAAGGAAAATACCGGAATCAAACATCGGTAGTCCAAAAGTAAAGCTCATCACACACAAACATAGTATAGTAAAGGAAAAGGACGAAACAATGTCCAAAGCATAAGTATCATAAAGAAAAGAAATGCATAATGTAAAGAAGGCTAGACAGCTTCCAGTCCATATGCACGTACTCTTATTGTCTACGAGCGTCCCTGAGTACCTGCCATTTTGGGAACATAGAAAAGGAAAACGGCTGAGCAATACGCTCAGTGCACGGATGTACAATAAAGCATGAATAGGATAAGCATATAACATAATAACAGCGGAAGAAACCAAGTCCCGAGTAACCTGGTTAAGTCTTAATAAAACTGGTTTTATAGTTTGAAAGTCTTATGTTTATCTTATAAAAACTGTTTGTCATATTTTACCATTTAGCCAATATAGGTCATGAATATCCACCGTGCATGAATAATTGGAGGGGTGACCTCATCATGCAAATTAGAGGGGTTGCCTCTAATTTAATATACTGGTTTTATGGGTAGGAGGGATCAGCTCCTTGTGAAGGATGCAAGGCACACACCACATTCACCATGTAATCCTGAATAAAAACGTGTAACTAGGATGCACCCATACGCCCCACATGATAAATATAAATAAATGGCCAAAAGCTGAAGGGACGCCACGAGCAATCACTCCGCCGTGGTGAAGTCATAACATCAGTGCCTCTAATGTTATGGTTATGGTACCTCCATAACTAGGTGAAACTGGTCATGCATGTATATGGCTATAGGTAATCATATTTAAACATAAGCAATCAAACTCATACTTATACTACGGGAAAACAGTTGGCTGCATACGGGATAATCCTAATAAGGAAGAATGTCCATACTGAAAGGACGGAAATCCGTACCTTATGTTCAGTGAACGAGAACGATGAACTGCGAGAATCCTACTTCCGAAACACTAGTGCTACATAAATACGTACATGAAATAAGTATCTGCTTACTACATACATAGCTGGTTTTATATCATGTCTTAGCTTATTTTATGTGTTCTTACCATTTACACTGTTTAAAGCCTTAAACTGTGTTAAATCCTATATTCTGTTCATTCTGATTAAGTATTTCTGATATTTCATGTGTTATTATACTTACTATGTAATAATAAGTAACTTTCCAAAAATAGCAGGTTTCCTTAAATAGAAAGTTTCCAAAAATAGAAAGTTTCCAAAAATAGAAAGTTACCAAAAATAGAAAGTTTCCAAAAATAGAAAGTTTCCGAAAATAGAAAGTTTCCAAAAATAGAAAGTTTCCAAAAATAGAAAGTTTCCAAAAATAGATTTACTGCTTAAAATAGATAAGTTTCTAAAAATAGAAAGTTTCCATAAATAGATTAGCTGCCTTAATTAAATAAGTTTCCATAAATAGATTAGCTGCCTTAAATAAATAAGTTTATAAAAATAGCTGGTTTCCATAAATAAAATAGCTGCCTTATTTAATTAAGTTTCTAAAAATAGAAAGTTTCCATAATTAGAATTGATTACATCTTATTAATTTAATTCTTAACATAAGTTTATAACATAAACAACTAACATAATCATGATCCGGATCTAAACTTAAAAACATGCACCGGATCTGAACAAACACCGTACCCCCAACCAATTCGGGGTACCCCCTTGCTGCCGTGGGACCCACACGCACCAACCAAGACCAAAAAGGTCTTGGTGGTGGTCGGCTAAAAACAAACCGAGCCCCTTGGGGTCGGTTGTTCCTGCGGCCCAAAACAAACACCCCTTAGATCCACCCCTTTGATTAATTAATGACCAAAACATGTTAGATCTAGGTTTAATTAATGTGTTTTTATGAAAAACATCATGTGTTCTTAATTAATAAAAGATTAATTAAAAAGAAAACAAGTAAAAAGGTTTTACCATATTCGTGGATCAAAAGGGTGAAGAACAAACACGAACAAACACTAAAATAACAAGATCCAAGATCAAACTCACCCCCTTATGGTGGTTTGTAGGTGGCGGCACACAAAGAAGAAGGAGGAAGGGATTTTAGGTTTTCTTGAAATTCTTCTGTAAAAATAATTTGAGTAGTAAAAACTCTTAACCCTTCCTTTTAGTAAAAATTGACAATGGGCTTGGCCCATTGTCCTATGTTTGCCGCGGGTAGGGACTCCCTTGTGGGGGTCCCGTACCTCGTTTCGTGTCTTGTAATTTCGTACACGTTTACGTTTAATTATGTTCGTGTTTTAAAAGTTCTCGTTACGTAAATATCATACACTTATATATTTAATTACGCTCGTATTAAATATATATACGTAATTAATAATATCCCGTGTTTTAATTACGCTCGTGATCTCGTGATCGTATGTTCGTGATTAATTATTACTAAATAAGTATTACGTGATCGTGCAAATAAAATACTTATCGTGTTCTAACACGTACGTAATACATAAACTCCTAATACGTAATCGTAATCATGCTATATTAGGAAAGTTTTTAACTAGTACGTACGAACTTAAGGTAATACTCATGGTAAAAGCATGCGGGTTTTACAACTCTTCCCCACTAAAAAGAATAATTCGTCCCCGAATTATAGATAAAGTAGACTGGAAAAGAAGAACATACCCGAATTCAAAATATGAAATGAGGGTAAGAAGTCCGGATAGAATCCTCTGTTTCCCAAGTGGCTTCCTGCTCGGTATGATCCCTCCATAGAATTTTGACGAATGGAATCGTCTTCTTTCTCATGACTCGTTCTTGCCTCTCAAGAACTCGTTCGGGTTCTTCTATAAAAGTGAGATCTTCACGAATCTGTTCCAGTGGATACTGAACCGTGTGAAGGGGATGATATTGGTACCCTCTGAGTAAGGACACATGAAACACATTGTGCACATGCGAAAGCTGCGGAGGTAACGCCAATCGGTAAGATACTTCACCGACTCATTCAATGATATCAAACGATCCGATGAAACGAGGACTGGGCTTCCCTTTAATCCCGAAGCGTCTAACACCACGTGCCGGCGAAACCTTAAGGAAGACGTGATCTCCTACGTTAAAGTGTAAATCCCAACGATGCTTGTCGGCGTAACTCTTTTGACGTGACGGTGCCTCCTGAATCTTCTGCCTAGCTACTGCGATCTTCTCGTTTGTCATCTCTATGATTTCTGGTCCTTTGAGTGTTCGCTCGCCAACCTGATCCCAGCAGATTGGGGCGCGACACTTTCTGCCATACAACATCTCAAATGGAGCACACTTGATGCTCGCGTGCCAGCTGTTGTTGTACGCAAACTCCACCAAACAGATGTATTCGTCCCAATCACCCGTCCATTCCAACGCACATGACCTCAACATATCTTCCAATGTCTGAATGGTTCGCTCCGACTGTCCGTCCGTTTGAGGATGAAAGGCCATGCTAAGCTTAAGTTGTGTACCCCAAGCTTTCTGCAGACTTTTCCAAAAGCGCGAAATGAATCGAGGATCTCTGTCTGAGACGATGCTGGATGGTGCACCGTGGAGTCTCATGATCTCTCGCCTGTACGTATCTGCGAGTTTACTTACCGGATCTTCCTTGCGGATCGGTAAGAAATGAGCTGATTTGGTAAGTCGATCAACGATAACCCAAATTGCATCGTGCTTCCTTTTGGTAGGCGGAAGACCGGTAACAAAATCCATGGTGATTTTGTCCCACTTCCACTCTGGAATATCTAACGGTTGAAGGAGACCGCCAGATCGCTGATGCTCGATCTTAACCTGCTGGCAGGTAAGACATTTGGAGACGTAAGTTGCTACATCCTGTTTCATACCACTCCACCAAAAGTACTGCTTGATGTCATGGTACATTTTGGTTAAACCAGGATGTATCGAGAATGGGGAGCTATGAGCTTCTGCTAGCAAAGCTTCCCGGAGTTCTTGGTCATCAGGAACACAAAGTCTAGTGCCCTGCCATACGATACCATCTGCATCTACTTTGAATTTTGTCTGCTTCTCCAAATTCTGTATTATCGCCCATATTTCTCCGTCATCCTTCTGAGCTTCCTTGATCTTAGATAGTAACTCGGGTTCTACTCTAAGATTAGCCCAGTAACCGTGCTGTCCACGTACCATGATCTCGATGTCTAGTCGCTCCAAGTCTCTTATGATTTCCTCTTCGATTCTAATGCTGTTGATCATTCCGGACTTCCTGCTAAGGGCATCTGCTACTACATTTGCCTTTCCGGGATGATACTGAAGATTAATGTCATAATCCTTCAACAGCTCTAACCATCTTCTCTGCCTCATGTTCAATTCACGTTGAGTGAAGATATACTTCAAGCTCTTGTGGTCCGTGAAAATGTCACATGATTCTCCATACAAGTAGTGTCTCCATATCTTCAATGCAAACACGACTGCAGCAAGTTCCAGATCGTGCGTGGTGTAATTCTCTTCATAAGGCTTAAGCTGCCGTGAAGCGTACGCGATCACCTTCCCATGTTGCATGAGAACACAGCCAAGTCCCTTCCCCGATGCATCGCTGTAGATTTGAAATCCACCCGTACCAGATGGTAGAGTAATAATAGGTGCAGATACTAGCTTCTGCTTCAGGTCTTCAAAGCTCTTCTCTCGATCTTCAGTCCAGACGAATTTCTCCCCTTTCTGCATCAGTTTGGTCAATGGTAGTGCTAAGCGGCAAAAGTTCTCTACGAACCTACGGTAATAGCCAGCTAAGCCTAAGAAACTGCGGACTTCCGTCGCTGATGTCGGCCTCGGCCACTTAGTGATGGCCTCAA
The DNA here is from genome assembly GCA_025667525.1 of Glebionis coronaria. NCBI lineage: Eukaryota > Viridiplantae > Streptophyta > Magnoliopsida > Asterales > Asteraceae > Glebionis > Glebionis coronaria. The sequence goes on along the minus strand of CM046878.1, from coordinate 454,785,487 downwards.
CCTTCGCTGGATCCATAGTGATTCCTTCTGCTGATACAATGTGACCTAAGAATGCCACCTTGTCTAACTAGAACTCACACTTGGAGAATTTAGCATACAGCTGCTTCTGGCGAAGAATTTGTAGTATTGTACGAAGATGGTCTTCGTGTTCCTCCTTGGACTTAGAGAAAAATAGGATGTCATCGATAAAAACAATGACGAATTTGTCCAGAAATTCATGGAAGATTATGTTCATCAGATCCATGAACACTGCTGGAGCATTTGTCAGGCCAAATGGCATAACTACAAACTCGTAGTGGCCATAACGAGTACGAAAGGCAGTCTTAGCAATGTCCTGCTCCTTGACCCGTAGTTGATGGTTGCCTGACCTTAGATCGATCTTGGAGAAGTGTTTGGCCCCTTGGAGTTGGTCAAACAGATCGTCAATGCGTGGCAGTGGATATCTATTCCGAATGGTAATCTTGTTGAGCTCGCGATAGTCTATGCAAAGACGCATACTGCCGTCCTTCTTCTTAACAAACAAAACCGGTGCGCCCCATGGAGGTGCGCTCGGTCGAATGAAACCTCGTTCAAGAAGTTCTTGCAGTTGATCCTTCAGCTCCTTCAGCTCTATGGGAGCAATGCGATAAGGAGCTTTAGAGATTGGTTCAGCACCTGGAACCAGCTCGATACTGAATTCCACTTCTCGTGCAGGTGGTATGCCCGGAAGTTCTGCTGGAAACACGTCTTGGAATTCCGACACTATAGGTTGATCCTGAATCGATAGAGATTCGGCATCCATGTCGTGAACCGTAGCTAGATAACCCTCGCAGCCATGTGACAGTAGTGCACGCGCTTGCAGAGTGGATATGACTTGTACAGACCGTCCGGGTATGAACCCGTTATGAATGTACTCTGGTGCATTGACATCACCGAAGATAACTTGATATGAATGGCAGTCTATGGTAGCATGATACTTGGATAGCCAATCCATGCCCAAAATTATGTCGAAGTCATTCATGTACATCGGAAGTGCGTCGACAGGTCGAACCTTATCATCAAATTCTAGGGGAAGACTCTTGTATGCATGGGTGATTAATACAGAGTCCCTCAAAGGCGTGGAAATAGTAAGCCTATTTTCTAGTGGCAAGGGAGGCATCCTAATGTTCTTAGCATAAGCAGTAGAAATAACCGAGTGAGTAGCACCCGTATCGAAAAGAACACATGCAGCGCGACCATACATATACAAGATTCCAGTGATGGTACCTGTAGACTTGTTGGCCTGGTCTCGAGATGTCGTGTAGACACGCCCGGCAGTAGGAGGCGGCTTGGTATCAGCATGTCCCGATGTACCCTCCATCTCGCCCTTACGACAGTCCTTCATAATATGGCCAGGAAGACCACACTTGAAGCACGCATCAGTATTACGGCGACATGGTCCTGGGTGCCTACGGTGGCAAGTAGAGCAAAGAGGATGAGTGTATCCTCCAGCAGGTGCTCTGGCTGGCTGAGGACCTGATAAAACATTTTACATGAGACATAATAGTTGGGTACAAAGGACAAAGCGGATAATCGTAAGATTGAATACCAGTGATAGCTGGACGGCTAGGCTGCGAACCTCTCTGGTTCTGATCCCTACCGTTTCCATGGTTCCTGGTAGATGTTTGCTAGAGTGTCAGAATATGAGTCATAACGTAAAACATAAGAAATTTCATAAGTATTAGGACCTGCTGTTGCTGGATTGCCCGACGTTGTTACGGTAATTGTCATTACCGCCACGCCTATCCGTAGCAGATCGGTCATTAGTCTGACCGTTTCCCTTGGGCTGATGAGGCTGCTGCTGAGTAGCCGGCTGAGACCGGTCCCCAGTTTTCTGCCTGGAAGATACATTTAAAGAGATGAATAATGGACATATGAAAGATATACGGATTGATCACCGCTTGAATATGAAGGTTTTACCTCTTGTCGGGTCTTTCAGCTTCCCCGAACTCATCCCTCTCCTGCAGCATCTCCAGTTTTCGTGTTGCATCGGCCACTTGTGTTACCGTATTAAACGTAGCACACACCAGATTGTTTGTGACCGATGTGCGAAGAGCCCATCTGAAGTGATGTGCCTGCTCTTCTGGAGTACCTACTGCCGCACCAAGGAAACCAGCCAAGCGAAGAAAGCGCTGCATAAACTCATTGCTATTCTCCCCAGCCCTCTGACGGATCCCATGGTACTCTCTCTTGAGTTTTTCCTGCTCAGCCTTGGGAAAGAACTGCTCTATCACCCTGTCCTTGAACTGAGCCCAAGTCAAACCAGCAACCCACTCATCACCACCTTCAGATTGCATCAAAGCTAACCACCAGTTGAGTACATCGCCTTCGAACCGATAGCATGCCAACCTCGCCTTGTATGCGGGGTCACAGCCCATAGCGTTGAAGATCTTCTCGATGTGAGCCAACCAGCTTTCAGCATCGCTGGGGCTATCTGTCTTTTCAAAAGATCGAGGGCGAAGCTTGTTGAATCTCTCCAGCCATACTGCTAATGTCACTGGAGGAGGAGGAGGAGGTGGCTGATTGTGCTGGTGCTGATTGTTGGCAGCTTGAACTTCAGCCCGGATGTCATTCCTCAGTTGAGGAAGCAAGGCTTGCATGGCAGCCTGAATTGCAGCATTGAGCTGCTCCTGCTCGCGTGTGAGAACCATCTGACAGTATAACATAAAACATATGATTAACAGTTCAAAACATAAAATATAACATATATACATGAAAAAAAATTTATACTAAAAATTTCACGAGAAAAATTTTATGCAAGAAAATTTTTGTATGAATGCATGATGCAGTTTTATGAAAACTTTTGATGCTCGAGAGTGAACGCCTCTGGTCAGTTCACCCAAAACAAAATACATATCGAGGGGACGCCTATGGGTCGGTCCCAAATCTAAAAGTTTCGATAAAACACATGCGACTAAATAGGGCCAGTCCTGTACCAAACATTACTTAGTCAAAAACCCTGTAACAGTGACATAATATGTATGCTTAAAAATGATGAATGCATGAAAACAACTGTCAGTTCTAGGAAGACCGTAGTGACTACCCACTAATCACAGGTCATATTTGAGAGCCTACAGGTCGAAGCCTTGGCTCTGATACCATAATTGTAACACCCCATTTTGGAAATGAAAATATCACAGTAATTATGGTATGTCATCAAAGCATACAAGGTAAAATGTCTAAACATCACTTGACCATATAAAGGAAAATACCGGAATCAAACATCGGTAGTCCAAAAGTAAAGCTCATCACACACAAACATAGTATAGTAAAGGAAAAGGACGAAACAATGTCCAAAGCATAAGTATCATAAAGAAAAGAAATGCATAATGTAAAGAAGGCTAGAAAGCTTCCAGTCCATATGCACGTACTCTTATTGTCTACGAGTGTCCCTGAGTACCTGCCGTTTTGGGAACATAGAAAAGGAAAACGGCTGAGCAATACGCTCAGTGCACGGATGTACAATAAAGCATGAATAGGATAAGCATATAACATAATAACAGCGCAAGAAACTAAGTCCCGAGTAACCTGGTTAAGTCTTAATAAAACTGGTTTTATAGTTTGAAACTCTTATGTTTATCTTATAAAAATTGTTTGTCATATTTTACCATTTAGCCAATATAGGTCATGAATATCCACCGTGCATGAATAATTGGAGGGGTGACCTCATCATGCAAATTAGAGAGGCTGCCTCTAATTTAATATATTGGTTTTATGGGTAGGAGGGATCAGCTCCTTGTGAAGGATGCAAGGCACACACCACATTCACCATGTAATCCTGAATAAAAACATGTAACTAGGATGCACCCATACGCCCCACATGATAAATATAAATAAATGGCCAAAAGCTGAAGGGACTCCACGAGCAATCACTCCGCCGTGGTGAAGTCATAACATCAGTGCCTCTAATGTTATGGTTATGGTACCTCCATAACTAGGTGAAACTGGTCATGCATGTATATGGCTATAGGTAATCATATTTAAACATAAGCAATCAAACTCATACTTATACTACGGGAAAACAGTTGGCTGCATACGGGGAAATCCTAATAAGGAAGAATGTCCATACTGAAAGGACGGGAATCCGTACCTTATGTCCAGTGAACGAGAACGATGAACTGCGAGAATCCTACTTCCGAAACACTAGTGCTACATAAATACGTACATGAAATAAGTATCTGCTTACTACATACATAGCTGGTTTTATATCATGTCTTAGCTTATTTTATGTGTTCTTACCATTTACACTGTTTAAAGCCTTAAACTGTGTTAAATCCTATATTCTGTTCATTCTGATTAAGTATTTTTGATATTTCATGTGTTATTATACTTACTATGTAATAATAAGTAACTTTCCAAAAATAGCAGGTTTCCTTAAATAGAAAGTTTCCAAAAATAGAAAGTTTCCAAAAATAGAAAGTTACCAAAAATAGAAAGTTTCCAAAAATAGAAAGTTTTCAAAAATAGAAAGTTTCCAAAAATAGAAAGTTTCTAAAAATAGAAAGTTTCCAAAAATAGATTTACTGCTTAAAATAGATAAGTTTCTAAAAATAGAAAGTTTCCATAAATAGATTAGCTGCCTTAATTAAATAAGTTTCCATAAATAGATTAGCTACCTTAAATAAATAAGTTTCTGAAAATAGCTGGTTTCCATAAATAAAATAGCTGCCTTATTTAATTAAGTTTCTAAAAATAGAAAGTTTCCATAATTAGAAATAAGCTGGTTAAATAAGCTAAGTAAATAAGCCTACGTATTTTCATGATTATTTTCTAAGTCATATGATATATTATATAGTTTAATAATTATTTCATGTAATTTAATTAAACCATAGGTTATAATATTAAATTAAAGTATGACATGTTTTTAATTAAATATATTAAATACTTAGGTTAAAATATGTATTATTAAATATTAATAATATAGCCTAAGTCATGTTTAATTATTTAATTATATCCATGGTTTTTAAAATAATTAATTAATTATAAGTCTTAATAATATAAATACTTAGGTTAAAATAATTTCATGTTTATTAATAATTAGTTAACCTAAGTCATGTTATTAAATTAATTACATCTTATTAATTTAATTCTTAACATAAGTTTATAACATAAACAGCTAACATAATCATGATCCGGATCTAAACTTAAAAACATTCACCGGATCTGAACAAACACCGTACCCCGAACCAATTCGGGGTACCCCCTTGCTGCCGTGGGACCCACACGCACCAACCAAGACCAAAAAGGTCTTGGTGGTGGTCGGCTAAAAACAAACCGGGCCCCCTTGGGGTCGGTTGTTCCTGCGGCCCAAAACAAACACCCCTTAGATCCACCCCTTTGATTAATTAATGACCAAAACATGTTAGATCTAGGTTTAATTAATGTGTTTTTGTATGAAAAACATCATGTGTTCTTAATTAATAAAAGATTAATTAAAAAGAAAACAAGTAAAAAGGTTTTACCGTATTCGTGGATCAAAAGGGTGAAGAACAAACACGAACAAACACTAAAATAACAAGATCCAAGATCAAACTCACCCCCTTATGGTGGTTTGTAGGTGGCGGCACACAAAGAAGAAGGAGGAAGGGATTTTAGGTTTTCTTGAAATTCTTCTGTAAAAATAATTTGAGTAGTAAAAACTCTTAACCCTTCCTTTTAGTAAAAATTGACAATGGGCTTGGCCCATTGTCCTATGTTGGCCGCGGGTAGGGACTCCCTTGTGGGGGTCCCATACCTCGTTTCGTGTCTTGTAATTTCGTACACGTTTACGTTTAATTATGTTCATGTTTTAAAAGTTCTCGTTACGTAAATATCCTACACTTATATATTTAATTACGCTCGTATAAAATATATATACGTAATTAATAATATCTCGTGTTTTAATTACGCTCGTGATCTCGTGATCGTATGGTCGTGATTAATTATTACTAAATAATTATTACGTGATCGTTCAAATAAAATACTTATCGTGTTCTAACACGTACGTAATACATAAACTCCTAATACGTAATCGTAATGATGCTATATTAGGAAAGTTTTTAACTAGTACGTACGAACTTAAGGTAATATGCATGGTAAAAGCATGCGGGTTTTACATTGGGAGTTCCACCGGAATTAATTCCTCCACGTAGGTCTTAAAGAACCATACGTGCGCCAGACAAACTATGTCTTTACATAGAGGATGATGAGGAGGAAGTAGGGGATCTTGGTAAACCTGGTAACTATCGATCCGCAATGTCTGATCCAGAAAAGTCAAAATGGATAGTTGCGATGAATGAGGAAATGAAATCCATGAAAATCAGCGATGTTTGGATTCTTGTAGACGCACCTAAAAATGCTAAAGTAGTGATAAATAGGTGGATCTATAAGAAGAAAATCGACATGGATGGTGAAATACAATCCTATAAAGCACGTTTAGTAGCTAAAGGTTTTACTCAAAATTTTGGCGTAGACTACGAGGAGACATTTTCTTTTGTAGCAGACTTACGAGCTATTAGGAATCTCATAGCTATAGCAGCATACTATGACTATGAGATATGGCAAATGGATGTTAAAACTGCCTTCTTGAATGGTCGCTTAGATGAAGACATTTATATGCAACAACCGGAAGGGTACGTTGATCCTAAATATCCAAAGCGCGTGTGCAAACTTCAAAGATCTATTTATGGTTTGAAGCAAGCATCACGTCAATGGAATAAGCGATTTGATGAAGAAATCAAAAAGTTCGGATTTATTCAAAATCGTGATGAGCCATGTGTATATCGCAAAGCTAGTGGGAGTAATGTAGTGTTCCTAATTTTATATGTCGATGACATATTAATCATGGGAAGTAACATTCCAAGACTTAAGGAAGTTAAGGATTATCTTGGTAAATGTTTTTCTATGAAGGATTTGGGATATGCTGCATATATTCTGGGAATTAAAATCTATCAAGATAGAAGTAGACGGTTAATTGGTCTTAGTCAAGATGCTTATATAGATAAGATATTGAAGAAATACAACATGCATAACTCTAAGAAAGGTTTTCAATCGATGGAGTTTAAGCATGAATTAAGTCATGAGAAAGATGCATCAACACCCGAAGAGGTGGCTTACATGCGAAAGGTTCCTTATGCTTCGGCTGTAGGATCTATTATGTATGCTGTAAGATGCACAAGGCTTGATGTGGCTTTTGCTCAGAACTTGGTCAGTAGATACTAACAGAATCCAGGAAAGTTCCACTGGACTGCTGTTAAGCATATTCTAAAGTATTTGAGAAGTACGAAAGATATGTTTTTGGTATTCGGGGGTAAACCAGACACAGAATTGAATGTAACAGGGTTCTGTGATGCGTCGTGGGAATGTGATAAAGACGATACGAAGTCTCAGACGGTTTACGTGTTTGTTATCAATGGAGGAGCAGTTGACTGGAAGAGCAGTAAGCAGAAAACCATTGCTATGCATGCGACTCAATCGGAGTACATGGCCGCTTCAGAAGCTGCAATGGAAGCTGTTTGGATTAGGAAGTTTATTGGAGATCTTGGAGTGATGCCTTTAATTAAAAAACCTATTGATATATATTGCGACAATTCTGCTGCAATAATATTCGCCAATGACCCTGGAGTTATGAAAGGCTCCAGACACTTTAAACGTAGATATCACTACGTACGAGAACAAGTGGAAGCTCGTGAAATAAAATTAATAAAAGTTCATACAGATTATAACGTAGCTGATCCTTTTACTAAGGCTTTATCTAGGCCAAAGGTAGTTAAGCATGCCAAAGCTATTGGGCTGCAACTAGCTAGCGAATTGATGCAATAAATCTGTTGATTAGTATTTGGATAAAGGATGTAAGACATTATTGAATTGATGAAATAAAGATTGGATTTCGTTTATTTTTTCTGTTATTTGATTTGTATCCTATTTTACATGTTTTAATCCATGAGCATTATGATGTTTCTAAATGTCCGTTGTCGATTAATAATACGGGAGTATTATTAAACTAAGACAATTCAAAATAGTGACAGAGTATACTTGAAAGTGTATTGGTCAATTTTGGATGATATTTGATGGATCAAATATTGGACTTATCCCAACTATATGATTTTAGTTTATGGATCTTTGTCATTAAGTAAATCATAAATAGTTATCCCTAGACCTGAGATACCAGAAAACTGCATTGAATGTAGTGCATTTCGGTAAGGTAACCTAACGCTAAACGTAACTGGTAGTTATAAGGGTTATTTTCAGAAGTGTTGCAAAGTTCATGTGTTTTGCTTGTAGTCGAAATGGGATTTGTTTCCTTCAAATTATTTTTGAAGTATAAATACAGCTGGGTCCCTCGGGGGAGTAGTAAGATTTTGTGTGGCCACACCCAAATGTGTTTTGGTAATCTTGCTATATCCGTAAACGAGAAACAGAATCGTTAATGAAAGGAATGACTGAGATCCATATCTTTATTAACGTTGTATTTGAAATGAAAGGATAATAATAATGGTTATATATCATTAAAAGGTTTTGTCCAGGAAACCTTACTCGAGATGTACTAGTGACATTGTTAGTGTAACTAGACGCTAATCAATGTGATCACGATATTCGAATTTTGTCCAAGTGGGAGCTGAAAGTTTATGGACTTAAAATCGATTGTCGTGTGATAGGATCGAACTCGAGATCACGGGATTGCACACATTACGTAAAGGGTTAATTTATTTATTATATATATTTATTATATTTATTAAATCAAACCGTAGCTTATACTAACGATAGTTAAATAATTAAAAGTTAAGTATTAAACGACCGTTATAGAATCTAATAGAAGCTAAAAGAAGGTGTCGGAAAAGTTCCGGAAGCCCCTCTTGGGCCTTGTTAACCGCCGGCTATAGGGAACCCAAAGGGAAGGGAAAAAGATTTTGTTACCTTAATTTGTTTAACCTTTGAGGAAAAGTTTTTCCAAGGTGTATATAAACAAACTAAGGCTTTCATAATTTTTACACTCTTCCTCTCTCTTTTGCTCTTAAACCACTGCCCAAAACACCCAAATTAGGGTTCTTCTTTGTTCTTCAATTAAGCTATTGTAGATCTAGTCCTAGCCCCTCTCTAGGGTTGTTGGGTAGATCTTCCAAGACTTGGAAGCTCGGTTTTGTTCGTGCTAGACTCACGATTAACTCGCCGCATTACGTGTGTACAAGATCGTGGTATAGTCTTGCTTTAGACTATATCCTGGTGGTGTTCGTGATCTATATCTACCGGTGACCGTTCCGTCGTCTTGTAGATCTTGCTAGGATAAAGGTATGTAATCCTAATCTTGATTAATTATAATTGTGTTAAATTAATGATCTTGTTAATTTGCTTCCGCTGTATGTGCTTTGATCCATATTAGGGTTTTTAATAATTGTTATGATATATATATAAACCTTCACACGGGCAATAAAACTAGTATTTAGCTATGGAAGTTTGTCACCGCGATATTTTTTTTAACAATACATTTTACATACGGGTGTACAAAACTTATAGACATTTTAATAAAGAACTTAATAAATGAGCTCCTCTATGTTTAGCAAACAAAATTCATTACAAGTTGCAATTATAATTTCTAGTTAAAGAAGAATAGAAAAGAAAATATATTATGCAAGTTCTAATGTTATCTATAGGATATTGTTTAATCTTTCAAAAAAAAATATAGGATATTGTTTACACTGTAGCATTAAAAATTTATATTTACCTTATTTATTTCTGGCGCAACAAAGAGAAAGAATGATGATCTGGCATGGCTTATAAATCACACAATCAACACTAAGGAGATGTTTGGTATGATGGAATGGAAAGAAAAGAATGGAAATCTGAACGTTTCTGATGTTTGTTTATGTCATGGAATGGAAATAAAGAATCAAAATCTCATTCTCATTCCACCATATTCAATCTTTAAAAAAACAGAGAATGGCGGAGAAACAAAATTTGTACATGTCTTCATTCCATCATCTTATTCACTAGGAATGGGGATATTAATTTGAAAAATAAAGGTATAAAGAGATTCGCTCACGTGCATTGCACATTCACCAAAAAAATTACTCTAAAATCAAATTTTCCTCTGGCGATTGCAACTTTGCAAAACAAACATTTTCTTTCATGAATTCTAAATGATTCCTTATTGAAATCGATATTTATCATATGATTGATAAATACGTTTCTTAAAGAACATGTTTGTTTAAAGAATAATGGATTTGGTTACACTTATGCTTTCACAAGTAGGGCTTGATTACAATCAGAGAAGAATATGTTTGCTACTCATGTTGTTGATGCGTGCTACATGTTTGATAAAATGTCAAGCCTAAATTATGTGTCCGTTTCATTAAAAAAATCTCTTGTATAATGTTAATCTCAAAAACAATATCTATACTGATTATATTATGCTTGCTTTTTCATTATTTCAGTGTCATGTTTTTACAAACAAGAGGCTTGAATATAAAATAATGTTTAATACTTACATACGGGTGTAGAAAGAGTTTAATTCTAGGTTAAGATATGAGTTTTTTATAGTACAAATATCTTGTGTGTGACGTGATAAAAGAGTTTTTTTTTTGTTTTAAATTTCAACGAAGCAATTTTCTACACAAGTTACGATCTTTCCGACGACATCTTGCAGCTGATGACCACAAATGTAAAAGGATGACGGTTTTATACTTTTATGAGTTTATCTTATCAATGGTTGGAAAAATGGTTACTTCGTTTTATTAGACACTTTCCTATTTTAGTGCATTACACAAACAAACAAGAGAAACGTTTTTGATGAGTCAATTCATGATCGTGCCAAACACATGAATCAATCTCTTTTCCGTAGATTAATTCCCTTTCTTAACTATTCCTTTCTCTATTTTATTTCTATTCTTTATTATTCACTCGTATCAAACATCCCCTAAAAGTCATCTGGGCCACATAAATTCACCCTAAAAAATTGGTGGTTTCCATATGACTTATTCTTTTCATATTAATCACGTTTTATTGTAAATAACAAGTAAACATAAGTACAAAATGGATATTGTTTAAATTGATAAGTAAAAATCAGATAGTGACATCAACTTTACTGTAACAAATTTCCATAAAAATGCAGATTATAACTTTTCAGTATATAAATAAAAACTTATTTAATTAAACCTGCAAGGTGTCTGGGAGCAGCTATATATCCATTTCATATCGGCAAGTAAGTCAGCAACACTAGCAGTATTGAATTTGTATCTGTTATAAATTATTTTACTTTAATTTGTATGTGTTTATATATATGCATTAGTTTTTGGGTAGGTCCATTCATTGCGGCAAGTCGGTAACACTAGCAGCATTCAACCATACATTCGTTATCAGGGTCATACCATTCAAGAAAAAATGAAGAGCTAACAACTCTTTTTAGTTTCAAGTTGTATACATATTCTTCTCATTGAATATTTATTTTACTTTTCAAATGGTTAATAGTGCCTGATGATATGTTATTATGGCTTCAAAGCAACATAATGACAAGTTGTGTTAACCTATTTATAAGTAAATTATAGTACTACGTAATTAGTGTAACAGTTTGTTGCATAGTTAAGCAATGAATTTGTTATATTTACAAAAAGATTATCCATGTTTAGTTATATGATCTTTCACGATTTAGTTGTATGTGTAGTTATGTATGGCATATTAGAAATATTAATACTAGAGATCTCTTATAAGTAAGATAAAATATTAAACAAATTAAATGTAGTACTTGATTTGGGACATGAGTGACCAGTTTAAAATATGTCAATGTACATTGGCTGTAATCAAGCCAAGTTTTTATCAAGTAACTTGAGCTCAAGCTCGAGTATGGCTCGATCAAGCCAAACTTTTATCAAGCTCAAGCCTAAAAAATATGTTGAAACATATATCAAGTTCAAGCTCAAGCTTCTGATAACTCGGCTCGAACTTTTATCAAGCTTTTTCAAGCTTTATTTAAATGTGTTTTTATGATTAATTCATATAAGAAACTTATTCTTAATGTGAGTATTAACTCAATTATAAAGTCTTATTTCATAAATAAATAATATATTCTTTGATTAAATTTAAAATTTAACTCATCGTATTTTAAATAATTTATTGAATTTATAAATTTATAACATGTACGGTGGTACTTGGTGAAATATAATACGTATAAATATTTTTGTACTCTTTTTAATACAAGGGTGTCGTAATTGTGTTAGCAATCACATCACGTAATGACCTTTGAGACCTTAATCGCATTGGATTACAAAAGGCTAACCAAGACTACATGATTATGTTAGTTTGGTTTATTAATGCTAAATAAATCGAATTTGGTTTTGAGTATTGGTTTTTGTTTTTTTACTTTATACATATGTTTTTATTAATGAGTCTTTTATTATAAAAAATTAATTTTATACACATTCAAGCTTTTCAAGCCAAGCTCAAACTTTTATCAAGCGTTATCAAGCCAAGCCCAAGCCTAAATTGTTAAAGATTGACAAGCTATCAAGCTAAGCTCAAGCCTACAATTGTATCATCAAGTCAAGCTCAAGCCCTATAAAGCTCGAGCTCGGCTTGACTCGATTACACCCCTATATACATGTAGTTACTTATGGTAAGTGTAAATTGTAATGCTACAGATCTTTATTTGGTTCATGACTGACCACTTGATCTAGACAATGTGTTCTATTATACTAATACAAAGGGTTTTCCTTGTATGAAAGTTCGTTGTTCCAGTCTTTTCGAATTGATTATCGTTAATTAGTGCGACTCAGTCTTTCTTGGTGGAAAATATAATGGGTTGGTTGATTATCTATTTTAAACTAAAAGCAAATATAAAAATTTCGTTGAGTAAAAATAAAGCTTTAAAAATTAAACTAAAAATACTAGAAAAACACTTGGTAAAAATAGAAATTTCGGGAAGCGTGCAATTTTCAGAAATTAAAACTTAATAAAACTAAAAACTTAAACCATCGGAATGTAACAAGTCAATTCTGTCAGAATGTTGAAAAAAAACCATCGGAATAATAGAAAATGAAAGTTGTCGGAATAATGCTGTCTGAATAACCATCGGAATATCAAAGTAAATTAACTCTATCGGAACGCAGTCCTGTCGGAATGTAAGTCTATCGGAATACAAATCTATCGGAATATCCAGTATCGGAATGTTTAAGATCGGAATCCAAGATTTTCTATCGGAATGTTGTTAACAAAAATTGGGCAGCGTTTCGTCTTACTAAAACCTTAAGACCCGTCGCAATGTGCGATCGCAATCACGATCAGGATAAGGGGAAAAACACTCTTGATCACAAAGTAAAACCTTAAAGGTTATTGCGATCACAATGAACCGTCTGAATGTGGCCGTCGGAATGTGTAACCACAAACTTTGCGATGGAGCACAAGTAATCCGAAAAGGTGAAATAAGCCAAAAATTCAATAAGCACTTCCAATAAGCACACTTAACCAAAACTTAACCAACTCAATAAGCATAAATTTGAAAACTTTTAAAATATGAAATATGCAAACTTAATAAATCAAACTTTTAAAAACTCTAAACTTTTAAGAAAACTTAAAAAGGTAAATAAGCTAAGTACCAAATAAGCCAATAAGCATAAAAAGCTCAAAGCTTAATTTGCACAAAAACTTAGATATGATAAAAAAGATAAACTTTTTAACCACATAAACATCAAGATGAAACAATATGGAAATTGATTTCAGATCAAAATTAAAGTAAACATCAAGAAAAGTAGAAAGAGATTAAAGATAAAAAGTTTAACTTGAACTTGTAGATTAAAGATTCAAAAATACAAGATTGTATTAAAGCTAAAACATGAAAGGAAAGAAAAGATGAAATTCTAGTGAGAGAAATTTAAACACTTTCTTTCTCTAAAATGAAAACTAAAAGAAAGAAAAATAAACTAGCTAACCACCCTCCTAATGTGTTTAGGAGGGTATTTATAGAAGATGGGAAAGTACATGTGTTGCCTCCTCTTTCTTTCTTCACGTCTCGACTCGATTTAAATCCTTTGTCTTTCTTGAGTTCGTCTCAGGATTTTTTCGATGTAAATTGAACTCGTCTTTTAATTTTCTTCTATAATTAGACTTGAGTTCTTCGACTTCATTAAACTTTCGTCTTTAGACTTTTTCTTCGATAAATCTTCAGAATAGGTCTTGGACTTTCGTTCCTTTTGCACTCTTGATCTTTTGACTTCTTCTTTTCTCGTTTTTCTTCGATAAAAGCCCGTGAAAGCCCGTGTTTTCTTCCTTTTTCATCTTTTGGTCCTAAAACACAATAAAAACACAAACCACGCATAATTCTGACTTTTATGACATAAAATACACGTTTGGTCTTGTTATTATTGGAAATAAGTGGTAAAAGGATAAGTGTTTTCACACTTATTAAATCCCCTACACTTGACCATTGCAATGCCCTCATGCAATGCATTAATTTCAAAGCACAGATTACATTTCTCATCATAAATAACCCACCTTGGCCTTTATTAAAAGGATAGAAATATATACAAAACAAGTAAAGAAATCAAAGACTTACATTGGGATTTTGGCCGTCATGAATGTTCATCATCCTCAAGTTTCGCGTTCCCTAAACCAAGCTTAAAAACGAGATCATTGTTATCATAAGTTAACAAACTAACACGAACTCATGTGGCCCAATTATTTACTTAGACAAACTAACACGAACTCATGTGGCCCAATTATTTACTTAGACTCCCTTATTCCTAGGTGTATCTCTTATATTTTATTATTGTCTTGAATGATCACGAGGATGCATTGTTTGACTTATTTCGATAGTTATTTAGGCTGAAAATAAAGTGGGACGATTTAATCAATAGTTAGCTAAAGGAAAAAATCTTTTAAAACTGCTACTCGGGACCTCTTAAAGTTCATATCTTGGCATAACTCGCTTCACGATTTGAGACCTTTCTCGGACCGATATTTGGCAGCGACTTCATACTTCGAATCTTTGAGAGACGTTCATGAAATTATGGTCTTCTCTTCATATTAGGAATTTCTTCACTTGAACTTTTTGAGAGATTCTTCATATTTGGACCACGACTTCTTCATTTTTCTCCAATCTTTATTTTGGACTTTGATATACAACGATCCGCCTTCTTTTAGGACTTGGATCTATTTATCCTCATACCTTGTTAGGGCCTTTTCGGATAGACTTCTCCATGATCTTTAGGGGAATATTTGCTTTTCGTCGTGTGTCTCGATCCTTGATATTGATTTTCAATAAATGATTCTTCACATCACTTTAGCAACAAAATGTAGCCCTCATGTCTTGTTAGGACCTTTTCGGACTCGCCAATCTTCGCATCCCGCTTCAATAATTTATGCCTTGGCTATGAACTCTAATTAATACCGAGCAACTTTTAAACGATCTTGTGCTAGAAGCTAAGTAACTTTTCAAATCGTACAACCTTATTTATTGCAGATAAATTTATTAGCAAGCGATGGGAGAAAAATCTTATAATCAACTCACATAAATTCATGAAAGAATACCAAACTTATAATTGACACTATCATCTCGCGTTCTCCACAATTTAAAATCTCAAGGAATGAGACTCGTTGATGCTTAGCCAATTAAATCAAAGTTTTGGGTTTTCGAATCATCTATAGGATCTTGCAAACTCTTAGACTTTTCAAGTTTAGAATTCGCATTTTAAAGTTCCCTTGATAAACGACTCTCTAGGATCAATTATAGGAACTTGCGAAAAGTTCTTGTTCTTAACCCGTGAGAGTTAAGACTTTCGCGTTTTAAAGTTCCCTATCGCAAAACTTGACTTAAGCACGTAAAGGATACTAGCTAGAGTAAACTTAGATAAGTAAACTCGGGTTGAGTCAAAAGATTCACAACTTATATTAAACTTTATTTTTAGCAAAGAAAGTAAATAATGCTAACAAAGGAGAATACTACTATACTACTAGGCCAAGATAGATTAAAAATTTTGAAAAATGTCGAAAAATCAAATTTTCCGGTTAGAATGAGGGCAAATTCATGGAAAAGACCACTTACTTCGATAGAAGTCCCCCTACGCTTGATATAAACATTGTCCTCAATGTTTAAGCATGTGGGAGTAAACTCCCCTACACTTCGGACATTGTGCACGTTGTTTAAATCTTGCTAAGGAAAGGACAACTATAGTTATTTCAATGTGAACATATAAGATATGAAATATTGAATCACGACATTTTAGGATAGAACCAGGAAGATGGGTACACGGGATCACGGTTCGTCAAAAGTCATCGAGAATGGATCTTTGAAGCTTTAATCCCTGCACATCATAAGAAACAAGACAACAAACACATACGGGGCTCCCCCTACACTTATTATGAAAACGGTAAAGGATAGATCAACGGGTTGCCTCCCGAGAAGCGCTTGTTTTTGTTAACCGAGTCACGAGCCTAACTCGACCCAGAACTTAATTCAAGGGATACGTGGCGAGGGATGGAATCATCTCATGAGAGATGTCCTCACCAAAGTACAACTTCACACACTGGCCATTCACTTTAAAATTGGGCCCATTTGGCTGAGAAAGCTCAATGGTTCCATATGGGAAAACTTTGGCGACGGTGAATGGACCAGACCAACGACTCTTCAGCTTGCCCGAGAAGATCTTCAACCGAGAGTTAAAGAGTAAAACTTGATCACCAAAGTGGAACTCTAGGTTCTTAATCCTTGCATCATGGATGATCTTGGTCTTCTCCTTGTAGATTAATGAGTTCTCATAAGCTTGATTCCTTAGTTCATTTAGCTCATTGAGTTGAATCTTCCGAAGATCACCGGTTTCGTTGATGTAAAAATTGGCCCACTTCAAGGCCCAGTACGCCTTATGTTCCAGCTCAATAGGGAGGTGGCATGCCTTCCCGTACACAAGACGATATGGAGTGCAACCAATCGGAGTCTTTTATGCGGTACGGAAAGCCCACAAAGCATCGTCTAACTTATCGGTCCACGAGGCACGATGCTCTCCCACAGTACGCTCAAGAATTCTCTTAAGTCTATGGTTAGATATCTCGGATTGAACATTTGTTTGGGGATGATAGGCGGTGGAAAGACGGTGATTGACACCATACTTAGACATGACTCTTGCGAATTGATCATTGCAAAAATGAGTCCCGCGGTCACTGATGATAGCACGAGGAACACAGAATCGAGCAAAAAGTTGCTTCAAAAAGTTCACAACCACCCTCGCATCGTTCGTAGGGAGAGCCTTAGCTTCAACCCATTTAGATACGTAGTAAACGGCTACGAGGATGTACTTGTTCCCTTTGGATGATGTAAATGGCCCCATAAAGTCGATACCCCATACGTCAAAGATTTCACATTCTTGTATGAAATTTTGAGGCATCTCATCTTTATGTGTGATCTTGCCTTGTCGTTGGCAAGCATCACAATGCTTAACCATTTCGTGAGCGTCACGATAAATGGTGGGCCAATAAAATCCAGAGTCAAATACTTTCTTCGCTGTGTAGTTGGGACCAAAGTGACCACCGGTGGGTCCTTTATGGAAAGCTTCGAGAATGTCTAAAGCTGCGGGTCCATCAACACATCGACGAATAATCAGATCAGCACATTGTTTGAAAAGGTAAGGGTCGTCCCAAAAATAGTGTTCAATGTCTTTAAAGAACTTTTTCTTTTGTTGGGACGTTAAACCTTCCTTGAGAATTCCACCCGCCAAGTAGTTTGCAATGTCCGCAAACCACGGGGTGTCATCAAGATTGGAATTGATAGGCATTAAGGCCTCAAGGGGAAAAGAGTCATTGATCTATTATTTCGGATAATCCCCTTGATAAGGATCCTCAAGTCTACTTAGATGATCCATGGCTAGGTTTTCGGCTCCCTTTTTATCACGAATTTCAATTTTGAATTCTTGAAGGAGCAAAACCCAACGAAGAAGTCTTGGCTTAGAATCTTGTTTAGTTAACAAGTACTTCAACGCGGAATGGTCGGTATAGACAGTGGTGGTGGAAAGGACAAGATAGGGGCAAAAATTTTCAAAGGCATACACTACAGCTAAAAGCTCTTTTTCGGTAGTGGTATAATGCAATTGAGCCCCCGTCATTGTCTTGCTAGCATAATAGATTGGTTGGAAGTGTTTGTTCACTCTTTGGCCCAAAACCGCTCCAATAGCAAAGTCGTTAGCATCACACATCAATTCAAAAGGTAGCTCCCAATTAGGGGTAACCAAGACCGGTGCCTTAGTTAGCTTGTCCTTAAGAAGATTGAAGGATTCAAGACACTCTTTAGAAAATATAAAAGGAGTATCTTTTTCCAAGAGGTGGGTCATCGGGAGAGCGATTTTTGAAAATTCTTGAATGAATCGACGATAGAAGCCCGCATGACCAAGGAAACTTCTCACACCCTTCACGGTTGAAGGTGGAGGTAATTTTGCTATGACATCAACTTTAGCACGGTCCACTTCAAGACCGGCTTTTGAGATTTTATGTCCAAGCACAATGCCTTCTTTTACCATGAAATGGCATTTTTCCCAATTTAGAACAAGGCGAGTGTCTTCACACTGTTGGAGCATACGTTCTAAATTGGCGAGGCAATGAGAGAAAGAATCACCATAGACCGAGAAATCATCCATGAAGACTTCCATAGTTTCTTCAACCATGTCATGGAAGATAGCCATCATACACCTTTGGAATGTCCCAGGAGCATTGCATAAGCCGAAAGGCTTTCTTTTATAAGCAAATGTTCCATAAGGACAAGTTAATGTGGTTTTCTCTTGGTCTTTGGGATCGATGGGAATTTGAAAATACCCGGAGAAACCGTCTAAGAAGCAGTAATAGTCATTACCCGCTAGACGTTCAAGCATTTGGTCCATAAAAGGAAGGGGAAAATGATCCTTTCTCGTAGCATCATTGAGTTTGTGATTGTCTATACAAACTCTCCACCCTGTAACGAGACGAGTGAGAATCAACTCGTTGTTTTCATTAGGCACAACGGTGATTCCGCCTTTCTTAGGCACACAATGGACCGGACTAACCCATGGTGAATCCGAGATAGGGTAGATCATTCTCGCATCAAGAAGTTTGATAAACTCTTTTTTTATAACGACATGGATCTTGGGATTCACCCTTCTTTGGCTTGGAATAGTGGGTTTAAAGTCGTCCTCCATGAGGATTTTATGTGTACAAAAGTGAGGATCAATTCCACGAATATCGGAGATTTTCCAAGCAATCGCTTTCTTATGATTCTTCAGCACGGCGATAAGTCGGGATTTTTCGTCTTCTTTCAAATCCTTTGCGATGATGACGGGTAACTTCTTATTGTATTCAAGGAAAACGTATTCAAGATGAGACGGTAGATCCTTAAGCTCTAAATCCGGAGGATTTTTGATGGAAGGTATAGTCAAGTTCGGATCATCGATAGAGATGTCCTTAGGAGATGGTGGAGAAATATGGTCCTCATTGAGAAGTTTCTCAACGGTACGAATGTCTTCATCCCAATTGGAGGGAGAATCGTCATATTGCAAGTCCACATCTCCCAAATTTGCTTCAAATTCTTTCAAAAGAATATCACTTTCTCCAAATGGAGTTAGTGATGGAGCAATAGAGGCAACGGTCTCAATAATGGGTAGAGAAGAAGAACCACTTTTACAAGCGTCTTTGAAATTTTCTTCACAAGCCTCATCAAGAACATCAATGAAATTAACACTCTCGTTGTCAGAAGGTTGTTTAGAAAGTTTTCCCATGTTGAAGACGATTTTATCGTCACCAACTCTCATGATTAATTCGCCCGCGGCTACATCAATGATAGTGCGACCGGTCCTCAAGAATGGACGTCCAACGATTAATGGAACACGGGGATCCATCTCGTAGTCAACGACAACAAAATCCGCCTGAAAGGTGAATTTGTCGACACCAACGAAGACGTCTTTGGTTATCCCCACCGGATAAGCAACCGTACGGTTGGCTAATTCCAAAGTCATTCGTGTGGGGACTAGCTCGGGTAGAGACAATTGTTTCCAAACACTAAATGGCATTAAGTTTATACTAGAACCTAGATCGGCTAGGGCCATACAATTCTCTACCCCGGGGAAGGGGGTTGCAAGGAATGAGAAAACGACCCGGATCACCAAGTTTGGTGGGTAATTTCCTTAAGAGCACTGCAGAGCAATTCTCATTAAGTTGGGTCTGAGCAATATCAAGAAGTTTCTCCTTATCACTGAGAAGATCTTTAAACATTTTAGCATATTTTGGCATGTGAGCGAGAGCCTCAGCAAAGGAGATATTGAAATTCAGTTGTTTAAACATTTTAAGAAAGTTAGAAACCTGAATATCATCCTTGTTCTTCAATTTCTCTTTCATCAACCTTGAATGATAAGGTATATTGGGTTGAGATGAAGGCTTTGGAATGGAATTCTCACTCACATCCGTGGGTGGTGGAGGGGTGGAAGTAGAAAGTGGTGGAATTGGAGAAGTAGAAGTTGGAGGAATTGGAGAAGTGGACTCGTTTTCCTTTGTCACAATCACCGGTGTAGGTGTAGGAAGCTCTTGTTCCTTTAAACCTTTTCCACTGCGAGTGGTGATTGCTTTCATCTCGCCTCTTGGATTAGCAACGGTGTTACTCGGAAGAGAACCGGAACCAGAGGCTTGATTACTTGGTAAGAAACTAGCCATCATGTTCCTTAAGTCATTCGTTTGACTTGCCAAAGAGTTTCGCATATCGGCTCGAAGATCATTCCCTTGTTTCACCATATCTGCTTTCATGTTGGCCATTTCCCGCTGAAGATTTTGCACTATCACATCATTAGTCCTCATGTAAGTGTCAACCTCTTGATTAAATGTGGTGGGTTGGGTGGTAGGAAGAGCATGGTAGGCAAGTGGTTGATAAGCGGGTGGTTGGTGAACTTGATTGTTTCTTTGAGGTGTATATGAGTTTCTTTGGGTTTGATATTGATTTGGAGCTCGAGGTTGATTTTGATTGTTATGATTGAGATTGTTTGGGTTTTGAGGTGGAAAACCGGGTGGTGAAAGAAAGTTGTTTGAACGATAACGGAGCAAATTACGGTCACCTTGAGGACGTGCTTGATAGCCTCTTGTAGAAAAGTTGCCGTTGGCAGCATACACATTTTCCGGATTGTCATGAGTCGAAGGACAATCGGTGTATGAATGAGATCCCCCGCATATTTCACATGACTGACTCATAGCATTAACTTGAGCATTGATAGCTTTGGTGTTGTTAGCGGTTTGGAGAGAAAGTGTTTCAACAAGCGAAGTAAGCTTATCAATTCTCTTGTCGCTCTCATTAGTGCTAGCACTAGCCACATTAGTCCGAACACTCTTGGTTTGCACTCTAGACTTATTCTTAATAATATCCCATGCGTCATTAGAAGACTTAACCAAAATGTTACCCCCGAGGCACTATTTAGTGAATCTTGGTCATTCATGCTTAACCCATTGCAAAAATTATTAATTTGATGTACTTTTGTGAAACCATGTTGTGGACACTTTCTTAAAAGTTCCTTAAAACGGTCCCAAGATTCACTAAATGTCTCATCGTACTTTTGTTCAAAGGTAATGATTTCATTCCGCAAAGCGGTAGTACGTGAGGGTGGGAAAAAGTAGTTGATGAATTTGGTCTCTAAATCCATCCACGTAAGAATACTTTGTGGCGGTTCCTTATCAAGCCAATTCCGGGCTTGTCCCTCTAAGGAGAAAGGAAAAAGTTGTAAGCGAATTACCTCTTGTGAAACCCCATTATACTTAACCGTATTGGTGAGTTGAAGAAACCTTTTTATATGGTCATGAGGATCATCAAGTGTACGCCCCAAGAAAGGTTGAGCAGAGACCATTTGAATAAAGCCGAATTTGAGTTCAAATTGTTGGCTCCAATCTCGGGTATGACAATAGCATCGGTGTTGCCCTCTACGTGCGATTGCAAAAGCTCGATCATTGGTTGATTGTCCATGGTGACAATAGGTGGAGTAATGACTTCGGCTTGAGCTGCTTTCTTCTTACGAACACGAGTACGCATGCACACCTACAAAAGGAAGAGAAAAATAGACAAGAAATATTTTTGGTTTTTTTTATGGTTTTCTATTTTTTTTTATTTTTTTGAAATTTTTTATTTTTTATGGATTTTTGAAAATTTTTAAACAAGAAAAATAACGTTCAAAAGTGAACGGATCCCAAAATCCAACGCGTCTCTCACTAAAAACCGTTAATCTTAACGAAAAGAGCTGGCAGTGGCGCCATTTAATACAAAGGGTTTTCCTTGTATGAAAGTTCGTTGTTCCAGTCTTTTCGAATTGATTACCGTTAATTAGTGCGACTCAGTCGTTCTTGGTGGAAAATAAAATGGGTTGGTTGATTATCTATTTTAAACTAAAAGAAAATATAAAAATGTCGTTGAGTAAAAATAAAGCTTTAAAAATTAAACTAAAAATACTAGAAAAACACTTGGTAAAAACAGAGATTTCGGGAAGCGTGCAATTTTCAGAAATTAAATTTTAATAAAACTAAAAAATTAAACCATCGGAATGTAACAAGTCAATTATGTCAGAATGTTGCAAAAACAAAAACCATCGGAATAATAGAAAATGAAAGCTGTCGGAATAATGCTGTCTGAATAACCATCGGAATATCAAAGTAAATTAACTCTATCGGAATGCAGTCCTGTCGGAATGTAAGTCTATCGGAATACAAGTCTATTGAAATATCTAGTATCGGAATGTTTAAGATCGGAATCCAAGGTTTTCTATCGGAATGTTGTTACAAAAATTGGGCAGCGTTTCGTCTTACTAAAACCTTAAGACCCGTCGCAATGTGCGATCGCAATGAGCGATCGCAATCACGATCGGGATAAGGGGAAAAACTGATCGCAAATTAAAACCTTAAAGGTTATTGCGATCACAATGAACCGTCTGAATGTGGCCGTCGGAATGTGTAACCCCAAACTTTGCGATGGAGCACAAGTAATCCGAAAAGGTGAAATAAGCCAAAATTTCAATAAGCACTTCCAATAAGCACACTTAACCAAAACTTAACCAACTCAATAAGCATAAATTTGAAAACTTTTAAAATATGAAATATGCAAACTTAATAAATCAAACTTTTAAAAACTCTAAACTTTTAAGAAAACTTAAAAAAAGTAAATAAGCTAAGTACCAAATAAGCCAATAAGCATAAAAAGCTCAAAGCTTAATTTGCACAAAAACTTAGATATGATAAAAAAGATAAACTTTTTAACCACATAAACATCAAGATGAAACAATATGGAAATTGATTTCGGATCAAAATTAAAGTAAACATCAAGAAAAGTAGAAAGAGATTAAAGATAAAAAGTTTAACTTGAACTTGTAGATTAAAGATTCAAAAATACAAGATTGTATTAAAGCTAAAACATGAAAGGAAAGAAAAGATGAAATTCTAGTGAGAGAAAGTTAAACACTTTCTTTCTCTAAAAAGAAAACTAAAAGAAAGAAAAATAAACTAGCTAACCACCCTCCTAATGTGTTTAGGAGGGTATTTATAGGAGATGGGAAAGTACATGTGTTGCCTCCTCTTTCTTTCTTCACGTCTCGACTCGATTTAAATCCTTTGTCTTTCTTGAGTTCGTCTCAGGATTTGTCGATGTAAATTGAATTCGTCTTTTAATTTTCTTCTATAATTAGACTTGAGTTCTTCGACTTCATTAAACTTCCGTCTTTAGACTTTTTCTTCGATAAATCTTCAGGATAGGCCTTGGACTTCCGTTCCTTTTGCACTCTTGATCTTTTGACTTCGTCTTTTCTCGTTTTTCTTCGATAAAAGCCCGTGAAAGCCCGTGTTTTCTTCCTTTTTCATCTTTTGGTCCTAAAACACAATAAAAACACAAACGACGCATAATTCCGACTTTTATGACATAAAATACACGTTTTGGTCTTGTTATTATTGGAAATAAGTGGTAAAAGGATAAGTGTTTTCACACTTATTATATACCATATTAGTGAAAGCTTTATTTGCACCACTCAGCTGATCTTTTATAAGTTGATCTTTTACATCATATTTACCTGATATTTTAAATGCACTATGTCATCTTCCTTTTCCTTTAGCTGATACTTAACGAAATAATGTGGCAAATAAACTAGAATGAATTCGGTATATAGCTTAATTCGTTTAAGATTTTGGATGTATGGGACAAATATATGTTCAAGGTGATGATAAACATTAACCTCGATCCTCAACCAAACATCATTTTTTTGTAAATACTCTTTTGCACCAAAAAGATTGTCATGTTTGTAATTTTACGCATCCTATTTACTACGTATATCATATGATAACTTTTTAACTCCATCATTGTTTGTGCAGATGACTTTAATTGGATAGTTGATTACTCGATAATCTTTGCACTCAATGAGTTCTTCTCCAAATCAAGATTAGCAAGTTTAATCTTGCACCTACAGAAAGTAAGAAGATATACTACTACTAAATACTATGTCCATGATGTAAATGACCTGAAGAACTAAGATGGGAGTTCGTCAAACTTTAGGATCAGTCCTAAAGCTAGTATACTCAGTTTTGAGTGTTTACTTACCAGATAATTATTGTGAGATGGTTGATAACGCCATTCATTATGTGAACTTAGGATCCGCTATAACTGATTACGTATGAAGAAAAGCTAACAGATGTGATCTTGAGTGAGGTCATGATGTATCTAGATTAAATTATGCTACAACTCATATATGTAAAATGAGGGTTCTCAATTTCTCATGAACCTAATGAAGGTTTATAAAGTTCATAACAATTATACAAAACCCTAAACAAAATCAAAGCACACATAGCGGAAGCGATTTAACAAGATCATAATAATAACACAGTTATGATTAATCGAATTAGGGTTACATACCTTTATCCTAGCGAAGATCCACAAGATCACAAACGAATCACCAATTAGGGTTTATGACAAACTCTACCAAGATATAGTCTAACGTAAGACTATATTACGTTCTTGTACACACGTAATACAACGAGCTAACCGTGATTCTAGCATGTGTAAACCGCGCTTCTATGCTTGTGGAATATCTACCCAACAACCCTAGAGAGGGGCTAGGACTAGATTATTGCTAAACCAAAACCAAAAGATAAAAGGAACCCTAAAAAAGGTGTTTTTCCTTTGAAGTTGATTTGCAATAGAAACCTAACAAATAAAATCAAACGAAACCCTAAAGGGTGCGTTTGATCTGATCGCGGGAGGGAAAGAAAAGAGAGGAATGGGATGGAAAATAATGAAAGCCATGGGGTGTTTATATAGGCTTGGCAAATCTTATTCTCCAAGTAATAAACCAATTAGGAAACAAAATCCCCCCTTGGGCCTTGTATAACCGGCGGTGGAAGCCCACCCATGGGGTCTTCCGGAACTTTCCCGTTTCCTTCTTTTCTCTTCTATTTAATTCCATAACGGTCGTTTATACTTAACTTTTAATTATTAACGATCGTTAGTTAAGCTTCAGTTTAATTTAATAAATATATAAAATATATTTATTAAATAATCTAACCCTTTACGTAATGTGTGCAATCCCGTAATCCCGAGTTCGATCCTAACACACGACTATTTAAATATAAGTCCATAAAACTTTCAGCTCCCACTTGGACATATTTCAAAATATCGTGAACACATTGGTTAGCGTCTAGTTACACGCCAATGCCCTAGTCCGATCTCGAGTAAGGTCTCTTGGATAAAACCTTTTAATGATTCATCATTATTATTATCCTTTCATTTCAAATACAACGTTAATAGGATATGGATCTCAGTCATTCCTTACATTAACTATTCTGTTTCTCGTTTACGGATATTGCAAGATCACCAAAACAAATTTGAGTACGGCCGCACAAATATCTTACTACTCCCCCGAGGGGCCCAGCTGTATTATACTTCAAAATAACTTGAAGGAAAAAAATCCCATATTGACTACAAGCAAAACTTATGAATTTTGCAACACTTCTGAAAATAACCCTTATAGCCACCAGTTACGTTTAGCGTTAGATTATTTCACAGAAATGCACTAGATCCACGACAGTTTCCTGGTATCTCAGGTCTAAGGATAACTATTTATGATTTACTTAATGACAAAGATCCATAAAGTAAAATCACATAGTTGGGATAAGTCCAGTATTTGATTCATCAAATATCATCCAAAATTGACCAATATACTTTCAAATATACTCTGTCACTATTTTGAATTGTCTTAGTTTAATAATATTCCCATATTATTAATCGACAACAGACATTTAGAAATATCATAATATTCATGGATTGAAACATGTAAAATATGATACAAAATCAAATAACAGAAAAATAAACGAAACCCACTCTTTATTTCATCAATTCAATAATGTCTTAACATCCTTTATCCAAATACTAAATAGATCAAATGCATGAAAAAATGGTCGATGCATTATGCCTCTAACAATGACACTCGCACTTGTTTGGCAAAGCATAAAATAACCAATCTTGACCTATTGGAATTTTGAGAATATTTTCTTCAAGAATTCAATTCATTGAAACTCTTGTACATGTGCATTCAAGTAGTTTGATATTGCCACATAGTATCAAAATTGTGAAACATCCTTGATCACCAATTTCCTAAACTTCCAAAACACATTTGAAGTTCAAAGTATTCTAATTCTTTAATGTATAATGCAACTTTAATCAATATGTCATCTCCAAAGATCCCATGACTAATATTGAGTGTTACCTCAATTATATTTTTTCAAGTTTTACAACTTGTCATAAAAGATATAAACACGTTACCTTTAATATCTATTATGTAATGTTTGATTCCAACCAAACCTACAAGTTTGTTGGCTATGATAATTTGCACAACTATTGACAAATTACTCATCCATAGAATATGGAAGCTGATCCAAGATTTAGGATGTTATTCTATTTCCAAACATATTTCTTCAGAATATTCATTACACAAGTTATTTAATAACTTTTAAATAGATCAATATATTCAAATTATCATGCATTTTAAGCATGATATAAATACAACATGACACACATGAGAATTTCTCAAACCACATTTAGATTTCTTCATGTCCTAAATATCCATATAAATTTACTACATGGCATATTATGTTGTATTTCTACCGCATAAACAAACAAATATTATTTATTCCAAGGTTATGTACATCTTATTTTCTAAATCTTCAAAGTAAAGTTTCATCTCAAATCTAAACCAAATCAACATTTAGTTTGAATGAAATCTTACTTTTTTACATGTCTATTTGACACATATAATTTAAGAAAATAATCATAATACTCCCACTAGCTTTTAGGAATACTCAAAAATTATCTTATTCAAATTTAAATCCAATCTTGGATTTAAAATTAAACATAATAATAATCTCCTAGATGCATGCTTTTATCCATTAATGGATAATTGCATTTTGTACTTTTTCTAAAGATTTATTTTGAAGTAATAAACTCATTTCGATTACTGAAGTCCTTCCTCAAGTAGTCATTCAAGAAATAGTTCATACATATCCAAATTTTTCAATTTAAAATATGACCATCAAAATCTTTATACATTTAATGTGTTTAGGAAAGAATACTCAATCACAATTAATTACTTAAGTGTGATTAATAATCTATTCATAATACATACATTAAATATGTGTACAATTTTGTCCATATAAATTCGACACAAAGATTAAACCACCACAATTGGTGTTTTTCTTCCTTTGACGAAACTCATCTCCAATTTCTAGTCAAACTATTTAAGATAAAACAAATCTAAAATTGATTATCTTATTGGACAACATCTATAACGTTCATAATATGAGTAATTTACCCAAATCAATGTTTGGTAACAGATAATAACAATTATTTGTAACTCATAATTCTCTGCATATTAATCGCATATCCAAGATATCCTTGCGGAACTATGACTTAAATTCCTTTATCTTGAGGGTTAGCATTTACACGCCTACCTCATGATAATTACTAGTGTACTTTAGAAGATTATGTATCTTGTAATTTTATCTTTCAAGATCAAAACTCCCACTTGCTTTTAGTAACTTAAAGTTACTCTTTAAATACATAGCAAATAGATCAACACTCCAACGTTATCTATATGGGACATTACAAAACACAATGACAGTTCCATACTCTTTATTTTCTAAACAATAAGTAGTTTAGCAAAATCCGAACTTCATTTAATATATAACGTGATTCATCACATTCCATATATAATGATATCTTATTAATCTTCTTATCTCAAGTCATACTCAACTTTCTAACCTTGATATCTTTTAGAAGAAAAGGAAGATATAATTATCTTGTATCAAACATCACCATCATATTGAGAGTTTGATTTTCCTAATTAACATATAATAACAATGATGTATTTTATTTAGGGAAATATTGTAAGTCAATCTAACAATATTTAAGATAAATATATATCTTTAGGCTTACCTATATACCAACTAAATCATCTTAATGGTATAACAGATTTCCTAACCATTTTGCATGTTTTATTAACTCAAGTACTTCTAATACAAAGTCACTTCATTTCCATGTATTTAAAACATAAACGTCTTACTTTATATTATACGTCTTTCAAGACTTTATGTTTGTGACTTTCCTCAATAAATCATAAACATGTATAACTAAAGTAATCATGAACACCACTAGGTTTCAATAATCTTTTCAAGTTAATTCACTACTATGTCTATTTATGTAATTTCAAGAATACACACATATTTAACTTCAGTAGAATAAGATTACTCTATGTATTTATGTCATTCAAGGAATTGTCCATTTTAAGAAACCGCAAAATAATCTACGCCCGATCTCACGACATGTGGATATTTTACCTTTGTGTTTACAATTTAGTCCAAGCTTTCACATGACTAAATCAAAACAACAAGTGTCTCTTAACGTGAATGATATATATACTTTTAAGTAGTCTTTTAATTAGATTGTTTGTCTCTTATCTTAAAGACAAGAGAATAATATCTTTATGAGTTGTTTCTTGCACAAAATGTTCATTTCTCCCACTTGTGCTTGGAACAACCTCATATATCTCATATATTAGATAAACATCACGTCTAACGTTCGTCTATACAAAATATGATTGTGCCACATATATTAGATTTTACAAGTAGATGTAGAATCACTTAATTAACAAGAATCAGTACATAACTATCTTTGAAGAAATTAGTGTCAACAATTCTAAAGTAATTATCTTAGAACATACTAAAGATAATATGGGTTATTACCAAGACAACAAGGCTTGTAACTCCCACTGAATTAGAGAATATTTTAATAGACTCAAAATCAGTAATACAACACAATTCTCCCACTGAACTTGACAACATTGAAAATGTTTCATAATCGGTGAAAATAATTAGTGTTGTGTTTACTTTCTTACACTTTTGAAAAACATATTCGTAACAATGACTTATAGTGTTTAAGAGTGTATTCTACTTCGTAAATGATGACTTATCCATCAAATGCTTTTTAACTTCAAAGATTTGGCATGCAATTTCTTCCTTAATAGGTCTACCAACCCCACAATGGTATGTAGTGCCTATAAATGGTCAAAGCACAACTACTAGACAAATATGCTAGTTTGCCTTATAACCAATTAGAGGTAAATTTTAATAACTCAAAATATGCACTTTTCTTAACTATTAAAGTTTGCTATGAGTTATGGATTTGAATTTTACATTTCTAAAATCCTTATTACTCCTTCTTCACTCATGGAAAAGAGTTTAGGTTTATCTTTTCATTGTAAATTGACTCTATCCTCAACCATACGGTTTTAGATCAATAAATGAATAAACCACGTTTACAGTGTAACGTTGCATTAATACATTTGTAAAAGAATTTACAAAATTCAATTTTAGTATTTTCGATAATACCATTCAAGAAAATAAAATTACCCCGGTAATAATAACCATAGTATTTTCCTTGAAAACTAGAATCCAAAATGACATAATTTCATCACATCAGTTGATCTGCTAGCAATGAAAGTATTCAAGATGGTAACTTGTCGAACAATGATTGACAAACAAATTTGCAATTTCTAGATATTTAAGGGATTTATATTACCAAAAGTCATTTTTCATTGTAAACATGTTTCATCCCTTCTTTATGTCTTAAGTTTCCAGATCTCATTGAGTAACTCAATTAAGTCTACTAATCTAAAGAACGTAAAACCTTCATATGCAATCTTATTCAGTCATGAAGTTTTCTCTCTATTACAACATCGTCCAGAATCTCATATGACGAAAATTGTAACTTCAAGTGTTCGTCAATTAGATGGCATATGACTTTAAATTTAGGGTATAAATTTCGATGAAAACCATGCATGGAGAAGCATGCATACATCTCCATAGCATTAGTTTAATAAAAACTTTTAGTAAACCTTTTGGTGAGACGAAATTTTCGCCATATATATTGCAAGTTGAGGTATTGGTTAAACCAATTAAAGATTTCACCCACAACCATTCACAACGTACGTCTCCTAGAACTCGGCTAGAGCACAAAGCAATAATCTTATTCATTGTGTTTCGGATGTGAATTTGTAATAAATCAACCTTAAGGAATTATGTAAATAATAACCGTAGGTAATTTCAACTTTGACTCACAGGCAAGCCGGGAATTTGGTCAGCGCTGAAGCATAACACCTCATTCCTTAACCAGGTTAATGACAAGCAGTGCGTTATACCCACTTTATAGTTTTTCAAAATTGAGTAGGCCGTTAAGTTATTATTGCAGTTCCAATCAACGCAAATCATATGTCAATTAGATCTCAAAACAATTCATTAATTTTTATATGATTTAGTCCATATTAATTTTTCTTAGAAAAATTTACCCTTGTTTACACATAATAACAATTTATATGTGCAATAAATAAATCAAATAGCCATATGCATACGATTTATTCAATAAAAAATATCAAATCTAGGTTTTTATATTCATATAAAAGTCTTCCCTAATTATAGATTTTATTGAATCAAATAATACAAGTAGCAAAACACGTAACAATTACAACATAAAACATATGATCCATAAAAAACATGCATGTTCATAACGGATCTCCCGCATAACTTAACAATTAAATCTCTACGGATCGAAACTTGAATTCACATAACATAACAATTAATCATGCAATTCATCAAAGTTCCACACAAATCACTTAACAATTAATTAAATCACTATGAATAGTAACCTTAAATACATGACATAACAATTAATCATGTAATTATCTAAAGATCAAAACATGCAATTTTAGGGTTTCAAAAAAAACATTTTTTTTAAATCGATTTAAAAAAACAAAAGCAAAACCCTAAATTTTCTTTTCAAAAAAAACATGTAGTTTTAACTCAAAACAATTATTAGTTAAAAAAATCTGTAGATCTCGATAATTATAACATGTTAAAAGGGCTTTCGATGCCACTGAAGGTTTATAAAGTTCATAACAATTATACAAAACCGTAAACAAGATCAAAGCACACATAGCGGAAGCGATTTAACAAGATCATAATAATAACACAATTATAATTAATCGAATTAGGTTACATACCTTTATCCTAGCGAAGATCCACAAGATCACCAACGAATCGCCAATTAGGGTTTATGACGAACTATACCAAGATATAGTCTAAAGTAAGACTATATTACGTTCTTGTACACACGTAATACAACGAGCTAACCGTTATTCTAGCACGTGTAAACCGAGCTTCTATGCTTGTGGAATATCTACCCAACAACTCTAGAGAGGGGCTAGGACTAGATTATTTCTAAACCAAAACCAAAAGATAAAAGGAACCCTAAAAAAGGTGTTTTTTATTTGAAGTTGATTTGCAATAGAAACCTAACAAATCAAATCAAACGAAACCCTAAAGGGTGCGTTTGATCCGATCGTAGGAGGGAAAGAAAAGAGAGGAATGGGATGGAAAATAATGAAAGCCATGGGGTGTTTATATAGGCTTGGCAAATCTTATTCTTCAAGTAATAAACCAATTAGGAAACAAAATCCCCCCTTGGGCCTTGTATAACCGGCGGTGGAAGCCCACCCATGGGGTCTTCCGGAACTTTCCCGTTTCCTTCTTTTCTCTTCTATTTAGTTCCATAACGGTCGTTTATACTTAACTTTTAATTACTAACGATCGTTAGTTAAGCTTCGGTTTAATTTAATAAATATATAAAATATATTTATTAAATAAATTAACCCTTTACGTAATGTGTGCAATCCCGTAATCACGAGTTCGATCCTAACACACGACTATTTAAATATAAGTCCATAAAACTTTCACCTAATAGAATCACGGTTATAAAATGAGATTCGTTTATATTCATGAGCTTTTTTTATATTTGATGTTATATAAATTCATAATTTATAAATAACTGTTTACTCGTGCCACGCACGAGTATTGTTCTTTTTAAATTCAGTTTACAACACAAATTTTGAGTTACAACACTTAAATTAATTGATTTTTTGCTAGCTAATAAAATGTTTGTATTTTTTTTCTTTGCATATGGTGATTAAATTCCATTTTGCCAATAAGAATCAATTTTTGAAGACTTTTCGGAAATGAAGATAGAAACGTTTCGAAGTATTCGAGGTTCATTCCCACGTAAACCAGAGTAGTGGGTCTAACAGTTACTATTGGAAAATAAAACTTCTATGAAAATCTGAAACAATTAATTTTAACAATTAGTAGCAGGTGCTTTTGATTATGACTGCAATGCAAGTACTTTAAAACTAAAGTTTGCAAACACAATGTTTATGATTACAAATAATTTCCAATAATTGTTTGATTTAAATTTATTTAGATATCATACTTTTTCTTTGGATATGAAAGGACTCATCCTCATTATTCATTTTATTTTAATTTAATAGATAAGGTAAGCTTAAACACAAAATGTATTTTCATATTTTTTTAAACATTAATATATCTTAAACCGTTAATCGTTATGCGAAAAAAAACATACCGTTACGAAGAGCATTTACTTATCTTTCTATAAATATGTTATATGATACACTTTCGACAAATTTTTTCTTCATTTTTTTTACGTTTTCGAAAATTATCATATATGATACTAATATCATATATGATGTATGACGAGTATCATATATGATATAACCTATCATATATGATAGAAACCCATATCATATATGATTTAACACTTTTATCATATATAATGAAACAGTATTATCATATATATGATATTTCACGTAAATTTTAACAAAAATAAAAAAACGAATTTTTTTCTTCAAAAGTATATCATAATGCATATTGGTAGAAAGATAATTAAATGCTCGTCGCGATGGTATATTTATTTTCGTTTAATACTTAACGATTTAAAAGATATTTAAATTATAAAAAATAGGTGAAAAATAAAATATACTTAATATTATTCATTAGATGAAAATGAGATAAATGGTGTGGATGAGTCCCCTCATATCCCAGGAAAGTATTGAATCCAAAATAACTATTCACATAGGTTTATGAATTTGAGATTGTAGCGACTGATGAGGAAATGCATTTACTAATCTATGTAATATTCGACATAATATTATATAACATGTAAATAAAGAAAAATCTTCGTCGTTCTTATTTTCATAGATTTAATAACCTTTAAATATTATGATTTTGATATGTACGATTAAATCAAATTAATTAGCAAAATTATTAGTATTTCGTTAAATATATACTAAATTACATACATAAACGATATATGTTTTCGAATATGAAAATTTATAAATTATTATATGGTTTAAAATTAGACACGTATTTTATTACAATAACCATGTGTACATGTTGCATATTAATTTGTATTCATTTTATTACTTAATGTGTATTGCTTATCAATTAATATAAAAATAAATTTATGAAGTTTTGATCTTGTAAAGGTTTGTACTAAAACTTGTAAGGTTGTGCTATTTAAAATTTTGGAGTAATGGTGCAATCTTTTTTATAAGTATTACATGTTTATGTGTCGTTCAAAAAAAGTAGTGCAGATTTATGTAATGGGGTCGTTCTTATCTGTTCTGATATGTTCTTTCTGGTTCTTCTTATGTAATGGTTTTTTATTGGCTAGATGAACCGCTTGTGACTCTAGTTCCCAGTTGAACCCGTTGGTCCGGTTCTGTTTTCAAAACTACGTACACCATCATTTTAGGAAGACAAGAAATGTACAATTTTATAGATATATGTTTTCAGTTGTTGTACAATGTGAATATATAATTATATTTTTAAATAATGTTGTTTATTAAATTATATATTAACTGGTATTAATTATTTTTATTTTTAAGTGTGTATTAACTATTATTTATTAATTAGATTTAATATTAGGATTAAATTATGTTTTTATGTTTAATTGATTTTTAGTTATGTTTATATAGTCGTATATTATGCATATAGTGTTGTAAATTGATTTTTTAACATTTCTAATATTAATATTAATAGGGTTTTTTTTAATACGTAGTATAGATAAAGTTGGCTTAGCGTATTTTATGTATTTTATGTCAGAATTATGCGTGGTTTGTGTTTTTGTTGTAATTTAGGATGAAATTATGAAAAGTGGAGAAAACACGGGAATTCACGGGCATTCACGGCTTTTATTGAAGAAAAAGATGAAAGACGGAGTCGAGAAGTCAAGAGTGGAAAAAGAACGGAAGTCCAAGACCAATTCTGAAGATTTATCGAAGAAAAAGTCAAAAGACGGAAGTTTATCAAAAGCCGAGAAACTCAAGTCTATTTTATTGAAGAAATTAAAGACGAGTTCAAAAGATATCCCGAGCCACAAGTCCTTAAAGTCCAAACTTAAAAGAAAGATTAGAAGAAAAGGACTAATGACGCAATTAATGAAGATTAAATGAAGGAAGGACTTAATCTTGCAATTAACAAGAAATGAAGGAGGGGAGGAAGCTTCCTAATCCTCCCCTATATATAGTTAGGATTTGTTAATCATTTGTTTTTGTTGGCTAATCGTGACAATTAGTCCTTCCACCTTTTAATTACCTTGCACTTTTAATTACCTTGTCAATTTAAATACTTGTCCATTTAATTACCTTGTCTTGCACTTAATTACCATTTAATTCAAGTAAGTTTTTCTTTTTAATTCTTGTCAAGCTTTATCTTTATCTTGTTATTCTCATTCTTCCTTTCTTATTCTTTGATTGTTATTGTTTATGTTTATGATCTTGATTTTGTTGATTTATTTAAGTGGGTTTTGATTATTTTGATTTAGTTTTGTGAGTTTGATTAAATTGGATTGATTGTTTATGCTTAATAGTTGTTTATTTGCTTGTTTGATTTGATCTTGTGTTTATTTTAGCTTAGTTTTTGTTATATCCGTGCTATTTTCACTTTCCTTGTTCTTCGGATCTCTTTTCTGTTCTTGCCAGATTCGTCCCCAGCAACATTCCGAATAGGTCTGTTTGATCGAGCTCTATACGGAATATTTCTTATTCCGAACAGAGGATTTATTCCGCGTAAGTTTTGTAGAAGTTGCTTATTCGGAATATTTAATTATTCCGCATAGGGGTTTTGAAGAAATTGCTATTCGGAATATCCTGTATTCCGAATAGGGGTGATTTTTCCGCATAGACTTGGCTTTCCGCATAGGAGGATTTTTCCGCATAGAAGATCTTTCCGAATAGGGTCTTTATTCCGAATAGGGACAGCTATTCCGAATAGGGGATTATTCCGCTTAGGGTCTAATATTCCGAGTAAACAAATATTCCGAATAGGGCTATCTTTCCGAATAGGTGACAGTTATTCCGAATAGCATTTATTCCGAATAGGAGTTTATTCCGGATAGGGAAATCTTAGTTTTTAGTTTTCTGCCTTTTCAGTTTAAGCTTTATTTTTCCCGCCTTTTTCCTTACTTGCACTTTAAGTTTATTTGCCTTAATTTAAGTTTTAGTTTTAGTTGCGTTTTAAGTTTGCCTTAGTTAGATTTAAGTTTGCGTTATTTACTTTATTGCCCTTTAGTTTTAGTCGCGCTTTAAATACTTGCACTTTATTTTAATTAGACTTGGATTTATTTTAATTGCACTTTTACTTTAATTGTTTTGCACCCTTTATTTTCAAAACTACAACGACACATCTTTGTTTCACCAAAGTTCAACTGAGTCACACATTAAGCATAAGTTTTTCAATTCGAAGAGGTTGGTACAACGAATCTTTTTAACTAGGTAAAAGCTAGTTATCAAATGGCGCCGCTGCCGGCTCTTTTCGTAAAGATCAACAGTTTTTTGTGAGAGGCACGTTGCTTTTTGGGATCCGTTCACTTGTGAACGTTATTTTTCTTGCATAAAAAATTCAAAAATCATAAAAATTAAAAAAAATTCATAAAAACCATAAAAATTAAAAATATCAAAAATCCAAAAAGATTTTATCTTTCTTGTGTATATATATTGTCTTTGTGTTTGGTTTTGTTTTCTTTTGCATTTTCAGGTGTATGCGTACTAGATCTTCTAATTATCAAGAGCCCGAGCCTCAAGAAGATTTAGATATGGCAGGTGTCAACAACAACAACATGCCACCGCACCTCAATAATAATAATAATAACAACAATGCTCTTCCACAGCCCGATCTTCGGACCATGGAGGAACTTTGTCAACCAACAATGTTTGGACGAGGAGGACCGATTGCGCCGATGCAAATCAACGCTCCTGAGTTTTCGTTGAAGCACCACATGATTCAGCAAGTACAAACAAACCCATTTAGAGGATTGCCTGATGATGATGCCAACAAACACCTCGACAAGTTCATTACAATCACCCAGAGCATGAAGTTGGCTGGTGCCACTATGGATGAGCTTCGCCTACAACTCTTTCCACACACCCTATTACATCATGCCGAGAAATGGTTTGATCGTCTCCCGAAGAATTCTATTCATACTTGGGATGATATGACTCAACGCTTTTTGTCGCGCTACTTTCCACCATCCATGGTCACAAGCCTTCGCAATCAGATCAGCGCTTTCATGCAAGATCCCGATGAATCTCTTTTCGATGCATGGGAGAGATATAATGTCTTGATCGACCGTTGTCCAAACCACAACATGCTTCCGGTCACCTTGATCGATACTTTCTACAACGGATTGACTTTTCGAGATCGTGATACGATCAATGCAGCCGCCGGTGGCACATTCATGAAAAGGAGACCCGAGGAGTGTAGAGAGTTAATTGAAAACATGACTACTCATCATAAGAACTGGGATTCCTCTGCTTCTTCTAGAAACATCACGAGAGTCAATGTTTCTTTTACCTCAGCAAACCCTGAGATGACCGAACTCACCCGCATGATGGCCGAAATGAGCAAAAGTATTACACTTCTCGCTTCAAACCAACAACAACAACAAGTTAAAGCGGTTGCTAATCCTTGTGAAACATGTGGCGGTCCTCACTCATACACCGATTGTCCTTCTACACAAGGAAATCCGGAAAATGTGTATGCAGCTTACGGTAATTATTCACCGGAAAATTACCAAGCTAGACAACAAGGGGATAGAAATCTGCTGAGCTACCGTTCAAACAATTACCTTTCACCCGGTTTTTCTCCTCAAAACCAAAATCCCGCCAACAACTACAATAGAAGCAACCAAATCCCACCTCGTGCTTCTAACCCTTATCAACCACCCACCCAACAACACCCACTAATCCCGATGTTAACACAATCATGAGAACTCAAGGTGAGCAAATCAAGAATCTACAGAGCCAAATAATCAATTTGAAAGGAGATATCTTGAAGCAAGGTAATGACATCAGAACTGAGGTTCGTGATAATCTTCAATCCTCTTTCATCACTCAAACAACTGAATTGAAGAATCTGTTGGCTAGTTTCTTGCCTGAAGCTCAACCTTCTTCTTCTTCGGGTTCTCTACCTTCCAACACCGTCACTAATCCGCGAGCTAATGTGAGTGCTATAACTACGAGTAGTGGAATTACCATTGTCAATCCACCTGACTCACCACCATCATCTACACCTCCTCCACCACCATGTATCCCTACTCCTCTTACACTTAGTGATAGTACACCATTACCGTCTCCGCCTCGTCATGACGATGTATCTCGGAAGGACCCTTCAACATCACAACCTTCACCAACTACACCTTCACCTAACCCTTACCAACCTAGAATCCCATACCCTTCTCGCATAGGCAAGACCAAAGATCTAACCAAGAATGACTGCCAAGTATCGAAATATGTGGATATGCTATCTAAAATGACCATCAACATTAGCCTTGTTGAAGCACTTTGCCACATGCCGAAATTTGTCAAAGCATTCAAGGAATTGCTTAGCAAGAAGGAGAAGCTGATTGAACTCGCCAACACACGCTTAAATGAAAACTGCTCTGCAGTCCTTCTTAGAGAACTTCCAGAAAAGCTTGGAGATCCCGGTCGTTTTGTGTTGCCTTGCGTGTTCAACAAAACTGAAGAATTTACTGCCCTTGCTGATCTCGGGGCTAGTATTAATCTTATGCCACTGAGTGTTTGGAAAACACTATCATTGCCCGACCTCATTCCAACAAAGATGACTCTCAAACTTACAAACCGCACTCTCGCTTACCCCGTTGGTATAGCCGAAGACGTGTTTATCAAAGTTGGCACATTTACCTTCCCGGTCGATTTTGTCGTAGTTGATTATGAAATGGACCCTCGTATTCCTTTAATACTTGGTCGGCCATTCTTGAGAACCGGACGTGCTTTAATAGATGTGGCCGAAGGTGAGTTAATCTTACGAGTCGGGGATGATTCTAAATTTTTTAAAATGGGGAAGCTTACAGGAAAATCCTTTGGAGGCTGAGAATCAGTGAATATGATAAATGTGCTCGATGACTTTACCGTCTACGATAATCCTTTATTCGAGTCTTCCACTGATAATCCACTCTTTGAAGATGATGTGGATGATTCTCTCCCTACTTTGGACGCTTCTCCCATTTATGATTCACCACCGATCTTTGATGCTTATGATGATGATGATTCTAGCTCAGATTCGGATGATTTTGATTGTACTTCTGAGTATCCCGAGCTGCCCACATTCGATGATTTTGATGAGGCTGATACTCTCTCGAGCGATTCTTCCCATGATGAAGATCCTCCGCCATCACTCGATCCTACTTTGGACGATTACTCATTCGAGGAAGATTTCTCTGAATTTCTCAACACATACTTCCCTCATGAGAGTGATGCACCTCCTTTGGACTTTGAAGATTATCGTCTTGATCCTACTTTGGATTTGAAGAGCATTTTGTCCAAGGAGAAGAAACCGGTTGACACCGAAATCCGTTGCACTTATGATTTGACACCTCTTTGTCCCACTTCTGAGGACGAGGTTGTGCTTCTTTGCGGATCTTCTTCACACTCGGCTGAGCCGGAGTGCTATTTTCCCCTGAAGGAAAAGGTGTTCGATCCCGGTATTGAAGTTTTTAAGCCATCTCAGTATCCGCCTGATGAAATAAAAGGAAAAATCTTTGGAACCATTGAAGACATGCTTGCCCCACTTCATCTTTGCTTCTACCGTGCTCCATCACTGCTTAAGGGAACCTTGCCACTTCTCTTTTGGCTTGCCTTGTTCGCTTTAAGTTCTTGCTTATTGATGGATGAAAATTATGTCTTTGATCCTGGTGGATTTGTTTCATGCTACTTCCGTTGATGATCAAGGTCGAGTCAGGCTCACGACTCGGTAAACAAAAACCAAGCGCTTCTTGGGAGGCAACCCATGTATCTATCTTTTCGCTTTCTTTACCATAAGTATAGGGGGGACCCTTTGGATTGCTATTTCCTCTCCTCGCTTCTTAATCAGGGATTCGAGCTTCAATGATCCACTCTTGATGATTCTTGACGACCCGTGATTCCGTGTTCTACTTTATCCCGGTTCTATCCTAAACTATTTTCGATTCACTATTTTATATTTTCTCAATATTAAAATAGGAATCTCTTTAGTTGTCCTCTCCTTAGCTAGATTTAAACAACGTGCACAATGTCCTAAGTGTAGGGGAGTTTACTCCCACATGCTTAAACATTGAGGACAATGTTTATCTTAAGTGTAGGGGGGACTTCTATCGAAGTTAAGTGATCTTTTCCTTGTATTTGTCCTCATTTTAACCGGAAAATCAATTTTTCGACATTTTTCAAAATTTTTGATCTATTTTGGCCTGTTAGTTGTTATCTTTGTATGGTTATTTTCTTTCTTTGCTAGAATAAATCTTTGAATAAGTGGTTTTAGTTTTCAAGCGTTGTGAATCTTTTGACTCAACCCGAGAGTACTCTAGCTAGTATCCTTAACATGTTTAAGTCAAGTTTTGCTAGGCTTTTATTTAGGGAGCTATAAAACGCGAAAGTCTTAACTCTCACGGGTTAAGAACAAGAACTTTTCGCAAGTTCCTATAATTGATCCTAGAGAGTCGTTTATCAAGGGAACTTTAAAATGCGATTTCTAAACTTGAAAAAGTCTAAAAATTTGCAAGATCCTATAGGCGACTCGAAAACCCAAAACTTTGATTTAATAGGCTAAGCATCCACGAGTCTCATTACTTGAGATTTTAAACTGTGGAGAACGAGAGATGATAGAGCCAATTATAAGTTCGGTATTCTATCGTGAATTTATGTGAGTTAATTATAAGCCTATTCTCCCATCGCTTGCTAATAAATTTATCTGCTAATAAATAAGGTTGTACGATTTGAA
This sequence comes from Glebionis coronaria, assembly GCA_025667525.1. Taxonomy (NCBI): domain Eukaryota; kingdom Viridiplantae; phylum Streptophyta; class Magnoliopsida; order Asterales; family Asteraceae; genus Glebionis; species Glebionis coronaria. The sequence continues at coordinate 454,744,825 of CM046878.1, read as the reverse complement.
AAGTTACTTAGCTTCTAACCCCAGATCGTTTAAAAGTTGCTCGGTAATGACGAGAGTTCATAGCCAAGGCATAACTTATGAAGCGGGGCACGAAGATTGGCAAGTCCGAAAAGGCCCTAACAAGGCATGAGGGCTATGTTTTGTTGCTAAAGATCCAAAAGTGATGTGAAGAATCATTTATCGAAAATCAATATGAAGGATCGAGACACACGACGAAAGCAAAAACTCCCAAAAAGTCATGGAGAAGTGTATCCGAAAAGACCCTAACAAGGTATGAGGATAAATAGATCCAAGTCAATAAAGGAGGCGGATCGTTGTATATCAAAATCCAAAATAAAGATTGGAGAAAAATGAAGAAGTCGTGGTCCATATATGAAGAATCTCTCAAAAATTCTAAGTGAAGAAATTCCAATTATGAAGAGAAGACCATTATTTCATGAACGTCTCTCAAGGTTTGAAGTATGAAGTCGCTGCCAAATATCGGCCCGAGAAAGGTCTCAAATCGCGAACCAAGTTATGCCAAGATATGAACTTTTTGATATCCCGAGAAGCAGTTTTAAAAGATTTGGTCCTTTAGCTAACTATTGATTAAATCGTGCACTTTATTTTCAGACTTAATAATTATCTAAATAAGTCAAACAATGCATCTTCGTGATCATTCAAGACAAATAAATAAAATATAAGAGATACCCATAGGAATAAGGGAGTCTAAGTGAGTAATTGGCCCACATGAGTTCGTGTTAGTCTACTAACTTATAATAACAATGATCTCGTTTTTAAGCTTGGTTTGGAGAAAGTGAAAAGTTGAGGATGATGATTATTCATGACATTTTCAAAACCCAAGGTATGCTTTTAATTTCTTTGCTTTGCATTTTTATAATTTTCTATCTCTTTAATAAAGGCCAATGTGGATTAATTATGATGAAAAGAATAAACATGCTTTGTAACTAATGCATTGCATGAGGACATTGCAATGGTCAAGTGTAGGGGATTTGATAGGTGTGTAAACACCCATCTTTTCTACCACTTTATTACAATAATAACCGGACCAAAACGTGTATTTTATGTATTTTATGTCGGAATTATGCGTGGTTTGTGTTTTTGTTGTAATTTAGGATGAAATTATGAAAAGTGGAGAAAACACGGGAATTCACGGGCATTCACGGCTTTTATTGAAGAAAAAGATGAAAGACAGAGTCGAGAAGTCAAGAGTGGAAAAAGAACGGAAGTCCAAGACCAATTCTGAAGATTTATCGAAGAAAAAGTCAAAAGACGGAAGTTTATCAAAAGCCGAGAAACTCAAGTCTATTTTATTGAAGAAATTAAAGACGAGTTCAAAAGATATCCCGAGCCACAAGTCCTTAAAGTCCAAACTTAAAAGAAAGATTAGAAGAAAAGGACTAATGACGCAATTAATGAAGATTAAATAAAGGAAGGACTTAATCTTGCAATTAACAAGAAATGAAGGAGGGGAGGAAGCTTCCTAATCCTCCCCTATATATAGTTAGGATTTGTTAATCATTTGTTTTTGTTGGCTAATCGTGACAATTAGTCCTTCCACCTTTTAATTACCTTGCACTTTTAATTACCTTTTCAATTTAAATACTTGTCCATTTAATTACCTTGTCTTGCACTTAATTACCATTTAATTCAAGTAAGTTTTTCTTTTTAATTCTTGTCAAGCTTTATCTTTATCTTGTTATTCTCATTCTTCCTTTCTTATTCTTTGATTGTTATTGTTTATGTTTATGATCTTGATTTTGTTGATTTATTTAAGTGGGTTTTGATTATTTTGATTTAGTTTTGTGAGTTTGATTAAATTGGATTGATTGTTTATGCTTAATAGTTGTTTATTTGCTTGTTTGATTTGATCTTGTGTTTATTTTAGCTTAGTTTTTGTTATATCCGTGCTATTTTCACTTTCCTTGTTCTTCGAATCTCTTTTCTGTTCTTGCCAGATTCGTGCCCAGCAACATTCCGAATAGGTCTGTTTGATCGAGCTCTATACGGAATATTTCTTATTCCGAACAGAGGATTTATTCCGCGTAACAGTTTTGTAGAAGTTGCTTATTCGGAATATTTAATTATTCCGCATAGGGGTTTTGAAGAAATTGCTATTCGGAATATCCTGTATTCCGAATAGGGGTGATTTTTCCGCATAGACTTGGCTTTCCGCATAGGGAAGTATTTTCCGCATAGGAGGATTTTTCCGCATAGAAGATCTTTCCGAATAGGGTCTTTATTCCGAATAGGGACAGCTATTCCGAATAGGGGATTATTCCGCTTAGGGTCTAATATTCCGAGTAAACAAATATTCCGAATAGGGCTATCTTTTCGAATAGGTGACAGTTATTCCGAATAGCATTTATTCCGAATAGGAGTTTATTCCGGATAGGGAAATCTTAGTTTTTAGTTTTCTGCCTTTTCAGTTTAAGCTTTATTTTTCCCGCCTTTTTCATTACTTGCACTTTAAGTTTATTTGCCTTAATTTAAGTTTTAGTTTTAGTTGCGTTTTAAGTTTGCCTTAGTTAGATTTAAGTTTGCGTTATTTACTTTATTGCCCTTTAGTTTTAGTCGCGCTTTAAATACTTGCACTTTATTTTAATTAGACTTAGATTTATTTTAATTGCACTTTTACTTTAATTGTTTTGCACCCTTTATTTTCAAAACTACAACGACACATCTTTGTTTCACCAAAGTTCAACTGAGTCACACATTAAGCATAAGTTTTTCAATTCGAAGAGGTTGGTACAACGAATCTTTTTAACTAGGTAAAAGCTAGTTATCAGGGACTTAGACTAATATATAAATCAGTAAATGCACTTGTGTTCATACGTTAAATCAAGCAATGTCTCACCCCAAAAAGCAGTAAAAATAGTTAAGCATGGGGCTATAAACTCACCTCGTAATTCAGCAAAAAGGACGAAGGTAAAGGTAGCTCGAGAGTACGGTTACGCTAGCCGCGACCTATTTAATTATAAGGATCGTGTTACGATATGAAAATTTATACTAGTAAAAAGACACGACACCCTAGTTGTGCTTTACAATACCTTTCGTTTACGGAAAAACACGATACATAAAAGTCGGTTATTAAACGATCGAGGTTTACGGGTTAAATTATACGTTTAAGTTACAAGTTTTCGTTTTGGGCTTTAAATAAACCCATACACCAAAACTGGCCCAATCAAGCCCAACATCCCCACCCCATGGCCCGGCCCAAGGGTTAATTAACCCGGCCCATGCCCAGGCGATACAAACAAGGAGAAAAAGGAGTAAATACGTGTGTTTGTATCACACATAAATAAAAAACACTCAGTTTATCTCTCTCTCCTCTCTCGAAACACTCCCACCGCCCCCAATCCTCTCTCTCTCTCAAAACTGGATCGGATCACAACTCTCCCATGGCTAAGCTTGTTTTCAGTCTAATACATCAATCATTTGTTATGGGTTGCGGTGATTAAGTCGCGTGGGATGTGGGGTTTCATCCCCACATCAAACCGATTCGGTTTTTATGGTGTTCTTCCCCAGGGTTAAAGTTATTCATCATCAATCAAGGATAAGTTGCTCATCCCTCTTTTCTTTTAATAAAAATGGTTAAATGATTTTCGTTTATAAAAGATCTGTGGTTTTAAATCACTTGTATAAACATGCTGTGAACAAAATGGCTCTCGAATTTAATGATAAACAAATTAGGGTTTCGAAAATATTTGGGGGTTTTTCTAAATCTCATGTTTAAATACAATTAATTAACGTTTTCTTTTATAAAAACATGTTAATTTCAACATATAAACGATTTTGTAAAAATTAGGGTTTCGGTCAAAATTGGGGGTTTATTCATACCTTGATTCCAGTTAAATTAATTAATAGATTCGGGTTTGGATTGGGTTTAATTAGGGTTTTAATTAATAAAATCAAATTAGGGTTTATATAAATTGGGGGTTTTTGCATACGGTTGATTGATCAAAATTAAATGGCGTTCTTGGAATATATAAAGTATTTATTTCATAATTAAAAAGGTTTTCAATTTTTTTAGGGTTTCGAATTAAAAGGGGGTTTTATACCTGCGGCATATTTGGGGTTTTTATGATGTTTCTGTAAAATAAACTAGTTAAAATCTTGGATTATGGTGACTTTGAATGGTAAGGGTTTCGGCAGAAAAACAAGGACCTTGGTTGTCTTGGTTTGGTTCTCGGTTTGGTCTCGGTTTGGGTCTCGGTTTGGGTCTCGGTTTGAGTCTCGGTTTGGTCTTGGTTTGGGTCTCGGTTTGGTCTCGGTTTGGGTCGGTTTGGGTCTCGGTTTGGTTGACAGAAATAATGGGGTCATGGTCATGTTCAAGTAACAAATGCTATGGTTTATCTTTTCAGTTTTGACTAAAATAGAACCGTGACAAAACTAACATATTCGTTTAATTTTCGCAGGTTTGGTCAATGACGAGCACAACTAAGATTTATTCAGAAAAATGAAGAGATGATTTAAAAGACTCACAATTGGATGATTAGGTTTCGGCTTGCAGGTGTGGACGAGAAGGATGGATCGGCTTGACACTACACTTCACTTTCACCCAGGAATTGTGTTTGAAAACTTGTCCAGGAACTATTATTGTAATATTTGGACTGTGAATACTTTGTGTTATGTTTGGACATTTGATAAACTTTGGATTGTATTTAATCTTGTATTATTAGTTTAGGGTTAGACTCAAACTGAATTTGGTAAGCTTGTGATGTACCCATTTTGGGTAAACTTGGCATGTGTGCTGGATTGTAGTGCTTAGTTGATGAATAAACTATAAAATAGACTCTTGCTAAACAAGCTTTTGATATAAAAGTGAATAAGGGTTCACAATTTAAATGTTTGTACATGATGCACCAATATACCACTCGGCTCAGGTTTGTCGAATGTTTAAGTCTTAGACTCGAAAACTGAATATACACGACTCGATAACAACTCGATACACGATCCAAATCAAAGACAAATATGCGTGACCTCAAGGGATTCAGTAAGTACTTCAAATAGACATACGGCAAAACATAATACGTTTAACAACTTCGTGTATTACATTCATAATTTAATAGACGCGAAAACTCGAGATGTTACAGAAGACCCAAAAGAACCCGACGTAGTAGGTCTGGGTGGGGAAGGCGAACCGCGAGCGACGACTCGCCTAGGTCTGACTCTGATGAACATCACACTAGATGTCGGAGGCCAAGGTACTCTTCGTTGGAATCCTCAGATGGCGAGAGGGAACAATGGAGACACTTCGATCGGTTTTTTCAGCGTAATAATGAGGATTTATCTCTCCCATGGCGTCGAAAAAAAGGTGGATGCCTTCACAAGACGCATCTGAAACTACTTGGAAGACAAAAAGCGGTGCATGCCGCCAAACGTCAAAACTTACGACGACACTACAGATCCGAACGATCACTTGAAGGTTTTGAGTCGCACGTAAGGATTGAGAAATGGCCGGAACCCATGTGGTGTCACATGTTCAATTCCACCTAAATTGTCAATGCGCGAAATTGGTTTGACAAGCTCCGACATCAAAGCATCGACAAATTCGAGCATATGCAAAAGAGTTTTCTAACGAAATTATACACAACAAAACAAGTGCGATAAGAACCCTGTTTCACTCGTAAGAATCATGCAAAACAGGGGAAATCCTTGAAAGATCTCGTAGAACGCTTCATGAGTTAATGAAATCACATCAGGGAGTGCCTAGAAATCTTGAAAATTTCTTGTTTCATGACAGAAATAGTCAAACAGGACCTGATAAGAAAACTGAATGATAAGACTCCCGCGACCTTTGATGGATTGATGCGGCGTGCAGATTTTTTTTCCAAGTAGAGGCAGCAGCCGCTGATAGTAGAAAAGGGGACTTGAACTACAGATCCCAACATCATCCCAAGAGGCAGCCATGCAATCAGAACAATGGTCGGAATCCCGACTATCGAGGAGCTCCGATGGGGGGGAGTGATAAGTTCACCCCCTATTAGAAGGCCAATGACCACTCCGGTGGAGAGGCGCACAAGCAATGGACACTGTGAATACCACGATGACAAGGGGCACGGAACAAACGAGTATTTCTAACTCAAAAGGCACATCGAAAGATTGGTAATGTCGGGTATGCTGAGTCATCTTATCAAGGATGAGAAGAAAACCTATTTTATTGTTTCTACTAATAGTTTGCTGTTCCAAAAGCTCTTCCCAAACGTTGTTTGACACATAGCTTTTGGTCAAGCTTTTGGAGCTTCAAGTGTGCTTCTTTTTGGTTGTGTAAAACAGGTACAAGAAGGAAGGCATTTGGTTGATTCTAGAAGATTTTCTACCCTAGGTGATCTTTGTTCATTGCTCAAACAGCTTCCAAAAGCCCAAGGCCACAGTGACAACTAATTGGAGATGGAATCTGCTGGCCATGGTGTGGCTTAGATGTAAGTCACACAAGGTACTTGGCTTGAACCCTTCAAGTTGTGCAAAAATCTTTGATTTTATGATTTTTTTTAGAAATTTGAGAATGTTTGCTCTATAATGTAATTTCATGATTGATTCCTGTTAATTTAGGTTATAATATATGTTTGCATGATTCAAATCAACTGTTGTAATTTAGACTTGAAAATCTCCTTGTTAAAATTTAGTTCAATGTTTATTTAGGGGTGTTTGGGTCTGTGTGTTTAAAGGGGTAGGTGACACACACCTTAACCAAGACTAGCTTGCACACTTTATTTGAGCTTAGGGTAATTGATTTTTGAGTTAATATTTGTGGGTGTAGTTTAGGATTTTGAAATTGCATGTTTTGTTAATTCTTGAAAAATTTGCCATAGGGTAAGTTAATTGTCTAATATCGCATTGTGTGGTGTTGTTAGAATTCAATTTTTGTTGCATTTTATAGTATTGGTCTGTGGAAGTGATTTTAGATGCACCATTGTGAACCAACTGTGCAAGTTTTATTGCCCAAAACAGGCTATTTATATTAGATGGTTTAATTTCTTCGTTTCTTTGTTTTTGCTTTTGCCATCTAGGAATTAGTTAGATATAGATACCATATTGATCTGTTGTAGTGTAATTTTTAGGTTTGTTAGCTTAAAAATAAGTTTTGTCACTTGAAATTCTTTTTCTTGTCAAATAGTTCAGAAACGTTTCCCCCTTTTGTCTGATTTCGTGCTGGATTCGATACCCGATATTTGATAACTCAGACTAGCTGATTATCAGATATCAGGCATAGGGTATATTGGACTGTGCTTTTTGTTTTCATAACTGGTACATATTCTTGGCTTTTCAGTGCTTATATCTTATTGTTCGTAGCTTATTTATCACCTCCCCACAAGCCAAAGCTTGTGGGGTTGATTTGGACCCGTGACCCATCAAGTGGGAGCCCAAGTTCTTACCATTATACCAGTGCTTTGTTCTTGTTAGCCTTTCCCCCGTACGTTACTTAACCTGTTTCTTTTTCTCTTTTCTATATATAAGTTGTGGGTCAAATAAGCTGTTCTAGCTTACTGAGCTTACTTTGCACGTCTCTTTTATTTTTCCCATGATTTAGTTAGTATTTTAGATTTTTAGACAAAGATTTAGACTTTTCCCATTATTCTTTCTATTTTTAATCTTTATTTTGTTTTTAATTTATTTTTCGTCATTAAGAAATAGATAAAATAGTTTTTTTATTTTCTGAAAAATACTTTTTACCATTAGATTAATATTTGAGGTTTATAATTAATAAAATCTTTAATTGGAGTTTTTCTTTGTTATTTTTTATTTTTGGTATTTATTTAGATTTAAAAAAAAATAATACTTAAATAAAAAGGTTTCACCAAGTTTTATTGATTTTTCAATATTAATTATATTTTTAAGATTTAATTGCAATTTTTAATAATTTTGTAGATAACTTTTTTTTGTTTCAATTCGCGCGAAAACGCGATTTCGTCGTAACGTAATTTTAAGCATAATCCGTCTTTGCTTTTCTCTCTTTTTCTCACCAAAAACGAACTAATCTAAAAACGTTTTTATCTTGGCTCTACAATCACACCTTCCTTCGAGAACGAACTCATTGTCGGTTTTCGCGTTTTCTTAAACGTGAAAATTAATACTTTCCTGTTGTGAACCACTTCCAATTCAGGTTTGGGCCGAAAATATTGACAGCCCTGCCCGATTAATTTGAATTGCAATTTGAACCCGACTAACCCGACCTAAATATGCTCGAGTCAGATTCAGGTTTGGGCCGAAAATATTGACAGCCCTGCCCCTAACCATGCATACCCTTTGCCTTTTACGTTCTTAGTTACTTAATTTTAGGTATTAAATGCGTTAAAGAGCAAAAGAAAGTGCATATCCTTAATTTTAAACAAATTCTCAACAATTGAGATTTGCAAAATAGGAGCGATCAGTGTACATAACATCTAGAAATTGTAAATTTTCAACTCACGATCAATGTTTTCGCTTTAAACATTTTTCAAACACATATGAAAATGTATCTTGTTCCTTTCTCATTATTATCAGGTAAGCTTATTTAAATGAGAAGAGTTATTTTGGATACAAATTTTTTGTTTAGATTTAAGGGGACTCATCTTTACCATTAATTTCATTTTTATCTAATAGATGAGATTAAATATATTTTATTTTTTACCTATTTTTTATAATTTAAATATCTTTTAAACCATTAAGTGTTAAACGAAAATAATTATACCATCGCGACGAGCGTTTAATTATCTTTCTACCAATATGCAATATGATATACTTTCGGAAAAAAAATTCGCTTTTTTTTCATGTTAAAATTTACGTGAAATATCATATATAATAATATTGTTTCATCATATATGATAACAACGTTAAATCATATATGATATTGGTTTCTATTATATATGATGGGTCATATCATATATAATACTGGTGTTACATCACATATGATATAATACTGGTATGTTTTGGATGAAGATGAGTAGCACAGATCTAAAAGAAAAACAAAAGAAAAGAAATACAGATTGGAATATCATCAGATCCACTATTTTCGGGTGTCAAAACCCTTTTCCGATGGAGATTCCGATGGTGATTCCGATGAAGCTTATTCCTATGATGCTTATTCCGATGATGCTTATTCCGATGGCTATTCCGATGGTTATTCGGATGGTTATTCCGATGGCTATTCAGATAGTTATTCCGATGGGGTGTTTGAATCATTCCGATCATGCTTCTTTTTCAGAAAATACCAAGACCATGACTTAAAAACCATAACAACACACCATCAATCAAACCGACTCCATCAATTACTCTTCGTCACATCCAATAATCAACATATCCATGTCTATCTTAACCCATCGTCACTTAATCATCTAGACTCAAAATCAAATACTCAACTGATCTCAGATTTGTTCAAGATAAGAAATATTTAAAGATTTCGTATCTAGACATCATGCATCATTGATCATGAAATGGCTCAAACCTCCTTTTAATATACGAAACCTATAGAGATTAGAGTTTAACAAGGATGTTAACTCATTCTCAGTTTCGATTTTTGAAAACATCAAAACAGCCATACATCACACCTACCCGAGACCTCTTTATGGAGATCTTGTTGACTCTTCGTGTTCATGCTTAAGGAAAAATAAGATGATACATCTCTGCATGTGCATTTGTTAACCAACAAAGAACACACGATCTTAGTAACAAGTTCAGTTTGGATTCGTTTGACTTTTTGATGGAGGATTCGTTCTATGTTAAGAGTGATAAGGATTCATTCGATTGTTGGCTGCTATTAACAATGGTTATTGAGCAATGATTATGATGAAAGAGATGAGAGATTTGGGATGGTGACTGAGTTTTCTAGAAAGAAAAGATAGGGGCGATGTATACTATGTGTTGTGATTAGGTTACATGATCTAATTGTTAGGTGGTGTAACTTATATCCCCAAGACCAAGACCCCATGTGTTGACCGGGTATAGCCTTGAATTGTTTGGGCTCCACTGACTCCTACCATTACATAACAAGCCAAAAGACAGGATGTAATTTGATTTGCTTATTAATGTTGACCAGGACGAAAATAACACAACATGGATTTTGTTAAAGTTTGATTAGGCCATTTGAATTGCAAAAGGGAGTAGGGCTGCGGTTTTTTTAAATGATGTGGACTGGACCGTGTAATCACTATTGGACCGGAGTTGTGTTATCGGGCTCTAGTGAGGTTATAGTTTCGAAACCGGGTATTGGTTATGGTTTGATCGAATGTGCTTTAACGAGAAAGAAAATTTTAGGTTTTTAACCTAATATTTTCGAAAAAAATTTCGACGACCTCACCGCGGCATCAGTTGGGCATGAGACTGACGTTGGGCTTCAATGACAAGTTATCTAGACAAATTTTGTCCCTTAATGACAATTCATTTCAGAACTTGTTCTAGTTAACGACATTCACAAACACAACACCAAAGCAAACAAAACACTTAACGCTAAAACGATCCGATATAAGATTCACTTTAACGACAACGGCTAGTTTTGATTCTACAAAGACAAGTGATCACGAAGTGGATTTGGTATTCTTTATTTGAAGTTAAAGTGGTATTTCACGAAGGCGTCTACTTATTTCATCATCGAGCCTTCCTTCTATTTTTCTACCCCTTTTCTTCAAACCCAATCTATCGATTGATGACTTGCTTGGGCGATAAAATTTATGATTGAGACTTGAGTTATCTAGTTTCCACTGTCAAGGGGTGGATGGTCGACGACATGGATTACTATCATTTTTGGGTGTCACACGCAGTTGCTCGTGTGGATAACATCAAGAGGTATAAGAGACTTGTTTCTGCACCGTTCTTCAATCGACATAAGTGCAAGCTTAAGTAACAAATTTGGGGGATTGTACTTCAGTTTCAAGTTTGGAATATCGAGTTTACTTCACATGTGGTCACAACAAATAGCCGAATGAATTCGAGGTTGGTTAGTTAGACAGAGAGAGATGGAATCAGCATTTAATTCTCACGGGATATTTATGAGCTTCACAACGACAATGGTACTTCATAGTCTAAGCAAAAATTTTCAAAGTTTCTCCGTGACTTTCAAAACTTTTCAAGACATTTTCTTTAGACTAAGAAATTCTCGAGTATATGGACGTCCACGATAATGATGCTTCCGAGAGTTCGAAATCATCATGGGGGAAGATCGTGTACTTTGAAGTAATCAGATCAACTTCCAGGGGGAAGTAGTGTACATGGAATGGTATCTACTTACTTTATATGATTTTTATGAAGTATTCTGCAGGCGTGAGAAGAATTGTTGCTGATTTCCTGCATGTTACCCCAAACGGATTATCACCAAAACCTAAACAACATGAAACAGTATACAAGCAGTATTATTTGGTGTGGTTCTTCTACAAATTTCCGTTGTGCACTTAAACCGATGAGCTAGAAGATTGTTTAAACTACATCAAAGTGTTAGAATCTGCTTAAGATACATATATTGGTTTGGGGGGAAGCTGATTCAGAAACTTCGTCAAAAAGAAGTCTATGAAGAAAGTTTTTAATACATGCTGCATGAATTGGGGGGAAGTTAATCCAAATCATGCATATTACAATTGTTCCACAACAAGCAAAGGCAAAGAGGATTCAAGTTGAGGTACAAGTTATGAAGACAAGAAGAACTAAAAGACATCCTCAGCATTGGAAGCGCCTTGGAACACTTTATTTTGTTGTATTTATACTTGTTAGGAACATTGTAAGTAATTCCGTATGTCTCCACATTGGGGGAAGATTGTTAGCCCTAAAATGTGAGCGTCATTTACGGAATTACATTAGTTTGATATAGCCACACACGCAGGGACTAGTTTTGTTAAGTTAGAATAGTTCGTGCGTGTCAAGGCTATATATACCCCTCCATACTTCCATGGAGGGGTGAGGATTCTTCTTATTTTGTGTATTTCCCTTTCTCTCTCTAAATACACACACTACATTCAAGCTTTACTCTCTCTCTCTAAAAATGTCTAAACATTTCTTTTATCCTCTCCGACCTCCGGATCACCTCTTGTTAGCTTGAATCTTATGATGTTAACAGGTGTTCTATCTTAAACCTGCTAGAATGGCATGCATTAGATATGAAGGAATTTCTGTGGTAGCAATCAATTAAGTTCTAGATAATTTGGTACTTCGTTCACAGGCGTCGGTTGTGACCATCAGGTGATGGCCTTCACCTTCGCAGCATTGTTGAAATTTCTTTCTGCTAAGGTAGAATGGCTCAGAAACGCCACTTTGTTCAATTGGAATTCATATCTGGAAAGTTGTATATATAATTGATACAATGATTTTGCTAGGGTTCTAATTTCTCTCGATATCCTCTCGAATTGATCTAGGTCTTAAGTGGAGTGATTGTTCTTGGTTACTAAATAAAGGGATTGGGTTTTCTAGTCTAATTAAAAAGTGGAAATGAAAGTTTAAATCAAAGGCAATTACTTTAATTAAGATTAACAAAAACTTGGTTGAAAATTTAAAGTTCAAATTAAAATTAAAGTTAACATGTAAATTGTGAAATATGAGTGAAGAAACAGTAAATCAACAACAGTAAAACAGTAACTTTAAAATACTCAAAAATAACTGATTCGGAACCTTAAACCTTGATTCGGAACTAGCTGATTCGGAAGATACTATTCATTCATTCGGAACATACTCATTCGGAACATACTCATGCGGAACATGCTCATTCGGAACTTTCCGAATGAAGGTTCATTCGGAACTTGCTGGATCGGAAGACACTGATTCGGAACCTTCAACTTGATTCGGAAGATCTACTTGGTTCGGAAGTTTAATGCTTGACTCGGAACTTTCCGGATGAAAGCTTGAATCGGAAGTTTTCTCTTGATTCGGAATTTTAATGCTTGGTTCGGAAGTTTCCGAATGAAGGACTCATTCGGAACATTTTGTTTGATTCGGAAGATCTGGAAACCCAGTTACAGTAGCAGACAATCGAAGAACACGGAACAAGGGTTTAAATCAAAATCAAATCAAATACTTAAAAAGAATTTACCAGATTAAATACAAATCATTTAGACAACATAAGCAACAAATCCCACTAATAAAAACACAAATCCAAACAACTTTTGAAGATCAAATCAAGAAAATAAAAACTTAAGAACTTGAAGATAAAGAAGATGATGAACAAGATGAGAATGGAAGATTAAACAAGAACTTAGTATTGAATGATTGATGTTTTGACAAGATGAAACAAAGATTAAAATTACAAGATTAAAGAACTAAAGATAAAAATCACCAATCACCCTAGTGGTGATGGTGTTCTACGAACCAGGAGAAAGAGTGGGGAGGAAGAAAGAAAATTAACTAGTCTAAAATGTGTGAGGGAAAGGCTATTTATAGTCTTGTCCTTTGGTTGGTGAGTGGGCTTTCTCCCGTTCTTTGTGTCTTTTCGTCTTTTCAGAAAAGTTTCCGTTTTCGATTCTGATTCGGGATTTGTTGTCGATTAAATTCAACTCGTCTTTTAATTTCTTCGTTTAATGGACTTGAGTTTCTTCGACTTATATAAATCTTCCATCTTTGGTCATTTTCTTCGATAAATCTTCGAATAGGCCCAGCGACTTCAAATCTTTTGCATCTCTTGGACAATAGACTTTATCTTGAGTCTTTTTCTTCAGTAAAACCCATGCAATCCCATGTTTTCTTCAATATTTATCCGGTTGGCTCTGAAAACCCAATAAACACAAAAACCACGCATAATTCCAAACAAATGATATTAAATACGTGTTTTGGTCTCGTTTTAGCCCGAATTAAGTGGTAAAAGGATGGGTGTTTACACACCTATCAAATCCCCTACACTTAACCATTGCCATGCCCTCATGCAATGCTTAGTGATAAAGCAATTTTACACTTTTCTCATAATTAATTAACCTTGGCCTTATTTAAATTCTACTAAAAATTAAAGAAATGAAACTTCAAAGATAACAAAGGGATAGAAAACCATTTTCTCTTTGAAAATAGCTACATGGAAATAACTCGCAAAGAAACCGATGACTTACATTAGGGCTTTGGTGCTGCGAAGATTTATCACCCTCAAGTTTCACGTTCCCCAAACTAAGCTTAAAAATGAGATCATTGTTATTATAAGTTAGCAATTCAAACACTTGCACACATGGCTTAATTAAATGCTTAAACTCCCTTATTCCTAGGTGTATCTCTTATATTTTATTTTTGTCTTAGAATGATCATGAAGATGCATTTTTGGACTTATTTCGATAGTTTATTAGGGCTGAAAGCAAAGTAGGACGATTTGATCAATAGTTAGCTAAAGGACAAAATCTCTTAAAACTGCTTCTCGGGATATCAAAAAGTTCATATCTTGGCATAACTTGGTTCACGATTTGAGACCTTTCTCGGGCCGATATTTGACATGTACTTCATACTTCATATCTTCGAGAGACGTTCTTGAGATAATGGTCTTCTCATCATAATAGAGTTTCTTCACTTGGAGACTTTTGAGGGGTTCTCCAATCTTTGTTGACCACGACTTCATGATTATTTCTTCAATCTCTAATTGGGATTTTGAGATACAACGATCCGCCTCCTTTTCGGACTTGGATCTGTTTATCCTCATACCTTGTTAGGGTCTTTTCGGATAGACTTCTTCATGATCTTTATGGGAGTTGATTGCTTTTCGTCGTGAGTCTTGATCCTTCATATTGACTTTAAGAATAATGCTTTTCACATCACTTTGGATCTTCAGCAATAAAATTGAATCCTCATGCCTTGTTAGGGCCTTTTTGGACTCGCCAATCTTCGCGCCCCGCTTCATAAGTTATGCCTTGGCTATGAACTCTTATCATTACCGAGCAACTTTTAAACGATCTTGGGCTAGAAGCTAAGTAACTTTTCAAATCGTAAGACCTTACTTATTGCAGATAAATTATTAGCAAGTGATGGGAGAATAGGCAAATAATTACACCAAGTGAGCTTGCGCAAGAATACCGACTTATAATTGACTCTATCATTTCTCGTCCTCCACAATTTAAAATCTCAAGTAATGAGACTCGTGGACACTTAGCCTAATAAACCAATTAAGGTCTATATGGTTAAGGATACTAGCTAGAATAAACTTGGATAAGTCTATTCGGGTTGAGTCAAAATAAACGCAACGGGCCTAATATGTCAAAGATTCCTAAACTAGCTACACCACTTTATTAATATTTTTGACTTTATTGCGGGATATATACATATGAAAGCAACGATAAAAATTTAAAAATTACGACTAAATGGCCAAAGTTAATAAAAAATTTGAAGAATGTTGAAAAATAGGATTTTCCGGTTAATTGAAGGCATTTTCATGGAAAAGTCCACTTAAAACTTCGATAGAAGTCCCCCCTACACTTAAGATAAACATTGTCCTCAATGTTTAAGCATGTGGGAGAAAGTTCCCCTACACTTATGACATTGTGCACGTTGGTTAACTCAAGTTAAGGAAGAGACGACTAAAGTGATCAATTTCAAATGTGAATATGAAGAAAATTGAATCACGATAGTTGAGAGATAGAACCGGATTTCGGATAAACACGGGAGCACGGTTCTTCAAAGATTCCAAGAGTGCACTTATCCCTGTAATCACATCACCACAAAAAGGCAAACACATATAGAAGTCCCCCCCTACACTTAGGGGATTAAAACATACAAGGATAGATACTCGGGCTGCCTCCCGAGGAGCGCTTTTTTTTTATAACCGAGTCACGAGCCTGACTCGACCCAAAATTAGTTCATGGGGAACGTGGTGAGGGATGGAATCACCTCCTGAGAGGTGTCCTCACCAAAGTACAACTTCACTCGTTGGCCATTCACCTTAAAATTTGGTCCATTAGGTTGAGCGAGCTCGAGAGTACCATATGGAAAAATTTGGGCAATGGTGAATGGGCCGGACCAACGAGATTTGAGCTTTCCCGAGAAGATTTTCAACCGAGAGTTAAAAAGTAAGACTTTGTCTCCAACATGGAACTCTGGGTTTTTGATCTTAGAGTCGTGAATGAGCTTAGTTCTTTCCTTATAGATCAAAGAATTTTCATAAGCCTCAGTCCGAAGTTCATTGAGCTCATTGAGTTGGATCTTGCGTAGGTCACCGGCTTTGTTTATATCAAAATTGGCCCACTTCAAGGCCCAATAAGCCTTGTGCTCCAACTCAATGGGGAGGTGGCACGCTTTCCCGTACACAAGACGATAAGGCGTACAGCCGATCGGGGTCTTGTAAGCAGTACGGAAAGCCCACAAAGCATCATCGAGTTTATCAGCCCATGCGGCATGATGCTCTCCCACAGTCCTTTCAAGAATTCGCTTCAGCCCTCGGTTTGATATTTCAGCCTGGCCATTAGTTTGTGGGTGGTAGGCTGTGGAAAGACGATGATTTACACCGTACTTAGCCATGACTCTAGCAAATTGGTCATTGCAGAAATGAGTCCCACGATCACTAATAATGGCGCGAGGCACACCGAATCTAGCGAATAGAGCTTTCAAAAAGTTACAAACCACCCTTGCGTCATTAGTAGGCAAAGCTTTGGCTTCAACCCACTTTGAAACGTAGTCAACGGCTACAAGGATGTATTTGTTTCCTTTAGACGAAGGGAATGGCCCCATAAAGTCGATACCCCAAACATCAAAAATTTCACACTCTTGAATGAAATTCTGAGGCATCTCGTCTTTATGTGTGATTTTGCCTTGCTTTTGGCAAACATCACATCGTTTAACCATATCGTGAGCGTCACGGTATATGGAGGGCCAATAAAATCCCGAATCAAACACTTTCTTTGCGGTGTAGTTAGGACCAAAGTGACCACCGGTGGGTCCTTTGTGGCAAGCATCAAGGATGTCCGACGCTGCCGGTCCATCAACACATCGGCGAATAATCAGATCAGCACATTGTTTGAATAGGTAAGGGTCGTCCCAAAAGTAAGTCTTAATGTCGGTGAAGAACTTTTTCTTTTGCTGGGACGTCAACCCTTCCTTGAGAATTCCACCCGCCAAGTAGTTTGCAAAGTCCGCAAACCACGGGGTTTCATTCGGCTTCGAGTTTATAGACATTAAGGTCTCCAAGGGAAAAGAATCATTGATTTCTTTGGTCGGATGATCCCCTTGGTATGGATCCTCAAGTCTACTAAGATGGTCCGCGGCTAAGTTTTCTGCTCCTTTTTTATCGCGGATGTCGATTTTAAAATCCTGGAGCAGTAAAACCCAGCGAAGAAGTCTTGGTTTAGAATCTTGCTTTGTCAACAAGTACTTCAACGTGGAATGATCGGTGTACACAATGGTGGTGGAAAGGACAAGATAGGGGCGGAATTTTTCAAAAGCATAGACAATGGCTAAAAGCTCTTTTTCGGTTGTCGTATAATGCAATTGTGCCCCAGTCATTGTCTTGCTAGCGTAATGGATTGGTTGGAAGTGTTTATTCACTCTTTGTCCAAGAACCGCTCCAATAGCAAAATCGCTAGCATCGCACATCAACTCAAAGGGCAGCTCCCAATTAGGGGTAACCAAGACGGGTGCCTTAGTTAGCTTATCCTTAAGCGAGTTGAAGGCTTCAAGACACTCTTTGGAGAAGATAAAAGGAGTATCTTTCTCTAAGAGGTGGGTCATCGGGCGAGCGATTTGCGAAAAATCTTTGATGAAACGACGGTAAAAGCCCGCATGACCCAAGAAACTTCTCACACCCTTCACAGTTGAAGGTGGAGGCAACTTTGCTATAACATCAACTTTAGCACGGTCTACTTCAAGACCGGCTTTCGAAATCTTATGTCCAAGCACGACGCCTTCTTTTACCATAAAATGGCATTTTTCCCAATTTAGAACAAGGCGAGTGTCTTCGCACCGCTTTAGCATACGTTCTAAATTGGCAAGGCAAGCAGAGAAGGAATCCCCGAAGAACGAGAAATCATCCATGAAGACTTCCATGGTTTGTTCAACCATGTCATGGAAGATAGCTAACATGCACCTTTGGAAAGTCCCGGGCGCATTACATAAGCCAAAAGGCATTCTTTTGTAAGCGAAAGTGCCGTAGGGACAAGTGAATGTAGTCTTCTCTTGATCTTGGGGATCGATGGGTATTTGAAAATAACCCGAGAAACCATCCAGAAAGCAGTAATATTCATTACCGGCTAATCGTTCAAGCATTTGGTCCATGAAAGGTAGGGGGAAATGATCCTTTCTCGTGGCATCATTGAGTTTGCGGTAGTCTATACAAACTCTCCACCCAGTAACGAGACGAGTGGAAATCAACTCGTTGTGTTCATTGGGAACAACGGTTATTCCGCCCTTCTTGGGCACACAATGGATTGGACTAACCCACGGTGAATCCGAAATAGGGTAAATCATACCCGCATCAAGAAGTTTGATAACCTCTGTTTTGATGACTTCATGTATTTTTGGATTCACCCTTCGTTGGCTTTGAATAGTGGGCTTATAGTCGTCCTCCATGAGAATTTTGTGCGTGTAGAAGTGAGGATCAATTCCACGAATATCCGAGACTTTCCACGCAATAGCCTTCTTGTGAGCTTTCAACACAGCAACGAGGCGAGTCTTCTCTTCATCTTTCAGATCCTTTGCAATAATGACGGGCGACTTCTTGTTGTCGTCAAGGAACACGTACTCGAGATGAGGCGGCAACTCCTTAAGTTCCAAATCCGGAGGATTTTCGACGGGAGGCGTTTTCAAAGTCTTGGCATTGATAGCAATAACCGTGGGAGATGGAGGCGAAGGATTGTCTTCGGTGAGAAGATTGTCAAAGAAACTCATATCTTCATCCCCCTCGGTGGGAGAATCATTAGTAGCTAAATTCGCATCTCCCATGGCATCTTCAAGATTGTTCCAGAATAAATCACTATCTCCAAATAGAGACAACGATGAATCAATGGAGGACACGGTCTCAACAGTGGGAAGAGAGGTAGGAATACTTTTGCAAGCATCATTAAAGTGTTCTTCACAAGCCTCATCAAGAACGTCAATACAATTAACGCTCTAATACGAATAAGGCTGTTTGGACAACTTTCCCATGTTGAAGACTACTTTGTCGTCACCCACTCTCATGATAAGCTCTCCGGCTTCAACATCAATAAGAGTGCGACCGGTCCTCAAGAATGGACGACCAACAATAAGTGGCACACGGGGGTCCATCTCGTAGTCGACGACAACAAAATCAGCAGGGAAGGTGAATTTGTCGACTCCTACAATAACATCTTCGGCTATCCCCACTGGATAAGCAACCGTACGGTTGGCCAATTCCAAAGTTATTTTAGTGGGGACAAGCTCTGGGAGAGATAATTGCTTCCAAACACTTAGAGGCATGAGATTAATACTGGCACCTAGATCGGCTAGGGCCATGCAATTCTCTACTCCCGGGAAATTGCAAGGGATAAGAAAACGACCCGGATCACCAAGCTTGGTTGGCAATTTCCTTAAGAGCACTGCAGAGCAGTTCTCATTAAGTTGGGTGTTGGCAATGTCGAGGAGCTTTTCCTTGTCGCTCAGAAGGTCTTTAAACATTTTGGCGTATTTGGGCATGTGAGCGAGAGCCTCAGCGAAGGAGATATTGAAATTCAGTTGTTTAAACATTTTAAGAAAGTTAGAAACCTGAATATCATCCTTGCTCTTTTGCTTCTCTTTCCTCAACCTAGAAGGATAAGGTATATTGGAAGAAGAAGAAGGCTTTGGGATTATAGGATCACTCACAACCACGGGTGGAGGAGGGGTAGAAAGAAGAGGTGGAGAAATTGGGGAAGGAGAAGGATGAGGAATGGGAGCAGGCGACTCGTTTTCCTTAGTCACAACCACCGGTGGAGGTATAGGAAGCTCGGGTTCCTTGATACCTTTACCACTTCGAGTGGTGATTGCTTTCATCTCCCCTCTTGGGTTTGCAACGGTGTTACTCGGAAGAGTACCCGAAGAAGAGGGTTGACTACTTTGGAAAAAACTAGCCATCATGTTCCTCAGATCATTAGTCTGGCTATCCAACGTGTTTCTCATGTCAGCTCTCAAATCATTTCCTTGCTTGACCAAATCTGCCTTCAAATTGCGCACTTCCTCTTGGAGATTTCCCACTATCACATCATTGGTCCTCATATAGGTGGCGACTTCTTGGTGTAATGCGGTGGTGGTTTGGTTGGAAGGAGCATTGTATGCAGGTGGTTGGTAAGCAGGTTGTTGGTAGATTTGATTGTTACGTTGAGGTTGTTGTTGTTGCTTGTGAGGTGGGATGTATGGTTGTCGAGGTTGTTGTTGTTGTTGTTGAGAAGGGCGGTTAAGGTTTTGTTGTTGGTTTGTGTTGGTTGGTGGAAAGCCAGGTGGTGAAAGATAGTTGTTTGATCGATAGCTAAGCAAGTTACGGTCACCTTGAGGTCTAGCTTGATAAGCAGGTTGTTGGTAGGTGCCATATGCCGCATTCACATTCTCAGCAGGGTAATCTTGGGTGGCGGTACAAGTTGTGTAGGAATGGGGACCACCGCATATCTCACAAGGTTGGCTGACAGCGTTCACTTGTGCATTTTTGGCGTTGTTGCTGTTGTTGTTGCTGACGGTGTGGGTGACAAGCGATTCAAGAAGCGTGGTGATTTTGTCTAATCGCTTGTCGCTGTCATTAGTGCTAGCACTAGCAACATTGGTCCTAACACTCTTGGTTTGCACACGAGATTTGTTCTCAATGATATCCCAAGCAGCATTGGAAGTCTTAGCCAATAAATTACCCCCTGAGGCACTATTCAGTGAATCTTGGTCACTCATGCTTAAACCATTGTAAAAAGTATTTATTTGATGAACTTTGGTAAAACCATGTTGTGGGCATTTTCTTAAAAGATCTTTGAAACGATCCCAAGATTCACTGAATGACTCATCGTACTTTTGTTCAAAATTTATGATTTCATTCCGCAAAGCGGTAGTACGAGAGGGTGGAAAAAAGTAGTTGATAAACTTTGTTTCCAAATCCGTCCACGAGAGAATACTCTGTGGCGGTTCCTTAGCAAGCCAATGCCGGGCTTGTCCCTCTAAAGAAAAGGGAAAAAGTTGTAACCTTATCACTTCTTGTGAAACGCCATTGAACTTGACCGTGTTGGTGAGTTGTAGAAATCTCTTGATGTGGTCGTGTGGATCATCAATGGTTCGTCCCAAGAACGGTTGAGCTGAGACCATCTGGATAAAGCCTGACTTGAGCTCGAAATTGTTGGCGGCAATTGGAGGGATGACAATTGGATCCGTGTTGCCATCAACATGAGCTTGCAGCAATTCAATCATTGGGCGATTATCCGGAAGGTGCTCATTGTTGTTGTTATTGTTCATGTTGTTGAAAGGCGGATTGTTGTTGTTATTATTGTTGTTCGGAGGTGGTATGTTATTGTTGTTTTGTACACCAGCCATGTCTAAGTTATCGAGAGGCTCGGGCTCTTGATAAGACGTGGATCGAGTGCGCATACACCTGCAAAAGATCGAACAAAGAAAAGCAAAGCACAAATATTTTTGGTTTTTATTGTTTCTTACTTTTTAGTATTTTTGAAAATTTTATATTTTTTAGTTGTTTTTGAAGATTTTCTTGAAAAAGTAACGTTCACGGGGAACGGATCCCAAAATCCAATTTCACAAAAAACTTTTGATCTTAACGAGAAGAGCCGGCAGCGGCGCCATTTGATACAATGATTTTGCTAGGGTTCTAATTTCTCTCGATATCCTCTCGAATTGATCTAGGTCTTAAGTGGAGTGATTGTTCTTGGTTACTAAATAAAGGGATTGGGTTTTCTAGTCTAATTAAAAAGTGGAAATGAAAGTTTAAATCAAAGGCAATTACTTTAATTAAGATTAACAAAAACTTGGTTGAAAATTTAAAGTTCAAATTAAAATTAAAGTTAACATGTAAATTGTGAAATATGAGTGAAGAAACAGTAAATCAACAACAGTAAAACAGTAACTTTAAAATACTCAAAAATAACTGATTCGGAACCTTAAACCTTGATTCGGAACTAGCTGATTCGGAAGATACTATTCATTCATTCGGAACATACTCATTCGGAACATACTCATGCGGAACATGCTCATTCGGAACTTGCTGGATCGGAAGACACTGATTCGGAACCTTCAACTTGATTCGGAAGATCTACTTGGTTCGGAAGTTTAATGCTTGACTCGGAACTTTCCGGATGAAAGCTTGAATCGGAAGTTTTCTCTTGATTCGGAATTTTAATGCTTGGTTCGGAAGTTTCCGAATGAAGGACTCATTCGGAACATTTTGTTTGATTCGGAAGATCTGGAAACCCAGTTACAGTAGCAGACAATCGAAGAACACGGAACAAGGGTTTAAATCAAAATCAAATCAAATACTTAAAAAGAATTTACCAGATTAAATACAAATCATTTAGACAACATAAGCAACAAATCCCACTAATAAAAACACAAATCCAAACAACTTTTGAAGATCAAATCAAGAAAATAAAAACTTAAGAACTTGAAGATAAAGAAGATGATGAACAAGATGAGAATGGAAGATTAAACAAGAACTTAGTATTGAATGATTGATGTTTTGACAAGATGAAACAAAGATTAAAATTACAAGATTAAAGAACTAAAGATAAAAATCACCAATCACCCTAGTGGTGATGGTGTTCTACGAACCAGGAGAAAGAGTGGGGAGGAAGAAAGAAAATTAACTAGTCTAAAATGTGTGAGGGAAAGGCTATTTATAGTCTTGTCCTTTGGTTGGTGAGTGGGCTTTCTCCCGTTCTTTGTGTCTTTTCGTCTTTTCAGAAAAGTTTCCGTTTTCGATTCTGATTCGGGATTTGTTGTCGATTAAATTCAACTCGTCTTTTAATTTCTTCGTTTAATGGACTTGAGTTTCTTCGAATTATATAAATCTTTCATCTTTGGTCATTTTCTTCGATAAATCTTCGAATAGGCCCAGCGACTTCAAATCTTTTGCATCTCTTGGACAATAGACTTTATCTTGAGTCTTTTTCTTCAGTAAAACCCGTGCAATCCCATGTTTTCTTCAATATTTATCCGGTTGGCTCTGAAAACCCAATAAACACAAAAACCACGCATAATTCCAAACAAATGATATTAAATACGTGTTTTGGTCTCGTTTTAGCCCGAATTAAGTGGTAAAAGGATGGGTGTTTACACACCTATCAATAATTTTCTCCTATCAAAGATTTTGTACAACAGTGAGAAGATTATTCTCGTGTTCATCTCTAGAATTTAGCAGACCGGAAAGTGATCAATGAATATGCTGACGATTTTGTCTGAGAATCATGGAAAAAATTATTCATGAATTTCATACTATAGCTGGAGCGTTAGGGAGCTTAGAAGTATAAAACAAAAAAATTATAGAGACTGTAATATGTGCAACAGCAGTCTGGAAAACATCATGTTCTTACTCTCACCATTGATGGTAGCATGATCGGAAATTGTTCTGGAAAATGTTTAAGACATCGTAGCAGATCAGATAAACCTGCCATTTATGGAATTAACATTGATTAAGAATGGTGATCTTGCAAAAAATTTCAGTGGTCGATACATGATCTCATGTTACCGGCCTTCTTCATGAAAGACAGGAACAGTGCACTCCCTGGTGGTGCGCTAGGGCGAATAATGCCTCGTTCCGGTAACTCTTGCAGCAAATGCTGCAACTCATTTAACTCAACTAAAGCCCTATAATAGAGTTTCGAAAACAGGTTCTTTCCTTGAGACAAGCTCTACGTTAAATTCGGTCTTGTGGTTAGGAGGGAATTTCTGGAAAAACCTCCCGGAATTACATCAGGAACTTTGGGGTAATCTGCTGATCATGAATTTAAGGAATTACAGAATTCGCATCAGGAATACTGACTAGGAGTCTTCGCAGCTATAAGATAATAATTCACATGCTTGTAAAGCTGAACAATTTGTACTAATTTTTCTAGCAGAAGTAAACTGAATGTGTTCAGGAGTTGGTAAAATGGATCTACTGTTGAGTCCTTTCTGGCTGAGAAGCAGGTAACTACCTGATTTAAGATAAAGCTGACATAGGAACACGTGAAGTAAACATGGCGACTTTTCACTGAATGTTTTCGTCTGTAACCTCACAGAATGAATACTATTTGTTTAATCTGAATAATACTCTATTGGTGGTGACTGAATTTTTTTTTTATGATCTGCTACATGCGTAGCATAATAGAACGGGTATGCCCCTTTCTGAAAAGTACCCTGAATTACTGAGGGTCTGGTTTAGAAACATACTGGAGTTATGAGTCCTAACTCGTATTTTGAGGAAAGATTCGTATGACGTGTACCATGATATGTGTTTTTCGAAATGATACCTAGGGACCCATGTCTTGACTGATGTCTTGTCATGTGTTTTAGTGGATGAATCTGGTCAATGCTGAAAATTTTTGGTAACTGCTAGGATTGGCGGACCGGTTATACTACTGACCTCTTGTATTTCTGGTCACGTCCGTGCCGGAGTTCCGATGGTTACTGACTGATTAATTATAAGTACGATGGTTGTCACTACTGCTTTGTCTGTCACTTTATGATGGTCATTATCATGACCGTGATTCATGTAACTATTCTGCTGGGTGGCCGGCTGGGTTCCGGTTCCCACTCTTCTGAATGAACGGTTAGTTGAGTGAAGTGTGACATTTAGCTGCGAAAGTAAAAGCCTGGAATAGAATGGTAGTGTCAAATGGTAGAAGTTTATTCTCGTCAGAAAATTCAAATTTATAGTTTTCGTCCTTGTTCTAGAGTCTTCATAGTATAAACAACATCAGCATCTTGAGACATCTCCAAAGTATCAACAGCATCAGCATTTGTGAGGTCTTCAAAGTGTTAGCAGCAATCAGCATCTGGTAAAATCTTCAACTCACGAGCAGCAACAACACCTGGTAGAATATCAACAAGTGGCAACGCCTGAGATGATTGAGGATCGATTAGCAATATCTATGGAGTAGGGTACCTGGAGTACTCCTGGACTACTGTACATGAAGTACAAAATGAATACTACACATGGAGCATATCTGAGGCACTATACGTGGAGTACACATGAAATACTGTACATGGAGTATAACTGAGACACTTTACATGCGGTACATATGGAATACTGTACATGGCACTAGTGGAAATTTTATGGGATGATCGATACTGGTGTCGCTTGTCTGACATGATTACAGACATAAATTGATTTAAAAGGTAGTAACTAATCTGAAATAAGTAACATGATAGGCTAACAATTCATGCGTCGACTTACTGCTGGTTATATCGAGGCTGGAAAGTATGGTATAATCGAAGTCCCAACAGTGGTTAACATGAAGCATGATTTATGAAGGCCAATCATGATCTATCATGAAAACAGGTTTTACTGAAATTCTTGTGTATCTAAACATGAAAACATCATTACTTTGCTGAAAATATAATCCTCGTAAGGAGACACTAAACTGAATCATCATGAAGACGACATCAACGTGAGGGTATGAAAATTTGACTGTTTCAAGGAACAAAAAAAAGTCTAATCAACTGAGGTGTAATATCAACTGATGTGGACGACTATGGTTCAATCCACATAATTCAAAGAAGAAAACATGTGACTAAGTATGGGCTATTCTGGTTCGATCCATACTTGTCAAAATTTCATGAGACATGTATAGAAATTTATAATCTGGGATTAAATATGGTTGGCTGTAGTCCAATCCATACTTGTCAAAATTTTATGAGATGTCCTGATATGACAAAGGTGAACAACTATGGATCGGTTCACAAAACATCATTCGACTGAATAGCATGAAAATTTGACCTGAAAAATGGTGAGCGTTTTTGGTTGGTTCACCAAGTAATATTTGACTGAAGCATGAATCTGCCTGAGTAGGGATAAACGCCTATGGCCGGTTTACCAATACAAAATCTGAACGACAAGGGTGAACGCCTATGGGTCGGTTCACCAAACAAAATTCGCAGAAAGCACGTGCGACTAAATATGGTCAGTCCTGTACCAACCTTTTACTTAGTCAAAAACTTTAAGAAAACTGACTGATAACTGAAGGAAACTGACTGATAAATGCATGAGAAACATGAAAGATAACGACGCCAAAATCTGGGAAGTTCCTGGTGACTACCCACTAGTCACAGGTCAAGTTTTAGAGCCTACAGGTCGAACCTTGCGCTCTATTACCATAATTGTAACACCCCACTTAGATAAGTGGACCGTTACGTGTATTTATGGCGTGTCATCAAAGCATAAGGTAAATGTCCTAAAACATTAACTGACCATAACGGAAATACCGGAATCAAACATCGGTAATCCAACCATAAGCTCAAAACATGAAGATAAAATACTGAAGGAAAGGACTAAACAATGTCCAAATAAGCAGAATAATGTAAGTACATAAAGTAAGAAGTCTGGATAGCTTCCATCCAAATGCACTTGCTCTCAGAATCCTAAGAGCGTCTTGGGGTACCTGCCGTTAGAACATGAAAGGGAACTACGGCTGAGCATAACGCTCAGTGAACGGATATAAAGCATGATAAGTAATTTCTGAATGTAATGAAATAGAAGACAACAATGAAGCTATAAGACTGATATGTAACATGTGGTAGAACTCTGCATAAAATCTGAGAAACCTGGTTCATATATACTGATACTGAAATATAACTATTAATTCTGAAACATGCATTTACTGTATTTTATTTGCCAGAGCTTATATAGGTCACGTGCTGTAACAACCGTGCATGAATAACTGGAGGGGTGACCTCGTCATGCTGTAGAGGGGTGACCTCTAAATAACTGTGTTGGGTGGAGGGATCAGCTCCAATGTGAAGGATGTAGAGCACACACCCATTCACCCTGATAACTTGTAACACATATAAGCCTAGGATGCATCCATACGCCCCACTAATAATACTGATAAAATGGCCAAGCTGAGCTGAGTGGGACGATGCAGGATATCACTCTCCTGCATGTGAGTCACGACACCGGTGCCTCTAGTGCCGTGGTTACGGTACCTCCGTAACTAGTACATAAACTGGTCGTGCTTGTATATAATGCTCAGGCAATTTATTTAGTTATTAATATGATTACTGATAACCTTAAACATATACTGAGGAAAACATTTGGTTGAAGATGGGGAATCCTAATCATGCATAGAAAGGAAGTCCTTACTGAAAGGACGGAAATCCGTACCTCTTGTCCAGTAACTGACTGAAAGAAGATTGAACGAACTCTACTCGGGCTTCGCAGAAGCTACAATAATAATATACGCGAATAAGTTATCTGATCTTTATTAAATTTACTGATCTTATCGGCTTCTCATTTATTTATTTTATTTCTGGAAATCTGTACGTATTTTAACGGATGAATCTGAACTTATAATAATTCTTTATAATATATTAACGATCTACTAACGATTATGATACAAACGTGTTCTGACATTATTTCGTACTATAAAAATTTACTCGTTAACACATAAGGTTTTTAATAAAAAGGTTTCTAAAATAATTTAATTCATATTATAAATTATACCCTTTTAAAATATTAATACTATTTATATTAATTTATTTAAAATGCAACTTAAACATTTATAAAACAACCAATAAAAAGGTATAATACAAAAATCTTCCTTTTATATATTATAATTATGTCCCGAGCCTACCAAGATACCCCTTCTCGGCCGCACTAAACAAATCAACAAAGTATATAAAATCTGTCTATTTGAATTTGCGACAGTAAATCTGTCGCTAAAACTGTCAATAAAATTGAAAATCAAAACTTGTCAATAAACAGTCCTGCGACAGAAAATTCTGTCGCAAAACTGTCACTAATCTCGTTTTAAAACTTACTATATTTATGTCTAAACTTCCCACTGCTTTCTATATGCTTTTCCCACTGTTTTCATTAAAGTTTCCACTGCTAGTTATAACATCCCACTGTTTTTGTTTTTATTAACTGTTTACAAAACCAAACGCACCCTTATACGCGACTAACCCCAAACGCCCCCTATTTGTTTCTGTTGGCTGCCGAGAGTACCCAGACCACCACCGCACCCTTGTGGGTCGCGGCTGGGCCAAATTGAAACCATACCGAGACATATTGGTCTCGGTTTTTCCTGATTTCACGCGAAACCCGACACCCCTATAATCTGGATTCGTATTTACCAACAGAAAGAAGAAAAAAACGATATTTTACCTTGACTTGCGTGATCTGAATTCGTGTTTCTTGTTCCTTGATGCTTTGTTCGTCGGCAAGAAGAAGACCAAGGAGGAAAACAACGGCTCTTCCTTTTTTTTTTGTCTGCCGTCGGTTTTTCTCCACACACCAAACGAAACCCTAATTTTTTTTTGTTTTACTGTGTGTCCAAAAGATGGGGAAATAACCTCCCGTATATTTTTTTGAGGTGGCTGGGTTTCCAAGGCCCAATATTCTTTTTTTTTAAATGTAGCCCATATACAAATCCA
This sequence comes from Glebionis coronaria, assembly GCA_025667525.1. Taxonomy (NCBI): domain Eukaryota; kingdom Viridiplantae; phylum Streptophyta; class Magnoliopsida; order Asterales; family Asteraceae; genus Glebionis; species Glebionis coronaria. Next base: position 454,716,430 of record CM046878.1, on the reverse strand, counting down.
TAAGGTTTCGTTTTCGATTTGCTTCGTTTAAAGTCATATAACTTGCGTGTTCGTGATTTAAATCCCGTTACGTATCTATTTATTTTCTGAACATAAATACACACGTAATACTAAATAGCTAGTAATTAAATTATTAACTAATAATTATTTTCTGAATAATTAAATTACGTCGCGATAATAATTAAAACTGAGACTGTGTGAATTTATTGGATTAAAGACATTGCGTACGTGTTCGTAAATTAATCCTCGTAAATACCTTCTGTCGTGAATTATTTATTTCTTGAATGAATAATACTTTCGTAATACTTGAATTAACACTTTCATTTATTATCTGAATAAATAATTACGTAACGTTTAAATTAAATCTGTGATTGTACGTAATTAATGTTCGTGGACTTTTAAAACGGGTTTTACAATTCTTCCCCTCTAAAAAAAATAATTCATCCTCGAATTAAGGATGCGATAATGTTGTGGTTTTTACAATTCTTCCCCTCTAAAAGGAGAAATTCGTCCTCGAATTAAAGGTAATAAGCTGGTGAAGTTATAAAAGCTGAAAGGACATATGTGTTGAAAGAACATGAAGGCTAGAAAGACATATAAGCTGAAGGATCATACTTCCTTGATTTAGAACATGATGTTGCTAAAAGTGTATAAACGTGACATGACAGAAAGGACTTAACTAGATTTATTGAAGGAAAAGGATGAGAGGTCCGGATGGACTCCTCCGTTTCGAGTAGCTTCCCGCTCGAAACGATTTCTTCAAGGGTCTAAACATAATTAATATCTTGGTCCTGCTGACCATGACCTGATGAATACTGAATAGTTCTTGGTTCCATACTTAAGATGGATTTTCTGAATCTGATAGAATGAACAAGCTATAGCATGTGGATACATGAAACAGTACGTATAATTATCCTGAAAGATAACATTTACATATTTGAGCGAGCTGCTAAAAACATATAAGGGCGACTACGTGAACAATTTCGAACGTACTACGTGAGCAATTGTGAACATGGTTCATAATTATATGAGGAACGCTGGCATGGAATATATCATGAATTTGATACGTGAATCATACTATGAACGTGATACTAGAACATATCATGAACGCATGCTGACTGAGGAATGAATGCCAAAAGATATGGCTGAGATGTGAAACGTCTGTCTGGTTATGGAATAGCTGTGCTATACTTGGGTATGGTTTCTCAAACTTCCTGTAATTAATCCGGTACCATACTTGGAACGTATCCACTGAGATGGAACACGAATCTGAACGTGAACAATGTCATGAATGCGAATCGTGACTTTAAATTATGAGATATCATAAACATAAACTGAAACAACATCATACCGTGAATGAGACGTAAACGTGAAAGTGAAAATAAACGTGAACGTAAAGTGAACGTAACATACACGTGATCATGAACATGAATTTTTTTTCTGACATGATGGTCGATGGAATACTTTGAATTCGAATAATTTACTGCTAAATTTTCTGCAGGTCCGCTACTGCGTAATCCCTTCGGATGAAAGAAACCGCGCAGGTTGATAACATGGTTAACGATGACTTAGATAGTACCATACTTTTCTGAGTCTGTGGTAACTGATAACAATTGCATGGAATTTCGTCTCATTTCTGCTTAGAAAATTCTAAGGGTTGTAGTAACATACTAGCATGTCAGTGTTGTTAGCCCTAAAATGTGAGCGCCATTTACGGAATTACATTAGTTTGATATAGCCACACACGCAGGGACTAGTTTTGTTAAGTTAGAATAGTTCGTGCGTGTCAAGGCTATATATACCCCTCCATACTTCCATGGAGGGGTGAGGATTCTTCTTATTTTGTGTATTTCTCTTTCTCTCTCTAAATACACACACACTACATTCAAGCTTTACTCTCTCTCTCTAAAAATGTCTAAACATTTCTTTTATCCTCCCCGACCTCCGGATCACCTCTTGTTAGCTTGAATCTTATGATGTTAACAATTGGTATCAGAGCTAACCGGGGGTGTTTTGTGTTTGTTTGCTTATTTTCGTTGCTTATTCACTGCTTATTTATAAGAAGCTGATGTCACGGTGTTTTTTTTGTGTTGATTATCAGTCCAGTAGCTGTCCTTATGAGGTTTGGTGTCACTTATTTTGGTCCAAATGTTCACACTTTACATAAAACGTGCTGATGAGGTATGAACAGTTCTGAAAAAGACCAAAAGTCAGAGTTTTTTTTCTCTCGTCTGTCTGACTGTCAGTTCTCTTTTTGGTCAACACGTTTTCTTATTAGATTGTGGCTTATCGCAGTTTTTTTAAGCCTTTCTGGGTATGTTTTGGATGAAGATGAGTAGCACAGATCTAAAAGAAAAACAAAAGAAAAGAAATACAGATTGGAATATCATCAGATCCACTATTTTCGGGTGTCAAAACCCTTTTCCGATGGAGATTCCGATGGTGATTCCGATGAAGCTTATTCCTATGATGCTTATTCCGATGATGCTTATTCCGATGGCTATTCCGATGGTTATTCGGATGGTTATTCCGATGGCTATTCAGATAGTTATTCCGATGGGGTGTTTGAATCATTCCGATCATGCTTCTTTTTCAGAAAATACCAAGACCATGACTTAAAAACCATAACAACACACCATCAATCAAACCGACTCCATCAATTACTCTTCGTCACATCCAATAATCAACATATCCATGTCTATCTTAACCCATCTTCACTTAATCATCTAGACTCAAAATCAAATACACAACTGATCTCAGATTTGTTCAAGATAAGAAATCTTTAAAGATTTCGTATCTAGACAACATGCATCATTGATCATGAAATGGCTCAAACCTCCTTTTAATATACGAAACCTATAGATATTAGAGTTTAACAAGGATGTTAACTCATTCTCAGTTTCGATTTTTGAAAACATCAAAACAGCCATACATCACACCTACCCGAGACCTCTTTATGGAGATCTTGTTGACTCTTCGTGTTCATGCTTAAGGAAAAATAAGATGATACATCTCTGCATGTGCATTTGTTAACCAACAAAGAACACACGATCTTAGTAACAAGTTCAGTTTGGATTCGTTTGACTTTTTGATGGAGGATTTGTTCTATGTTAAGAGTGATAAGGATTCATTCGATTGTTGGCTGCTATTAACAATGGTTATTGAGCAATGATTATGATGAAAGAGATGAGAGATTTGGGATGGTGACTGAGTTTTCTAGAAAGAAAAGATAGGGGCGATGTATACTATGTGTTGTGATTAGGTTACATGATCTAATTGTTAGGTGGTGTAACTTATATCCCCAAGACCAAGACCCCATGTGTTGACCGGGTATAGCCTTGAATTGTTTGGGCTCCACTGACTCCTACCATTACATAACAAGCCAAAAGACAGGATGTAATTTGATTTGCTTATTAATGTTGACCAGGACGAAAATAACACAACATGGATTTTGTTAAAGTTTGATTAGGCCATTTGAATTGCAAAAGGGAGTAGGGCTGCGGTTTTTTTAAATGATGTGGACTGGACCGTGTAATCACTATTGGACCGGAGTTGTGTTATCGGGCTCTAGTGAGGTTATAGTTTTCGAAACCGGGTATTGGTTATGGTTTGATCGAATGTGCTTTAACGAGAAAGAAAATTTTAGGTTTTTAACCTAATATTTTTGAAAAACATTTCGACGACCTCACCGCGGCATCAGTTGGGCATGAGACTGACGTTGGGCTTCAATGACAAGTTATCTAGACAAATTTTGTCCCTTAATGACAATTCATTTCAGAACTTATTCTAGTTAACGACATTCACAAACACAACACCAAAGCAAACAAAACACTTAACGCTAAAACGATCCGATATAAGATTCACTTTAACGACAACGGCTAGTTTTGATTCTACAAAGACAAGTGATCACGAAGTGGATTTGGTATTCTTTATTTGAAGTTAAAGTGGTATTTCACGAAGGCGTCTACTTATTTCATCATCGAGCCTTCCTTCTATTTTTCTACCCCTTTCCTTCTATTTTCAAAGTTTCTCCGTGACTTTCAAAACTTTTCAAGACATTTTCTTTAGACTAAGAAATTCTCGAGTATATGGACGTCCACGATAATGATGCTTCCGAGAGTTCGAAATCATCATGGGGGAAGATCGTGTACTTTGAAGTAATCAGATCAACTTCCAGGGGGAAGTAGTGTACATGGAATGGTATCTACTTACTTTATATGATTTTTATGAAGTATTCTGCAGGCGTGAGAAGAATTGTTGCTGATTTCCTGCATGTTACCCCAAACGGATTATCACCAAAACCTAAACAACATGAAACAGTATACAAGCAGTATTATTTGGTGTGGTTCTTCTACAAATTTCCGTTGTGCACTTAAACCGATGAGCTAGAAGATTGTTTAAACTACATCAAAGTGTTAGAATCTGCTTAAGATACAGATATTGGTTTGGGGGGAAGCTGATTCAGAAACTTCATCAAAAAGAAGTCTATGAAGTTTTTAATACATGCTGCATGAATTGGGGGGAAGTTAATCCAAATCATGCATATTACAATTGTTCCACAACAAGCAAAGGCAAAGAGGATTCAAGTTGAGGTACAAGTTATGAAGACAAGAAGAACTAAAAGACATCCTCAGCATTGGAAGCGCCTTGGAACACTTTATTTTGTTGTATTTATACTTGTTAGGAACATTGTAAGTAATTCCGTATGTCTCCACATTGGGGGAAGATTGTTAGCCTTAAAATGTGAGCGTCATTTACGGAATTACATTAGTTTGATATAGCCACACACGCAGGGACTAGTTTTGTTAAGTTAGAATAGTTCGTGCGTGTCAAGGCTATATATACCCCTCCATACTTCCATGGAGGGGTGAGGATTCTTCTTATTTTGTGTATTTCCCTTTCTCTCTCTAAATACACACACTACATTCAAGCTTTACTCTCTCTCTCTAAAAATGTCTAAACATTTCTTTTATCCTCCCCGACCTCCGGATCACCTCTTGTTAGCTTGAATCTTATGATGTTAACAGGTGTTCTATCTTAAACCTGCTAGAATGGCATGCATTAGATATGAAGCAATTTCTGTGGTAGCAATCAATTAAGTTCTAGATAATTTGGTACTTCGTTCACAGGCGTCGGTCGGGACCATCAGGTGATGGCCTTCACCTTCGCAACATTGTTGAAATTTCTTTCTGCTAAGGTAGAATGGCTCAGAAACGCCACTTTGTTCAATTGGAATTCATATCTGGAAAGTTGTATATATAATTTTCTCCTATCAAAGATTTTGTACAACAGTGAGAAGATTATTCTCGTGTTCATCTCTAGAATTTAGCAGACCGGAAAGTGATCAATGAATATGCTGACGATTTTGTCTAAGAATCATGGAAAAAATTATTCATGAATTTCATACTATAGCTGGAGCGTTAGGGAGCTCAGAAGTATAAAACAAAAAAATTATAGAGACTGTAATATGTGCAACAGCAGTCTGGAAAACATCATGTTCTTACTCTCACCATTGATGGTAGCATGATCGGAAATTGTTCTAGAAAATGTTTAAGACATCGTAGCAGATCAGATAAACCTGCCATTTATGGAATTAACATTGATTAAGAATGGTGATCTTGCAAAAATTTTCAGTGGTCGATACATGATCTCATGTTACCGGCCTTCTTCATGAAAGACAGGAACAGTGCACTCCCTGGTGGTGCGCTAGGGCGAATAATGCCTCGTTCCGGTAACTCTTGCAGCAAATGCTGCAACTCATTTAACTCGGCTAAAGCCCTATAATAGAGTTTCGAAAACAGGTTCTTTCCTTGAGACAAGCTCTACGTTAAATTCGGTCTTGTGGTTAGGAGGGAATTTCTGGAAAAACCTCCCGGAATTACATCAGGAACTTTGGGGTAATCTGCTGATCATGAATTTAAGGAATTACAGAATTCGCATCAGGAATACTGACTAGGAGTCTTCGCAGCTATAAGATAATAATTCACATGCTTGTAAAGCTGAACAATTTGTACTAATTTTTCTAGCAGAAGTAAACTGAATGTGTTCAGGAGTTGGTAAAATGGATCTACTGTTGAGTCCTTTCTGGCTGAGAAGCAGGTAACTACCTGATTTAAGATAAAGCTGACATAGGAACACGTGAAGTAAACATGGCGACTTTTCACTGAATGTTTTCGTCTGTAACCTCACAGAATGAATACTATTTGTTTAATCTGAATAATACTCTATTGGTGGTGACTGAATTTTTTTTTATGATCTGCTACATGCGTAGCATAATAGAACGGGTATACCCCTTTCTGAAAAGTACCCTGAATTACTGAGGGTCTGGTTTAGAAACATACTGGAGTTATGAGTCCTAACTCGTATTTTGAGGAAAGATTCGTTTGACGTGTACCATGATATGTGTTTTTCGAAATGATACCTGGGACCCATGTCTTGACTGATGTCTTGTCATGTGTTTTAGTGGATGAATCTGGTCAATGCTGAAAATTTTTGGTAACTGCTAGGATTGGCGGACCGGTTATACTACTGACCTCTTGTATTTCTGGTCACGTCCGTGCCGGAGTTCCGATGGTTACTGACTGATTAATTATAAGTACGATGGTTGTCACTACTGCTTTGTCTGTCACTTTATGATGGTCATTATCATGACCGTGATTCATGTAACTATTCTGCTGGGTGGCCGGCTGGGTTCCGGTTCCCACTCTTCTGAATGAACAGTTAGTTGAGTGAAGTGTGACATTTAGCTGCGAAAGTAAAAGCATGGAATAGAATGGTAGTGTCAAATGGTAGAAGTTTATTCTCGTCAGAAAATTCAAATTTATAGTTTTCGTCCTTGTTCTGCAGAGTCTTCATAGTATAAACAACATCAGCATCTTGAGACATCTCCAAAGTATCAACAGCATCAGCATTTGTGAGGTCTTCAAAGTGTTAGCAGCAATCAGCATCTGGTAAAATCTTCAACTCACGAGCAGCAACAGCACCTGGTAGAATATCAACAAGTGGCAACGCCTGAGATGATTGAGGATCGATTAGCAATATCCATGGAGTAGGGTACCTAGAGTACTCCTGGACTACTGTACATGAAGTACAAAATGAATACTACACATGGAGCATACCTGAGGCACTATACGTGGAGTACACATGAAATACTGTACATGGAGTATAACTGAGACACTGTACATGCGGTACATATGGAATACTGTACATGGCACTGGTGGAAATTTTATGGGATGATCGATACTGGTGTCGCTTGTCTGACATGATTACAGACATAAATTGATTTAAAAGGTAGTAACTGATCTGAAATAAGTAACATGATAGGCTAACAATTCATGCGTCGACTTACTGCTGGTTATATCGAGGCTGGAAAGTATGGTATAATCGAAGTCCCAACAGTGGTTAGCATGAAGCATGATTTATGAAGGCCAATCATGATCTATCATGAAAACAGGTTTTACTGAAATTCTTGTGTATCTAAACATGAAAACATGATTACTTTGCTGAAAATATAATCCTCGTAAGGAGACATTAAACTGAATCATCATGAAGACGACATCAACGTGAGGGTATGAAAATTTGACTGTTTCAAGGAACAAAAAAAAGTCTAATCAACTGAGGTGTAATATCAACTGATGTGGACGACTATGGTTCAATCCACATAATTCAAAGAAGAAAACATGTGACTAAGTATGGGCTATTCTGGTTCGATCCATACTTGTCAAAATTTCATGAGAACTGTCATGTATAGAAATTTATAATCTGGGATTAAATATGGTTGGCTGTAGTCCAATCCATACTTGTCAAAATTTTATGAGATGTCCTGATATGACAAAGGTGAACAACTATGGATCGGTTCACAAAACATCATTCGACTGAATAGCATGAAAATCTGACCTGAAAAATGGTGAGCGTTTTTGGCTGGTTCACCAAGTAATATTTGACTGAAGCATGAATCTGCCTGAGTAGGGATAAACGCCTATGGCCGGTTTACCAATACAAAATCTGAACGACAAGGGTGAACGCCTATGGGTCGGTTCACCAAAACAAAATTCGCAGAAAGCACGTGCGACTAAATATGGTCAGTCCTGTACCAACCTTTTACTTAGTCAAAAACTTTAAGAAAACAGACTGATAACTGGAGGAAACTGACTGATAAATGCATGAGAAACATGAAAGATAACGACGCCAAAATCTGGGAAGTTCCTGGTGACTACCCACTAGTCACAGGTCAAGTTTTAGAGCCTACATGTCGAACCTTGCGCTCTATTACCATAATTGTAACACCCCATAAGTGGACCGTTACGTGTATTTATGGCGTGTCATCAAAGCATAAGGTAAATGTCCTAAAACATTAACTGACCATAACGGAAATACCGGAATCAAACATCGGTAATCCAACCATAAGCTCAAAACATGAAGATAAAATACTGAAGGAAAGGACTAAACAATGTCCAAATAAGCAGAATAATGTAAGTACATAAAGTAAGAAGTTTGGATAGCTTCCATCCAAATGCACTTGCTCTCAGAATCCTAAGAGCGTCTTGGGGTACCTGCCGTTAGAACATGAAAGGGAACTACGGCTGAGCATAACGCTCAGTGAACGGATATAAAGCATGATAAGGAATTTCTGAATGTAATGAAATAGAAGACAACAATGAAGCTATAAGACTGATATGTAACATGTGGTAGAACTCTGCATAAAATCTGAGAAACCTGGTTCATATATACTGATACTGAAATATAACTATTAATTCTGAAACATGCATTTACTGTATTTTATTTGCCAGAGCTTATATAGGTCACGTGCTGTAACAACCGTGCATGAATAACTGGAGGGGTGGCCTCGTCATGCTGTAGAGGGGTGACCTCTAAATAATTGTGCTGGGTGGAGGGATCAGCTCCAATGTGAAGGATGTAGAGCACACACCACATTCACCCTGATAACTTGTAACACATATAAGCCTAGGATGCATCCATACGCCCCACTAATAATACTGATAAAATGGCCAAGCTGAGCTGAGTGGGACGATGCAGGATATCACTCTCCTGCATGTGAGTCACGACACTGGTGCCTCTAGTGCCGTGGTTACGGTACCTCCGTAACTAGTACATAAACTGGTCGTGCTTGTATATAATGCTCAGGCAATTTATTTAGTTATTAATATGATTACTGATAACCTTAAACATATACTGGGGAAAACATTTGGCTGAAGATGGGGAATCCTAATCATGCATAGAAAGGAAGTCCTTACTGAAAGGACGGAAATCCGTACCTGTTGTCCAGTAACTGACTGAAAGAAGACTGAACGAACTCTACTCGGGCTTCGCAGAAGCTACAATAATAATATACGCGAATAAGTTATCTGATCTTTATTAAATTTACTGATCTTATCGGCTTCTCATTTATTTATTTTATTTCTGGAAATTTGTACGTATTTTAACGGATGAATCTGAACTTATAATAATTCTTTATAATATATTAACGATCTACTAACGATTATGATACAAACGTGTTCTGACATTATTTCGTACAATAAAAATTTACTCGTTAACACATAAGGTTTTTAATTAAAAGGTTTCTAAAACAATTTAATTCATATTATAAATTATACCCTTTTAAAATATTAATACTATTTATATTAATTTATTTAAAATGCAACTTAAAACATTTATAAAACAACCAATAAAAAGGTATAATACAAAAATCTTCCTTTTATTTATTATAATTATGTCCCGAGCCTACCAAGATACCCCTTCTCGGCCGCACTAAACAAATCAACAAAGTATATAAAATCTGTCTATTTGAATCTGCGACAGTAAAACTGTCGCTAAAACTGTCAATAAAACTGAAAATCAAAACTTGGCAATAAACAGTGCTTGCGACAGAAAATTCTGTCGCAAAACTGTCACTAATCTCGTTTTAAAACTTACTATATTTATGTCTAAACTTCCCACTGCTTTCTATATGCTTTTCCCACTGTTTTCATTAAAGTTTCCACTGCTAGTTATAACATCCCACTGTTTTTGTTTTTATTAACTGTTTACAAAACCAAACACACCTTTATACGCGACTAACCCCAAACGCCCCCTGTTTGTTTCTGTTGGCTGCCGAGAGTACCCAGACCACCACCGCACCCTTGTGGGTCGCGGCTGGGTCAAATTGAAACCATACCGAGACATATTGGTCTCGGTTTTTCCTGATTTCACGCGAAACCCGACACCCCTATAATCTGGATTCGTATTTACCAACAGAAAGAAGAAAAAAACGATATTTTACCTTGACTTGCGTGATCTGAATTCGTGTTTCTTGTTCCTTGATGCTTTGTTCGTCGGCAAGAAGAAGACCAAGGAGGAAAACAACGGCTCTTCCTTTTCTTTTTTTTGTCTGCCGTCGATTTTTCTCCACACACCAAACGAAACCCTTTTTTTTTTTTTTTTTACTGTGTGTCCAAAAGATGGGGAAATAACCTCCCGTATATTTTTTTGAGGTGGCTGGGTTTCCAAGGCCCAATATTCTTTTTTTTTTAAATGTAGCCCATATACAAATCCATAAGGTTTCGTTTTCGATTTGCTTCGTTTAAAGTCATATAACTTGCGTGTTCGTGATTTAAATCCCGTTACGTATCTATTTATTTTCTGAACATAAATACACACGTAATACTAAATAGCTAGTAATTAAATTATTAACTAATAATTATTTTCTGAATAATTAAATTACGTCGCGATCTTAATTAAAACTGAGACTGTGTGAATTTATTGGATTTAAGACATTGCGTACGTGTTCGTAAATTAATCCTCGTAAATACCTTCTGTCGTGAATTATTTATTTCCTGAATTAATAATACTCGTAATACTTGAATTAACACTTTCATTTATTATCTGAATAAATAATTACGTAACGTTTAAATTAAATCTGTGATTGTACGTAATTAATGTTCGTGGACTTTTAAAACGGGTTTTACAGATTGTGATACACTCAAAAATACATTTTAGGAATTTATAATTTTTGAAATTAGTTGCACACGAGGCGGCCTTAAAACCAAGGTTGTCAAGATCGCGAGTTTACACGTAAGATCGTCCGATTTTACGTTCCCACTTGATATAATCGTGTAAGATCGGTGTAGGATTGCATCAGAGGTAGGATCGTAAGATCGTAAAATCGCGTGTCGATACGAGTTTACCAAATTACCAAGTTACTAACTTACTCATTTACATACTTACTAACCCATTACTTTTTAGGCTCAAAAAAAATAATCACGAGTCCGTTGATCTCAGTAACAAGTATTGACGTTTAATTTCCTTATTTTTTAATCGATAAACATAATTATTTGTTTTCTCTAAATCCAAATTACAGTAAACAATTTAAGGTTTTTCTCATGTTCCTGTTGCCTAAAATAAAATGTTTCTTACAGGTAATTTTTTTTTACCCTTTTCATAGTTTTAACTATTAACCTTTAATTATTTAGATAACTTATTCATAGTGATACTAGTAATTTACTTTGTTTTGAGACCTATATACGCATGCTATGTAATCATGAATGTGACGACTGAGACTTGACTTTTTTTTGTTTTACTTTACTTTGGTATTCTAAATTTGAACTTTGACATTTTCAAGCGGATACTATATAGATTTATCTTTGATAATGAGTAAAAATAAAAAAAAGTTTGACTCATTTATAAATTGTTTGAATAACATGATAAATTGGTAGGATATTACGATCTCGATCCGATCTTACGATCTCGATCTTGCAATGATAAAAACAATCTTAAGTGAAATCACGATCTTGACAGCCTTGCTTAAGACTACTACACAGTACACATATATAACAAAGTTGAACGGGTTAAAATAATAACCTCTGAACCAGCTACTGCTAAACGAGGTGAATAAAAAAACCCCGAGTTTTTGGTCATCGACTACAAAAATAAAACGTTAAAATATATTGATATTAAAAGATGTGAGAATGTGAGATATGTGCGCCTTCGTTAGCTTGTTCCGACGACGTAGACTTTTCGAAGGATTCAAGGTTCATATCCATGTAAGCAATAGTGGGCCTATGAGTTATTCGAAAGTGAAAATTACATACAGGGCTACTTTTTACAAGTGTTGTCTTGCAGAGGCTATTTTTTTGTAGGGTTATGAAAATAGCCAATATAATCAGGAAATCCTACATCCAAGCATCATTTTTACACGTGTCAAGTATTGAATGGATAAGATAAAAAAAAACTTGTATTAACTTTACCTGCCGAATGCAGAGATGGGTCCACCCATATTATTATTTACTGTATAAATTTCTGCACTCCCCCTCTAGGCTCACTTGTTCCTATTATTTGGTAACAACAACTAATCTAAGTTTTCAGCCGAATGCTTTATTAGACCTCCCTTTTTTTTTGTTAGTTAGTTTCAAAATATTTGTTTACTTTAAAAAATATTAGTATGATATTACTTTTAGTTCAAATCAATATTTATAAAAAAAACGTCGACTAATATCAAATAGTAAACTGTTTTGTTTTTGCGTTCGTATAAACCAAAACAGTACTTTATATATTTTTATTAAATATGTAATTCATATTTGTGGGTAGTAATTTTAACTTTTAAGAAAAAAACATAAATTATGATTAATCGCAAACAAATATATTATACTAACCATTATATATATACTACTACGTACTATTGGAATTAATCATAATTTATGTTTTTTCGTCTTAAAATTACTACCCACAAACATGAATTACTACCTATCTCTGCATTTGTCAGGTAAAGTTAATACAAGTTTTTTTTTTTTTTTATCTTATCCACTCAATGCTTGACACCTGTAAAATGATGCTCGGGTGTAGAATTTCCCGATTATGTTGGTCATTTTCGTAACCCTACAAAAAAGTAGCCTCTGCAAGATAACACTTGTAAAAAGTAGCCTGTACGTAATTTTCACTATTCGAAATGAATACTTGTAGAAAATTTGTGGATCAGATAATTTTAATAATATCATAGTGACTCGTTGACTTTGATTTAAGAAAATTTATATGACCGAATTGGGGCTAAACCAGCTTTAGGACAAGCCTGTGGATGCAAAGCTCGGTTGATCTCATGAGACTTTGTAAAAAAATTGTCATGTTCGCATCTCGCTTCATGCGTACATTTAGAGGTGATAAAAAAAGGTTGCGAGATTAAGTCGTTGAAGCTATGTACATTAAAACCAAAAGCGCCCGTACAGTTTGAACGCCTTTTTCACATATTTTCCGTGAACCACAATATGCGATCAGTCAGCATCGATGAGCAACTTGATGTTTTGGAGGAAAAACAAGTCAACAATAACTTTTGCTTCAACGTTTGGACACTTGTGTTACACAGTTTTGGATTTAATGTGTAATTAAGTTGCCGTTTATTATATATACTTATGGATATTACATGCACATATAATACGGAGTAATATTATATATTTATATGTATATATGTCTTCTTCATCTCCCGCCAACCTACCCTACCAAATGAGAAACGAAGATACGCCTAGTGCATGCACGTCTATATATATAAGACATAGAAATAAGTTTAAAAATTGTGTTAGAGTTTGTCATATGCCCTTGGCTAGGAATAGGAAACCAAGAATTTTTTTTGCAATGAGCATAGGTATATCCATGCCAAACAACTCTCTAAACCTAGTCCTTACCGCTTCTATAACCCTAATCTTCATATTCATCATCCATCGTATCTTCCTCAAAATTCAACAAAAACTCCCCGTCCTCGTTTTAAAGCCTGGTCCAGGTACGCAAGGATTATTTTGTGCCGTGTGTTTGTACGATATTGCTGAAGGCGAACGGTACCGAAAACTGACTCAGTGCCACCATTGCTTCCATGTCGATTGTATTGATCCATGGTTCGAGACAAAGTCTACGTGCCCACTATGCAGAACTCAAGTCCCGCTTAATCTTCTTCCTCGGCAGACTAAGAAGACACCACCGAATTTGTTGTCTATAATTCTTTATTGTTGTTATAATACAATTTGTGAAAAGATTAAGAGTAGGTTTCTTAAAGTTCAATTTAAAATGAGGTGGATGTAATTCATTATTTTTTCATGTGGATTTGAAAGTATATTCTATCATGAAAGTTTGCCACCCACGATGTTTGTAGCTTTTTTGAACGACGTGTATAGAAACTTCGAATCTGAGATCCATCACATGACTTTTTTATTAGAAAAAATCCTTATATATTAGTATTACTTGTGAAGTATCCGTTGTATACTACGTACTACTCCGTACACAATAAGAACATTTTAAGTTAAGTATCTTACTACGTACTACCCACGTTAGTTTAGAACGTTTTTTAATATACATTCACAACAGCAGTTTTAATAACAACAACAGGAATCAAAACTCTGATTTTAATGGTTACAATGGTGGAAACATAAATCAATCAAACCAGTCTTTTAATAGCAACAATGGGGTGAAAACAGAAATCAATATAAATTTTTGCTTTGTACTAATTGCAATATGAAAGGCTATAGATGTTTTGAGTTGATTGGGTACCCTCCCGGTTATAAAAAGAACTCCAATACTGGTAACAGTAGAGTTCCTTTTAAGGCCAACAATAGGGCTGGTTCCAGTAATAGTGCTGATGTTCAGACTTCAAGTGTTCAATCTGCTAACATCAATTTACCTTTTTCAAATGATCAAATTGCTAAACTTATGAGTTTAATTGGTGAAAAAGAAAATTTTGGTGCTCAAGATAACATGGCAGGTAATCATTTTAGTTTCTTTAATGGAAATGTTTTTTTCAACAATCATTTCTATAAATTTTTTGTTGCCAAAGTTAAAGTTGATGGGTTCAACTTTAACTTTATTATTGATTCTGGTGCCAATCAACACATAACTAATTCTACCAAAAACATGACTAATGTGGTTGATATCTCTGATTTAAACATCACTGTTGGGCATCCTAATGGTACTTCCGCTAAAATTAATTATGTTGGAAATTTAAAACTTACTAATAATGTGGTTCTGTTTGATGTGCTTGTGATACCTGAGTATACTGTTAGTCTTTTATCTGTTAAGCTGCTAATCAAAGATAGTAAACTTCATGTTGGTTTTAATGAACATAATTGTTTTATTCAGGATTTGAAAAGGGAAAGTACTCTGGGGATTGGTAATGAGTGTGATGGCTTGTATTTGTTTGATTCTGAATGTAAGTTACCTCAGATTAGAAGTAACATGTCTGTTATGTGTTTTCACGCTTCTAAAGGGGTTTGGCACAATCGCTTAGGTCACCCATCTGATAATGTGTTAAAAGTTCTAAAAGGGTCTCTTGGTATTAATAAACCTGTACACATTAGTCCTTGTGAGATTTGTCACTTCTCTAAACAAACCAGAGAACCTTTTCCCTTGAGTAATCACAAGTCGAAAAAGGTGGGCGATCTCGTCCATCTAGACTTGTGGGGACCCTATAGGGTTACCTCTAAGGAAGGGTTTAGATATTTTCTAACTATTGTGGATGACTTCTCTAGGGCTGTTTGGCTTTACTTGATAAAAACCAAGGATGAGGTGTTTAATTACTTTGTGGATTTTGTGAATCTCATTTCTAATCAGTTCCAAACCAGAGTTAAAGTTGTCAGATCCGATAATGGAACTGAATTTATAAATAACAAAATGGATAACTATTTAAGGGATAATGGGATTGTGCACCAAACCTCCTGTGCTTATACTCCTCAGCAAAATGGCATTGCTGAGAGAAAGCACAGACATCTTTTGAATGTGGCTCGTACCCTTTTGTTTCAAAGTGGTGTTCCTATGTGTTTTTGGACTGATTATGTCTTAACTGCTGCCTACCTGATTAACAGGCTTCCGTCATCTGTCCTTGCTGGTCATTCCCCTTT
Organism: Glebionis coronaria; assembly: GCA_025667525.1. Classification (NCBI taxonomy): domain Eukaryota; kingdom Viridiplantae; phylum Streptophyta; class Magnoliopsida; order Asterales; family Asteraceae; genus Glebionis; species Glebionis coronaria. The sequence continues at coordinate 454,700,564 of CM046878.1, read as the reverse complement.
TTTTCATGCTTTACCGTAGAGAACCATCCCTTTCCCATTTACGATGTTTTGGTTGTTTGTGTTTTGCAACAATTTTAAATAGTAGTGATAAATTTTCTCATAAATCTGAAAAGTGTGTTTTGATTGGGTACTCTAGTATCAAAAAGGCTTACAAGCTTTTAAGTTTAGAAAACAGAAGTTATTTATTTTCTAGAGATGTTAAATTTTATGAAAATGTTTTCCCTTATAAAATGAGTTCTAACAATAAAGTTTTAAATAAAGAAGTTAATAATAAAACCTTTTTTTATTTCTTTGATCTTCAACACCAAAATGTCGTAAGACCCGATGATGATGGAAGGGGATCATCTGGTGATGCAGGACCGGTAATTGTGGATCAATCCTTGACTGATACTGCAGAGGAGCAGTCAGTTGGGAATGATGACCATACTACATCACCCATAGATGACACTATACACATATCTGAGGGCAATGTCCCAAACAATGACAACGTTCCTACGTTTAATTCCAACAATGGGACAGATGATGAAAGTCCTCCGCTTAGCCCTAGAAGGTCTGGTAGGGTTCTTAAGTTACCTGAAAAATTAAACGACTTTGTCTTGGACAACAAAGTTAAGTATGGTCTGCATAGGTATGCTAATCACACTAAGTTATCTGATTTTAATAGATGCTTCATATCTAATTTGAATAGAACTTCTGAACCTTCATGTTTTTATGATGCTGTTAAGAATGTTAATTAGATTCATGCTATGAACAATGAGATGGAAGCTTTATACCTTAATGATACTTGAACTCTTACCACTCTGCCCCTCAACAGGAAAGCTATACCTTCCAAATGGGTTTATAAAATAAAATATAAACCTGATGGGGAAATTGAAAGATATAAAGCTAGGTTAGTGGCTAAGGGTTGTGGGAAGAGAGAGGGGATTGATTATGATGAAATTTCTAGTCCTGTTGTTAAAATGAGCACTATTAGATGTGTTATTAATTTAGCTGTGCAAAATAGTTGGAGTATTTTTCAAATGGACATTAACAATGCTTTTTTGTATGGGGAGTTAAGTGAAGATGTTTACATGCTTCCCCCTCCTGGTATTTTTTATAAGAATGAAAAAAGGGTGTGCAAATTAAAAAAGGCCCTTTATGGTTTAAAACAAGCACCCAGACAATGGAACATAAAACTCGTTAACTTTCTCACCAAAGCTGATTTTTTGCGAAGTAAAAATGATCACTCCTTGTTTACAAAGAGCAAAGGTGGGGTTTTTCTTGTGCTTCTTGTTTATGTTGATGACATAATTGTTACGGGTAACAATGATATTGAGATTAACAAGTTTAAATACTTGCTTAATCAAAGTTTTAAAATCAAAGACTTAGGTGAGTTGAAATATTTTCTGGGAATTAAAGTTCTAAGACTTAACAATGGCATTTGTCTTAATCAAAGGAAATACTGCATTGAGCTTCTCCATGAATATGGGATGCTTGGATGCAAACCTGTTTGCACCCCTATGACTGAAAATGGGATTTTGGCCCACAAGGAAAGCTTAGGTGATAAGTATTTGGCTAATATTACTAATTATCAAAAGATTGTGGGAAAATTGATCTATTTGTGTAATACTAGGCCTGATATCTCCTATTCTGTTCACTGCTTAAGCCAACATATGCATGCTCCCCTTCAATCTCACCTTGATGTTGCTTTTAAGGTTCTTAGATACCTCAAAAGTGCACCTGGTGCTGGCATTACTTACATTAAGACCCAATCCAATACTATTAAAGTATTTTCTGATTCTGATTGGGCTAAATGTAAGATGACCAGAAGATCTGTTTCTGGTTATTGTGTTTTCATACACAACAATCTTGTGTCTTGGAAAAGTAAAAAGCAGGCCACCTTATCCAGATCCTCTGCTGAGGCTGAATATAGGTCTATGGCTTCTGCTGTGTGTGAAGTTATGTGGCTCAACAAAGTTTTAAAGGACTTAAATGTTCCTGCTTGTATCCCTGCTTCTCTATTTTGTGACAATAGCTCTGCTATTCAGATAGCAGCTAATCCTGTTATGCATGAAAAAACCAAGCATTTTGACATTGATGTTCACTTGGTAAGAGAAAAGGTTGCTTCTGGCCTTGTGAAAACTGTGAAAGTTTCTTCTGAAAACCAAGTTGCTGACATCCTGACCAAAGGTCTTGGAAGTTATCAGCATAATGAGCTATGTTCCAGATTGGGTTTGAGAAATTGTTTTGGCTTAAGTCCTTGAGGAAGGGTGTTGAAAGTTGTGTTGTGATGTGGCAAGTCCGTAAGTCTCAAGGGACTCAATGTGTAACTTATTTACTCTTTTATAGCCGTTGGGCTTTGTTTGTGTGTTTGTTGAATGTGCAGGTACCATTTGTGGCACTTCTTGGAACTCTTGTTGACTGGACCGTTGTTGGTGTTGACTGACCATATACTCGTTTTGATAGCCACAAACGTCTCATAACCTTATCAACACACACACACACACATCTCTCTCATCCCCCTCACCACTCCTTCTCAAACTCATTCACCTGCTACTCATAATTATTATCACATAAAGTATAACCAAACGTTTAAGATGTAAACGTTTGGTTATTAGTTTAGATTAGTTTAGTGTAAGTTGTTCTTGTTCTTGATGTATTTCAGATAGCATCCGTTTGGGGACTATCTTTTCTTTTGTAGAACAGCATCCGTTTTGGGGATTGTTCAAGTTGTTTTTGAGTATTAAAAGTCTTAGGAAAACTTCTGGTGTTTGATTTCATATTTTTTACACAAAGTTTATTATAAACCCCAATTATATTTTCTTTAAAAGAAGATATTATGCAAGTTCAAACTTTATCTACATACACTACAAGAAAAACAAGATTTGGCGACTAAACGTTCTTCCAGGTTCAATGCCGCCACAGGAAACCGCTAAACGACAAATGATGTCCGACCAATGTCGTCGAGAACATCTCCTTAGGATTGTTTTGGTAGAGTTTGACCAAATTTGATATCAAAAACCTTGACGGTAACACGTCCTGGCAAAAATCTATTTTCCGACAACACGTCCTGGCAAAAATTTGTATTCATGTTTATCTTTTAAATTTAAATTCAGTTTACGACACAAATTTTGCGTTAACTCTTCAATAATTTGACTTTTTACTAGCTAATAAAACGTTTTTTTTGGCCTTTCGGTGATTTAATTCCATTAGCTAGTCAATTACTCCAGACTTTTCAAAAATGAAGTCGTTTGGCAGTATTCGAATTCAATTTTCATGTAAGCCGAATTAGTGGGCCTAACCGTTAATCGAAATTAAAACTTCTGTGGAACTGGAAATTCGGGAGATCAAAGAGGATTCTGTGATCAATTCGATGAAGTTGCGTATACTATGTTAAAATATTTACCCGTCCCGATAACTTATATATGTAAAACCTTGTTCTTTATTCTAATAAGCAGGCCACACACGTACTGAGTTTGACGTCCTTTCACATATTTTCCATAGATCACATTATTTAATTAGCAACTTAATGCAAAATTAAGTGTAAGTTGTTAATAATATATATATTTATAATAAAAGTTTTGGCGAACATATATGCTCAATTTGTGATCGGTTAAAGTTTCATGTAATCTTAATTATATCTATATATGCATAAATTCAGAACCCGATTGCTTAAGCTTATTTATCCATAATATTATTTTAACTATAACTTCCAGTTCACTATATATAAGGTGAAATTACATGAAACTTTAACGGATTCTAAACTATAAACCATACTTGAGCCTATTGGTCTAGTGATATTAACTATAACTTCCGCTTCAAGATTTAGAGAGTGTTTTTTTTTTTTTTTAAAGCTAAATAAATTTTATGATCCATATTTAATTACACATATGTAAAAGTCAAGCGAACAACAAGCTGCGCCGCAAGCCCAAAATCTTTGATTATTCTATTTTCCTAAACGGAGAAAATCAGTTATGAGTGTTTAGTAAGCACTCGCTGAAAATTGATTGTCTGCGGTATGTACTCATGAAAATGGAGTTTTGCAGCCACAGGTAGGCACATGCTTTTTCCTCACCGTGATTTCACTTTTGTATTAAAATTACTAAATTGCCATCGCTTGTGTGCATTCTTACACGTTTTATAACTACTGATTATCTAATTATTCATTTTTAAAACGTAATTTATTTTCAATAAGCAATCTCAAACACCCTTTAGTAGACTTATATTACAGATTTTGAGTTAATATTATTCAAGTTGTACGTTGTTTACTAGTATTAGCTCGATACATGCACATAAAAAAATATTGTATATGTCTTCTTCTCTCGCCAACCCACCCTACCAAATGAGAAACTAGAACGAAGACACGCCTAGTGCATGTACGTCTATATATAAGACATACGCATTAGGTTTTCAAATTGTGTTTGAGTTTGTCATATCCTCCTTGCAATGAGCATAAACATATCCATGATAAACAACTCTCTAAACCCAGTACTCACCAGTTTCATAACCCTAATCTTCCTCTTTATGATTCATCATATCTTCCTCAAATTTCGACAAAAACTCCCTGTCCTTGTTTTAAAGTCTCACCCAGCTGGTAAACAAGGAGTATATTGTGCCGTGTGTTTGTACGATATTGCAGAAGGCGAACGCTACCGAAAACTGCCTCAGTGCCACCATTGCTTCCATGTCGATTGTATTGATCCATGGTTCGAGACAAAGTCTTCGTGCCCATTGTGTAGAACTCAAGTCCCGCTCACTCTTCTTCCTCAGCAGACTAAAAAGACACCATCAAATTTGATGGCTGTAATTCTTTATTGTTGTTTTAATGCAATTTGTGAAAAGATTAAAAGTAGGTTTCGTAAAGTTCAAGTTAAAATGAACTGGACGTAATTCATTAATTCATTATTTTTTTCATTTGGTTTTGGATGTATATTTTATGAAATCTTGCCACCCACGTTTTTACTAGATTTTTGAATGACGCGTACAGAAACTTCGAATTTGATATATCCATCATATGACCTTTTCTATTAAAAATATTTCTTATATATTGTGAAGTATCCGTTATGGTCTTGCTAATAATAGTTTTATATTTTGCCAGCAAACAACCTTAAAAGTTGTGGGCATATAATTTTGGATGTAAATCACTAGTTGTATGGAGGAATACTAAAATATAAGAGTTCAATGCATGATGCACACAATGCTATTAAAACGTGTTTACATCAAATTGTGATTGGTTAAAATAGTTTATTACATCAAATTGTATAGAGAAAGCTTCATTTTAACTATAGTCCCGAATAATGGTGTTAAGGCTACCTGCAACGGGAGCGATTTGAGTCGATCTCCAGTCGGTTGCAACTGAGTCGGTCTGTTGTGGCGATTCGGTCGCCATAACTCGGTCGACCGAAATCGATTCTACCCACGACCCATTTAACTAGCCGTTGGAAAAGTTTGTGTTGTTTTTGTGTTTGTGTGTTTGTAGAAAAAATAATTTTAAAATTTTACCTTCTACCTATATAAATAAATCATTTATTCAACCGTTTTTCACACAGATTAAACTTACAATTTTTCAAATGGATCGTCTCCCCTCTCGTGATTAGGGGTGTCAAATGGGTTGACCCGATTCGACCCGAACCCGATCCGAACCTGATATAACCTTATAGGGTCGGATCTTATCGGGTTCAACTTAGCTTATCGGGTCAACACGATAGACCCGATAAGCTAATAGGGTCGGGTTAGGGTTTTAGTTAATTTATAATCGGGTTATCGGGTTAACCCGATAACATACGAAATATTCTTTAAAAAATCGTATGATAATTTTTATTTTTTACTCCTCGTAAGTGAGGTGACAATGACATTATGAAATGATGTATGATTTTCTAATTATTGTTTGCATCAACTAGATACACAAGTTTAAAAAATGAGATTGATTTTAATCATCAACTCGCTAATATATGTGACTTTGATGCAACAGAAGCTCATAAAATTAAGGCTCGATTATCATGAAGCTCATGAAAAGATTCAATCAAGAGTTGAACATATAGTACAGTATAAAGTATAAACGAAGAAAAAAAAATTCCAACATCAATACTAGAAAATTAATAGACAGAATGTTACATGTTCTTTGCTTCGCGTATACATCTGTTTTAGAATCATTCATTAGTATGAAAGTTTTCATGAAATGAAAAATCATTACGATCATTCATTACTCAAACTTTAAAAATCGTTTTTTATGTTTTCTTAACAAGTAACCCGATAACTCGATAAAACCTATCCGATAACCCGCAACCCGATAAGACCCGAACCCGATAAACCCGATTCCTTATAGGGTCGAGTTGCGGGTTAGTTTTTATTTCTCAAAACCCGATAAGACCCGACAAGCCTCAAACCCGACCTGATAATCCGATTGACACCCCTACTCGTGACAACCTCCTCTCTCGAGGCGTGGAGATAGCCACTTCTCGATGTGTGTTATGCAATCTGGAACATGAAGTGGAAACGGTAGAGCATTGTTTATATAGTTGCTCAAAAGCTAAGATCATCTGGTCTAAAATATGGAATTGGAGGAGTATTAGCTCAACGCCGGATACATCGTTTTATGATATAATTTTTGGGAAAGTTTTTATTGAGAATAAGTAGGTAGCGAAGATTCTACATGGAGTTTGTTACGTTGCTTTGTGGGCAATATGGCATTGGAGGAATCGGATTTTGCATGCTGCGCAAGATGATATAGACATTATCAGACAAGAAGACATTCTCCAATCTATACAAAGGCTTTCTCTTCTTTGGATATCTAATAGATGTTCTCGTAAGATCCTTAAGTGGTGTGGGTGAGTTTCGAAGATGTTTGAGGCGAGACTATTGGAAATAGTTCATTTGCTATGGTAATGTATTTCTGTGGTCACATTATTTTGGTTTTTTGTTAGTATTTTGGTGTTTGTTTTGGTGCTCCATCTTGTAGCCCTTTGGGTTTATCATTTTTTTATATATTTAATATATCTTTGCTTTTCCAAAAAAAAAAAAAAAAAAAAAAAAACAATTCTCCAAACTTTAATTTTTATACCATAAAAAATGAGTTCTCAAATGACGTGGACTACCGAAAAGGTGGTAGCTTTGTGTAAAGCTTGGGTGGACGCTACGGAGATTCCCGTGATCGATCTCATAAGGCGAAAGAGTTTTGAGAAGGGGTACGTGAGCTATTTTATCAAGAAATGGGTGAGCGAAAAAGAGGTTATGACCCAATTATCAGCAAACGGAAAAATTCGATTCCTCCTAGAGTTGGTGATTTACAACGATTTACAATTACGTCGTACGTAGACACCCCGTTGAGACTTTAGAAGATACTCTTTATCAAGAAGCCGCACTTGAATATCACACTCTTCGTCATATGGATTTTGAATACAGTGAATGTTGGAAAATTTTGAAACAAAGTCCCCATTGGAGCACCATTGAAATACGATAATTCGATAATCGAATAGTTTAAGTTAAAAATTAGTATTATGTTTCGTAATGTTTTAATTTATGTAATGTGTTTTTTTATATAATGTTTTTTATTTAGTGTAATGTGTGTTGTATGGAATTAAATGTTTTTTTGGAATAAAATGTTTTTTTGGAATAAAATGTTATTTTTGTTGAATATAAAATGTTATTTTTATTTAATATAAAAATAAAATAAAATTGAATTAAGTTGCACTAGATTGTCTTGTTAGGACAAATAAGTCGCACTAAGTTATAGGAGAAAAAAACAGAAAAATCAAAATCGCCACTTAGTCACCGTTAGAGGTAACCTAAGAAAGCCCATTATATTGTACAACAAACGCAGTTTAAGTAAGCTATCAATCTATCATGATACCTACATTTTATTACCACGGTTATTTTGTAAAGAAAATTTTCAGTCATTTTTCTAGGTAACATTTTTCTTTACAACACATTCACGAATGATGAAATTTACAGACCTATTAAAGTTATCGTAAAAATGTTAATAAATGATCTCTTTGCTAACATTTTTATTTTATTTATTTATTATAATTCGCAATTATGTTTAGTATAGAAGGAGTGGAGAGCAAAGAAGATATTATACAAATTCTAGTTTTATCTGTAGGAGGAGCTACACTGTAATTTATATTTTCTTTTGGTATTTATTTATAAACTAAATTCAGTTCACGGTTACAAATTTTGCGTTACAGCCCATTGAAGTTCATTCATGCATAGTAGTGACTTTTCTTGCGTCAAATACCATCAACGATTACCAACTCAAGTCAACAAGTATATACTTCGGCTATTTTAAGTGAAAAAGAAGTATCATTTGATGGACTTTTTGATATAAAGACAGGAAAACACGTTTTCTCTTTAATCTATCGATTTCTTTTTCTCCAGGCTTTTGAATCAGTTGCATACTGTATATTTTAAGTCAATACTCCGCAATACGTATGTCGTCTTTTTATGTTCAAATCGCTGACTCAAACGAAAAGTCTTATGGGCGTCCTTCTATTGGCTTGTAATTAGAGGCCGACCAAGAACTAAAAGTACTCTTATGGTTATTCGTTTCAAAGGCTAAGGTTGTGTTTGTTTCTGAAAAAACATCTGAATAATCTCTTACTCTGGCCGATCAAACGCGGTCAGAGTTTTTTGTTGTTTATTTTTTTAGTGAATCATACATGGGGAGATGTGCATATCTCTGTGACTCTATCATTCATTCGCTTCCACCTTCATATAATTGTGATAATTTGTTGGGTGTTCAAAACTCGACACTGGCAACGCCAAACCGACTCTTACTTCCTTGATCTCTCTAAATCGGCGCATGCCTAACAACTATATAACTTAAAGTACAACTCATCTAAACACTTAAACTTGAAATTCATAACCTTCTAGTTAAAAAGTCCCTAAGCTCAACCAACCCTCCTTATTATATACACGGTACTCCCTTTTTCTTCTATTATCCAATGAACACAACACTCGACCCCAACATTCCTCGTCCCCAATTTTGTTGCGTCCGAATCTACACTAATCCCTCTTCTCAATGCTCAAAAAGCAAAAGGTTTTTCCCTTCAAATCATGAAAATTTATAAAACCATATGTGACACGAACATTAGACACGAACTAGAACGAATAATTAAAACGTATGTACACGAGTAATAGCTTAAACATAAAAGGCATGGGTTTGGCCTTTGGGCATTGTGGTAGCCGCAGACAAGGGGAAAGAAAAGGGGCCCAGCCCAATTAATTTTGACTAATCGGAAAACTAAAAACACATAGTTTTCATAACATAATTATTTTACAGAAAAATTAAAACCCTAGCTCCCTTTGGTGACCCTATAGCCGCGGCACACATCAAAAGATAAGGAGGATTCATTTTTAATTTTTGATCTTTGGTTATTGGTTCGTGTTCGTATTATTTTCAATCAAGTATTGGGGTATATCATCAAACCTTCATCCTTTTTATTTTTAATTTATTATGAACACATGTTAGATCTTTAAAAACAAGTGATAAAAACACGTTAGGAATTAAAATAAAACATGAAAAAAGGGTTTGTTTGGTTTGGGTTTGTGGTTCGGCAGCCAACCGAGAGCAATAGCTCTCGGTGCTCTTTTGTTCGCTACAACCGAGACCCCCTAAGGGGCTCGGTGTGGGTTTCGGTCCAACAGCACGAACCACCGGCCTCAGCCGGTGGCTGTTTGATTCGAGCAGGGGGAACAACGAAGGCAGCAGGGGGAACAACGAAGGCAGCAGGGGGTACCACCGGCCTACTGCCGGTGGGAACCTTGTTAAGAAAGTGTGTAGCCACGGCGCAGCAGCGACAGCAGTCGCCGTCTTTGGTTGCGCAGCCACCAGCCGCCACCGCAACCGCGACTATGCGTGGTGGTTGGTGTTCGGATTTTTGGTTTTGTCTCGGAATTCAGGCTCGGGATTATTTTGCAAGTTATTTTATTATAAAGTTAATTAAATTAATTAACATGATTAATAATTAATTAATATATATATATCAATTGGTGATTCAAACGGCGTCGTTTCATTACTTTAAAAACACTTCTCAAAATGACAATTTAGAATCACATTTAAAAAGTAAAACGACATTTCAAATGCGACGTCGTTTGGAAAAAAACAAGGAAGAGTGCGGCCCGCGCGTTGCAACGGGCTTATATATCTTTGATTGTCGAATATATATTTTGCTAGGATTTTCGTGTTGAGTTTGTCTAAAAAAAATAATGATTGCACATTGTGGCCGAGGTATATTGTTTTTTTTTTTCGTGATACATATTTCATAATTGTGTAGCTGGTAATTTTTGTAAGAAGTAATTTTTTATGAATTTGTTCATAAGTAACATCTAAAGTACCTACATTGTATTTATTTAGCTTTTATTAAACTTTGACGTATTGTTTGAAATGTAATAGATACGTAAAGTGTGTGTTTTGAAAGTGTCTTTCTGATCTATGTAGATCGCTGACATATTTCACAAACTCGTACATATTTCAAAAACATATTAATATCGGGTTTGTTTTGTTCGTAACTATTCCGTATATTTTTATCAAAGAAATTGTCGGATGTACATTATATATTGTCATTTTCTGATATAAAATAGTCGTAAATAGCAAAAAAAAAAATATATTATTATTTATATAACTTTCATAGAATTTGACGTCCCTAACCTCTATAATTTAATCTAAAGTTATTATTTAGGTTATGAGCATGTTTTGAAAATCTTTTAAAAATCTTAAATAATTATATACTCAAGTTTAGCATTTTTTATAAAACTATTCGTATGTCAAAAGTGTTTCAGTATTGGTAATTTTTCGTTTGCAATTCATAAATATTTCAGCGATATATTTTTTAATGAATAGATCGGTAGATATATAAATAAAGTTTGTTATATAAAAAAGTTGTAATAGATTAAAAGTTCAGTTTTGTAACTTGTGGCATACTTGGAGGGGAAATTTTGTAATTTTCTTTTTAATAAATTTGGGCTTTTCAGTTGCAGTGGTTAGATGATTCAAAGGATTGGTTGCGTGGTTGGGAACGAATAACTTCAAGAAATATCTCGATAAAAAATTTTGAATGTGTATTAAGTTAACTTTTTTTTATAAAATCACGCATATGTCACAAGCATTGTGATATTGGACTCGTTTGGTTTGCAAACAGACGGTATTTTCAATGATATTTTCTTCCCTAAGGAGTCGATAGATATATGGTCCATATTTAATAAGTAAGTTTTGATATACCAAAACATGTAAATACTTAAAAGTCTAAAGTTTTTTGTGTAATACTTAATATAATATAGGGGTTGTTTTGTAAATTCTTTAAGTTAGTAACATTTTTTTTTATATAATCGCGTATGTCATAAGAATTGTAATATTAGGCGCGGTTAGTTTCTCAATTAGACGACATTTTAAACGTTTTTTTTTAAACTCGATAGATATCTTGTTCATATCTAATAAATAAATTTCTTTATACTAAAAAATTGTAGATAGTTAAAAGTTTAAAATATATTTTGTGAAATTTCATATAATATAAGGGTTGTTTTATAAATTTTTTTTCACGGGCTATTTGTTTTGGTTGTTAGCTTTAAACCGACACACATAAACAAATCAAACGACATGGGATTGTGTGAATGTAATGGGTGGGGTGTCTAGTGTTCTTTTTATTTTATTTGGGCTAGTAAAAAATGCTGGTTTGATTATTAAAAAAACAAACGTAAAGGGGTCAGCTTTTGGAACGATAAAGGGTTGCTTTTGTTTTGTTCTAATACGACACCGTCTAAAATGAAAAACGACATATCATGAAGTAAAACGACATCGTTTGTTTCAACAAATAATATGTATAATAATATAACATCTGGATGACATACCTAAACTAACCAATGTTTAACAAAAGCTACCATGTACTATTTATTTCTTAAAAAAAACTTATACAACAACCTTAAATTATCAAGTACGTAACGTATACTTATCGACTTATTTAAAAAAAAATACTATTAAAAATATCGTCGAATTGCTAATCAAACGAGCCTAATGTTAATATTTGAATGGTTTTATAAAAAACGTTAAAACTTAATACATATTTAAAATAATCCTTACAAATATAGTCCTTGAGATTAATTGTTCCTAGCAAGAACAATTATTGACGCAAACATCCGCCGCGAAGCGCGGCTACATATACCTCGTTTAATTTAAACATGGACTTATGTTATATTATTTTTATAAATAATAAATGTTTTTTCCTAAGTATTTTTGTTATTTATTTTAGACTATAGTTTATTAATTAATTATTAAAACATGGACATATAATTAATTAATAATTCATGACTTAGATTTATTAATTTAAATTAATAGTACATGTTAACCTAAGTATTTTATTAGACTTAATTTAATTAAACCAGACTTAATTAGATTTGTATAATATATAGTTTACTATTTAACTATGATATATTATTAATTAATAAAACATGTACTATAATTATTAATTAATAATCAGTTATAACTTTTACTTCCTCCGTCCCAAAATATAATCCCCTATACCATTTTGGGACGTCCCAAAATTATAGTCCCCTTCCAAAAATAGATGTAACTAATGTAACAAATTTATAGTATTGCACCTAGTGGTACTAGAAATTACAAATTATATATGACGTTTTAATTAATTACATAAGGGTAAGAGTGTCCTTTTGCAAAAAAGTAAGAGAGAGAATGCAGTGATAGTGATGTTTTCTAAAACAATGTGTTTTTTGTCGGGGGACTATTAATTTGGAACGGATGGAGTAGTATTTAATTAATAAATTATTAATTACATGACTTATGACTTTTAACTAATAAACACTAGCTTATATTATTAGCTTATTAATCCAGCTTATTTCTAATTATGAAAACTTTCTATTTCAGGAAACTTACTATTTTTAAAAACTTTCTATTTTTAGAAACTGGTCTATTTTTAGAAACTGATCTATTTTTAGAAACTGGTCTATTTTTAGAAACTAATCTATTTTTGGAAACTATTTATTTTTGGAAACTTTCTACTTTTGGAAACCTGCTATTTTTATAAAGTTGCCTATTATTACAAACAATTATAATAATACAAGAATACAAGATAATACATAATCAGAATACCTGAAATACATGAATAATCCTATCATTTAAAACAGTAAAATTAGACAAGAACATATAAAACAAGTTTAGAACATGCTATAATCAGTAACGTACTCAGTTCTCAGACAACTCATACATGTCCCTTATTGATGTAGCGTTAGTGAGGTCGGAGTAGGACTTTGCATCCTTTCATCTTCCTCGTTCACTGGACATAAGGTACGGATTTTCCGTCCTTCGGTATGGACATTCTCTTTCCTTATTAGGATTCCCCGTTTGCAGCCAACTGTTTTCCAAAGTATTTGTTTTATATGTTTTGATATGCTTATGTTAGATTTAAATGCCTAAGCCATATACATGCATGACTAGTGTCACCTAGTTATGGAGGTACCATAACCATAACACTAGAGGCACCGATGTTATCACTTCCCCACGGCGGAGTGATTGCTCTTGGTGTCCCTTTACAGTTTTGGCCTTATATTTATATTATCATGTAGGGCGTATAGGTGCATCCTAGTAACATGTTTTTATAGGATTTTCATGGTGAATGTGATGTGTGCCTTGCATCCTTCACAAGGAGTTGATCCCTCCTACCCAGACTAATTAATTAGAGGCAACCCATCTAATTGCATGATAAGGTCTCCCCTTCAAGTATTCATGCACGGTGGAACCTCATGACCTGTATGGGCTATTGGCTAATTAATACAGTTTTTCATATAAAAACATAAGTCTTTTCAAACTATAAAACCAGTTTTATGAAGATGTTCCAGGTTATCTAGGACTTATACATTTTCGCTCCTATTAGTCTTATGATGCTTATGTCATTTCATGCTATGCTTGTATATCCGTTCACTGGGCGTTATGCTCAGCCGTTTTCCTTTCATGTTCCCAAACGGCAGGTACTTAGGGAGGCAACTAGGACTTGAGAGTACGTGCATATGAATGGAAGATATCTAGCCTTCATTACTTTATTCATTTCCATACATTACGTTACTTTATTTCTTTGGATATTGTTTAGTCCTTTTCCATTTCAGTACATATATTCATGTGTGTGAGCTTATACTTGAACTACCGATATTTGTTTCCGGTATTTCCATTCATGGTCATTTGGTGTTTTTGGACATTTACCTTGCATGCTTTGATGACACGCCATAATTACCCTGTGACGTTTCATTTATCAAAATGGGGCGTTACAATTATGGTATCAGAGCCAAGCTTCGACCTGTAGGCTCTAATATATGACCTGTGATTAGTGGGTAATCACCATGGTCTTCCTAGAACTGACAGTTTGTTTTCATGCATTTGTTTCATGTATCATTGTTGTAGGAATTTTGACTAAATAATGGTTGGTACAGGACTGGCCATATTTAGTCGCATGTGCTTTTAACCGAATCATTTTGCTTTGATGAACCGACCCATAGGCTTTCACCCTCTTCATGTCATTTTTTTAGGTGAACCGACCCATAGGCGTTCACCCAAACCCATGTCATTTCGATGTCATGCATTCAAACACTGTTTTCATGCATAAAACTTTTTTTCATGTTTATATGCATAATTTTTTTCATGTTTATATATTATGTTTTAATAGCTTAGTCATTGCATTTTGTTTTATACTGTTAGATGGTTCTCACGCGTGAACAAGAGCAACTGAATGCAGCAGTCCAAGCTGCTATGCATGCTATGCTTCCTCAATTGAGGAATGAGATTCGGGCCGAGGTGCAAGCTGCCAACAATCAGCACTAGCATCAACACCAGAATCCTCCTCCTCCACCTCCAGCTACCCTGATCACATGGTTGGAGCGATTCAATAAGAAGCGTCTGAAATCTTTCGTACAGACAGACAACCCCGCTGAGGCTGAGAGCTGGATAACTCATATTGAGAAGATCTTTGACGCAATGGGATGCGACCATGTCTTTAAGGCAAGGTTAGCTTGTTACAAGTTTGAAGGGAACGTGCTTGCATGGTGGAAGGCACTGAAGCTGTCGAATGGAGGTGACGACTGGGTGACTGGCTTGACTTGGGCAGACTTTAAGGAGTTGGTTATGGGGCAGTTCTTCCCGAAAGCTGAGCAGGATAAGCTCAAGAGGGAGTATCATGGTATTAGGCAGAGAGCTTGGGAAAACAACAATGAGTTCATGCAGGTTTCTTCGACTGGCTGGATTCCTTGGCGCAACAGCCGGGACTGTAGAGGAGCAAGCGTATCACTTTCCCTTGGCTCTTCGCACGTTGGTCGCCAATAACTTGGTGTGTGCTACATTCAATATTGTGGCACAAGTGGTAGATGCAGCCCGCAAGTTGGAGATGTTGCAAGACAGGGATGAATTTGAAGAGGCAGAAAGACCCGACAAGAGGTATATTTCGTCATCAGCGGTGATCATTTCATTTAATTCAGTACTATCCAAATATTTATCTTTCTCTATACAATTGCATCTTTCAGGCAGAAGACTGGGGACCGGTCCCAAAGGGCCACTCAGCAGCAGAATCAGCCTAAGGGTAATGGTCAGACTCATGACCGTTCTGCTTCGGATAGGCGTGGCGGTAATGACAATTACCGTAACAACGCCAACCACTCCAACAACAGCAGGTCCCTAAACTTACTCATTTTTATGTTATATGCTCTATGATTCATAATTCTGACACTTCAGCATCTACTACCAGGAAAACAATGGCAACGGACGGGAGCAGGACCGCAGAGGTTCACAACCCAACCGTGCAGCTACATCTGGTATTACGTCTTACGATTTTCTGCGTTGTCCTATTTGTACCCAATAATCATGTCTCACGTATACTTTTCTGAAATAGGCTCCCAGCCAGCTAGGGCACCTGTTGGAGGGTATACTAACCCTCTTTGCACTACGTGCAACCGCAGACACCCAAGGTCATGTCGCCGTGATAGCGATGCTTGCTTCAAGTGTGGCCAGTCAGGCCATCGCATGAAGGACTGCCGTAAGGGTGAGATTGAGGGCACTTCTGGACATGCCGACTCCAAGCCACCTTCGACTACCGGACGAGTGTACACGACCTCGTGTGACCAGGCCAATAAGTCAACAGGTACCATCACTAGAATCTTGTATATGTATGGTCAAGCTGCATGCGTATTATTTGACACGGGTGTTACTCATTCGGTCATATCCACTGTTTATGCCAAGCGTGTTAGGATATCCCCTATGCCACTAGAAAATGTCTTAAACATTTCCACGCCCTTAAGAGACTTTGTACGCATCACACATGGGTACAAAGGTCTTCCCCTTGAGTTTGACGACAAAATTCGTTCAGTTGACGCACTTCCATTGGACATGTGCGATTTCGACATGATATTAGGCATGGACTGGCTATCCAAACACCACGCCACCATAGACTGCCACTCATATCGGGTTATTTTTGGTGATGTAAACGCACCAGAGTTTTATACCAAGAAGTTCTGTACAAATAATTTCAACCTTACAAGCACGTGCATTATTGTCACGTGGTTGCGAGGGCTACTTAGCTACTATTCATGATATGGAGGTTGAATCTCCATCCATCCAGAATTAGCCTATCGTGTCAGAATTTCCCGACGTGTTTCCTGAAGAGCTTCCGGGTATACCACCTGCTCGTGAGGTAGAGTTTAATATTGAGCTCATTCTAGGAGCTGAGCTGAGCTGAGCCAATTTCCAAGGCTTCTTACCGCATGGCTCCCATCGAGCTTAAGTAGTTAAAGGAACAGCTACATGAACTTTTGGAACGAGGTTTCATCCGCCCTAGTGCATCTCCATGGGGTGCACCGGTTCAATTCGTGAAAAAGAAGGACGACATTATGCGTCTTTGCATTGATTATCGTGAGCTTAATAAGATCACCATCAGAAATCGATATCCTTTGCCACGCATTGACGATCTGTTTGACCAACTCCAAGGGGCCAAGCATTTCTCCAAGATCGATTTGAGCTCTGGCTATCATCAGTTAAGGTTGAAAGAGCAGGATATCGCCAAGACTGCTTTCCGTACATGTTGTGGACACTACGAATTTGTAGTCATGTCATTTGGCCTTACCAATGCTCCAGCAGTTTTCATGGACTTGATGAACCGTAGCTTCCATGAATTTCTGGACAAGTTTGTCATTATCTTCATTGACGATATTCTGATTTTATCTAAATCAAAGGAAGAACATGAAGACCATCTTCATATAGTATTACGGATACTTAGCCAGAAGCAGTTGTATGCTAAGTTCTCCAAATGCGAATTTTGTGTGAGTAAAGTGGCGTTCCTAGGCCACATAGTCCGTAGAAGGAATAACCATGGATCCTGTGAAGGTTGAGGCTATTACCAAGTGGCCAAGACCGACATCAGCGACTGAAGTTCGCAGCTTTCTAGGCTTAATTGGTTACTACCATAGGTTCGTAGAGAACTTTTCCAGATTAGCACTGCCATTGACCAAACTGATACGGAAAGGGGAGAAATTCGTCTGGACTGAAGAAAGAGAGAAGAGCTTTGAAGACCTAAAGCAGAGGCTGGTATCTGCACCTATTCTTACTCTCCCATCTAGTACATGTGGATTTTAGATCTATAGTGATGCTTTAGGGAAGGGCATTGGCTGTGTTCTCATGCAACATGGGAAAGTGATTGCTTGCGCATCACGGCAGCGTAACCCTTATGAGGAGAACTATCCCACGCATGACTTGGAACTTGCAGCAGTTGTGTTTGCACTAAAGATATGGAGGCACTACTTGTATGGAGAATCATGTGATATCTTCACGGATCACAAGAGCCTGAAAAACATCTTCACCCAGCGTGAACTAAACATGAGGCAAAGAAGGTGGTTAGAGCTGTTGAAGGATTATGACATTAATCTGCAGTATCATCCCGGTAAGGCGAATGTAGTGGCAGATGCGCTTAGTAGAAAGTCAGGTATGATCATCGACATTAAGATAGAGGAAGAGATTATAATAGATTTGGAGCGGCTGGATATTGAGATCATGGTACTTGGACAACATGGCTACTGGACTAATCTTAGAGTGAAGCCTGACATACTCTCTAGGATCAGCACACGGAGTTTCGGTTAGATGATGACGGTATCTTATGGCAGGGCACTAGACTTTGTGTTCTTGATGATCTTACACTTAGGGAGGCGTTATTGGCTGAAGCTCATAGCTCCCCGTTCTCCATTCATCCTGGTTCCACCAAGATGTACCACGACATCAAACAGTATTTCTGGTGGAGTGGTATGAAACAAGATGTTGTTACCTATGTCTCTAAATGTCTTACCTGCCAGCAGGTTAAGATCGAGCATCAACGATCTAGTGGTCTACTACAACCATTAGACCTTCCAGAGTGGAAATAGGACAAGATTACCATGGATTTTGTCACCGTACTTCCGCAGACCAAGAGAAAGAATGATGCCATTTGGGTTATCATTGACCGACTTACCAAGTCAGCTCATTTCTTACCGATCCACAAGGACGATGCGGTTAAAAAACTCGTTGACTTATATCAAAAGGAGATCATGAGACTTCATGGTGCTCCATCCAGTATCGTCTCGGACAGAGATCCTCGGTTTACTTCGCGATTTTGGAGAAGTCTGCAAAAAGCTTGGGGCACCAGACTTAAGCTTAGCACGACTTTTCATCCTCAAACAGATGAACAGTCAGAGCGAACCATTCAGACATTAGAGGACATGCTTCGAGCGTGTGCTTTAGAATGGACATGAAGTTGGGACGACTACATCTGCTTGGTAGAATTTGCATACAACAACAATTGGCACGCCAGCATCAAGTGTGCACCGTTTGAGATGTTGTATGGCAGGAAGTGTCGCGCCCCAATCTGCTGGGATCAGGTTGGTGAGCGAACACTTGATGGTCCGGAAATGATAGAGATGACCAACGAGAGAGTCGTTGTAGCTAAGGCGAAACTACAAGAAGCTCTTGCACGTCAAAAGACTTATGCCGAAAAGCATCGTAGGGATTTGTATTTCAAGGTGGGAGATCATGTCTTTCTCAAGGTATCACCGGTGCATGGAGTTAGACGTTTTGGAATCAAGGGAAAACTCAGTCCTCGATTCATCGGACCGTTTGACATCATCGAGCGAGTCGTTGAAGTATCGTATCGTTTAGCGTCACCCTCGCAGCTTTCTTACGTTCATGATGTTTTCCATGTGTCCTTACTCAGAGGGTACAATAATCATCCCCTTCACATGGTTCAGTATCCACTTGAACAGATTCATGAAGATCTTACTTTCATTGAGGAGCCCGAACGAGTTCTTGATCGTCAAGAGCGAGTCATGAGGAAGAAGACGATTAGATCCGTCAAAATCCTTTGAAGGGACCATACCGGGCGGGAAGCCACTTGAGAGACAGAGGAGTCTATTCGGACATCTTACCCTCATTCAAATTTTGATCCGGGTATGTTCCTCTTTCAGTTTACGTTAGCTATAATTCAGGGACGAATTTATTCTTTTTAGGGGGAAGAGTTATAAAACCCGCATATAAATACCATGAACAGTACACTACGTAAACATACGAACCAATTAAAACTTTCCATTTATGTCATGTACACGTATCACGAACATTAAATTCAGGAACTACGTACGTGTTAATGCACGATAATTATTAAGTACGTAATAATACACGATAATTATTAAGAATAATAATTATAATCACGAACACATGATCACGAACACATGATCACGAACATTTATAAAACAATAATTATTACGTAGAATAATTATGACACGACTATTAAAACACGATATATATACGAAGTACATGTGACACGGACATTAGACACGAACTAGAACGAATAATTAAAACGTATGTACACGAGTAATAGCTTAAACATAAAAGGCACGGGTTTGGCCTTTTGGCCTTGTGGTAGCCGCGAACAAAGAGGAAGAAAGGGGCCCAACCCAATTAATTTTGACTAATGGGAAAACTAAAAACACAGAGTTTTCATAACATAATTATTTTAAAGAAAAGATAAAACCCTAGCTCCCTTTGGTGACCCTATAGCCGCGACACACATCAAAACACAAGGAGGATTCGTTTTTGATATTTGATCTTTGGTTATTGGTTCGTGTTCGTGTTATTTTCAATCAAGTATTGGGGTATATCATCAAACCTTCATCCTTTTTATTTTTAATTTATTATGAACACATGTTTGATCTTTAAGAACAAATGGTAAAAACACGTTAGGAATTAAAATAAAACATGGAAAAAGGTTTGTTTGGTTTGGGTTTGTGGTTCGGCATCCAACCGAGAGCAATAGCTCTCGATGCCCTTTTGTTCGCCACATCCGAGACCCCGTAAGGGGCTCGGTGTGGGTTTCAGTCCAACAGCAGGAACCACCAGCCTCAGCCGGTGGTTGTTTGGTTCGAGCAGGGGGAACATCGAAGGCAGCAGGGGGTACCACCGGCCTACTGCCAGTGGGAACCTTGTTCGGACAGTGGGTAGCCACGGCGCAACAGCGGTAGCAGCCCCCGCCGTTTGCTACGCCGCCACCGCAGTCGCAGCTGTGGGTGGTGGTTGGTGTTCGGGTTTTTGGTTTTGTCTCGGGATTCGGGCTCGAGATTATTTTGCAAGCTATTTTATTACAAGGTTAATTAAATTAATTAACATGATTAATAATTAATTTAATTTAAACATGGACTTAGGTTATATTATTTTTATAAATAATACATGTTTTAGCCTAAGTATTTTTGTTATTTATTTTAAAATATAGTTTATTAATTAATTATTAAAACATGGACATATAATTGATTAATAATTCATGACTTAGGTTTATTGATTTAAATTAATAAATCATGACTTAATTAAATTTGTATAATCTATAGTTTATTATTTAACCATGATATATTATTAATTAATAAAACATGTACTATAATTATTAATTAATAATCAGTTATAACCTATAGTATTTAATTAATAAATTATTAATTGCATTACTTATGACTTTTAACCAGTAAACACTAGCTTATATTATTAGCTTATTAATCCAGCTTTATCTAATTATGGAAACTTTCTATTTTTAGAAACTTACTATTTTTAGAAACTTTTTATTTTTAGAAATTGATCTCTTTTTAGAAACTGGTCTATTTTTTAGAAACTGGTCTATTTTTGGAAACTTCCTATTATTGGAAACTTTCTATTTTTGGAAACCTGCTATTTTTAGAAAGTTACTTATTATTACACAACAAGTATAATAATACAACAAGATAATACATAATCAGAATACATGAAATACATAAATAATCTAGTATATCATTTAAAACAGTAAAATAAGACAAGAACATATAAAACAAGTTAAGAACATGTTATAACTAGTAACGTACTCAGTAATCAGACAACTCATACATGTCCCTTATTTATGTAGCGTTAGTGAGGTCGGAGTAGGACTTTACATCCTTTCATCTTCCTCGTTCACTGGACATAAGGTAGGGATTTTCCGTCCTTAAGTATGGACATTCTCTTTCCTTATTAGGATTCCCCGTTTGCAGCCAACTGTTTCCCAAGTATTTGTTTTATATGTTTTAATCTGCTTATGTTTGTTTTAACTGCCTAAGCTATATACATGCATGACCAGTGTCACCTAGTTATGGAGGTACCATTACCATAACACTGGATGCACCGGTGTTATGACTTCCCTATGGCGGAGTGATTGCTCGTGGCGTCCCTTTACAGTTTTGGCCTTATATTTATATTATCATGTGGGGCGTGTGGGTGCATCCTAGTTACATGTTTTTACAGGATTTTCATGGTGAATGTGGTGTGTGCCTTGCATCCTTCACAAGGAGTTGATCCCTCATACCCATACTAATTAATTAGAGGCAACCCCTCTAAGTACATGATGAGGTCTCCCCTCCAAGTATTCATACACGGTGGAACCTCATGACCTATATGGGCTATTGGCTAATTAATACAGTTTTTCATATAAAAACATAAGTCTTTTCAAACTATAAAACCAGTTTTATGAACATGTTCCAGGTTATCTAGGACTTATACATTTCCGCTACTATTAGTCTTATTATGCTTATGTCATTTCATGTTATGCTTGTATATCCGTTCACTGGGCGTTATGCTCAGTCGTTTTCTTTTCATGTTCCCAAACGGCAGGTACTCAAGGATGCAACTAGGACTTGAGAGTACGTGCATACAGATGGAAGCTATCTAGCCTTCATTACTTTATGCATTTCCATAGATTATGTTACTTTATTTCTTTGGACATTGTTTAGTCCTTTTTGTTAATGCAATAATGACTAAAAACGTTACTTGCATTTTTCGGTCTCGCTTAGTTTTGATTACGACAATATGTAAAAACAAGCATTTACGAAAACAACGAAAAACGAATTCTTGAGTTCAAGTATTTTTCATTTTACCCATTTTCACTTAAGGTATGGATAAACAAGTACTAACCTTAATCAAGTGATCAAGTGATTTAATCTTTTCTTAAAACTCACTTTTTATTAAATGTGACAAGTTTTTATTAAACTTTATTTTTAAGAAAATGTTTTATTAAACTAATTATTTGAAATTTGAAAATGGCATATTCTTATTCTGTTAAGAATATCCTTTCAGGATATTTTTATACCTAGATAAGACCTCCACCACTAAAGGACAAAAAGGAGCGGAGTCTAGTCCGGCGGTACCTTAGCGCCTAGGCGGTACCTTATCGATAAGGTACCGCGGGCTGTGATAAGGTACCGCGGGCAGATATAGCCGTTGGCTCCTTTATCCTTTAAATAGTGGACCATTCTCAGCTTTTCACCTCACCTCTTTTGCACATTTATTTCCAGATTCAAACCCCTTCTTTAATCACTCAAATCTTTGATCATTTGTTTGATTATTACTTGTTTAAGAAGTGAATCTTGTTCTTCCATCTCTTCATCTCCAAGTGCAAAGAGAAGAACACTATCCTAGTAAAGTGTTGAGTCCACCACCAAAGATCCATTGAAGATCAAATTTTATATACTTGTAGTTGTGTCATAGTTGTGAAGATCCAAGTAGTTGTGTCTATTTGGAAGTTGTGTATGTACTAAGTATAGTTGTGTAGATTGGTCCTAGCTACAATTAGGGCTCGACTTTTAGCTTAGAGTCGGAAATTGGTTAAGCGACGTGTACGGTTTTCTCCACCATAAGGAGCTTCTTGTGTAGTGAACTCTCGAGTAAGGAGTACTCGAGGAGTGGAGTAGGAACGAGGAGTGAGCTTCGTTGCCGAACCACTATAAATCCTTGGTGTTCGGTTTGATCTTTCTTTACCCTTAACTCTTTACATTCTTTATTCTTTTTGCATATACATGTGTTAGTATTAGATTAGCTACACTATCATTCTTTATTCTTTGTGGATATATTTTTGTTAGTATTAGTTTAGCTACACTATCATTGTTCATATTGTGCATAAGAAGATTTCACATATTTCCTCAAGCCTAAGTTTTTGAAAAAGGATTTTTGGAAACCATATTTTAACAAGTAAATATAAGAAACTATTCAACCCCCCCTTCTAGTTTCAACAATTGGTATCAGAGCGTGGTTGCTCAAGAATTTTTAAAGTATATTGTATTTTAAAACTTGAATCGATCTATGGATTCCAACAAGTACCTAGAAGGGCAATCTATGCAAAGACCACCACTTTTTGAAACCGATAGTTTTATTTATTGGAAAAATAGATTTGAAACTTATGTGAAATCAAAAGATTTAGATCTTTGGCATGTTATTACCAATGGTGATTTTTTACCCTTTCAATTTAATGAAGTTTCTAAAACAAAAGAATTAGTCACTTTTGACAAAGCTAATGATGATACTAAAAAGAAACTTTCAAAAAATAATAAGGCTAAAATGATGATTTATAATGCTTTGCCTAAGAAAGAGTATGAAAGAATTTTTATGTGTGAAACCGCTAAAGATATTTGGAACACTCTTTTAGTAACCCACCAAGGTAATAGCCAAGTCAAAGAAAGTAAAATCGATCTTCTTGTCCAACAATATGAACAATTTGTCATCTTAGAAGATGAAACTATTGATAGTGCTTTTGCTAGGTTTAACACCATTATTACTAGTCTAAAAGCACTTGGTGAAGGTTTTTCTAGCAAGAACAATGTTAGGAAGTTTCTAAGGGCCTTACATCCAAAGTGGAGAGCAAAAGTCACGGCTATTGAAGAGTCGAAAGATCTCTCAACTTTATCACTCGATGAACTCATAGGAAACTTGAAGGTTCATGAGATGATTATTTTGAAGGACTCGGAATTAGTGAAAACCAAGAGTGAAAGGAAATCTCTTTCACTTAAAGCCAAGAAGGCACAAAGTGATCGTGATAGTTCCTCGGAAAGTGATGACGAGGAGTATGCATTGGCGGTGAGAGATTTCAAGAAGTTCTTCAAGAGACGAGGTCAACACGTTAGGCAACCAAACTATGACAAGAAACCATTGTCAAAGAATCGGTTTGTCAAGAACGAAAAAGGTGATAGGAATTGCTTTAGATGTGGTGATCCAAATCACTTCATTGGTGATTGTCCAAAGCCCGCTCGTGATAAGAACCACCCGACATTCGTTAGTGGCGCTTGGAGCGATAGCGGTGAAGATGATGATGACAACCCCAAAGAGGAGAAATGTCTTATGGCTCACACTTCTAAAGAGGTACATTCCGAAACCGAATATTATAGCAATGATAGTTCCACTTTAGATGATATTGAATTTGAAGGCAAATATGATAGCTTACACAAACTTAGTCTTAAATTCATAGAAAAGAATAAAACCTTAAAATCAACCAAAACTAAGCTTGAAAATGAGATCAATG
The DNA here is from genome assembly GCA_025667525.1 of Glebionis coronaria. NCBI lineage: Eukaryota > Viridiplantae > Streptophyta > Magnoliopsida > Asterales > Asteraceae > Glebionis > Glebionis coronaria. The sequence goes on along the minus strand of CM046878.1, from coordinate 454,675,755 downwards.
AACTTAGGGAGAAATTGGCTAGACTTGAGAAAAACAAAGAGGTTGATTTAGGTTGCTTAAGTTGTGAGAAACTTAGATTAGAGAATGATGATCTCAAGAGCACCTCCATTAAATTGGAAAAGTTCATGAAAGGTACTAGTGCTCTTGATGATATGTTAAACAAACAAGTTCATTCTAAGGAAAAACTTGGTCTAGGTTTTAACTCAAATGAAGCCTCAACTAGTGAACCAAAACAAGTCAGGTTTTCACAGAAAACACCCTCTGGACGCGGTTCCACATTGTATGGCGCGGTTCCTTATCACTATGGAACCGCGGCCATAGATAAGGTACCGCGGCCAGAAGTTGAGTTTTGTGAAAATTCTGAACTTTCTGAAAAATCTAAGTTAAATGAAAAACCAAAGCATCTTACTGTTAATAAGGTTCAATTACCCATACTTGACGACAATGCTATTGGTAAGTTCTATAAGCCGTTAAGTAAACCTCTCATGGGAAATAGAAGTTTATCTAGACTATCTTCTACTCCACCTAGAGTACGGAATGAGTATAAGCCTAGAAGTAGAACGACAACGCCTACAAGAGATAATCAAAACAACTCACGACCTAGAAGTAAAACTCCAACACCTAGAAGGAATAATAATAACTCTAAACCTAGATCAAACACACCTAGGAGAAGTAATGAACAACAAAATGGTTGCATGAATTACTACCCTCCTCCATTTTGTTCTCCATGGGGAATCCCCTCCTCATTCATGCATCCCAACCAAATGCAAGGGATGTTTGGAACTAACAATTTTGGACCCATGAGATATTGGGGACCAAATGTTTGATCTTGTGTGTTGTTACCTAGATATGCTTGGGAATTGATTTGGAGCCCGATGAGTGGATTAAGGATAGTGGATGTTCTAAACGCATGACGGGTAATCGAAGTTTGTTCTCGCACTACAAAGCATATGATGGAGGTAACGTCACATTCGCTAGTAGTCTACGTGGTAATATCATTGGCAAAGGTACGGTTTCTCTTGACTCCATGACCATTGAAAATGTTGAGCACGTAGATAACTTATGTTTTAACCTTTTAAGTATAGGTCAAATTTGTGATAATAAGTGTAAGGTCATCTTTTCGGAACATGACAGTGAAATCGTAAAAGATGGAAAAGTCATTGGAAAAGGTGTTAGAAAGCATGGGATTTATGTCATGAAGGTTAATAAGAAGTCAAAAGACAACATATGTCTTGCGACTATAGATGATAGTTCTACTCTTTGGCATAGGAGATTAGGTCACGCTAATATGCGTTTAATTCAATCTTTAGTCTCTAAGGAGTTGGTAAGACACCTCCCCAAGATTAAGTTTGATAGTCACTTTTGTGATGCTTGCAAAGTTGGAAAGCAAGTTCACTCAAGTCACAAAGCCAAGAATTTGGTTTCGACCTCTCGGTGCTTAGACCTCCTACATATGGATCTCTTTGGACCTTCCTCCATACGGAGTTATGGAGGTAACCTTTATACCTTTGTTATAGTTGATGACTATTCTAGATTCACTTGGACTAGATGTTTGGCATCTAAGAATGAAGATTTCGATCACTTCGAAATATTTAGTCGAAGAATTCAAAATCAACTAGGATGTTCAATTGTTTCTATTAGGACGGATCATGGTAGGGAATTTGATAATGAAGTGCAATTTGGTGCCTTTTGTGAAGCTCATGGTATTACCCATAACTTCTCAGCTCCTCGCACTCCACAATCAAATGGGGTAGTTGAAAGGAAGAATAGGACTCTCCAAGAGATGAGTAGGACGATGTTAAACGAGCAATCTTTGCCTCAAAAGTTTTGGTGCAATGCCGTTGATACATCGACTTATATTCTCAACCGAATTCTTATTCGACCTTTCCTAGGAAAGACCCCCTATGAGATTCTTAAAGGTAAGAAACCCTCATTAAAATACTTTAGGGTGTTTGGAAGCAAGTGCTTTATCCTCAACACCAAAGACTACCTTACCAAGTTTGACCCAAAGTCTTACGAAGGTATCCTTTTAGGTTATTCCCAAACTAGTAAGGCCTACATAGTCCTAAATAGAACCTCAGGGGTTATTGAAGAATCACTCAACGTAACCTTTGATGAAACCCCTCCTTCACCCAAGACACCACCATTGGTTGATGATGACTTGGATGAATTAGAAGTAGTTAAAGCCAAAGAGGTTAGAAAAATAGGAGTTGAAGACCTTAGTGTTGAAAAGGAAGTAAACATTAAGGAGTCTAGGGATCATACTCTCAATAATGTCATTGGTGACTTAAATAAAAGGACCCTAAGATCTCAAGTCCAAAACCAAAGCAACTTCTTTTGTTTTGTCTCCTTGATTGAACCAAAGAATGTTAAAGAAGCTTTGACGGATGAGAGTTGGGTCATTGCGATGCAAGAATAATTGAATCAATTCGTTGCCAATGATGTTTGGGAACTTGTTCCTCCACCTAGAAGTTCTACCATTATAGGAACCAAATGGGTATTTAGGAATAAGCTAGATGAGAATGGTGTTGTGTCTCGTAACAAGGCTAGACTTGTAGCTCAAGGCTATAATCAACAAGAAGGGATTGATTATGACGAGACATATGCACCGGTAGCTAGACTAGAATCAATTAGAATCCTTTTAGCCTACGCTTGTGCCTTAGATATTAAGCTTCAACAAATGGATGTAAAGAGTGCATTTCTTAACGGTATGATCAATGAGGAGGTATATGTGGCTCAACCTCCCGGCTTCATTGATTTTGAGAAACCGAACCATGTTTACAAGCTTAAGAAAGCACTTTATGGACTCAAACAAGCACCCAAAGCTTGGTATGATAGACTTAAAGCGTTTCTTGTTAAACATGAGTATACCATGGGAATGGTAGACAATACACTCTTTACAAAGAAGAAAGGTTCTCACCTCATAATCTTACAAATATATGTTGATGACATTATATTTGGCTCAACTTGTCAAGAATTGTGTGATGACTTTGCCAAAATCATGCATGATGAGTTTGAAATGAGTATGATGGGAGAACTTAACTTCTTTTTAGGACTCCAAATTAAACAAATGGACGATGGTATTTTCTTTAGTCAATCTAAGTATGCTAAAGAAATGCTAAAGAAATTTGGATTAGAAGAATCTAGACCAATGAAGACCCCTATGGCCTCGGATACTAAACTCACCGTAGATGATGATTGTGAGTCGGTATACAACACCAAATATAGAGGTATGATTGGTAGTTTGTTGTACCTAACGGCAAGTCGACCGGATATCATGTTTAGTGTTTGCCTTTGTGCTCGCTTCCAAGAGGCTCCCAAAACCTCTCACCTTGAAGCGGTTAAGCGTATCTTCCGATACATTAAAGGCACTATACATTTAGGATTATGGTATCCTAAAGGGACCGGCGTAGAAACCATTGTCTACGCGGACTCGGATCATGCGGGAGACTATGTGGACCGGAAAAGCACTAGTGGAGTTTGTACCTTCATGGATTGTTGTTTAACTTCTTGGTTCTCCAAGAAACAAACCGCTCTTGCGATATCCACCATGAAAGCCGAGTATGTGAGTGCCGGAAAAGCATGCCAACAAGCTCTATGGATGAAGCAAGCGCTTGTTGATTACGAGATTTCTCTTGATGATGTTCCCATCATGTGCGATAATAAAGGCACTATAGACCTAAGCAAGAATCCCGTGCAACATTCGCGAACCAAACACATAGAAATTAGACACCATTTCCTTAGGGATAATGTTCAAAAGGGGAACATTACTATTGAAAAGGTGCCCTCCGAGGACAACTTAGCCGATATCTTCACTAAGCCACTTAAGAGAAAACCTTTTAATTACTTGCGTCTAGGTCTAGGATTAATGGAACATCTTCCTTAAATTCTCTTCTTCTTGTGTGTTTTCTATTACCACCTTGAGTCCTTAAGTCTTTTAAAATCCTTTTGAAAAATCTTCTCCTCTCCTTTTCAAAACTCTCTAAGTCTCTTTCGAAAATGGTTGAGAAATTCGTTTTACATTGTTAATTCAATCTAAAAACGATTTTTCATAGATTCTCGCTATTAATGTAGAGCTTACATAATTCATATGTATGATTCTCTCAAACATAGCAAGAACAAGATTGAATCATGGAGGATCATTGTGTCATGACTTAAGGTCTTGTCTTACACACCTCCTACATTGATTTTTTAATCCATGTATTTTGGTCATATCTCTATTTGGTAAGTTTGCATATGTTTTCTTTGTCTATCTTTGCTTTTAAGCACATCCCTATGATAAGTTAGACTAGAAAAATAAGATTTGCTGAATAATCTTTCTCCAAACACCAAACCCTGCTTCTGCAGGCGGTTCCATATGTGAACCGCGATACCTTATCGATAAGGTACCGCCACCATAGATAAGGAACCGCCTACAGTGGCCTTCCTTTTTCGGGTTTTTGTCTGAAACTCCAGATTTGCTCCAATTTTTTTGAGAATCTTTGTTTCAAACCCTTTGACCACCCCCAAAAATACCCCAAGCCTTCCCTATTTAAACCATAAGCATTTTGCATTACTTCACATCCAAAATGTCTTATTCTCCCAATGAAAGCCTTGAATCTCCTCCTTTTTCTCCAATTGCTTTCAATCCAAACCCACCCAAGAACACTCTTAATCACATTTCTCCTACCAAGAATGTTGATTGTGGAACTTCCTTTCTTCCACCACCACCCTTTAGTGTTCTTCCTCCTTCTCATGATAATGTCATGCACCATGGAACATATTGTCATTGTTGTCAATATCAACATCTTGCTATGGCACACATCTATGAGGAGTTGAGCTACATCAAGAGTCTCTTAATCAAGCCTCCTCTTCACTTTGATTATGAGATCTCCAACAAGCCACCACCACCACCCTCCGCTATCACCTTGTCTTTCATATAAGCATTGATTGCTTATCCTCAAGACACCAAATTCAAGCAAATCTTAGAATTCTAGAATAACTAGGATTAGATTTATGCTTTTGGCTTATTTCTTTTTTTTCATACTTCCTTGTATGATGTTTCTTTAGTAACCTATCTTGGATCTTTGTCTTTGTGTTTTCTTCTCTTTTAATTTTCTTTATGTGACCTATTGCTATATATTGTTGGTTGTTTCTTTTGTTCAACTAACCCTTCTATGTAGTTTGTCACCATATCTCGATTCCCCGGTGCCCCAAGCTAGGGGGAGTAAGCATCAAGGGGGAGTCTTTGCAAAGTCCGTTTCTTCAACACCGGCTTACGCAACCTTTTTGCTTCGACAAAGGGGGATAAATGAATAAACTCGTCTTCGAAAATCTTGTTTTTGTGTGATTGAGCTTATGTATTGTCGGAACCAAAAAGGGGGAGATTGTTAATGCAATAATGACTAAAAACGTTACTTGCATTTTCGGTCTCGCTTAGTTTTGATTACGACAATATGTAAAAACAAGCATTTACGAAAACAACGAAAAACAAATTCTTGAGTTCAAGTATTATTCATTTTACCCATTTTCACTTAAGGTATGGATAAACAAGTACTAACCTTAATCAAGTGATCAAGTGATTTAATCTTTTCTTAAAACTCACTTTTTATTAAATGTGACAAGTTTTTATTAAACTTTATTTTTAAGAAAATGTTTTATTAAATTAATTATTTGAAATTTGAAAATGGCATATTCTTATTCTGTTAAGAATATCCTTTCAGGATATTTTTTATACCCAGATAAGACCTCCACCACTAAAGGACAAAAAGGAGCGGAGTCTAGTCCGGCGGTACCTTAGCGATAAGGTACCGCGGGCAGATATAGCCGTTGGCTCCTTTATCCTTTAAATAGTGGACCATTCTCAGCTTTTCACCTCACCTCTTTTGCACATTTATTTTCAGATTCAAACCCCTTCTTTAATCACTCAAATCTTTGATCATTTGTTTGATTATTACTTGTTTAAGAAGTGAATCTTGTTCTTTCATCTCTTCCTCTCCAAGTGCAAAGAGAAGAACACTATCCTAGTGAAGTGTTGAGTCCACCATCAAAGATCCATTAAAGATCAAATTTTATATACTTGTAGTTGTGTCATAGTTGTGAAGATCCAAGTAGTTGTGTCTATTTGGAAGTTGTGTATGTACTAAGTATAGTTGTGTAGATTGGTCCTAGCTACAATTAGGGCTCGACTTTTAGCTTAGAGTCGGAAATTGGTTAAGCGACGTGTACGGTTTTCTCCACCATAAGGAGCTTGTTGTGTAGTGAACTCTCGAGTAAGGAGTACTCGAGGAGTGGAGTAGGAACGAGGAGTGAGCTTCGTTGCCGAACCACTATAAATCCTTGGTGTTCGGTTTTATCTTTCTTTACCCTTAACTCTTTACATTCTTTATTCTTTTTGCATATAAATGTGTTAGTATTAGATTAGCTACACTATCATTGTTTATTCTTTGTGGATATATTTTTGTTAGTATTAGTTTAGCTACACTATCATTGTTCATATTGTGCATAAGAAGATTTCACATATTTCCTCAAGCCTAAGTTTTTGAAAAAGGATTTTTGGAAACCATATTTTAACAAGTAAATATAAGAAACTATTCAACCCCCCTTCTAGTTTCTACACTTTTCCATTTCAATACTTATATTCATGTGTGTGAGCTTATACTTGGACTACCGATGTTTGTTTCCGGTATTTCTATTCATGGTCATTTAATGGTTTTGGACATTTATCTTGCATGCTTTGATGACACGCCATAATTACCCTGTGACGTTCCATTTATCAAATTGAGGCGTTACAATAAAGCCTTTCATTCATCACTTCTAGCCGAAACACACACAAAGCAAGACCTTAATCCTCTCTTTTTCCCTTGTTCTTGTAGTCGGCTAAGAAGAGAAAGCAAGCATAAACCCTGTATTTCCTTCTTTGATTCTAGTTACAAAACCTTAGTATATTATTTGGTTCACTTTAGTCACAATTAAGAGGACGAGTAAGACTCGAGTGTTCATCGAGTCGAGTTGGATGTTGTTTGGGTTGCAGCCAACAGACTTGGGTCGCAGTTGTAACAAGTGCTCGTGTTGGTTTTGGGTTGTTTGAGTATCGAGTTGTGATTTGGCATTATTGTGTTCGTGATACTTTGTGGTATTCTCACGCGTCTAGGATAAAACACTTCCTTATCTTCTTTATTTTTCTGTATAGCATAGTCTAGTATGTGCTCGTGCTAATCGATGATTGTGAAAGAAACAAATCGTGATACTTAAAACCTAACCGAGACCTAGAAAACCTAGGTTCACACGTGGGACGTATACTTGTGGGTTTTGGACATGGGTTAACCGAGCAAGTTACATGAGGGAGCGTATGACTAGCTGCATGCCGACTTGAGACCCTTTGAACCTCGACTAGTAAACAAGGAATGGAATCATTTTATGTACGTGAGTTAAAAATAAGATTTTACATATATTGAATCGAACCAAACAACCACCTTGTGACAGGAATAAAAATCGTCGAGGCCACCATATGGCGTGCCTCGTGTTTCGTGTCAAAGCCACTAGTATGGAGATCGTATTAAAAGCCACGAAAACTCGTCCCATGCTTTAGTTTAAGGAGCAATATACGAAATTTCAACGTCGATGATTAGCAACCTGATGTTTTCGAGGAAAAAACAAGAAACAGTAACTTTTGCTTCAACGTTTATAATCTTATATTAAACACTTTTTTATTTATTTTGAATTATATTTATATAAGTTGCTATTTATTAAATATACTTACGCATATTACATGCACATAGAATATTATAAATATCTTCTTCATCTCCCCACCGAATGATGAAAGAGAACACGCCTAGTGCATGCACGTATATATATAAGACATACACACATGGGCGGAGCCAAAATATCTCGTGAGGGGGACACAATTTTATTTACCACACCGGCCTAAAAATCCAAAGACAAGAGCAAAGCGTAAAAAGGTTTTTCCAAACCAATAATAGTTAGATGATATACTTCTGCCCCATTTTTATTGTATATATTTTTTTCAAATGTTTCAAAATTATAATTCACTACTAAAAATACATATAAAAGTTTCATCAAGTTTATTCTATTACTTTTGTTTGAATTATTATTAGAAGATTTAAAGAAGTGTTTATTAAATCAGCTAAAAGTGAAATTGTTATTGTTAAAAAAACATAATATCAAAGAATAGACACAGATCTACACCTAACCAACCACCCCTTGGTGTATTTTATTGATAATCAGAGTACGAAAACAAATATAAACAGATTAGTCCTTAAACGAGTGCTAATCGAACGATTACAAAAGAAATATTGATATTGTCCCAACTAGGTTGATCCAATATCCCTCACATACAAGATTCACTCAAACACACAAAGATAATAAAGAACAATATGAAAAACCTCCCAATGACCAAACACGGATAGAGAGAGAGAGAGAGAGAGAGCAATACTCACACACATGTATGTGTGTGAAATAAATGAGAATATCCTATCTCTATGTGAGCTAGGGAGATATACACAAAAAAACGATCACAACAAAGCCCAAAAGCAAGAGACAGCTCATCAATATCAAAGCCCAAAGAAGTCTAGTTGTATGAATGAAAAGATGGCAGGAATGGCCCTCCAGTTTACAACCTGTGTACACAAAAAGAAAATACACAAAACATACAATAAAACCTTGGAAAGATTGCTAACATTTCAACACCCTTCCTCAATCAGACAAGGTGACAAAAGTATAGCAGTCACTTCCCAAACATGTCCACAAGCTTCAATTGCTTGCAAAGCTTCATATGTTGTGATATACCATTAGCCTTTATGAAAATGTCAGCTGTTTGACCAGCTGAGGCAACCTTAAAGGTTTTAATGAGACCATCTTGAACCTTTTCCCTTATCAAATGAACATCAACCTCAAAATGTTTGGTTCTTTCATGAAAAATAGGATTGACAGCAATCTTAATACCGGAGCTGCTATCACTATATAAATGCACAGGAAACAAACACTTGATTTTAAGGTCAATCAAAAGGTTAGTGATCCAAATAACTTCACAGGTGGCACTAGCCATGCACCTGTATTCAGCCTCAGCAAAAGATATACATATGGTATGTTGTTTTTTACTTTTCCAAGAAACAAGAGACCTACCCAAGAAGACACAATACCCAGAAACAGATTGTCTGGTTCTAAGGCATTTAGCCCAGTCAGCATCAGTGTAACAAGATACCTTTAATGAAGTATCTTTGTAAATCTGAATGCCAGTACCAGGAGAGTTTGTAAGGTACCTAATAACTCTCAAAGCAACTTTGAGATGTGACTACAAAGGAGCATGCATATGCCGACTAAGACAGTGAACAACATAATAAATGTCAGGTCTGGTGTGGGTAATGTAAATAAGCCTCCCTAAGAGTCTTTGATACTCAAATATGTTGTTAAGTAATTTATCACTCTCACTTTCATCAACAGCAAGCACACAGTTTTCAGGTAAGGGTGTTGATGCTGGTTTAGCAGCCAACAGACCGAACTCATAGATAAGCTCAAGGCAATATTTTCTTTGAGTCATGCATATACCATTGGTATTTTCAAGAATTTCAATCCCTAATAAATATTTCATCACCCCAAGATCTTTTATCATGAATTTGGTCTTAAGGAAACTCTTAAAGTTTTCAATTTCCTTAATACTATTACTTGTGATGATAAAATCATCAACATAAACAAGAAGTGCAATAAACAAGTTATTAGATTGTTTGATGTAGATAGAGTAATCATGTTTGCTTTGGACAAAGCCATGCTCAACCAAGACAGTGGTAAGTTTGGCATTCTACTGTCTTGGGGCTTGCTTAAGTCCATAGAGGGCTTTATTTAACTTACACACTTTGTTCTTGTTTTGACAGTAAAAGCCCAAAGGTATAGTCATATAAATATCCTCATCCAAGTCACCATATAGAAAAACATTATTGACATCAAGTTGAAACAAAGGCCAATCATTAGACACAACAATATTAATAAGACATCTGACAGTAACCATTTTAACAACAGGACTGAAAGTTTCATCAAAGTCAATACCCTCTCTTTGACTGTAGCCTTTAGCAACAACTCTAGCTTTAAACTTATCAACAATACCAGTGGATTTGTATTTAATCTTATATACCCATTTATTGTTAATGACTTTCCTTCCCAAAGGTAAGTCACATGAGGTCCAAGTATTGTTCCGTAAGAGAGCCTCAATTTCATTGTTCATAGCTTCTACCCACCTACTGTCTTTAACAGCCTCATACTAGGTAGTGGGCTTAAAAGATTGATTAAGAGTAGTAGCAAAACAGAAATTGGCTGTGTAAGTCTAGAATAATTAACATGCTTCTCAATGCCATATTTAAGTTTGCTATCAAAAACAAAATCATTAAGCTTAACAGGAAGTTTGGTAGGTCTTGAAGACTTCCTAATGATAGGTTCTCCTACTTCTTCAGTGGTGACCCCACTTTGCTCTAAAGAAATATCAGAATAATGAAAAATACCATTTGTACCCTCAGAGCAGGATTGCTGGTTTTCACCTATAGTAGTTGTAGAGTCCTCCTCCTGGGATTGCACCAAGGCATCCTCATTAGTGGGGTTGACTCTATCATCCACAATAGGTTTTTCTCTCTCATCATCATTGGGACTTGAAGATGTTTGATTATCAAAAAAGGACAAAAGTTCGGCATCACTTGTAACAACTACATCAGCCAAATCATTTCCAATATTGTTTTTCATCTTAAAAGGGAAAATAGTTTCATAAAACCTCACATCTCTTGAAAACAAAAACCTTCTATTATCCCGACTAAAAAGTTTATAAGCCTTTTTGAGAGAAGAGTAACCAACCAGAACATACTTTTCAGCTCTAGATGTGAGTTTATCACTATTATTCAAACAAGTAGAAAAACACAGACAGCCAAAACACTTTAAATGAGATAGGTTTGGTTTTTCCTTATGGAGAAATTCATAGGGGATCTACCATTTAAGACAGAAGAGGGGAGCTTGTTGATTAGGTAAACATCAGTTAGAATGCAATCAGACAGAAAATTAGTAGGAATCCCTCCCTAAAACATAAGACTCCTAGCAACATTAAGCAGGTGTCTATGTTTCCTTTCAGCAATACAATTTTGCTGAGGGGTGTGAGGACTAGAGGTCAGATGAATGATACCCATAGTGGAGAGCATAGAGTAAACCTTGTTGTTAATAAAATCAGTTCCATTATCAGATCTAAAGATTTTGATTTTAGATTTAAATTGATTTTTAACAAGACTTATGAAGTGATTTATCCAGTCAAACCTCATCCTTAGCTTTCAAAAGATAGGTCCACATGGCTCTAGAGTAGTCATCCACAATGGTAAGGAAGTATCTATACCCTTCCTTACTCTGAACTTTGTAAGGGCCCCACAAATCCAAGTGAACAAGGTCACCAAGTTGGTTGGATTTGTGGTAACTTAAGGGAAAAGGTTCCCTTGTTTGTTTGGCCCTATGACAAGTTTCACAAACATAGATGTTGGTATTTTTAGATAGGTGAAGGTCAGTCTTGAGAACATTGAGAACATGGTCAGAAGGATGACCAAGCCTACAATGCCAGAGATCTTTGGAGGTGTTAAAGGTCATAGCAGCATTAACATTACCTAAACTCAGAGTCTTAAGGTCATCAAACACGTAGAGCCCCCCCAGATTCACTACCAGTCCCCAGAATGATCCCCTTGTTCAAGTCTTGAATGTAACACTTATCCTCATCAAAACCAACAAAAAATTTGCTATCTTTAATAAGTTTATTAACTGACAACAAGCTAACACAATAACAAGGAACAACCAACATCATGAAGAATAACATTGTTAGAGAGCTTAAGGTCACCAATGTGACTAATAGTGGCAACGGTGCCATTGGGTTGACCAACAGAGATGTTGAGATTGGAAATATCCACAACGTTAGACATACCCACAGTGGATGTGGTAAGATGTTGATTAGCCCAGAATCAGATTAACCCAAAGTGATGGTTTTAGTAGTGAATTTAATGTTCCCACAAATTTTTTTAAAGAAATTCATATTAAACCAGATGTTAGCATTAAAAAAAGAGATTCTACCTGCCATATTGGACTGCGTATTTCCAAAAGTATCACTTATCAAACTGAGGAGCTTCTGCATTTGTTCACTGGTAAAAGAAGTTAGGGATTCACAAGTGGAAGTTTGTTTGTCCCCAACTTTTAGATCACAATTGGCATTAAAGTTATGTTTGAAACTAGTTTGTTTAGAAATATTAGCACCCTTTATATATCCAGCAGGATATCCATGTAACTCAAAACATCTATCAACAGTGTAGCCTGTTTGACTACAATGAGTACAAATAAGGTTAGGGTTGGGACACTTATAACTTCTAGTACTATTGCCCTTAAAAGGAGGTCTACTAGGAGTGTTGTTATTACTACTGTTGGAATTACTTGTTCTAATTTGATTGAAAGTTTTAACAGCAAAAGAGGTGGCATTCATCTTTGCCTCAGTGTGACTAGAGGTCTCAGGAATACCCCTATGGGATTCCTCTCTAGACACTGGGACATAAGCCTCCTTCACATCAGGAAGAGGATCCCTAGTTAGAAGGGAAATCCTAACAGGCTGATAGAAATCACCAAGACCCATCAAGAACTGCATAAGCCTCATGATCTGCTGATGCAGAGCCAACTTAGTTCTATCTGAACAGGCATACTTAGTTGCACAAACACATTTAGGAATTTAGTGACAGCATCAAACTCTCTCCAAAGAGAGTTTAATCTGTGATAATAATCAGCCAAAGTACTACCCCCTTGTTTAACAAACCCAATTTTTTGAAGCAAGTTATAGACAACAGAACCATCAAATTTATCATAAGTTTCATTCAAGTCTTTCCATACAGTAGCTGCATTCTCAGAGTAAACAAGGCCCATATACACATCACTAGAAACAACATTCATAATACAAGTAAGCACCATAACATTACATCTATCCCATTGGGCACATAGAACATCATCAGTATAAGTATCTCTTAAACAAGAACCATCAACAAAAGCATATTTGTTTCTAGCTTGTAAATCAAGTTATATAGCATTATTCCACATTCTATAATTCTCAGTACCAAGAAGTTTAAAAGGAACAAACACAGAGCTACTGTTATCACTATTATGAATGTGAAGTGGATTACCAACATCCAAGTTGCTGATGAGGGCAACTGGGATTGGTGTGGTTTCAGGCAAACCTCTACCACCACCATTTCCTCTACCACCAGTTGGTAGAGGAGGAGGAGCACCACTAGCACTCATAACTCACACCAAGGAAAAATAAAGAGCAGCAGAGCAACCAAAAAACAAAATAGCAGGCAAAGAACAGAAAAAAAACAAAAACAATAAAAGAATACAACCAATAAATAATCACACAAAGAAGAAGGATTACTAGAAAAGCAAGCTCGTGGACTGGGATTAGCTAGAGCAGGTATCCACACCAGTCAAGGCTGGAGGGTCAAGATATTAATCGAATCCGTTTGCACCTACTTACAAGCAGCAGTAATCCAAGAAGAACCAAGAAGGGGATAAGAGGGAAAAAGGAAGAAGACTTACAGAGCTTTAATCAACAACCAGAATCAACCCAAAGATCACCCAATCTCTAGATTCACTTAGTCTAGAGGATGGGTGAACCAAGAACAATAAACCCTCAAAAAATAAATTAGGGTTTGAGAAAACCCTAATTTAATTTTAACCTATATACCACCAAAAAGTAACGGCACCACCAGAAAAAGCAATAGCACCACAAAACAAGCTTCCAGAACACCAAAAACAAAGATCCCCAAAAAGGTAAATTAGGGTAGAGAAAACCCTAATCCAAACTTTCAAGAATCTTAACGGCACCACTGAAATAAGCAACGACACCACCTAATAAAGCTTCCTGGGCACCAATGAATCAAGATCCCCAAAAAAATAAATTAGGGTTTGTGAAAACCCTAATTATAATTTTTGAGAAAATTAAAGGCACCACCAAAACAAGCTTCCAAAACGTCAAGGAAACCTCAAGAAACCTGTTAATGCAAAGCAATGCCTAAAAATATTGTTAGTGCCAACTAATCTTTCTTAGTTTTGATCACGCCAAATTACAAAGACATTTATTGTCAAACACATTCATAAAACGAATTATCTAACAAACAATAGCATCAAGGTAATATTCATTACACTAACATATCTTAATCATGCTTAGTGATCATAAAAGTGATTAGCCTTAAAACACACTTTCGTCAAATGTGACAAAATATTTTTAATAAACTTTATTTTTAAGAAAATGTTTTATTAAAATGAAAATGTAAATTTGAATATGGCATATTCCAAATGCCATAAGACTATCCTTTGAAGGTTTAAACAGCCTCAGATATTTCAAATCCACTAAAAGACAAAAAAGAGCGGAGTCTACCTACACGGTTCCTTAAGTGCCTACGCGGTTCTCTATCGATAAGGAACCGCCTAGGTAGATAAGGAACCGCCCTCAGCTAGCTGTTGGGTTTTTGTCTTCTATAAATAGTGGATCAAATCTGCATTTTTAACAACCCTTTTTGGACATCTCTTTCAGCCTTCTTTCTCCATTCTAATCCTAATCATTTGTAAATGATCACTTAATGTGTTAAGTATGTTTACTTATGATTATCCTCTTTATCTCCTTCTTTACCTTGTCCAAAGAGAAGATCACTCACACACTTGTGATGTGATTAAAGATGAAGCCTTGATGAAGATCATCCTCTCCTAAAGATCTAGTCATGTTCATCATTTGTTTAATTGTGTCTTGGGTAGATCCAATGTATTTATGAACACTTAGACTAGTTGTGTTCATCCAAGCTATTTGTGAGTACTTGGATTAGAGTTGTGTAAATCCTTTGAATATGTGTGTGCTTGGCTTTGTGTTGTGTAGATCTAAGTTACATGTGTGTACTTGGATATGTTTAGTTGAGTTATAATAAGTTGTGTTAGTTCTCACTAAACTATAAAGTAATGTGGTTGTGTCTTGTGAGCACTCACTAAACTATAAAGTGATGTGTAGTTTTGTTGTGGGAAGTTCTCACTTAGCTTCAAAGTGAAGAGTCGTGAAAATTGCTTCTAGCTTTGGATTAGAACTCGACATCTAGCCTTGTGTCGGAAAATGGTGAAATGGGCAACGTTGTGAAGATTGGTTCTATATTTAGATTAGAACTCGACATCTAGCCTTGTGTCGTAAAATGGTGAAGTGGGCGACGTTGTGTAGATTGGTCCTAGCTAAGATTAGGTCTCGACATTTAGCTTAGTTTCGGAAAATAATGTAAGCGACGTTGTAAGGTTTTCTCCGCTAAGAAGGGAGCTTGTGGATATAGTGGAAATCTCGAGTAGGTGTACTCGAGGAGTGGAGTAGGAACGAGGATAGAGCCTCGTTGCCGAACCACTATAAATCTTGGTGTCTTCCTACTAGGTTGTTTCTTTTCTTACTCCTTACTTACCTTCATCATCATTACACTTACTACTTATTGTTAATGCATTAGAACTGAACCTAATCATTATGCAACTAGCTTTCAATTAAAAGATGGTTTTGACACTCACCTAATTGAAAGGATTTTTAATTAGTAGACAAACCGAAGAGAAACTATTCAACCCCCCCTTCTAGTTTCTACAATCTGTATCAGAGTGATGGTGACACAATATCTTTGTAGTATATTGTTCTTTAAAACTTGGATTGATCCATTGTCTCCTCAAATTAGAAGGTTAAGTTGTACTAAAGTTTTTCTTTGGTCAAAACTATCTTTTATTGGAAATAGGCCTTTTATTTGGTAATATTGCATCTTATTTAGATTAGTAGTATTTATGCATTTTAGGTTTACTCTTGATATGTATCTACTAGTTTGCATCTTATTATGTGTAGGTACTCATGAAGATCAATCATTCAATTGATTGTAGATTGAGTTACTTACACTTGTAGAAGACTCATCTTCTTTGATTTCTAACATCACAGAATGATGATATCAAGATGGATGGGAGTGATACTAGTCCTTGAAGACTTAGTAGTCACTTTAGTCATGGTTGGGATTTGCATTGATTTCTTGAAAGCTTGGAATGCAGTTTGAGGCTAAGGTACGTTTTCGGTCTTCCACACGCCCTATTGATCATTCTTTTGATCATTAATTGAATATATGCTTGTTCTTGGCATCCTTGCCTTGACATTTGTTTGTGGTTTGTGATTCTCCCGTTTTCCCTCTCAAACCTTCATTGCATGGATACTTGACTCACTATGGAGATGTAGAGTGAGTTAGTAGAATCTTAAAGTATCAAGCATGATTTCTATGGTTTGCACCCTTACAGTTAGTAGGCCCTATATCATTTGTAACTTGTGCAATTAAGCTCATCTCTAGGATGATTGATTCTCTTGAGATACCAAACTACTTCACTAGTTGTAGTTGGATTTTACACATTTGGAATTAAAATATTCCAAGGATATTATTATTGTAAATCCTAGAAATAATTGTCCGACCATGAGGGAGAGAAAGTGAATCTATACTTTGCTCACATTTTGAAGTAGAGTAAGACTATTCTTGAAAATGATCTTATTCTATGTATCAAAATTGTTTGGTATAGTTCATCACCAAAGCCGTTTAGACTTTCACCGGAAAGGCACGTCCTAAACCACTATATATGACACAAGCTCTTCGTCTCCTCGATTTGAAGAATGTCATTTGTCTCATAATATCATTTGTCTCATGAGCATTGTTCTTGGTCTTGATTCACTCCTCTTGACTTCTCTCATCTTTGTTTCTTTGCTACGAGTAGTCGTTTGTTTGTTTTGGTCTTTTCCTATCTCGATTCAACTTGTAATCCTTCAATAAGGCATTATTACCTAGTGTTGTAGTGATCCAATGATTTCATAAAGTCTTAAGACATATTTTAAGGATTTTAGAAAAAATTGGTTTTGAAAAATTCTTTGATTTTCCTTGATAAAAACTCGCCACTGTATGCGGTTCGTTATCGTCGCGGCGCAAACACTCGGTTCCATATTGATAAGGAACCGCGGCCAGTGATTACAACTAAAGTGCCAGGTTTTTACTAAAATCATTTTTCAAACATACCTTCTCTCTCTTCTCCAACATAGCGACGGGTTTCTCCATTTTTCCACCATTGTTGATCTTCCAAAACCTTCAATTACTCAAAGATTAATTGATTTCAATTTGTGGATTTCACTCATCCTTCATTCAAGATCAATTAATTGTAAGTTATTTCTTTTAATTTCATCCAATTTGTTCTAGGGTTCATACATTCATAATAGGGGATTTTTAAAATTGACGTTCAATTAGAACCTTACTAGGAATAAGAGTTGACATAGTAATCTTGCTATGATTCCTTAGGTTCATATTAATTGAGATTTCACTAAAACCACTAACAATCCGAATTTTGACAAAATAATTTTGGTTAATTGATAGAATTGATATGAACCCATGAATAAATTGGTAATGGCATTGTTAAATGCTTACCTAAAAACTTTGTTTTGAAAAACCAATGTTCAAGTTCATTGTTGATTTTACATAGTTAATATGTTTTCATGAAGGACGCATTGTTCCTTCTAACTTTCTTGCACTTGACTTCATTTGATTCATGTTCAATTCCATTGGCTTTGATTGCTTGCTTGATATAAATGAGCCAATCTTTCCTTCCTTCCTCGTGGAGCTCTTTAACTCGTACACATTAATGTGCATCAATAATGGTTTATCTATAAGATTTTCCATCAAGGGGAAAACCTTTGTATATACTCTTGAAGAATTTGGTAAGATTCTCAAATTTCCATACGAAGGTCAATGTAGGTTCACCGATGCTTGGAGTTTAAACTTTTTAGAATCGGCCCCTATTGATGTGAATTTTGTGACCGAGATACCCTCGGCGTCGGCCATCTCTTGTGCTATTGCTAAACCTCGTGAACACCCTATTCTTGGTAATTTTGAGGGAGAATTTCATACTCTCACTCCTTGGGAATTACTAACTAGCAATCTTAATGATTTTATGATCCCTTGGGCCGAAATCATTAGGGAAAATGCAATGTGCTTGGATGGTAATTGCAACCAAAAATGCAATCCCTTGGCCCGCTTGTCTTGCACATATGTTGTATTGTGTTGCTACCTCCACTCCATACAACCTTGCATTTTTCATAGCTAGAAGAATAAGATTTGTTCTCAGCGGGTCTCGTTCTAGTCTTCTATTTGCCATGATTCTCTCACAGCTTCTTAGAAAACTTCTTCTTGACTTTCCACCTTTAAATGCTTCATCATTTCACTCCGTTGATCGAGTCATGCTTCCTATTGAAGGAAATGTCTCTTCTGAACCCACACATGATTCAAATGAAGATGGAAATGTCTCTCAAGATGACTCTCTCAACCCTTGTTATGATTTGTCATCCTCTATCTCTCAATTATCTTCTCTAGACATTGATTCAGACTATCATAATTGTCTTAATCTTCTTCTTCAAGAACGTATAAGAAGTGAATTAAGGCAATGAGGAAATGCTCATCGATGAATGATATATCCCACTCTTGAATGATTAACGTGTGTGTAAACATGTTTGGATTCTTGAACATCATCTCCTTTATCTTTATTTTTAGGATGTTATGTGTTTATTAACTAATATCTTGTGTTTGGAATATTTAGTATTTTAATCCTAATTGTCTATGCGATTGATCTTTTGATTTACATGGCTTTGTGAATCTTATGTGTTAGTTAGCTTCCTAGATCTTGATTAATAGTCCTTTTCGGCTTGATAAATCTTTGTATAAAGTTTGGCCTAGCAAAAGTTTCTAGAAGTGCCTTTTATCAAACCCACTGGGGGCGGCTCCTTATCTATGTCGCGGTTCCTTAGCGATAAAGAACCGCGCCTATCTATAAGGAACCGCCGTTGTATGTTCCGAGAGAATCTTTGCTTTACACTGTTTTTCCTTGATCTGTGTAAACATTGATAAAACTTTTGCAAAAACCTGCACTTTCCTAAACTAGGCTACCTAATTTCATTATTCACCTAAAATGATTTTAACCCATTACTAGTTTGGATCATTCCCTTCTCTTCTTAAACCCTCTCTTGTTGATTGTGTTCTTCATCCCTTCAACTCTTCTCTAAACCTAAACACACAACCACAGTGTCTACTAGAACATCCAACTCTTCCAAAACTTCCTCTTCCAAAAGAAACCTTAAGATCAAGATTAAGTTACCTAAACTTGGTTCTTCATCTTTTCATACTCCCAAAAATGAGATTTCTCCTATTCTCATTTACTCATCACCTTCACCACCCCTTGCTCCATACAAGACCAACTCAACTCATGGTACTAACCATTCACATGGTTCTACCTCCTCCTTATTCCAATCAAGAATGAATTAGTTTTCCTCACCCTTCACTCCTAGTCCTCCCTTGAATGGGAATACTCAACTTTAACCTCAACAAAGCATTCCCTTTGTCCTTGAGCCTTTAGTTACCTTTCCTTTCACCTATCTCACCCATATCACCCTTGGACACTATGCCTCCACCACCTCCTCCTCCCTCAAACACTAATGCTCCTATTTTGGGCATTCCTATTTCTCACTTTATGGGTAATCCTTACTTCTTTGGTTTTCTAGAAGCTCATGGTGCTAATTGCCCATGTTGTCTCTATAACAACTACATCATTCAAAACCTAAGGTTGGAGATGCTTAGTCTTCATAGGAGGTTGCATGATTTCTTGCTTACCTTGTTCTCCATGCCTCCTCCTCCTAGGAGATGAATGATGATTTTCAAAATCAAATGTCTTTAAAGAAATTCAAGCCAAAGAAGACTATGTTATCAAGACCCTAGTTTAAGCTAACTATGTATTAGTTAGTTGTTATTTCTTTTCTTGTATTTCCTTCCCTTTATGAGTTTTTCATGAAGATGTTCTATGGATTTAGTTTTATGTGTTTTAACCTATGTGGTCACATTAATCAACTTCAATTTATTTAAAACTAAACCTAAATCTATCACAACCTCTAAAAATTTGACTTAAATTTGGATCAAAATGTTATCTAAATATTTTGTCACCCTTTGTCAAGACACTCTTTGTAAGTGTGTTGCTTTTATGCAATCCTAGCATATTCTAGTGCTAAAAGAGGTAAAAATCCAAGATTTGCAAGATTTTGAAAGAGTCATATTTTTCTTCAAAACCTTTGAAAATCATGGTTTAACATCCAATGTACGCGGCTCCTTAGCTAGCCGGCGGCTCCATATTGAAGTGGAACCGCGGGTTCCTTTAAGGAACCGCGGAAAACAAAGCTACTTTTAGCTTACTTTTGGTCTTTCTTCTTTGACCACTCTCTTGGTTAAGATTCTTTGTTTACCCGATTTGGATAAACATTTCCTAAAACCTTTTGTTTTCATTTCAAATATTTGCCTTGTCTACTTTCTTTAAATTCTTCTATTTTGGGAGTTCTTCTCTCCATCCCTCATAATGCCTAACTCTTCCACTCCTAACCTTGACATATCTTTGTCACAATCCTCTCAACCTAAAGCTTCTTCTTCTAAGCTTTTAAAGAAATCGAAAATCTCGGTTCGACCCATTTGGATCAAGAAGAACAAGAATCCTCATGATTCCTCTTCTCCAAAATCCTCCAAGAATTCTTCTTTCTCTCCGATTAAATATTGGAATGAGACTTACTCTATAAATCCAATTACCAGAGAAAAGGAAATTCTTCCACCACCACCTAAACCTTTAAATTCTCCACAACTCAATGACCTATCTTCTTTCCTAAATCTCACTAGGCATTGTTAAAACATCTCTTATCCATTATCTCCCTCTCCACCAAACTCTCATTTTGATGGACCTCCCCCATCTAACGACTTTGTTTTGCATCATGGTTCCTCGTGTGCTTGTTGTCAGTTTCAAAAAATTGAACTTGCTCATGTTTATGACAAGCTAAATTTCCTTGAATTCCTCCTCACTCGACCTCCTCTTAAAGTTTTCGTTCCCGTGAACAAAACTTCGAATGATGGTTCATCGTCTTTCTTTTCCAACTAAGGCACATTTTGTACTTTAGTTGTTTGAGTCAATAAAACTTAAGCAATCTTGGAAGACTATCACTACTAGAGTAGTTTATGCTTTGTGGTTTATTTTCCTTATTTTTTGCTTAAAATATTCATATCGTGTGTATGAATATTTCTCTTGTATGTTCTTTCATATTTGTGTAATATGAATGTTATGTGTGTTATCTATTCCCGCTAATTCTTTTTTACACATTTGTTAAAGAGTTGATCATGGTTAAAACTTACCATTAATTATGGGTGATTCCATAAATTCTAAATTTTAGTCCCTTGACATTTTAATCATTTTTTATTGGTTTGGATGTTTCTTTTCTTCTTTTATTCCACCAATTGAACTTTGATGTTGTCAACACACACTCTATGAACATACTTAGCAAATATTTACTTCTAATTTGAGATTTATTTTCCTCCTCCCTCTCAAGTTAGTTAGTAGGTAGTGCACATATATACATTCGTGTTTCTTTTCTATCTTCTAACCTTTGTGTAGCATGTCACCTTAGCTCATTCATTTGGCGCCACAAGCAAGGGGGAGTAAGCACCAAGGGAGAGCTACTAGCAAAGTCTGGTTCTTTTCTTCTTCAAAGACTTGTGCTAACCTTTTTACTTCGACAAAGGGGGAGAAATGATAGTGATAAACTCGTTAATAATTCGAATAATCTTGTATTTTACGTAAATGAGTTTATAGTTTGTCGTAATCAAAAAAGGGGAGATTGTTAATGCAAATCAATGCCTAAAACATTGTTAGCGATAACCAATATTTCTTAGTTTTAATCACGACAAATTACAAAGACATTTATTGTCAAACACAATCATAAAACAAATTATCTAACAAAAACTATTATCGAGATAATAATCATTACACTAACATGTCTAAATTATGCTTAGTGATCATAAAAGTGATTATCCTTAAAACTCACTTTTGTCAAATGTGACAAGAGATTTTTAATAAACTTTATTTTTAAGAAAATGTTTTATAAAATTGAAAACGTAAATTTAAATATGGCATATTCCAAATGCCATAAGAATATCATTTGAAGGTTTAAACAGCCTCAGATATTTCAAATCCACTAAAAGACAAAAAGGAGCGGAGTCTACCTCCGCGGTTCCTTAAGTGCCTACGTGGTTCTCTATCGATAAGGAACCGCCTAGGTAGATAAGGAACCACCCTCAGCTAACCGTTGGGTTTTTGTCTTCTATAAATATTGGATCCAATCTGCATTTTCAACAACCCTTTTTGGACATCTCTTTCAGGCTTCTTTCTCCTTTCTAATCCTAATCATTTATAAATGATCACTTAATGTGTTAAGTATGTTTACTTATGATTATCCTCTGGATCTCCTTCTTTATCTTGTCCAAGGATAAGATCACTCACACACTTGTGATGTGATTAAAGATGAAGCCTTGATGAAGATCATCCTCTCCTAAAGATCTAGTCATATTCATCATTTGTTTAATTGTGTCTTGTGTAGATCCAATGTATTTGTGAATACTTAGACTAGTTGTGTTCATCCAACCTATTTGTCAATACTTGGATTAGAGTTGTGTAAATCCTTTGCATATGTGTGTGCTTGGATTTGTGTTATGTAGATCCAAGTTACATGTGTGTACTTGGATATGTTTAGTTGAGTTGTAATAAGTTGTGTTAGTTCTCACTAAACTATATAGTGATGTGGTTGTGTCTTGTGAGTTCTCACTAAACTATAAAGTGATGTGTAGTTGTGTTGTGTGATGTTCTCACTTAGCTTCAAAGTGAAGAATCGTGAAGATTGGTTCCAGCTTTGGATTAGAACTCGATATCTAGCCTTGTGTCAGAAAATGATGAAATGGGCAACATTGTGAAGATTGGTTCTATCTTTAGATTAGAACTCGACATCTAGCCTTGTGTCGTAAAAAGGTGAAGTAGGCGACGTCGTGTAGATTGGTCCTAGCTAAGATTATGTCTAGACATTTAGCTTAGCGTCAAAAAATAATGTAAGCGACGTTGTAAGATTTTCTCCACCAAGAAGTGAGCTTGTGGATATAGTGGAAATCTCGAGTAGGTGTACTCGAGGAGTGGAGTAGGAACGAGGATAGAGCCTCGTTGCCGAACCACTATAAATCTTGGTGTCTTCCTACTAGGTTGTTTCTTTCCTTACTCCTTACTTGCCTTCATCATCATTACATTTACTACTTATTGTTAATGCATTAGAATTGAACCTAATCATTATGCAACTAGTTCTCAATTAAAAGATGGTTTTGACACTCACCTAATTGAAAGGAATTTTAATTAGCAGGCAAACTGAAGATAAACTATTCAACCCCCCCCTTCTAGTTTCTACAAAACCCACCAGGATGAAAAACCCTAAAAAAGAAATTAGGGTTTCACAAACCTAACAAGTCAACCAACAGATCTGAATCAACGCAACACAAGAGAGCTAAGATAGAATGTAAAATATATAACCTAGATCTCTGATACCATATTAAAAGAACATAATATCAAAGAATAGCCACAGATCTACACCCAACCAACCACCCCTTGGTGTATTTTATTGATAATCAGAGTACGAAAATAAAGATAAACAGATTAGTCCTTAAACGAGTGCTAATCGAATGATTACAAAAGAAATATTGAGATTGTCCCAACTAGGTTTATCCAATCTCCCTCACATACAAGATTCACTCAAACACACAAAGATAATAAAGAACAAGATGAAAAACCTCCCAATGACCAAACGCGGCTAGAGAGAGAGAGGGAGCAATACTCTCACACATGTATGTATGTGAAACAAATGAGAATGCTAACCCTAGCTCTGTGTGAGCTAGGGAGATATACACAAACCAACAACGGTCACAACAAAGCCCAAAAGCAAGAGACAACCCATCAATAGCAAAGCCCAAAGAAGTCCAGTTGCAGGAATGAAAAGATGGCAGGAATGGCCCTCCATCTGACAACCTGTGTACACAAAAAGAAAATACACAAAACATACAATAAAACCTTAGAAGGATTGCTAACATTTCAATAGTTATTTTATCAAAAAATAAGAAAAAAAAATTGTAATAAATACATTTATCAAAACTGTTTGTTTTTTCTGGGGGACAATAATTTTGAGACGGAGAGAGCAGCAAATTAAACTAAAATTTTGAATGGCAAACATGATATAAAACACCAAGTCATTTGACAATATTCTAAACACCAAAACATTTGAAAAATTAGTAAAACTATACAATTTTATCATACTTGATATGTAGTAGTACTCGTTAAAAAAAGATATGTAGTAGCTAAAAATTATAGTATATTCTAATGAAAAAAGATTAAAGGCCTAAAATTTATGACTAATTATGTGCCTAACTTATGTGTCACTAGCTCATTGAATTGTGAAGATGTGGGTCTGGTTTGTATAACCAATGAATTTTTGTCACACATGTTTAGGCATAAGTTTTAGACACGCCAATCTCTATTCCAATATCTTGAAAAGCCTATAGTATAATTTTAAAAAAAGGTAATCTACTGGTCAACTACTCTTTTACCCACAATGACTATAGACAACAGATGTGATTTTTTTATTTTTGTTTTTCACTTTCAATCTCTTGTTAAGTCTTCTTCTTCCTCCAACTGATAAGAAATGCATCTAAACATATATCTATACTATCAAGTTTAGAAAAAAATCCCATTAACCAACTCATCTTCAGGTTAATTATCCACAAACAAATTAATTGTAAGGGGCATAACGACGAAAAACATGAAATTTTCGAGAAAAAAATACACTACGTCGAAAAGTTTAGGGGGGCGCGTGCCCCTCCGACCCCTTTCCGTAGCTCCGCCCATGCATACACATTAAGTATAGAAAATGTGTTAGAGTTTGTCATATGCTTTTAGCAAGGATATGTCATATTCTCAAACTTCTATTTTTCTGTAACCTTTATAGGAAAATCAAGAAAAGTTTTGCAATGAACATAAACATATCCATGCCAAATAACTCTCTAACCATAGTCCTCGCCACTTTTATAACCCTAATCATTCTGTTTACCGTCCACCGTATCTTCCTCAAAATTCGACAAAAACTCCTTGTCCTCGTTTTAAAGTCTCGTCCAGGTAAGCAAGGAGTATTTTGTGCAGTGTGTTTACGATGTTGTAGAAGGCGAACGCTACCAAAAAACTGCCTTTGTGTCACCATTTCTTCCATGTCGATTGTATTGATCCCTGGTTCGAGGCAAAGTCTACGTGCCCATTGTGTAGAGCTCACGTCCCGCTTAATCTTCTTCCTCGGCAGATGAAGAAGACACCACCAAATTTGTTGTCTATAATTCTTTATTGTTGTTATAATACAATTTATTTAAAGATTAAGAGTAGGTTTCGTAAAGTTCAATTTAAAATGAGGTGGATGTAATGCTCATGGAGTTGACAGATTGGTTCAACTTTTAATTCTTATGGAGCGAACCTATTTAACTCCTTTATTATTAGTGATGGTTCGATAGAAGTTCCCCTCGGGGGCAGTACTTTCACGTGGTGTCACAAATCAGCGAAGAAGACGAGTAAATTGTACATGTTTCTTATTTTAGAGAAGCTATATAATAAATGTCCATATATTACGGCGATTACCTTGGATAGATTCCTTTTAGACCACAAAACTATCCTGCTTCGTGAATCTGTTCTCGATTATGGTCCTATTCCTTTCAAGTTTTATAGCCATTGGTTGGACTCAGAAGGTTTTGATAAGTGTGTCGAAGATAATTGGAGAGGAGCTCCTGCTGTTGGCACCAATGCTTTAAGTGGTTTTGTTTACAAGCTTAAATACCTCAAAGTTAAAATAAAGGATTGGTCAAAAGGTAACAGGCATGATTTGATATTTGGAAAATCTCGTCTCCAGGAGAAACTTCGTGTTTTAGATTTAAGTATTGATAGCAGTGATGCCTCGGATGAATTGGTAACTAAAAGATCAGAAGTTATTAATTCCATTCTTGATATTTATAAACGTAAGGCGACGAAAATGGCTCAAAAGGCAAAATCAAATGGTGTATTGAAGGGGACGAGAACTCTAGTTTTTTCCATGGTATGCTAAATAAAAGGCGCAACCAACTTAGCATACGCGGTATAATGGTAGATGGGGTTTGGCTTCAAGATCCCTGTTTAGTTAAGAATGAGTTTTATCTCCATTTTAGTAATAGGTTAGCCCAACCCGACAGTCATCGAGCTAATCTCTGCATGGAATATCCAAATACGCTATCCCCTGAGCAACAATCAGATCTTGAACGTGTTGTTTCTAAGGATGAGATAAGACATGCAGTGTGGGACTGTAGAACTGACAAGTCTCCTGTTCCTGACAGATTTACATTCGGATTCTATATGTGTTTTTGGAAAATCATTGAAGAAGACGTTTTTGAAGCTGTCATGTATTTTTTTTATTAAGGCATTATTCCAGATGGTTGTAACTCCTCTTTCATTACCTTGATCCCAAAAATTCCTAACGCTAATACCGTGAAAGATTCCAGACCCATTAGTCTTATTGGGAGTCTCTACAAGATCATAGCTAAAATCCTTTCGAATCGTCTTGTGGTGGTTTTGGGTCGGATTGATAATGAGGTTCAGTTTGCTTTCATTAAAGATAGACAAATCTTTGACGGCCCGTTCATTATCAATGAAGTCCTACAATGGTGTAAGCGTAAAAAGAAGCAATCTTTAATTTTTAAGGTTGATTTTGAAAAGGCTTTTCACTCTGTTCGTTGGGATTTTCGTGACGATGTGTTAAAAAAATTGGCTTTGGTGATCGATAGTGTAGTTGGATTCAGTGCTGCCTCAAATCGTCAAAAAGGTCTATTCTTGTTAATGGGAGTCCCACCAACAAATTCCAATTTTATAAAGGTCTGAAACAAGGTGATCCTCTTTCACTTTTTTTATTCATCTTAGTCATGGAAAGTCTTCGTCTTTCCTTTCAAAGAGTTGTGGATGCAGGTTTATTCAAAGGTATCAAACTTAACGTTTCTATGAATATTTCTTATTTGTTTTATGTGGATGATGTTGTATTCATGGGTCAATGGTGTGAGGGTAACATTAACACTCTTATTCATGTGCTTGCATGTTTTATCGTGCATCTGGTTTACGGATCAATATGGCCAAAAGCAAAATTATGGGAACTATAGTGGCGAATGACACGGTTATTAATGCTGCGACAAAACTTGGTTGCCTCATTCTTAATACACCGTTTACTTACCTTAGCACTAAAGTTGGTTGTTCTATGTCTAAATCTGATGTGTGGAAGGAGGTGATTCAAAAGGTATGTTCTCGTCTCTCTAAATGGAAAATGAAGTGTTTATCGATAGGTGGTCGCCTAACTCTTCTAAAATCGGTGCTGAGTTCTATTCCAATTTTCCATTATCTATTTATAAAGCTGCTCACACTGTTCTTGGTAAGCTCAAATTGATTCGTATAAAGTTTTTTCACGGGCATGCTCTTAACAGTAATCAAGCTTGTTGGATTAAATGGTCCAAAATTTTAGCTTCTAAAGATAAAGGTGGTCTCGGTGTATCTAGGTTATTTGCGTTAAACAGAGCTTTAATGTTAAAATGGGTTTGGAGGATTTATGATCATAGTGCATCTCTGTGGGCTCGTATTATTAAGGCGATTCATGGTGAAGATGGGCAAATCGGCAAAAACATAAAGGTGCGTAATAATTCTAGTTGGCTGCACATTGTTAAAGAAATGGATGCTCTAAAAGCGATAGGTATCAACTTCATGGACATATTGCGTCTTAAACTAGGTGACGGTTCTACAACTAGTTTCTGGCGTGATCATTGGATTGGTAATTATTCCCTCAATAACCTTTCCCCACGTCTGTTTGCTCTTGAGAATGTTAAAGATGTGACTGTTAGATCGAAGATATCAGATAATGGGTTAGATAACTTTTTTCGTCGGATATCTAGAGGTGGGCATGAACAGGCTCAACTCTCTGATTTAATGGATTTGGTTGTTAATCTCAGTATACGGATAGGTGGTCGTGGTCTTTAAATGGTACAAGTGAATTTTTTGTTGTTTTTCTAAGACGGGCGATAGATAGTAACCGCTTAGCTGTGGTTTCTTCTAAAACCCAATGGATTAAAACAGTCCCCATCAACGTCAATATTATTGCCTGGAAAGTGACACTTGATGCTTTTCCTTCTCGGTTCAACATGTCTCGTCGAGGTATCTCTTTGAATTCCATTATATGTCCCTTTTGTGACACAAGTGTTGAAACATCCAATCAGCTGTTTTTCGCTTGCAACCTGACATCTCATCTTTATATAAGGATTTGTCATTGGTGGAATATCGCTATATGCGTGGGTAATTCATTTGAAGACTGGAAGACTTGGTTATTAACTCTGCTTCTGCCGTCAAAGACTAAAAACATCATCGAAGGCATTTTCTATGTTACTTGGTGGCACATTTGGACGTTTAGGAACAAGCTTCTTTTTTAAGACAAGAAGCCATCAAAGGCGATTATATATGAAGATATTGTTTCTAGATCTTTTTATTGGTGTAAGGTTCAATGTAAAGCTGTGTTTAGTTGGAATGATTGGCTCAAAGCCCCTTATCTTGTAACATTTTACCGTTAGCTCTTTGCTAGTCTTTGTTTTAATAAATATGTCGTTAAAAAAAATGAGGTGGATGTAATTATGCACGAATTCATTATTTTTTATTTGGATTTAAAAGTAGAATTCTATGGGTATGTTTGGAATTCTTAGGAGCTGGAGATGATTGTTGGAGCGGGTCGTTGGAGCTAGACGCTGAAGCGTGTAGCTTGAGCTTATTTTTACATGCTAGTTTAACTAACATTTTATGTAGGAGCTTATTTTTTAAACATGCTCCTTCAAGCTCTGTCAGTCAAACAAGACTTATTTTTAATAACAGCTTATATTTTAAAAGACAATAAGCTCATGCTACGATAAGATATGATAAGCTCATGCGCCAAACATAGCTTATGAACGTTTGTCACCCATGATGTTTGTAGCTTTTTGAACGACGTGTATAGAAACTTCGAATCTGAGATCCATCAGATGATTTTTTTTATTAGAAAATTTCTTATTTTTACGAGAAAAATTAAAAAAAATCTTTACCACATATTTTAAATAAGAGGAAAAGTTTTCAGAGAAGACACATGTATTTTTGTAAGCGTATTCAAAATATGTGGTTAGATTTTTCTATGAAGTCTCTGTTATATTATTTCTTTCGTATACAATAAAAACATAGATTTAAGTCTATTTAGATATCAAAAGTTTATTTGTAATCTTTATCATTCATTTTCATCTTAATACAATGGATAAAATTAAACTCATTTTTCTTTCAAACATTAATATTTCTTAAATCGTTAATCGTTATGCGAAAAAAATATATCATTACGACGGACATTTAATTATCTTTCTACAGACTTGCTATATGATATACTTTCAACAATTTTTTTTTCGTTTTTTTTCTTTTTTTTTTGTTGTCAAAAATTATCATTTATGATACTAAATATCATATATGATAGTAACACTAGTATCATATATGATATAACTTATCATATATGATTAAATAATAATTTGTAACCTAACACTAATACTATCATATATGATAAAACACTATTTTCATATATAATATTTTACGCAAATTTTTTATAAAAAAAAAGACGATTTACAGCAACCGTGATCTAGAAATGAAAATTTTCTAATATTTACGGATGACGAAACTTACAGATATTTTAATTAAAAACTTAATAAATGAGCCCCTCTCTATGTTTATGCAAACAAAATTCATTATAAATTGCAATTATGTTTTCTATTAAAGAAGACAACACGTTTACGGATGTCCTGACTTACATAAGACCAAACCATTATTGGAAGGTGTTTCTTCTATGGCTTGGTGGTCAATTGGAAGTTCAGAGTCAGCTAATTTTTGAGAAAACTCTTCCAGACGATCGACGATATTTGATGAAAATTTTCTTCATGTTTTTCATTGGTGCTTTAATCGTTGTCATAGTACATTTTCTTAGGTGAATCGGTTAAAAAAATCTATCTTATTTTTATCTTATTTCTGTGTAATATCTTCTTTAACTTCTCGCTAGTTTAATAAAAATTTGTCGTTCAAAAAAATAAATAATCCGCAATTATGTTGTCTATAAAAAACAATGTATTATGCAAGTTATAATCTTGAAAATATTTCAAGAATGGTCCCTATCTTTTACACTGAAAATCAAGTCTCGTCCTTATTTCAAAATAAGTGCCCTAGTCGTCCCTATCGTTTACAACTTGGATCAAAAATCGTCCCTATCTTGGATGGGAGTTAGTCTTGCTCGTTAAATGGTAAAAAGGAGGGGTATTTTGGTCTTTTACTTATTCTCTCATGAATTTAGAAAAGGCAAATGCAGTTTTCTAACCCTACTCGCTTTTAAAGCATGGACACATACTGCACGCTTCAATCATGTGGGATAGTAAATAAAAGACACCAAATCCCAGATAAATCCCACCGAATAATTTAGAACAAGTAATTAACCAATTGTTGTTAACTCTGGCTTTATATGTCTCTTTCTTCCCACCTTATCCACCAAATCCCGCCACCATCGTCACAAACAAATCACAAAAATAAATCCCACCGTCTACACCATATCCTTCATTTACAAAACAAAAACCCAGATACAACATCACAAAAAAAATCATAAACAAAAACACACCAATCATATGAAAACACCACCATCACTTTTAACAAGATCCAAAAACCAGATTCGTCAAGTGGTGAAGTAGATCTGGTGGTTTGATTACAGGGGTTCAATTTTTTGGTTTTCGAGCATATGGTTAATGGGAATCTGTACGAGGTATTGGGTCGAGTTGCGAAGAACGGGTTACCCGAATTGGATTGGTTTCAAAGATACAAGATTGCATTCGGGTCTGCAAAGGGATAGCTTACTTGCACCATGATTGTGACTTACACTGTATTGATCCATGCTCATGTTGTTGCCTGGAGGATAGATACGACATATAACTATTTTGTTGAGATGCAAAAGAAGGGTGTTATGCCGAATGTGATTGCATACAATGTTTTGATCAATGGTTACTGCAGATCAAGAAAAATGGCACAAGCGTATGGGTGTTTTGCAGATATAGAAGCAAGAGGTTTAGTTGCTAATAAATATACTTACATAATTTTGATAAACGGGAATTGTAATTTGGGTAATTGGAATAATTGGAATGAGGCTTTGCGGTTATATATAGAGATGGTGGATAGAGGCATTGAGCCTGATGCGTGGACACATACTACACTTTTAAAGCGAGTAGGGTTAGAAAAGGCAAATGCAGTTTGGTATCTTGAACATGCGGTTTATGAACAGATCTGGGTTTTGATTTGAGATATCTTTTGGGTTTTTGATAGATGAGAGAGAGAGAGAGACGTATAAGAGGACACGGTATGGTGGCTGGCCACGACGACGCGAGGCCACGGCGCCGTCAACCACACCGTGGCTCGTGTCGTCGAATTTGGGCTCGAATTTGGGCTGGCTACTACTAGCCGACGTCATGGGCCATGGCGCGACTCCATGGCGCAGCCAACCACACCGTGGCTCGCGCCATGGGTGGCGTTATGGGGTTTTTTATTTATTTATTTATTTTTTTTTGAAAATTTGAAAATGTTACCGTTGGGGGTAACGGATTTTTTTTTTGAACAATTTTTGACCGTTGAAAGGGGAAAAAACTCCCTTTTTTCATCTTTTTATGTTTTTTAATTTCGTGTTTTTTTTCTATTAGTGTTGTATTTTTTTTATTAATGAAAATTTTAAGTTTATGTTAATTAATTGTTGAAAAAAAAAAAGTGGTGGGTGAAGACGACACGAGAATTCTTGTGTTAACCAGGGAGGGGGGTTGAGCCATCGTGGGGAGTTTTGGTGTCGTGGGAGTAAAAAGTGATGTGGCATCACTTTTTGCCCACGACACGAGCACGACGGCTCAACCGTACCGTGTGCTCTAAGAAAGAAAAGAAAAACATAAAAAAGAAAAAAAGAAATAATATGATTTATTAATGTATAATATGGAAAGTCCAAAATACCCCTCTCTTTATTGAACTTAATGGAGAAAACTAACCCCATCCAACATAGGGACGAATTTTGATCGTAAATGTAAACGATAGGGACGACTAGTGCACTTATTTTAAAATAGGGATCATAGTTGATTTTCAGTGTAAACGATAGAGACTATTCTTGAAATTTTTTCTATAATCTTATCTATCACTACGAGAAAAACAAGATCTGACAACTAAACATTCTTCGGGCCGAGGATCCATGTCACCCGAGAAAATACAATAAACGACAAATGATCGTTCGACCAATGTCGTTCGGGACATATCCCTGAGGATTATTTTAGTAAAGTTTCTCACTTTCACCAATTTTGGTATAAAAAACTTTGAGAGTGATTTTTTTTTCTCCATTTTCCTCGGTGACATGTTCCAAAAGAAAAGTTTGATCATAATTAACTGTTGTTAACTAAACTCATTAGTGGTAACGCATGTGAGGTGACGTGATGCATACATTTTCGAAGACATGTCATCAAGGAAAAGTTTGAACATTTTTGACCAAAACGTGGACTAAAATTTTTTGGGCGAGATATTTATTTTCCGCTGACGTTTCACGACATGTCTCAGCGAAAATTTGTATTTATGTTTATCTTTTGAAATTAAATTCAGTTCACGAGATAAATTTTGCGTTACAACACTTCAATAAATTGACTTATTGCTTGCTAATAAGGGTGTGTTTGTTAAATGAGCAGGAGCAGTGAGCTGTGAGCAGGAGCTGTGAGCTGTAGCTGTGAGCAGTAGCAGTGAGCCGTAATTGTGAGCAGTAAGAGAGAGCAGTAGTTGCACAGCTCACTGCTCATTTGCCACAGCTTCACAAATAAGCATTGGAAAAAGTAGCCTTCCTAAAAAATCTCACCGCTCACCGCTCCTTTGCCAAACGATTATTAAAAATGAAAAACCTCACCGCTCATTTTGCCAAACATGAAATAAAAATCAAAATGCTCTTGCTCACCGCTCACCGCTTCAAAATGCTCCTCCACTGCTCCGTGCCAAACATAGCCAAAACTTTTTCTTTGGCATTTCGGTGATTAAATTCCATTTGAACAAGAAGAATAAATTATTGAAGACTTTCCAAAAATGAAGACGTTTAGCAGTCATATTCATGTAAGCCAAAATAATGGGCCTAACAGTTATTCGAAAATAAAACTCTTGCATAAATTGGAAACTCGGGAGATCAAAAGGGTTAACGTGATAAAGTCGGGGCGGAGCCAGGATTTGAGTTAAGAGGGGGCGATTTTTTTTGCGATAACAATAACGAGTAACGACACATCAATATATTTTATAAAAATACCAAAAATAAACAATTCAACTATTAATTTATCACCAATAGTAAACAATAACACAAACTAATTTTTTGTTTACATTATTTTCACATGTACGCAATTTCACATCAATATATGTCCGAATCTACTATTATATACTAAAATTGTTGTAATTCACAGAGAATGTAATTTATTGACTTTTTTTTTATCTCATATGAATAACTTACTAGTTTTAATGTCCGTGCACGTACGAGACTTGAATATAAAGGAGAAATTAGGTAATAATTTTGTTATTGCGATTTATGTATATTATATTTTTTAAAATTATTTAATGTTTATATGTTTGAATATATTGCACTGTGCAAATTAATATAAACTCACCTAAATTTTTATTTTTCGAATTTCGTACTTTTTTTACTTATGATATTTTATTTTAAATAGTTATATCTTAATTATTATTCAACAAACCATTTACATCAACTTTACACATATACGATTTATAAATTCATTATTTTGTAATGCTTAATAATATTTTACAAAACAATATCAACTTTTTAATACTTAAATAATTACAATGCTTATTGACCCCCGAGTTTACATGATTTTTCATTATGTGATACTATTAATTGATATTTTTTATAAATATTTGTTGCACAAAGGATTTTACTTTGTTTAACTGAAATTTAGCTATCATTTTCTAGACAACGTGTGTTTAGTAACACATAACGATCATGAAACAATATATGTTGTTGTAATATGTAGAATCCCGTCTATTTATTTTCATCTCACACCGAGGTTTGAGGTCTTGTTTTCATTTTGATATTTATATTCATGTTAATAATAATTTACGTATATTGCATTGATTGACTTTGTTAGTTGTCAAAATAAATAAACAATAATTTGTGTTCTTATTTGAATATTTATAATTATGTGATTTGTTGATTTTTTAATATAAAATATATGTTGTTCTTTTAAAACATAAAGTTTAAAGGATATGTTTAAAGGGTCTTTTGTTTATTTTATAAAGTTACTAAAAAATAAGTAAATTTATAAGTTAACACTTAAATCCATTTAATTTATTTCAAATTTAATCACTAAAGTTATATTAATCCCCTCATCCTTTTTTAAGTTTTTATTTTCACAAATTTGGCACATATATTTTTTAGTGTTTTTATCAAATTCCTCCATCAAAATTTTTAATTTTGATTAAATTCAATTCAATTTTATGTTAAAAAAAATAAAATTAATTTTGATTTTTTTTCCACCAATCACATCACTCGATTTTGCTTATGTGTTAAAATCAAGCCATTTAATTGTTCCAAATAATTTTTTTACAACAACTACTTTTCATTAAAATTCTCAAATAATCTAATTCTTTTATCATATAAAAGATTTTCCTTCATAATCGAAAACTTATGATAAAATGAGTCGTAAATAATTTGTATAAAAATCTACATGTTATAGATCGTTACCCAAAAATTTCATTAGAAATGACTTTAAAACATGAAATATGTGATCATGTAAGCGATATCGGCATCTTATATATTAATAAGAGCCTAAGAGGCATATTATTTTAAAAGTATTATGTTAAAATAATCTTGTTTAAATTTTTTTTTGCTAATCATGTTGTTTTAATATAGCACGAGAATATAGAGCGTTATGATTTTGGCATAGAATTCGTACTAGGTTTTGGTGTCTACGCTCCACTGTCATGGACGGAGCTAGAGGGGTTTCCGTGGGTGCCCGTGACCCCTATGGATTTTTTAATGTGTAATGTTAATTTGTGAAGAAAACACCGATTTTTTATAAATGCATTTTAAATGCATCCAGTCAATCGGAACGCGTTTCTACCTTTCGTGTTATTTCACTTTTTTATTTGTTATATTATGGTTCAAAAAAAATTGTGCACCCGGCCATATTTCGTCCTGGCTTCGTCCCTGTCCACTGTGGTGAAGTGCGGGTTTTTTTGGAATATTTTAAAAGGGCATACTAATGTAAGCAATTTTGAGAGATTATTCATACAACCATTTTAGTATAATTCAGTTTTTTTTCTTTTTTTCCCCAACTCACAGACAACACTGTATGGTAGGAACATGAAACGACAACGAAAAGCATTTAAGGAAAATGTGTACATTGCAAAGTAGTGTAAGCAATCTGATGGCATATGTAATCCATATTTATGCGAAAAGTGCACAGATTTTCACATATCGTATTATAGCATAAATCACAAACCAAATCCTATGAGTAGTTGTGATCGTCGTTCTTCAACCCAGTCAATCAGGCACGAGAAATGTTCTTTCATGGCGACTTTCTTCAATGACACATGAACCTCTGTAGCTATTTCACACAATCGTATCTCTTTCGATTCCTAACATTGGAAATATAGTGAGTTAGTACATGTTGCAGCAGATAGAGTAAATTACAAAAAGAAATTTAGAATTTGACCTTAACTTTTAGTTTCGGTATAATAACTCTAACTAATGTAAGTGTAGTTGATTCCTAGTTCTATATATCCTTTGAAAGCATTATCATATTGGTGTATCACACAACATGATGATTCTAGTTAAAGTAAAAAAGTGCCAGAAAGTGAAAATTAGTCATCAAATATATCAAATCCTAACCTATGATCTTTCCCCTTTAGGAATTGATAAAACGCTGGCACCAGGAGACTTTCCTATCCTATTGTAAAGATGTGAAGTGAATATTTTTAGTATGTAAACCTTTCTGAAATTGTGTGGCGACAAATGAATATATGAAATAATTTGAATTAAAGGGAAGCAGTACAAATACGGACTCGCCTCTTTTACAAGATAGGTAGGCAAAGAGCATCACCAAAAAAATTTACGCCAAGTCCAACCCGTTGGACATATCATCGCCGGTTTTTATTTCTAGTTCTTTGTATCTCATTTTTATCGTTTGTCTACTTCCAAATCCTCTAAAACAGTTGCAAGAGTGTATATTGAAATTCAGTACGATGAGTAGTTCATACCATGGATCCTCATTTGGATAAACAACATACCAATGCTGCATAAAGAAAATATGAATATCAGTTCCGGTTTCAAGATATGAAATAAAACGCAAGGGGCATTAGATACATGATGCACAAAACTATATTAATTAACATCGTCTCACAAACCTCTCTTTCTTCTGTATCCTTCCATATATAGTTATAAAGGTACTTTAGGAATTTATCGATATATATGTTTCTTTGTCAAGCGCAGCAAGCGAAAGACATCCAGGAGCATTTACTCTTCTACTTTTCCGTATATGTGTTTCTTTGTCATATAGATGTTTCTCTGTCCGGGCCGTCTAGCATTTACAAAGTGGCATATATGTATGCATATATCGCATTTACACAGTCGCATATAAAGCCTTATTTTCTACAAGTACGGGTTGTGTAACATTTACACAGTGGCATATATGTTTCTTTGTCTTCTCTCACAATAAACTCACACACCAAACTTACACACCAAACACACACGGTTTTGATGTCGACCCATTTTCAGTGATTCTCCTCTATTACTTATTAAAAAACTGTATTCTAGCTCCCCACAAACGCTGCCTTCTCTTACAGAAAAAACACACACAAAATCAAGTAATAGAACCATCATATAAGCCTAAACAACAAATAGCATCTTTAGTTTAGACTTTAGGAGGCTCAGATCTGTAAGAGAAAAATGTATGAAACAAAGAGGATAAAACCGCCATGGCTGCAAAACATTGAAAATGAATTACCCCAAGATACGATCAATCTCAGACTTTGTTCAAATTCATTGACTCGAAATTTATTGGTTTATATTATCATTGCCCCATATATATAATACTCTGCAAGATGACACCATCATACTTAACCAAGGGCATATAAGGTTATAAAACATAAGCTGAAATCAAATACGCCATACGGGCCATATATAAAAGATGAGATTCACGTTTCCATAGAAACAATGATTCTCCTATCATTAGTCTATATATTAAAGAGGAGAATCACGTTTCCATGGGAACAGTCATTCTCCTCACATACATATTAAACTAACCTTTCTTCGTACTCTCACAAACCCACTGTTCTCTCACAAACACACACAAAATCATGTAATAGTTACATCATATAAGCCTAAACAACATAAACATCTTTAATTTAGACTTTCGGGGGCTCAAATCTGTAAGAGAAAAAGGTATGAAACAAAGAGGATAAAACCGCCATGGCTGCAAAACATTGAAAATGAATTACCCCGCCAAGATACTGCCGATCTCAGACTTTGTTCAAATTTAATCGTTCGAAAGTTATTGGTTTATATCATCACAGCCCCATATATAATACTCTGTAAGATGGCACCATCATACTTGTAAAACCCGCATGCTTTTACCATGAATTGTACCCTTAGTAAACATACGTACATATTAAAACTTTCCTTTTATAGCATGAACACGTGTCACGATTAGTAATTACAGAAGTTATGTACGTATGTTTCCTTTAACCTCTCATAGCTGTGTATAGTCTAAAGATAGTACTGATTTATTCCAGGGTAAAGACACCTGATACTGATCAGGGAAATCCCCAGGTTATATTTCTAGTAAGGGGGGGGGGGGGTACAGTTTGGATACCAAGCTATCTTATCAATATATTTACAAAAAAGCCTTCGATGTAGTGATGAAATGCGCTGACCAGACTGCGCTACACCTCGTCTCACCACCCCGGAGCATATAGATCCACCCGATCGATGAACACTCAAACCGAACTCACCCATCCTTTTGGGCACAGGGACGCGAGAACCTAAGAAACAGCTTTTTTTTTCGAAATCTGCCTCCAGCAAGATAGGGCGACGCAAAAAAGCCGTCCAATCATCTTTCGAGAATACATAGAATCTTCCAAAAAAGACTGCGGACAATCAGACGGAGCAGAATCTTTTTCTTTTAATAAATAATAAAAAATTCTCTGTGACCTCCCACCGTTCACGACATCCCTTGCTTCTCGCTGCGAACGGCTCCTCGGTGGAAGAGTAGGCAACTTATCCTTTTGGAGCTGACGTAACAAACTACGCGATCCTCCCAACGAAGCCAACATAAATCCGATCCGAATAAAAAAAAGAAAAGGCAGTTTCATTATGGTAGTATACCAGCCACCTGTTCTGGAACTGGAAGTTCCAATCGGAGCATATAGATCCGTAAATGGATTTGTATGTATAGCCACTTCAGTCGTGTTCGTCGTTTCATGAAAGTATCTTTTTTCTGGGAACATGGTCAACCAGAAATTATTATTACGACAAGTATTAAATACGTGTTAGTACACAATATTTATTATCAATAATAATTATAATCACGAACATGAAATCATGAACGTAAGAAACAAACATATAACTATGTATTTACGTATATTATTAATGCGATTAATATCGTTACGTACAAGTATTTATAATAACACGAATATTTAATAATAACGTAACACGTAAACACGAACACACGAACACGTAATAAATAGGCACGAGAAAGGCTTCGGGTTTCCCTTGGTGGGCCCTATAAGTCGCGGCACAAGAGACGAGAGGGGCCCAACCCATGTTTTGGTTTTATTAAAAATAAAAAATAAGGGAATAATTCATTTATAGAGTTTTCCATAAAATCACAAAACCCTGCATTCTCTTGCTCTCTCTCTTAGCCGACGGCTACAACACCACAAGGAGGTGTTTGGTTTCATTTTTGTTCAAGAATTCAAGAGTGTGTTCGTGTGATCATTCTTCAATTATTCCACGTGTTTTGGTAATCCGTAAAAACTTTTTCTTTTAAATTCTTTTGTTTTTATGATGAACATATGATCATGGGTATAAAAACAAGATTAAATAACATGATAAAATCATGGTGGGTAAATAATTAGGGGTGTTTCGGGTTTGTTTGTTTCGGCCGCCACACAAACCGAGAGCCAAGGGCTCTCGATGTCGTTGGTTCGCACACCAACCAAGACACATGTCTCGGTGTGGTGTTGGTTCGGTCGACAGTAGGTACAAGGCACCCCGACTTGCGTTGGGGGTGTCCTTGTGGTTTATGGGTCTCGACGGAAGCAGCCACCACCACTGGCACACAGCAGGTGGCAGTTGTGGGTCAAGCAGGGGGAACACGCAGCGCAACAGCAGGAACCACCGACACACAGCCAGTGGGAACCCCACTGCTAGCAGCGGCTAGCCGAGAGTAAGGGAAC
This sequence comes from Glebionis coronaria, assembly GCA_025667525.1. Taxonomy (NCBI): domain Eukaryota; kingdom Viridiplantae; phylum Streptophyta; class Magnoliopsida; order Asterales; family Asteraceae; genus Glebionis; species Glebionis coronaria. Next base: position 454,636,215 of record CM046878.1, on the reverse strand, counting down.
CACTGGCAGCAGCCGGTGGCTAGGTGACGCAAGCAGGGTAACCAGTTCAAGCCGGTTTGCCACTGTTTTGGGGGGTTTGGTTCGAACCGGTCCAAGGGTTTTCACGGGTCCGGTTCACTACATGTTTTAAATAGATAACACACGGGTTCGGTTCATGATTATTTTTACAAGTCTAATTAATTTCACAAGTATATTATTTTCTTACAAGATAACTAAATTAATTAATACATGACTTATAAGTAATTTAATTACACATGAAACTTAGGTTATTATTATTATTAAATAATACATGTTTTAACCTAAGTATTTATTATTTATTTTACACTATAGTATTAATTAATTATTAAACATGACATATAATTAATTAATAATCATGACTTTGGTTATATTAATATAGTATTAATACATGTTTTAACCTAAGTATTTTTATACACTTTAATTTAATTTAATCATGCTTAATTTAATTAAATTGTATAACCTATAGTTTATTTAATTAACATAATATTATTAATAACTATATTATAATCACATGACTTATGATGTTAATCCAGCTTAATTCTTAATATGGAAACTTTCTAATTCAAGAAACTTACTATTTTTGGAAACTTTCTATTTTTAGAAACTAATTTATTTTAAGCAGCCAATCTATATTTGAAAACTTTCTATTTTTGGAAACTTTCTATTTTAGGAAACCTGTTATTTTTAGAAAGTTACTTATTATTACACGACAAGTATAATAATACAAGGAAATACAAGTAATACTTAATAAGAATGTGCATAATACATGATAAAAACAGCATAACGTCAAAATCAATAAAACAAGACATGAACATATAAAACAAGCTAAGACCATGATATAAAACCAGTTACGTACTCAGTAATCAGAATACGTATACACATATACTATTTATGTAGCATTAGTGAGATCGAAGTAGGACTCTCTTCCGTTCGTCTTCTTCGTTCACTAGACTTAAGGTACGGATTTCCCGTCCTTTCAGTATGGACATTCTTTCCTTATTAGGAATCCCCGTCTGTAGCCAACTGTTTTCCCAGTATTTGTTTTATATGTTTGATACTTATGTTAGATTAAGAGCCTAAGCCATATACATGCATGACCAGTGTCACCTAGTTATGGAGGTACCATAACCATAACACTGGAGGCACCAGTGTTAAGACTTCCCCACGGCGAAGTGATTGCTCGTGGCATCCCTTTTTTGAGTTTTGGCCATTATATTATCTTATCATGTGGGGCGTATGGGTGCATCCTATTTACATTTTTAGCAGTATTATCAGAGTGAATGCGATGTGTGCCTTGCATCCTTCACTAGGAGTTGATCCCTCCTACCCAGACAATTTAATTAGAGGCAACCCCTCTAATTGCATGATGAGGTCTCCCCTACAAGTATTCATGCACGGTGGAACCTCATGACCTATATGGGTTATTTAGATAATTAAACAGATTTTCATAAAAACATAAGTCGTTTCAAACTATAAAACCAGTTTTATGAACATGAATCCAGATTACTTAGAACTTATGATATTCCGCTGCTATTAGTCTTATATGCTTACGTTATTCCATGTCATACTTGTATATCCATGCACTGAGCGTAATGCTCAGCCGTTTTCTTTTCATGTTCCCAAACGGTAGGTACTCAAGGGCGCTCGTAGACTTTAAGCGTACGTGCATATGGATTGGAAGCTTTCTAGCCTTCTCTACTTTATACATTTCTTCATACATTTTGCTACTTATTTCTATGAACGTTGTTTAGTCCTTTTCCTTTACAATACTTATGTTTGTGTGTGATGAGCTTATACTTTGGGGTACCGATGTTTGTTTCCGGTAATTCCTTTTATGGTCATGTAATGTTTTATGACATTTTCCTTATATGATTTGATGACACGCCATAATCACGCATGACATTCTATTTACCAAAATGGGGTGTTACAATTATGGTATCAGAGCCAAGGCTTCAACCTGTAGGCTCTCAAAACACGACCTGTGATTAGTGGGTAGTCACTATGGTCTTCCTAGAACGGACAGTCGGTTTTCATGCATTCATTGTTTTCATGCATTCATATATATGTCATTGTCGCATGTTTATGACTAAGTAATGGTTGGTACAGGACTGGCCCTATTTAGTCGCATGTGCTTTTATCGAAACTTTTAACTTTGGGACCGACCCATTGGCGTCCCCTCGCCATGTCTTTTGTTTTGAGTGAACTGACCATAGGCGTTCACTCTGGCGCATATAAAAGTTTTCATAAAACTGCATCATGCATTCATGTACAAGTTTTCCTACATAAAAATTATCTCATGATTTATTAGTATAAAATTTTTTCATGTATATATTTTATGGTTGATCAGTTTAATCATGTATTTTGTTTTATACTGTCAGATGGTTCTCACACGCGAGCAAGAACAACTCAATGCAGCAGCCCAAGCTTTGCTTCCTCAGTTGAGGAACGAAACCAGGGCTGAGGTGCAGGCTGCCAACAATCAACAACAGCACCCAGTTCCTCCTCCTCCTCCAGCAACATTGGTCACATGGCTGGATAGATTCAACAAGCAACGTCCTCGATCCTTCGAGAGAACTGATAGCCCAATTGAAGCTGAAAGCTGGTTGGCTCATATCGAGAAGATATTCGATGCAATGGGCTGTGACCCCGTCTTCAAGTCGAGGCTAGTCTGTTACAAGTTCGAAGGTGATGTACTGGGGTGGTGGAAGGCAGTCAAGCAGTCTGAGGGAGGTGACAATTGGGTGGCTGGTTTGACTTGGGCTCAGTTCAGGGAGTTAGTGATGGGACAATTTTTCCCCAAGGCTGAGCAAGACAAGCTGAAGAGGGAGTACCATGGAATCAGGTAGAGAGCTGGGGAGAACAACAACGAGTTCATGCAGCGCTTTCTTCGTTTGGCTGGTTTTCTTGGCGCAGCAGCAGGTACTACCGAAGAGAAAGCATACCACTTCCGGTGGGCTCTTCGTACATCGGTCACCAACAACTTGGTGTGTGCTACTTTAAACACGGTGGCACAAGTTGCCGATGCAGCACGTAAGCTGGAGATGCTGCAGGAAAGAGAGGAGTTCGGGGAAGCAGAAAGACCTGAGAAGAGGTATTTATTCGTTATTCAACGGTGACCATTTCAAATTCATTCAGTACTATCCAATATTTATGTCTCTCTTTAAACTACATCTTTCAGGCAGAAGACTGGGGACCGGTCTCAACCGGCTACTCAGCAACAACCTACTCAGCCCAAGGGTAACAGTCAGACTCAAGACCGTTCTGCTACGGATAGGCGTGGCGGTAATGATAATTACCGTAACAACGCTGGAAACTCCAACAGCAGCAGGTCCTTACACTTACTCATTTCATTATGTAACATGTGATATTTCATAATTCCGACACATTAGCAATCTTCTACCTGGAATCATGGTAACGGGAGGGACCAGAACCAAAGAGGTTCACAGCCTAACCGTCCAGCTATCACTGGTATTACATATTATGATTTTTCCGCATTGTCCTTTTGTACCTATAAATCATGTCTCATGTGTACTTTTCCAAACAGGCTCCCAGCCAACAAGGGCACATGCTGGAGGGTATACTCACCCTCTTTGCACTAACTGCAACCGTAGGCAACCAGGGCCATGTCGTCGTGACAGCGACACATGCTACAAGTGTGGCCTTACTGGTCATCGCATGAAGGACTGCCGCAAGGGCGAGATGAAGGGCACATCTGGACATGCTGATTCCAAGCCGTCTCCCACCAGTGGACGCGTTTACACGACTTCTCGCGATCAGGCCAACAAGTCTACAGTTACCATCACTAGAATCTTGTATATGTATGGTCAAGCTGCATGTGTTTTATTTGACACGAGTGCTACTCATTCGGTCATTTCTACTGCTTATGCTAAGAATGTTAGGATATCCCCTATGCCCTTAGAGAATGTACTAAACATTTCCACGCCTTTAAGAGACTCTGTACGCATAACCCATGTGTACAAGAGCCTTCCCCTAGGGTTTCACGACAAGATTCGTCCTGTTGACGCACTTCCATTGGATATGTGCGATTTTGACATGATATTGGGCATGGACTGGCTATCCAAACATCACGCCACCATAGACTGTCATACATATCGGGTCATCTTCGGTGATGTAAATGTACTAGAGTACATTCACAACGTGTTCGTACCCGGAAGGTCTGTACAAATCATATCGACCTTCCAAGCACGTGCACTACTGTCACATGGTTGTGAGGGCTATCTTGCTACTGTTCATGATTTGGAGGCTGAAGCTCCATCTATCCAGAAACAGCCGATCGTGTCAGAATTCCCAGACATATTTCCAGAAGAACTTCCGGGCATACCACCTTCTCGTGAAGTGGAGTTTAATATTTAGCTCATCCCAGGAGCTGAGCCAATATCCAAGGCTCCTTATCGCATGGCTCCCATCGAGCTGAAGGAGTTAAAAGAACAAATTCAGGAACTGTTAGAACGCAGTTTCATTCGACCTAGTGCTTCTCCAAGGGGCGCACCTGTTCTGTTCATAAAGAAGAAGGACGGCAGCATGCGTCTATGCATAGATTATCGTGAGCTCAACAAGATCACCTATGCATAGGTATCCGCTGCCACGCATTGACGACTTGTTTGACCAACTACAAGGGGCCAAACATTTCTCCAAGATTGATCTGAGGCCGGGCTATCATCAGCTACGGGTTAAAGAGCAGGACATCGCCAAGACTGCTTTTCCTACATGTTATGGGCACTACGAGTTTGTAGTCATGCCTTTTGGCCTTACCAATGCTCCAGCAGTCTTCATGGATCTGATGAACCGTATCTTCCATGAGTTCCTGGAAAAGTTCGTCATTGTCTTTATTGACGACATTCTGATTTTCTCTAAGTCCAATGAGGAACACGAAGACCATCTTCGTACAGTGTTACAGATTCTTCGCCAAAAGAAACTGTATGCTAAATTCTCCAAGTGTGAGTTCTGGTTAGACAAGGTGGCGTTCTTAGGTCACATTGTATCAGCAGAAGGAATCACCATGGATCCAGCAAAGGTGGAGGCTATTACCAAGTGGACAAGACTGACATCAGCGACTGAAGTTCGCAGTTTCCTAGGCTTAGCTGGTTACTACCGTAGGTTCGTAGAGAACTTTTCCCGTTTTGCAGTACCATTGACCAAACTGATGCGGAAAGGGGAGAAATTCGTCTGGACTTAAGAAAGAGAGAAGAGCTTAGAAGACCTAAAGCAGAAGTTAGTATCTGCACCGATTCTTACTCTCCCATCCGATACAGGTGGATTCAAATCTACAGTGATGCTTCAGGGAAGGGACTTGGCTGTGTTCTCATGCAACATAGGAAAGTGATAGCGTACGCTTCACGACAGCTTAAGCCTTATGAGGAAAATTACCCTACGCATGACTTGGAACTTGTAGCAGTCTTGTTTGCATTGAAGATATGGAGGCACTACTTGTATGGAGAATCATGTGACATCTTCACAGACCACAAGAGCCTAAAGTACATCTTCACTCAACGTGAACTGAATATGAGACAGAGGAGATGGTTAGAGCTGTTGAAGGATTATGACATTAATCTACAGTATCATCCCGACAATGCAAATGTAGTGGCAGATGCACTTAGTAGAAAGTCCGGTATGATAAACGTCGTTAAAATTGAGGAGGAAACTATAAGAGACATAGAGCGACTGGACATTGAGATCATGGTACGTGGACAGCACGGTTACTGGGCTAATCTTAGAGTGGAACCTAAGTTACTCTCTAGGATCAAGGAAGCTCAGAAGGATGATGGTGAAATTTGGGCGATTATTCAGAACTTAGAACATCAGACGGAGTTTCGGTTAGATGACGATGGTATCTTATGGTAGGGCACAAGACTTTGTGTTCCTGATGATCTTACGCTCTAGAAAGCGTTGTTAGCTGAAGCTCATAGCTCCCCATTCTCCATTCATCCTGGTTCGACCAAAATATACCACGACATCAAGCAATACTTTTGGTGGAGTGGTATGAAACAGGATGTTGCGACTTACGTCTCCAAATGTCTTACCTGCCAGCAGGTTAAGATCGAGCATCAGCGGTCTAGTGGTTTACTACAACCGTTAGAAACTCTATAGTGGAAGTGGGACAAGATCACCCTGAAATTTGTTACTGGTCTTCCGCAGACAAAGAGGAGGCACGATGCGATTTGGGTTATCGTTGATCGACTTACTAAGTCAGCTCATTTCTAACCGATCTGCAAGGATGATCCGGTCAGTAAACTCGCCGACACTTACAAGAAGGAGATCATGAGACTTCATGGTGCTCCATCCAGTATCGTCTCGGACAGAGATCCTCGTTTCACTTCGCGATTCTGGAAGAGTCTGTAGAAAGCTTGGGGTACAAAACTTAAGCTTAGCACGGCTTTTCATCCTCAAACAGATGGGTAATCAGAGCGAACGATTCAGACATTAGAAGATATGTTGAGGTCATGTGCGTTGGAATGGACAAGAGATTGGGACGATTACATCTGTCTGGTAGAGTTTGCATACAACAACAGTTGGCACACCAGCATTAAGTGTGCTCCATTCGAGATGTTGTATGGTAGAAAGTGTCACGCCCCAATCTGCTGGGATCAGGTTGGTGAGCGAACACTTGAAGGACCAGAAATGATAGAGTTGACCAACGAGAAGGTCGCTGTAGCTAAGCAGAATTTACAAGAAGCACGTTCACGTCAGAAGAGTTATGCCGACAAGCATCGTAGGGACTTACATTTTAACGTAGGAGATCACGTCTTTCTTAAGGTATCGCTGGCACGTGGTGTTAGACATTTCGGAATCAAAAGGAAGCTCAGTCCTCGATTCATCAGACCGTTTGATGTCATTGCGCGAGTCGGTGAAGTATCTTATCGCTTAGCGTTACCTCCGCAACTTTCTCACGTTCACGACGTTTTCCATGTGTCCTTACTCAGAGGGTACAAGTATCATTCCCTTCACATGGTTCAATATCCACTTGAACAGATTCATGAAGATCTTACTTTCATTGAGGAGCCCGAACGAGTTCTTGATCGTCAAGAGCGAGTCATGAGGAAGAAGACGATTCCATCCGTCAAAATCCTTTGGAGGGACCATACCGAGCGGGTCGCCACTTGGGAAAAAGAGGAGTCTATCCGGGCTTCTTACCCTCATTTCATATTTTGAATTCGGGTATGTTCCTCTTTCAGTTTATTTTATCTATAATTCGGGGACAAATTAATTTTTTTAGGGGGGAAGAGTTGTAAAACCCACATGCTTTTACCATGAATAGTACCCTTAGTAAACATACGTACATATTAAAACTTTCCTTTTATAGCATGAACACGTGTCACGATTAGTAATTATAGAATTTATGTACGTATTATTATTACGACAAGTATTAAATACGTGTTAGTACACGATAATTATTATCAATAATAATTATAATCACGAACATGAAATCATGAACGTAAGAATCACGAACATATAATTATGTATTTACGTATATTATTAATGCGATGAATATCGTTATGTACAAGTATTTATAATAACACGAATATTTAATAATAACGTAACACGTAAACACGAACACACGAACACGTAATAAATAGACACGAGAAAGGCTTCGGGTTTCTCTTGGTGGGCCCTATAAGCCGCGACACAAGAGAAGAGAGGGGCCCAACCTATGTTTTGGTTTTATTAAAAATAACAAATAAGGGAATAATTCATTTACAGAGTTTTTCATAAAATCACAAAATCCTACTTTCTCTTGCTCTCTCTCTTGGCCGGCGGCTACAACACCACAAGGAGGTTTTTGGTTTGATTTTTTTCAAGAATTCAAGAGTGTGTTCGTGTGATCATTCTTCAATTATTCCACGTGTTTTGGTAATCCGTAAAAACCTTTTCTTTTTAATTCTTTTGTTTTTATGATGAACATATGATCATGGGTATAATAACAAGATTAAATAACATGTTAAAATCATGGTGGGTAAATAATTAAGGGTGTTTCGGGTTTGTTTGTTTCTTCCGCCACACAAACCGAGAGCCAAGGGCTCTCGGCGTCGTTGGTTCGCACACCAACCGAGACACATGTCTTGGTGTGGTGTTGGTTCGGTCGGCAGCAGGTACAAGGCACCCCGACTTGCGTCGGGGGTGTCCTTGTGGTTTACGGGTCTCGGCGGCAGCAACCACCACCACCGGCACACAGTCGGTGGCAGTTGTAGGTCAAGCAGGGGGAACACGCAGTGCAGCAGCAGGAACCACTGGCACACAACCAGTGGGAACCCCACTGCTAGCAGCGGCTAGCCGAGAGCAAGGGAACCACCGGTGGCTAGGTGACGCAAGTAGGGGCTTTCTAATTCAATTAAATCATGCTTATATTTAATTAAATCGTATAACCTATAGTTTATTTAATTAACAGAATATTATTAATAAACTATACTATAATCACATGACTTATGATATTAATCCAGCTTAATTCTAAATATAGAAACTTTTTAATTCAGGGAACTTACTATTTTTGGAAACTTTCTAGTTTTAGAAACTAATCTATTTTAAGTAGTCAATCTATTTGTGGAAACTTTCTATTTTTGGAAACTTTCTATTTTTGGAAACTTTCTAATTTAGGAAAACTACTATTTTTAGAAAGTTACTTATTATTACACAACAAGTATAATAATACAAGGAAATACAAGTAATACTTAATCAGAATGTGCCGAATACATGATAAACACAACATAACGTCAGAATCAGTAAAACAAGACATGAACATATAAAACAAGCTAAGACATGATATAAAACCAGTTACGTACTCAGTAATCAGAATACTTATACACGTATACTATTTGTGTAGTGTTAGTGAGATCGAAGTAGGACTCTCTTCCGTTCGTCTTCTTCGTTCACTGTACTTAAGGTACGGATTTCTCGTCCTTTCAGTACGGACATTCTTTCCTTATTAGGATTCCCCGTCTGTGGCCAACTGTTTTCCCAGTATTTGTTTTATATGTTTGATACTTATGTTAGATTAAGAGCCTAATCCATATACATGCATGACCAGTGTCACCTAGTTATGGAGGTACCATAACCATAACACTGGAGGCACCAGTGTTACGACTTCCCCACGGCGAAGTGATTGGTCGTGGCGTCCCTTTTTAGTTTTGGCCATTATATTAACTTATCACGTGGGGCGTATGGGTGCATCCTAGTTACATGTTTAGCAGTATTATCAGAGTGAATGCGATGTGTGCCTTGCATCCTTCACTAGGAGTTGACCCCTCCTACCAAAACTAATTAATTAAAGGCAACCCCTCTAATTGCATGACAAGGTCTCCCCTCCAAGTATTCATGCACGGTAGAACCTCATGACCTATATGGGCTATTTGGCTAGTTAAACAGATTTTCATAAAAACATAAGTCTTTTCAAACTATAAAAACAGTTTTATGAACATGAATCCAGATTACTTAGAACTTATGATGTTCCGCTGCTATTAGTCTTATATTGTAACACGCCATTTTGATAAATGGAATGTCACGCGTGATTATGGCGTGTCATCAAAGCATACAAGGATAAATGTCTTAAACATTACATGACCATAAAGGAAATACCGGAAACAAACATCGGTACCCCAAAGTAAAAGCTAATCACACACAAACATAAATACCGTAAATGAAAAGGACTAAACAATGTCCATGGAAATGAGTAGAAAAATGTATGAAATGCATAAGGTAATGAAGGCTAGAAAGCTTCCAATCCATATGCACGTACGCTTAGAGTCTACGAGCGTCCCTGAGTACCTGCCGTTTTGGGAACATGAAAGGAAAACGGCTGAGCATAACGCTCATTGCACGGATATACAAGCATAGAATGAATAACATAGGCATATACAACATATACCAGCAGAATTGATTAAGTCCTGGAAAACCTGGTATAACTTGGTAAAACTGGTTTTATAGTTTGAAAAGCCTTATGTTTATCTTATAAAAATTGTTTAAGATGTTAACCGTTAGCCAATATAGGTCATGAAATATCAACGTGCATGAATACTTGGAGGGGTGACCTCATCATGCAATTAGAGGGGTTGCCTCTAATTAATATAAGTTTGGGTATGAGGGATTAGCTCCTTGTGAAGGATGCAAGACACACACCACATTCACCTAAATAATCTATAAAAAACACATAATCTAGGATGCAACCATACGCCCCACATGATAATATAATAATATGGCCAAAAGCTGAAAGGGACGCCACAAGATATCACTCCGCCGTGGTGAAGTCATAACACTGGTGCCTCCAGTGTTATGGTTATGGTACCTCTATAACTAGGTGAAACTGGTCATGCATGTATATGTCTTAGGCATTTAATTAAACATAAGCAAATCAAAACATATAAAACATATACTGGGAAAACAGTTGGCTGCATACGGGGAAATCCTAATAAGGAAAGAATTTCCATAATGAAAGGACGAAGAATCCGTACCTTGTGTCCAGTGAACGAAGAAGACGAACGGAAGAGAGTCCTACTTCGATCCTACTAAAGCTACATAAATAGTATACGTGTATAAGTATTCTGATTACTGAGTACGTATTTGGTTTTATATCATGTCTTAGCTTGTTTTATATGTTCATGTCTTGTTTTACTGATTTTAACGTTATGCTGTGTTTATCATGTATTCTGGATATTCTGATTAAGTATTACTTGTATTCCTTGTATTATTATACTTGTTGTGTAGTAATAAGTAACTTTCTATAAATAGCAGGTTTCCTAAAATAGAAAGTTTCCAAAAATAGATTAACTACTTAAAATAGATAAGTTTCTAGAAATATAAAGTTTCCATAAATAGATTAACTGCTTAAAATAAATAAGTTTCTAAAAATAGAAAGTTTCCATATTTAGAAATAAGTTGGATTATTAAGCTAATAAAATAAGCTTAAGTTTTAATGATTAATATTCTAAGTCATGTGATTAATAGTATAGTTTATTAATTAATACATGTAAATTAAATAAATTATATGTTATAAGATTTAATTAAATATAGCATGATTTAATTAAATAAAAGTGTGTATAATACTTAGGTTTAAACATGTATTAATATTTATATTAATATAACCTAAGTCATGAAAATTAATTAATTACATGTCATGTTTTAATAATTAATTTATTAATTTAGTCTAAATTTTTTGATTAAATACTTAGGCTGAAATCATGTATTATTATTAATAATAATAAACCTAAGTCATGTTTCAATTAAATTAATTAAGTACCATGTTAAATTAATTTTATTACTTGTAAAAATAAATGCACATGCAAAAAATAATTAAACTTTTAAAATAAAATAATAAACCGAACCCATGTATTATTTTATTAAAACATGTCGTGAACCGGACCCGTAACCCGTGAACCGACCCGAATCCAAACCCCCACCAAAAACAGTGGCAAACCGGCCCATGTCGGTTGCCCCTGCCTTCGGTTCACTGCCACCGGCTGCGTACTGGTGGTCTTGCCCCTGCTCGGCCCAGCCGCTGACCACCAAAGTTCCCACCAGCAGTGCCAGTGGTCCCCCTGCTGCCTGCAGTGGGTTTCCCCCTGCTTGCGGTGGGTTTCTCCTGCTTGCCAAAAATAGCCACCGACTTAAGCCGGTGGTGGGGCTGTGGCTGCCGAGACAAACCGAACCACAAGGACACCCCCGGCACAAGTCGGGGTGCCTTGCCCTTGCTGCCGACCGAACACCCAACACCATCGAGACATGGTCTCGTGTGGTGGTGCGATCCAAACGCCACCGAGAGTCGTGAGACTCTCGGTTTGTGTGGCGGCCGAACACCAAAACCCGAAAACAAACCCAACTAATTTACCCCCATGATTTTACTTATTTTTAATCTTGTTTTATTAAACCCCCATGATCTTACATGCAATAAACATAAAAAGAAAATAAAAAGAAGGGTTTTCGGATTACCAAAACACGTGAAATCAATAAGGAATGAACACACGAACACGTACTAATGATTTGATAATCAAAAATCAAACCACATCCCTTGTTTCTTGAGGTAGCCGCCGGCCAAGGAGAGAAAGAGAGAAAGGTTTTAGGTTTTTTTTAAGTTTTCTAAAAATTCTACAGGGAATGAATATTTACTAAATATGTTTCTTGGTAAAATTAAACATGGGCTGGGCCTCTCCTCTCTTGTCTAGCCACGGCTTGTAGGGCCCACAAAGGGAAAACCCGTAACTTAATCATGTTCTAAAATATTACGTGTTCTAGTGTTTGTATTTACGTGACATTATTATTTAATGTCCGTGTTATTATATATACTTGTACGTAATCGTAATAATAATTACGTAAATACATAATAATATGCTCGTGATTATTTACGTTCATGTTTTCATGTGCGTGATTATAATTATTGTTGATAATAATTATCGTGTATTAATATGCTTAAATACTTATCGTGTAATAACACGTACTTAATTCTTGTAATTAATATTCGTGAAACATAAACATGTTATAAAATGAAAGTTTTAATCATGTACGTACGATTATAAGTGTACTATTCATGGTAAAAGCATACGGGTTTTACAACTCTTCCCCTCTAAAAAGAATAATTCGTTCCCGAATTATATATAATGTAAACTAGCAAAAGAGGAACATACCCGAATTCAAAACTTGAAATGAGGGTAAGAAGTCCGGATAGACTCCTCGGTCTCCCAAGTTTTTTCCCGCTCGGTATTATCCCTCCAAAGGATTTTGACGAATGGAATCGTCTTCCTCCTCATGACTCGTTCTTGCCTGTCAAGAACTCGTTCGGGTTCCTCTATGAAGGTAAGGTATTCACGAATCTGTTCTAGTGGATTGATAAAGAGATTTTGTATACCCTTTTTTATTTCTATTATCGTTCCACGGATCGACTCGAATTGATTTCCAATTAACGTTACGACTACTTTGTTTTTGGTAAAATATATTTTTGGTATATTTAAACTAATTTAAAACTATTTAAAAATAAAATCTAGTTAATTAAAAGAAATCTATTTTAAACTAAATTTAATAAAACTATTTTAAAGAAAATAAAACTTTTAAATAAAAATTATTTAAATCTAATTTTACTAAGACAAAATAAAGAGAAACTTTTTAAATGACTTTTAAAAATCTTGAAATGAAAACTTAATAAAACGAATTTTAAAACTAATAAAAGTTAAGTGCTAGAGGAGATGGTTGGGGCGCTTGTCTGCTATGCGAGGGGTCTGGGGTTCGATTCCCATCAGACCCCTATTTTTTGCTATTATATTTTTCTTACTTGGAATTCAAACAATCAGACATGTCTGTTTGCTTTTTCAGTAGTTTTCAAACAGTACGATCCAAATAGCGAAACCAGCAACTTATAAGAATTTTAAAATAAGGCAAATAAGCATAACAAAATAAACAAGAAAACCAAATAAGCTAATACAGCTTATACTAAAAAGCAGTAACAATCCTAAGCTAAAATCAATAAGTAATGATAAGCAAAATGACAGTTCTAAAAAAAACAATATAAATCAAATAAGCAGAAATCAAACTTACCAAATCAAAATAAGCAAATAACCAATAAGCAGAAACCAAATAAGCTAAAAAATTAAGAATCAAATAATCTATAAATCTAAATCAATAATAAACCATATTAAAAATGAAGGACTAAATAGGCATAAACCAAATTCAGTTCTAATCTAGATAAACAAACTTAAACAAAAAAATTTAAACACAAATAGCAATAAGTTCTAAACACAAGCAGATCCGAACATCAAATAACACAAGCAGACTTAAAATTAAATAGTAACCCAAAACTAGGATTTTGCTACTAAAATTAAACAGTAACCAAAATGAAATTAATCTAGCAAATCCAAATAACAAAGCAAACTAGCAAATCCAAATAACAAAGCAAAACCAAACAATAATAACATAAGCAGATAAAAGCAAATTTAATCTACTAAACTGAAACTAAAACTAATCAAGAACATTAAAAGAGACTTGGAACCTGATGACGAAATCCGTTGGGTCGAAGGTGGACGCTGGACCCCCTTTGTCACCGATTCAAACACTCCTCCTTAACCATCAAACATCATCCTCATCTTAAACCAAACGAACCAAAAAAATCCAAACAATATCCCTACTCGAACAATTGAACAGTAACCTTTAAAATTTCCCAGTGGGGAAATTTTTATCACTTTCCTTATATTTTTTTTATATCAAAAATAATACTCCATGAACAGTAAAAGATTAAAAGGAAAACAGATTAATTAAATTTGCAAGAATTTAAATAAGACAGAATTAAAATAAAATTAACTTTTCATTAATTAAAATAAGAAATTACAATAACCGAGAATTAAAAAGATTACAATATTAGATCTAAACTAATTTTACTGAAAATTAAATCTAATCTAAATCCTACTCCTAATTAATTAAAAAACTGAAAAAAATAAAGAAAAGCTTGATCTAATACATGTGAAAGGGGGTTTTTATAGGGAAAACCCTCAAAACTTCTTCTTGAATCTTCGTGAGCAAGGCTTTAATCCGGACCGTTCATTATCTCTTCTCTTTCTTCTTCCTCATCAAACGGCTGAAATCATCCACAAGCCACGGATTGCCCTCGTGGCGTTTCTTTGTGCTTCTTGTTTTTTTCTTTGCTGATGTGGTTTTTTATCATTGGTGGATTAGGTATTGGTGACTTAATCCATCCATTCACAAGAAAGGATTAATCCACGTCATTTTTGATTGAGGACCACTAGTAGTGTTTTTGCCCTGAAAACTTGGGGATTTATTTCCCTTGTGCGTGAATCGCACGTGCCTTGATCAAGAGAAGAAAAGCCCCAAATTTTTTCTTTGGTTAATTAGGGTTTTTATTTTTGGTGGCTGTGTAAATGAGATGGGAGAGAGAGTGAATTTGGGGAAACCTTGTTTGTAACGATAGTTTAATGGGGGATGGGTAAAAAAAATCGTTTTATTATTGTGAGTGGGGGGTGAGTAATAAAGACGTGGGGTGAGATAATTGTTTGTGGTTTGTTGACTGTGAGAATTGACCAACACACGTGTGTGGTGTTTAAGGAACGAAAATTTGACCAAAGTTTTATCCTTTGCTAACCATTTGGGCTTTAAGCCCACATACACTCCTACCGTTTCACTTTGTTTTGTGAATTTAGGCTTTTGCAAATCGTCCCATGTTTATTTGTTCCAATTTGTTCAATCCAAATGGGCTTGGGCCCAAACGAATTTCCATTCGTTAATAAATACTTCCAAATGGGCTTGAATTGGGTTCTTTACCAAAAGAGAATAAGGCTAACTTCTTTATTGGGCTTTTGGGCCCAATAAGTGAATGTGGGACCCACTAAGCTCGAATATTTTCAAAAAGATTAATCCGCTAAGAATTGAGCTCAATTTCGGCTTCCTTGATTGTTTCTTCAATTCCGTGTTGACTTTGACGGTTTTCGTGATCTTCGACACACTTTTGGTCTTTTGACTTGGTCTTCGTCTCTTTTTGGACTTTTCTTCAACATTTGACCGTGAAATCCCGTGTTTTATCTTCTTTTGATCATTTGTACCTATTTTAACACAAAAACACAAAACCACGCGTAATTCCGACATTTATGATAATAAACACATGATTCGGTCTTGTTTTTCCTTGATTTTAGTGGCAAAAGGATAAGTGTTTACACACTTATTAAATCCCCTACACTTGACCATTGCAATGACCCCATGCAATGCATTATTTCAAAGCATATAGTTACATTTTTCACATTATTAATCCATCATGGCCTTTATTATTACTACGACGAAAAGATAAAAAGTTTAAAAGAAACAAAAGGTATAACCATTTATTAACTTGGAAATTATTTGATGAAAAAAAACTCGTAAAGAAATCTAATAGTTGAATTAGGGCTTTGGTGTCATGAATATTAATCACCCTCAAGTTTCACGTTCCCCATACCAAGCTTAAAAACGAGATCATTGTTATTACAAGTTAGCACAACTAACACTTACTCATGTGGTTTAGTTAATCACTTAGACCCCCTTATTCCTACGGTGTATCTCATGTATTTTATTTTTGTCTTAAATGATCACGAGGATACATTTTTGACTTATTTCGATAATTATTAAGGCCGAAAATAAAGTGGGACGATTTAATCAATAGTTAGCTAAAGGACAAAATCTTATAAAACTGCTTCTCGAAACCTCATAAAGTTCATATCTTGGCATAACTTGTTTCACGATTTGAGACCTTTCTCGGACCGATATTTGGCTTGTACTTCAAACTTCAAATCTTGAGAGACGATCTTGAAATTATGGTCTTCTCTTCATTTTGGTATACATCTTCATTAGGAGTGAAAGATGCTTCAAACGTTGACCACGACTTCTTCATTTATCCTCTTCTTTATTTAGGATTTTGATATACAACGATCCGCCTCCTTTTCGGACTTGGATCTATTTATCCTCATACCTTGTTAGGGTCTTTTTGGATAGACTTCTCCATGATCTTTAGGGGAGTAATTGCTTCTCGTCGTGTGTCTTGATCCATCATATTGATTTGGATTAATGATCTTCACAATCTCTTAGGATCTTTAGCAAAAAAAGTGAATCCTCATGCCTTGTGAGGGCCTTTTCGGACTCGGGTATCCTCATGCCTTGTTAGGGCCTTTTTGGATAAGCCAATATTCGCGTCCCGCTTCAATAAGTTATGCCTTGGCTATGAAATCTAATTAATACCGAGCAATTTTTAAACGATCTTGTGCTAGAAGCTAAGTAACTTTTCAAATCGTACAACCTTATTTATTGCATATATATTTATTAACAAGCGATGGGAGAAAAAGCTCATAACTAACTCACATAAGTTAATGAAAGAATACCAAACTTATAATTAACTCTATCATCTCTCGTTCTCCACAATTTAAAATCTCAAGTAATGAGACTCGTGGATGCTTAGCCTAATAAACCAATTAAGGTCCATATGGTTAAGGATACTAGCTAGAGTAAACTTGGATAAGTAAACTCGGGTTGAGTCAAAATATTCACGACGGGCCTAATATATCAAAGATATCTAAATTTGTTAAATCCATTTTATTTATTTATTTATTTTTGACTTTATTCTTGAAATGGAAAATATTAATACGATGCAAAAATAAAAGGAAAGAAAATAAATGAAAATAATACAAGGCCAAAATAGATCAAAAATTTGAAAAACGTTGAAAATTTTAAAAAAATTTCCGGTTAAAATGGGGTCAAATTCATGGAAAAGGCCACTAAAATATCGATAGAAATCCCCCTACACTTAATATAAACATTGTCCTCAATGTTTAAGCATGTGGGAGAATAAACTCCCCTACACTTAGGACATTGAGTACGTTGTTTAAAATCAAGCTAAAGAAAGGACAACTAAAGTGATTACATTTATTCGTTTTATTTATATACAAGATAGAATCACAATAGCAAAAACTTATCGAAGGAACCGGGTACACGGGAAACACGGGAACACGGGTCTCGTCAAAAGCACCAAAAGTGGATCATCAAAGCACATGTACCTACACAATCACAACACACAAAACAAACAACCTACACGGCTCCCCCTACACTTATTCTAGAAAATAGATAAAAGATAGATAATCGGGTTGCCTCCCGAGAAGCGCTTGTTTTTGTTAACCGAGTCACGAGCCTGACTCGACCCCGAATTAAATGGTCCATGGGGAAGCCTCGAATGTAATACCGGGATCAAAGATCTTGTCCTCGGTCCCGGAGGAACATAATAAATGAGAGGCGGGAGGATAAGTCCTAGAAGGTAAAAAGGTCCTCTCAACATACGAAAAGTATGTGAGGTCGTGATCCCCGGGAGGTGGAGTGGGTAAAGGAGACAAATTGTCATCCCCCAAAGACAATGGATGGTCACTATCCGGCAAAGCCGTAAAGGTATCAATCATAGAATGGTCAATGTCACCTCCCGGGTCAAAGCATTCATCCTCATGAACGTGAATCTCTTCGATTTCTTCATCATAGATAGGCTCGTCAAACAAAGGTTTGTCGTTCCCTTCATTGAGGATTTTAGAAATTCTCTCGAAGAGATCACGATCAAGTACGAAACCATCATTCATTTGTGGGATTTGTTGATAAGTTAAATCCTCACGAATGTGGTAAACGTAATTCTCATTAGAGGAGTGTTGATTAGGTAACTCCTCGAGAATTGGATGAGAATTGATGGTAGAATCAAAAGTAATTGGCGAAGAGGCAAATGTGAATTTATCAAAATCCGAGTTTCCAAATCAATATCAATATCAAGTTTTGAAACACCATTTGCCTTCTCATCAATACCATGATCACAATTAAGCTCATGCGAGAAATCTAATAACACGGGATCATAAAAAGCATCCTCGTGATGGAATTTCTCGATACTCGGGGTATAAAAGTCATCACTAAGGAGTAAAGAATCCGAGAAATCATTAGTATCATGGTTTTCAAAAGTCGGTCTTGGTAAAATAGGCGAATCATCCTCATCCGATCCCGAGGAATAATTAAAAACTGTAGTCGGAATCACAAGATAATTCATCCCTAGGAGAGCTAATAGTATCCGTGGGTGTCAACACCGGAGGGTGAGTAAAACTCATGATAATATCCGGGCCTTGTCTCTCCTTTATTGGCGGAGAGATGGAAGGATCCACAGTGGGAACATCACTACTAGTAGTGGTGTTAGCCTCAATATCATCACTCAAAGATGGCTCAATATCAAATTGATCTCGATAGGTTTCTAAAATGAGCATGAATTTCCTATCGTTGGACTCTTGCATTTGTCTAGTAGATTCTTGCATCGCTTCCATGATTTTCTCATGTTCGGTCAATTTGTGTAGAATCAAGTCCATTTGAGGGTTGTGCATGTCCATTTGATTAAAGTTTTGAAAATTGCCGTCATTTGGAAAACCTTCATTATTTGAAAACCCTTGATTTTGAAATTCCCCATAAAATCGTTGATCATATTGTGGTGGGTCACTATTTGTAGGAAAACTAGGGGAGCCAAAATAAGTATTAGTATC
Source organism: Glebionis coronaria (assembly GCA_025667525.1). Classification (NCBI taxonomy): domain Eukaryota; kingdom Viridiplantae; phylum Streptophyta; class Magnoliopsida; order Asterales; family Asteraceae; genus Glebionis; species Glebionis coronaria. The sequence goes on along the minus strand of CM046878.1, from coordinate 454,617,184 downwards.
ATAACACATACTTTCCTCATTATTATAAACCTCCTCATCAGTTTTGTCACAATTAAAATAAGCATGAGGCCCACCACAAGTCGAACACTCCTCGGACATAATCTTATAACGCTCTTCTTGTAAGATTTCCCAAATCGGACGATTATCCATGGTAGTGTCGAAAGAAAATGAAATAACAATAATTATTATGCTACGTAATATATTATAATAAAAGAAAAATCTTTTTGTATTTTTTAGAAAAATATATATTCACAAGGAAAATCGAAAGAAATCGAATTAAGAAAAATAACACTAATACGTAATATTTTTGGTGTAATACTTTTAGGAAAAAGTATTACTTTTGGATTTTTTTTAATTTTTTTGGTGCAAATCTTAGGAAAGAATTTGCTTTTGTGACTTTTTAATTTTTTTTTATTTTCAAGTTTTTGATTTTTTTTGTATTTTTAATTTTTTGTGCAAGAAAATTAACGTTCAAAGCGAACGGATCCCAAAACCAAACGTCTTCACAAAAAATCGTCAATCGTACGAGCGAAGCGGCAGCGGTGCCAATTTGATAAAGAGATTTTGTGTACCCTTTTTTATTTCTATTATCGTTCCACGGATCGACTCGAATTGATTTCCAATTAACGTTACGACTACTTTGTTTTTGGTAAAATATATTTTTGGTATATTTAAACTAATTTAAAACTATTTAAAAATAAAATCTAGTTAATTAAAAGAAATCTATTTTAAACTAAATTTAATAAAACTATTTTAAAGAAAATAAAACTTTTAAATAAAAATTATTTAAATCTAATTTTACTAAGACAAAATAAAGAGAAACTTTGTAAATGACTTTTAAAAATCTTGAAATGAAAACTTAATAAAACGAATTTTAAAACTAATAAAATTTTAGACTAAATTTAAAAGTAATTAAAAATTAAAATATTTTTTAGTCTTTTTATTTTTGTTTATCAAAATTGAATTAAGAAAAATTTAAATAAAACTTTTAATTAAAATAAATCTAAACTTAAATTTGTATTTAAACTAAGTAATTATAAAACTGCCACTAGTATTTTAACCTATATTTACTAAATGACGCAAGAACAAACACAAGTTAAGTGCTAGAGGAGATGGTTGGGGCGCTTGTCTGCTATGCGAGGGGTCTGGGGTTCGATTCCCAGCAGACAATCAGACATGTCTGTTTGCTTTTTCAATAGTTTTCAAACAGTACGATCCAAATAGCGAAACCAGCAACTTATAAGAATTTTAAAATAAGGAAAATAAGCATAACAAAATAAACAAGAAAACCAAATAAGCTAATACAGCTTATACTAAAAAGCAGTAACAATCCTAAGCTAAAATCAATAAGTAATGATAAGAAAAATGGCAGTTCTAAAAAAAACAATATAAATCAAATAAGCGGAAATCAAACTTACCAAATCAAAATAAGCAAATAACCAATAAGCAGAAACCAAATAAGCTAAAAAATTAAGAATCAAATAATCTATAAATCTAAATCAATACTAAACCATATTAAAAATGAAGGACTAAATAGGCATAAACCAAATTCAGTTCTAATCTAGATAACAAACTTAAACAAAAAATTTTAAACAAAAATAGCAATAAGTTCTAAACACAAGCAGATCCGAACATCAAATAACACAAGCAGACTTAAAATTAAATAGTAACCCAAAACTAGGATTTTGCTACTAAAATTAAACAGTAACCAAAATGAAATTAATCTAGCAAATCCAAATAACAAAGCAAACTAGCAAATCCAAATAACAAAGCAAAACCAAACAATAATAACATAAGCAGATAAAAGCAAATTTAATCTACTAAACTGAAACTAAAACTAATCAAGAACATTAAAAGAGACTTGGAACCTGATGACGAAATCCGTTGGGTCGAAGGTGGGCGCTGAACCCCCTTTGTCACCGATTCGAACACTCATACTTAACCATCAAACATCATCCTCATCTTAAACCAAACGAACCAAAAAATCCGAACAGTATCCCTACTCGAGCAATTGAACAGTAACCTTTAAAATTTCCCAGTGGGGAAATTTTTATCACTTTCCTTATATTTTTTATTTTTTTTATATCAATAATAATACTCCACGAACAGTAAAAGATTAAAAGGAAAACAGATTAATTAAATTTGCAAGAATTTAAATAAGACAGAATTAAAATAAAATTAACTTTTCATTAATTAAAATAAGAAATTACAATAACCGAGAATTAAAAAGATTACAATATTAGATCTAAACTAATTTTACTGAAAATTAAATCTAATCTAAATCCTACTCCTAATTAATTAAAAAACTGAAAAAATAAAGAAAAGCTTGATCTAATACATGTGAAAGGGGGTTTTTATAGGGAAAACCCTCAAAACTTCTTCTTGAATCTTCGTGAGCAAGGCTTTAATCCGGACCGTTCATTATCTCTTCTCTTTCTTCTTCCTCATCAAACGGCTGAAATCATCCACAAGCCACAGATTGCCCTCGTGGCGTTTCTTTGTGCTTCTTGTTTTTCTCTTTGCTGATGTGTTTTTTTTATCATTGGTGGATTAGGTATTGGTGACTTTATCCATCCATTCACAAGAAAGGATTAAGTCACGTCATTTTTGATTGAGGACCACTAGTAGTGTTTTTGCCCTGAAAACTTGGGGATTTATTTCCCTTGTGCGTGAATCGCACGTGCCTTGATCAAGAGAAGAAAAACCCCAAATTTTTTCTTTGGTTAATTAGGGTTTTTATTTTTGGTGGCTGTGTAAATGAGATGGGAGAGAGAGTGAATTTGGGGAAACCTTGTTTGTAACGATAGTTTAATGGGGGATGGGTAAAAAAATCGTTTTATTATTGTGAGTGGGGGGTGAGTAATAAAGACGTGGGGTGAGATAATTGTTTGTGGTTTGTTGACTGTGAGAATTGACCAACACACGTGTGTGGGTAAGGATTGTTTAAGGAACGAAAATTTTACTAAAGTTTTATCCTTTGCTAACCATTTGGGCTTTAAGCCCACATACACTCCTACTGTTTCACTTTGTTTTGTGAATTTGGGCTTTTGCAAATCGTCCCATGTTTATTTGTTCCAATTTGTTCAATCCAAATGGGCTTGGGCCCAAACGAATTTCCATTCGTTAATAAATACTTCCAAATGGGCTTGAAATGGGTTCTTTACCAAAAGAGAATAAGGCTAACTTCTTTATTGGGCTTTTGGGCCCAATAAGTGAATGTGGGACCCACTAAGCTCGAATATTTTCAAAAAGATAAATCCGCTAAGAATTGAGCTCGATTTCGGCTTCCTTGATTGTTTCTTCAATTCCGTGTTGACTTTGATGGTTTTCGTGATCTTCGGCACACTTTTGGTCTTTTGACTTGGTCTTCGTCTCTTTTTGGACTTTTCTTCAACATTTGACCGTGAAATCCCGTGTTTTATCTTCTTTTGATCATTTGTACCTATTTTAACACAAAAACACAAAACCACGCGTAATTCCGACATTTATGATAATAAACACATGATTCGGTCTTGTTTTCCTTGATTTTAGTGGCAAAAGGATAAGTGTTTACACACTTATTATGGATACTGAACCATGTGAAGGGGATGATACTTGTAGCCTCTGAGTAAGGACACATGGAAAACATCGTGAACATGAGAAAGCTGCAGAGGTAACGCTAAACGATAAGATACTTCACCGACTCGCTCAATGACATGAAAATGTCCGATGAATCGAGGACTGAGCTTCCCTTTGATTCCAAAACGTCTAACACCACGTGCCGGCAATACCTTAAGGAAGACGTGATCTCCTACGTTAAAATGTAAGTCCCTACGATGCTTGTCGGCATAACTCTTCTAACGTGACCGTGCTTCTTGCAATTTCTGCTTAGCTACTGCGACCTTCTCGTTGGTCAACTCTATCATTTCTGGTCCTTCAAGTGTTTGCTCACCAACCTGATCCCAGCAGATTGGGGTGTGACACTTTCTGCCATACAACATCTCGAATGGAGCACACTTAATACTTGCGTGCCAACTGTTGTTGTATGCAAACTCTACCAGACAGATGTAATCGTCCGAATCTCCCGGCCATTCCAACGCACATGACCTCAACATGTCTTCTAATGTCTGAATCGCTCACTCTGATTTCCCGTCTGTTTGAGGATGAAAAGCCGTACTAAGCTTAAGTTTTGTACCCTAAGCTTTATGCAGACTCCTCCAAAATCGCGAAGTGAAACGAGGATCTTTGTCCGAGACGATGCTGGATAGAGCACCATGAAGTCTCATGATCTCCTTCTTGTAAGTATCGGCGAGTTTACTGACCGAATATTCCTTGCGGATCGGTAAGAAATGAGCTGACTTAGTAAGTCGATCAATGATAACCAAAATCGCATCATGCCTCCTCTTTGTCTGCGGAAGGCCGATAAAAAAATCCATGGTGATCTTGTCCCACTTCCACTATGGAATATCTAACGGTTGTAGAAGACCGCCAGATCGTTGATGCTCGATCTTAACCTGCTGGCAGGTAAGACATTTGGAGATATAAGTCATAACATCCTGCTTATTGCTTGATGTCGTGGTACATCTTGGTCAAACCAGGATGAATGGAAAATGGGGAGCTATGAGCCTCAGCTAACAATGCTTCCTGGAGTTCTTGATCATCAGGAACACAAAGTCTCGTGCCCTGTCATAAGATACCGTCTGCGTCTACTCGAAATTCTGTTTGCTTCTCCAATTTCTGAATTATCGCCCAGATTTCACCATCATCCTTCTGAGCTTATTTGATCCTAGAGAGTAACTCAGGTTCCACTTTAAGATTATCCCAGTAACCGTGCTGTCCACGTACCATGATTTCAATGTCTAGTCGCTCCAAGTCTCTTATAATTTCCTCCTCTATTTTAATGTCGTTTATCATTCCGGACTTTCTACTAAGTGCATCTGCCACTACATTCGCCTTGCCGGGATGATACTGCAGATTGATGTCATAATCCTTCAACATCTCTAACCATCTCCTCTGTCTCATGTTCAATTCACGTTGAGTGAAGATGTACTTCAATCTCTTGTGGTCCGTGAAGATGTCACATGATTCACCATACAAGTAGTGCCTCCATATTTTCGATACAAACACGACTGCTGCAAGTTCCAAGTCATGCGTAGGGTAATTTTCCTCATAAGGCTTAAGCTGCCGTGAAGCGTACGCGATCACTTTCCCATGTTGCATGAGAACATAACAAGTCCCTTCCCTGATGCATCACTGTAGATTTGAAATCCACCTGTACCAGATGTGAGAGTAAGAATCAGTGCAGATACTAACTTCTGCTTTAGGTCTTCAAAGCTCTTCTCTCTTTCTTTAGTCCAGACGAACTTCTCCCCTTTCCGCATCAGTTTGGTCAATGGTAATGCTAAACGGGAAACGTTCTCTACGAACCTACGGTAGTAACCAGCCAAGCCTAGGAAACTATGAACCGCAGTCGCTGATGTCGGTCTTGGCCACTTGGTAATAGCCTCAACCTTTGTTGGATCTATGGTGATTCCTTTTGCTGATACAGTGTGACCTAAGAACGCCACCTTGTCTAACCATAACTCACACTTGGAGAATTTAGCATACAACTGCTTCTGGCAAAGAATCTGTAATACTGTACGAAGATGGTCTTCGTGTTCCTCCTTGAACTTAGAGAATATCAGAATGTCGTCAATGAAGACAATGACGAACTTGTCCAGAGATTCATGGAAGATTCTGTTCATCAGATCCATGAAAACAGCTGGAGCATTGGTAAGGCCAAATGGCATGACTACGAATTCGTAGTGGCCATAGCGTGTACGGAAAGCAGTCTTGGTGATGTCCTGCTCTTTAACCCGTAGCTGATGATAGCCCGACCTCAGATCAATTTTGGAGAAATGTTTGGCCCCTTGGAGTTGGTCAAAGAGATCGTCAATGCGTGGTAGAGGATACCTATTCCTGATGGTGATCTTGTTGAGCTCGCGATAATCTATGCAAAGACGCATACTGCCGTCCTTCTTCTTCACGAATAAGACCGGTGCGCCCCATGGAGATGCGCTCGGTCGAATGAAGCCTCGTTCCAGAAGTTCTTGCAATTGATCCTTCAGCTCCTTCAACTCTATGGGAGCATACGATAAGGAGCCTTGGAAATCAGCTCAGCTCCTGGGATGAGCTCGATATTAAACTCTACTTCACGTGCAGGTGGTATGCCCGGAAGTTCTTCTGGAAATACGTCTGGAAATTCTGACACTATCGGCTGATTCTGAATTGATGGAGATTCAGCATCCATGTTATGAACAATAGCTAGATAGCCCTCGCAACCATGTGAAAGTAACGCACGTGCTTGCAGGGTTGATATGATTTGTACAGACCTTCCGGGTACGAACTCGTTGTGAATGTACTCTGGTGCATTAACATCACCGAAGATGACCCGATATGTATGGCAGTCTATGGTAGCATGATGTTTGGATAGCCAGTCCATGCCCAATATCATGTCAAAATCATTCATGTCCAGCGGAAGTGCGTCAACAAGACGAATCTTGTCGTCAAACTCTAGGTGAAGGCTCTTGTACACATGGGTTATGCGTACAGAGTCTCTTAAAGGCGTGGAAATGTTCAGTACATTCTCTAATGGCATAGGGGATATCCTAACAATCTTAGCATAGGCAGTAGCAATGACCGAATGAGTAGCACCCGTGTCAAATAAAACACATGCAGCTTGACCATACATATACAAGATTCCAGTGATGGTACTTGTAGACTTGTTGGCCTGATCGCGAGAAGTCTTGTAAACGCGCCCACTAGTAGGAGGCGGCTTGGAATCAGCATGTCCAAATGTGCCCTCCATCTCGCCCTTGCGGCAGTCCTTCATGTGATGACCTGTAAGGCCACACATGTAGCATGCGTCACTGTCGCGGTGACATGACCCTGGGTGCCTACGGTTACAGGTAGTGCAAAGAGGATGAGTATACCCTCCAGCAGGTGCCCTTGTTGGTTGGGAGCCTGTTAAGAACAGTATACATGAGACATGGTAATAGGTACAAAGGACAATGCGGAAAATTCGTAAGATGTAATACCAGTGATAGCTGGACGGTTAGGCTGTGAACCTCTTTGGTTCTGGTCCCTCCCGTTACCATGATTCCTGGTAGAAGATTGCTAATGTGTCATAATTATGAACTATTGCATGTAACATAAGAAAATGAGTAAGTGTAAGCACCTGCTGCTGTTGGAGTTTTCACCGTTGTTACGGTAATTATCATTACTGCCACGCCTATCCGTAGCAGAACGCTCGTGAGTCTGACTGTTTCCCTTGGGCTGAGTAGGATGTTGCTGAGTAGCCGGCTAAGACCGGTCCCCAGTCTTCTGCCTGGAAGATGCAATTTTAAAGAGATATAAATATTGACATATACTAAAAGAATACGGTTTGGTCACCGCTGAGTAACGAATGTTTACCTCTTCTCGGGTCTCTTTGCTTCCCTGAACTCTTCTCTTTCTTGCAGCATCTCCAGCTTACGTGCTGCATCGGCAACTTGTGCCACCGTGTTGAATGTAGCACACACCAAGTTTTTGGCGACCGATGTACGAAGAGCCCACCGGAAGTGGTATGCTTGCTCTTCGGCAGTACCTGCTGTTGCGCCAAGAAAACCAGCCAAAAGAAGAAAGCGTTGCATGAAATCGTTGCTGTTCTCCCTAGCTCTCTGTCTGATTCCATGGTACTCCCTTTTCAGCTTGTCTTGCTCAGCCTTGGGAAAGAACTGTCCCATCACTAACTCCCTGAACTGAGCCCAAGTCAAACCATTCACCCAATCATCACCTCCCTCATACTGCTTCAGTGCCTTCCACCATGCTAGCACATCACCTTCGAACCTATAATAGGCCAACCTCGTCTTGAAGACGGGGTCACAACCCATTGCATCGAAGATCTTCTTAATGTGAGCCAACCAGCTTTCAACTTCGCTGGGGATATTCGTTTTCTCGAAGGATCGAGGGCGTAGCTTGTTGAATCTCTCCAGCCATGTGACCAATGTTGTTGGAGGAGGAGGAGGAGGTACTGGGTGATGTTGCTGATTGTTGGCAGCCTGCACCTCAGCCCTGATTTCGTTCCTCAGCTGAGGAAGCATAGCTTGCATTGCAGCTTGGACTGCTGCATTGAGTTGTTCCTGCTCGCGTGTGAGAACCATCTGACAGTATAACATAAAAATACATGATTAAACTGATCAAAACATAAAATATATACATGAAAAAAAATTATACCAATAAATCATGAGAAAAATTTTATGCAGGAAAACTAGTATATGAATGCATGATGTAGTTTTATGAAAACTTTTATATGCGCGAGAGTGAACGCCTATGGTCAGTTCACTCAAAACAAAAGACATGGCGAGGGGACGCGAATGGGTCGGTCCCAAAGTTAAAAGTTTCGATAAAACACATGCGACTAAATAGGGCCAGTCCTGTACCAACCATTACTTAGTCATAAACCTGCGACAATGACATATATATGAATGCATGAAAACAATGAATGCATGAAAACCGACTGTCAGTTCTAGGAAGACTATAGTGACTACCCACTAATCATAGGTCGTGTTTTGAGAGCATACAGGTCGAAGCCTTGGCTCTGATACCATAATTGTAACACCCTATTTTGATAAATGGAATGTCACGCGTGATTATGGCGTGTCATCAAAGCATACAAGGATAAATGTCTTAAACATTACATGACCATAAAGGAAATACCGGAAACAAACATCGGTACCCCAAAGTAAAAGCTCATCACACACAAACATAACTACTGTAAATGAAAAGGACTAAACAATGTCCATGGAAATGAGTAACAAAATGTATGAAGAAATGCATAAAGTAATGAAGGCTAGAAAGCTTCCAATCCATATGCACGTACGCTTAGAGTCTACAAGCGTCCCTAAGTACCTGCCATTTTGGGAACATGAAAGGAAAGCGGCTGAGCATAACGCTCAGTGCACGGATATACAAGCATAGAAAGAATAACATAGGCATATACAACATATAGCAGCGAAATTGATTAAGTCATGGAAAACGTGGTATAACTTGTTGGGAATAAATCTATGCTTATTTGTTTCCCCTGCTAGTTGATATTCATACCCCTGCTAGAGTAAGTTCCCCCTGCTAAATAACAAAGGCAGGGGGATCCGTTCCCCTGCTGAAGTCAAAGGCCCTGCTGTCAAGATAAACATGGAATAGATATTTACGCGTTTCAGTTATTATTCCTTAATACTTTCCATAGTTTGTTAGTAGTGATCTTGTACGTGGGTCCTTGCATCTATAAAAGGACTCACTAGGTTAGCATGCAATGTGTGTCTTTCTCATTTCGTTTTTCATTATTATTACTTTAAGGTTTTGTAAACCCTAATACCATTTTGGGTATTCGTATATCTTTGATATATTAAAGTGCAACGTTTGAATCTTATTTGTTCTTGTGCTAAATATTACATTCCGCACCTTGTTTAGTTACTTTGCTTTGCAAAGTTTCTCTAGTGTTAGATTGAATTCTTTCTCTCTATCACAACCCTTAAACAAGCTATTAAGGTTTAAGATCTGACTTTGGGATCAACAAGTGGTATCAGAGCGGGTGGCTCTAGATATCTAGGAGATCAAGATGTTTGTATTTGTTGCTGTGAAATTTTTTTTTTTTTTTTTTTTTTTTTTTTTTTTTTTTAACATGTTAACCATTAGCCAATATAGGTCATGAAATATCAACGTGCATGAATACTTGGAGGGTGACCTCATCATGCAATTAGAGGGGTTGCCTCTAATTAATATAAGTTTGGGTAGGAGGGATCAGCTCCTTGAGAAGGATGCAAGGCACACACCACATTCACCTTAATAATATGTAAAAACATGTAATCTAGGATGCACCCATACGCCCCACATGTTAATATAATAATATGGCCAAAAGTTGAAAGGGACGTCACGAGCTATCACTCCGTTGTGGTGAAGTCATAACACTGGTGCCTCCAGTGTTATGGTTATGGTACCTCCATAACTAGGTGAAACTGGTCATGCATGTATATGGCTTCGGCATTTAATTAAACATAAGCAAATCACAACATATAAAACATATACTGGGAAAACAGTTGGCTGCATACGGGGAAATCCTAATAAGGAAAGAATGTCCATACTGAAAGGACAGAGAATCCGTACCTTGTGTCCAGTGAACGAAGAAGACGAACGGAAGAGAGTCCTACTTCGATCCTACTAAAACTACATAAATAGTATACGTGTATAAGTATTCTGATTACTGAGTACGTATCTGGTTTTATATCATGTCTTAGCTTGTTTTATATGTTCATGTCTTGTTTTACTGATTTTAACGTTATGTTGTGTTTATCATGTATTCTAGATATTCTGATTAAGTATTACTTGTATTCCTTGTATTATTATACTTGTTGTGTAATACTAAGTAACTTTCTAAAAATAGCAGGTTTCCTAAAATAGAAAGTTTTCAAAAATAGATTAACTGCTTAAAATAGATAAGTTTCTAAAAATAGAAAGTTTCCATAAATAGATTAACTACTTAAATTAAATAAGTTTCTAAAAATAGAAAGTTTCCATATTTATAAATAAGCTTGATTTTTAAGCTAATAAAATAAGCTTAAGTTTTAATGATTAATATTCTAAGTCATGTGATTAATAGTATAGTTTATTAATTAATACATGTAAATTAAATAAAGTATATGTTATAAGATTTAATTAAATTTAGCATGATTTAATTAAATTAAAGTGTGTGTAATACTTAGGTTTAAACATGTATTAATATTTATATTAATATAACCTAAGTCATGAAAATGAATTAATTACATGTCATGTTTTAATAATTAATTAATTAATTTAGTCTAAATTTCATGATTAAATACTTAGGTTAAAATCATGTATTATTAATAATAATAATAAACCTAAGTCATGTTTTAATTAAATTAATTAAGTACCATGTTAAATTAATTTAATTACTTGTAAAAATAAATGCACATGCAAAAAATAATTAAACTTGTAAAATAAAATAATAAACCGAACCCATGTATTATTTTATTAAAACATGTCGTGAACCGGACCCGTAACCCGTGAACCGGCCCGAATCCAAACCCCTACGAAAACAGTGGCAAACCGGCCTATGCCGGTTGCCCCTGCCTTCGGTTCACTGCCACCGTCTGCGTACCGGTGGTTTTGCCCCTGCTCGGCCCAGCCGCTCACCACCAAAGTTCCCACCGGCAGTGCCGGTGGTCCCCTTTCTGCCTGCGGTGGGTTTCCCCCTGCTTGCGGTGGGTTTCCCCTGATTGCCTAAAATAGCCACCGGCTTAAGCCAGTGGTGGGGTTGTGGCTGCCGAGACAAACCGAACCACAAGGACACCCCCGACACACATCGGGGTGCCTTGCCCTTGCTGCCGGCCGAACACCCAACACCACCGAGACATGGTCTCGTGTGGTGGTGCTATCCAAACGCCACCGAGAGTCGTGAGACTCTCGGTTTGTGTGGCGGCCGAACACCAAAACCCGAAAACAAACCCAACTAATTTACCCCCATGATTTTACTTGTTTTTAATTTTGTTTTATTAAACCCCCATGATCATACATGTAATAAACATAAAAAGAAAATAAAAAGAAAGGTTTTTGAATTACCAAAACACGTGGAATCAATAAGGATTGAACACACGAACACGTACTAATGATTTGCTAATCAAAAATCAAACCACCACCCTTGTTTCTTGAGGTAGCCGCCGGCCAAGGAGAGAGAGAGAAAGGTTTTAGGGTTTTTTTTAGTTTTCTAAAAATTCTACAGGGAATGAATATTTACTAAATATGTATCTTGGTAAAATTAAACATGGGCTGGGCGTCTCCTCTCTTGTCTAGCCGCGGTTTGTAGGGCCCACAAAGGGAAAACCCGTAACTTAATCGTGTTCTAAAATATTACGTGTTCTAGTGTTCGTATTTACGTGACATTATTATTTAATGTTCGTGTTATTATATATACTTGTACGCAGTCGTAATAATAATTACGTAAATACATAATAATATGCTCGTGATTATTTACGTTCATGTTTTCATGTTCGTGATTATAATTATTGTTGATAATAATTATCGTGTATTAATGTGCTTAAATACTTATCGTGTAATAACACGTACGTAGTTCTTGTAATTAATATTCGTGAAACATAAATATGTTATAAAAGGAAAGTTTCAATCATGTACGTACGATTATAAGTGTACTGTTCATGGTAAAAGTATGCGGATTTTACATATATGCTTACGTTATTCCAGGTCATACTTGTATATCCGTGCACTAAGCGTTATGCTCAGCCGTTTTCCTTTCATGTTCCCAAACGGCATATACAAGGGCGCTCGTAGACTTTAAGCGTACGTGCATATGGATTGGAAGCTTTCTAGCCTTCTCTACTTTATGCATTTCATCATACATTTTGCTACTTATTTCTATGGACGTTGTTTAGTCCTTTTACTTTACAGTACTTATATTTGTGTATGATGAGCTTATACTTTGGGTTACTGATGTTTGTTTCCGGTATTTATTTTTATGGTCATGTAATGTTTTAAGACATTTTCCTTGTATGCTTTGATGACACGCCATAATCATGCGTGACATTCCATTTACCAAAATGGGGTGTTACAATACTTAACCAAGGGCATATAAGGTTATAAAACATAAGCTGAAATCAGATACGCCATACGAGCCCTATATAAGCTAAAATCAAATAAGTGAGACTATATAAAAAAGGGGAAAGAAACATAACCTCAGTCGCCGACGGCCAAAAAATCACTTCACTGTGTGAGTATTACACTGTTTATAGACAACGTGATTTTACTTGTTTATTAACTTTATATAATATAATAATTTCCAAGCATTAAATTGCCACCAAAGGTCTTACCGAGAGCCTGTCGTAGCTCTATCAACAACCCGCAACAAACACTAAAAATGGTCTGAAAAATAAAAAACAGTCTGCACCAAGGTCTAAGTGGGTATCAACTAAGTGGTCATACACGAAAGGATCATCTAATAAGCTAAAAAAAGGAGGGCGCATCATCAAGCACAAAAAAGCAGGGCAAGCAAAGTAACAACAACCACGCACACAAACTAATCTAAGAGGTTCTTATGGGAGCGGCCAGGCATCAAGTATCACCAATTTACACACCAAACAACAACCATGGAAGTCAAAGGGAATATGATAATGTAACTACGAAACACCCAACTATATCGGCAAACGATAAACAAACAATCATAGCAACCCATAAAAGAAACAACAACTGTATAACCAAATACATCATTTCCACAAACGGATCGTAACCAAGTGCATAAATCAAAACAGGTAAGTAGGAACACATAAGAATACGGAAACTTAAAAACATTTGCGAACCGGATCAACACAAAAACAGGAAAGATGACCAACGCATGGAAAACTGCAGCTACCCTACAAATTATGCAAACCTAGATCAATCGGGTTCGTGATGGCGCTATATATATGGATGCAACACCCACAAAATCCAACCTACGGGCTCTGTCAACCCATGCTAACTGTCACTGAACAGCATGTCCAAAAGACACACAGTTTCAACTGATTTCATCCCACCGCGACAAAGTCCGAGAACGATACAAGGTTAACCTGATAAATATACAAAGGTGAAAAATAGATCTGACGATCACTATAACTCTTTCTTCTCAAAAGAAGGCAGAAAAAGTTACCAATAAAAACGTTAGCCGCTATAAAGCGGACAACGCAATTAAGCAAGGATTAATCACCAAAGGGCAAGTAAAAGGCCAATTAAAAGAGGAAAAATAATTAATAACAATTTTTGAAAGGGCAAGCCGATTGTTATTAATGATTAAGGGGAAGAGGGATAACGCCAAAGCATAATCAATGCACACACGGATCATCAAAACGGTTCGACATGGAAACCGTGTGTGTTTAATGTGTGTGTTTGGCGAAATTCATTTGTTAATATCATGACTAACCCATATACAATACTTCGTAACATGAAACCATCATATTTAACCAAAGGCACATAAGCTTATAAAACATAAGTTGAAATTAACTAGGCCATACGGCCAAAGCCACTGTATAAGCCTATACAACAAATATCGTCTTTAATTTCGACTTTCAGAGGCTCAGGTCTTTAAGAGAAAGGGGTATGAAACAAAGCGGATAAAACCGCCATGGCTGCAAAACTTTATGAATGAATTACCCCGCCAAGACATGGCCAATCTCAAACTTTGTTCAAATTCACGCAAAAATCATTTGTTAATATCATCACTTCCCCATATATAATACTCCGGAACATGACACCATCATACCTAACCAAGGCCATATAAGCTTGTAAAACATATGCTGAAATGAAATAACCCACGGACCCTATATAAACCAACGTTAAAAGGTCACACCGCCACGATCCGGTTTCTATTATGTCAGCATATGCATAATAAAGTTAATAATCAGTAAAATAAGGATGCCATTGGGATAGTACCGACTCACAAAGTTTTATATGGTTTTAGCAGAAAGTAGTCACCAATACAAATGAGAGTCAGGGTCTTTCTTAACGTTCGTATACATACAAAAGCAGAGCTGACATTCAGCACGGCAAGGACATACCCCCTATGGCTGTATCTCTAATGAGTTGCCCCGCCAAAGGGTAGGGTTGTCTCAGGCACACCCCGCTCATTCGACAGTAAAGCACCAAGGCAAATGTGAGCCGGCGCCTTTCTTGTCTGAATACCTGAACCAAAAGTCTTTGTGGAGGGTCTAGGAGACCATATTCCGACAACGTGTGGCCATAGTCCGTCAAAATACATAGGATGTCATATAAAATGTACCTTTTTTATGCACCTTTCAAAAAACAGCGCCAGATACATACCGATGCGGATGCACGTGAATAGATGTCGGCAGACATACTTTCCAAATGTTTCTCCTATAGTTTCTGTGGGTCCGCAACTTCACAGAATAAGAGCATCTCTACAAACAGGGTCCGTGTTTCAGAAGCAGTTGCATGTCTAGCACTCTCTTCAAAAGCAATGTCCCATTCACGATCGTCTCCTAGAAGGCCTAACGCATCGCAAGCTGCACGATAGGGGTAGGAAAAACAATATCATTGGTGGCCTTTCCCACTGGTTTTGTGACCTTAGCAAATATTCGGTCAGGGCCTTTAGATATATACTTGAACAGATACTTTATTACCATACTTCATCCACAGTACTCCACATTTATATGTGCGTTGAAGACCAGTGAGAGAGTCATATTATATGGGACGACATTCGTGTTATCGAGGTCGTGCCCTCTTTTTGTGACACATATACCACTGTCCCTACGATGATAATGGACATACCTACCATCGTCAAAGAAGGTACACTCGTTGTATTTCTTTGGGAAATTTTTTTCTACAAACGCCATCTTGCATGCACGGGGAATTCATGTTTGCTGCCCCGCATGGGGCATGTAGCATTACCTCCGACACAACAACGAATGTAGCACGGTCGGTATCAGGGTTTGACAATTCTGCTGAAATGAATGCATCAAGCTGGGCTGGGTCTATGATTCTGTCTTTCTCTTCCAGCCACAAAAGGGTATGACAGTGTGGAAGTTCGTGTTTTTGAAACTCGATGGTGTAAAGGACTGTGGAACAAACATACAACATATTTAAGGGTCGAAAATGTGGGTAAAGCAACAAAAATGAAACGTACAAAAGAGGACCATACCTCTCATAACAGTTCTGAAAAGTCTCGATTCCTTCAAAAACTTGACATATTCCATGACTTTCTGTTCAAAAATGCGACACGTGACGTCAGGTGTATCAGGGGTTGGCAACAGTGGGAATTGGGCCATGAATCGGTCTATTTCATGCCACTTTGCATTACATGTGAATGTAATAAAGAACCGCGGGTTTCTAAGAGCACGACACAGGGCAAGCGCGTCAAGGTAGTGGCTATACATGTACCGTGCCCCCCTATAAAAGACATAGGAAAAAGAGTCCCTTGGCCACATTGCACCCCCTCCCGGTCGCCTCTGTTCGAAGAATCATACAATCCAGAAAGGTAGTCAGACCGGATGTCACTTTCGTGAGTTTTAACCCAATCCAACCTAGCTTGTTACAAAGCACAAAATACAGCTACAACATATTGTTGGAATAGACGGCCAGTTCTAAATATAGACCATAATCACACACTGGTTGGTGCACTTGTATTTATAGTACTGGTTCATCGACACCGTTGATCCCCGACCAACTCCATCGTGCCGAGGTACTATACATTATATCATATAGTACAATTAGTAAAGGACACACATAACTGACATGGTGGCAACCTCAACAGGTCACCCCGCCATGCCAACAAATGCGGGACTGCTAAAAGTCAGAAAATCCTTGATTTAGGTGTCCACACAATTATGTAGTAGAACCTCTAGTTTACCAATGCAGTTTTTTTGTGTAAAAAGGGTATATCAATGGCATGAAACAATCAAAAGGCCCAACAACAGCCATAATAACTGGGTAGTCCAAATGTGCATAGTCACATTACATCATTCTAATTCCAAACTTGCCACAGTAAGCCTTATGCCATAACGGAGTTATATAAGTTGAGAATTTTTAAAATGAGCAAAAAAATGAGCTTACGAAACATACGCTCAAAGATAATTAAGCCATAACACCGCTGTACAAGGCAAAACAGCCACCTGATCGCATTTTCTTGACATCGTAAACAAATCCAAACACTTTACAATGGTCCTTATGTCATAATGAAGTTATATAAGTTGGGAATTTTCATAATGAGCAAAAAAAGGAGCTTCAACTAGTTATAAACGGAATGGGTGAAACGGGTTGATGGCATCTGTGTATACCAGAATCAGATAACCTTGTAGTGTATAAGACAACATTTGAATGACCAGCAGATACGTAAGCCGATTACCGATGATGAAAAGTAAGCATGTAGAAACATGAAGTAAATAAGAAATGATTGAAATAGTTGTTTTAGTATGGCAGCTGGTAAATCAGCTGATAGGTGGCTGTCATTTGAGGACGAACATATCATTTTGGGAAAAGGCGACGCAGAGAAGCCTCAGGTTGAAGAAAAAATGCTGAAGTTGAATGATTTGTACTACGATGATCTAGATGCAGGAAAATCCGGGAAAAAGGTTGGATATTATCCCGAATGATTGTTATAGTTTTCTCTACAGACAACACTGGTATTCTCTCGTTTGATTTGAAAACAGATTGAGATTTCAAATTGTTTATTGCCACAAAAATATCCTCATTTTCTAGAAAAGAACGCTGATAAGTCCTATCATTCTCCTTCGGTTCTCGGGTTAAAATATGATACTGTGAAGGGGTATCAACCTGAAAATGGGTCAAGAAAAGGTAAGTATGTTGACAACTTCCGGACACTCATGCCCGATCGTGAGACTGCATGTTGGACGTCCGATGGCAACCAAACCCCGTTGTAGTAAGATCAAAGGGAATGCCACCAACATAAACATAGGCAGCGTATTTGTGGAGATATATTAAGAAGCGAGATATATGAATTACTAAATTAATTAGTCGCCGATTAAAACTCACCTAAAATTTTCAGGTGCGCATCTATGGAACGGTTCCTGGTGGGTGACAAATAGATTTCAACATCTTATTCATGAGCGGGACATCATAGGCTCAGATATGACACCATTAAGGGCAAACCGTACATGCACGCCATGGCTGCAACCCCGAGAGGTTGCCCCGCCAAGATACGTGTAGTCTCATATTTACCCCGTGCTGTCAAAACTCATCTTAGCCTCAGATAAGTGATCATCGGATATTAGTATATGTGCGCTCTGGCTGCAAAGATACAAAGTTTGCCCCGCCAAGAGGCGCACAATCCAAATCCTCCTCTAGTCCGCTTAGGGAGGTTCGAATTTTATCATCATCGACGTTTAGGAGCATAAAAAATACATCACCACAAACGTGGATATGTTACTATAATAGCAGACCGCGTATCAAATGCCGTTACACATCTCAAACTCTAGTAGAACCACATATCTGGTGTGGCCCCAATGAGGCGCCATATAAAGACCATGAAGCAAAAGTAGGAAATAATATATATGTTATTGCCTGAAAGAGGCGCCATATATCCAGCACCAACCAAAAGTAATCACATGTATGCCGGCAACCTCAAAATGTCGGCTGGGCAAAACCAACCGAAAGTATCAAACTGGCGCATAGAAAGAACCAGCCAATCAACCACACTTCACAACAGTGCTGGTAATCATAATATTGGGTTTTGATAGCTTATTGATCATGATACAATCATATGTATGCCGACAACCTTAAAAGGTCGCACAGGAAAAATCAAATGACATTATCAAAACTGTATATCAACGACACTTCATAACACCGGTGATAATCATAATAGTGGGTTTAAATACCTTCTTGCAATTTACACACCAAACAACAACCATGGAAGTCAAAGGCGTCATCACAATGGCAGTACGAAATACACAAAAAAGAAACAACAACTGTTTAACCAAATACATCACTTTCACAAACGGATCATAACCAAGTGTATAAATCAAAACAGGTAAGTAGGAAGACATAAGAATACGGGAGCTTACAACCGTTTGTGAACAGGATTTATACACTGATTTTGCTAGTTGAAAAAGTTCGTTCTCGGTGTCTCTTCGAATTGATTTCCGGTTAATTGTGTGAGATTGGTTGTTTTTGCTGAAACAAATATTTTTGGTTTTGGAAAATAAATGAGCAAGACTAAATAATAAATGACGAGAAATTAAAACAAGTTAAAATGTAAACGGTGCGATATTTAAAACTTTGAAAATAAATGACGAGAAATGAAAGGACGTAAAATTAAAATTTAACAAAAAATAAATGACGCAAATAAAAACTTAAACTAAAAGAAACTTGAATAAAAATTCAAATAAATAAAAAGGCGGGAAGAATTAAACTTGAAATTAAAAGAAGAAAACTTACAAATAAAAAACAGATAGAACCTTGGTTCGGAAGTTTCAAACTTCCGGATGAACAGGCTTCATTCGGAAGTTTCAAACTTCCGGATGAACAGGCTTCATTCGGAAGTTTTGGACTTCCGGATGAAGGTGGCTTCATTCGGAAGTTTTGGACTTCCGGATGAAGGTGGCTTCATTCGAAAGTTTTGGACTTCCGGATGAAGGTTGCTTCATTCGGAAGTTTTGGACTTCCGGATGAAGATTGCTTCATTCGGAAGTTTTGGACTTCCGGATGAAGGTGCCTGGGAATGATAAGATACAGTAACAATCAAACCGAAAGAACAGGGGATAAACAGTAAACACGATTTATTCTTAAATCAACCAAAATCAAACGAACGATTAAACCAAAACAACCAATAAGCATCAACTAACAATAATCAATCAAAACAAATCATTAAAACTAACAAACATAACCAAATTAATCAAAACCCACTTGATCAAAATCATAAAAAAACTCAAGAACATGAACAATGATGAATAAGAACAAATCAAACTAGAAAGGAAGAAGATGATGAATTAAAAGCTTAATTAAAAAGTAAGGATCCAATAACAAAAGCTTAAATACAAATTAATCTAGAGAGAGAAAGCATAAGTTTAGAGAGAGAAACTACCTACTCCTAATCTAATCCTAAAACTAACCAACCCTCTCACATGTTGTGAGGGTGGTATTTATAGGAGAGGGGAAGGGTTGGTGGCTTCCTCTTTCTTTCATTCTTTCTTGGTCCTCAGTCTTTCAGTCTTTCAGTCTTCTTAAATTCTTCGACTTTTCAGACTTCGTCTCGGGATTTCTTTGAACTCGTCTTGTAATTTCTTCATAATTTAGACTTGAGTTCTTCGGCTTTTAGTAAACTTCCGTCTTTTGACTTTTTCTTCGATAAATCTTCAGAATTGGTCTTGGACTTCCGTTCTTTTTCCACTCTTGATCTTTCGACTTCATCTTTCGTCTTTTTCTTCGATAAAAGCCCGTGAAAGACGTGTTTTCTCCACTTTTCACCTTCTCGACCCTGAAAGACAATAAAAACACAAACCACGCATAATTCCGCCATTTACGACATAAAATATACGTTCAGGTCCCGTTTTAATGTAATTAAGTGGTAGAAAAGATGGGTGTTTTCACACCTATCAAATCCCCTACACTTAACCATTGCAATGCCCTCATGCAATGCTTAGTGATAAAGCAAGGTTTACACTTTCCATCATAATCACCCTACCTTGGCCTTTATTAAACAAATAAGGAAAATAAAAAAGATAGAAAATAACAAGATGCGACAAGGAAGAAACAAGTAAAGAAATCTAAGACTTACATTAGGGCTTGTGTGTCATGAATGTTTATCACCCTCAAGTTTCACGTTCCCCATGCCAAGCTTAAAAACAAGATCATTGTTAGTACAAGTTAGCATAACAAACATTTACTCATGCGGTTCAATTAATCACTTAAACTCCCTTATTCCTATGGGTATCTCTTATATTTTATTTTTGTCTTAGAATGATCATGAAGATGCATTGTTGGACTTATTTCGATAGTTTATTAAGGCTGAAAGCAAAGTAGGACGATTTGATCAATAGTTAGCTAAATGACAAAATCTCTTAAAACTGCTTCTCGGGATATCAAAAAGTTCATATCTTGGCATAACTTGGTTCACGATTTGAGACCTTTCTCGGGCCGATATTTGGCATGTACTTCATACTTCATATCTTGAGAGACGTGCTTGAGACAATGGTCTTCTCATCGCAATAGAGTTTCTTCACCATGGAGACTTTTGAGGGGTACTCCAACTTTGTTGACCACGACTTCATGATTATTTCTTCAATCTCTATTTGGGATTTTGAGATACAACGATCCGCCTCCTTTTCGGACTTAGATCTATTTATCCTCATACCTTGTTAGGGTCTTTTCGGATAGACTTCTCCATGATCTTTATGGGAGTTGATTGCTTTTCGTCGTGAGTCTTGATCCTTCATATTGACTTTGGGAATAATGCTTTTCACATCACCTTGGATCTTCAGCAATAAAATTGAATCCTCATGCCTTGTTAGGGCCTTTTTGGACTCGCCAATCTTCGCGCCCCGCTTCATAAGTTATGCCTTGGCTATGAACTCTCGTCATTACCGAGCAACTTTTAAACGATCTTGGGCTAGAAGCTAAGTAACTTTTCAAATCGTACGACCTTACTTATTGCAGATAATTATTTAGCAAGTGGTGGGAGAACAAGTTCATAATTAACTCACATAAGTTAATGAGAGAATACCAAACTTGTAACCAACTCTATCATTTCTCGTTCTCCACAATTTAAAATCTCAAGGAATGAGACTCGTGGATGCTTATCCTAATAAACCAATTAAGGTCTACATGGTTAAGGATACTAGCTAGAGTGAACTTGGATAAGTAAACTCGGGTTGAGTCAAAATATTCACAACGGGCCTAATATATCTAAGATATCTAAACTTGCTAAAACCATTTTATTAAAATAATAGAAAAATAGCGCAAATAATGGGAACTACAACTAGGCCAAAATAGATTAAAAATTTTGAAAAATGTCGAAAAATTGATTTTCCGGTTAAAATGAGGGCAAATACAAGGAAAAGGCCACTTAACTTCGATAGAAGTCCCCCCTACACTTAATATAAACATTGTCCTCAATGTTTAAGCATGTGGGAGTAAACTCCCCTACACTTAGGACATTGTGCACTTTGTTTAAATCTCGTTAAGGGAAGGACAACTAAAGAGATTCCTATTTTAATATTGAGAAATATAAAATAGTGAATCGAAAAGAGTTTAGGATAGAACCGGGAAGAAGGGAACACGGAATCACGGTTCGTCAAAAGTCATCAAGAGTGTGTCTCTGAAGCTCTAATCACTGCATATGATAAGAAAGAGAACAAGAAACACCAACGGGGCTCCCCCTACACTTATGGTGAAATAAGATAGATAATTGGGTTGCCTCCCAAAAAGCGCTTGTTTTTGTTGACCGAGTCACGAGCCTGACTCGTCCCCGAATTAAATGGTCCATGGGGAAGCCTCGAATGTGATACCGGGATCAAAGACCTTGTCCTCGTTCCCGGTTGACATCAACAAAGGAGAGGCGGGGGGATAAGTCTTGAAAGGGAGAAAGGTCCTTTCAACATACGTATTGTATGTGAATTCAAGATCCACGGGAGGTGGGTTGGGTATAGTGAGCACATTGTCATCCCTTAAAGACAATGGATGTTGAGCATTCGGCAAAGCCGTGATGTTATCAATGATAGCATAATCAATGTCACCTCCCGGGTCCAAGCACTCATCCTCCGTGATAGTGGCTAAAAGGGAGGATGGAAGGTGCTCGGGAGGGGGACTTGGGTCAATATTTTCCTGCAGCAAATTATCAAAAATAATGTCCCCCTCCGTGTCGGAGTCATCAATACCTGAAGGGATGGAGTGGATATCGATTTCTTCCAGCAATGGGTCATTATCTTCAACGGGAGGAATAGATGGAGGTAAAGACTTGGAAGGAGAAGTCAACGCTTCGATTTGAGCAATAAGAAGGTGCACTTTCCGTAATCCATCGCGAAGAAGCACGTCTTCCACCTCATCCACAAGATCATGTTCATCGGTGAACTGTTCGTAAACCGGAGAGAATAAATCGTCATCGTCTGCATCTCCCGGTGGAGATTGAGAAATTTCAAAAGTGAAATTCTCATAGCAGAGAGAAGAATCGTCATCACTAGGATCGACCTCTTCTGTAAGAGCAACGTCGTCCACAGGCTCCATAGCAGGTAAGTCACAAACCTCATCATCCAATACTTTGTCGAGACCAACATCACTAAGCTCATGCAACGAATCTAGATCCTTAGACGCAGTAGGAACATCGAGAGTAGGAGCAGCAACTTCAGAAGATGAGTTGAAAGTTCATACAGCATCATTGTCATCATCATCATAATAGTATTGATGCACAAGCGGAGGGGTATAATCACTAAGATTAGATACTTGCTCTTGTTGCAGTCGCTTTTCCTCGTCCCGAAGTTCTTTAACCAAGACAACGACCTCTTGAAGTTGCAAAACAATGGAGTGTGTTTCTTCATTCAAGGTAGTGAGTTGTGGGTCAAGATGAATTTGCTGAGAGGATTGATGATTGAGGGTGTGATGTGGGGGTTCATAATGTTGAAAACCTGAATTATAGCAAGGTTGTGGCTCATAGTTGTTCATCGGTTGGGAATAATTAGAAACCGGGTTTGGTTCATAATAATCCATAGGTGAAGAAAACTGAGGAGACGGATTTGGCTCATAACAATTCAGTGGTTGACAATAATAGGTATCGTGAGGACCCCCACAGTTGTTGCAAACCGGGTATGGAGAAAAATCAAGTGCGTCTTGTGGATAGCTATTATCATTGTCATAATTGTACCCCGGTTCTTGCCCGTGACCATACGGGTATCGAATCGGGCACGAAACATGCCAATGAGAATCGCTTCCACAATAGATGCACGGGGGAACAGGAGGTGGGTTCAAAAAGAGTGAATTAGTCGAGTTGCACAAGGGACAAAATCCGAATTGTGTGTAGTCGATATCGTTTCCGCACCGCTCACATGTACACCATTGACAAGAGTTGTTCCCAGATAATTGTTTCCCACACCGGACGCAATGGACATAAAAATCCATAAAGAAAGATAGATAAGCAAGAAGAATATTTTTGGTGCAAAACTTTGAAAAAGAAATGCTTTTTATGATTTTTCAAATGTTTTTGGATTTTTGAAAATTTTTGACAAGAAAAATAACGTTCACAAGTGAACGGATCCCAAAATCCAACGCGTCACTCACAAAAAACCTTCGATCTTCACGAAAAGAGCCGGCAGCGGCGCCATTTTATACACTGATTTTGCTAGTTGAAAAAGTTCGTTCTCGGTGTCTCTTCGAATTGATTTCCGGTTAATTGTGTGAGATTGGTTGTTTTTGGTGAAACAAATATTTTTGGTTTTGGAAAATAAATGAGCAAGACTAAATAATAAATGACGAGAAATTAAAACAAGTTAAAATATAAACGGTGCGATATTTAAAACTTTGAAAATAAATGACGAGAAATGAAAGGACGTAAAATTAAAATTTAACAAAAAATAAATGACGCAAATAAAAACTTAAACTAAAAGAAACTTGAATAAAAATTCAAATAAATAAAAAGGCGGGAAGAATCAAACTTGAAATTAAAAGAAGAAAACTTACAAATAAAAAACAGATAGAACCTTGGTTCGGAAGTTTCAAACTTCCGGATGAACAGGCTTCATTCGGAAGTTTTGGACTTCCGGATGAAGGTGGCTTCATTCGGAAGTTTTGGACTTCCGGATGAAGGTGGCTTCATTCGGAAGTTTTGGACTTCCGGATGAAGGTTGCTTCATTCGCAAGTTTTGGACTTCCGGATGAAGATTGCTTCATTCGGAAGTTTTGGACTTCCGGATGAAGGTGCCTGGGAATGATAAGATACAGTAACAATCAAACCGAAAGAACAGGGGATAAACAGTAAACGCGATTTATTCTTAAATCAACCAAAATCAAACGAACGATTAAACCAAAACAACCAATAAGCATCAACTAACAATAATCAATCAAAACAAATCATCAAAACTAACAAACATAACCAAATTAATCAAAACCCACTTGATCAAAATCATAAAAAAACTCAAGAACATGAACAATGATGAATAAGAACAAATCAAACTAGAAAGGAAGAAGATGATGAATTAAAAGCTTAATTAAAAAGTAAGGATCCAATAACAAAAGCTTAAATACAAATTAATCTAGAGAGAGAAAGCATAAGTTTAGAGAGAGAAACTACCTACTCCTAATCTAATCCTAAAACTAACCAACCCTCTCACATGTTGTGAGGGTGGTATTTATAGGAGAGGGGAAGGGTTGGTGGCTTCCTCTTTCTTTCATTCTTTCTTGGTCCTCAGTCTTTCAGTCTTTCAGTCTTCTTAAATTCTTCGAATTTTCAGACTTCGTCTCGGGATTTCTTTGAACTCGTCTTGTAATTTCTTCATAATTTAGACTTGAGTTCTTCGGCTTTTAGTAAACTTCCGTCTTTTGACTTTTTCTTCGATAAATCTTCAGAATTGGTCTTGGACTTCCGTTCTTTTTCCACTCTTGATCTTTCGACTTCATCTTTCGTCTTTTTCTTCGATAAAAGCCCGTGAAAGACGTGTTTTCTCCACTTTTCACCTTCTCGACCCTGAAAGACAATAAAAACACAAACCACGCATAATTCCGCCATTTACGACATAAAATATACGTTCAGGTCCCGTTTTAATGTAATTAAGTGGTAGAAAAGATGGGTGTTTTCACACCTATCAAGGATCACCACAAAAACAGGAAATATGAGCAACCAATGGAAAAGTGTAGCTACTCCATAAATTATGCAAACCCAGATCAATTGGGTTGGTGATGGCGTTATATATATGGATGCAACACCCACAAAATCAAGGGACACTATCGTGACACCAATTAGGTAACCAACGGTTAAGATGCGTTCACTGTAGCCACTATAGAAGCGGACAATCGCAATTAAGCAACGATTAATCACCAAAGGGCAAAATTAAAAGAGGCAACATAATTAATAACAATTTTTGAAAGGGCAACCCATTGTTATTAATGATTAAGGGGGAACAGGGATAACACCAAACCATAATCAATGCACACACGGATCATAATCGGGTCGACATCAAAATCGTGTATGTTTAGTGTGTGTATTTATTGTGAGAGAACGGTGAGTTTGTGAGAGAACGAAGAAATGTTAGTTTAATATGTATGTGAGGAGAATCACTGTTTCTATGGAAACGTGATTCTCCTCTTTAATATATAGACTAATATACATGTGAGGGCAGAGAGAGTCATTACAAATAGGTCAAACATGTCTCAACATATAAACTCACATACCGACAAAAATATGAAAAGTAAAAAAAAAGATATATTCTCCTTCATGTCTACCTACTTCTTGAAAGATAACAGAGATACTAATATTGATTAACAGAGATACTAATATTGATTGAATGTTTTTTTTGTCATTACATCATAAGATTGCATATGTATTTATAATGAATACATAGCTTTGCAAACAAGCCAACCAAAACCTAACCCTATTGGACCCAACCCACAATAAGGTTTGGGCCAACTATAGTATCTAACACTCCCCCGCAGTTTGAACCGGAGGCTTCTCGACGGACAACTGAAATATATGTTGAAAGCACCTTCCTTTATCATCTTCTTTGTTGTTAGTAGACACGGAAATAAAATTGTATTCGACGACATAGTTGTCGCTGCTTGCGGCTTCCTCCTTGGCGTGGCTTGCTTTGCCTTTAGGTTAGGAGCGGCATTTTTTGACCAATTATATTCGGTAAATGACAATGATGTCCGACGGTAAAACAAAAAGTAACGGTGATGATAGAAAAATTATTATTGGTTCTTAAATCAATATAATAGGAGATGTGTTATGACAGCTAGGGTTTTGGATGCTAGGGTTTATTGGATATAAAGCTAATTATTGAATTCAATAAAGCGGAAGAAAATTAAGTGGGATCCCTCCGAAGCATCGGTGTGTGACCGATGATCGGAGGATAACTAACTTGTTATGGGTTTTACCTAAAGCTCCAATACCATGAAAGATAACAAAGATACTAATATTGATTGAATGTTTTTTTGAGCATGTAGCCGATGATCGGAGGATAGCAAAAATTTAATGATGAATCTTACCTTAGCTTTATAAAATACTGAATATATTTTATTGATTGAGTTAAACTTATAAGACATAACATGTGTATTTGTACTAAATATATAGCTGAGATAATAAACAACCATAAAACCCTAAACATAATGACCTCAAGCCCACAAATAGGCTTGGGCTAATATGTCGTCTAATACTTCTTTCTTCACCATACATTCCTTATTTTCTTTTCTTTCTCCACGAAAATCAACATCTTTATATCATTATCTATTACATATATGCAGTTAAACTTTTATTGCTCGACTCGTCCATGCCCATTATGCTTAGATATAGATTGTTGGCAGGGGCTCGATTGAAGAAACTACAAAACATTGGCCGGAAATCAAGTTAGAAACTGAACTAGCTGGGTAAGTTGGGGGTGACCCAACACCCGCTAGGCACCCCATTGGCTCCATAAAGTTACGTACATCTATGTTAAAAACATTTACCTGTCCCGATAACTTACATATGAGAAAAACCTCGTTCTTTATACCAAATTGCTAATGAGCAGGGCCCATGCGTACTGAGTTTGACGCGTCCTTTCACATATTTTCCATCAATCACATTATTTAATTAGTAATATTCATATTTACATTTTATGTTTCATCAAACATACACCCGATTTGTGATTTTAAGATCAGTTAAAGTTAATTTCATGTAATATCCTTCTTTATATCATGCACAATAACAAATCCTAACGAAAACTAAACTTATAAACCGAGCTTAAACCTATATTACAGTTTTTGAGTTAATATTATGCAAGTTGTTGTTTACTTAGTCTTAAACATCCTTAATCTTGATACATGCACATAAAAAATATTATGGGTGTTATCGGTTACACTAACATTTAGCAGGAGCAGTAATAGTTAGTAGTAGTAGTTAACAATAACACATAATTTATAAAAGTGTTTGGTAAATTAACAATAGCTGTAATCTAAATGTGTGAAAAGACATAAAAGGACATAAGTATATAAATAGGATACTCTATTAAATTAAATGTGCTATATTCATGAGGATATTTAACTAATTTATTAAGTCTAAAACTCTTCATTAAGAATGCTTATCTAAAAATGCTCTTTGAAAGAGCATATAAAAAAAAGCATTTTTATGAGAAATGCTAATCCTCATTGCTCTTATCAAACAAATTTTTTTTAACAGTTATGCTAAATACTAATGCTAATTAATAAAAACGCTCTTAAAAAAGCTGTTACAAACACGACCTATATATGTCTTCTTCTCCCGCCAACCCATCCTACCAAATGAGAAACTTGAACGAAGACACGCCTAGTGCATGTACGTGTATATATAAGATGATGGTTTATAAAGTTCATAACAATTATTTAAAACCCTAATATGGATTAAAGAACGCATAGCGGAAGCAATTAACAAGATCATTAATTTAACACAATTATAATTAATCAAGATTAGAATTACATACCTTTATCCTAGCAAGATCCACAAGATGACGGAACAAACGGCAACTAGGGTTGATCACGAACACCACCAAGAATATAGTCTAAAGTAAGACTATTGTTGGAAATACGTTTTTACGTATTTATGAAGGATCGGTCGCTCCAACGATATATTATTGTATTAGGCTCGTGATCCAGTTTGTAGTAAATATAGTCCATATAGCCCACATGTAGGGTGGGCTATATATACCCCTCCTAGCATGTTAGGAGGGGTGGTTCATTCATTTCATACTTTTCATTAATCTAATATCACTTTCTCTCTCTACTTTTTCTTTTCTCTCCTTTCTCTCTCTACACCCCATCTCCTTCTTCCCCATTTCCACCATCTAATCAATAGATTATCCATCATTTAACAAATCCTTAGATTTCGTAGACCTTCAATTGGTATCAGAGCCATGGTTAAATCTTAGGATTTGTGTTTTTTATCTATTGATTTGATTAAATATCCTTTCTTTCTAAATTTTTTATAAATTTTTTTTTGATGTTTCGTCTTGTTTAGATCAATCTCTTATATAATCAATTTTTTTTTCTTCTTTTCTATATTCTTTTTGGTGATTGAGTTTTCACGGAATTTTTTAGCAACAATTTTTTTTAGATCTATCATTTTTTTTAAAATAATCAGTTTTTATCAAACTTTTTAAATAATCAGTTTTTTTTAAATTAACAAATTTTTTTTTTATTGTATTTTTTTTTTCTTTTGTTTTATCAGTTTTTATTTCTTTTCTTCTTGTTTCTATCAATTTTTGTGTCCAATTAAGTCCTATCCAATTTGTCCAAAAAATTGTCCAAAACAGTCCAAATCTGTCAAAAATTGTCCAAAACAGTTCAATCATTTTTTTATTTATTTATTTTTTTTTTTTTTTTTTGAATCAGTAATCTTTTTTAATCAGTTTTTCTTCTTCTTTTTCTTATCAGTCCAAATCTCTTCTTTCTAAACAGTCCAAACCTGTCCAAAACTATCAGTTTTCTCGATTATTCCGAATAAGCCTTCCGCGTTGGCTGTTATTCCGCGTAGGCTATTTTTTCCGAATAGGCTATTTTTTCCGAATAGGCTATTTTTTCCGAATAGCCCATTTTTCCGAATAGACGACTTTTTCCGAATAGACTTTTTCCGAATAGACTTTTTCCGAATAGACTTTTTCCGAATAGACTTTTTCCGAATAGACTTTTTCAGAGTAGACGACTTTCCGAATAGAAGTCTATTCGGAATAGACAGACTGAAAAAATATAACAGACTCTCAAACTCAACCAAACCCACTGACATCCAAAAAACAACCCTCGACTTCATTCTGAAAAACCCAAAACACAACTCACTCGACGACCCACATCATCCAGACCGAACAGACTCGACTCGAAACCAACCCTCACCTCACCTCACCTCTCCTCTCTCGACTCGAAACCAAAACCTCGCCCACAAAAACAGACCTGACACCTCTCGTTACACCCTCACCCTCGCCCTCGAAATCTCCCTCGACTATCACACCCACCACAACCCAAGTCTCGTCCCTCTGACCACTCACCCTCACCTTATTCCCAATCACGACTTAAGACTCATCCCAATCTCCACTTTCACCCAGACTCGATTTATCAACAGAAAACTCTCATCAAACCCCGACACATATCTATATTCATTCGTCTCATTAATAAACAATTCGAATCTCAGATTATTCAAACTTTAGAAGATCTTTTAGATCTTGTAAGTTAGAATTACATCATCACAGATTGATGTATGGTTACACCATCTCATCAATTTTCGAAAATAAAGAAAGATTAAGAACATATAGGTTCATATCTCTTCTTTGTTTCGATTTGACTCTTACATTCGACAGAAAGACTCGAACAGATGAGAGAGGGACTTAATTAACCAACATGCAACAAAGTTAAAGTACCTACCCGAGACCTAATTAAAGATCTTGTAGAAGTTTCTTGATCAGTTTCTTGCACATAATTAAAGACGGGTTGTTTGAATGGGATGCAATTCATATGTTATTGATCAATCTTTTTTAGGTGGCTGCGTGAGTGAACGAAAGAGAAGGAGGGTTACAAGGTGGCCGTGTTTTGTTGCAAGTTTTTCAGGCTGTGAGATTAGGTTTGAGAGCTTTGGAAGAGAGAGAGAGAGTTGAAAGGGCAAAGAAGTCGCCGGTTTGTGAGTATGAGTTTAGGAGAGAGAGATTAATTAGATTGGAGTTTATATATTTGGGCGGTTATAACAAGAAAGTGGGATGGGCGGTGGAACATTTTGATTGGCCCACGTGTTTTTGTTAGACGGAGAAAACAAGGGAGGATATTTTTGAGGACACGTTTCACTTTCTTTTATCAGTTTTGTTTTTCTATTATTTCAATTTTATTTCATTTTTTTAAAGAAAACGTTTTTTTTTTTTTTTTTTTAGATTTTGTTTTGTTAACTTAAATATTTTTTATATATGTAAACATTTTTAAGTTAAACCTTTTTGATTTTAAGTTATAATCACAACGTGACAAAGTGACGTGTTAAGGTGACAAGATTTATTTGTTGACGGGTTTATTTTTTGAGTAAGACGAGGGAGTATTGGATTCCGATTTGTTTTATCAAACGGTTGAGTCGACAAAAATTTCTTGAGCTGACAATAGAGATATATCATCTATCGAGAATTCTTAGAGTCATTTACGGTTTTTTTGTTGGTTTGTCAAAACCCGTGAACTCAATTTCTCGTCAAATTATACTCTCCCGTTGTCACTTATCGTTCATCGATTTTCAATGGATGTCTTGATTTCGACATCGAACAAGGGTGAATTGCATCAAGTGCAAGCCAACGCTAGAGAAAGTGGTATAACTTCATTTCAAATGCTTCAGTCTCATCTTGTCACTCTTTCGAGGATTCAAGGAGGGATCGAATTTGTGACAATCTTTGGACAAGATCGTCATATATTCATCGACTCAATTTTCACCACTTTGACCAAACTCGCCGAGCAACTCAACCATAACAACTTTAATCACTCTGCATCGGCACTTGCATACAAGGCTCTTGTGACACACCTCACGCCTTTCCTCCAATTCAATGTCATCAAGCCTGAAAGTTCAGTGATTTGCCAATCCTTTCTTCGAGATACACATACCGAGCTTCGAGTTTTCCGTGATACGATTTTGAAACTCATGTCATCGGTCTCGTCTTCGATTTATCAAAGATCACAACTTCAGCAAGCGTATGATAAAGGAGTGCAAGAATCAATGACGCAGATGCAAGAGGAGAATGGTCATACGGTTGACAACTTGGAGCCTCACGATGACAAGAGCACGGAATCAGGAGGACAACATGATACCAGTGGCACGTCAGGGAATGTTCACGCGATCTCTCTTGATGACTCCTTACCCGTTTATGACGAAGAGCCTGCAAACATGGTACAATGTAATGTTGTTTATGATATATATGCTGATGATATGCCGCATATTGAGCATTCTGAACCTAATTATGACAAACATGGGATGGAAAAGAGTGATAGCAATACCACTTCTGATTCATTCGATGTAAGTCATAATGGGGGAGAAATTGTTCAGAATGCTAAACATCATGATAATTATCCTATAACTGCTTCATTGACTGCTTCTGATTCCAAGATTAAAGAGCTCGAAACGATAGTAGCTCGGCAATTAAAAGATCTTGAGGATGCCAAACTTGAATTTTCTAAGAAAAAGGACAAATTTGAAACATACTTTGAAAAACTTGAAAAGTCAAACGTTGTTCTTGAAAGAAAATTGGATCAAACTGTTCTAGATTCTAAAGCTGAAAAGGATAATCTTTTGAAACAAATTCAACTGCTTGAATCTAAGTTGGCATCCCAAGATAACTTGCTCAAAGAGAATGAGACTTTAAAGGCTCAAGTACAGGAAAAGGTTTTTGCTATAGCTGCGTTGAAAAACGAGTTAAGGAAAAATAGAGGACCTAGTATGGACACTAAGCTTGAAAAACCATCAATCTTGGGTAAACCGCCTACAAATCAGTTCGTCAGACAACCGATTGTCAGACAACCTACTGCATTTAGATCCGAGCGACTACAATCCTCGAGAACGCGGTTTGCCTCCCAAGTTGATTTGGGTCATATTTCTAGAACAGTCCCTCCACCAACTAGGCCTAATGTGACTAAATCAGTTTTAGCAAGACCTAATCATATGATTGCCTCTAGTTTCTTTTAGAATAGTTCAATGACCACGTCTAGAACTAGTTCAAATGACGTTAGCCATAAATCTGGTCTTAGGGAAGCTAAGCAAAAGACACATGTAAGAGATAGCAATGTCAAACCTAGTCAGATGCCTTCTAGATCATCCAACACTGCTAACCGTAGCATGACGTCTCCTAGGAGCATCGATCAATCATCTAGGAATTACTCGGACATTAAATATGCTACTTGTAAAACATGTAGAAAATGTGTCTTTACGGCAAATCATGATTCCTGTATCAAGAAATTGCTTAATGAGGTGAACTCCCGTGCTAGACTTAAATCCCAGTGGGTCGCTAAAATCAAACCCTTTGGTAAAATGTGGCGCCCCACTGGTAGAACTTTCACTCTTGTAGGAAACGAGTGCCCTTTAACTAGGATAGTCTCTGATTATACAAAGACTACTAGGGAGGAAATTGCAAAGGATGATACATCACTTAAGCCTGAACTTAAGATTTTCTATAAAAGGAAACGTTTGCCAACTAAGACAAGTGAATCATCCCCTCAAGCCACCTCTGACACAAGTAAAGCCAACTGTGAACCCCCACGTGCTTCAAAAATTGATATCGCTAACCCATGTCAAAGCAAGCAAATTTCTAATGAGAATGCAGGTACCAAAGTTGATGTTCCAAAAGAACGAAGCGGTCCAATCATTGTATACCGTTCAACTAAGGACACTCTTAGAGTTTGGTTGCTGAAGAAGCAGATATCAGAGAAACAAATGTCTCAGGGGATTCATGGTTAAGTTGCAAACAAGGACTTACAGTCACATAACAGAATGTAACTCGCTCTCAAAAGACAGGAAAGTTCATCCCGATGATGACTTATCCTAAAAACGAGAAATTCATTTTTCTCGGGCATGAGCTTATATCAAAAACATTCCAAGTTTTTAAGCTCATGCATTATGGTTTATCATTAAATATCAGATGGTAACCCGTGCTTCAAAGAAAGGAGAGTTTATCGCCGATGATAAACTTATCCTTACAACGAGAAATTAATTTTTCTCGGGCATGAGCTAATAATAAAAACATTCGAAGTTTTTAAGCTCATGCACAATGACTTACAGTTAAATGTCAGACTGTAACTCGAACTTAAAATAAAGGAAAGATTATCTTTTATGATAACTTATCCTCTTAACGAGAAATTCACCTTTCTCGGTCATGAGCTTGTATTCAAACATTCGAAGTTTTAAGCTCAGAAAGGAAAGTGTATCTTTTAACTAAGAGAACTTTTCCTCGTAACGAGAAATTAACCTTTATCGGTCATGAGCTTTCCGTTAAAACAGTCAAAGTTTTCAAGCTCATGAAAACGACTTCTAAGTAAATGTCAGCTTAGGACTCGTCCTTCAGATAAAAGGAAAGTTTATCGCCGATGGTAACTTATCCTTAACAACGGGAAGTTCACAACTTCTCGGACTTGAGCTCGCTTTTAAGATATTCAACATCTTAAGCTCAAGTAATTGGTTTTTAAAACTTTGAACACAATTTTTCGAGAATTTCTCAAAAGGTTTTTCTAAATCTTTCAAAATTGTGTGTTCAAAAATGTTTTGATAAAAAGAGCATGTCTTCTGGAATCGATAATATTTACGAACCTAGAAATGTCATTCAATAATGACACGGGGTTGTAAATAAAGTTCGAGCATAAGTTTAAAAGATTTAAAACATGCTCCATATGGCTTGCTATTATTTCCGATAGTAACCCGCTTTTCACTTTGAAGTCAAGCATTTCACCGGAAAGCTTTGACTTCAGAATCCGAAGTTATCAACTCCACAATCCAAAGTTCGTTGCAATTGATATCTACATACTCGACGATGCGACTACTCAAACGGTGACTACAGCTCTTTCAATAGAACACGGGTCAACAATTGAGGGGGAGCAATTGTCCAGCATTCAGAATCCTTGATGCCGAGAGTGCCAAGTTCACATATTGGTGTTAAGACAACGATATCAATCATACACATGGAGTCAAGAGATAACTTCAGAAGTTACGAGGAAGACCAACATTCGTGAACAAGAACCATGTGCTTCTTTCATATGATGTTCTCCATCATTCAGGTCCAACCTCGTAAATTGCTAATATTGTGAATTCATTATCATATATGATCTTTGCACGTGATAAATACCTTACACTTGTGTTTAAAAGGTATTTAATTTACGTTTCAGCACACCCTCATTAATTTGAGGGGGAGCTTGTGTAACTCATGAAGATAATTGGATTTGCATTTTTCTTCCCAAATTTTCTTAAAACGCTATTAAATCAATTGATATTAAAAACATTGATTGAGTTAATATTTTTAATATGGGGGAGAAAATGTGATTTAATATGGGCAATGATTAATCACAAATGGTTTGACTTAACGTGCTAGCTCATCCCGACATGTGCGAAATGTTTTCGAATATCGTGGCATATGTTAAGGGGGAGCAAAATGGATTTGCACTTCAAAATGGATTTCATGGTGACATACACTTACCCAAAACATCTCTATTCACGACGGTGAAGATTGTGGTGACATAAGGATGGTAGGATAGGTTAAAGTCCAATGATTTCTCTAGAACCGGAGGAATCTTCCCAAGAACATTCCATAGCTAGAAATAGTAGTCCTTAGGAAAGATGGAGAAAGATTGTGAACGTAGCTGAATGCCGACCAAGTACTTAAGTTAGCACTGGAACAATTACAACAAGGTGCTAGTGATGACGTATTGGTAAGCATTGAAGGGGTTGAAGAATGAAAAAGAATTGTAAAGATAAAGGGTGTAAAGAAAGAAGCCCTCCTTACAACTTAGGCAGAAACCGGGTCAATTCATATGCTATTGAGATCATTTTAATGATTCTTGATATTGAAGATAGACATCATGGACCCAGTGATGCAAGGCACAACCCATCCCAGCTAACCAGATATCTCTTAAAAGATATTTGTTTTAATCACACGGAGACAACACATTATCTATTGATTTATTCACTCCGAATAAATTGGTATTGAAAAGGTGGCACTCCTCTCCAGCCTCCGATCACTAAAAATCCAAAATGCACGATCGAGTCTAGAGCCATTTGAGATCATCAAATATCTCATTAGGACAAAATTTCTATTTACTTGCTTCTTCACACACTGTGAAAAGTAAGAAAGTTCTTAAGAGTCCTACGCAAAATCTTCATGATCTTGCCTGAACATCCGAGTAATACGAAAGTATTTACAATGAAGATGGAAATCCTTCTTGAGCGAACGTCAAAAAGCTCATGGTAGGTGCTTGTGCGATTCTTTATGAATCAAACTTGTGATAACTGGAAAGCAACAGTGGTTTAAACTCTTAAATGAATTTAAACACGTTCCAGGCCTCTACGCAATATCTTAGTGATCTTGCCAGAACATTCAGAGTAATACTATTAAGTATTTATAGTGACGAATGGAAATCCTTCTAGTGTTAACATCAAACAGCACTTGGTAGGTAACTTGCAAGATTCTATACGAATCAAGCTCGTGACAACTGGAAAGCAACGATGGTGCGGTTCTTAATTGAACTTCACTTGTTCCAGGAACATGAATTGACGGCTTCAAATCATGCGGATAAGATTATCCAAATGATTCACTCTTTACGTTCACAGTCAGCTTTGGACGGTCGAGTAAAGAGAACGGGTTTACCCGCGAAATCTTGTCAAGGAGGTTCTTAATTGAAACTACCTGCCACAAGTACGATATTTAATATCGTCCAACGGTCTTCACCGACCGGAGGTAAAATGCTACCAAATTAGAATGAAATGTTCAAGGCCATTTCATCCGTGTATATTGTTTGTTGCTAACTGTCTTATGCAGCGTAACAAGAAGGTGGCATTGCGGTGTACAATCCAGAAGAAGTCGTCACCACATGCTTATACTACATACACTTAGTACTTCAACAAATTCAAGAAAGTCTGAAGGTCAAGTCTTCCGCTGTATCAAACTCTGCAGCTTTCAAGAATTTAAAGGTATAAGTATGTGGAACATGAAGTCACGAAGAGGCAAATTTCACAAGTGATGAATGCACAAGGTCAAGGCAAGGAAACATGCTCAAGACTAAAGTCAAAGATCACATCAAGCATATTCACAAGAACAAGATCGAAGACTCAAGCATAGATGCTAGGTTTAAGATTTTGTAAAATGGTGTGACCTCCCTTAGGGGGAGATTGTTGGAAATATGTTTTCCCAAAGAAAGTCTCGGTCACATCATTATTAGCATAGATCACGAGCTATAGAATATTTAGAACTTTGTAACTTGGAGCGACCTCCCTTAGGGGGAGATTGTTGGAAATACGTTTTTACGTATTTATGAAGGATCGGTCGCTCCAACGATATATTATTGTATTAGGCTCGTGATCCAGTTTGTAGTAAATATAGTCCATATAGCCCACATGTAGGGTGGGCTATATATACCCCTCCTAGCATGTTAGGAGGGGTGGTTCATTTATTTCATACTTTTCATTAATCTAATATCACTTTCTCTCTCTACTTTTTCTTTTCTCTCCTTTCTCTCTCTACACCCCATCTCCTTCTTCCCCATTTCCACCATCTAATCAATAGATTATCCATCATTTAACAAATCCTTAGATTTCGTAGACCTTCAACTATATTACGTTCTTGTACACACGTAATACGGCGAGTTAACCGTGAGTCTAGCACGAACAAACCGAGCTTCAACGCTTATGGAATATCTACCCAACAACCCTAGAGAGGGGCTAGGATTAGATAAAAATAGACTTGATCGAAAACCAAACGAAACCCTAAGTTGGGTGTTGTGGGGCCGACGATCAAAGCAAAGAAAAGAGAGAGGGATTGAAAAATTATGAGGCTAGGGGTTTGTTTATATAGGCTTGGCAAACCTTGGGCTCCAAGTTATAAACGAAAAAGGAAACAAAATCTTTCCCTTTGCCCCCCACTTGTAGCCGCCGATTAACACCCTCCTAAAGGGGTGTTTGTGTAATTTTCCCTTCTTCTTTTAGCTTCTAAATTCCATAACGATCGTTTAAACTTAACTTTTATTTATTAACGATCATTAGTTAAGCTTTGGTTTGATTTAATAAATATATAAAATATATATTTAATACATAATTAACCCTTTACGTTATGTGTGCAATCCCGTGATCCCGAGTTCGATCTTATCTTACGACTATTAATTTTAAGTCCATAAACTTTCATAAGACATACGCAATAGGTTTTCAAATTGTGTTAATTTGAGTTTGTGATATCCTCCTTGCAATGAGCATAAACATATCCATGATAAACAGCTCTCTAAACCTAGTACTCACCAGTTTCATAACCCTAATCTTCCTCTTTATCATTCATCATATCTTCCTCAAATTTTGACAAAAACTCCCTGTCCTTGTTTTAAAGTCTCACCCAGGTAAACAAGCACTACAAGAAAACAAAGAACAGATGACGGGGGTTTCCCTGGCGACACAATGTCGCCAGGGATAACCCCTTTTCCCTGGCGACAACGCTGACGTGGCGGTAAAGTAGATTTACTTTTTGGTCAAAGTTGGACTAGGGTTTCCCTGGCGACATGTCGCCAGGGATACTCCGTCCAAAATCAGATACCAAGTGAAAGAGCGCGAAATTTTCCCTCCAAAGTTTCCCTGGCGACACGTCGCCAGGGATACTTTGTCCCAACTTATCCCTGGCGACATGTCGCCAGGGAAAACTCGTCCATCGTATTTAACAAAAACTAATTTTGCTAATTACTTGTCAAGATTATCCCTGGCGACATGTCGCCAGGGAAACCTTTGCCATTTGTGATTAGTTTCAAAATTAAACACAAAATGTGTGGCGGGCTTTTACCCGCCAAATCCTAAATGTTTCCCTGGCGACATGTCGCCAGGGAAACTCCCTGTCATATATTTATTTAGTTTTTGCTTGTTAATTATTATTTTAACTATCGATCCGATGTTATTTAATTTTTGCGACGTTTATATAATAAAAATGAGACATTTATAAAACAAATATTTATTTATACCAAATAATTATTATTTTAACTATCGATCCGATGTTATTTTATTTTTGCGACGTTTATATAATAAAAATGAGACATTTATAAAACAAACATTTATTTATTCATAATATTATACATAGCCCTTGTGGAATCAAATGGAAAACTTAAAAACAGACATTACTAATCAACTTAAAGTTCGTGAAGTAGTGCAGCCGATTACTACTCAACGCTAAGATTTTCCATTTCATTTAAAAGCTCATGAAGTATTGCAGCCGATTGACATGCGTGGTCTTCAGGATGCCTTTCCATTTCTAGTCTTGCCTCTAACATCTTTATCTTTAGATCTTTGATCTTGTAATTTGAGCACTCAGTGGTTGCAGATTCAGAAGATCCTGTAGAAGAACTTGGATGTATTGAACGCCTTGAAGGAGAACCTTGAGGTGTTGAAGATCCAGAGGAAGATCTTATACGGAGTTGTAGATCTAGATCATCCTTCCATATAAAATTTCCACATCCATAATCTTGCTAATGAGCAGGGCCCATGCGTACATGACATGTTATTTTAAAAATCACACATAATACATAAATAAAAATACTTTAGATTGTTTACCTTCGAAAGAGGACATGCATAATAAAGTTTACCAAAGCTATGGTGTTGATGTGACTGTCTCAACACTATATATCAATTTCCACATGTACACTTATAAGCTTCACGGGGATCCATCTGCTACCAAATCAGGTGGTGGTGGTGGTGAGTTTGGTAGGAGATGATAAGTGTGTGTGTGTGATCTGCTGATGATAAGTGTGTGTGAATCCTTTTATGGTCAAAAAGTGAGGGAAATGGTTAACATTTTCCCGCCAATGTTTTCCCGCCAACGTTTTCCCGCCAATAGTTAAACGTTGGATGTTCAATGGATGACCCAGTTTGTTATGGTTGTACGTTGGATGTTCAATGGATGATCCGGTTTGTTATGGTTATACGTTGGATGTTCAATGGACGACTCGACATGTGTTGGTTACACGTTAGATGTTCAATAAATGAGTCGGCATGTCTTGGTTACACGTTAGATGTTCAATGGATGAGTCGGTATGCATTTGTTAAACGTTAGATGTTCAATGGATGAGTCGGTATGTTTTGGTTACACGTTAGATGTTCATTAGATGAGTCGGTATGCATTTGTTAAACGTTGGATGTTCAATGGATGAGTCGGCATGTTTTGGTTACACGTTAGATGTTCAATGGATGACCCGGTTTGTTATGGTTATACGTTTAATGTTCAATGGACGACTCGACATGTGTTGGTTACACGTTAGATGTTCAATAAATGAGTCGGCATGTCTTGGTTACACGTTACATGTTCAATGGATGAGTCGGTATGCTTTTGTTAAACGTTAGATGTTCAATGGATGAGTCGGTATTTTTTGGTTACACGTTAGATGTTCATTGGATGAGTCGGTATGCATTTGTTAAACATTAGATGTTCAATGGATGA
The DNA here is from genome assembly GCA_025667525.1 of Glebionis coronaria. Lineage (NCBI taxonomy): Eukaryota > Viridiplantae > Streptophyta > Magnoliopsida > Asterales > Asteraceae > Glebionis > Glebionis coronaria. The sequence continues at coordinate 454,577,348 of CM046878.1, read as the reverse complement.
CCCGGTTTGTTATGGTTATACGTTTGATGTTCAATGGATGACCCGGTTTGTTATGGTTATACGTTTGATGTTCAATGGACGACTCGACATGTGTTGGTTACACGTTAGATGTTCAATAAATGAGTCGGCATGTCTTGGTTACACGTTAGATGTTCAATGGATGAATCGGTATGCTTTTGTTAAACGTTAGATGTTTAATGGATGAGTCGGTATTTTTTGGTTACACGTTAGATGTTCATTGGATGAGTCGGTATGCATTTGTTAAACATTAGATGTTCAATGGATGACCCGGTTTGTTAAGGTTATACGTTTGATGTTCAATGGATGACCCGGTTTGTTATGGTTATACGTTTGATGTTCAATGGACGACTCGACATGTGTTGGTTACACATTAGATGTTCAATAAATGAGTCGGCATGTCTTGGTTAGACGTTAGATGTTCAATGGATGAGTCGGTATGCATTTGTTAAACATTAGATGTTCAATGGATGAGTCGGTATGTTTTAGTTACACGTTAGATGTTCATTGGATGAGTCGGTATGCATTTGTTAAACATTAGATGTTAAATGGATGACCCGGTTTGTTATGGTTATACGTTTGATGCTCAATGGATGACCCGGTTTGTTATGGTTATACGTTTGATGTTCAATGGACGACTCGACATGTGTTGGTTACACGTTAGATGTTCAATAAATGAGTCGGCATGTCTTGGTTAGACGTTAGATGTTCAATGGATGAGTCGGTATGCATTTGTTAAACATTAGATGTTCAATGGATGAGTCGGTATGTTTTGGTTACACGTTAGATGTTCATTGGATGAGTCGGTATGCATTTGTTAAACATTAGATGTTCAATGGATGAGTCGGCATGTCTTGGTTACACGTTAGATGTTCATTGGATGAGTCGGTATGCATTTGTTAAATATTAGATGTTGAATGGATGAGTCGGCATGTCTTGGTTACACGTTAGATGTTCAATGGATGACCCGGTTTGTTATGGTTATACGTTTGATGTTCAATGGATGATCCGGTTTGTTATGGTTATACGTTGGATGTTCAATGGACGACTCGTCATGTGTTGGTTACACGTTAGATGTTCAATAAATGAGTCGGCATGTCTTAGTTACACGTTAGATGTTAAATGGATGAGTCGGTATGCATTTGTTAAACGTTAGATGTTCAATGGATGAGTCGGTATGTGTTGGTTACACGTTAGATGTTCAATAAATGAGTCGGCATGTCTTGGTTACACGTTAGATGTTCAATGGATGACTCGACATGTCTTGGTTACATGTTAGATGTTCAATGGATGAGTCGGTATGCATTTGTTAAACGTTAGATGTTAAATGGTTACCGAATTAAAATAAATCGAGAAACTAAACGGAATAAATCGGAATGAATTTAGAAATTAAATTGACCGGGATGATATAGTTATTTTATAAATAATAATAATTATTTTATAAATTGTAATAATAATAATAATTATTTTATAAATAATAATAATAATTATTATTATTTTATTACTAATTATAATAATTCATAAGTAACAAGAAATTTTATTTTCACAAAAATTATCCCTTGCGACACTTTCTACTATCCCTGGCGACATGTCGCCAGGGATAGTTTCCCTAGCGACATGTCGCCAGGGAAGGTTTGGGAGATACGACAAAATGATTTAGGTACGTGTATATGCGTTGAAAAGTCAAAGGTATCCCTGGCGACATGTCGCCAGGGAAGCTTTGTCACACCCCTCCAAAATATTTCTATCACGCGCGCTTTTGGCTAAACGATAAAAGTCAAAAGTATCCCTGGCGACATGTCGCCAGGGAAACTTTGTCACACCCCTCCAAAATATTTCAATCACGCGCGCTTTTGGCTAAACGACAAAAGTCAAAAGTATCCCTGGCGACATGTCGTCAGGGATTGTCGCCGGGGAAAAAAAGACCTTTTTGACCAGATCTTCTTCACTTTTCTCTTAACACTTTCTTATACAAAAAAAACCCGACCGTCACCACCTGCTATCACCACCATCACCACCTGCTATCACCACCATCTTAATCATCACCACCATCGTTATCATCACCACTACCACTCACCACCACTCACCTCCACACCTGCACACGTGTACTACCACCACTCCGCCACCATCTTTGTCTTCTGCCACCACTCCGCCACCATCTTTGTCTTCTGCCACCACCATCGCCACCTTTCTTCCTTTTCTAACCCTTTAAACATCTAATCTTTCCCGATTATAAAAGGTTGTAATTTTAATTTTTGATTTTGATTTTATAATAAAGTGGATTTGTCTATCTTATTATAATTGATAATAAAAATGGATTATTTTTATGTTATAATATCCCCGACCGCAGCCGGAGACGCAGCCCCGACCACAGCCGAGGTCACACCCGACAACCACCACAGTCCCGACCATAACCGAGGCCACAGATTCAGGGAAGGTATGTTTTTTTAATTCTTATTCATAATATATATGATTACTTATTTATTTTTTCATTTAGGTTTCCCCGGCAACATGTCGTCGGGGATTATAAACTAATTAAATTTGGTTAAACGTAAATACAAACACTCCTTACCATTATAAAACGCACAACCAAACACTCTTTATGCTACCTTTTTGATGAGAATATACGCTGATAAGCTTATCCGAATAAGCTGTTTTCAAACAACTTATGCTGATATGCTTATAAGCTTATCAGGATAAGCTGTTTGAAAACAGCTTATCCTGATTAGCTATTTTAAAACAGCTTATTCTGATAAGCTTATCGGAATAAGCTGTTTGAAAACAGCTTATCCTGATAAGCTTAGCGGGACAAGCTGTTTTCAAACAGCTTATCCTGATAAGCTTATCGGGATAAGCTTATCCTGATAAGCTTATCGGGGATTATAAACTAGTTAAATTTGGTTAAACGTAAATACAAACACTCCTTACCATTGTAAAACGCACAACCAAACACTCTTTATGCTACCTTTTTGATGAGAATATAAGCTGATAAGCTTATCCGAATAAGTTGTTTTCAAACAGCTTATGCTGATAAGCTATTTTAAACCAGCTTATTCTGATAAGCTTATCGGAATAAGCTGTTTGAAAACAGCTTATCCTGATAAGCTTATCGGGACAAGCTGTTTTCAAACAGCTTAACCTGATAAGCTTATCGGGATAAGCTGTTTACAAACAGCTTATTCTGATAAGCTGATAAGCTTATCAGGATAAGTTGGTTGAAAACCGCTTGTCCCGATAAGCTTATCAAAATAAGCTGTTTGATATAAATGTTTTATTGGACTAAGCCTTAGGAATGTTTTAGGATTTTAGCGATTAATTTCGGAAAATTCCCGTCTGAAATTGATCAACCTATAGAAAACCCGTCCGAAGTTAATTTATTAGGAATTAACTTCGGAAAGTGCCCTGTTTGGGACTGCTTTTTGAATGTTTTGTCTCATTTAGGATATGAATACGTATAACCGATTTAGTATTTGAGATGATTTCGACAGTGTTTCTCCTTTACTCCTACGAATATGTCTTTAAACACATATTTGGGGAGTTGAGGGGAAATGATGCCGAAATTTTCTCAAATAGTAAATCGGTTATACGCATTCATATATGAGACGAAACATTCAAAGGGTGGGTTAGGATTGCCTTCCATAGTTGCAGTAGGTGAACATACTATTTTCTATACTTGATAATTATATCTTTTAATAAATATTATTATATAATTATATACTTTATAAATAATAATTATATATTTTATAATTATTTTTTATAATTTGATATAATACATATTATTATTTATGAAATATATAATAATTATTTTTTAAAATTCCTTGTGTTAATTAAGTTGCATATAATAACTAAATGTATCGTTAAAACACAGTTATGGTACTCATTGATAAGAGTTGGACACGGTTAGAGCGTCATCAGCCAGAATTTATATTGGGTCTTGCCAGTTTTGTCAAGCATTCCAGGAAGTTTGTGAATCGTTTGAATGAGATACCATGTCCATGCAAGCGTTGTCGAACAAGACTCCTGGTAGATATTGACCTTCTTTCGAACCAAGTTATGAAGTCCGGGTTTGACAACAGTTATACAACATGGGTACACCATGGTGAACCGGCTCCTCCTACACCTACACCTCCTCCACCACCACCACCACCGCCACCACTGCCAATAATAGATAACACAAGACAACCTTTTATAACTGAGATGACATCGTTACTTGATGATCTTACCTATATGCCTCCGGACTATATTCCTCCTCCACCTCCTCCCAACTCAAGTAACAGACGGACTCAAGCTAACGAGTTTGAAGAGTTATATCGCAGTGCCAATGAGCCGCTGTACCCTGGTTGTGTAGAAGCGACTCGATTAGACTTCATGGCAAAGTTTACACATTATAAGGCCAAAGGTAAAATCACCGATACCATATTCAATGATATTCTAGAGTGGTTCCAAACTATCTTTCCCCCAAGCAGAGGATTCAAGCTCCCACCGTCATACTATGCAATAAAGAAGACATTTAAAACGATCGGGTTAGGGTACGATTCGATACATGCTTGTGAACACGATTGTTGCTTATTTCGGGAAGGATATGTCGATTTGGATTTCTGTCCGGTGTGTAATACAAGTAGATGGAAAGACACTAACACGCCGGGGAAGAAAGTTCCTAAGAAGGTGCTGCGTTACTTTCCGATCATTCCTAGACTACAACGTTTGTACAAGTCTAGTAAAAGTGCAAAGGATATGATTTGGCATGCTACTGGAAAGTGTACGGAGCCCGGTAAGATGCAACACCCGTGTGATGGTGCGGCTTGGAAGAAATTTGATGCCAAGTATGGTGATTTTGCAGCAGAACCAAGAAATGTTCGATTAGGGTTGGCTGCTGATGGTTTCAATCCATTCGGCAGCCTTAGTCAGACTTACAACATGTGGCCGGTGATATTGACAACATACAACCTGCCTCCGTGGTTGTGTATGAAAGAGAGTTCTTTAATGCTGACGTTGTTAATTCCTGGCCCTAAATCCCCGGGCAAGGACATTGATGTTTACTTGAGACCTTTAATTGATTATCTAAAACTTTTATGGGATGGTGTAAGTACTATAGACCAAGCTACAGGCGAGGCATTCACCATGAGAGCGATGCTTTTATGGACCATCAATGATTTTCTGGCTCGAAGTAGTTTGTCTGGGTATAGTGGGCAAGGTTACAAGGCTTGCCTTACATGTAATGACGACACTACATCTCTTCATGTGGCAAGCAAAATAGCTTATGTTGGCCACAGAAGATTCTTACCGCCCCGCCATAAATCCAGGACTTCACGTTTATTCAATGGTAAACCCGAACACCAGCCCCGTCCTAGAATATTTACCATGGACCGGATTAACGAGCAACACGCTTCACTGCCAAATCGACTGCCCGGTAAACATAAGAATTTTGGGGGTGTGAAGATAACACGTAATTTTCATGTTGAGCCTAACTGGTCTAAACGGTCTATTTTTTACGAGCTTGAGTATTGGCCTTTTCTTTCACTAAGACACAATTTAGACATCATGCATATCGAAAAAAATGTGTTGGAGGCTATCCTGAACACTTTGTTGATGAATGACAAATCTAAAGACACTGTCAAGGCAAGACAATACTTGGAAAAGTTGGGCATTCGAAAAAGCTTGTGGCTCACCCAAAGTAAAAACGGGAAGTGCAAGAAGCCTCAGGCTTCGTATTCCTTCACACGAGAACATGAAAAAGTTTTGTCAGTACATCGAAAGTGTTAAACTACCAGATGGGTTCGGATCCAACTTCAAGCACAAAGTGACCGATAACGATACCAATATAACGGGCATGAAGTCTCATGACTGTCATATAATGATGCAACGTTTACTTCCTTTCGCACTTCAGGAATACTTGCCTGCTGAGATTGCAAGACCACTGATCGACCTATGTAACTTGTTTAAGCAACTCTGCTCTGCAACTTTAATGGTGGATGACATGTTGACTGCTGTAAAAAAGGTGGTTGACATTTTGTGCGATCTTGAGCTCATATATCCTCCTGATTTCTTTGACATTATGGTTCACTTGGTTATCCATTTACCTGATGAGGCAATTGAAGGCGGGACTATCCGCCCCCGGTGGATGTATCCATTTGAAAGATACATGAAAGAGCTAAAAGGTTATGTACGAAATAAAGCTAAGCCAGAAGGTTCGATTGCGGAGGGTTATGTTGCACAAGAAGCATTGACTTTCTGTTCTAAGTATTTTCGGGATGATGTTACCACTAAATTTAATCGTCTCGACCGTAATGTGGACCCCCCTCCCCCAACGTGTCAGTTTCAGGTGTTCCGATCGGTATGTAACCCGCTTGGAAAAAAGTCGTATATTCCGTTCCCTTATCAAGAGTTCAAGAAAGTGGAATGGTATGTACTAAACAACAGTCCTGAAATCGACAAGTATATTTCCGAGTTCAAGAGGTACGCGTTTTTTATTTTATTTTGAAACTTCTTTTTGTTAACAATAGCGACTTATTCTAATACCATGAACGTTTTTCAGATTATATCCTGACAAAGACACGAAAAAAGAATTCTCCGCGTGGTTTGGGAAAATGGTAAACTTAGACTTATCTTGTGTACTTACCTGTAAAAAAATAATATTATTATAAATAGTTTTCTGTACCTAATCCTTTATTCCTCATAGATCCGTCAACGTCACGTAGACAATGACAAAGACCCAGAGGTTATCCAGACCAGCGAGTTATTCGCTTTGGCTTGTGGACCATCACCGCATCCAATCTCAATAAACTCTTGCATAGTCGACGGTGTGAGGTATGTCGTGCACAGTCGCGATGAACGTCGTACAACTCAAAACAGCGGCATTTGTGCGCCTGGCCTTGAGAACACAATGGCTTATGGTCAGCTTCAACAGATCCTCGTGTTTCGTTATTTGTCGTGCAGTGTTGTGTTGTTCAAAGTTAAGTGGTTCGACACTCGCTCCATGTTACGTAAAAAACGTCTTATCTATAGAAACAACATGACTCAACTCACCGACACAAGAGCTGAGTTTTGGAAAGATGAACAATACATTCTCGCAACACAAGTCAAACAAGTCTTCTACATTGAAGATAAGAACAAACCCAACTGGAAGATCGTTGAACATGTTAATCATAAAAAAGTTTTCCAACGGGGGTGTCATAGTGTCAGATGCCGTTCCTGATATTATACATTTCGACAACTCATCTGATCTACCACTTTCCACTAATTTGAATGACTTGGGTGATGTGACCTTGAATATAGATGGCCACGAAACGGAGGTTGATGCACCGCCAAATATCATTGATGTTGATGATGAAGACGATGGTATTACTGATGATGAAGACGTCCCTCATGATTTAAGTGATGAAGAACATGTGAATGATGATGATGGCGAAGACAGAGTTTATTCCAGTGAAGAAGAAGATTGACCTTTAGTTGTAACTTGCAAAAGACACTTATTTGTTTGAATGAATGAATCTAATTGTTGTGGATTTTTTAAATGTGTATATTTATTTGGATATGTTGTATTTGGATTTGTGCATGCTTATATTATTTTGTTCATGAATTTGTCTATGTTATGCTAATTGTACTTGTACAGATGTCAGCAGATGTTGCAGGATCACACGGTGGTGACGGTGGTGGTGAGGATGAACCTCCTACGCCAAACATCCGCAGCGGTTGTTTTGCCTTATTTAGAAATAAAGGTAAGAATATTTGGATTATTGTAACACAATCAAAAATTTGGTGCATATATATGTTGCTTGCCTTGAATTTTTATGACTTTGTCACTCACTTGATTTTTGCAGGCAAAGGCAAAAGAAAAGAAAATTTGGGAGGCAGAGAGGCCTGTAGAAAGACTCGGGGCATTAGCCGATGTATCGATTTGTTGGAGGAAGTTGGTGAGCATGGCCCTGTCCCGATAGATTTTGAAGAAAAATCTTTCCGGCCTCGCGGCGCGCATGCTCAGCATTTATCTAATTACATCAGGGATTGTATCAGGAGGCTCGTGCCACTGTACTACCCAAGTTGGAACGATGTCCCTGATGAGATCACGACGTTGGTTAGGGCGAACATAGAGGTCCGTTATCATTTTTATGTTCATAACATTATTGTGTTTATTTATTTAATGGTGTATATATTTAAATAAATTTGTTTATTTATTTATATCATAAATAAATAACAAATTTAAATAAATATACAAATTGTATCTTATTTATTTATATCATATAAATTTTTTTTTAATATATATAAAAAAATTCGAATAAATATAAAAAAATTAAATAAATATATATTTGATGAGAATAATGTAATAAGCTTTTCGGATAAGCTGTTTTCAAACAGCTTATCCTGATAAGCTTATCAGAACAAGCTGTTTGAATACAACTTATCTTGATATGCTTATCAGAACAAGCTGTGTGAAAACAACTTGTTCTGATATGCTTATCAGGATAAGCTGTTTTCAAACAGCTTGTTCTGATATGCTTATCAGGATAAGCTGTTTTCAAATAGCTTGTCCTGATAAGCTTATCAGGATAAGCTGTTTTCAAACAGCTTGTCCTGATAAGCTTATCAGAACAAGCTGTTTTCAAAAAGCTTATGCTTATCAGGATAAGTTGTTTTTATTATAAAAAATTAAATAAATATATAAGCCATTAAATAAATAAACAAAATAATGTATAAATTATATCTCTAACTCTAACTCTGTGTTTGTTTTATTTGTTGTATATGAATGCAGGATAAGTTTAATTTGACGCCACACAAGAGTGATCATGCTAGATGGAAGGATATACGTGGCCACATCAATCAAATGCTTACAAAGAGTTACAATTCTCGAAAAAATACGCTCAAGACAAAGCATTGGGTCCGAGACATCGATACCGGCACGGTAGATATCGGAAGAGTCCGTAGCGAGCGTCCAGAGGAAATTACTTCAGAGGACTGGGAAAAACAGATCGCACTTTGGAGTAATCCGGATTATGAGAAAAGATGCCTGACGAACTCCCAGAACCGGTCTAAGCAGAAGACGCCGAGTCGGCAGGGATCCCGATCGTTGGCACGCCTTCGAGACCAAGTGGTGAGAAATTCTATAATTAATTTACATACATATATGTCTTTGATTATATGTTTTGGTGTGTTGTGATTTTTTGTTTTGAATTTGCTTCATTCTATATATGCGTGTCTATGTATGTACAGACACAAGCTGCAACTGAAGCTGATGTGCCACCCCCGACTGTCATTGATCACTTCTTCATTGCGCACACCGACCAGGATGAGAATTTTCCTTGCGATGCGGACCGCGTTATGTATGTAAGTATTTTTTTTTAATTAATTAATTAATTAATTTTTTTTTGGATATGCCTTGGTTTTTTACTATTCCCTGCCGATAAATAATGTACCAACCCGACTAATAAATAATATACTAACTGTCGTTTGTTTTTGTCACTTCATTAGGAAAGGATGCTTGCGATGAAGGCTGAAGGCAAACATACAGACGACGAGATCAACCGTATCGTCCGAGGTGGAAAGCAGCGAGGCCACATGCCCGGTTTCGGCCAGATAGTGCCGAGAAGGACTGCTCACTATATTCCTCCTCCTCCCATCGACCCACGGTTGGAACAAGCGGCTCAAGTGTTTAACTTTATGAGAAGTGACGATAGGTTTGCCGATGCGTTCTCAGCATTTCTATCGGGTGGTGCTAGCGGGAGTGGCACGGGAGGCAGCGGTAGTGGCGCCGGTGGGAGTGGCGGGAGTGGTAATGATAATGTCGACGGGTAGAATGGAAATAATGGTTAGTATGCTTGTCTTGTTTTTCCTACCTTAGCATGCAAGTTTAATAATTGTAAACCCCGAATTGCAAGTTTAATAAGTGTAACTAGGAACTTTGTACTTAAGTTGTGACATATGTATTTGTATTGATCGAGAGGTTACATGTTATTGTGTTTTGGTACTAGATTCGTGGTAGATTTTTAGTATTTGTATCTTCAGGTTTTGTATTTGTATTCCCAGGTTTTGGTAGATTTTTTCCGGAAAAATTCCGGAAAAAATCTGGAAAGAGCCTGCTGTGCAGGCTGCTAAAAAAAATGTCAAAGTTTCCCTGGCGACATGTCGCCAGGGAAACTTGGGCTCACTTGAATTTCTAAAAAGTCAACCAAGTTTCCCTGGCGACATGTCGCCAGGGAAACTTGGGCTCACTTGACTTTCTAAAAAGTCAGCCAAGTTTCCCTAGCGACATGTCGCCAAGGAAACTTGGGCTCACTTGACTTTCTAAAAAGTCAGCCAAGTTTCCCTGGCGACATGTCGCCAGGGAAAATCTAGAAGAACGTTGACTTGTCAACGCCAGGCGTTGACTTGTCAACGTTACGAATAGTTTCCCTGGCGACATGTCGCCAGGGAAAAGTGAGGTTTAATAATCTTTTTTACTTAAGTTCCTTAATCAGCCAACTTTTCCCTGGCGACATATGTCGCCAGGGAAACTATCCCGCACCAACTCCAGCGTGACACCAATTTTTGAACCAAAGAGTTGCGGGGCCCACTTAGTCGCCAGGGAAACCCTAATTAGTCGCCAAGGAAACAATCCCGCACCAGCCTTTCTTGGCGACGTTTCCCTGGCGACATGTCGCCCGAGATTCACCTTCCCTGACGACATGTCTCCAGGGAAACATCGCGAATTTGGCCGGGGAAGGGGTCGAATATTGTAGTGAAGGAGTATATTGTGCCATGTGTTTGTACGATGTTACAGAAGACGAACGCTACCGAAAACTGCCTCAGTGCCACCATTGCTTCCATGTCGATTGTATTGATCATGGTTCGAGACAAAGTCATTGTGTAGAACTCAAGTCCCGCTCACTCTTCTTCCTCAACAGACTAAAAAGGCATCATCAAATTTGATGGTTGTAATTCTTTATTGTTGTTTTAATGTAATTTACTATAAAATTAAAAGTAGGTTTCGTAAAGTTCAAGTTAAAATGAATTGGACGTAATTCAGTAATCTATTATTTTTTTCATTTTGTTTTGGACATATATTTTATGAAATTTTGCCACCCACGATTTTTGAATGACGCGTATGGAAACTTCGAATTGATGTACATCATTTGACCTATTCTATTAAAAATATTTCTTATATATTAGCGGTGAAGTATCTATCCGTTAGTATATACGTTGCTGCTATTAATAGTTTTATATTTTGCAACCTTAAAAGTTGTAGGTAAACAACTGGTTCCTACAACAATGTGAAAGTTTATGGACATAAATTTAATAGTCGTGTGTTAGGATCGAACTTGGGATTATGGGATTGCACACAATACGTAAATAGTTAATTTATTTAATAATTATATTTATATGTTTATTAAATTAAATCGAGCAATAACTTTAACCGTCATTAAATTTAAGAGTTAAGGACTTAACGGTTAAACGTGGAATAAACTAGAAGAGAAAAGAAAAGTCTGAAACCCCTTTGGGTTGGGCTTGGCCGGCGGTGGACAAAAAAAAGAAGGAAAAGAATTTGTTTCCTAATTAGTGTTAAAATTGGATTACAAGTTTAATCACACTATATATACAAACATAACCCTTCATTATTTTTCACTCCATCTTTTTTCTCTCTTTCTTTCCTGCAATCAACACCAAAGGAAAAACATCTTTTTTAGGGTTCCTTTTATCCTTTTTTTTGGTTTAGCAATAATCTAGTCGTAGTCCCTCTCTAGGGTTGTTGGGTAGATTTTCCACAAGCGTAGAAGCTCGGTTTACACGTGCTAGAATCACGGTTAGCTCGTTGTATTACGTGTGTACAAGAACGTAATGTAGTCTTACTTTAGGTTATATCTTGGTAGTGTTCGTCATAAACCCTAATCGGTGATTCCTTGGTGATCTTGTGGATCTTCACTAGGATAAAGGTATGTAACCCTAATTCGAATAATTATACTTGTGTTGTTAATTATGATCTTGTTAAATCTCTTCCGCTATGTGTGCAATCATATTCATGTATTGATTCTTGTTGATTAAGTGGTTCTACATCTACTTGTAAAAGCTAATATATGTGACACAATCATATTTTGTATAGACGAACTTTATACGTGATGTTTATCTAATTTATGAGGTTGTTCCATGCACAAGTGGGAGGAATGAACATTGTGTGCAAGAAACAACTAATAAAAATATGATTCTCTTGACTTCAAGATAAGAGACTAATGATCTAATAAAAGTTTAGATCATGTGTCAATATGATTAAAAGAGTACTTAAAAGTATATATATCATTCACATTAAGAAACACTTGTTGTTTTGATCTAGTCATGTGAGAGCTTGGACTATATTGTAAACACAAGGGTAAAATATCCGCATGTCGTAAGATCGGGAATGGATTATTTTGCGGTTTCTTAAGATGGATAATTCCTAGAATGACATAAATACATAGATTAATCTTATACTACTAAAGTAAATATTTGTGTATTTTGGGAATTACATAAATAGATAATGTTTAGATTTTACTAGTTGAAAAAGTTCGTTTCTCGGAATCTCTTCGAATTGATCTCTGGTTAATTGTGCGACTCAGTTGTTCTTGGTGAATCAAATAAAAGAGTTGTCGTTGTCTAAAACTAATTAAAAATAAAGACTTGAAACAACTAACAATAAAGTAAAGACGGTAAAAAAGAAACAATGAAAGATAAAAACTAGGCGAAAAGTAATTGCAAGAAAATTAAAAGGTAAATAAAGTAAATGACGCGAAATAAAACTTAAATAAAAAGAAAGCAAATAAAAGTGCAAATAAAGAAAAAGGCGGGAAAAATAAAGTTTAAAACTAAAAACTGAAAAATTCTATTTGGAATAAAACTCCTATGCGGAATAAATCTCTACTGGGAAGAAATCCCATGCGGAATAACATACTATGCGGAATAAAAATAACCTAAGCGGAATAAAAAGCCCAATGCGGAATAAATAACGAGAACCCTTATGCAGAATGTTAGGCTTATACGGAATAAAATGGTTATGCGGAAAAATAGGCTTATACGGAAAAATCAAACATTCCGCATAGAAACTCCTATCCGGAATAACTAATTATTCCGCATAAACATCCTACCCGGAATAACCAATATTCCGCATAAGCATCCTACCCGGAATAACTAATAATTCCGCATAAGGGACAATGAAAACAGATGACTATGCGGAATGACTGAATAAGATACAGTAACATGAACGAAAAACAGGGTATAAAGAACGCAACTCGAATTTGATCAAATCTAAACAAAACAAACCAAAAGATTAAACCAAAACAACCAATAAGCATCAACTAACAATAATCAATCAAAACAAACCATCAAAACTAACAAACATAACCAAATCAATCCAAACCCACTTGATCAAAATCATAAAAACTCAAGAACATGAACAATGAAGATAAAGAACAAATCAAACAAGAAAGGTAGAAGGAGATTAACAATAAGTAAAGATTAACAACAATTAAAGGTAAACTTACTTGGAATTTAAAGAAAATTAAAGGTGCATTACATGAAGATTAAAGTGCATAAAATTAAAGAACAGGAAAAATGAAAATGGGGAAGAGAGGCTTGTCAGGCCTTCAACAACTATGAAAATACAACTACCTAGTCTATATATAGGGAGATTAGGGAGGAGCTTAGGAAGCTTCCTCCCTCTTTCTTCTTCCTCTTAATTGCACACTTAAGTCCTTGATCTTCTTAATCTTTTGTTAATCTTCTTAATACTTGGACTTTGTCTTGGGATTTCTTTAAACTCGTCTTGTAATTTTCAATAAATTAGACTTGAGTTCTTCGGCTTTTTAGTAAACTTCCGTCTTTTGACTTTTTCTTCGATAAATCTTCAGAATTGGTCTTGGACTTCCGTTCTTCTTCCACTTTTGATCTTTCGACTTTGTCTTTTGCCTTTTTCTTCGATAAAAGCCCGTGAAATCCCGTGTTTTCTCCACTTTTCACCTCTTCGTCCTAAATCATAACAAAAACACAAACCACGCATAATTCCGACATAAATGATATAAAATACACGTTTTGGCTCGGTTATTATTGTAATTAAGTGGTAAAAAGGATGGGTGTTTTCACACCTATCAAATCCCCTACACTTAACCATTGCAATGTTCTCATGCAATGCATTAGTTACAAAGCACTTTTACATTTTTCATCACAATCAATCCATGTTGGCCTTTATTAAAGAGATAGAAAATTATAAACATACAAAGTAAAGAAATCAAAAACATACCTTGGGTTTTGAAAATGTCATGAATAATCATCATCCTCAAGTTTTCACTTTCTCCAAATCAAGCTTAAAAACGAGATCATTGTTATTATAAGTTAGCAAACTACCACGAACTCATGTGGGACAATTATTCACTTAGACTCCCTTATTCCTAGGTGTATCTCTTATATTTTATTGTTGTCTTGAATGATCACGAGGATGCATTGTTTGACTTATTTCGATAGTTATTTAGGCTAAAAATAAAGTGAACGATTTAATCAATAGTTAGCTAAAGGACAAAATCTTTTAAAACTGCTTCTCGGGACCTCATAAAGTTCATATCTTGGCATAACTCGCTTCGCGATTTGAGACCTTTCTCGGACCGATATTTGGCAGCGACTTCATACTTCAAATCTTGAGAGACGTTCATGAAATAATGGTCTTCTCTTCATAATAGGAATTTCTTCACTTGAAGTTTTGAGAGATTCTTCATAAATGGACCACGACTTCTTCATTTTTCTCCAATCATTACTTTGGACTTTGATATACAACGATCCGCCTCCTTTTAGGACTTGGATCTATTTATCCTCATACCTTGCTAGGGTCTTTTCGGATAGACTTCTCCATGACTTTTGGGGAGTATTTGCTTTTCGTCGTGTGTCTTGATCCTTCATATTGATTTTCGATAAATGATTCTTCACATTACTTGGGATCTTTAGCAACAAAATGTAGCCCTCATGCCTTGTTAGGGCCTTTTTGGACTCGCCAATCTTCGCATCCCGCTTCAATAAGTTATGCCTTGGCTATGAACTCTAATCCATACCGAGCAACTTTTAAACGATCTTGGGCTAGAAGCTAAGTAACTTTTCAAATCGTACAACCTTATTTATTGCAGATAAACTTATTAGCAAGCGATGGGAGAATAGGCTTATAATCAACTCACATAAATTCACGGAAGAATACCAAACTTATAATTGGCTCTATCATTTCTCGTTCTCCACAATTTAAAATCTCAAGGAATGAGACTCATGGATGCTTAGCCAATTAAATCAAAGTTTTGGGTTTTCAAGTCGCCTATAGGATCTTGCAAACTCTTAGACTTTTTCAAGTTTAGAAATCGCATTTTAAAGTTCCCTTGATAAAAGACTCTCTAGGATCAATTATAGGAACTTGCGAAAAGTTCTTGTTCTTAACCCGTGAGAGTTAAGACTTTCGCGTTTTATAGTTCCCTATATAAAAGCCTAGCAAAACTTGACTTAAACACGTTAAGGATACTAGCTAGAGTTAACATAGGCAAGTAAACTCGGGTTGAGTCAAAAGATTCACAACGTTTGAAAATTAAAACCACTTTATTAAAAATTTATTCTAATAAGGAAAGAAAATAAGTATACAAAGGTAAAAAAACAACTATACAACTAGGCCAAAATAGATTAAAAATTTTGAAAAATGTCGAAAAATCAAATTTTCCGGTTAAAATGAGGACAAATACAAGGAAAAGGCCACTTAACTTCGATAGAAGTCCCCCTACACTTAAGATAAACATTGTCCTCAATGTGTAAGCGTGTGGGAGTAAACTCCCCTACACTTAGGACATTGTGCACTTTGTTTAAATCTTGCTAAGGAAAGGACAACTAAAGAGATTCCTATTTTAATATTGAGAAATATAAAATAGTGAATCGAAAAGAGTTGAGGATAGAACCGGGAAGAAGGGAACACGGAATCACGGTTCGTCAAAATTCATCAAGAGTGTGACTTTGAAGCTCTAATCCCTGCACATGATAAGAAAGAAAGCAAGAAGCACCACGGGGCTCCCCCCTACACTTATGGTGAAAATAGATAGATAATTGGGTTGCCTCCTAAAAAGCGCTTGTTTTTGTTAACCGAGTCACGAGCCTGACTCGTCCCCGAATTAAATAGTCCATGGGGAAGCCTCGAATGTGATACCGGGATCAAAGACCTTGTCCTCGTTCCCGGTTGACATCAACAAAGGAGAGGCGGGGGGATAAGTCTTGAATGGGAGAAAGGTCCGTTCAACATACGAGAAGTATGTGAATTCAAGATCCATGGGAGGTGGGGTGGGTAAAGTAAGCACATTGTCCTCCCCCAAAGACAATAGATGCTGAGCAAGCGGCAAAGCCGTATTGTTGTCAATCATAGCATAAGCAATGTCACCTCGCGGGTCAAAGCACTCATCCTCCGTGATAGTGGCGAAAGGGGAGGATGAAAGGTGCTCGGGAGGGGGACGTGGGTCAATACCTTCCTGCAGCAAATTATCAAAAATAATGTCCCCCTCCGTGTCATAATCATCAATACCGGGAGGGATGGAGTGGATATCGATTTCTTCCAGCAATGGGTCATTATCTTCAACGGGAGGAATAGATGGAGGTAAAGACTTGGAAAGAGAAGGAGAAGTCAACTCTTCGATTTGAGCAATAAGAAGGTGCACTTTCCGTAATCTATCGCGAAGAAGCACGTCTTCCACCTCATCCACAAGATCAAGTTCATCGGTGAATTTCTCGTAAACCGGAGAGAATAAATCGTCATCGTCTGCATCTCCCGGTGGAGATTGAGAAATTTCAAAAATGAAAGTCTCATAGCAGAGAGAAGAATCGTCATCACTAGGATCGACCTCTTCCGTAAGAGCAATGTTGTCCTCAGGCTCCATAGCAGGTAAGTCACAAACCTCATCATCCAATACTTTGTCGAGACCAACATCACTAAGCTCATTCAACGAATCTAGATCCTTAGATGCAGTAGGAGCATCGACAGTAGGAGCAGCAACTTCAGAAGGTTGGTTGAAAGTGTAAACATCATCGTCGTCGTCATCATCATAATAGATGGGACGAGTCCAATTAGGAGTGACGTAGTCGGCTAACTCTTCCTTTATAACCTCCACATCTTTAAGAAGCTCATGCAGCAACTTTTGTTGTTCATTGCCCCGAGTATGTTCAATTTCACCAATTCTATCCCACGTTGTAATTAAACATTTTGGTGTAGAAAAGAAGGGAAACGACTAAATTGGCTCAAAAAGGTGTCGGTGGTTTTCAAGGTTTCGTCCACATCAAGCAACGGTTGCTTTTCCTGATGTAAGTCAGCTCGAAGTTGAGCTATACTTTCTAGAATGTCATTCAAAGAAGTGAGTTGTTGATCAAGACTAGTTTGCTGAGAGGATTGATGATTGAGGGCGTGATATGGGGGTTCAAAATGTTGAAAACCTGAATTATAGCATGGTTGTGGCTCATAGTAGTTCATCGGTTGGGAAGAATTAGAAACCGGGTTTGGTTCATAATAATCCATAGGTGAAGAAAACTGAGGACACGGATTTTGCTCATAATAATTCATTGGTTGACAATAGGAAGTATCGTGAGGACCCCCACAGTTGTTGCAGAACGGTTGAGGAGAAAGACTAGGTGCGTCTTGTGGATAGCTATTATCATAGTCATAATTGTACCCCGGTTCTTGCCCGTGATCATACGGGTATTGAACCGGGCACGAAATATGCCAATGAGAATCGCTTCCACAATAGATGCACGTGGGAACAGGAGGTGGGTTCAAAAAGGACGAATTAGTCGAGTTGCACAAAGGACAAAATCCGAATTATGTGTTGTCGATATCGTTTCCGCACCGCTCACATGTACACCATTGACAAGAATCGTTCCCGTACAATCGTCTCCCACACCCGACACAATGGACATAAAAATCCATAAAGAAAGATAGATAAGCAAGAAGAGTATTTTTGGTGCAAAACTTTTGAAAAAGAAATGCTTTTTATGATTTTTCAAATGTTTTTGGATTTTTGAAAATATTTGGACACGAAAAATAACGTTCACAAGTGAACGGATCCCATAAGCCAACGCGTCTCTCACAAAAAACCTTTAATCCTCACGAAAAGAGCCGGCAGCGGCGCCATTTTAATGTTTAGATTTTACTAGTTGAAAAAGTTCGTTTCTCGGAATCTCTTCGAATTGATCTCTGGTTAATTGTGCGACTCAGTTGTTCTTGGTGAATCAAATAAAAGAGTTGTCGTTGTCTAAAACTAATTAAAAATAAAGACTTGAAACAACTAACAATAAAGTAAAGACGGTAAAAAAGAAACAATGAAAGATAAAAACTAGGCGAAAAGTAATTTCAAGAAAATTAAAAGGTAAATAAAGTAAATGACGCGAAATAAAACTTAAATAAAAGGAAAGCAAGTAAAAGTGCAAATAAAGAAAAAGGCGGGAAAAATAAAGTTTAAAACTAAAAACTGAAAAATTCTATTTGGAATAAAACTCCTATGCGGAATAAATCTCTACTGGGAAGAAATCCCATGCGGAATAACATACTATGCGGAATAAAAATAACCTAAGCGGAATAAAAAGCCCAATGCGGAATAAATAACGAGAACCCTTATGCGGAATGTTAGGCTTATACGGAATAAAATGGTTATGCGGAAAAATAGGCTTATACGGAAAAATCAAACATTCCGCATAGAAACTCCTATCCGGAATAACTAATTATTCCGCATAAACATCCTACCCGGAATAACCAATATTCCGCATAAGCATCCTACCCGGAATAACTAATAATTCCGCATAAGGGACAATGAAAACAGATGACTATGCGGAATGACTGAATAAGATACAGTAACATGAACGAAAAACAGGGTATAAAGAACGCAACTCGAATTTGATCAAATCTAAATAAAACAAACCAAAAGATTAAACCAAAACAACCAATAAGCATCAACTAACAATAATCAATCAAAACAAACCATCAAAACTAACAAACATAACCAAATCAATCAAAACCCACTTGATCAAAATCATAAAAACTCAAGAACATGAACAATGAAGATAAAGAACAAATCAAACAAGAAAGGTAGAAGGAGATTAACAATAAGTAAAGATTAACAACAATTAAAGGTAAACTTACTTGGAATTTAAAGAAAATTAAAGGTGCATTACATGAAGATTAAAGTGCATAAAATTAAAGAACAGGAAAAATGAAAATGGGGAAGAGAGGCTTGTCAGGCCTTCAACAACTATGAAAATACAACTACCTAGTCTATATATAGGGAGATTAGGGAGGAGCTTAGGAAGCTTCCTCCCTCTTTCTTCTTCCTCTTAATTGCACACTTAAGTCCTTGATCTTCTTAATCTTTTGTTAATCTTCTTAATACTTGGACTTTGTCTTGGGATTTCTTTAAACTCGTCTTGTAATTTTCAATAAATTAGACTTGAGTTCTTCGGCTTTTTAGTAAACTTCCGTCTTTTGACTTTTTCTTCGATAAATCTTCAGAATTGGTCTTGGACTTCCGTTCTTTCTTCCACTTTTGATCTTTCGACTTTGTCTTTTGCCTTTTTCTTCGATAAAAGCCCGTGAAATCCCGTGTTTTCTCCACTTTTCACCTCTTCGTCCTAAATCACAACAAAAAAACAAACCACGCATAATTCCGACATAAATGATATAAAATACACTTTTTGGCTCGGTTATTATTGTAATTAAGTGGTAAAAAGGATGGGTGTTTTCACACCTATCAATAGACATAGTAGTGAATAACTTGAAAAGATTGTTGAAACCTAGTGGTGTTCATGATTACTTTAGTTATACATGTTTATGATTTATTATATAAAGTCACAAACATAAAGTCTTGAAAGACGTATAATATAAAGTAAGGCGTTAATGTATTGTCTCTACTTCGCTAAGACATATACATGAATTCATTTTCAAATGACTTAAAACGTATAATGGCATTATAACTTTTATGTTTTAAAGACATGAAAATGAAGTGACTTTGTATTAGAAGTACTTGAGTTATAAAGCATGCAAAATGGTTAGGAAATCTACTTTACCATTAAGATGATTTAGTTGGTATATAGGTAAATCGAAAGATATATATTTATCTTAAATATTGTTAGACTCACTTACAATATTTCCCTAAATGAAATACAACATTATTATGGTATGTTCATTAGGAGAATCAAAATGATGATTGACTCAGGATAACTATATCTTCTTTTCTTCCAAAAGATATCAAGGTTAGAAAGTTGAGTATGACTTGAGCTAAGAAGATTAATAAGATACCATTATATATGGACTGCGATGAATCACATTTTATCTTAAATGAAGTTCATATTTTGCTAAACTACTTATGTAACACCTCATTTTGATAATGGAATGTCACGCGTAATTATGGCGTGTCATGGCGTGTCATCAAAGCATACAAGGAAAAATGTCTAAACATTACATGACCATAAAAGGAAAATACCGGAATCAAACATCGGTAGTCCAAAAGTAAAGCTCATCACACACAAACATAAGCACTGTAAAGGAAAGGACTAAACAATGTCCATAACAGAGTATCAAAGTAAAGATAATGCATAAAGTAAAGAAAGGCTAGAAAGCTTCCAGTCCATATGCACGTACGCTTAAAGTCTACGAGCGTCCCTGAGTACCTGCCGTTTTGGGAACATAGAAAAGGAAAACGGCTGAGCAATACGCTCAGTGCACGGATGTACAATAAAGCATGAATAGGATAAGCATATAACATGTAACAGCGGAAGAACCTAAGTCCCGAATAACCTGGTTAAGTCTTGGTAAAACTGGTTTTATAGTTTGAAAAGCCTTATGTTTTATAAAAACTGTTTAGCATGTTCTACCATTAGCCAATATAGGTCATGAAAATCCACCGTGCATGAATACTTGGAGGGGTGACCTCATCATGCAAATTAGAGGGGCTGCCTCTAATTTAATATACTGGTTTTGGGTAGAACGGATCAGCTCCTTGTGAAGGATGCAAGGCACACACCACATTCACACTGAGTAATCTGCTGAAAAACATGTAACTAGGATGCACCCATACGCCCCACATGATAAATATAAAAATAAGGCCAAAAGATGAAGGGACGCCACGAGCAATCACTCCGCCGTGGTGAAGTCATAACATTAGTGCCTATAATGTTATGGTTATGGTACCTCCATAACTAGGTGAAACTGGTCATGCATGTATATGATATAGGTATTCTAAATTAAACATAAGCAAGTCAAACATATAAACTTATACTACGGGAAAACATTTGCTGCATACGGGGAATCCTAATAAGGAAAGAATATCCATACTGAAAGGACGGGAATCCGTACCTTATGTCCAGTGAAGGAAGAAGATGAACTGAGGAGAATCCTACTTCGGTATCACTAATGCTACATAAATACATACATGAATAAGTATCTGCTTACTAAATACGTAACTGGTTTTATGTCATGTCTTAGCTTATTTTATATGTTCATATCATGTTTTACTGTTTAACGCTTTAAACTGTGTTTATCTTATATTTTGTCTATTCTGATTAAGTATTTCTGGTATTTCATGTATTATAATACTTACTGTGTAATAATAAGTAACTTTCCAAAAAAATAGCAGGTTTCCTAAAATAGAAAGTTACCAAAAATGGAAAGTTACCAAAAATAAAAAGTTTCAAAAAATAGAAAGTTTCCAAAAATAAAAAGTTTCCAAAAATAGAAAGTTTCCAAAAATAGAAAGTTTCCAAAAATAGAATTACTGCTTAAAATAGATAAGTTCTAAAAATATAAAGTTTCCATAAATAGATCAGCTGCCTTAATTAAATAAGTTTCTAAAAATAGAAAGTTTCCATAAATAGATTAGCTGCCTGAATTAAATAAGTTTCTAAAAATAGAAAGTTTCCATAATTAGATTAGCTGCCTGAATTAAATAAGTTTCTAACAATAGAAAGTTTCCATATTAGATATAAGCTGGTTAAATAAGCTAAGTATATAAGCTTAAGTGTTTTTCTGATTATTTTCTAAGTCATAATGATATAATGTATAGTTTATTAATTATTACATGTAATTTAAATAAACTATAGGTTAAAAGTATTTAATTAAATATATCATGTTTTTAATTAAATAAATTTAAATACTTAGGTTAAAACATGTATTATTATTTATTAATAATATAACCTAAGTCATGTTAATTAATTAATTATAACTATGGTTTTTAATAATTAATTAATTATAAAGTCTAGAAAATATAAAATACTTAGGTTAATAATTCCATGATTCTAATAATTAAATTATAACCTAAGTCATGTTTATTAAATTAATCATGTCATATTTATTAATTTAATTTTAACATATGATTATATAAAAAAAATAATCTTAACATAAACCGTGAACCGGATCTTGACTAGAAACCATGAACCGGACATGAAATCGACACCATACCCCGAACCACTTCGGGGTTCCCTTTGGTTTGCTGTTGCCGTGGGACCCACACCACCAAACTGGGACCATATGGTCTCGGTGGTGGTCTATTAGCGAAACCGAGACCCCCTTGGGGTTCGGTTTAGGCGCCGGCCAAACAAACACCCCTAAAAACATCCTTTTTTATTTACCCAGTAACCATTTATATGATTGATTTATGTTTTTAATTAGGTTTTTAAAAACATCATGTTCTTAATTAATTTTATTAGATCAAATCAAAAAGAAAAAGGATTAAAAGAATATACCGAATGCGTGGATCTAACGAGGATGAACACCCATGAACACACGTACAAAAACTAAGATCAAAATCAAATGAACATCCCTCTTTGGTGTGTTATATGCGGCGACCACAAGAGGACAAGAAGGAGAAGGAGAAAAATATTTTTAGGTTTTTGTTTTGGTTTCCTGTAAAGTGAAAATTAGTAGTAAAAATTACCTTAACCCCTTCTTAGTAAACTTTGAGATGGGCTTGGCCCATCTCCTTGATGTAGCCGCGGTTTAGGGTCCCCACATGGGGTACCCGTACCATTTTCCGTGTCTCGATTTTTAAGTGTTTGTTCCTGTTTTTCTGTGTTCGCGTTTTATGTGTTCTCGTTAAATATTTACCGTGACCTAATATATTTATTCACGCTCGTAATAAATATATATATACGTAATTAATATTAGTTCCTGATTTAATTATGTTCATGATTTCATGATCGCATGTTCGTGATTAATATTGTTAAATAGTTATTTCGTGTTCGTGCGTAATAAATACTTATCGTGTTTTAACACGTACGTAATACGTAAAATCCTAACACGTAAACGTATCATACTATAAAAGGAAAGTTTTAATCTAGTACGTACGATCTTAAGGGTACTATTCATGGTAAAAGCATGCGGGTTTTACAACTCTTCCCCCCTAAAAAGAATAATTCGTCCCCGAATTATAGATAAAGTAAACTGAAAAATAAGAACATACCCGAATTCAAAATATGAAATGAGGGTAAGAAGCCCGGATAGACTCCTCTGTTTCCCAAGTGTCTTCCCGCTCGTTACGATCCCTCCATAGGATTTTGACGAATGGAATCGTCTTCCTTCTCATGACTCGTTCTTGCCTGTTAAGAACTCGTCCGGGTTCTTCTATAAAGGTGAGATTTTCACGTATCTGTTCCAGTGGATATTGAACCATGTGAAGGGAATGATACTGGTACCCTCTGAGTAAGGACACATGAAACACATTATGCACATGCGAAAGCTGCGGAGGTAACGCCAACCGGTAAGATACTTCACCGACTCATTCAATGATATCAAACGGTCCGATGAAACGATGACTGAGCTTCCCTTTAATCTCGAAGCGTCTAACACCACGTGCCGGCGAAACCTTAAGGAAAACGTGATCTCCTACGCTAAATTGTATGTCCCTACGATGCTTATCGGCGTAACTCTTCTGACGTGACCGTGCCTCCTGAAGTTTCTGCTTAGCTACTGTGATCTTCTCATTGGTTATCTCTATAATTTATGGTCCTTCAAGTGTTCGTTCGCCAACCTGATCCAGCAGATTGGGGCGCGACACTTTCTGCCATACAACATCTCGAAAGGAGCACACTTGATACTTGCATGCCAACTGTTGTTGTATGCAAACTCCACCAAACAAATGTAATCGTCCCAATCACCCGTCCATTCCAACGCACATGACCTCAACATGTCTTCCAATGTCTGAATCGTTCGCTCCGACTATCCGTCCGTATGAGGATGAAAAGCCGTACTAAGCTTAAGTTGTGTACCCCAAGCTTTTTGCAGACTCTTCCAAAATCGCGAAGTGAAACGAGGATCTCTGTCTGAGACGATGCTGGATGGTGCACCGTGGAGTCTCATGATCTCTCTTCTATACGTATCGGCGAGTTTTCTTACCGGATCTTCCTTGCGGATCGGTAAGAAATGAGCTGATTTGGTAAGTCGATCTACGATAACCCAAATAGCATCATGCATCCTCTTGGTAGGCGGAAGACCAGTAACAAATCCATGGTGATTTTGTCCCACTTCCACTCTGGAATATCTAACGGTTGAAGGAGACCGCCAGATCGATGATGCTCGATCTTAACCTGCTGGCAGGTAAGACATTTGGAGACGTATGTGGCCACATCCTGTTTCATACCACTCCACCAAAAGTACTGCTTGATGTCATGGTACATTTTAGTCGAACCAGGATGTATAGAGAATGGGGACCTATGAGCTTCAGCTAACAAGGCTTCCCAGAGTTCTTGGTCATCAGGAACACAAAGTCTCGTGCCCTGCCATACGATACCATCTGCATCCACTCTGAATTCCGTCTGTTTCTCCAAATTCTGTACTATCGCCCAGATTTCTCCATCATCTTTCTGAGCTTCCTTGATCTTAGAGAGTAACTCGGGTTCTCTCTAAGATTAGCCAAGTAACCGTGTTGTCCACGTACCATGATCTCGATGTCTAGTCGCTCCAAGTCTCTTATGATTTCCTCCTCAATTTTAATGTCGTTGATCATTCCGGACTTCCTGCTAAGAGCATCTGCTACTACATTTGCCTTTCCGGGATGATACTGTAGATTAATGTCATAATCCTTCAACAGCTCTAACCATCTCCTCTGCCTCATGTTCAATTCACGTTGAGTGAAGATATACTTCAAGCTCTTGTGGTCCGTGAAAATGTCACATGATTCTCCATATAAGTAGTGCCTCCATATCTTCAATGCAAACACGACTGCAGCAACTTCCAGGTCATGCGTGGGGTAATTTTCTTCATAAGGCTTAAGTTGCCGTGAAGCGTACACGATCACTTTCCCATGTTGCATGAGAACACAGCCAAGTCCCTTCCCCGATGCATCACTGTAGATTTGAAATCCACCTGTACCAGATGGGAGAGTAAGAATAGGTATAGATACTAGCTTCTGCTTAAGGTCTTCAAAGCTCTTCTCTCATTCTTCAGTCCAGACGAATTTCTCCCCTTTCCGCATCAGTTTGGTCAATGGTAGTGCTAAGCGGGAAAAGTTCTCCACGAACCTACGGTAATAGCCAGCTAAGCCTAAGAAACTGCGGACTTCCGTCGCTGATGTCGGCCTTGGCCACTTAATAATGGCCTCAACCTTCGCTGGATCCATAGTGATTCCTTCTGCTGATACAATGTGACCTAAGAGTGCCACCTTGTCTAACCAGAACTCACACTTGGAGAATTTAGCATACAACTGCTTCTGGCGAAGAATCTGTAGTACTGTACGAAGATGGTCTTCGTGTTCCTCCTTGGACTTTGAGAAAATCAGGATGTCATCGATGAAGACAATGACGAACTTGTCCAGAAATTCATGGAAGATTTTGTTCATCAAATCCATGAACACTGTTGGAGCTTTTGTCAGGCCGAATGGCATAACTACAAACTCGTAGTGGCCATAGCGGGTACGAAAAGCAGTCTTGGCGATATCCTGCTCCTTGACCCGTAGCTGATGATAGCCTGACCTAAGATCAATCTTGTTGAAGTGTTTGGCCCCTTGGAGTTGGTCAAACAGATCGTCTATACGCGGCAGTGGATACCTATTCCGGATAGTAATCTTGTTGAGCTCGCGATAGTCTATGCAAAGACGCATACTACCGTCCTTCTTCTTAACAAATAAGACCGGTGCGCCCATGGAGATGCGCTCGGTCGAATGAAACCTCGTTCTAGAAGTTCTTGCAGTTGATCCTTCAGCTCCTTCAGCTCTATGGGAGCCATGCGATAAGGAGCCTTGGAGATTGGTTCAGCTCCTAGAATAAGCTCGATATTGAATTCCACTTCTCGTGCAGGTGGTATGCCCGGAAGTTCTTATGGGAATACATCTTGGAATTCCGACACTATTGGTTGGTCCTGAATTGATGGAGATTCAGCATCCATGTCGTGAACCGTAGCTAGATAACCTTCGCAACCATGTGACAGTAGTGCACGCGCTTGTAGGGTAGATATGACTTGTACAGACCGTCCGGGTACGAACCCGTTATGAATGTACTCTGGTGCATTAACATCACCGAAGATAACTCGATATGAATGGCAGTCTATGGTAGCATGATGCTTGGATAGCCAATCCATGCCCAAAATCATGTCGAAGTCATTCATGTCCAGCGAAAGTGCGTCAATAGGTCGAACCTTATCGACAAATTCTAGGGGAAGACTCTTGTATACATGGGTGATTAATACAGAGTCCCTCAAAGGCGTGGAAATAGTAAGCCTACTCTCTAGTGGCATGGGGAGCATCCTAATGTTCTTAGCATAAGCAGTAGAAATAACCGAGTGAGTAGCACCCGTATCGAAAAGAACACATGCAGCTTGACCATACATATACAAGATTCCAATGATGGTACCTGTAGACTTGTTGGCCTGGTCTCGAGATGTCGTGTAGACACGCCCAGTGGTAGGAGGCGGCTTGGAATCAGCATGTCCTGATGTGCCCTTCATCTCGCCCTTTCGGAAATCCTTCATGATATGGCCAGGAAGAACACACTTGAAGCATGCGTCAGTGTTACGACGACATGGCCCTGGGTGCCTACGGTGGCAAGTAGAGCAAAGAGGATGAGTATATCCTCCAGCACGTGCTCTGGCTGGCTGTGAACCTGATAAAACATTTTACATAAGACATGATAATAGGGTACAAAGGACAATGCGGATAATCGTAAGATTGAATACCAGTGGTAGTTGGACGGCTAGGCTGTGAACCTCTCTGGTTCTGGTCCCTACCGTTTCCATGGTTCCTGGTAGAAGTTTTTGCTAAAGTGTCAGAATATGAGTTATAACATGAAATCATAAGAAAATTGCGTAAGTATTAGGACCTGCTGCCATTGGAGTGTCCAACATTGTGACGGTAATTATCATTACCGCCACGGCTATCCGTAGCAGAACGGTCGTTAGTCTGACCGTTTCCCTTGGGCTGATGAGGCTGCTGCTGAGTAGCCGGCTGAGACCGGTCCCCAGTTTTCTGCCTGGAAGATACATTTTAATGAGATGAATAATTGACATATATGGAAAGAATACGGATTAATCACCGCTTGAATACGAATGTTTACCTCTTGTCGGGTCTCTCAGCTTCCCCGAACTCATCTCTCTCCTACAGCATCTCCAGCTTACGTGCTGCATCGGCCACTTGTGCTACAGTGTTGAACGTAGCACACACCAGATTGTTTGCGACCGATGTGCGAAGAGCCCACCTAAAGTGGTGTGCCTGCTCTTTAAGAGTACACGCTGCCGCACCAAGGAAACCAGCTAAGCGAAGGAAGCGCTGCATAAACTCGTTGCTATTCTCCCCAGCTCTCTGGCGGATCCCATGGTACTCCCTCTTGAGCTTATCTTGCTCAGCCTTGGGAAAGAACTGCTCCATCACCCTATCCTTGAACTGAGCCCAAGTCAAACCAGCAACCCACTCGTCACCTCCCTCAGACTGCATCAACGCTAACCACCAATTTAGCACATCGCCTTCGAACCGATAGCATGCCAACCTCGCCTTGTACGCGGGGTTACAACCCATAGCATTGAAAATTTTCTCGATGTGAGCCATCCAGCTTTCAGCATCACTGGGGCTATCTGTCTTCTCAAAAGATCGAGGACGGAGCTTGTTGAATCTTTCCAGCCATACTGCTAATGTCACTGGAGGAGGAGGAGGAGTTGCCTGATTATGCTGCTGATTGTTGGCAGCTTGAACCTCAGCCCTGATTTCGTTCCTTAGTTAAGGAAGCAAAGCTTGAATTGCAGCTTGGATTGCAGCATTAAGTTGTTCATGTTCGCGTGTGAGAACCATCTGACAGTATAACATAAAATATATGATTAAACGGATCAAAACATAAAATATATATATACATGAAAAAATATTATACCAAAATTTCAAGAGAAAAATTTTATGCAAGAAAATTTTGTGTATGCATGCATGATGCAGTTTTATGAAAACTTTTGTATGCTCGAGAGTGAACGCCTATGGTCAGTTCACCCAAAATAAAAGACATGGCGAGGGGACGCCTATGGGTCGGTCCCACATTTAAGAATTTTTGATAAAACACATGCGACTAAATAGGGCCAGTCCTGTACCAACCATTACTTAGTCATAAACCTGCGACAATGACATATATATGTATGCATAAAAATGATGAATGCATGAAAAACGACTGTCAGTTCTAGGAAGACCATAGTGATTACCCACTAATCACATGTCATATTTTGAGAGCCTACAGGTCGAAGCCTTGGCTCTGATACCATAATTGTAACACCCTATTTTAATAATGGAATGTCACGCGTAATTATGGCGTGTCATCAAAGCATACAAGGAAAAATGTCTAAACATTACATGACCATAAAAGGAAAATACCGGAATCAAACATCGGTAGTCCAAAAGTAAAGCTCATCACACACAAACATAAGTACTGTAAAGGAAAGGACTAAACAATGTCCATAGCAGAGTATCAAAGTAAAGATAATGCATAAAGTAAAGAAAGGCTAGAAAGCTTCCAGTCCATATGCACGTACACTTAAAGTCTACGAGCGTCCCTGAGTACCTGCCGTTTTGGGAACATAGAAAAGGAAAACGGCTGAGCGATACGCTCAGTGCACGGATGTACAATAAAGCATGAATAGAATAATGATAACTGAGGTTTTACCTAGTTAGGTATAAAAATTAGAGTTCGTTATAGTGGTCTAATCGAATTGATTACTGGTTAACTATGCACTCAGTCGTCTTTTGGTGGAAACAAATGTTTTGTCGTTGTAGTGTAATTAAAATGCAAGACTTTAAAAGTAATTGGTGGTAAATTAAATCTAAGTCTAGTTAAAACTTAAATTGTGCAATATTAAAACTTTTAAGAGTAAATTAATTAAATGACTTAAAAACTAAATCGTGACGGAAATTAAATTTGACAAAGTATTAAAAATGTAACTTAAAAACAAAACAAAGAAAAATATAGTCCCAAACCCAAGACCATCGGAATGTTTGATCGGAATGCTGTCACCATACCATCGGAATCCAGATCGCAATGTGGCTATCGGAATGTATAAAAGTGAATCTATCGGAATGTAGTCTATCGGAATATATACAAGCTATCGGAATGTCACTCCCATCGGAATACACCCATCGGAATAAGTTCAGATCGGAAAGTTGCTAAGGAAAATTGGACAGCACTTCGACTCAAAATATCTCAAGACCCGTCGGAATGTGCGATCGCAATGTGCGATCGCAATCCCAGATCGGAATGAGGGTGATGTTACTCTAGATCGCAATCCCGGATTAGAATGCAAAACCCTTGTCCCATGTTGTCACCATCGGAATGTGGGTGTTGCTATCGCAATGTGTAATTTCCCTTCTTTTCGATGGAGAGCAAATTCGCAATAAGCATAAGAACCAAATAAGCTAATTCTAATAAGCAGTAACAAATACTAAAATGAAATGGAAACAAAACGAGACAATAAGCTAAAGTTAAAACCTTTCAAAATTTAAAAGACGAAACTTAATGAAATGGATTTTACAAAGATAAAACTTTTAAGAAAACTTTGAAAACAGTTAAGCCAAATACCAAATAAGCACATAAGATTGTCAAACTTATGGCTTATTTCGTATGAAAGCTTAAAGGGAAAAGAAAAGACAAAACCTTAAATCAAATAAGCAAGAGGATTAAGCAAACCTTGCTTAATCCGAATTTTAAAACAAACCAAAAACAAGAGAAAGGTAGAAAGATAATGATAAAAGAAACTTGATCAAAAGTAAATAAAGATTAAAGCAACAAAATTAAGAACACTTACTTGGAATTTAAATGAATTATAGGTGCAAAACAAGTATTTAAATTTGACAATTAATTAAAGAACAAGTAATTAAAGGGTGGAAGACTAATTGTCACACTTAGCCAACAAAATGAAAATGAAATCCTAATTATCTATTTATAGGAGGATTAGGGAGGTGTTTAGGAAGCTTCCTCCCCTCTTTCTTCTTTCTTTAATTGCATGATTAAGTCCTTTTCTTCTTAATCTTTTTACTTTAACGACTTTAATAAAGAGATTTTACTCGTTGAAAAGTTCGTTTCTTGGTATCTTCTCGAATTGATCTCTGGTTAATTGTGCGACTCAGTTGTTCTTGGTGAAAACAATATTTTTGGTTTTGGTAAAATAAATGTGCAAGACTTAAAAATAAATGACGGGTAATTAAAACTACAACTAGTTAAAACGTAACCGGTGCAATATTTAAAACTTTGAAAATAAATGACGAGAATTTAAATGACGTAAAATTAAAACTTAACAAAAAGTAAATTGACAGTCAAATAAGAATGCAAAAACGAAATTAAAATGAACTAAAAATAAAATGAGAAAAATTGACACTTTAACTAAAACAAAGTATTAAAACAAAACAAAACATCCAATCGGAATACACCCGATCGGAATCCAATCGGAATCCGATCGGAATGTACCACCGTCGGAAAATAATGATCGGAATGAGCAAACGAGCATGATCGGAATACGGGGAATGGATTCCGATCGGAATGCTTAGAAAACACACCCAATCGGAATGAGTAAAAACATGCTGAATCTATATATATAGTAAAATGCTACTAATCGAAATATAACAAAAGCCTACAATCGGAATAACTGAAAATAACCCAGATCGGAATGTTTATAAACCCTTTTCCGATCTACTGATCGGAATAAGTGGTGGCTGGTCGGAATGTGTGATCGGAAAGGGGTTTTCCCTTTCCGATTTAAATGGGATCCGAGATAAGCAATGTAATAAGCTATGGTAATAAGCTCACTCCAAAACGAGAACGAATCTAAATCGAAATAGACTTAACAAGCACTAATAACAACTTATCAAAACTCTAAATAAACAAACTTTAAATCAAACTTTAAAAAAAAACAAATACTTTTAAGAAAACTTTAAAACAAATAAGCATTAAGATGAAAATAAGATCAAAGATGAACATGAATCAAAGAATAGCAAAATAAGAAAGGTAGAAGAAGATGATTAGAAATAAGAACTTGATTAAAAGAAAAGATTTCAAAATTAAAAGACTTACTTGAATTGAAGAAATTAAAAGTGCATAACATGAAATTAAAATGCAAGAAAGTAATTAACAAGAAATGAAAATGGTGGAAGAGTGGTTTGTCAAGCCACCAACAACTTGAAATGAAAGGGAACTAAACTATATATAGGGGTGATTAGGGAGGAGCTTAGGAAGCTTCCTCCCTCTTTCCTCTTTTCCTTAATTGCACACTCAAGTCCTTTTCTTCTTAGTCTTTTGTTAATCTTGGACTTAATGACTTTGTCTTGGGATTTCTTTGAACTTGTCTCGACATTTCTTCATAAATAAGACTCGAGTTCTTCGGCTTTTAGTAAACTTCCGTCTTTTGACTTTTTCTTCGATAAATCTTCAGAATTGGTCTTGGACTTCCGTTCTTTTTCCACTCTTGATCTTTCGACTTCATCTTTCGTCTTTTTCTTCGATAAAAGCCCGTGAATGCCGTGTTTTCTCCACTTTTCACCTTTTCGTCCTAAATCACAACAAAAACTCAAACCACGCATAATTCCGACATAAATGACATAAAATACACGTTTTGGCTCGGTTATTATTGTAATTAAGTGGTAAAAAGGAT
Organism: Glebionis coronaria; assembly: GCA_025667525.1. Lineage (NCBI taxonomy): Eukaryota > Viridiplantae > Streptophyta > Magnoliopsida > Asterales > Asteraceae > Glebionis > Glebionis coronaria. The sequence goes on along the minus strand of CM046878.1, from coordinate 454,545,262 downwards.
GGGTGTTTTCACACCTATCAGACTTTGTCTCGGGATTTCTTTAAACTCGTCTTGTAATTCTTCAATAAATTAGACTTGAGTTCTTCGGCTTTTAGTAAACTTCCGTCTTTTGACTTTTTCTTCGATAAATCTTCATAATTGGTCTTGGACTTCCGTTCTTTTTGCACTCTTGATTTCTTGACTTCGTCTTTTGTCTTTTTCTTCGATAAAAGCCCGTGAATGCCCGTGTTTTCTCCCCTTTTCACATTTTCGTCCTAAATCACAACAAAAACACAAACCACGCATAATTCCGACATTTACGACATAAAATACACGTTTTAGCTTGGTTATTATTGTAGTTAAGTGGTAAAAAGGATGGGTGTTTACACACCTATCAAATCCCCTACACTTGACCATTGCAATGTCCTCATGCAATGCATTAGTTACAAAGCACGATTTACATTTTCCATCACAATCAATCCACATTGGCCTTTATTAAAGAGATAGAAAATAACAAAACAAGTAAAGGAATCAAAAACATACCTTAGGGTTTTGAAAATGTCATGAATGATCATCATCCACAAGTTTTCACATTCTCCAAACCAAGCTTAAAAACGAGATCATTGTTATTATAAGTTAGCAAACTAACACGAACTCATGTGGGCCAATTATTTACTTAGACTCCCTTATTCCTAGGTGTATCTCTTATATTTTATTATTGTCTTGAATGATCACGAGGATGCATTGTTGACTTATTTCAATAGTTATTTAGGCTGAAAATAAAGTGGGACGATTTAATCAATAGTTAGCTAAAGGACAAAATCTTTTAAAACTGCTTCTCGGAACCTCATAAAGTTCATATCTTGGCATAACTCGCTTCGTGATTTGAGACCTTTCTCGGACCGATATTTGGCAGCGAATTCATACTTCAAACCTTGAGAGACGTTCATGAAATAATGCCCTTCTCTTCATAATAGGAATTTCTTCACTTGAAGTTTTGAGAGGTTCTTCATATTTGGACCACGACTTCTTCATTTTTCTCCAATCATTATTTTGGACTTTGATATACAACGATCCGCCTCCTTTTTGGACTTGGATCTATTTATCCTCATACCTTGCTAGGGTCTTTTCGGATAGACTTCTCCATGATCTTTACGGGAGTATTTGCTTTTCGTCGTGTGTCTTGATCCTTCATATTGATTTTTGATAAATGATTCTTCACATCACTTGGATCTTTAGAAACAAAATGTAGTCCTCATGTCTTGTTAGGGCCTTTTCGGACTCGCCAATCTTCGCATCCCGCTTCAATAAGTTATGCCATGGCTATGAACTCTAATCATTACCGAGCAACTTTTAAACGATCTTGGGCTAGAAGCTAAGTAACTTTTCAAATCGTACAACCTTATTTATTGCAGATATATTTATTAACAAGCGATGGGAGAATAGGCTTATAATTAACTCACATAAATTCACGAAAGGATACCAAACTTATAATTGAATCTATCATCTCTCGTCCTCCACAATTTAAAATCTCAAGGAATGATACTCGTGGATGCTTAGCCTATCAAATCAAAGTTTTGGGTTTTCGAGTCGTCTATAGGATCTTGCAAACTCTTAGACTCTTTCAAGTTTAGAATTCGCATTTTAAAGTTCCCTTGATAAACGACTCTCTAGGATCAATTATAGGAACTTGCGAAAAGTTCTTGTTCTTAACCCGTGAGAGTTAAGACTTTCGCGTTTTATAGCTCCCTATATAAAAGCCTAGCAAAACTTGACTTAAACACGTTAAGGATACTAGCTAGAGTAAACTTAGATAAGTAAACTCGGGTTGAGTCAAAAGATTCACAACGTTTGAAAATTAAAACCACTTTATTCAAAATTTATTCTAGCAAAGAAAGAAAATAACTATACAAAGGTAAAAACTAATAGGCCAAAATAGATCAAAAATTTTGAAAAATGTCGAAAAAATCGATTTTCTGGTTAAAATGAGGATAAATACGAGGAAAAGGCCACTTAACTTCGATAGATGTCCCCCTACATTTGAGATTAACATTGTCCTCAATGTTTAAGCATGTGGGAGTAAACTCCCCTACACTTTGGACATTGTGAACGTTGTTTAAATCTCGCTAAGAAAGAGACAACTAAAGAGATTCCTATTTTAATATTGGAATATATAAAATAGTGAATCGAAAAGAGTTTAGGATAGAACCGGGAAGACGGAGACACGGAATCACGGGTCGTCAAAAATCATCAAGAGTGGATCATTGAGCGCTCGAATCCCTGAATATGAGAAGAGAGGAAATAGAAAACACCAACGGGTCTCCCCTACACTTAGGATAAAGAAAGCTAAAAGATAGATACATGGGTTGCCTCCCAAGAAGCGCTTGATTTTTGTTCACCGAGTCGTGAGCCTGACTCGACCTTGATTAGCAAAGGAAGAAGCATGAAACACATCCACCGGGATCAAAGACATAGTTTTCGTCCATTAAATATCACAAGCTTAAGGCGAACAAGGCAAGCCAAAGAAGAATAGGCAAGGTTCCCTTAAGCAAAGACGGAGCACGGTGGGAGAAAGGATGAAGAGGTGCAAGCATATCTCCAATAGTTCCATGGATTTTTCCTTTTATTTCATCAGATGGATACTGAGATGGCTGAAGAATATCGATACCGGGGTCGAACACCTTTTCCTTTAGGGGAAAATAGCACTCAAGCTCAGCAGAATTTGAAGATGATCCGCGAAGAAAATGCACAACCTCGTCCTTAGAAGGTGGACAAAGAGGTGTCAAAACATACGTGCTGCGGATGTTGGTGTCGTCCGGTTGCTTCTCCTTTGAAAGAATTTTCTTCAAATCCAAAGTAGGATCAAGACCATAATCATCAAAATCTAAAGGAGGAGCATCACTCTCATGAGGGAAGTATGTATTGAGAAAAGTAGAGAAGTCTTCCTCAAATGAGTAGTCATCCAAAGTAGGATTAAGCATGGATGGCGGAGGATCTTCATCATGAGAAGAATCACTCGAAAAAGTATCGGCCTCATCAAAATCATCGTAAGTGGGCATGTCGGGATACTCGGAAGTAAAGTCATCATAATCATCTCCATCGAAGCTAGAATCATCATCATAAGCATCAAAGATCGGTGGAGAATCATATATGGGTGGGGGTTCCAAATTGGAAAGAGAATCATCTACATCATCTTGAAAAAGTGGATTATCATTGCAAGACTCGAATAGAGGATTGTTGTAGATGACAAAATCATCGAGCACATTAATCATATTTGCTGATTCTCGTCCTCCAAAGGATTTGCTGGTAAGCTTTCCCATTTCAAAAACTTGTGCATCATCCCCGACTCTTAAGATGAGCTCACATTTATCCACATTAATTAAAGCTCTACCGGTTCTCAAAAATGGGCGCCCAAGTATTAACGGAATACGAGGATCCATTTCATAATCAACAACAACAAAGTCGACCGGAAAAGTGAATGTGCCAACTTTAATGAACACATCTTCGGTAATACCAACGGGGTAATCGAGAGTGCGATTGGCTAGCTCAAGAGTCATTTTGGTGGGTGTAAGGTCGGGCAATGATAACTTTTTCCAAACACTTAAAGGCATCAAATTAATACTTGCCCCGAGATCGGCTAAGGCAGTAAATTTGTCGGTTTGGTTAAAAGTACAAGGGAGCACAAAACGGCCGGGATCTCCAAGTTTCTCCGGAAGTTCTTTAAGAAGGACATCAGAACAATTTTCATTCAATCGAGTATTAACAAGCTCGGCCATCATCTCCTTTTTATTAAGCAATTCCTTAAACATCTTGACAAATTGTGGCATTTGAGCAAGAGCTTCAACAAGGGTAAAGGTGGTCTTCATGCCGGCAACCTTTTCCAAAAGGTGAGAGACTTGAATATCATTCTTAGTCAAAATTCTAGCCTTGTTGAGTCGAGAAGGGTAAGGAATGTTGGGGTAGGTTGGTGGAGGCGTAGAAGGTGAAGGTTGAGATGTTGAAGGGTTCTTCTTGGGTACATCGTCATGACGAGGCGGAGACGGTAATGGTGTACTAATACTAGGTGTAGGAGGAGTAGGGATCAATGGTGGTGGATGAGGTGTAGATGATGGGGGCGGGATAGGTGGTCCTACTAAAGTAACTCCACTACGGGTAGTAATAGCACTCACATTCGCTCGCGGGTTGGTGACGGTGTTTGAAGGTAGAGAACTCGAAGAAGAGGGTTGAGTGGTGGGCAAGAAACTAGCAAGCATATTCTTCAAATCATTCGTTTGATTGCTGAAGGAGGATTGAATATTATCTCGAAGCTCGGATCTAATGTCATTCCCTTGCTTGGTGATATCCCCTTTCAAATTGATAATTTGGCTATGCAGATTCTTGATTTGCTCTCATTGGGTTCTCATCAAAGCTTCAACATCTTGATTCATGGGTGGGGTTTGTTGAGCGGGTGGGTGATAAGGATTAGAAGCTCTAGGTGGGATTAGGTTGCTTCTATTGTAATTGTTGTTGGGGTTTTGGTTTTGAGCAGAAAAACCGGGTGAAAGGTAGTTGTTTGACCGATAACTCAGCAAATTTCTATCCCCTTGAGGTCGGGCTTGGTAATTTTCCGGTGAATAATTACCATAAGCTGCATACACGTTTTCCGGATTTCCTTGAGTAGAAGGACAATCAGTGTATGAGTGAGGACCGCCGCATGTCTCACAAGGATTTGCTACCGCTTTAACTTGTTGTTGGTTTATAGCGAGAAGCAAGATATTTTTGTTCATTTCGGCCATCATGCGGGTGAATTCGGTCATATCGGGGTTTGCTGAAGTAGAAGAAACATTGACTCTCGGGTTGTTCCTTGAAGAAGCGGAGGAATCCCAATTTTTGTGATGAGTAGTCATGTTCTCAATAAGCTCTCTACACTCCTTAGGACTTCTTTACATAAATGTGCCACCGGCGGCTGCATTAATCGTATCACGATCACGAAAAGTCAAACCGTTGTAGAAAGTATCAATTAAGGTCACAGGGAGCATGTTGTGGTTTGGACAACGATCGATCAAGACATTATATCTTTCCCAAGCATCAAAGAGAGATTCATCGGGTTCTTGCATGAAACCGCTGATTTGATTGCGAAGGCTCGTGACCATGGATGGTGGAAAGTAGCGCGACAAAAAGCGTTGAGTCATGTCATCCCAGGTATGAATTGAATTCTTTGGAAGACGATCAAACCATTTCTCAGCGTGGTGTGATAAAGTATGTGGAAAGAGTTGAAGGCGAAGAACATCCATTGTGGCACCGGGCAACTTCATGCTTTGAGTGATAGTAATGAATTTGTCGAGGTGTTTGTTGGCATCATCATCAGGCATTCCGCGAAAAGGATTAGTTTGCACTTGCTGGATCATGTGATGCTTCAACGAAAACTCCGGAGTCGTGATTTGCATCAGCGCAATCGGTCCTCCTCGTCCAAACATTGTTGGTTGACAAAGCTCCTCCATTGTCCGAAGATCGGGCTGTGGAAGAACATTGTTGTTGTTATTATTGAGGTGCGGTGGATTATTGTTGTTGTTAACACCTGCCATAACTAAATCTTCTCGAGTCTCGGGCTCTTGATAAGTTGAAGATCTAGTACGCATACACCTACAAAGGCAAAAGAAAAAGAAACCAAACACAAAGAGAATATATATACACTATAAAGAAAAATAAAATCTTTTTAGATTTTTGAAAATTTTTAATTTTTATGGATTTTTAACAATTTTATTTTTTTATGGATTTTTGATATTTTTAAGCAAGAAAATAACGCTCACGAATGAACGGATCCCAAAAAGCAATGCGTCTCTCACAGAAAACCGTTAATCTTTACGAAAAGAGCCGGCAGCGGCGCCATTTGATAACTGAGGTTTTACCTAGTTAGGTATAAAAATTAAAGTTCGTTATAGTGGTCTAATCGAATTGATTACTGGTTAACTATGCGACTCAGTCGTCTTTTAGTGGAAACAAATGTTTTGTCGTTGTAGTGTAATTAAAATGCAAGACTTTAAAAGTAAATGGTTGTTAATTAAATCTAAGTCTAGTTAAAACTTAAATTGTGCAATATTAAAACTTTTAAGAGTAAATTAATTAAATGACTTAAAAACTAAAGCGTGACGGAAATTAAATTTAACAAAGTATTAAAACGTAACTTAAAAACAAAACAAAGCAAAATATAGTCCCAAACCCAAGACCATCGGAATGTTTGATCGGAATGTTGTCACCATACCATCGGAATCCAGATCGCAATGTGGCTATCGGAATGTATAAAAGTGAATCTATCGGAATCAGTCTATCGGAATATATACAAGCTATCGGAATGTCACTCCCATCGGAATACACCCATCGGAATAAGTTTAGATCGGAAAGTTGCTAAGGAAAATTGGGCAACACTTCGACTCAAAATACTTCAAGACCCGTCGGAATGTGCGATCGCAATCCCAGATCGGAATGAGGGTGATGTTACTCTAGATCGCAATCCTGGATCGGAATGCAAAACCCTTGTCCCATGCTTCCGTGAGAGCAAAGCCTAAAATGGCATAACCAAACAATTTAGTATCCAATTACGGATGTCACCATCGGAATGTGGGTGATGCTATCGCAATGTGTAATTTCCCTTCTTTTCGATGGAGAGCAAATTCGCAATAAGCACAAGAACCAAATAAGCTAATTCTAATAAGCAGTAACAAATACTAAAATGAAATGGAAACAAAATGAGACAATAAGCTAAAAAGTTAAAACCTTTCAAAATTTAAAAGACGAAACTTAATGAAATGGATTTTACAAAGATAAAACTTTTAAGAAAACTTTGAAAACAATTAAGCCAAATACCAAATAAGCACATAAGATTGTCAAACTTATGGCTTATTTCGTATGAAAGCTTAAAGGGAAAAGAAAAGACAAAACCTTAAATCAAATAAGCAAGAGGATTAAGCAAACCTTGGTTTATCCGAATTTTAAAACAAACCAAAAACAAGAGAAAGATAGAAAGATAATGATAAAAGAAACTTGATCAAAAGTAAATAAAGATTAAAGCAACAAAATTAAGAACACTTACTTGGAATTTAAATGAATTATAGGTGCAAAACAAGTATTTAAATTTTACAATTAATTAAAGAACAAGTAATTAAAGGGTGGAAGACTAATTGTCACACTTAGCCAACAAAATGAAAATGAAATCCTAATTATCTATTTATAGGAGGATTAGGGAGGTGCTTAGGAAGCTTCCTCCCCTCTTTCTTCTTTCTTTAATTGCATGATTAAGTCCTTTTCTTCTTAATCTTTTTACTTTAACGACTTTAATAAAGAGATTTTACTCGTTGAAAAGTTCGTTTCTCGGTATCTTCTCGAATTGATCTCTGGTTAATTGTGCGACTCAGTTGTTCTTGGTGAAAACAATATTTTTGGTTTTGGTAAAATAAATGTGCAAGACTTAAAAATAAATGACGGGTAATTAAAACTACAACTAGTTAAAACGTAACCGGTGCAATATTTAAAACTTTGAAAATAAATGACGAGAATTTAAATGCCGTAAAATTAAAACTTAACAAAAAGTAAATTGACAGTCAAATAAGAATGCAAAAACGAAATTAAAATGAACTAAAAATAAAATGAGAAAAATTGACACTTTAACTAAAACAAAGTATTAAAACAAAACAAAACATCCAATCGGAATACACCCGATCTGAATCCAATCGGAATCCGATCGGAATGTACCACCGTCGGAAAATAATGATCAGAATGAGCAAACGAGCATGATCGGAATACGGGGAATGGACTCCGATCGGAATGCTTAGAAAACACACCCAATCGGAATGAGTAAAAACATGCTGAATCTATATATATAGTAAAATGCTACTAATCGGAATATAACAAAAGCCTACAATCGGAATAACTGAAAATAACCCAGATCGGAATGTTTATAAACCCTTTTCCGATCTACTGATCGGAATAAGTGGTGGCTGGTCGGAATGTGTGATCGGAAAGGGGTTTTCCCTTTCCGATTTAAATGGGATCCGAGATAAGCAATGTAATAAGCTATGGTAATAAGCTCACTCCAAAACGAGAACGAATCTAAATCGAAATAGACTTAACAAGCACTAATAACAACTTATCAAAACTCTAAATAAACAAATTTTAAATCAAACTTTTAAAAAAAAAACAAATACTTTTAAGAAAACTTTAAATCAAATAAGCATTAAGATGAAAATAAGATCAAAGATGAACATGAATCAAAGAATAGCAAAATAAGAAAGGTAGAAGAAGATGATTAGAAATAAGAACTTGATTAAAAGAAAAGATTTCAAAATTAAAAGACTTACTTGAATTGAAGAAATTAAAAGTGCATAACATGAAATTAAAATGCAAGAAAGTAATTAACAAGAAATGAAAATGGTGGAAGAGTGGTTTGTCAAGCCACCAACAACTTGAAATGAAAGGGAACTAAACTATGTATAGGGGTGATTAGGGAGGAGCTTAGGAAGCTTCCTCCCTCTTTCCTCTTTTCCTTAATTGCACACTCAAGTCCTTTTCTTCTTAGTCTTTTTTTAATCTTGGACTTAATGACTTTGTCTTGAGATTTCTTTGAACTTGTCTCGACATTTCATCATAAATAAGACTCGAGTTCTTCGGCTTTTAGTAAACTTCCGTCTTTTGACTTTTTCTTTGATAAATCTTCAGAATTGGTCTTGGACTTCCGTTCTTTTTCCACTCTTGATCTTTCGACTTCATCTTTCGTCTTTTTCTTCGATAAAAGCCCGTGAATGCCGTGTTTTCTCCACTTTTCACCTTTTCGTCCTAAATCACAACAAAAACTCAAACCACGCATAATTCCGACATAAATGACATAAAATACACGTTTTGGCTCGGTTATTATTGTAATTAAGTGGTAAAAAGGATGGGTGTTTTCACACCTATCAGACTTTATCTCGGGATTTCTTTAAACTCGTCTTGTAATTCTTCAATAAATTAGACTTGAGTTCTTCGGCTTTTAGTAAACTTCCGTCTTTTGACTTTTTCTTCGATAAATCTTCATAATTGGTCTTGGACTTCCGTTCTTTTTGCACTCTTGATTTCTTGACTTCGTCTTTTGTCTTTTTCTTCGATAAAAGCCCGTGAATGCCCGTGTTTTCTCCCCTTTTCACATTTTCGTCCTAAATCACAACAAAAACACAAACCACGCATAATTCCGACATTTACGACATAAAATACACGTTTTAGCTTGGTTATTATTGTAGTTAAGTGGTAAAAAGGATGGGTGTTTACACACCTATCAAATCCCCTACACTTGACCATTGCAATGTCCTCATGCAATGCATTAGTTACAAAGCACGATTTACATTTTCCATCACAATCAATCCACATTAGCCTTTATTAAAGAGATAGAAAATAACAAAACAAGTAAAGGAATCAAAAACATACCTTAGGGTTTTGAAAATGTCATGAATGATCATCATCCTCAAGTTTTCACATTCTCCAAACCAAGCTTAAAAACGAGATCATTGTTATTATAAGTTAGCAAACTAACACGAACTCATGTGGGCCAATTATTTACTTAGACTCCCTTATTCCTAGGTGTATCTCTTATATTTTATTATTGTCTTGAATGATCACGAGGATGCATTGTTGACTTATTTCAATAGTTATTTAGGCTGAAAATAAAGTGGGACGATTTAATCAATAGTTAGCTAAAGGACAAAATCTTTTAAAACTGCTTCTCGGGACCTCATAAAGTTCATATCTTGGCATAACTCGCTTCGTGATTTGAGACCTTTCTCGGACCGATATTTGGCAGCGAATTCATACTTCAAACCTTGAGAGACGTTCATGAAATAATGCCCTTCTCTTCATAATAGGAATTTCTTCACTTGAAGTTTTGAGAGGTTCTTCATATTTGGACCACGACTTCTTCATTTTTCTCCAATCATTATTTTGGACTTTGATATACAACGATCCGCCTCCTTTTTGGACTTGGATCTATTTATCCTCATACCTTGCTAGGGTCTTTTCGGATAGACTTCTCCATGATCTTTACGGGAGTATTTGCTTTTCGTCGTGTGTCTCGATCCTTCATATTGATTTTTGATAAATGATTCTTCACATCACTTGGATCTTTAGAAACAAAATGTAGTCCTCATGTCTTGTTAGGGCCTTTTCGGACTCGCCAATCTTCGCATCCCGCTTCAATAAGTTATGCCATGGCTATGAACTCTAATCATTACCGAGCAACTTTTAAACGATCTTGGGCTAGAAGCTAAGTAAATTTTCAAATCGTACAACCTTATTTATTGCAGATATATTTATTAACAAGCGATGGGAGAATAGGCTTATAATTAACTCACATAAATTCACGAAAGGATACCAAACTTATAATTGACTCTATCATCTCTCGTCCTCCACAATTTAAAATCTCAAGGAATGAGACTCGTGGATGCTTAGCCTATCAAATCAAAGTTTTGGGTTTTCGAGTCGTCTATAGGATCTTGCAAACTCTTAGACTCTTTCAAGTTTAGAATTCGCATTTTAAAGTTCCCTTGATAAACGACTCTCTAGGATCAATTATAGGAACTTGCGAAAAGTTCTTGTTCTTAACCCGTGAGAGTTAAGACTTTCGCGTTTTATAGCTCCCTATATAAAAGCCTAGCAAAACTTGTCAAACTTATGGCTTATTTCGTATGAAAGCTTAATGGGAAAAGAAAAGACAAAACCTTAAATCAAATAAGCAAGAGGATTAAGCAAACCTTGCTTAATCCGAATTTTAAAACAAACCAAAAACAAGAGAAAGGTAGAAAGATAATGATAAAAGAAACTTGATCAAAAGTAAATAAAGATTAAAGCAACAAAATTAAGAACACTTACTTGGAATTTAAATGAATTAAAGGAGCAAAACAAGTATTTAAAGTTGACAATTAATTAAAGAACAAGTAATTAAAAGGTGGAAGACTAATTGTCACACTTAGCCAACAAAATGAAAATGAAATCCTAATCATCTATTTATAGGAGGATTAGGGAGGTGCTTAGGAAGCTTCATCCCCTCTTTCTTCTTTCTTTAATTGCATGATTAAGTCCTTGTCTTCTTAATCTTTTGACTTTAACGACTTTGTCTCGGGATTTCTTTAAACTCGTCTTGTAATTCTTCAATAAATTAGACTTGAGTTCTTTGGGTTTTAGTAAACTTCCGTCTTTTGACTTTTTCTTCGATAAATCTTCAGAATTGGTCTTGGACTTCCGTTCTTTTTGCACTCTTGATTTCTTGACTTCGTCTTTTGTCTTTTTCTTCGATAAAAGCCCGTGAATGCCCGTGTTTTCTCCTATTTTCACATTTTCGTCCTAAATCATAACAAAAACACAAACCATGCATAATTCCGACATTTACGACATAAAATACACGTTTTAGCTTGGTTATTATTGTAGTTAAGTGGTAAAAAGGAGGGGTGTTTACACACCTATCAGATAAGCATATAACATGTAACAGCGGAAGAACCTAAGTCCCGAATAACCTGGTTAAGTCTTGGTAAAGTTGGTTTTATAGTTTGAAAAGCCTTATGTTTGTCTTATAAAAACTGTTTAGCATGTTCTACCATTAGCCAATATAGGTCATAAAATCCACCGTGCATGAATACTTGGAGGGGTGACCTCATCATGCAAATTAGAGGGGCTGCCTCTAATTTAGTATACTGGTTTTGGGTAGGAGGGATCAGTTCCTTGTGAAGGATGCAAGGCACACACCACATTCACACTGAGTAATCTGCTGAAAAACATGTAACTAGGATGCACCCATACGCCCCACATGATAAATATAAAAATAAGGCCAAAAGCTGAAGGGACGCCACGAGCAATCACTCCGCCGTGGTGAAGTCATAACATCAGTGCCTCTAATGTTACGGTTATGGTACCTCCATAACTAGGTGAAACTGGTCATGCATGTATATGGCTATAGGTATTCTAAATTAAACATAAGCAAGTCAAACATATAAACTTATACTACGGGAAAACATTTGGCTGCATACGGGGAATCCTAATAAGGAAAGAATGTCCATACTGAAAGGACGGGAATCCGTACCTTATGTCCAGTGAACGAAGAAGATGAACTGAGGAAAATCCTACTTCGGTATCACTAATGCTACATAAATACATACATGAATAAGTATCTGCTTACTAAATACGTAAATGGTTTTATGTCATGTCTTAGCTTATTTTATATGTTCATATCATGTTTTACTGTTTAACGCCTTAAACTGTGTTTATCTTATATTCTGTCGATTCTTATTAAGTATTTCTGGTATTTCATGTATTATAATACTTACTGTGTAATAATAAGTAACTTTCCAAAAAAATAGCGGGTTTCCTAAAATAGAAAGTTACCAAAAATAGAAAGTTACCAAAAATAGAAAGTTACCAAAAATAGAAAGTTTCCAAAAATAGAAAGTTTCCAAAATAGAAAGTTTCCAAAAATAGAAAGTTTCCAAAAATAGAAAGTTTCCAAATATAGAAAGTTTCCAAAAATAGAATTACTGCTTAAAATAGATAAGTTTCTAAAAATAGAAAGTTTCCATAAATAGATTAGCTGCCTTAATTAAATAAGTTTCTAAAAATAGAAAGTTTCCATAAATAGATTAGCTACCTGAATTAAATAAGTTTCTACAAATAGAAAGTTTCCATAATTAGATTAGCTGCCTGAATTAAATAAGTTTCTAAAAATAGAAAGTTCCCATAATTAGATATAAGCTGGTTAAATAAGCTAAGTATATAAGCTTAAGTGTTTTTCTGATTATTTTCTAAGTCATAATGATATAATGTATAGTTTATTAATTATTACATGTAATTTAAATAAACTATAGGTTAAAAGTATTTAATTAAATATATCATGTTTTTAATTAAATAAAGTTAAATACTTAGGTTAAAACATGTATTATTATTTATTAATAATATAACTTAAGTCATGTTAATTAATTAATTATAACTATGGTTTTTAATAATTAATTAATTATAAAGTCTAGAAAATATAAAATACTTAGGTTAATAATTCCATAATTCTAATAATTAAATTATAACCTAAGTCATGTTTATTAAATTAATCATGTCATATTTATTAATTTAATTTTAACATATGATTATATAAAAAAAATCTTAACATAAACCGTGAACCGGATCTTGACTAGAAACCATGAACCGGACATGAAATCGACACCACACCCCGAACCACTTCGGGGTTCCCTTTGGTTTGCTGCTGCTGTCGGACCCACACCACCAAACCGGGACCATATGGTCTCGGTGGTGGTCAATTAGCCAAACCGAGACCCCCTTGGGGTTCGGTTTAGGCGCCGGCCAAACAAACACCCCTAAAAACATCCTTTTTGATTTACCCAATAACCATTTACATGATTGATTTATGTTTTTAATTAGGTTTTAAAAACATCATGTTCTTAATTAATTTTATTAGATCAAATCAAAAAGAAAAAGGATTAAAAGAATATACCGAATGCGTGGATCTAACGAGGATAATCTTAACATAAACTGTGACCCGGATCTTGACTAGAAACCATGAACCGGACATGAAATCGACACCACACCCCGAACCACTTCGGGGTTCCCTTTGGTTTGCTGCTGCCGTGGGACCCACACCACCAAACCGGGACCATATGGTCTCGGTGGTGGTCTATTAGCCAAACCGAGACCCCCTTGGGGTTCGGTTTAGGCGTCGGCCAAACAAACACCCCTAAAAACATCCTTTTTGATTTACCCAATAACCATTTACATGATTGATTTATGTTTTTAATTAGGTTTTTAAAAACATCATGTTCTTAATTAATTTTATTAGATCAAATCAAAAAGAAAAAGGATTAAAAGAATATACTGAATGCGTGGATCTAACGAGGATGAACACACACGAACACACGTACAAAAACTAAGATCAAAATCAAATGAACACCCCTCTTTGGTGTGTTATATGCGGCGGCCACAAGAGGACAAGAAGGAGAAGGAGAAAATTATTTTTAGGTTTTTGTTTTGGTTTCCTATAAAGTGAAAATGAGTAGTAAAAATTACCTTAATCCCTTCTTAGTAAACTTTGAGATGGGCTTGGCCCATCTCCTTGATGTAGTCGTGGTTTAGGGGCCCCACATGGGGTACCCGTACCGTTTTCCGTGTCTCGTTGTTTAAGTGTTCGTTCGTGTTTATCTGTGTTCGCGTTTTATGTGTTCTCGTTAAATATTTACCGTGACCTAATATATTTATTCACGCTCGTAATAAATATATATACGTAATTAATATTAGTTCGTGATTTAATTACGTTCATGATTTCATGATCGCATGTTCGTGATTAATATTGTTAAATAATTATTTCATGTTCGTGCGTAATAAATACTTATCGTGTTCTAACACGTACGTAATACGTAAAATCCTAACACGTAAACGTAATCATACTATAAAAGGAAAGTTTTAATCTAGTACGTACGATCTTAAGGGTACTATTCATGGTAAAAGCATGCGGGTTTTACAACTTATGAAGTGGGTTGTTTAGAAAATAAAGAGTTAGGAACTATCATTGTGTTTTGTAAAGTCCCATATAGATAACGTTGGAGTGTTGATCTATTTGCTATGTATTAACTTTAAGTTACTAAAAGCGAGTGGGAGTTTTTGATCTTGAAAGATAAAATTACAAGATACATAATCTTCTGAGATACACTAGTAATTATCATGAGGTAGGAGTGTAGATGTTAACCCTCAAGATAAAGGAATTTAAATCATAGGTCCGCAAGGATATCTCGGATATATGATTAATATGCTGAGAATTATGAGTTACAAATAATCGTTATGATTTGTTACCAAATATTGACTTGGGTAAACTACTTATACTATGATTGTTAAAGATGTTGTCCAAACAGATAATAAAAATTTTAGATTTGGTTTATCTTAAATAGATTGACTATAATTTGAAGATGAGTTTCGTCAAAGATATTGTACACATATTTAATGTATGTATTATGAATAGATCATTAATCACACTTAAGTAATTAATTGTGATTGATTATTATTTTCTAAAACACATTAAATGTATAAAAATTTTGGTGGTCATATTTTATTTGACAAGTTGAATATATATAGACTCTATCTTGAAATCATAGCTTGGGCAAGGACTTAAGTCCATAAGAAATCATTTCTGACAGAGATCCCCGTTTCACATCACGTTTCTGGCAGAGTCTGCAGAAAGCTTGGGGCACCAGACTTAAGCTCAACACGCCTTTCATCCTCAGACCGATGGACAGTCGAAACGTACCATTCAGACATTGGAGGACATGTTGCGGTCATGTGCTCTAGAATGGTCAGGAAGCTGGGATGATTATATATTTCTAGTAGAATTTGCATACAACAACAGCTGGCACGCTAGCATCAAGTGTGCTCCTTTCGAGATGTTGTATGGTAGAAAGTGTCGCGCCCCAATCTACTGGGATCAGGTGGGCGAACGACTGATCGAGGGTCCAGAGATGATTGAAGTGACCAATGAGAAGGTCGCTGTCACCAAGGCGAAGATTCAGGAAGATCGTGCTCGTCAAAAGAGCTAAGATGATAAACGTCGTGGAGATGTGTCTTTCAACGTAGGTGATCACGTTTTCCTCAAGGTATCACCTGTACGAGGAGTTAAACATTTTGGAATCAGAGGAAAGCTCAGTCCTCGCTTCATCGGACCGTTCGACATCATAAAACGCGATGGTGAAGTGTCATACCGTTTAGCGTTACCGCCTCAGCTATCACACATTCACAACGTGTTCCATGTGCCCTTACTCAGAGGATACAACTATCATCCAGTTCATGTTGTCCAGTATCCACTTGATCAGATTCGAAAGGATCTTTCATATGTCGAAGAACCCGAGAGAGTTCTTGAGCGACAAGACCGTGTCATGCGGAGGAAGATGACCCCTTTCGTCAAAATCCTCTGGAGGGATCATCCTGAGCGGGAAGCCACTTGGGAGACGGAGGAGTCTATACGGACTTCTTACCCTCATTTCCATTTCTGATTCGGGTATATTTTCTTTCAGTTTACGTATCTCTAATTCGAGGACGAATTGTTCTTTTAGATGGGAAGAGTTGTAAAACCCGCATTAAAAATCCTATGAATAGTACACGTGAACAGTAACTTATGAAAACACGATAAAATTTAAACTTTCCATTTATAGTATTCATACACGTGTCACGACATTAAATAACGAACAATCATAAATATTATAAATGTGACACGATCACGAATACCAAATTCATGAATATTAAATCACGAACATACACGACTAATTATTTAGACACATAAAAGTTACGGGTTTACCTTTTGTGGGCCTCATAGCCGCGACAAGACAAAGGGAGAAGGCCAAGTGGGCCTTTTGGCCCAAAAACCATTTTAACAAAACCATCAGGGAACTTGTTTTTCATTCATTTTAGGTTTTATTAAAAGTTTTCTCTCCTCGCTTGTCTCTCTTTGGTGCCGTCGGCCTATATCAAACAAGAGGGCAAAACCGGACAATTTTGTTAGTTGTTTATTGATTCGTGATCATCCCTTCGTTCTACACACGTTGGTATAATCAAACCCCTTTTCATCTTATTTAATTTCTTATGTAATTCATGTTTTAAATTAATTAATCATCAAGAACATGTAAGAACAAACTTAGGATTAATTAATTTCATGTCACGGGTTTGGTTTGGTGTGTGGTGTAGTTCGGCCGAGACAACCGAGACCCCAAAGCGGCTCGGCTTCGTTTCTTTCACCACCACCAAGAGTCTCAAGACTCTCGGCTTGGTTAGTTGTGACTCAGACGCAGGCAAGAAACCCCGACCGAAGGTCGGGGTGTGTTTGTTGTTGGTTTTGCTGAGGCCGAGGCACCACCGAGACCTACTAAGGGGCTCGGTTGGTTTTGTTTGTTCGGACCCGAGACCAAAAGGACCCCGACTTTAAGTCGGGGTATGTTTTGCATGTTTGTTGGTTTAGTTAGTGTCAACCGAGACCCCTCCAAGGTCTTTGTGGGACTTTTGATAGGTTATTTGGTTCGGCTTATATAGAACACGGGCTCGGGATTCGGGTTTTTCATGAAAACTATTTTTAAAGTCACGTTATACTAAACCTTAGGCTAAATTAATTTATTTAATTAATTCATGTATAACCTTAGGTATTTTAACTTAGTCAATTAATTAAAACATGTATTTTAATTAAAATCATATAACGTATAGTTTAATTAATTAACCAGCTATTTAACTAATGAGCTATAACCATGACTTGTATTGTACTATTTAAACTTTAATTATAATTTACAATCCAGCTTATTTCTAATTATGGAAACTTACTATTTTTGGAAACTTTCTATTTTTAGAAACTTACTATTTATAGAAACCTGCTATTTTTAGAAAGTTACTTAGTATTACAATACAAGTATTATAATACACTAGTACATGAATAATACACAACAGAACATCAGAATAACTATAGTTAACACAGTAAACAGTAAAACATGACAGAATACGTATAACAAGCTAATAACACATAGAACCAGTAAAACACATGTAATTCAGACAACTCATACATGTCCATATTTCTTATGTAGTGTTATCCGTGTAGGCGGATTAGTCTTCATCATTTTCCTTAGCTTTTACTAGACATAAGGTACGGATTTCCCGTCCTTCAGTAAGGGCAATCTCTTCCTTCATTAGGATTTCCCGTATGCAGCCAAGTGTTTTCCCTAGTAGTTACAGATTAAATGCTTATGTTTTATTAGTTACCTTAGCCATATACATGCATGACCAGTTTCACCTAGTTATGGAGGTACCATAACCATAACACTAGAGGCACTAGTGTTATGACTTCACCACAGCGGAGTGATAGCTCGTGGCGTCCTTTCAGTTATTTGGCCATTATTATATTATCATGTGGGGCGTATGGGTGCATCCTAGTTATATGTTTCAGTCAGGATTTCATGGTGAATGTGGTGTGTGCCTTTCATCCTTCACAAGGAGTTGATCCCTCCTACCCACTTACCCATTTAATTAGAGGCATCCCCTCTAATTTGTATGACGAGGTCACCCCTCCAAGTATTCATGCACGTTGTTGACCTCATGACCTATATTGGATTTTGGTACATTAACTAATACAGATTTTCATAAGTAACATAAGCTATGTTTTCAGAACTAAAACCAGTTAACATGACAGACAACTAGGTTTTCCAGGACTTATACATTTCCGCTGTTATTCATGCTTTATGCTTTTTATATGCTTTCATATTATTTGTCTTCCATGCTTTATTGTATATCCGTGCACTGAGCATTATGCTCAGCCGTCTACTTTTCCATGTTCCCAAACGGCAGGTACCCAAGGACGCTAGTAGGAACTCCAGAGTATGTGCATTCGGATTGGAAGATATCCAGCCTCTTTTACCTTATGCATTTACTCCTACTTTATCATACTTTACTTATTTTGGACATTGTTTAGTCCTTTCCATTACAGTACTTATATTGTTTGTGTGTGAGTTACTAGACTACCGATGTTTGATTCCGGTATTTCTATTTATGGTCATGAATGTTTAGACATTTACCTTGCATGCTTTGATGACACGCCATAATTTACTGTAGCATCCTATCTTAACAAATGGGGTGTTACAACTCTTCATGTTTAATACAGCCATTAGATATTCCTATCTTATCGTGTTTTCATAAGTTACTATTCACGTGTACTGTTCATAGGATTTTTAATGCGGGTCTTACAACTCTTCCCCTCTAAAAGAACAATTCTTCCTCGAATTAGAGATACATAAACTGAAAGAAAACATACCAGAATCAGAACTGGAAATGAGGGCAAGAAGTCCGTATAGACTCCTCCATCTCCCAAGTGGCTTCCCGCTCAGGATGATCCTTCCAGAGGATTTTGACGAAAGGGATCGTCTTCCTCCGCATGACACGATCTTGTCGCTCAAGAACTCTCTCGGGTTCTTCGACATATGAAAGATCCTCTCGAAACTGATCAAGTGGATACTGGACAACATGAACTGGATGATAGTTGTATCTTCTGAGTAAGGACACATGGAGCACGTTGTGAACGTGTGATAGCTGAGGCGGTAACACTAAACGGTATGACACATTACCAACGCGTTCTATGATGTCGAACGGTCCGATGAAGCGAGGACTGAGCTTTCCTCTGATTCCAAAACGTTTAACTCCTCGTGCAGGTAATACCTTGAGGAAAACGTGATCACCTACATTAAAAGACACATCTCTACGACATTTATCAGCATAGCTCTTCTGACGAGCACGAGCTTCCTGAATCTTTGCCTTGACGACAACGACCTTCTCATTGGTCACTTCAATCATCTCTAGACCCTCGAGTAGTCGTTCGCCCACCTGATCCTAAAGATTGGGGCGCGACACTTTCTACCATACAACATCTCGAAAGGAGCACACTTGATGCTAGCGTGCCAACTGTTGTTGTATGCAAATTCTACTAGAAATATATAATCATCCCAGCTTCCTGACCACTCTAGAGCACATGACCGCAGCATGTCCTCCAATGTCTGAATGGTACGTTTCGACTGTCCGTCAGTCTGAGGATGAGAGGAAGTGGTGAGCTTAAGTCTGGTGCCCCAAGCTTTCTACAGACTCTGCCAGAAACGTGATGTGAAACGGTGATCTCTGTCAGAGATGATTTCTGATAGAGTACCATGTAGTCTCATGATCTCCCACTGGAATGTGTCTGCTAATCTGCTGACCGGATGCTCCTTGCGAATCGGCAGAAAATGAGCAGATTTAGTCAAACTATCCACAATGACCCAGATAGCGTCGTTCTTCTTCTGAGTAACAGGAAGACCAGTAACAAAATCCGTGGAGATTTTGTCCCACTTCCATGCTAGAATATCTAATGGCTGTAGTAAACCACTAGCTCGCTGGTGTTCAATCTTCACCTGTTGGCATATCATAATTTAGAAACAAAGGTCGAAACATCCTGCTTCATACCAATCCACCAAAAGTGTTGCTTGATGTCGTGGTACATCTTGGTAGAACCAGGATGTATGGTAAAGGGGGAACTATGAGATTCAGTCAACACAGCTTCCCTGAGTGTAGAGTCATCAGGAACCACTAGTCTAGTGCCCTGCCATAAGATACCGTCGTCGTCAACACGAAAATCCTTCTGTTGATCAAGGTTCTGAAAAATAGCCCAAATCTCACCATCGTCCTTCTGAGCCTCCTTGATCCTAGAATGTAAGTCTGGTTCCACTCTAAGATTAGCCTAGTAATCGTGCTTTCCTCGTACGTAAAACTCAATATCAGTCATCTCTAGGTCATGAATGATCTCCTTTGCAATCCAAATGCCGACAATCATACCCGACCTTCTGCTTAGAGCATCTGCCACCACATTCGCCTTACCAGGATGGTACTGAATGTTGGTGTCGTGATCCTTCAATAACTCTAACCATCTCCTTTGTCTCATGTTTAGTTCCTTCTGGGTGAAGATGTACTTGAGATTCTTGTGGTCGGTGAATATGTCACATGATTCACCATACAAATAATGTCTCTAGATCTTCAACGCGAAAACAACTGCTGCAAGCTCTAAATCGTGAGTAGGATAGTTTTCTTCATAAGGTTTCAGCTGTCGTGATGCATATGCAATAACCTTCCCATGTTGCATGAGAACGCAGCCTAAACCATTTCCTGAAGCGTCACTATAAATCTGAAATCCACCTGAACCAGATGGGAGAGTAAGAATAGGTGCATTACTAACTTCTGCTTCAGATCTTCAAAGCACTTCTCTTGCTCTTCCGTCCAGACGAATTTCTCTCCTTTCCTCATTAGCTTAGTCAAAGGTAAGGCCAACCATGAAAAGTTCTCTACAAAGCTGCGTTATAGTAGCCAGCTAAACCCAGCAAAATTCTAACTTCAGTTGCATATGTAGGTCTCGGCCATATAGTGATAGCTTCAACCTTTACAGGATCCATGGTGATCCCCTCTGCGGATACAATATGGCCCAGAAATGCCACCTTGTTTAACCAGAACTCACACTTAGAGAACTTGGCGTACAACTGTTTCTGACGAAGAATCTGTAAGACTGTACGAAGGTGTTCCTCATGTTCCTCCTTGGATTTGGAGAATATCAGAATTTCATCAATGAACACAATAACGAACTTGTCCAGAAACTCATGGAAGACACGGTTCATCAGATCCATGAAGACAACTGGAGCATTAGTGAGTCCGAATGGCATGACTACGAACTCATAGTGCCCATAACGTGTACGGAAAGCAGTTTTGGAGATGTCCTGCTCTTTAACCCATAACTGATGGTAGCCGGACCTTATATCGATCTTCGAGAAATGCTTGGCGCCCTGAAGTTGATCGAACAGGTCATCAATAAGCGGCAAAGGGTAACGATTTCTGATTGTGATCTTGTTCAGCTCACGATGGTCTATACATAAACGCATGCTGCCGTCTTTCTTCTTCACGAACAGTACCGATGCACCCCATGGCGATGCACTAGGATGGATGAAACTTAGTTCCAGAAGTTCCTGCAGTTGATCTTTTAGTTCCTAAAGCTCTATAGGAGCCATACGGTAAGGAGCTTTGGAAATCGGCTGGTGGTATGAGCTCGATTCCAAACTCAACTTCACGAACAGTTGGTATGCCCGGAAGTTCATCTGGAAATACGTCAGGAAACTCTAACACAATAGGCTGATCTTCGATCGACGGAGACTTGGCAGTAATGTCATGAATATTGGCTATGAAGCCCTGACAACCGTGTGATAGAAATGCACGCGCCTCTATGGATAAAATAATTTGTACTAACCTCCCTGGCAGAAAACCATGGTGTATGTACTCTGGAGAATTAACATCACCGAAGATAACCCGAGAAGTGTGACAGTCAATCGTAGCTTGTTGTTTGGATAACCAATCCATGCCCAAAATCTAGTCAAAATCGCACATGTCCAAAGGAAGTGAGTCAACTCTGCGGATCTTATCATCAAATTCTAGGGGAAGATCTATGTACACCTGAGTGATTCGTACAGAGGCCCTAAGTGGCGTGGAAATACATAAGGCATTATCTAATGGCATCGGGAAATCCTAACACGTACAACAAAATTAGTGGATACGACTGAATGCGTCGCTCCAGTATCAAACATAACACATGCTGCAAAACCATTCATAAAGAGATTTCTGGTGATGGTACCTGAAGTCTTATTCACCTGATCTCTAGTAGTAGTGAACACGCGACCAGAAGTAGGAGGTGGCTTGGTGTCGGCGTGCCCAGAGGTGCCTTCAATCTCACCTTAGAGACAATCCTTCTGCTGATGGCCTTGTTGGCCACACTTGAAACAACCACCAGTACCTCGGCGAAAAATACCAGAGTGTCTGCACGAACAAGTAGGACAGACAGGATGCATGAATCCTCCAACAAGCGTCCTAGTTAGCCGAGAGCTGTTTAAGGATTACATGCATGAGACATGATCGTGGAACATAAACATGATTACGTAGAAGGTGTAAAATTTACCAGATGAGGTAGAACGATTAGGCTGTGAACCCCTACGGTCCCGATCCCTGCCGTTACCATTGTTCCTAGATTATCAATTGTTGGAGTGTTAGAAATCCGTAACATAAGATAGTTTAACATGAAAGAAGGTAAATGTAGGGACCTGCTGTTGTTCGAGTTGTTAGCGTTGTTACGGTAACCATCGTTACCGCCACGCCTCTCAGAACCAGAACAGTCGTTAGTCTGACCGCTTCCCTTAGATGTGTGCTGCTGAGCGGCCGTAGGCTTACGGTCGTCAGTCTTCTGCCTGGAATATAACGTTGAACAGAGGATTATATGAATGAAAAATACTGATGAAATGAATTGTTTACAATTGGTGATTGAAGATACCTCTTCACTGCTCTGTCATCACCAAACTCCTCTCGCTCCTGAAGCATCTCGAGCTTACGGGCTGCATCAGCCACCTGTGCCACTGTAGTGAAAGTAGCACATACCAAGTTGTTGGCGACTGAAGTGCGAAGTGCCCAAAAAAACTTCTCAGCCTGCTCCGTAGCAGTTCCTGCGGCTGGACCCAGAAATCCTGCCAAACGGAGAAACCTTTGCATGAACTCGTTGTTGTTTTCACCAGCAACCTGCCGAATGTTGTGGTAGTCCCTCTTGAGCTTCTCTTGCTCATCATATGGAAAGTAATGATTAAGGAAGAGCTCCTTAAACCGGTCCCATGTCAGCTGTGCAACCCAGTTATCACCACCGTTGGACTGCTTGACCGATTTCGAACACTGCAGCACATCACCTTCAAACTTATAGCAAGCCAGTCTTGCCTTGAAAACACCGTCACAACCCATTGCATCAAAAATCTTCTCGATGTGAGAAATCCAAGCTTCAGCCTCGTTGGGGCTGTCAGTCTACTCAAACGAACGGGGTCGCTGTTTGTTGAATCTCTCCAACCGAGTCATAAGAGTAACCAGTGGAGGAGGAAGTGGAGCATTGTTCTTGTTGTTCTGATTGCCATGAGCCTGGAATTCCGCATGAACTTCGTCTCTGATTTCATTGCGAACTTGGGGAAGGAGGGCTTGCAGAGCTGCATTGACAGCTGCTGCCAAATCTGGAGTATTGCGTGAGTTAGCCATCTGACAGTTTAAAACAACAAAATGCAATATAAATCATAAATCTGAAATGAGATGAACATAAAAATGCATGAACAATGTATAAATCAATGAAGAAGTTTATAATGCATGAAACAATGTAAAATGCATGATGCAGTTTATAAAACTTTTATATGAAGGGGAGTGAACGCCTATGGTCAGTTCGCCCAAAACAAAAGACATGGCGCGTGGACGCAAATGGGTCGGTCCCAAAGTTAAAAGTTCCGATAAAAGCACATGCGAATAAATAGGGTCGGGCCTATACCAACCATTACTTAGTCATAAACCTGCTACAATGATATGAATGCATGAAAAAATGAAAATGAATGAATGCATGAAAACCAACTGTTAGTTCTAGGAAGACACTGGTGAATACCCGTAAGTCACAGGTCATGTTTGACAGAGCTACAGGTCGAAACCTTGGGCTCTGATACCATAATTTTAACACCTCATTTGTTAAGATAGGATGCTACAGTAAATTATGGCGTGTCATCAAAGCATGCAAGGTAAATGTCTAAACATTCATGACCATAAATAGAAATACTGGAATCAAACATCGGTTGTCTAGTAAATCACACACAAGGAATATAAGTACTGTAATGGAAAGGACTAAACAATGTCCAAAAGAAGTAAAGTATGATAAAGTAGGAATAAATGCATAAGGTAAAAGAGGTCGGATAGCTTCCGATCCGAATGCACATACTCTGGAGTTCCTACTAGCGTCCTTGGGTACCTGCCGTTTGGGAACATGGAAAAGTGGAGGGCTGAGCATAACGCTCAGTGCACGGATATACAATAAAGCATGGAAGACAAAGAATATGAAAGCATATAAAGAGCATAAAGCATGAATAGCAGCGGAAATGTATAAGTCCTGGAAAACCTAGTTGTCTGTCATGTTAACTAGTTTTAGTTCTGAAAACATAGCTTATGTTACTTATGAAAATCTGTATTAGTTAATGTACCAAAAGCCAATATAGGTCATGAGGTCAACAACGTGCATGAATACTTGGAGGGGTGACCTCGTCATGCAAATTAGAGGGGATGCCTCTAATTAAATGGGTAACTGGGTAGGAGGGATCAGCTCCTTGTGAAGGATGCAAGGCACACACCACATTCACCATGAAATCCTGACTGAAACATGTAACTAGGATGCACCCATACGTCCCACATGATAATATAATAATATAATGACCAAATAACTGAAAAGGGACGCCACGAGCTATCACTCCCCCGTGGTAAAGTCATAACACTTGTGCCTCTAGTGTTATGGTTATGGTACCTCCATAACTAGGTGAAACTGGTCATGCATGTATATGGCTAAGGTAACTAATAAAACATAAGTATTTAATCTGTAACTACTGGGGAAAACAGTTGGCTGCATACGGGAAATCTTAATGAAGGAAGAGATTGTCCTTACTGAAGGACGGGAAATCCGTACCTTATGTCCATTAGAAGCTAAGGAAAACGATGAAGACTAATCCGCCTCGACGGATAACACTACATAAGAAATATGGACGTGTATGAGTTGTCTGAATTACATGTGTTTTACTGGTTTCGTGTGTTATTAGCTTGTTATACGTATTCTGTCATGTTTTACTGTTTACTGTATTAACTGTAGTTATTCTGATGTTCTGTTATGTATTATTCATGTATTAGTGTATTATAATACTTGTATTGTAATACTAAGTAACTTTCTAAAAATTGCAGGTTTCCATAAATAGTAAGTTTTTAAAAATAGAAAGTTTCCAAAAATAGTAAGTTTCCATAATTAAAAATAAGTTGGATTATAAATAATAATTAAAGTTTAAATAGTACAATACAAGTCATGGTTATAGCTCATTAATTAAATAACTGGCTAATTAATTAAACTATACATTATATAATTTTAATTAAAATACATGTTTTAATTAAATGACTAAGTAAAAATACATTAGGTTATACATGAATTAATTAAATAAATTAATTTAGCCTAAGGTTTAGTATAACGTGACTTTAAAAATAGTTTTCATGAAAAACCCGAATCCCGAGCCCGTGTTCTTTATAAGTCGAACGAAATAAGCTATACAAAAGTCCCACCGAGACCTTGGAGGGGTCTCGGTTGACACTAACTAAACTAACAAACATGCAAAACATACCCCGACTTAAAGTCGGGGTCCTTTTGGTCTCGGGTCCGAACAAATGAAACAAACCGAGCCCCTTAGTGGGTCTCGGTGGTGCCTCGGCCTCAACAAAACCAACAACAAACATACCCCGACCTTCGGTCGGGGTTTCTTGCCTGCGTCCGATTCACAACTAACCAAGCCGAGAGTCTTGAGACTCTCGGTGGTGGTGAAGGAAACGAAGTCGAGCCCCTTTGGGATCTCAGTTATCTCGGCCGAACCACACCACACACCAAACCAAACTCGTGACATAAAATTAATTAATCCTAAGTTTGTTCTTACATGTTCTTGATGATTAATTAATTTAAAACATGAATTACATAAGAAATTAAATAATATGAAAAGGGGTTTGATAATACCAACGTGTGTAGAACGAAGGGATGATCACGAATCAATAAAAAACTAACAAAATTGTCCGGTTTTGCCCTCTTGTTTGATGTAGGCCGGCGGCACCAAGGAGAGACAAGGGAGGAGAGAAAACTTTTAATAAAATCTAAAATGAATGAAAATCAAGTTCCCTAATGTTTTTGTTAAATTGGTTTTTGGGCCAAAAGGCCCACTTGGCCTTCTCCCTTTGTCTTGCCGCGGCTATGTGGCCCACCAAAGGTAAACCCGTAACTTTTCCGTGTATAAATAATTAGTCGTGTATGTTCGTGATTTAATATTCATGAATTTGGTATTCGTGATCGTGTCACATTTATAATATTCATGATTGTTCGTTATTTAATGTCGTGACACGTGTATTAATATTATAAATGAAAAGTTTAAATTTTATCATGTTTTCATAAGTTATTGTTCACGTGTATTGTTCATAGGATTTTTAATGTGGGTTCTACAGTTTATTAATTCAAAAATAAATTTTTGGAAAAGTATAAAGTGCAATTATCCATGAATAGATGAAAGTAAGCATCTAGAAGATTGTTCTTATGTTTAATTTGAAATCCAAGATTGGATTTCAATTTGAATAAGATGATTTTTAAGTATTCTTAAAAGCTAGTGGGAGTATTATGGTTATTTTCTTAAATTATATATGTTGGATAGACATATAAGAAACTAAGTTTTCATTCAAATTAAATGTTGATTTGGTTTAGATTTGAAGTAAAGTTTTACTTTGAAGATTTAGAAAATAAGATATACATAACCTTGAAAATAAAATAAATTTATTTATTTATGCGTTGAAAATACAACATAATATGCCATGTAGTAAGTTTATACGGATATTTAGAACATGAAGAAATCTAAATCTGGTTTGAGAAATTTTCATGTGTCTCAAGTTGTATTTATATCATGCTTAAAATGCAAGATGATTTAATATATTAATCTATTTGAAAGTTATTAGATAACTTGTGTAATGAATATTCTGAAGGAATATGTTTGGAAATAGAATAACATCATTTTCTTATATCAGCTCCCATATTCTATAGGTGAGTAATTTGTCAATAGTGGTGCAAATTATCATAGCCAACAAACTTGGATGTTTGGTTGGAATCAAACATTACATAATAGATATAATTGAGGTAACACTCAATATTAGTCATGGGATCTTTGAAGATGACATGTTGATTAAAGTTGCATTATACATTAAAGAATTAGAATACTTTAAACTTTAAAATGTGTGTTTTGGAAGTTTGGTACAAAATTGGTGATCAAGGATGTTTCACAATTTTGAATCATGTGGCAATATCAAACTATTTGAATGCACATGTGCAAGAACTTCAATAATTAAATTATTGAAGAAAGTATTCTCAAAATTCCAATAAATCAAGAATGGTTGTTTTATGCTTTGCCAAACAAGTGTGAAGGTCACTACTAGAGGCATGATGCATCGACCATTTTTTTCATGGATTGATCTATTTAGTATTTGGATAAAGGATGTTAAGACATTATTAATTTAATGGAATAAAGATTGGTTTCGTTTATTCTTATTATTTAATTTTGTATCCTATTTTACATATTTTAATCCATGAATAAATTGTTATTCTAAATGTCCGTTGTCGATTAATAGTATGGGAGTATTATTAAACTAAGACAATTCTATATTGCGATATAGTATACTTGAAAGTATATTGATCGATTTTGGATGATATTCAATGAATTGAATATTGGACTTATCCCAACTATATGATTATACTTTGTGGATCTTTGTCATCAAGTAAATCATAAATAGTTATCCTCAGACCTGAGATACTAGGAAACTGATGTGAATCTGGTGTATTTGTGTGGAATAATCTAACGCTAAACGTAACTTGTAGCTATAAGGGTTATTTTCAGAAGTTCTGCAAAATTCATAAGTTTTGCTTGTAGTCAATATGGAATTTGTTTCCTTCAAATTTATTTTGAACTTTAATACAGTTGGGCCCCTCGTGGGATTAGTAAGATGTTTGTATGGCCGTACCCAAAGTCTTTCTAAACTATGTTTAGAAGTTTTGGTAATCTTGCTTAAATCCGATGAACGAGAAACAGAATGGTTAATGAAAGGAATGACTAAAATCCATATCCTTATTAACGTTGTATTAGAAATGAAAGGATAATAATAACGATGAATCATTAAAAGGTTTTATCCAAGAAACCTTACTCGAGTTGTACTAGAGACATTGCTAGTGTAACTAGACGCTAGTCAACGTAATCACGATAATTTGTCCAAGTGGGAGCTGAAAGTTTGTGGACATAAATTTAATAGTCGTGTGTTAGGATCGAACTCGTGATTACGAGATTGCACATAATACGTAAAGAGTTAATTTATTTAATAAATATATTTATATGTTTATTAAATTAAATCGAGCAATAATTTTAACCATCGTTAAATTTAAGAGTTAAGGACTTAGCGGTTAAACGTGAAATAAACTAGAAGAGAAAAGAAAAGTCCGGAAACCCCTATGGGTTAGGCTTGGCCGGTGGTGGACAAAAGAAAGAAGGAAAAGGATTTGTTTCCTAATTAGTGTTAAACTTGGATTACAAGTTTAATCACACTATATAAACAAACATAACCCTTCATTATTTTTCACTCCATCTTTTTTCTCTCTTTCTTTCCTCCAATCAACACCAAAGGAAAAACACCTTTTTTAAGGTTCCTTTTATCCTTTGGTTTTGATTTAGCAATAATCTAGTCCTATCCCCTCTCTAGGGTTGTTGGGTAGATTTTCCACAAGCGTAGAAGCTCGGTTAACACGTGCTAGAATCACGGTTAGCTCGTTGTATTACGTGTGTCCAATAACGTAATGTAGTCTTACTTTAGATTATATCTTGGTAGTGTTCGTCATAAACCCTAATTGGTGATTCGTTGGTGATCTTGTAGATCTTCACTAAGATAAAGGTATATAACCCTAATTCGATTAATTATACTTGTGTTACTAATTATGATCTTGTTAAATTGCTTCCGTTATGTGTGCTTTGATCTCGTTTAAGGTTTTATATAATTGTTATGAACTTAATAATCCTTCACAATGCTATTAATGAATTACACTAATTTTGGATGCAAATCACTTAACAATTGTATAGAGGAATTTTCTATATACTCAATAAAATTTTATACATTACATATTTTTTTAAATATAAGTGTTCGGTGCATGATGTACTCATGCACAATCTTACTATTAAAACATATTTAAATAAAATATATAAAGATTAAAGTTTTGTTAAAAGTATATGTAAATGCCTCCAATTGTATAAACAATCTCGTAAAAAATAGATAGGTAAAAATTATACAATACTATCGTACTTATCAAAATGTACCGACTTTACACGCTTACAATTTAATCGTTAGACATTACCAATGAACATTAAAACTTATCTCGTATTTACCAATAAGATCCTAAAACGACTCTATTACCCTTGTCTATTTTAACATAATTACATATATGACACATTGACCATGTCTCTCATCTTCTTCAACCAAATACTTTTTGAGAATAATACGACTTTGAGCAGCATCTGGATTTTATTATGGGCCCTCAATCTTATCTTTGTGGTCTTGAGTGAATGGACCTTAAAACTCATTTTCATGTTTGGTAGTATTGTCTATGAAAGTGGAAGTAAAATTAGTCATCTTGTCTCTTCTCAGTTGTCTTCCACAAACATTCATCAGTTATAATTTTGAAATGAAAATCAATTGAAGAAAAACCTCCTGCAAATAAATCATTTAAAAAAATATACTTTTTACCATATATTATAAAAAATTTAGATTAATTTTTGACATAAATCTTGAACATTGTATAAATAAATTACTAAGATCGCCATTAATAAGTATAAAATTGGCAAGTCGAAGGATCGCTGTTGTTTGATTTCTGAATTTCTGTCTTTGAAATCATAGAAGATGTGGCTGTGTTTTCAACTCTTTTAATCTTTCTAAAAAAATTGAAATCAATTCTAATCACAAAAGCATTTTAGCTACGATCTGATAACAAGAATTTTAAGAGAAACAAACATAATAAATCTCTTTGTTAGGACTGGTTTTTTAATTTATTAAATGATTAAAGAAGAAGAATATCATGTTCATACGTTGGATTGTTAGTCAATATATTTTCTTAATGTTGGATATTAATTTTTTTTGGGTAAAAGTTATAAAATATCATTATACTTATTATTATGTGTACATTTTAAACATTTACTAATTAATCTCGTGACTTTACTATTATACTTTCAAATTTGTTCTGACTATACCAATATTACCATAAAATGACTATATTATCCTCGTCTTGTTTGATATAATTACATCTTTTACCACAGTTATCACCATTTTACAAATTTCTACTTCTCACTCCTCCATTTCTTATTCTCTCTCTAAAACTGTCATAGCAATCATAGTTTCATTGAACCAATTAGCTAATAAAGTGTTATATGATATAGTCAAGGCACAACGAACTTGCTGCAGGTATCGTCACAAACAATTTCTTTTCCAATTACGACATGATACATTCAATCAATAAATGGGATGATATAATTTGAGAAATTAACATTTAATATCGTGATTGGTTTTACACAGTTTGATCATACATTCATTTGAGAAATTAACATTTAATATAGGGGGTGATTTAAGTTCTTTAATATCTTGATTAGTTCTACACATATAGTAAAAGATTATACGTTAATTATTTTCTATTTGACATCATTAAAGCACAAATATATGGAATCAATTGGGGTCAATGCATATGACATGCTAACATAGAAAACTATAATCCCATCTGCCATTCATATGAGTTCTTTATACTTCCTCACCCACAACCAAAATTTGATAGAATCATACTATGAGTAAGTTGTTCAAAAAAAATACTATGAGTAAGTTGCGAGTATATTTTGTTTAGACGTATGAACAATGAGCTTGTTTGTGAACCCATGACTTGTAGATCTAAAGAACATTCCTTTATGTTGTATCGATGATTGGTGAATATGAGGTGAGATCCTTATAGAATATGCATCAAAAAAAGAAGGAAGGAAACAATCTCAACCATCCATTCAAGTTTCATCTAATGGTCTATATTAATCTTTTTAAATTTAATTTAAAAACCCATTTTCATCCTATTTCTTAAAAATTAAATATCTCTCAAACCGTTAATCGTTATGAAAAACTAATTATACCATCGCGACGGGAATTAAGTTATCTTTCTATAGATAGGCACTTCTATACACTTTCGGCAAACTTTTTTTTTTTAAATTTACGCATAAAAAATTACATGTGATTCTCGAAAAATTACATGTAATTTTCGAAAATTACGTGTAATTTTTTTGGAGAGAATTTTTAACACTGTAAATCGTTAACTTTTGTGTGAATTACATGTAATTATGTGTGAATTACATGTAATTTTTGTAATAAAATAGTTTATTAGTGTTAAATGCAAATCACATGTAATTATGTGTGAATTACATGTGATTTTTGTAATAAAGTGGTTAGTTAGTGTTGAATGAAAATTACATGTAATTTTGTGTGAATTACATGTAATTTTGCACAAATCACATGTGATTTTATAAATAATTACATGTAATTTTGCTCAAATTACATGTGATTTTATACAAAATTACATGTAATTTTGCTTTAAATCACATGTGATTTTATAAATAATTACATGTAATTTTGCTTTCAATCACATGTGATTCATGTAGACTCACATAACTTTACATCTAACTTTCGTCCCATTTGACGCGTTAGTCTTTTTTTTAAGTTACATGTTTTCATAGATTTTTATTTTCAACTTTAATACCAATAATCTAGAAACCAAGTAAATCACATGCGATTCGTGATAAATCACATGTAATTCGTGGTATATCACATGTGATTCGTGGTAAATAACATTTTCTTTCCATTCCTCACATCATCCATCCTTCCGAAGTGGTCTTGTGATCCATGTATGCTATCTAAAGTGGTCTTGTGATCCATGTATGCTATCTTGTGATCCATGTATGATAATTACATGTGAATTTGCTTGCATTACATGTAATTCGTGGTAAATTACATGTGATTCAAACAAAAGCACATGTGATTCATCTAGAGTGGGTTTGTTAGAAGAAGTTAAAGTTTTGAAATGTTTGAATCACATGTAATGCAAGCAAATTCACATGTAATTATCATCGAATTACATGTGATCCAATGCAAGCAAAATCACATGTAATTATCATCGAATTACATGTAATTCAAGCAGACAATTTAATATATTAACAAGATTACATGTGATTAAAAAAATCACATGTGATTCATCTAAAGTGGGTTTGTTAGAAGAAGTTAAGGTTTCGGAATGCTTGAATCACATGTAATGCAAGAAAAATCATATGTAATTATCACCGAATCACATGCAATTCAAGCAGAATTACATGTGATTCAAACAAAATCACATGTAATTTAGAAGCCAATTTGTTATATATATTTTACATAAATGAAAACATAATACGTGATTAAAAAAATCACATGTGATTCATCTAATGTGGGTTTGTTAGAAAAAGTTACGGTTTCGGTATGCTTGAATCATATGTAATGTAAGCAAAATCACATGTAATTATCACCGAATGACATGTAATTCAGAAGCCAATTTGTTTTACATATATTTTTTTTTGGGTAAAGGGGACTCCACCCCGGTAAAATAAACATATTTTATATTAATGGCAACAAACATTTTAATATATTAACAAAATTACATGTGATTCAAACATTTTAATGTAATTCACATAAATCACGTGTGGTTTTAAAATAATAATGAAAATATTTTTGTCATTTAATAGACGGTTATTTTCATATACTTTTAACGATTTTACAATGTTGAAATTCTCGTCAAAAAAAATACACGTGATTTCACAAATCGCATGTGACGTTACAAATTCAAATGTGATTTTTAAAATAATTAATCAAACATGAGTTTTCGAGAATTACATGTAATTTTTCGAGAATTACATGTGATTTTTTTACGAAATTTTTTTAAAAAAGTTCGCCGAAAGTATATAGAAGTGCGTATCTATGGAAAGATAATTTAATTCCCGTCGTGACGGTATAATTATTTTTTCATAACGATTAACGGTTTGAGAGATATTTAATTTTTAAGAAATAGGATGAAAATGTGTTTTTTTAATTAAATTTAAAAAGATTAATATTGGATGGTGGAGATTGTTTCCTTTGTTCTTTTTTGAATGCATGTTCCTTATAGAACTTTTTCTCTGGTGAATATTATGTAGTTAATAATAGAAATGATAAGAAAAAGATATGGAGCAGATCTGGATAGATATTAATGGAGGGTATTTCAGTCATTTAAAAGGATAATATTGTCATTTTATAATAATATTGTTGTAGTCGAAACAAATTTGAAAGTATAATGGTAAAGTCATAAGATTAATTAATAAATGTTTAAAGTCGACATATTCTAATAAGTACGATGGTATTTTATAGTTTTTACCCTAATTTTTTTATATAAGTATAAAATATTAAAAAATTAAGGGTAATACCGTCATTTCAAGGTTATATTGGTAAAAACGAAACAAATTTAAAGTTCATGGGTGAGCAAAGAAGATTCTAATTTTATCTATAGGAAATTAGCTGCACTGTAATATTATTACTTATTTTTCTTATTTATATCTATCTTTTGATTTTTTTATTTTTTTTGCTAAACAATGATTTTTAAGTAAAGTTTTGGATGTATTTAATACACAATTTTTTTAATTAATAATAGTAAGAAACACATTAAATAAACTCGTAAATTTTAATATTTAAACAAGATTATAAATTTATTTAGTATATATTTAATACATTTTTTTAGCTAATTAAGAGAATTTGTATGTGATAAACTCTGCTTAGTAGAAATTATTTAACAGACCCTTTTTAAAAACTAAATTCAGTTTAGGCTGGTGGAAGTGGGGATATCTCACTCGTGGGTTGCCTATACTCACGCGTAGCCCCCACCCCATATACCATAAGCCGTGCGCGACTTGTTCCCCAACCACCAAAAAAACTTAGCAAACTCACCCATGTGAGTTATATATCATCGGGCCCCACCACTAAATATAACCCTTTTTTTAAATAAAAAGAAAAAAAAAATTACCCAAAATTTACTAATAAATACCCCAGCATCTTCTTCATTTTTCACACACAAAAAATCAAACATCTCATCTTCA
Organism: Glebionis coronaria; assembly: GCA_025667525.1. Taxonomy (NCBI): domain Eukaryota; kingdom Viridiplantae; phylum Streptophyta; class Magnoliopsida; order Asterales; family Asteraceae; genus Glebionis; species Glebionis coronaria. Next base: position 454,510,898 of record CM046878.1, on the reverse strand, counting down.
TCTCCATCTTTATCGCAATCAAAAATGACATGCTCATTCCCACATACCGAAGTCGAGATTAAGGCTATGATTCAGAGACAAATAATTCAACAACAACGTCGTTACGATGAGCTTACGAAGTTAGGTGATGATTTCGATGCTGCGTCCGAAGAAAATACGAAATTGCGCACGAAATGTGGGATCTGTCGTGATCTCTCCCCACAAAAGTGTCAGTTACTCGACACGTATTTTAGAGATCAATCTGATATCGATTTCACCTTCCGGAGATTTATGTTTGAAAGTCGATAAAATTGCAGGCTAGAATTGAAGAAAATTCTAAATGATTGAATAACTTGGGTTCTTCGTCCCAGTCTCAAAAAACTCATATCGGTTCTTCGTCGCAACAACATCGAAGAAGAAATGAGTCGCCCGATCTACACTTTCCAATTCCAAACGACTCAGATGCTAGAATGACTGACAATGAGGTGTATCAAGAATACCTAGATCAAAAAGTGTTGAGACAAACTCAAGAAGAAGAAGAAAGGGAAAGAAGGGAGCTGGAGGCGCAAATTATGGCGGAAGAAGATGAAGAAGAAACAAGGCGTTGGGAGTTACCTGGTCAGTTTTTGGATTCAGATCCGGGAACTGACTAATCGTATTAAGTTTTTTTTTAAAGTTATTTTTAAATTTCCTGTGTATTGTCTTTTAATTTCGCACTATGTTTTAATTTTATATGTCCCCGTGTTTTAATAAAATGTATGAATAAAAAATATTTAATAAAAAGATGGGTGATGTGGAGTGAGTTTGGGTGAGTTTGGTGAGTGCCATTACCTCCAATAATGAGTTTGGATGAATTTTGGTGAGTTTAATAAAAGCTGACATAACGTTGAGGTGGAAGTGAGTGAGTTTCCCACTAGTCTTAGAGTTTGCAGCCCATTAATAAAAAACTACTAGTTCATTCATGCACTAGTATTGACTTTTCTTGCGTCAAATACCATCACCGATTACAGTCCAATTCACATTTAAGATTCAACCTTCAACCAACAGTCAACAAGTACACATATACTCGATGTTTCGAAAATCGGTTTTAAATTAATTCCGTCAAATCATCGTATCCGGGTCAACTCATATCGATTCGACTCAATCTGATTTCTTAAAAAATATATTTTTTTATATTTTTAATAATTTACAATTACTATATATAAAAACTATAAAAACTTTCGTATATTAGACATATAAACTATTTACTAACCAATATAACATGTAAAAATAAAATTACGTCACAAATACTTAAAATATACATTTTCTCTTTTAAAAACCGGAAAAAAATCGAAACCCGGCCGGGTTTGAAAACCAGGTTGACCCGAGTCACCTCCAACCCGACGGATCCGGCCAGGTTTCGAAAATGTAAAACCCAAGTTAATATGACTCGTTTTTTTGACTGAAATCAGGTCAATTGATTGATCCACCAAACTCACCCAGGTTTGAAAACATTGCATATAGACTAACTAAGTGAAAAAGAAGTACCATTTGATGGACTTGTGATAAAAAGACAGGAAAACACGTTTTCTCTTATTATGGAGTAAGAAGAAAAATGAATTTTAATAACAATAAAAAATAAAAGTTTAAAGTGAAAATAATGGGTTGAAGATAAAGGGTATATAAGTCATTTGAAAATCTCTTTTAAAAAGTATTTACAAATTGCTTCCAGATGGAATGTTATTAAGAAGTAAAAAGCCAAGTTGGAATATATAAATAATTATTTACTTAATTGGAAAGTCAGCAGGTCATAATACTTATATTTTAAGATTTAATCCCGAATTTCGAACCGAACCGAGTTAGACCCGAGTTATTCTCGATTTGAGTGGTTTTCTTTGTGCGATCCCGAATTAATCCCGAGTCTCAACCCGAACCGAGTCCCGAAATCATAAAAACCCATCCCGAGTCCCGACCTGAATCTGGTCGGTTTGTGTCAGTCGGTTTCAAATTCGGTCAGTTTGTGTCGATTTTCGGTTGTCGACCAGTTTTGCTCACCCCTACTTGATATTGTTCCCACCAAAAAAATAAGCTGGAATTAGCAAAGAAGATTTGTTGAGAAAGAAGAAATTCATACACTGCGATAAGATATATATATAGAGAGAGAAATGCTACATTTTTTACAAAAATAAATTTACACCTTTACATGTCAGTTGATTATTGGAAGTAAAAATATAAGAGAGAAAATTTAATGCAATTTTAGTGGTGCATGTAACTTGATACATGTGTAAGTGAATTTACTTTTGTAAAAAAGTGTGGGTGTAGTATTCCTCATATACGAATAGATTACAAGTTTAGGAAAAAAAATATCTATAAAATGTGTCAAAAACAAAGTAGGTAACAGTCACCATAGGTTGCACCTCGTATTTGTACTACATAAAAGTTCTATAAGGAACATTTTTTTAAAAAAGTAAAATTCTTTCAATCTCAACAAACCATTCAAATCATATATAATAGTTATATTAATCTTTTAAATTTAATATCTTAAAAATTAAATATCTCTCAACCCGTTAATCGTTACGAAAAAGTAATTATACCATCGCGACGGGAATTGAATTATCTTTCTATAAATATGCACTTCTATATAATTTCGACGAACTTTTTTAAAAAATTTCGCAAAAAAAATCACATGTGATTCTCGAAAAATTACATGTGATTCTCGAAAACTCACGTTTGATTTAATATTTAAAAAAAATCACATTTAAATTTGTAATGTCACATGGGATTTACGAAAATCACATGTAATTTTTTTTGCGAGACTTTCAACATTTTAAAATTGTTAAAAGTATATGAAAATACCCGTTTACTAAATGACAAAAATGTTTTCGTCATTACTTTAAAATCACATGTGATTTATGTGAAATCACATGTGATTTTCACACGTGATCTTTTTTTAATTTCATGGTTGACGTATTTATATTCGTCAAACTAAAACGTTAGAGCAACTCAATAGAGTCCAACAATTAAGAATAGTAGCGTTACGATATATAAATCCACAAATGTTGTTTTCAAAAAATAAGATTTTTATTAGAAAAAGCTAGCGACGCACCTTACTACTCGTTTGTCTTCTATGATTAAGTAAATAATAATAAAAGTTATTAAAAACTTAAAAAATAAAACAAAAAATCACATGTAATTTTGTTAATTTATACTTCTATACTATTATATAAAGAGGCTAACTCCGATCTTAATCCCGAACCTAAAATTTTCAAACCTAACTCCAAACCAAAAATTAAGAAGGTTAAATTTAAACCCTAGATCGTATTTTGTTAAATTGATCTTATCCATCCATATGTTTTTATAAAAAACTTTTGTAACAACCTTAGTAACAAACAATTCAAAAAACTTTTATCTTTAAACTAAAATATCTTTTGATATTTTTTCTTATAATCTAATTTCACCATATTTTCTAAAATTTCGTGCTTTTTAATTCAACATCCATTTTGATATAATTTTATTAAATTTTAGTTTTTTCGTTTTTAATGAGTTTATTTAAGTTAATTTAATTTTTTTACTACTTTAGCTTTAATTTGAACCTTAGGAAAATTTTAATGTTTGTTCGTTAAAAAAATAGTTATCGAGTACTCGTCGCTGCATTGCGCGGCATGCTAGTAAATTAAAATGTATATTGTCATTTATATAAGATGTATAAAACAAATTGGCTTCTGAATTACATGTGATTTTGTTTGAATCACATGTAATTTTTCTTGAATTACATCTTATTTAGTGATAATTACATCTGATTTTTCTTGCATTACATGTGATTCAAGCATATGAAAATTTTAATTTTTCTAACAATCCCACTTTAGATGAATCACATGTAATTCTGTTTGAATCACATGTAATTTTGTTAATATGTTAAAATGTGATTCAAACATTTGTCATTTATTTACCGAAAATCACATGTAATTTCACCGCAAATCACATGTGATTTAACCGCAAATCACATATGATTTTACCAAAAATTGCATGTGATTTTACCAAAAATCGCATGTGATTTTACCGCAAATCACATGCTATTCTATTTATTCTACGTTGTTAACTACTATATGATTAATGAAAATTAAGAAAAATTACATGGCAAATAAAAAGTGACAAGTCCAAGTGATTTACTAGAAAGTCACATGTGATTTACGAGAAATCACATGTGATTTATCATAAAACACATGTGATTTACCTAAAATCACATGTGATTTTTACCTCAAATCAAATGTTATTCTTTTCCGTTCACTCCACACTTATTCTTCAAGCATTTTAGTCCTTTTTAGTTATAATTTTTTTCATTCATTCTATGCAATCTTGTACGAGAACAAATGTGATTCTACATTTCTTGATCAAAAGACATTCAAATTTGATTCTGTTTTATAACAACGAATACCAAATCACACGGTATATACATCTTCTTTTATCAAAACAACAGAATCGCTCATTTTACTCCATCTAGATTAAAATAAAATCAATTTTGATTTAATTTAAAACAACAAATAGCATATCACACTTGAATTGCGATTTTTCAGAACAAAACACAACAAAGACCCACAGCATTTTTTCTATAACTTCTAGATCAGCAACATTTGATAAATCTTCAAGATTGGTCAAGCACATTCTCTAATTCAAAAGAATCATATGTGATTCGGTTTCTAACAATAAAAACCAGAAGCACATGCCATCTTCTAGATCGGGAATTGGTGGTTCTATCATTTTATAATAACCTCTATTCCTTTCATGTTTTGCTCGATTGACTAATTTCGACATCAATGAAGAACGGCGGAAAGATGAAGGACGAAAAACCGATGGCGAACGATGGATCGACGACGGATCCATAGTGGATCAGAATCCAATCTACTGCGAGGACGACTTCGTTTTCTTATTTCGGTGATGTACAACAATCGACCGTTCCCGAATGGAGCTTCCGATGGGTTTTGTTTATTGTCTGATAGTTTTGTTTTTTTGGGACAGTCGGTGTATGTTTTCTGAAGTGGAAGGTATGTGTGGATGGAGTAAAAGGATAATGACCATTGGATTAAAATAAAATGAAGGGTTATGATTTGTTTCTTTGTTCCTTGAATAGATAATATTCATTGTGGATCTCACCTCATTTCTACTATAGTTGCTTATTTTAAATTTATGTATCATTTTATGGGGTCTTTGGGATTTGCTTATATAAATACATAAATTATTGGGTCATAATCAATTTGAATATACTTGTATTCAATGTTTTGAAACCAGTTTGATTTGGCCGGGTTAATCTGTTCATCCGGTACTCGTTAAAAAATGGTTTTCATATTTTTAAAACCTGGTTAGATTTGTTAGGCTTGAGTAACCTCGAGTCAATTTGGTTCTCGAGATCTGACTGAGTTTCAATTTTTTTATGTTTTAACAAATAAAACATATAAATTATGCATATCTGCGACGTAATTTTATTTTTACGTATTATATTTGTTAATAAATAGTTTATATGTTTAATATATGGAAATTTTATAATTTTATATGTAGATTTTGTTAAATATTGAAAATATAATTTATTTTTCTTATAAATCAGATCGATATACTTGATCGACTCGAATTGGCCAAATAACTCGATAATTAGACCTTTTGAATGCTCAAATGTTGTGAATAGTGCAACTCTTCGAATTTTAACTTAAATCATACCTGAAATTTTACTGATTTTCGGTATCCGAATTTTGTTCGATAAGATACCGGGATTACGAAATTAGGTGAAAAAAAATTGAGACCACTAATTCAGTACGGAACCGGTACCAAATACCCGTACCAGAGTACCAATATCTAAATCCGGTTCGGTACGAGATCGGTACATAAATTTTTAGATCGGAAAAAAATCAGAAACATTAAATCAAGACGGATTTAAGACGGGATTAATATCAAGCTATCTCTGTATTAGCACATGTTAAAGTTTATTAAGGTCACTCAATTAAAAATTTCTATCTGTTGCGAGGAAACAATAAATTGCATTGTTTGTTTTATAGATCGTTCATCTAGCATTTTTGTTTGGCAGACAGTATTTAAGAGCGTTTTTGAGCAATTAACATTTATCACTTAACATATTTATTATAAAGCTCGTTTGGTAGAAAGCAGTTAGCATTTATAAAATTGTAAAAATGCTTATTTCTTAATGCTCTTTTGATTAGCATTTAGCATTTAGTATTAGCGTTTTATCATTTTACATTTAAAACTTATAGTTACAGCTATCTTACCAAACATTTTTATAAATCATACTGCTACTGCTAACTGAAACTGCTATTGTAAACTGCTTACTGCTAATGCTAAATGCTAATGCTAACTGTTAAATGCTAATACTAACTCTTACTGCTAGTTTTAACAAACACACCCTTAATGTCTACAAATACCATAATGCACCAAGTCGCCATGCCGAAAAGTTGGAACATTGAAATTGATCAAATGAGAGCAAAAATACATGATTAGCTGATCATAAGTTAAATACAATTATCAGTTATATTACCAAAAAATTCAGATTTCCTGTTTGTTGTGCATAACGTTTTCGGTGGCTCATCGATGTGTAAAGAATGCCATGCTATGGAGTCTTTCAAGACAATATTTTAACTACGTTTTTTCTTTTGTTTTCTTACCTTTATTATGTTAGATTTTGCTAATTTGATGGTGAGAGTGTTTATTTTTTTCGATAAAGTTCAAGAAATTAATCATCTATATCTATATGTATATCTAAATCTATATTACATATAAAGGAAAAATCCTTATTTCTTGAAAAGTGAAAAGTGAAATATGAAAATTTAAATTCGTAATTAAATGTAAAAACTTAAATTCCATAACTAAATTAAATCAAATAGTTAGTCAAACTTCTTTCATAATTTCGCTTCTCCTAATTTCGACCACCGGGTCACCGGTTCGACCAACGGGTCAACGGTTCGACCATTGGGTCAACCCGATCCAGTCACCCGATTACCGGTTCATCCACCGGATGTAACATGATTTCGAAAATATAAGACCAGATTTAATTTTAACCGTTTTTTCAACTGGTTGAACCAGTCGGGTCAAAGTGGGTTTTCAAAGTATTTGGGTTAGTGGGTCAAAACATGTTATTTTTACAATGGGTTATGAATGGTAATTTAAATTTTTTATGTTGTTCTACTTTAACACAAGGTGAATTACTTGATCTGTACACGTTTTATTTTGAATGTCACACGAAACACTTAACACAATATAACATATCATTAATTATTTGTCGTTAGGAATTTCAGCCGCTATGCGCGGGTAATCGTCTAGTTCTAAAGAAGATAAAAATATAAACGATAAAAACAACTACTAAATATTTCTGAAAAACAATTTCCTTAGCCTTTTACCTTCTTATTTTTGCCAATTTGATGGTCGAATTTTTCGTTTTTGTTAAGAACTTGACTACTTTAATCAGTTTAAGAAAATATAACCTGTAAAAGATAAAAAGAACCATAATATATCACATAAACATTATTTTATCACTCCAAGAAGTTGTCCATAATGTTGATACAAAAGTTGGGTGATCCTTGCTAGACCCGAATTAGGCTTAATTCGGGTTGGCTGGACTCCGGCTCCTGCACCAAGTGAATTATCTGGTTGGGATCCTGCACACTAAAACAGCACGCGTTAGGCTTACTGTGGGAATGTTTCCCACGATTAGAATCCGGCGTGAGAGTAAGTAATCGGTTAGGGTTATAGGAATCGGATGAGAGTTGAAAGTGTGTAGAATGTAATACCTTTGTGGAACCCTTGGGGGTTCCTTATATAGGCAGTGAAACCCTAATGGGTTGTCACTGATGCTTCGGCCCCAAGGAAAAGATAAACACTAGATTTAGATTGATTGTTATCTTCTAATTATGGTGAGTGAATATCCTCTCCTTTGAGATAAATCCTACTCATAGTAGGAGTATGATTCTGTCTAACCCTGCACCGGACATGCCGGGCCGTGGGCCGCACACGTGTGTGCGGTTAATGTTCATCCAAGCCCATAAGCTCAAATAACATTATTCTCACCCTTCGTGATGGGCCGGATACGGGTAGTACCCGTGGGCCGGGTTCATGACCCGGCTGGGGACTATACGTCATCATGTCCCCCCAGTCTAGTTGTTACAGCCGTAGGCGTAACCTCTAAACTATCAAGATGCTCCCCGGACGTACCAAGAAAGATCTTTAAGAAATGAAAATTTTTCAAAATTTTGTTTCGGCCACACGTGGCAACCTTACATGGATTGAACTCCAATGATACCCCAGCCGCACGTGACGACCGAGACAAATTAAATGCAGCATTGAATATAGTCTTACGTATGACCGCATATCCCAACACAAGAATGAATGCATTAATGGTAGTCAACTAGTCAGTCGCACACCTGCAAAAGTGCACCATTAATGCCCACCATTGAGCCACGTAAAACTGTTAAGAAGTGACCCATGGGTCCATTCTGACGTTTTCAGAAGTGTTAGAAGTCCCATCCGTTGGATGGGCGTAGTGGTTTACACGTGGCAAACATCTACGTTACCTCGGAAATCGAGGCAACCCTATATAAGAGTTGGTGTGTGCTACTGTTACACACACAGTTCATATTCATTCCGCCATTGTTATTCCCAAGCTCCTTCCTTCCATCTTTTGCCTCTTATTCCACGGATTTCCACCACCGCATGTTAGATCATCACGCCTTTCAAACCCTTTCTATAAAACATGGTAAAGGACAATCCCCTTATTACAGATGTCCCGAACGTGATGCCTGTGGAGAAATACATAGACTTTTTGTCTAAGTATTATATTCCCGAAAGCGTACACCCAACCTATCCAGGTGAAGGTGAAGCGATTACGGATGCACCAAGGGGAAAGATAGGCGTGTACACGCGCCTATTCGATTCGGCTAACTACCGCATCCCCTTATCTAAGTTTTTGGTAGATCTGCTTCTATATTATGACTTCCACATAACCCAGCTGCACTGCATAGGGGCGTGTAAAATCAATCATTTTGAGATTACCTGCCATACATGCGGAGTAACCCCGACCGTAAATCTATTTAGGGTCTTTTACTCCCTTTAACTAGTGAATGGGTGGCTGTCGTTCAAAAAACGATCCGGGAACGCCCCCATGACGTATAGGAAGCCCCTAGACTCCCTTAAGAGCTGGTACGATCATAACTTTTTCGGTGATGAGAAAGTATTCCCGTTCGTCCTTAAAACCAGAGTACCCAAAGATTTTCCACCTAAATCCAAAGACTATAGTAGTAAGGACTTGAAAATTCTAGATACCCACCGCACAGAATTTCATAGGGATTTGCCGGAGCACTTTATGTGCTTAGTAGGGATAAGCCGCCACTACTATGGGAGGGAGGATATGTATCCGTGCTTTCTGACTGAACGTAGGAAGGGTGGGTCCACTTATATTTGTAGATGTAATAAATGTCACATTTGCATTTTGTGAACTTACTAATCCGTATAATTGCATATGTCCGCAGAGATGAACCTACACGGATTATTGCGCCAAGGCGATCCAATGAAAGTGCCTGAAGGATTCCGTCCGCTGAAAGAGAATGAACTCCCCCTTCTTGATGCAACCGCAGACCAAACCATCCCGCTGGAAGAAACCACCGAGCAGAGATCTGATGAGGGAGAGCCCGTGATCGAGAATTCCCCGTTTGACTTCCACAACGAAGATGGTGAAGAGTTGCTGCTGGAGGGCACCGTGCCGCACCAGGATGAAGAAGACGAAGAAGAAGATATCACCAACCCTACTGACACTCGAACTGGTGAGGATGAAGAAACTACCCAAGCTTCCGGGTCCCCCAAGCCAAGTCCAGGAAAAGGAAGACTACCAGGAGGGTAGCCAAAACTCTAGGGGACGGGGCGGGGGTTCTAATGCTCCCCTGAAGAAACTAAGGAAAGACCATCCGCAGTACCAGGAAGGAAGCAGCACTGCTACAGCCCAGGTCGACCCCTCACCGCTTGCTGATGATCAAGTCAGGATGGCCACCCCCGTGAATGTTGTAGCTCCCACCGTCATGGAACCCATCACTGGCACTACGTAAGTACCTTTCGTTACGACTCAAAGTAAATTGATAAACAAAACTAATGTGCGTTAATAACAGGGCGGATCCGTCGACCGTGGCCCAAGAGAAGGAGGTGGAAAGGGAACCCTCTCCCGTGACATCAATGAGACCTCCATCCCCTCCGGTGACCCATGCTGAGGAGCTACGTTATGAGGAACCCGACACTAGCCTACGCCTAGCATGGAATTTATCTAGCTTAACAAGGTTGGAGGCGGAGTCCGAGTGCTCTGAATTTATTGAACATATCACGCCTCCAGCACTGGCGCAGGATTTGGACGAGCTGGAACATGAGACGTTACTGGAGCAGTTTGATGTGTCCTCTGCACACCAAGTAACAGTTGGTGCGGCCCTGAGACGCCGTCTGATCAAGGCTCTGACTAATGTTAACCGTGCTGACAAGAAGATAGCTCGCCGTGAAGTACTGGTGGGTAAGCACGAGAAAACCATCACGTCTCTGCAGGCAGCCTTGGTCGTGGCTGAGTCAATCGTTAAGGAGCAAGCCCATCACGCCAACGCCCGTGAAGAACGTATTTCTGAGCTGGAGGCCCTATTAGATGCATCCAACGAGAAGGTATGCTCTCATTTTAATGTTTATTTGTGCACACAGAAAACCACGTTGTTTCTGAAATAACTCTAAGTGTTATATATATAGGTAGCCGCAGCCGAAGCTTCCACCAAAGCCGTAACCGTACAAGCCTTCACGATTGCTCAAGAGCGCGACGCGCTGAAGGACGAGCTAACCCAGGTGCGGACTACCCTGGACGAGCAAGCTGCAACAGCTGAGGGCGAACTAAGCCAGATGGCCGCGGACTGCGCCGAAATGATGTGTCCTCCTTTGCTCACAGCCATAGCTGGGCGTAGATGGGTGGTTGGCCAGGGAATGCGGCTTGCCGTGAGCAAGGTGACGGAAGCTCCTTACCTGCTACAGGCATTTGCTAACGTTGTCTCGGATGGTATTGATCGTGGTAGGCGCGAGGGACTGGTCAAAGCTGCAGAGATGATAGGTAAGAAGGAAGATATTACCCAACACGCCTACCACAACCCTTTAGCAGTGGAGAAGATGAATGCGTCAATGGATGCTCTTGCTGAAATCCAACATCCCCTCCTAGACGAGCTAGAAGCGCTAAAGGATGCTCCCAATGAGGTAATAATGTCCAAGCTCACCACTGACCCCATCCCACTGACTTTGCCCACCTACGACTCTGTATCAAAGGTGATGATAGGTGAAAAACTTCTGGCCGAGGCCTTGGATGCGAACATGACCAGGACACAAGACGGGAGGAATGATCGCGGGGAGGCTTTCGGTACCTTGATTGAAGGATGGAAGAGGGAGATGGGGAGTTCCTACCTCCATTGTAATTCACATTATAAACATTTGTACTATTTTATTCGTCCGTGTATGTATACGGCGAAAACTGATGTTGTAATAACTTGTCATGTTTATGTATGCGAGTCCGCGATGCCCACAGACATTTTGGCATTTTGAGTTTGAAACTTGTGTATATTTTTGTTTTAGATATCCTATACCTGTACTGCATGACATGTCACGTCTTACTAAAAAATAATACAATCAAGTCTATACTTTACTAGACGTGCGACATGCGTCTTTACCATGCAAAGCGCTGCGTGAGCGCGGCATATGGAAACTTATCACAACGTCTTGTGAGTAAGGTGTCTAGTAAGGATACGTGATCCGCGTCACTGGGGTTGCATCCCTCTTATGCGACAAGTTGAATTATTAGGTTCACTTAATCCTCTTACCCCGCTTGGAGGCGTATTGTACATGTACGGTGTTGAATGAATGCGTATGAATAAGATATAGCACATTGTAGTAACAACAACTAAAATCTATACGACAATAAGGAAGTCTAAGGAATAAAAACATTTTGCACAAGAACAAGTCGTGGAGCTAGCTAGGCACTACGACATTTTATTAGAACATTTACGTTTTTTGCTTTAACAAGAATGCGAAATCCTAAAAAATAAAAGGAACCTAGAAAGCATAAAAAACAAAACAAAGAGAACACATGGATCTTCATTGAAGCCAGATATAGCGAAGTGTCCATGCGGAAGCCGTAGCTTTCAAAGATAGCACCTTTTAAGATTGCAGATATTCCATGTGTGTTCCAGGTCGCGACCATACATGTCACGTAACTTGTACGCGCCTCGTCCTAAGGCTTCCGTGACCTCATACAGTCCTTCCCACTTAGGGCCCAGCTTTCCTGTATTCTCCGCTTGACTTGCCTCGTTAGCACGATAGACATAATCTCTCGGTCGAAAAGAAACACCTTTAACCTTGGCGTCATAATAAGCCTTCATCCGTGCCTTGGACTTGGCCTCATTGATAGCCGCTATCTCCCTTTTTTCCTCCAACAAATCCAGATTGATCCGAAGCTGCTCGTCGTTTGTGACGACATTAACTTCCGCTGTGCGGATGGTAGGCATTCCTATTTCTGCTGGTATAACAACTTCAGTTCCGTAGGCCAATGCGAATGGGGTGTCCCCATTAGCTGTTTTGATCATAGTCCTATGTGCCCATAGAACATGTGGCAGTTCGTCCACCCATTTGGCACTTCGTTCCTCTAGGCGTGCCTTGATGCCTTCACACAAGCTTCTATTTGCTCGTTCCACAAGACCATTTGTCTGCGGGTGCTTAACAGATGCGAAGCGCCGTTTGATATTCAATGTTGCGCACCAGTCCTTGAATGGATTATCCGCGAACTGCTTCCCGTTGTCCGAGATGATTTCTCCTGGTAAGCCAAGACGGCACACGATGTTCTCCCAAACAAACTTTTTAACCTGTTTGCCTGTGATGGATTTGATTGCCTTGGCCTCTATCCAGCGTGTAAAGTAGTCCATCGCGACAATCAAGAACTTAACTCCCCTTGCGGCTACGGGAAAAGGTCCTGCGATATCGATCCCCCACTTATAGAATGGCCATGGAGATGTAATGGGTGTATGTTCCTGCTGCGGATGCCGTGGTACTGGTCTGTGCACTTGGCAATCACTACACTTGCGAATCATGTCGCGTGCACCCCTATGCATGGTAGGCCAATAATATCCTGTGCGTAGAGCTCGGGCTACTACGGACCGGGGACCCGCATGCATGCCGCATAACCCTTCATGTATCTCACTGATCACATAAGTAGCCTGGCGTGGCCCAACACACCGCAACCACGGCTATAAGAAAGAGCGCTTGTAAAGAATACCTTCTCGAAGCTCGAAGTGATGTGACTTCCTTCTGATGTGTCGTGCCGCCTTTCCTCGTCTGGAAGGGTTTCATTAGTCAAATAGTTGATGATCGGGGTCATCCATGTAGGCCCATCTTCCTCAACTATAGTTGCGACTTCCCCTTCCGTTGTAGACTTTTCCTTTAGTATTTCCACCAAGACTTGCTTGGATAAGTGGGCGAAACTTGTAGACGCGATCTTGCTAAGAGCGTCCGCCTTCTTATTTTCATCTCTTGGTACCTGCTTGATGGAAAACTTGCTGAAAGCCGTGATGAGTGACTTGACTTTCTCCAAGTATCGAACCATGTTATCCTCCTTAGCTACGTATCCCCCCAGAATGTGGTTCGCGACAAGCCGTGAGTCCACGTAGGCCTCAAGGTTGCGGACTCCCATTCTAGCGGCGATTTTTAAACCCGCAATCAACGCTTCATATTCCGCCTCATTATTGGTGGCTGTGAACTCGAAGCGCAGGGCGTACGTAAACTCCATTCCTTCCGGATTCGTAAGAATGAGACCCGCTCCTAATCCATCCGTGCACGAAGATCCGTCCGTAAACAATACCCATGGTTCTGATGGAGTTTCCTCTCGTTGTACGATTGGTCCCTCCTCATCCGGCTTCTCTATCAAGAAATCTACCAAGATTTGGCCTTTAACAGCCGTCCTTGGTCTATAAGATATGTTATGTTCTCCCAATAGAATGCTCCACTTTTGTAGCCTACCGGCCACATCTAGTCTAGAGATAACTTGTTTTATTGGTTGATCAGTAATAACTACAATTGGGTGCGCCTGAAAGTACCGGCGCAACCGTTTCGTAGCAAACACAAATGCCAAAACCAATTTTTCCATGGAAGAATAATTCAACTCCGGCCCTTGTAGTGTTCTACTTATGAAGTAGACCGGAGTTTGGACTGTGTCCCTATCCGACATAAGTACCGCACTTATTGCTCCATGTGTGGCTGATAGGTACATGATGAGCTCCTCCTTGGGCCGGGGAGCTACTAGCATGGGGAGAGATGCAAGGTGTTGCTTGAGTTGACCAAAGGCTTCTTCAGCCTCCTTTATCCACCGGAAGTATCCCTTCTTAATGCACTTCTTGAGTGTTTTGAATAGGGGGAGTGACTTCTCTGCGGACTTTGATAAGAACCTGTTTAGCCCAGCCAACTTTCCATTTAAGGATTGCACTTCTTTCCGTGTCTGAGGAGATGGTAATTGTATCACTGCGTCCGTCTTTTCCGGGCAAGGCTTGATGCCATTTGGATCAATCATATATCCAAGGAACATTCCTTCCGTTGCCCCAAACGTGCATTTCTTTGGATTTAGTTTCATATTAATCCTCCTCAATGTGTCAAACGTCTCTTGGACGTCTCGGAGAAGTGCATCCTCCGTATGACTTTTTATGACTAAATCATCAACATAGACCTACAGGTTGCGGCCTATCTGTGAGTCGAAGGCTTTGTCAACAAGCCGCTGATATGTTGCCCCAGCGTTCTTTAGTCCGAATGGCATTTTTGTGTAACAGTATACGCCTTGACTAGTATGGAACGTCGTCTTCTCTGCGTCCTCTTCCGCCATCTGGATCTGGTGGTATCCTTTATATGCATCTAAGAAGCACTTAAAGGGATATCCACATAGGGATTCCACCTTCCAATCAATCTCCGGTAACGGGTAGCAGTCATGTGGACAGGCTTTGTTCAGATCCATGAAATCCACGCACATGCGCCAGCTTCCGTCATGATTTTTGACCATGACTGGGTTGGATAACCACTCGTGGTAGTATACCTCACGCATGATACCTGCATCCACCAATTTCCGTACTTCATCCAATATTACATGGCTGCGTTTGGGTGCCTGACCGCGCTTCTTTTGCTTAACGGGAGGATATCCCTGGCGGATTTGGAGCTTATGTTCTGCTATCGCACGCGGTACGCCCGTCATATGCCTGGGCTCCCATGCGAATACATCTAAGTTTGATTTTAGGAGAGAGCACATGGCCCTCTTGCCGCTATCTGAGAGTGTTCCCCCTATGGATACCTCTTGTTCCGGGTAATCAGGATGGATTGCTACCTTCCAATTGGGAGGTGGTGATCCGTCCTGGGGGAACAGGTGGAATCGGTGTTGTCACGGCATAACACTCGGATGCTGGTAGTATTGTGTTATAGATAGTGACAATTCCTCCTTCCACAGGGAATTTGATCATCCCGTGTGCCGTGGAGGGTACCGCTCGTATGGCCAGGATACCTGGTCTGCCGATGATCCCATTGTATGGAGAGTGTGAGCGTATCACCATAAAGTTCATCTACGCCGTGGTGGAGTGCTCTTTATTCCCAATAGTTACAAGCAGACGCAGCTGTCCTATTGGCCAGATGGTGCCTCCACTAAAACCGATGAGCGGCGCCGTGGCCGGTACTAATTGGATTCTTGTTTCTGGTCATAACTGTACGAAACAGTGTTTGTATAGTACTTCTGTTGATGACCCTCCATCCACATACATACGGCGGACATTATGTGTTCCAATGCTTATCTCAATAGTGAGAGGCGCATCAATTACATCGCTTGTCGTGATGGGAGGGAATGAGATTTCTCTGCCGCGTGAAATTTTTTGACTAATTTTCTGCCTTGTGCGGCACTGCCTGGATTGGATCATGTATATAGTTGAAGGTTTGTCCTTTTGGGGATCCTTCTTGTCATACTTCTTGTTGTCTTTTCCATCCTTCCAGTCCTTGACCAAATTCTTGAGTTTGCCTGACTTGATCAGTGACTCAATGTGCTTCTTGAGCTGGATACATTCCTCCGTGCCATGGCCCTTGTCGTTGTGGAATTCGCAAAAGTGATTTCCTTGACGACGGTCCAGCGGAGTCGTCATTGGGGGAGGTCTCGGGAAATTGGCCCCTTCTGTCAGCAAGATCTCCCGGTAGGACATCTTTAGAGGGGTAAATTTGTCCTCCGACCGCCCTCCTTTGTTTTGGCTCTTGTAATCTGAGCCCCTCCCACTGCTCTGGTTGTTTTGACCGCCCGACTGTCTCCTGGACTGGTCGTTCAATAGGTAGCTGTTTCCTTTTGAAGGATAGGTCGCGGCTACCACGGTTTCTCCCTCTATGAAGTTTCTGACCCTTTCCATAAGGTCGTCATACCTCTCCGGACGTTTGTCATTGAGACGTCTGATTAATTCCCTGTCTGTTATGGCGTGCATATAATCGTAAATTTTCAGAAGTTCCGGCATTGTCTTTGTGCGTGTGCACTCGTCATTGAAGTATTCAGTGAAGGCCTCCGTAGACTCCCCCGACCGTTGTTTGACGGTCGCCAATGAGACCGGGTCCCTATTATACTTCTTTCGCTGAGTATAATTATTCCTGAATGCAGTACGTAGTTCAGTGAAGCTATCAATGCTCCGCGGTGGAAGTCCCTCAAACCAATCATGAGCATTGCCAATCAAGGTTGAATTGAACATTTGGCACCATATAGGCATGGACCATCGTTCAATTTTCGCCTGCGTGTCAAATATCTTTAGGTGATCATCCGGATCACCAGTCCCATCATAAGTCTTGACACACGCCGGCATGCGACGCTTTGTATCCTCGGAGTAATTCCGTATGCGGAGAGTGAAAGGATCTTCCTTGGGATCAGCCCATGAACGGGTGAGATTAGGGTCACACCACGGGCGGGAAAGATCTTCTGCTTCCGCCTCTCGATAATAGGGGCCGCCGTAGTACTCCTCATTGTCTGGTGGCGGTGGAGGAGTACGCCTAAGTCGGCGACGCTTGGGTGGATGGTCATCCGAGTCCTCTCCTGATGGACCGGGAGAAGGGGGCGGTGCCCCATCCTTTGGGTGAGGACCGCTCTTGTGAGAAGAGCCAGGAGCCTTCTTCCCAGTATTCATCCTATCCCACACGCTTGTGCGGCGAGTAGTTCTGTTAGCTCCAGATCTGGTCGTTCGGGTGAACCGTCGGACCTCTCTCCCTCCTCACAGGATTGTATTAGTTCCTGCATGAGACGATCCCCTATGCGTTCGAACACATTCCTGGGTTGGGGAGTTTCCTCAAAGAGGTTCCACTCCTGAGGTCGTGTCCTTCGCTTCCTTTGAGTTTGAGAAGAGGTGTCTGGTCCGGTGTTGCCAAAGTTGAGCCTAGATTGGAGGTCCCTCCCTAGGTTCAACCTTGATGCGATTCCTGGGACGATCCTCTCAAAGTTCTGCGTGAGAAGTCGAGTGAGATCTTCCTCGGTGAGTGGTTCGACCTCTACTTCTTCCTCAGTCGATGGTCTACGCGGCTCCTTGTTAGGGGGGTTGGGCGCACTCCCTGGATCAGGGTTATCCAAGGTCTAAGTAGGTGGTGGGGTGACAGAGAACGTGCTTGTCATACCCATGGACTGAAGACCACTTCGGTTGTTTGGTCTGCCGGCTTGGTTGCTAAGGGATCGATTGGGAATGAGTATCCCTTCCCCTGGGGACTTCCGATTCCCAAGATATGTGTTCCTGGGGTTTCCCTACGGATGCCCCTTCGTCATTGAGAGATCGAGATGAGATTTTTCTCTAGCTTAGTGTAATGGTCCCCCGGATGGCGCCAACTTGTTGATACAAAAGTTGGGTGATCCTTGCTAGACCCAAATTAGGCTTAATTCGGGTTGGCTGGACTCCGGCTCCTGCACCAAGTGAATTATCTGGTTGGGATCCTGCACACTAAAACAGCACGCGTTAGGCTTACCGTGGGAATGTTTCCCACGATTAGACTCCAGCGTGAGAGTAAGTAATCGGTTAGGGTTATAGGAATCGGATGAGAGTTGAAAGTGTGTAGAATGTAATACCTTTGTGGAACCCTTGGGGGTTCCTTATATAGGCAGTGAAACCCTAATGGGCTGTCACTGATGCTTCGGCCCCAAGGAAAGGATAAACACCAGATTTAGATTGATTGTTATCTTCTAATTATGGTGAGTGAATATCCTCTCCTTTGAGATAAATCCTACTCATAGTAGGAGTATGATTCTGTCTAACCCTACACCGGACATGCCGGGCCGTGGGCCGCACACGTGTGTGCGGTTACTGTTCATCCAAGCCCATAAGCTCAAATAACATTATTCCCACCCATTCGTGATGGGCCGGATACGGGTAGTACCCGTGGGCCGGGTTCATGACCCGGCTGGGGACTATACGTCATCACATAACATCGGTGTACATAGTTGGCTTGGCTCATGTTCCTCATGATTCAAACTCTGACCACCATCGGGCTTTTCATCGATTCCTTATGTAATAGCATTAAAGAAGCTAAGCCCAGTAGGCTATTTGATGTCACTCTCAACATGGTCATGACCCGTCATTATATTATATTATATCCTTAATAAAAGGGGGAATCTCAGTTCCCAATGAACAGTTCCCCTCTCACATACAATCTTTGTTTATTATTTCTCTTCTCACACACCTCCTCTCTTCACACATCATACCCACTTCTCTCATATTGATGATTTCTGTAGCTCTTTCCCCTTTATAACCGTTGATCTGAGTCCTACTCCTCATCCGTTGATTTGGTGGGAACTGTTATTATGTTGCTATTTACTTGCCTCACCTCACACACACATCCCACCCACTTTTTTTTCTCTCTATCTGGATCTTTCTTGATCTAAATTTATTGATGATCAAATGATTGTTGATAATCATGAATGATTAGTCTCTAAAAAGACACCAAGCTGAATGAAAAAAACTATCAACATGTCTTGATCGATTGTGGCTCTTCTGTTGACGCTAATCAGAACGAGGTTAGTTTTGCATAATACCGAGGTTATTATCTTTCCCGCAAATTTAATTTAATATAACTGATTTATTTTATAGTTTTAGGTTTTGAGTTTATTGATTTAGGGTTTTCATGGTTTGATTAGAAGGTCAAACACGCATACATGTTGAAAATTTATTTACTTTACGCAAATTGAGTATAAACTAGCTTAGTTTCAAACAGGTTCTTACGTGATGCGTTTCCTATAATGGATAATTGTGGCTGTCGCCGACCTTCAGAAAGGTTAGCTCAATGAATCTTGCAACTGTTTGTATATGTTTGAAGAACATACATTTATAAACCAGTGTTGCAAATGGATGACTTGGGTGTCGTATGACTTGGGTGTCAATATGCGTGTGTGGGATGTTTTGGTTAGTACGGTTTACCAAGACCCGTGTCTAAGCGGGGCGACCATGTGATCGCAGCCAGAATGGGTTTTGTGTACGACTTCCATACTTCCATACCTGACCTCATAGTGGGTATGTTTCATATGACTATAATAATGCTGTTAAAAGGCTATGATGATACTTTTTGAGCGGCTTGAATTATTATTCGGATTATGTGCTTCTTGGCGGGGCAAGCTTGCCAAGTATTGCAGCCATAGCGGACATATTTTAATATCTGATTCCTCATTTATCTGAGCCTCGAAATTAACACTTACTTTTTTGTTCTATTTGAACGAGAATGTACCATTACATAATGGTTGTGTTTACGACGCAAGATAAAGAAGGAAGAAAGAAAAACATGTGCTTTCCTTCCGCAAATATATTATCTTTTCGTTTTATGTTTTGTTTTTCGAGTTCTTAACGAGGTTTTTTTAATGATGAATTTGTTTGGTTTGTGTAGTTCTATAACGGAAACTGGTCAAATTATGTACCCTATTTCGAAAGGACAATTTGTCAGAACTAAGGTAGAATGAATATGCGCGGTGTAGATATGTGGTGGGTACTCCTCGGATTTTTCTTTGAAGGTATTCTTTTTCTTTTTTTTTGTATTGTAGTGCTTTTATAGCAATTCGAAACTGGATAGATTGTTCTTTTTGCTGGTGCTTTATGTGAGCTGTGTGAGATGCACTAAAAATTGGGGATGTGGGTTTGGATTTGTTTGTTTTGAATGAAGCAGTTTTTTGAGTTTTAGGCAAAAACTATGATGAAGGATATATGTTCATAGATATCCTTCCCAAGGAAAGGCGAGAATAATGCATAGAATGCAACTGACAGTAGGAAAAAAACAGTAATAGCCACAACCTGCAATTTTTTTTTGAATATGTCAACCTCAGATATAGGATACTAGATCATGTCAGGAATTTAAAACAGCAATCGAATGGTTTACCGGATCAGGTAATTGTAATTGTTCTTGCTGGAGTTTACTAGATTGGTTTGGTTTTAGTTTTGGTTTTGGAAATGATAGAGTGCGTATGTTTCATTTGTTTCCGTAAGCTACGTGACTACTACTTTTGACGTTTTTATGCGATTATAATGTCAAGCGGTAAAAAGAAAATGTGCAGTAACGCTGTGTTTTGGTTTAATTGATTGAGTAAGGTAGCTAAGATTTTTTGGTCAAAGTTACAAAATTGTTCCGAATTTCACATATGGTTCCTATATTCACTGCTGTTTTCTGGTGTTTGGCCAATCGCACTTTACCCTTTAGAGATCAAGAGCAATATTAGTTAGGCGTTTGAGGGATTAGGGACGAAATTTGAGAACAAGTAATATAATTAGAAACTTATCCTAATTAATGTTATTGTTACATATGAACGTTTTGATGTTTACCGAATATGTGTAATTAGTATCGCTCAAAGACCAGTTCTGGAACTTTGAGCAATTATACATATTGTGTATTGTTGTGCAGTGATATGGAACTGGACTGTCTTGGTACTGAGATTTATGTAGGTGTACAGTATGGGTTCAATATGGTAGAGTTGCGGTTACAAAGTGATTTAGTCCCTCTGCATACCGTAAACTAAACTCAAACTTTGTGTTATTGTTATCAAATTGATGATGTTTAGCTAAAGTAAATTAATCTTTTTACACAAACAAACTTATTGTGTGTGGGTTCAGCGTTATTACTTTTGTACATATCTTTTATGTGGGGTACGGATCAATTTTTAATGATGCATATCCTATCAGTAACCACCTGATGCATAAAGAATCAAAAGTGGGATCTATGATCTTGATTCATGGTTTGGAATTTTGTGACTTTTCTTTTTATTTGACTAAAAGGTAACTGATTTGATGTGGGTTTGGTTTGTTGACAGGGACGGGTGATGGTGGTGGTGGTGGTGGGATACAAACAGGTGAGATAGAGACGGGTGGTGGTGGTGGTGGGCGACGCAACACACAGAAGACAGTAGCTATCATTATCGGCATGTTAGTAGGATTGTTTCTCAAAATTGCTTTTTTGTTGGTTTTGAAATCATCTTTCAAAAAGAAAAAAAGGAGAAATACTCTTATTCAGGTTTGTCAATTAATATTATATAGTATTGATTATCTGAGTAAGTGAGTATTGCATTTTACATAGTGTATATTTGATCAGCTGTCTTGGTGGTCTCAAAACGAAAACTATTGAGCATTATGTTTATACCCTGGTACATAGATTTAGGCTAAAACAAAAACTATCATCACAACATTCTTACTGATCATATACCTTTTGTAAAATTAAGTGGAACGTGATACATACATAAATCAGATCTTCTGGAGCAGCAGAAACTACCCGTTCAAACGCAGACCTGGTGCCTACATTATGGGCTTTGCGAGTGGTTTTGTGAGCAAATGGTCCAGCTGACAACCAATTTACATATCTACAGATCAAACTATCCTAATGTCAGCGGTATTGGCATAATAATATAGTAGATTTATTAGAATTAAGAATTGCAAATTTACCTAGATATAAGTTGTAATATCAAGCGA
This sequence comes from Glebionis coronaria, assembly GCA_025667525.1. Classification (NCBI taxonomy): domain Eukaryota; kingdom Viridiplantae; phylum Streptophyta; class Magnoliopsida; order Asterales; family Asteraceae; genus Glebionis; species Glebionis coronaria. The sequence goes on along the minus strand of CM046878.1, from coordinate 454,488,930 downwards.
AGAGATTTGGTAGAGATAGAAATGAGAAGAACATATTTGCAGGATTTGAGGCATTCCAAAAGAGTAAGACTTTGCTTTAATTTTAAACCATGATGGGAATCTGACATTTAAATTGGGGTAACTTTAGAACCTACAAGGGCCGAGTCTAAAGATAACAACAATTTCCTGAAAACTGCAAGCAACATACACCATAACCATTCTTCATTTCTTTCTATATACTATCTAATTATCTTTTTGTAAGTATACACATATTACAACAAATTTGTTTGTTTATTGAATTTTAACTATAGTGTATATTTAATATTTTACAAATATCAAAAGGGTGGCTTTGAAAGATGTTGCGTCTGATCCAAATCTTCCGCATGTAAATGAGTTAACATGATGAACATGATGCTGCAGACTTGAGGTATATCTGTGGATTAGTCAACATGAAAACCTCATCTTATTTCATGATGAAAAATATATTTCTTTATTTATAGTGGATGCGTGGTTGAGATAACTATACGGGAAAGCGTTGACAGGAAGTTGAACATGAAAACCAAGAGCATTTACAACTGTAAGTGAAGAAAAAAACAGCGTATTCCTCACGTTGCAGATCGAACATGAAGGTTGTAAAGCTTCGCAGCCTGTTGTAATCACGAAACTAGAAGAAAATATGAGATGTAACTGAACGACGCATCGGTAAGTTCTATTATATATTAATTAGCGTTTACATTGTGATCATACAAACACATTAATGGTTAAGAATGCACATTAGACAAACAGCAAGACATCAGTAAAATGGAGTTGCATTTGAAAATAAATTTGTTCGATGATGAAATGCTTTGTATAAGTTGGTGAGGCAACCAGATCCGTGTCGTGGTTACACCCATGGTGTACGTTTGGTATAACCACCATATATATGCTTTTCTTTAAAGCCTTTTAAGCTTATCTAATTTTGGGGTTATCAAGTTAGGATGAATATGACTAAGAGGTTTGTATTCTATAAATGAATGCATTAGGTTCATGTGTGTCTTAGTATTAGAGTGTAGTATTACATAATTTTTTGTCTCATGAGATAAAACGTAAATCAAATTAGTTTGGATATCAAATCTGAGTTATATGTTACACTTTAGTGTACTTGCAAAAAATATGAGAAATTGACCAAATAAATAATGGTGTGTTTGCATACAGATTCTGAAATTAGCTGTGGCATCTTTAACTAGCAATCAGGGGTGGTGGCCTTATTGAAAATTAATGTGGTATTGGAATTGGATTGAAAATGATATCAACTGCGTACTTCGAGTTTTCGACTACTTGGAGAAGGTTTGTCGAAATAATTTAAGGGTTTGCAGTGTGAGTTTATATATTGTAGGATCTATTCATTGTATGGTGTGTTGTGTCTAATGTATGAAATGAAATGTGAAGATGAGTTTGCAGCTCTTTCACTTGCAGATCTTACACATTGGGCTTTCACATTGGGCTTTCAATTGCAGATCTTACGTACTCTTTCAGTAGCGTCCCCTGAAAAACTTTGCCAAAACCGCCGCGGCGAATCGCGGGCAAAAGTCCTAGTGTTATTAATTTGTGGTTCAGATGAATGACTATGTGAGAACGTGTGGGTCTCAGCTTAAGGCTCGTACCTGAGTCTTGTAGGGATATGGAAATTTGTTGATTGCATTCGGTCCTCTGCAGCCCAGTTGAAGAGAGGATGCTTGTGAATCGGGCTGCTCTTGTTGCTTTTACAAGTTTCTATTCCCCTTGCCATCCTGAAGACACCCGGATCACCTACAAAAGAGGTTATTATATCATATGCATTAAAAATGCACCAATGACATAATTACAGCGATTAAACCCTGAGTTCTTTTTGGCTAAGGCAGCGACTCTCGCATACCACAACAAGCACTGATCATAAATGTTATGGCTTATATTTTTATTAATTAGTTTGATTATGCAAAACTAACAAACCTAAACCCCCGCTGATATTGATAAAGGTGTAATAACTGCTTGTTCCTTGCAACTGGCTGCATTTTCCTATGCATCTGCTAATGCGTGGTTAGTTTTGACAAAAGCATTCTACTTTGTTAACCCCATTTAGGAAATTCGAGTCCTCAACAATAAACTCAAGAATGTTTCTTTAGACGCATCATTTACGTTGTCATGTCCATCAAACACCTGAAATAACTAGAAAAGTTTTAGATAAATTATCACGTGATTTCAGCTCTTCCTGTGTGGGTCACTTTGTTATCCGTAATCTTAAAATATCAATATGAATTATAACATTAATTAGGGGGGGGGGGGGGGGGGGGGAGGGTTTATTGTTACATTATAGAAACCCCTGCATAACATCGAAGAGTAAAACAACATAACTTACAGAAAGAAATTTCCCCGTGAAAGCTCCAGCTAAAGAGCGAACCAATTTTGCATTTAATGTTTTTGTAGACCATCAATACATATAAACGCATCCTCCATATTAGGGGTGTAATCGAGTCGAGCCGAGCTCAAGCTTATTAGGGCTTGAGCTTGGTTTGGCTTGATACTAAAATTGTAGGCTTGAGCTTGGTTTGATAGCTTGTCAAGCTTTATCAATTCAGGCTTGAACTTGGCTTGATAAAAGTTTGAGCTTGACTTGAAAAGTTTGAATGTGTATAAATTTAATTTTTTAATAAAAAAACTCATCAATAAACATATGTATAAAATAAAAAAACAAAAATCATTACTTAAAACAAATTTGATTTGTTTAACATCAATAAAACCAATAACAAAATCATCGTACAATCTTAGTTTCAAAATGTGTTTTGCACTTCAATACGATTAAGTTCCCAAATGCCATTGCATGATGTGAATCCAAGCACAATTTAGACACGTTGCGTTTAGTATTAAAAATAGTACAAAAAATACTTATTCACATATTGTATTCCACCAAGTACTGAGTAAATGCAATAATTAAATTTACAAAAACAAAGAATCATTTAAAATACAAAGAATTATAATCAGATTTAAAAGTCCTTTTAAAATATATTATTTATTTATGAAATTAGCCTTTTAAATTAGGTTAATACTCAAATTAACAATTAGTTTCTTATATAAATTTATCATAAAAACATATTTTTGATAGAGCTTGAAAAAGCTTGATAAGAACTCGAGTCGAGCTATCAAAAGCTTGAGCTTGATATAGTTTCGAGCTATTTTTTGGGCTTGAGCTTGATAAAAGCTTGGCTTGATCGAGCCAAGCTCGAGCTCGAGCTCTAGTTGCTTGATAAAAGCTTGACTTGATTACACCCCTACTCCATATATACTTTTGGGCCAATCTTATTACAGCTGCAGAGCTAAACAACGGTTAAAAGGGAAATATTTTAAAAGCTAAATATCAAAATAGCCTCTTACACAAACTTGTAAAATACTGAAAGTGTTTTATTGACTGAATGATATGTGTACATAACATATCATATGTATTTATACTAAATACATAGCTTTAACAATAAGCAATCCTAACCTTAATGGACCCAAGCCCACAATCGGGTTGGGCCCTAACCTAGCTGTCTAACACTCCCCCGCAGTTTGAACGGCAGTCTTGTGAACGGACAAACTGGAATGAAAATTGAAAGCAACTTCTTTTCCTCGTCTTCTTTTTTTGTTTGTTTTAGCTGAAGCATAATTGTTTTGGCGGCGTAGTTGCTTATTGCTTGTGGCATCCCCCTTTGCGTGGCTTGCTTTGCCTTTTAGAAGAGAGCGGCAATTTGATTATCAACTTTTTGTTGTCAACGACAATGATCTTCGACAACGAACACAATAGACGATGAAGAAAAAAAATTGACTTAACATAAATTTTTCTTTTTTTTGACGACTAGGGTTTAGGGTTATGAATTGAAAGAAAGAAACAAAATTCAAAAACAAAATAAAGCAAGAAATAACGAATATCCCTCCGGATCATCGGCATGTAGACCGATGACCGGAGGATAACAAAATCTTATTGGTGGATCTAACCTGCTCTTGATACCATGTAAAATAGACTAAATTTCAACATTTTACCAAACTAGACCAATCTTCATGCATCATGATGCACCTCTAATTTGTGTGCATCATAGTGCACAAGACTTATGCATAAAACACTTCTTGTGCATAATTAATAATGCACCTCTCATGTTGTGTGCATCATGGTGCACAACCTTTATACATCATGGTGCACTTCTAATTTTTTTGTGCATCATGGTGCACAACCTTCATGCATCATGGTTCACAAATATTACTATGTGCTAGATGGCTCACGAATGTTACAAAGTGCATCACGGTGCACCAAACTTATGCATCACGGGGCACAAAGTTCGTCACGGTCCACCAAACTTATGCATCTCGGGGCACAAAGTGCACCACGGTGCATCAAACTTATGCATCTCAGCGCACAATAGAAACCATGGTGCATCAAATTTTACTTTTTAGCTAGGCGCACCAAAAAGTTTATGCATCACGAGGCACAAAGTGATGGTGCACCAAACTTATGCATCTCGGCACACAATAGAAACCATGGTGCATCAAATTTTACTTTTTAGCTAGGCACACCAAAAGGTTTATGCATCACGGGGCACAAAGTGCATCACGGTGCACCAAACTTATGCATCTGGGCGCACATGGTGCATCAAGTTTTACTTTTTATCATTAAGCGCACAACGTTTTGTGTGCAACTTTTCTTAGATGCACTTTAATTTAGATCGTTGGATTCTAACACCTAACAGTAATAATTCAAAAGTTCAATCTGGTTATTTTGTTGTACACCAACTATTCTCGTATTACAGCCTCTAAAAAGACTATTTAAGAAATTCCCTCATCTTTTAATCATGTGGTGATTGTGGCGCACATTGGTTTAATCTATAAAAAAATGGTACATTAATTATTAGATATTCTGCATCACGAAACACGGATAACCCACAAATTTATTTACTTAATGTTCTATCTTATATATCTTCAAAAGTAAAAAAAAAGTATGGATAAAGATTGCACGATGTACTAAAATGCACAATGAACATTTGATGTAGACTAGAAACAAGATAAATAAATTGGATTTTTTATTCTAATGAATACTAGAAAGGATTTTTTCCAACAATTGTTGATTCTGATGAATACCGATTATTATGGTAAAAAGACGGCAACACAACGGCCAATGGTTTAACTTTTATTAAACTGAAAATTGTCTTGCTGGGTTTACAGCAGATTGTTTAAATAAAAGAAAAACACTAAAACACCAATGGGATGGACTGTGGCCCAAAGACGAAGTCCAACAGAAACTGAAAATAACACAAAAATGCAAATAAATTATAGTAAAACGGCTTTTTGGGCCTTGAAAATCCTTAACCAGCCTAAAGGTGGTTAATAAGTCGTTCCTCTCGCTTTTAGGTCATTTTGACATCTCACGGGCTGAAAACGGACTTACGATGCTCAAGTTATGCATCTTTTGAGAAAGCCATCTTCTTCACACGATCTTGGGCTTTCAGAAACAAGTCAGCCCGTTTTTTAATACTTAGGCCTCTATCATTTCCCCCTGGATAAGAAAAATTCATCCTCGAAATTCCAACAGTATCATCATCAGAAGAATCACCATGGTAAGGAAACAAGTGCCTCACATTAAAAACATCAGAACATCGAATATAGCTTGGTAACTTAAAACGATAAGAATTCGAGTTCATTTTATCCACAATTTCTAATGGACCAATCTTCTTTGCAGATAACTTATTATACTCACCAGCTGGAAAATGACCCTTAGTCAAAACAGCCCACACAAAGTCTTTTACTTCAAAATCAACATGTCGCCTCTTTTGATCCGCATCATGCTTGTACTTCAAATTGGTGCGAACCAAATTGTCATGAATAATTTTATGAACATCATTTAACCCCTCAACAAAATCTTGCACTTTCTTCGGAACATACCTAGAAACCTGAGGAGTCATAAGATCAAGAGGACCACGCGGTTGAGCAGAATAAACCAACTGGAATGGACTAAACCTAGTGCTCCGATTAATAGTATGATTATGAGCAAACTCAGCTTGATATAACTTCTGATCCCATGCCTTCACATGATCACCCACCAAGCACCTTAACAGATTACTAAGGGACATGTTAACAACTTCAGTTTGCCCATCAGTTTGAGGATGATAAGCACTACTAAATTTGAGTTGAGTATTCACCATCTTCCACAAACTACGCCAAAAATGACTCAAAAACCTGGTGCCCCGATCAGAAATAATGGAGGAAGGTAAACCATGTAAACGGTATACATCCCTATAGAAAAGTTGCGCTACATTAACTGCATATATTATCTTCTTGCAAGGAATAAAATGAACCATTTTAGAAAAAGATCAACAACATCAGACAAAAGATTATCCTTATAACTTATTCCTACAGAAAATGAAACTTGGACACGCTTGGAAGCTGTTATCTCCCTACCCTTTTTAGGCCACTATAACTTATAAGGTTTGGGACGATTTTCAGTTTTCAATCCTAATTTCTGGACTGCTTCTTTAGCTATCAAATAATCACCACTACCTGAATCGCATACAAAGGTGCAAACCTTACCTATAATGGTACAAGTCGACTGAAATATGTTATGCTTGAGCCAATCACCACCATCAGCTTTGGGAGTTAAGCAAGAGCGCCTTACCACCAAATTCACACCCACACCTCCAGAGACATACTCTTCCTCATAATCGAGTTCTTGATTATAAACTGCGGCTTCTTCGTAATCATCATAAGCCACGTCATCATCTTCCTCGGGTTCAACAAATAATAGTCTCTTCCCAGCCTTCTTACACTCTGACTGTCGACGACCAGGTTCACCATAGTTAAAGCACTTCAATTCGCTACTACCGGTCGATCTAGGAACTGGTCCAGTATTACCACCAACTGCCTTAGCCTGATTGGGATTAAAACAAGATGTCACGTTACCCGAACCAGAAGCACCTGTTATTGCAAGAGAAGGATAATTTCCCACTCGCCGTTTCTGCTTCTCAAAATTTAATGCACGTAAATATGCTTTAGAAAGTGACAATGAATCAAACATGTTAACAAAATCCATGATTTGGACTCTTAACTGTTAGCTTCAAAATATTGAGTCAAACAAGAATGTTCGATCATAGGTTTATTATGTATCGGTTATTAGAATGTTGTAACATGTAGTAAGTTAGTCGAACTATACAGGCTTGATGGTTAGCTTAAAAGGCTTATTTCAAGGTACTAAGCATTTATTTAAGCCCGGTCCATCAAACAATATAGTCTATTAGGCCACATGTAGGCCCGGCTATATATACCTCTCCTAGCATGTTAGGAGAGGGTTGGTTGTTTTATTTTTCTAATCTAATATTCCTAATGTTTCACACACTTCTCTCTTTTCTCTCTCTACTTTCTCTCTCTATACTTCCATCTCTTTTCTTATTCTTTTCATCTATTTTCTATCTTATTTCTTAGATCTATCATGGTGAAGTGATTAATATTTGGGTACAATAATTGGTATCATTCGCCACGGGGTAGATTAGTGCTTAGTTTTTATTTATTTTATTGATCTTCGTGTTTTTGGATGATTAACCTCACTTCCAACTTTTTTTAATTTTTTTTTGTGTTTTTATGTTTTAAATCTTGCTAAAAACCTTCTAATACATTTGGTTAGTGATTTGGGTTTTTTGTTTTGGTTAAAAACACAAAATATTTTGGCGTTTGGATATTTTTGTTGAAGTTCTTTGTTAAACAGCTTTTTCCGAATTGAAGAAACCCTAGTTATTCTGATTCATCAATTATTCCGAAATAGCAATACCCTAGTTATTCTGAAATAAGCTCTTCAGTGTATTCTGAAATAAGCTTTTTCAATGTATTCCGAAATAAGGATTTTGAGATATTCCGAAATAAGCATTAGATATTCCGAAATTGTGAGTTTTTAGATGTTATGAAATAAGCTTAGATATTCCGAAATAGTTGTTCATATTTCGAAATCGCAATTTTTCTCATATTTCGAAATCGCAAATTTTCCCATATTCTGAAATCGCAGTTTTTCCCATATTCCGAAATCTTAATTTTTCCTATATTTTGAAATCATAATTTTTCCTATATTCCGAAATGGTGAAATTGAACATATTCCGAAATGGTAAAATTGAACATATTCCGAAATGGTGCAATTGAACACATTCTGAATTGGTGAAATTGACCATGTTCCGAGATCATATTTTTGCCAAATTTTTGTTCAAAGCATTTTTAGACTTACCCACCATCTAGTTACGGAACATAGTTTACCAAAAAAAACAAAACAAAAACAAATTACTATATGATTCTAAATGCCAAAATAAGCAAGATTGCTTACAAAAAAATTTGAATTGCATAATTTTTAAATCGAAATAGAAATAGCCTATAACTAGTGTGGGAAAAAATTGAACTAACTTGACGTAAAGAGAACCGTGCTTGGATTGATGCAGAGAAGGAAGCGATTCTAAGTAGGATTGGGGATGATATTTACTCAACGGTTGATGCATGTTCTACTGCAAAAGAAATATGAACGGCTATTGAACGCTTGCAACAAGGAGAATCACTAAACAAGTAAGATGTGAAAACTAATCTGTATTGGAACTTTGGAAATTTACTTCATTGGATGGAGAATCAATTGATTCATATTACTCTAGATTCTACAAAATAATGAATGATATGACACGAAATAACTTGGAAGTCTTCACCATGCAAGTAAATGTTTAATTCACTTTGGTGAAACAACAAGAAAAGTTAGACGAGGTCTAATATCACAGGCTCTTTGACATTTTTTAACAGTGTTTGTTCGCGAGAATGGATTCCTGAACGAGTAGCTAAGGTCGCTAATCCACTTTCTTTAATGTCTACCACTCAACTTTACCAAGATCATCACTCTCGTGCTCCAAAGTCATATTCTACTCTATCATCATCACCAAGATACTCTACTACATCCAAGGCATCTGCTCCCACAAGATCAAGAGGTAAAGAGCCTAAAGCACCATCACCACCATCACCACCATCTGAGCACTCATCTGAAGAAGATAGCGATGAAGAACAAGCTTAGAAGGGAAATGAAGCAAAAAATTGCTTTCATAATGAAGTCTTACAAGAAGATTTACAAACCCACTAACAACAACCTCAGAACTTCATCTAACTCACGCAACAAATATGTTGAGAGCCCTCCAAGTTATGATATACGAAGGCATTGTGAGAGTCTTTTAAAGTATGATCAACGAAATCCTACACATGTTGAGGGTTCTGCAAGGTATGATAGACAAACTACCAAGTATGATAATCATAGGGTTGCTACTGTTACTGGGAATAGGGGAACGGTTGGTACTCAAGTGGTTCAGCAAAGTGGGATTCAGTGTTTTAATTGCAAAGGTTATGGGCATATGGCAAAGGAATGCAAGCAGCCGAAAAAGGGTTAAGGATTATGCTTGTCATAAGGAAAAGATGTTGCTATGCAAGAAGATGGATGCTGGGATTAAGTTATCATCTAAGGAAGGAGAAATACTTGATGACACTGATGATGAACTCTCCGATCAAGAACTCGAAGTACATTACTCGTACATGGCAAAGATTGAAGAAGTCCTCAAAGTCACGGAAGATAACAATGGTCCTATCTTTGATACCGAGCCAATTGATAAGGTACAAACTGATGATAAATATAATGTGTTTGGTGATACACATAAGCATAGTGATCTACCAATAACCATTACTAACACATGTATGATGGAAATGGTTGATAGAAATACCACACCCGATTCATCAGACATGTGCAATAATGAGTCCGAGGATGATCAATATGCAACTGAGCATGATGATGAGGAGCGTATTGCGCTTGCTAATTTAATTGCTACTTTACAAAATAATGTCAACGAAACTAGAAAAATTAAAACCAATTAAAGAAGGCAAATTTAACACTCACTCAAAACTTTGAAGATAGCAAAGCTGCAGTTATAAAATCTAGTGAGCTTCTTGCAAGCTGTAGAGCTGAGCTTCTTCATAAATACAAAGAGCTTGAGGGGTACAAAGGACGTGTCATTAATACTGCAAAGGATATTTTTGAAAATAAATACAATGAGACTCTTAAGATTTTAGAACAAGAGATACGTAATTATAACACATCTTTAAGTAAAGAACGACACAAACATATCTTGCTACCACTAAAGTGAATGAGCTAACTCAAAAGATTGGTTTTCTTCAAGAATATAAAACTAACTTGTCACTGAGAAAAAGGAAGAGGCTGCAAACTTGCAAAAAGATATCAAATCTAAACAAGCTAAAGACATTGACAAAGTCGTGGAACTTAAAACTCAAATTGATTTTTATAAGAAAATTATATATAAACTAATCAATCGATTCAAACCATGAGAATGTTGGCACCTCGTTCGTTTTTCAAGGGTAAAGCAAGTTTTGCGAGTCCTAAGTACCTCGAGCAAGCTTAATCTGAAAATCAACGACTATATCTTGATGATACCCAATGGACCGATCTTGATTATCTTGTTGTTAGGCCAGATAGTGAAGAGTCATTCATTTTTGAAGAGGAGAGTAGATCACCAGTAAATACAGACTTTGTGAAACCATATAATTATGCTTATGAAAATAGCTTTTATGAAATTTTCAAACCGCAAGTGTTGGAAATACGTTTTTACGTATTTAGGAAGATTCGGTCACTCCGACAATATACTAAGTAGTAGCTCGTAGTCTAGACATCGTTATTTAACTAACAAGTCCAAGCCTAGCCTACAACATGTGTAGGCCGGCCCAAATGTAAGCCCAAGCCCATGACAAGGGCTTGGGTATATAAACCCTCTCCTTAGATGCAGAGGGTGTGTGGTTCTTCATTTTTACACATAGTAAACTTTTTTTTCTCTCTCTAGAATTGTGTGAGTTCCACCATCTCTCTATCTCTTTCTCTCTCTAAAACATAAGCAAGATATTCAATATCTTAAGCTCAAGTAATTGGTTTTCAAAACGTTGAACACAATTTTTCGAGAATTTCTCAAAAAGGTTTTCTAAATCTTTCAAAATTGTGTGTTCAAAAAATGTTTTGATAAAAAGAGCATGTCTTCTGGAATCGATAATATTTACGATACTAGAAATGTCATTCAATAATGACACGGGGTTGTTATTAAAGTTCGAGCAGAAGTTCTAATGTTTTTAAAACATGCTCAAAATGGTTTGCTATTATATCCGATAGTAACCCGCTTTTCATATTCAAGTCAAGCATTTCACCGGAAAGCTTTGACTCAACAACGGGAATTAATTTTCTCGGGCATGGTTTACTTTATAACCATGTAAGGGATTGTGTTTACGGAATAACACAATCTAACACGAATTTATGTACGTGTCAGTGCATTTATTTGTTAAAACAAGAGAAGTCTTGTTTTTATGAAGTTATCATCTCTACAACCATAGCTATCTACATTTGGTATCTACATACTCGACAATGCAACTACTCAAACGGCGACTACAGCTCTTTCAATAGAACACGGGTCAACAATTGAGGGGGAGCAATTGTCAAGCATTCAGAATCTTCGATGCCGAACGTGCCTAGTTCACAAGTTGGTGTCAAGACAACAATACCAATCGTACATGTGGTGTCAAGAGATGACTTCAGACGTGACGAGGCGACCAACATATGCTGACAAGAACCATTTGATCTTATTATATGATGTTCTCATCAATCAGGTCCAACCTTGTCAATTTTTTTCTAATATGGTGAATATGTGATCATGTGACAAATCGGTATCATATTTTATACATTTGGAATCATGAAGATTAAACGGACTTGCATTTTTCTTCCCAAAACCTTTGTTAAAACTTCATTAAATCAATTGATATTAAAAACATCGATTAGGTTAATATTTTTAATATGGGGGAGAAAATGTAATTTAATATGGGATATTATCACAAATGATTTGACTTAATGTGCTGGCTCATCCCGACATGTGCGAAATGTTTTCGAATATCGTGGCATATGTTAAGGGGGAGCAAAATGGATTTGCATATCAAAAATGGATTTAATGGTGATTTATACTTACCCAAAACCCACTTATTTCACGACGATGAAGATTGTGGTGACATAAGGATGGTAGGATAGGTTAAGTCCTATGATTCTTCCAGAACCGGAGGAATCTTCCCAAGGACATTCCATAGCTAGAAATAGTAGTCCTTAGGAAAGTTGGAGAAAGATTGTGAACGTAGCTGAATGCCGACCAAGTACTTAAGTTAGCACTGGAACAATCACAACAAGGTGCTAGTTATGATGTATTGGTAAGCATTGAAGGGGTTGAAGAATGAAAAAGAATTGTAAAGATAAAGGGTGTAAAGAAAGAAGCCCTCCTTACAACTTTAGGCAGAAACCAGGTCAACACATATGCTATTGAGATCATTTTAATGATGCTCGATATTGAAGATAAACATCATGGACCCAGTGATGCATTGCACAACCCATCCCAGCTAACTCAAATATCTCTCAAAAGGTATTTGTTTTAATCACACGGAGACAACACATTATCTATTGATTTATTCACTCCAAATAAATTGGTATTGAAAAGGTGGCACTCCTCTCCAGCCTCCGATCACTAAAATCCAAAATGCACGATCGAGTCTAGAGCCATTTGAGATCATCAAATATCTCATTAGGACACACTTTCATATTTCCTTGCTTCTTCACACACTGTGAAAAGTAAGAAAGATCTTAAGAGTCCTACGCAAAATCGTCATGATCTTGCCTGAACATCCGAGTAATACGAAAGTATTTACAATGAAGATGGAAATCCTTCTTGAGCGAATATAAAAAAGCTCATGGTAGGTGACTTGTGCGATTCTTTATGAATCAAACTTGTGATAACTGGAAAGCAACAGTGGTTTAATTCTTAAATGAATTTAAACACGTTCCAGGCCTCTACGCAAAATCTCAGTGATCTTGCCAGAACACTCAGAGTGATACCTTAGTGTTCACAGTGATGAGTGGAAATCCTTCTAGTGTTAACATCAAACAGCACTTGGTAGGTAACTTGCAAGATTCAATATGAATCAAGCTTGTGACAACTGGAAAACAACGATGGTGCGATTCTTTAATGAATCAAACTTGTTCCAGGAATCAGAATTGACGGCTTCAATCATGCGGATAATTTTATCCAAATGATTCACTCTTTACGTTCGCAGTCAGCTTTGGACGGTCGAGTAAAGAGAACGGGTTTACCCGCGAAATCTTGTCAAGGAGATTTTTAATTAAATCTACCTGCCACAAGTACGATATTTTATATCGTCCAACGGTCTTCACCGACCGGAGGTAAAATGCTACCGAATTAGAATGAAATGTTCAAAGCCATTTTGTTCGTGTCTACTTATGTTGCGGCATTTGAAGACGGTGGCGTTGCGGAATCCAAGAAGAAGTCGTCCCCGCATGCTTATACTTTATGCACTTAATACCTCATCTAAATTTAAGAAAGCCTAAAAGTTAAGTCTTCCGCTGTATTAAACTCTGAAGCTTTCAAGAATTAAAAAGGTATAAGTATGTGGGACAAGAGGTCACGAAGAGGCGAAGATCACAAGTGATGGATGCACAAGATCAAGGCAAGAGATTAATGCTCAAGATTGATATCAAATATCACATCAGCATGTTCACCAGAAAAGAAAAAGAAAAGAAAGACGAAGACTACGAGCTCAAGACAAGCATAGTATGCTAGGTTTATTTTATTATTGTAACTAGGGTAACACCCTTGTTTGGAGTGACCTCCCTTAGGGGGAGATTGTTGGAAATACGTTTTTACGTATTTAGGAAGATTCGGTCACTCCGACAATATACTAAGTAGTAGCTCGTAGTCTAGACATCGTTATTTAACTAAGTCCAAGCATAGCCTACAACATGTGTAGGCCGGCCCAAATGTAAGCCCAAGCCCATGACAAGGGTTTGGGTATATAAACCCTCTCCTTAGATGGAGAGGGTGTGTGGTTCTTCATTTTTACACATAGTAAACTTTTGTTTCTCTCTCTAGAATTGTGTGAGTTCCACCATCTCTCTATCTCTTTCTCTCTCTAAAACAGAAGCAAGATTTACATATCTTACAGCAAGAACACAAGTCTCGCAAGCAATTGTTTTGTGAATGTGAACAAAGAAGAATAAAATGGAGACAAGTTTTTGCCACTAAGAAAACTAATGTTACAAAATATATTGGGTACTTGCCGTATCAAGCTTCTATAAGCAAGAGTAAGCAAGCACTTAGTATTCTTCAACAAAACATTGATAATTTAAAAATTATTGTAGACGAGGATTGGAAACGACGTGAATTATTTAAAGGCAATAAAGAAATTCCTCACGATATAACTATGCTTGTGAAAACTATTTTGATTCCGCTTGCGGATAAAACGAAGAAAAATGCTTTGGAATTTGAAAAATTAATTCAACAAGAAATGTTTGACGATTTGAAATATGTGGAATCTCTTGAAAAAGAAATTGACGACCATCAACCTGAAAGAGACGAGTTTTATATAGCATGTGATCTGCTCTTACAAGAATGTATCTCTAAAGATATTATGTGTGTCTATGTTACATCATGTACTGATATATATGAATATTCTGATGTTGCATGCAAATATCTTGATAAGGTCAAAGAGTATGAACGTCTTGAAACTGAGCTTTCGGAAAAAGTTAATCAAAAAGAGTTTACGTTAATTCAACATCAATGTGATTTTCTTCAAAAATATTGTCACTCTCTTGAACTTGCATTGCAAAACAAAATTGGAAGCTTTTCAAATGATACACCTTTGGAAGTAAAATTATCTGAGTCATGTCGATTGTCAAACGAGAAAAGTCTTGACATTACGAATTTGAAAGATCAGTACAAGAAAAGGACATAGAAATAGAAGAGTTAAAGAAACTCGTTGCTAAGATGGGTGGGAAAATTGTGGAACCTAAAGTTGTGAAACCCGTTGTCAGACAAACCAATGCGTACAAAGTAACTAAGCCTTCTGTCTTGGGAAAACCATCTGCTTTCTCAAATTCTTCATTTGAAAAATCTGGGTTTGCCCCCAAGATAGATGGGAAGGATAGGTTACCACAGATTATTCCCGAAACAAATACCGCGCACAAAGCATTAAGAATACAAATGTGATTAAACCAAGTATGTATAGATTGGCCACTAGACCCACACAAAACAAAGCTAGTCAATTGCCTCAAATTTCTAGAAACACTAATAGACGTGTGTCTTTTACTACAGGAGTAGTCCCTACTACTAGTGTTAGTCGGCCTCAGCTTAAGAGCACTCAAATAAATGATAAGGTTTGGAAAAACAAGAGTCAAGGGAAGATGAAGAAAGTAAAAGACCAACCTAGGAATTTGAATGATTCTAAGAATAAAACGTCTATAATCGTACGTAATGACTATTTGAATGATTCGATTGCTTTGAATGCTTTGAATGTTAAGTTTGTTTGTGTGAAATGTGGAAAATGTGCTAATGTTAATCATGATATGTATGCTTTGAATAATGTCAAAGGCTTAGATACTAGAACTAAGAAGCAAAATGTGATGCTTATTAGTGCTAGTAAACCCAAAAGCAAAGTGAACCATTCTGGTGCAACCCCCCTAAGAAAAGTATTGCATCAGACTGTACTACTGAGAACTCTAGAAGCAGAATTAGGGAATTATATGAGTCTGTTAGCAAGTCTTGGAAATGGTGGTTTACTAATCAATGTCCTCCAGGATATAAATGGATGCCTAAGGTTAGGACTGAAAATGTGACAACGATCATTAGTGTACCTTTCAATGTCGAAACTAGGGAAACTAATGATTCAGAAATCACAACTAACATGGAATCCAATATAGAAAATGCTCCATCGTGTCCTAAATCTTCTGCAGGTGATAGAAATAATTCTCTTCATACTAGATTCCGGATGCACGAAGCACATGACGGGGAATCTCAAGCTTCTAATCAACTTCGTTGTGAAGTTCCTGGGTATGGTCCGATTCGGAAATGATCAAGTTGCACTGATCCTAGGATATGGAGATTTGGTTCAGGGTAATATTACAATCAAAAGGGTATACTACGTCGAAGGGCTCAATCATAATATTTTCTCGGTTGGTCAATTTTGTGATTCAAATTTGGAGCTTTCTTTCAGAAGAAGACATGTTTTGTTCATGATTATGATGGGAATGATTTACTCACTGGTACACGGGGCACAAGTCTTTGCACAATTTCACTTCAAGACACAACTTCCACAAATCCAATATGCTTCATGGCTAAAGCCTCAACGACTCAAGCATGGTTATGGCATCAACGTCTATCTCATCTCAACTTTGATACCATCAACTTGCTTTCCAAGAAAGATATTGTGAGAGGCCTTCCAAGCTTGAAATTCATCAAAGCTCATCTTTGTTCTTCTTGTGAGCTTTGTAAAGCTAAACGGAGTAGTTTCAAGACCAAGACTACACCAAGCTCTAAAGGACGGTCAGATCTTATTCATATGAAGTTGTGTGGTCCTATGCGTGTTCAAAGTATCAATGGGAAGAAATGCATTTTGGTAATTATCGATGACTACTCAAGGTACACGTGGACTCATTTCTTGAGATCCAAGGATGAAACACCTGAAGTTCTCATTAACTTCCTAAAGCAGATACAACGTGGTCTTCAAGCTCAAGTAAGAGTAGTTCGTACCGACAGAGGAACAAAATTATTGAATTCAACTTTGAAGAAATATTTTGAAGACAAATGGATTGAACATGAAACATCTATTGGTAGAACACCTAAACAAAACGGCGTTGTTGAAAGACGAAATTGTACTTTGGTTGAGGCTGCGCGAATTATCCGCTTCGAAAATACCACTATTATTTTGGGCCGAAACCGTTTCAATCACATGCTACACACAAAACCATTCCTTAATTATTCCAAGACACAAATACACCATATCACATAATTCATGATCGAAAACCTTGCCTCAAACACCTTTACGTTTTTGGTTGATGATTTGTAAATCTATACTTATGTTTTAGAGAGAGAAAGAGATAGAGAGATGGTGGATTACACACACACTTAGAGAGAGAAACCAATGTTTTACTATGTGTAAATTATGAAACCACACCCTCTCCATCAAAGGAGAGGGTTTATATACCCAAGCCCTTGTCATGGGCTTGGGCTTACATTTGGCCGCCGGCCCATACATTTGATGGGCTCGGTTTTGGGCTTCGTTTAAGTAAATGCAAATGACTAAACTACGAGCTATTACACGAACTAATGTTGGAGTGACCGATCCTTCCTAATACGTAAAACGTATTTCCAACAATCTCCCCCTAAGGGAGGTCACTCCAAACAAGGGCGTTACCCAAGTTACAATAATAAAATAAACCTAGCATACTATGCTTGTCTTGAACTCGTAGTCTTCGTCTTTCTTTTTCTTTTTCTTTTCTGGTGAACATGCTGATGTGATCTTTGATATCAATCTTGAGCATCAATCTCTTGCCTCGATCTTGTGCATCCATCACTTGTGATCTTCGCCTCTTCGTGACCTCACGTCCCACATACTTATACCTTAGTAATTCTTGAAAGCTTCAGAGTTCAATACAACGGAAGACTTAACTTTTAGGCTTTCTTGAATTAGATGAGATATTAAGTAAATAAAGTATAAGCATGCGGGGACGACTTCTCTTTGGATTCCGCAACACCACCGTCTTCAAATGCCGCAACATAAGTAGACACGAACGAAATGGCTTTGAACATTTCATTCTAATTCGGTAGCATTTTACCTCCGGTCGGTGAAGACCGTTGGACGATATTAGATATCGTACCCGTGACGGATAGTTTCAATTAAGTAACTTACTGACAGGATTTCGCGGGTAAACCCGTTCACTTTATTCGACCGTCCAAAGCTGACTGCGAACATAAAGAGTGAATCATTTGGATGATAATATCCGCATGATTTGAAGCCGTCAATTCATGTTCCTGGAACAAGTGAAATTCAATTAAGAACCGCACCATCGTTGCTTTCCAGTTGTCACGAGCTTGATTCGTATAGAATCTTGCAAGTTACCTACCAAATGTTGTTTGAGGTTAACACTAGAAGGATTTCTACTCATCACTGTGAACACTAACGTATCACTCTGAGTGTTCTGGCAAGATCACTAAGATATTGCGTAGAGGCCTGGAACGTGTTTAAATTCAGTTAAGAATTAAACCACTGTTGCTTTCCAGTTATCACAAGTTTGATTCATAAAGAATCGCACAAGTCACCTACCATGAGCTTTTTGATATTCGCTCAAGAAGGATTTCCATCTTCATTGTAAATACTTTCGTATTACTCGGATGTTCAGGCAATATCATGAAGATTTTGCGTAGGACTCTTAAGATCTTACTTTTCAGAGTGTGTGAAGAAGCAAGGAATTATGAAAGTGTGTCCTAATGAGATATTTAATGATCTCAAATGGCTCTAGACTCGATTGTGCATTTTGGATTTTAGTGATCGGAGGCTGGAGAGGAGTGCCACCTTTTCAATACCAATTTATTCGGAGTGAATAAATCAATAGATAACGTGTTGTCTCCGTGTGATTAAAACAAATACCTTTTGAGAGATATCTGAGTTAGCTGGAATGGGTTGTGCTTTGTATCACTGGGTCCATGATGTATGTCTTCAATATCAAGAATCATTAAACAATGATCTTAATAGCATATGTATTGACCCGGTTTCTGACTAAGTTGTAAGGAGGGCTTCTTTCTTTACACCCTTTATCTTTACAATTCTTTTTCATTCTTCAACCCCTTCAATGCTTACCAATACGTCATAACTAGCACCTTGTTGTGATTGTTCCAGTGCTAACTTAAGTACTTGGTCGGCATTTAGCTACGTTCACAATCTTTCTCCATCTTTCCCAAGGACTACTATTTCTAGCTATGGAATGTCCTTGGGAAGATTCCTCCGGTTCTGGAAGAATCATAGGACTTAACCTATCCTACCATCCTTATGTCACCACAATCTTCATCGTCATGAAATAAATGGGTTTCGGGTAAGTATATGTCACCATGAAAATCCATTTTAATATGCAAATCCGTTTTGCTCCCCCTTAACATATGCCACGATATTCGAAAACATTTCGCACATGTCGGGATGAGCCAGCACATTAAGTCAAACCATTTGTGATAATATCCCATATTAAATCACATTTTCTCCCCCATATTAAAAATATTAACCCAATCGATGTTTTAATATCAATTGATTTAATGAAGTTTTAACAAAGGTTTTGGGAAGAAAAATGCAAGTCCATTTTATCTTCATGATATCAAACGTATGAGATATGATACCTATTTGTAACATGATCACATATTCACCATATTAGAAAAGATTTGACAAGGTTGGACCTGATAGATGAGAACAGCATATGATAAGTTCTTGTCAGCATATGTTGGTCGCCTCGTCACGTCTGAAGTCATCTCTTGACACCACATGTACGATTGGTATTGCTGTCTTGACACCAACTTGTGAACTTGGCACGTTCGGCATCGAAGATTCTGAATGCTTGACAATTGCTCCCCTCAATTGTTGACCCGTGTTCTATTGAAAGAGCTGTAGTCGCCGTTTGAGTAGTCGCATCGTCGGGTATGTAGATACCAAATGTAGATAGCTATGGTTGTAGAGATGATAGCTTCATAAAAACAAGACTTCTCTTGTTTTGACAAATAAATGCACTGAAACGTACATATATTTGTGTTAGACGAAGTTATAAAGTAAACTTGATCCCTTACAAGGTTTTAAAGTAAACCTTGCCCGAGAAAATTAATTCCCGTTGTGAGCCAAAGCTTTTATAAGAAATACTTGGCTTTAATGTGAAAACCGGGTTGCAGTCCGAAATAACTACAAGCCATTTAGGCATGTTTTATGAAATATTTACAACTTTTGTACGAACTCTATTTATGGCGCCGTGTCGATATTAATCAACATTTCCAAGGCCGTAAATATTATCGTACCAAAAGACATGCCTTTGAAAAATAAAGTAAAAATATTTTTGGATTTTTTTGAATTTTTCAATTTTTATGGTTTTTATATGGTTTTATATTTTTGTATTTTGCTTTTGAGGATAAATATATAAACAATATATACAAATGATCACCAAGGATACGGAGAATAGTTTTACCACCACTATTCTTTCGCTTCATCTGCTAGTTCCTTAAGAGTCTCAGGCGAGAAGGTTCTCATTCCTAGCTTGTCGGCCAAAAATTCAATTCGAGCGCGATCTAAAGCCTTCGTGAAAATATCCGCCAATTGATACTCAGATCGGACAAAGTAAAGCTCGATTAATCCATTTTTCACTTGCTCCTTGATGAAGTGGTAGCGAATGTCAATATGCTTCGACCGGGAGAATTGAACGTTGTTGCAGCATAAGGCAATTGCACTCTTGTTGTCACAGTACATCGGAATCTTGTTGAAACCTAGACCATAGTCGGTTAATTGCGATCTCATCCAAAGAATTTGAGCACAGCAACCGGACATAGCTATGTATTCTGCTTCCGTACTTGAAATTGCAGCGCTTTTCTGCCTTTTCGATGCCCAACTGATTAGTCGATCTCCTAGTAGTTGCAAAGTTCCACTCGTGCTACGCCTTGTATCCTGACAACCCGCGTGATCCGCATCTGCATATGCCATTAGTGCAATAGAAGAGTCCTTCGAATACCAAAGTCCCCGATTAATGGTTCCTTTAAGATATCGAAAGATCCTTTTAACAGTAGCTAAGTGTAACTCAGTAGGCCTAGTTTGATACCTGGCACACATACATATAGCAAACTGAAGATCAAGTCGACTGGCTGTGATATACAGAAGAGTACCGATCATTCCACGATAAAGTGTCGGATCAACGGCAACTCCATGTGGATATGCATCAAGCTTAGATTTCTCCACCATTGGAGTGTCCACGGGGTCGCAAGATTTCATCTTATATTTCTTAAGCGATTCAAGGGCATATTTGGATTGATTAATAAAGATGCCTCTGGGACTCTGAGATATCTGAAGACCTAAGAAGAATGATACCTTGCCCATCATTGACATCTTAAACTTGGAAGACATGAGTGTCCCAAACTCATCTGATAAGGTTTGGGTCGAGGCTGCAAATATAATATCATCAACATATATTTGTACCATAATCATATCTTTACCTCGTTTCTGAATGAACAGCGTAGGATCCACCTTGCCTTTAGCGAAGCCTTGCGTAATGAGGAATTGTGACAAAAGATCATACCATGCGCGAGGAGCTTGCTTCAACCCATAGAGAGCCTTCTTAAGCTTGTACACATGATTAGGATAATTAGGATTCACAAAACCATCCGGCTGTTGAACATAGACTTCTTCCTTGATTTCACCATTAAGAAATGCCGTCTTCACATCCATCTGATAGACGATCATATTCATATGGGCTGCATAAGCGAGGAATAGTCTAATAGCTTCCAAACGGGCAACAGGTGCAAAGGATTCCATAAAGTCGACGCCCAATAATTGCTTGTATCCACGAGCTACTAGTCGAGCTTTGTTTTTCAATATTCCGCCTAACTCATCGAGTTTCACCTTGTAAACCCATTTCAAAGTGAGTAACTGCACTTGATCCGGGCATGGGACAAGTTCCCATACTTCAAGACGTATAAACTCATTAAGTTCTTCTTGCATAGCTTCTATCCAACAGGATTGAGTAAAAGCTTCTTTCCATGTCTTAGGTTCAACTTCAGTGAGAAAAGCATCAAAGTGACAAAACATTGCACTTTCTTGTAACTGACTTCTTGTGGATACCGGACGATTAGGGTCACCAATAATAGAATATATAGGATGATCCTTTGTCCACTTGCTGTCATGTTCACGAATCCGTGGATTGGAGTAAACCGTAGTAGGAGCTTCTTCTGAGGTGGACGACCCGGCTTGATTAGAGGCGGGAATTGGTACACCAAAGAATGGAAGTTCACGCATTTGAGCGAATTCCAAATCGTGATCATCATCATCCTCTTCATCATCAATAGGCATGACTTGGGTAGTTGAAACATGTGTTGGTTGAGAATTACTCGTTGGAGGTATATCTTGACCAATTGTAGGTGCAGATGTATCTGATTGTGCTTCGATTGCTGGAGCGACAACTTCGGTTACCGGGGCTCTTACCTCAGGTTCTGGAGCAACAATAGTTGGAGGAGTAAAGAATTCATCAAAGAACGGTTGAAACAACGTATCCCATTCATTCCTAGTAGGTGGTATAAATGATGAAGTAGGGTTGTTTGGGACAAGACCAGAACTAATATTACTGGGTCCCATTTCATGAAGTGCGGGTTCAGAGCTGCTTTGCTCAGAAGCCATTGCTGTCAGCTCATCAAAATCAACATTCATAGTTTCGAGGATCTTGCGTGAATTATGGTTGTAGATTCGGAATGCCTTCTTTGTGGGTGCGTAACCAATGAAAATACCAATATCAGCCTTTGGTTGAAGTTTTCCCAAATTGTCACCATCATTGTTTGGATAGCAAAGAGAACCAAATACATGAAGATATGATAAATCTGGTACTTTTCCATGGAGAAGCTCATAAGGTGTTTTACCATGGCGTTTACGAATTAGTGACCGGTTTTGGGTGTACACTGCTGTAGATACTGCTTCTGCCCATAAAAACAATGGAGTCTTTGCGTAGATTAACATCGTTCGAGCAGCTTCCATAAGTGTGCGATTTCGCCTTTCAACGACACCGTTTTGTTGTGGAGTGCGTGCAACGGATGTTTCATGAGATATGCCAACTTCTTCATAATAATCACGCAAAATTTGATTCACAAATTCGGTTCCATTATCTGTACGGATGCGTCGGACAGTAGTGTTGAGACGCACTTGAATCATCTTGAGAAATCTGATGATGAATTTAGGTGCCTCATTTTTTGCTTTAAGAAATTTCACCCATGTAAACCGAGAGTAATCATCGACAATGACGAGGATGTACTTTTTGCCACTAAGACTTTCAATACGCATTGGTCCACAAAGATCCATATGCAACAGATAAAGTTTCTCTTGGTTGGTGTCTTCCGTCTTGGGTTTGTAAGATTTCTTAGTGCTTTTCCCCATTGTACACGCGGAACACAAATGATCCTTGTGAAATGATAATTTAGGAAGACCACGAACAAGTTCGTTTTTCGCCAAGTGGTTAATAGCGTCAAAGTTAAGATGAGATAACCATCGATGCCATAACCATGACTTAGTCTTTGATGCTTTGGAGAGAAGACATACGGGAGAAGCGACCATCATGTCTTGTAGAGACAAAGTATACAAATTATTCCCTCGAGTACCTTTCAATAAATCAACCCCTTCCAAATTACGAATGAAGCAGGTATGCTCTCGAAAAGCAACTTCTAGGTTTGCATCACAAAATTGTCCCACATAAAATAAGTTGTGACCGAGACCTTCCACGTAATACACTCTTGAAATTATAATATTCCCAATATGATATTCACCATAACCCATTATCTTTGCAATATGATCATTTCCAAATCGAACCGTACCAAGAAACTTGCTGACGAAATTTCTGAGCTG
The DNA here is from genome assembly GCA_025667525.1 of Glebionis coronaria. Taxonomy (NCBI): domain Eukaryota; kingdom Viridiplantae; phylum Streptophyta; class Magnoliopsida; order Asterales; family Asteraceae; genus Glebionis; species Glebionis coronaria. The sequence goes on along the minus strand of CM046878.1, from coordinate 454,465,419 downwards.
AGACCGATCTCCGGTCATATGCTTGGAGAAACCAGAGTCCAAATACCAGAGAACAATTTGGACCACCTGTTTTCAATAACAACAGTAGACAATGCATTGGAAACTATTGGTTCCAGAATGTTAGCAGATACAGATATAGAATTATCAGAATTGCTAACATTTTTGAGATCCTTAGATTTCCTGCGTTTTCTAATGTGAGTTTTAGCACTAACAGGTTTTACTGTTCCAACTTTCTTAGGTTTTGGATTATTCGCGGGCACTACAGTGGGAGTAGACCTATTTAAAGGGCACTTGGTTCCTACGGTAGTGTCGGTGTTCCTAGTTAAAGGACACGCTTGTGTTTTGGTAGCCTTGGTACTCCTAGTTAAAGGGCACGCTTTCTTCGCTGTAGTGGGAGTGATCCTAGTCAAAGGGCACATATTTCCTACTATAGTGAAAGTTCTACCAGTGGGGTGTCACATCCAGCCAACTTGGGTTAACACTTTCCCAGTCGGTTTCCATTCTAATCCATTTTTACGGGCATGCATCTCATTCACATGGTCAATAAGGCAAGAATCATGACGACTAGAAAACATACATTCATTGCAATTCCAACATTTTAAATTAGAATTCACAGTAGGCTTAGAACGCTGCACAACCGCAGAGCCTTTAGGTTTAGCTACATGATTCTTTTTATTCAAAACGGAAATAACATTCCTAGGATGGGCTTCTACTTTCTTCTTCACTTGACTACTAGATGGGGGCAAGATCCTATCATTCTTCTTGTTTCTATTAAGCTTAGATCTTTGAGCCTTAGTAGTGGTGCTTACTCCTGTAGAAGGCAACACGGGCATATTAGAAGCTGGTTTTGATTCCGCCTTATCTTTAGTGACCAAAGTTTGAGATGGTTTAGTCCTAGGGCCCTTGTTAAGTGGTGTGACGGCAATAAGGGTTCTTTTGATTGCACTAGAGGACGATGATGAGATAGTGGCTGCGTTATCCACAACATTCTTACCTTTTAGAGTACGAAGTGTTTCCTTTAACTCAGCCAAGACCAGATTTTTATCACAAATTTGTTCCCTCAAATCAGATATTTCCACCGACTTTCGATTCAATTGTTCAATCAACGATTGATTCTGTGCAGTGGTATCAACACATGCGGGCTGTACTGAATCGAAGAGTCGTGTATTTTTCTGTTTTAAGTTATCAACTTTGGACAAAATCTTGGAAACTTGATTGTCTAGATCAAGTCTAAAACTCTCAGCGGCCTCAAGTACGTTTACACAGTTAAGCTCCTTAGATTTCTCTATTTCTATCGGCAAAGAGTTAGCAACTTTGTCACTTGGCTGACGCTGTTTTGATTATAAATTCAATCGAAAACTCATTTCAAAATTTGCATCATCGATATTAACACCTTCGAATGACGTTTCAAAGATTTCTTGAATAAATTGTTGCTTGCATTCAAGCGAAATACAATGTGTTTGAATCTCATCAAAACGTTTTGAGAGCGATGAATATGAATCTTGAAGCTTTAAAAATTCAGCGGCAGATTCGTGACAAGTACTATCTACCACAATATCCACAGATTCAACATTATGCACAATAGAATCATTATCAACACTTGTATTCACACAGACATAAACTATATCATGAGACATCACTTGATTCAGAAGCAGATCATTATGGCGTGAAACCCGTTCTATTTCAAGTAAACTGTTTTCATAAGCATCTTCCATTTCATTGAAAACACGTCTAACTTCTTCTATTTCCAAAAACAAATCTTGATCAATATTACGAAGACAAGCTTTAACATTGTTTATAAACGGAACAATTTCATCTCGAAACGCAGCTCTAGTGTGCTCAAAGTTCCATTCACCTTCCGTTATGGCCGTGGCCGTCGTACGTTCCAAAATGACCTTGTCAAAATCGGCTAAGTGTTGGTGAACCGTATTTAAGTTAACGGACGCCTTACTTACCGGTGGAATTAACTTCGTTAAATCCTTTTTGACGAGTGTAGGAGATGTACTAGGAAGGTTTTCTTTTGACAAACTTTGAGGCACAAGAACTGTTAATTCTGCTAATTCCTTTTGTAAGCGAATGCGTGTCTTTTTCAAAAATTGATCTTTGTTATGTTGATCATAATCAATTGTATGGAATTTTGAAAGCATTTTAGAATGAGTTTCATCCCCAAGTGATTGTGTCTCCTCAGTACTACGAACAAAAGGTGCTTCTTTCGATTTTCCAATTATGGTCATATCATAAAGACCGAGAATATATTCCTGAGCTTGTTTTGCATAACCGGGATTAGGTGGTAAATCTTGGAGACGCTTAAGTTCGAATTCTTTAAATGATTTAGTTAAAAGATGAACCTTTTCTGTGGAAGCGTATTGTTTTAAAAGCTTTTGTTCTTTGAATTTAAGAAGTTTGGTAGCATTAATTTCCGATTCAACCTTTTTAGACTCGAGAATTTCGAAATCCATTTTAAGTTTCTGAAAATCATTGACAACCGACTCTTTTTCTTTTAATTCATTGGAAAGATTAGCTTTTAATGATTCTATTTCTTTCAAGTGTTCAATCTTTTCAAAACGAAATTGGTCAAATTCAGAACATGTTATTTTCTCTTCTTGAGGGACCATTTCAAAAGTTTTGACCTTTTCTTTATGCAACGCAAGCTCAGCAGTTAGGGTGGAATTCGTATCTACGGATTGTCTGAGGGCCATATGCATTTGATCAATAATATGTTTAGGCACCATGACCAAATCATGTTGAGCATAAGATTCCATACCCGTCGTAGCATTTGGTTGAGGTTCACTCAAATGTGTTGGATTGGGTACCACATCATTTGAGTTACTAGTCCCCGAATGTTGTTCGAGGTTGTCATTTTCATGCCCAACTTGATGTTGGTTTTCATCAATATTATTAGATGTGGTTGGTACCTCACTGATGACATCAGAACCGTAGTGAGAGAGATTAGCAACGAGAGCAGCTTGGGCAGAGTGAATGTCATCACAATCCGAATCGTATGCATCAAGATCGTCCGCTTGATAAGCTGCATTAGAAGTAGAAACGACTGCAATGCCTTCAGTATCTGCTGCCCCTGGGTCTGCAAGAAATGCTAACTCCTCTGAATCCAAAATCTTCCCCTTAGACTGAGCATCAACCAAATACATCTTCTCACGAAACCATGCATCATCCCTTCTCCTTTTCGGCTGAGTGCATTCCCTAGCCATATGACCTTGTCCACGGCAATTGTAACAAGTCACAACCTGCTTAGGACCAATAGGACTCCCATTTCCACTAGCTTGATTGTTCCCAGTCCTTGTAGGAGGTCCATATGAATTTTTCCTTCCCTGAATAGGTTGCACCGTCACTTGACCATCTTGAACAGTGGCTTGTTGTCGAGGATTTGAAGAGGTGCGGAGCTGATTGTTTGTTGGTGGAAATCCTCTAGTTGCAACAAGTTTTGACAAGTAAGCAGTGAGATGGTTTAGAACATCAGCTGGCGTATCATTTGGAGTAAAGACCGGTGCTTGGATTGGTGGAAGTTCATTAGAGTAGAAAGCTTGTGCTGGTTGTGCTTCTATTGGAAAATATCCTTGCTGAGGAGTATAGCCCAATGGAGAAGTGTTGGCTTGTGATGGTGATGTTTGATATGGTGGTTGCTGTTGAAAAGATTGTTGATGAACACTTTGTTGATATTCTTGCTGTGGCATCATTGGTGGTTGATAAGATGGTTGCTGATAGATGTGTGGTGGTGGCTGCTGCAAGTATGATGGTTGTTGATAAGTATAAGCCATGTTTTATTGAGAAGCATACATTGCAAGTGGATCATGAACTTGAGATGTAGACAACCGAGCCTCGATCACATGGCATTCGTGTTGTTGAAGAAAAGCTTGCAGTTGATCCACATTGGTGTTATGCAAATCCTTAGCCAATTTAACATCCGTCACGTATTTTTTCCATTCTGGAGGAAGAGTGTTCAAATACTTGGTGTTCAATTGAAAGGTAGGAATTGCCATGCCATAGATATTAAGCTCATTCAACAATAGGGTAAATCTCAGATAGTAGTCATTGAGAGTCTCCCCTGGCACATAGGCAAACTTATCAAAAGTATCATAAAGCTTACACTCTCGTTCTTGTTTAGTTAACGAGGTGCCTTGCATTAGAACCCGAATTCTATCCCATAACTCTTTGGAAACTTTATGTTTGCTGACGAATTTGTAGACATCTGGAGGAAGGGCTTGGAGAATGATGTTTGTAGCATACTTATCACATTTATCTTGAATCTTCATATCTCCAGTCAACTCACCCGTTGTGCGAGGACGAGTGGTCGTACCTTCCGTCACAGTACCATAATCTAATGGTCCATTGAGCACCGATGCCCAAATTAGATGTCCATTCTCCTTGTTCAACATATAAAGTTCCATTCGGGAAGCCCATTCCTCATACATAGTCTTCACCAACATTGGTGGACGATTATCCGTACCCGAGAGGATGGACTTATCCGTAAGAGATGTGTACTCCATTTCAATAAGTTAAGATTTACAAAGTTGATCGAACAATGAAATAAGGTTAAGTATTTTTGTGTTGTTGTGAGTTAAAATCGAGAAACAATGTTAAAATCCCCTAAAATATGTTCTCGATAAACCAAAAATTCCAAGTCAAAATTACACACGAAATTTTTTATGGAAAAATTTGTGATTATCGGAATGTCAGATCGTAATACCAGATCGGAATATAGCCCTGTCGAAATGTTGTTGGTATCGAAATGCCTAGATCGCAATGCAAAGCTGTCGAAATAATTCAGATCGCAAAGTCCTATCGGAATGTTCAGATCGCAAAGCCCTATCGGAATGCTCAGATTGCAAAGCCTATCGGAATGATTCAGATCGCAAAGTGGCTGACAAAATTTAAGCAGAGTAATGACTTAACAAACCTTCCTTATACCCGTCGGAATCTCAGATCGCGAAGTACGATCGGAATGCCAGATCGGAATAAGTAATAAAAATCCAGCGATCGCAATGTAGAACCAAACCCTTTCCGATGGTAAGGTTATTACGATGGAACCCCACGTACAAATTGTACTTTCCGATGGATGTTTCTGCTAGAATTTCGGAATGAAGAACACAACCTTTTTTTGCACTTTTGATCCAAGAAAACTGATGTTTCAATGAAAACCAAGATACCAAGGACACGTTTAAGCACAAATCCCTATGTTACACTACTTAATACTACGATCAAACCAAAAAATTTTGAAGATTTCGGCAAAAACCAACTTGTACCCTACGAATTGTTAAGAAGACAATACTCAACACAAAAACAAACCTATATTTCATCCCAAGCTCTGATACCATTTGATGATTTGTAAATCTATACTTATGTTTTAGAGAGAGAAAGAGATAGAGAGATGGTGGATTACACACACACTTAGAGAGAGAAACCAATGTTTTACTATGTGTAAATTATGAAACCACACCCTCTCCATCAAAGGAGAGGGTTTATATACCCAAGCCCTTGTCATGGGCTTGGGCTTACATTTGGCCGCCGGCCCATACATTTCATGGGCTCGGTTTTGGGCTTCGTTTAAGTAAATGCAAATGACTAAACTACGAGCTATTACACGAACTAATGTTGGAGTGACCGATCCTTCCTAATACGTAAAACGTATTTCCAACAATGTACGTGTTACATAATACGAGATGGTGAATATCTGGATAAAATGAAGAAGAAAGGTGATGCATGCATTCTTGTAGGATATGCAACTCAGTCTAAGGGATATAGAGTTTACAACAAGAGAACAAAATTGATAATCGAAACTATGCATGTCAGATTCGATGAATTGCAATAAATGGCACTTGAACAAAGCAATTTAAGTCCCGATCCACAACGACAAGAGACTTCTATGCACAACCGCACGAAAATCGAAACTCATGACCACGACAATGAACCTTCCAGTTCAAAGCTGTTTCAAAAAAGGTTCCAAGAGTAGATATGACATTGGACATGACAATTGAAGAGTTGGAAATGTTATATGGACCAATGTTTGATAAATATTTCACCGGAGAAAAACATGTTGTATCAAAGTCTTCCACTGTCACTCATGATAAGAATGATGATACCGATCATCATCAACAAAAGGATACAACTTCATCTACTTCAAAACGGGTTGGTTCAGATTTACCTCCTCCGAATATCACATCGACAACTGATCCTACAACATCCACAACTACTGTCATTGCTCCGGAGAACACAAATCAAGCAGACCATGCATTATCTGACGAAGAGGATTTTCAAAACCCATTCGGTACACGAAATTGGAGAGTCTTTTACTCGACATGATGATCCGTCAAATATGCATACGTTCTACCAACGACATCCTTCAACACATCATTGGACCCGAGATCATCATTTGGTTCAAGTAATTGGAAACCCTTCACAACTCGTTCGTACAAGACGAAAATTAGAATCCGATGGCGACGTTTGTATGTTCGCACTTGTCGTGAGTATAGCTGAACTGAAAAACATCAAAGAAGACATGGCTGATCATGCTTGGATTGAATCGATGACGGATGAACTTCAATAATTTGAAAGACTCAAAGTCTGGGAATTTGTTGACAAACCATACGATGTTATTCTGTTAAACTTTCGATGGATTTGGAAAAACAAAATGGATGAGGAAAACACGATCATCAAGAACAATCTAGGCTAGTGGATAAGGGTTATGGCCAGAGTGAGGGCATTAATTTTGAAGAATCATTTGCACCAGTGGCTCGTATGGAAGCGGTCAGGATTTTCCTTGCTTATGATACACATAAGGGATTCATCGTTTATCAAATGGACGTAAAGATGGCATTTCTTAATTGTCCTTTGAAAGAAGAAGTCTATCTCACGCAGCCGGAAGGATTCATTAATACACATTATCCTGACAAGGTGTATCGTTTCCACAAGGAACTATATGGACTAAAGAAAGCTCCAAGGGCGTGGTACTATGTTCATATATAAATATGGGGATGGTATTTTGCTTGTGTAGATATACGTTGATGAATTATTTTCGGGTCTACAAACTCAAAACTTTCAAAATATTTGAAAAACTAATGCACAACAAATTTGAAATGTCAATGATGGGCGAACTAAAATTCTTTCTAGGAATTCAAGTTCACCAATTCCCAAGTGGTATCTTTATTAACCAAGCTAAGTATTGTCAAGAGATAATCAAAAAGCATGGTATGACCTCATGTGACCTCGTTGGGATACCATTATCAACCACATCCCTAGATGCTGACTTGGTGGGATTGCCCATATATCAAATGAAATATCCTTCCATGATCGGGTCCTCATGTACTTGACAACAAGCAGACCAGATATTGCACATGCAACATGCTATTATGCACGATATCAAGCCAGACCCACTGAAAAGCACCTCAAGGAGGTTAAACGGATCTTTTGGTACCTTAAGAATACCATTCATTTGGGACTCAGGTATCCGAAGAAACCGGTTTCTTTCTAACGCCCTATTTAAATTCTGATCACGCAGGGTGTCTTGATACTCGAAAAAGTACTTCTGGTGGTGCACAATTTCTAGGACAAGATAAGCTCGTGGGATGGTCTTCCAAGAAGCAGGATTTCACGTCACTGTCATCAGTTGAAGCGGAGCATGTGTCTCTATCTGCATGTTGTGCTCAAGTTCTTTGGATGAGAACACAACTCACAGATTATGTCTTTCACTTTGATAAAGTACCTATGTACTGTGACTCAAAGTCGGCCATAACTATCTCCTTCAATCCAGTACAACATTCTCGCACGAAGCACATTAAAGTCAGATATCACTTCATAAAGGAACAAGTTGAACGCGGTATTGTTGAATTATACTTTGTTGGAACGGATTACCAATTAGCCGACTTGTTTACAAAAGCTCTGTCAAAAGACAGGTTTGAGTACCTCGTTAGGTTAATTGGTATGAGATGTTTGACTTCAGCAGACCTGGAGATTCTGGCGAAGGTGCCTGCTTGATAAATCTATCAAACATATACTTGTACATATCAATGAAAAAGAAAATACAAAAATATAATACATAAAAAAACAAAATAAAAAATGGAAAAATCTTTCAAATTATCAAAAATATTCTTCTCGAAATGTATTTTAGTATCGATAATATGGACGTGCCTATAAATGTCGCTCAATAACGACACCGATGTGTACATAAATCTCAAATGAAAGTTGTAAATATTTTTCAAAACATGTCATTTCTATTTTTAATAAAGGAAAATGTCTCTTTTGGACAATATTTTCAACAACGGGTAGACCAATCTATCACGGGTTGAGCTTGTCACAAAACATTCAAAGTTTTGAGCTCAACACAATGGCTTGTAATAACTTTCAGATTGCAATTCGGATCTATTTTCACGGGGGAGTGTACGATTTAGTGCCCTTACCCTCAACAAAAGAAGAGAAATCTTCCTACACTTGAGTGGATTCGTAAAGACATTCAAAGTTTGTGAACTCAAGTTTATGCTTTAGAAATACCATGTCGCTAAAAAGAAATGGATTTCAAAAAGCGTTGAACACAAGATTTTCAAGAGTTTTTCAATGATCTCAAAATCTTTTAAAAATTGTGTGTTCAACAACTCCTATCCTTAAAAAGCTAAATGTGGATTACATCCTCATAATGACAATTCAATTGGATCAATTTTTGAGGGGGAGCTTTCCAAATCAAAGTTTTAATGTTGTCGGATATATTAAGTCAAGTAATTTTTATGTATCCAACACACTGTGTCTAATTATCATTTGGTATGATTCACATGAAAAAGCTTTGATGTTCGTGATAAGATTCTTCAACGACAATTTTTATGTGTTCATGAACATGTAGTGTGCGAGTACAAATTTTTCAAGAATTTTTCAATGGTTATTCAAAATCATTCAAATATTGTGTACTCAACACTACATAAAATGTTCCAATAATTCATGCTAACTTAGACACATTTTTCTCCCGAAATCTTTTCAAGACTAATTTTCACGATATATTTTAATCAAATTTGGTATCTCTAATATCAAACGATTTTATATATTATAGATAGGGGAGAAAATGTGATTAAAATTTGATCTAAATATATGAAACGAACATATAAGACTCAGTCACTTTAACTCTTACCCACATGTGTGAAACACTTTCGATTATCGATGCACATGTGAAGGGGGAGCTTTTCTGAAATGACAATACTATCAAGGTGTTAAAAGTTTTTCAAACACTTTCATTGTCTTTCAAGTGGTTTTGTGGTTAAGATTTAATACCCACAACCTCTTTAATTCACGGCGTTATTGGTGTCAACAGGTGGTTAGGTATAAGTCCCATGATCCAACTAGAACCGGAGGGATCTTCCTAGGGACAATCCAATAGGTTATTAGAAGTCCTTAGGAAAGATGGAGTAGAATTTGAAAAGGGAATAATGTCGACTAAGTACTTAAGCTAGCACTGGAACAATCACAACAAGGTGTTAGTGATGACCTCTTGGTAAGCATTGAAGGAGTTGAAGAATGAAAAAGAAATATAAGGAAATAGAGTGAAAAGAAAATAGCCCTCCATACAACTTAGGCAGAAACCAGGTCAACACATCATAAAGACAAGCATCATGGACCCAGTGATGTAATGCATAACCCTTCCCCAACTGACTCAGGCTTCTCTAAAAAGATTTTTGTTTTATTGTCACAAAGATTAACACGATTTCTATTGACTTTCTCACTCCGAGTTAGTTGATATTGAATAGGTAGCGTCTGCTCTAGCCTCCGATCACTAAAAGTGCACTAATCGAGTCTAGAGCCAATAGATCTATCAAATCTCGTTAGGACACACTACATGACGAATAAGAGAGTCTTGCACTATATCCTAGTGATATTGCAAGAACATTCAGAGTGATACTACTTAGTATTCACAATGATGAGTGGAAATCCTTCCAGTGTTAACATCAAACAGCACTGCGGTAGGTCATGTGTAAGATTCTTTATGAATTGAACATGTGCAAAACTGAAAAGCAACGGTTGTTTGTTTCTTTATTGATTCAAACTCGTTTCAGGTTTCTATGCAATATCTTTATGGTCTTTCCAGAACATTCAGAGTGATCCTCTTCAGTATTCACAGTGACGAATGGAAATCCTTCCCATGTCAACCTCAAACAGCATTGGGGTAGGTGACTTGCGATATTCTCTAGGAATCAAGCTTGTGTCAACTAGAAAGCAACAATGGTAAGATTCTATGAATCAAATTTGTTCCATGAATTTGAACTGACGACTTCAATCAAGCGGATATTTATACAATTGATTCACTCTTTACGTTCGTAGTCTTGCTTTGGGACGGTCGAGTAAAGAGAACGACTAGTACAATCGCGAAATCCTGTCAAGGAGATTCTTAATCGAATCTACCTAATCACAGGTACGGTATGTAATAGCGTGTAACGGTCTTCACCGACCGGAGGTAAAATGCTACCGATCTACGACGAATTTCAAAGCCGAAGATTCAATACCACATACTCATGCCCAAAGAGATATTCAACAATTGAGAAAGCTAAGGACTTCCGCAACTCTGATGATCAAAATCTTCCTTAACTATTAATGTAGAGGAGTGACCTCTTTTTAAAGGAGATTGTTAGCAAGCTTTCAAGATGATGTATAGTGTGAGTGTGTGGATGAAGACACAAGATCACAAGATGGAAAAGACAAATCAAGGATAGTGACCAACAAGAACGAATCAATCATTTATTTAAAGATCTCAATACTAAAGCTTAATAATCTTTATAAATCCTCGCATGTCGTAGAGGTATGACCTCTCAGTGAGGGAGATGTTAGTCTAAAAATATTGTATCATCAAGAATGTCTCGGTCATAAGTTTGAAGATCTCAAGATTAATGACAAAGTCGAAAGACAACGACAAAGGCTCAAAGATAGTAGCATGATATTACACGTTTAAGACTCATTTATGGCGAGATTAGTAATCTCTATAAATCTACAAATGTCGAAGAGGAATGACCTCTCATTGGGGGAGATTGTTAGCCTCAAAATATAGAGTCAAACAAGAATGTTCGGTCATAGATATATTATGTATCAATTATTAGAATGTTGTAATAGGTAGTAAGTTAGTCGAACTATATGGGCTTGATGGTTAGCTTAAAAGACCTCTTTCAAGGTACTAAGCATTTATTCAAGCCCATCCCATCAAACAATATAGCCCATTAGGCCACATGTAGCCCCGACAATATATACCTCTCCTAGCATGTTAGGAGAGGCTTGGTTGTTTCATTTTTCTAATCAAATATTCCTAAAGTTTCACACACTTCTCTTTTTTCTCTCTCTACTTTCTCTCTCTAAACTTCATCTCTTTTCTTATTCTTTTAATCTATTTTTCTATCTTATTTCTTAGATCTATCATGATGAAGTGATTAATATTTGGGTAAAACATTAACGCACCAATGTATCGAGAGACAAGCTGATCTTCTGTCTCTTGAATGTCATTCCTTGTAATTAGTTGGTAAAATTTGGTTGTATAATCTTCAACAGACTTGGCCCCCTGTTTCAGATTTTGTAACCGCTGGTACATCATTCGTTGGTAGATATGAGGAATAAAATTATCCCTCATGACCTTCTTCATATTCTAACAACTCGTGATCTTTGACTTCCTAACTCTGTCCCTAGCGAGCTTTAATTGTTGCCACCACGCGGACGCCCTACCACGTACCTTGGTAGCGATCAACAAAACCCTTTTGTTTTCTGGAACTTCTTTGAATTCAAATACTTCTTCAACAGCTACGAGCCAACCAATGAACTCATCAGGCTTCAAAGTGTCCCCATTAAACTTAGGAATATTAACCCTCATTCTAGTCTCCCAACTCCTATCATTATTCCCCCTTCGATCTCTCATTTGTCGCCCTGTTGATTGTTCATCAGCAGACGAACCATCACCAAACAGGTTTTCTTCTAGATTTGCATCTTCATCCTTATCATGGTGATTATGAGGCCTCCCACTATTCATCTGGTTGGTCAATTGATCAACAAATTGATCAAGTCGTTCCTCCATTCAGTCTATTATACGTAGCTCAAATTCCTGTTCATTCACTTTATCAATATTCCTAGTTTTCCTTAGAGGCATCTTGATCAGGAACTTTGGCTCTTGATACCAACTAATGTAGACTATTAACAAGATAACTAAATCGAATCTGTTGATTCTAATGAATACCATAAATAATCCTTCCAACAATCGTTGATTCTGATGAGTACCAGTTATTAGGGTAAAAACACGACAACACAACGACCAATGGTTTAACTTTTATTAAATTGAAAATTGTCTTGATAGGGTTACAACAGATTGTTTAATAAAGACAGGAAGCAAAGAAAAACCCTAAAATACCAATGGGCTAGACTGTGGCCGAAAGACAAAGTTCAACATAAACTGAAAATAACTAAAAAATGCAAATAAATGACAGTAAAACGACTTTTGGGTCTCGAAAAATCCTTAACCAGCCTAAAGGTGGTTACTAAGTCGTTCCTCTCGCTATTACGGTCGTCACGGGCTGAAAACGAACTCACGATGCTCAAGTTATGGCTGTTTTAAGAAAGCCCTCATCTTCACACGATCTTGGGCTTCCAGAAACAAGTCAGCTCGTTCTTCAATACTTTGGCCTCCATCAACATTGTATTTGCTCACTGAATTAGAGGTGTCAACTAATAAAGCTTCGCTAATATAATGTCTCACACGTAGGGGCCATTTCACGATGTAATCATGGCTTTTAATATCGGAAACCTTAAATGCTCATATATATTTGTTGTAGTTATAAATGCGAATATAACCATTCTCAGATAAGGTATGTCTTTTGTGTAGCATATCACAAAGCATCATCGGTTGCTTCAAGTGAAATTAATTAGGTTCATAAAGTTTTAGTGGAACTTACACTCTCTAATTTCGTTGCAATATATTCAGCAACACATAGCCCATCAACGGCAATGGTTGGATGGTTGTAAAGTTATGTAAATCTTTGAAAAATCTAGAGAGAGAAAATAGAAAAATAGGAGGTTATACACGCACTTTAGAGAGAGAAAGTGAGAGAAAAACATATATTAGTGTGTGAAATAAATGAGCAACCACACCCTCTCCAACTAAGGAGAGGGTTTATATACCCAAGCCGACAAGATGGGCTTGGGTCTTACAATGGGCCGTAGCCTTAGCCTTTGTGGACTAGGCTTGGCTAACTTTGTTTAACTTAATAACAAGAACTACGAGCTACTACTTAATCTATTGTTGGAGTGACCGATCCTTCCTAAATACGTAAAACGTGTTTCCAACAATCTCCCCTAACGTAGGTCACTCCAAAGTACAAGGGGATTGCATGAGTTACAATAATAAAATAAACCTAGCATGCTATGCTTGTCTTGAGCTCTTAGTCTTTGTCTTTCTTTTAATTTTTTTTCTTGGTGAATATGCTGATGTGATCTTTATCTTTAATCTTGAGCACGGTTCTCTTGCCTTGATCTTGTGACTTCATCACTTGTGATATTTTCCTCCTCGTGACTTCATGTCCCACATAATTATATCTTTGTAATTCTTAAAAGCTTCAGAGTTTGATACAGCGGAAGACTTTAAGTTGAACTTTTCAGAATTCGTTGAAGTATACAATGCAGAAAATATAAGCATGTAGGGATGACTTCTTCTCAGGCACCGCAACGTCACCGTCTTCAAATACAGCAACATAAGTAGACACGAACGAAATGGCTTTGACATTTCATTCTAATCCGGTATCATTTTACCTCCGGTCGGTGAAGACCGTTGGATGATATTAAATGTCGTACTTGTGGCAGGTAGTTTCAATTAAGAACCTCCATGACAAGATTTCGTAGGTAAACCCGTTCTCTTTACTCGACCGTCCAAATCTGGTTGTGAACGTAAAGAGTGAATCGTTTGGATAAAATTATCCGCATGATTAAATCTGTCAATTTATTTTCCTGGAATAAGTTTGATTCATTTTAAGAATCGCACCATCGTTTCTTTCCAGTTGTCACTAGCTTGATTCATATAGAATCTAGCAAGTTACCTACCAATGCCTGTTTGATGTTAACACTAGAAGGATTTCTATTCGTCACTGTGAATACTAAATAGTATCACTCTGAATGTTCTGGAAAGATCACTAAGACGTTGCGTAGAGGCCTGGAACGAGTTTAAATTCAATTAAGAATTAAACCACTATTGCTTTCCAGTTATCACAACTTTGATTCATAAAGAATCGCACAAGTTACCTACCATGAGATTTTTGATGTTCACTCAAGAAGGATTTCCATCTTCATTGTAAATACTTGCGTATTACTCGGATGTTCATGCAAGATCATGAAAATTTTGCGTAGGACTCTTAATATCTTTCTTACTTTTCACAGTGTGTGAAGAAGCAAGAAAATATGGAAATGTGTCCTAATAAGATTATAGATGATCTCAAATGATCTCAAATGTTTCCTAATGAGATTTTGCGTAAGACTCTTAATATCTTTCTTACTTCATAAAAACAAGATTTCTCTCGTTTTAACAAATAAATGCACTGAAGCATACATCAATTCGTGTTAGATTATGTTATAACGTAAACACAACCCCTTACATGGTTATAGTAAACTATGCCCGTGAAAAATAATTTTCGTTGTTGAGCCAAAGCTTTCATAAGAAATACTTGACTTGAATATGAAAATCGGGTTACTATCTAAAATAATAGCAAGCTATTTTGGCATGTTTTATGAAATATTTACAACTTTTGTACGAATTGTATTTATGACGCCGTGTCAATATTAATCGAAATTTCTAAGGCCTAAATAGTATCATCCCAAAAGACATGCCTTTGAAAAATAAAGTAAAAATACTTTTGGATTTTTCTGAGATTTTCAATTTTTATAGGTTTTATATGGTTTTATATTTTTATATTTTGCTTTTGTGGATAAAAATATAAAAAATATATACATGATCACAAAGGATACGAAGAGTAGTTTACCACCACTATTCTTTCGCTTCATCTGTCAATGCCTTTAGAGTCTCTGGCGAGAAAATTCTCATTCCTAGATTTCGGCCAAAAATTCAATTAGAGCGCGATCTAAAGCCTTCGTGAAAATATCCGCCAATTGATACTCTGATTTGACAAAGTAAAGCTCGATCACTCCATTTTCCACTTGCTCCTTGATAAAGTGGTAGTGAATGTCAATATGCTTCGACCGGAAGTGTTGAACATTATTGCAGCAGAGGGCAATGGCACTTTGATTGTCATAATACATCGGAATTTTGTTGAAACCTAAACCATATTCGGTTAATTGCGATCTCATCCAAAGAATTTGAGCACAACAACCGGACATAGCTATGTATTCTTCCTGCGTACTTGAAATTACAACGCTTTTCTGTTGTTTTGATGCCCAACTGATAAGTCGATCTCCTAGTAGTTGCAAACTTCCACTTGTGTTACGCCTTGTATCTTGACAACCAGCGTGATCCGCATCTGCATATGTCATAAGTGCAATAGAAGAGTCTTTCGAGTACCATATTTCCTGATGAATGGTTCCTTTGAGATAACAAAAGATCATTTTAAAAGCACCTAAGTGTAGCTTAGTGGGCCTAGTTTGATACCGAGCACACATACACATAGCAAATTGAAGTTCATGTATACTAGCTATAATATATAGAAGGGTACCGATCATTCTACAATAAAGTGTAGGATCAATAGGAATCCCATGTGGATCTGCATCTAGTTTGGTTCTTTTCACCATATGAGTATCCATGATGTCGCAAGTTTCCATCTTATATTCTTAAGCGATTCAAGAGCATATTTGGATTGGTTAATAAAGATGCCTATGGGACTTTGAGAAATCTGAAGTCCTAAGAAAAATGAGACCTTACCCATCATCGACATCTTAAACTTTGAAGACATGAGTGTCCTAAATTCATCCGATAAGGTTTGGGTCGAGGCTACAAATATAATATCATCAGCATACATTTGTACCATAATCATGTCTTTCCCTCGTTTTTGAATGAACAGTGTTGGGTCCACCTTGCCTTTACCGAAGCCTTCGGTGATGAGGAATTGTGACAATAGATCGTACCACACGCGTGAAGCTTGCTTTAACCCATAGAGAGCCTTCTTAATCTTGTACACATGATTGGGATATTTGGGATTCACAAAGCCATGAGGCTGTTGAACATAGACTTCTTTCTTGATTTCACCATTAAGAAATTTGTCTTCACATCCATTTGATAGACGAGCATATTCATATGAGCTGCATAAGCAAGGAATAATCTAATAGCTTCTAAATGGGAAACAGGTGTAAAGGATTCCATAAAGTCGATACCTAATAATTTTCGATACCCACGAGCTACTAATCGAGCTATGTTATATGCCGCCTAACTCGTCGAGTTTCACCTTGTAAACCCATTTCAAAGTGAGTAACATCACTTTATCCGGGAATGGGACAAGTTCCCATACATCAAGACATTCAAATTCATTAAGTTCTTCTTGCATGGATTCTATCCAACATGATTGTGTAAAAGCTTCTTGCCACGTTTGAAGCTCAATGTCAGTGAGAAAGGCATCAAAGTAGCCAAATATTGCATTTTCTTGTAGCTGACTATGTGTAGATACCGGACGATTAGGGTCACCGATAATAGTATCCATAGGATGATCCTTTGTCCACTTGCTGTCATGTTCACGAATCTTGGTATTGGAGTAGACCGTAGTAAGAGCTTCCTCTAAGGTGGATGGTACCGCTTGATTAAGTTCGGGAATTGGTACACCAAAGAATGGAAGTTCATACATTTGAGCGAATTCCAAATCGTGATCATCATCATCCTCTTCATCATCAATAGGCATAAGATGGGTAGTTGATTGGGGTGTTGGTTAAGAATTACTCGTTGAAGGTGTATCTTGACCAATTGTTGTTGTAGACCTGGGCTTCATTTACTGGAGCGACAAGTTCGCTGACCGGAGCTATTTCTTCATATTCTGGAGCAACAATACTTGGATGAGTAAATAATTCATCAAATAACGGTTGAAACAACGTATCCCACTCATTCCTAGTAGGTGGTATAAATGATGATGAATAAGGGTTGTTTGGGACAACACCATAGCTAAGTTTAGTGGGTCCCATTTGATGAAGTGAGGGTTCAGAGCTACTTTGCTCAAAAGCCATTGGTGTCAGCTCATCAAAATCAACATTCATAGTTTGAGGATTTTACGGGAATTTCGATTGTATATTCAGAATGCCTTCTTTGTGGGTGCATAGCCAATGAAAATACCAATATCAGTCTTTGGTTGAAGTTTCTCCAAGTTCTCACTATCATTGTTCGGATAGAAAAGTGCACCAAACACATGAAGGTATGATAAACCGAGTAATTTTCCATGAATAAGCTCATAATGTGTTTTACCCTGACGCTTGCGAATTAGTGAACCGTTTTGGGTGTATACTGTTGTAGATACTGCTTCTGCCCATAAAAATAATGGAGCCTTTGCCTAAATTAACATCGTTCGAGCTACTTCCATAAGTGTTCGATTCCGCCTTTCAACGACAGTTTTGTGGTAGAGTGCGAGCAACGAATGTTTCACGAGATATGCCAACTTATTCATAATAGTTACGCAAGGTTTGATTAACTAATTCGGTTACATTATCTATACGCATGCGTCGGACAGTAGTATTGAGACGCACTTGAATCATCTTGAGAAATCCGGTGATGATTTAGGTGCCTCATCTTTTGTTCCGAGAAATTTCACCCATGTAAACTGAGAGTAATCATCCACAATGACGAGGGTGTACCTTTTACCACTAAGACTTTCAACACGCATTGGCCCACAAAGATCCATATGTAGCAAATAAAGTTTCTCTTGGTTGGTGTCTTCAGTCTTGGGTCTGTATGATTTCTTAGTGCTCTTCCCCATTGAACACGCGAAACAAAAATGGTCATTGTGAAATTTAAGTTTAGGAAGACCACTAACAAGTTCGTTTTTTGCCAAATGATTAATAGCGTCAAAGTTAGGTGAGATAACCGTCGGATGCCATAACCATGACTTAGTCTTCGATGCTTTGAGAGAAGACATACGGGAGAAGCGGCCATCATGTCTTGTAGAGACAAAATATACAAATTATTCCCTCGAGTACCTTTCAACAAATCTACCCCTTCTAAATTGCGAATGAAGAAAGTATGCTCTCGAATAGCAACTTCTAGATTTGTATCACGAAATTATCCCATATAAAATAAATTGTGACCGAGTCCTTCCACATGATACACTCTTGAAATCGTAACATTCCCAATTTCATATTTACCATAACCCATTATCTTTGCAATATGATCATTTCCGAATCAAACTGTACCAAGAAACTTGCTGACGAAATTTCTAAGTTGAGAGCGATCTCTGATCATATGCTTGGAGCAACCGGAGTCCAAATACCACAAGACGATTTGGATAACCTATTTTCAACAACAACAGTAGATATTGCATTGGAAACTATGGGTTCCGTAGTGTTAGCAGATACATATATATAACATTATCAGAATTGCTAACATTTGTGTCATCCTTAGATTTCCTGCTTTTTCTAACGTAAGTTTGTTTCATTGCAACTTTTATGTTTTATTGCCATCCTTTCGTGATCCTTGCGAAACCTTTCAAATTGCGCACTCAGATTCAACACCATCGCTCGCAGACTAGCAACTTCATCCATTTCCCTAGCTCTAACATACTCTGACCTCCTCACACTAGAAACAAACTGGTCAAACTGCCTCTCATTCTGCTCAAACCTTTTGATCGCTCGGGTTTCAACTACATACCTTTCAAACAAAGACATACCTAACTTTTTAAGAAACCAATAAATATCTTCATAAGATCTAGGACCTGGACAGTACACCTTAGCAATATCATCATGGATAGATCAGGCACTAGCAGCATTGCTGGACTCACCAGAGAAATCATTTCTAACACGGGAAACCCTAGGCAAACCAATCAAATAAACATCACAAGTAGGCATAGAAGAACGTACAAGAGGTCGCTGACAATCCTAAACAGTCGGTGGCACCACATTAGCTCTTGGCACATAACTTCCTTGTATCACTTCGGGCTCAGTCTATCCTACTGCATCAGGAGCAATCTCATCATCCAGATACTCATAAGGCTCCTCATCGTCACTAGCACCAAAGTTATCTACTTCCTCGCCTCCTAGTATGTCATTCATCTCAATCCAATCATCCTCACGTGGTATATCAGCCATTTTTCACAATTATAGAGGTTCAAGGATACTTAAGGTCATTGTTAAAAAGTAATATGCAATGCATGAGCATGCAAATGTTATATGTATCCCATAATATGCAATGCAATGCAAATGATGTTTATGCAATGCTCACAAAAATAAAATATAATAATGACAAGCACTCAGCGCACTTTCAATAACCTCGATACAATATCATAGTATTTACTTAATTAATACTCGGGAAATCATTTCAGTTCTAAGGGATACATCTATAATACAAAACTAAACTAAAAGTGATCTTACCGGAGCGTTGCAAAGAAGTTGTGTGCTTTTGAAAAATAAATACTTTCGACACCAAAGTTATAGTTTAGGACAATTTTCAAAATCAACCTAGTTATTTGTAACTTGTAGCTCTGATTACCAATATCACCCTCAATTCACATTGCGCAGCGGAAATACACAATTGGGTGCTAAACACAAGTATTATCACACACAAGATATATTGAACGACTCAAAAGAGACACTTGCACATAAAATATAAATAAGATCTCACACATTGTCTAAAACATAATTTTCATCCCATAATGTACTAAAACGACACCAGAGTAAAGCGTTTAGTCCTCAGGATCTCGACCATCAAACCGACAAGTTTTAGTACAGTACATAAACATTAGACAAATTGTTCAACAGTAAAAGGATAGAAATTGTTTTAGACAAAGCCAACCCACAACATCCACAACAAAGATCCGCCATCAATCACCTTCGATTACCTGAAACACATGCTTAAACGAGTCAACAATAATGTTGAGCGAGTCCATAGGTTTAAAAAATCACATTTGAACACAAGAAGAAAATCAATCATAATCATTTTATAGATTAGTTGTACATACAATCTATATCAAGGCAACTCATTGTATTTAAGCTCATGACACCGACCCCTTAACCAATTAGTCACCCACGCCAAATGCCATCATGACTAGATAAAACCATTGCCCCTCTAGGGTATTAGTTGCTAGATATATACCCAAATCTCATTCTCGTAAATTATCCTTCCCAGAGATTACTCAACGTAATGCCCTGGTCTCGGATAGGGTGGTTAACCCAATGATACTATCATTTGAATAATCAGCTATTCCCAACTCACAACATCAAGTCAGAACATAGTTAACGGTTCATGAATTTAGGGTCTTTAGCAACAAGGTACTCAATATAATTCAAGGCAACATAGGCAACATTCGGGTCCAAACAATTAATCATGACTTGTGTTCATTTATTTTCAAATAGCATGTATCCCCCTCGAGGGTATTAAAACATTTAGTAGCTAGCATGAAAAACAAGGCTACTGACTCCCCTTAGTATAAGAGACCTAGCGAGATGATCGTCGATGATAGAGGATGCCTTTCAAACACGAGAACCGTAAACTATCAAATAAGGCGCGTTCATTAATAATAAACTCGAGGAATAAACCATACATAGGAATATCAAACTCAAACTCATAAAATCGCGACAAACTCGAGAGAAAACGATACAAGTGATACTATTACACTCTTCTATACATCTACTTTATTACTCTATACTCTCGATAAAAATCTGTCGGCACATACCAAATGTACTAGCTCATTTACCCCACTTAGACTCATCAAACATTTATGAAACGACTCGAGGAACTAACTTACTATATATAGAATGTCCTCTAACAAGTTTATCAAATGAATTTACTTGTAAAGTTCCCTGCCCAACTCATCTTTGAACTACAAAAACCGGACAGGTTTACGTCATCGACTCATACAACCGTTTTAACTTCTATAAACGACTTCATTTACAAAAACGACACTTAGGTTTGAAAATAGACTCACCATCTAGGGTTTATACTTTTGCATCAGTCCTTGAATCATTTCAAATTCATTCTATAGTCCCCGAGATTCGATCCAAATATCGACAACAACTACATGTCGTGCCGATACTCGTCTCCCGGTACACGAATAATCAAACCTTCATAACTTCTCGCTCCTTTGGATCTAGAAGCTCTACTTTATATCAAATTGAAGCTAATTGAATTCTATACAACCCTATGCTATTACATAAGCCATAATCAAATCATAAGGTATCCAAAATACCCTTTTCCTACTGATCTAAATTACCCTTCAAAATCTTACATGAAACCATGTTTTTAATCAAAATCAATCATTTTTATCATCATCCTATAACCTTAATAACAACATAACTCATTTCTAACACTTGTATCAATCTCAAAATCAAAAACCAAAAAAAAAACAAGTTTTTAGTAAAAACTAGCATGATCATCACTTGATCATCATTAAATGATACATGCATTGTCATCTACTTGACCTACCAACCCTAAAACATCAAACTTCATGCATGCAACCAAAGTTAGTACCAAAAGATCCTCCTTTAAATTCTAAGGATGGGACTTGAATTATTTTTGAATGGATTAAACTCAATATTGAGTGAAAATTGATTGAAAGGGGTGTTTAGGGTGACGGTAGAAAAAAGAAAAGAGGGAGGAGGAGTATAATTTTCTAGTTAGTGTTATGTGTGAGAAAGTTAGGTGGAAATTAGGCTTATATATGGTGCTCCAAGGGTTTGTTTTGCCAATTGGTGATAGTTGTGGTCCAAAATGAAAATAGTTAGCTAAAAAGCGGGAAATGACTATTAGTCAATTTTGAAAATATTCACGGGGCTCGGGATTCATAAAAATACTTCTCAAAAGTTAAAACGTATCTCAAATATAATATTATCGTCTCTCGACTCGACTTAACACATCATTAAAAATAAAACATCAAAAATGACAAACATCAAATAACCGACAATATAACGTGAAATATTGGGCATTCATCGACATCACGCTTGCTAATACTCCTTATACTTATTAAAGATAAAATATAAGTCTCCTAACATCGGTTTAAACTTAAACCTTCAAAAATAAAAATCATTCAAACTCGTCAAAAATTTCAAAAATAGCCGTAAAGTAAGATTAGGCAATAACCTCGGTTTCAGGTTATCACATAGTTAAAAGGCACGCTTTCTTCGCGTTAGTGGGAGTGATCGTAGTTAAAGGGCACGTATTTCCTACTATAGTGAAGGTTCTACCAGTGGGACGGCACATCCATCCGACTTGGGTTAACACCTTCCCAGTCGGTTTCCATTCTAACTTATGTTTTCAGGCATTCATCTCATTGACATGGTCGATAAGACAAGAATCATGGTCATGAGAAAACATGTATTCATTACAATTCCAACATCTCAAATTAGAATTCAAAGTAGGCTTAGAGTGCTACACAACCGCAAAGCCTTTAGGTTAACTACATGATTCTTTTTATTCAAAATAGAAATAACGTTCCTTGGGTGGGCTTCTACTTTCTTCTTCACTTGACTACTAGACACAAGATCCTATCTTTAAGCTTATATCTTTGAGCCTTAGTAGTTGTGTCTACTCCTTGTAGAAGGCAACACAGGAACATTAGAGCCTTGTTTTGATTTTGCCTTATCGGTTGTGACCAATGGTTGAGATGGTTTAATCCTAGACCCCTTTTTTAGTGGTGTGACGGTTATGAGATTAGTCTTGGTTGATTTCACTTTGGGAGCACTAGAGGGCGGTGCTAAAATGGCGGATGTATTCTTAACACGAAGTAATTCTTTTATCTTAGCCAAAGCCATATCTTTATCACGAATTATCGCATGTAAATCCGAGATTTCCACCGATTTATGATTAAGGTTTTTAATCAAAATTGAGTCTCGGCAGCCTCTAGTGTCCGTTCCACATTCTCTATGTGAAATTCCTTAACACACTCATTTTCTATCGGCAACAAGTTAGCAACCTTGTCACTTGTCCGAAGCTGTTTTGTTAGTTTATTCATTTGAAAAACCTTTTGAAAGGACGGATCATCTATATTAACACTTTCGTGCGACATTTCAAAAATATCATGAGTACATTTTTTCTCACATTCAAGCGAAATACAATGTTTTTAAGTTTCATCAAAATGTTTTGAAAGAAAATTATAGGAATCTTGAAGCTTTAAAAATTCAGTGTCAGATTTATGACAATTATTATCTACCACATTATTCAGAGATTCAATATTATACACAATAGAATCATTATCAACACAGTTCTTCACATAAACGGATACAATATCATGCGACATCACTTGCTTCAGAAGTTTATCATTTTGGCACAAAATTCGTTCCTTTTCAACTAAACCGTTTTCATAAGCATCATCCATTTCATAGAAAACTCGTTGAACTTCTTTAATTTCTAAAGCCAAATTTTGATCAAGATCACTAAAACACGCTTTATTGTTCACAAACGGAATATTTTTATCATGAAACGCAGCTCCAGTGTGTTCAAAGTTCCATTCACCTTCGGTTATAGCCGTAGCCGTCATACGTTCCTTAATGACCTTGTCGAATTCGGCAAAGTGTTGGTGCAGTGCGTTCAAGCTTGTATACACCATACTTACCGATGGAATTAACTTAGGTAATTCCTTTTCGACAAGTGTAGGAGACGTACTAGGAAGGTCATTGATTGAAGAGCTTTGAGACACATACTGGTACGTAATCAATTTCCTTTTGTGTTTAAAGCGGGTCTTAAAATTTAAAGCTAATTTATTATGCTTCTCATAATCAAATGGTTTAAGATTTTTCGAAAGCATTGTTAATCGAATTTCTTCCACAAGTGACATCGTCTTCGCATCATCACGAACATATGGAGCCTCTTTCGATTTACCAATTAGGGTCGCATCATAAAGATTAGGAATTTCTTGCGGAGCTTGTTTTGCATAACCCAGATTTGTTGGTAAATCTTGAAGACACTAAAGTTCTAGTTCTTTAAATGATGAAGTTAATAAATGAACCGTTTTTGTGGAAGAATATTGTTGTAAAAGCTGTTGATCTCTCATTTTAAGAAGTTTGGTAACATTAATTTCCGATTCAACCTTTTTAGACTCGAGAGTTTCGAAATCCGTTTTAAGTATCTGAAAATTATTGACAACCGACTCTTTTTCCTCCAATTTATGAGAAATATTAGCTCTTAATGTTTCTATATCTTTTAAGTGTTCTAGCCTTCCAAAACGAAATTGGTTAAGTTCCGAATAAGTTATTTTCTCTGCTTGAGGAACCATTTCAAAAGTTTTGACCTTTTGTTTATACAACGCAAGCTCAGCGGATAGGGTGGCATTCATATTTACGGTTTGTTAAACAACAACATTCATGTCATCAATTATATGTTTATGCACCATTATCAAATCTTGTTGAGCATAAGATACCATACCCGTCGTAGCATTTGGTTGAGGTTCACCCAAATGTGTAGGATTGGATACCACATCATTTGAATTACTGTTTCTCGAATGATGTTCGAGGTTGTTATTTTCATGCCCAACATGATCTAGATTTTCATGATTAACATTGGTTGTGGTTGGTACCTTACTAACGACATTAGAACTGTAGTGACAGATATTAGCAACGAGAGCAGCTTGGGCTGAGTGAAGTTCATCACAATCTGAATCATATGCATCAAGATCATCCGCTTGATATGATGCGTTTGAAGTAGAGACTGCGGGAATGCCTTCATTTTCTACTGCCCCTAGGTCTGCAAGAAATGCTAATTCCTCAAAATCTAAAATCTTTCCATTTGATTGAGCATTGACTAGCAACATCTTCTCATTAAACCATGACGCATCCCTTCTCCTTTTCAGCTGAGTACATTTCTTAGCCATGTGACCTTGTCCTCGGCAATTATAGCAAGTCGCCACTTTTTGAGGACCATTGAAACTTCCACTAGCTTGAGCATTGACGGTTCTTGTACTTACTCCAAATGAATTTTGCCTCCCTTGAATGATTGTACCGTCAGTTGACCGTCTTGAATAGTAGCTTGTTGGAGAGGATTTGAAGATGTGCGGAGCTGATTGTTCGTTGGTGGAAATCCTCTAGTTGCAACAAGTTTTGACAAGTAGGTCGAGAGATGGTTCAACACTTGAGTTGGAGTATCATTTATTGAAGACCGTTACTTGAATCTTAGAAGTTCATTGGAATAAAAAGCTTGAGCTTCTGGTGTTTCAATTGGAAAATATCCTTGCTGGGGACAATATCCCATTGGAAATGTGATAACTTGAGTGGCGATGGCTGATGAGTTAGTTGCTGCGTATGAGGCTGTTGTTGAACACTTTGTTGTTGAAATGCATGTTGTGGCATCATTGTTGGTTGATATGATGGTTGCAGTGGTTACTGATATATGTGTTGTGGTTGCTGCTGATATGATG
The DNA here is from genome assembly GCA_025667525.1 of Glebionis coronaria. Taxonomy (NCBI): domain Eukaryota; kingdom Viridiplantae; phylum Streptophyta; class Magnoliopsida; order Asterales; family Asteraceae; genus Glebionis; species Glebionis coronaria. Next base: position 454,439,935 of record CM046878.1, on the reverse strand, counting down.
GTTGTTGATAAGTGTACGCCAAGTTGTGATAAGGAGTCATTTGGTGTGAAGCAATCATGGCAAGTGGATCATAGACATGAGATTTTGACAACCGAATCTCTTGCACGTGGCGTTCACGTTGTTGAAGATAAGCTTGAAGTTGATCTACGTTGGTTTGATGCAAATCCTTAACCAACTTAACATCCGTCACAAACTTGCTCCATTCGAGAGGAAGGGTGTTCAGTTACTTTGTGTTGAGCTGAAACTGTGGTATCTTCATAGCAGAAATATTAAGCTTATTCAGCATTAAAGTGAATCTCAAATAGTAATCATGAAGAGTCTCCCCTGGAACATAAGAAACTTATCAAAAGTGTCATATAGCTTACAGTCACGTTCTTGTTGTGTTAACGAGGTGCCTTGCATCAAACTGTGAATTATCTCCCATAACTCTTTGTAAACTTTGTGATGACTCACGAGCTTGTAAACATCTGGAGGGATACCTTGGAGGATGATATTTGTAGCTTGAATATGACACTTAGCTTGGATCTTAGCCTCTCCGTCAATTCGGCCATTGTGCGAGCACGAGTAACCGTACCCTCTGTGATGATACCATAATCTAATGGTTCATTTTAAATAAGATGTTCATTATCTCGATTCATCATATAAAGTTCTATTCTAGACGTCCATTCCTCGTACATTTCTTTCACCAACATAGGTGTACGATTATCCGTACCCGAGAGGATGGATTTATCCGTAAGAGATGTATACTCCATTGCGATAAATAAGATTTTACAAACGATAATTGAACAATGAGAGAAAGTAAATGTGCTTGTAGTCGAAAGAACAATACGAGATTTTACAATTTATGGAGAAACCGAAAAATAAATTCGATGGATTTTACAAACCACCGAAAAAACCGTAAAAATTCTTGAGTCCTTGATTGGTGATGAAAATTTGATGATTGAAATCCTCTAAAATTGCCTTAAAGAATAACCAAAACGAATTGAGAAAATTTCTTACGATTTTTTTAAAAATTTCTAAGTCACTTATTTCGGAATAATTTGTATACACTATCTCGGAAAGACAGTAACAAACGATCTCGGAATAAAGTATACTACACTATCTCGGAAAATTCTGAAAGTTGCTATCTCGGAATATTTTATAGTACTGATCTCGGAATATTCGTGGTACACTATCTCGGAATAATATCACTACACGATCTCTGAATAATACCAGTACACGATCTCTAAATAATACAAGTACACGATCTTTGAATAATACTAGTAAAAGATCTCTGAATAATACCAATACACGATCTCTGAATAATACCAGTACACGATCTCTATATAGTACCAGTACACGATCTCTAAATATTAGCAGTACACGATCTCTGAATATAGGGTTTATCTTATCTCGGAAAAATTTGAAAATATGCAACTTTTTTTATCTTCGAAAAGGCAATGTGTACAAGGATTTTTGGCGAAAAGACTTGTACTTTTAAGGTCTATAGCTTCGTAGGGACTAGAAAAATACAAACTTTTTCAAATTTAACACGAAAAATTTGAAATCAAGATTTGTACTTTCTATGAACTTTCTTTACCAAAATCAATCCAAACACCCATTTTTTTGTGTTTTTAGCCAAAATATTAAATCCAAATCAATACTAAAAGGTAGTAGATGATTTTAGAAAAGATTAAACCATAAGAAACACAATTTTTTTTGGAGCCGTGGGTGTTTAGATCAAAATCACACGAATCAACAAGAAAACAAACACATAAACAAAACACTTATCACATGGCTCTGATACCATTTGTAGAGTTATGTAAATCTTGAATAGTCTAGAGAGAGAAAGTAGAGAGAGAGAGGTTATACATACACTTTTAGAGAGAGAAAGTGAGAGAAAAACACATATTAGTGTGTGAAATAAATGAGCAATCACACCCTCTCCAACTAAGAAGACGGTTTATATACTCAAGCCCACAAGATGGGTTTGGGTCTTACAATGGGTCGTGGCCTTAGTCTTTGTGGACTAGGCTTGACTAAGTTTGTTTAACTTAATGACAAGATCTACGAGCTACTACTTAATCTATTGTTGGAATAACCGATCCTTCCTAAATTCGTAAAACATATTTCCAACACCGGTGTTACCATTAGTTACCTACATAAATCCATTAAAACTGCATATCATATACTTTGCTAAACAAGATTTGTATTAGTTGCGTTGGGTTTGAAAATATTCCTACAAGCCATATGGCTTCAGCAAATAAAAGCCATCAATCTATCTAACGATATATTAAGTAGTTAAATACATTATCTCAATGCAATTATAAATCACATACTCAAGCTCTTGAACAATGTTGATGTTTAAGGGATGCCTTTTTGTGTGATCAGTTTGGATAAAATATGTAGGAAACGAATAAAAAATCACATTCTGCCTTGTAAAGGTATTCTAGTGGGTGAGTGTTTCTAAAGAACTCATAACCTCGTACAACCGCTTTGTTGGATAATACCATGAGCAAAATGTGGCTGGATCTTTCGACTTGTCACAATTTTGGAAAACATATCGGGCATTATATAGAAGAAGCCTAATCAGTTTTCACTGAGGCATAAAAACAAACACTTGGATTATACTAAAACCAAACAAAAATTAAGCACATATTGGATTATAGTAAAATCAAACAAAAATTAAGCAAGAATTAAAAAAACAAGGTTTTTTAGTTCATAAAGATAAATGATTTTTACACACATATCACGATAAGCATCACAATCTTCATAGAACAAAAAAAATCCAAAGATCAGATAAATTGTTTACTCGTTTTGATAAATAGATCCATATCAATAAGATTCAACATTAAATCTGTGGAATACTTCTCGTTTTCTTATAACGGAAGATTAATCACAAATTTATATACTCGAATCATAAAGACTTAATGAGTTGGACGACGCTTCATCCTCTACAAGGTTTATGGAAGAATGAATAGAGTTTTTAGGACATTAAATGTTCACCTCAAATTCAATTTGAGGCCCTAAAAATTATATATAAGGCGACTTTCGGAACCCGTACGTTGCACTAAGGGGGCCTGGGTTGCTCTTCTTAGGGCATGATATTTGTCGTTAAATTGAAATTAACATGACAGGTTTATTGGTTGATTGTTATGATCGTAATATTGAACAAATTGCAAATTTTAGTATTTCTAATTTAGTATTTTAGTTTTTAAATTAATTTTTGTACTTTTAGGGTATTTATGTTAATATTATATTTTTAGGGACTTATATTTAATTTAAGGGGCTTTGTTGTTAATATGATATAATGTAAGTACTGTTTAACAAAATTCTATTAATATTTATTTTTATTTTTTTAGAACGGAAAGTTAGTGGTTAGTGGGTCAAGTCGTGCAATTACATCCAAACGGAAGAATGTCTTCTTCGAACCCTCGTCTAGTTATGTTAGACTCCTTATCCGCTTGGCCTGAAAGACCCTTGGCAGGTCTTGAACTCAAAACTTACAGGAAACATTCGCCAAGGAACAACTTAGTAAAAGTTTAGTTGCCAACTGAGCTAAAAATGATGCTGGTGATACAACCCAAGTCTATCACAATTCTAAATAATAATAGATAGATCACTAACATTATTCGATTTGATTTCGGTTCTCGATTAATATTACAAAATATTTTCCTAGCAAAGGTAGTTAAATTAATTTATTTGCCATAAATCAAGAAAACATATGTGAGCACTAAAATATTCCTTCCGGGCCAATCCATTCGTTAAATTGTTACGTAATTATTTAATATACCGGAGAAAAAAAAATATAATTCATATGTTTTCTACAAAATACCCGCAAGCTTATAAATCTGTATGTATACATAGTTTCCTTTCGATACCACCTATTAAATCAGTTGCAATAAAATTTTTTATCCAATAAAATGCAACATGCCAAATGCTTTATCAAAAATAAGTTTGTCTAGTATCTCTACTAATTTATAAAAAATTTATATTTTTTCTAAAATTAGAAGTCTTAAAATACTAAGCTTTAAACATTTTTTTATTAAAAATATATAAAACACTACTTGACCATTTACAAATGCTACCTAAATACATACATTTTTTTATGTGTGAGTCAATCCATAAATATGAATAAATAACATTCAATTAAAATCTTAAAAACTAAAAATTAAAAGTCTTTAAAAATGCTCTTAAAAAGTATAAGCTGTTACATATATACTTTTCATTACTTTCATTCAAAGCTTATTTTTAATAACTCATTTATCATCATGTAACAGCCCACCCAAAAGTCATATATAAGAACCAACCTCAAAAGTCAAAGAACAAAGGTAACACTCTCTAGTTTTTTGTTTTGATTCTCTTCCTTTTCACTCACTACAACTGGTCACGCGCATCATTTTCTAAAACTCGAAAAATAACCGAAAATGGTCGGAATGACAACATTAAACAAGCTGAGTACATATGTCACCAAGTCCCCGTCAAAAAATTGGTTTCGTGGACTATATGGTGTCTATTTTTGTCGAAAATGAAGATATTGACAATGTGTGTAACGTGTTCGATGCTGAGTAAAGTGGGGAAATGGTATGGAGTAATATTAGTATTATTACTAACTAGACGTGTACCCGCGCATAGCTGCGGAAATTATCTAGCGGCAAATAATTGACGATATGGTAATTGATTCGACACTCGACCAAGTTGACTTGATAGTCAAACCTTTGAATCGGTTACTCAACAAGATAAACCTAGTGATCGGTCTTTGATCGAGTCGCCCCAATGTTCAAACCTGTGATCCGATAATATTGTGTAAAAAAGGTTAAAATTTATATTATAATATTTGAAGCTTTTCAAACAAAAGATCCATAGTAAAGCTACGTGTACTCAATGAAATTTCATTCGGAACAAATGTTATGTCGTTCAGGATGTCTTGTTTTCAACTTTTCATCTTTAGTTTCAACAAGATCACTTTTGTCAATGTTATCCAAAACCATCTCGTGAAATAACATTACGAATGACAAAAGATTATGATTACAATAAACTATTGTACTATAGTTAAGAAAAAACAAAAAATGCATTTTTTGTACTCATCTTTTTCCCATATATCATTCAATTTCTATTATTTATTTCTTTTACACTTGAATTTTTCCGTACCTTTTCAGTTTTAGTTTGTACTATTATTTAATTTATACAAAGCTCAGTCGGTGAGCTTCTTCTGTATTAAGCATGTTTTTGAGTTGATATATTGCACTACATTTCTTTAATTATATAGCCAAACAACTTTCAACTATACAAAGGATCCATTATGATTCCACGAAGTATATATTGCAACAATCATTGTTCAGCTATTACACAAAGAAACTATAAGGCTGTCATTTTAACTAACTGTAAACCTGATATTTACCCAACTATTGTTAATTAAACAGTTAGTTATAAAAGTTGACGCCTGAACCAAATTGTTTTTGCCTTATCTTAATCATAATCTCTCGAAGGCTCTTTGATCCAAATGTAATTCTCTTGCACATAAATGTAAACTTATTGATTTAAAAAAATTTCAGTAGTTTTAGGAAGGCTACTCTTTTGATACTAACTGAATACCGAAAGCGGAAAGAAGACAGAAAATAAATAGGAGTACTATCAAGCAAGTGATTGTCAAGAATTTCATTGAAAACACTAACACAGAGAATAGTAAACTCAAAAAAGGTTATTAATCAAAGCTAGCCACATGCTGAAAGATGAAACAATACAGCCGTAAAATACACTACTATAACACAAATAAAAAGATTGAGAAGTTAAACCCGTTCACAAAGACTTTGTCCTATCATATACGTTCTGAAAAAGCACATATTCAGGCACTTAAAAGTAATTGAGGCTGTAAAAAAGCTCATAACAAGACTGCATTTCAGTAATTATGCTATTTTAAACATGTCTAATATTAATTAAGGTCATTACCTATAATCAGGTGTCGAAACATTCTGAAAACCATGTACCCTTTTTCATTATCTAATGTTAGTTTGCTAGATTTTTAAAGCTTAAGGTAATAATCAATTAAGGCCGTTGTTTTCGTGTGGTGTCGTAGTTCTAGAGTTGTTTGGTTGAAAGAATAGACCGACAAATCCAAGAATTTAGCACTAAAAACCTAAAATATAAGTCCCAAACCATACCTTTGGTAGGGAATCCAAGCACGCAACTAAGATCTCCATTTGAGGAAGCACATTGCTTTTGTTTCCATTGCAAGCTTGTGTGTGTGTAGTCCCTAAACTGCTGCAATGTTTCTTTGCGTCTCCGATAATCCATTGGCACAGAATATGATTAATAGCCTGATGCAGAAAATGAAACCTGGTGATATCAATTTTAGACTGCAAACAAAGTAATGTCCCATAACAACAGAAAATGAAGCCTCAGCTCTATGACTTTATAACGGATTATAAATGCAAATGACCCACCATGGCTTCAAGCCAAGATACGGGTCACTGACAGTGACACCCACAGTGACCGAACAACGGCTCAGATATGCCAACCATTAAAGACATGGCGTTTTCATATTAATTCTTAAAACCAAACCAAATACAATCATAACCCAATCAAGTAGACCCTAAATAACAATTCTAAGCCAAGAATAAGGTAAAATGCAATTATACGTTACTTATTTAAACTCCAGTACGGTTAAAAGATAGTCATGAAACACCAAAACCACCAGTAACACCAAACAGCTAAACCGCCATTAACAAAGAAATTCTCGTCACTCATCTGTTGTTGAGTCTCAGTAAGATAAAACACCCAAATAAAGGATGAGATCTGGTGTTAGAGGGAGAGAAAAATAAAGAGGTAAGTGAGGTGGGTGGAATGGTCGGTGAGATCTAGTAGAAAGAGAGATCTCATAACATAAACTACAAAGGAAACCACATTATGCGTGGTGGTTAACATACCTCGCGGCCAGGCCAACAAACATATTGGTGATCTACAACCTAACCAAACCTACAAGCCGTTGACATCCGGTCAAACACCAAAAACAGACTCAAAACGTCACTTAAACCAGAAAACACCACCGACACCACTAAAACATCAACAAAACTACCGAAACTCAAACACGACCCATTTTAGGTGGCGTTGGTGGCAGAATCATTTGACGGTGGTGGTGGTGTCTAAGGCAGTGACATAATGTAGTGGTGCTTTTTACTCGTATGTGAGTTTGTGTTTGAGAGAAAAAAAGAAAGCGTTGTCCGCTATATGTGTTTGGGAAGTGCGGGGAGGTCGTCATCCTGGAAGGGTATATATCCATGTGGCTTATATAGGCATAAGAATTCAAAGTTTGAGATTCAAAGTATTAATTTTTTCTCGTCTGTCTTTTTTATTTGCATAAATGTGTGGTGTAGTTTCCTGAATATTCACCCGTTTTAATAGAGGACATTAAGTGTATGAAGAATACAGTTCATTATTTCCCCTTTCATGGAACATTGCCAAAATTATAAAGTTGAATTCTTATGCACAGGCGATTTTTTCAAGTTTCCATATGTGGTTGATTTTTCAACTTTCAACATTTCAACAAATGGGATACACCCTTTATAGGGTATATAGATATAGATATAGATTGTAGTATTATGCAAATAACAGTGTCTTATGCTTACAAGAAACGAAGAAAGACACAACTGGACAGAGCGGCATGGTACCAAGCAGAGAGGACCCTTGCAAGCAGTAGTAACCCAAGCACGCAAAAAGGCGGGCCTCACACAATGTTCGCAAGTGGGCCTTGAAACGCAGCTCTATGTCTCTAACCAAATATTGATAAAGTTGAGATTTGATATGGGTTTGTAGGCTTGAAGCAAGCTAAGAATTCTGGAAGAATGCCTTGCTATTATGTTTCCTTGTTCTCTTTAAATTTGTGACGTTAAATGAAAAAAAAAACCAAGGATTTTTACTTTTGTTATTTGCATGCAAACTCAACTTTTATTTTATACTTTTGATTACTGAAAGTATTAAATGTGATCGTACAAATTCGTTATTATACGAAAGAAACTTATGATTGTGTCACCGAGTGACGCTAACTTCTTTCCTTAGAAAAGTTTAATTTGTACTTCATTAAGCACGAAATAAAGATAAAGCAAACAATAAACAGAGCTTCACGAGAAGAGGAGCAAAACAAAGCTCACCAGATGAACTAAAAGAAAGAAAAGAAAAGAAAATATCTTAAGCCGAAAACCGGCTTTTTCTTTTTTTGCGGTGGGTTCAAACCCTGTGGATTAATCGGTTAAGATGTCGAAAATCATGATTAAAAAAATAGTATTGTTTGATTTGTTACTTGTGTAGTTTAGCTTTCTTTTCTTCTTTTCTATAGTACATATTTCTTTTTTGTTAACGTTGGGAGGTTTCATAATTTATGGATTCTATGAATGCTCGGTATGTTTGTTTTTTCATCAACTACAATATTTGTTTTTGACCATGGATACAATGTACAATCTAAATTTTAGGATGAATTAATAAATTTACCAAGTTACACTAAGATAACTTGACCCGGCTTCAAATTACATAAAAAAATGACACTTTTTTGACAAAGTTTCCGTATTGCTACATTACAAAAATGTGATCGTCGTCGAAAAAATCGTAATAACATCAATATGCTTGTAGTTTCCATTTATAGATTTTTAAAATCTTCAAAACATTTATATTTTAAAAATACACTAGACGATTACCCGCGCATAGCAGCGGAAATACCTAGCGACATATAATTATTGATATGCACTATTCAGTTAGGTTTTCGTTTAACGTTAAAAATCAAAAGATAATTGCTAATAGTTGTAAGGATGATGATCACAAATAAGAATACATACAAAAAATAGACAAAGTTTGACAAAAATAATATTGAAAATCAGTTTCGATTAGTATGCCAGTTTATGAAATACACAACTTTATATCAGTATATAAAATACATCTGCAGATATCAAATTTTAATTTTAGTTGAGATAAATTTTAAAAAGCATGAAAATATTGAAACTATACATTCAGTCTTAATAACCAAATATGAATAATAAAGTCGTGTAGAATACATAACCTAATAAATGTAGTTTGTCTCGATGCGTCTAAATATGACATGCGGAGATTTATATTCGATTCTCTAACCATTTAGATTCAATTGGGTGGTTGTTAGCAAAACCCATATTGTATATATGATTTATTCCCATCTTAACTAATGCATCAGCTATTTGAATAAGGAAATTAGGAAAGTACACATAAAATTCATAAAAAAAAATTATATTAGATGTACTGTATCTCAAGCAAATTAAAATAACTATTACTAAAACAAAGTAACAAGTGAAGCCATAGATTAGTTATAAATGAGTTTTAAATGAGTTTTGCTACCTATTTGATTATAGGAATGAAAGCTTTTAATAAATTGTTGAAGTATCGTGTCAAGTGAAACAACTCCTACTAATCGGAAGTTTGATTCCCTTGCTAATATAAAATGACTATAGTTATTCCGATGTATCTTTTAATACACAAACCTCTAAATAAGAAAAATGAAAGATAATTAACCTACTGAATCATTTGTTCGTTCGCTTCAATTCAAACAATGATGGCATGTCTTCTTTAACAACGTCGCAACATTCTTTGCAACCTCTCATTTTTGAAGTATCGTCGTAAGGACTCTTAAATAATCTGTGAAAAAACGTATCATCTTGGCGGTCCAAGCACAAACGGACCTGTACGTTGATGACGTATAGTCCCCAGCCGGGTCATAAACCCGGCCCACGGGTACTACCCGTATCCGGCCCATCACAGATGGGTGAGAATAATGTTATTTGAGCTTATGGGCTTGGATGAACAGTAACTGCACACACATGTGCGGCCCACGGCCCGGCATGCCCGGTGCAGGGTTAGACAGAATCATACTCCAACTATGATTAAGATTTATCCCAAAGTAGAGGATATTCACTCGCCATAATTAGAAGATAACAATCAATCTAAAATTGGTGTTTATCCTTGCCTTGGGGCCGAAGCATCAGTGATAGCCCATTAGGGTTTCACTGCCTATATAAGGAACCCCCAAGGGTTCCACAAAGGTATTACATTCTACACACTCTCAAACTCTCATCCGATTCCTATAACCCTAATCAATTACTTACTCTCACGTCGGAGTCTAATCGTGGGAAACATTCCCACGGTAAGCCTAACGCATGTTGTTTAGTGTGCAGGATCCCAACCATACGATTCACTTGGTGCAGGAGCCGGAGTCCAGCCAACCCGAATTAAGCTTAATTCGGGTCTAGCAAGGATCACCCAACTTTTGTATCAACAAGTTGGCGCCATCCGTGGGACCATTACACTAAGCTAGAGCAAACAAAAATTCTCATCTGGAATCTTCAATGACAAAGGGGCATCCGCAGGGAAATCCCAGGAACACAAATCCTGGAAATTGGAAGTCCCAAGGGGAAGGGATACTCATTCCCAATCGATCCCCTAGCCATCAAGCTGCCGGACCAAACAGCCGGAGTGGTCTTCAGTCCTTGGGGGTGACGAGCACGTTCTCCATGACCCCACCACCTACTTCGACTTGGATAATCCTGATCCAGGGAGTGCGCCCAATCCCCCTAACAAGGAGCCGCGCAGACCATCGACCGAGGAAGAAGTAGAAGTCGAACCACTCAGCGAGGAAGATCTCACTCGAGTTCTCACGCAGAACTTTGATAGGATCGTCCCAGGGATTGCATCAAGGTTGAATCTAGGGAGGGACCTCCAATCTAGACTCAACTTTAGCAATGCCGGACCAAGCACCTCTTCTCAAGGTTAGAGGAAGAGGAGGACACGACCTCAGGAGCGGAGCCTCTTTGAGGAAACTCCCCAACCTAGGAATGTGTTCGAACGCATAGGGGATCGTCTCATGCAGGAACTAACACAGTCCATAGAAGAGGGAGAGAAGTCCGACGGTTCACCCGAACGACCAGATATGGAACTAACCAGAACCAATCGCCGCACAAGCGTGTGGGATAGGATGAATACCGGGAAGAAGGCTCCTGGATTTTTTCAGAAGAGCGGCCCCCACCCAAAAGATGGGGCACCAGATCCTTCTCCCGGTCCATCAGGAGAGGACTCGGATGACCATCCGCCCAAGCGTCGCCGACCTAGGCGCACTCCTCCACCACCACCAGACAATGAGGAGTACTATGGCGGTCCCTATTACCGAGAGACGGAAGCAGAAGATCTTTCCCAACCTTGGTGTGACCCTAGTCTCACCCGTCCATGGGCAGACCCCGGGGAAGATCCTTTTACACTTCGCATACGGAATTACTCCGAGGACACAAAACGTCGCATGCCGGCGTGTGTCAAGACTTATGATGGAACTGGTGATCCGGATGATCACCTCAGGATATTTGATACGCAGGCGAAAATTGAGCGATGGCCCATGCCTATAGGGTGCCAAATGTTCAATTCAACCTTGATCGGCAATGCTCGTGACTGGTTTGAAGTACTTCCTCCGTGAAGCATTGATAGCTTCACTGAATTACGCACTGCGTTCAAGATAAATTATACTCAGCGGAAGAAGTATAATAGGGACCCGGTCTCATTGGCAACCGTCAAGCAAAGGCCGGGGGAGTCTACGGAAGCCTTCACCAAACGCTTCAACGACGAGTGCACACGCACAAAGACAATGCCAGAACTCCTGAAAATTTCCGACTATATGCATGCCAAAAAAGACAGGGAATTAATCAGACGTCTCAATGACAAGCGTCCGGAGAGGTATGACGACCTCATGGAAAGGGTCAGAAACTTCATAGAAGGAGAAACCGCGGTTGCCGCGGCCTATCCTTCAAAAAGAAACAGCTACCGATCGAACGACCAGTCCAGGAGACAGTCGGGCGGTCAAAACAACCAGAACAATGGTAGGGGCTCAGATTACAAGAGCCAAAACAAGGGAGGACGACTAGACGATAAGTTTACCCCTCTAAAGATGTCCTACCGGGAGATCTTGCTGACGGAAGGGGCTAATTTCCCGAGACCTCCCCCAATGACGACTCCGCTGGACCGTCGTCAAGGAAATCGTTTTTGCGAATTCCATAATGACAAGGGCCATGGTACGGAGGAATGTATCCAGCTCAAGAAGCACATTGAGTCACTGATCAAGTCAGGTAAACTCAAGCATTTGGTCAAGGATTGGAAGGATGGAAAAGACAACAAGAAGGATCCCCAAAAGGACAAACCTTCAACTATATACATGATCCAATCCAGACAGCGCCGCACGAGGCAGAAAATTAGTCAAAAATTTTCACGCGGCAGAGAAATCTCATTCCCTCCCATCACAGCAAGCGATGTGATTTATGCGCCTCTCACTATTGAGATAAACATTGGAACACACAATGTTCGCCGCATGTATGTGGATAGAGGGTCATCAGCAGAAGTATTGTACGAACACTGTTTTGTACAGTTACGACAAGAAATAAGAAGCCAATTGGTACCGGCCACGGCGCCGCTTATTGGTTTTAGTGGAGACACCATCTGGCCAATAGGGCAACTGCGTCTGCTTGTAACCATTGGGAACGAAGAGCACTCCACCACGGCGTGGATGAACTTTATGGTTATACGCTCACACTCTCCATACAATGGGATCATAGGCAGACCAGGTATCCTGGCCATACGAGCAGTACCTTCCACGGCACACGGAATGATCAAATTCCCTGTGGAAGGAGGAATTTTCACCATCTATAACACAATCGTACCAGCATCCGAGTGCCATGCTGTGACAACACCGGTTCCACCTGTTCCACCCAAGGATGGATCACCACCTCCCAATTGGAAGGTGGCAATCCATCCCGATTACCCGGAACAAGAGGTGTCCATAGGGGGAACGCTCTCGGATAACGGCAAGAGGGCCATGTGCTCTCTCTTGAAGGCAAACTTAGATGTATTCGCATGGGAGCCCAAGCATATGACGGGCGTACCGCGCGCGATAGCAGAACATAGGCTCCAGATCCGCCAGGGATACCCACCCGTCAAGCAAAAGAAGCGCGGTCAGGCACCTGAGTCCAACCAAGTGATATTGGATGAGGTACGTAAACTGGTGGATGCGGGTATCATGCGCGAGGTATACTACCACGAGTGGTTATCCAACCCAGTCATGGTCAAAAAGCACGACGGAAGCTGGCGCATGTGCGTGGATTTCACGGATCTGAACAAAGCCTGTCCGCAGGATTGTTACCCGCTACCAGAGATTGACTGGAAGGTGGAATCTCTATGTGGATATCCCTTTAAGTGCTTTTTAGACGCATATAAAGGATACCACTAGATACAGATGTCAGAAGAGGACGCAGAGAAGACGGCATTCCATACTAGTCAAGGCGTATACTGTTATACAAAAATGCCGTTCGGACTAGAGAACGCCGGGGCAACATACCAGCGACTTGTTGACAAAGCCTTTGACTCACAGATAGGCCGCAACCTGGAGGTCTATATGGACGACTTAGTCATCAAAAGTCATACGGAGGATGCACTTCTCTGAGACGTCCAAGAGACGTTTGACACATTGAGGAGGATTAATATGAAGCTAAATCCAAAGAAATGCACGTTTGGGGCAACGGAAGGAATGTTCCTTGGATATATGATTGATCCAAATGACATCAAGCCTTGCCCAGAAAAAACAGACGCAGTAATACAACTACCATCCCCTCAGACACGGAAAGAGGTGCAGTCCTTAAATGGGAAGTTGGCCGGGCTAAACAAGTTCTTATCAAAGTCCGCAGAGAAGTCACTCCCCTACTCAAAACACTCAAGAAGTGCATTAAGAAGGGAGACTTCCGGTGGACAAAGGAAGCTGAGGAAGCCTTTGGTCAACTCAAGCAACACCTCGCATCTCTCCCCATGCTAGTAGCTCCCCGGACAAAGGAGGAACTCATTATGTATCTATCAGCCACACATGGAGCAATAAGTGCGGTACTCATGACGGATAGGGACACGGTCCAAACTCCGGTCTACTTCATAAGTAGAACATTACAAGGGTCGGAGTTGAATTACTCCTCTATGGAAAAATTGGTTTTGGCACTAGTGTTTGCTACAAAACGATTGCGCTGATACTTTCAGGCGCACCCAATTGTAGTCATTACTGACCAACCAATAAAACAAGTCATCTCTAGACCGGATGTGGCAGGTAGGCTACAAAAGTGGAGCATTCTATTGGGAGAACACAACATATCTTATAGACCAAGGACGGTTGTTAAAGGCCAAATCTTGGCGGATTTCTTGATAGAGAAGCCGGATGAAGAAGGACCAATCGTAAAATAAGACGAAACTCCAGCAGAATCATGGGTGTTATTCACGGACGGATCTTCGTGTACGGATGGGTCAGGAGCTGGTCTCATCCTTACGAATCCGGAAGGAATGGAGTTTACGTACGCCCTTCGCTTTCAGTTCACAGCCACCAATAATGAGGCAGAATATGAAGCATTGATTGCGGGTTTGAAAATCGCCGCTAGAATGGGAGTCCGCAACCTTGAGGCCTACGTGGACTCACGGCTTGTCGCGAACCACATTCTGGGAGGATATATAGCTAAGGTGGATAACATGGTCCGATACTTGGAGAAAGTCAAGTCACTCATCGCGGCTTTCAACAAGTTTTCTATCAAGCAGGTACCAAGAGGTGAGAACAAGAAGGCGGACGCTCTTAGCAAGATCGCGTCTACAAGTTTCGCCCACTTATCCAAGCAAGTCTTGGTGGAAATACTCAAGGAAAAGTCTATAACAGAAGGGGAGGTCGCTGCTATAGTTGAGGAGGACGGACCTACATGGATGACCCCGATCGTCAACTATTTGACTAATGAAACCCTTCTGGACGAGGAAAAAGCGGCACGACGCATCAGAATGAAGTCGCAGCACTTCGAGCTTCGAGAAGGTATCCTTTATAAGCGCTCTTTCTTGCAGCCGTGGTTGCGGTGTGTGGGACCACGTCAGGCCACTTTCGTGATCAGTGAGATACATGAAGGGTTATGCGGCATGCACGCGGGCCCCCGATCCGTGGTGGCTCGAGCCCTACGCACAGGATATTATTGGCCTACCATGCATAGGGACACACGTGACATGATTCACAAGTGCAGTGATTGCCAAGTGCACAGACCAGTGCCGCGACATCCGCAGCAGGAACTTACACCTATTACATCCCCATGGCCATTCTATAAGTGGGGGATCGACATTGCAGGACCATTTCCTGTAGCTGCGGGGGGAGTTAAGTTCTTGATTGTCGCAATGGACTACTTTACACGTTGGATAGAGGCCAAGGCAGTCAAATCCATCACAGGCAGACAAGTTAAAAAGTTTGTTTGGGAGAACATCGTGTGCCGTTTTGGCTTACCAGGAGAAATCATCTCGGACAACGGGAAGCAATTCGCGGATAATCTATTCAAGGACTAGTGCGCAACATTGAATATCAAACGGCGCTTCGCGTCTGTTAAGCACCCACAGACAAATAGTCTTGTGGAACGAGCAAATAGAAGCTTGGGAAATGGCATCAAGGCATGCTTGGAGGAACGAAGTGCCAAATGGGTTGACGAACTACCACATGTTCTATGGGCGCATAGGACCATGATCAAAAAAGCCAACGGGGACACTCCATTCGCATTGGCCTACGGTACTGAAGCTGTTATACCAGCAGAAATAGGAATGCCTACCATCCGCACGGCGGAGGTTAATGTCGTCACGAACGACGAGCAACTCTGGATCAATCTGGATTTGTTGGCGGAAAAAAGGGAGATAGCGGCTATCAATGAGGCCAAGTCCAAGGCTAAAATGAAGGCTTATTATGACGTCAAGGTTAAAGGTGTTTTTTTTCGACCGGGAGATTATGTCTATCGTGCTAACGAAGCAAGTCGAGCGGAGAATACAGGAAAGCTGGGTCCTAAGTGGGAAGGACCGTATGAGGTCACGGAAGCCTTAGGACGGGGCGCGTACAAGTTACGTGACATGGATAGCCGCGATCTGGAACGCACATGGAACATCTCCAATCTCAAAAGGTGCTATCTTTGAAAGCTACGGATTCCGCATGGATACTTCGCTATATCTGGCTTTAATGAAGATCCATGTGCTCCCTCTGTTTTGTTTCTTATGCTTTTTTTCTAGGATCTTTTTGTTTTTAGGATTTCCCATTCTTGTTAAAACAAAACATGTAAGTGTTCTAATAAATGTCGTGGTGCCTAGCTAGCTCCATGACTTGTTTTGTGCAAATTGTTTTTCTTTAGATTCTGTTATAGTCATATGGATTTAATTGTTATTATTATAATGTGCCATGTCTTATTCATATGCATTCATTCAATACCGTACATGTACAATGCGCCTCCAGGTGGGGTAAGAGGATTAAGTGAACCTAATAATTCAACTTGTCACATAAGAGAGATGTAACCCTAGTGACGTGGATCATGTATCCTTACTAGACACCTTATTCACGAGACGTTGTGATAAGTTTCCATATGCCGCGCTCACGTAGTGCTTTGCATGGTACAGACGCACGCCGCACGTCTAGTAAAGTATAGACTTAGTTTTATTTTGAGTAAGACGTGACATGTCATGCGACACAGATACATGATATCTAAAAGAATATAAACAAGTTTCCAAATCATCAAAATTGTCGTGCCTACCACGGACTTATACATAGCATGACAAGTGTTTACAATCATGAGGTACCGTGGACATCCACGAACAAATGTTTAAGGTTACAAACCAAACTGTCAAAATAGATAACAAATTAAGGGCACCCTACATGGGGGGGAGAAACCTACCTATCTCCCATCGCTCCTCAGCCAGACAAGATGACATCTCACCACGTTCCTTCCGCCCCAGAGCTTGAGCCGCATTCCTCTCCAACACCTCGCTTAATGGTTGTTCACCAACCACGATTCTGGTTATATCTTCATAAATAGGGAAAGTGAGGTGGTTGGGGGAGGGGGTGAAAGGATCCCGGGAAGGTCCCTCACCATGCGAAAATGCACCAAGACTTAGTTTCTCCATAATCTCCATGTTGGACGCATCTTTGGTGGCTTCCAGCTCGGCCAAGAAGGGATAGTGGAGATCTCTTGCAGCCATAGAAGCAGTCATCTTGTCAGCAGCTCCAGTGTTAAAGAAGGCATGCTTTGTGAAGTTTTGCTTCTTCCTTATTAGCTCTGCGACCATGACCATTCCTTCATGGCGACCGTGGTCGATGCCATCTGACAAGAGGTCTGCAAATTGCTGAATGAATTCAGGGGCTTCCAACACCTTGGTTACGGCCAAACGCGCCCCGTTACCCACCATCCACCTACGGCCGGAAACGGCTGCTAGTAGCTGGGGGTATAGCACATCGTCACGCTCAGAAATGAGGGCATTCACTAACACATCCTTCTGGGTGGACGCCTCCTTCAGTTGTTCAGTCACGGCCCTCTCGTGAGCAAGATCCTCTTTTATTTTCTCCCCGCCCTGGATCAGCACATGGGCATCCTCAAGCTTCTTGTTGAGCATGGACACTTGGTGGGAGGAGGAATTGGTTGACGCTTCTGCTGCGGTCACCTGTATGAGATACATCACTTATTAGAATGGTAGTTATTATGGCGTAGGAGTGATGCGGCGCGGATACGTACCTTGGTTGTTGCAGCCTCAAGTTTTGTCTCAAGCTCGACTACATGTTGGTCATGAGCATTGGCACGGGCCGATTGTTCTTTCACAGTCGCCTCGGCGGTAGCAAGCAGGGACTGGAGGGCGGCAATTTGGGCTTCATTATCTTCAATCATCCTCTCTCTTCGGCCAACTTTCCTCTTGAGGGACTCCACATGCTCTAACGCAGCTTCAAATCTTACCCTCATAGAAGTACCCATCGCCATTTGATGCACCAAAGCGCCATTGTACTCATCCACCAGATCCGCATGGCTTAGTACATTTACATCTCGTACCAAACCAGGGGGATGTAGTTATTAAGGTACACACGGCACTCCTTGGCCTCCCTCATCCGTGACGCAGTGGTGATCTTCTAGACAGGATTGAACGGTTGATGAGGGCCGGACATTGGGATATCTTGGGAAGCTGTGGGGGTACCTTCTTCAAAGGCAGGGCCGGATCTGGTTGCGGCTGTATGCAGCACAGGTTCTCTCTCCACTTCCTTCTCTTTCCCCTTCTCTTTCTGTGCATCGGGGGGAGGCGCGGCGCCAGCTTGTTCATCTCTACAAACACACATTTGGAATAAATATCAAGTATTGTTTATGGAAAGCCGTGGCTCTTACTTAAAAAAGAGGTAGACTTACATGTTATTCCCTGCTAGTTCTGATGTAGTCGGGGGAACTTGACTGACCGGGTCCACATGTGCGGCCCGAACCGTTTCGGAGGCCTGGTGGTGCTCCCAACAGATTGATAGAGGGGGTGGTCCTCGCGCAGTTTTTTTTGGGGGGGCATTGTGTTCACCAAACTTAGCCTGGGCGACTCTTCTCACCCGCTTGTTTTTCCTGCGGGTACGCTTAGGGTGGGCTGGGCTTCTTCTTCTTCAGCTTCCTCTTCAAGTTCTTTTTCTGCTCCTTCATCTTCTTCTTCATTGACTTGTTGCATTTCCTCCTCGTCATTGCCCAAAATTTGGCGAAGACTAGAGGTGGTTCTCTCAATATTGTCTCCTTGCTCTTCCCCGTATGCGGGGGTAGCAGTCTTAGGCGGTGAGGAGGGACCGGCGTCATCTTCAAGCATCATGTTATCACCATCCTCGTTGTCAAAGTCCACGGGGGTTCTTAGGAGCGTTGTTTCCTCTTCGTCTGAATGGGGGTCCGGCACGGCCTCCAGGGCAACCGTCACGTTTCGGGTATGCTCGAGGAGAGGTAGCTCGTTCTCACGTCTGGGACGGGATCCCTCTGGTATAAGCTTTGGATCGCCTTGGCGTAGGATTCCAAAGAAGTTCATTTCTGCCACAATAAACGAAGTATGTTAGGCATTAACAGATAAATGTATGTGTCTTTGATGTACGGATGCTAAACCTACCTTCACCATGCCTCCTCCAAAACACAGGATATCTGTTGGACGAGCCGAAATAGTTGCCGCTAATCCCTAGCAAACAGATGAATGATTCAGGAAGGTTTCTATGGAACCCTGTTCTATTCCTATCTATTTCTTGGGAATGTTGGGGATTATATGTACTGGCGTGCGGAAGAGGGTCATGAGATAACCTATGTTTGAAGACATAGTCGGCCGGCCACACTATCGAGTAAATGAAAAAGTAATGGTCGTACCAGTTTTTCAATGAGTCCATGGGCTTATTATGGGACTGGGGGCTATTAGGAGATCGTTTCTTAAAAGATAGCCAACCATTTACTATACTAGGGGTGTAAAATAGCCGGAATAGTTCTACGGTTGGAGGGATTCTTCTAGCGCGGCAAACGATTTCAAACTGACTAACCTTACATGCGCCTATACAGTGAAGCTGGCTAATATGTACATCATAATACCCTAAGAGATCTATGAGGAAACGAGTGAAAGGAATGTGGTAGTTGGTCGCATAAAAAAGACGAGTATATAGGCCAATCTTTCCCTGCGGAGCCTCAGTTATGAGGTCTCCGGCACTAGGGAGAGAAGGGTGTAGATTGGTAGGGATGAAGTAATTGGTGCAAAAGTGATCTAATTGCTCCTGGGTCATTACATTGAGCACGGATCCAATGGAGGGGTTGTTTCTTTGGGACATTACTAAATAAAAAGTTAAGGACGTGGTACTCTAACCTACGAAGGAACGGATCCGTGCGTGAGAAAGTGGTGCTAAGGAGAAAATCTTTAATGGCAGAAATGGAGGAAAAGACTGTGTGTTACACACAGCCGTAGGGGTAGCTTATTTATAGGGTTGCCTTGTGAGTCATGGTCTGTTGGATGCATGACACGTGTTTGCCACTATCCTTAATCGTGTGGCTAGGGTGTAAGTGGCAAGTGAAAAGTCAGGTGGGATCCACGGGTCACTTCTGACTCAGTAGTTTACGCCGCTCGAGGTTCTGACTGTTTGCACTTTGTCAGTCAAGTGGCAGGTGAACAGTCAATTGTGTCGGGATATGCGGTCTTACGTAAGACCAAATTCAATGCTACATTTAATTTGTCTCGGTCGTTACGTGCGGCTGAGGTACCATTGGAATAAATTCCTAAAGTCAGGCAGCCACGTGTGCGGCCATAACAAATTTTTGATAATTACCATTCTCTCAAAAGATCTTTTCTTGGTACGTCCAGGGAGCTTCTTGATAGTCTAGAGGTTACGCCTACGGCTGTAACAACTAGACTGGGGGGACATGATGACGCATAGTCCCCAGCCGGGTCATAAACCCGGCCCACGGGTACTACCCGTATCCGGCCCATCACAGATGGGTGGGAATAATGTTATTTGAGCTTATGGGCTTGGATGAACAGTAACCGCACACACGTGTGCGGCCCACGGCCCGGCATGCCCGGTGCAGGGTTAGACAGAATCATAATCCTACTATGATTAGGATTTATCCCAAAGGAGAGGATATTTACTCACCATAATTAGAAGATAACAATTAATCTAAAAGTGGTGATTATCCTTGCCTTAGGGCCGAAGCATCAGTGACAGCCCATTAGGGTTTCACTGCCTATATAAGGAACCCCCAAGGGTTCTACAAAGGTATTACATTCTACACACTCTCAAACTCTCATCCGATTCCTATAACCCTAATCAATTACTTACTCTCACGCTGGAGTCTAATCGTGGGAAACATTCCCACGGTAAGCCTAACGCGTGTTGTTTAGTGTACATGATCCCAACCATACGATTCACTTGGTGCAGGAGGCGGAGTCCAGCCAACCCGAATTAAGCCTAATTCGGGTCTAGTAAGGATCACCCAACTTTTGTATCAACATACGTGATGATGAAATTCAACATATCAAAATCTTGTTGCTAAAAATAATACTTAAAAACTTTATGAAATTGGCTGCTTGTACAAAAATGAAAGAAACAATTTTCAGCTTTTGGCATGGCACCAAAAGTTTCCACCTGTTATATACAAAGTAATGGTAATTGATACTATAAGAGAGAGTAACAACCATCCTTGATGGTTGTGAAATACAGTAGTGCAATGCACTTTACCTTAATTTTGATGTAATTAAGAATTGGGTTTACCTGATATAACGACGTGATCACTGATGCAACAATTTTTCCTTTCCATCGTTGGCCACAACATTCATTGTTTCTGCATTGTCTACCATAGCCATTATAACTACGCAGGATGGTACCCTTTTGTAAGGAACACAACTTCACTTATCGAGATTATATTTTAATAACATATCAAGATTAACTTTTAATAAATAAAGGAATACATTACATTATCAAACTTTTTATAACATTAAAAAAATTTCAAACCTGTAGTCCATTTTTGTACTCATAGGTAAGCATGATTGATGAATATATACAACATAACAACCACCTATATAACTTATATTTTTATAGAAAAAGAAAAGAACCGAATGTTCAAAATCAACAAACAACATATCTAGGTGATGTTTTTGTTTGCTTGAGTATATATATAGCATAACAACCACACATCACAAAACCATTAAACATGCAGAAAACTACAAAAAACAAGAAGAAAAATACACATAAATCCCCTACCCGGGTAGATCTGAACTAAAAGGAAAAACACACATAAACCAATAACAAAACCACCTAACCGACCATAACAACATAGAGAGATGTGGTTATGGTGGCGGCAGTTTAGTGGCAACAAAGAAGGGTTGTGTGTGTGTGTTTTCCTAGAGAGAGATGAAGCATAGGTTGGTAATGGAGGTTGCTGGTGTGTTGGGTAGAATAAATGAAAGAATGGTAGGGGTTTTGTGTTTTATTAATAGCATGTGATTTGAAGTGAAGAGTGATTTTCAAGATCAATGCCTAATATACATTGACGTGAATGGGTTTCAAAAGTTGTTTGAATATAGTAATTAGTTTCTTAAATGAAAAGAACTACAATGTTTTGAGGATCTAGTTTCCTTATTTTGTTTTTATACATGTCAGACATATCAAAATTATAGTTTTATCTTTTGTTTTTCAATTTTAATTCTAAAGTTTATAAACAAGTCTAAATTAAGAATTGTTGAAAATTCAAATTTTTTCAACTTTTTTCAACTTTTTTCAACTTTTATAATGAGGCGTTTATAAGGTAGTATAGATAACTTCAAAATAAAGGCATTGCAAGTAAGATACATATTAATAGTTCTACATTTCTGTTTATACGAAATTACTTTTTATTTTATAGTGACGTTTATTTTATGTAAGAAAATGCTACTTGTTTAACTCTCTTTAATTCGGACCTATTGTTTATTTGGATATGAAGTAGTCTGTATTATTAAAAGTTGTCATTCATCGTAAAGTTATTATTAAAAAAGTATAAGACCTGAATAATATTAGCGTGCCGTAAAATTAGTAATTGGGTACCCGTCGCCGCATTGCGCGGGTACCTGGCTAGTGATGTCTAATATCACCACTTAGTGATTGAATATCATCATCAACTTTTTAAGATAAAAATGGGTAAAAGTCATAAAATAGATACGTACTATTTATTTTGTGTCATTATGACAAACGAACTATTTTATATACTAATCTGACCACTGAACTTGTTAATTTTGGGACAATATGACCAATATGACCGGATCTATTTTTATGTCAATTTTTTATAACATAAAATGACTAATTTATCCTTATCCCTTTTATTTCCATTTAATTACCCATCATATCTATTAATTTCCACTTTGAGAATATTATTTTAGATAAGGTGATGTAAATTTTTCTTTAGACGCAACGTCGTACCATTATCGCAACTTGTAATAAATCGAATCGGGTTTAATATAAAAGCAACAAAAATTGCTATACTAGACCACAAGTAACACTAATCACTTTAAGGGCTTACAGAATTTAATTTGATTGGTCATTTCCTGCAATTTTGTTTTGAAAATAAATTTACATAGGCTATATAATATATCTATGAATCAACAAATATAAGTACTTAACGAGATATTTTATATGTAAAGAGTCGTCAAAGTTATAAGAAAACTATTTATGATTTTACAAAATAATTTAAGTACAAGGTAAATGATCACATTAATACTGTAAATTATGGATATAAAAACATTTCTGAAAGCAACAAAAATACTAAAGTGAGTTAAGTCTATTAACAAAACCATGCTTTATCAAAATGAGTATTGCCTTTTGTAAGTTTGCACTTTGCAGTACAATATCAAAACAAAAAAAAGTAAAAAATAAAAACACACCACGTAAAAAGAGTCAATAATTTTTTTAGTCTACAATGAGGAGTTCTTACCTTCTTTAAAACGAGTGGACTAATTTCCCGCGAGAGTTTGCTCGATACCTCGATTGTTAGTATCTCTCCTAATTGAGATCTTTTCTATTCCAAAGGCTTTAACCTAAGATTTTTGGTTAATGAGCCCAATACCCGACCAACTGTGCCAACCTCAATCGGTAAAAAAAAAAGTCAATATTAAATAATAGTAAAATAATGTATTGAATTAAGCTTACCCACTCCTACTTTCCGACTTCCCTATCAAACCTCCCATTCTCCATTTTTTCAAGGGCGGAGCCACATAGAAACCAGGAAGGGTCTTGGCCCTCCTACAATTTAACTCGCTAGTGTTATAAAGTTTACATTTTATGTGTTTAAAAATGGGATGTTTTAATCTGGCCCTCGCAGCACATAAAGCCCAACCCTCCTACCAGAAAAAAGTCCAGCAAATAAGACATTGAGTGGTTTTAAGCGACTTCAAAGAAAATGGCAGAAAAACAATGTACAAGGTAAACGGCTGAAGAAGATGATAGCTTAGAACAATTTCCAATATTCACCCGTGCCTTTTTTAGGTTTTACAATTCTGTCTAAAACATCTCTTTTATATTTCTATGTTAGTACCATTGAGTTTACAAAATTAACAATTCATCCCTCGTTTGAGAGGATGTTTAGAAATAGTCCATTTGGGTTTATCCACAATACTGCTTCATACGTAGTATTTTGTTTCATATTCTCATAAGAAAAAGTTTTTTAGATTAACTAATATATACTTATATAGTTATAGTATGATATAAATAATCTTGTTAAACACTAATCTTGTTAAACACTGTAATTTTGATGTTGTGTGTTACATATATTTGCTATTTTCTTTTATATACATAGTTTTTTTACTTTGGTCGAGAAGCCTAAATTTTGATATGGCACGGGGCCTCAAAAGTTTACGGGACGACCCTGGTGATATATTATTGTTTCAGACTTATAGGAGGTATAATCCTGTGAAAATTTTGTTTCGGCCTTCCTACGAAAAAATTTCTAGCTCCGCTACTAAATTTTTTCCGATTACTTTAAAATCTTAAAGAAATTAGATTCTTTAACTAGAAACTACTCTAATTATTGTCAAGGTTTGAGGGACGAGGGCAATATGAATTTATGTGTGAGGGCACTGTTGGAAATTTAGTGCAATTGTGAGAACGGGTAATACTTGTAAATGGGTTTGGAGGTACGGAGTGTACACCCATTAAGTCCCTTACCTCCCTGGACTCAATATAGTGGTTGTGATATCAGTAGGAAGATGCTCCTGGTCAGGAAGTTGCTTCTAGTCAGGAAGTTGCTCCTGGTCAGGAAGCTGCTCCTGGTCAGGAAGCTGCTCCTGGTCAGGAAGCTGCTCCTGGTTAGGACGTTGCTCCTGGTGATGCACAAAGTCTTTGTAACCTCTTTGACCAGTTAATGAGGGTTGAATATTGACTTGATGACCAGATTTCTGGTCATGTAACCACTATGCTTTATGAAGGTTATTATGAGATTAATAGGCCGATTAATGCTCTTAATACCTTTGACTAGGAGTTACATTCCTTAAAGGAATAGGATCACTATAAATAGTGATCATATTTTGCATGATGATATACAGAAACAAGAAACACAGAAACGCATAGAGTTCTTGATTTGTGCCTAAAACAAGAACTAACTCTTGGTTTTATCCCAAGGAGGTATTCGTGTTAACCCAGGCATAGGGTCGAATAATCTTCTTTGGAAAGTGATTACACGACTCCAAGAGATATCCGGTAACCATTCATTGGTACGTAGTTAGGCTATTGATTATCTTCACCCTGTTGGAACGAAGTAAACCCCAACAATCAAAGAAGATTATTTTGTGATAATCAATGGCGGCGGCAATGAAGCATATGGCGGCTAACTTCTCCAAACTGGACAAGTTTGAAGGGGTTGATTTTAGGAGATGGCAGAAGAAGATGCACTTTCTTCTTTCTACCATGAACGTGGTGTACGTGCTGACCACTCTCATTCCTGATGGTGGTGATGATGCTACTTTGGAGGAACTGAGGAAAAGGAGCAAATGGGAGAATGATGATTATGTGTGTCGCGGCATAATTCTAAATGGTATGTCTGATTCTTTATTTGATATTTACCAAAATGTTGAATCTGCTAAAGAACTATGGGATTCCTTGGAAGCCAAATATATGGCTGAGGATGCATCAAGTAAGAAGTTCCTTGTGAGTGATTTCA
The DNA here is from genome assembly GCA_025667525.1 of Glebionis coronaria. Lineage (NCBI taxonomy): Eukaryota > Viridiplantae > Streptophyta > Magnoliopsida > Asterales > Asteraceae > Glebionis > Glebionis coronaria. The sequence goes on along the minus strand of CM046878.1, from coordinate 454,414,457 downwards.
CAAATTACAAAATGACTGATTCAAGACCAGTCATGGAACAATACAATGAACTTCTTGGAATACTTGGCAGATTTACACAACATAAAATGAACATGGATGAGACCATTCAGGTCTCGTGTGTCATTGACAAACTACCTCCTTCTTGGAAAGATTTCAAGCACACCTTGAAACATAAGAAGGAGGAGTTAACTCTTGTTGAGTTGGGCAGTCATTTGCGCATTGAGAAATCCCTCAGGGTGCATGAAAGTGATAAGCCAAAGAGCAACAATGTTGCTGGTTCATCTGTTGTCAATATGGTGGAGCATAACAACTCCACCAGGTACAATGACAACAAGGGCAAACGTAAGCATCATGATAACACCAAAGCTAATCCTAACAAGAAGTCATCAGTGGCTTGTTGGAAGTGTGGGAAACCTGGACACTTCAAAAGGGATTGCAAAGGTGTTAGCATTAGCAACCAAGCTAATGGATCAGGCACAAAAGGTCAGAATATGTTTAATGAATCTCTCCAGATTTATTATGTTACATATGTATCTGAAGCTTATTTTGTGCAGGATGATGATGTTGCGTGGTGGGTTGACTCTGGAGCAATAGTACATGTGTGTAAAGATAGATGCTGGTTCAAGACTTATGAGTCAATGAATGATGGATCTATTCTTCACACGGGAAATGAGTCAACAGCCCTAGTGCATGGATGTGGTTGTGTAGATCTTAAATTTAGTTCTGGAAAGATTGTTTCTTTGTTTAATGTTTTGCATGTTCCTAATATTAGGAAGAACTTGGTTTCTAGTAGTGTTTTGAATAATTGTGGTTATAAACAAGTGATTGAATCTAATAAATTTGTTTTATCTAAACATGGTGTGTTTATTGGTTTTGGCTATTTGAGTAATCAAATGTTCAGGCTTAATATTGATTCTAGTATAAATGTTGATTCTGTCCTGATGACTACCACTAAACTGAATGATTCATCACTATGGCATGCTAGACTAGGCCATGTCCACTATAAGAGGATGCAAGATATGTCTAAGGATGGGTTAATTCCAGCTTTTGACATGGACACTGATAAGTGTCAGACTTGTATGCTGAATAAAATTACTAAGAAACCATTTCAGGATGTAAAACGTGTAACTACAGTTTTGGAGCTAATCCATAGTGACCTATGTGATTTGCATGCTACTCCCTCATTAGGGAATAAGAAATACTTGGTAACATTTATTGATGATGCTTCAAGGTTTTGTTATGTCTATTTGTTACATACTAAAGATGAAGCATTAGATAAATTTAAAGTATTTAAAACTAAAGTTGAATTACAACAAGGAGTCCAAATCAAAAGATTTAGGACTGATAGGGGAGGTGAGTACATGAATACTCAGTATTTTCAGTCTGTTGGAATAATCCATGAAACAACTCCTCCCTATACTCCACAAAAAAATGGTATATCAGAAAGAAAAAATAGAGTACTAAAAGAGATGGTTAACTCCATGTTGTCCTACTCAGGACTGAGTCAAGGGTTTTGGGGAGAAGCTATGTTAACAGCTTGCTATTTATTAAATAGGGTTCCTAATAAAAGGAACAGAATTACCCCTTATGAACTCTGGACTAAAAGGAAACCAAACTTGAACTATCTCAAAGTTTGGGGTTGTAGGGCTGTTGTAAGACTCCCTGATCCAAAGGTGAAAACCTTGGGTGAAAGAGGCATTGAATGCATCTTTGTTGGATATGCTGAGCATTCCAAGGCTTATAGGTTCTATGTTATTGAACCTAATGATTCAGTTTCAATAAACTCAATCATTGAATCAAGGGATGCTAACTTTGATGAGACTAGGTTCTCATCAGTCCCTAGACCAAGCCTTGGGACTCCTATAGGAGCTGAGGACACTGGTGTTTCAGTGGAACCTGAAAGGGTCACTGATGAGGTTGTGGTTCAGCAACCTGAGCCTGAGCTTAGAAGAAGCACAAGGCATAGGACTCCAAAGAATTTTGGGCCTGAGTTTCAACTATACTTAGTTGAAGGAACAAGGGATGAGGTCTCTGATCAATACTCCTATTGCTTTAATGTTGAGGATGATCCCAAAACATTTGATGAAGCAATGAAGTCCCAGGATGTTGCTTTCTGGAAAGAAGCAATAAATGATGAGATGGACTCCATCATGGGCAACAACACTTGGGTGTTGGTTGATCTACCTCCTGGTTGCCATCCACTTGGTAACAAATGGATTTTCAAAAGGAAAATGAAGGTAGATGGAACTGTTGAAAAGTTCAAGGCAAGGTTAGTCATTCAGGGCTTTAAACAAAAGTCAGGGATAGACTATTTTGATACTTATGCTCCAGTAGCACGTATCAGTACCATAAGAATGCTGATTGCTCTAGCAAGTATTCACAATCTGATTATTCATCAGATGGATGTGAAGACAGCATTCTTGAATGGTGACTTGGATGAGGAGGTTTATATGAACCAACCTCAGGGCTTCATCATGCCTGGTCATGAAGGTAAGGTGTGTAAACTGATTAAGTCCTTATATGGACTAAAGCAGGCACCTAAGCAATGGCACCAGAAATTTGATGAAGTGGTTTTGTCTAATGGTTATTCACTTAACCAAGCTGACAAATGTGTATATAGCAAATTTGATGAATCTGGTAAAGGAGTCATCATTTGCCTATATGTTGATGACATGTTAATCTTTGGTACTGACCAAGCTAAGGTTGATCAGACAAAGGATTTTTTGTCATCAAAGTTCTCCATGAAAGACATGGGGGAGGCTGATGTTATCCTTGGCATAAGGATTAAACATGAAAGTGATGGTATTGTAATTTCTCAGTCTCATTACATTGAGAAGGTGCTAAAGAAATTCAATCACTTTGATTGTACTCCAGTAAGTACACCTATGGATACAAGTGAGAAACTGATGCCTAACAATGGTCAGGCTGTCTCCCAGCTTGAGTATTCTAGGGTGATTGGTTGCTTGATGTATGCCATGACTAGTACTAGGCCTGACATTGCATTTGCTGTGGGTAAACTGAGTAGGTATACTAGTAATCCTGGTACTCAGAATTGGCAAGCAATTCAGAGGGTACTGAAGTATTTGAAAGGAACAATGGATTATTGTTTGTCTTATACTGGATATCCTTCAGTGTTGGAAGGTTACACTGATGCAAGTTGGATCAGCAATACTGAGGATAATTCATCCACAAGTGGCTGGGTATTCCTTCTTGGTGGTGGTGCAATTTCTTGGGCATCCAAGAAGCAAACTTGCATTACTGGTTCAACAATGGAATCTGAATTTGTGGCTCTAGCAGCTGCTGGTAAAGAGGCTGAATGGTTGAGAAACTTGCTTCTTGAGATTCCATTGTGGGTCAAACCTATGGCACCCATTTCTATCCGTTGTGATAGTGCAGCTACATTGGCTAAGGCATATAGCCAGATGTACAATGGCAAGTCTAGACACCTAGGTGTTAGACATAGCATGATTCGTGAGTTGATCACGAATGGGGTGATTTCAATAGAGTTTGTGAGGTCTCAACAAAACTTAGCTGATCACTTGACGAAGGGATTGGCTAGAGACTTGGTTATAAAGTCTGGTAAAGGGATGGGTTTAAAAGTCCACTCTAGTCACTGAATGCTAGGACACCCAACTCCCTCCTGAGGAAACTTGGGAGCTGAGTTCAATGTGGAAAGCTGAACATTCAGGGGACTGAAGCACATGTTTTACATATCATCCCAAGGATGTGCTTGTACCTGCTGAAAGGAGGATGAAGTTATAAACTTCTTAATGGTTAATTTCTTTGAAAAAGTGCTTAAGCAGGAGCATGAACTAAAGAGGAACCACCTATGTAAATGTTGAGGTTTCGCCGCCTCAAGGAGCATGGACTTTGGCTCTTACAACATTTATGAATTGGATATGGACACATGGCTTGTATGGTGTCAGGAGCGTTTTAAGTGTTTGAAAACTTGGGTGTATGTTATCTTCAGGTGTTCAAAGTAGTTGAAGGGTTCAATTCTTAGAACACCCTGATTCTCGAATATTTGGAGTGATGTACTAAGATGGAAATTCAATCCTCAGGACATTTTCATTTATGCACTGGTTTTGTTAAAGTTGATTTTCATGCAAAAAGGAATTGTACTAAATTGGGGAGGATTGTTGGAAATTTAGTGCAATTGTGGGAACGGGTAATACTTGTAAATGGTTTTGGAGGTACGGAGTGTACACCCATTAAGTCCCTTACCTCCCTGGACTCAATATAGTGGTTGTGATATCAGTAGGAAGCTGCTCCTGGTCAGGAAGTTGCTTCTGGTCAGGAAGTTGCTCCTGGTCAGGAAGCTGCTCCTGGTCAGGAAGCTGCTCCTGGTTGGGACGTTGCTCCTGGTGATGCACAAAGTCTTTGTAACCTCTTTGACCAGTTAATGAGGGTTGAATATTGACTTGATGACCAGATTTCTGGTCATGTAACCACTATGCTTTATGAAGGTTATTATGAGATTAATAGGCCGATTAATGCTCTTAATACCTTTGACTAGGAGTTACATTCCTTAAAGGAATAGGATCACTATAAATAGTGATCATATTTTGCATGATGATATACAGAAACAAGAAACACAGAAACGCATAGAGTTCTTGATTTGTGCCTAAAACAAGAACTAACTCTTGGTTTTATCCCAAGGAGGTATTCGTGTTAACCCAGGCATAGGGTCGAATAATCTTCTTTGGAAAGTGATTACACGACTCCAAGAGATATCCGGTAACCATTCATTGGTACGTAGTTAGGCTATTGATTATCTTCACCCTGTTGGAACGAAGTAAACCCCAACAGGCACTGGACTTTTTCCCTCCAAAATCGACTATTTTTCGTATATACTTTTTGTAATCGCAAGAATTTGGTTGGGGGCGTCGCCCCACACTACTTTTAATATGGCTCCGCCCCTTATGCTAATAACTATAGAAAAAATTTCACGTTTAGTCCCTATCGTTTACCCCAAATATCAAGTTTGGTCCCTATCTCAAACTAAGTGCACAGATCGTCCCTATCGTTTACACTTTGGATCAAAATTAGTCCCTATCTTGGATGGGGGTTAGTTTTGCTCGTTCACTTTTGGATATGTAGGGGTATTTGAGTCCTTTACTCTTTTTGGTTGCAATAAATACAAAAATCAACTAACTTCCTTTTTCTTTTCATTCTTCTCTCTCTATCCTCTCTCTCTCACGTCTCTTTCTCTCTCTCTCCTAAATACATCATCATCACCAACTCATATCCTACCTTCAATTCATGGATCTTGTTTTTTTCCAGACTCTCACTATCTCCAAATTCCCTCGTCTCAACATAAACCCAAATTGATTACCATCCAAAAATCATAGAAAACATCAAATCTGCAAATTTCCAGAAATCAAATTGAAAAAGATGATGAAGGGGTGTTGCTTGCGGTGACAGTGACGAGGGTGTTGTGATGGTGATGGTATTGATGCCATGGTGACGGGGTGGTGCGATGGTGATGATCATGCCCACTTGTTGGTCCCACCACCGACACTCAATCATCTCCTTTTACCCACAAAACCTCCGTCACTCTCACCTTCACCAAAAACATCTTCAACCGTCATCTCATTAAAAAAACAAGATCTATCAAAATATATCTCACAAATCCATCCCAAAAACAACTCACGAATGTCACATAAAAACAAGATCTTAAAATCCAATCCTTAAACAAAACCCATAACCATCAACTTCGGTCTAGCAAATCTTGGACCACTACCATCTACACAATTTGGACCAAGGTTTTTAAATCTTTTGATGAGACTGCTTTTATACATAGTCTCATCGTCCATATTGGGCTTAAAATGCATTTAATATCATCAAAATACCTAAATATATGATTGTGTTTGTTGCTTGTGTATTTTAGGTACGGATATTGAGAAAATGACAAAAGATCACAAGAATCATTCAAAAAACGAACACGGGAAACGAAGCCGCACGATGAACCAAGCCCTAATGAAGAATTTTCCAAAGAAAACCCTTGAAGATTTGAAGAATATTGAAGATTGGTCCTCTAAGTTTGAAGAATTGACACTTTATACCCTTGTATCTTCATAATTACAAGTTTGGTCCCTAAAGTTTGTCAAAATTACAAAAAGGACCCTTAACTTTGAAGAATTGGCAAATTTAGTCCCTCAACAAAACTAAATTGTCATTAATGGTCCTCCAAGAAGTCAACAAACAAGTCAAGGCCTTGAAGAATGAAGACATGTCAAAAACAGCCCTTGAAGATTGCCAAAATTGCACTTGTAGTCCTTGTTTCAAGTTTATAAACAATATGTGCCAAAATTGCCAAAAGCCCAAACTTGATTACAAAGGAAAAAGGGTTTTGTTGCCATTTAATACAAAGTGAACAAAGTTGAAAAGATAAGGGGGCATATCTGCCAAGACAACCTAAGACAAACCCCCACTCACAGCTTGACACATCACCAACCTTAAACAATCACCCAATCAGAATCATCCCTTCCTCCACATCACCTCTCCACTCACTTTTCAAACCGGATTAATTAAATACTTTTAACCCTTCCCTCCAAACACTTAATTTAAAAATCATTAACCCCAAAACGGATTAAATCACATCCTAATCCACCCTTAAACCCTAAATTTTTCCAGGAAGAACATCAGTTAAATCAAAGGGTTTTTGGGTGATTCTTTCCAGATCCTTAATTAAACATCCCTTAAACCTAAAACCGTCTTTAAACTCCCATCACCATCACCTCACATTTCCCTCCAACCCTCCCCTGCCCCACTATTCACTCCCAAACAAAAGATGACAGCAAGATCAACAACTCGCGGCATTTTCTTGCTCCCAAAGGCAAAATGGACGTCCTAGATTGTTTCTACATCACTGGCATCCCAGCTACAAGCCAAAGATCTTCACATGGCTTTGTTTTGACTGAAAATTCAAAAATCGTCCAAGGGCAAGATTGGAAGTTCAAGTGTTAGGGTTTTAGTCTCTATTCAGTTCTAGAAACACTTGTAAGCCTCTATATAAAGGCACCATAGGACTTAGCTCATTTTGTTCTTGATTTTTCTCTTTTTTTCAAAAACCTTGTAAATCCAGTTTATGAAGTGATATAAATGGTATTGAGTTTGTTGATGAGAAATATTGAGTTCCCTTTACATTTTCAGTTGATTTAAGTTCATTGTTTAAGTTTGGTTTAAGTTTCAGCAAAGGTTTCTAAATTTCCAAGTTTCTGATTTCTTTTCAAGTCTTTTCTCAAATCTTAAATTTCATTCAAAACCTGTTAAAATGGTGATTAATTGTGTTGGTGTGATGGTATTTGAGCTTGTGTATGTCCATAACACCATGGCTTGTTCTGGTGTAGTGGGTACCCAAGTTTAAATAAACCATTGGTTTGGTCATTTCTTTCTTTTTTTTAAGTTTATCATATCCTTACCCACAAGCTAAAGCTCTCTTCTAGCTTAATCTATAAGATAGGAGCAAGCCTTAAGCTTTTTACACAGCTTTTCCTTCTTTTCTCTTAGCAGATTCAAAAAAAGGAGCCAATCTTATTCATTTTTTTTTGTTAAGAAAAATTTCATCAAAATCTCAACCAAGTTCAGCACAAGCCCGGGCTTGTTTGGAGGTGACTATTCAGTCACTGTTGGGCCTGGATGTAGGCCCAACAAGGTAGCTTCCTAGTTCCTTCTTCAGTTTCCAAAATTTTAAGTTGTATGATTTATATGATGTTCATGTGAATTGCATGATATTTGCTTGTTTGTTGGTTTAAGTGTTTAACATTGCTTATATAGGTCTTGTATGCATGTTTAGACAGCTTAGGTTTGATTTGATTGAGTTTTATGTTGAGTTGCTTTGGAAATTTTGATTTCAGTCAATATAAAGGGGTGTTTGGATCTAGTTTTTTGATTGAGATTGGTAAAGGTTTGTGGGCTAAAACTTGTTTAGACATTACTCTTAGGTTGCTTTTAGGTGTTAAGTACATTTGGTTTTCAGTTTGGACAAGTTTAAGACCATATGCATGCTTAAAACTTTGAAAAAATGGTAAAAATCAGCTAACTGCCTTGTTTGCATGATTTTGTGAGAATTTGTGCTTGATTTCTTGCAAGTTGTTAGATATTAAGTTGTTTAAGGATTGAGATTCAGTTTCATGCTATTTGCTTGATTTGTGTACTCTATTTGAAGATTTGAAATTCACATTTGAGCCATGTATATCAGCAAGTACTAATCAGAAACATATAAGCTATTTCAGTAACTTTACTTGGCCTTCTTTGTGCTTGATTGTGTGTGATCTTGCTTAAATTGTGTTGATTCTGACTCCTTATACTCCAAAGAGTATTAGGGTGCCCTTTGTATCCAATCAAACATCCACAATCAAAAGATCAAGCCCTCTTGATCATAACTGCACAAGTGAAAGAACACTTGTGTGTTCATCAGAAAGTTGTGCTAAACTGAGCACGTTTTTGGATTTTTAGGTCTTAATCTTGGTTAATTTTGGATTGTGATTGTGTTTTAGTAAGTAACAAGGTTACTAGATTTGAGTTTAAAAAAAAAAATTGCAAAAAGCTCACCCTGCCTTGACTCGAACACGCGACCTTGCTTTCCAAGGGCTAGCGTGTTAACCAGTGATCTAGATGGCTTTTTACGTTTACCTTTCATTTCATTAGATATTTAAGAGGTGTTTGTTTTTTAGCTTATTTAGATAACAACTTTTAAATAAGCTATTTCTGGCTTATTTCTTTGAGGATTTAACTGTTTAGCATTTTTCCTAGGATTGTATTAGTGTTTTTGATTTTTCTGAGCAAAAAGTGTATTTTTCCCATTATTATTTTATTTATTAGGATTATTTTAAGTTTTAATTTTAAAAAGTCATTAAAAAATAGAAAAAAGTAATTTAAAAATCTGGAAAAATAGTTCTTAGGTTTTTAATCATATTTTTGAGGTTTACAGCTATTTAGGTTTTCAATTTAGCTTATTTTTTATTTTATTGGATTTTAGGGTTTTTAAGCAACTTTAAAATTTAATATAAAATTATTAAATAGGTTTCAGAAAAGTTGGTTTGCATTTTTGTTTTAGTTACATTATTTAGGATTTTTGGTAATTTTTTAGAATTTATTTACAAACTTTTTATTTTTTTGAATATTCGAATATTATTTTATTGCTAAAATTAGAAAGTTGGTTTTTTCTAGTTTTTTCATTTTTCCTAGGTTAAGGACACTTAATTAGGAGTTTTGTCACTTTCCAAATATTTTTTAGACTTTTCAATTAATTTCTAGAATTAATTTAAGATTTAATAGATTTTAATAGTTTTTAAGTGTTTAAAAATAGTTTAATTTGGTTTTAAAATTTTTAAAAATAGTTTTTAGCTTAATTAGGATATTTTGAGGTTTACAAACTATTAGATCTTGTTTAAGGCTTTTTAATAATTAAAAGTGATTTTTAGGGCTTTAATTAGCATTAAAAAGACATTATTGAATTAATTAAAAGGTTTTAGCAAGATTTTTTGTAAACTCTTAGAATATTATTGGGGATTTTTAGTAATTTTTAGGAATTTTTAGGTTAAAATTTTATTTTTGGCACTATTTACGGTTTTACGTGTTCGCCTTTTTCGTCGTAGTTTAATCCGTTTTCGTAACCGTCTTTTCTTTCCTTTCTCATTTCTTTTCTTCTTGTTAATAATCACAAACATCATTAATCAACTCTTAACACAACGCACTTGCCTCCTCGAGAACGAACTCACTTAGGGTCATTCACACACGGTTTTCCTAAATCGTCGTGCACGCTTGCCCTATTTATTGCTCTTTTCCTAAAGAGTGGTAAAAACTTCAACATCATTTTGGCGCCGCTGCCGGGGAGGCGTGTTGTGTTTTGGTTGAACCATTGTTGTTTTTATATATAGCCATAAAAGTAATTGTATTAGTAGCACTCTACTAATACGTATTATCGGTTTTTCGTTTTTTTGTGAATACTATTACTATATTGTATACGTAGAACAATAAATTTACAAGTACTCCAAATACGTGAGAAATCACAACCTTGACTTGGGAGGTCATTACCCAATCATTGTATTCGAATCTCAAACCAAAGAAAAAGGCAAAAATAGATAAATACTTTCGTGAAGCTCGATTTTGAGAAATACAAACTATAAGGTGGGTATAAGGCGGTTGTATTTCACGACCTAAAGGAAAAAGGCTCTTAAGTGCTTCGCGCCGCCTCGTTTCCTTCGCTTGCTTGTGCGTATTTTGATTTTGAAAGCTAATCGAGGGTTTTGCCGCCCATAGTATTACTAAGTATCATATATATTTTCTTGGTTTCATTTGATTAAACCCTCTTGAACGATTTGGTGTTCCACCATCGTTCTAAAGTCATAAAAGGCGTTCACTTCACGTGATCGTTTTCATTCCTTGAGGCTTCTTTAATCGAGAGATTTGATTAAGGAGGAGATTTGTAGATTTGTGTCTACCTAATACATTCCAAAAATCCAAAAAAAGTAAAAACAATCAAAAACCACAAAAAATTGAAAAAGTAAAAACACCAAAAAGAATCTTCTTTGCTCGCCTTCTCGTTGTACTGACGTTTATGCAAACTCGCTCTAAAGCAAGACGTGCTCGTAAACGAAGAAACAAATCCATCACTCCTTCTAGTGAGGAGTCTCCTATTGACGAACCCATTGTAGTGAAAGAAGCACCCATGGCTAATCGAACTATGATGGAGTTGCTTCAAGCACCCACCGAGGGTTATGGAGAAGCGATTGTGATTCCCGCTATCCTTGCGGAGAATTTTGAGGTTAAGACGGGTTTGTTGTCCATGATTCAAAACAACAAGTTTCGAGGTGACGAAAAGGACAACCCTCATAACCACATTCGCCAATTTAATCGTCTCACCACCACATGCAAGTTTAAGGACGTCTCAAACGACTCGATTAAGATGATGCTTTTTCCGTATTCCTTAGCGGGGCCCGCAAAAATTTGGTTAGAGAAAGAGCCACCCAATTCTATATTGACGTGGAAGGATCTCGTTTCAAAATTCGTGAACCAATTTTTTCCGCCCTCTAAGACTACGCACTTGAAAAACGAGATTTCAAAGTTTTCACAAGAGTATAATGAGAGTTTTTCAACGGCTTGGAATAGGTTTAAGGAAATGTTGCACGAATGTCCTCATCATGGTTTTTCCGACTTGCATCAAATAGACATGTTTTACAATGGCTTGAACGATCATGAGCGTGATTATCTTAATGCCGCCGCGGGTGGTAATTTTTTGTGTAAGACGGTCGAGGAAGCATTGTTAATCATTGAAAATAGGTCTAAGGTGTATAGTCCTCGTAGCACGTCGAGTGTTCGTAAGACTTCGTCTTCGTCTTCGCCTTCATTGTCACACACCGTTGATGCTTGCCAAATCGAGGCTAATTTAGAGAACAAAATTTTTGATAGGTTGAAAGGATTGTTAATTGAGTTTAAAGTTGGTGAACAACCCGCTCCCGCTACGATTAAAGCGGTTGAGGTTTCTTGTATGTATTGTGGTGGAGCTCACGATTATTCCGAGTGCATTACCAACGGTGGTAACACTTCGAGTGCCTTCGCGGCCGCGGGAACTTATAACCAAAACGGTCAAGTTACTCGCACTAATAAATTGACTCCACTGGGTTTTCCACCAAATCAAAATGCTAAAAATTATCGAAACAATCAAGTTGGTTACCAAAGCAATCAAAAGAACAATTACAAGGGTAATAACAACTATGGGAGTCAAGGGAGTAGTAGTAGCCAATTGCAAAACCAAAACCAAAACCGTAATTTTCAAAACACAAGTCAAGGTCTTCAAAATGTTTACACTAAAGAACTTCCAATGGACTTTGTGAATTACGCCACGGCAAATGATAAGATTTTGGAAAACATTCAAGAGCAATTGGCTAATCAAGCTAGGGACACGGCTAAGAACACCAAGGAGTTAGCTAATTTTGTTAAAGAAAATCTTAGCATGAGGAATGAATTGAAAAATGATTTTGCTAACCAAATTCAAGGTCAAAACAACAAGATAGAGCAAACTCATGCTAGGCTTGAACAAAGAATTGACCAAAAAGCCGCTAGTCAAGATTTGAAGTTTAATAGTTTTGATGCTAAGCTTAATGCCATTTTAGAAGCTGTCATGGGAAACAAAGCCTCTACTTCGAGTAGTTTGCCTAGTAACACCATTTCAAACCCGAAGGGAGAGATGAAAGTGATTACCACACGAAGTGGTAAGACACTTAAAGAACCGACTCCTCAACCAATTACTCCAACGGTGGAGGAAATTGAGGAAGAACCCGAGGTGGTGGTCGAAAAGGAGCATATTTCAAGCCCACAAAGTACCGCTCATGCCACACCTACGGTCGACCCTTTACCAACATTGGAACCCGAGATTCCAAAGGCTATGCCTATGCCCCAACCCACACCACCCTTGCCTTACCCATCGAGACTTAGGGAGGAGAAACGACAAGAGCGCGATAACTACCAATTTGAGCTTTTTATGAAAATGTTTCGTGATTTGCACTTTAATGTGAGTTTCGCCAATGCTTTGGTCATGATGCCTCGATTTGCCGCTAACTTTAAGAGTATGTTGAACAACAAGGAAAAATTGCACCAAATGTCTAGTTGTTCGTCGGTTTATCTTAATCGCATACCTCAAAAAGTCGGTGATCCCGGTAAATTTTTGATCCCTTGTGCAATTCAAGATATGGAAGAATGCTATGCCTTGGCCGATCTTGGTGCTAGCATTAACTTGATGCCACTTGCAATCTTCAAGTCGCCCAATCTTCCTAATCTTACTCCTTCACGAATGTCTATTGAGTTGGCCGACCATTCCACGATTCTTGCATGTGGTTTGGCGGAAGACGTTTTTGTGAAAGTGGGGAAGTTCTACTATCCCGTAGACTTTATTGTTGTTGACATCCCCACGGATCCTCAAGTTCCTCTTATTTTAGGTCGTTCGTTTTTAGATACGTCTATGGCTTTAATTGATGTGCATGCTAGAAAGATCACCTTACGTTTCAACGACGAGGAACTTGTTATAAACGCAACTCAAAATTCTCAACTTTCTCATGTTTATTCCGTTGCTACCATAAACCTCGTTGATATGATCGACGTGGTTTGTGAGGAATTTTCACAAGAAGTTTTAGGGTTTGGTGATGAAGAAACTAGTGGCAATCCCACTATGTTAGATCCAATTCTTGATAATTCGACACCAACCTTCACTCCTTTCGAAGGTGGTGGTTTTACGTTGGAAGAATTCGATGTTCCACGATCTCGACAACGATGAGGACTTCTCGATTATCAAGGATTTTCTCAACGATTTCCCATTTCCTCCACCCAAGGAGGTTATGAGTATCGAGCCTAAATCTTCACTTGAGGAACCACCTATTCTCGAGTTGAAAGATTTACCTCGTCACCTCGAATATGTCTATTTAGAGGAGGACGACAAGTTGCCGGTTATTATTGCGAAGGATCTTTCGAATGATGAAAAAACCGCACTTGTCGATGTTCTTAAGGACCACAAAGGGGCGATTGCGTGGAAGTTATCCGACATTAAGGGAATCGATCCCAAGTTTTGTACCCACAAAATCTTAATGGATGAGGATTTCAAGCCAACAATCCAAAGTCAAAGGAGGGTGAACCCCAAAATTCACGATGTCATCAAAAAGGAGGTCCTTAAACTCCTTGACGCGGGAATGATTTACCCTATTTCCGATAGCCCTTGGGTGAGTCCTATTCATTGTGTCCCTAAAAAAGGAGGGATGACCGTTGTGCCAAACGATGCCAACGAGTTGATTCCCACTAGACTCGTGACCGGATGGAGAGTGTGCATTGACTATCGTAAGTTGAATGAAGCCACTCGAAAAGGCCATTTTCCCTTGCCCTTCATGGACCAAATGTTGGAGCGTCTTGCGGGAAACGATTTCTATTGCTTTTTAGATGGTTTTTCCGGTTACTTCCAAATTCCCATCGACCCTCGTGATCAAGAAAAAACTACGTTTACGTGTCCATATGGAACGTTTGCCTATCGTAGAATGCCATTCGGACTTTGCAATGCACCGGGAACTTTTCAACGATGCATGATGGCTATTTTTCATGATATGATCGAGAAGACGATGGAAGTCTTCATGGATGACTTTTCCGTGTTTGGTGATTCCTTCACTTCGTGTTTGTCGAACCTAGAGAGAATGTTAAAACGTTGTGAGGAAACCAACCTTGTGCTCAATTGGGAAAAGTGTCATTTTATGGTTAAGAGTGGAATCGTCTTAGGGCACAAGGTCTCGAAAGCGGGGATTGAGGTAGATCAAGCTAAGGTAGACGTCATCGCCAAATTACCTCATCCCAAAACCGTCAAGGGAGTTAGGAGTTTCCTAGGCCACGCGGGCTTTTATCGTCGATTCATCAAGGATTTTTCAAAGATTTCTCGACCCATTACACATCTTCTTGAAAAAGAGGCACGTTTTGTCTTTGACAAAGATTGTGTACGAGCCTTTGAAATCCTTAAGAGGAAACTTACCGAAGCTCCCATTCTTGTTGCCCCAAATTGGAACCTCCCATTTGAGCTCATGTGTGATGCTAGTGATTACGCTATTGGGGCCGTGTTGGGGCAACGTCATGATAAGCACTTCTTGCCTATTCACTATGCTAGCAAGACGATGACCGAGGCTCAACTTAAATACACTACAACGGAAAAAGGAGTTCCTTGCCGTGGTGTATGCATTTGAGAAATTCCGACCTTATCTCGTCTTGACGAAATGCATAGTGTATACGGACCATTCGGCTATTAAGTATCTCATGGCAAAGCAAGATGCTAAGCCGAGATTACTTCGTTGGATTCTCCTCCTTCAAGAATTTGATCACCAAATCGTTGACAAAAAAGGAGCCGAGAATCTAGCGGCCGATCATCTCTCTGGTTTGGAAGATCCTCACCAAAGTGTTTACGAGCCCAAGGAAATCACAGAAACATTTCCGCTCGAGACACTTGGTGTAGTGAATTCTAAGCTTGATTCTTCTACCCCATGGTTTGCGGACTTTGCAAATTACCATGCGGGTA
Organism: Glebionis coronaria; assembly: GCA_025667525.1. Taxonomy (NCBI): domain Eukaryota; kingdom Viridiplantae; phylum Streptophyta; class Magnoliopsida; order Asterales; family Asteraceae; genus Glebionis; species Glebionis coronaria. The sequence goes on along the minus strand of CM046878.1, from coordinate 454,399,414 downwards.
ACTTCATCATTAAGGGTATGACGACTCAACAAAAACGAAAATTCTTTCGTGACGTCAAGTTCTACTTTTGGAACGACCCTTACTTGTTTCGAACTTGTGCGGATCAAATCATCCGACGTTGTGTATTTGGCACCGAAGCTTCTAACATCCTTAGAGCTTGCCATGAGGGACCCACGGGTGGTCACCACGGTGCTAATCTCACGGCTAAAAAGGTGTTTGATGCCGGCTTCTTTTGGCCTACTATTTACCGAGATGCACAAGATCTTGTGAAGTCGTGTGATGCATGCCAACGACAAGGAAAAGCCTCACAAAAAGATGAAATGCCACAAAATATCATTCAAGTATGTGAGATATTTGACGTTTGGGGTATAGACTTTATGGGGCCGTTCCCATCATCTCGTGGTAATAAGTACATTCTCGTTGCGGTTGACTACCTTTCTAAGTGGGTGGAGGCCAAGGCCTTGCCCACCAATGATGCTCGTGTGGTAGTCAAGTTTTTGAAGCAATTGTTCTCTCGGTTTGGAACCCCTCGTGCTATCATAAGCGATCGTGGAACCCATTTTTGTAATGACCAATTTGAAAGGGTTCTAAGGAAATATGGGGTTACACATCGTCTTTCTACGGCTTATCACCCACAAACGAGTGGGCAAGTCGAGGTTTCAAACCGAGCTTTAAAGAGGATCTTGGAGAGATCCGTTGGGGAAAACCGACAATCTTGGTCGGATAAGTTGGACGATGCTTTATGGGCCTTTAGGGCCGCTCATAAGACGCCCATTGGGTGCACTCCCTATAAGCTTGTGTATGGAAAAAATTGTCATTTGCCTATCGAGTTAGAACACAAAGCTTATTGGGCCCTAAAGCATTGTAATGATGACATGGAGACCGCGGGAAAACACCGAAAAATGCAATTAAATGAATTGGATGAATTGAGGGACATTGCTTATGAAAATTCATTGATTTATAAAGAGAAAACTAAAAAGTTGCATGATTCAAAAATTAAAAACCGGGTTTTTAACATTGGGGATCAAGTTTTGCTTTTTAATTCAAGATTGAAAATCTTTTCCGGTAAGTTGAAATCCCGTTGGTCCGGTCCATTCACCGTGACGCAAGTGTTTCCTTATGGGACCATCGAGCTAGCTCAAGATGATGGTCCTAACTTCAAGGTGAATGGACATAGGTTGAAGCACTACTTTGGCGGGGAAGTTCCATCCTTGAACTACCTCGACCAAGTCACTTTCCCCAATGATAATTAGTATTGAGGGGATCGAGTCGAGCTCATGACTCGGTAATCAAAAACGAGGTGACTCGTGGGGGAGTCCCATGCTTATCCTATGTACATATTATCGCTTTCTTAGTCTAATGTAGCTTACGTGTGGGGATTTGTGCCCTTCCAACCTTTGTTCCGTGGTTGTTTGTGAATTGTGAACTTTAGATCATGATCTTCACGATTGGAGCCTCTCGTGTTCGTTTATGGGAGCACTCGATCGTTTGCTTTGGAGACATTTCTCAATATCCATGATATATCCTTTTGATGTTCTAACCTTAGGTTTATAGCACACTTCATAAACGGCTTTAAATTTAACGGTTACACCCTTTCCATGCTAGATTAGGCATTCGACTACGTCTCTATTATGGGGGTGTTTGCACCCCTAGACTCGAAACATTGAGGACAATGTTTAACTTTAGTATGGGGGGGTGAATAGATACTTGCCTTGCTAAACCTTCACGCTTTCCAAAGTTTATCTTTTTGTTTATCGTTTTTGTTGCAAAATAAGGCTAAAAATGGCCAAATTTTAAAATTTTCTCATGTTTTATAAGTGTTTGAAGACACGAATGTAGATTTTCCGATGGCGAGAATAAGAGTAATTTTTGACTCGACCGTGCGTGTTGAGCACTTAGCTTTGATTCCTTAACTACACATTAGGCTAAGTCTCTTAAATGAGGATGAGAAATGATAGAGTTAATTATAAGTTACTATGCTAAACGTAGAGTACTCGTATTCTTTCAAAAACTCATGTGTTCTCGTTGTTTGCTTATTCTCCCTTCGCATGTAAATATTTTTTGCTTAATAAATATTGACTTAGCGGCTTAGTTAGGATTGTTGGGTTTCTAGTCTTTTCTAGTAACTTTCGTGTAATTAAATTGGGAAGACATTAAGGTATCGCCAGCGTCACGGTTTTAAAGTATTGGTACCCCAATAATCAAAAGCTTCACCTAATAATAAGATTTCAAGTGCTCACCTAAATCTAGCAAACAATTTGAAGCCCCACAAGGCCTAAAATCTATGCAAAATTGAAAGTGAATCAAGCCTTAATCTTCGAAGCTTTAAAGATCCAAAATTCGCCTTAGCGTGAGGATATACGTCTTTGGCTAATAAAACCACCGATGAGGCGGATAATAAAAGGCAAGGCAAGACCGAAGTCATAATAAAAGCTTCATGGCGAAGTTGAATAAAAGATGGAGGTAAACCAAAGATAATAAGGTCCTTCCGTTAGGGGGCGTATAAAAGTCTTGGTAATAAGTCTCATGTTCAAAACCGTTATAAAACCGTGTTTATCGATTCTTCTTGTCAACTTAATTTTTTAACATCGTTGTCTATTAGGAGGGGTTATTGATTTGATGGTCTTAGTTACACCGTTAGGACTCTATTTTTAGACCTAAATCTCTATTATCGCATAAGTCAACAATGTATCCTCGTGATCATTAAGACATAATAAAATATAAGAGATACAACTTAGGAATAATGGGAGGATAAGTACGTGATTAGGGCATATGAGTAGTGTTAGCATTACTAACTTATAATGACAATGATCTCGTTGCACGCTTAGCATGGAATTGGGGTGAAAATCGAGGACGATGAAATTATTTCTAACGAAGCATTCACGTGTTCTTATTCTATGAACCTAAACGTCCCATTTTGCGATGAAAATCATACATTATGTCTATAACACAAGTAGTAGTAATAGTGTAGTGTAGCTAGTTTATCATTCCAATAAAGTGAATAAAAATGAATTTTGGAGATGCTATGATACTTTATTCTAGCATTGCGTGAGGGCACGGCAATGGTTTAGTATGGGGGAGTGATGAGACTGCTTTTATACATAGTCTCATCGTCCATATTAGGCTTAAAATGCATTTAATATCATCAAAAGACCCAAATATATGCTTGTGTTTGTTGCTTGTGTATTTTAGGTACGGATATTGAGAAAATGACAAAAGATCACAAGAATCATTCAAAAAACGAACACGGGAAACGAAGCCGCACGATGAACCAAGCCCTAATGAAGAATTTTCCAATGAAAACCCTTGAAGATTTGAAGAATATTGAAGATTGGTCCTCCAAGTTTGAAGAATTGACACTTTATACCCTTGTATCTTCATAATTACAAGTTTGGTCCCTAAAGTTTGTCAAAATTACAAAAAGGACCCTTAACTTTGAAGAATTGGCAAATTTAGTCCCTCAACAAAACTAAATTGTCATTAATGGTCCTCCAAGAAGTCAACAAACAAGTCAAGGCCTTGAAGAATGAAGACATGTCAAAAATAACCCTTGAAGATTGCCAAAATTACACTTGTAGTCCTTGTTTCAAGTTTATAAACAATATGTGCCAAAATTGCCAAAAGCCCAAACTTGATTACAAAGGAAAAAGGGTTTTGTTGCCATTTAATACAAAGTGAACAAAGTTGAAAAGATAAGGGGGCATACCTGCCAAGAAAACCTAAGACAAACCCCCACTCACAGCTTGACACATCACCAACCTTAAACAATCACCCAATCAGAATCATCCCTTCCTCCACATCACCTCTCCACTCACTTTTCAAACCGGATTAATTAAATACTTTTAACCCATCCCTCCAAACACTTAATTTAAAAATCATTAACCCTAAAACGGATTAAATCACATCCTAATCCACCCTTAAACCCTAAATTTTTCCAGGAAGAACATCAATTAAATCAAAGGGTTTTTGGGTGATTCTTTCCAGATCCTTAATTAAACATCCCTTAAACCTAAAACCGTCTTTAAACTCCCATCACCATCACCTCACATGTCCCTCTAACCCTCCCCTGCCCCACTATTCACTCCCAAACAAAAGATGACAGCAAGATCAACAACTCACAACATTTTCTTGCTCCCAAAGGCAAAATGGACGTCCTAGATTGTTTCTACATCACTGGCATCCCAGCTACAAGCCAAAGATCTTCACATGGCTTTGTTTTGACTGAAAATTCAAAAATCGTCCAAGGGCAAGATTGGAAGTTCAAGTGTTAGGGTTTTAGTCTCTATTCAGTTCTAGAAACACTTGTAAGCCTCTATATAAAGGCACCATATGACTTAGCTCATTTTGTTCTTGATTTTTCTCTTTTTTTCAAAAACCTTGTAAATCCAGTTTATGAAGTGATATAAATGGTATTGAGTTTGTTGATGAGAAATATTGAGTTCCCTTTACATTTTCAGTTGATTTAAGTTTATTGTTTAAGTTTGGTTTAAGTTTCAGCAAAGGTTTCTAAATTTCCAAGTTTCTGATTTCTTTTCAAGTCTTTTCTCAAATCTTAAATTTCATTCAAAACCTGTTAAAATGGTGATTAATTGTGTTGGTGTGATGGTATTTGAGCTTGTGTATGTCCATAACACCATGGCTTGTTCTGGTGTAGTGGGTACCCAAGTTTAAATAAACCATTGGTTTGGTCATTTCTTTTTTTTTTAAGTTTATCATATCCTTACCCACAAGCTAAAGCTCTCTTCTAGCTTAATCTATAAGCTAGGAGCAAGCCTTAAGCTTTTTACACAGCTTTTCCTTCTTTTCTCTTAGCAGATTCAAAAAAAGGAGCCAATCTTATTCATTTTTTTTGTTAAGCAAAATTTCATCAAAATCTTAACCAAGTTCAGCACAAGCCCGGGCTTGTTTGGAGGTGACTATTCAGTCACTGTTGGGCCTGGATGTAGGCCCAACAAGGTAGCTTCCTAGTTCCTTCTTCAGTTTCCAAAATTTTAAGTTGTATGATTTATATGATGTTCATGTGAATTGCATGATATTTGCTTGTTTGTTGGTTTAAGTGTTTAACATTGCTTATATAGGTCTTGTATGCATGTTTAGACAGCTTAGGTTTGATTTGATTGAGTTTTGTGTTGAGTTGCTTTGGAAATTTTGATTTCAGTCAATATAAAGGGGTGTTTGGATCTAGTTTTTTGATTGAGATTGGTAAAGGTTTATGGGCTAAAACTTGTTTAGACATTACTCTTAGGTTGCTTTTAGGTGTTAAGTACATTTGGTTTTCAGTTTGGACAAGTTTAAGACCATATGCATGCTTAAAACTTTGAAAAAATGGTAAAAATCAGCTAACTGCCTTGTTTGCATGATTTTGTGAGAATTTGTGCTTGATTTCTTGCAAGTTGTTAGATATTAAGTTGTTTAAGGATTGAGATTCAGTTTCATGCTATTTGCTTGATTTGTGTACTCTATTTGAAGATTTGAAATTCACATTTGAGCCATGTATATCAGCAAGTACTAATCAGAAACATATAAGCTATTTCAGTAACTTTACTTGGCCTTCTTTGTGCTTGATTGTGTGTGATCTTGCTTAAATTGTGTTGATTCTGATTCCTTATACTCCAAAGAGTATAAGGGTGCCCTTTGTATCCAATCAAACATCCACAATCACAAGATAAAGCCCTCTTGATCATAACTGCACAAGTGAAAGAACACTTGTGTGTTCATCAGAAAGTTGTGCTAAACTGAGCACGTTTTTGGATTTTTAGGTCTTAATCTTGGTTAATTTTGGATTGTGATTGTGTTTTAGTAAGTAACAAGGTTACTAGATTTGAGTTTTAAAAAAAAAAAAAAAAAAAATTGCAAAAAGCTCACCCTGCCTGGACTCGAACACGCGACCTTGCTTTCCAAGGGCTAGCGTGTTAACCAGTGATCTAGATGGCTTTTTACGTTTACCTTTCATTTCATTAGATATTTAAGAGGTGTTTGTTTTTTAGCTTATTTAGATAACAGCTTTTAAATAAGCTATTTCTGGCTTATTTCTTTGAGGATTTAACTGTTTAGCATTTTTCCTAGGATTGTATTAGTGTTTTTGATTTTTCTGAGCAAAAAGTGTATTTTTCCCGTTATTATTTTATTTATTAGGATTATTTTAAGTTTTAATTTTAAAAAGTCATTAAAAAATAGAAAAAAGTAATTTAAAAATCTGGAAAAATAGTTCTTAGGTTTTTAATCATATTTTTGAGGTTTACAGCTATTTAAGTTTTCAATTTAGCTTATTTTTTATTTTATTGGATTTTAGGGTTTTTAAGCAACTTTAAAATTTAATATAAAATTATTAAATAGGTTTCAGAAAATTTGGTTTGCATTTTTGTTTTAGTTACATTATTTAGGATTTTTGGTAATTTTTTAGAATTTATTTACAAACTTTTTATTTTTTTGAATATTTTAATATTATTTTATTGCTAAAATTAGAAAGTTGGTTTTTTCTAGTTTTTTCATTTTTCCTAGGTTAAGGACACTTAATTAGGAGTTTTGTCACTTTCCAAATATTTTTTAGACTTTTCAATTAATTTCTAGAATTATATTAAGATTTAATAGATTTTAATAGTTTTTAAGTGTTTAAAAATAGTTTAATTTTGTTTTAAAATTTTTAAAAATAGTTTTTAGCTTAATTAGGATATTTTTGAGGTTTACAAACTATTAGATCTTGTTTAAGGCTTTTTAATAATTAAAAGTGATTTTTAGGGCTTTAATTATCATTAAAAAGACATTATTGAATTAATTAAAAGGTTTTAGCAAGTTTGGATTTTTTGTAAACTCTTAGAATATTATTGGGGATTTTTAGTAGTTTTTAGGAATTTTTAGGTTAAAATTTTATTTTTGGCACTATTTACGGTTTTACGTGTTCGCCTTTTTCGTCGTAGTTTAATCCGTTTTGGTAACCGTCTTTTCTTTCCTTTCTCATTTCTTTTCTTCTTGTTAATAATCACAAACATCATTAATCAACTCTTAACAAAACGCACTTGCCTCCTCGAGAGCGAACTTACTTAGGGTCATTCACACACGGTTTTCCTAAATCGTCGTGCACGCTTGCCCTATTTATTGCTCTTTTCCTAAAGAGTGGTAAAAACTTCAACATCACCTTTCCTAAATCCAAACTTGAAGAAGTTGTAAACGAGCCCAAACAATAACATCATTCTTCTGCCCATCCAAGAACATCCTGATTTTCGCCTACAATACTATCACGACAGTTAGATAATCCAAGCTCTGTTATGATGAGCTCCACTTGATCTATTTTCTCTTCCTGAGTCAGACTTTTGGGCAGCCTCAAAAGCGCAGCATAAGTCAATGTTTCGATAACGGTTAGGTGTGGATATAACACATCGTCTTGTGTTACAAAACCTGTTTTCCTTTTTATTGAGCTAGTAAATGGCTGTCCACGATAGGTTATGCTCACCATTTACCACCAGCTTTTATATCCACCTCAAGAACATCCAACTGATTTTAATCAGCTCCAATGCAAACACCATCTGCTCACTTCCCATTAGGATAAAGATTAGTTTTTTTGTTAAAATTGAAGATGAAGATTTAGATCTGGTTTGATATTGGTGACGAGAAAAGTGAAACAAAACTTTTTATTATGATGTTTCGCCATCGTATTGGGTTTTGATGATAAAATTATGTTATTGTGATTGATATTGTTAATGCAAGAAGTTGAAAAGAAATGATGAATTACCTTGGAAGTCGGGATCTTTTGTGTATCCACCTTTGGATAATAAATTATCTTGCTTTTGTGTAATGATGGGGAATGACGGTGGGTGGGGATATGGATTTGTTTAATGGTGGTGGTGAGTGGGTCATGAGGATAAATTTTGAGTGTATTTAAATTATATGGAGAAAAAATAAGTAAAGGTCTAAAATACCCTTCCTTTCATATCACTTAACGGAGAAAATTAACCCCCATCTAAGATAGGGACCAATTATGATCCAAAGTGTAAACGAAAGGGACGATCTGTGCACTTAGTTTGAGATAGGGACCAAACTTGATGTTTGGGGTAAACGATAGGGACCAAACGTGAAATTTTTTCATAACTATATGATCAACATAACCTTTTGTCATTCTGTAAATGCAGATATTTACCAGTAGTGATTTGATGCAAGCCTATAAAAAGCGTCTGAGCATGACAACTCTCAATATGAAGAACGATGCTGGCTATGATGTATTTTCTGATGCTATTCCTAAGGGGTAAGTCCCTAGCATGCTCCCAAGTTGCATCTTTTGAATAAAAAAGAGTTTTTTTTAATAAAAGTAAAAATAAATTCATAAAAAAATAGAAAGAACAAAAAAACCGGTATAACCGGTAACAAGTGATCCATATTGGTGATATTGTGACAAACTAACAAGTTCGTTGGTCAAATTAGTATAAAATAGTTCATTTGCCATAATGGCACAGAATGACTAGTACGTGTATATTTTTTTACTTTTACCCGATATAAATTATAAGAAATATATAATCATCAGCATCTTCATTAAACTAGTGCAACAATATTTTATGAAGAGGATGTATGTACAGATACTTATCTAGAAAATAGCTTTCTTGAATTGCCTGAATATTATTCATCATTTGTTTGTTGCACTTACTTAACCAATTTTTTTAAAAATATCTAATACGACTTATACGATTTATGCAACTAAGTATAAAATAAAAAAAATTATATAAATAATTTGAATAAGTTACATAAGTCGCATAAAGTATTTTAAGAATTTTGGTTTAACGGGTAAAAAAACAAATAAATTGTCATCTTGATGCATTTGAAAAACCCTCTAGCAAAACACTTACGAAAACAATTATTTATTAATATTTTTCACAGTTTTTTTCAATTTAATATTGTAATTGTCTGTTATAATAAAAACAAAAATTGTTCGTGTCTTATTATAAAACGGGAGGGAATACACATATATGTCATGAGAAAGATGGATAAATATGCGTGTGCCCATTTAATGTCACAAACGTAAAAGCGGGCCTATAAATATTGAACTACCGTTACATATCTTTATATCTAATAAAAGAAAATCTTTTTGAATTCCACTTACCCTTCTTCTGACGTCATAAACTGACGTCATAATTCACTCCCTCTATTCTTTCTCCTAAAAGATAGCTAACCGCTAAACTACTTCTTCTATTTTGATTTTAGTTGCTCTAAAAATCTCTATCTCATTTTAAATTCATTAGATGTGATTGAACCGGATTGATCTTCCTATAATTTATGTTCACCTGTGCGATGCATCTTTAATCTACAACACTTTTTTATTTATCTTCATCGGATGAACAAGAGGTATAAATTTAATATTTAATCTTCAGTTCATTAGTTTATTAGATTATTTTTATGCAGTTCATTAGTTTATTAGATTATTTTTATGCTTAGTTTGCTTAGTATACGCTTTTACTATTTTCAATTTGAATATATGTTGATTGCTTTTATCTTAATCCTTCATATTAGGAGTTTTTATGTTATGGTTTGGTTATGATGCTTCGAGTAATTGGTAAATTGGAATCGATAGTTTTTAATCCGTTTTTGTAGTCTTGCTCGAACAACCATGGTTTTTTTTATTCTGAACCAATGATTCGTAAACACAACATTAAAGTAAGTTTCTTAAATTTTCGGTTCTTTTGGATATTTCAGATATATGGTGGTTAAGGATTATAGAGATATTCGCTGCTACTTGATGCTTTTATTGAAGCTTGCTGTATGTTTTTTTTTGGAATGAAATGGTAAATTAGTTTGTCTAATGTCTTTGTTTTATGATTAGAGGGCGATGAGTCTATCTTCTATCTCTTAAAATGAAAGCACTAACACATAAATGGTTGTATTCAGCTTGGATATGTGATGTGGTAATACAGGTTTTTGGGATTCACAAATCAGGTCGAGGAAGCCAAATTTTTGGAGGCACTATGTTTTCGGTAATTTTTGTTGTTCATGTATTATGCTTGATTATTTTATAGTTTTTTTAGAATTGGGATTTTCGGTTTTGAATAATGTTTTCTTCATTTTCAGCAACAAAAAAATGCCCTGAATCGATGTCATTTCATTGGATTTATCTTCTTGCTGATATATGTGTGTTTCTTCGCACTTCGCAACAAGTACTTTAAGCGGCATCACACTTTCAGCAACATGAAGGTATGCTTTCAAGAAACCATTTGTTCGGTTTTAGTCGGTTTCGCCTTACCATAGGTGGACACATCCCCTGGAATCAATCGGGTCGTTCTTTGGTGAATTTTTTGGCTCATAGTATAATACTTTTATACTTACCAGGTTGTGCTGAGTATTACCAGGTACTCATAAAGATAACATATGCCTTATCTTGGCGGGGTGACCTTTAAAGGTCGTAGCCATGCCGAGGTTGCTATGTTTTTTTCTAAACGTGGTCTTATCTGAGCCTATTCTAGAACTAGCAAGAGAATGATCTTGCTGTGACATTTCCTTATATAAGGATTGTTTGGGATTTGCATATTTCACTTTCATATAATATATAAACAAGTATTTAGGTGTTTTGGACTAATGCTTCGAACTGCTTGATCACAATATGTGGGACTGAAATAAGTTCTTTTGAACAATACTTATCTTTAAAATCAATATGCATGTCAGAAGTTGAAGTAAATAACCCCAAACACCCCTTAAAACCACATACTGCATCTTGATATATGGGGTGTCTAAGATCATCTTAAAGCTGTTTCTCGCATTGTTAATGAGTGAATATGTAAGTATAAGCAATGCCAAACAACCCAATAATCTGTTTTGATACCATATCCTTAAGTTTGCAACTTTTTTTCCTTAGCTTGCACCGGAGTGTGAGTCAAGCTCATTGTGGCAATTGGTTTTTTTGTCTCTCCAAATCACGACATTCTTTGCTTTTCCCGCTTTTTGTTTTGTTTTCTTTGTAAATATCTAATAATCACTTCGTCAGAGCTGTTATGTTTCACAAACAGAGATCAGTATGGTCTTTTGCGATTTGATACATTTTGAGGGGGTTGAGGTTTTAAACTTAATATGATATATATGATACTTTATGAATGGGATAAGTTGTGTGTCTCTTTGACTGCAAGTGGGTTATTTCTTTAATCGGAAACTAAGTTGAGTTTTTCTTAAAACATGAATGAAGAATGCTCTTTGTTGTCATGAAAGTTTATTTCATTTTTTAGCAGGTTTATTGTAAATGCATACTATTACCCTCAAATGAAATTGCAGGTTTGTGACTGAGTTATAAAATACCAACTACTATTCTTGGTATGCACATTTGTATTCCAAGAGCATCTGCATTCTCTCCTACATATGAATATTTGCAGTTACCCAGTTGTATTTTACATGTTTCTTGCCAACGAGAGTGCAGTTGCGCCGCTGTCGAAGATAGAAAATTAAACATTGAAACATGATGGTGGCCAACAACACAATAACATGTTTCATTTGGTGAAACTACTAAGCCAAAACCTGAGTCGGCATGTGGTATATAGCTTTTATCTTTCTGCATTCTATTTAGATACGTATATACTTCTTTCTGCTACATATATATACCATGCCACAAAATGCTTTATGATTTCCAACTCTCTTTGCAGGATACTAAATTTACATTCTCGGCCCAAACCAAGATGAAGCTCAACAAAGTATTGGGATAATTGCTACAAAATGCCTTTTTTCCCAACTCTCTTTGCAGGACACTTATTTTGGCTTACTAGACATTTATAAGCATACCCTCCATGTATTCTCCAAGTTTTGGGATATTCATTACCTTCTTCGTGAAAGCTTTCAACTTTGATAATACAAGTTATAATTTTGATTCACAACTAAAAAAACTCAAGCTCGACAACATAAAAAAAAATAAAAAATCAGGGGGGGTATAGATGGGAGTTTTGGGGGGGTCTTTATAACCTGACCCAAAAGGTAGTATAACATTCGTATGTCCAAATAAATTATTGCTAAAACTAGCACTGTTTATTTTTTCTTTCTGACAAAAAATAACATAAATATAGTCTTATTTTCTTTTATGTCTCCGGTTTTTGCTTTTATATCGCCTCTTTTCTCTACTCAAAATAGTGTTATCAATTTTTCGTCTTTAGTGTTATTAATTTGTTTCACCGAACATAAGGCAAAAGTTTAATGTATATCATATTTTAGCGTATACTCTATCAATTAGTCTCATTCATATCTTTTTTTCGTCTAATAAAAAACTAACATTCATTTTTTTTTTTAAATTAAATATTTTATAAATCGTTAATCGTTACGTAAAAGAGCGGCACATGTATGTATACTTTCAACGAACTTTTTTTAATTTATTTTTTTAAGTCACGTTTGAGAAATCCATATATGATTCGTGATACGAATCATATATAATTTTCTGGAATATGATTCGTAATACGAATTATATATGATTTTCTCATACGTGATTGAAAAAAAAATCAAAAGTTTATACGTGTCCCTCTATAAAAAGATTATTTAATTATCGTGTATTTTTTGTCCTTTAACGATTTATCGTCTGTAACATAGTTAATTTTTTAAAAATAAGTGAAAAGTGGAATTTTGAAAACATGAGTGAATATATAATTGGTTTATTAAATTTATGCTAAATATAGGTATATATTAATCTCTGTTTTTATTATTATAGAATTTCTCTAATACGCCGTATCTCTATCCACAAATATATACAACGATAGTTTTGTGTTGCATATGGTTGCTTCAAGTGAAATTACTTGGGTTCACATGAACTTACACTCTAATTTTGTTGCAATATATACAGCAACACATAACCAATCAAAGACAGTGGCTGATGACGATGTTACAATTAGTTACGTGCAGAGCCGTCTCGTTGTTTCGGGTGACCCTAGGCGAGAACCAGGGGCGGAACTATTTAGAGGGTGCGGGGGGCGGCGTCTCCCATAACTCGTAAAAAAAAATCAAATTTTAGGGTAAAAAAAATAATTTTAGGACCATTTTATTAAAGTGTACCCCATTGTAAATTCGAATTGCCCCCCACTCGGAAATAAAATAATGTAAAAACCTTCAAATTGCCCCCGAAAAGGAGAAAAACAATGTAAAAATCTTATATTTGTATCTTTATTTTGGTGTATACAACGCCTTTTGTCCAAAAAATTTTTTTTGCCTCCACTTCGCCAACTTTCTGGTTCCACCACTGGCGAGAACAATAAAGAGGCCCTATGATTAAGACGAATCGTCTATAAAATTGAATTATATGACTCGTACATGTTTAATACGCAAAATTACTAAAAATGTGGCCCTTTTTAAGTAGAGGCCATGTACGGCCGCACCTATTGCACATCTACCCGAGACCCCTCTGGTTACCTGCATTAATCCATTAAAACCCCATAGCATATACTACAAGTTTAATTAGTTGTGTTAGTTTGGAAATATTCCTACATGCCTTATGGCTTCAATTAGAGGTGTCAATTTCAACCCATTCCACCAAAAATAGGTTAATTGGGTTCAATTTCATATCCTTATTGGTTGAAATGGGTTGAGCAAAAATAGAGTGATAGGTCAAATGGGTCAACCCCTTTCTTTGTGTAAAATGAAGTTTGGGTCAAATGGGTTTGAGAATGGGTCAAATGGGTTTAAAAATAGTTCAGATGGTTCCTATTATTGTACCAAAAAACCAATAGTATAAAAAGTTAGTTTTTATTATTAAGTCACTGAAGTTACGTTTTCGTCACTAAATTTATATTTTCGTCAGTAAATTTATGTTTTCGTCAGTAAATTTACGTTTTCGTCAGAAAATTTACATTTTCGTCAGTAAATTTACGTATTCGTCAGAAAATTTACGTTTTCGTCAGTAAATTTCCGTTTTTGTCAGTAAATTTACGTATTCGTCAGAAAGTTTACGTTTTCGTCATTAAATTTACGTTTTCTTTAGTAAATTTACGTATTCGTCAGAAAATTTACGTTTTCGTCAGTATATTTACGTTTTCGTCAGAAATTTTACGTATTCGTCAGAAAATTTACGTTTTCATCAGTAAATTTACGTTTCGTCAGTAAGTTTACGTTTTCTTCAGTAAATTTACGTTTTAATCAGTAAATTTACGTTTTTGTCAGTAAAATTACGTATTCGTCAGAAAATTTACGTTTTAGTCAGTAAATTTACGTTTTCGTCAGAAATTTACGTTTTCGTTAGTAAATTTACGTATTCGTCAGAAAATTTACGTTTTCGTCAGTAAATTTATGTTTTCGTCAGTAAATTTAAGTTTTCGTCAGTAAATTTAAGTATTCGTCAGAAAAATTACGTTTTCGTCAGTAAATTTACATATTCGTCAGAAAATTTATGTTTTAGTCAGTAAATTTACGTCTTCGTTAGTAAATTTACGTATTCGTCCGAAAATTTTACGTTTTCGTCAGTAAATTTATGTTTTCGTCAGTAAATTTACGTTTTCGTCAGTAAATTTACGTATTCGTCCGAAAATTTACGTTTTCGTCAGTAAATTTACGTTTTCGTCAGTAAATTTACGATTTCGTCAGTAAATTTACGTATCGTCAGAAAAATTACATTTTCTTCAGTAAATTTACGTTTTCATCAGTAAATTTATGTTTTCATCAGTAAATTTAAGTTTTCGTCAGTAAATTTATGTATTCGTCCGAAAATTTACGTTTTCGTCAGTAAATTTACGTTTTCGTCAGTAAATTTACGTATTCGTCAGAAAAATTACGTTTTCGTCAGTAAATTTACGTTTTCGTCAGTAAATTTACGTATTCGTCAGAAAATTTACGTTTTCGTCAGTAAATTTATGTTTTCGTCAGTAAATTTACGTTTTCGTCAGAAATTTTACGTATTCGTCGGAAAATTTACGTTTTCATCAGTAAATTTACGTTTTCGTCAGTAAGTTTACGTTTTCGTCAGTAAATTTACGTTTTCGTCAGAAAAGTTACGTTTTCATCAGTAAATTTACGTTTTTGTCAGTAAATTTACATATTCGTAAGAAAATTTACGTTTTTATCAGTAAATTTACGTTTTCGTCAGAAAATTTACGTTTTCGTCAGAAAATTTACGTTTTCTTCAGAAAAATTACGTTTTCGTCAGTAAATTTATGTTTTCGTCAGTAAATTTACGTTCTCGTCAGTATATTTACGTTTTCGTCAGTAATTTTAAGTTTTCGACAGTAATTTTACGTTTTCGTCAGCAAATTTACGTTTTCGACGGTAAATTTACGTTTTCGTCAGACAATTTATGTTTTCGTTTTCGTCAGTATATTTCTTCAGTAAATTTACGTAAACGTAAATTTAAAGAGGAAAACGTAAATTTTTTGACGAAAACACAAATTTACTGAAGAAAACGAAAATTTAATGACGAAAACGTAAATTTACTGACGAAAACGAAAATTTTCTGACGTATACGTAAATTTTCTGACGAAAGTGTAAATTTACTGACTAAAACATAATTTTTTTGACGAAAACGTAAATTTTCGCCCGAAAACGTAAATTTTCTGACGAATACGTAAATTTACTGACGAAAACGTAAATTTACTGACGAAAACGTAAAGTTTCTGACGAAAACACAAATATACTGACGAAAACGTAAATTTTCTGACGAAAACGTGAATTTACTAACGAATACGTGAATTTACTAACGAAAACGTAAATTTACTGACGAATACGTAAATTTACTGACGAAAACGTAAATTTTCTGACGAATACGTAAATCTATTGACGAAAACGTAAATTTCCTGACGAATACGTCAATTTTCTGACGAAAACGTAAATTTTCTAACGAAAACGTAAACTTTCTGACGAAAACGTAAACTTACTGACGAAAACGTAAATTTTCTGACGAATACGTAAATTTATAGACGAAAACGTAAATTTCCTGACGAAAACGTAAGTTTTCTGACGAAAACGTAAGTTTATTGACGAAAACGTAAATTTTCTGACGAAAACGTAAATTTTCTGACGAAAACGTAAGTTTTCTGAAAAAATCGTAAGTTTACTGACGAAAACGTAAATTTACTGACGAAAACATAAATTTTCTGACGAAAACGTAAATTTACTGACGAAAACGTAAATTTACTGACGAAAACGTGAATTTACTAACGAATACGTTAATTTACTAACGAAAACGTAAATTTACTGACGAATACGTAAATTTACTGACGAAAACGTAAATTTTCTGACGAATACGTAAATTTATTGACGAAAACGTAAATTTCCTGACGAATACGTCAATTTTCTGACGAAAACGTAAATTTTCTAACGAAAACGTAAATTTTCTGACGAAAACGTAAACTTACTGACGAAAACGTAAATTTTCTGACGAATACGTAAACTTATAGACGAAAACGTAAATTTCCTGACGAAAACATAAATTTTCTGACGAAAACGTAAGTTTATTGACGAAAACGTAAATTTTCTGACGAAAACGTAAATTTTCTGACAAAAACGTAAGTTTTCTGACAAAATCGTAAATTTACTGACGAAAACGTAAATTTACTGACGAAAACGTAAATTTTCTGACGAAAACGTAAATTTACTGACGAAAACGTAAATTACTGACGAAAACGTGAATCTTCTGACTAAAACGTATATTTACAGACGAAAACGTAAATTCACTGACGAAAACGTAAATTTACTGACGAAAACGTAAAAATACTGATAAAAACGTAAAAAATCGATGAAAAACTTAAAATAACTGACCAAAACGTAAAATTCGAACGAATACAGATAAAAACGTTTGAACATGTTAAAAGATAGGAAAATATTGTAAGTTAGTGGGTTGACCCGACCCAAACCATTTGACCCATAACCCGTTTGACCCATTATTAAATCATAACCCATTTAACCTATAACCCATTTGACTCACAACCCATTTAACCCATGACCCAAACCCAACCAAACCAACCCATTTGCCACCTCTAGCTTCAATAAATAAATGCCATCTTTTATACCTAACATTATATTTAAGTAGTTAAATACATTATGGGAATGCAATTATAAATCAGGTTCTCAAGCTCTTGAACAATGTGGTTGTATTTTTTGACTTGTCACAATTTTGGAAAAGTAAACGCCGCATAAGCATAAGAAGAAACTCTAGAAACTAAGTTTTAAATTAAATCCAACATAAACCCGTTCTTGTAAATCCAATCACGCGCCATTATGCGATCATCATAGACCCGTTCTTCTAAATACTCATGAAACAATTTGTGGCCCTAACACAACATTGGCATCAAAAGATATCGGGGCATTATATAGAAGACACCTACGCAATTTTCATTGAGGCATAAAACAAACACTTGATATGCTATTAAACATCATAATTAACACTCAATTCATCAAATAAACTAAGAAAATAAAAAAACTACATCGTAAATTACAGTTTTCAAAAAAATCGCATATTGAATTATAGTAAAATCAAACATAAATTTGATCAAGAATTAAAAACAAGGTTTATTAGCTGATAAAGATAAAGGATTTTCACACACATATTAGGATACTAGGCGAATACCCGCGCAAAGCGCCGGAATTGCCTGACGACATATAATTAACGATAAGATATTTCGGGGTAAGCATAAAATGCAATTGAAATATCATACTATATAGAGCGGTTAACATCAAATACATTCAAAACATACTTAAAACATGCACATTGCTTTCAACATTACATTCACTGAATGCCGTACTACCAGATGTACTGTTTAATACTAGAAGTCACGGCTTCAGTTCTTAATAATCCAAAAGATACGTAACTTAACATCCATAGATAATTGTACATGGACAGGAAACATAACATTAAAAAGTTAACCCAAAAGCATAAAGTCTGAAACGTTAAAGGACACATTTTAACACATGTGGAATACTGGTATCATAACTCGTTTTGCTCCATCCACACTCTTTAAAACATCCTTAACTTTACCAACCAGCTTGAATCTTACCATTTTATTGTCCTCAAAGTCACATTCGCGAACAATGTGTTTCCAATTAGCTTTGATATTCATGTGGTGTCTTCTCCAAGGTCTGTCTGAGTGAAACTCCAGATCAACCTCAACATAGAATTCCAACTTTTGATAATGCAACATAAAGTTATGATATTTCCTCAATTTGAGAGCTTTCACATCCCCGTGTGGTATGGTCTGCCCAAAAGATGCCATAAACACCGTTATTATAGGAATAACATCAATAGAAGCATATATGTAAATAAACATAAGAATGATCTTACGAGACGGCCTTTGGCAGTAACGTATGCCATATAGGAGCATAGAAACACCTATTTTCATCTTCATGATAAGTATGATGCTCTTCCCATGTACAGTAGTGTGGCATCCTTAAATCTACAGTTGTTGATTAATATAAAGAGGTTGTTAGTAAATGCGAATGTGTGTAACAAACGGGATAACGTATTAATGTCATTCAAATATATGTTATATACCATACCTTTGTCATCAGACCTGTTGATAAACGGTACACGTGAATTAAGCTACATTGGTGGTACCGTCTCAATCTGTAACCCCATACCATCGTCACCAAAGACCACCAACGAAATTTTATTCTCTAAACGATTCGTAAGAACCAACCTACTTCCCACTTGTAGGTTCTCGACATAACTTAAAATATGCCATCCTTCACCAGACAACACACATCCTTTTTCATTGTTTGATATGGCAACTTCATTATGAGTGACAGTTGACACCAATCGGTCAGCGACATGAACTTCTATTGGTTCTGTGGTGTGTTTGTGAATAAAGTCAAAAGGTAGTACCTACATATAGGTAATTGATAACCATCTATTTAGTACGATGTTATCATAATTGCACGAATATGGACAAACTGCTTTGGATTATAATGATTAAGAATGTAACGTACCGGAGACTGTTCGATATTTTCCAATGTTACGAAGAATCTCTTAAGTCTGTCTTCCTCATCGTCGAGTTTATATCCATTACATTCAATGCCAGAAGGCCAGTACGTTGTAACATAATATTCATCTTCTGCTTGACGAATAAAATGGAAGATGGACACGTTACGATACCCGCTGTCCTCCAAAAAGCGAGCCCATTCATGAGAGTACAGCTCATAGTTGTTACTCCAGCAACCTTCCTAATGTAAACTTTGTGTTTTATTCCTCCATTGTGGATTAAGTACAAACGTTTACTACCGGTGAATAGGGTGTTTGTGAACACAGTTGTTAGAACCTGAAAACACAATTGTATTACTTAGCTCTCTTATTAATGAAAAGTGATTGATCAATAACAAATGTACTAATTGGTATTTTAGCTAAGTACCTGTCGTTGGTGAACGTTTCGTTTGTTTCCTTCCACTAACAGTTGGATACTCATTCTAATTACATAAAAAAGAAACGCATGAATAGTAAAACCCAGCAAGTAAAAGAATCATGTATGTAGGTAAGAAAAAGGCAAGTAACTAATTAATGGGCCGTTTTTATAAATGTTATGTAGGAATTCAAATACGAAATAAACATCTTTATAGAGAACCTGTTGTAGAGTTTGTTTAGTTGTAATCTAGGTCGCAACAAAGAACCTTAAAAAATAGTCCTACTTAATGTCAATCTGCTCAAAAACATATGATTCTGCAAGGACTGATATAAATTGATTGGCCCCAAAAGCCTTTTGCATAAATATTTAGAGCATGCTAAATTTGGTATAAGATCATCTGTGTAGTCTTTAACTAAGATTTTGTGTAATTTTCTATGGTTTTCCAAATCTTCTAATGCCATTGTGATATTTACAAAGTGATAAAATGTTGTAAGTGTCATACAAATCTGCTAATTCCATTGTGATATTTACAACCTGAAAATAATCATGATGAAGCAGTAACAGAAATTGATGCGATTAAAGGTAAGATGTGATTAACACGGTGTCCTCTTTAAGGGGCTGTTTTATACTTAACTTTTTCAAATGCTAAAGCTTTTGTTTATTTTCGGCTTATCTCTACGTCATTTCCTTACTTTTTAGGCAACTTATTGGCTGACACGGATTGATCAAGTGATGTCGATCATTTTCCAAACGCTATTTGTTGGTTTCATATAGCTACAGAAGTGAGTTTTGAGAAACAAGATAAGCAATAAAAAAAACTCATTAATGAAGACTTTGAAGGTTAGAAAGAAAAAGTGACAGACATGAAGAAGAAGAAAGATTGTAGGTTTCATTCAAGAGGGTAATTTTGTCTCTTTTATGAAACGTCGGTTTTAGTGGGGCCAAATATTAAAACACGTCTTGCTTTTCTTTTCCAAACAGGTTTAATATTGAATTTGGTATCTTAACACAACAAAAACCATCAAATCTATTTAAAAACCCATGGCATCCAATCACTGTGTGGCACATGACACATAAGTTATATAAAATAATTACAAATCACTGATATGACCCTTGCCAATAACTGACTGAAGCATCCGATTTTGGAAATGAAGCAGGGTATAATAACTGAATGTCGTTTTTACTACTTGATAATCAAGTGTCTTTTTACTGTTGAAATGGAAGATGATCATCGAGGTCTCGAAGATGATTTATCAACATGGTACTAAACTCTTTTTCATATATAGGTTGTAAACTCATAAATTATACCAAAAACCGTATTACATTTACATGCTCAAAGTAGATGCAAACTATTTCATATAAACTAAATCAATAAAGGATATGCCTAATTAAGTAATTCCAAAATAACAACTTTCATTGTCCTTAAACTCAATCTAGATTACCTATAGGTTGAAACCCTAATTATGCCAAAACTAACATCACAATTTGTTTAAAAGATTATTATCAAGTAAGAAGACACATGTAATTAACAAAGAACATCAAATTCTGAATGAATCGTTGGATCATTAGGAATTTTTTTTTACTTGGATCATTTATCTATGAATAATCCGAATCTTGAATATACTAATAACAAACACAATCTTTGATCATCATAGCAAAACAAATAATAGACATGCAATAAAGTGATTTAAAAGATTTAGAGTCGAAGATGTACCTGATTGCCTGGAGATTTTCTTAGTTTTGATGATCAAAGATTTTGATCATGTCCCAAAGATGGCGGTTGAATGAGATAGGGTTGTGTGTGTGATTGTATAAAAGGCACGGTAAATAATAATGTCTAATGATGATTTCCTTGAAATGTGCAAGTATATTTATATTTATTTTGTTAAAATATAGGATATGTGTATTATAGAAAGTAACGTATTACTGTTACTTTTTTTTGAAGGATTCATTTTAATACTTACACATGCAAATATAAAATTACTCGATTGCAAACAATTAATTTAGCGATATATAAACGTAAGACTAAAATACAATAAAAAGTCTCAATAATTTAAGTTTATATAAATTTTAAACAACAATGTATGTCTACTAATATAAAAAAATTAGTAAAATCTAAAGTGAAACATTCCATCAAATTTCAATTAGGAGAACAAAATCTAACGAAGTATGTTACTCTTCGCGTAAAACTTCTTGGTACACGACATTAGATGTGTATACTCCTTCTTCGCCAAAATCTTTTGCTGGTTTTACTAAAACCTTGGTAGTTGAACGAGATATGCCTCTAGACAATGCAACATATAGTTGGCCATGCGAGAAAACAGAGTCGGGCAAGTACACTCCGACATTTGGAATTGTTTGTCCCTGTGCTTTATTGATAGTCATCGCAAAGCAAAGGCGTACAGGGAACTGTGTTCTCTTTAGTTTGAAAGGGAACATGTCTTCTTCGGATGGAGCGAGAGGAATTCTTGGCAAGAGAACTCTAACACCAGCGTGTTGCCCAACAGCAATCTCAGCATTGATGACATTTGGATCAAAACGTTTGCATATCAGCCTCGTTCCATTACATAATCAATTTGCCGGATCAAGATTCCGTAAAAGTATAATCGGACATCCAATTTTCAATCGCAGGCAATGAGGTGGAATACCACTCACGTTTAAGGAGTTCAAGAATTCCAAAGGATACATGTTATGTTTGTCATATTCTACTTCATCAAAGCTATAGTAAATTTGCTCGATGCTAGGAAATCTGTCAATCAACAAAGCATTAATGCTATCAACGTGTTCATTTTTTGTTGACAATATTGCTCTCGAAACTAAATCGGCAAATGTATGAACGTTCGTGGCAAAGCAAGGAAAGATTTCATTGATCAATGCATCCTTTGAGGCAGCATCCGTAGTGTATAGAATGGTCATGTCATCAGGTATTCAAATGTAGTCTTGATCAATGAACTCTTCAACTCCGTCACCGACTCGTAATAGGAAGTTTGAAAACCAAGGGTCTGTCCGTGCCCGCATGTTTATTGTCAAGCTCATTTTTTAATTCTACTCCAAAGAGGTGACATTCTTAGACTTGAATCTACAACTTGAGCTCGTGTTCCACGTCGTACGACCGGTAAAACCTGTCTAAAATCCCCTCCTAAAACCATTATCTTGCCACCGAAAGGATGTTTGACACCGGTAATGTCTTGCATTCTACGATCTACTGCCTCCACGGCTTGTCTTTTAGCCATCGATGCTTCATCCCATATTATCAATTTGGCTTGAATAAGTAGCTTAGCAAGGCCACTTTGTTTTTTGATGGTGCATATTGAGTTTGTAGTAAGATTGATAGGAATTTTGAATCGTGAGTGAGCAGTTCATCCATCGGTCATGTTATTTGCCGCAACCCCTGATGAAGCAGTTGCTAGTGCAATAAGACCACGAGAACGAACAGTGGCAAGCAAAGCTTTATACAAGAATGTTTTCCCAGTTCCTCCTGGTCCATCAATAAAAAACACGCCTAGAGAGTCATCATCAACGTATCTCATAATAGTATCATATGCGATTTTTTGATCAATGTTAAGAGAATGGCGCGCGAGTATATCTTCATCTTGTACAATTATCGAACACTCCTCATGTACTTCACGACATCCATATGCATACAAACGTACATTGGCAGTAATGACTGGAAGATCAAAATCACTAATATTTCTGCCCATAGATTCTAGTACCGATGATATGTCTGTTAGAACCATATTTTGAACGCGCTTGACATTCATACACTCTTTGTTGTAATATTCTGAGAGTGTTTCATAATGATCTTCCCAAAGTTTTCGAACATCGCCTGGCTCGCAAAAGATTAGAAGAGTAGCAAATAGTCTTCTAAGAGAGACGGGCATTTCATGCGTAGAGGACTCGCGTAAGCATGCATGTATGTAATCATCACTCTTTATTAATCCTCTTTCGAGTGCCGCTCTACGGAATGTAGTGTACACTACGTTGTTCACGGTGTAAAGATAATCAAATCCGGTAGGTCCTTTAACATGAAACAATAGTACACGTAGATAGAATCTCTCTCCTTCAGCAGGATTAGCTGAAACCATTCTAGCTCTCATTTTACCTTTTTGTCGAGGTTTCCACTTTCGGGTACTCTTATTCCAAGTGAAGTATCGTGGGATGTCTTTATACAAATATTTCCTTGCGTTTTGGTCTGTCTTGTTCAAATCAAAAAAGGCAGTCAACATCGACCTCTTATCCTTTTCTCTCTCAAGAATGTCAGTAAGTACATCGTCTTCTTCAAATCTTACCAACTGTTTATTTGGTAGATGAACTTGCAATGACATTACATGCGGATAGATAGCAGATAGAGGGAACCCATAAATTCGCCACATGGCTTCGCTGGGTGACACATATCGCGCATCCTGGTATCTCTTTATTTCGTTATGGACCTGTTCTCCATCTTTATCAACATTTACAACTTGTTTGTCATGACCCTTGTAAACGTATTTGAAGACATATTTTACGGATTTTACACTTGAACAAACCTCAACATTGATGTGACAATTGAACAACATCAACAATTTAGGGTTATATGGAACAACCCATCTATTGTCTAGGACGTTGTTCCGTACGTTTACCTCATTTCCAGTGTCTCTTTGCCGATACAACGGGTACGAGTCATCTCCTTGTCCCGTTGTTTCTTGGAATTGCTTAGGATAATTCCAACGACTTTTTTTGGGTTCACCCTCCATACAAGGACACTGAGGATTTAAATGGCCACAAGGACCATGAAGCATGTGCTTTACTACCAGCGCGTGCAATTCAGGATGTGTGTTTGGGTCTGGAATTTCAGCACAAACAATTCGATCGTAATGATCGGGATTCGCTAGCTTGTCGGATGATTTGAAAATCAGAAGAAAATGTGCGTGTGGTAAACCTCGTTTTTGAAACTCGATTACATAAACATACGAAACGACAACACCGAGAATATGATTCTTGAATAGGTTGATTTTGAGATACTCTAGTTTCGCACGGAAAACTCTAGTAACCAGGTCCGGTCGATCTTGCGCCGTTTGTCCCTCATAAAGTTCTTCCACAATTTCAGGCCAGTTAGGATTGCAAGTCATGGTAAGAAAGATATCAGGTCTCCCAGCGTCTTGTACTAACGTCATTGCATGTAAAAATCGTCTCCGCATGTCGCGCGGTCCTCCGATAAAAGAAACAGGCAAGACAATAATTTGGCCAAGTCTATTTGATTGAACTTCTCCGGCGTTAACACAATCGACGATACCTTGATATAAATCTGCTCGAATTTTGGATTGGTTTTTTTCACAAAATTGCAACCGTGACGTCTCGATCTTTATGTACGTATCTACAACGAATTGATGAAATAATCGCCCTCCAAACAGGATCAAGTTATGAGTCGGCCGAATTTGGAACTTGTAACAATAATATTCTCGCCTAGTAACTGTTTTTCTACCCTTTTGTGTGTTAATCCCTGTGTAATGATGTTAACAAAATTGTGTAAGGCATATATAACCTATAAGATAATATTAGAAAATTGTACTATACATTATGTGTTGACTTATAATTCTATTATGATTATGATTAATTTAGTACCTTCTTCGTTCTCGGCGACATCATGCTCATCAGCATCATCATCATCATCACCATCATCCGCAACTTCTCTAATGTCTACACCTTCCCTTGGTATTCGAGAATGCCATCCAGCCTCACCCTTTGGAAAGAACATCGGATAAGACAACGGATCATAGGAAGCAAAATACGGTTGTATTTGCGTAGAGTGGTCAGACTTTCCGTAGATAATGATACTTCTCTTGTATGCGGTAATGTTCTCATTACCTTCCATCCAAATACCAGAAACCTACGTGATAAAATGGTTAATGTAAGATGATATACATATATTATACATTTTGAAAAAATATAAGATGTTCATAATAATGTTTATACCTCAGATGTTGTCGGACGATTGTTATGCCTCTGATCGACCTTAACTGATGCATTTAATTCGACTCGATACTTGTCAAGTGTACCAAGGTTACCAAGTGAACGGAATGTTTGAACATATGGGTTTGATGCAAGAACACTTGATAATATAGTAACAATCTCTTTGTCAAGATTAGACCATGTTAACCTATGTTCAAATTCAGATTCCGGGTCATAAAAATACAACTGAAGATACCTTGGTGTTCCATCTCTAGGAACCAATTGATCAGTTTTATGATATATCCCTCATTGGACACGAAACGTATATACTCATGTTCCTGTAACACCGTTGTATCTTTTGTCTAAGTTTACACCCATTGATGCAAATGAGAAGTTTGTGTTGTATCCACATATGATTTTCCTAAATATTTTCCCTAACCGACATTGCGAAGTAAATAGGTTGTGTCGTTCTGGCGGGATGTCTAAGGGCTGCAGAGTTGTTCTCCCCCGCATGCAACAAAAAGTAGCAAACTCGTATTGTATCTTCTTTGCTCCACAATGGACACATGGTTGTTGTGTCGTCAATAAATGATGTTGTTTAGGAAGGTTATTGTACACATGATAGTACAGATCTCCTTGAATTTGTTGAGCTGGTTTCCAATTGAAAACATGTTTTAGTGAGGGTGAATTCAATTTTTTTTTACACAATAAACAAATATAGAAGAACATGTAACAACTCCTATTGTAGCCAATTCTGCGTGTTTTTCTATGGGCTGCACCATTGCTAGTTCCTGCACATGTATAACGTAAGTATATATTATTGTAAAAGACAATGACAAATTATGTTAATGAAAGTTACCAGCAATAGTTCAGTTGTCTTCTTCTTCGTCAAATAAGGGTAAGGGTACGTTAGTACCACGTTGTTGTTCATCTGCTTTTACAATTAGAACATGTATAAGGACCATCATACATAATTCCGTTAACAACTGACTTTTTATAGAATTAAACGTAAATATGTACATGCAATAAAAAGCAATATTTCACGACATTTTGAAAGTAATTTTTTATTAAAGAATAAAAGTATGTAGAGTTATCGTACCTAATGTTGTTTCGGGTGTCAATCCAGAAAAATCCACCGTGTGCGCTTCCATGTTAGGAGTTTGGATGCAGTCTTGTTGAAATAAGGTTGAAAGTACGTTATTACCATGTTGATAATCTGATTTGAAAGAGAAAACATGTATTGTGATACAACAACTTTTATTAAACAATAAGAGTATATACAGTTATCATACCTAACGTTGTTTGACGTGTCAACCCTGAAACATATTGCGTAGCTCCAACCGGCATGTGCGCTTCCATGTTAGGATTTTGGATGCAGTCTTGGTTAAATAAGGTTGAAAGTACGTTATTACCATGTTGATAATCTGGTTTGAAAGAGAAAACATGTATTGTGATACAACAACTTTTATTAAACAATAAGAGTGTGTACAGTTATCATACCTAACGTTGTTTGACGTGTCAACCCCGAAACATATTGCGTAGCTCCAACTGGCGTGTGCGCTTCCATGTTAGGAGTTTGGATGCAGTCTTGGTTAAATAAGGTTGAAAGTACGTTATTACCATGTTGATAATCTGGTTTGAAAGAGAAAACATGTATTGTGATACAACAAATTTTATTAAACTGTAACATCCCGCCTACTCAGACTACAATATTGTCCGCTTTGCCCGCAGGCTCACGGCTTTCCTTTGTGGCCCTCTTGTAAGTACTTCTCGGCTGGTCACCCAACCTAGTACTACTCTGACATGAGCACGCTTAACTGCCAGTTCCTAAGAACCCCACTTGCAGTAGACCACAAAACGCGTTGTGTCATGAGAAGGCGACTGTTATCTTATGAACCATGGATCTCTCCTGGCCACAGCCGATGTGGGATTTGCCTAGGGTGTCACAATCACCCCCCCTTCGGGACTCATCGTCCTCGATGAGGTTTGACCCACCATCCCGAACGGCTCAGGAGTGTCTCTGATACCACTTGTAACATCCCGCCTACTCAGACTACAATATTGTCCGCTTTGCCCGCAGGCTCACGGCTTTCCTTTGTGGCCCTCTTGTAAGTACTTCTCGGCTGGTCACCCAACCTAGTACTACTCTGACATGAGCACGCTTAACTGCCAGTTCCAAAGAACCCCACTTGCAGTAGACCACAAAACGCGTTGTGTCATGAGAAGGCGACTGTTATCTTATGAACCATGGATCTCTCCTGGCCACAGCCGATGTGGGATTTGCCTAGGGTGTCACATAAACAATAAGAGTATGTGTAGTTATCATACCTAACGTTGTTTGACGTGTCAACCCCGAAACATATTGCGTAGCTCCAACCGGCGTGTGCGCTTCCATGTTAGGATTTTGGATGTAGTCTTGGTTAAATAAGGTTGAAAGTACGTTATTACCATGTTGATAATCTGGATTGAAAGAGAAAACATGTATTGTGATACAACAACTTTTATTAAACAATAAGAGTATGTACAGTTATCATACCTAACGTTGTTTGACGTGTCAACTCCGAAACATAATGCATAGCTCCAACCGGCGTGTGCGCTTTCATGTTAGGTGTTTAGATGCAGTCTTGATTAAATAAGGTTGAAAGTACGTTATTACCATGTTGATAATCTGGATTGAAAGAGAAAACATATATTGTGATACAAAAACTTTTATTAAACAATAAGAGTATGTATAATTATCATACCTAACGTTGTTTGACGTGTCAACTCTGAAACATATTGCGTAGCTCCAACCGGCGTGTGCGCTTCCATGTTAGGAGTTTGGATGCAGTCTTGGTTAAATAAGGTTGAAAGTACGTTATTACCATGTTGATAATCTGGTTTGAAAGAGAAAACATGTATTGTGATACAACAACAATTTTTATTAAACAATAAGAGTATGTACAGTTATCATACCTAATGTTGTTTGACGTGTCAACCCCGAAACATATTGCGTAGCTCCAACCGGCGTGTGCGCTTCCATGTTAGGATTTTGGATGTAGTCTTGGTTAAATAAGGTTGGAAGTACGTTACTACCATGTTGATAATCTGTTTTGAAAGTGAAACATGTATTGTGATAAATAATTTTTTATTATAGAATAAAAGTATGTATAGTTATTGTACCTAACGTTGTTTCACGTGTCAACCCCGAAACATATTGCGTAGCTCCAATTGGCGTGTGCGCTTCCATGTTAGGATTTTGGATGCAGTCTTGGTTAAATAAGGTTGAAAGTATGTTTCTACCATGTTGATAATCTGAATTTAAAGTGAAATCATCTATTATTATACAACATTTATTATTAAAAAGAAGTAAAAGTTTGTATAGTTATCATACCTAACGTTTCACGTGTCAATCCTGAAAGATATTGCGTAGCTCCAAAAGACATGTGCGCTTCCATGTTGGGTTGTTCAAATAACGGTAACGATACGCGATTATGATGTTCATGTTGATAATCTGGTTTGAAAGACAAAAGATATATTAGTAAGATCATATGAATACGAACTTCTTTTAAGAGTAATTCTACGTACACTTTTTACCTGCGGTCGCTACAAGTGTTTTTGTCATTCTCTTTTCTTTCTGTTTCTGGTAATAACGTTTTTGGTATTCTCGTCTTCTTAGAATAGCCGGGTCTACACTTGAATTAGAGCTCACATATGACTTTTGATTGGGACATGGTGTTTGTAATGGCGTTATATTTTCTTTATTTTTCGACATGTTTGGATGCGATGATTTTTGTAATGTATAGTTCACTCGAGGGTCGTTATTATTCATTATATTGTGCAATGTTCCGAATGGTACCCTGATAGGAGAGACATTTATGTGGGTTTGTGTTGCTGGAATGCTTGACGTGTTGGCCTTTATTTTTTTCCCCCTTTGTGATGAACGGACGTCTTTAACAACACATGGTTTGCGTTTTTCTAGCATAAAACGTAATCAAATGAAATTGTATTAAACGCATATATATTTACTACTAAGAGCATCTACAATGCTAAGTTTTTAAAAGACTTTTTTCATTAATTATCCATGTTCATATTAAATGTTACTTGCTTAAAACTCATTTAAAAGTTGTCACTACAATGGATAAAAGTCTTTATAAAGTCTTTACAAAGTTTTATCATAAATGCAAAATAATAATATAATAAGATAGAGTGGGGGGAAAAGCTTTTACAAAAGCTTTTAGTTTTAAAAGTCTTTCATGGAAAGCTATTAAAAAAGCTTTTGACACAATGGTAAAAACCTTTCTTAAAGCTTTTTGTAATAGTAAAAAGTCTTTGAAAGACTTTACCATTGGAGATGCTCTAAGTAATATAAACTTTGAACAAATGATAAAGTACCGATGCCTTTGTTTATGTCAAGATGAACGACCGTCAAAAATCTGGTTAACTGCACAAAATGTTAATAACTGCATTAGTCCACTGTGAAGTTAACTAATATAATAAGAATACATCTCGTCTCAATTTGTTACAAATATCAATAAGTGTATAATGCGTGCACATTGTTTCTGTCCAATTCAGGTGATCATGCCTTTGACGTACATTGTTTGCGGCTGTTAGGATAGTTCCATTATTAGGATATACATTTCAATGGCGTCCAATTAGTTACATGGTTAGCTGATATGAAATTTTACATAATTGTTAGGTCTGTTAGTATAGTCCAAAAACAAATTAGGATGTGGGTGTTTCTTTAACATATTATTATTCCAACGAAATATAGAAAAAGTAATAAATTATTCTCAAAAATTCAAAATGCAAGTATTCTAAAAACAAACAAACGAAAGTGGTTGAACAATTTTAGATGACAAAAAAAGAAAGAAATTCAAGTGATTTTGGAATTATTCATATCTTCATCTTCATCAATACTTCTGTCATTTCCATAGACGGATTGAACTCGACGCGTGTTAACTCCGTGTCCAACAACAATGTCACTAAGAATAGATTGGTATGACAAGGTTTAGACAAAAAAAATAACACCAACTAAATTAGAATATTTCTTAAGTATAAAAAGGAGTAGAATGTGTACGTGTTCCGGTGTGCACAAGCTTGACGCGTTCCAGGTAGACTGTTCCTTGCTCTTTGATAACACGTGCAAGGTTTGCAGCCTCTTTTCGTAAAGTATGGAAAGCAACAAACTTTATTTCCGCCCGACTATAAAAATGTAATACTAATTAAAAGGGAACACAAATGATTAAATATAAAATATTTGTTAATATATACGCTTACGTGACATCCCGCAAACAAATCTCACACGTGGCGTGACCCGCTGGTTTTTTCACATTGCCGTTAATAACTCTTCCAACTGTATCTGTAGTTTAGGTAGAAATAAAAATATACATGTAAATGGTTACATTCTATTTGTATATATTTTGTTGTTGAGTAAATAATGTATACCTATTAGTATTTTTTTTTTACTTTTGAGTGACTTGTTATTAACCAGGGCTCTAATGGAAGTTATCCATGGGTAGGGTTTAAAGCCGCGTTCATCCGCAAACAGTATTTCATCAATCTCAGTCACTTCGCTTACGAGGATGATCCAATCACGTCGAACAAAACTGTAGTTCTCAAACAGCGGATATTGTGTTGGGTCAACATACCGAATTTGGAAGGTATGTATGGAAACATACGTTTGTTCCAAATCCTTGTTTTTATAAGTAGGGACCAGTTCGGGCGGCACAACCGCCACCATTTTTTCACCCTGGTAGTATATGTATATACATAATTTAGTATAACTTGAAATAAAACATACATGTAATTGATTGAAAGTATTTTTTTTACAATATATATCTTACATTTTTGTCGTACATGATGAAGTACAACTTGTTTGCAGTCTCATCCATCCAAACAAAATCAACTCGCACTTGGTCGATATTGTACCACGCATGTGGGTTTGTAAGAAGTTTAAAAGAGTCGACGCTGAAATACGGATCCCAGTTCTAAATAAACATATATGAATATAGAAAATTAAATAATGTACGATTGTGTTTTGATGATTGTAGATATAAAAAGAGTGTAATACGAAGCATGTAGTATAGGGAATTATGTTGTCATCAAATTTACATTTGTTTTTTTGTTTAATAAGCATTATTTATATTGATGAGAAATGAGGAAAGCAACAATGTTTATAAGAGCATATCCAATGCAATACAAATCCATATTTTGTAGCCATATACTATATAAAATGACATGAAAAAAATACCAAGACACATTTTATTAGGTTAAAAAAATGTATAAATCCACATTTTGTAGCCATATTCTTTATATCTGAATGGCTTGGCATACAGAACAAATAAATAAAATATAACATGCATTAATGAGATGAAGACTTTTCAAATAAAATACTATGTATATCCTCCTCCTTACAGTTAAAACACGGCGTGTTCAGAGACAACCGGTTATTAAATGTATGGGTGAGTTGTAGTGGCGGATCTAGAAATTGGAAGTAGGGTATGCACAAATTTTTAAGCGGAATGAATAACCTTTGTTTTAGGGATGCTTATTTCGGGTGGGGTTTACCGTTTCATTTTTTCAAAGTATGGGTTGGGCGCGTCGTTTTCGATTTCAGTGTCTGAGATATTAAAATTGATCCATGTCACGTTTTCGTTTTAGTTGTATCAGTATTGTAACTTTGTAACTAAAATTGGGATAATATTATTAGCAATTACAAGCATAAATAAAGTAAAATAAACCTATATTAACGGTACATATACAAATTGTGTGATAAAGCTAATGTTTTAAGTTGTTTGAACTACTTTTTAATATGTTTGGGCTTTCTAAACTGAAAATGGGCTGACTGAGTGAACATAAACCTCATAGTAAAATGAATATTATTAACACAAATGGGCTAGACGTATGTAATATATCTTTTAACCTACATATGTACTCGCGGCATCCTTCTTCCTTAAATTGATTGAGCGTTTATAGTGTCAGTATTAATCGATTTTAGTCCTAAGGTTTAGCCGTTATGTGTGTCAGAAACAATGTGCACGATTTTAGTTTATGATGTTCGACACTTGACATTGACATAATTAACGATTAATGTATAACGCTGCAAAATAAAGGGTATATGAATCTTACCTCAGGGTTATTATTCACATCAGCCGGGTTGAAAGGCGTATCAATATCCATAGGACCAAAAGCTTCAAAAATGGCAGCGTCATCCTAAACAGCAATACAAGGTACATTAGCATGATGTAGCAAAGGTTATGAGATATAGGATAATTTATGTACCATCAATGGATCAGATGCATATTTTCTGGCAAGAAACAAATGTTCATCATTGAGACCATCATCATTTTGATGTTCTTGACTTGATACTTTTTCAATATCTTTTTCTTTACTCATGGTATTGCTTTCAGTATATTTCCAATACCTGTGAAGACTACATAGAATGTAAATAAATATATAGGTTCCAAAGTGTCGGTGTATTGTTATATCTAGGGTTATAATTCTGTACAATATTCCCATATTATTCTCATAACCTCTGTAGCATTTTATCCTAAAATAGAGGAATCAATCTCCTATAAAAACACGACATTCTATTCTATTATGCCTTTTGACTTTGTTTATATAAAGTATGAGAATAAACCCTTAATTATAGAATATAAACATTAATTCTATCCAATGTATATCTAGAAAAGTTTGAAGTCTGTGGACGTTTTTGATCTTGTTTTGTAGGATATAAACATTTTTCTTTTGATTTTATTTGTGTTTCGAGTTGTTAAGATACCAGTAACTAAATAGTAGAAAGTTAAAAAGAAAAAAAAAGATTGAACAAAAAGGGGCGTGGCCAGGACTCTAACCTGCGCCACCCACCTCACAACACCACACACTTACCGTTCTCCCTAGGGTCTTTACTGGTTGTAAGATCCGTAGGGTCGAAGTTAAGGTATAGTTGGTTTAGCTTTTTACTAAGTTTTCGAGTGTTATTACCTGGTTTTCAGCTTATTGATTAAGCATTTTTAGGTTTTTCCAGTTTTCCCATGTTTTTGTTATAGTTTAGGATTTTTGAGAACAAAAACTTTAATTTTCAGGTTTTTATTTTATCTTTTATTAGTACTTTAATTTACGTTTTTTAGAAAATAGATAAAATTAGTTTAAAAATTTAGAAAAATAGTTTATAAGTTTTAATTAATATTCTTTAGGTTTACATTCAAAAACGTTTTCATTTTAACTTATTTTTATTTTTATTTAATTTTGTTTTTTTTATTAAACTTTAGTTTTCATTTTTGTTTTATTTGTATTTTTGTTAGTTTAAGTTTAACTGTTGGTCATATTTAGAGCACCTTTAAAGTCAAATTAAAGTACAAGGTAATTAGACAATCAAAACAATTTATTCATAGATAACAAACATAACAATAATATTTCGCCAAAACAATGGAAAAGTGCCAAATGAAATAAATTGCAAACAATGGAAAAGTACCAAAACAATTACGTAAAATAGTTTGAAAATTAAAATAAAGTAAAAGACATCGAATTGAAATGATCATGGATGTGCTAAATCGTCATGCTCATCAAGGCTTCGGATTCCCACATGGTAGGATCAAACTCTGCAACAGTTACGGCTGTGTCAACCAATAAGTTTCCTGAAAAAAAAAGATGACACATTAGGATGGCAATAAATGTACAAATAACGTATCGTAAAGAATGATTTTTTTAAATAATCAATTGAGTATACACCTGCGGCAGCGTGAACAAGCTTAACACGTTTTAGGTAAATTGTCCCTTTGTCTTTGATAACCCTTGCAAGCCTCATCGATCCCTTTTGCAAAGTATAGTAAGCAATGAACTTTATTTCAGCCCCACTATAAAAATTAATATAAACGTCAGTTGGGGCAAACATGTACTTATATGTGAAAACTTGGTGGCATAAACACTTACGTAAAATCTCGCAGGACGATCTCACATATGAGATAACCACCATTTCTTGTTAGGGACCCACTGATGACTCTTCCAATAGTATCTAAAAAGTAAGAAATTTAGTGATTTGGGATGATGTAAGGTTTTTACTTGTTGAGTTATTTAAAAGATTTAAAAGATAAATAATGTACCAATCAACATCCTCCTTTGTGTTTTATCATGAACACATGCTTTAATGGACACAATCCAAGAGTATAATTTAAACCCGTCATCAGGACCATCAACTTTAGAGATTTGTGTTTTGCTGTTGACAAGTATTACCCATTCACGGCAAACAAAACTATAGTTTTGAAACCGTGGGATTTGTGTCGGGTCCATATAGCCAACTTGGAAATGGTTGATTAAAATATATTTTTGGGATAAATCTCTGTTTATGTAATCTGTGAGAAGGTTTTGTGGCACCTCGGTCGCCATATTTGTTCCCTATAAGAACGAATAGAAGTTTAAATTAGTATCATTGGACAACAGTTTGTGCATGTAACTATTGTTTAAGATAAATTAGCTGGTATATAAACAAACTTACATTTCTGTCATTCAAAATGAAGTACAACTTGTTGTTTATATCATCTATCCAAAGAAAGTCCACACGGACAGTGGATAACTTGTACCATGCATGAGGGTTATTAAGGGACTTGAAAGTATCGACATGAGTGTACTGATCCAAAACCTACAAACAATACGCATGAAATGAAAGAAATGAAAGAAATGAACTATATTGCATGTATGTGTAAAATTATACTGTATAAGGTAAAACATTCATTTAAGATAGTGTATTAAACAACTTTGTAATGGCATGTGTTTGAAAAAGTTCCTAAGGCTCCAATTGTTAAGTTATTGTGTGTGTGAAGGTAACCTCAAAGGTTCGAAACTTGCATATAGGTTTTGACTTTTATTTTTTTACTTATCAGTTTTGAATGAAGAATAAGCATAAACTTAGTTTCTTATAGTGACTTACTATTTTGGTTCATGCATATCATTCAAATGTTGTTAAAAAGACTATAAGCAAAAGCATAATTCCTGACAGGTTCATTGACGTATTCATGCAAAGATAAATGAACAATAACTAAAAGTATTCTTATTGCGTTTACCTCCACAGGTTCATCAACAACAATTGTTTTTACAGAGGTATCAATATCCATTGGAGCAATATCGCCAAGGTTTCCTGAATTAGCCTATAGTCGAACAAATTGTGTATATATATATATATATATATATTAGAATGGTATTTTCTTTGACAAGAAATATGATTATACATTAAAATGCTAACCTCAACATGATCGGGGGCATATCCCATTTGGCAGAAAGACATTTTCTTTCTTCGAGAGAGTTTTTTTTTGTCGAACTAATGTGTTTGTGGATCTAATTAATAAAATCATTTAATGTCATTATTTTGTACAAGTAATATAAAATAGGGTCCTAAAATAGTTCATTTTTGGTCAAATAATAGTTGAAACTGATTAGTTGTTTTGGAATGTCTTATATTTGTGATTTATTTTGGTCACAGTTACTAAAATGTTGATTGTTGTGTTTATCTCATGTTATTTTAGTAAAGTAATCAAACATTATTAAGTTGTACTTATCTCAAATTTAAAAAAAAGAGTAAATGGCTGAATATTTACGTATTTTAAAATTTGCATATTAAATTATGGTTATGCACATAAGATAATTATAAACACTTATTTTTTGTAAAAAAAATATTACGTAAACACTATACAAGTTAATAACGTCAAAAGTTAAATTTCGTTAAAACTCTTTTTCTAAGTATGTGTAATCGCCACACGTTCTTCATGTAATTGATGAATATAAATCTGTCATTTTGATTAGTATTTCATATGTGTTAAAATCAACATTGGATTTGGTACACAATGTATGCATTATAGTTTCAACTACTAAATATGTTGGTTTCATTATTGAGCAGAACTGCATTATCTCGGTCGTAACTTAAGATGTTGCCTCAAGAAGTATTTACTTCGCAATGGATTATTGTATACTTAAAAGAAATAATACTCCGCAGTAAATTGTTTTGAACAAAAAAAAACATCATAAGAGAAAAAATCCATATTATTGTAAGAGCAACATCATTATTCCAGGATTCTTATTTCACTCTGAATCTGTATCTTCGTAGTCAGTAGCCTCATCATCGGCTTCTGCATCGTCAATGGAATCGGTATCCTCATCATCCGATTCTGCATCGTCTATGAAATCGGTATCCTCATCATCCTCGTCCTTTTCATCAGTCCAATCTTCAGAGGTTTGTATATCAATTCCATCATCCTCTTTATCATCATCACCATCTTGAATTAATTTGTTATATTCAAACTCGTCATCAGCACTATCATGGATAACATTATCTTTCTGCCAAATGGATATATATATATGTAAATTAAGTTTCTATAAAAAGTGAATTATTTCAAACAACTTGTGGCGAAAATAATTACACATTGCAGCCATATATTTAAAATAACATACCTCTTTAATTTCAACATCACTTTTTGTATTATCAGTCAATTGTTATCCTTCATCTGATGAACTTGTTTCAACAACTTTTTTGCGTAACACTCTACCATTTTTTGTTAATCGTCTTCTCTTAAAAATGGTTGGTTTCGCCTCATCGTTGGATGTTGAATAAACGTTTGTTTGTTCTTTTGGGTCACCAAGATTAGGTTCTTTGGCGTCAACGTTTTCATGTTTGATGCTTCCCTGAAAGATTAGAAAAACAAAAACATATAAGCACAATCTTTTAAAGCTGTGAAATAATTTATATCAATATGAACTAAACACAAACCTTCATGTTGTGTTTCCACGAGTGTGATGATGGATGTTGTTTTATTTTTTTTTCTTTTTCCTTTCTATCTATGTGATCCATATATATGGGTGGATGCATTTGTATATATAGGATTGATTTTGATTATTTAAAAAGGAACATATGATGTTATTAAATTAATAGATTTAACAACTTTTATTCATAACTTCACAAAGATATTTTTGTGTGAGACTTTTTAACTATTATTGACATTCTAAATTAATCAAGGTCCGATTATTGTTAGTAATGACATATTGATAGTTGAATTGATTTTAATTTGTGCCTTATGGTATGGAAAGTGATTCATGTATATCATATACACGATATTGAAAGTTTTTAAATGGTCATAGGTGTATCAAGATTAACTTATCATTAATAATAATCAAAATGCAGAAATATGGAACATGAATTTGAATTCAAGATATTCCAACGAAGTAAATTGCGTATGTCTTGTGCTTTGGACATGCATGTAACTTATTTATGAATATACACAAGGATGATATGGTTGTAAATTAATAACTTAATGCACCAAATATTGAACATGAATTTGAACCCAAGATATTCCAACGAAGTAAATTACGTATGTAATGTGTTTTGGACATGCATGCAACTTATTATGAATATACACAAAGATGGTATGGTTGTAAATTAACAACATAATGCACCAAATATTGGACATGAATTTGAATTATAGAAATTGACACAAAAAGTTTCACCATACATGGAACATATAATGTTTAAACAGAATCACAAAACCATCAACATTTGGTCTAAATAAGTTTGAAAAAAAATCACAAAAACACACCAAGACTAAAAAGCAGCAAGCCTTTTTTATTTTTTCCACGCATTCCAATAACGACAATTTAATAGAAGCATTCTAATGGCAAAGTTGAGTTGAGCAGACGCTTTAGTTCTCGTGCTTCATACATGCGTGGATTAAACTCGATATCTGTAACGTCCGTGGTTCCAGAATGTTACCTGCCAAAAATTTAATCGTTGTAAAACCCCCAGTAGTTTTGCACAAATACTTATTTAGATAGATTAGTGATTACCGTTTGGTGTGTGAATAAGTTTAACCCGTGCAGCATACATGACAACAAGATCACAACTTGCTTTTCCAATCTTTCTCTTCAGAGTAGCGGGAATGTGGTGCATTAGAATTTTCACTTCCATACCCCTATTTATGTTTTGTATACACCATTTGTTATTACATGTCGATGTCTTAATTCAAATAGTTGTAAAATTTAGAGGATAAACACTTACGTACAATCCTCGAGAAACAATTCAGAAACATCGTTTTTACCGGCATTAATCACATGTAGGTATGTTTTCAACGACACCTCTTTGAGTTTTCCAACAACATCTACATATAAAGTATAAAGTATTAGAATTATAACAAACTGCGATAGTTGTATCATATAGAATCGAAGTTTAGATATACCAATTAACATATCTCTTGTAGTCCGATCCTCGAGGAGTTCCCGAATTGAAGTAACATTTGGATACTTGATAAACAAGTCACTTTCTACATCAACTGCTTTAATGTCAGTTTTACCATCAATAAGTATTTGCCAGTCATTTTGAACAAATGTGTAGTTATCAAATTTTGGGCTTGATTCTTGTGTGCTTTGAACTATTCGGAAATAGTTCAAAGAAAAAACACCACCTTCCAAGTTTTGGCGCAAATAAAAAGGAATAAGCTCTTTTGGAACAATAGCAACAATTTTTTGTCCCTAACATTTTAGAAAGAACGTATGAATAAACAAATCAGGTAGATAAGTGTGCAGATACATGCTAATGTTGAACTTACAAATTTATCTAGTAAAAACAACCAAAGTTTGTTTTCTTTGTCATCCATCCATACAATATGTATACGCACTGCCTTCAAATTGTACCACAAATGGGGTTCATACAGTAATTTAAAGGTTTCAACAGGTGTATATGATTCCTGAAAAAGAAACATGAAGTGACTCATTTCTTTAGTAGTCGACATTAGGGATTTGCATTATTATAAACTTTATAGGTTACCTGATGGTCATTATTCACAATGCGTGATGGTGAAATTGAATCATCATCCATATGACCAAAAGATTCAGTCACTTTATTGCAGATCTAGACAGAAAAACATAGTATTTATAACAACGATTATTACATGATATTGAAATAAAATATCAGGAAAATCCAAATAATATACCTGCATATTGGCGACGCTAGTGTCATCACCTACCATTGAAATGACGATATGATTTTTTTTGATTTGAAAGTGTGAAGAAATGGTTTCACATATATATCGCAAGTATTGGATTAGGGTTAAGTCAAAATGGTATTTAGGCAAGTCATATTCCAGTTAGTGATTTGAAAATGCTTTTAATATATTCATTGTACTTATTTTCTTTCTTTAAATAACGTGATATTTTAATTTAGGAATGAAGTGTTTTTATACTTGTACAAGATATATTTGACTTTCCTAGCTATTAATTCAAAAGACGTGTTTTTATATTTGTAAAAGATATATTTGACTTTCCTAGCTATTATATTTGACTTTCCTAGCTATTAATTCAATTGTCATATTTATACTTTGTAAAACAAAATATTCACACCAGTATTTTAAGATCATTTAAAGTAAAAAGAAACTGTAAGAAAATTTTAACAATAATGAATCACACGTGATTACTAAGAATAAGGAAATACACTACTGAAAATTGTACATCATCACAATAACAGTAGTTGTTGTTGGTGCATAATTGAAAATATTGTGGAATAACACTATATATTACACAAACGTTAATCACATTTTGGTTACTAATCATAAGAATACACTATTGAAAATTGTACATCATCACAATAACAGTAGTTGTTGTTGTTGTTGTTGCAAAACTAAAACTTGCACAAACGTATAGAAGTATTAACCATAATTGATGTTGCAAATGTTTTATGAGACTTGAATGAATAAGAAAGTCTAACAGTATCGAGATAATATTGAGAATTTGTTGTTGCAGAATTGCAAATATACCTAATCATTTCTTGAATCCTTACTTTAATCCATTACTGATAAACTGGAGTGATGATGAAGATGATGAAACGTATTCACACAAATGGATTTCAGAAGACGTATTCACGCAAGTGATGACGAACACGAGGGAGAAGAATACATGCGTAAACAAACCAAAAAGAAGGAGAAGCTACAACATAATAGGAAAACAATAAGAGAAACATAATAAATTTAATTTTTCATTAATAATAATCGAATCATATTTGTGATTCGAGAGCAACAAAACTTTCAATATCGAGACATGATTGTATTTTGTTAAACAAGGGTTTTAACAATAGCAAAAACAGAAAAAACTTATTCATCTAGGTCACTATCATCAATCATAGCAAAAACTCTTTTCCTTTGAAGCACGCTAACAGGCGATGGAATGTATTCTTCTTCCTCGTCTTCGTCATCACTTGATATGACGATGACGTCTTCTGAAATCTATTTGTGTGAATATGTTTCATCATCTTCATCATCACTTGAGATGACAATTACATCATCCCAATTCCAGTTTATCAGTAATGGATTGAAGTAAGGATTAGGATGTTGAGGCGCAATGGCGAGAGGAGGAGTAATATGAAAGAACGAAAGCAACAGGTATAGAAAATGAAGAACTTTCGCCATTGCAAAGACAAAGAATATGGGAGATGGGAGATGGGAGATGGGAGATGGGAGATGGTAGAAGATGGTTTACAACTTGGAACGAATGTGGGTGTTATATAGGGAAGAATTAGGGTTTTGAAATTTTTTGAAAAAGTTTTAAATTTTGAAATATTCTCGTTGGCTCACAAACATTCTGGCTGGCTTACACACATTTTCAAGTTCACAACTGTCAACTATTGTAAGAATGGAATGTTATGAAATGATTCCTATAGTTTCCGTTTTATATTTCTAATTTTAGTTTTAGATTTCTAATTTTCCATAGTTAGATGTACTTAAAAAATTAGGCCTATATCCTTTATAAGTAGTATGGAAGCATCACTATCTTCACACAACAATCAAGAAGAACCAAAGATCAGAGAAATTGATTACTGGTTTTGATAAGTTAACGCATATCATTAAGATTCAAACATTAAATCTTTGGGAGCCTTTTGGTTTTCTTATAAGTGAAGATTAATCACAAATTTATAAACTTGAATCATAAAGACTTAATGAGATGGACGACACTTTATCAAGGTTCCTGAAAGAACGAATATAGGTTTTAGGACACAACACAGATCTCAAATTCAATTTGAAGGTCTAAAAAATTAATCACTACGTCTTAAAGTTATTGTCTTCCGACAAAAAACACACAGTTTAAGAAAAAGTGCATTAATTATAATTTTTTCTCTCTTACTTTTTAACAAAATGATAATTTTACCCTTAGGTAATTAATTTACATCTACTTTGAAGTCTGTAATAACACTTTCAATCAAATATGATATGATAAATTTTATCAAACATCTCTATTTATTTTTTATAAAGTATAATTAAATTGAGACAAACTAAAATAGAAAGATGGACTATTAATTTAGGACGGATAGAATATATACAATAGATAGATAGGTAGACTTAATTTTTATCTTTACTCAATGTTAACATAAAATTAGTGTTCTAAATTTTTGTTGTTATTGATTGTATCTTATATGTAAATATCTCTTTGTGAAAGTTTCAGCAGAGCTCATATTGTCACAATAGTTGGTTTTATAGACTTGTATTCGTTTTATTTAAGAATCAACGTATTGGGTTGAAATAAAAAATTTCAAGCTAATCATGTGTTTGCTTCAACTTAGTTGTGGCCTTGCCCAATATCCCGACTTTCTTCAATGTGAAACATGGTCAAGTATGTTCAAGCGTTAAGTGACCTATAGACATGTCTTATAACATGTTTGAAGTAAGATCATATTGTTGAATATTATATGATAGATTAGGTTAGTCGGACGCCATGATCAACTACATCCTTGTCACCCAGTATCAATGTAAATGGCTTAACAACAAATGACATTGAAAATAATGATCATTCAAGATGATGCGAATGACATGGCTAAAAGGCAAGAAGTGTGACGATTTCATTCGTCAATGAAGTTAACAGTGAGTGTCATCCATCCTTTCAATACATCCCTTGAAATACTATTATCCAAAATGTCTATGTTAATTATTCACTCACGAGTATTGCCGATGACAATTGTTGTCCGACTTGTGTGGAAAATTGTTCAACAACACACATGCTCCTTGCCTAGGTGGACTACATAGTGTGGGTGAATTTGAACACAGAAAATGGTCTTATAATAGAGGACGAATATATACAAGCGATCCTTAAAATTGTTATTTCTCTTGTTTCTAAGGAATTCCCTTTGGAGTATTTGAAAAGCAATGGTGATTTATAGGTGTTGGTTAAAATGTGGGTGTAGCAAAAAGTGCAGAACAACTTATGTTTTTCTGCCACACTTTTCGTTACACACACATTTTGGCCCATACTCTTTAATTACCTCCTTCTAAATTATCTTTGCAAAGTGGTTGATCTAAACCACCATTGTTTTTCAAATACTCGGAAGGACATGTCTTGCAACAAGACACATGACAATTTTAGGCATCAAGGATGACTTTTATACATTCTTCTAAAATCTCTTCTTTTTTAATAC
The DNA here is from genome assembly GCA_025667525.1 of Glebionis coronaria. Lineage (NCBI taxonomy): Eukaryota > Viridiplantae > Streptophyta > Magnoliopsida > Asterales > Asteraceae > Glebionis > Glebionis coronaria. The sequence continues at coordinate 454,356,820 of CM046878.1, read as the reverse complement.
CATTCTTTGTATAAGAAACATTCACCCCCACTACGTAGTACATATGACAAGGAGCATGTGTTGTTATACAATTTCCCAAATAAGTTGGACAACAGTTATCATCGCAATACTCTTGAGTGAATAGTCAACATAATGATTTTGGAAAATAGTATTCAAAGGGATGTAATGAAAAGAAGGATGATATTTATTGTTGACTTTATTGATGAATGAAATTCTCATACTTTCTTTCTCTTTAGTTATGTGATTCACATGATCATTATTTTCAATGTCATTTGTGGTTGAGTCACTATCATTAGATGACATAGATGCATTGGCTCATGACGGTTGACTAACTTTATCTATTATCTGATATTCAACAATATGATCTTACTTCAAACTTGTTAAAAGACATGTCTATAAGTCTATAAGCCATTCTTAAAAATATAAACACATATATACTTTTTGCGGGTCAGAGAGGTCCCGTCAAAGACTACAACAGATTCGGTCCATAAACACTATACTTGAACACGTTTCACATTGAACAGATTATTTATAATATCAAGGCATAAGCCACAAATAAGCTTAAACAAACACCTGACAAGTTAGAAATATTTTATTTTAGACCCTAGTGTACTAATTATAAAACCAACTATTGCAAAAATATGAACTTAGGTGAAAGTTTTACAATGAGATATTTACATATAAGATACAATTAATAACAACCAAATTTTAGAACATGAGTAATCTTGTGTTGACATTTAGTAAAGACAAAAATTAAGCTTATATTTTTAAGGATATTGTAGACGTGTGAAGTCACTTTTTTATATTAGTGATAATCAACTATCAATATATAAATATTAATAAGAAATACAATCAGATTGTACCTTTTGTTTCCAAAACCACACCTTTTAACAAAACAAATGTTGTTTTCTTTTGCATCATAAAAATAAAAGCATAGTGTTTAGACTTGCGATCAACACTGGGAGTAAAACATGTTAATCGGTTGTCATTCTACAGCGCTAACAAGGATTTCGTTGGTATAAAATTGGTGTTCGGTGCTAAAAAATGAAAAGAATATGTGTGATTTAATAATCTGAGTTTGGTATATGTGCAAAGAAAAGGCAGAGTATAAATAAACTTTTGTAAATGGAAATAAATAGTGGAGGGTAGAATTGAATGTTGTTAGATGAGAAATAAATATGGGTAGATGAAACTTAATACTAGTAGAAGTGCATAAGTGGTTGTAATTAGTTTGAATTGCATATGTTAGATCTCCTTTAAGGCTTTAATGGTTTTATCCGAAACTTTTCCCTATAAGTTTAATACTAATGAGCTAACACAATCAAATCTAGACTAAAGAGATAAATCTTCAATTGGATTTATTTGAGGTTCAAAGATCTTATATATAGCCAAAGGCACGCAAATGTAACATGTTTGTTACGTACTTTGCTTTGTTTTGCAGTCATTGTTTTTTTTATTCGTATACATTTGTTTTTAAATTTTGTTTTTATATCTATTTTGTGACAGTTTTACCTTTTTTATTAACGATAAGCGAAATTTTAAAATTTGATGTATACATTTGAAGAAAAAAAAATGCCACACAACAAAGTAAAAATTTACAAGTTATTTATATTCCTGTATCATTTGTCGTTTTATTTCATACGAAGTATTTCTTTATTGATATACTGATATCTCATTAAATGTTATTTGGCCATAAATGTCTGTACTTTTTGTAATGTACTGATTATATTATACAAGTTTTGATATTCAAATTTTGAACAAGAATACTCTTTTTTCATAGTTTATCGAGTTTTGTAGTTTTGTGATATCATGTTCAAGTTATCTTACAAACTTCACTCTTATATTAATATCTTGACAAAACTTGAGTTTGTTCCTAGCAATGATGTACTTTACTTATTAACTATGGATTTTTGGTTGATTTTAAAAGTTTCATATTGTTTGGTTTTTTACCGGTAGTCAACGATAGCAATTCATTTTCACTCATGATTCGAAAACATTAATAATAAAAACATGGTGACATGATGTTTTCATTATCAGAAATCAACTTTTTAGGTTGTTTATTATTGTACAACAGGGGATTTTTTTTGTCATGTCAAAGTATTAGGTTCGCTTCGATTGCCCAGTGTTAGTGCAAACATTACGATGTATAATCGAGATGATCCTTTTATGTTTTGGTGATGACAAACGTATAACTCGCAATACATTATGTAAAATGTGTAAGGTACTCGTAATCACTCAAGCATACTTATGTATACTTCTCTCGACACCTTGAAGATTGCATTCGTCATGAAAGACAAAAAGGACACAGTTCTTTATAGTACCCGTGGATCCTTAAAGATATCGAACCGCGGGAATAATTAAAGAACCGCGGGCAGACAAGCCGGTTTAGGCTCAATCAAGACTTTTGGAAGATTCTAGAACATGGAGGGAAACTAACAAATTCAAAATTCAAATTTTGAATTTGCTTCTAGAAGATGGAGGGAAACTAATAAATTTAAAATTGAAATTTTGAATTTGCTTCTAAAAGATGGAGGGAAAATAATAAATTTCAAATTCAAAATTTGAATTTGGGTGCATCCTTTTATCCAATGGATCAAAGAGAAGGCAAGACTTCCCTATAAATAATAAGTGTTTACTTCCCCTCAAAGGTGTGGAAAAATACATACAATTCACCTCAAAAATCCCATTCCTCGTTTGTCTCCTCCTCCTCAAAGTGGAAAGAGAAGAACTATCATCCTTGAAGTGTTGTGTCTACCTCAAAGATCCGTTGAAGATCTAAAGTTATTTATTCATTGTTGTGTCATTGTTGTGAAGATCCAAGTAGTTTTGTTTATTTGAAAGTTGTGTATGTATTAAGGTTAATACTTGGTCCTTAAATTATATTGGTGTAGATTGTCCTAGCTAAGATTAGGGCTCGACTTTTAGCTTAGAGTCGGAAATTAGATAAGCGACGTTGTGTATGGTTTTTCCACCTTAAGGAGCTTGTTGACTAGTGAAGTAACTCTTGAATAAGGTGTACTCGAGGAGTGGAGTAGGGCGAAGAGGAGTTTCGTGGCTGAAGCACTATAAATCATCGTGTCGGTACTTTCCTTTACATTTATGTCTTTATTCCTATTGATGCATTTATATGTTGTTGTGTGTTGTGTGCATCTCATAATCTAAACATCTAAGTTGCGGAAAAGTTAAGGCTTAGTACGTGTGTGCTTCATGTTTAGATTATGGTCAAGTGTACATCACTTAGTCTAAACATCTCAGTTGCGGAAAAGCTTATGCTTAGTACGTGTGTGCTTAGTGTTTAGATTATTGCTTGATGTACTCTTGATTTGATGTGTTTGTGTGTTTTCTTTCTTGTAGTATTTATCTTTCAATCAAACACATCTCATATCTAGTCAAGATTGATCGAGAATTTGATACCAAGGATTGTTTAAGTTCAACATTCAATAAATGGTTTCGTCCACTGTCAACAGTTACCTAAATGGATCGGCCGTTCTTTATTGATAAGGAACCGCGGGCACAATAAAGAACCGCGCACAGTGGATTAAGCCGAAATGTTTTGAAAATGAACTAGAAACTATTCAACCCCCCTTCTAGTTTCTACAATTGGTATCAGAGCGTGGTTATTTAAGATCTTTGAAGTATATTGTACTTTAAAGCTTGGATCGATCTTTGCTCTCTTTTTCAAAACAAATGGTTTTTAAAAATGAAAACTGTTTTTAAAAATAGAGAGGATCTTTGTATCAAATTGTTCATGAAGAGTGATTACTTATGAAATGTGTTTTGTTGTTTCATTCGTATAAGTTTTTGTGTTAAATAAACGTTCTATAATAGCTTGAATTAAATATTTTCATGGTTGGAAGTATAAAAATCTTTTGTGTCATAATTAACTCTAAAATACGAGTTCTATGTGTCTATAATGATTTTTTAGAGTCCTAAGTCCTTCAAAAAAGTTACCAAATGATTTTGGCCAAAAACTCAGTTTTTTCCTACTGACCGCGGTCCTTTATTTTTTCCCCGAGGTTCCTTATCAATAAGGAACCGCAGTCAGTCCGCCGCAGATTTTTGCAATCTTTGAAAAATCATATAAAATCAACCGTAAGTCCGTAAAAGTCGTGCCACCAGCCCTTTCGAACGTAACTGAATTTCCTTTCTATTGAAAATGCTTCCAAACCTTTATTCAAACTTTAAAATTTGGATGTTTTCTAAGTTCCATACTTTGTCCAAAGTATTGAGCGTCGGTTTGTCGTAAACTTGTGTTTTACTCTTTTCTATTAAGTTGGACATCTCTTGTTGATATATCTTTGAAAATTGATATATTTATAAAGTGTTGAACTTAATTAAATTTTGAAATGGGTCGAAAATTATTTTCAAATAAAATCAAGCTATACATTCCTTGGTGTATCTAACACTCAAAACAAAGACGGATGCTTTTGTGCTTTTTCTTTTGTCTTTGGACATTCTTAAGTGATCATTACTATTGGTAGTAGTGTTACTTACTTGTCTATTTATGTGTGTATTGCATATAGGATTAACATCTCTTGGTTTACAAATGTTACATAAACATTTTGTACACCTTGGCATGTTCTTTAACACTTTTAGGTTTGAAAGCTTCGGGAGCTTGTCAAATCTGTTGATGTGGGTCGTCTTACTCGATCATTGTGTTATTAGTTCAAATAGATTAATGTCTCACTATAAAACATGAAACACCCTTTAAAAATCTTAGCTATTTTCTCTTAAAGGAGTGAAAAAAATGGTATTTGGCGGAACCATCTTAAGTTCGTGTACCTTTTTGGTACCGAGCCCCCCACCCAACAAGGAAGGCATATCCCGATAAATATCAATTCATTATTTAAACTATGATTGGTATCATTATCGAATCTAATTGACATGTTTTTAAGTGTAGACACAAACGTGATTTATTAATAATATACATCGGATCATAACTCACACTTGTGTTGATGATGGTATATTGAATCTACTTGTTCAAATTATTAACGTTGTTTATACACTTCAAAGTTATTGGCCTCAAGTTCTATTAAGGTAAATAACCTTAACTAGACTTATTTGACAAGATATGCAATGGTGCATTCTTTACCCTCATTAGGTTGTGCATTGTGTCGTCATACACTTTTCATCCTTGCTACACTTTACTAGACAAATGTAAGAATTACATTTTGTCTAACTTGAGAATGACTACTAGAGAATTTATGCACTAGAATCTTAATTTGACCTAACGGTTGAATTACTTCCATGTGGGAAGTTGGGTTATTATATAACCCATAAAAACGGTCGTGCTTAGCCTTGATTGAGCACCTCTAGTGATAGTCTCATACTCATTCTCTAAATTGGCTAAATGGCTCTTCCTAAATATGACTAATGATAGTTTACTTTGATGAACTTTGTATGTCATTAGGAGTCTTTTTCTTTTGTAACCATTAGGTTTTCCTTAGCCTTCTTCCTATGTGCTAATTGAACCTTTGTGTTTTTCCTTTGTGTGTGTTCTAGTTTTTATTGCTCTTAGGCATGACTTTATGATAAGTTAGACTAGAACATTAGGATTTGCCAAATTGGAAAAATTCCCTTATCCTCCAAAACACATCCTCTGTGCGCGGATCCTTAATTGTCCGGTGGCTCCATATATATGGAACCGCGGGTACAATTATTAAACCGCGGGCAGAAGCAACCAAAACGGGTTTTCAAAAACTTCCCAATTGTTCCAACACCCTTTGGAATTCTTGTTTCAAACCTTGGGTCACTCCCAAAATATCTTGTGCTTTCTCTTCTTAACCCAAAACATTTTGAAATCTCTTTCACACCAAAGCAAAATGTATTTTTCACAAATGAAAGCCTTCATTATCCACTATTTTCTAAAATCTCTTTCAATCCAAATTCACCAAAGAACACACCAAATTAAATCTTTTCTCCTTCTAAGGAAATTAATTTGGGAAACTCGCTTTTTCACCACTTCCCTTTTGTGTTCTTACTCCATCACATGATTATGTCATGCATCATGGGACATATTGTCATTGTTGTCAATATCAACATCTTGTCATGTCTTATATCTATGATGAGTTGAATTACAAGATTATCACCAAGCCTTCTCCACCAAATTCCGCCACCACCTTGTCTTTCATTTAAGCATGTGGATTGCTTATTTCTAAGACATCTAATTTAAGAAAATATTTGGGTTCTAGTTGAACTAGGATTAAAATTATGCTTAAGTTTTAGGCTTGTGTTTCATACTTCTTTGTATGATCTTTATTTTCTTGTATTTCCTTTCATGTTTTTTCAACATGATTTGTCTTTGTGTCTTGGATCTCGTTGTCCTCGTGATCTTTCTTTTCTTCTTTATTTTCTCACTCGATTGTCAAGGAATTATAGATTTAAATCTAATTCCTCTCCTAGTAAGATTGAAAACTTAAATATTTCTTTTGAAATATTCAAGTAATTTTAACTTACAAGTGCAATTGTTAAAAGTCATATCCGAAGCATTGACTTTCAAGCCATTTAGGATTTTATGTTAAATTGTTTGACCAAGTGATTTTCTTTTGAGTCGATAATCGTCCTTTGACACCCACTGTCCACGGATCCTCAAATAACCTAGCGGCTCATTATTGATAATGAATCGCGAACCTATTTAACGAACCGCAACCAGTGAGTCCCTTTGTTCGTTTTTTGTCTATCTCTATCTTTGATGAGTTTTCCTGAAGATTCCTTCTTTTCTTCTCTTTTGAGTTTCTTCTCTCGTTTTCCTTCAAGACTTCACTATCACCTAATAAGGTATAGTATTCTTGAATTATTTTGTGAAGTTATCTTTAACTTCTTTGTTCAGTCTCTCTTGATTTCTTTTAATCATGCCTATCTAAGTCGAGTCTCTCTCTTCTATCCTTTCTAAACTAAGTCGAGTCGAGCCTCACCCTTTCCTCGTCATGTAATTGTTCTTTGAACATTCACAATGATTGAGAAGAGTTACGAAACTTTGAGCATGTAGTTTATCGTATTCTAAACACCGTCCATCTTGGTTTTTCTACTCTTTGGCTTATTTGATCTCTTTCTCTATATCATTGAGTCATCTTTTTGGTTTCGAAATTCATAAGCATCCTTGCCTATAATGTCTTATATCTAGTATTTTTCTTAAGCGTTGATTTATCCTCGCTTTTGGTTTTTATTTTTGTACCTTGATTCCTGAATTAAAGCTTTTGGAGCTTTCTAAAGGAATTTTTTAAAGGTAAATAATGTCTTTGATTTGAGATTTTTTTCTCTCTCTCGTTGTTTAGAGTTGATTGCGGTTAAAATTTACAATTGGATTGGGTGATTCCAACAATTCTAAGTTTTTAACCTTTTGAGATGATTTTGGTTAAATCTTGAATTTTCTTGGGTGATTCCAAAAATTCTAGGCTTTTAACCTTTTGACATATTATCATTACAATTGGTATGGATGTTTCTTCTCTAACTCTATTCCATCAATTGTGATTTGATCTTGTCAAAATCCTCTCCTTGGACTTTTTTATTTTTTTTGGATTGATAGCATCGCGTGCATACTTCTTTCTTCAATGCTTATCATTGTTTGTGCAAACGACTTGTTTATCGTCCTCATTTTCTTTTTCCATCATAGTCATTCTTTCTCTCTTTTCGACTATGTGGAATTGTTCTATTGTCCATGTCTTACTCTCTTTAGTTTGGTATTTTTGCCATGATATTAAAGTGGAGTATGTCCTTTCGACAATATTTTTCTTATAAATTGGACATCTCTTTTCTCTCTTAGTCCTCTTTATATATTTTTTGGTGTCACCAAAATAAGTTGGGTTCTCTTTTCTATCTAATATCCCAATTATTTTTCTTAACTTGTCAAACTTTTGACACTTCTAAAAAGTTAAGATTGTTTTAGCTTTCTCTTTAGTCCCTATCTTTGTACTCGAGTTGTTAAAAGCTAATTCCGCTTGGGTGACATTTCTATATATGCTCTTGTCCACTAACTTTGTTTTGTAGGACTTTTCTAACCCTTCTTTGTAGCTTGTCACTATCCTTGCTTCATTGGTGCCTCAAGCAAGGGGGAACTCATATCAAGGGGGAGCATTTTCAAGATTTCTAGTCATTACATTTGCGATCGTTGACTCACTTAAATTGCATTCATCGAATAGTAATGAATTTTGGAATCTCGAAGATAAGCATTTTATTATGCATGGAGTTGGTTAACCTATGTTGATTGAAGACTTCACTAGGATGACGCAAGCTCAATATCTTTAGATGATGGTTCTACAGTTTGGATTCTCGCCTCTCAACCAACGACTACAAGGGACGACTAGCTTTTTGGATGCAAGCTCTTTCAACGTCGATCCTTCTTTTCTACAAATGAAAACTACCTCTCGGATGCAAGCTCTCGTGACGTCAATTCTTCTCTTCCTCAAAAGACGTGCAATCGATGACTACCACTTTGGGTGTGTGCTCTCTCAATGTTGATTCTTCTCTTCTTCAAAGACGTTGACTACCTTTTTGATTCGACAAAATGGGAGAAGGAAGTGTAAACGAGTAAGTTCCACATTTTACTATGCGTTACAGTTTACTTGTTTGTCATTATCAAAAGGGGGGAGATTGTTAGTGCAAATATGACGATGTTTAATCGAGATGATCCCTTTATGTTTTGGTGATACCAAACGTATAACTCGCAATACATTATGTAAAATGTGTAAGGTACTCGTAATCACTCAAGCATACTTATGTATACTTCTCTCGACACCTTGAAGATTGCATTCGCCATGAAAGACAAAAAGGACGCGATTCTTTATAGTACCCGCGGATCCTTAAAGATATCGCACCGCAAGAATATTTAAAGAACCGCGGGCAGACAAGCTAGTTTAGTCTCAATCAAGACTTTTGGAAGATTCTATAACATGGAGGGAAACTAACAAATTCAAAATTCAAATTTTGAATTTGCTTCTAGAAGATGGAGGGGAACTAATAAATTCAAAATTCAAATTTTGAATTTGCTTCTAGAAAATGGAGGGAAAATAATAAATTCAAAATTCAAATTTTGAAATTGGGTGCATCCTTTTATTCAATGGATCAAAGAGACCCCTCCAAGGCAAGACTTCCCTATAAATAGCAAGTGTTTACTTCCCCTCAAAGGTGTGGAAAAATACATACAATTCGCCTCAAAAATCCCATTCCTCATTTGCCTCCTCCTCCTCAAAGTGCAAAGAGAAGAACACTATCATCCTTGAAGTGCTATGTAAACCCGCATGCTTTTACCATAAATAGTACCCCTATGATCGTACGTATATGATTATAACTTTCCTTATTTAGCACGTTTACGTTTCACGATTGGAATTTACAAGTATTACGTACGTATTATTACACGATAAGTATTTATTACGTATTAAGACATGATAATTATTATCAACAATAATTATAATCACGAACATGAAAATCATGAACGTAAATAATCAAGAACCTAATATTATGTATTTACGTATATTTATTACGATTACGTATAAATATTTATTACGACACGAACGATAGATAATTAAATCACGTAAACACGACACGAGAACACGTAAATAATTAGAACACGGGAAAACAACGGGTTTCCCCTTGGGGGGCCCACATACCCACGAAATTAGGGAAAAGGAAGGGGCTAAGCCCACTTTTGATTTAACTAAAACAAGGAAAAAGGGAGAACATATTTTCATTTACAAAGATTTAGAAAAAAAACACAAAACCCTAGCCTCCTTCTTCCTTCTCTTTTGGCCGCCACATATGATCACCACAGAGGGGTGTTTGGTTGATTTTGGTAGATCCAATTATTGCTAGATCGTTCGTGTTATTGATTCCCTTGTTATCCACGAATCGGTAATTCTTTAAACATTTTCTTTTTAATTGTTTATTAGATCTAAACACATGAAATCATGGGGTTACTAAAACAAGTTAATAAACATGTATATCTAATCACGGGGGATTAAAAACATATGGTTTAAGGGGTGTCTTGGTTCGGCTAATGGTTAAACCGAGAGCAAGGCTCTCGGTGGTTGTTTGATCATCACCAACCGAGACCACAAGGTCTCAGTTTGGTTAGGGTGTTTCGGCCGCAAGCAACCAAGGGACCCCGACGCATGTCGGGGTTAGCCTAGTGATCAGGGGGGGGGGTCTCGGCTGAAAAACACATGCACCACCGGTTTAGGCCGGTGGCGGTTTACCATGGTTAAGGGTGTAGATCTGGTTCAAGGGGTTCACGGATCGGTTCATGACATGTTTAGATTTAAAACACGGGTTCGGTTCACGGTTTATTTTACAAGTTAATTATTTATTTTTACAAGTTAAATAATTACAAGATTTAATTAAATTAATTTAACATGCTATGTAATTAATTTAATTTGGACATGACTTAGGTTATATTATTATTATTAATAATACATGATTGTAACCTAAGTATTTTATGATTTAATTTTAGACTAACGTAATTAATTAATTATTAAAGCATGTCCTATAATTAATTAATTTCCATGACTTAGGTTATATTAATAATAAATATTAATACATGTTTTAACCTAAGTATTATTTACATTTTATTTAATTAAATCATGTTATATTTAATTAAATCTTATAACCTATACTTTATTTAATTTACATGTAATAATTAATAAATTATACTATATATCACATGATTTAGAATATTAATCAGTAAAACTTAAGCTTATATTATTAGCTTAATAATCCAGCTTATTTCTAATTATGGAAACTTTCTATTTTTAGAAACTTATTTAATAAAGGCAGCTAATCAATTTATGGAAACTTTCTATTTTTAGAAACTTATTTAATTAAGGCAGCTAATCTATTTATGGAAACTTTCAATTTTTGGAAACTTTCTATTTTTGGAAACAATCTATTTTTAGAAACTTTCAATTCATGGAAACTTTCTATTTTTGGAAACTTTCTATTTTAAGAAACCTACTATTTTTAGAAAGTTACTTATTATTAAACAACAAGTATAATAATACAAGTAATACTTCATCAGAATGGACAGAATACATGATAAACACAATATAAAGCTAGAATCAGTAAAACATGACATGAACATACAAAACAAGCTAAGACATGATATAAAACCAGTTACGTACTCAGTAATCAGGATACTTATACACCTATATTATTTATGTAGCATTAGTGATATCGAAGTAGGACTCTCTTCCATTCGTCTTCTTCGTTCACTGGACACAAGGTATGGATTTTCCGTCCTTTCAGTATGGACATTCTTTCCTTATTAGGATTCCTCGTATGCAGTCAACTGTTTTCCCCAGTATATGTTTTATATGTTTTGATTGCTTATGTTTAATTAGATACCTAAAGCCATATACATGCATGACCAGTTTCACCTAGTTATGGAGGTACCATAACCATAACACTGGAGGCACCAATGTTATGACTCCACCACGACAGAGTGATAGCTCGTGGCGTCCCTTCAGTTTTTGGCCATATTATTATTATAATCATGTGGGGCGTATGGGTGCATCCTAATTTACATGTTTTCAGCTAATTATTCAGGTGAATGTGGTGTGTGCCTTGCATCCTTCACAAGGAGCTGATCCCTCCTACCCAAACAGTATATTAATTAGAGGCAGCCCCTCTCATTGCATGACGAGGTCACCCCTCCAAGTATTCATGCACGTTGATATTTCATGACCTATATTGGCTTAATGGTTAACATGTTAAACAGTTTTTATAAGATAAACATAAGGCTTTTCAAACTATTAAACCAGTTTTACTAAGTTATACCAGGTTTTCCAGGACTTATACATTTCTGCTGCTATTAGTCTTATTTATGTTTTAGCCATTCATACTACGATGTACATCCGTGCACTGAGCGTTATGCTCAGCCGTTTTCCTTTCATGTTCCCAAAACGGCAGGTACCCAAGGACGGACTCGAGCATTTGGAGGAGGTGCATAGGATGGAAGCTGCCATAGACTTCTTCTCCTTTTGCCATATACTTATGCTTGTTTAGTCTTTCCTAGTTCATTTACTTTATTTATGTTTTGGGCTTATGTTTGGGAACCGATGTTGGATTCCGGTTTTCCCTATGGTCATGTATGTTTACTACATATTACCTTGCATGCTTTGATGATACGCCATAATCACGCGTGACATTCCATTTATCAAAATGGGGTGTTACAATTATGGTATCAGAGCCAAGGCTTCGACCTGTAGGCTCTAAAATTTGACCTGTGACTAGTGGGTAGTCACCAGGAGCTTCGTAAGCCAATGCTTGTTATTCCACGTATTGATGTGTTCAGTGCATTGTTGTTTTAACCATGATGTTTTCAGCATCTTGATGTTTTAACCTTGATGTTTTCATCGATATTGTTTTACTAATATGGATGGACAACCGTCATTCATATTTTGTTATGTGTCATGGTTTCATGCATGATGTTCCTCGTGAACTGTGGCTATGTGGACTGAATCCCAGTAGTTCATAATTAGTCACATAAATTTTTTCTGATAAGTTTTGACAGATGATTTTTACTTATTTATGTTTCATGTATCATTGTTGCAGGAAATTTGACTAAGTAATGGTTGGTACAGGACTGGCCTTATTTAGTCGCATGTGCTTTTATCGAAACTTTTAACTTTGGGACCGACCCATAGGCGTCCCCTCGCCGTGTCTTTTGTTTTGGGACCGACCCATAGGCGTCCCCTCGCGCATATAAAGGTTTTTATAAACTGCATCATGTATTGATGCACTGTTTTCATGCATAAATTTTTTCTCATGATTTATTGGCATAATTTATTTTTTCATGTCCCCTCATAAGTTACTAAGTTTTTATGTCAAGTATGTTTTCATACTGTCATGGTTAACTTCAATTTCATGCTGATTATGTTATACACTTCTTCATGTTAGGTTGTTTCATGTTTCTTCATGATAATTTCGTCTTCATGTTGATTACGTCTTACGCCTCTTTTGTTATTTAGGCTTTCATGCAAGATATTGATGGATTTCATTGAATCATGCTTTCATGATAGTCATGGTTGGTTTTCATTGATCATGCTTTCAGGCAAATCATCGTTGAATTTTGTGTAACCACAATTTAAGGTTTATCTATGCAACCAGAATGATGTATATGCTGGCATTGCCAGGTTATCATGATGGTTTTTCTAACCGTTTAACCGATTATAGTTCCTTTAAACTCATGACAAATGATCGACCCCGTACCAATCATTTCATGTGTATTCCATGTGTACTCCATGTACCGTATTTTATGTGTATTACACGCACCTTAATCCATGTGTATTTCACTTAAAATACTTCACGGGTATTCGCTAGTCGATTCTGAATCATCTCAGGCGTATTTTTACTTGCTGATATTCTACAAGATCGTTGACGCCGCTCATAACTTGGATATGTTACTAAAGGTTGATGCTGCTGATGTTTGGACACGCTACGAGATGCGGATGTTGTTCACAACCTGGAGATCCTACAAGACGAAGACAAAGGCGTTAGAGCAAAGCAATTGGACGAGAAGATGCTTCACCATCAGACGATTTCCACTAATCATTGTCCCTAATTCTTAGTTACATGTCACACGTTATTTTGTTGTCGTTTCAGTCATATGAGTGCAAACCGGTACCAGCAGGCCACTCAGCTGAATAGTTACATGAATCACAGTCATGAGAATGACCGTCATGGAACTGACAGACAAGACGATAATAACAACTACTATGACAACAACTATCCTAACAATCGCAACCGAAGCTCCGGCCGCGGACGTGATCAGAAATACAAAGGATCAGTAGTCCAACCGATCCGCCAATTCTGGCATAATAACCTAATATTTGTAGTTCTATTTGTTTCACATCTCGAGACACATGTCAATACATCAGTCAAGACACATGTCTCACGTATACTTTCTGAAGACACATGTCAAGACACCAGTCGGGACACATGTCATGCTTACATTTCCCAAGACACGAGTCAAGACACATGACTCACGTCCAATTATGGAACATCTCTAAGAAATTCAGGGTACCCTCCAAAGGGTATATCCATTTTGTTGTGCCATGTATTAATCAGGCCACAAGAATCTCAGTACCATCACCGGCGTATCAGTAAGGCCAGTCACGTTTGCTTGATGACACTTTCATTTCTTTCACCATATTTCATATATGCATGACCATGAAGGACGCCATTCGTATTCCCCAAGTATATGAAGGTTTTCCTTCTGCCTAATGATAAGATCCAAGCTGCGAACGCATTACCTCGGACAGATGCGAGTTGAATTTAATCCTAATTATGGACTACGAACAGCACACCATGCTATGATTCATGATTATGTACAGTGATGTTCAGGCTCTTGAATACATTCATCTAGATTTTCCATCAGGAAAATCTATACAAATTATCTATGCTTACAAGCACGTGCGTTGTTAGCTATTACTGCTAAAATATTATAGCTGTTAGTTAAGACACGACCACTTAAGTCCTTTTACGCATAACCAGCGGATTATTCCAAAATCGTCCCATATACTCCAGAAGAACCTTCAAGGAGAAGGACGGTAACATGAGATTATGTGTCGACTACCGTCGATTTTAAACAAATCACCATTCATAACCGTTATTCTCCTCCACGTATTGACGACATTTCCAATCAACCGTAGGGTGTTAAGCATCTTTCCAAGATCGCATTCATAATCATGCTACCAACAGTGACGAGTGAGAGACATTTCCATGACTGCTATTCGTACACAACTTAGTCATGCTAGATTCATGATTTTATATTAGTCTCACAAATGCCCAACAGCATTATCGACTTAATAAATTGAGTTTCTATGAACTTGTAAACAAATTCATCAGTGTTTTCATCAAGGACAATCTGATTATCTTTAAGTGTAGAGAAGAGCAATAGGATCATTTTTGCACTATGTTGCAAATTCTACAACGAGAAAAATTTCACCCTGAAATTTTTCAATATAAATTCCGGTTGATTACAGTGACACACTGAATTCCATGGATTCACACGGTTAATATTACCATGACTCAACTTATGTGCAATGGTGAGAACCCTACACTACATTAGGTGTTCCAGAAAATCCTACGCTAATAGAAGTCTAATTTCGGAGACTCATACTTCCGTAAATTTCTATGTATCAAGTTTCTACGAAGCAAGATATAGTTACGTTCATATCTAAGTACCTGACATACCAACAGGCTAAGATAGAACACCAACTGACTGGGATGTTTATCCACCATCAAATTGTGATAAAAAAATGGGACAAGATCCCCACGGATTTTGGTTACCAGATTAATGCAAACTCAGAAGAAGCAAGATGCTATTTGGGTTATTGCCAACAGTTTGATCAAGTCTGCAGAATCCTTACATCCGCAAGGATTTCAGAACCATCAGATTGATCGGACATGTTCCAGCCTAGGCTCATCCGATCCCTTGGCATTCCCTCAGTTATCGGGTCAGACAAAGGTTCGCATTTGTGCTCCTTATTTACGTTCACGTTCTTGTTCCGGTTTTACGATTTGTTTTCACACTCACGTTCATGACACTATTCACGTTCATGATCGTATCCTGGCTTACGATTTTACGTTCATTTTTGTTCTGGGAAGTTTTGCAAGAACTTGAGAGACCAGACTCAAGTTTAGTATAACTCCCTATCCTCAGATAGACGTTTCACGTCACATTCCACCTCTCACCTTGTAGCGTGTGGTGTACCACAATTATATTCCATGTTCACGATATGTTTCACATGTTATGTTCATTCCATGTTCCTCATATCACGTTCACGATATGTTACAAGTATCATTGATCACGATATGTTTGCTTATACTACACTCACCATGTCTCCACATATCACTTTCAAAAAAAAAATCACGTATCACGTTCAAAAATTTTCACGTATCACGTTCAAAATTTTTCACGTACTACGTTTCAATATGTCTCGTGCATCGTTGCTAATTATCAGTTAGGTTAGATTATTTTTATCGTAATGTTTCAGTTCCCATTGCATGTTATTTCTATCTATCTTACGTAGATGACAATGAACTCTTCGTGTTTTCAAGTCAAAGTTAGGAGGACCAAGATTTATCATGGTATCAAGATCTTGAGAAGGAACCGTTCCAAGAGGGAAGCCACTTGGAAACGGACAAGTTCATCCATACTTCTTATCCGTTTTTCTATTATCGATTAGATATGTCCTTTCAGTCACGTCACGTTCCATGTCCTTTCAAGACATGTCACGTTCCACGTTCCTTCTACCATGTCACCTGCATGTCCTTTTATCGTACATACCCTCTCAGTTTAATTCGGGTATGTTCCTCTTTCAGTTTACATTATCTATAATTCGGGGACGAATTATTCTTTTTAGGAGAGAAGAGTTGTAAAACCCGCATGCTTTTACCATGAGTAGTACCCCTATGATCGTACGTACATGATTAGAACTTTCCTTATTTAGCACGTTTACGTTTCACGATAGGAATTTACAAGTATTACGTACGTATTATTACACGATAAGTATTTATTACATATTAAGACATGATAATTATTATCACCAATAATTATAACCACAAACATGAAAATCATGAACGTAAATAATCACGAACCTAATATTATGTATTTACGTATATTTATTACGATTACGTATAAATATTTATTACGACACGAACGATAGATAATTAAATCACATAAACAAGACACGAGAACACGTAAATAATTAGAACACGGGAAAACAACGGGTTTCCCCTTGGGGGCCCAACTACCCACGAAATTAGGGAAAAGGAAGGGGCCAAGCCCACTTTTGATTTAACTAAAACAAGGAAAAAGGGAGAACATATTTTCATTTACAAAGATTTAGAAAAAAAACACAAAACCCTAGCCTCCTTCTTCCTTCTCTTTTGGCCGCCACATATGATCACCACAGAGGGGTGTTTGGTTGATTTTGGTAGATCCAATTATTGCTAGATCGTTCGTGTTATTGATTTCCTTGTTATCCACGAATCGGTAATTCTTTAAACCTTTTCTTTTTAATTGTTTATTAGATCTAAACACATGAAATCATGGGGTTATTAAAACAAGTTAATAAACATGTAGATCTAATCACGGGGGATTGAAAACACATGGTTTAAGGGGTGTCTTGGTTTGGCTAATGGTTAAACTGAGAGCAAGGCTCTCGGTGGTTGTTTGATCATCACCAACTTAGACCACAAGGTCTCGGTTTGGTTGGGGTGTTTCGGCCGCAAGCAACCAAGGGACCCCGGCGCATGTCGGGGTTAGCCTTGGTGATCATGGGGGGGGGGGGGGGGGGGGGGGTCTCGGCTGAAAACCACACGTACCACCGGTTTAGGCCGGTGGCGCTTTGCCATGGTTAAGGGTGTAGATCCGGTTCAAGGGGTTCACGGACCGGTTCATGACATGTTTAGATTTAAAACACGGGTTCGGTTCATGGTTTATTTTACAAGTTAACTATTTATTTTTACAAGTTAAATAATTACAAGATTTAATTAAATTAATTTAACATGCTATGTAATTAATTTAATTTGGACATGACTTAGGTTATATTATCATTATTAATAATACATGATTTTAACCTAAGTATTTTATGATTTAATTTTAGACTAAAGTAATTAATTAATTATTAAAACATGGCATATAATTAATTAATTTCCATGACTTAGGTTATATTAATAATAAATATTAATACATGTTTTAATCTAAGTATTATTTATATTTTATTTAATTAAATCATGTTATATTAAATTAAATCTTATAACCTATAGTTTATTTAATTTACATGTAATAATTAATAATTATACTATATATCACATGACTTAGAATATTAATCAGTAAAACTTAAGCTTTTATTATTAGCTTAATAATCCAGCTTATTTCTAATTATGGAAATTTTCTATTTTTAGAAACTTATTTAAATAAGGCAGCTAATCTATTTATGGAAACTTTCTATTTTTAGAAACTTATTTAATTAAGGCAACTAATCTATTTATGGAAAATTTCTATTTTTGGAAATTTCTATTTTGGAAACAACCTATTTTTTAAAACTTTCTATTTTTGGAAACTTTCTGTTTTTGGAAACTTTCTATTTTAGGAAACCTGATATTTTTAGAAAGTTACTTATTATTAAACAACAAGTATAATAATACAAGTAATACTTCATCAGAATGGACAAAATACATGATAAACACAGTATAAAGCTAGAATCAGTAAAACATGACATGAACATACAAAACAAGCTAAGACTTGATATAAAACCAGTTATGTACTCAGTAATCAGGATACTTATACACGTATATTATTTATGTAGCATTAGTGATATCGAGGTAGGACTCTCTTCCGTTCGTCTTCTTCGTTCACTAGACACAAGGTACGGATTTTCCGTCCTTTCAGTATGGACATTCTTTCCTTATTGGGATTCCCCGTATGCAGCCAACTGTTTTCCCAGTATATGTTTTATATGTTTTGATTGCTTATGTTTAATTAGATACCTAAAGCCATATACATGCATGACCAGTTTCACCTAGTTATGAAGGTACCATAACAATAACACTGGATGCATCAGTGTTATGACTCCACCACGACGGAGTGATAGCTCGTGGCGTCCCTTCAGTTTTTGGCCATATTATTATTATTATCATGTGGGACGTATGGGTGCATCCTAGTTTACATGTTTTTAGCAGATTATTCAGGTGAATGTGGTGTGTGCCTTGCATCCTTCACAAGGAGCTGATCCCTCCTACCCAAACAGTATATTAATTAGAGGCAGCCCCTTTAATTGCATGACGAGGTCACCCCTCAAAGTATTCATGCACGTTGATATTTCATGACCTATATTGGCTTAATGGTTAACATGTTAAACAGTTTTTATAAGATAAACATAAGGCTTTTCAAACTATATAACTAGTTTTACTAAGTTATACCAGGTTTTCCAGGACTTATACATTTCCGCTGCTATTAGTCTTATTTATGTTTCATCCATTCATACTATGATGTACATCCGTGCACTGAGCGTTATGCTCAGCCGTTTTCCTTTCATGTTCCCAAAACGGCAGGTACCCAAGGACGGACTCGAGCATTTGGAGGAGGTGCATAGGATGGAAGCTGCCATAGACTTCTTCTCCTTTTGCCATATACTTATGCTTGTTTAGTCTTTCCTAGTTCATTTACTTTATTTATGTTTTGGGCTTATGTTTGGGAACCGATGTTGGATTCCGGTTTTCCATATGGTCATGTATGTTTACTACATATTACCTTGCATGCTTTGATGACACGCCATAATCACGCGTGACATTCCATTTATCAAAATGGGGTGTTACATGTTATGTCTACCTCAAAGATCCATTGAAGATCCAGACTTATTTATTCATTGTTGTGTCATTGTTGTGAAGATCCAAGTAGTTGTGTCTATTTGGAAGTTGTGTATGTATTAAGGTTAATACTTGGTCCTTAAAGTATACTGGTGTAGATTGGTCCTAGCTAATATTAGGGATCAACTTTTAACTTAGAGTCGATAATTGGATAAGCGACGTTGTGTATGGTCTCTCCAACTTAAGGAGCTTGTTGACTAGTAAATTAACTCTCGAGTAAGGTGTACTCGAGGAGTGGAGTAGGGAGAAGAGGAGCTTCGTGACCGAACCACTATAAATCATCATGTCGGTACTTTCCTTTACATTTATGTCTTTATTCCTATTGATGCATTTATATTTTGTTGTGTGTTGTGTGCATCTCATAATCTAAACATCTAAGTTGCGGAAAATTTAAGGCTTAGTACGTGTGTGCTTCATGTTTAGATTATGGTCAAGTGTACATCACTTAGTCTAAACATCTTAGTTGCGGAAAAGCTTATGCTTAGTACGTGTGTGCTTAGTGTTTAGACTATTGCTTGATGTACTCTTGATTTGATGTGTTTGTGTGTTTTCTTTCTTGTAGTATTTATCTTTCAATCAAACACATCTCATATCTAGTCAAGCTTGATCGAGAATTTGATACCAAGGATTGTTTAAGTTTAACATTTAATAAATGGTTTCTTCCATTATCGGCGGTTCCCTAAATGGACCGGCGGTTCTTTATTGATAAGGAACCGCAGGTACAATAAAGAACCGCGCACAGTGGATTAAGCCGAAATGTTTTGAACATGAATTAGAAACTATTCAACCCCCTTCTAGTTTCTACAGGTAGATTCTTAGATTTTTAAAGGTTTATTAAAGAGTAAAATAATATTTCCAACAATGATTCGAAAGTGGGATCACAACAACACAGCCCAGATATGAATCTCAGACGTTTTATTGTTCATCTGGATGGAGAAGACGAATTGGTGGCCCTGGTGATGAAAACCAATGATGATGCTACGAGCCATTCGATAAATATCGTTGAAAAGGAGATGTCGAAGAATCTCATAGAACTTTTTCCCTTTGCCATCTTCCATGATGTAACTGATAGAAACCAATTCGAGATAATAAACTTTGCTGCAAGTTTTCTCTTCTATGCCACTAAAACAAAACAAGACTTTAAATAAGAAAAGATACATATGTATGGCTAAACTTAAGGAATGGAAATAGGAACGTGGTACAGTAGGTTGAACCACTTTCTTATGCGTGATACTAAACACTACTATTTTGAATGATAAAACCAAAACATGCATGCTACAAAAATGAAGAAAATGGAGAAGTCTTCCTAAAGACTTGGTCTCTTTATTATGCAACTTGAAACTGACGAGAACTTAAGGTGGTTTGGTGTAGTCCATGTAGACTACCGTATCAGTAACAAACAAAAGTGAGAGATAGACATGTGCAGTTCAAGCCACATGATTATAATTGGTCTTTTAATCTTAATCTACTTAATTTTTTACGTGTGGAGATAAACACATTTGGATATACGAAATAGTTATTACTGATGGATTTTATTAATTTGTACTTATGTAAATATTACTTACAACTAGGAGTATGGTCGGCTAAATTATATTGTTTGTCACATTATATTTGATGTTGCAATATGTGACCGATAGAATAATTAGTATTCAAATGCAATACACGTAGGACAAACGAAAGAACCTGTAAGAGCGCTAGGTACAGTAACGTAGAAAACCCCAATTTATATCACCACATCAGCGTCACGTCAGCAAAACACCCAAATAACTCCAACCTCTCTAATCATAAGTCCCACCAAATTTAAGTTTAGCCCCTAAAAACTTATCCCATTATTTAAATAAACACACTTTTCATTCATAAAAATAAAAATACAAACTAAAATTCGAAAAAAACATACGATTTAAAAAAACCAATGAAATTAGAAAAAATTTACGAAAAAAAAACATTACGAAATTTAAAAAAAGTTAAGACGATCCGATACCGTCGTCTTCACCTAAATCTCTCCTCAACTTCGCCCGAATTAGTTGTTTTTTGCCTCCTAATCAAAGAGGCATCTTCGTCGTCCACGTCCTTATAAATCGGGGTACCTAAAAATCGCAACTCCTCCAAACGGGTGAAGGTGCGATCTTTTTTGGTTTGTGCATCAAAATCCCTTTCGGCGACTTCTCGTTTGAGACGCGTCTCGTTCTCCAACAACAAATTAAAACTAGATGAGCTACTTCCACCCGTACTCGCGTCGGACTTGGTATTTTTGGAGGGACGTGGTTTGCCGGGGGCCTTGGTCTTGCATCATGAGTGAACAAGCTCTCTTAGCTAGGCCCGAGGACGGGTCTGGTTAACTCCACCGCGTCCGGGGCGTCCAATTTGCTATGTTTCTCAAACTACCCCACGCGTCCAATTGAGTAAACGCCCCCCTTTATGCCCGTCACGGTAAATATTGTGTGCCCGTTTCATCACATCCGCATCGTTCTCGCCACTTTTCTCTAAACGTTTGGCCCGTTTGAAAGCCACGTTAAACTTTTGGCAATTGGCATTCAAAGTATGCCATTTGCTAGTTAACATATCCTTGTCACGTTTTTGGAAATTTCGGGAGTTGAATATGTTCCCCACACGAATCCAAAACGTATCACCCTTTTGACTTCGACAGACATTGTTATCTTCCAAAACGGATATCCAAGACGATGCTAACAATTCTTCTTCAACCGGTAGCCAACCACCCGGTTGAATCGGTTCTTCTTCGTCAACACCTTTTCCTTTTTTGAACATTCTTTTTTCGGGTACCTCTTTTTGACGGGGATTCGGTTTGTGTGTGTTCATCCGTTTGAGATGTTAATATAGAAGATTTTTATGTTCTTTGAATTGTATAATCGAATTGATCACGGTTTGACGTGCGACTCAGTTGTTCTTGGTAAAAAGAAAGAGAGGTGATTATCTATTTTAAAATAAAAATGAAAACGTTAAAATTATAAACAAAATATAAAGACTTTGAAAATTAAATGACAAAAGATTTAAACTTTGAATAAAAGTAAAATTGAAATTAAGACACTTTGAAAATAAACTAAGACAAGACAATTTAAAATAAAGATAAGTAAAAATGGCGGGAAATATTAAATTTAAAAATAATTCGGGAAAATAAATCAAAACTTAAGTCGGAATGCAAAAACTGAACACAATTCGGAGTCCTCTTTCAACACCTAATCCGGAATGTAACAAAATCTACAATCCGGAATATATTAATCCTAGTATAATTCGGAATTCAAGATTTAAGAGTAATCCGGAATCCACTACAGTTCACAATCCGGAATGTAACAAAAACACGAGTAATCCGGAATATGTGGTTTTCACATAATCCAGAATCCATGATTCGTAGGTAATCCAGAATCCATAATTTGTAGGTAATCCGGAATCTTGGATCCGACATAATCCGGAATCCAATAATATCACTCAATCCGGAATAAATAAAGTCCTAATCCGGAATAATATTTTCTGAACTAATCTGGAATCCACGCTGTTCACACTCAATCCAGAATACCTAAACAAAACTCAATCCGGATCTATAATAATGCTACTAATCCGGAATATGCAAATTTCAAGTAATCATGGAAATACAAAGGCTAATCCGGAATAACAAGCAAACACCTAATTCGGGAAAAATTTGACGGATCTAATTCGGAATAAGGGTTTAGGAACCCGGATTAACAAAAATAAGCTAAATCAAAATAAGCAAAATTCTAATAAGCACTTGACCAAAACTTAAACCAAATTGATTTTAAGAAAAAGCTAATAAGCCACAAATTTAAAACTCTAAAAATACCAAATAATCAAAATATTAAAACTAAACTTTTAAAAGATTTAAACTATAAAACAACTTAAATGAAAATAAGCTAAACACCAATTAATCAAAAAACACAATAAGCTAAAACATCAAAAACACTAAATCAATAAGAACAATCTCATAAGCAAATCAATCTAACAATCAACAAGATTAAACAAACTACATGATTAATCAAACAAAACAATAGATTATGATTAAGAAATGAAGAATGAGAAATACTTAATAAGCTTGAATTAATGATGAAGATTAAGATTCAAATACAAGATTTAAAAGATGAAAGATTAAGCAAACTTGAAAGAAAATTCTAGAGAGAGAAAGTATTAAACACCTACTCCTAATTACCTTACTTAAAAATAAACTAACTAACTCCTCCTAATGAAGGATTAGGAGGGTATTTATAGGAGGAGGGGAGGTGGTGATGTTGCTTCTCTCTTTCTTCTTGTCTTCTCATCTTTTTAAATAACTCGTCTTTCTCGACTTTGTCTCGGAAATTGTCGAATGATAAAATGAACTTCTCTTCTAATTTTCTTCTTTTAGCAGACTTGGTTCTTCGACTTCATTAAACTTCTGTCTTTAGACTTTTTCTTCGATAAATCTTCAGAATAGGCCTTTGACTTCCGTTCTTCTTGCACTTTTGATCTTTTGACTTCGTCTTTTGTCTTTTTCTTCGATAAAAGCCCGTGAAAACCCGTGTTTTCTTCCTTTTTCATATTTTTGTCCTAAAACACAAAAAAACACAAACCACGCATAATTCCGACTTTTACGACATTAAATACACGTTTAGGTCTCGTTTTTACTTGTTTTAAGTGGTGAAAGGATAAGTGTTTTCATACTTATTAATACCCCTACAGTTGACCATTGAAATGCCCTCATGCAATGCATTAATTTCAAAGCACGATTTACATTCTTCATTATAATTAACCCACCTTGGCCTTTATTAAATACTAGACACTAAGGAAACTTAAAAAGATAGAAAATAACAAAATACTTGAAGGACGAAACAAGTAAAGAAATCTAAGACTTACATTAGGGCTTTTGGTTGTCATGAATGTTTATCACCCTCACGTTTCACGTTCCCTATACCAAGCTTAAAAACGAGATCATTGTTATAATAAGTTTGTAAGCTAACACTCACTCATGTGGCTCAATTACTCACTTAGACTCCCTTATTCCTATGTATATCTCTTATATTTTATTGTTGTCTTGAATGATCACCGAAGATGCATTGTTGACTTATTTCGATAGTTTATCTAGGCTAAAAATAAAGTAGGGCGATTTAATCAATAGTTAGCTAAAGGACAAAATCTTTTAAAACTGCTTCTCGAAACCTCATAAAGTTCATATCTTGGCATAACTCGTTTCACGATTTGAGACCTTTCTCGGACCGATATTTGGCAACTTACTTCATACTTCGAATCTTAAGAGACGTTCTTGAAATAATGGTCTTCTCTTCATAATAGGAATTTCTTCACTTGAAGTTGTTGAGAGATTCTTCAAACTTGGACCACGACTTCTTCATTTTTCTCCAATCTTTATTTGGGATTTTGATATACAACGATCCGCCTCCTTTTAGGATTTGGATCTATTTATCCTCATACCTTGCTATGGTCTTTTCGGATAGACTTCTCCATGATCTTTAGGGGAGTATTTGCTTTTCGTCGTGTGTCTCGATCCTTCATATTGGTTTTTGATAAATGATTCTTCACATCACTTTGGATCTTTAGCAACAAAATGTAGCCCTCATGCCTTGTTAGGGCCTTTTTGGACTCGCCAATCTTCGCATCCCGCTTAAATAATTTATGCCTTGGCTATGAACTCTAATTAATCCCGAGCAACTTTTAAACGATCTTGTGCTAGAAGCTAAGTAACTTTTCAAATCGTATGACCTTACTTATTGCAATTATATTTATTAACAAGCGATGGGAGAAAAAGCTCATAATTAACTCACATAAATTCACGAAGGAATACCAAACTTATAATTGACTCTATCATCTCTCGTTCTCTACAATTTAAAATCTCAAGGAATGAGACTCGTGGATGCTTAGGCTATTAAATCAAAGTTTTGGGTTTTTAAGTCATTTATAGGATCTTGCAACTTCTTAGACTTTTTCAAGTTTAGAATTCGCATTTTAAAGTTCCCTTGATAAACGACTTTCTATGATCAATTATAGGAACTTGCGAAAAGTTCTTGTTCTTAAACCCGTATGAGTTAAGACTTTTGCGTTTTAAAGTTCCCTATATAAAAGTCTAGCAAAACTTGATTTAAACACGTTAAGGATACTAGCTAGAGTAAATCAAATAAGTAAACTCGGGTTGAGTCAAAAGATTCATGACAGGCCTAATATATCAAAGATATCTAATCTCATTAAAACCATTTTATTTATTTATTTTTCTCTTTGACGTTATTCATGAAATGAAATATATACATAGCGATGACAAAAGGAAAGAAAATAAAAGAAAATAAATGAAAAATTCTACTAGGCCAAAATAGATCAAAAATTTTTGAAAAACATTGAAAAATTAAATTTTCCGGTTAAAATAAGGACATATGCATGGAAAATCCACTTAACTTTAATATAAATCCCCCCTACACTTGATATAAACATTGTCCTCAATGTTTAAGCATGTGGGAGTAAACTCTCCTACACTTAGGACATTGTGCACTTTGTTTAAATCTTGCTAAGGAAGAGACAACTAAAGTGATTCCGATTTCAACATTTATCAATAAAATATGGAATCAAAAGTGTTTAGGATAGAACCAGGAAGATGGGTACACGGAATCACGGGTCGTCAAATATCATCAAAAGTGGATCTTTGAAAGCTTTAATCCCTGCACATCATAAGAAACAAGACAACAAACACCTACATGGCTCTCCTTACACTTATTATGAAAAACGGGTAAAGGATAGATCATTGGGTTGCCTCCCGAAAAGCGCTTGTTTTTGTTAACCGAGTCACAAGCCTGACTCGACCCAGAACTAATTCAAGGGAAACGTGGAGAGGGATGGAATCATCTCATGAGAGATGTCCTCTCCAAAGTACAACTTAACATGTTGGCCATTCACCTTAAATTTAGGCCCATTTGGTTGAGAAAGCTCAAGAGTACCATATGGGAAAATTTTAGCAACGGTGAATGGGCCGGACCAACGACTCTTAAGTTTTCCTGAAAAGATTTTCAATCGAGAGTTATAGAGTAAAACTTGATCACTGATGTAGACTAAAAAACAAAGTAACAAAGATAAGTAATTGGATCTGTTGATTCAACAAGAATGCCAGAAGCAATTCTGCTAATAATCGTTGATTCTGAAGAATGCCCGAAAATTAGGGTAAAACACGGTAACACAACGGCCAGTGGTTTAACTTTTATTAAATTGATAACTGTCTTGCTAGGGTTACAACAGATTCATTAAATAATGACTGCAAACAAAGAAAAACCCTAAATATCCAACGGGCTGGACCGTAGCCCAATGACAAAGTCCAACTGAAAGTGAAAAAAACATAAATATGCAAAAAACTGATAGTAAAAAGGCTTTTCGGGCATTGGAAAATCCGCAACCAACTAAAAGATGGTTACAACGTCGGCCTCCTTTGTACGCACGTTTTGACAGTTTACGGGCTGAAAACGGACTTAGGATGCAAAAGTTATGCCCGTTTTACTAAACCCCTCTTCGTCACGCGATCTCGGGCCTCCAGAAACAAGTCAGCCCGTTCTTCAATAATTGGGCCTCCATCATTCTCCCCTGGATAGGAAAAACTCGCCCTCGAATTCCCAACTGTATCATCATCTGAAGAATCACCATGGTAAGGCAACAAGTGCTTCACATTAAAAACATCAGAACAACGAATATGACTTGGAAACTTCAAACGATAAGCATTTGAGTTCATCTTATCCACAATCTCCACTGGACCAATCTTCTTAGCAGACAACTTATTATATTCACCAACTGGAAAATGATCCTTAGTCAAAACAGCCCACAAAAAGTATCCTATTTCAAAGTCAACATGTCTCCTCTTTTGATCTGCATCCTGCTTGTACTTCGAATTAGCGCGAACCAAGTTGTCACGAACAGATATGAACATCATGCAACCCCTCAACAAAATCCTGCACTTTCTTCGAAACAGACCTAGAAATCTGAGGAGTCATAAGATCAAGAGGACCACGTGGCTGACCAGAATAAACCACCTGGAAAGGACTAAACCCAGTGCTCCAATTAACAACATGATTATGAGCAAACTTAGCTTGATACAACTTCTGATCCCATGCCTTCACATGATCACCCACCAAACACCTCAACAGGTTACCAAGGGACCTGTTAACAACTTCAGTTTGCCCATCAGTTTAAGGATGATAAGCACTACTAAAATTGAGTTGAGTATTCACCATCTTCCACAAACTACGCCAAAAATGACTCAAAAACCTGGTGTCCCGATTAGAAACAATGGAGGAAGGTAAACCATGTAAACGGTACACATCCATAAAGAAAAGTTGGGCTACATTAACTGCATCTGCTGTCTTCTTGCAAGGAATAAAATGAACCATCTTAGAAAAACGGTCAACAACAACAAATATTGAATCATTACCCCGTTGAGTATGAGGTAGCCCCAACACAAAATCCATGCTAATATCAACCCAGGGCTGCAAAGGAACTGGCAAAGGCATATAAAGTCCTGCATTAGTAGTCGTCCCCTTTGAAACTTGACAAATATGACACCTCTTGACGTAACGATCCACTTCCTTCCTCATTGTAGGCCAAAAATAAGAAGCTTGAACCAACTGTAAAGTGCGATCACGACCAACATGTCTGTTAGACACGTAATTATTCGTGTTTTTAGTAGTAATATCCCTTCATTTATGACATAATAAATAGCAAAACGTGAATTTTTAGTGCATATATCGTTTAAATGTGCTATTTATTATTGTAGGTACGGATATGAAGAAAATGAGCAAAAATGATGAAAAAGAGCTAAGACGAGCACGAGAAATGGAGAAAGCGCGGAAAATCGAGTTTGCCGGTGCATTCGTATTTTATTGGGCCGGCCCGACACCATTTAAATGGGTCGGACCAACCCATTAATATAACTTCAGCCCGCACATAGGCCCAACAGCCACGCAGGCCCAACAATGACCAAGTGCTGGCTCATTTTGAAAGAAACAAAGGCCCAGTCTTTTACTCAGGCCCGTTTATCAAGTTAGCAGCCCAAAAGAAAAGATACATATAGAAAACGGAAGATTGAAGTTTTTTTTTTTTTGGGATGTCTATGGCCCAGCAAGACCCATTTAAAAAGAGCAGAAAAGAGAGTCAACAAAAAAAGGGGGGGACCTGCGTTTTTATAGAGTAGTCAACATCCATTTTTTTCATTCATTAGTTTTCCATTTTTAAAATAGATAGGATTAGATTAGCTTAAACCTTTTTTCGGATCTGTAGTTCTCGGTAGATTTAATTAAATATCGAAACCCAACTCAGCTTTTCATTTAAAAACACCTTGTACTCTGATTTTCGATTTGCTTTATGAAAAGTTTTATGTTTTCCGTTAATGAATCTTTGTGGTTCGAAGCAGCTCATGGAGATCTATCTTTCTGTTCTATTTTTTTTCACTTCTTTTTAGATTAGGTAGGTAGTTTTAAAAAAGGAATAGATCCAGATTTTTTTTTGATACGCAACGTTTTTTTTTATTTAAAAGGGAGATCAGATATGGCGTAGAGAGGAAGCTGTTAACACATTCAATTTGAGGGAGAGATCCCCACTTGTCATTTTTTTCATTGCTTTTTTTAGATAGATAGACGTAGGGTAAGATCTTAATAATCACGCAGCTTTCATTTCTAAATTCTTCACTTTTATTAAACTCACCTGCATTTTTTTATAAATAGAGATTAGGCAGCACTTTTATTTTATGGCTAGTTTCCACTATTAATACTCATTTTTTTTATATGTATGGTACCTGCGCTTTATTTTTAGCTAGGATAGCATCTCCTTTATTTTCCCTGACTTATTTATTTCGTAGGTAGAGAGGCAGCAATCACATTCGATGGATATTCTTTCTTCCCCCCCGAGTATTTTTAGAGGTAGCGTAGGATTATTTTTAGTTTATTTTGAATTTTACACATCTTTCTTTTTCTGTTCATTTTGAATTCAAACGCAGCTTTTGCTGCTATCTTTTTTGGTCCGAAACATTTGGATAGAATTTTTCATTTTCTTTACTTTTTTTTAATCACATCTTTGTCATATCTAAAATGTTATTGTTATCAGATTTTTATATTTTGTATATTAAGGTTGATGATTTGGAGTTTTGTAATTGTCTTTTATGGTTTGAAACATCAACATGCCTTTTACAAATCCATCGGTTTAACATTTTGCCATATGTTTCTACTTGTTTAATGTTATAACTTTTAATCATATAATTTAAATAGATTTGTCTTAATACTCTTTCAAATTTACTTTAGTTATTCTTTACTTTAATATTTTCTCTTTGCAACTTTTAGATTAAAAAGTAAAAAAAAAAATATATAGTTTTTATAAATCTTAAAAAATAAAAAAAATAATAAAAAATGTCGTTTAGCTTTATTGTCGTTAACGCTTAATGTTTTATGCTAGCTCGGCGTATCCGGTTCGTCGTACGGGTTCGTTTCCTTTATCTTTATTTCATTAGCTCAAATATAATAGTTTTAAATTATGCTTGTTTAGTTAGCATTTTTATTGTCATTTGAATTATCGTTAGATATCTTTCGCTTTGCATTTGTAGTATAATTATCGCTTTTTATATCGTTTATTATTTTGTTATTAATATTAGTAGTTTAAATATATAACTCATAATATCATTTATTCGAGCATCAAACTTTAGACATAAACGCGGATTTCCATTCACACTTTGTCGGAACTACGATAACCTTCGGGTGTACGAAAAATGACTCTATCAAATGGCGCCGCTGCCGGCTTTGTGTGTAGCGATGTTTGCGTTGTGTTTTTAGTTAGTGACTTGAAGATCCTTTCGATTTGAAAGTTTATTTTCGTATTTATATATATATATAATAAAAAAATTTAAAAAATCCAAAAAAATATATAAAATTTATAAAAACCAAAAATATTTTCTTATTTTATCTTATTTTCTTTATTAATATATATATCTCTAAAAAAAAAAAAAAAAAAAGGTTTTAAAAAAATATTCTTCTTTATCCTCTATTGTGTTTAATTCTTTTCTAGACCCCTCTTATTTTTAATTCTTCATGGATTCGTCTTGCGTTCGGTGTGGGAGACCATGGCATGGTTTTCAAACATGTCAATGGTGTACTTGTGAGCGGTGTGGTTTTGATATCGACGATACACAATTTGGATTTTGTCCATTTTGCAATTCAACAAATTCGTACTTCTCCTCTTACAATACTTTCTCACCCCCTCCCGTCTATGACAATCCCTATCCGCAACATGCTCCGGGTTTTTCCCAATACCCGTGTTGCAATCATTGTGGGGGCCCTCACGATACTTCGTATTGTCAGCCAATGAATTATTATGAGCCAAATCCGTGTCCTCATTTTTCTTCACCGATGGATTATTATGAACCAAATCTGTGTTCTAATTCTTCTCAACCGATGACTTCCTATGAGCCACATCCGTGCTATAATTCTGGTTTTCATAACTGTGAGCCCCACATCCTACCATCAATCATCAATCCTCTCAGAGAATTCAACAACTCAATGCTTTGAAAGACGAAACACACGCCATTGTTTTGCAACTTCAAGAAGCCGTTGTTCTTCTAAAAGAAGCAAATGAGGAGGAAAAGCGACAACGACAACGACAAGAGCAAGTATCTAATCTTAGTGATTATACTCCTCCTCTTGTGAGTTCTTATTATTATGATGATGATGACGATGAGAATACTATTTCGTGGAATGATCTTTGTGCTCAATGTCCTAGTGCAATTGTAATTCCTTCTCTCGACTTGCCGGCTCTCGAGCCTAAGGATTCAACCACTCCTATTCTCGATTCTTCCACTACGGAGACCGATGCCTCTCTCATCATGGGTGATGAGGGTCTTATCACTATTCCTTGTGATGAGACTCTTATTCCAATCCAAAGTGAGCCTATGGTTGCTTCCGATAGTGACGATGAGTGTGAATCTCTTTCTAGTGATGACTCATTACCTCCCACCGACATCTTGGAAGACGATTCTTTGGCTTTCTCTAATCCTCTCTTTGATCTCGATGATGATTTTACTTCTAGTGATGACGAGTCACTATCCGATGAAGACGTTCAGAAGGAAAATTTCAAGATTTATTCGAACCCTTTATTTGATTTTGATGACGCCTACATCTCTAGTGAGGTGAATCCTCTCTTTGAAGAAGGGATTGAGGACATTGATAGCTCCGACTCTATTGCTATTGATGAGCATTCGTTGTTAGCCATGCCACCTCCCATCATAGAGGAGGTGGAGAGATTTGACCCTACCTTCCGTCTGATTCGGTCTGGAGAGGTGACGCGGGTGGTAGATATGTCTTCTGATATTTCTCATATTATGTTGCCACCCCGTCCTACCGCGTGCACACCCAAGCGGGCGATGTATCGCTTTTACTCTCCTCATTTCATACCGGGAAATGAGGATGAGTGTTTTGATCCCGGAGGAGACGTTGATGTTGCTATTACTTGTGATGTTTTAACGGTTACCCCATCGACTCTTGCTTTGAGTTTCTATCAAGTGTCCTCGGGTGACACTTTGATATCTTTTTCTCCCACCCTCCCGCCCTTGGCGAAGACGAGTATTCTTAAGGATCGCCTTTATATCTATTTCTCGTATGGTATAAGAATCCTTCTGCTTTTCTTCACTTATACTGTGGATTCTTCTTCTTTATTCTCATCCGGTAATGAGGATAAGATCTTTGACCCTGGCATATCTGTTTTGAGCCAGTGGTGATTCCCTTTCTTCCCCATGGACCATTTAATTCGGGGTCGAGTCAGGCTCGTGACTCGGTTAACAAAAA
Source organism: Glebionis coronaria (assembly GCA_025667525.1). Taxonomy (NCBI): domain Eukaryota; kingdom Viridiplantae; phylum Streptophyta; class Magnoliopsida; order Asterales; family Asteraceae; genus Glebionis; species Glebionis coronaria. The sequence goes on along the minus strand of CM046878.1, from coordinate 454,324,646 downwards.
CAAGCGCTTCTCGGGAGGCAACCTGATGATCTATCCTTTTTATTTATTTTCTAACATAAGTGTAGGGGCGTGTGCTTCTCTCCATGTGTGCTTGTTGGTCTTTGTTTTTGTGTGCAGGTTCCCTTGGATCGAGAAGACTTTCAGAGGGTTGATGTTGCTGTTTTCCATCATCTTCTTCATTCAGTCTCCGATCGATCTTCATGTCTATATCAGGGGAGTACTCAGTTCTCATTTTTATCCATACATATCTGATTGTGTTCTCCTTCTTACACTTGGAATTCTAGCATTAGCCTTTTGTGTTCTTAAGTGTAGGGGTAGCACCTTATCACTTTTGAACATTGAGGCCAATGTTCGGTTCTAAGTGTAGGGGGTTTTATATCATATGGATCATATTCATGCCTACTTGTTTGCCCTCTAGCATCCTATTTTGATCAAATGTCTGTTTTTATTTTATTTTATTAAAAATAATAAAATGTTTTTGACCGTGCGTGATTGACTTGTCCCGTAGGCTAGAATAAAGGGGATCCTGACTCTGCCTGAGTGTTGATCTGGTTGCTCCCTTCACTTTTAGACTAAGCTTTTAGGAATTGTGCAAATAAAAATGCTAAACATGGAGTAGTTGGTTCTCTTTAGAGCTTATATGAGTAACCTATGGCTTTTTCCTCCTAGATTATAACTAGACTAAATAAGTGTGTTTTCTTTTCAAGCCTTTGAACGTTAAAAGTTGTGTTGTTATGCAAAAATAAATTCTTATCCAATTTTGATATAGAGTCCTAGTTCAACTTTTTATTTAAATTTGAGTGAAAGCATACTTTCTTAAATTTGAAATAATGTCGAGTGAAAAAAAAAAAGGGGAAAAAAAAGAGAAAAAAAAGAATAAATAAAAATATTCGAAAAAAAAGAGATTGAAAAAAAAAAGAAAAAAAAAAAGAAAAAAAAAGTGTTCAATAGAGTTAGAAGAGTCGAGTGAATGAATAAGTGTTTTTGTTATTTTATTTATAATTGTGAGAAACTTGCTTTTTCTTAAATTTAAATCCGAAGTTGAACTAGAATTCGTCAATTTTATATAAGAGTTTAGACGGTAATTGAGAATGTAGAAGTCAAAGGTCCCGTGAGCTCCGATACTATTCTCGAGGGTGTAAAAACCTAGCCTCCTAAGCTTTGCTAAAGGACAAGCTGAGAAGAAAGTCGCTACATGGAGTGATCTCTCCTTTGAATCTTCATTCTCTAATTACCGTCGTTGTTTTTCATCTAAGTGTGTTTTATTAGCTTAGCGGTGATTTCAAGATCTTTGATTTCAAAATCCCGCCGATCCCGGTACTATTCTCCGTGGGGTGTCAAAAGCCCGGGCACTTAACCGATGAGGTTGAGACGTTTCGAGAAGAAAGCCGCTACATGGGAAAGACCATTTTTGAAACTTAAATCTCGTCATTTTCGGTGAGTCTAATATTCCACTTAGATGATTAGCAACCATGACAAATGTCGATTTGAACGATCAAAAATTTGAAAATGAACACACTTGCCTAGTCGTTATAATTATAGGAGTAAAAAGTTATATTTACAAAGGTTATTAGTATAAGTAGTGTTACCATTTTGCCAAAACGTTTGCACAAGGAATCTTAGCTTAGTTGGGAGTAATAAAAAGAGGATGACGATCTTTATTCCCTGGCGACACCCAGTTTGCGTGTTTCCCGTTCTATGATCCTTATACCTTGAATAAAAAGTCGAGCATGGCGGGTCACTATGAATTTTTATTTTTCTTTTATAAAAAAAATAAAAAAAAATTCGAATAAAGTAGTTTTTAAATTGTTTTTGGATTTAACGTTTGTGATGATAGTTGCTTGGGGGCAAGCAACGTCTTAAGTGTAGGAGTGTGTTAGACACGTAATTATTCGTGTTTTTAGTAGTAATATCCCTTCATTTATGACATAATAAATAGCAAAACGTGAATTTTTAGTGCATATATCGTTTAAATGTGCTATTTATTATTATAGGTACGGATATGAAGAAAATGAGCAAAAATGATGAAAAAGAGCTAAGACGAGCACGAGAAATGGAGAAAGCGCGGAAAATCGAGTTTGCCGGTGCATTCGTATTTTATTGGGCCGGCCCGACACCATTTAAATGGGTCGGACCAACCCATTAATATAACTTCAGCCCGCACATAGGCCCAACAGCCACGCAGGCCCAACAATGACCAAGTGCTGGCCCATTTTGAAAGAAACAAAGGCCCAGTCTTTTACTCAGGCCCGTTTATCAAGTTAGCAGCCCAAAAGAAAAGATACATATAGAAAACGGAAGATTGAAGGTTTTTTTTTTTGGGATGTCTATGGCCCAGCAAGACCCATTTAAAAAGAGCAGAAAAGAGAGTCAACAAAAAAAGGGGGGGACCTGCGTTTTTATAGAGTAGTCAACATCCATTTTTTTCATTCATTAGTTTTCCATTTTTAAAATAGATAGGATTAGATTAGCTTAAACCTTTTTTCGGATCTGTAGTTCTCGGTAGATTTAATTAAAATCGAAACCCAACTCAGCTTTTCATTTAAAAACACCTTGTACTCTGATTTTCGATTTGCTTTATGAAAAGTTTTATGTTTTCTGTTAATGAATCTTTGTGGTTCGAAGCAGCTCATGGAGATCTATCTTTCTGTTCTATTATTTTTTCACTTCTTTTTAGATTAGGTAGGTAGTTTTAAAAAAGGAATAGATCCAGATTTTTTTGATACGCAGCGTTTTTATTTATTTATTTAAAAGGGAGATCAGATATGGCGTAGAGAGGAAGCTGTTAACACATTCAATTTGAGGGAGAGATCCCCACTTGTCATTTTTTTCATTGCTTTTTTTTAGATAGATAGACGTAGGGTAAGATCTTAATAATCACGCAGCTTTCATTTCCAAATTCTTCACTTTTATTAAACTCACCTGCATTTTTTTATAAATAGAGATTAGGCAGCACTTTTATTTTATGGCTAGTTTCCACTATTAATACTCATTTTTTTTATATGTATGGTACCTGCGCTTTATTTTTAGCTAGGATAGCATCTCCTTTATTTTCCCTGACTTATTTAATTCGTAGGTAGAGAGGCAGCAATCACATTCGATGGATATTCTTTCTTTTCCCCCCGAGTATTTTTAGAGGTAGCGTAGGATTATTTTTAGTTTATTTGGAATTTTACACATCTTTCTTTTTCTGTTCATTTTGAATTCAAACGCAGCTTTTGCTGCTATCTTTTTTGGTCCGAAATATTTGGATAGAATTTTTCATTTTCTTTACTTTTTTTTAATCACATCTTTGTCATATCTAAAATGTTATTGTTATCAGATTTTTATATTTTGTATATTAAGGTTGATGATTTGGAGTTTTGTAACTGTCTTTTATGGTTTGAAACATCAACATGCCTTTTACAAATCCATCGGTTTAACATTTTGCCATATGTTTCTACTTGTTTAATGTTATAACTTTTAATCATATAATTTAAATAGATTTGTCTTAATACTCTTTTAAATTTACTTTAGTTATTCTTTACTTTAATATTTTCTCTTTGCAACTTTTAGATTAAAAAGTAAAAAAAAAATATATAGTTTTTATAAATCTTAAAAAATAAAAAAAATAATAAAAAATGTCGTTTAGCTTTATTGTCGTTAACGCTTAATGTTTTATGCTAGCTCGGCGTATCCGGTTCGTCGTACGGGTTCGTTTCCTTTATCTTTATTTCATTAGCTCAAATATAATAGTTTTAAATTATGCTTGTTTAGTTAGCATTTTTATTGTCATTTGAATTATCGTTAGATATCTTTCGCTTTGCATTTGTAGTATAATTATCGCTTTTTATATCGTTTATTATTTTGTTATTAATATTAGTAGTTTAAATATATAACTCATAATATCATTTATTCGAGCATCAAACTTTAGACATAAACGCGGATTTCCATTCACACTTTGTCGGAACTACGATAACCTTCGGGTGTACGAAAAATGACTCTATCAATGTCCTTCACCATGCAACTCCTTAATAATTTGCAAGCGAAGACTTGAATCAGGAATACAAAGTTGATTCCCTTTGAATAGGAACCCATCATGCATAACAAAATCTGTTTTCTCTCTGGGTTGCAAATCCTACAGAACAACTGAAAAGTATGGATCCACAGTCACCATGTCACGAATGACATCCAGTCCTGGAACATCAACCTGCATGGTTACAAGTAAACTACTTCTCCTGTTTAAGGCATCAGCAACACGATTGGAAGCACCCGTTTTGTGTTTCACCATAAAAGTAAATTTCTCAAGAAAAGCCAACCAACGCCCATGCTTATGTGAAACCTTATCTTGAGTACGAATATGCCTTAAGGAATCATGGTCAGTGAACAAAACAAACTCTTTATGAAACAAATAATGGCGCCAATGCATCACAGCTTGGACCACTGCATAAAACTCCAAGTCATAAGTAGAGTACCTCGACTTCGGCCCTGTCAACTTCTCACTAAAATAGGCAACAGGTCGCCCACCCTGACTAAGAACTCCACCAATTGCAACCTTAGAAGCATCAGTATGAAGCTGAAAAACTTTAGAAAAGTCAGGTAATACCAGGATTGGCGCTGTAGTAAGCTTTTCCTTGACAACCTGAAAAGGCATCTCTGCTTCCTCTATCCACACAAATGACTTACCCTTCATACAGTCTGTCAAATGGGCCATAATGGAACTGAAATTAGGGATAAACCGCCTATATAAAGAAGCAAGACCATGGAAACTCCAAACTTCAGTAATGGTAGTTGGAGTTGGCCACTCCTAAACAACTTCTACCTTAGACTCATCCACCTGTATGCCATCACCAGAAACAACATACCCTAAAAACAAAACTTTAGGGGTCATGAACACACACTTCTTCGTGGCTGCATAAAAATTGTCCTTCCGAAGCAAGATCAAGACCTGCCTCACATGATTGACATGCTCATTATAAGAAGCACTATCAATAAGAATGTCATCAAAATAAAAAACCACAAACTTGCCAATAAAAGGCCTGAGTAGTTGATTCATCACACGCATAAATGTGCTTGGTGCGTTTGATAAACCAAAAGGCATGACCAACCACTCATACAACCCTTCACGGGTCTTGAAAGCGGTCTTCCACTCATCACCAGGTCTAAGACGAATCTGGTAATACCCACTCTTCAAATCCATCTTCGTGAAAATGGTAGCACCACTAATCTGGTCAAGCAAATCATCAAGGCGAGTAATAGGAGACCTGTACCTCACAATAATCTTGTTGATGACTCGACTATCAACACACATATGCCATGTACCATCCTTCTTTGGAGTAAATAGGGCAGGAACAACACATGGGCTCATACTCTCACGCACATGACCCTTCGAAACCAGCTCCTCAACTTGCCTGCGCAACTCCTCATGTTCTCCCGGGCTCATCCTATAATGCGGCATGTTAGGAAACTGTGACCCAGGCTCTAGATCAATATGATGTTGTATGTCATGCAATGGTGGCAAACCTTCAGGTAATTCATCAGGGAAAACATCATAGAATTCCTCAAGTAAAGGGATCATGGCTTCAGGAACTTCATCGTCTTTAGAAACCTCCTTCCCTATTAATACAAAAACATCACCTCCCACCTCCAGCTCATCTTCGAACTACGAAAGAGTTAGTAAAGTACCAGTGGGTTTATGAACTACTTCCTTAGGTTTATTTGGCATCAAAGTAATCTTCACACCCCCAAACAAGAACCTATAAGTATTAGTTCTCCCATGGTGAGTTACATCACGGTCATACTCCCAAGGTCTACCCAACAACAAGTGACAAGTATCCATAGGTATCACATCACACCAAAGATTATCCTTATAAGTTGTTCCTACAGAAAACGGAACTTGGACATGCTTGGAAACTGTTATCTCCCCACCCTTTTAAGCCACTGTAACCTATAAGGTTTGGGACGATCTTCAGTTTTTAACCCTAATTTCTGGACTGCTCCTTCAGCTATCAAATTATCACAACTACCTGAATCGCATACAAAAGTGCAAACCTTACCCATAATGGTACAAGTTGACTGAAAGATGTTGTGTATGAGCCAATCATCACCATCAGCTTTAGGTTTTAAGCAGGAGCGCCTTACCACCAAATTCACCCCCACATCTCCTGACACATACTCCTCCTCATACTCAGGTTCTGCATCATAAACTGCGTCTCCCACGTAGTGATCATAAGCCACATCATCATCTTCCTCAGGTTCAATAAATAACTGCCTCTTCCCAGCCTTCTTACACTCCGACTGTCGGTGACCAGGTTCACCACAGTTAAAGCACTTGAACCCACTACTTCTGGCCGCATTAGGAACTGGTCCAGTATTCTAACCAACTAGTTTAGCCTGACTTGGGGCAAAATGGGATGCCGCATTAACCGAACCAGAAGCACATGTTATTGCAGGAGAAGAAGAACTCCCCACTCGTCGGTTCTGCTTCTTAAAAGTTAGTGCACGTTGATACGCTTCAGAAAGTGTCATCGGATCAAACATGTTAACAGAATCCATGATCTAGACTCTTAAACCACCAATGTATCGAGAGACAAGCTGATCTTCTGTCTCTTGAACGTCATTCCTTGTAATTAGTTGGTAAAATTCGGTCGTGTAACCTTCAACAGACTTGGCCCCCTGTTTCAAATTCTGTAACCGCTGGTACATCATTCACTGGTAGTTATGAGGAATAAAATTACATGACTTTCTTCATCTTCTGCCAACTCGTGATCTTTGACTTCCCAACTATGTTCCTCGTCAGTTTCAATTGTTGCCACCACGCGGATGCCCGCCCACGTAACTTGGTAGTGATCAATGAAACCCTTTTGTTTTCTGGAACTTGTTTGAATTCAAATACTTCTTCAACAGCAACAAGCCAATCAATAAACTCATCAGGCTTCATAGTGTCCCCATTAAACTCGGGAATATTAACCCTCATTCCAGTCTCCCTATAACACCCCATTTTGATAATGGAAATGTCACATGTAATTATGGCGTGTCATCAAAGCATACAAGGAAAAATGTCTAAACATTACATGACCATAAAAGGAAAATACCGGAATCAAACATCGGTAGTCCAAAAGTAAAGCTCATCACACACAAACATAAGTATAATAAACGAAAGGACTAAACAATGTCCATAGCAATGTATCAAAAGAAAGGAAATGCATAAAGTAAAGAAAGGCTAGAAAGCTTCCAGTCCATATGCACGTACGCTTAAAGTCTACGAGCGTCCCTGAGTACCTGCCGTTTTGGGAACATAGAAAAGGAAAACGACTGAGCAATACGCTCAGTGCACGGATGTACAATAAAGCATGAATAGGATAAGCATATAACATATAACAGCGGAAGAAACTAAATCCCGAGTAATCTAATTAAGTCTTGATAAAACTGGTTTTATAGTTTGAAAAGCCTTATGTTTATCTTGTAAAAACTGTTTATCATATTTTACCATTAGCCAATATAGGTCATGAAAATCCACCGTGCATGAATATTTGGAGGGGTGACCTCATCATGCAAATTAGAGGGGCTGCCTCTAATTTAATATACTGGTTTTTGGGTAGGAGGGATCAGCTCCTTGTGAAGGATGCAAGGCACACACCACATTCACCATGAAATCCTGACTGAAAACATGTAACTAGGATGCACCCATACGCCCCACATGATAAATATAATATAAATGGCCAAAAGCTGAAGGGACGCCACGAGCAATCACTCCGCCGTGGTGAAGTCATAACATCAGTGCCTCTAATGTTATGGTTATGGTACCTCCATAACTAGGTGAAACTGGTCATGCATGTATATGGCTATATGTATTCTAAATTAAACATAAGCAATTCAAACACATACTTATACTCCGGGAAAACATTTGGCTGCATACGGGGAATCCTAATAAGGAAAGAATGTCCATACTGAAAGGACGGGAATCCGTACCTTATGTCCAGTGAACGAAGAAGACGAACTGAGAGGAATCCTACTTCCGTATCACTAATGCTACATAAATACATACATGAATGAGTATCTGCTTACTAATACGTAACTGATTTTATGTCATGTCTTAACTTATTTTATATGTTCTTATCATGTTTTACTGTTTTAAGCCTTAAACTGTGTTTACCTTATATTCTGTTTACTCTGATAAAGTATTTCTGGTATTTCATGTATTATTATACTTACTGTGTAATAATAAGTAACTTTCCAAAAATAGCAGGTTTTTTAAAATAGAAAGTTTCCAAAAATAGAAAGTGACCAAAAATAGAAAGTTTCCAAAAATAGAAAGCTTCCTAAAATAGAAAGTTTCCAAAAATAGAATGTTTCCAAAAATAGAATTACTGCTTAAAATAGATAAGTTTCTAAAATAGAAAGTTTCCATAAATAGATTAGCTGCCTTATTTAAATAAGTTTCTAAAAATAGTACGTTTCCATAACTAGATATAAGCTGGTTAAATAAGCTAAGTATATAAGCCTAAGTGTTTTCATGATTATTTACTAAGTCATATGATATAATGTATAGTTTATTAATTATTTCATGTAATTAAAATAAACTATAGGTTAAAATATTTAATTAAAGCATATCATGTTTTTAATTAAATAAAGTTAAATACTTAGGTTAAAACATGTATTATTATTTATTAATAATATAACCTAAGTCATGTTAATTAATTAATTATAACCAATGGTTTTTAAATAATTGATTAATTTATAAGTCTAAAAATACAAAATACTTAGGTTAATAATTTCATGATTTTAATAATTAGAATAATCTAAGTCATGTTATTAAATTAATCATGTCATGTTTATTAATTTGATTTTAACATAAGACTATAAAAATAATTATCTTAACATACACCGTGAACCGGATCTTGACTAAGAACCATGAACCGGACATGAAATCGACACCATACCCCGAACCAATTCGGGGTTACCCTTGTCTTGTTGCTGCCGTGGGACCCACACCAACCAACCGGGACCATATGGTCTCGGTGGTGGTCGTGTAGCCAAACCGAGACCCTCTCGGGTTCGGTTTAGGCGGCGGCCAAGAACAAACACCCCTAAACATCCCTTTTGATTTATTCCAAAACCAATTTCATGTTAGATCTATGATATAATTAGGTTTTTAAGAAAAAGATATCATGTTCTTAATTATTTAAAAGATTAAATCAAAAGAAAAGGGTTAAAAGAATTACCGAATGCGTGGATCTAAACAACGATGAACAAACACGAACACTAGCACCAAAACCAAGATCAAAGATCAAATAACACCTCCTTTGGTGTGTTTATGGGTGGCGGCCAAAAGAAAGAAAAAGGAGAAGGAAGAGCCTTTTTAGGTTTTGTAAAATTCTTCTGTAAAAGTGAAAAATGAGTAGTGGTTTTTCCTTTTACCCTCCTTAGTAAAAATTGAGATGGACTTGGCCCATCTTTCCCTTGTAGCCGCGGGTAGGGGACCCACATGGGGTACCCGTACCGTTTTCCGTGTCTCGTTGATTAATTACTCGTTCGTGATTATTTGTGTTCGCGTTTAATGTGTTCTCGTTAAATAATTACCGTGACCTAATATATTTATTTACGCTCGTAATAAATATATATACGTAATTAATAGTAGTTCGTGATTTAACTACGTTCATGATTTCATGATCGCATGTTCGTGATTAATTATTGTCAAATAATTATTGCGTGCTCGTGCGTAGTAAATACTTATCGTGTTCTAACACGTACGTAATACGTAAAATCCTAACACGTAATCGTAATCATGCTATAATATGAAAGTTTTAATCTAGTACATACCATCTTAAGGGTACTATTCATGGTAAAAGCATGCGGGTTTTAAAACTCTTCCCCCCTAAAAAGAACAATTCGTCCCCGAATTATAGATAAAGTAAACTGGAAAAGAAGAACATACCCGAATTCAAAATATGAAATGAGGGTAAGAAGCCCGGATAGACTCCTCTGTTTCCCAAGTGGCTTCCCGCTCGGTATGATCCCTCGATAGGATTTTGACGAATGGAATCGTCTTCCTTCTCATGACTCGTTCTTGTCTGTCAAGAACTCGTTCCGGTTCTTCTATGAAAGTGAGATCTTCACGTATTTGTTCCAGTGGATACTGAACCATGTGAAGGGGATGATACTGGTACCCTCTGAGTAAGGACACATGAAACACATTGTGCACATGCGAAAGCTGCGGAGGTAACGCCAATCGGTAAGATACTTCACCGACTCGTTCAATGATATCAAACAGTCCGATGAAACGAGGACTGAGCTTCCCTTTAATCCCGAAGCGTCTATCACCACGTGCCGGCGAAACCTTAAGGAAGACGTGATCTCCTACGTTAAAATGTATGTCCCTACGATGCTTATCGGCGTAACTTTTCTGACGTGACCGTGCTTCTTGAATTTTATGCTTAGCTACTGCGATCTTTTCATTGGTCATCTCTATGATTTCTGATCTTTCAAGTGTTCGCTCGCCAACCTGATCCCATCAGATTGGAGCGCGACACTTTCTGCCATACAACATCTCGAAAGGAGCACACTTGATACTCGCGTGCCAACTGTTGTTGTATGCAAATTCCACCAAACAGATGTAATCGTCCCAATCACCCGTCCATTCCAACGCACAAGACCTCAACATGTCTTCCAATGTCTGAATCGTTCGTTCCGACTGTCCGTCCGTTTGAGGATGAAAGGCCGTGCTAAGCTTAAGTTGTGTACCCCAAGCTTTCTGCAGACTCTTCCAAAAGCGCGAAGTGAATCGAGGATCTCTGTCTGAGACGATGCTAGATGGTGCACTGTGGAGTCTCATGATCTCTCTTCTGTACGTGTCGGCGAGTTTACTTACCGGATCTTCCTTGCGGATCGGTAAGAAATGAGCTGATTTGGTAAGTCGATCAACGATAACCCAGATTGCATCGTGCTTCCTCTTAGTAGGCGGAAGACCAGTAACAAAATCCATGGTGATTTGTCCCACTTCTACTCTGGAATATCTAACGGTTGAAGGAGACCGCCAGATCGCTGATGCTCGATCTTAACCTGCTGGCAGGTAAGACATTTGGAGACGTAAGTAGCCACATCGTGTTTCATACCAATCCACCAAAAGTACTGCTTGATGTCATGGTACATCTTAGTCGAATCAGGATGTATAGAGAATGGGGAGCTATGAGCTTCAGCTAACAAGGCTTCCTGGAGTTCTTGGTTATCAGGAACACAAAGTCTCGTGCCCTGCCATACGATACCATCTGCATCTACTCTGAATTCTGTCTGTTTCTCCAAATTCTGTACTATCGCCCAGATTTCTCCGTCATCCTTCTGAGCTTCCTTGATCTTAGAGAGTAACTCGGGTTCTACTCTAAGATTAGCCTAGTAACCGTGATGTCCACGTACCATGATCTCGATGTCAAGTCGCTCCATGTCTCTTATGATTTCCTCTTCGATTTTAATGTCGTTGATCATTCCGGACTTCCTGCTAAGAGCATCTGCTACTACATTTGCCTTTCCGGGATGATATTGTAGATTAATGTCATAATCCTTCAACAGCTTTAACCATCTCCTCTGTCGCATGTTCAATTCACGTTGAGTGAAGATATACTTCAAGCTCTTGTGGACCGTGAAAATGTCACATGATTCTCCATACAAGTAGTGCCTCCATATCTTTAATGCAAACACCACTACTGCAAGTTCCAAGTCATGCGTGGGGTAATTTTCTTCATAAGGCTTAAGCTGTCGTGAAGCGTACGCGATCACTTTCCCATGTTGCATGAGAACACAGCCAAGTCCCTTCCCGGATGCATCGCTGTAGATTTGAAATCCACCCGTACCAGATGGGAGAGTAAGAATAGGTGCAGATACTAGCTTCTGCTTCAGGTCTTCAAATCTCTTCCCTCGTTCTTCAGTCCAGACGAATTTCTCCCCTTTCCGCATCAGTTTGGTCAATGGTAGTTCTAAGCGGGAAAAGTTCTCAACGAACCTGCGGTAATAGCCAGCTAAGCCTAAAAAACTGCGGACTTTCGTCGCTGATGTCGGCCTTGGCCACTTAGTAATGGCCTCAACCTTCACTGGATCCATAATGATTCCTTCTGCTGATACAATGTGACCTAAGAATGCCACCTTGTCTAACCAGAACTCACACTTGGAGAATTTAACATACAACTGCTTCTGGCGAAGAATCTGTAGTACTGTACGAAGATGGTCTTCGTGTTCCTCCTTGGACTTTGAGAAAATCAGGATGTCATCGATGAAGACAATGACGAACTTGTCTAGAAATTCATGGAAGATTCTGTTCATCAAGTCCATGAACACTGCTGGAGCATTTGTCAGGCCAAATGGAATAACTACAAACTCGTAGTGGCCATAGCGGGTACGAAAGGCAGTCTTAGCGATGTCCTGCTCCTTGACCCGTAGCTGATGATAGCCTGACCTAAGGTCAACCTTGGAGAAGTGTTTGGCCCCTTGGAGTTGGTCAAACAGATCGTCAATACGTGGCAGTGGATATCTATTCCGGATAGTAATCTTGTTGAGCTCGCGATAGTCTATGCAAAGACGCATACTGCCGTCCTTCTTCTTAACGAACAAGACCGGTGTGCCCCATGGAGATGCGCTCGGTCGAATGAAACCTCGTTCAAGAAGTTCTTGCAGTTGATCCTTCAGCTCCTTCAGCTCTATGGGAGCCATGCGATAAGGATCCTTGGAGATTGGTTCAGCTCCTGGAATAAGCTCGATACTGAACTCCACTTCTCGTGCAGGTGGTATGCCCAGAAGTTCTGCTGGAAAAACATCTTGGAATTCCGACACTATAAGTTGATCCTGAATTGATTGGGATTAAGCATCCATGTCGTGAACCGTAGCTAGATAACCCTCGCAGCCATGTGACAGTAGTGCACGCGCTTGCAGGGTAGATATGACTTATACACACCGTCCGGGTATGAACCCGTTATGAATGTACTCTGGTGCATTAACATAACCGAAGATAACTCGATATGAATGGCAGTCTATGGTAGCATGATGCTTGGATAGCCAATCCATGCCCAAAATCATGTCGAAGTCATTCATGTTCAGCGGAAGTGCGTCAACAGGTCGAACCTTATCGTCAAATTCTAGGGGAAGAATCTTGTATACATGGGTGACTAATACAGAGTCCCTCAAAGGCGTGGAAATAGTAAGCCTATTTTCTAGTGGCATGGGGAGCATCCTAATGTTCTTAGCATAAGCAGTAGAAATAACCGAGTGAGTAGCACCCGTATCGAAAAGAACACATGCAGCTTGACCATACATATACAAGATTCCAGTGATGGTACCTGTAGACTTGTTGGCCTGGTCCCGGGATGTCGTGTAGACACGCCCGATAGTAGGAGGCGGCTTGGAATCAGCATGTCCCGATGTACCCTTCATCTCGCCCTTACGGCAATCCTTCATGATATGGCCAGGAAGACCACACTTGAAGCATGCGTCAGTGTTACGGCGACATGGCCCTGGGTGCCTACGGTGGCAAGTAGAGCAAAGAGGATGAGTAAATCCTCCAGCAGGTGCTCTGGCTGGCTGGGAACCTGATAAAACATTTTACATAAGACATGATAATAGGGTACAAAGGACAATGCGGAAAATCGTAAGATTGAATACCAGTGATAGCTGGACGGCTAGGCTGTGAACCTCTCTGGTTCTGGTCCCTACCGTTTCCATGGTTCCTGGTAGAAGTTTTGCTTAAGTGTCAGAATATGAGTTATAACATGAAATCATAAGGAAAATGCGTAAGTATTAGGACCTGCTGCTGTTGGAGTGTCCAGCGTTGTTGTGGTAATTATCATTACCGCCACGCCTATCCGTAGCAGAACGGTCGTTAGTCTGACCGTTTCCCTTGGGCTGATGAGGCTGCTACTGAGTAGCCGGCTGAGACCGGTCCCCAGTTTTCTGCCTGGAAGATACATTTAAAGAGATGAATAATTGACATATATGGAAAGTATACGGATTGATCACCGCTTGAATACGAATGTTTTACCTCTTGTCGGGTCTCTCAGCTTCCCCGAACTCATCTCTCTCCTGCAGCATTTCCAGCTTACGTGCTGCATCGGCCACTTGTGCTACAGTGTTGAACGTAGCACACACCAGATTGTTCGCGACCGATGTACGAAGAGCCCACCTAAAGTGGTGTGCCTGCTCTTCAGGAGTACCTACAGCCGCACCAAGGAAACCAGCTAAGCGAAGAAAGCACTGCATAAACTCGTTGCTATTCTCCCCAGCTCTCTGTCGGATCCCATGGTACTCTCTCTTGAGCTTGTCCTGCTCAGCCTTGGGAAAGAACTGCTCCATCACCCTGTCCTTGAACTGAGCCCAAGTCAAACCAGCAACCCACTCGTCACCACCCTCAGACTGCATCAACGCTAACCACCAATTTAGCACATCGCCTTCGAACCGATAGCATACCAACCTCGCCTTGTATGCGGGGTCACAACCCATAGCATTGAAAATCTTCTCGATGTGAGCCAACCAGCTTTCAGCATCACTGGGGCTATCTGTCTTCTCAAAAGCTCGAGGGCGGAGCTTGTTGAATCTCTCAAGCCATACTGCTAATGTCACTAGAGGAGGAGGAGGAGGAGGTGCCTGATTATGCTGTTGATTGTTGGCAGCTTGAACTTCAGCCCTGATGTCATTCCTCAGTTGAGGAAGCAAAGCTTGCATAGCAGCTTGAATTGCAGCATTGAGCTGTTCCTGTTCGCGTGTGAGAACCACCTGTTCGCGTCCCTGAGTACCTGCCGTTTTGGGAACATAGAAAAGGAAAACGGCTGAGCAATACACTCAGTGCACGGATGTACAATAAAGCATGAATAGGATAAGCATATAACATATAACAGCGGAAGAAACTAAATCCCGAGTAATCTAATTAAGTCTTGATAAAACTGGTTTTATAGTTTAAAAAGCCTTATGTTTATCTTGTAAAAACTGTTTATCATATTTTACCATTAACCAATATAGGTCATGAAAATCCACCGTGCATGAATACTTGGAGGGGTGACCTCATCATGCAAATTAGAGGGGCTGCCTCTAATTTAATATACTGGTTTTTGGGTAGGAGGGATCAGCTCCTTGTGAAGGATGCAAGGCACACACCACATTCACCATGAAATCCTGACTGAAAACATGTAACTAGGATGCACCCATACGCCCCACATGATAAATATAATATAAATAGCCAAAAGCTGAAGGGACGCCACGAGCAATCACTCCGTCGTGGTGAAGTCATAACATCAGTGCCTCTAATGTTATGGTTATAGTACCTTCATAACTAGGTGAAACTGGTCATGCATGTAAATGGCTATAGGTATTCTAAATTAAACATAAGCAATTCAAACACATACTTATACTACGGGAAAACATTTGGCTGCATACGGGGAATCCTAATAAGGAAAGAATGTCCATACTGAAAGGACGGGAATCCGTACCTTATGTCCAGTGAACGAAGAAGACGAACTGAGAGGAATCCTACTTCCGTATCACTAATGCTACATAAATACATACATGAATGAGTATCTGCTTACTAATACGTAACTAATTTTATGTCATGTCTTAGCTTATTTTATATGTTCTTATCATGTTTTACTGTTTTAAGCCTTAAACTGTGTTTACCTTATATTCTGTTTACTCTGATAAAGTATTTCTGGTATTTCATGTATTATTATACTTACTGTGTAATAATAAGTAACTTTCCAAAAGTAGCAGGTTTCCTAAAATAGAAAGTTTCCAAAAATAGAAAGTTTCCAAAAATAGAAAGTTACCAAAAATAGAAAGTTTCCAAAAATAGAAAGTTTCCAAAAATAGAAAGTTTCCAAAAATAGAATTACTGCTTAAAATAGATAAGTTTCTAAAAATAGAAAGTTTCCATAAATAGATTAGCTGCCTTATTTAAATAAGTTTCTAAAAATAGTATGTTTCCATAACTAGATATAAGCTGGTTAAATAAGCTAAGTATATAAGCCTAAGTGTTTTCATGATTATTTTCTAAGTCATATGATATAATGTATAGTTTATTAATTATTTCATGTAATTAAAATAAACTATAGGTTAAAATATTTAACTAAAGCATATCATGTTTTTAATTAAATAAAGTTAAATACTTAGGTTAAAACATGTATTATTATTTATTAATAATATAACCTAAGTCATGTTAATTAATTAATTATAACCAATGGTTTTTAAATAATTGATTAATTTATAAGTCTAAAAATACAAAATACTTAGGTTAATAATTTCATGATTTTAATAATTAGAATAATCTAAGTCATGTTATTAAATTAATCATGTCATGTTTATTAATTTGATTTTAACATAAGACTATAAAAATAATTATCTTAACATACACCGTGAACCGGATCTTGACTAAGAACCATGAACCGGACATGAAATCGACACCATACCCCGAACCAATTCGGGGTTACCCTTGTCTTGTTGCTGCCGTGGGACCCACACCAACCAACCGGGACCATATGGTCTTGGTGGTGGTCGTGTAGCCAAACCGAGACCCTCTCGGGTTCGGTTTAGGCGGCGGCCAAGAACAAACACCCCTAAAACATCCCTTTTGATTTATTCCAAAACCAATTTCATGTTAGATCTATGATTTAATTAGGTTTTTAAGAAAAAGATATCATGTTTTTAATTATTTAAAAGATTAAATCAAAAGAAAAGGGTTAAAAGAATTACCGAATGCGTGGATCTAAACAACGATGAACAAACACGAACACTAGCACCAAAACCAAGATCAAAGATCAAATAACACCTCCTTTGGTGTGTTTATGGGTGGCGGCCAAAAGAAAGAAAAAGGAGAAGGAAGAGCCTTTTTAGGTTTTGTAAAATTCTTCTGTAAAAGTGAAAAATAAGTAGTGGTTTTTCCTTTTACCCTCCTTAGTAAAAATTGAGATGGGCTTGGCCCATCTTTCCCTTGTAGCCGCGGGTAGGGGCCCCACATGGGGTACCCGTACCGTTTTCCGTGTCTCGTTGATTAATTACTCGTTCGTGATTATTTGTGTTCGCGTTTAATGTGTTCTCGTTAAATAATTACCGTGACCTAATATATTTATTTACACTCGTAATAAATATATATACGTAATTAATAGTAGTTCGTGATTTAATTACGTTCATGATTTCACGATCGCATGTTCGTGATTTATTATTGTCAAATAATTATTACGTGCTCGTGCGTAGTAAATACTTATCGTGTTCTAACACGTACGTAATACGTAAAATCCTAACACGTAATCGTAATCATGCTATAATAGGAAAGTTTTAATCCAGTACGTACCATCTTAAGGGTACTATTCATGGTAAAAGCATGCGGGTTTTACACTCCCAACGCCTATCATTATTCCCACTGCGATCTCTCATCCGTCGCCCTACTGATTGTTCATCATCAGACAAACCATCACCAAACGGATTTTCTTCCAGATCTGCATCTTCTTCCTCATGACGGCGATTACGAGGCCTCCTATTGCTCATCAAAGTGTTCATCTGGTCGGTCAATTGATCAAACATTTGATAGAATCGCTCCTCCATTCTGTCCATCATACGCTGCTCATATTCCTGTTCATTCACATCGTGAATATGCCTAGTTCTCTTTGGAGGCATCTTGATCAGGAACTTTGGCTCTGATACCAACTGATGTAGACTAAAAAACAAAGTAACAAAGATAAGTAATTGGATCTGTTGATTCAACAAGAATGCCAGAAACAATTCTGCTAATAATCGTTGATTATGAAGAATGCCCGAAAATTAGGGTAAAACACGGCAACACAACGGCCAGTGGTTTAACTTTTATTAAACTGATAACTGTCTTGCTAGGGTTACAGCAGATTCATTAAATAATGACTACAAACAAAGAAAAACCCTAAAAATCCAACGGGCTGGACCGTAGCCCAATGACAAAGTCCAACTGAAAGTGAAAAAAACATAAATATGCAAAAAACTGATAGTAAAAAGGCTTTTTGGGCCTTGGAAAATCCGCAACCAGCTAAAAGGTGGTTACAGCATCGTCGGCCTCCTTTTTACGCACGTTTGGACAGGTCATGGGCTGAAAACGGACTTAGGGTGCAAAAGTTATGCCCGTTTTACTAAACCCCTCTTCGTCACGCGATCTCGGGCCTCCAGAAACAAGTCAGCCCGTTCTTCAATACTTGGGCCTCCATCAATCACCTATGTGAAACTCTCGGTTCTTAATATTGGAATCATGAATGAGCTTAGTCTTCTCCTTGTAGATTAAAGAGTTTTCATAAGCCTCATTCCTTAATTCATTGAGTTCATTGAGTTGGATTTTCCTAAGATCACCGGCTTTGTTGATATCAAAATTAGCCCATTTCAAGGCCCAATAAGCCTTATGCTCCAACTCAATGGGTAGATGGCACGCCTTTCCGTACACAAGGCGATAAGGGGTACAACCTATAGGTGTCTTATAAGAAGTACGAAAAGCCCACAAAGAATCATCTAACTTATCGGCCCATGAGGCACAATGCTCTCCCACGGTACGCTCTAAGATTCGCTTAAGTCCACGGTTAGAGATCTCGGCTTGACCATTAGTTTGTGGATGATACGCGGTGGAAAGACGGTGATTGACACCATACTTAGCCATGACTCGAGCAAATTGATCATTGCAAAAATGAGTACCGCGATCACTAATGATAGCACGAGGAACACCGAATCGAGCAAACAATTGTTTCAAAAAGTTCACAACCACCCTCGCATCGTTCGTAGGTAAAGCCTTTGCTTCAACCCATTTGGATACGTAGTCAACGACTACGAGGATGTACTTGTTCCCTTTGGATGATGGAAATGGCCCCATAAAGTCGATGCCCCATACGTCAAAGATTTCACATTCTTGGATGAAATTTTGAGGCATCTCATCTTAATGTGTGATCTTGCCTTGTCTTTGGCAAGCATCACAATGCTTAACTATTTCATGAACGTCATGATAAATGGTGGGGCAATAAAATCCGGAGTCGAAAACTTTCTTTGCGGTATAGTTAGGACCAAAGTGACCACCGGTGGGTCCTTTGTGGCAAGCTTCTAGGATTAGTAAAGCTGTCGGCCCATCAACACACCTACGAATGACAAGATCCGCACATTGCTTGAAAAGATAAGGGTCGTCCCAATATAGTGTTTAATATCCTTAAAGAATTTTTTCTTTTGTTGGGACGTTAACCCTTCAATAAGAACACCACCCGCTAAATAGTTTGCTATGTTCGCAAACCATGGCGTATCGTCAAGATTGGAGTTAATAGACATTAAAGCCTCATGGGGAAAGTATTCATTAATCTCCTGATTAGGAAGTTCCCCTTGATAAGGATCCTCGAGTCTACTAAGATGATCCGCTGCTAGGTTTTCCGCTCCCTTTTTATCACGAATTTCAATTTTAAATTATTGGAGGAGCCAAACCCAACGAAGGAGTCTCGATTTAGCACCTTGCTTGGTCAACAAGTATTTCAAGGCGGAATGATCGGCGTAAACGATGATGGTGGAAAGCACAAGATAGGGGCGAAATTTGTCAAAAGCATACACTACAGCTAAAAGCTCTTTTTCGGTAGTGGTATAATGCAATTGAGCCCCCGTCATTGTCTTGCTAGCATAATGTATTTGTTGGAAGTGTTTGTTAACTCGTTGACCTAAAACTACTCCTACCGCGAATTCACTAGCATCGCACATGAGCTCGAAAGGTAACTCCCAATTTGGAGAGACTAATACCGGTGCCTTAGTTAATTTCCCTTTAAGAAGTTCGAAAGAGTCGATACATTCTTGAGAAAAGATAAAAGGAGCATCCTTTCCTAAGAGGTGAGTCATTGGACGAGCTATCTTAGAGAAATATTGGATCAAACGACGATAAAATCCCGCATGACCTAAAAACTTATAACTTCTTTGACGGTGGTAGGTGGAGGCAACTTAGCAATGACGTCAACTTTAGCACGGTCGACTTCGATACCAGCTTTGGAAATTTGTGACCGAGGACAATGCCTTCTTTTACTATGAAATGGCATTTTTCCCAATTAAGAACGAGACGAGTTTCTTCACACCGTTTAAGCATACGTTCTAAATTGGCAAGGCAAGAAGAGAAAGAATCACCATATACCGAGAAATCGTCCATAAAGACTTCCATAGTTTCTTCAACCATGTCCTGGAATATAGCCATCATACACCTTTGGAAAGTCCCGGGAGCATTGCATAAACCGAAAGGCATTCTTTTGTAAGCAAATGTTCCATAAGGACAAGTGAATGTGGTTTTCTCTTGGTCTTTTGGATCGATAGGAATTTGAAAATACCCGGAGAAGCCGTCTAAGAAGCAATAGTAGTCATTACCCTCTAAACACTCGAGCATTTGATCCATGAAAGAAAGAGGAAAATGATCCTTACGAGTGGCATCATTCAGCTTGCGATAGTCTATGCAAACTCGCCAACCCGTGACAAGTCGAGTAGGAATCAACTCGTTGTTTTCATTAGGAACAACGGTTATTCCGCCTTTTTTAGGCACACAATGGACGTGACTAACCCATGGCGAATCCGAAATAGGGTAAATCATTCAGGCATCTAGAAGTTTGATAACTTCTTTCTTGATGACTTCATGAATTTTTGGATTAGCCCTTCTTTTGCTTTGGATTGCGGGTTTAAAGTCATCTTCCATGAGAATTTTATGAGTGCAAAAGTTAGGATCAATTCCGCGGATGTCGGAAATTTTCCAAGCAATTGCTTTCTTATGATTTTTAGCACTTCGATAAGTCGAGATTTTTCATCCTGTTTTAAGTCGTTGCAATGATGACGGGTAACTTCTTATTGTCTTCTAGGAAAACGTATTCTAAATGAGAAGATAATTCTTTAGCTCTAAATCCGGAGGATTGTCGATGGAAGGCTTAGTCAAATTAGGATCATCGTTTGTAACTTCCATAGGAGAAGGTGGAGAAATATGGTCCTCATTGAGAAGTTTCTCAATGGTACGAATGTCTTCTTCCCAATCGGAGGGAGAATCGTCATATTATAAGTCCACATCCCCTAAACTTGCTTCAAATTCTTTTAAAAGAAAGTCACTTTCTCCAAATGGAGTCAATGATGGGGCAATAGAAGATACGCTCTCAACATGAGGTAAAGGAGAAGTCCCGCGCTTACAAGCCTCGTAAAAATGTTCTTCGCATGGTTCGTCGAGCACATCGATGAAATTCACGGATTCGGGCTCATCGGGACGTTTGGAAAGTTTATCCATGTTAAAGACGATTTTATCATCCCCGACCCTCATGATAAGTTCACCCGCGGCTACATCAATCAATGTGTGCCCAGTTGTCACGAAGGGTCGTCCCACAATTAAGGGAACACGGGGACCATTTCATAGTCGACGACAACGAAATCGGCAGGGAAAGTGAATTTGTCGACTCCAACGAACACATCCTCGGCTATCCCCACCGGATAAGCAACCAAACAGTTAGCTAATTCCAATGTCATACGAGTGGGGACTAGCTCGGGTAAAGATAATTGCTTCCACACGGACAATGGCATAAGATTGATACTCGCACCAAGATCCGCCAAATCCATACAATTCTCAACACCCGGAAAATTGCAAGGAATAAGGAATCGACCGGGATCTCATAACTTAACCGGAAGTTTTCTCAAAAGAAAGGCGGAACAATTCTCATTCAATTGAATATTAGCGATATCGAGCAATTTTTCCTCATCACTTAAAAGATCCTTAAACATTTTAGCATACTTAGGCATGTGAGTGAGAGCCTCGACAAAGGTGATATTAAAATTCAATTGTTTGAACATTTTTAGGAAGTTCGAAACTTGAATATCATCCTTATTCTTCAATTTCTCTTTCCTCAACCTTGAGGGATAAGGTATATTGGGTTGAGATGAAGGCTTTGGAATGGATTACTCACTCACGTCCTTGGGTGGAGGAGGGGTAGAAGTGGAAGGTGGAGGAACCGGTTTTAGAACCGAAGGTGTGGTATAAAATTGAGGTATAGGAGGGACATAAGGTGTAGACGAAGTCATAACGGGTGGTATTTCACAAGTAGAAGGTGAAGGACGGTAGGTAGAAGTAGAAGGAATTTCGGGTCCTTGGTTAGGTGAGGAATAAGAAGGTTCTAGAATGGTCTTACCGCTCCTAGTAGTGATGGCATTAACGTTGGCCCTATGATTGGTTACGGTATTAGAAGGGAGGGCACCTTGGGGACGATGGGTTTGAATCATTTGCATAATTTTCCTATCGGTTGATTCTTGTATCTCTTTGGTCGATTCTTGCAATGCTTTCATTGTTCGCTCATGTTCAGTCAACTTTTGTAGAACCAAGTCCATTGGATTATACCCTTTATTATTAAAATCTTTGTTTTGAAATTGTGGTTGAAAACCATTGTTGTTATGAAAACCTTGGTTAAAGTTATTATTTTGAAACCTTTGGTTTGACCCATTAAAATTCCCTTGATTTGACCATTGAAATTCCCTTGGTTTGAATTAAAATTCCTTTGATTGTTGGAAGAATTCCCTTGATAATTATTCCTTTGTTGGCCTTGGTTCCTTGGTGGGTATTGGGCATTGGTCAATTGAGGAGGGGGTCTAGCATGCGGTTGAAAACTAGGAGGAGCCAAATAATTAGTAGATCTCTAAGAAAGATTATTAGCATCCACATTTGGTTTAAAATGCACCCTCTCATTAGTGTCATAGGCATACACTTCTTGTTGAGAGGGGTCATAAACCTTATCACAGTTATAGTACGAATGTGGCCCACCACAAGTCTCACAAGTTTCACAAGTCTCTTTTAAAGCATGTACATGTGTAGTGGGAGGGTTATCTTTTAAAACAAGTTGTTTTATTACTGAAGTAAGTTCCTTGAGTTGATTAGCCGTCTCACTCTCACTAGCACTAGCCATAGTAGCCCTAACACTCTTGGTTTGGACTTTGGCTTTGTTCTTAATGATTGCTCAAGCCTCATTCATAGTTTTCACAAGAATATTGCCCCCCCCAGGCACTATTTAGTGAATCTTGGTCACTCAAACTTAATTCAATATAAAAAGTATTAATTTGATGTAACTTTGTAAACCGTGTTGTGGACACTTTCTTAAAAGTTCCTTAAAACGATCCCAAGATTCACTAAATGTCTCACCGTACTTTTGTTCGAAATTAATGATGTCATTTCGCAAAGCGGTAGTACGTGAGGGTGGAAAGAAATAGATTATGAATTTTGTCTCAAGGTCCGTCTATGTTGCAATACTTTGAGGTGGTTCCTTATCAAGCCAAGTCCGGTCTTGTCCCTCGAGGGAGAAAGGAAAGAGGAGCAAACGAATTGCCTCTTGTGTAACCCCATTGTATTTTACAGTATTGGATAAGTGTACGAACCTCTTGATGTGATCGTGAGGATGATCATGAGTACGGCCCAGAAAAGGTGTTGTGGAAACCATTTGAATAAACCCGGTTTTGAGCTCGAAGTTGTTGGCGTCAATAGCCGGCACCACAATCGCATCATCGTTGCCATCGACATGTGATTGCAAGAGCTCGATCATTGGACGGTTCTCCATTGTATTGACAACAGGAGGCTCTACAACAGGAGGTTCAATAGTAGCGACTTGAATGGATTTCCTCCTTCTTGAACGGGTACGCATACACCTACAAAAGAAAAAGATAGCAAAGAAATAGAAGAAAAGTAATAGTTAACGTGAAAAGAAAATATTTTTGGTGCAAAACTTTTGAAAAAGAAATGCTTTTTATGATTTTTTTAAATGTTTTTGGATTTTTGAAAATTTTTTTTTTTTTTTTTTTTTGAAATTTTTTGATTTTTAGGATTTTTTGAAAATTTAAACACGAAAAATAACATTCAAAAGTGAACGGATCCCAAAATTCAATGCGTCTCTCACAAAAAACCATTAATCTTTACGAAAAGAGCCGACAGCGGCGCTATTTTAATATAGAAGATTTTTATTTTCATTGAATTGTCTAATCGAATTGATCACGGTTTGACGTGCGACTCAGTTGTTCTTGGTAAAAAGAAAGAGAGGTGATTATCTATTTTAAAATAAAAATGAAAACTTTAAAATGATAAACTAAAAGTAAAGACTTTGAAAATTAAATGACAAAAGATTTAAACTTTGAATAAAAGTAAAATTGAAATTAAGACACTTTGAAAATAAACTAAGACAAGACAATTTAAAACAAAGCTAAGTAAAAATGACGGGAAAAATAAAATTTAAAAATAGTTCGGGAAAATAAATCAAAACTTAAGTCGGAATGCAAAAAATGAACACAATTCGGAGTCCTCCTTCAACACCTAATCCGGAATGTAACAAAATATACAATCCGGAATATGTTAATCCTAGTATAATTCGGAATTCAAGATTTAAGAGTAATCCGGAATCTACTACAGTTCACAATCCGGAATGTAACAAAAACACGAGTAATCCGGAATATGCGATTTTCACATAATCCGGAATCCATGATTCGTAGGTAATCCGGAATCCTGGTTTCGACCTAATCCGGAATCCAATAATATCACTCAATCCGGAATAAATAAAGTCCTAATCCGGAATAATATTTTCTGAATTAACCCGGAATCCACGCCATTCACACTCAATCCGGAATACCTAAACAAAACTCAATCCGGAATCTATAATAATGCTACTAATCCGGAATATACAAACTTCAAGTAATTCGGAATGGAAATACAAAGGCTAATCCGGAATAACAAGCAAACACCTAATTCGGGAAAAATTTGATGGATCTAATTCGGAATAAGGGTTTAGGAACCCGGATTAACAAAAATAAGCTAAATCAAAATAAGCAAAATTCTAATAAGCACTTGACCAAAACTTAAACCAAATTGATTTTAAGAAAAAGCTAATAAGTCACAAATTTAAAACTCTAAAAACACAGATTAATCAAAATATTAAAACTAAACTTTTAAAAGATTTAAACTATAAAAACAACTTAAATGAAAATAATCTAAACACTAATTAATCAAAAAACACAATAAGCTAAAACATCAAAAACACTAAATCAATAAGAACAATCTCATAAGCAAATCAATCTAACAATCAACAAGATTAAACAAACTACATGATTAATCAAACAAAACAATCGATTATGATTAAGAAAGGAAGAATGAGAAATACTTAATAAGCTTGAATTAATGATGATGATTAAAATTCAAATACAAGATTTAAAAGATGAAAGATTAAACAAACTTGAAAGAAAATTCTAGAGAGAGAAAGTATTAAACACCTACTCCTAATTACCTTACTTAAAAAATAAACTAACTAACTCCTCCTAATGAAGGATTAGGAGGGTATTTATAGGAGGAGGGGAGGTGGTGATGTTGCTTCTCTCTTTCTTCTTGTCTTCTCGTCTTTTTAAATAGCTCGTCTTTCTCGACTTTGTCTCGGGATTTGTCGAATGATAAAATGAACTTCTCTTCTAATTTTCTTCTTTTAGCAGACTTGGTTCTTCGACTTCGTTAAACTTCTGTCTTTAGACTTTTTCTTCGATAAATCTTCAGAATAGGCATTTGACTTCCGTTCTTCTTGCACTTTTGATCTTTTGACTTCGTCTTTTGTCTTTTTCTTCGATAAAAGCCTGTGAAAACCTGTGTTTTCTTCCTTTTTCATATTTTTGTCCTAAAACACAATAAAAACATAAACCACTCATAATTCCGACTTTTTCGACATTAAATACACGTTTAGTTCTTGTTTTTACTTGTTTTAAGTGGTGAAAGAATAAGTGTTTTCACACTTATTAGATGCGAATGACGGGGTTTCTTGTTGTGTGGCCGCGGCTTGAGATTGTTGCCACCGAACGAATGCTTCTTGTTGTTCTTATTGATGATGTTGCAATGCTTCAAACGAAGTAAATTGTGAATTTTGATTCGACGGTTTTCCGGCACAAGCTTCATTCATCAAGTTAACGAAACCATGGGGTAGGTAATCAGTCATTGTTTTTTCTAGGAAATTGGTAAGAAAGTGATATGAATTTGATGACGTATAGTCCCTATTCGGGTTGTATAACCCGACCTATGGGTACTACACGTATCCATTGGGTATGGATTGTCGTGGCGCAGCGCGCGCAAGGCTTAGGAGGCCGAATAAACCATTGGCGCACGACGAATGGTTACGTAGTCAAGTCCTCGTCGCAGCGCGACAGGATAAAGACAGAATATAATCTATCTTATAGTTATATTCGCCTAAGAATAAGAGATGTACACTTACCTTGGTTATGCGATAAAGATCAAGATATTCTACGTCATTATCTCTTCCTTTGGCCGCAAGAGTAGGAGAGCCCAGCCAGGACTCTCTCGGGTATAAAAGGAACCCCAAGGTTCCACAAAGGTACGATACACAAAATACCCTAAACCCTCACATATACTCTAATTGATTACTTACTCTCACGTCGGAGTCTAATCGTGGGAAAAGCGCCCACGGTTAGCCTAAGGGTATTTGTTCTTGGTGTGCAGGGTCCTTAAACAAGATTCACTTGGTGCAAGAACCGAAACCCACAAGAACTAAGCCTAATTCGGGTTCAACTAGGTCCATCCAACTTTTATATCAACAAGTTGACGCCATCCGTGGGACTCTACACTAAACTCTAAAAGATGAACAAAGGTGACGCAAACCCATCCCATCCAAAGGGCGGACCTAAGAAGCCACAAGGCCCACCCTTGGGAATCGAATCACTCAAAATCCCAAGACGGGGGTTGGGAGGAAAAGCACCACAAGTGCCTACCCCCTCACTGTTTAACCCAACCCCATAGGCAGCAGGAGATGCCTCGTCCTCACGAGAAACTCCCGCTATACCACTTAGCGAGGCCTTAAACGCAAGGACTGAGGCAACACTACAAACCACAATAGAAACCAATCCCGAACCTGACCAGTACATGAGCCAATATGTTGCAAAGAATTTCGCAGCCCTGGTGTGGCTCATGAAGGCACAAATGAAGTTAAACTCGGCAAGGGACTTGACAATCAGCCTGGATTTCGATAGAGAGCTAAAAGCTCTGGAAGGATCAAGCTCCAAGAAAGAACTCCGAAAAGAAAGAAAGGAAACGAAGAGGGAAGGAGATCTATACGTGTCGGCACCTCACACTGGCACGCCACTCATCGAAAGTGCGCTGTCTCTACACGACTCTTATAGTTCAAGGGGAAGATGCCTTCCTCACACCAGCAAACAACAGGAAACATACGAGCATGAAGGACAGGTTAGGACCTAACCAGAGGGAATCAACACGTCGGCTGAGCCATACCCGTGCCGATAAAGTGTCCTCAAAAGATTATGGTCATTAGAAATAAGTCCTTCCCCAGAATCCTACATACAAGAACGGAGCAGAAGTGCTAGAAAAACTCAGCGGGAAACCTTCTCGAGTGAAAAGTCATCAGACTCTGATCTCAGCGATCGCCATCCACGATGAAAGAGGGTTGTTTCTTCATCGGAGACCTCCGAATCCTCAGGGCGCGACAGGAAGCATCGTAGAACAACCAAGCATCCGAGAATGCGCAGTGAAGAAGAATGGTCTCTCCCATGGCGTCGTGACAGAGGAAGTGCGTTTTCAAAATGCATAACTATGTTTAAAGACAGCAAAAAGAGACGAATGTCGTCCAACGTCAAAACCTATGATGGAACAGCAGACCCGGAAGACCACCCGAAGTTGTTCGAATCACAGGTAGGGATAGAACAATGGTCGGAAGCAGTGTGGTGCCACATGTTTAATTCAAATCTAATGGGAACGCCCTAAACTGGTTTGATCGACTTCTACGAATAAGCATCAATGGTTTCGAAGAACTAAAGAAGGCGTTCAGAAGGAACTATGTCCAACAAAAGAACTACGACAAGAGCCCGGTTTCACTCGCGAGGGTCAAGCAGAGGCATAATGAAAGTCTGGAAGATTTTATGGAGCACTTCAAATCCGAGTGTAACCAGATTAAGGAGTGTCCAGAGATCCTGAAAATCTCAGGGTTTCTTGCAGGCATCACCAATCCAGACTTAATAAGAAAGCTAAACGATAGGACCCCAGAAACCTTTGACTGAGTGATGTAGAGGGTCCGAGCGTTTATTCAAGGAGAAGCAGCAGCAGCAGACAACCGACAGCCGACAGCCGACAGGCGGCTTCAAATTTCAAATTCCAAGATCGATCGAAGAAGCAGCCGTATGGCCAGAACATTAGTCATACCTTGGACTTCCGCAATACAACGAAGCCTGAGCGCAATAACAACCACAACAAATTCACCCCATTGCAAAAAACCCTTAGGGAGATATTTCTCTTCGAAGGCGTGAATTTCCCAAAACCCAGTCCAATGAGCGGTCTAGCAGACAAGAGGGACAACATCAAGCACTGTGAGTAACACAACGATAAGGGACACGCTACGGATGAGTGTATCCAACTAAAAAGGCACATCGAGAGTCTTGTCAAGGATGGTAAACTGAACCACCTCAAACGGGACTGGAGAAAGGGGTTGATACAAAGAAGAATGAAACCAAAAAAACAGAAGGAAAAACCCATAACCATTTACATGGTACAACAGGAGAAGTCGCACATGCAGAGAAAAACGATACAAGAGTTCTCGAACGACAAGGAGATATTGTTCCCCGTTCTTGCTGATATGGATTACAGGATAGGCTCACTATCGATCAGTATAATGCTTGGAAGTCATGTCATATGCGACATGTGTGTCGATAGAGGATCTGCAACGAACATACCGAATGAACATTACTTCGCGCAACTGCCAATGGAGATTAAGAGGGAACTGAAAGAGACCTCGTCAGTGCTCACAGGATTCAACGGCGACAAGACTCGACCCTTAGGACACCTCTATATGCAAGTAACAGTGGGACCTATTGGACACTCGACAACCATGTGGATGGACTTTATGATTGTATGATCCCAGTGGGCATACAGTGTCATCATTGGACAACCAGCACTTTTAACATTGCGCGCTGTGCCATCCACAATTCACGGCATGCTTAAATTTGCAGTAAAAAGGGAATAGTTACAATTCGCAACGTGGACACTCTTGAAGAGATCAACAGCGCTTCTACCAATAGTAGAAATAGAAAGGATGTCGGGGAAATAGTAGAAATAGAAAGGATGTCGGGGAAAGAGAACATAGCACAGGTTCCAGACCACACTCAGCACGAAGGAAGAGTAGCTCTAAAAGTTATCAAGTAATACCACATAAGAATAACACATCCAGGGGCGTAGGGTCATCAATAGGACTCCTATGTGCCCTACTCTCGACAAGCTTCGCGCGGATAGGAGGACCTGATGCAGGCTTCATCCTCACGGATCAGGGAGATATACAGATCACCCATGCATTACGCTTTGAGTTCAACGCAACGAGCATGGAGGCGGATCAAGAAGCGCTGATAGCCGTGCTGAGCTTGGCGTTGCGAATAGAAAAAAAAATCTGGTGGCTTACGTATATAACCCCTTACTAGCAAATAGGGTTTCACGACTGTGTGAGCCCCGAGGGAGCACGCTAATTGATAGGTGTGAAAACACCCATCTTTTCTACCACTTAATTACAATAATAACCGAGCCAAAACGTGTATTTTATGTCTTTTATGTCGGAATTATGCGTGGTTTGTGCTTTTGTTGTAATATAGGACGAAATGGTGAAAAGTGGAGAAAACACGGGAATTCACGGGCATTTACGGACTTTTATTGAAGAAAAAGATGAAAGACGAAGTCAAGAAGTCAAGAGTGCAAAAAGAACGGAAGTCCAAGACCAATTCTGAAGATTTATCGAAGAAAAAGTCAAAAGACGGAAGTTTACTTAAAGCCGAGGAGCTCAAGTCTTATTTATCGAAGAATTAAAAGACGAGTCCAAAGAAATCCCGAGCCAAAAGTCATCAAATTCCAAGATTAACAAAAAGATTAAGAAGGAAGGACTTAAGGGCGCAATTAAGAAGAAAGGAAGGAGGGGAGGAAGCTTCCTCTAACCACCTCCCTAATCCCCTATAAATACTTCTCATTTTCATTTCATTTAGTGGTTGACTAATCGTGACAATTAGTTCTTCCACCTTTACTTTTATGCACCTTTAATTACTTGCACCTTTAATTACATGTCTTGCACCTTATTTACCATTTAATTTCAAGTAAGTGTCTCTTTTAATTATTGCACCTTTACTTTATCTTGTTGATCTCATTCTACCTTTCTTTAATCTTTGATTTATATGCTTTTTGTCTTGCATATTTGTTTAAAGATTTCATTTTTATGCTTTTGCTTGTTTAAATCAATTATTTTCATAGCTTATTTTGTTTATTTTCAAGTTTATAAAGTTTTTATAAAAATTGTTTTCGTATAAAAGGTTGTTTTTCTTAAAGCTTATCCATTTCTTGTTTTAAAAGTCTTTAAATTTCAGTTTAGTAGCTTATTTCATACGGTTTACTTTAGGAATTTCGTCTTGAGCTTATTAGGATTATAGCTTATTTTTCTAGCATATTTTTAGTTTCTTCCTTCGTATTCTGATTGGTAAGATCGGAAAGGGGTTTATATATTCCGATTGGCATGATCAGAAAAGGGGTTTGACATTCCTTTTGGTATTCAGATTGGGGAGTGGCTTGGTTATTCCGATCTGGGTTAAGTGACAGTATTCCGATTGGGAGGCTATTCCATATTCCGATCGAGGTGTTGATTGGTTATTCCGATTAGGTATAGTGACGATATTCCGATCTGGGTTTTCAATTAACATTCCGACCAGGAGTCATTCCTTATTCCGATCAAAGGTAAGATTGATATTCCGATCAGGTAGGTGAATACATTTCGATCTGGGGGTTTAAGCTTGGTTATTCCGATCAGAGAAAAGGTGACATATTCCGATTGGGTTTCCGATCAATATTCCGACAGGCAGGTTTTGGTATTCCGATTGATTCTGATCGGAATATATTCTGATTGGAGTGTTGTTTATATTTTGTCTTGTTTAATTTTTACATTCTCATTTTTATACTTTGTCAATTTTAATTTCCGTCACGCTTTATTTTAAGTCATTTAATTAATTTACTTTCCGTCACGTTTTTAAATATCGCACCATTTTCTTTTATTTCAACGCTCTTTTATTATAACGCACATTTAATTTTAATTGTTTTGTACTTTAAATATACTACAACGACAACCTTTTTGTTCTACCAAAGTAAATCTGAGTCACATAGAGAACCTAGATCAATTCGAATAAACCAACACAACGAACATAATTTTTATACGGGCCAAAAGCCTAGTTATCAAATGGCGCCGCTGCCGGCTCTTTTCGTAAAGATTAACGGTTTTCTGTGAAAGACGCGTTGTTTTTTGGGATCCGTTCACTTGTGAGCGTTATTCTTCTTGCATAAAAAATTCAAAAAATCATAAAATTTAAAAATTGATAAAAATCCATAAAAATTAAAAATTTCAAAAATCCAAAAATATTTTATCTTTATTGTGTATATATATTGTCTTTGTGTTTGGTTTCTTTTTCTTTTGCATTTTCAGGTGTATGCGTACTAGATCTTCTAATTATCAAGAGCCCGAGACTCAAGAAGATTTAAGTATGTCAGGTGTCAACAACAATAATAATCCACCGCACCTCAACAATAACAACAATGTTCTTCCACAGCCCGATCTTCGGACAATGGAGGAGCTTTGTCAACCTTTGGACGAGGAGGACCGATTGCGCCGACGCAAATCACGGCTCTAGAGTTTTCGTTGAAGCACCACATGATTCAGCAAGTGCAAACTAATCCATTCGCCGGAATGCCTAATGATGATGCCAACAAACACCTCGACAAGTTCATTACAATCACCCAAAGCATGAAGTTGCCTGGTGCCACAATGGATGTTCTTCGCCTACAACTCTTCCCACATACTTTATCCCATCATGCCGAGAAATGGTTTGATCGTCTCCCGAAGAATTCTATTCACACTTGGGATGACATGACTCAACGCTTTTTATCGCGCTACTTTCCACCATCCATGGTCACGAGCCTTCGCAATCAAATCAGCGGTTTCATGCAAGATCCCGATGAATCTCTTTTTGATGCTTGGGAAAGATATAATGTCTTGTTTGATCGTTGTCCAAACCACAACATGCTCCCTGTGACCTTAATCGATACTTTCTACAACGGATTGACTTTTCGAGATCGTGATACGATTAATGCAGCCGCCGGTGGCACATTCATGAAAAGGAGACCCGAGGAGTGTAGAGAGTTAATTGAAAACATGACTACTCATCATAAAAATTGGGATTCCTCTGCTTATTCAAGGAACAACCCGAGAGTCAATGTTTCTTCTACTTCAGCAAACCCTGAGATGACCGAACTCACCCGCATGATGACTGAAATGAGCAAAAGTATTACGCTTCTCGCTTCAAACCAACAACAACAACAAGTTAAAGTGGTTGCTAATCCTTATGAAACATGCGGCGGTCCTCACTCGTACACCGATTGTCCTTCGACTCAAGGAAATCCGGAAAATGTGTATGCAGCTTATGGTAATTATTCACCGGAAAATTACCAAGCTCGACAACAAGGGATAGAAATTTGCTGAGTTACCGATCAAACAATTACCTTTCACCCGGTTTTTCTCCTCAAAACCAAAACCCCGCCAACAACTACAATAGAAGCAACCAAATCCCACCAAGAGCTTCTAATCCTTATCACCCACCCGCCCAACAAACCCCACCCAGTAATCCGGATGTTGAAGCCATAATGAGAACCCACGGTGAGCAAATCAAGAATCTACAGAGTCAAATTATCAATCTGAAAGGAGATATCACAAAGCAAGGAAATGAGATTAGATCCGAGCTTCGAGATAACATTCAATCCTCCTTCAGCAATCAAACCAATGATTTGAAAAATATGCTTGCTAGTTTCTTGCCCGCAGCTCAACCTTCTACTTCGAGTTCTCTACCTTCAAACACCGTCACCAATCCACGAGCAAATGTGAGTGCTATTACTACGCGTAGAGGAATTACCATTGTCGATCCACCAATCCCACCCCCATCATCTACACCTCCTCCACCACCATTTATCCCTACTCCTCCTAAACCTAGTATTAGTGCACCATTACCGTCTCCGCCTCGTCATGACGATGTCCATAGGAAGGAAACTTCAACATCTCAACCTTTACCTGCTACGCCTTCACCTTCACCACCCAAACCCAATATCCCTTATCCCTCTCGTTTAGGCAAGACCAAAATGCTAACCAAGGAGGACTCCGAAGTGACCCGCTATGTGAAGATGATTTCTTAAATGAACTTCAACATTAGCTTTCTTGAAGCACTTGTCCACATGCCCAAATTTGTCAAAGCATTTAAGGAATTGCTTAACAACAAGGAGAAGCTGATTGAACTCGCCAACACACGCTTAAATAAAGCTGCTCTGCAGTTATTCTTAAAGAACTTCCGGAAAAGCTTGGTGATCTCGGTCGTTTTGTGTTGCCTTGCGTTTTCAACAAAACTGAAGAATTTACTGTCCTTGCTGATCTCGGGGCCAGTATTAATCTTATGCCTTTAAGTGTTTGGAAAACACTATCATTACCCGACCTCACACCAACAAAGATGACTCTTGAACTTGCAAATCGCACTCTCGCTTACCCCGTTGGTATAGCCGAAGACGTGTTCATCAAAGTTGGCACATTTACTTTCCCGGTCGATTTTGTCGTTGTTGATTATGAAATGGACCCTCGTATTCCGTTAATACTTGGTCGGCCATTCTTAAGAACCGGACGAGATTTAGTGGATGTTGCCAAAGGTGAGTTAATCTTAAGAGTCAGGGATGATGCACAAGTTTTCAAAATGGGGAAGCTTACAAGTACAACCTTTGGATGCAGAGAATCAGTGAATATGATTAATGTGCATGATGACTTCGTTGTTTACAACAATCCTCTATTCGAGTCTTGCAATGATAATCCACTCTTTCATGATGATGTGGATGATTCTCGCCCCACTTTGGAACCTTCTCCCATTTATGATTCTCCACCGGTCTTTGATGCTTATGATGATGATTCTAGCTCAGATTCAGATGATTATGATGACCTTACTTCCGAGTATCCCGAGCTGCCCACATATGATGATTTTGATGAGGCCGATACTCTTTCGAGCGATTCTTCACATGATGAAGATCCTCCGCCATCACTCGATCCTACTTTGGACGATTACTCATTTGAGGAAGATTTCTCTATGTTTCTTAACACTTACTTCCCTCATGAGAGTGATGCACCTCCTTTGGATTTTGAAGATTATCGTCTTGATCCTACTTTGGATTTGAAGCACATTATTTCAAAGGAGAAGAAACCGATCGACACCAATATCCGCATCACGTATGATTTGACACCTCTTTGTCCATCTTCTGAGGACGAGGTTGTGCTTCTTCGCGGATCTTCTTCACACTCTGCTGAGCCTGAGTGCTATTTTCCCCTAAAGGAAAAGGTGTTCGACCCCGGTATTGATATTATACAGCCATCTCGGTATCCACCTGATGTAATAAAAGGAAATATCTTTGGAACTTATGGAAATCTGCTTGCACCACTTCACCCTTGCTTCCACCGTGCTCTATCACTGCTTAAGGGAACCTTGCCTACTCTTCTTTGGCTTGCCTTGTTCGCCTTAAGCTTGTGCTATTTGATGGACGAAAACTATGTCTTTGATCCTGGTGGATATGTTTCATGCTTCTTTCGTTGATAATCAAGGCCGAGTCAGGCTCACGACTCGGTAATCAAAAATCAAGCGCTTCTTGGGAGGCAACCCATGCATCTATCTTTTAGCTTTCTTTATCATAAGTGTAGGGGAGACCCGTTGGTTTGCTATTTCCTCCCCTCACTTCTTAATCAGGGATTCAAGCTTCAATGATCCACTCTTGACGATTCTTGACGACCCGTGATTCCGTGTCTCCATTTTCCCGGTTCTATCCTAAACTCTTTTCGATTCACTATTTTATATTTTCTCAATATTAAAATAGGAATCTCTTTAGTTGTCTCTTCCTTAGCGAAATTTAAACAACATGCACAATGTCCTAAGTGTAGGGGAGTTTACTCCCACATGCTTAAACATTGAGGACAATGTTTATATTAAGTGTAGGGGGGACTTCTATCGAAGTTAAGTGGCCTTTTCCTTGTATTTGTCCTCATTTTAACCGGAAAATCAATTTTTCGACATTTTTCAAAATTTTTGATCTATTTTGGCCTATTAGTTTTTCCTTTGTATAGTTATTTTTGTTTCTTTGCTAGAATAAATGTTTAATAAAGTGGTTTTAATTTTCAAACATTGTGAATCTTTTGACTCAAACCGAGTTTACTTGTCTAAGTTACTCTAGCTAGTATCCTTAACGTGTTTAAGTCAAGTTTTGCTAGGCTTTCATATAGGGAGCTATAAAACGCGAAAGTCTTAACTCTCACGGGTTAAGAACAAGAACTTTTCGCAAGTTCCTATAATTGATCCTAGAGAGTCGTTTATCAATGGAACTTTAAAACGCGATTTCTAAACTTGAAAAAGTCTAAGAATTTGCAAGATCCTATAGGCAACTCGAAAACCCAGAACTTTGATTTAATAGGCTAAGTATCCACGAGTCTCATTCCTTGAGATTTTAAACTGTGGAGAATGAGAGATGATAGAGTCAATTATAAGTTCGGTATTCTTTCGTGAATTTATGTGAGTTAATTATGAGCCTATTCTCCCATCGCTTGCTAATAAATTTATCTGCAATAAATAAGGTTGTACGATTTGAAAAGTTACTTAGCTTCTAACCCAAGATCGTTTAAAAGTTGCTCGGTATGGATTAGAGTTCATAGCCAAGGCATAACTTATTGAAGCGGGACGCGAAGATTGGCGAGTCCGAAAAGGCCCTAACAAGGCATGAGGGCTACATTTTGTTGCTAAAGATCCAAGTGATGTGAAGAATCATTTATCGAAAATCAATATGAAGGATCGAGACACACGACGTAAAGCAAAAACTCCCCAAAAGTCATGGAGAAGTGTATCCGAAAAGACCCTAACAAGGTATGAGGATAAATAGATCCAAGTCGTAAAAGGAGGCGGATCGTTGTATATCAAAGTCCAAAATAAAGATTGGAGAAAAATGAAGAAGTCGTGGTCCAAGTATGAATCTCTCAAAAAGTTCAAGTGAAGAAATTCCAACTATGAAGAAAAGACCATAATTTTATGAACGTCTCTCAAGGTTTGAAGTATAAAGTCACTGCCAAATATCGGTCCGAGAAAGGTCTCAAATCGCGAAGCGAGTTATGCCAAGATATGAACTTTATGAGGTCCCGAGAAGCAGTTTTAAAAGATTTTGTCCTCTAGCTAACTATTGATTAAATCGTTCACTTTATTTTCAGACTTAATAACTATCGAAATAAGTCAAAAATGCATCCTCGGGATCATTCAAGACAATAATAAAATATAAGAGATACACCTAGGAATAAGGGAGTCTAAGTGAGTAATTGGCCCACATGAGTTCGTGTTAGTTTACTAACTTATAATAACAATGATCTCGTTTTTAAGCTTGGTTTGGAGAAAGCTAAAACTTGAGGATGATGATTATTCATGACATTTCCAAAACCCAAGGTATGCTTTTTGATTTCTTTACTTTTAATGTTTATAATTTTCTATCTCTTTAATAAAGGCCAACGTGGATTGATTATGATGAAAAATGTAAACGTGCTTTGTAACTAATGCATTGCATGAGGACATTGCAATGGTCAAGTGTAGGGGATTTGATAGGTGTGAAAACACCCATCTTTTCTACCACTTAATTACAATAATAACCGAGCCAAAACGTGTATTTTATGTCTTTTATGTCGGAATTATGCGTGGTTTGTGATTTTGTTGTAATTTAGGACGAAATGGTGAAAAGTGGAGAAAACATGGGAATTCACAGACTTTTATTGAAGAAAAAGATGAAAGACGAAGTCAAGAAGTCAAGTGTGCAAAAAGAACGGAAGTCCAAGACCAATTCTGAAGATTTATCGAAGAAAAAGTCAAAAGACGGAAGTTTACTTAAAGCCGAGGAGCTCAAGTCTTATTTATCGAAGAATTAAAAGACGAGTCCAAAGAAATCCCAAGCCAAAAGTCATCAAAGTCCAAGATTAACAAAAATATTAAGAAGGAAGGACTTAAGGGCGCAATTAAGAAGAAAGGAATGAGGGGAGGAATCTTCCTCTAACCACCTCCCTAATCCCCTATAAATACTTCTCATTTTCATTTCATTTAGTGGTTGACTAATCGTGACAATTAGTTCTTCCACCTTTACTTTTATGCACCTTTAATTACATGTCTTGCACCTTATTTACCATTTAATTTCAAGTAAGTGTCTCTTTTAATTCTTGCACCTTTACTTTATCTTGTTGATCTCATTCTACCTTTCTTTAATCTTTGATTTATATGTGTTGGGAATCTAAACTTGTTAGATTCCCTGTTCATTGATTTAAACATAATTAGGCTGATAGATAGTCCCTTGCCTGTCCCTAGGAGGCAGGCAAGTTTCACAAGACTCACAGAGATCCGAATCTCTGTGAGCAACCTCAGAGGAGTCCATGTCAGAGACATTGTCAGGGAAGTCGAAGATTACCTGAAGACATACTCCTTGGCTGTGATGGATAACAGCCAAGATGTATTAGGGACTCTGAGGGGTTGAGAGTTAACAGGGGTGGCAATACCCTGATAACTCTCAGCACACTTTGGACATGCCATTTGTGTGTTCGAGAATATGAAGAATAAGGAAACTGTTTTGGACAACTGTTCCTTAAAGCATAATGGAAGACTACCAAGAATAGAAGGACATCATGTGACTGATGTGGGAACTTGTAAAAGCTTGTGTAGTCGACATCAAGTACTGTTCAAGTCAACCTCGTAACACTATAAATAGGATGTGTATCCTTGCATTAATATTTAACACTTTGAGATATTAAGAACATTAGTGCGTGTAACTTAGTGAATCAAACAGCTACGACTGTATTCATAAGTTAAGGTTTATTGTTGTTCAAAGTGTGCACAACACATTGTCATCAAACGGTGTTATCCATAAAACTTGTAATTCTTTATTATACAATAATAAGATTACGTTTGAAAAGTAATACCTTGTGTTGATTAAGTTAAGATTAGGGTTTCTCGCATTGATTAGGGACTTTCAATTGGTATCAGAGCGGTGTTTGATATTAAAACCTTCAAGAAACATCGTTCTCCGTTTTATAATCAAGATCCACCATGCCGGAAACCTCTAGCCCACACTCACCTTCCAGAAACCCCTCTTCACCAAGACTTACCCCCCCACCAAATGACGATGATCTACCCCAACTTCTTGACTCAAGAGGTGGATCACACGTAACCAGTGTACCAGTCTTTGATGAAGAAGACTTTGCCAGTTGGAAGAGTCAATTTCTTGTATACCTTGATGGACTTGAACCTTTTCTTTTAGAAATTTTAGAAAATGGTCCATATATTCCCATGGCACTTACTTCTACTGAAGAAAACCCTCTTCCCAAGCCTGTCAAACAATGGACCGCAGCTGATAGAAAATTAGCAAACCAAGATAAACGTCTCAAAAGCATCATAATTTCCTGTCTTCCAAAGCATATCATGAAGTCTGTCATTCAGTGTCCCACAGCTAAACAAATGTGGACATACCTCATTCTTGGCCATGAAGGACCCTCTAAAACAAGAGAGACAAAGATTCAGGCACTCAGACTTCAGTTTAATGCCTTTAAGTCTCTTGAAGGTGAAAAAGTTCAGCAAACCTATACTAGGCTGAAGATTCTTCTAAATGACCTCGCTATGAATGATGTTACTATTGGTCAAGCTGAGATCAATGCCACTTTTGTCAACAGCCTTCCAAGAAAGTGGCTGAGCATGAATCAGACTCAGAGAGCTAACAACTCAATCAAAAATGATACCCTTGCTCAGCTCTATGGAAAGTACAATTATGAAGAAGGGCTGATCGATACTATCTACAAATCAGAGACTGAAAGATTTGTAGTCCAAGGAGCATCTTCCAAAGCCTTGATCTCTGCAACACATCCTCTTGACAGCGATTCTGATATTGAAGAAGATACCCGTAGCAGCCAAGAGTTCTTGTCAGACCTAAATGCAGAATTTCATGAAAGAGCACTGCTAGCCAACCAAAGAAGATACTACAAAAGATCTGGAAGAGTAGGATCAGCTAGCAAACCAACTGACAGGTCAAAAGAAACATGTTTTGCCTGTGGAAAGCTTGGACATTTTCAAAAAGAATGTCCTTCCACCAAAACATCCTCACCCTCTTATCCATCATCTTCATCAAAACCCTACAAGTTCAAACAACATAACAACTCATCTCAATCCAATTCTTCAGACACTGAGAAGAAAGATTACAAAAACAAGTACAAGGCACTTAAAGCTGAGTTAGAACAAATGAACTTGAAGATAGAAGCTATGTCCAAAAAGAAAGGTGGTGAGAAAAAGGCTGAGAAAGGGTTGGTTGCTGAAACCTATGATTGGAATGATGAACCATTGACTTCAGATGAAGAAGACACCACAAGAG
This sequence comes from Glebionis coronaria, assembly GCA_025667525.1. Taxonomy (NCBI): domain Eukaryota; kingdom Viridiplantae; phylum Streptophyta; class Magnoliopsida; order Asterales; family Asteraceae; genus Glebionis; species Glebionis coronaria. The sequence continues at coordinate 454,285,171 of CM046878.1, read as the reverse complement.
TCAGGGCTTTTATGGCAATAGCTGAGGATGAACCAGCTGTTGGAAAAGGTGATGCAAGATCAGGACAATGGGTTGACATCACAATGAAAAAGGTACACAAGCTTCTATCTATGACTGATTGTGATGAACGTAAGCATGTCCTTGATTACACCATTGTTGACTTGCACTTTGTTGAGGAACAAAGGAAGAACCTACTTGACAAGTTTCACTCTGTTAAAACTGAAATGATTAATGCTAAGGCTGAATGTGAAACTCTCAGGCGGGTTAACTTAGAAAAAATATCCCTGCAAAATGAAGTAGCTAGATTAACCTTGAAAAACTTAGCTTTAAATGATCAAGTCACTGAATTAAACAAAGTTATTGAAAAATGGCTGTGTGCTAGGTTTACTATTGATGAATTGCTTAGGGATGAAGTGCCTGCTGACTTAAACAGGGATATAATTGCTAAGCATAAAAAGCTGAGGATTATCACCAAACCCAAAGACATTGTCTTTAAATCTACAGAGACTATTCATATGTCAGATACCTCTTTGACTAATGACCCTGTCTCTGAAGATGTGGCTGAGCTTCCACCCCTGCCCAAACTCTCTGGAGTTGAACCTAGCAGTTCTTCTAGATCTGCTAAGGATGAACTTAAGATAGATATTGAGAATCCTCCAGCCAAAGTTTTTCGTGTGCCTGCTAAACCAACTGGTAAACAAGTAGCTTTTAAGCCAGTTTCTACTAAAGCTGTGAATAAGGTTGACCCCACCACTGAAGATCGCCTGTTGTCTCTTATGAAAGAAGTAGAACTCTTGAAACAACACATTAAGCCTTCCGCTGAATGCTCTACTTCTCATGAACCTAAGTCAGTCCTAGGTGAACCCAAAGGGGAAAGGTTAATCAAACCTTATTGCAATGTTTGTAAGAATACTCACCACTCGACCTTAGATCATGACAGACACATGGCAGCTAAAAGAGCTCAGACACCCTCTAGGGACAGACCACAGAGTTCCAAAAGACAACAGGGAAATTACAATTCTTATCCTCCCTGTAAATTCTGTGGGTTCACAGACCATCACTCAGACGAGTGTGGTGACTTCCCTGGGTGTGATATCTGTGGGAGTTATAACCATGAAACTATGAACTGTCCATCCCAACGCCAAAAGTTTTACAGGAACACAAGAGTTGCTAACAAGCAATTCAGGGAACCCACTGGAAAGTGGGTTCACCATAGGAACTAATCTGTTTCTATGTATCTGTGCAGAAATATCTCAAGGAATCGGTATGGTATCTAGATAGTGGCTGTTCTAGACACATGACAGGGATTCAACAATACCTGCACAGATACTCAAAGGAGCCAGGTCCCAAAGTGGTGTTTGGAGATAACTCTTCAGGTGACACAGAAGGATATGGCTCAGTGAATTGCAATGGGATCACTTTTACCAGGGTTGCATATGTGAATGGTCTTAAGCACAATCTTATTAGCATCAGCCAGTTATGTGATGCTGATTATAAGGTGTTGTTTACTAAGACTCAGGGAACCATATTCAACAAAAATAATGATGTTGTGCTGGTTGCACCTAGAAGGAGAGATGTTTATGTCATCAACATGGCTGTGTGCTCTGAAGACAGCTCAAATTGTTTTCTTGCCAAAGCTTCTGAAAGTGTCAACTGGCTGTGGCACAAGAGACTGTCTCATCTCAACTTCAAGAACATCAATAAGATAGCCACTCAAAACTTGGTTGCTGGTCTACCTTCAGTGATGTTTTCCAAAGACAAAACTTGTTCTGCTTGTGTCAAAGGAAAACATCACAGGTCTTCATTCAAGACTAGGCAATCATTCTCTATTGACAAGTGCTTACATCTCCTTCACATGGACTTGTTTGGACCTGTCAAACCTCAAACCATTAATCACAACAAATACACCTTGGTCATAGTTGATGAATTTTCAAGATATACATGGGTGTTCTTCCTCAGAAGGAAAAGTGATGCAGCTGATGCCATCATGTCCTTCATCAGACACGTTGAAAATATGAATGATGTTAGAGTCAAAGCTCTAAGAAGTGATAATGGTACAGAATTCAAGAATCATCAACTTGAATCATTTTGTGATGAAAAAGGAATTTCACAGAACTTATCTTCAGCTGGCACTCCTGAACAAAATGGTGTGGCTGAAAGAAGAAACAGGACTCTGATTGAAGCAGCAAGAACTATGTTAAATGGTGCAGCCTTACCAAAGCAGTTTTGGGGAGAAGCTGTACACACTGCCTGCTATACTCAAAACAGATCAATCATTGTCAAAAGACATGGCAAAACCTCCTATGAAGTTTTCAGAAAAAGATCTCCAGACGTCAGCTATTTTCATGTGTTTGGATGCCCTGTGTTTATTTATAACTACAGGGATAAACTTGGAAAGTTTGATGAAAAGGCTGATGATGGATTCTTTTTGGGATACTCTCCAACAGCCAAAGCCTTCAGAGTATTTAACATCAGAAGACAAGAAGTAGAAGAAACTTTCCATGTCAGATTTAATGAAGATGATGAAGTCATACAGAGAACAGGAACAGAGGGTGATGAAGTAGATTTTAATGAAAATATTTCTTTCCCAAGTGATGAGTTCACAGAACCCAGACCTACCAGTCATCACCACTCCAACACTCTCACTCCCTATGTTCCTGCTTTTGATCCTCTGTCTACTCACAACATAGAAGTTCCTACCTCTCAGGGACTTGATGAAGAAGAACCTCAAATCTCTGATGGTCCTTCTCATGATATTAATGACTCACCAATTCTTCAAACCTCTGAAGTTGCTCCTGCTGATAATGAAATTGCTTCCCTTGATGTGGCTGAAGAAGACTCAGACACTGAAGTAGTCTTTGAAGAAAGCCCTCCTAGTCAGCAGAATGAGACTCAAATTGTTCCAGCTGTGCCCTCAAGTACCCCTGTTCTTGAAACTCCAGCTCCTCAAAATAAGTGGTCAAGAGATCAACACATTCTTCTTGTCAACATTATTGGGGAACCAAATGCAGGGGTCACAACCAGACAGCGAATCCAAGACTCTGAGTCAGCCTCAGCCAATGAATGTCTATTTGCTGAATTTCTTTCTCAAATTGAACCTAAAAGAGTTGCTGAGGCTCTGGTAGAAGATGGATGGGTAGCTGCTATGCAAGAAGAAATCAATCAGTTCAAAAGGAACAAAGTATGGACACTAGTGCCAGCTCCACCTGGAAAGAATATCACAGGCACTAGATGGATCTATAGAAACAAGATGGATGAAATTGGGAACATCATCAGGAACAAGGCAAGATTGGTAGCACAGGGATACTCTCAGACTGAAGGAATTGATTATGATGAAACCTTTGCACCTGTTGCTAGACTTGAAGCCATCAGAATCTTTCTTGCTTATGCTGCCTACATGAACATCACTGTCTATCAGATGGATGTAAAGAGTGCCTTCCTCAATGGTGATTTGGCTGAGGAAGTTTATGTTGCTCAACCTGAAGGATTTGAAAACAGCGAGTTTCCCAACCATGTATACAGACTTCACAAGGCAATGTATGGTCTGAAACAAGCTCCAAGAGCATGGTATGAAACTCTTTCAAATTTCTTATCTGAAAACAAATTTATCAGGGGTTCTATTGATAAAACACTCTTTACCTTCAAGGACAAGAGTGATTTCATCATTGTGCAGATTTATGTGGATGATATCATCTTTGGGTCAACAAATGTCAATCTTAGTAAACGTTTTGCTAAATTAATGACCAAGAAATATGAGATGAGTATGATGGGTGAATTAACTTACTTTTTGGGTTTTCAAATTAAACAATGTCCTAAGGGAATTTCTATCTGTCAAGAAAAGTATGTTAAGGATTTACTTAAAAAATATGACTTGGCTGATTGTGCTTCAGTGAAATGCCCCATGCTTCCACCCAACAACTTGGGCCCTGATGAGTCAGGGGTCTCTGTCAATGAGACTTTATATAGAGGCATGATTGGGTCACTGATGTATCTAACAGCCAGTCGTCCTGATATCCAATTCTCCACATGTCTCTGTGCAAGGTACCAAGCTAACCCAAAAGAATCCCATCTAGTGGCTGTTAAGAGAATTTTCAGGTATCTCAAAGGAACACCATCCCTAGGACTATGGTATCCAAAGGAATCAGGCTTTGATCTCAAGGCCTATTCAGATTCAGATTATGCTGGATGCTGTATTGACAGGAAAAGTACTTCATGCAGCTGTCAAATCCTAGGAGGAAAATTGGTTGGATGGAGTGCTAAGAAGCAAAACTCTGTGGCTATGTCTTCAGCTGAAGCTGAATATGTCGCTGCAGCCAGCTGTTGTGCTCAGGTGCTCTGGATGAAGATTCAATTGGCTGACTATGAAATCTTGTATGACAAAGTGCCAATCTTTTGTGACAACACCAGCGCCATTGCCATATCCAACAACCCTGTTCTTTACTCTCGTACCAAACACATTGATATCAGGTATCATTTCATCAGGGATCATATTATGAAGGGAGATATTGAGCTGCATTTTGTTCCCACAGAGCTGCAACTAGCTGATATCTTTACAAAGCCTTTGGCTGAACCTACGTTCAACAGGCTAGTTGCTGAGCTAGGGATGCTCAATATCTCAAAGCCTGTGGCTTGATATTAAATGTGTTCATTAAATGATTGATTCTATATTAAATGTTTTATTAAATGTTTTTCACATGTAACTAGGTAGTTGCATTCCAAGTAAATGCAAAAAACATTCTCACATTTTTTAATCATTTAAGTTTCGGATAACGAGGAGACAAACGTTTTGAAAGGTCAAGGGGACCCACTTGAGCAGTCATTTTCGCTTTTGCATTTAATACGGTTGAATAACTGTTCACTCTAGTTTGAATATATATATATTGTCTTCTTTCTCTTCTCACCCACCACCATTCTAAAAAATCATCTTTTCTCTCTCTAAATTCTTATCTCTCTCAACCATTCGCCATTTTCATTCTCCTTCAACCTTAAATCAATGGCGTTTCCCGTACCAAAAGCCTCCAATGTGAACTTCGAGATCAACGAGAGCATCATCGCCTCAAATAACGCCATTGGATGGATCAAGGCACCCAACAACACCTACTCAGATCTGGTAAATTTCATGCAGAATTGTGACCTAAACGAAGCCTTCACCAAAACTCCATCCACCTTTTACCAAGAATACCTTAGGGAATTCTGGTATTCTGCTGAAGTTGAAGAAGACACCATTACTTTTAGCCTTTCTTGCAATGAACACCCTTTTGCCTTTTCCCTTGCTGATTTTGCCAGTGTGGCCGGACTTAAACATGGAGATGAATGCCTGAAGACAGTTGACAAAAAGGCTGTCAAGGAAGCATTGGCCACACTCAACCCTTGTCATGACATTAACCCTGCCCTCACACCAGCTGAAATCCTTGCTAAAGCCCCTCTGAAGATTAAGTATTTTTCTCCTATGTGGCGTGTCCTCTTTACCCACATTGTGAAGTCCCTGGGAGGCATGCAGGGATCACAGGATCAAATGTCGTTCAAACATCAGACTATTGCGTATGGATTAATATGGGGAGCTGATGTTGACGTTGGAAGCCTTCTTTTCTCTAACCTGGTAGAACAACTAAAGGGAAGGAATCAGGTCAGGGAAAAGAACATCTGTTATGTGCGTTTTCTGTCCCTGATATTTGAGAGTTTGCTTGGAGAGAACTATCATAACAAGGCCTTGACAGCTCTGAAGCCCTATCGTATCACTGGTGCCATCTACAAGGAGATTGGAGCTGAGGATTTCCCTGTCACTGCTCACATGCTGAACGTTGCAAACCAGGTACCCATCGCTGAGAAGTCCTTGATCCCTTCCTCTGAGAAGGTGAATACTTCTAGTGTCGCTGGCAAGTCTACGTCTTTGACCTCTGGGCAGCACACTACTAAGTCCAAGGCTTCATCTGGCCAACAGCTAAAGAAGAAGAAAATCCCCTCTTCTTCCCAACCTAAAGCTGTTAGCAAGGCCAAGGAAAAGAAGATTGACACCGCCTCTGGTCCAGATACTCTTGTGGATACAGAATCTTTGGCTGACAAACAACAGGCGTCTAGTGTCTCTAGGTCAGCAGAGACTACAGGAAACCAGCCAAACCAAGCTGATATCTTACAGGTAATCAGTGTACATTTTTAGAGGTTCACAATCAACTACTCTCATTTGTCTGTAGGAGAGAGTGGTGAAGTTAGGGTAATCCTCGACCCATAGAAGTCTGTCATTTCACTTAGAATACTTTAAGACTTCTGTACACTCTGTCTTTGCACCAGGGAATGACTCATTTGTGTTTATAAAGCACCCCGATGACCCTGAACCCTCTAGACAGTATTCAGGCTAACAACAACCTGAATACATTAATGTCTCAACCTTGAAGGCTGTACTTCACACAGCCTCTTGGTTCCCTCATTAAAAGAGTCCCAAAGGATTTATCCTTTCAGGGGGAGCTGAATCATCACCCTCAGCTTTCCTAGGGGCAGCGTAACAGGCGACCTACAACAACATATGTTTCACTCTTAAAAGAGTCCCAAAGGTTTTACCTTTTGGGGGGGCTGAATAATCACACTCAGCTTTCCTAGGGGCAGCGAAATGGTGATCATTAAACAACATATGTTTCACAATCAAAAGAGTCCCAAAGGTTTTTACCTTTTGGGGGGGCTGAATAATCACACTCAGCTTTCCTAGGGGCAGCGAATGGCGACCATTAACCACACTTCATTCACACTTAAAAGAATCCCAAGGATTTATCCTTTGGAGTGGCTGAGTAAGCACCCTCAGCCTCTCTGGGACAGCGAAATGGCGACCATTCACTTATATTTTCCCTGTTACTAATTTCAACAAACTTGCAGGCTGAAATTGTACAGCCAGTCAAAGAACCTCAGGTACATGAAAAGGAGGCTGAAACAATAACTCAGGACATTCCACATGAAGAAGAACTTGAGCTCAATATTGATGAAGATATGCTGTCTGTAGAAGATTATGTCGCTGAGTTTGAACCCATGCCTGAGGATGAATTCCCTGAGGGAATGTTTGATGAAGAAGAGGAAGAAGATGAGGATGACCAGCTGTCAGCCTCTCCTCCTAAAGAAGATGACAAGACTTCTCCTCTTAAGGAAGCTGTTGACACACAAAACTCTGCTACATCTGCAACAACAGTCTTCCAAAGACCAATATATGATCCAACAGCTGAATTCCTTTTGTTTGATCATCCTACCCAGACTAACTTCGACTTGATTCCAAGGGAGGATGATTTTGCTCAACAAAGCCTCAATATCAAGAATCTTCAGCCTGTACACCATCAGTCTGATATTGAGCGCTTATCAAGAAAGCTGGACGTGATCAAGTCAGAGATGCACAACTTTACTGTCACCTTTCCAGGTATTATAAAGAAGGCTGTGACTGAAGCTGTCACTGAGCCTATTCAGGCGGGTACAAGAAAAGGTGTGGCTCAGGGACTAAGTCATCTCTCGACACGAATCAAGAATGCTATTGACTCAGTTGTCCCTGCATTGTTCCAAGAACAAGAAAACAACATGAACAGACACTTCAATGCAGTGCGCAACAGGCAATACAACCATGCTGGTTTTATTGTCAGGCGAGTTCAGGCAAATACCAATGCCAATGCCAACCTATTGCTGAAGATTGCCAGGGCATCAAGAAAAAGACAGCGTGCCATGGCTGCCTCTGTGGAGCAGATTGCAAGAAGATTTCAGGCACGTTCATCCAAGCATAAGATAAGTAAGGATGAACGTGAGGGGGAGAAGAAAACTACACTCAGCCTTGCATCTGCTGAACAAGGATCATCTTCAGCCAATCCTTCAACAACACCTGTTCCTCTTCAAGTCATCACACCAGTTATAGTACCTGATGATGAGGATCAGACTCAGGGGAGCAACACACACAAGATGGAACTGACTCATCTAAATCCATGATCTTAGTTAACATCAGCAAGCCTGAAGATGATGATGAACCAGCAGCCAAGAAACTTAAATTCACTGTGAGCTCCCTACCAAAATCTATTCAAAATCAGGCTCAGACAGCGTTCCTCAAGAGAGCTGATGATTTGAAAAACATTAGTGTGGAGTCCTCTGTCTCAAAGAAAGGTAAAGAGATAGTTTTGGTTGATACTGACACCAAACTTAAGAAGATAGCTGCGATGCTAGAGACAGGAGGATCCACAACAGACCTTTCCCAATTTTCAACCTTTACACCTTCCGATGAGAGACCTTTAACGCCTGAAGAAATAGAGCAACAGGCTGAAGAATTCAAAAGACTAAGTGAGCTCAAGGCAGCCAAAGAATTAAATGAAGCCACTCTGAGGAAGATGTCACCACCTGAAAAAGAAAAACAAAAACAAAGGTTGAGGGAAATGGAACTTAAACGCGCTGAGGCCTTAAAGAAAGTCAAAGCTGATTATGATGCCTGCGTGAACAACAGGTATGCTGCTGGCAAGATAACCAAGTTTAGATACACCATTCACAAGTCCACAAACACCCCACAGATGATCTTATGGAGGGATAATCAAACAGGGAATATGGATGTGTTTGACAACTTCAGGTTAAAAACACTTGGGTTATCAGAATGGTTTGAACTCGAAGCCTTAGCTGCCAAAAAGTCTGGACAGGCAAATTTCCTTCTGCTCAAAACTCTTAAGGCTAAGTTTAACTGGATCAAGGAAACAGCTGCCAAACTCAAGATTGATCCCCCACCACAACTTTTCGAACAAGGACCCCCAAAGACAGGCAACAAAAGAAGAAGAATTTCCCAAATCATTGATGAAACTTTTGTTACTGAAGATGTTCGTGTGGATGGCATGCACAGGGATCTGATCCTTCCTAATGGTATAGTTGGCCCTGTTGATGGTCAGACATACTCAGTGCCTGAAAGAGGAATGGCGTTTATGAACAAAGCCTGCCAATATGCTTTTCAGAGGGAAGATGAGCTTTGCCTGGCTTCAACTATTCAGCTACTCTGTCACAAGAAGTGTCTCAAGATCAACTCAGAGTATTCCAAGAAGTTTGCAAAGACTTTGCAGGATGAAATTGATAACAGATTAGATGTGGCCGAAGCTGAAGAAAGAATAAAAAATGATGACTATTGAAGATAGTATCAGCCCTTTTACCTTCATCTTTTGTTTAACTTATGTAATGAACTTGTAATTTTTCTTTAAGTCTTAATAAAATCATGAGGTATGTTTGTTTAGATCTGTTATGTGTAAGAAGAAGCTGTTAAACTCACTTACCTTAACTTAGTTAGATCTAGCACTATTTATGTTTAAATAGGGGGAGATTGTTGGGAATCTAAACTTGTTAGATTCCCTGTTCATTGATTTAAACATAATTAGGCTGATAGATAGTCCCTTGCCTGTGCCTAGGAGGCAGGCAAGTTTCACAAGACTCACAGAGATCCGAATCTCTGTGAGCAACCTCAGAGGAGTCCATGTCAGAGACATTGTCAGGGAAGTCGAAGATTACCTGAAGACATACTCCTTGGCTGTGATGGATAACAGCCAAGATGTATTAGGGACTCTGAGGGGTTGAGAGTTAACAGGGGTGGCAATACCCTGATAACTCTCAGCACACTTTGGACATGCCATTTGTGTGTTCGAGAATATGAAGAATAAGGAAACTGTTTTGGACAACTGTTCCTTAAAGCATAATGGAAGACTACCAAGAATAGAAGGACATCATGTGACTGATGTGGGAACTTGTAAAAGCTTGTGTAGTCGACATCAAGTACTGTTCAAGTCAACCTCGTAACACTATAAATAGGATGTGTATCCTTGCATTAATATTTAACACTTTGAGATATTAAGAACATTAGTGCGTGTAACTTAGTGAATCAAACAGCTACGACTGTATTCATAAGTTAAGGTTTATTGTTGTTCAAAGTGTGCACAACACATTGTCATCAAACGGTGTTATCCATAAAACTTGTAATTCTTTATTATACAATAATAAGATTACGTTTGAAAAGTAATACCTTGTGTTGATTAAGTTAAGATTAGGGTTTCTCGCATTGATTAGGGACTTTCAATATGCTTTTTGTCTTGCATATTTGTTTAAAGATTTCATTTTTATGCTTTTGCTTGTTTTAAATCAATTATTTTCATAGCTTATTTTGTTTATTTTTAAGTTTATAAAGTTTTTATAAAAATTGTTTTCGTATAAAAGGTTTTTTTTCTTAAAGCTTATCCATTTCTTGTTTTAAAAGTCTTTAAATTTCAGTTTAGTAGCTTATTTTCATACGGTTTACTTTACGAATTTCGTCTTGAGCTTATTAGGATTAAAGCTTATTTTTCTAGCTTATTTTTAGTTTCTTCCTTCGTATTCCGATTGGTAAGATCGGAAAGGGGTTTATATATTCCGATTGGCATGATCAGAAAAGGGTTTTGACATTCCTTTTGGTATTCCGATTGGGGAGTGGCTTGGTTATTCCGATCTGGGTTAAGTGATAGTATTCCGATTGGGAGGCTATTCCATATTCCGATCGAGGTGTTGATTGGTTATTCCGATTAGGTATAGTGACGATATTCCGATCTGGGTTTTCAATTAACATTCCGGCCAGGAGTCATTCCTTATTCCGATCAAAGGTAAGATTGATATTCCGATCAGGTAGGTGAATACATTCCGATCTGGGGGTTTAAGTTTGGTTATTCCGATCAGAGAAAAGGTGACATATTCCGATTGGGTTTCCGATCAATATTCCGACATGCAGGTTTTGGTATTCCGATTGATTCTGATCGGAATATATTCCGATTGGAGTGTTGTTTATATTTTGTCTTGTTTAATTTTTACATTCTCATTTTTATACTTTGTCAATTTTAATTTCCGTCACGCTTTATTTTAAGTCATTTAATTAATTTACTTTCCGTCACGTTTTTAAATATCGCACCATTTTCTTTTATTTCAACGCTCTTTTATTATAACGCACATTTAATTTTAATTGTTTTGCACTTTAAATATACTACAACGACAACCTTTTTGTTCCACCAAAATAAAACTGAGTCACATAGAGAACCTAGATCAATTCGAATAGACCAACACAACGAACATAATTTTTATACGGGCCAAAAGCCTAGTTATCACTAATCCAGTACGCAAGGAAGATAAGGGCAATGATCAGGCAATTCACTGATTTTTCCATCCGAGAAATCTCAGAAGAACATGGCGTAATATCAGTAGCCATGGATCGTCTCTCAACGATCAATGTTGAAGATCCCCCTAGGCATGTAATTGTCAATTTTATCATAAACAAATCTGTACATGCGTAAGAAAAACCCACAGCGAACGGGGGAGGGTCACAAACATGGATGACACTAGTCGTAAACTATTTAGTCCATCACGAACTATCGAGCGACAGCAGAAGCGCCAAATGACTACAGTACATAGCAAGGCAGTTCACGGTTATGAACGGAGTTCTATACAAGAGATCAACGCATGGTCAGAAGTTACAATGCTTGGGGCCTGAGTGAGCGCGACTAATTATGGAGGTCGCGCATAAAAGGACATGTCGCTAGGGTCCAAAAGCTATGGTACGCGAAGTTTTCCGCTTAGGATATTTCAGGCCCTTCATGCATAGGGATGCTCATAAAAAATTAATACGGTGTCGCCAATGCCAGACAAATCCGAACATAGAAGCGAGACCGTACAAAATGCCCAGAGATGCGCCCGGCGCAGGACCAAGTAGGGGAGGAATTCTGTCAAGCTTGGGGCGCACATTTGGTTCTCTCGCCGTAAAAATGGGAAGCGTGGTGCGCGGCGTAGTAGCGATGTTCCCGTCCCAATTGGATAACCAACAAGAATCATGGGGAATCATCACTCTGCCGGCTAGAGCGGACACCATCAGACCACGTTTAGCAAACATAGATGACAAAACAAAGGGCATATACCGCGCCAAGGAGATCTGGAGTGTGTCTTGAAAGGGCATGATATGCAGTGATAGCCGTTAACAGTCACAACCTAGTCAACTGAGTCAGCACGAGAAACAGGCGGGACACAATCATGGATTAAAGCAATACTATCTCTGAGGCATCGCATAATCAGCATGGATCATCCTCTTGGTTGCGGTCAACCCCTAATAAAGATCCATGTATTTTTTATTTTTTGGTAATTTAGGATTTATTTTTAATGTTTTCTATTCGAACACTCGCAAGGCATAAATAAACCCCGCGGTCCCTAGCTAGTTCCGCAGATCATACTTTTTCTTCATTTGTGACTTTCCTTTTCTTTAATAAATTGAAGTTATGCATAAAATATGTGGCAATTTTTCTATATATACGTATTTGGCCCCCGACGTACATGTACAAACAACGTTTCCAGGCGAAATAAGAGAAATAAGTTTAACCTACTAATTAAACTTGTCACATAAGAGGGATGCAACCCCAGTGGCGCTAGATCAGGTATCCTTTGTTAAGCAGCTTACTAGAAGACGTTGTAGTAAGTATGGCATTCCTCACACTCCATGATGGATATGCACAAGACACAATGTGCACGCTTAACAAACATGTCATAATCAATGACATTACTTATGGTAGTAGTAGCAAGCCACACGTAATGAATTTTCAAATCATCCATAAGTTTAGAGTTACACTTCAGTGAATGTACTCATAAACAAGCACCTATACCCACATCTTTAGACGTGGGTACAAGGACTTGGAAAAACTTAACATACCTTTGCATTGTGCGATTTTTAAATATAACTACATAAGGTTACATACAAATGATACAATATATACATGGGAGAAGCAAAGTTTCATAACATACGAACGCAATATAGAAGGATCTGTATTATAGTAAGTCTGTGGCAGACAAGGACCTCTTTAACTTTAGGTGCAGCGGATGGAGGGGCGTGCGGTGTTCCGCCCACTCTTCCTTCATGTGCTGCAATAAGTACACTTTTACCCTAAGCGAGGGTAGGCTCACCTGAACACCATCAGACCGACCAGGGTATGCTAGTCCCAGCCCAATTACAGCACTCCTAGCAGAGGACTTATGCTTCTGGGTAACGGCCTGGCATGGCACTTCAACACCCTTTACAGAGATACCATGTTAGCCTTACTATTGGCAGCAGAGTACACAGGGACTCTTAGTTGGGACACGTCTGACTTGACATAATAGTCTGGCTCATCTTCAGCTCTTTCGTCAAAATGCTTTGATAATGTGAGTCCTGCCATGACAACACTGATAGGGTCATCTTGATCCTTCTCAACAATGTCGATGAAGGGAATATCACAATCCTTAAAAACTTGACAGGCAGCATCGAAGTTCTCTTGGGCCTGTGGATGATGAAAGGGAACATCCAACAACGGTTTAGTTAACAAACTCTCTCGAGAGGCACGCTCCATAGCCAGACTCTAGCCTAGTACATGGGAAGCATCCAGGATATCAGCTGTGGCTTCAACAACGTTGGGTGAGTCCATGGCACCTTTGGATGCCAGGGGTAAGCTGTATCGCACCAACCAGTGTTTTTCAGCGTGTATAACTAAAAGATGTGGGTGTATATCCTCATCGAAATTAGTATTCAAGCACGTCAAGACCTTCTCTTTGGCATCCAAATCCTGTTGGAACTCCAAAGACACATTCTCACAGTTTTTTACAAACACACCCATGCCCTCTTCAAGTTTCTTCATGGCCCACTGGTTGTCTCTTTCTTATTTTTCGCGCAGGAAGCGTACCTGGTTTAGAGACTCTAGCAGCGACACCTTCTTATCCTCAAGATACTGTATGGAGCCAACATCTATAGTAGCAACCCTTCACAGGCTCGCTAACTCCATCTTAGCACATACTACTTCGTCATTTCTTTCTGCCATTGTTCGAGGAAGCTCGAGGGAGATATCCTAAAGGCGTTGTGATAGTTGCAGTATCCTCTTGTTTAGATGGGATGCTACTGTCACCTCCCGTTTTGCACACATTGCTAATTCTCCCATTAAAGTTTCGTCATGTAGCTCTTCTAGATAATGGGTGCGCCCAGGGGGAACAATAGACTGCATAAAATCTGCACAATAGGACCTATTGGTCAGTTCGCAAGACTGTTGACAACCCCACTTAGGACGACCTTCATTAGCTTGGGTGGCACTAGTGGTAGCCCTATGTGTCTCATCCAGATGACTGCACGGTTGTAATAAATAAGTTAGGAGTTATTCACTCACTTATTCTATGAGCAGCGCAACATAAAATATATTAGATGGAGTACATTGGGATGATGAACTCCATACACGGTCTTACACGTGCACGTTATGGATGAATACGAGCGGCAGGTCTGCAAGCTTGGGACCTATTTCTGTTAGGGATCCCCTGATTAGGCGCACATGGTAGACGCTTAAAGCCTGGGATGGGAATATCGTCCTTATTGGCATTGCGGTTTAGGCTGCTTTCAGACGCGTCTTCGTTCCCCGCACCCTCTGATTTTGTTGAAGATGACTCTACCGCACATGGTACACTCCGGACGGGGGTCGCGTTTAGAACGACAGTACTCTTCGCGCTAGCATGTGTGTTAGGAGAGCGAGGTTCGAGTGCCATGGTGCGCCTTCCAATGCTCCGCCCGCTAGCAAGTTCTTCAGGAGTACAGGGGTGGGAGCGCATGGTTACCTTGCACGGATCTTCGCGCTTCACGAGCTAGGAGTACGGTATTTTGCATACACCGTATGTAATGATTTAATCTATGAATACGAATTCTATTTAGGATGGAGAAGAGTGATGGATTGTTTACCATGACCAAAATCATCATAATATCGCGGCATGTGATTTAGAGGTAGCAGCGCCCTCACACTTAGCTCTAGGGCGTATAGTAGCGACTCAGGAAATTCTTGCATTAGGATGCGATCAACATCTATCCTTTGCGCATCTTCTTCAGTATATGTATCAGGGATAGGGTGATTGTCTTTTATCATTGTCTGGGGGTGATAAAGTCATAGTCAAAGGGGAACACCACCTTATCTATCCAGAAGAATTTGTTGTTCCATTCCTTCAGCGAGTCTATTTTTGCCGAGTAGCACTGGAGTCGACCGAGGCGTTTGGCGAAAGATATCCACCCGTTTATCCATGATCGGCGATAGAAGGCGCGGAATAAATTTTATAGTAGGATCAATGTTCTTCAATCGATAGCTTATTTCAAAATTAGATATTTTGGCTGCGCAGATACAGTATAGTTGGGATAAATGGATACTATCGAAGCCCAACACGTCAATCAGAAAATGGCTCTGGGGGATATGGTTATTGGTAAACTCAAAAAATCGGGTATACACACCAATCTGACCAGGTGGGAAGCTTCCTATGTGCAATTGTGGCTCTGGTACCTCGGGATGTAGGTCTGTAGAGATATGATACTTGGTGATGAACGGGGATAGCTTTTGCCTAGTAATGTGGGATCTTACGTCGAATAACTGTGACATCATTTTTTCTTTTTTAAACGACAATAGGTGTTGTTTTGTAAGATTTGTTGAGTTTTTGGTAATGGAGGAAGAAGAGGCTGTGGAAATGAAGAAGATCGACCGTTGGTACAATACATAGTAAAGTAATTTACATCAATGGGTGAAGGATCGTGTGACATGTGTCGAGCGATTGTTTCATCCAACGGTGCTGATTGACTTCTTATGTATGACGTGTTTTAAACCTTTCCCAGTTACCAATGAAAGTAGGTATTAGTGGATTATGACAAGGATAAATGATTGGCGGGATATTTGAAATATTTTTTCCCAAGACACTTGCGGGGGCATCTATTTTCATTTTAGAGCGTTATCTCTAGGGCCTTGGATGCTTATGAGTCTAGTACCCGCGGTCAGAACCTGCGACCACTAGACTGGGGGGACATGATGACGTATAGTCCCTATTGGGGTTGTATAACCCGACCTATGGGTACCACACATATCCATTGGGTATGGATTTTTGTTGTGCAGCGCGCGCAAGGCCTAGGAGGCCCAATATACCATTGGCGCACGACGAATGGTTACTTAGTCAAGTCCTCGTCGCAGCGTGACAGGATAAAGACATAATATAATCTATCTTATTGTTATATTCGCCTAAGTATAAGAGATATACACTTACTTTGGTTATGCCGCAAGAGTAGGAGAGCCCAACCAGGACTTTCTCGGGTATAAAAGGAACCCCAAGGTTCCACAAAGGTACGATACACACAATACCCTAAACCCTCACACATACTCAAACTGATTACCTACTCTCACGCCGGAGTCTAATCGTGGGACAAGCGCCCACGGTAAGCCTAACGATGTTTGTTCTTAGTGTGCAGGGTCATTAAACAAGATTCACTTGGTGAAAGAGCCGGAACCCACAAGACCCCGAATTAAGCCTAATTCGGGTTCAACTAGGTGCATCCAACTTTTGTATCAATAGATTTAGTTAGAAATTTGATAAAATAAAGTAGATAATTTGATGTATAAAAGATGTTGTATATATAGTAGTAAAAGTTTTTTTTTTTTAAATTTAGCCGTTTGAAATTTTTGGGAGGATAATTTTGACCTTTTAAATAAGGGGGTTAAAAGGGAAAAGTATAGAGAGACGTTGGGGGGGGGGGGGGGGTGATTTTTTTTATTTACCCCCTAAAACACGTTGGCTAGCCAACGCCGAGCGCAACACCATTGAGGTTTTTGGTTATGGGGTATAGTAACGCCCAACAACGCAGGCCAACGCCCGTTGGCGCGTTACTACACTAAGGTTCTAACAAGCAAATATAAATTTGGGCATTCGGAACATTAGGTGAAGAAAGGTACAAAATAAAAAAAGGTACAACATACCTTATAAGACGATGTTAAAAGAAATATATCTTATAAAACGACGTACGTTAGAGTGGTTATTGGTACCCATGAGTTCAATACCCTTTAGCTTTTTGATTTTTATTATTATTATTATTATTTTTTAATATAATTTTGTTTTGGTTATAAAACTATAAAACGGAAAATACAAAATAAAAAATATATAGTTTAATATGTAAAAAGTATTAAATTGCTAAATTTTTTTGAATAAAAACTGAAAAAAAAATTGTGTTATATAATAATCAAACGGACAAAAAAGAGTATTAGAGCATCTCCTATGGTAAACCTTTTGTAGAGGTTTATAAATTTTCCATGTCATATAATTTTAAATTTTTTGTTTTATAAACCAATTATCAATATGGTTAAACTTGATAAAACTTTACAATTTAATGGGGCATTATATGAGTTACATGCATTTAGTTACAATGAAAAGGTTCATAAACATAGACCTCTTTCATTCCATGTCACCATAAACCTCATCTCACTATGGTTACTTAATTTATAAACCTCTTCAAAATTTATAAACTTTTTCATGAACCTCTCATATTGAATGCCCTTATAAGTATTTTTATACTTTTTTTAAGAGCTAAAGCCTAAAGAAGACATTAATACCTTCCAATTATAAGCTAAAGTTGCACTGTTTCATTTTTCTTTCTTCTAAAAATAGTACCGTTTTAGTTTTTTATAGGGGTGTTTGTTTTAGCTTATATAGTGGGCTTATAAGCTTATTAGCTTGTATAAGTTTATAAGCCGAAACTAAGTGTTTGGTTAAACTTATATAAATAGGTTTATAAGCTTATATATGGAGTTTTTGGTAAGCCTAAAATATGTGGCTTTTAAGGCTTATATAGTAACAATATATAAAAAGACATTTATACCCACATTTAATAACCATATCATTTAATATTTACGTACTTTTTTGTTATTTTATCTTACTAAATTTGATAAGCTAAACCAAACACTAATAATGAGCTTATAAGCTTATTATATATAAGTTATAATGGCTTATATAATATAAGCCTAAACTAAACTCATAAGCTTAACCAAACACCCTCTATGTCTCTATCTTTTGCTTTTTATTGCCTCGTTCTTTACTCAAAATAGTGTTCGGACCAATATTTTAATCAATTTTTAGTATTTGTGTTGTTAACACAGTAATTTGCTCCACCAAACACAAATATCTCCAATTTTAATCATCGAAAACATTTTCCATTTCTTTATCGATGCTCGTATTTTGTTTCATTACTGTCAATATCAATACAAGAGATAAATTTATATGCATCTTACTATTTGGTTTCCAGACCCCCGTCTTATCCTAATTATGTATGACGAGTATTTTACTCGCGTAACGTGATGGTAAATATTCAGTAACAATTTTTGAGGTGAATAAACGTTATTATCTTACCCACTAAGTTTGTATGTATTTACAAAGTTGTAAAAACTCAAACTAAAATAAACTACTAAAAATGAAAAAAAACCTAAAAATTAATAAAAATACATCAAAATGTATATTGTATTAAAAAACACAAAATCATATAATTTATGATCAACTTAGATTATAAAAACAATAAAAGATAAAATAATTTTTTTAATTTAAAAATAAAAATATTATTTTAATAGATTGTTACAAAAAATATTATTAAATTGTTAAAAAAAATTATAATATATAATCTTGGAAAAAATATCAACAACTTATTTTATTTAGTATATAAAAAACCCAAAACATTCGATCTTTCTATTTTAAAAAATCTTAAATATTTTATAAAATAATACATTACTCAAGAAATATCTTTATGGCCTAAAACAACAACCTTGTGGCATGGTAACACAATTTTGTATTAAGTGGCTGTCAAGATCATGATCTTACCTAAGATCGTTTTTGTCTCTTTAAGATCGAAATCGTAAAATCGGATCAAGATCATAAGATTTTATCAAGGTTGTAAATAGCGTGAAGCGTGGCGTAGCGTTATTGCCAAGCTACAAGCTACAGAAGATATAGCGAAGCTATGGCGTTTCTGAAGCGTGACATATAACGACACAAAATATTTATAAATTAATATTTGTATAGCGAGTTTATAAAATGGAGCAATATTTTAATTTTAGTTGAAAACAAAACCGGCTATTAGTTACTCAAGGATTTATTTTCATAGTAAAATTACTAAGCCCAAGTCAACTAAATAGCCAAAAATTAGTAAACGAGCAAAATTCTTGTAAATCAGCAAAAGATTCGAAAAAAGGCGCCACGTTACGCGCTATAGCGCGCTATATCACGCTTTATGACGCTTTTTAGCACGCTACGCCTTAAGACGCCGCCTTAGTCTGTTTCGTAACGTGGAGGCCACGCTTCACGCTATAGCCCGCTATAAGGCGCGCTATTTAGAACCCTGGATTTTACCAATTTATCATGTTCTGTAAGCAATTGATAACGAGTCAAACTTTTTTTATTTGTACTCGTCGTTAAAGATAAACTTATATGATATCCGCTTGAAAATGTCAAAGCTTAAATTTAAAATACCAAAATAAAAATAAAACACAAAAAATCAAGTCTCAATCGTCACATTTATGATTACATAACATGCGTATATATGTCCCAAAATAAAGCACATCACTATAATTAAGCTATCTAAATTAATACTTAAAGGTTAATAGTTAAAACTAAGAAAAAAGTAAAAGAAAAAAAATAACAATTACATGTAAAAAACTTTTTGCTTCACACAACAAGAATATGAGAAAAACCTTAATTTGTTTAATGTAATTTGGATTTGAGTAAAACAGATAATTATGTTTACTAATTAGAAAATCTGAAAATGAAACGTCAATACATGTTACTGAGATCAGCGGACTTGTTTTTATGTTTTTTTGGCCTAAAAAAGTAACAGGATAGTAAGTATGTAAATTAGTAAGTTAGTAATTTGGTAATTTGGTAAACTCGTATCAACACGCAGTCTTATGATCTTACGTGCGATCTTGCACCAATTTTACGATCTTACCTATGACGCGATCTTACACCGATCTTAAACGATTTTATCAAATAGAAACATAAGATCATACTGTAAACTCGCGAGTTTGAGAACACTATTAAACTGACTTCATACATCAATCTCTTATCATTAAAGTGGTGGGTGAGTTTTCTACGAAGGATCTTGGGCATTTGTGTCTCCCATACCTGATCAATCATATGGCCTTTTCCTCCATCGCTCCAAGAATGCAAAAGAAATAACCGAAGGAGCCAGCATGTCTAATTGCAAAGTTTATACACATGTTGACCCTAACTCTAAATTTGGTGTTGTGAGAGGTGGTCTTTAATTAGCCTTGCGTCGTCGTTAAATATCTTACTTTTAACAAACAGACCAGATATCTCTTAAACTGTTCAACAAATTTGTTTTGGCATGCATGACCCGTACGTGTGAATGCCGTATGTTTGCTCCTAAGCATAATCTACATACATCGCTTATGGCTTACAATTTGTTTCTTACAAGAATACAGTTTGGAGTGGTTTTCCGGATACACTTCGTTTTATTAACGATAATTTTATTAAACTAGCATTAAGGTAGAACAATTACAAAATAGCGCTACAAAAATTTATTGGATCATAAATCCAAACAAACCATTTAGGAGTTAAAGATCTATTCCTATTTACAGACCAATAGTGTGAGAAGACGTTAATATCCTCCCGAAGAGGGTGTCTTCAGTCTTCTCCGTGTGGTTTTATGTCAAATTAACCAAACACGGTTCCTATATCTCCAAATAATCCAACCCGTAGTAGTTTGTACTACCACGTCGAAACACATTTTTGATGAGGATTTTAGGTTAACCATATAATCTCATTTGAGAAGAGAATCTATAAATTTAGGAGCATGATCGAGTCCTAAAGTTTGGCAGCCAATGTGCAATCAACAAATAAGTGATGGTATTTGTTGGGCAGTTTCAGTATCCAAGTCGCTTATTGCACAACGAGTAGAGTGAACATCAATTCCAAGGAGAGAACGAATGTAATCTTTTCTTAACATAAGAGCGTATGATTCAATGTTTCTACGAAGCCAAGATACACTGAATATTTTGGTGGGATTCAGATTACATTCTCAAGTATTTGGTTTTTCTATCGAAACCCTCAAGTAGAGCAAGCATGAATCATGTCATTAAGTTGTGTTGCTTCAAGCCCACCCTTGATGGGCCTTCTCCATGCCTTAGATCTTGTGGATACACATCGTTTTACCTGTGGCTATTTGAATTGTGTGTGTGACTGTATATACACTTGGGTGACAACTTAATCTCTAGGGTCTTCTAAATGTCCAACTACATACGTTCTCTACATCTGTTGCGGAATCGGAATTCCATGGTTTTGAATATGTTGTATCTGAATCATGTTGGTTTTGGAATCTTCTTCTTGAGCTCCAGGTTCCGCTGAATACAGCCACACTCGTGTACTGTAACAATGGTGATGCCAATTTTTTTCTTTGAGTGGTGGTGGCTCCTGAGTAAGCTACGCTTTTATCTAACCTTGTGTTTGTATGTGTATGTTCTACTAAAATACACATTGATATTTAATTATCCAATAAGAAGTTAGCTCTAGTAAACTTGACAAGGACTCTAATATAATATGCGTTACATATAGGCCTGAGCCCTGGTGTATAATGACAACAATTAACAATTCCATTTCTTTCACAATGCATATGATATGGCCTCTTACGTTCAAAAGTCTTTTAAAAAGAATATGTTCTAGGGTGTAGAAAACTGTTGACATAAAAAAAACCAGGTCATGCATGCAGGGCAATCGTAAGTATAAAGTTAGTTAAGTTTTATTTCTTTAAAATCTTGGTTATTTAATTATATAGTTGTAGAAGGTAAGCGAGTAAAAAGCTATGTCGTAAATTCTTTTTTATTTTAGATGTTTCATTAATAAGGATACCGCCTCTTTTAAAACCCAACAAATATTTGCGACTACCCTCTTTAGTGAAATGGTCAAAGATATGGATGTCCACTTTGACATGACTTTGAGACAGAAAGCAGTTTTTTAATGTTTACGCGCATCACATGCTCGTAATTTCCTACTAGCTATCTTTATAGACAGGCTTAGTCAACATATATCACCAGCGGAATACCCTTCTATTCTTAAGTATCGCCTCATGATCTTATTATTTCCGGCTGATACAATGTGCCCTGTTTGTCGCAAGGCATGTTTGGATTCTTTTGGGGAACATGCGGTTCATTGTAAAGAGCTCTCGGAGTATCGACACGATATGATTAGAGACGTTCTTTTTGAGATATGTAGGCGTGTATCTCCGCCAAGAAAGAAGCACCTGTGAACTTTTTGACTGACCCGTTACATGGAAATCCACACTCAAACCGGCGGACATTTTAGTTTTTGGATGGGTTGGAGGAAAACATGCGTGTGTGGATCTGTCTGTGGTTTCTTCTCTTTTGAGGTTGAGTAGTCAAGGTTTTATAGCGGGTCAGGTTCCTTTGAAAGTTGTCTCATGCAAAGTGATAAAACACAAAAAGATATGCATTGAAAATCAACACGTGTTTATTCTTTCTGCATGTTTCCTTGCACTTAAAACGGTAAAGCTTCTGAAAAAAAAATCAACGCGCTATGAATAGCAACATTATGAAATCCATAGATGTGATTTTCAATAGAAGTTCATTTGAATTGAGTTTTATGTAATTCTAAGTTTCTAACATCTTGTAGTCTCTTTTGGATTATTTATTGCCAACTGAAGAAATAATATAACACGTATCTGTAATTAATTAGTAGCCGGTGATGATCTAGATTTCACTGTTTTATAATTTAAAGATTTGTGGTGGACCTAGATCACAATGCAAATTGAATAGGGAAAAAGACGGATATACTCATTTGTAGCACTTTATAGCCTAAAGTAAGTCAAGTGGAAAGATTTTGACGAATATGATCATGCACAACTGCATAATTGCTCAACTCCACTACTTTATTGCCATGTGTCACTGGCAATATTTTATTATATTAAAATAGTGAAATCACAAAAATACCCTAACTATTTTTTTTTATTTTGTTCTCTTTCTTTCAATCCGAATCCAGATCTTTAACAAATCCTCAAGAACTATCAATTAAATTAGCATGTGAATGCCCTCATAATATCATATCGTTGTTTGCTACCACTCTTTCTACCATAATGGAGCCATCTCTCTGGTTTTTGAATAAATGGATCGTGGATCTTTGACAGATGTGATTAGACAACTCAAGACAATACTTGAACCATATCTTGCAGTGCTCTGCAAGCAGGTCAGTGGCATTCTCGGCCCATTTGTTTATAGATTGGTTGATACTCGTTATGGGTCAAACACAAAAAAATTGAAAGCTAGCATAAAATAAGACGGGCTCTAAAGTTGTCAAAACTACATATTTGATACGTAAATTCTTCTAGATATAAGAAAAAAAATTATGTTCGAGTTATATAATTTTTGAAACATAGTCTCCAAAAACTGATGACAAAAATGTGTTTCAGGTTAACCCAAATTTTACCCACATGACCGACACCCCTACCCAAACTCGCACCTTTGGGCACATCTAAGTTTTGTTGATGTTTAATAGTTTGCGCTATATAGCTAACTTGAGTGCATCTTAGACAGTTTTTCAGGCTTTTTTTCTTTCATAAAGCAATGGTATTCATTAGATCAGTATAATGTCTCTTACAAGTGTTGCAGGGTCTTGTGTATTTGCACCACGAACGACATGTAATTCACAGGGACATAAAGCCATCTAACTTATTTGTAAACCAAAACGGGGAAGTAAAGATTACAGATTTCGGCGTAAGTGCAATGCTTGCTAGCTCTATGGGTCAACGAGATACACTTGTCGGAACATACAATTATATGTCGGTAAGTTTTGTCAACAATTATATGTCGGTATGTTTTGTCAACATAACAATAGGATTACAAGAAGCGATCTCGGATCTTTTAAATTTGTTCATTAAATGCACAGATTGATTGCAAAGTACAGACTAACAATGGCAGTTATACCAGTAGTGACTGGTTTATACTCCTAAGTCCAAGACAGTTTCGCGTAGTAGCCTTTTTCGGCTAAAATCACTGGTTTTTTCCCTAATCTTTCAATCTTTGTGCTCTGTAGTTTCTATGTTTGGGCAGCATCAGAGGTTGGAACCACTGTATCGAGACAAGAAGATGATGTGGAAAAGGGAAATGACTTGCTTATTATCTATTTGCGATTACATCGTTGAATTTGTACCGACGTCACAAAATGGAGCAGCCATAGAGGTAACAAAGAGAGGTTTATAATAAAGGATTAGCTATGCGATAATTTTCCGTTTATTGTATTTAAGTCATATTCGGGATAAGGTGTTTTATGTATGCTTCCATAAACAAGTATCTCGGTTTTTTCTTTCTTTTTAACATCTTCTGATTTATCTTGATTATCTTTCCAAAGATGGTATTGTGTAGAATCAGAATGATCAAGTTAATAATGAAAGCAAATTTATACTTCTATTGTGTTGTAATCTGTGATTGTTTTATGCACACACTTTTTTTACTAGTATAAATACAATAGTGCACATACACTTTTTTTACTGTGATTGTTTGATGCACAAAAACGAAACGACACGTAGATATTACACAGTAGTGCTCAAGTGATCAAGTGCTCAACTGCTCGAGTGCTCAAGTGCTCAACTGCTCAAGTGCTTAACCGCCCCTATTTTTGTTGCTTTTCGCCATGTTGTAGATTCATTCCCCCTGTTTGGGTTTGTGGTTCCCCTGTTTTTGTGAACGAGTCTCTTATCTTATGTTTACTATTGATAACTGACAATTACAGAGTAAAATTGTATCACCTGCTTCAAAACGTCTGGTATATACGAAACTAAAATTAATAATCAAACATTCTGATCTGCTCAACTGATGAGACTGCTTTTATACATAGTCTCATCGTCCAAAAAAGGGCTTTAAATGCACTAAGTATCATAAAAATGGCCAAACATATGCTTGTGTTTGTTACTTGTGTATTTTAGGTACGGATATTGAGAAAATGACAAAAGATCACAAGAATCATGCAAAAACGAACACGGGAAACGAAGCCGCACAATGAACCAAGCCCTAATGAAGATTTTCCAAGAAAAACCCTTGAAGATTTGAAGATTATGCAAGAAGGGTCCTCCAATATTGAAGAATTGACACTTTAAACCCTTGTATCTTCATAATTACAAGATTGGTCCTTAAAGTTTGTCAAATTTACAAAAAGGGCCCTCCACTTTGAAGAATTGGCAAATTTAGTCCCTCAACAAAACTAAATTGTCAATATTAGTCCTTCTCAAAGTCAAACATGCCATGAAGGCCTTCAAGTTACAAGAAAGAACAAGTTTGGTCCTCAAAATATGTCAAATTGCAAAAAGGACCATTAACTTTGAAGAAATGGCAAAAATGGCCCCTCATTAATCATGACTTATCAATTTCAGTCCTCCAAGAAGTCAACCATACAAGTCAAGACCGTTATCTATGAAGAAAATGCCAAATCAGCCCTTCAAGAATCAACAAATGGCAAGAAATACCCCTGAAAATACTTTGGAAAAGTATTTGGGGCAAAAGTGTGAAGTTGGAAACTTTATTAACAAAGGAAATCGAATTTGGGCTGTTTTGTTGCAAGTGACAAGAATCAAAGAGAAGGAGGGTTTAATTTGGCAGACAACCAAACTTACCTAGACCAACCAGCTCATGCCACCTCACCCCTCTCACATTTTCCACCAATCACCACCCTCCCTTTTGCCACCTCAAATCCCACCCAAATCCGGTTATAACTAATTTTATTAGTTAATTAAAATGGCGCCTAACATGTTTTCAAACCTTAAACCGGATTAAAACCTCCAATGTTAATCATAAGAACACATTTGGGTATTTGCTTAATACATGAAATTAAACCCTAATATTGTGTAGATTTATGATTAAGGGTCTCATAAACAAAACCCACACCTTAAACTTGCCACCTCACCACTCACAAGTTCACATGGGACATGCCCTGCTCACGTTTTTTGGGGAAGAAGCCAAAATTGCCAGAGAATCTACCACCCATAATGTAGCTTACAACATAAGCTCATTGTGAGCCCTTTGATCAATTCCAACAACTTCCAACTCACACAAATAGCCAAGAATCCATCACATGTTCAAGCAAGTTCAAACTTCACAAGGGGAAATTTTGGACTTCTACATCATTAGGGTTTACGTTTTTATGATTCCTAGTCACTCCTTGTAGCCTATAAAAGGCATAGGACTCATTAGTTTGTAGTTTCTCTTGATTTTTCCTTTGTTCAAGTTCTGTAATCCTTTGTCATTTTTAAATGAAAAGTGTTTGAATCTTTGAAGAGAAACCAAGTGCCAATCTTATTTACTGCTTGTTAATGTTACATGTTTGCTAAAACTGAATCTCAAAACGTTTTCTTAAGCTTTGTGCAAGAAATTGCTCAAAGTTCTTAAATCTTGATATTTTGCTAAGTTCTTGGTACACCTTGGAATTCTTGGGCTATAAGTGGATCATAGCATTCTGATATTGTGATATCAAGGTGTTGTGAGGCTTATAACTTGGGGATAATCAAGTGTGGGGTACAAGAGTTGCATTAATCAAGGATTTGTCACCTTTCTGATTAATATTTGTGCTTCTAACTTTGTTCCATCTTAGCAGCTTGATATTGGAAGCTTGTGCTTGTTCTTGCTAGCACATAAGCTCAAACATACGTGGGTGTGGATGTACATCCATGAGGTTTGAACCCTTAATCCCAAAATCTGATAAAAATTTGGATATTTTTGATATTTGAGTTCTGCTTGTGTATGTGTTGTTCTTTGGCTCCAAATCTTGTTGATTCTGTTTATGTTTAATGTTTTGATGCTTATGTATGCATGTGCTAACCTAATTCCAGCTTTTGATTTGAAAATCTTGTTTTGAAATTATAAAAGGGTGTTTGGGTCAACTGCATATTGAAGTTATAGAGTTATTGGGTTAAGTGTTTGCTATTGTATGTTGCTTGTTCTTGTTTAAGAAGTGTAATAGAGTGAATATCTACAAGTTGTATGCTTTTGAACACCTAAATCAAACATATGCTCATAAAATCTTGATTAAGTGATATTTTGGACTGCGATTTGGTGCACACCTAGTTCTAGGCTTAGACTTAGGATAAAAAGTGATAAATCATACTCAACATAACCTATCTAAGAGATTTGAGTGTTTGAATTTGGCTGTGTGGTCAAGTATATCAGCAAGTGTTCATGACTGCATGTTCTTAGTTCATCAGTAACTTTTTGTTCTTGAATCTTGATCTAGACCTTGAACCATTGCATGAAACCTGTTTAAACTTGGTCATTTGAATTTATTATAGCTTGTGTATGCTTTTGGTGCAGTTTGGCTGGCTGATTTTTGCTAAAACTGCTTATTAAGTTCATAACTGCTTATTGTTCATATCTGGGATAGATCTGGTGATAAATTGAATTAACTGCACTAATTGGCTGATTGGAAGTGTGATTTCTTTGTTGTTTCTGACTCCTTTTGATTCACTGATCACAAGGGTGTCGTGTTTGTAACTTGATTCTAACAAAAAGTCATATAAGACAAATAGTCAAGAAAGTCAAGCAGTGGAAAAGT
The DNA here is from genome assembly GCA_025667525.1 of Glebionis coronaria. Classification (NCBI taxonomy): domain Eukaryota; kingdom Viridiplantae; phylum Streptophyta; class Magnoliopsida; order Asterales; family Asteraceae; genus Glebionis; species Glebionis coronaria. The sequence continues at coordinate 454,257,778 of CM046878.1, read as the reverse complement.
TCCTACTACTCAACACCCAAAACTAGCCCCTGCTAGTGTTAATTCTCTTTCAGCTTATTTATAAGCAAATTTGGCTTATCCAGACTTGCAACAACTTATTTTTTGTGAAAGATCTTCCTCATTTGACCTATTTATTTGATCTGGAGCTTATCAGACCTTGACTTTGACTTTTTGCTAGAAAACTCATAAGGTTGACTTTTAATTAAGTGCTTATCTGCTTGTTTCAGCTTATTGAGTGTGCTTATTGGAAAACTTTATGATTATTAAGCTTAGTTAAGTCATTTAAAAGCTTCTGAAAGTTGAATCAGCTCTTGGGGTGGCCTAGAACTCGAAAACGACTATTTTATCGTTTTGTGAAGATAGCTTTTAGCTTATTCAGGCTTATTCCTTGTGCTTTTTCCAACTTTCTTTTTACAGATCTCTTAAGTAACTCAAAAGAAGCTTGTGTGTCAAATTTGAGCTTATGGCATCAGCTTATAGGTTAATGGGACAAAAAGCCCATTAAGAATAAGCTGCTTTGAAATAAGCTAGCTTAAACACATTTTTAGCTTTTGGGCCCTCAGAGTTTTGTTCTTAAAATCAAATTTTAAGTCAGATAGGAGCTTTTAGGCTTAATTGAACAACATTTTTCTTATTAGGCCTATTTGAGCCCATTAAGGGGTCTGTTTGAACTTTTAGCCCATTTCTAGGCCCAATAGGGCTATTTTTGTAATTTCAACTTCATTTCTGTATTATTTTGGTTAAAATAAGCTAGTTTGCAACTTTTTAGAATTTTTTATAAATTTTGGATTTTTATTAATATTTTATTATTATTTTATTATTAAAAATTAAAATTTAGATTTTTCAAAGTTTTTCATTTTTCTTAGTTCAAATACATTAAGTTAGGAATTTTACAATTTTTAGAATATTTTTATGGTCATTAGATTTAATTTTAGAATTATTTTAAGTTTTAATAGTTTTTAATTGTTTTTAAATAGTTTTAATTAATTTTAAATTTTTAAAAAATAGTTATAATTTTAGTTAAGTCATTTTAGAGGTTTACAGTTAAAAAAAATCTCATTTTGGGCTTTTTGTTATTTAAATTGATTTTTTGGGCTTTAATTAGCATTAAAAAATTATTATTTAATTAAATAAAAGGTTTGAGTGATTTTTGATTTTTTGTAAACTCTAGTTACATTTTTTAGGATTTATTGTAATTTTCTAGGAATTTTTAGGGTAAATTTTTAATTTTGTCACTTTTACGGTTTTACGTGTACGACTAATCGTCTTAGTTTAATTCATAATCGTAATCGTCATTCTCTTATTATCTCTTTTCTATTTTTCTTTCTCGTGAATATAATCACAAACCATTAATCAATTCTTAACACAACGCACTAGCCTCCTTGAGAACGATCCCCACTTTGGGTCATTAACTTGTGATTTTCCTAAATCACTTGTTTATACTTGCCCTAATTACGCTCTTTTTCCTAAAAGACGTATTTTACAACTATCATTTAACACTCGTGTTCACTGTTGATGATTTGACAAAACTGTCTTTTGCTACTCTTGAAGTTAGTGTTTTTAATGATAGGAGGGATAATGGTCATAAGAATTTTCTTGGACGTGTCAAGATTTCGGGCTCGAGTGTTCCGTTGTCCGAAAATGAAAGCATGGTGCAAAGGTATCCGTTGGATAAACGCGGCTTGTTTTCGAATATACAAGGTGATATTGCTCTTAGGGTTCATGCTGTACGTGGCTTTTTTCAGAATCTGAATTAGCCTCAAGTAGAGCAAGTGCAAGTAAACGAACACGAACGCGAACACGAGAAAGAACATCATCAACAACAGCATGAATCCATGGCAGCAATAGACGAAATGAAGATGAAAGCTAATCAGTTTTTTGAAAATGAGTATAAGGAGTATGATGAGAATAATAATAATAATATTCATGAGAATATTATGAAAGAAAAGAAACATAAAGAGAAAGAAGTCTGAACTTTTTTCTCTCTTGGTACAGGCGCTGGTGGGGGCGGGTGATGAGACTGCTTTTATACATAGTCTCATCGTCCAAAAAAGGGCTTTAAATTCATTAAATATCATAAAAATGGCCAAATATATGCTTGTGTTTGTTACTTGTGTATTTTAGGTGGATATTGAGAAAATGACAAAAGATCACAAGAATCATGCAAAAACGAACAGGGGAAACGAAGCCGCACAATGAACCAAGCCCTAATGAAGATTTTCTAAGAAAAACCCTTGAAGATTTGAAGATTATGCAAGAAGGGTCCTCTAATATTGAAGAATTGACACTTTAAACCATAGTATCTTTATAATTACAAGATTGGTCCTTAAAGTTTGTCAAATTTACAAAAAGGGCCCTCCACTTTGAAGAATTGGAAAATTTAGTCCCTCAACAAAACTAAATTGTCAATATTATTCCTCCTCAAAGTCAAACATGCCATGAAGGCCTTCAAGTTACAAGAAAGAACAAGTTTGGTCCTCAAAATATGTCAAATTGCAAAAAGGACCCTTAACTTTGAAGAAATGGCAAAAATGGTCCCTCATTAATCATGACTTGTCAATTTTATTCCTCCAAGAAGTCAACCATACAAGTCAAGACCATTATCTATGAAGAAAATTGAAAGTCCCTAATCAATGCAAGAAACCCTAATCTTAACTTAATTAACACAAGGTATTACTTTTCAAACGTAATCTTATTATTGTATAATAAAGAATTACAAGTGTTATGGATAACACCGTTTGATGACAATGTGTTGTGCACACTTTGAACAACAATAAACCCTAACTTATGAATACAGTCGTAGCTGTTTGATTCACTAAGTTATACGCACTAATGTTCTTAATATCTCAAAGTGTTAAACATTAATGCATGGATACACATCCTATTTATAGTGTTACGAGTTTGACTTAAACAGTACTTGATGTCGACTACACAAGCTTTTACAAGTTCCCACATCAGTCACATGATGTCCTTCTATTATTGGTAGTCTTCCATTATGCTTTAAGGAACAGTTGTCAAAAACAGTTTCCTTATTCTTCATAGTCTCGAACACACAAATGGAATGTCCAAAGTGTGCTGAGAGTTATCAGGGTATTGCCACCCCTGTTAACTCTCAACCCCTCAGAGTCCCTGATACATCTTAGCTGTTATCCATCACAGCCAAGGAGTATGTCTTCAGGTAATCTTTGACTTCCCTGACAATGTCTCTGACATGGACTCCTCTGAGGTTGCTCACAGAGACTTGGATCTCTGTGAGTCTTGCGAAACTTGCCTGCCTCCTAGGCACAGGCAAGGGACTATCTATCAGCCTAATTATGTTTAAATCAATGATCAGGGAATCTAATAAGTTTAGATTCCCAACAATCTCCCCCTATTTAAACATAAATAATGCTAGATCTAACCAAGTTAAGGTAAGTGAGTTTAACAGCTTCTTCTTACACATAACAGATCTAAACAAACATACCTCATGATTTTATTAAGACTTAAAGAAAATTACAAGTTCATTACATAAGTAAAATAAAAGATGAAGGTAAAAAGGGCTGAGACCATCTTCAATAGTCATCATTTTTTATTCTTTCTTCAGCTTCGGCCACATCTAATCTGTTATCAATTTCATCCTGCAAAGTCTTTGCAAAATTCTTGGAATACTCTGTGTTGATCTTGAGACACTTGTTGTGACAGAGTAGCTGAATAGTTGAAGCCAAGCACAGCTCATCTTCCCTCTGAAAAGCATACTGGCAAGCCTTGTTCATAAATGCCATTCCTCTTTCAGGCTCAGAGTATGTCTGACCATCAACAGGGCCAACAATACCATTTGGAAGGATCAAATCCCTGTGCATACCATCCACATGAACTTCTTCAGTAACAAAAGTTTCATTAACAATTTGTGAAATTCTTCTTCTTTTGTTGCCTGTCTTTGGGGGTTCTTGTTCAAAAAGCTGTGGTGGGGGATCAATCTTGAGTTTGGCTGCTGTTTCCTTGATCCAGTTAAACTTAGCCTTAAGAGTTTTAAGCAGAAGGAAATTTGTCTGTCTAGACTTTTTGGCAGCTAAGGCTTCGAGTTCAAACCATTCTGATAACCCAAGTGTCTTTAACCTGAAGTTGTCAAACACATCCATATTCCTCTGTTGGTTTTCCCTCCATAAGATCATCTGTGGGGTGTTTGTGGATTTATGAATGGTGTATTTAAACTTGGTTATCTTGCCAGCAGCATACCTGTTGTTCACGCAGGCATCATAGTCAGCTTTGACTTTCTTTAAGGCCTCAGCGCGTTTTATTTCCATTTCCCTCAACCTTTGTTTTTGTTTTTCTCTTTCAGGTGGTGTCATCTTCCTCAGAGTCGCTTCATTTAATTCTTTGGCTGTCTTGAGTTCACTTAATCTTTTGAATTCTTCAGCCTGTTGCTCAATTTCTTCAGGGGTCAAAGGAATCTCATCGGAAGGTGTAAAGGTTGAGAATTGTGAAAGGTCTATGGTGGATCCTCCTGTCTCTAGCATCACATCTATCTTCTTAAGTTTGGTATCTGTGTCAACCAAAACTATCTCCTTTCCTTTCTTCGAGACAGAGGACTCCACACTTATGTTTTTCAAAACATCAGCTCTTTTGAGAAACGCTGTCTGAGCCTGAGTTTGAATAGATTTGGGGAGAGAGCTAACAGTGAATTTTAATTTCTTGGCCGCTGGCTCATCATCATCCTCAGGCTTGCTGATGTTGACTAAGATCAGGGATTTAGATGAGTCAGCTCCATCTTGAGTTTGTTGCTCCCCCTGAGTATCATCCTCATCATCAGGTACTATAACTGGTGTGATGACTTGTAGAGGAACAGGTGTAGTTGAGGGATTAGCTGATGATGAGCCTTGTTCAGCAGATGCAAGGCTGAGTGTAGTATTCTTCTCCCCCTCACGTTCATCCTTACTTCGCTGATGCTTGGATGAACGTGCCTGAAAACGTCTTGCAATCTGCTCCACAGAGGCAGCCATGACACGTTGTCTTTTTCTTGAAGCCCTGGCAATCTTCAGCAAGAGGTTGGCATAGGCATTAGTATTTGCCTGAACACGCCTGACAATAAAGTTAGCATGGTTGTATTGCCTGTTTCGAACAGCATTAAATTGCCTGTGTAGGATGAGTTCATGTTTACGGAACATAGCAGGGACAGCTGAGTCAATAGCATCCTTGATTCGTGTTGAGAGATGACTAAGTCCCTGGGCTACACCTTTTCTTGCACCATCCTGAATTGGCTCAGTGACAGCCTCAGTCACAGCCTTCTTTATGATGCCTGGAAATGTCACAGTAAAATTGTGCATCTCTGACTTGATCATATCCAGCTTCCTTGATAAGCGCTCAATATCAGATTGATGATGTACGGGCTGAAGATTCTTGATATTGAGGCTTTGCTGAGCAAAATCATCCCCCTTGGAATTAAGTCAAAGTTGGTCTGGGCAGGATGATCAAACATGAGGAATTCGGCTGTTGGATCATATGTTGGTCTTTGGAAGACTGTTGTTGCAGATGTAGCAGAGTTTGGAGTGTCAACAGCTTCCTTGAGAGGAGAAGTCTTGTCATCAGCTGGTGTGGACACAGCTATATCTTTAGGAGGAGAGGCAGACAGCTGGTCGTCCTCATCTTCTTCATCCTCTTCATCAAACATTCCCTCAGGGAATTCATCTTCAGGCATTTGCTCAATATCAGAGACATAATCCTCTAATGAGAGCATTTCTTCATCATCGTTTATCACAGGCTCTTCATCATTTGGTTTGTCCTGAGTCATTTTATCAGCCTCCGTTTCTTGTTGTACCTGAGGCTCTACGACTGGCTGTACAATTTCAGCCTGCAAGTTTGTTGTAATTAGTAACAGGGAAAAATATAAGGGGAATGGTCGCCATTTCGCTGTCCCAGAGAGGCTGAGGGTGATTACTCAGCCACTCTAAAGGATAAATCCTTGGGATTCTTTTAAGTGTGAATAAAGTGTGGTTAATGATCGCCATTCGCTGCCCCTAGGAAAGCTGAGTGTGATTATTCAGCCCCCCCAAAAGGTAAAAAACCTTTGGGACTCTTTTGATTGTGAAACATATGTTGTTTATGGATCGCCAGTCGCTGCCCCTAGGAAAGCTGAGTGTGATTATTCAGCCCCCTCAAAAGGTAAAACCTTTGGGACTCTTTTAAGAGTGAAACATATGTTGTTGTAGGTCGCCTGTTACGCTACCCCTAGGAAAGCTGAGGGTGATGATTCAGCTCCCCCTGAAAGGATAAATCCTTTGGGACTCTTTTAAGGAGGGAACCAAGAGGCTGTGTGAAGTACATCTGATCAAGGTTGAGACATTAGTATATTCAGGTTGTTGTTAGCCTGAATACTGTCTAGAGGGTTCAGGGTCATCGGGGTGCTTTATAAACACAAATGAATCATTCCTTTGTGCAAAGACAGGGTGTACAGAAGTCTTAAAGTATTCTAAGTGTAATGACAGACTTCTATGGGTCGAGGATTACCCTAACTTCACCACTCTCTCCTACAGACAAATGAGAGTGGCTGCTTGTGAACCTCTAAAAATGTACACTGATTACCTGTGAGATATCAGCTTGATTTGGCTGGTTTCCTGTTGTCTCTGCTGACCTAGAGACACTAGACGCCTGTTGTTTGTCAGCCAAAGATTCTGAATCCACACGAGTATCTGGACCAGAGGCGGTGTCAGTCTTCTTTTCCTTGGCCTTAATAACAGCTTTGGAGTGGGAAGAAGAGGGGATTTTCTTCTTCTTTGGCTGTTGGCCAGATGAAGCCTTGGACTTAGTAGTGTGCTGCCCAGAGGTCAAAGACATAGACTTGCCAGCAACACTAGAAGTATTCACCTTCTCAGAGGAAGGGAGCAAGGGCTTCTCAGCGTTTGGTACCTGGTTGGCCACGTTCAGCATGTGGGCGGTGACAGGGATATCCTCAGCTCCTATTTCCTTGTAGATGGCGCCTGTGATGCGATAGGGCTTAAGAGCAGTCAAGGCCTTGTTGTGGTAATTCTCTCCCAGCAAACTTTCAAAGATCAGGGACAAGAAGCGCACATAACAGATGTTCTTTTCCCTGACCTGATTCCTTCCCTTCAGTTGTTCTACCAGGTTTGAGAATAGGATGCTTCCAACGTCAACATCAGCTCCCCAGATTAATCCATACGCAATAGCCTGATGATTGAACGACATTTGATCCTGTGATCCCTGCATTCCTCCCAGGGACTTCACAATGTGGGTGAAGAGGACACGCCACATAGGAGTGAAATACTTAATCTTCAGAGGGGATTTGGCGAGGACTTCAGCTGGTGTGAGGGCAGGGTTAACGTCATGGCAAGGGTTGAGTGTGGCCAGGGCTTCCTTGACAGCCTTTTTGTCAACTGCCTTCAGGCATTCATCTCCATGTTTTAGTCCGGCCACACTAGAAAAATCTTTAAGGGAGAAGGCAAAAGGATGTTCATTGCATGAAAGGCTAAATGTAATGGTGTCTTCTACTACTTCAGCAGAATACCAGAATTCCCTAAGGTATTCTTGGTAAAAAGTGGATGGAGATTTGGTGAAGGCTTCATTTAGGTCACAATTCTGCATGAATTTTACCAGATCTGAATAGGTGCTGTTTGGTGCCTTAATCCATCCAATGGCGTTGTTGGAGGCGAGGATGCTCTCGTTGATCTCGAAGTTAACATTGGAGGCTTTTGGAACGGGAAACGCCATGGATTTGAGGTTGAAGGTGAATGAAAATGGCGGATGGTTGAGAGAGATAAGAACTTAGAGAGAGAAGTAGATTTTAGAATGGTGGTGGGTGAGAAGAGAAAGAAGACAATATATATTCAAACTTAAGTGAACAGTTATTCAACCGTATTAAATGCAAGGTGCGAAAATGACTGCTCAAGTGGGTCCCCTTGACCTTTCAAAAAGTTTGTCTCCTCGTTATCCGAAAAATAAATGATTAAATATTTGAGAATGTTTTTTGCATTTACTTGGAAAGTAACTACCTAGTTTCATGTGAAAAACATTTAATATAAAATCAATCATTTAATGAACACATTTAATATCAAGCCACAGGCTTTGTGATATTGAGCATCCCTAGCTCAGCAACTAGCCTGTTGAACGAAGGTTCAGCTAAAGGCTTTGTAAATATATCAGCTAGTTGCAGCTCTGTGGGAACAAAATGCAGCTCAATATCTCCCTTCATTATATGATCCCTGATAAAATGATACCTAATATCAATGTGTTTGGTGCGAGAGTGAAGAACAGGGTTGTTGGATATGGCAATGGCACTGGTATTGTCACAAAAGATTGGTACTTTGTCATACAAGATTTCATAGTCAGCCAATTTACTTTTCATCCAGAGCACCTGAGCACAACAGCTGGCTGCAGCGACATATTCTGCTTCAGCTGAAGACATAGCCACAGAGTTTTGCTTCTTAGCACTCCATCCAACCAATTTTCCTCCTAGGATTTGACAGCTGCCTGAAGTGCTTTTCCTGTCAATACAGCATCCAGCATAATCTGAATCTGAATAGGCCTTGAGATCAAAGCCTGATTCCTTTGGATACCATAGACCTAGGGATGGTGTTCCTTTAAGATACCTGAAAATTCTCTTAACAACCACTAGATGGGATTCTTTTGGGTTAGCTTGGTACCTTGCACAGAGACATGTGGAGAATTGGATATCTGGACGACTGGCTGTTAGATACATCAGTGACCCAATCATACCTCTATATAAAGTCTCATTGACAGAGACCCCTGACTCATCAGGGCCCAAGTTGTTGGGGTGGAAGCATGGGGCATTTCACTGATGCACAATCAGCTAAGTCATATTTTTTAAGTAAATCCTTAACATACTTTTCTTGACAAATAGAAATTCCCTTAGGACATTGTTTAATTTGAAAGCCCAAAAAGTAAGTTAATTCACCCATCATACTCATCTCATATTTCTTGGTCATTAATTTAGCAAAACGTTTACTAAGATTGACATTTGTTGACCCAAAGATGATATCATCCACATAAATCTGCACAGTGATGAAATCACTCTTGTCCTTGAAGGTAAAGAGTGTTTTATCAATAGAACCCCTGATAAATTTATTTTCAGATAAGAAATTTGAAAGAGTTTCATACCATGCTCTTGGAGCTTGTTTCAGACCATACATTGCCTTGTGAAGTCTGTACACATGGTTGGGAAACTCGCTGTTCTCAAATCCTTCAGGTTGTGCAACATACACTTTCTCAGCCAAATCACCATTGAGGAAGGCACTATTTACATCCATATGATACACAGTGATGTTCATATAGGCAGCATAAGCAAGAAAGATTCTGATGGCCTCAAGTCTAGCAACAGGTGCAAAAGTTTCATCATAATCAATTCCTTCAGTCTGAGAGAACCCCTGTGCTACCAATCTTGCCTTGTTCCTGATGATGTTCCCAATTTCATCCATCTTATTTCTATAGATCCATCTAGTGTCTATGATATTCTTTCCAGGTGGAGCTGGCACTAGTGTCCATACTTTGTTCCTTTTGAACTGATTGATTTCTTCTTGCATAGCAGCTACCCATCCTTCTTCTACCAGAGCCTCAGCTACTCTTTTAGGTTCAATTTGTGAAAGAAATTCAGCAAATAGACATTCATTGGCTGAGGCTGACTCTGAGTCTTGGATTCGGTGTCTGGTTGTGACCCCTGCATTTGGTTCCCCAATAATGTTGACAAGAAGAATGTGTTGATCTCTTGACCACTTATTTTGAGGAGCTGGGGATTTAAGAACAGGGGTACTTGAGGGCACAGCTGGTACAATTTGAGTCTCATCCTGCTGACTAGGAGGGCTTTCTTCAAAGACAACCTCTGTTTCAGAGTCTTCTTCAGCCATATCAAAGGAAGCTATTTCATTATCAGCAGGAGAATCTTAAGAGATTTGAAGAATTTGTGAGTCATCAATATTATGAGGAGGACCATCAGAGATTTGAGGTTCTTCATCATCAAGTTCCTGAGAGGTAGGAAATTCTATGTTGTGAGTAGACAGAGGGTCAAAAGCAGGGACATAAGGAGTGAGAGTGTTGGAGTGATGATGACTGGTAGGTCTGGGTTCTGTGAACTCATCACTTGGGAAAGAAATATTTTCATTAAAATCTACTTCATCACCCTCTGTTCCTGTTCTCTGTATGACTTCATCATCTTCATTGAATCTGACATGGAATGTTTCTTCTACTTCTTGTCTTCTGATGTTGAATACTCTGAAGGCTTTGGCTGTTGGAGAGTATCCCAAAAAGAAACCACCATCAGCTTTTTCATCAAACTTTCCAAGTTTATCCCTGTAGTTATAAATAAACACAGGACATCCAAACACATGAAAATAGCTGACGTCTGGAGATCTTTTTCTGAAAACTTCATAGGAGGTTTTGCCATGTCTTTTGACAATGATTGATCTGTTTTGAGTGTAGCAGGCAGTGTGAACAGCTTCTCCCCAAAATTGCTTTGGTAAGGCTGCACCATTTAACATAGTTCATGCTGCTTCAATCAGAGTCCTGTTTCTTCTTTCAGCCACACCATTTTGTTCAGGAGTGCCAGCTGAAGAGAAGTTCTAAGAAATCCCTTTTTCATCACAAAATTATTCAAGTTGATGATTCTTGAATTATGTACCATTATCACTTCTTAGAGCTTTGACTCTAACATCATTCATATTTTCAACCTGTCTGATGAAGGACATGATGGTTTCAGCAGCATCACTTTTCCTTCTGAGGAAGAACACCCATATATATCTTGAAAATTCATCAACTATGACCAAGGTGTATTTGTTGTGATTAATGGTTTGAGGTTTGACAGGCCCAAACAAGTCAATGTGAAGGAGATGTAAGCACTTGTCAATAGAGAATGATTGCCTAGTCTTGAATGAAGACCTGTGATGTTTTCCTTTGACACAGGCAGAACACGTTTTGTCTTTGGAAAACATTACTGAAGGTAGACCAGCAACCAAGTTTTGAGTGGCTATCTTATTGATGTTCTTGAAGTTGAGATGAGACAGTCTTTTGTGCCACAGCCAGTTGACACTTTCAGAGGCTTTGGCAAGAAAACAATTTGAACTGTCTTCAGAGCACACAACCATGTTGATGACATAGACATCTCTCCTTCTAGGTGCAATCAGCACAACATCATTGTTTTTGTTGAATATGGTTCCCTGAGTCTTAGTAAACAAAACCTTATAGTCAGCATCACATAATTGGCTGATGCTAATAAGATTGTGTTTAAGACCATTCACATATGCAACCCTGGTAAAAGTGATCCCATTGCAGTTCACTGAGCCATATCCTTCTGTGTCACCTGAAGAGTTATCTCCAAACACCACTTTGGGACCTGGCTCCTTTGAGTATCTGTGCAGGTATTGTTGAATCCCTGTCATGTGTCTAGAACAGCCACTATCTAGATACCATACCGATTCCTTGAGATATTTCTGCACAGATACATAGAAACAGATTAGTTCCTATGGTGAACCCACTTTCCAGTGGGTTCCCTGAATTGCTTGTTAGCAACTCTTGTGTTCCTGAAAAACTTTTGGCGTTGGGATGGACAGTTCATTGTTTCATGATTGTAACTCCCACAGATATCACACCCAGGGAAGTCACCACACTCGTCTGAGTGATGGTCTGTGAACCCACAGAATTTACAGGGAGGATAAGATTTGTAATTTCCCTGTTGCCTTTTGGAACTCTGTGGTCTGTCCCTAGAGGGTGTCTGAGCTCTTTTAGCTGCCATGTGTCTGTCATGATCTAAGGTCGAATGGTGAGAATTTTTACATACATTGCAATAAGGTTTGATTAACCTTTCCCCTTTGGGTTCACCTAGGACTGACTTAGGTTCATGAGAAGTAGAGCATTCAGCGGAAGGCTTAATGTGTTGTTTCAAGAGTTCTACTTCTTTCATAAGAGACAACAAGCGATCTTCAGTGGTGGGGTCAACCTTATTCATCGTTTTAGAAGTGACAGGCTTAAAAGCTACTTGTTTACCAGTTTGTTTAGCAGGCACACGAAAAACTTTGGCTGGAGGATTCTCAATATCTGTCCTAAGTTCGTCCTTAGCAGATCTAGAAGAGCTGCTAGGTTCAACTCCAGAGAGTTTGGGCAAAGGTGGTAGCTCAGCCACATCTTCAGAGACAGGGTCATTAGTCAAAGAGGTATCTGACATATGAATAGTCTCTGTAGATTTAAAGACAATGTCTTTGGGTTTGGTGAGATTCCTCAGCTTTTTATTCTTAGCAGTTATATCCCTGTTTAAGTCAGCAGGCACTTCATCCCTAAGCAATTCATCAATAGTAAACCTAGCACACAGCCATTTTTCAATAATCTTGTTCAATTCAGAGACTTGATCATTTAGAGCTATGTTTTTCAAGGTTAATCTAGCTACTTCATTTTGCAGGGATATTTTCTCTAAATTAACCCGCCTGAGAGTTTCACATTCAGCCTTAGCATTTATCATTTCAGATTTAATAGAGTGAAACTTATCAAGTAGGTTCTTTCTTTGTTCCTCAACAAAGTGCAAATCAACAATGGTGTAATCAAGGACATGCTTACGTTCATCACTATCAGACATAGATAAAAGCCTGTGTACCTTTTTCATTGTGATGTCAACCCATTGTCCTGATCTAGCATCACCTTTTCCAACAGCTGGTTCATCCTCAGCTATCGCCATAAAAGCCCTGACTCTTGTGGTGTCTTCTTCATCTGAAGTTAGTGGTTCATCATTCCAATCATAAGTTTCAGCAACCAACCCTTTCTCTGTCTTTTTCTCACCACCTTTCTTTTTGGACATAGCTTCAATCTTCAAGTTCATTTGTTCTAACTCAGCTTTAAGTGCCTTGTACTTATTTTTGTAATCTTTCTTCTCAGTGTCTGAAGAATTGGATTGAGATGAGTTGTTATGTTGTTTGAACTTGTAGGGTTTGGATGAAGATGATGGATAAGAGGGTGAGGATGTCTTGGTGGAAGGACAATCTTTTTGATAATGTCCAAGCTTTCCACAGGCAAAACATGTTTCTTTTGACCTGTCAGTTGGTTTGCTAGCTGATCCTACTCTTCCAGATCTTTTGTAGTATCTTCTTTGGTTGGCTAGCAATGCTCTTTCATGGAATTCTGCATTGAGGTCTGACAAGAACTCTTGGCTGCTACGGGTATCTTCTTCAATATCAGAATCGCTGTCATGAGGATGTGTTGCAGAGATCAAAGCTTTAGAAGATGCTCCTTGGACTACAAATCTTTCAGTCTCTGATTTGTAGATAGTATCGATCAGCCCTTCTTCATAATTGTACTTACCATAGAGCTGAGCAAGGGTATCATTTTTGATTGAGTTGTTAGCTCTCTGAGTCTGATTCATGCTCAGCCACTTTCTTGGAAGGCTGTTGACAAAAGTAGCATTGATCTCAGCTTGACCAATAGTGACATCATTCATAGCAAGGTCATTTAGAAGAATCTTCAACCTAGTATAGGTTTGCTGAACCTTTTCACCTTCAAGTGACTTAAAGGCATTAAACTGAAGTCTGAGTGCCTGAATCTTTGTCTCTCTTGTTTCAGAGGGTCCTTCATGGCCAAGAATGAGGTCTGTCCACATTTGTTTAGCTGTGGGACACTGAATGACAGACTTCATGATATGCTTGGGAAGACAGGAAATTATGATGCTTTTGAGACGTTTATCTTGGTTTGCTAATTTCCTATCAGCTGAAGTCCATTGTTTGATAGGTTTGGGAAGAGGGTTTTCTTCAGTGGATGTAAGCGCCATGGGAATATATGGACCATTTTCTAAAATTTCTAAGAGAAAAGGTTCAAGTCCATCAAGGTATACAAGAAATTGACTCTTCCAACTGGCAAAGTCTTCTTCATCAAAGACTGGTACACTGGTTACGTGTGATCCACCTCTTGAGTCAAGAAGTTGGGGTAGATCATCGTCATTGGCTGGAGGGTTAAGTCTTGGTGAAGATGGGTTTGTGGAAGGTGATTGTGGGCTAGAAGTTTCCGGCATGGTGGATCTTGATTATAAAACTGAGAACGATGTTTCTTGAAGGTTTTAATATCAAACACCGCTCTGATACCAATTGAAAGTCCCTAATCAATGCAAGAAACCCTAATCTTAACTTAATTAACACAAGGTATTACTTTTCAAACGTAATCTTATTATTGTATAATAAAGAATTTCAAGTGTTATGGATAACACCGTTTGATGACAATGTGTTGTGCATACTTTGAACAACAATAAACCCTAACTTATGAATACAGTCGTAGTTGTTTGATTCACTAAGTTATATGCACTAATGTTCTTAATATCTCAAAGTGTTAAACATTTATGCATGGATACACATCCTATTTATAGTGTTACGAGTTTGACTTAAACATTACTTGATGTCGACTACACAAGCTTTTACAAGTTCCCACATCAGTCACATGATGTCCTTCTATTCTTGGTAGTCTTCCATTATGCTTTAAGGAACAGTTGTCAAAAACAGTTTCCTTATTCTTCATAGTCTCGAACACACAAATGGCATGTCCAAAGTGTGCTGAGAGTTATCAGGGTATTGCCACCCTTGTTAACTCTCAACCCCTCAGAGTCCCTGATACATCTTGGCTGTTATCCATCACAGCCAAGGAGTATGTCTTCAGGTAATCTTTGACTTCCCTGACAATGTCTCTGACATGGACTCCTCTGAAGTTGCTCACAGAGACTTGGATCTCTGTGAGTCTTGCGAAACTTGCCTGCCTCCTAGGCACAGGCAAGGGACTATCTATCAGCCTAATTATGTTTAAATCAATGATCAGGGAATCTAATAAGTTTAGATTCCCAACAAAAATGCCAAATCAGCCCTTCAAGAATTAACAAATGGCAAGAAATACCCCTGAAAATACTTTAGAAAAGTATTTGGGACAAAAGTGTGAAGTTGGAAACTTTATTAACAAAGGAAATCGAATTTGGGCTGTTTTATTTGCAAGTGATAAGAATCAAAGAGAAGGGGGGTTTAATTTGGCAGACAGCCAAACATACCTAGACCAACCAGCTCATGCCACCTCACCCCACTCACAAATTCCACCAATCACCACCCTCCCTTTTGCCACCTCAAATCCCACCCAAATCCGGTTATAACTAATTTTTATTAGTTAATTAAAATGGCACCTAACATGTTTTCAAACCTTAAACCGGATTAAAACCTCCACTATTCATCATAAGAACACATTTGGGTATTTGCTTAATACATGAAATTAAACCCTAATATATTGTGCAGATTTATGATTAAGGGTCTCATAAACAAAACCCACACCTTAAACTTGCTACCTCACCACTCACAAGTTCACATAGGACATGCCCTGCTCACGTTTTTTGGGGAAGAAGCCAAAAGTGCCAGAGAATCTACCACCCACAATGTAGCTTACAACATAAGCTCATTGTGAGCCATTTTATCAATTCCAACAACTGCCAACTCACACAAACAGCCAAGATTCCATCACATGTTCAAGCAAGTTCAAACTTCATAAGGGGCAATTTTGGACTTCTACATCATTAGGGTTTACGTTTTTATGATTCCCAGTCACTCCTTGTAGCCTATAAACGGCATAGAACTCATTAGTTTGTAGCTGCTCTTGATTTTTCCTTTGTTCAAGTTCTGTAAATCCTTTGTCATTTTTGAATGAAAAGTGTTTGAATCTTTGAAGAGAAACCAAGTGCCAATCTTATTTACTGCTTGTTAATGTTACATGTTTGCTAAAACTGAATCTCAAAACATTTTCTTAAGCTTTGTGCAAGAAATTGCTCAAAGTTCTTAAATCTTGATATTTTGCTAAGTTCTTGTTACACCTTGGGATTCTTGGGCTATAAGTAGATCATAGCATCCTGATACTGTGATATCAAGGTGTTGTGAGGCTTATAACTTGGGGATAATCAATTGTGGGGTACAAGAGTTGCATTAATCAAGGATTCGTCACCTTTCTGATTAATATTTGTGCTTCTAACTTTGTTCCATCTTAGCAGCTTGATATTGGAAGCTTGTGCTTGTTCTTGCTAGCACATAAGCTTAAACATACGTGGGTGTGGATGTACATCCATGAGGTTTAAATCCTTAATCCCAAAATCTGATAAAAATTTGGATATTTGTGATATTTGAGTTCTGCTTGTGTATGTGTTGTTCTTTGGCTCCAAATCTTGTTGCTTCTGTTTATGTTTAATGTTTTGATGCTTATGTATGCATGTGCTAACCTAATTCTAGCTTTTGATTTGAAAATCTTGTTTTGAAATTATAAAGGGGTGTTTGGGTCAATTGCATATTAAAGTTATAGAGTTATTGGTTAAGTGTTTGCTATTGTATGTTGCTTGTTCTTGTTTAAGAAGTGTAATAGAGTGAATATCTGCAAGTTGTATGCTTTTGAACACCTAAATAAAACATATGCTCATAAAATCTTGATTAAGTGATATTTTAGACTGTGATTTGGTGCACACCTAGTTCTAGGCTAGACTTAGGATAATAAGTGATAAATCATACTCAATATAACCTATCTAAGAGATTTGAGTGTTTGAATTTGGCTGTGTGGTCAAGTATATCATCAAGTGTTCATGACTGCATGTTCTTAGTTCATCAGTAACTTTTTGTGCTTGAATCTTGATCTATACCTTGAACCATTGCATGAAACCTGTTTAAATTTGTTCATTTGAATTTATTATAGCTTGTGTATGCTTTTGGTGCAATTTGGCTGGCTGATTTTTGTTAAAACTGCTTATTAAGTTCACAACTGCTTATTGTTCATATCTGGGCTAGATCTGGTGATAAATTGAATTAACTACACTAATTGGCTGATTGGAAGTGTGATTTCTTTTTTGTTTCTGACTTCTTGTGATTCACTGATCACAAGGGTGCCTTGTTTGTAACTTGATTCCAACAATAAGTCATATAAGACAAATAATCAAGAAAGTCAAGCAGTGGGCAAAGTTCCCACTGCTCAACACCCAAAACTAGCCCCTGCTAGTGTTAATTCTCTTTCAGCTTATTTATAAGCCAATTTGTCTTATCCAGACTTGCAACAACTTATTTTTTATGATAGATCTTCCTCATTTGACCCATTTATTTGATCTGGAGCTTATCAGACCTTGACTTTGACTTTTTGCTAGAAAACTCATAAGGTTGACTTATAATTAATTGTTTATCTGCTTATTTCATCTTATTGAGTGTGCTTATTGGAAATTTTTTTGATTATTAAGCTTAGTTAAGTCATTTAAAAGCTTTGAAAGTTGAATCAACTCTTGGGGTGGCCTAGAACTCGAAAACGACTATTTTGTCCTTTTGTGAAGATAGCTTTTAGCTTATTCAGGCTTATTCCTTGTGCTTTTTCCAATTTTCTTTTTACAGATCTCTTAAATAACTCAAAATAAGCTTGTGTGTCAAATTTGAGCTTATGGCATCAGCTTATAGCTTAACGGGCCAAAAAGCCCATTAAGAATAAGCTACTTTGAAATAAGCTAGCTTAAGCACATTTTCAGCTTTTGGGCCTTCAGAGTTTTGTTCTTAAAATCATATTTTAAGTCAGATAAGAGCTTTTGGGCTTAATTGAACAACATTTTTCTTATTGGGCCTATTTGAACCCATTAAGGGGTCTGTTTAAACTTTTAGCCCATTTCTAGGCCCAATAGGGCTATTTTTGTAATTTCAACTTTATTTCTGTATTATTTAGGTTAAAATAAGCTAGTTTGCAACTTTTTAGAATTTTTTATAAACTTTGGATTTTTATTAATATTTTATTATTATGTTATTATTAAAAAAAAAAATTAAAATTTTTCAAAGTTTTTCATTTTTCTTAGTTCAAATACATTAAGTTAGGAATTTTACGATTTTTAGAATATTTTTATTGTCATTACATTAATTTTTAGAATTATTTTAAGTTTTAATAGTTTTTAATTGTTTTAAATAGTTTTTATTAATTTTAAAATTTTCAAAAATAGTTATAAATTTAGCTAAGTCATTTTAGAGGTTTACAAGTGAAAAAATCTCATTTTGGGCATTTTGTTAATTAAATTGATTTTTTGGGCTTTAATTAGCATTAAAAAATTATTATTTAATTAAATAAAACGTTTGAGTGATTTTTGATTTTTTGTAAACTCTAATTACATTTTTTAGGATTTATTGAAATTTTCTAGGAATTTTTAGGGTAAATTTTTAATTTTGTCACTTTTTACGGTTTTACGTGTACGACGATTCGTCTTAGTGTAAGCCACAATCGTAACCGTCATTCTCTTCTAATCTCTCTTCTATTTTTCTTTCTTCATAAATTATAATCACAAAAGTTAATCATCTCTCTACACAACACACTTACCTCCTTGGGAAACGAACTTGAACTTCATTGGTCATTAGTGCTTGATTTTCCTAAACCGACACTTAATACTTTCCCTATTTTTCTCTCTTTTCCTAAAGAGTAGTAAAAATATTACATCATCAACCTTGAACAAAATAGGCACAAAATTATGAATTGATAAATAAACACATGGCCTGGTATAATGTATGATGAAAAATTGGAGGCTTTTTGTATTGTCCTAGTGTGACATGTAAGAAATTACAATTATTGAACATGTATGAAATTACAATCAGTGGTTGGTCATCTTGCTGTGTTTTCTTGACATGAATGTTGCATTCTCCTTTGCTCATATGACGATGCAACCGAACTTCATGAGCTCCCCTGCTGTCATCATTTTCACGTCACCTGTATCGATAAATCGTTGTACATAAGTGCCACATGCCCTCTATGCAAGTTCAATATACTATAGAATGCTAATGAAAGTGGCAGTGATGAGGTATTATTATAACCAATACCATTTCCTTCATGATCCTGATGAAGTATTATATAGACACTTTAGGAATCACAAGAAAAATAAATAGTTGTTCACCATATAAATCTTGAGAATACAAAACGAGCACAAGATACTAACAAACAATAACATTATTGGTGATCTACATGAAAATCCAAATCAAACCGTTTGATGGTAGGCCATTATGAGAATGTCATATCACAACTCTGTCAAAAGAATACTAAAAAGGAGGTATAAGTGAGAAGTGGCAACATACATCGACACACCACGCGCAAAACCATCCATAACCTAAAACTATCTTCTCTTTATAACACCTGCAACTTCCATATATAATTCATAAATCATCACAAGTCACAACGCTCGCAACCTTTTACCAATCTTTTAGTACTATGTTTAAGTTTGTATCATTAAAATTATCTTTTACAGGCTAAGTGCAAACTTTATGCAAAACCAACATATTTAAAAGCCATATCCAATGAGCACATTATGCAAAACCCACACACACTAGACCGGCCAGCCGAAACAAGTATAAATACAAGTTTTTTATATAGAGGCATTTCATTTTTCCTCTTTCAACCCTCATCATTTTATCCGAGCTTGGGACCGGCTGCGTCAACATGAGACCCAGGCAGATTTAAAAACTTGTGAAAATCTAAAAGAGACGAAACACCAATAAAAAACCTAGAAAAAAAATAAAAAAATAAAAAAAATAAAAAAAATTAAATTTTAAAAAAAAATAAAAAAATAAAAAAATAAGAAAAATAAGAAAAATAAATAAATAAATAAATTAACAAAAAAAAGAACAACCAAAGAGCACATAGTGTTCCAACTTCCAAAAGCAAAAAATAACGAAAGCTATAGGTGTGTTCCAGATTTATTTTTTCTGTTTATGCTTAAAAATGAGTACTTATAAGTTGTTAAAAAGTAAGTACTTCCAAAAAAAAATGTCCGGATTGCCTTTTTTTTTGTTAAAATGCAAGAATGGACAAAAACATTATTATTTGTTGAAAAATTCCAATCAAATTAATTTTTTAATAAGTTATAAATAAAATATGTTTTAAAAAGGTAAAATTTACGTCAGCTAACATAAAACTTCAAAATAATCAGACTCCTTTCATGTTTATAAGAATTTGCTTATTTTACATAGATATAAGCAGGCAAGCAGAAAAGCAGCTAAAAATAGCGGCCAACTATAGACTATATTCTTGAAAGTGCGGAATGATTTTGGTGCCTCTTTCATTCATACAATCGTCTGTATATATATAGTACAAGATATGGGGTTATTTAGACCTTACTACTAAGTGACAGCTGTCTAATTGACAGCTTTAGAGGATAACTACTGGAATGACAGCTTAGTTATGACTAGTATACAACACATCGACTAATACACCCCCGCAGTTGAAGCAGGAGATTGTCGAACGCTCAAACTGGACCGAAAATCTGCAAATAGGTGGTAAGAAGTCCCTTGGTAAAGATGTCTGCATATTGAAAACGCGACGAAACATGAAGAACCCGAACATGTCCAGCTGCCACTTTGTCTCGAACAAAATGTATGTCAATCTTGATGTGCTTGGTGCGCTGATGTTGCACCGGATTGACAGACATGTATACAGCACTAACATTATCACAGTAGACCAAGGTGGCGGTAGAAATAGGAGTGTGTAACTCACAAAGGAGGTTGTGAACCCAAGATGTCTCGGCTACTGCATTTGCAACTCCTCGGTATTCGGCTTCTTCACTTGATCGAGACAATGTCTCTTGCCGTTTAGAGGACCATGACAAAAGGTTCTCACCAAGAAAAACACAATATCCAGAAGTGGATTGACGAGTAGCTGGGTAGCCAGCCCAATCAGCGTCAGAATAAGCAGTAAGCTGTGATGTAGAAGACTTGAATAACTGTAAGCCAAAATTAGTGGTGCCCCGAAGGTAGTTTAGCTCAAATGTGTTTGCATGAATATCGGGTATCTTGATAGCATCGGCATATCCGTGCACATTGGATTGCAATTGCTCCATCAAAGATCGAGTATCAACTCCGGCCATGGCTTCTTGTTGTGGATGAATCAAAGCACGATTCTCGAGATCGGCTCGATGGACGATAGTGTTCCTACTCTTTCTCTTTTTCTTCCTTTTCGGAGGAAGGGGTTGTACACCAGTCGGTATTTGTGCACGCCCACGAGTGAGCATGCAACTCAATACGAGGAATGAGAGAGAAGCTCTCGTGTGACTTTGAAGAGAAAAGGATTATCCTCTTCGAGTTTCAATATGAAATATCCACAAGAAAATAATAATATACGTATGTACTACTTGGGTGCAAGACCCCCAATGAAGCCTTCCTTCTTAGAATACTCACAAGTGAACGGGGGGTTAGGTGGCGCGAAGCACTTAGGTACCTATTGACCCTTAGATGGCATTTTATAGCACATCGCCTTTCTATTCACTTAATTGTTTGTATTCTTCGAATTGTTGCTTATTGGAAGTATTTATCTATTCTTGCTAAATTTTGTTTGATCGATACGCGTGTCAAGGACCGGAACGCCCCTCAACACGGTGTATTGCCTTGGCAATACTTATGGAGAATATGTGTGTTGGTTGTTCTTATACGTATACATATTTACTTATAATAATATATGGAAAATATTTTTTTATTTATGAGTTTTTAAGAGAAAATACTATATGTACATAAAAACCGAGAGAATCCAATAATATATATTTTTGGGTGCAATCTCTTAGGAAAAAGATTGCTTTTTGGATTTTTTAATTTGTTTGGTCAGTTCTTTAGGAAAATAATTTTTTTTGTTATTTTTTAAGTTTTTATATATTTTTATCTTTTTGATTTTTTTATTGTTTTTGATTTATGATACGTAAAAATAACGTTCACTAGGTGAACTGATCCCAAAATCCAATGAAAACCGTCAATCGATAGTCTCTCGTAAAGTCAAAGAACCAGCAGCGGCGCCATTTGAAATTGTGTATAATTGAAGTTCGTTTTCTCCGTTCTTAACAAATTGAAAGTCCTAACAAAATCGGGGTTATGATCGTTTTTGGTTGGTAAGGTTATTTGGCTTTGCTATGTCTAATTTAAACAACACGTAGAAAAATGAAAAATATCAATCTACTTATACGTAAAACAAATTGCAAATACCAAATTTTTTATCCAAATAAAGAAAAAAATGTAAATCTATGAATTAAAGGGCTGAAAATGTAAATTCTAGAAACTAATGGACTTAAAATGTAAAATCAAGTAACTACAAGGACTAACTATGCAAATGTAACTAACAATTAACTAAAATGTAACTAATTTGAAAACTGCCTAACTGAATTTGAAAAGTCTTGAAAATACAAGGACTGAATATATGCAAACCCTAGTTTAGTGGACAATTAGCTAATTATGCAAACAGGAATAAAACTCAAGGACTAAAGTGCAATTACTAAAGAATTTTAGACAAAAACGGGCAAACAACTCAAATAAGCTGGCTAGGGCTTATTTCTAGACCAAATAAGCTCTAATAACTTGTAAACAGCTTAAAATCAAGAATTAACTAGGCTTGAAAAAGGAATTCACTTAAAAGCTTATAAAACTCGATTTAGCTTATTCTAATAAGCCCATATTAAGCAAACAGGAAAATGAAACTTCCACAACTTGATTTTCATGAGAAAACTGATTAATAAGCTGACAAGGAGTATGGAATGTCTTTCCAAATGGAAAATGATCAACTTGATAAGCTGAAATCTGAAATTAAGCTAAACAAGTGCTTATTTGACTTTCGTTGACCAACTTTTTCAAAAAGCTGAAAATTTCAAAATCCACTCATGAACACTTTCTAAGCACAAATGAGAAAGAAAATCAAGAAGTTTATGAAGTAGAAATGGAGATATGAGAAAACAGATTGAGCTTTTATCACAGAAACTGACAAATGCTATGGTGCTTATTCAAATGCTTATTCCTAACTCAAATCAAGATACTGTAAAAATTCCTCTTACACACTTAAACTTCAGATGTTGGATGATGTTTAGAAGCTAGTTTGAAGGAATTTCATCAACTAATAAAGAAATGCTAATCAATTGAAATCAAGAACTTTTCTGAAAACTTTTTTAACAAAGACTGACCCAAACTTTTTTTTTGCAAATTGCCTTTTTGACTTATGTTTTGACTTGAAAACTGCTAAACTTTGTTTAAAATGCCTAAATGACTGAGAATGAGCAGGATTTAACCAAGTAACAACACCTAAACTCAAATTGAAACCTAATCCCAAACACTAGTTAACTGATTTTTGACAAAGTTTTGGCAAAGAAATTTGAGCTAATGGCTAAACTGATTTAAGACAGATATCTAAACCAACTCAATGACTAAATTGTGATGAACTAGAACCAAATTCAAGCAATGAAACAGGCTAAGACTCAAATTGTACTAACAAGCTATTATTACTGATATATTGCAAACAGAAACAAGATTTAAGCTATTGATCAAGAATCAAACTACACTTAAGCTATCCAATCACCAAAATCAGTTCAAATGATATCTAAACACACTTAATCATGCAAGCAAACAGGTTTACACTAAGAATTAAGCAGGCAGACAACAATTTAGTGGAACAAAAATGTAGAACTCAAAACTTTTAGCTTAGGCCTCCGTTGATGGAGTAGAGAAGCGCTGAGCTTTCTAACCAATGCTAAACCACCACCTTAGCATTTAAATCTACTAATCAACAGCCATTATCATCATAATAACCATTGTTGAACCATTAATCTTCAAAATCTACAAAAACTGGTACTGGATGAACAGGACAAGATCAAAACAGCTACAAATCTTCACACTTAGCTAATCATGATCAATTGTGATCATAATAAGCTAACATCAACACAAGGATAATGAAATTGCAGGTATGAACAGTAGATGAAGAAGATGAAAGTAGGATTTTATTGATTTAAGAAGGAAGTTTGTTACAAAGCAGGTAAATTTGTTACAACTAAGCTAACTAACTCAAGAGCTTGTCAGACTCTTGAGTTGTTAAGCTAATTCCTAACAGATTGAGAGAAAAAGTAAAGTGTGTGTCTTTTCACACTTTCTACATTACAACAAATGAAAGCTAGCTAGGGGTATTTATAGAGTGCAGTTGAGTGTTGGTGAGGATGAGTGACGTGTTGGAACCAATCCCCAGCTTCCACGTGGCCTAAATCTGTTAATTGCAATCTGCAGTTGAAGAACACAATTGGGTTTTTCTTCTTGAATGGATTTTATCTTAATTGGATGGTTGGAATGAGTTCGTCTCTTGATTTTAAACACTTTTGATGTTGGAATCTTCTTCTGAAATACACTCCTCCGTTTTATTGATTCTGGGCTCGTCACTTTGTTGAAGATGACACGTGGCTCTTTCTGGTTGGGCGAGGAGTAAGCACACGGATTATTATCCAAAGTGGATAATTGGATTATGGAGTGTTGAAATCTAATTGGCTGAGAAGAGTTTAGTGCGCTGCACTGTGAGATTCGGCTATTAAATGCAAAGTGAAGTTAGTGGCCAGTTGTCCCTTATTTGGCAATCCAAAACCTCTTTTCCTAGAATTTTGATTGGCTAAGAACTCCTTCACACGGATTGATCCAAACTTGAAGTATTTTTGGCAGTTTCAATCCCTCACTTTGGCAGATTTGTATTTTGAGCTATAATCTTCACAACCTTGACAATTCTGGTCCCTTAAGCTTCATTCTTGAACACAATTGATCCCTTTGACTTGGTTGACTTAATAGTTGACCAGGTTTGACTTTAATCTTGACTTTCCCAAAATTGCACTTTAGTCCTTCATATTTTGAATATTGTCAAGATAGGTCCTTTGTCTTTAAAGTCTTGTCACTTTTGATCCTTCTTTGTCTTTTCATCCAAATAAGCTTGATTTTCTTCTTGTTTGCTTGAAAATGCATCCTTCTTACCTATTTGTACACAAACACAAAACATACCACATAATACTGCTTTATAGCACAAAGGTTAGGTATTTTTCTTGTGTTTTAGGGTGATTTTTTGATTAATTGATTTGAGTTTTTTCTCATATCAGTACACGTCATGGTTGATTTAGTTATGCGGTTGTGGAAATGTTAGGATGAGAGGTAGTATTACTTATGGATAGATATTAGAATGGAGAGATGTATTTTGGTTTAAAGGTTGTGTTGAAGGAATGATTAAGATTTGTGTAGTTTTGAAACTTAGATTGGTTACGGGAATAAGGGAGTAAGTAAAGTTAGTTGACTAGTCGTGGGAACGAGATGTCATGCTATGAGAAGTTGGTTGAAGTACCATTAGGAGATTGATGAAAGTACTAGCGGATGTGAGGGTAGAGTAGAAAGTTTCTACTAATGGAAATATGGGGCAAATAACACGCAAGGGAATTGGTATAGTTATGGAGGCAAGGTTGTAGTAGACACGTGAAGGAAAACATGGATGTGAAAGAATGATTGGTAGGAGGCTGATTAATAGTGAAGTACAACAAGTAAGGAAGAGTGAGCCATTGAGGGGTTGAAGTACCTTTAGAAATATTATGGTAGATGAGTTGAAGTTAGAAGCTACTAGGTAGTGTGAAGTTCCTAGGTAATATCATAGAGACGAGAAGGAGTGCGTGAAGAGCTACATCGTGAAGCAAGGAGCTGAAAGGAATACGTGTCGGCTGCTAGAAGGATGCAAGAGATTCCGAAGGAGTCACAGAAGTTGCAAGGACTGGAAAGGTGACAAGCACTATGATGGGAATCTTCGTATGGTTCGTGACGAAGAAGGACATATCGAGTACCGGAGTGGAGCTACAAAGAGCTGAACCAGTGGATCGTGACGAAGTGAATACATAACATGGGGGATTAAGAACTCGTGGAAATAACAAGGGGAGTCGAGTGACTACGCAGATAGAATTTTGTGGCAATCAATATTGAGGGATGAGTAGTGAAGCTGAACTGAATAAGTTCGTGGAGAAGTGATTAGAGAGTCGGTTTTGTGAAGGTGTTATGAAAGATCTTTGGAAGAGACAATTATGCATTATCCAATGCACTAACTATTTCCATAGATTTTATGAATGAAGTATGGAATTTTGGTTGGATGGGATAGTGTAGGAATTAGGTAGAACCATGGAAGGAGAGGACCAAGTATTCCTAGAAGTTGATGATTGAAATTACCTCATGTTGGGTGCAATCAAAATAGAAGTATAATATTTGAATAAGAATTTAAAATATGGCTTAGTTTAGACAAATGGAAACTAATATGGGTATAAGATGAGAGTGTGATCCGCATGGGATCACATAAAACTCTAGTCTGTCCCTATTAGGATGGAGTAGGAGAACTGGAGGCGAGGAAAACAAGTGAAGCTACTTGGATAATTTTGACGTATAGATGACTTGAAAGACGGGAAGCATAGCATCGTGATGTATGCCATGAGCTGAGGAAAAAAAAGGAAGTCTGGATAGATGCGGATCATAAATGAAATAGGTCGAGATAGGAATTGAAGGTTAAATTTTGGTATATCATAATGAGTAGAATAAGGCACTAAGCCTGCTAATATTGCTGTAGTGTGGAAAGGAAATGGCACTGACCTATACTGTTTGATTGGAAGGCTTAGTATCGATAATCGAATGGATGAGGAGTTATAGATGTGATGTGTCATGAGGGACGAAGGGCTTGTACTAACTGAGACAAGATGAAGAGCACTATGACCTTGGAGGTAAGACATTGTGTAAGTATAAAGAAAGTGTTGAGTATAAAAAAAATCTTTCATGGAGAAAAGTTAGAAGGAAGTGTATAGGTGCTACTAATGAGCTATCCAAATTTAATGGAAGTAGTTGTAGCATGGATTTGGATGGCAGTTGATAGAGTAACTGAGACAACTGTCCTTTTGGTGATATGTATAGATCATAAGCTGCTTTGGATTGGAAGAGCCTTGTTATGATGAACTAATGAATATGTGAAACACCGTCATAGGTCACTTGTGTAAGGAAATTGGAATTTTTAAGTAGTTTGGTGGTATGGAATAAAGGGAGTTGATGAACATGATTGGATATGAGTATATCCAGCTACTTGGAAAAGGATGGACGAAGTGAGAAATTGCTACAAGTATAGGAGTCGTGTTGAGAGCTTGGTTGACTGATTTAGAGGGATGTGGGAAACTCGTTAGTGATGTCTGAGTTTTCATATAATGATAGTTATCATACTAGAAGTCGATGAATGCCATTTGAGGCACTATATGGAAGGATAGGGTGAGTTTTCCTTATGGTGGACTAAAATCCGTGAAAGAGACTACTAATGTGGAAATGGTGTTTGTGGGAAAGGATGAGAGCAACAAGATATGCTATGTTGAAAAGGATGAAACCACTAAAGTTTAGTGACAAAGTTATGTAGGAAGTTTCACCCATAGTAACGGGTGGTATGTTTTGGTAAAATGGAAAAGTTGATGTAGAGTTTTGTAGATCCATTTATAATCTTTGGAAAGATCGGACCAGTAGCTTATGAGTATAGAATTACATGGGAGAATTGAGTGGTATACATGATTTATTTCATGTATTAAGATTGGTAAATGTTGTTTGAGAATGCATATTTACATGTTCGGTTATTCAGGATTTGGCTGTGAGGTCAAGAGTTTAGGAATAAATTTAAATATTGTTGGTTTGTATATGTGGTATTTTGAGACTTGAACTAAAGTACACATGGAAATGAGAGGAGTTCATTTAGAACAAGTATCCTCATGTGATTTGTTGTTTGTGTGTTTGATCCTAAGGATTAAATCTCGGGACGAGATTTCTATTAGGAGGGAGTGATGTGACAACCATGGTTTTTGGGGTTCGTCACTTAGACTATAGTTTAAGGTGTTTTGTGCAAATATGTGCTTTTATGTGCTTATGTGTTTATTTTGTGTGTTTGGAGTGAGGTTTGGATATCGTTTATGGGTATATGGTATTCATAAGTAAATCGAGGAACGGTTATTTTGTGTTCATGAGCCCACATGGTAGTGACTATGAAATGAGATAGTGTTATTTAGTGGTTTTACGTATAGGTATATGTATTACAGAAAATCGTATTTTTACGGTTTAGGGTTTTGCATTTAGGGGTCTCGGAAGAGGTATTTAGTCACGGGAGTATTTTTTGGGATGGTTTTAGGTCATTTAGGACTTAGTTAATTAGTTTATTTCATATTTCAAGAGTTTTTATAAAACTGTATATTTTTACGTCTTTTACGGTATACGCGTAAATTTGACTAGTTTTATGGTTTTGAGGTTTTGGAGGATTTAAGAGCTGAAATAAATTAAGGAAAATTAAGGTAATATTATTAATACAATTATTACTAATAAAAAGAAAAAAAAAACGAA
This sequence comes from Glebionis coronaria, assembly GCA_025667525.1. Classification (NCBI taxonomy): domain Eukaryota; kingdom Viridiplantae; phylum Streptophyta; class Magnoliopsida; order Asterales; family Asteraceae; genus Glebionis; species Glebionis coronaria. Next base: position 454,229,648 of record CM046878.1, on the reverse strand, counting down.
ATTAAAGGGGTATAGTCGGTTTTGGGATGCAAGAAAGAAAAAGAAAAGGGAAAAAAGGGAAAAAGGGGAACCGGGCTTTTGTATTGGGCCAAGAACTTGTTAGGAAAATATACAAAAAAAATTTATTAATAAAAACACATCATAAAATTCCTGGAGATCATGAGTGATTCTAAATCCATAGAAAAAATTAGGGTTCTTCATCAAAAATCTTGTTTTCTAAAAATCTAAGGTAAACTCTTCAAACCCTTTTAATTAAATTGTTTTTAATTCTTTCTTAATCAATATATGATGGATCTAGGTTAGTGTTTATTAGAAAATCTGTAATTTAATGTTATCACAATGATATAGACTTGATTATAATAATTAGGGTTAATGATTAAACATGATGAGGGTAATTAATTTGGTTAATTATGTTAAATTCGTTTTTAAAAACTGGGCAGCATTTTTGGGTCATTGTTTTGATCATATCTAGAGTTTTACAAACTTTTAATTTTTGAATCTTATGTCCCTGGAAAGGGAATTGAGTTGGCTTTCAAATGCAAGAAACGAGAACTAAATTTGAGGTCTGGAAGTGGGTCAAAAACATGTTACATCAGTCGGGTGTCAAAACAGTTTTTGGATCAGCCTATTTTCTTTTTATGTTTTGAATTGTTTGGGGTACTTAGGGTTATATTGGAACCTTCAAACGAACATGAGACTTAGATTATATATTAACTAAAATATCTGTAGGAGGTCTAAACAAATGGGTTAGGGTAAGACCCTCTGATCATAACAAACTTTTCATATGTTCAAAATCAGTAAATTCTGGATAGGTAAAAGTATATATATATATATATATATATATATATATATATATATATATATATATATATATATATATATATATATATATATATATATATATATATATATATATGGAGGCCTTAACAGTGTCTTCAAGGTTGTGACGAAAGGGGAGAGTTAGCTAACACATGTAAGGGAATAGTGTTTCTTGTACAGAGGAAGTTGATTTGGTTAAGGGGGTGTTCGACCCATAGTTTAAGGTATGAAAAACGGGACTGTTTTGGGTTAAATGTTAACGGGGCGAGTTATGAACTAAACTAAGTTATGGGCCTTATAGAGGGGTGTCATGAGATGCATATGACATATAAATGGGGTTAAGTTGTAGGACAAGGTTAGATATCCATCATAGATTGATGAGCCATTTTGGTATGTGGTTCATGTCTTGATTGTATACGTTTGTGTGTTTAGATTTTCCTAGAGTGCGGGTACTTGGAGAAGTTTTTCAGGTGAGTTTTATAGTCCCATGTTTTTATGAGCTATAAATGATTTGACTTCCTGATGGGATGGAAGAGACACTGTATGGTTTTGTAAATAATGTTGTGAATGTTTTTATGATTTGTGATGGACTTGTGTATACACTTATGTGACTAACTGCTATGCGATTCTTGATTGTTATTGTGGTTTGACTTGGTACCAAGGTGTTGTTGACAAGGCGGGGCCTTGGGATTGGTTCATAGGTGTATGGGCGCCTATGGGACCATGGTTATTGGTAAGGCTGGGGGCCTTGGAAATTGTGGTTATTGGTAAGGCTTGGTGCCTTGGAATTATGATTGTATGGTTAATCTTGAATGGTAGTTGTTAATGCATAATTGTAACACATTGTCCATATGTTCTTTTATTGATGGTTGTTATTCACAGCTTATAACTATTTTGGGGTTGGAGTCTAAACCTATGACTCTCACCAACTTTATGTAGACGTGTTTTAGTGTCTCTTTTAGGTGATAAAGTGGTTATGCGTGAGAATAGGAGTGGCTAGCTGGGAGGCTTAGGATTGCATTGGAGGAACCCCCTTTCCTCTTAGTCTTTACTTATGTTTGAATAAGTGATACTTTGTAGACACCTATATGTTTGTTATTTGTTAATTGTATGTCTTTGGTAAGGGGAAGACCTGTTACCTACTTACCTAGACGCATGCATTGTTTGTGATATCGTCATGACATTGTGTCATCATTTATGATATTTCCAATTCATTTAGTTATCTCTATAGACACACTATTGTTGTGATGATATCCATACGTCGCGCCCCATATTCCATCATGGTGGGGTGTGACATTGGCATTCAGTTCTTCAATCCTTTCATCTTGCAAAAGCTTATAATCTTGCAACTCTTTAGCATGTTTAGATAAACTAGTACACAAGGCAGTCAAATTTGTAATATCCAACATCTCTGTTGCCATGGCTGGTGGTGAACCACTAGCATCTTGTGAAGCAGTAGGTGTATAGATCATCTCATCAGATATTGGTTGGTCATTCTCAGGATGAGAAGAATAAGTTTGTACTTCTCCAAAGGGTTGGGGACTTTCATGAGAGGAAGTTTTCTGAGGTTCACTAGGAGAGCTAGGATCCTCACCCTCTGTGTTAGCCTCATTTGCTAACATATGGGCAAATAATGGTGTTACAGTCCCTGTAAGGTTGTACCTTTCTTTGACAAGAAAGAAAAGGCCCTTTTGGTAAAAGTAGGGACATCCCATGTTTCCGATGATGTGGATAAATTAGGGACTTGGTCATTTATTATTGCCTGAATAAACCTAGGGTACCTTAAAAATTTCTTAGAGACATCTAAGTTCCTATTCATTCCTTCAAAATTGTTGGGAATCTAAACTTGTTAGATTCCCTGATCATTGATTTAAACATAATTAGGCTGTTAGACAGTCCCTTGCCTGTGCCTAGGAGGCAGGCAAGTTTTGCAAGACTCACAGAGATCCAAGTCTCTGTGAGCAACCTCAGAGGAGTCCATGTTAGAGACATTGTCAGGGAAGTCGAAGATTACCTGAAGACATACTCATTGGCTGTGATGGATAACAGCCAAGATGTATCAGGGACTCTGAGGGGTTGAGAGTTAACAGGGGTGGCAATACCCTGATAACTCTCAGCACACTTTGGACATGCCATTTATGTGTTCGAGACTATGAAGAATAAGGAAACTGTTTTTGACAACTGTTCCTTAAAGCATAATGGAAGACTACCAAGAATAGAAGGACATCATGTGACTGATGTGGGAACTTGTAAAAGCTTGTGTAGTCGCCATCAAGTACTGTTTAAGTCGAACTCGTAACACTATAAATAGGATGTGTATCCATGCATTAATGTTTAACACTTTGAGATATTAAGAACATTATTGCATATAACTTAGTGAATCAAACAGCTACGACTGTATTCATAAGTTAGGGTTTATTGTTGTTCAAAGTGTACACAACACATTGTCATCAAACTGTGTTATCCATAACACTTGTAATTCTTTATTATACAATAATAAGATTACGTTTGAAAAGTAATACCTTGTGTTGATTAAGTTAAGATTAGGGTTTCTTGCATTGTTTAGGGAATTTCAATTGGTATCAGAGCGGTGTTTGATATTAAAACCTTCAAGAAACATCGTTCTCAGTTTTATAATCAAGATCCACCATGCCGGAAACTTCTAACCCACCACATTCACCTTCCACAAACCCATCTTCACCAAGACTTAACCCTCCTTCCAATGACGATGATCTACCCCAACTTCTTGACTCAAGAGGTGGATCACACGTTACAAGTGTACCAGTCTTTGATGAAGGAGATTTTGCCAGTTGGAAGAGTCAATTTCTTGTATATCTTGATGGGCTTGAACCTTTTCTTTTAGAAATTTTAGAAAATGGTCCATATATTCCCATGGCGCTTACATCCACTGAAGAAAACCCTCTTCCCAAACCTCTCAAACAATGGACTCCAGCTGATAGGAAATTGGCAAACCAAGATAAACGTCTCAAAAGCATCATAATTTCCTATCTTCCCAAGCATATCATGAAGTCTATCATTCAGTGTCCCACAACTAAACAAATGTGGACAGACCTCATTCTTGGCCATGAAGGACCCTCTGAAACAAGAGAGACAAAGATTCAGGCACTCAGACTTCAGTTTAATGCCTTTAAGTCACTTGAAGGTGAAAAGGTTCAGCAAACCTATACTAGGCTGAAGATTCTTCTAAATGACCTGGCTATGAATGATGTCACTATTGGTCAAGCTGAGATCAATGCTACTTTTGTCAACAGCCTTCCAAGAAAGTGGCTGAGCATGAATCAGACTCAGAGAGCTAACAACTCAATCAAAAATGATACCCTTGCTCAGCTCTATGGTAAGTACAATTATGAAGAAGGGCTGATCGATACTATCTACAAATCATAGACTGAAAGATTTGTAGTCCAAGGAGCATCTTCCAAAGCATTGATCTCTGCAACACATCCTCATGACAGCGATTCTGATATTGAAGAAGATACCCGCAGCAGCCAAGAGTTCTTGTCAGACCTCAATGCAGAGTTCCATGAAAGAGCGTTGCTAGCCAACCAAAGAAGATACTACAAAAGATCTGGAAGAGTAGGCTCAGCTAGTAAACCAACTGAATGGTCAAAAGAAACATGTTTTGCCTGTGGAAAGCTTGGACATTATCAAAAAGACTGTCCTTCTACCAAGACATCCTCACCCTCTTATCCATCATCTTCATCCAAACCCTACAAGTTCAAACAACATAACAACTCATCTCAATCAAATTCTTCAGACACTGAGAAGAAAGATTACAAAAATAAGTACAAGGCACTTAAAGCTGAGTTAGAACAAATGAACTTGAAGATTGAAGCTCTGTCCAAAAAGAAAGGTGGTGAGAAAAAGACAGAGAAAGGGTTGGTTGCTGAAACTTATGATTGGAATGATGAGCCACTGACTTCAGATGAAGAAGACACCACAAGAGTCAGGGCTTTTATGGCGATAGCTGAGGATGAATCAGCTGTTGGAAAAGGTGATGCTAGATCAGGACAATGGGTTGACATCACAATGAAAAAGGTACATAGGCTTTTATCTATGTCTGATAGTGATGAACGTAAGCATGTCCTTGATTACACCATTATTGATTTACACTTTGTTGAGGAACAAAGAAAGAACCTACTTGATAAGTTTCACTCTGTTAAATCTGAAATGATAAATGCTAAGGCTGAATGTGAAACTCTCAGGCGGGTTAATTTAGAGAAAATATCCCTGAAAAATGAAGTAGCTAGATTAACCTTGAAAAACATTGCTTTAAATGATCAAGTCTCTGAATTGAACAAGATTATGGAAAAATGGCTGTGTGCTAGGTTTACTATTGATGAATTGCTTAGGGATGAAGTGCCTGCTGACTTAAAAAGGGATATATCTGCTAAGAAAAATAAGCTGAGGATTCTCACCAAACCCAAAGACATTGTCTTTAAATCTACAGAGACTATTCATATGTCAGATACCTCTTTGACAAATGACCCTGTCTCTGAAGATGTGGCTGAGCTACCACCCTTGCCCAAACTCTCTGGAGTTGAACCTAGCAGTTCTTCTAGATCTGCTAAGGATGAACTTAGGACAGATATTGAGAATCCTCCAGCTAAAGTTTTTCATGTGCCTGCTAAACAAACTGGTAAACAAGTAGCTTTTAAGCCTGTTACTACTAAAGCTGTGAATAAGGTTGAACCTACCACTGAAGATCGCCTGTTGTCTCTTATGAAAGAAGTAGAACTCTTGAAACAACACATTAAGCCTTCCACTGAATGCTCTACTTCTCATGAACCTAAGTCAGTCCTAGGTGAACCCAAAGGGGAAAGGTTAATCAAACCTTATTGCAATGTATGTAAAAATTCTCACCATTCGACCTTAGATCATGACAGACACATGGCAGCTAAAAGAGCTCAGACACCCTATAGGGACAGACCACAGAGTTCCAAAAGGCAACAGGGAAATTACAAACCTTATCCTCCCTGTAAATTCTGTGGGTTCACAGACCATCACTCAAACGAGTGTGGTGACTTCCCTGGGTGTGATATATGTGGGAGTTATAACCATGAAACAATGAACTGTTCCATCCCAACGCCAAAAGTTTTTCAGGAACACAAGAATTGCTAATAAGCAATTCAGGGAACCCACTGGAAAGTGGGTTCACCATAGGAACTAATCTGTTTCTATGTATCTGTGCAGAAATATCTCAAGGAATCGGTATGGTATCTAGATAGTGGCTGTTCTAGACACATGACAGGGATTCAACAATACTTGCACAGATACTCAAAGGAGCCAGGTCCTAAAGTGGTGTTTGGAGATAACTCTTCAGGTGACACAGAAGGATATGGCTCAGTGAACTGCAATGGGATTACATTTACCAGGGTTGCATATGTGAATGGTCTTAAACACAATCTTATTAGCATCAGCCAATTGTGTCATGCTGACTATAAGGTTTTGTTTACTAAGACTCAGGGAACCATATTCAACAAAAACAATGATGTTGTGCTGATTGCACCTAGAAGGAGAGATGTTTATGTCATCAACATGGCTGTGTGCTCTGAAGACAGTTCAAATTGTTTTCTTGCCAAAGCCTCTGAAAGTGTCAATTGGATGTGGCACAAAAGACTGTCTCATCTCAACTTCAAGAACATCAATAAGATAGCCACTCAAAACTTGGTTGCTGGTCTAACTTCAGTAATGTTTTCCAAAGACAAAACTTGTTCTGCCTGTGTCAAAGGAAAGCATCACAGGTCTTCATTCAAGACCAGGCAATCATTCTCTATTGACAAGTGCTTACATCTCCTTCACATGGATTTGTTTGGGCCTGTCAAACCTCAAACCATTAATCACAACAAATACACCTTGGTCATAGTTGATGAATTTTCAAGATATACATGGGTGTTCTTCCTCAGAAGGAAAAGTGATGCAGCTGAAACCATCATGTCCTTCATCAGACAGGTTGAAAATATGAATGATGTTAGAGTCAAAGCTCTAAGAAGTGATAATGGTACAGAATTCAAGAATCATCAACTTGAATCTTTTTGTGATGAAAAAGGGATTTCTCAGAACTTCTCTTCAGCTGGCACCCCTGAACAAAATGGTGTGGCTGAAAGAAGAAACAGGACTTTGATTGAAGCAGCAAGAACTATGTTAAATGGTGCAGCCTTACCAAAGCAATTTTGGGGAGAAGCTGTTCACACTGCCTGCTACACTCAAAACAGATCAATCATTGTCAAAAGACATGGTAAAACCTCCTATGAAGTCTTCAGAAAAAGATCTCCAGACATCAGCTATTTTCATGTGTTTGGGTGCCCTGTGTTTATTTATAACTACAGGGATAAACTTGGAAAGTTTGATGAAAAAGCTAATGATGGTTTCTTTTTGGGATACTCTCCAACAGCCAAAGCCTTCAGAGTATTCAACATCAGAAGACAAGAAGTAGAAGAAACATTCCATGTTAGATTCAATGAAGATGATAAAGTCATACAGAGAACAGGAACAGAGGGTGATGAAATAGATTTTAATGAAAATATTTCTTTCCCAAGTGATGAGTTCACAGAACCCAGACCTACCAGTCATCATCACTCCAACACTCTCACTCCTTATGTCACTGCCTTTGACCCTCTGTCTACTCACAACATAGAAGTTCCTACCTCTCAGGAACTTGATGAAGAAGAACCTTAAATTTCTGATGGTCCTTCTCATGATATTGATGACTCACCAATTCTTCAAATCCCTGAAGATTCTCCTGCTGATAATGAAATAGCTTCCCTTGATATGGCTGAAGAAGACTCTGACACTGAAGTAGTCTTTGAAGAAAGCCCTCCTAGTCAGCAGGATGAGACTCAAATTGTACCAGCTGTGCCCTCAAGTACTCCTGTCCTTGAATCCCCAGCTCCTCAAAATAAGTGGTCAAGAGATCAACACATTCTTCTTGTCAATATTATTGGGGAACCAAATGCAGGGGTCACAACCAGACAGCGAATGCAAGACTCAGAGTCAGCCTCAGCTAATGAATGTCTCTTTGCTGAATTTCTCTCACAAATTGAACCTAAAAGAGTAGCTGAGGCTCTGGTAGAAGAAGGATGGGTAGCTGCTATGCAAGAAGAAATCAATCAGTTCAAAAGAAACAAAGTATGGACACTAGTGCCAGCTCCACCTAGAAAGAATATCACAGGCACTAGATGGATCTATAGAAATAAGATGGATGAGATTGGGAACATCATCAGGAACAAGGCCAGACTGGTAGCACAGGGGTTCTCTCAGACTGAAGGAATTGATTATGATGAAACTTTTGCACCTGTTGCTAGACTGGAAGCCATCAGAATCTTCCTTGCTTATGCTGCCTATATGAACATCACTGTGTATCAGATGGATGTTAAGAGTGCTTTCCTTAATGGTGATTTGGCTGAGGAAGTGTATGTTGCACAACCTGAAGGATTTGAGAACAGCGAGTTTCCCAACCATGTGTACAGACTTCACAAGGCAATGTATGGTCTGAAACAAGCTCCAAGAGCATGGTATGAAACTCTTTCAAATTTCTTAACTGAAAATAAATTTGTCAGGGGTTCTATTGATAAAACACTCTTTACCTTCAAGGACAAGAGTGATTTCATCATTGTGCAGATTTATGTGGATGATATCATCTTTGGGTCAACAAATGTCAATCTTAGTAAACGTTTTGCTAAATTAATGACCAAGAAATATGAGATGAGTATGATGGGTGAATTAACTTACTTTTTGGGCTTTCAAATTAAACAATGTCCTAAGGGAATTTCAATTTGTCAAGAAAAGTATGTTATGGATTTGCTTAAAAAATATGACTTAGCTGATTGTGCATCAGTGAAATGCCCCATGCTTCCACCCAACAACTTAGGCCTTGATGAGTCAGGGGTCTCTGTCAATGATACTATATAGAGGCATGATTGGGTCACTCATGTATCTAACAGCTAGTCGTCCAGATATCCAATTCTCCACATGTCTCTGTGCAAGGTACCAAGCTAACCCAAAAGAATCCCATCTAGTGGCTGTTTAGAGAATTTTCAGGTATCTCAAAGGAACACCATCCCTAGGCCTATGGTATCCAAAAGAATCAGGCTTTGATCTCAAGGCCTATTCAGATTCAGACTATGCTGGATGCTGTATTGACAGAAAGAGCACCTCAGGCAGCTGTCAAATCCTAGGAGGAAAATTGCTTGGATGGAGTGCTAAGAAGCAAAACTCTGTGGCTATGTCTTCAGCTGAAGCAGAATATGTCGCTGCAGCCAGCTGTTGTGCTCAGGTGCTCTGGATGAAAAGTCAATTGGCTGACTATGAAATTTTGTATGACAAAGTGCCAATCTTTTGTGACAACACCAGCGCCATTGCCATATCCAACAACCCTGTTCTTCACTCTCGTACCAAACACATTGATATCAGGTATCATTTTATCAGGGATCATATAATGAAGGGAGATATTGAGCTGCATTTTGTTCCCATAGAGCTGTAACTAGCTGATATCTTTACAAAGCCTTTGGCTGAACCTTCGTTCAACAGGCTAGTTGCTGAGCTAGGGATGCTCAATATCTCAAAGCCTATGGCTTGATATTAAATGTGTTCATTAAATGATTGATTCTATATTAAATGTTTTTCACATGAAACTAGGTAGTTACTTTCCAAGTAAATGCAAAAAACATTCTCAAATATTTAATCATTTATTTTTCGGATAACGAGGAGACAAACTTTTTGAAAGGTCAAGGGGACCCACTTGAGCAGTCATTTTCGCACCTTGCATTTAATACGGTTGAATAACTGTTCACTTGGTTTGAATATATATTGTCTCCTTTCTCTTCTCACCCACCACCATTCTAAAATCTACTTCTCTCTCTAAGTTCTTATCTCTCTTAACCATCCGCCATTTTCGCTCACCTTCAACCTCAAATCCATGGCGTTTTCAGTTCCCAAAGCCTCAAATGTTAACTTCGAGATCAACGAGAGCATCCTCGCATCCAACAACGCCATTGGATGGATTAAGGCACCAAACAACACCTATTCAGATCTAGTAAATTTCATGCAGAATTGTGACCTAAATGAAGCCTTCACCAAATCCCCATCCACCTTTTACCAAGAATACCTTAGGGAATTCTGGTATTCTGCTGAAGTGGTAGAAGACACCATCACATTTAGCCTTTCATGCAATGAACACCCTTTTGCCTTCTCCCTTAAAGTCTTTTCAAGTGTGGCCGGATTGAAGCATGGAGATGAATGCCTGAAGGTAGTTGACAAAAAGGCTGTCAAGGAAGCCCTGGCCACACTCAACCCTTGCCATGATGTTAACCCTGCACTTACACCTGCTGAAGTCCTCTCCAAATCCCCTCTGAAGATTAAGTACTTCACTCCTATGTGGCGTGTCCTCTTCACCCACATTGTTAAGTCCCTGGGAGGAATGCAGGGATCACAGGATCAGATGTCTTTCAACCATCAGGCTATTGCTTATGGATTAATCTGGGGAGCTGATGTTGACGTTGGAAGCATTCTCTTCTCAAACCTGGTAGAACAGCTAAAGGGAAGGAATCAGGCCAGGGAAAAGAATATTTGTTATGTGCGCTTCCTGTCCCTGATCTTTGAAAGTCTGCTGGGAGATAACTACCACAACAAGGTCTTGACTGCTCTTAAGCCCTATCGCATCACAGGCGCCATCTACAAGGAAATAGGAGCTGAAGATATCCCTGTCACCGCCCACATGCTGAACGTGGCCAACCAAGTACCAAACGCTGAGAAGCCCTTGCTCCCTTCCTCTGAGAAGGTGAATACTTCTAGTGTTGCTGGCAAGTCTATGTCTTTGACCTCTGGGCAGCACACTACTAAGTCCAAGGCTTCATCTGGCCAACAACCTAAGAAGAAGAAAATCCCCTCTTCTTCCCACTCCAAAGCTGTTACTAAGGCCAAGGGAAAGAAGACTGACACCTCATCTGGTCTAGATACTCTTGTGGATTCGGATTCTTTGGCTGACAAACAACAGGCGTCTAGTGTCTCAAAGTCAGTTGAGACGACAGGAAACCAGCCTGATCAAGCTGATATCTCACAGGTAATCAGTGTACATTTTTAGAGGTTCACAAGCAGCCACTCTCATTTGTCTGTAGGAGAGAGTGGTGAAGTTAGGGTAATCCTCGACCCATAGAAGTCTGTCTATACACTTAGAATCCTTTAAGACTTCTGTACACCCTATCTTTGCACTAGGGAGTGATTCATTTGTGTTTATAAAGCACCCCGATGACCTTGCACCCTCTAGACAGTATTCAGGCTAACAACAACCTGAATACACTAATGTCTCAACCTTGATCAGCTGTACTTCACACAGCCTCTTGGTTCCCTCCTTAAAAGAGTCCCAAAGGATTTATCCTTTCAGGGGGAGCTGAATCATCACCCTCAGCTTTCCTAGGGGCAGCGTAACAGGCGACCTACAACCACATATGTTTCACTCTTAAAAGAGTCCCAAAGGTTTTAACCTTTTGGGGGGGCTGAATAATCACACTCAGCTTTCCTAGGGGCAGCGACTGGCGATCCATAAACAACATATGTTTCACAATCAAAAGAGTCCCAAAGGTTTTTACCTTTTGGGGGGGCTGAATAATCACACTCAGCTTTCCTAGGGGCAGCGAATGGCGATCATTAACCACATTTTATTCACACTTAAAAGAATCCCAAGGATTTATCCTTTGGAGTGGCTGAGCAATCACCCTCAGCCTCTCTGGGATAGCGAAATGACGACCATTCCCCTTATACTTTTTCCTGTTACTAATTACAACAAATTTGCAGGCTGAAATTGTACAGCCAGTCATCGAGTCTCAGGTACAACAAGAAAAGGAGGCTGATACAACAACTCAAGACAAACCAAATGATGAAGAGCCCGTGTTAAATGCTGATGAAGAAATGCTCTCATTAGAAGATTATGTCTCTGATATTGAGCCCATGCCTGAAGATGAATTCCCTGAAGGAATGTTCGATGAAGAGGATGAAGAAGATGAGGAAGACCAACTGTCTGTCTCTCCTCCTAAAGAAATAGCTGTGTCTACACCAGCTGGTGACAAGACTTCTCCTCCCAAGGATGCTGTTGACACTCCCAACTCTGCTACATCCACGACAAAAGTTTTCCAATCTCCAGCTTATGATCCAACAGCAGAATTTATCTTGTTTGATCATCCTGCCCAGACCAATTTTGACTTATTACCAAGGGGGGATGACTATGCTCAGCAAAGCCTCAATATCAAAAATCTTCAGCCTGTTCATCATCAATCAGATATTGAGCGCTTATCAAGGAAGCTGGATGTGATTAAGTCTGAAATGCACAACTTCACTGTGACATTTCCAGGCATCATCAAAAAGGCTGTGACTGAGGCTGTCACTGAGCCAATTCAGGATGGTGCAAGAAGAGGTGTAGCCCAGGGACTCGGTCATCTTTCAACAAGAATAAAGGATGCCATTGACTCAGCTGTCCCTGCTATGTTCCATGAACATGAACTCACCATGCACAGGCACTTTAATGCTGTTCGCACCAGGCAATACAACCATGCTAACTTTATTGTCAGGCGTGTTCAGCCAAATACTAATGCAAATGCCAACCTCCTGCTAAAGATTGCCAGGGCTTCAAGAAAAAGACAACGTGCTATGGCTGCCTCTGTGGAGCAGATTGCAAGACGTTTTCAAGCACGTTCATCCAAACATCTGCGAAGTAAGGATAAACGTGAGGGGGAGAAAAATACAACACTCAGCCTTGCATCTGCTGAACAAGGCTCATCATCCGCTAACCCCACAAGTACACCTGTTCCTCTCCAAGTCATCACACCTGTTATAATACCTGATGATGAGGATGATACTCAGGGGGAGCAACAAACTCAAGATGGAGCTGACTCATCAAAGTCCTTGGTTTTGATTAACATCAGTAAGCCTGAGGATGATGATGAGCCAGTTGCCAAGAAATTAAAATTCACTGTTAGCTCTCTCCCCAAAGCTATTCAAACTCAGGCTCAGACAGCGTTTATCAAAAGAGCTGATGTTTTGAAAAACATAAGTGTGGAGTCCTCTGTCTCGAAGAAAGGAAAGGAGATAGTTTTGGTTGATACTGATACCAAACTTAAGAAGATAGCTGCGATGCTAGAGACAGGAGGATCCACCACAGACCTTTCCCAATTCTCAACCTTTACACCTTCCGATGAGATTCCTTTGACTCCTGAAGAAATAGAGCAACAGGCTGAAGAATTCAAAAGATTAAAAGAACTCAAGACAGCCAAAGAATTGAATGAAGCTACTCTGAGGAAGATGACACCACCTGAAAGGGAAAAACAAAAACAAAGGTTGAGGGAAATGGAAACAAAACACGCTGAGGCTTTAAGGAAAGTCAAAGCTGACTATGATGCCTGCGTGAACAACAGATATGCTGCTGGAAAGATAACCAAGTTCAAATACACCATTCATAAATCCACAAACACCCCACAGATGATCTTATGGAGGGAAAACCAACAGAGAAATATGGATGTGTTTGACAACTTCAGGTTAAAGACACTTGGGTTATCAGAATGGTTCGAACTCGAAGCCTTAGCTGCCAAAAAGTCTGGACAGACAAATTTCCTTCTGCTTAAAACTCTTAAGGCCAAGTTTAACTGGATCAAGGAAACAGCAGCCAAACTTAAGATTGATCCCCCACCATAGCTTTTTGAACAAGAACCCCCAAAGACAGGCAACAAAAGGAGAAGGATTTCACAAATTGTTAATGAAAATTTTGTTACTGAAGATGTTCAAGTGGATGGCATGCACAGGGATTTGATCCTCCCAAATGGTATTGTTGGCCCTGTTGATGGTCAGACATACACAGAGCCTGAAAGAGGAATTGCATTCATGAACAAGGCCTGCCAGTATGCTTTTCAAAGGGAAGATGAGCTGTGCTTAGCTTCAACTATTCAGCTACTCTGTCACAAGAAATGTCTCAAGATCAACACAGAGTATTCCAAGAAGTTTGCAAAGACTTTACAGGATGAAATTGATAACAGATTAGACTTGGCTGAAGCTGAAGAAAGAATTAAAAATGATGACTATTGAAGATGTTCACAGCCCTTTTTACCTTCATCTTTTATTTTACTTATGTAATGCACTTGTAATTTTCTTTAAGTTTTAATAAAATCATGAGGTATGTTTGTTTAGATCTGTTATGTGTAAGAAGAAGCTGTTAAACTCACTTACCTTAACTTAGTTAGATCTAGAATTATTTATGTTTAAATAGGGGGAGATTGTTGGGAATCTAAACTTGTTAGATTCCCTGATCATTGATTTAAACATAATTAGGCTGTTAGATAGTCCCTTGCCTGTGCCTAGGAGGCAGGCAAGTTTCGCAAGACTCACAGAGATCCAAGTCTCTGTGAGCAACCTCAGAGGAGTCCATGTCAGAGACATTGTCAGGGAAGTCGAAGATTACCTTAAGACATACTCATTGGCTGTGATGGATAACAGCCAAGATGTATCAGGGACTCTGAGGGGTTGAGAGTTAACAGGGGTGGCAATACCCTGATAACTCTCAGCACACTTTGGACATGCCATTTGTGTGTTCGAGACTATGAAGAATAAGGAAACTGTTTTTGACAACTGTTCCTTAAAGCATAATGGAAGACTACTAAGAATAGAAGGACATCATGTGACTGATGTGGGAACTTGTAAAAGCTTGTGTAGTAGCCATCAAGTACTGTTTAAGTCAAACTCGTAACACTATAAATAGGATGTGTATCCATGCATTAATGTTTAACACTTTGAGATATTAAGAACATTATTGCATATAACTTAGTGAATCAAATAGCTATGACTGTATTCATAAGTTAGGGTTTATTGTTGTTCAAAGTGTGCACAACACATTGTCATCAAACTGTGTTATCCATAACACTTGTAATTCTTTATTATACAATAATAAGATTACGTTTGAAAAGTAATACCTTGTGTTGATTAAGTTAAGATTAGGGTTTCTTGCATTGTTTAGGGAATTTCAAAAATCAATTTTGAAAATTTGAAAACTCTATTAGTTGCCAAACAAATACCAGCTGATGCCAAAGCAGCAGGATTTTGATCAAAAGAAATACTCTTTAAACTTAAATAGTGAATAATAGTATGAAAAAGAAATCTCCACTGAGGTGAAAATAATCCTTTAAAGAAAGTAAGTATTTCCCTACTACCTTCATATCCCATGGTTGCAAGGCCATCATGTGTCTCAGAGTCTGGTAGCATACTAATGCCATTAGCATCATTAGGTCTCAATGATGCTCTTAAAAGGACTTCTATGACATATATATTCCTATCATTAACCCTAACTCTAATGCAAGGTTGATTATGTCGAGTAACGGCAGAGGCAGTCCTCTAAAATTGCTCAACAATAGGAATAGAAACAATAGGACTTACAGTGAGTGCATATTGTATACGACTTCGAAAAATAAAGTCAAGTATCTCATGAAAACCATGGGAATCGGTGTTCTGAATCAACTTAGAAACTTGGTTGTGTTTAGAGATCACTTGTAGAGCAGCCATTGTTTTTTTTAATGATCGAAGATAAGAATTAGAGTTATAGAATCGAGGTGTAAAAATAAAAGATTAGGTGAGTCAGTTATGTAATTGGGGTGGGTTTATATATGGAATGTTCGAAATACGTTTTTACGTACTTAGGAAGGACCGGTCACTCCAACGAGATACATCTAGTATGGGCTTGTGATCTAGTATGTAAACATATAACCCATAAATCCCACATGTAGGGTGGGCTATATATACCCCTCCTAGCATGTTAGGAGGGGTTGGTTCACACACTTTCAATTTTCCAATCTAATATTCTCTTATTTCTCTCCAACCTGTCTCTACTTTCTCTCTCTAGTTCTTCATCTATCTCTCTCTCTCTTTAGATCATTCCAAGGTTAAGATAATCCAAGGATTACGTAGGCCTACAATTGGTATCAAGATCCATGGGATGATTACTTTGTTCTTGTGTTTGTTTCATTGATTTCGTGAGTTTTTAGACCCAAAAACCCAAGTTTCAAAAAACACAAATCGTATTTTTGTTGTTCCAAGTGATACATATCTTCTACATAGTTGTGGTAGGGATTTGGGTGCTTTGGATTGGTTAAAATCACGAATTTCTAGGCAAAAATCTCATTTTTATTCATCTATTAATATTGCAAAATAGTGGCATAAAAACATTTTGGAATACCTAGGGTTTTCATATTTGCAAAGATTGTGTTTTTTAGGTATTGCGTAGATTCTGTTGTTTTTCCTTATTGCGAAGTTTCTGTGTTTCATTATTGCGAAGATTGAGTTTTGGGTATTGCGAAGATTCAACTTTACATATTGCGAAGATTCAAATTCTTGTTATTGCGAAATGTTGAAGTTTCAACATTGCGAAGTCCTCACTTTTCAATATTGCGAAGACTGGAGTTGATTATTGCGAAGATTGCTAAGTTTCCAATATTTAGAAGACTTCAACTTTTGTTATTGTGAAATCTGGTGATTTCAGTTATTGCGAAGACTTCTACTTTGAGGTTATTGTGAAATCTGTCACAGTCAAACATTGCGAAATCTTCACAAACATTCCTAGATTTTTCAAAAACGTGATTTAGAAAAATTTTATATGGTCTTGGAATTTTTTTGGTTTCTCAAGAACACATGTTTAGGGGATTTCAACAATTTTTCTCTTCTTCAACTCACGACCTTTAGATTATATATGGTTTAATCGGTGGTTTGTAAAATCCCACGAATTTATTTCTCGGTTTCTCCACGATTAGTAAAACTCCGTATTTACAACAACAAACACAATTTCTTTCTTTCATTGCTCGATCAATAAGTAATCCTTACCTTCATTTGTCATCGAACTTCAATGGATTGGTTGAATTCGACTTCTCAAGAGGGAGAATTGCAGAAGATGCAAGAAGAAGCAAGAAAAAGATGTCAAGTCTTATTTAGACAATTTGAATGTCATCTCAACGAGCTTACAAAGCTCACGTATGGACCACCCTTTGTGGCAGTCTTTAGTCAAGATGCTCCTTTCTTCATTGATGCCTTGATGATAAACTTGGATATTCTTCAGTAGAAAATTGCCAAAGAAGACTTTAATCACATTGAATCCATATCTGCACTTCAAGTTCTTCTGCAACAATTATCAATTTTTCTTCAATTCGATGTTGCCAAGAAAGAAAATTCAGGGCTCTACAAGTCATTCCTTGAAGATATGCATACCGAGATTCAAGGCTTCCAAGGAACCGTGTTCAAATACGTGAACTCTCTTACTCAGTTGTTTCAAGAAAGATCACGACTTCAACTTTCTTATGATAATTGGAAGCAAGAAAATCATATACAGATGCAAGAGGAGAATGGTCAAACTGTTGACAATTTGGAGACTAAAGGTTGCAAGAGAATGGGATCAGGAGGTAATCATGATACCAGTATCACGTCACGGAATGTTACATACATCTCTTATGATGAAATCATACCCGTTTATGACGAAGAGCCTACAAACATGGTAAAATGCCATGTTATATATGATGTATATGTTGATGAAATGTCGCATATTGAGCATTTCGAACCTAATTATGACAAACATAGGATGGAAAAGAGTGATAGCGATACCATATCTGATTCATCCGATGTGTGTCATAATGGGTGAGAAAGTGTTCAAAAGGCTAACAATCATGATAATTGCCTTATGACTGCTTCATTAACTGCTTCTGATTCCAAGATTAAAGAGCTCGAGACGATCGTAACTCAGCAATCAAAAGACCTTGAGGATGCCAAACTATAATTTTCTAAGAAAACGGATAAATTTGAAACATATTTTTGAAAATTTGAAAAGTCAAACGTTGTTCTTGAACGAAAATTGGATCAAAAAGTTCTAGATTCTAAAGCTGAAAAGGATGATCTTTTGAAACAAATTAAGTTGCTAGAATCTAAGTTGGCATCCTAAGATAAATTGCTTAAAGAGAATGAGACTTTAAAGGCTCAAGTTCAGGAAAAGGTTTTTGCAATAGCGGATTTGAGGAAAACTAAAGGAACGAGTATGGACACTAAGCTTGAAAAACCATCAATCTTGGGAAAATTGCCTAAAAATCAGTCCGTTAGACAACCGACTGCATTTAGATCCGAGCGACCAAAATCCTAGAGATCGCGGTTTGCCTCTCAAGTTGATATGATTCATCTTTCTAGACCAGCCACTCCACTATCTAGGCCTAATGCGATCAAATCATCCTATGCAAAACCTACAAACAAGACTACTACTAGTGATTCTAGGCATAGTTCTAAGAATATGCCTTAACATAGATCGAATAGCATGCCTAATAATCACTATGTAGATGCATCTAAGAAAATGACACAAGCAAGAACTAGGATTTCTAGATCTCATTCGGACCACAAACACGGTGTTTGTTTTGTATGCTTGAAAAGTATCTTCACGAAAAATCATGCGGCTTGTGTAACTAAAGTCTTGAAGGAGATGAACTCAAATGCTAAAAGATGTATTCCTAAAGGGAATAGGTTTTCTACAGCTAAGTTTTCCGTTGTGCATACGAAAACCATGTCGTCTATATCCAATCTTAGGTGGCAACCCACGGGTAGGATTATTAAATCGAGTAATCTTCAATGGGTTCCTACAGGAAGGATGTTTCCCTCTTGCAAAGTTGGTTGTGAACCCCCGCATGGTTCTAAAATAGATATCGCTAACCCATGTGAAAGTATGCAAATTGTTGATGCAAGTGTAGGTACCAAAGTCAAGGATTAATTGTTGGAAATATGTTTTTACGTATTTAGGAAGGATCGGTCACTCCAACGATATATACGTAGTATGGCCTCGTGATCTAATATGTAATAGTATAACCCATAAAGCCCACATGTAGGGTGGGCTATATATACCCCCTCCTAGCATGTTAGGAGGGGTTGTTGGTTCTCATTTCATAAATCATACATCTTTCTCTCAAAACCTCTCCTTTATCACTCTAACTTTCTCTCTAGTTCTTCATCTTCCTCCCTCTCTTTAGATCTATCAAACACATAGACAATCCAAGAATACGTGGACCTATAATTGGTATCAAGAGTCATGGTTTTATTGGTTTGTTCTTGTGTTTATTTTGATTGATTTTGGTGGGTTTTGATATAATCAAGC
Organism: Glebionis coronaria; assembly: GCA_025667525.1. Lineage (NCBI taxonomy): Eukaryota > Viridiplantae > Streptophyta > Magnoliopsida > Asterales > Asteraceae > Glebionis > Glebionis coronaria. Next base: position 454,210,669 of record CM046878.1, on the reverse strand, counting down.
TTAAATCTTGAAATTTTTTGCATTTTTGTTGTTTAAATTTGTAGAGAAATCGACTACATATATGTGGTAGTGATTTGGGTTACTTGATTTGGTCAAAATCGTAAAATTTTTGGTTATTTGGGTATTTTTGGGTATTTTTCGATTAACAATGGGTTCAGATCTATAAAAAATTGGATACAGTGTATTTATTGTGAAGTCCCCTCTAGGGTTTTCATTATTCCGAAGTAATCACTAAAGTTTCAATTCCGAAGTTACTGTAGCACATTTTTCCGAAGTTAACAAGTTTAATTTTTCCAAAGTTCAATTTTTTATTCCGAAGATATTCCAAATTAAGTGATTCCAAAGATAAACTTTTCCGAAGATAAACTTTGAACAAATGATTTTGCGAAGTGATTAAGTGAACTCTTTTTCATATTCCGAAGTTAAAATTTTGGGATTTCGAAGTGATTCTTTGATTAATTATTCCGAAGTACCAGTTTTTTATTTGTCGTTGCGAAGTCGATTTCGAAATTAATTGTGAAGTCGATTCCGAAGTTTATTGCGAAGTCGATTCTGAAGTTCACTGCGAAGTTCAATTTTGTGAAGTTAAAAATCAAAAATTTATTCTGAAGTAGATTGCGAAGTTGAAATTCTTTTTAGAAGATTGTTTGTTGGAAGACTCACCAAATCTTTTGGTTTTTCGACTTGACTCGGCCACCAGCCTTGAATCGTCTCAACGGACTCAATAAGTCTTAAACTCAACCCAGAAACGACTCACCACTCTAGTCTCGAAACACATACTCGACTCCAATACTCAAGCACAAACAATACTCGACCATGATTCATCAACACAAACCAAAAAGACTCGACTCTCAAAAGGACTCAAAGTTTCAAAACTGACTCGAGAAACAGCCTCACAAACTGAGACTCACCAACCTGTCTCGACAACCAAACAGACTTGACTCACGACTCATAACACAAAAATCCTTGACAAAAACAGACTCAAACCCGAACCTAGATCACTCGACTCACGACTAACCTCACTCAACTGGACTCAAACCTGACAACACTCGACTCGAGACTCGAGACTCGACTCGAACACAAACCTGACTCCAACAAAAGACTCTATAACTGATCTCATTTGAAGTCAATCATTGATCAAGGACTCAACACAGAAAATATAAAAAGTCAGTACCTACCCGAGACCTCAATTTAAGAGATCTTGACGCCGGTATTATTTCTTCGTGGGTCTCGATAATTTTCTGAAGATCGACTCTTGTTTCAGTTTTGGTACTAGAAACAAAAAGGTCGATTGATTAGGATTGCTTCATATATGAAAACGATGGTTTGATGAGACATGCATGATTGATTTATAATAGTGACAGTAACAGATTATTGGAAGATTGTTTGTTTGTTCATAGATAATTGGGAGATTGATAATCAGGGAAGACTGATAAAGTTTTTTGGTGGCTGAGTTTTATAGATAAATGGGGCGGAGGTTTCCATGAATATGATGAGTAGATAGTGTCTTTTTAGGGGGAGTATAAAAAGTAATGTGTTTTTGAGTATTTTTTAAATAAAAAACAGGCGGAGGTTACAAAGTATATAAGTGGGATACAGGAGGACACGTTTTTTTCTTTCTGTTATTTGCAGGCACGTGTTTTTTTGACACAGTAACTGATCTTGAGGCCACACAGTGATTGAGTAGGCTCCAAGGCCACGTCTCCCTTAATATTCTTATAGTGCAAAGCCGTCTATTTTTTTTCTTGTTTAATTTTGGATAACAATCCCACTTATACTTGATGGGCTGAGGTTTGATATGCACGTGACCATATTGGTGTGTAAAATCAAAATTGGACCATGATTTGATGAGGCTTTGTTTATTCAATAACGAGAGATTCATATAAAGTTTGGCTAAACTTTGCATAGTACAAATGTTATGTCAAATTTATTTTAGACAAAATTTGTACTATTAAGTTTTATTTGGGAAATAATCGGGGCTTGACTGAGACAAGGTGACTAGCAAAAGTTACATCTTACCATAAACGAATTTGAGCTTTTTACGGATCTTTCGTTGATTTTGTCAAAACTCACGAATTTTAATTTTTTGATTGTCAAATATCGTATTGGTCTTTCGACAATTAACACAATTAACTTTATCGAAGTTCAATGGAATTGTTGAATTCGATATTTCAAGAGGGAGACTTGCATCCAATGCAAGACAAAGCTAGAGAAAGTGGCATCACTTCATTTCGACTACTTTAGTCTCATCTTGTGAACATTTCATGGCTTCAAGGAGGGAGCGAATTTGTGACACTCTTTGGTCAAGATCTCATATATTCATGGAATCGATGTTCATCATCTTGAACCAACTAGTAGAGGAACTCCACAATGAAGACTTTAATCACTCTGCATCGGTACTTGCATATATGGCTCTTGCGACACAACTCACGCCTTACCTCCAATTCAATATGGTCAAGTCTGAAAGTTCAGTGATTTGCCAGTCATTTCTTTGAGATACACATACCGAGCTTCATGATTTCCGTGGCACAATATTGAAACTCATGACATCGGTCTCGTCTTCGTTTTATGAAAGATACCGACTTCAGCAAGCGTATGGTAATGGAGTGCAAGAATCTACGATGCAAGAGGAAAATGGTCATGCGATTGACGAGTTGTAGACTGCTAAAGATTGCAAGGACATGGAATCAACCGTTAAGCATGATATCAGCAACACGTCAAGGAATGTTACAGACATCTCTTATGATGACACCATACCCGTTTATGACGAAGAGCCTACAAACATGGTACACTGTAATGTTGTATATGATGTATATGCTGATGAAATGCCGCATATTGAGCATTCCGAACCTAATTATGACAAACATGGGATGGAAAAGAGTGATAGCGATACCATTTCTGATTCATCCGATGTGCGTCATAATGGGGGAGAAAGTGTTCAAAATGCTAACAATCATGATAATTGCCTTATGACTGTTTCATTAACTGCTTCTGATTCCAAGATTAAAGAGCTCGAAACGATCGTAGCTCAGCAATCAAAAGATCTTGAGGATGCCAAACTTAAATTTCGAAGAAAACGAACAAATTTGAAACATATTTTGAAAAACTTGAAAAGTAAAACGTTGTTCTTGAACAAAAATTAGATCAAAAAGTTCTAGATTCTAAAGCTGAAAAGGATAATATTTTGAAACAAATTAAGTTGCTAGAATCTAAGTTGGCATCCCAAGACAAATTGCTTAATGATAATGAGACTTTAAAGGCTCAGGTTCAGGAAAAGGTTTTTGCTATAACTGCGTTGAAAAATGAATTAAGGGAACTAGTGTGGACACTAAGCTTGAAAAACCATCAATCTTGGGGAAACCACCTACAAATCAGTCCGTCAGACAACCGACTGCATGTAGATCCGAGCGACCACAATCCTCGAGACCGCAGTTTTCCTCCCAAGTTAATATGGTTCATATTTCTAGAACAGTCACTCCACCACCTAGGCCCAATGTGACTAAAACAGCGTTTTCAAGACCTAATCACATGATTGCATCTAGCCTCCCTAGACATAGTCCAAAGAACATGTCTCGAACTAGTTCAAATGACGTTCACCATAAATCTGGTATGAGGGAAGCTAAGCAAAAGACATAAGTAAGAGATAGGAATTTCAAACCTAATCAGATGCCTTCTATATTACCCAACACTGCTAACCGTAGCATGTCATATCCTAGGAGCATCAATCAATCATCTAGGAATTCTAGATCTTACTCGGACATTAAATATGCTACTTGTAAACACGTAGGAAATGTGTCTTTAAGGCAAATCATGACTCTTGTGTCAAGAAATTCCTTCATGAGATGAACTGTCATGATAGAATTAAATCCTAGTGGCTAGCTAAAATCAAACCCATTGGTAAAGTTTGGCGCCCCACTGGTAGAACTTTCACGCTTGTAGGAAACGAGTGCCCTTTAACTAGGATAGTCTCCGATTCTACTAAGACTACTAGGGAGGAATTGAAAAGGATGATACATCACTTAAGCCTAAACTTAGGGTATTCTATAAAAGGAAACGTTTTCCAGTTAAGACAAGTGAATCATCCCCTCAGGTCACCTATGGCACAAGAAAAGAAAACTGTAAATCCCCGCAGGGATCTAAGATAGATATCGCTAACCCATATAAAAGCATACAAACTCCAAATGAGAATACAGGTACCCAAGTCAAGGATCAACAAACACAAACCGGTCCGAGATTTATATACCGCTCAACTAAGGACAGTCTCAGAGTTTGGTTAATGAAGAAGCAGATATTAGAGAAACAAGTGTCTCGGTGGATTTTCAGTTAAGCTTCGTGTACATGGCTCCTCGTTAAATGACATACGATGACCCGAATTTTAAATAAAGGGAAGTTTATCTATGCAACGATAACTTACCTTCAAAACGAGAAATTAAGTTTTCTCGGACACGAGCTTACACTAAAACCATTCAAAGGTTTTAAGCTCGTGTACATGGCTCATCATTAAATATCAGACGATGACCCGATCTTCAAATAAAGGAAAGTTTCTCGCCGATGGTAAACTTATCCTCACAAACGAGAAATTAAATTTTCTCGGACACGAGCTTACGTTAAAACTATTCAAAGGTTTTAAGCTCGTGTACATGGTTCATTGTTAAATGTGAGACAATGACCCGGATTTCAAATAAAGGGAAGTTTATTTTGTCAACGATAACTTACCTTCACAACGAGAAACTAATTTTTCTCGGGCATGAGCTTATGATTAAAAATATTCAAAGTTTTTAAGCTCATGCACAACGGTTTACAGTCACATGACGGATTGTAACCCGAGCTTCAAAGAAAGGAAAGTTTATCGTCGATGATAAACTTATCCTCATTAACGAGAAATTAAATTTTCTCGGACACGAGCTTACATAAAAACTATTCAAAGGTTTTTAAGCTCGTGTATACGGTATAATCACATTTCAGATTATGCCCCATACTTCAAAGAATAGAAAGTTTATCGCCGATGATAAACTTATCGTTACAACGAGAAATTAACTTTTCTCGGGCATGAGCTAATATTAAAAACATTCGAAGTTTTTAAGCTCATGCACAATGAATTACAGTTAAATATCAGACTGTAACTCGGATTTCAATTTTAGGAAAGCTTATCTTTAATGATAACTTATCCTCGTAACGAGAAATTAATTTTTCTCGGTTATGAGCTTGTATTAAAACATTCCAAGTTTTAAGCTCAGAAAGGAAAGTGTATCTTTTAAAAAAGAGAACTTTTCCTCATAACGAGAAATTCATATTTCTCGGTCATGAGCTTTCCGATAAAACATTCAATAGTTTCAAGCTCATGAAAATGACTGCTAAGTAAATGTCAGCTTAGAACTCGCTCTTCAGTTAAAAGGAAAGTTAATCGCCGATGGTAACTTATCCTTAACAACGGGAAGTTTACAACTTCTCGGAGTTGAGCTTGTTTAGTAAGATATTCAAATTCTTAAGCTCAAGTAATTGGTTTTCAAAACGTTGAACATAATTTTTCAAAAGGTTTTTCTAAATCTTTTAAAATTGTATGTTCAAAATGTTTTGATAAAAAGAGCATGTCTTCTGGAATCGATAATATTTACGATCCTAGAAATGTCGTTCAATAATGACACAGGGTTGTAAATAAAGTTCGAGCAGAAGTTTAAATGATTTAAAACATGCTCAAAATGATTTGCTATTATTTCAGATAGTAACCCGCCTTTCATATTCAAGTCAAGCATTTCACCGAAAAGCGTTGACTCAACAACGGGAATTAATTTTCTCGGGCATGGTTTATTTGATAACTATGTAAGGGATTGTGTTTACGTATAACACAATCTAACACGAATTTATGTACGCATCAGTGCATTTATTTGTTAAAACAAGAGAAATCTTGTTTTTATGAAGTTATCATCTCCACAATCCGCAACAATTTACAATTGATATCTACATACTCGACGATGCGACTACTCAAACAAGGACTACATCTCTTTCAATAGAACACGTGTCAACAATTGAGGGGGAGCAATTGTCCGGTATTCAGAATCTTTGATGCCGAAAGTGCCAAGTTCCCAAATTGGTGTCAAGACAACGATATCAATCGTACACATGGTGTCAAGAGATAACTTCAGACGTGACGAGGCGACCAACATTCGTGAACAAGAACCATGTGATTCTATCATATGATGTTTTCCTTCATTCAGGTCCAACCTCGTAAATTTCTAATCTTGTGAATACATTATCATACATGATCTTTGTACGTGATAAATACCTTACACTTGTGTTTAAAAGGTATTTAATTTACGTTTCAAGTACACCCTCATTAATTTGAGGGGGAGCTTGTGAAAATCATGAAGATAATTGGATTTGCATTTTTCTTCCTAAAGTTTCTTAAAATGCTATTAAATCAATTGATATTAAAAACATCGATTGGGTTAATATTTTTAATATGGGGGAGAAAATGTGATTTAATATGGGAAATGATTAATCACAAATGGTTTGACTTAACGTGATAGATCATCCCGACATATGCGGAATGTTTTTGGATATCGTGGCATATGTTGAGGGGAGAAAAATAGATTTGGATATCAAAATAGATTTCATGGTGACATACACTTACCCAAAACATCTCTATTCACGACGGTGAAGATTGTGGTGACAAAAAGATGGTAATAGGTTAACTCCAATGATTCTTCTAAAATCGGAGGAATCTTCCCAAGGACATTCCATAGCTAGAAATAGTAGTCCTTAGGAAAGATGGAGAAAGATTGTGAATGTAGCTGAATGTCGACCAAGTACTTAAGTTGGCACTGGAACAATCACAACAAGGTGCTAGTTATGACGTATTGGTAAGCATTTAAGGGGTTGAAGAATGAAAAAGAATTTTAAAGATAAAGGGTCTAAAGAAAGAAGCCCTCCTTACAACTTAGGCAGAAACCAGGTCAACACACATGCTATTGAGATCATTATTAATGATGCTTAATATTGAAGATAGACATCATGGACCCAGTGACGCAATGCACAACCCATCCCAAGCTAACTCGGATATCTCTTAAAACATATTTGTTTTAATCACACGGAGACAACGCATTATTTATTGATTTATTCACTCTGAATAAATTGGTATTGAAATGGTGGCACTCTACTCCAGGCTCCGATCACTAAAATCCAAAATTCACGATCGAGTCTAGAGCCATTTGAGATCATAAAATATCTCATTAGGACACACTTTCATAATTCCTTGCTTCTTCATACACTGTGAAAAGTAAGAAAGATCTTAAGAGTCATACGCAAAATATTCATGATCTTGCCTGAACATCTGAGTAATACAAAAGTATTTACAATGAAGATGGAAATCATTCTTGATCGAATATCAAAAAGCTCATGGTAGGTGATTAATAAGTGTGAAAACACTTATCCTTTTACCACTTATTTCCAATAATAACAAGACCAAATCGTGTGATTTATGTCGTATAAGTCGGAATTATGCGTGGTTTGTGTTTTTATTGTGTTTTAGGACCAAAATATGAAAAAGGAAGAAAACACGGGTTTTCATGGGCTTTTATCGAAGAAAACGGGAAAAGACGAAGTCAAAAGATCAAGAGTGCAAAAAGAACGGAAGTCCAAGGCCTATTCTGAAGATTTATCGAAGAAAAAGTCTAAAGACGGAAGTTTAACGAAGACGAAGAACTTAAGTCTAATAGAAGAAGAAAATTAAAAAGACAAGTTCGAATCCCGAGACGACAAAGACAAAGAATTTAAGTCGAGTCGAGAAAACGTGAAGAAAGCAAGAAAGAAGATGCAACACATGCACCCCTTCCACCTTCCCTATAAATACCCTCCTAATAGTCATTAGGAGGGTGGTTAGATAGTTTTAGTTAGTTTTCACTTTTTCATTTTCTTTCTAGTTTTAGAGAGAGAAAGTCTTAAACTTTCTCTCACTAAGTTTCATCTTTTTCTTTTAATATTTCAAGATTAAACACCTTTGTATTGCTTATTTTTATTAATCAAAGTTCTATTTTAAGCTTTAAATCCTTAATCTCATTCTACTTTTCTTTGATTTTAGATTGATTTTGGTGCGATTATCATGTGATCCGTGTTGTTCTAATTGATTTCGTGCTTAAAAAGTTAATCTTTTGATCATTTCATAAGTTTTCATTTGATTAAGCTTTAAGACTTTTGTGCTTATTGGCTTATTTTTATGATTAGCTTATTTGTTTATATAAGTTTTCCTTAAAAAGTTTATGTTTTTATTGTTTGATCCATAAGTTTGTTGATTTTCGAGATAGATAACTTGATTAAAGTGCTTATTTGATTTCGTTTAAGTTGATTCGTCTAGTTTGAGAATAAGCTCTCCATTATAGCTTATTTTCTTGCTTTCCAACCAAATCCCACCAAAATCTGAAAGGGATTAAACCCCTTTCCGATCTATACATTCCGAGCAGCCTTCCCCTTTTCCGATTTGCCAATCGGAAAAGGGTTTCTCTTTATTCCGATTTGCACCCTTGTCATTCCGATTGTAACGATCGGATTAGGTCTTTCACATTCCGATGGTAGCGTTTGTTGAACATTCCGATAGGTGCTAATCCAGGTTATTCCGATTGGCCCTGTTTGCATATTCCGATTGCGCCCTTTTTCTTGTTATTCCGATTGTGAGTTTTGGTGTATTCCGATTGTGTGCATTTCCCCCATATTCCGACCACCAGATCGGAATACATTCCGATCTGGGTTTGTTTTGGCTTATTCCGATTTAGTTGTTTTATTAAATTCCGTTCTTACTTTCTTTTAGTACTTTTCAACTAAGTTCTTATTTTTAGAAAATTTTCTAAGTGTTAGCTTTATTTAGTGAGCTTATTTTGCCTTAAAGTTTACATGCATTTATTTTTACTCGTCATTTTAGTATTAATCTTTATTCTTCCATTTTACTCACCGACACTTTAATTACTTGTTAAATAGTTTAAAATAGACAATCAAAACCAAACCATTCTCTTGATTCACCAAAAGACGATTGAGTCGCACTTAAGACCGGTTTTCAATTCGAAAAGATTTGGGACTACTATATTATATACGAGGCCTAAAAACCAAGTATTAAATGGCGCCGCTGCCGGCTCTTTTCGTTACGATAAACGGTTTTTAGTGAGAGACGCATTGAATTTTGGGATCCGTTCTTTGAACGTTATTTTCCTTGCTTTAAAAATTTTCAAAAATCCTAAAAAATATAAAACTCTTCAAAAATACAAAAACATTAAAAAATCATATAAAGCAATTCTTTTCAAAAGTTTTTGCACAAAAAAGATTATATAGATATATTCTTTGTGTATATTTTTCTTCTGCAGGTGTATGCGTACTAGATCTTCGAACTATTCTGAGCCCGAGACTCGTGAAGATTTAGATATGGCTGGTGTTAATAACAACAATAATCACCCACCTCAACCCAATTTGAATAACAACAACAACAACAACAACAATGTCCTCCTACCTGATTTACGAACCATGGAGGAATTGTGCCAACCCACCATGAACGGACGCGGAGGCCCGATTGCGCCAATGCACGTCACGGCTCAGGAGTTTTCGTTGAAACATCACATGATCCAGCAAGTGCAAACGAACCCATTTCGTGGAATTCCGGATGATGATGCCAACAAACACCTCGACAAATTCATTACCATTACTCAAAGCATGAAGTGCTCCGGTGTTTCTATGGATGACCTTCGCCTTCAACTTTTTCCCCACTCGCTTTCTCACCATGCCGAAAAATGGTTTGACCGTCTTCCTAAGAATTCTATTCATACGTGGAATGACATGACTCAACGCTTTTTATCGCGCTACTTTCCCCCATCCATGGTCACTAGCCTTCGTAACCGAATCAGTGGATTCATGCAAGAGAATGATGAATCGCTTTTCGATGCTTGGGAACGATACAATGATTTGATCGACCGCTGTCCAAATCACAATATGCTCCCCGTCACTCTCATTGACACCTTCTACAATGGTCTCACTTTTCGTGATCGTGACACGATCAATGCCGCCGCCGGTGGTACCTTTATGAAAAGGAGACCGGAGGAGTGTCGAGAGTTGATCGAAAACATGACTACTCACCACAAGAATTGGGATTCATCCGCATCCTCAAGATCTAACTCGAGAGTCAATGTTTCTTCTACTACCTCCAGTCCTGAAATGACTGAAATTTCTCGCCAACTCGCTGAAATGAACAAGAATTTCATGGCCATGGCCACAAACCACTTTCAACAAGCTAAAGCCGTTGCTATTTATTGTGACACATGTGGTGGTCCTCATTCTTACAATGATTGTCCTTCAACTCAAGGCAATTATTCTGAAAACGTTAACGCAGCTTACGGCACTTATCCCACGGGAGGCTATCAAGCCCGCCCTCAAGGAGACCGTGGCTTGCTAAGTTATCGTTCCAACAATTATCTTGCTCCTCCCGGTTTCCCTCCTGCAAACCAAAACCAACAACAAAGCTATAACCGAAACAACCAATCCCAACCTCGTGCTCAAAATCAATATCAATCCCAAAGAAACCCATACCCAACTCAAGGAAATTCTCAAGCTTACCAAGCTCCACCTCTCAATCAACCGATGGCAGTAAACCAAGACGTCGAGACGTTCATGAAGACTAATCGTGAGATGGTGACGAATCTTCATAGTCAATTTGTCAACTTGAAGAATGACATGGTGAAACAAGGGAGCGATATTCGAGTTGATCTAAGGAATGATATGGCAAAACACAGCAATGAAATTAATGCCAACATGCAAAACTCTTTTAATAATCAAGCTGTTCACCTTCGTGATATGATTGGTTCGCTCATCCAAGGTAATCAACCCTCTTCTTCGGGTACTCTTCCGAGTAATACCGTTGCGAATCCAAGAGTGGAGATGAAAGCAATCACTACTCGTAGTGGAAAAGGTTATATGGAACCCGAGCTTCCTATACCTCCACCAGTGATTGTGAACAAGGAAAAAGAGCACCTTCCTTCACCTCCTTCACCTTCTATCCTCATTTCCCCACCACCCGTGGTTGTGAGTGAGCCTATTCCCTTAAAGCCTTCTTCTTCATCCAATATACCTTATCCTTCAAGGTTGAGGAAAGAGAAGCAAAAGAGCAAGGATGATATTCAGGTTTCAAACTTTCTAAAAATGTTTAAACAATTGGATTTTAACATCTCCTTTGCCGAGGCTCTCGCTCACATGCCCAAATACGCTAAGATGTTTAAAGATCTTCTAAGTGATAAGGAAAAGCTTCTTGACATCGCTCAGACCCAACTTAATGAGAACTGCTCCGCAGTGCTCTTAAGGAAATTGCCCACCAAACTTGGTGATCCGGGTCGCTTCTTGATTCCTTGCAACTTCCCGGGAGTAGAGAATTGCATGGCCCTAGCCGATCTAGGTGCCAGTATAAACTTAATGCCTTTAATTGTTTGGAAGCAATTATCTCTCCCCGAGCTAGTCCCCACCAAAATGACTTTGGAATTAGCCAACCGTACGGTTGCTTATCCAGTGGGGATAGCCGAAGATGTCTTTGTTGGCGTTGATAAATTCACCTTCCCGGCGGATTTTTTCGTCGTTGACTACGAGATGGACCCTCGTGTTCCATTAATCGTTGGACGTCCATTCCTGAGGACCGGTCGCACTCTTATTGATGTAGCCGCAGGCAAATTAATCATGAGAGTTGGTGACGATCAAATTTTCTTCAACATGGGTAAGATTTCTAAGCAACCTTATTCGTATGAGAGTGTTAATGCTATTGATGTTCTCGATGAGGCTTGTGAAGAACATTTTCATGATGCTTGCAAAAGTACTCTTTCTTCTCTACCCAATGTTGAGACCGTTGCCTCAATTGCTCCAGCATTGACTCCTTTTGGAGAAAGTGACTTGGATGACTTCGAAGCTAGCTTGGGTCCTCTCGATATTAAGTATGATAATTTGTCCACCAATTGGGATGAAGACATTAGTACTATTGAGAGACTTCTCAATGAGGACCCGTTCTCTCCTCCTGCTCCTAAAGAGGTGACTAATGATGATCCATCGTTAGTTTCACCATCTATTGAGGATCCTCCTACTCTTGAGCTTAAGGACCTACCTCCTCATCTTGAGTACGTTTTCCTAGAAGACGACGAGAAGCTACCGGTCATCATCGTAAAGGATCTGAAAGAAGACGAAAAAGCCCGACTTGTCGCCGTGTTGAAGAAGCATAAACGAGCTATCGCTTGGAAAATCTCCGACATCCGTGGAATTGATCCTCACTTCTGCACACATAAAATTCTCATGGAAGACGACTTTAAGCCCACAATTCAAAGCCAACGAAGGGTGAATCCTAAAATCCATGAAGTCATCAAAAAAGAGGTTATCAAACTTCTTGATGCGGGTATGATTTACCCTATTTCGGATTCACCATGGGTTAGTCCAGTCCATTGTGTGCCTAAGAAAGGCGGTATCACCGTTGTGCCCAATGCAAACAACGAGTTGATTCCTACCCGTCTCGTTACTGGGTGGAGAGTTTGTATAGACTACCGCAAACTCAATGATGCCACGAGAAAGGATCATTTCCCTCTACCTTTTATGGACCAAATGCTTGAACGTCTAGCGGGTAATGAATATTACTGCTTTCTTGATGGTTTCTCGGGTTATTTTCAAATACCCATCGATCCCCAAGATCAAGAGAAGAAAACATTCACTTGTCCCTACGACACCTTTGCTTATAAAAGAATGCCTTTTGGCTTATGCAATGCCCCTGGGACTTTCCAAAGGTGCATGTTGGCTATCTTCCATGACATGGTTGAGCAAACCATGGAAGTCTTCATGGATGATTTCTCGGTCTTTGGGGATTCCTTCTATTCTTGCCTTGCCAATTTGGAACGTATGCTTAAGCGGTGCGAAGACACTCGCCTTGTTCTGAATTGGGAAAAATGCCATTTTATGGTAAAAGAAGGCATTGTGCTAGGACACAAAATTTCAAAAGCCGGTCTTGAAGTCGACCGTGCTAAAGTAGATGTCATAGCCAAATTACCTCCACCTTCAACCGTGAAGGGTGTGAGAAGTTTTCTGGGTCATGCGGGCTTCTATCGTCGATTTATTCAGGATTTCTCTAAAATCGCTCGCCCGATGACCCACCTCTTGGAAAAAGATACTCCTTTTATCTTTTCTAAAGAGTGTCTCGAAGCCTTCAATCTTCTTAAGGATAAGCTAACTAAGGCACCGGTCTTGGTTACCCCTAATTGGGAGCTGCCTTTTGAATTGATGTGTGATGCTAGCGACTTTGCCATTGGTGCGGTTTTGGGGCAAAGAGTGAATAAACACTTCCAACCAATCCACTATGCTAGCAAAACAATGACGGGGGCTCAATTGCATTATACGACAACCGAAAAAGAGCTTTTAGTTGTTGTCTATGCTTTTAAGAAATTTCGCCCCTATCTTGTTTTATCTCCCACTATCGTATACACGGACCATTCCGCGTTGAAGTACTTGATGACAAAGCATGACTCTAAGCCAAGACTTCTTCGCTGGGTTTTACTCCTTCAAGAATTCAACATTGAAATTCGTGACAAGAAGGGAGCCGAAAACCTGGCCGCGGATCATTTGAGCAGACTTGAGGATCCATATCAAGGGGATCATCCGAACAAAGAGATCAATGACTCTTTCCCCCTTGAGACCTTAATGTCTATAAATCTCAATCTTGATGGCACCCCGTGGTTTGCGGACATTACAAACTACTTAGCGGGTGGTATTCTCATCAAAGGGTTAACATCCCAACAAAAGAAGAAGTTCTTGAATGATGTTAAGACTTACTTTTGGGATGACCCTTATCTATTCAAACAATGTGCTGATCTTATCATTCGTCGATTTGTTGACGGACCGGCAACTCTTGACATTCTCCAAGCTTGCCACAAAGGACCCACCGGTGGTCACTTTGGTCCCAACTACACCGCTAAGAAAGTGTTTGATTCTGGATTCTATTGGCCCACCATTTATCGTGACGCTCACGAAATGGTTAAGCATTGTGATGCTTGCCAACGCCAAGGCAAGATCACGCATAAGGATGAGATGCCTCAAAATTTCATACAGGAATGTGAAATCTTTGATGTATGGGGCATCGACTTTATGGGGCCATTCCCATCCTCCAAAGGGAAGAAGTACATCCTCGTCACCGTCGCTACGTTTCTAAACGGGTTGAAGCTAAGGCTCTTCCTACGAATGATGCGAGGGTGGTTGTGAACTTTTTGAAGCAGCTTTTCGCTCGATTTGGCGTTCCTCGTGCTATTATCAGTGACCGCGGGACTCATTTTTGAAACGATCAATTTGCAAGAGTCATGGCTAAGTATGGTGTCCATCACCGTCTTTCCACCGCCTATCATCCCCAAACCAATGGGCAAGCCGAGATATCCAACCGTGGCTTGAAGAGAATTTTGGAGCGTACTGTGGGAGAGCATCGCGCCGCGTGGGCCGATAAGTTAGATGATGCTCTGTGGGCTTTCCGTACTGCTTACAAGACCCCGATCGGTTGTACACCTTATCGTCTTGTGTACGGGAAAGCATGCCACCTTCCCATCGAGCTGGAACATAAGGCGCACTGGGCCTTGAAGTGGGCTAACTTCGACATCAACAAAGCCGGTGATCATCGCAAGATTCAACTCAACGAGCTCAACGAACTGAGGAATGAAGCTTATGAGAATTCGCTGATCTACAAGGAGAAGACGAAGATCATTCATGACGCTAAAATCAAGAACCGAGAGTTCCACGTTGGTGATCAAGTCTTACTCTTCAACTCTCGGTTGAAGATCTTCTCTGGCAAGTTGAAGAGCCGCTGGACTGGTCCATTCACCGTCGCCAAAGTCTTTCCTTATGGGACCATTGAGCTCTCTCAACCAAATGGGCCCAATTTCAAGGTGAATGGCCAGCGTCTGAAGCTGTACTTTGGTGAGGACATCTCTCAAGAGATGATTCCATCCCTCACCACGTTCCCCATGAACTAAAAATGGGTCGAGTCAGGCTCATGACTCGGTGAACAAAAACAAGCGCTTCTCGGGAGGCAACCCGTGTACTATCCTTTACTACTTTCATAATAAGTGTAGGGGGTGCCCCGCATATGTTTGTTGTCTTGTTTCTTGTGTTGTGCAGGGATTAAAGCTTCAGAGAGCATCTTGATAACTTTTGACGCACCGTGATACCGTGTTCCCATCTTCCCGGTTCTATCCTAAACTCTTGTGATTCAATATTTCATATTTTCTATATGTTCACATTGAATTCACTTTACTTGTCCTTTCCTTAGCAAGATTTAAACAAAGTGCACAATGTCCTAAGTGTAGGGGAGTTTACTCCCACATGCTTAAACATTGAGGACAATGTTTATCCTAAGTGTAGGGAGGACTTCTATCGAAGTAAGTGGTCTTTTCCATGAATTCGCCCTCATTTTAACCGGAAAATTTGATTTTTCAACATTTTTCAAAATTTTTAATCTATTTTGGCCTAGTTGTATAGTTGTATTTTCCTTTATCATTTTTAGTTTCTTTCCATTGCTAGAATAAATTTTTAATAAAGTGGTTTTAGATTTTTCTTAGTCATGGACATTTTGACTCAACCCGAGTTTACTTACTTAAGTTTACTCTAGCTAGTATCCTTAACGTGTTTAATTCAAGTTTTGCTAGGCTTTTATATAGGGAGATATAAAACGCGAAAGTCTTAACTCTCACGGGTTAAGAACAAGAACTTTTCGCAAGTTCCTATAATTGATCCTAGAGAGTCGTTTATCAAGGGAACTTTAAAATGCGACTTCTAAACTTGAAAAAAGTCTAAGAATTTGCAAGATCCTATAAGCGACTCGAAAACCCAAAACTTTGATTTAATTGGCTAAGCATCCACGAGTCTCATTCCTTGAGATTTTAAATTGTGGAGAACGAGAGATGATAGAGTCAATTATAAGTTTGGTATTCTTTCGTGAATTTATGTGAGTTAATTATAAGCCTATTCTCCCTCCGCTTGTTAATAAATTTATCTGCAATAAATAAGGTTGTACGATTTAAAAGGTTACTTAGCTTCTAGCCCCAGATCGTTTAAAAGTTGCTCGGTACGGATTAGAGTTCATAGCCAAGGCATAACTTATTGAAGCGGGACGCGAAGATTGGCGAGTCCGAAAAGGCCCTAACAAGGCATGAGGGCTACATTTTGTTGCTAAAAATCCAAAAGTGACGTGAAGAATCATTTATCGAAAATCAATATGAAGGATCGAGACACACGACGAAAAGCAAGAACTCCCCAAAAGTCATGGAGAAGTCTATCCGAAAAGACCCTAACAAGGTATGAGGATAAATAGATCCAAGTCCTAAAAGGAGGCGGATCGTTGTAGATCGAAGTCCAAAATAAAGATTGGAGAAAAATGAAAAAGTCGTGGTCCAAAGATGAAGAATCTCTCAAAACTTCAAGTGAAGAAATTCCTATTATGAAGAGAAGACCATAATTTCAACAACGTCTCTCAAAGATTTGAAGTATGAAGTCGCTGCCAAATATCGGTCCGAGAAAGGTCTCAAATCGTGAAGCGAGTTATGCCAAGATATGAACTTTATGAGGTCCCGAGAAGCAGTTTTAAAAGATTTGGTCCTTTAGCTAACTATTAATTAAATCGTTCACCTTATTTTCGGACTAAATAACTATCGAAATAAGTCAAACAATGCATCTTCGTGATCATTCAAGACAAAAATAAAATATAAGAGATACACCTAGGAATAAGGGAGTCTAAGTGAATAATTGGCCCACATGAGTTCATGTTAGTTTGCTAACTTATAATAACAATGATCTCGTTTTTAAGCTTGGTATGGGGAACGTGAAACTTGAGGATGATAAACGTTCATGGCCGCCAAAACCCAATGTAAGTTTTTCATTTCTTTACTTATTTCTATCTTTTATGTTTAGTATTTAATAAAGGCCAAGGTGGGTTATTTATGATGGAGAATGTAAACCGTGCTTTAGAATTAATGCATTTCATGAGGGCATTGCAATGGTCAAGTGTAGGGGATTTAATAAGTGTGAAAACACTTATCCTTTTACCACTTATTTCCAATAATAACAAGACCAAAACGTGTGATTTATGTCGTATAAGTCGGAATTATGCGTGGTTTGTGTTTTTGTTGTGTTTTAGGACCAAAATATGAAAAAGGAAGAAAACACGGGTTTTCATGGGCTTTTATCGAAGAAAACGGGAAAATACGAAGTCAAAAGATCAAGAGTGCAAAAAGAACGGAAGTCCAAGGCCTATTCTGAAGATTTATCGAAGAAAAAGTCTAAAGACGGAAGTTTAACGAAGACGAAGAACTTAAGTCTAATAGAAGAAGAAAATTAAAAAGACAAGTTCAAATCCCGAGACGACAAAGACAAAGAATTTAAGTCGAGTCAAGAAAACATGAAGAAAGCAAGAAAGAAGATGCAACACATGCACCCCTTCCACCTTCCCTATAAATACCCTCCTAATAGTCATTAGGAGGGTGGTTAGATAGTTTTAGTTAGTTTTCACTTTTTCATTTTCTTTCCAGTTTTAGAGAGAGAAAGTCTTAAACTTTCTCTCACTGAGTTTCATCTTTTTCTTTTAATCTTTCAAGATTAAACACCTTTGTATTGCTTATTTTTATTAATCAAAGTTCTATTTTAAGCTTTAAATCCTTAATCTCATTCTACTATTCTTTGATTTTAGATTGATTTTGGTGCGATTATCATGTGATCCGTGTTGTTCTAATTGATTTCGTGCTTAAAAAGTTAATCTTTTGATCATTTCATAAGTTTTAATTTGATTAAGCTTTAAGACTTTTGTGCTTATTGGCTTATTTTTATGATTAGCTTATTTGTTTATATAAGTTTTCCTTAAAAAGTTTATGTTTTAATTGTTTGATCCATAAGTTTGTTGATTTTCGAGATAGATAAGTTGATTAAAGTGCTTATTTGATTTCGTTTAAGTTGATTCGTCTAGTTTGAGAATAAGCTCTCCATTATAGCTTATTTTCTTGCTTTCCAACCGAATCCCACCAAAATCGGAAAGGGATTAAACCCCTTTCCGATTTATACATTCCGAGCAGCCTTCCCCTTTTCCGATTTGCCAATCGGAAAAGGGTTTCTCCTTATTCCGATTTGCACCCTTGTCATTCCGATTGTAACGATCGGATTAGGTCTTTCACATTCCGACGGTAGCCTTTGTTGAACATTCCGATAGGTGCTAATCCAGGTTATTCCGATTGGCCCTGTTTGCATATTCCGATTGCCCCCTTTTTCTTGTTATTCCGATTGTGAGTTTTGGTGTATTCCGATTGGGGGTATTCTCAATATTCCGATTGGTTTCATTGTTGGATATTCCGATCAGTACCATTTCCTGTATTCCGATTGTGTGCATTTCCCCCATATTCCGACCACCAGATCGGAATACATTCCGATCTGGGTTTGTTTTGGCTTATTCCAATTTAGTTGTTTTATTAAATTTCGTTCTTACTTTCTTTTAGTACTTTTCAACTAAGTTCTTATTTTTAGAAAATTTTCTAAGTGTTATCTTTATTTAATGAGCTTATTTTGCCTTAAAGTTTACATGCATTTATTTTTACTCGTCATTTTAGTATTAATCTTTATTCTTCCATTTTACTCACCGACACTTTAATTACTTGTTAAATAGTTTAAAATAGATAATCAAAACCAAACCATTCTCTTGATTCACCAAAAGACGATTGAGTCGCACTTAAGACCGGTTTTCAATTCGAAAAGATTTGGGACTACTATATTATATACGAGGCCTAAAAACCAAGTATTAGTGATTTGTGCGATTCTTTATGAATCAAACTTGTGATAGCTGGAAAGCAACAGTGGTTTAATTCTTAACTGAACTTAAACACGTTTCAGGCCTCTACGCAATATCTTAGTGATCTTGCCAGAACACTCAGAGTGACACTCTATAGTGTTCACAGTGATGAGTGGAAATCCTTCTAGTGTTAACATCAAACAACACTTGGTAGGTAACTTGCCAGATTCTATATGAATTAAACTTGTGATAACTGGAAAGCAACAGTAGTTTAATTCTTAACTGAACTTAAACACGTTCCAGGCCTCTACGCAATATCTTAGTGATCTTGCCAGAACACTCTGAGTGACACTCTATAGTGTTCATAGTGATGAGTGGAAATCCTTCTAGTATTAACATCAAACAACACTTGGTAGGTAACTTGCAAGATTCTATATGAATCAAGCTCGTGACAACTGGAAAGCAACGATGGTGCGATTCTTTAATGAATCAAAATTGTTCCAGGAATCGGATTTGACGGTTTCAAATCATGCGGATAATATTATCCAAATGATTCACTCTTTACGTTCGCAGTCAGCTTTGGACGGTCGAGTAAAGAGAACGGGTTTACCCGTGAAATCTTGTCAAGGAGGTTCTTAATTGAAACTACCTGCCACAAGTACGATATTAATATCGTCCAACAGTCTTCACCGATCGGAGGTAAAATGCTACCGAATTAGAATGAAATGTTCAAGGCCATTTCATCCATGTAGATGTTTTGTTGCTAACTGTCTTATGCAGCGTAACAAGAAGGTGGCATTGCGGTGTAAAATCTAGAAGAAGTCGTCAACACATGCTTATATTGTATGCACTTAATACTTCAACAAATTCAAGAAAGCCTAAAAGTCAAGTCTTCCGCTGTATCAAACTCTGAAGCTTTCAAGAATTTATAAAGGTGTAAGTATGTGAAACATGAAGTCACGAGGAGGAAAATTTCACAAGTGATGAATGCATAAGGTCAAGGCAAGGAAACATGCTCAAGACTAAAGTCAAAGATCTCATCAACATACTCACAAGAACAAGATCGAAGACTCAAGCATAGTAGGCTAGGTTTAAGATTTTGTAAAAATGGTGTCACCTCCCTTAGGGGGAGATTGATTGAAATACATTTTCCAAAGAAAGTCTCGGTCACATCATTCTTAGCATAGATCACGAGCTATAGACTATTTAGGACATTGTAACTTGGAGTGGCCTCCCTTAGGGGGAGGTTGTTAGAAATATGTTTTTACGTATTTAGGAAGGATCGGTCACTCAAACGATATATACGTAGTATGGAATCGTGATCTAACATGTAATATTATAACCCATAAACCCCACATGTAGGGTGGGTTATATATACCCCCTCCTAGCATGTTAGGAGGGGTTGTTGGTTCTCATTTCATAAATCATACATCTTTCTCTCAAATCCTCTCCTTTCTCACTCTAACTTTCTCTATCTAGTTCTTCATTTTCCTCCCTCTCTTTAGATCTATCAAACACATAGACAATCCAAGAATACGTGGACCTACAATCAACAAAAACAAACCGGTCCAATCTTTGTATTGTTAAACTAAGGACACTCTCAGAGTTTGGTTGCTGAAGAAGCTGATATCTAAGAAACAAGTGTCTCAGGGGATTCGTAGTTAAGCTTACAACCGTGGTTCATTGTTAAATAACAGACGATGACCCAAACTTCAAATATAGGGAAGTTTATCTTTGAAACGATAACTTACCCTCAAAACGAGAAATTAAATTTTCTCGGTCACGAGCTTACATTTAAACTATTCAAAGGTTTTAAGGTCGTGTAAATGGCTTACAGTCGGATCAAACATTGTAACCCGTGCTTCAAAGAAAGGGAAGTTTATCTCGTCAACGATAACTTGCCCTCAAAACGAGAATTTAACTTTCTCGGACACGAGCTGGAATTAAAACTATTCAAAAGTTTTAAGCTCGTGTATAATGGTGCATAATTATATCTCAGATTATGCCCCGGACTTCAAAGAAAGGAAAGTTTATCGCCGATGATAAACTTATCCTCACAACAAGAAATTATTTTTTCTCGGGCATGAGCTTTTATTAAAAACATTCGAAGTTTTTTAAGCTCATGCACAATGACTTACTGTTAAATATCATACTGTAACTCGGACTTCAATTTTAGAAAAGCTTATCTTTAATGATAACTTATCCTCGTAACGGGAAATTAATTTTTCTCGGTCATGAGCTTGTATTAAAACATTCCAAGTTTTAAGCTCAGCAAGGAAAGTGTAGCTTTTAAATAAGAGAACTTTTCCTCCTAACGAGAATTCATCTTTCTCGGTCATGAGCTTTACGTTAAAATATTCAAAAAATTTCAAGCTCATGAAAACGACTTCTAAGTAAATATCAACTTAGGACTCGTTCTTCAGATTAAAAGGAAAATTTATCATCGATGGTAACTTATCCTTAACAACGGGAAGTTTACAACTTCTCGGACTTGAGCTCGTTTCGTAAGATATTCAAAATCTTAAGCTCAAGTAATTGGTTTTCAAACCCGTTGAACACAATTTTTCAAGAATTTTTCAAAAGGTTTTTCTAAATATTTCAAAATTGTGTGTTCAACTATGTTTTGATAAAAAGAGCATGTCTTCTGGAATCGATAATATTTACGATCCTAGAAATGTCGTTCAATAATGACACGAGTTTGTAAATAAAGTTCGAGTAGAAGTTTACAAGTTTTAAAAAATGATTAAAAAGACTTGTAGTTATTTCCGACTGCAACCCGCTTTTCACATTAAAGTCAAGCATTTCACCAGAAAGCTTTGACTCAACAACGGGAATTAATTTTCTCGGTCATGGTTTACTTTATAACCATGTAAGGGATTGTTTTTACGTTATAACACAATCTAACACGAATATATGTACGCATCATTGCATTTATTTGTTAAAACGAGAGAAATCTTGTTTTTATGAAGTTATCATCTCCATAAACCATAGCAATTTACAATTGATATCTACATACTCGATGATGCGACTACTCAAAAGACGATTACAACTCTTTAGATAGAACACGGGTCAACAATTGAGGGGGAGCAATTGTCAAGCGTTTAGAATCTTCGATGCCGAAAGTGAAAAGTTCACAAATTGATGTCTAGACAACGATATCAATTGTACATGTGGTGTCATGAAAGATTATCGTTTTTCAAAAATGAGGAGATAACTTCAGACAGTACGGGGAAGACCAACAGTCGTGAACAAGAACCACGTGATTCTATCATATTATGTTCTCCATCATTCAGGTCTAAACTCATAAATTGCTAATCTTGTGAATACATTATCATATTTACTCTTTGCACCTGATAAGTACCTTACACTTGTGTTTAAAAGGTACTTAATTTACGTATCAAGTACACCCTCATTAATTTGAGGGGGAGCTTGTGAAAATGATGAAGATAATTGAATTTGCATTTTTCTTCCCAATTTTCTTAAAATTTCATTAAATCAGTTGATATTAAAAACAACGATTGGGTTAATGTTTTTAATATGGGTGAGTAACATGGGAAATAAACCCAAGCGCGAAGAAACCGCCAATTTTACAAAAGAGACCCTCCAATGGTACAACGGTCAAATAGCGATACATGGAACATACGTGGTACTTCAATTATGCCTATCAGTACTTGGTTTCCAAAACGGTAGCTCAAAGATAATTACCGGTACATGTAGTCTACTATCATTGTATCCTCTTACCTTGATCTAGTAACCTATCACATCACAAACAACTACTCCAAGTGAAGATATACACTATATACAAAGAGAATACCATAATTTCAAGATCGTCTTCTCAAGATTTGAAGTATGAAGTGAATGCCAAATATCGGTCCGAGAAAGGTCTCAAATCGTGAAACGAGTTATGCCAAGATATGAACTTTATGTGGTTTCGAGAAGCAGTTTTAAAAGATTTGTCCTTTAGCTAACTATGGATTAGATCGTTCCACTTTATTTTCGGCCTAATAAACTATCGAAAAGTCAAAAATGCATCGTCGTGATCATTCAATACAAAAATAAAATATAAGAGATACACCATAGGAATAAGGGAGTCTAAGTGATTAATTGAACCACATGAGTAAGTGTTAGTTGTGCTAACTTGTAGTAACAATGATCTCATTTTTAAGCTTGGCATGGGGAACGTGAAACTTGAGGGTGATAAGCATTCATGACACCAAAGCCCTAATATAAGTCTTAGATTTCTTTACAAGTTTCTTCCTTCAAAGATTTTGTCATTTTCTATCTTTTTAAGTTTCCTTAGTGTCTCGTATTTAATAAAGGCCAAGGTGGGTTGATTATGATGGAGAATGTAAATCTTGCTTTGAAACTAATGCATTGCATGAGGTCATTGCAATGGTCAAGTGTAGGGGATTTGATAGGTGCGAAAACACTCATCCTTTTACCACTTAAAACAATTAAAAACGAGACCATAACGTGTATTTTATGTCGTAAATGTCGAAATTATGCGTGGTTTGTGTTTTTGTTGTGTTTTAGGATCAAAATATGAAAAAGGAAGAAAACACGGGCTTTCACGGGCTTTTATCGAAGAAAAAGACAAAAGACGAAGTCAAAAGATCAAGAGTGCAAAAGATTGGAAGTCAATGGGCCTATTTTGAAGATTTATTGAAGAAAAGGACCAAAGACGGAAGATTTACAAGTCGAAAAACCTAAGTCTAATAAATGAAGAAATTATAAGACGAGTTCCAGATTTTTATCGACAAATCTCGAGCAAAATTCGAGACTTTAATTTAATTTAAAGACGAGACGAAAGAAAAGAAAAGAAGAGAAGGAAACAAAATCACCAACACCTACCATCTCCAACTCCTATATATACCAGATTTTTATTTCATTTTTAGTGTTGGCTATTTGACACATAGTTATTCCACCTTTATTACTTGCACTTTCATATTGTCATTTACTTAATTGTCATTTAATTTCTTGCCTTTAATTTCAAGTAAGTTTTAATTTTATGTTGTTGAATATTTTATCTTTAAGTTTTTTAATCATCTTATTCTACCTTTGTTCTTTGCTTAATCTTAATCTTTTTCATAATCTTTGTTTGTTTTAATTTAGTGTTCTTATTCTTAATCTTTTTCGTCCACTTTTTACATAAAGTTTACATCTTTTTACATTTCTTTGTTTGTCTTTAAAGTTTTTATAAGTTTTATCATTCATCTATTATTTTTAGTTAGCTTATTGGTGTTTTTCTTGGCTTATTGTCCTTAAAAAGTTGAGATTTTAGTGCTTATTTTCGTCCTTTTACGATTTCCTATTTTTTAGGAAATCTGATTCGATTTTGCAATTATTGCGACATTGTGCCTTAATTTTGCAATTATTGCGAAATCTTCAATTTCGCAATTATTGCGACATTGTGCCTTATTCTTGCAATTATTGCGACATTGTGTATAGTCTTCATATTGCGGAATTATTGCATGATTTTGCAATTATTGCGAAATTGTGTTCAACTTTTAGGAATTGCGAAATCTTTGTTTTTATTGCGAAATTAATTCTAGTTTTTCTATATATTGCAAAATTAATTGTTTTTATTTAAATTTATTTTTCAAATTTATTTTTTCCGCCATTTTTACTTAGCTTTATTTTAATTGTTTTGTCTTATTTTTACTTAGCTTTATTTTTACTTATTGTCGTAGTTTAATTTTTAAAGTATTTTATTTAAAGTTTTTAAATTTACGTTTTGTCAAGTTTTAATTTCTCGTCATTTAATTAATTTACTTTTAAAGTTTTAATTTTTCGCCATTTACATTTTAATTAATTTTAGCTTTATTTACCGTGTCATTTACTTTAAAGTTTTGAATTTTAATTTTACTACAACCCCCATTTATTTTATTCACCAAAGACGGCTGAGTCGCACAATTAACCAGTAATCAATTCGATTAAACCGTGAACAACGAACTTTTAACTAGTAAAATCAGTAAATCAAATGGCGCCGCTGCCGGCTCTTTTTGTGAAGATTAACGGTTTTTTGTGAGAAAGATTGTATTTTGGGATCCGTTCTCTTGGGAGCGTTATTTTCAAGCATAGAAATTTCAAAAATCCAAAAAAAAATATAAAAAAACTTTCAAAAATCCAAAAAAATATTTAAAATCATAAAATGCATATCTTTTCTAAGTTTTGCAACCAAAAATATTCCTCTTTGTCCTCTATTATGTTTAATTCTTTTTCTACCCCTCTTATTCTTAATTCTTCATGGGTTCTTATGTCCATTGCGGGAGGTGTAGGAGACCATTATATGATGGCGAATTATGTGAATTTTGTTATTGCGAGCAATGCGGAAAAGATCTTCCAACCGTTTCCGATTCACAATTTTCCCATTTTGGATTTTGTCCATCGTGCAATTCGACCAATTCATCCTTTTCTTCTAATCCACCTACCCCTTCCCCTTGCATATATTGTGGCAGCGATTCTCATTGGTGTATTGTGTGTCCTATTCGATACCCGTCTCTTGACGAGCAAGAACTGAGTTACAATTACGACAATGGTCCTAGCTATCTGCCAAACGCACCGGGTCTTTCTCAATACCCGTGTTGCAATAATTGTGGGGGCCCTCACGATACTTCTTATTGTCAGTCGATGAATTATCATGAGCCACATCCGTACTATAATTCCGATTTTCCTAATGTTGAGCCCCCACATCACACCATCAATCATCAACCTTCTTTCGAACAGTTGAGTACCCAAGAACAATGGGCTTCTCTTGTTTCTCAATTTCAAAACCTCGAAGAAGCTTTCCATAAATACAACGCAAAATGTCAAGAGGATCAGCAATAAGAGCAAGTATCTAACCTTTGTGCTTATACTCCTCCTCTTGTGCCTCCATATTATTATGATGATGATGACGATGAGAGTCCTATTTCTTGGAACGATGAGAATTATATTCCTTCTCTCGACTTGTCGGCTCTGGAGCCTAAGGATTCACCCATCCCAGGGGATGAGGATCTTAGCACAACTCCTGCAAAGGAATCCGACGAATTCATAAAGTCTAGTGCTGATAACCTTGTCCCAATTCCATGTGAATCGGAGGTGACATCCGATAGTGACGATGAGTATGATGTGATTTCTTCTGATGATGTTCCTTCCACCAATACTTTGGGAGATGATTCTTTGGCTTTCTCTAATCCTCTTTTTGATCAAGATGATGATTTTACTTCTAGTGGTGACGAGTCACTATCCGATGAAGAAGTTCCGAAGGAAACTTTCAAGATTTAATCGAACCCTTTATTTGATTTTGATGACGCCTACATATCTAGTGAGGTGAATCCTCTCTTTGACGAAGGGATTGAGGACATTGATAGCCCTGATTCTCTTGCTATTGATGAGCATACTTTGTTAGCCATGCCTCCTTCTATCGCAGAGGTGGAGAGATTTGACTCTACTGGAAAGGTGACGCGGGTGGAAGGTAATTGTTCTCCTACTTCTCATATTATATTGCCACCTCATCCCACTGCGTGCACGCCCAAGCGGGTGATGTATCAATTTTACTCTCTGGGAAATGAGGATGAGTGTTTTGACCCGGGAGGTGACATTGACCATTTTATGATTGACACCTTTACGGCTTTGCCGCCTAGTGACCATCAGCTGTCTGGGGGGATTTAACTTTACTTCCTTTACCCACCCCACCTCCCGTGGATCAAGACTTCACATACTTTTCGTATGTTGAAAGGACCTTTCTACCATTCAAGACTTATCCTCCTGCCTCTCCTTTATTATTTTCCTCCGGGAACGAGGAAAAG
This sequence comes from Glebionis coronaria, assembly GCA_025667525.1. NCBI lineage: Eukaryota > Viridiplantae > Streptophyta > Magnoliopsida > Asterales > Asteraceae > Glebionis > Glebionis coronaria. The sequence goes on along the minus strand of CM046878.1, from coordinate 454,184,083 downwards.
GTCTTTGATCCCGGTATTACATCTGAGGCTTCCCCATGGACCATTTAATTCGGGGACGAATCAGGCTCGTGACTCGGTTAACAAAAACAAGCGCTTCTCGGGAGCAACCCGGTTATCTATCTATCTTTATCTGTTTTCATCATAAGTGTAGGGGGAGCCCCATAGATGTTTGTTGTTTTCTTTCTTATTATGTGCATGGATTGGAACATTCAAAGATCCACTCTTGATGACTCTTGACGACCCGTGATTCCGTGTTCCCGTCTTCCCGGTTCCATCCTAAACTCTTTTGATTCACTATTTTATATTCTTCAATATTAAAATAGGAATCACTTTAGTTGTCTCTTCCTTAGCAAGATTTAAACAACGTGCACAATGTCCTAAGTGTAGGAGAGTTTACTCCCACATGCTTAAACATTGGGGATAATGTTTATCTTAAGTGTAGGGGGACTTCTATCGAAGTTAAGTGGGCTTTTCCATGAGTTTGACCTCATTTTAAACGGAAAATCGATTTTTCGACATTTTTCAAAATTCTTGATCTATTTTGGCCTAGTTGTAGTTTTCTTTGTTATTTTTATTTTTTGTTATTCAATAAAATGGTTTTAGCAAGTTTAGATATCTTTGATATATTAGGCCCGTCGTGAATATTTTGAATCAACCCGAGTTTACTTATCCAAGTTACTCTAGCTAGTATCCTTAACCATGTAGACCTTAATTGGTTTATTTATTAGGCTAAGTATCCACGAGTCTTATTCCTTGAGATTTTAAATTGTGGAGAACGAGAGATGATAGAGTTAGTTATAAGTTTGGTATTCTTTCATGAACTTATGTGAGTTAATTATGAACTTTTTCTCCCATCACTTGTAAATAAATAACTGCAATAAGTAAGGTCGTACGATTTGAAAAATTACTTAGCTTCTAGCCCAAGATCGTTTAAAAGTTGCTCGGGATTAATTAGAGTTCATAGCCAAGGCATAACTTATTGAAACGGGGCGCGAAGATTGGCGAGTCCGAAAAGGCCCTAACAAGGCATGAGGGCTCTATTTTGTTGCTAAAGATCCAAGATGATGTGAAGAATCATTTTTCCAAAATCAATATGAAGGATCAAGACACACGACGAAAAGCAATCACTCCCATAAAGATCATGGAGAAGTCTATCCGAAAAGACCCTAACAAGGTATGAGGATAAATAGATCCAAGTTCGAAAAGGAGGCGGATCGTTGTACATAAAAATCCTAAATAAAGATTGAAGAAAAATGAAGAAGTCGTGGTCAACATTTGAAGAATATCTCAACTACTCCAAGTGAAGATATACACTATATACGAAGAGAAGACCATAATTTCAAGATCGTCTTCTCAAGATTCGAAGTATGAAGTAAATGCCAAATATCGGTCCGAGAAAGGTCTCAAATCGTGAAACGAGTTATGTCAAGATATGAACTTTATGAGGTTTCGAGAAGAAGTTCTAAAAGATTTGTCCTTTAGCTAACTATGGATTAGATCGTCCCACTTTATTTTCGGCCTAATAAACTATCGAAATAAGTCAAAAATGCATCCTCGTGATCATTCAAGACAAAAATAAAATATAAGAGATTTACCATAGGAACAAGGGAGTCTAAGTGATTAATTGAACCACATGAGTAAGTGTTAGTTGTGCTAACTTGTAGTAACAATGATCTCATTTTTAAGCTTGGCATGCGGAACGTGAAACTTGAGGGTGATAAGCATTCATGACACCAAAGCCCTAATATAAGTCTTAGATTTCTTTACAAGTTTCTTCCTTCAAATATTTTGTCATTTTCTATCTTTTTAAGTTTCCTTAGTGTCTCGTATTTAATAAAGGCCAAGGTGGGTTGATTATGATGGAGAATGTAAATCTTGCTTTGAAACTATTGCATTGCATGAGGTCATTGCAATGGTCAAGTGTAGGGGATTTGATAGGTGCGAAAACACTCATCCTTTTACCACTTAAAACAATTAAAAACGAGACCATAACGTGTATTTTATGTCGTAAATGTCAGAATTATGCGTGGTTTGCGTTTTTGTTGTGTTTTAGGATCAAAATATGAAAAAGGAAGAAAACACGGGCTTTCACGGGCTTTTATCGAAGAAAAAGACAAAAGACGAAGTCAAAAGATCAAGAGTGCAAAAGATTGGAAGTCAATGGGCCTATTTTGAAGATTTATTGAAGAAAAGGACCAAAGACGGAATATTTACAAGTCGAAGAAACCAAGTCTAATAAATGAAGAAATTATAAGACGAGTTCAAGATTTTTATCGACAAATGCCGAGCAAAAGTCGAGACTTTAATTTAATTTAAAGACGAGACGAAAGAAAAGAAAATAAGAGAAGGAAAACAAATCACCAACACCTACCATCTCTAACTCCTATATATACTAGATTTTTATTTCATTTTTAGTGTTGGCTATTTGACACATAGTTCTTCCACCTTTAATTACTTGCACTTTTATATTGTCATTTACTTAATTGTCATTGAATTTCTTGCCTTTAATTTCAAGTAAGTTTTAATTTTATGTTGTTGAATCTTTTATCTTTAGCTTTTTAATCATCTTATTCTACCTTTTTTTCTTTGCTTAATCTTAATCTTTTTCATAATCTTTGTTTGTTTTAATTTAGTGTTCTTATTCTTAATCTTTTTCGTCCACTTTTTACATAAAGTTTACATTTCTTTGTTTGTCTTTAAAGTTTTTATAAGTTTTATCATTCATCTATTATTTTAGGTAGCTTATTGGTGTTTTTCTTGGCTTATTGTCCTTAAAAAGTTGAGATTTTAGTGCTTATTTTCGTCCTTTTACGATTTCCTATTTTTTAGGAAATCTGATTCGATTTTGCAATTATTGCGACATTGTGCCTTAATTTTGCAATTATTGCGAAATCTTCAATTTCGCAATTATTGCGACATTGTGCCTTAATTTTGCAATTATTGCGACATTGTGTATAGTCTTCATATTGCGGAATTATTGCATGATTTTGCAATTATTGCGAAATTGTGTTCAACTTTTAGGAATTGTGAAATCTTTGTTTTTTATTGCGAAATTAATTCTAGTTTTTTATATATTGCGAAATTAATTGTTTTTATTTAAATTAATTTTCAAATTTTTTTTTTCCCGCCATTTTTACTTAGCTTTATTTTAATTGTTTTGTCTTATTTTTACTTAGCTTTATTTTTACTTATTTGTCTTAGTTTAATTTTTAAAGTATTTTATTTTAAAGTTTTTAAATTTACGTTTTGTCAAGTTTTAATTTCTCGTCATTTAATTAATTTACTTTTAAAGTTTTAATTTTTCGCCATTTACGTTTTAATTAATTTTAGGTTTATTTACCGTGTCGTTTACTTTAAAGTTTTAAATTTTAATTTTACTACAACCCCCATTTATTTTGTTCACCAAAGACGACTGAGTCGCACAATTAACCAGTAATCAATTCGATTAGACCGTGAACAACGAACTTTTAACTAGTAAAATCAGTAAATCAATGACACATAAACATAACCGTTGCGGCGTGAGCACCAGATAAGTTTTCAACGAAGCAAAACGTGATAAATGATATGGGTGTAGGATCAAAAAGTATGCCTTTGTCAAAGTCATAGAACAAACTATACTAGAATACTTGACTATTTTTCTTTTTCATACATTATTTTTTTTAAGAGAGAGAGATATCATAAACTTTATGGCTTGACAAGTGGTTAGGCATAACATATAAAGATATTAGCACAATGGATAATATAACACATGCGTACAAGTGCCACATATTTTATTAAGCCAGTGTAGCTTAACAAAAATGATATAAGGGTGATTTTATTTTGCTTCCTTTCGAAAATATCTATAAATTAACCTCACTACGGTTTAGTAAATGATGATCAAGCACAAATTCTGAAGCATACTAGATTATCGGCTTTTACACAAAATAGAGAAACAAAAGGCTAAGTTTTTCTCACATATTTTGGTGATGATTTTTGTGATTAATTATAATGTCAATCAATGAGATTTTTGCTTTGCTAAAAACTTATTTATTTACAAAACATATATATTTTTATTATTTTTCAAAAAGATTTTCATGTGGAGAAATTTATTTTATTTTTATCATTTTTTTCTATTTGTCACCTCCTCCACACTTAAGTTGAACATCGTCCTCGAGGTGATAACTGATAAAACATTAAAAATAGGAAAAATTCAAATGGAAACGAGAACTTCCCAGGGCTTAGTAGAAAACTGCGGGACTTCGAGAGATAAATCCAGCTTAGAGCTCCAATTTGCTATTTTCCTGCATGCTATAAAACAAAACAAAACACATGCAGTATATACAAGGACGGTTTTATTTATTTACATGTCCTCCTCCACACTTAAGTTAAAAGGTGGGGATAAAATACGGATTGCCTTCCGAATAGCGCTAAGTTTAGAGTCTTCAGCCAGACTCGGCTACTCGGATCTATTTTAAGAAGAAAGGAAATTCTTCTCCTTCGATTTCATTACAGTGTTCTTCTTCATGGTAGAGCTTAAGTCTATGTCTATTGACTATAAAGGTGCTCTTGTCTCTACCGTATAATTCAACATATCCTGATGGATATTGGTGTTTTACTAGATAAGGTCCAGTTCATCTCGAAGTAAGCTTAGGTTGCTTGAATTTATATTTCGAGATAAAGAGAAGTACTTTTTCTCCTTTTTTGAATTCTTTTCTTTGTCGTAATTTGCGATCATGCCAAACTTTGGTTCATTCTTTATATAATCGTGAACTTTCATAAGCTTGATGTCGAAATTCATCTAACTCATGAAGTTAGAAGTTTTGTTTTTCTCCGGCTGCAATAAGTATTGATCCCAAACTTAGATCGATTTAGCTTGTGCAAACGAGATTAAATCAAGTTAAACACGTAGAGAAACTTTGTTGTATATGTAACAATTCAAGTATTATGCAGAATTAATACTTAAATAAGAACACACAAACAATGTAAACCAAACTTTCACTTTGATTGATAAAACAAACTTACGTACATTGAAAGTGTGAAAACGTATATCAAACTAAAACCTAAAGGCCTCCTTTTATGGATTAAAGAGCCTTGTACAAGAGTCTACGTATCAGCTATTTTAGGTAAAGATAAACATAAGAAATACATTGTCGATCATATCTTTACTAGAAACATACTAGAAACATAATACGTGTAGACTAAGTCTTCTATCAGTGATTGACTTCTTCTTATCAACGCTTGATTTCTTCCTGTCAACGCTTGTTTTGTCAACGCTTGATTTCTTCTTAACAACGTCCAAATTGCTCTTGTCAGCGTCCAAGTGTATTGGCTACATTTTATTCCCAACAATCCTCCCCTAAACTTGATATCTACTCTAATAATCAAGTTTCTGAATAAAACCTAAGAACTAGGAGGATTCTTACAAATCTTATCAAACTGGAAATAAACAAATCTAATCAAATCTTTGTCCACGTCACTTGAGTAGTCTATCTCTAGCTGTGTTGTCATCATTTTCTTCAAAACTTCTTTGGACATGGGATACTCAGCATCCACAAGAAGATACTCAGAAAACTTTGTAGAACTTAAATGATACACACCAGCTGCTGAATATCGACGCCATTGAAGTCCACGATATCATCCTTAGGATCCTTCCAAACTGGATCTTCTTCATCGGGTGCACACATTCTATTGAACGTTGACCAAAGCTTTATTCCATTGACTGAAGAAGGTGCTTCAGTCTCATACTTGGCCTGCATCAACCTCCAAAGGTCTGCCAAGTCTTCCCTATCCAAACTTGCAAACAAAGACATAAGAGTAGTAAAAGTATGTACCTCTTTCACATACCTGCCAATTATCCAAAACCCACTTACATATTCTTCATAACTAATGATAGGGTTTCTGGAATCATGAGGTAATACTTTTACCATATGTGAAGCTTCCATGGATGAGAGCTTAATACTCTTTCTAATAACAGCTTCACTAGGATTCACTCTATTCAAATTTGAAGGAAACTCAAGTGGAACTCCCTTCTTCAATGGTCTTGGTACAATCATAGCCCTTTGAATCTCCATCTCCTCTGTAGGTTCTTCTTTCCTTTCATTTGAAATAAGTCTGATAGTGTTCATCTCTTGCACTCTTGCCCAAATAGGATAAGCCTTATAATCCAATTCATCAAAGGATAATTCATGTAACTTCTGAAAAGTCCAACCTCCTTGATGACATCTAAGCAACATATAATAAAGCTCCCTTCTATCTCTCTTAGACTGTGAGAAAACTTTGTTGGCCTTATACTTTAGGATTACCTGGCAATCCTTTTGAATCCTTAGAAGAATCTCCAATCCCTAAATCAGATCTGATAAAGACATATCTGGATTCTCCATGATCTTATTCTCCCAAGCAAAGTACACCTGGGCAACTTCTGGCATATCATAATCTACCTTCATTTTTAACTCTGCAAGTTTATCCCTTGCCAACTCATCACCATATTCAAGTCATTCTGGTTCTTCAATATTCATAACACTTGAATCTGTGCTCTCATCATTACTTCCTTCTTGTTCCTCAGAAGTAACCACAATGGTGACTCAACAACCTTCTTCTTTTCTTGTTCCATAATTTGTGCAGCCAACATTGAATCAAATTTTACTTGTGCTGCATCCTTAGGAACCTTTGTTTCTACCATAATTCCTTTACCCTTATATAATGCATCAATAATGGGTAAAGATGATGATGGTACCTGTGAAGACACTTCCTTGATGATAGCTGATGACTGGAATACATCAACCATATCCGCAGGCTTATCAACGTCCAAAACCTGTGTGTCAACGCCCAACTTACTCTTGTCAGCACTCGGCTTGTCAGCGTCGAAAATATGCTTGTCAACGCTCACCTTACTCTTGTCAGCGCTTCTTGTGAACTGCTCCATCATTGCTGTAAAGGATAAATTCAAATTTGTAGGAGTAACCAAAGAGACATCAAAACCTGGTTGCTTCTTCAAATCTGTAAGAGCTTCAGCCACACCCAAAGATTCTCCATCATGTGAGCCTTTGTCACTCACATGTATCTGCTCATCCTCCCTTTTGGAAGAATCCTCCATACCACGCCTATTGTTAGCACCTTCTAATAGAACAATCCTCTCCCTCAATTGCTTGATTTCAAGGCCTTGTGTAGTGACAGTATGTACCAGGTCTGCATTTTGCTTTTGTAAGCTAATGCAGACAGCCGTCAATTCCAACATTGTATATGGTTCCAATCTGCCCTCCTCTAGAGTGGGGATTTGACCTCCCAAAATAGAGTCATGGGGCATGGATGAGGTCTTAATGATGTTAGGACTGGCTTGGCCTGCATCTAAGCGAGTACCAATAGTCCTAGCCTCACCCATATCACCAACCACACTTGTAGTGGTGGTTCTCTCTGCGACATGGCTAGGACCACCAGAGGAGAACACTCCAATGGTCCTTTGGCGTTTTTCCATCTTATAGTCAGGGGGTGAAGACGATGATGTGGATTGGGTAGTAGTTTGAAGGTTAAGGGGTGTTTGAGTCTGTTGTAGAAAGGTGTCAACGTGTGGATTTGAAGTATCAACGCCAACATTTAATGTGTCAGCGTTGAAGGGATCTTGGTCAAGTTCCATATGTTGAGGTGAAGGTGATGGTTCGGGTAATGGGTCAAGTTGTGGTTGTGGGTCAGGTGGAGGTTGTGCTGCTGCAATAATAGCAAGCATGGCTTGGGTAAGGGGTAAGTCTTTGTAAGGGGGTGAATTCATCTTACTAAAAATAGCTTTCTTTTGCACAGGGATCGCATAAAAATCATCATGATCCCTGGTGCAATACCTTTGCTTATCAAAAATAATTTGTAAAAATCTTGGGTAAGCCAGAGTCATCTTGCTACCCTTGTTTTTACACATGCCATCAAAAATTAGTTTAGAAAAATTATACTTTTGCCCATTTGCAATACACACAATGGCACTACCAATAGACCTGTTAATTTCATTATGTGAAGTAAATTTGGGACTTAAACATTGAAAGATGACATGTATTAAGTACTTCCAAGCGGGGGGAAATTCCTGTTTATTATATTTGGTTATACCATCTGCATCATTAAGATGCAAAGCCTGGCGAACCAAGGCTTTAGTAACCACCCATGGACGTCCATGGACAATAGCAGTTAATGTAGTCACATTATTAAGCGTTGAGGAACTAACAGTGTTCCAAAACTTTTTAATATGAGTGACGGGGATAAGAGGAGCATGAGAAAGTGCATACCGTAATGGGGATGCATTCAAATACGCCACCATCTGAGTGTATTGAGGAAACAGAGCATCATCAGCCTCCAAATAGGCAACCATGTTATGCTGACTTCTGAATCCCAATACCAAGTCACTCGGTTTAAACTTAGGCGTCATTGATGTAGAAAGCTGTGTGAAAGGTTATGAAAGATGAATATAGGACAAAAATTTGTTAGACAAGAATAAGCAAGTACCCTTTTACAAAATAAGGAGCCAAATTTATAGGAGAGGTAGGCACATGTGATTGGTCAAAAATAAGGCAGTTATTTTCAAAATATAATGATGAAAATATTGAAAAGAAAATAACTTATCTTGTTCATTAATTAAAAGTTACCAACTCCTAAAATTACGGCCCCAATTTTTGTCAAAAATAACAACTGGGTAGGACCCAATGAGTGTCAACGGTAAAAAATGACCCATCAACGCCCAACGGCTATATTCTTGTCAACGTTGGAAAAAGCCATGTCAACGTCTAAATTGGTCATAACAACGTTTGGAAATAAATCTGTCAACGTCCAAAAATAAAACTAATAAAAATGAAAAAGGACCTTAACAAAGTGATTTATCCTAATGAAGATAACCTATAACCTGAAAATTACTATAGGGTGGCAAGCACTGTCCAATTATGCACACTTGCTTATGCACGATAGACATAACAATCCTCTAGTGTCCCTTGCTAACCAAAGTTCTTAACAGTGAAGTTATCTCATAAAATCCTTTGTAACTTCCCAGGTAAGCCCAATATAAATCATAGCCAAGTCTCCCAACAGACCACATCCAATTCTAGGCCAAAAAGTCGTGGCAGCGTGCATAGTATATCAACTTTGCATGCTACAGTGCCTCATGAGTTAGTAAACTAATTCATACTCACTAGTGGACACAATTTTGAATTGTGATAAGAGTATTATAAGAATACCCAAAAAGTCCTAAAAGGTTCCTAAACCTCCCTTTAAACTATGATATATAAGTTGCTAAATAATATGCATGTAATAAAATTTTATGTCAAGATAGGAACATAAATATTCCAACCATCATCCATAAATTGAAACATGCTCCAATAATGCTCCCAGAATCCATAAGCAACTCTGTATCCAATGGTACAATGCTAACAACGCCTGCATAGTTAGATCAAAAACCACAAAACTAACATGTTGCTGACAACGTCAAGGTAACACTTATCAGCGTTAAAATAACCTTTGTTAGCGTTAGACAAATAAAGTGGAAAATCTAATTTTGTATAAAGACCAATAACAAATGCATATCCTGTACATACTGTTACAATAAGATCCCAAAACACATATTAAGTGAGATTGATCATTCCAATACTTCTTACCAAGTATTGAAATCTTCCAGTATCAAAAGGTTTAGTTAATAAATCAGACACATTTTCTTCTGTGTCAACCCTATCTGGTTGTATTAAACCTTTTTTCAAAACAATCTCTTATATAATGATGTCTAATTTCTATGTGTTTTGTTTTAGAGTGATGTACAAGATTTTTAATAATTCATAAAGTACTGTTATTGTCTACAAAAATCTTGGTATGCATGAAATTATACCCGTAATCCAACGGCTGGTTCTGAATCCATAAGACTTGCTCACAACAAGAAGCTGTAGCGACATACTCTGCTTTAGTTGTAGAATTGGCCACCACTGTTTGTTTCTTGCATTGCCAAGATATCAATCTACTCCCAAGAAACTGGCATCCACCAGTTGTGGTTTTTGTATCAAATTTGTCACCACCATAATCACTGTTTGAATATGAAATAAGCTCCAATGGGGAATCTTTTGGATACCATAATCCGAGGTCTGGATAACACCTAAGGTATCTAAAAATCCTTTTGACAGCATGAAGATGACACCCTTGGGAGTCACTTGATGGCGTGCACATGCACACACAACAAACATAATGTCAGGTCTTGAAGCTGTGAGATACATCAATGAACCAATCATTGACCTATAATGCCTGACATCCACCTCTTTTCCATCTCCAACTTTTCCCCAAGGGTGTTCCCTATCCATAGGTGTGCTAGCCCGTTTCTCATGTGGAGAAAAGCCAAACTTCTTCAAGATTTTTGCTACATATTTATCTTGAGATATGAAGATACCATCTTCTTTCTGCTGAACTTGTAACCCTAGAAAGAAGTTCATCTCTCCCATTGCACTAATCTTGAACTTGTCTGTCATGAGTTTGGAAAAGTCTTCACTCATCTTTGGACTAGAAGAGCCAAAGATGATATCATCCACATATACATGTACAAGTAAGAAATCCTTACCAGTCTTCTTTGTAAACAAGGTATGGTCTCTGGTGCCCCTTTTGAATCCATTTTCCACTAGATAGGTGAACAATGTGCCATTACCATGCTCTTGGGGCTTGATGAAGTCCATACATAGCTTTCTTCACTCTATACACCTTGTCTGGATGTTCTGAATCTTCAAAACCAGGAGGCTGCATTACATAAACCTCCTCTATAATTGTGCCATAAAGAAAAGCACTCTTCACATCCATTTGATAGACTATAAATCCCATGCAGGAAGCATAGGCTAGAAAAATCCTTATAGCCTCAATCCTTGCAACAGGTGCAAAGACCTCCTCATAGTCTATCCCTTCTTATTGTGTATATCCTTGTGCCACTAAACTTGCCTTGTTTCTGACCACAATGCCTCTCTCATCCTTTTTGTTCCTAAGAATCCATCTTGTCTCAATAGGTCTGACATGTCTGGGACAATCAACCAACTCCCAAACATTCTGAATAGCAAATTGGTGAAGCTCATCCTGCATAGCTTCCACCCAATTGCTTCTTTGAGAGCATAAAAAATCTTCTTGGGTTCTTGTTGTGATAGAAAGCAGGCAAACAAACATGCTTGAACAAGAGGGGTATCAACCTTCTTGTGAATATTGGCAATAAATCCTCCATGATTCTGATGAGACCTTCTAGTTTGCACAGGAGTCATCACATCACCAATAATTAGAGAAGGAGGATGATTTTTGATTGTAGAAGTAAGCACTCCTCCTTCAATAATTGTATTGTCCTCAATCTCATCTTCCATGTTACCAATATCCTCTTCAGACTCTCTTCCATCATCATCTGAATGAACCTCTCCATTTCTGTTTGAAGGTTTACCTTGTTCATAATTATTAGAAGAGAAAAGATGGTCAAAAGATCTGTCAACGCCTGAACCAAAGCTGTCAACGTTTGAGCCATCAAAGCCTGAATTTGTCTTGTCAACGCCAGAATTTCCTTTGTCAGCGCCTGAAGGATCATGCATGTTTTCAACTGGTGATACTTGGGGACCACCTTTTTCCTTTCTAGCAGCAGCAGCAGCAAATGCATCTGTCCATATGGGAATGGTAACATACTCAAATATGGGTGCTGATTTGTCTGCTTGTGATCCAATCTCTTCATTAACCTGTTTACCTAAAATATCAACAACTGGTTCTTTCACAACATTTGAAGTCACCTTCACAATGTTTTAATTAGTAACAGGCATATAATTCAATGTCCTAGATAGAGGTTCCAAGTCAAATAACCAATTTGGACCACTCTCAAGATCACTAGGTTTACTTTCTAAGAACCTAACATGTACTTTTTCAAGTATACGTTTTTCTTTCTTAAGGTAAACTCTATATCCTCTACTCTACACAGAATAACCCATGAAATAGCCTTCATCACCTTTAGCACTAAACTTACCTAAGGCATCACTAGTGTCCAACACAACTACATGACATCCAAAAGGTCTAAGAAAACCAATATTAGGTTTCCTGCCCCAAAGTAACTCATAAGGTGTTTTGTTATGAATCTTATTGACTAATGCCCTATTCTGAACATAACAAGCTGTATTCACAGCCTCAGCCCAGAAAGCAATGGGAAAGTGAGGATCAGCCAACATAGTCCTGGATGCTTCTATGAGGGTTATATTCTTTCTCTTAGCAACCCCATTTTGTTGTGGGGTTCTAGCTACACTAAACTGTCTAGTAATCCCTTTCTTGGCACAAAAGTCATCTAATAACTTATTTCTAAACTCACCACCATTGGCACTTCTAAGCATCTTAACCTCATTACCAGACTTCTTTTCAATTTGGGTAATAAAGTTAATCAAAGTATCAGAAGTGTCACTTTTCAAAGCTAAAAAGAAAGTCCAAGTAAATCTAGAAAAATCATCAGTGATGACAAAACAGTAGGATTTACCATTTAAGCTTTCTATATTAGTTGGACCAAACAAGTCCATATGCAGTAAGTGAAGAGGTTTAGAACTAGAATGCACAGGTTTAGACTTAAATGAGACCTTGAGATGTTTGCCTTTGAGGCATGCAACACAAGAATGGTCATTGTGGAAAGCCTTTTCAGGCAAACCAACAACTAAACCATGTCTCACAAGTCTATTTATATTCTTAAAATTAATGTGCCCTAATCTTCTGTGCCAAAGATTACTCTCATCAACTGAAGCTTTTGCAAATAGACATGGAAAATTATTATTCATCCTAATTCCATTAAGATTCACATTATAAATATCCTTATGCCTAGGTGTTCTATAATCAATGAATTTCTCATCTGGTATTTTAAAATCTTTGCTCAACATCAAGCATACAGTATCAGTGAAAAGAACCTTATTTTTGTTATCACATACCTGTGATACACTAAACAAATTATATTCAAGTTCTTTTACCAGAAACATGTTTTCAAAACGCAAATTGTTGGTGAGAAGAGTACCTTTGCCAGTGATAGTTCCATATCCACCTCCAAAGTACACTTTGTCACCATCTTTAATGGGGATAAAATTTGTTAGATAATCTTCCTTCCCCGTCATGTGCCTAGAGCATCCACTATCCCAATAGCCATAATCATTAACCTGCTTTTGAATGCCCTGCACATAAAGAAAAAAAATTAGTTTTCTTTGGGAACCCAAGCCTGAGCAGACTTGGATTCATTTGGTTGTTCAACAAGAACAGACTTAGTCTTATGACAACCCCTTGTTCATCCCTTTTTGGATTAAATACCCAGTTAACCCCAACTAGTTTTGTTATGACCTTTGAAATATAATGAAATATGTTACAGGTCATAGAAATCCCATCTGAATTAGGGTTTTGATCTTGCTTAGGTCTCTATGTCAAGCTACAAGAAGCTTTAGACCCCTTTCCCTTTGGTTGCAAATATTTTCCTTTATTAGGTCTGGCAACGTTCCTGTCAGCGTTTAATTTGTTCTTGTCAACGCTGAAATTACCCTTATCAGTGTTGAACCTAGGGTTTGCTATAGGAACCCATTGTCTGTTAGACCACGTATTGGTCTTCTGAAAAGGTCTTTGTCCATAAGTATTAGACCCTTTAGTAAAGAATGGGGCTGGTCTAACAACTTGTGGACTTTGCTGGACAAAAGGTTTGGGTTTGACAGTGTTTGACTTTTTATCAGCGTTGACCTTTGAAGCATTGACACACTAATAGGCTAAATGTGAAAAACTTCCACAAGTATAACAGGCTTTTCTAGACATAGTTCTAGGTCTAGAAGAAAAGAAACCTGTCCCATTATCACTAATTTGGCTTTTTGGTGACCTAGGTTTTCTATACATTTCTGTATATTTAATACTAGGTTTCCTATCAACGTTTAAGCCAAGGTCAACAGTCTTACCAGTGGTTGGGTTTGTCACTTTTATGGGTGTAGACTCATTTGGGTTGTCAGTAAGCATGCCACCCTTAACAAACAAGGTAGGGTTGGCTTTCTTCCATTGGTCCAAATCAGTCAACTTCTGCTTGTATTCCTCTACTGGGGTAAGAACTCTTGGTGGAGGAATAAATTCCTCTTCTTGGAGTTCTGGTATACCAGTCCAAGACAAGTCCTTTCGAAGGACACCATAGAAGTTCCCAGCAGGTGGTGGAACACCAACATACTCTTTCATCCCAATCCTAGTCATATCCCTAGAATCCCTTTATTCACTAACACATTTTTCTAGGGTTTGTGAAGCTTTGTCAAATCTCTGAATTTTAAGATCTACATTATCTTTGTTTTTGATAGCTTCATCTAACTTAGCCTGTAAAGCACCATTGGCTCTCTCCATGATGTTTCTAACCTCAAAACTAGCATTTAAATCATAAGTTAAAATATTGATTTGATCTTTTAGGTCAAACTCCATTTTCTTATACTTAGCTACAGTCTTTTCAATTTGAGTAAGAGCAAGTTGATAGTTAGATAACTTGCATCTTTCATTAACCACATATGTTGTCAATTTTAAAACTTCTTTGTTAAGTTTTTCGGTGTTTAGACGACAACCATTACTACAAAATGCCTCATCATATACCTCATTTTCTGATGAAGATGAAGAGTGTGCCATGAGAGCATAGTGAACATGCTCTTCTTCTTCCTTTTCTGCAACCAAAGCTTTGTTCTCTTCCTCATCCTTGGCCAAATAACTCCAATCCCATCCAACACCCTCAATGTCTTGCATAGCAACCATAGCTTTGGAATCCTGAGCCTTGATGATTTGACTTGAGGGTTTTCCAGCATCAGATCTTCTTGGAGATCTGCATTCTCTCATAAAGTATCCCATTCGATGACAATTGTAACACTCAACCTTGGATTTATCAAATCCAGCAGTGTCCTTAGCATTAAAAGTCATCTTCTTCTTAAATCTTCGATTTCATCTATTTACCCTTATGCTTGTAAGAGACATATTCCACTTTATGTCCATCTCCTCCAAATGCTCATCACTAATTTGCTCAAGGTCCTCATATGTAATCACTGAACCATTGGGTAATGAAGCAATGTATGCATAAACAGTATCTAGATCAATACCAGCATGCTTAACTCTTGGAGAGTCAACATTGTATGTGTCAACGTCTGAATGTGAGGCGTTGACAAAGCTTGATCCAGCGTTGACACAAGGTGATCCAGTAACGGGGTGCATGTATGACTCCTTTTGATCAAATTGACCTTCACTATGTGAGAAGAAGGCCACATTTCCATTGGTAGACTTTCTTCCTTGATCCAAAAGAATTTCATTCTCTACCAGCCTCAATTTATTGTAAACATCATCAAAAGTAGAACTTTTGTGAGTATTATTAGCAATTATAGACCTTGCTTCAATCTTCCATGCATCACCAAGACTTTTAAGAAAAGTGGTGATGATATCAACATCATCAAGCACTGTTCCCATAAAGGACAGCTTGCTTGTAATGTCAAGAAGTCTGCTTCTCACTCCACTTAGCTTTTCATTGGGTTGAGCTTTAAAAACAGCATACTCATGCAAGAGTTGCTTCTTTTTCTCTTGTACAGTATCAACATTACCACCATAAGCAACTTCAAGGGCTGCCCAAAGATCTTTTGTAGACTCGTAGATTCTATATTTGTGCTGATTGGCTTGTCCCAAAGAGAGTTTGAGAATGCTTAGGGTTTTCATGTCATTCCTTCTCTTTGCTATGTCCTCAGCTGAGACAACTCTACCATCTTCAAGTTTTTCTTTTCGATCCTCTTCAGTAGAGCCTTGAGTTGATCTTGTCAGATAGCAGCTGCAATCTTTTTAGCCTTATTGAATGTGTTTCCATATTCAATAATATCCCATAGGGTGTAGTCATGGATTTGAAGATACTGTTCAAAGTTAAACTTCCACAGCTCAAAATTGTCTGGGTCTAGCATGGGAATCTTGATGTTGGGGATTGAGGAGGAGGAGGAGTTTAACTCTGGAGTAGACATGTTGTTTTTAGGGTTTCTTGAAAATTTGGGTTTTTGGCGATTTAGGGTTTTTGTGTTCTTTAGATCAAAGTTTCTCAACAAGCTCTGATACCACTTGTTGATCCCAAACTTAGATCGATTTAGATTGTGTAAACGAGATTAAATCAAGTTAAACGCGTAGAGAAACTTTGTTGTATATGTAACAATTCAAGTATTATGCGGAATTAATACTTAAATAAGAACACACAAACAATGTAAACCAAACTTTCACTTTGATTGATAAAACAAACTTGCATACAATGAAAGTGTGAAAACGTATATCAAACTAAAACCTAAAGGCCTCCTTTTATAGATTAAAGAGCCTCGTACAAGAGTCTACGTATCAGCTATTTCAGGTAAAGATAAACATAAGAAATACATTGTCGATCATATCTTTACTAGAAACATACTAGAAACATAATACGTGTAGATTAAGTCTTCTATCAGTGCTTGACTTCTTCTTATCAACGCTTGATTTCTTCCTGTCAACGCTTGTCCTGTCAACGCTTGATTTCTTGTTAACAACGTCTAGATTGCTCTTGTCAGCGTCCAAGTGTATTGGCTACATTTTATTCCCAACAATAAGATCTGGGTTGCAGTTCTTAAGTGCCCAATATGCACGGTGTTCAATTTCTATTGGCAGCTGGCATGTTTTTCCATACAACAATTTGTACGGTGTGGTTCCAGTTGGTGTTTTGAATGCGGTACGAAAGGCTCATAGAGCATCTTCTTATTTTTTAGACCAACAAGCAGGGTTGTTTTGAACGGTCTTTTCAAGTATACGTTTGAGAGCTCTATTAGTGTTTTCAACTTTACCACTCGTTTGAGGGTGGTAAGATGTAGAAAATCGGTGGTTCACTCCATATCTTTTCATAATATTTTCCATGAGTTTGTTACAGAAATGAGTTCCTCTGTCACTTATTAATGCTTTTAGAATTCCAAAACGACAGAATAATTTCTTTAAGAATGCGATAACAACTCTTGCATCGTTTGTTTGTAAAGCTTGAGCTTCGGCCCATTTCGATACATAGTCGACGGCGACTAAAATGTATTCATATTTGTAAGATTTAGGAAATGGTCCCATGAAGTCGATACCCCACACGTCCCGCAGACTTGGATGTTGTTTAGAGGAATTTCATCTCTTTTAGAAATATTTCCAGTCCTTTGACATGATTCACATAGTCGTACTAAGGTATGAGCTTCATGAATAATCGTAGCCAGCGTCAAACACTTTTTTAGCAGTGGTGTTCGCTGCATAATGTCTTCTGGTCGGTCCGTAGTGACATTCATCGATAATTTTTCTAGATTCGAATCTGGAAATACAACGTCGGATTATTCCATCGGAACAGATTCTAAATAAGTAAGGATCGTCCCAAATGTATTTTTTTAGTTCAGAGAAAAATCTTTTCTTTTGTTGGTGTGTCATTCCCTTTCGTAAAATACCTACAGCCAAATAGTTTGCAAAGTCTGCGAACCATGGTGTATTGTTAGTACTTACTTGCATTATATGCTCATCAGGAAAATCATC
The DNA here is from genome assembly GCA_025667525.1 of Glebionis coronaria. Taxonomy (NCBI): domain Eukaryota; kingdom Viridiplantae; phylum Streptophyta; class Magnoliopsida; order Asterales; family Asteraceae; genus Glebionis; species Glebionis coronaria. Next base: position 454,166,593 of record CM046878.1, on the reverse strand, counting down.
GATTTCATCATCGCTAGAATCATCATTCACTATGCGAGATAAATGATCGGCAACAACATTTTCAGCTCCTTTTTTATCTTTAATTTCCAAATCAAATTCTTGTAAAAGCAATATCCATCGTATTAGACGAGGTTTGGCATCTTGCTTTTTGAACAAGTATTTTAAAGCTGAGTGATCGGTGTAAACTATTGTTTTTGACAATACGAGGTATGATCGAAATTTGTCAAACGCGTAAACTACAGCCATGAGTTCTTTTTCCATAATTGTATAATTTTGTTGGGCTGCGTTAAGAGTTCTACTTGCAAAATAGATGGGATGAAATTGTTTACCATCTTTTTTTCCAAGGACGGCTCCAAGGGCATGTTTACTTGCGTCGCACATAAGCACAAATGGAAGGTTCCAATCAGGGCTTGTAATAATGGGTGTGCATGTAAGTTTTTCTTTAAGTGTTTCGAATGCTGAAAGACATTCGTCGTTAAATCGAACGTTCTTTCTTTTTCTAAAATCTGAGTTAAAGGTCTTGTGATCTTCTCAAAGTCTTTGATAAATCGTCGGTAAAAACCGGCATGACCTAAGAAACTTCTAATGCCTTTAACATTAGTAGGTGTTGGGAGTTTTGAGATCACGTCTATTTTTGCTTTGTCAACTTTAAGGCCGGCTCCATACACTTTGTGTCCAAGCACAATTCCTTCTTTAACCATGAAGTGACATTTTTCCCAGATTAGCACAAGATTTGCTTCTTTACATCGTGCTAACATTTCATCGAGATTGTTCAGACATGTGTCGAAAGAATTTCCAAAGACGGAAAAATCGTCCATGAAGACTTCGACTGATTCTTCAATCATATCGTGAAAGATTGCAATCATACACCTCTGAAAAGTGGCAGGTGCATTGCATAGACCCAAAGGCATGCGCCTATAAGTGTAAGTTCCAAATGGACAAGTAAACGTGGTTTTCTCATGATCCATAGGGTCGATTGGGATTTGAAAGTATCCAGAAAAACCATCGAGGAAACAAAAGTATTCATTTCCTACGAGTCTTTCTAACATTTGATCCAAAAAGGGTAAAGGAACATGATCTTTCGTGGTTGCATCATTTAGTTTTCGATAATCAATACAAACTCTCCATCCAGTGATGGTTCGTATTGGTACTAATTCATTGTTTTCGTTAGTTACTAAAGTGATACCTCCCTTTTTAGGTACACAATGAATAGGACTAACCCATGAGCTATCGACGATTGGGTAGATTATTCCAGAATCTAAGAGTTTAAGGATTTCTTTTTTAACAACGTCTTTCATGTTAAGATTTAATCTTCGTTGTTTTTCAACAATTGGTTTCTTGTTATCCAAAAGTTGGATTTTGTGTTTGTAGAACGATGGACATATGCCAGGAATGTCAGAAGTTTTCCAAGCAAAAGCTTGTTTATGCTTCTTGAGAACGTCAATTAGATCGTCTTTGTGTTCTTCCGAAAGTTAGGATGAAATAATTACAGGGAGTAATTTTTCTTCGTGAAGAAATGCATATTCTAGATGTTCGGGAAGAGGTATAAGTTCTAAATCTGTAGGAGGCTCTTCGACAAATTTCTTAACTTTGAAGTCGGTTTTGAAAGTTATGGTTTCAAATGGTGTTTCGATTTCTTCTTCGATTGTTTCAATTGGTTCATCAGTATGGTCGGCTATAAAGGCATCAAATTCAGCAAAAAGTTCTTCTTCGAGGATGGTTGTAACACCCCATTTTGGATACTGAAATGCCATGCGTGATTATGGCGTGTCATCAAAGAATACAAGGATAAATGTCTAAACAATACATGACCATAAAAGGAAATACCGGAATCAAACATCGGTAGTCCAAAAGTAAAGCTCATCACACACAAACATAAGTACTGTAAATGAAAGGACTAAACAATGTCCATGGAAAGAGTATCAAAGTATAGATAAATGCTTAAAGTAAAGAAAGGCTAGAAAGCTTCCAGTCCATATGCATGTACGCTTAAAGTCTACGAGCGTCCCTGAGTACCTGCCGTTTTGGGAACATGAAAAGGAAAACGGTTGAGAAATACGCCCAGTTCACAGATGTACAAGTAAAGCATGAATAATATAAGCATATAAGCATGAAACAGCGGAAGAAACTAAGTCTTGGATAACCCGATTAAGTCTTAGTAAAATTGGTTTTATAGTTTGAAAAGCCTTATGTTTATCTTGTAAAAACTGTTTAACATACTTTACCATTAGCCAATATAGGTCATGAAAATCAATGTGCATGAATACTTGGAGGGGTGACCTCGTCATGCAAATTAGAGAGGCTGCCTCTAATTTAATATACTGGTTTTTGGGTAGGAGGGATCAGCTCCTTGTGAAGGATGCAAGACACACACAATATTCACACTGAGTAATCTGCTGAAAACATGTAACTAGGATGCACCCATACGCCCCACATGATAAATATAATAATATGGCCAAAAGCTGAAGGGACGCCACGAGAAATCACTCCGCCGTGGGGAAGTCATAGCACCAGTGCCTCTAGTGTTATGGTTATGGTACCTCCATAACTAGGTGAAACTGGTCATGCATGTATATGGCTTTAGGTATTCTAATTAAACATAAGAAATCAAACATATAAACTTATACTATGGGAAAACAGTTGGCTGCATACGGGGAATCCTAATAAGGAAAGAATGTCCATACTGAAAGGACGGGAATCCGTACCTTATGTCTAGTGAACGAATAAGACGAACGGAAGAGAGTCCTACTTCGGTATCACTAATGCTACATAAATACATACGTTAATAAGTATCTGATTACTGAATACGTAACTGGTTTTATATCCCGTCTTAGCTTGTTTTATATGTTCATGTCATGTTTTACTGTTTTAAGCTTTATACTGTGTTTATCTTATATTCTGTCTATTCTGATTAAGTATTACTTGTATTTCATGTATTATTATACTTGTTGTGTAATAATAAGTAACTTTCTAAAAATAGCAGGTTTCCAAAAATAGAAAGTTTCCAAAAATAGAAAGTTACCAAAATTAGAAAGTTTCCAAAAATAGAAAGTTTCCAAAAATAGAATTACTGCTTAAAATAGATAAGTTTCTAAAAATAGAAAGTTTCCATAAATAGATTAGCTGCCTTAAATAAATAAGTTTCTAAAAATAGAAATTTCCATAAATAGATATAAGCTGGTTAAATAAGCTAATTATATAAGCTTAAGTGTTTCTGATTATTATTCTAAGTCATGTGATTATAAAGTATAGTTTATTAATTATTACATGTTCAATAAACTATGGGTTAAAAGTATTTAATTAAATATAACATGATTTTAATTAAATAAAGGTAAAATACTTAGGTTAAAACATGTATTATTAACTATTAATAACATAACCTAAGTCATGTTAATTAATTAATTATAGTCATGGTTTTAAATAATTAATTAATTATAAAGTCTAATTAAATATAAATACTTAGGTTAAAATTCATGAATTACTAATTAAATTTATAACCTAAGTCATGTACATTAAATTAATCATGTCATGCTTTTATTAATTTAATTTAAGTCTAAAACATAACTAGTGAAAATCATAAACCTTGAAAATAATTCATGAACCGGACCCGTGACTAAAAACCATGAACCGGACCCGTAATCAACACAATTCCACGACCAAGGTCGGGGTTCCCCTTGTTTTTGTTGCTGCCGGGGGACCACCACCACCATACCGAGACCATATGGTCTCGGTGGTGTGTAATAAGCCAAGCCGAGACCCCCATGGGGCTCGGTTAGGCGTCGGCTAGAAACAAACACCCCTAAACCCTTGTTTGATTTACCCCATGATTATTAACATGTTTAAAAATAATTGTTTTTAATTAGTTTAATTAAAAACATCATGATTTTATGTGATTATCAAAATCAAAACATAAAAAGAAAAGGGTTAAAAGTTATACCGAATACGTGAATCAAATAAGGATGAACACACACGAATCCTTGCAAAATTTCCAAGATCAAAATCAACCCGAACACCCCTTTGGTGTTATTAAAACCGGCGGCCAAAAGAGGAGCAAGAAAAAGAATTAGGGTTTTTGTTATTTCCTTGATTTTGTGATAAATGACACAAGTTTCCCTTAATTCTTGTTTTAGTAAAAGTTTGCATGGGCTAAGCCCATGTTCTTGTTGTAGCCGTGGGTAGCGGCCCTACTTGGGGTAACCCGTACCTTTTTCCGTGTCTAAATACAATAGTGTGTTCTCGTGTTTTATCGTGTTCGTAAATTTCGTGTTCTAATTAGTTTACGATCGTGACTTAGTTATTCGTGTTCGTAATAAATATATATACGTAATTAATATTAGCTCGTGATTAATCTACGCTCATGATTTCATGATCGCATGTTCGTGATTATAATTATTATTGGAAAATAATTATTGTGTGTTCATACGTAATAAATACTTATCGTGTTCTAACACGTACGTAATACTTGAAATTCTTATACGTGAAACGTAACGTGCTATAAAAGGAAAGTTCTAATCATTTACGTACGATCTAAAGGGTACTATTCATGGTAAAAGCATGCGGGTTTTACAACTCTTCCCCCCTAAAAAGAATAATTCATCCACGAATTATAGATAAAGTAAACTGGAAAAGAAGAACATACCCGAATTCAAAATATAAAATGAGTGTAAGAAGCCCGGATAGACTCCTCTGTTTCCCAAGAGGCTTCCCGCTCGGTATGATCCCTCCCAAGGATTTTGACGAATGAAATCGTCTTCCTTCTCATGACTCATTCTTGTCTGGCAAGAACTCGTTCGGGTTCTTCTATGAATGTGAGATCTTCACGAATCTGTTCCAGTGGATACTGAACCATGTGAAGGGGATGATACTGGTACCCTCTGAGTAAGGACACATGAAACACATTGTGTACATGCGAAAGCTGCGGGGGTAACGCTAAACGGTAAGATACTTCATCGACTCGTTCAATGATATTAAACGGTCCGATGAAACGAGGACTGAGCTTCCTTTTAACCCCGAAGCGTCTAACACCACGTACCGGCGAAACCTTAAGAAAGACGTGATCTCCTACGTTAAAATGTATGTCCCTATGATGCTTGTCGACGTAACTCTTCTGACGTGACCGTGCTTCTTGAAGTTTTTGCTTAGCCACTGCGACCCTCTCATTAGTCATCTCTATGATCTCTGGTCCTTCAAGTGTTCGCTCAGCAACCTGATCCCAGCAGATTGGGGCGCGGCACTTTTTGCCATACAACATCTCAAAAGGAGCACACTTGATACTTGCGTGCCAACTGTTGTTGTATGCAAACTCCACCAAACAGATGTAATTGTCCCAATCACCCGTCTATTCCAACGCACATGACCTCAACATGTCTTCCAATGTCTGAATCGTTCGCTCCGACTGCCCGTCTGTTTGAGGATGAAAAGCCGTGCTAAGCTTAAGTTGTGTACCCCAAGCTTTCTGAAAACTCTTCCAAAATCACGAAGTGAATCGAGGATCTCTGTCTGAGACGATGCTGGATGGAGCACCGTGGAGTCTCATGATCTCTCTTCTATAAGTATCGGCGAGTTTACTGGCCGAATCTTCCTTGCGGATCCGTAAGAAATGAGCTGACTTGGTAAGTCGATCTACGATAACCCAAATTGCATCGGGCTTCCTCTTGGTTGGCGGAAGACCAGTAACAAAATCCATGGTGATTTTGTCCCACTTCCACTCTAGAATATCTAACGGTTGAAGGAGACCGCCAGATCGTTGATGCTCGATCTTGACCTGATGGCAGGTAAGACATTTGGAGACGTAAGTGGCAACATCCTGTTTCATACCACTCCACCAAAAGTATTGCTTGATGTCATGGTACATCTTAGTCGAACCAGGATGTATAGAGAATGGGGAGCTATGAGCTTCAGCTAACAAGGCTTCCCGGATTTCTCCATCTGCATCTACTCTGAATTCTGTCTGCTTCTCCAAATTCTGAATTATCGCCCAGATTTCTCCATCATCTTTCTGAGCTTCCTTGATCTTAGAGAGTAACTCGGGTTCTACTCTAAGATTAGCCCAGTAACCGTGTTGTCCACGTAGCATGATCTCGATGTCTAGTCGCTCCAAGTCTCATATGATTCCCTCCTCAATCTTAATGCCGTTGATCATTTCAGACTTTCTGCTAAGTGCATCTGCTACTACATTCGCCTTGCCGGGATGATACTGCAGATTAATGTTATAATCCTTCAACAGCTCTAACCATCTCCTTTGTCTCATGTTTAATTCACGCTGAGTGAAGATATACTTCAAACTCTTGTGGTCCGTGAAAATATCACATGATTCTCCATATAAGTAGTGCCTCCATATCATCAATGCAAACACGACTGCAGCAAGTTCCAAGTCATGCGTAGGGTAATTTTCCTCATAAGGCTTAAGCTGCCGTGAAGCGTACGCGATCACTTTCCCATGTTGCATGAGAACACAGCCAAGTCCTTTCCCCGATGCATCACTATAGATTTGAAATCCACCCGTACCATATGGGAGAGTAAGAATAGGTGCAGATACTAGCTTCTGCTTCAGGTCTTCAAAGCTCTTCTCTCGGTCTTCGGTCCAGACGAATTTCTCCCCTTTCTACATCAGTTTGGCCAATGGTAGTGCTAAGCGGGAAAAGTTCTCCACGAACCTACGGTAATAGCCAGCTAAGCCTAAGAAACTGCAGACTTCAGTCGCTGATAGGCCACTTAGTAATAGCCTCAACCTTCGCTGGATCCATAGTGATTCCTTCTGCTGATACAATGTGACCTAAGAATGCCACCTTGTCTAACCAGAACTCACACTTGGAGAATTTAGCATACAGCTGCTTCTGGCGAAGAATCTGTAGTACTGTACGAAGATGGTCTTCGTGTTCCTCCTTGGACTTTGAGAAAATCAGGATGTCATCGATGAAGACAATGACGAACTTGTCCAGAAATTCATGGAAGATTTTGTTTATCAAATCCATGAACACTTCTGTAGCATTGGTCAGGCCGAATGGCATGACTACAAATTCGTAGTGGCCATAGCGGGTACGAAAGGCAGTCTTGGCAATGTCCTGCTCCTTAACCCGTAGCTGATGATAGCCTGACCTAAGACCAATCTTGGAGAAGTGTTTGGCCCCTTGGAGTTGGTCAAACATATCGTCTATACGTGGCAGTGGATACCTATTCCTGATAGTAATCTTGTTGAGCTCGCGATAGTCTATGTAAAGACGCCTACCGTCGTCCCTTCTTAACAAATAAAAGCGGTGTGCCCCATGGAGATGTGCTCAGTAGAATGAAACCTCTTTCTAAAAGTTCTTGCAGTTGATCATTCAGCTCCTTTAACTCTATGGGAGCCATGCGATAAGGAGCCTTGGAAATCGGCTTAGCTCCTAGAACGAGCTCGATGTTGAATTCCACTTCACGTGCAGGTGGTATGCCCGGAAGTTCTTCTGGAAACACATCTTGGAATTCTGACACTATCGGCTGATCCTGAATTGATGGGGATTCAGCATCCATGTCATGAACCGTAGCTAGATAACCCTCGTAGCCATGTGACAGTAATGCACGTGCTTGCAGGGTTGATATGATGTGTACAGACCTGCCGGGTACGAACCTGTTATGAATGTACTCTGCTGCATTAACATCACCGAAGATGACTCGATATGAATGGCAGTCTATGGTAGCATGATGCTTGGATAGCCAATCCATGCCCGAAATCATGTCAAAGTCATTCATGTCCAGCGGAAGTGCGTCAACAGGACGAACCTTATCATCAAACTCTAGGGGAAGACTCTTGTATACATGGGTGATTAATACCGAGTCCCTCAAGGCGTGGAAATACTCAGTCTATTCTCTAGTGGCATGAGGAGTATCCTAACACTCATGGCATAAGCAGTAGAAATAACCGAGTGAGTAGCACCCGTATCAAACAGAACACATGCAGCTTGACCATACATATACAAGATTCCAGTGATGGTTCCTGTAGACTCGTTGGTCTGATCGCGAGATGTCGTATAAACGCGTCCAGTGGTAGGAGGCGGCTTGGTATCAGCATGTCCCAATGTGCCCTTCATCTCGCCCTTGCGGTAGTCCTTCATGCGATGGCCAGGAAGACCACACTTGAAGAATGCGTCACTGTCGCGGCGACATGGCCCTGGGTGCCTATGGTGGCAAGTAGAGCAGAGAGGATGAGTATATCCTCTAGCAGGTGCTCTGGCTGGCTGAGAACCAGTGATAGCTGGACGGCTAGGCTGTGAACCTCTCTGGTTCTGGTCCCTACCGTTTCCATGGTTCCTGCTGCTGTTGGAGTGTCCAGCGTTGTTACGGTAATTATCATTACCGCCACACCTATCCGTAGCAGAATAGTCGTTAGTCTGACCGTTTCCCTTGGGCTGATTAGGCTGTTGCTGAGTAGCCGGCTGAGACCGGTCCCCAGTCTTCTGCCTTGAATATACAATTTAAAGAGATGAAATATTTGACATATATAGAAAGAATACGGATTGGTCACCGCTTGATTACGAATGTTTACCTCTTATCGGGCTTCTCTGCTTCCCCGAACTCATCTCTCTCATGCAGCATCTTTAGCTTACGTGCCGCATCGGCCACTTGTGCTACCGTGTTGAATGTAGCACACACCAATTTATTTGCGACCGACGTGCGAAGAGCCCACCTGAAGTGGTGTGCCTGCTCTTCAGGAGTACCTGCCACTGCACCAAGGAAACCAGCTAAGCGGAGAAAGCGTTGCATGAACTCGTTGCTATTCTCCCCAGCTCTCTGTCAGATCCCATGGTACTCCCTCTTCAGCTTATCTTGCTCAGCCTTGGGAAAGAACTGCTCCATCACCCTGTCTCTGAACTGAGCCCATGTCAAACCAGCCACCCAATTATCACCTCCCTCAGACTGCTTCAATGCTAACCACCAATTTAACACATCGCCTTCGAACCGGTAACATGCCAACCTTGCCTTGAAAACAGGGTCACAACCCATAGCATCGAAGATCTTCTCGATGTGAGCCAACCAGCTTTCAGCTTCACTGGGGCTATCTGTTCTCTCGAAAGATCGAGGACGGAGCTTGTTGAATCTCTCAAGCCATATTGCCAATGTCACTGGAGGAGGAGGAGGAGGTGCTTGGTTTTGCTGCTGATTGTTGGCAGCCTGAACCTCGGCCCTGATGTCATTCCTCAGTTGAGGAAGCAAAGCTTGCATTGCAGCTTGGATTGCTGCATCGAGTTGTTCCTGCTATGTGAGAACCATCTGACAGTATAACATAAAATACATGATTAAACTGATCAAAATATATATACATGAAAAAAAATTTATACCAATAAATCATGAGAAAAATTTTATGCAAGAAAATTTGTACATGAATGCATGATGCAGTTTTATGAAAACTTTTGTATGCTCGAGAGTGAACGCCTATGGTCAGTTCACCCAAAATAAAAGACATGGCGAGGGTACGCCTATGGGTCGGTCCCAAATTAAAAAGTTTCGATAAAACACATGCGACTAAATAGGGCCAGTCCTGTACCAACCATTACTTAGTCATAAACCTGCGACAATGGCATATATATATATGTATGCATGAAAACCGACTGTCAGTTCTAGGAAGACCATAGTGACTACCCACTAATCACAGGTCATGTTTTGAGAGACTATAGGTCGAAGCCTTGGCTCTGATACCATAATTGTAACACCCCATTTTGGATAATGGAATGTCACGTGTGATTATGGCGTGTCATCAAAGCATACAAGGATAAATGTCTAAACATTACATGACCATAAAAGGAAATACCAGAATCAAACATCGGTAGTCCAAAAGTAAAGCTCATCACACACAAACATAAGTACTGTAAATGAAAGGACTAAACAATGTCCATAGAAAGAGTATCAAAGTATAGATAAATGCATAAAGTAAAGAAAGGCTAGAAAGCTTCCAGTCCATATGTACGTACGCTTAAAGTCTACGAGCGTCCCTGAATACCTGCCGTTTTGGGAACATGAAAAGGAAAATGGCTGAGCAATACGCTCAGTGCACGGATGTACAAGTAAAGCATGAATAATATAAGCATATAAGCATGAAACAGCGGAAGAAACTAAGTCCTGGATAACCCGATTAAGTCTAAGTAAAACTGGTTTTATAGTTTGAAAAGCCTTATGTTTATCTTGTAAAAACTGTTTAACATACTTTACCATTAGCCAATATAGGTCATGAAAATCAACGTGCATGAATACTTGGAGGGGTGACCTCGTCAGGGGCTGCCTCTAATTTAATATACTGGTTTTTGGGTAGGAGGGATCAGCTCCTTGTGAAGGATGCTAGGCACACACCACATTCACACTGAGTAATCTGCTGAAAACATGTAACTAGGATGCACCCATATGCCTCACATGATAAATATAATAATATGGCCAAAAGCTGATGGGACGCCACGAGCAATCACTCTGCCGTGGGTAAGTCATAACACCAGTGCCTCTAGTGTTATGGTTATGGTACCTCCATAACTAGGTGAAACTAGTCATGCATGTATATGGCTTTAGGTATTCTAAATAAAAATAAGAAATCAAACACATAAACTTATACTATGAGAAAAAAGTTGGCTGCATACGGGGAATTCTAATAAGGAAAGAATGTCCATAATGAAAGGACGGGAATCCGTACCTTATGTCCAGTGAACGAAGAAGACGAACGGAAGAGAGTCCTACTTCGGTATCACTAATGCTACATAAATACATACGTGAATAAGTAACTGAATACGTAACTGGTTTTATATCCTGTCTTAGCTTGTTTTATATGTTCATGTCATGTTTTACTGTTTTAAGCTTTATACTGTGTTTATCTTATATTCTGTCTATTCTGATTAAGTATTACTTGTATTTCATGTAATATTATACTTGTTGTGTAATAATAAGTAACTTTCTAAAAATAACAGGTTTCCTAAAATAGAAAGTTTCCAAAAATAGAAAGTTACCAAAAATAGAAAGTTTCCAAAAATAGAATTACTGCTTAAAATAGATAAGTTTCTAAAAATATAAAGTTTCCATAAATAGATTAGCTGCCTTAAATAAATAAGTTTCTAAAAATAGAAAATTTCCATAAATAGATATAAGCTGGTTAAATAAGCTAATTATATAAGCTTAAGTGTTTCTGATTATTATTCGAAGTCATGTGATTATAAAGTATAGTTTATTAATTATTACATGTAAATTAAATAAACTATGGGTTAAAAGTATTTAATTAAACATAACATGATTTTAATTAAATAAAGGTAAAATACTTAGGTTAAAACATGTTTATTAACTATTAATAATATAACCTAAGTCATGTTAATTAATTAATTATGGTTATGGTTTTAAATAATTAATTAATTATAAAGTCTAATTAAATATAAATACTTAGGTTAAAATTCATGAATTACTAGTTAAATTTATAACCTAAGTCATGTACATTAAATTAATCATGTCATGCTTTTATTAATTTAATTTAAGTCTGAAACATAACTACTGAAAATCATAAACCTTGAAAATAATTCATGAACCGGACCCGTGACTAAAAACAATGAACCGGACCCGTAACCAACACCATACCCCGACCAAGGTCGGGGTTCCCCTTGTTTTTACTGCTGCCGTGGGACCACCACCACCATACCGAGACCATATAGTCTCGGTGGTGTGTAATAAGCCAAGCCGAGACCCCCATGGGGCTCGGTTAGGCGTCGGCTAGGAACAAACACCCCTAAAACCCTTGTTTGATTTACCCCATGATCATTAACATGTTTAAAAATAATTGTTTTTAATTAGTTTAATTAAAAACATCATGATTTTATGTGATTATCCAAATCAAAACATAAAAAGAAAAGGGTTAAAAGTTATACCGAATACGTGAATCAAATAAGGATGAACACACACGAATCCTTGCAAAATTTCCAAGATCAAAATCAACCCGAACACCCCTTAGGTGTTATTAAAACCGGCGACCAAAAAAGGAGCAAGAAAAAGAATTAGGGTTTTTGTTATTTCCTTGATTTTGTGATAAATGACACAAGTTTCCCTTAATTCTTGTTTTAGTAAAAGTTTGCATGGGCTAAGCCCATGTTCTTGTTGTAGCCGCGGGTAGGGGCCCCACTTGGGGTAACCCGTACCTTTTTTCGTGTCTAAATATAATAGTGTGTTCTCGTGTTTTATCGTGTTCGTAAATTACGTGTTCTAATTAGTTTACGATCGTGACTTAGTTATTCGTGTTCGTAATAAATATATATACATAATTAATATGAGCTCGTGATTAATCTACGCTCATGATTTCATGATCGCATGTTCGTGATTATAATTATTATTGGAAAATAATTATCGTGTGTTCATACGTAATAAATACTTATCGTGTTCTAACACGTACGTAATACTTGAAATTCTTATACGTGAAACGTAACGTGCTATAAAAGGAAAGTTCTAATCATGTACGTACGATCTAAAGGGTACTATTCATGGTAAAAGCATGCGGGTTTTACAATGGTTCCTTCGATAGAATACAAAATTTCGCTTCCTTCATCAAGAAGAGCGTCGAAATCGGCTTCAACGATTTCTTCAATGATATCGATACTAAAACAAGTATCGTCATTAGTTTCATTGCTTCGTCGATAGAAAAAGAAATTATATCTTCTCCAACTCCAAGGTTGAGTTGTTTTTGCTTTACTCTATTATAGCGTCAGTTGTGTCTAAGAAAGGTCTATCAATGATAAGTGGTACCTTGTTATCTTCTTCCATTTCTAAGTTTACAAAGTCAACAGGAAAAACAAATTTTCCGACTTCTATGAGCATGTTTTTGGCTATCCCCATTGGGTATTGGAAAGAACGGTCCGCGAGGCGAACGCTCATTTTTGTGGGTTTTAAAACGTTTTTAGAGAGTTTAGCATATAAAGAGTATGGCATGAGGTTGATACTTGCGCCAAGATCGGCCAATGCGTTACAAGAGTATGAGTGATGGAAAGTACATGGGATTAGGTGTAAAACCCGTAGTTAAAACTTACGAATATTATTAAATACGCAGCCTCGACTTTATTATAAACTATATATAAGAAATAAGTAAACGTTAACAGTAATTACGCACTCAGTTTATTTAAATATTACAAAAAATAATTATTCAAAAAATAGTTATTAAACTTCAGAAGAACACTACGAACGTATTACGTATGTATTATTTATAGAACAGAGTTTTACGTTTCTGGAAATTTAAAACACGGGCACGAGCTAGAATTACGTCACGCGAATTAAGTAAAAAAAAAATATATATAAAATAAAATAAAAAGGAAACATATGTATATTACATAAGGGCTGCGTTTTTTTTTAGAATAAGAAAGAGTAAATGGGCTTTAGGCCCGGTTTTGGAGAAAGAAAAAAAAGAAAGGAAAAGGGGGTGATGGGTCGGCCAGATTGAGTAAAGAAAGAAAAAAAAAATGGGGGTTTCCCCTCAGACAACGAAGAAAAAAAAAATTAGGTTTTGTCTGTGTTGGCCGCCAGACAGAAAGCAAGACAAAGAGGGAAAAACACGAGTTCTTTAGTTGTATCGATTTACTGTGGGTGTTGTCATCCATCTTTTATATGACACGGTAATCCATTCTTTTCTTTTTAATTTCATTTGATTCACGAATTGGTAATCTAGGAGCAAATATATGATGCTAGTTATGGTCTACTCGAAAGAATAAACAGAAAATGGTGTCGGGTTGTGTGGCTGCACAAAAACCGAGACCATTATGGTCTCGGTGTAGTCGTTGTAGGGCCGGCCGTGACCCACAAGGGGCGGTCTGGTTTAGCGAGGGACGACAACAACAATAAGCCACCAAGTGTGGTGGGTTTGCTGTTGATCTGCAGCCCAAAAGTCGACCAAGGGTGTTTGGGTCAGAAAATCAGTGGGTATAAGCAATAAGGTTGTTTTTGGGTTTGTAAACAAAGAATACAACAAAAGAAGTGGGAACACTAAGGCTAACGGGGGGAAAACGTGACCAAACAGTGGGAAAACATAGAAAAACAGTGGGAATAAGGGTAAAGTCAGTACCTGGTTTTCTAAACAGAAAATAAAGGATTTTATTTTCAGATTAGCGACGGTTTGGTGACAGTATTTTCCGTCGCAGACTGTTTTTGTGACAGTTTTCTTTATAGACAGTTTAAACACTAGCTTTTGGTCACACCTTTTGTGACAGTTTTTCTGTCGTAAAGTTCATATAGACAGATTTAATATAGTTGTGAAATTGTTTAGTGCGACCGAGATTGGGGTATCTCGGTAGGCTCGGGTTATAGTTTAAACATATAAAACGAAGAGTTTTATATTATACCTTTTAATCTAATTGTTTAATAAATGGTTAAAATATATTTTGAATGTATTAAATTAAATAGTTCTTTAATATTCTAAATGGGTATAATTTTATTAAATGAATTAAATTATCTTGGGAACTTTCTAATTTAAGAAACTTTATATTTTAAGCAGGATACTTAATACAGTTACTATAGCGTCAGAAGTATGCTTGTACCGTAATTAATAGTAGAACGATAATACATTAAAAGAATTATTATAAGATTAGATTTATCAATTAATATACGTACAGAATTTCAGAAATATAATAAATAATTAAGAAGCCAATAAGATCAGTAAAAAAATCAAAAAAAACTAATATCAGTTAACTTATTCGCGTCCTTATTCATGTAGCTCGCGTGAAATCAGAGTAGACTTTCGGTCAGTTGATCTCGGTCAGTTACTGGACACGAGGTACGGATTTCCGTCCTTTCAGTAAGGACTTCCTTTCTATGCATGATTAGGATTCCCCGTCTTCAGCCAAATGTTTTTCCCCATTATATGTTTAAGTTTATCAGTAATCATGTTAATAACTAAATAAATTGCCTGAGCATTATATACAAGCACGACCAGTTTATGTACTAGTTACGGAGGTACCGTAACCACGGCACTAGAGGCACCGGTGTAGTGACTCACATGCAGGAGAGTGATATCCTGCATCGTCCCACTCAGCTCAGCTTGGCCATTTTATCAGTATTATTAGTGGGGCGTATGGATGCATCCTAGGCTTATATATGTTACAAGTTATCAGGGTGAATGTGGTGTGTGCTCTACATCCTTCACATTGGAGCTGATCTCTCCACCCAACACAGTTATTTAGAGGTCACCCCTCTATAGCATGATGAGGTCACCCCTCCAGTTATTCATGCACGGTTGTTACAGCACGTGACCTATATAAGCTCTGGCAAATAAAATACAGTAAATGCATGTTTTCAGAATTAATAGTTATATTTCAGTATCAGTATATATGAAACAGGTTTCTCAGATTTTATGCAGAGTTCTACCCTATGTTACATAGCATTCTTACAGCTTCAGTATTCTATCACCTATTTCATTCAGTATATTCTTATCATGTTTTGTATCCGTTCACTGAGCGTTATGCTCAGCCGTAGTTCCTTTCATGTTCTAACGGCAGGTACACCGGGACGCTCTTAGGATTCTGAGAGCACGTGCATTTGGGATGGAAGCTATCCAGACTTCTTATTTTATGCACTTACATTATTCTGCTTATTTGGACTTTGTTTAGTCCTTTCTTTCAGTATTTTATTTTTCATGTTTTGAGCTTAGGTTGGATTACCGATGTTTGATTCCGGTATTTCCGTTAAGGTCATTTAATGTTTTAGTACATCTCACCTTATGCTTTGATGACACGCCATAATTACACGTAACGGTCCACTTATCCAAGTGGGGTGTTACAATTATGGTATCAGAGCGCAAGGTTCGACCTGTAGGCTCTAAAACTTGACCTGCGACTAGTGGGTAGTCACCAGGAACTTCCCAGATTTTGGCGTTGTTATCTTTCATGTTTCTCATGGATTATTCAGTCAGTTTTCTTCATTTATCAGTCAGTTTTCTTAAAGTTTTGACTAAGTAAAAGGTTGGTACATAACTAGCCATATTTAGTCGCATGTGCTTTTAACGAATTTTCGTTTTGGTGAGCCGACCATAGGCGTTCACCCTTGTCCGTTCAGAGTTTGTATTGGTAAACCGACCATATGCGTTTACCCTTACTCATGTCAGATTCATGTTTTCAGTCAAATAT
The DNA here is from genome assembly GCA_025667525.1 of Glebionis coronaria. Lineage (NCBI taxonomy): Eukaryota > Viridiplantae > Streptophyta > Magnoliopsida > Asterales > Asteraceae > Glebionis > Glebionis coronaria. The sequence continues at coordinate 454,150,499 of CM046878.1, read as the reverse complement.
TAATTAGTGAACCAGCCATAACTATTCACCATTATTCAGGTCAAATTTCATGCTTTTCAGTCAAATGCTATTTTTAACCGATCCATAGTTATTCACCTTTGTCATATCATGACATTTCATAAAATTTTGACAAGTATGGTTTGAACTACCGCCAACCATATTTAGTCTCAGATTGTAAATTTCTATACATGACAGCTCTCATACATTTTTGACAAGTATGGATCGAAACAGAATAACCCATACTTAGTCACATGCTTCCTACTATGAATACTGTGGATTAAACAATAACTATCCACATCAGTTGATGTTAAACCTCAGTTGATTATTCTTCTATGTTCTTTGAACCAGTCAAGTTTATACTCTCACGTGAATGTCGTTTTCATGCTGACTAAGTTCATGTCTCCTTATGAGGATTATGTTTTCAGCAAGGTGATGATGTTTTCATGCTAAGATACAGAAGGGGTTACAGTTAAATCCTGTTTTCTTAATAATCAGGTTTGATCTTCATCAGTCATGTCTTCATGCTAACCATTGTTGAAATTCTGTTTAATTATAATCTTGAAACTCTATACAACCAGCATTAAGTCTACACAGAAATTATCAGGCTATCATGTTACTCATTTCAGTTCAGTTTACTACCATCTAAATCAATTTAATTCCTTGATCATGTCAGACAAGCGACACCAGTATCGATCATCCCATAAAATTTCCACCAGTGCCATATACAATATTACACATGTATCCCATGTACAATGTTTCAGTTATACTCCATGTACAGTATTCATGTGTACTCCACGTACAGTGCCTCAGATACGCTCCATGTGCAGTATTCATTTTGTACTTCATGTACAGTAGTCTAGGTGTACTCCCGGTACCCTACTCCATGAATATTGCTAATCGATCCTTAATCATCTCAGGCGTTTCCACTTGTCGATATTCTACCAGGTGCTGATGCTGCTCGTGAGTTGAAGATTTTGCTAGATGCTGATGCCGCTAACACTTTGAAGACCTCACAAATGCTTAGGCTGCTGATACTTTGGAGATCTCTCAAGATGCTGATGATGTTTATACTATGAAGACTCTGCAGAACAAGGACGAAAAATATAAATTTGAATTTTGACAAGAATAAATTTCAACCATCAGACACTACCATCCTATTCCATGTTTTACTTTCCCAGTTAGATGTCACACTTCACTCAGCTAATTTTTCTGTCAGAAGAGTGGGAACCGGTAACCAGCCGGCCACTCAGCAGAAATAATTACATGAATCACGGTCATAATAACGACCGTCAGGAAACTGACAGACAAAGTAGTAGTGACAACCACCGTGCTTATAACTAATCAGTCAGTACCATCGGAACTCCGGAACAGACGTGACCAGAAATACAAGAGGTCAGTAGTCTAACCGGTCCGCCAATCCTAGAAATTACAAAAAAAAAATAAAAAAAATTTGTCAGTTTTGGCCAGATTCATCCACTAAAATACATGTCCAGACAACAGTCAAGACGCATGTCTCAAGTATCATTTCGGAAGACACTGGTCAGGGTACACGTCATACGAATATCTCTCAGAGTACGAGTCAGAACTCCTAACTCTAGTATGTTTCCAAGCGAGACCCTCAGTAATTCAGGGTACCTTTCAGAAAGGGGTATACCCATTCTATTATTCCACGCATAAATCAGATCATTTAAAATTCAGTCACCACCACTAAAATGTTATTCAGATTAAACAAATAGTATTCATTCTGTGAGGTTACAAACGAACACATTCAGTGAAAGTCGCCACAGTACCCCCCATGTTTATTAAGTTCTCCTTTCAGTTAACGACGAGATCCGTCTTACTAAATCCCATATATATTCATTATATTTTGCCAGAAAAATCAGTACAAATTGTTTCTGTCTTACAAGCGCGTGACTTATCAGTCCATAACTACGAAGACTTTTAGCTACCAGTTATAAATTTCACTTCTAAAATTCCTCGAATCCATGATCAGCAGATTATACAAAAATTTCCAGATGTCATTCCAGAAATTCCTTCCTAACTACGATACATAATTTAACATCGAGCTCGTCTCAAGAATAGTGCCTGTTTCCAAAACTCCGTAGTCCAGAGTTGCATCTAAGTTAAAAGGGTTGCAGTAGTTGCTGCAAGAATTACTGGAATGACGCTTTATTCGCCCTGGCGCACCACCAGGAAGTGCACCGTTCTGCCTATCAGGGAGGAGGTGTATCTGATCTACTATGAGGTCTTAAACACTTTCCTGAACAATTTCCGATCATGCTACCATCAGTGGTGAGAGAAGAACATGATGTTTTTTTCAGATTTCTGTTGAATACGTCACAGTCTCTATAAAATTTTGACTTATACATCTGGGCTCCCTAATGCCCCAACTATAGTATGAAATGTATGAATAAATTTTTATGACTTCGCAGACAAAATCGTCAGTATATTCTTTGATAACAGTCTGATATTCTAAATTCTAAAGAAGAATACGATAATCATCTTCTCACAGTTGTATAGATTCTCTGATAGGAGAAAGATCATATACGCAGCCTTCTAGATATGAATCCTTATAGAACAAGGTGGTATTTCTGGACCACACTATTTCAGTAGAAAGGAATTTCAGACAATCTCGCGAAGGGGAAGGCCATCACCAGATGGTCACGACCGACGCCGGTGAACGAAGTACAAAATTTCTAGAATTCAGTTGGCTACTACCGCAGAAATTGCTGAAAGCCCTCTTAATTAGCTTTCTATGGCTAAGTGTTCGCATAAAGGAGGGGGTCTACACTAAAATTTTGTATTCCATAAGATCCTACGCTACGAGAGATCTATTTTAACCAGACTCAAAATTCTTTCATGTCTAATCACTCATATTCCACCAGAAGGTACCATACCGTAATCCCAGGCAGAATTTTGATAGAAGCACTATAACATAAATTGATGCAACTATGTCCTCAGGCATCCAGATAGGACACCGACATGCTGCAGGAAATTCAGCAATAGGTCGTATGATTCCAAAGTATTCCATCAACAATTTTGTCAGATCGAAATTTAGCGTTCGCGAATTGCGCTCACGTTCATGTTCACAATCACGTGTACGTTCACATTTACGTTCACATTTATTTTCACTTTCACATTTAAGTCTCATTCGCAGTATGATGCTGTTTCAGTTCATGCTTTGTGCTATCTCATGATTTAAGCTCACATCAGCGTTGGTAACATTGTTCACGTTCAAGTTCGTGTGCCATTGCATAATACACGTTTCACGGTTTATTACCGAATACGGATACAGAAAGCTTAAGAAACCAGACTCAAGTTAGCAGAGCTTCTCCATACCCAGGCAGACGTTTCACGTCTCAGGCCATATTGTTTGTCACTCGTTCCTCAGTCAGCATATGTTCATGATATGTCCTAGCATCACGTTCGCAGTATGTTTCATGTATAATTGGGCACAATATATTCCATGCTCGTCATTCCTCATATAATCGTGAACCACGTTCACTATTGTTCACGTACTTCGTCCATTTATACTTTCAGCAGCTTACCCAGAGATATAAATATTATCTTTTCTAGATATTTGTACGTACCGTTCTGTGTATTCTTCATGCTATAGTTTATTCTTTCTATCAGATTCAGAGAATCCATCTTAAGTATGAAACCAGAAACCATTCAGCATCATCAGGACAGGGTCATCAGGACCAAGATTTTTTTTATTATGTTTAGATCTTTCGAAGGAATCGTTTCGAGCGGGAGGCCCTCAAAACGGAGGAGTCCATCCGGACCTCTCATCCTTTTTCCTTCAATGGATTCAGTTAAGTTCTTTCAGTCATGTTACGTTCCATGTTCTCTTCAGTCATGTCACGTTACATGATAACTTCAGTCATGCCATATTTATACTCTCTCAGCAACATTATGTCTTAACTAGTAGACGAATTATTCTTTCAGCTCATAGGCCTTTTCAGTTTCCATGTCCTTTCAACCTATGCGTCCTTTCAGCTTATACGTCTTCAGCTTATGTATACTCTCAGTTTTTCCCAAGCTGTACCAGCTAAATTATCTTTAATTCGAGGACGAATTTCTCCTTTTAGAGGGAAAGAATTGTAAAACCCAGTATAGTCGTGTTCTTAATTCGGGGACAAATTATTCTTTTAGAGGGGAAGAATTGTAAAACCCGTAGTTAAAAGTTACGAATATTATTAAATACGCAGCCTCGACTTTATTATAAACTATATATAAGAAATAAGTAAACGTTAACAGTAATTACGCACTCAGTTTATTTAAATATTACAAAAAAATAATTATTCAGAAAATAGTTATTAAAATTCAGAAGAACACTACGAACGTATTACGTATGTATTATTTACAGAACGGAGTTTTACGTTTCTGGAAATTTAAAACACGGGCACGAGCTAGAATTACGTCACGCGAATTAAGTCAAAAAAAATATATATAAAATAAAATAAAAAGGAAACATATGTATATTACATAAGGGCTGCGTTTTTTTTAGAATAAGAAAGAGTAAATGGGCTTTAGGCCCGGTTTTGGAGAAAGAAAAAAAAGAAAGGAAAAGGGGGGTGATGGGTCGGCCAGATTGAGTAAAGAAAGAAAAAAAACGGGGGTTTCCCCTCAGACAACGAAGAAAAAAAAATTGGTTTTGTCTGTGTTGGCCGCCAGACAGAAAGCAAGACAAAGAGGGAAAAACACGAGTTCTTTTGTTGTATCGATTTACTGTGGGTGTTGTCATCCATCTTTTATATGACACGGTAATCCATTCTTTTCTTTTTAATTTCATTTGATTCACGAATTGGTAATCTAGGAGCAAATATATGATGCTAGTTATGGTCTACTCGAAAGAATAAACAGAAAATGGTGTCGGGTTGTGTGGCTGCACAAAAACCGAGACCATTATGGTCTCGGTGTAGTCGTTGTAGGGCCGGCCGTGACCCACAAGGGGCGGTCTAGTTTAGCGAGGGACGACAGCAACAATAAGCCACCAAGTGTGGTGGGTTTGCTGTTGATCTGCAGCCCAAAAGTCGACCAAGGGTGTTTGGGTCAGAAAATCAGTGGGTATAAGCAATAAGGGTATGTTTGGGTTTGTAAACAAAGAATACAACAAAAGCAGTGGGAACACTATGGCTAACGGGGGGAAAACGTGACCAAACAGTGGGAAAACATATAAAAACAGTGGGAATAAGGGTAAAGTCAGTACATGGTTTTCTAAACAGAAAATAAAGGATTTTATTTTCAGATTAGCGACGGTTTGGTGACAGTATTTTCCGTCACAGACTGTTTTTGTGACAGTTTTCTTTATAGACAGTTTAAACACTAGCTTTTGGTCACACCTTTTGTGACAGTTTTTCTGTCGTAAAGTTCATATAGACAGATTTAATATAGTTGTGAAATTGTTTAGTGCGACCGAGATTGGGGTATCTCGGTAGGCTCGGGTTATAGTTTAAACATATAAAACGAAGAGTTTTATATTATACCTTTTAATCTAATTGTTTAATAAATGGTTAAAATATATTTTGAATGTATTAAATTAAATAGTTCTTTAATATTTTAAATGGGTATAATTTTATTAAATGAATTAAATTATCTTGGGAACTTTCTAATTTAAGAAACTTTATATTTTAAGCAGGATACTTAATACAGTTACTATAGCGTCAGAAATATGCTTGTACTGTAATTAATAGTAGAACGATAATACATTAAAAGAATTATTATAAGATTAGATTTATCAGTTAATATACGTACAGAATTTCAGAAATATAATAAATAATTAAGAAGCCAATAAGATCAGTAAAAAAATTAAATAAACTAATATCAGTTAACTTATTCGCGTCCTTATTCATGTAGCTCGCGTGAAATCAGAGTAGACTTTCGGTCAGTTGATCTCGGTCAGTTACTGGACACGAGGTACGGATTTCCGTCCTTTCAGTAAGGACTTCCTTTCTATGCATGATTAGGATTCCCCGTCTTCAGCCAAATGTTTTTCCCCAGTATATGTTTAAGTTTATCAGTAATCATGTTAATAACTAAATAAATTGCCTGAGCATTATATATAAGCACGACCAGTTTATGTACTAGTTACGGAGGTACCGTAACCACGGCACTAGAGGCACCGGTGTCGTGACTCACATGCAGGAGAGTGATATCCTGCATCGTCCCACTCAGCTCAGCTTGGCCATTTTATCAGTATTATTAGTGGGGCGTATGGATGCATCCTAGGCTTATATATGTTACAAGTTATCAGGGTGAATGTGGTGTGTGCTCTACATCCTTCACATTGGAGCTGATCCCTCCACCCAACACAGTTATTTAGAGGTCACCCCTCTATAGCATGATGAGGTCACCCCTCCAGTTATTCATGCACGGTTGTTACAGCACGTGACCTATATAAGCTCTGGCAAATAAAATACAGTAAATGCATGTTTTTCAGAATTAATAGTTATATTTCAGTATCAGTATATATGAAACAGGTTTCTCAGATTTTATGCAGAGTTCTACCCCATGTTAAATAGCATTCTTACAGCTTCAGTATTCTATCGCCTATTTCATTCAGTATATTCTTATCATGTTTTATATCCGTTCACTGAGCGTTATGCTCAGCCGTAGTTCCTTTCATGTTCTAACGACAGGTACACCGGGACGCTCTTAGGATTCTGAGAGCACGTGCATTTGGGATGGAAGCTATCCAGACTTCTTATTTTATGCACTTACATTATTCTGCTTATTTGGACATTGTTTAGTCCTTTCTTTCAGTATTTTATTTTTCATGTTTTGAGCTTAGGTTGGATTACCGATGTTTGATTCCGGTATTTCCGTTAAGGTCATTTAATGTTTTAGTACATCTACCTTATGCTTTGATGACACGCCATAAATACACGTAACGGTCCACTTATCCAAGTGGGGTGTTACATTAGGAAACTTCCAGGATCTCTTAGTTTTGGTGGTACTTTATTTTAGACAATGGCAGAACATTCATCATTTAGAAAAGTTGAAGAAACTTCTTCAAACTTATGCTTGCTCTTGATAAGTTCTTTGATAAATTTGCCATAATTTGGCATTCCAGCCAGAACATCGACTAAAGGCATGTTAATTCGAACTTCTTGTATTAAGTCAAGGAATTTACCATACTTAGCTTGCATCTTTTGCTTGCGTAAGCGTTGTGGATATGGTACTTTTGGTTTATATGGTTTGGGTGTTGGGTTTTCAGTTGGTTTGGTATGGGTTAGTTGGGCTTCATCCTCATTGTCACTATCGAATAGAATTTCGATTGGTGTAACTTGAGTAGGTTTGGTAGGTGATTCGTAAGATAAAACGCTCCGCGTGAATACGGCATTCACATGCTCGTTACGAGCTTGTGGGGGTTGATATTTGTTGTTGTTCTTGGGGTTTGGGTTGGTGTTGCTTGGCAAAGAACCAGAAGCGCGATTCGATTGTTTATCGGCCAAACGATCAAATTTAGCTTCAAGGTTTTGAATGGAAGCTTGGTGGTTTTTGGTCGTAGTTTCGAACTTGGTTTTGAAGTCAGTGAATGTTTCTCGAACAAAAATGTTGGTTTTTCTTTTTGATTCTATAAAGTTGTTGATTTTGGTTTCAAGGTTTTTTTTGTCTTCGCTTTGAGTGGGTTTCTTTTCGTCTCGATCATAACTTGGTTTATCATTTGATCTCCAATTATCGCGGTCGCGATTACGATAATCGTTATAAAATCGAGTTCGACGAAAGGTATTCATGAAGTCGGCTTCTTCTTCCTTTGTCATGGGTGTGTCATCGTCATCACATTCACTAGAAGGATGGTTTCCTCCACAGTGTTTGCAGGTTTTGTTTTTCATCTCTTTATATTGAGTATCAAATTTAAGAGACATGGCATCCATTCGAGCCATAATTTTCTCGGTATCAGTTGGGTTGTTGCTTTCTTCGGCAAAAGCTACGGTTTTTCGTGGGTTTTTGTTTTTGTGATTTTTGGACCAATCAAGCTTAAGTAGGACTTTGTCATCCAATAATTGGTAAGCTTGGTTAGGAGTTTTGTAAAGGAAAATTCCGCCCGCTGCGACATTCAATGCATCTTGGGTAGCATCGTCAAGACCATGATAGAAAATCTTGATTATTCCTTCTTTTTTAAGTCCATGACCATGGCAGTTTCTGAGTAGTTCTTTCATTCTTAACCATGCGTCAGTGAGAGTTTCTCGATCTTGTTGAGAAAAGCTTCGGATTTCTCCGAGGAGTTTTTCAAATAGGACAGGAAGAAAGAATCGGCTAATGAAAGTAGTTCTAAGACATTCCCATGTTCGAATGGTTCCTTCGTTAAGTTCGTCGAGCCATGAATTGGCTTCTCCAGTCAGGGATGATGGAAACATCATGAGTTGGACGGCTTCGGCTTGTCCTTCTCCATAGTTAAACATTTTACAAATTTCGCTCAATTCGTGGATGTGTTTGTGAGTATCGGTTTTGATTCGACCATCAAATTGGTTATTTTTGACAAGGGTTAAGTGGTTCCCCTTGATTGCAAAATCGTTTGCAATTTCAGGTAAAACGATTGCGGAGCCAGGAGTTGGTGCTACAACTCTATCGGCTGACCACATTGGTTCATCATCGGTGTCTGACATTGGATCGTAACGGTTGATGAGTTTGGTGAGAAATAGGATTTGTGAAAGATTGTCAAAAGGTTGGTAGATTATGCGAGGTTGAGGTTGCTCGTGTCTCCTAGCTAAAGGTACACGGCCATGGAGTCTACGTAGCCTTCGGTTAAGGGTACGTTCAGGTTCTGGTAATGGTGATGTTGGTGGTGTTCCGGATGAACGGGTGTGCATCCAACAAGGTTTTTGTTGTTTTCAGTGGAAATGTGTGGCGCACTTTTGGGTTTGTGCGGCGCACTTTGGTTCGCTACAGGAAGTGCGGCGCACTTTTTGGTTTGTGCGGCGTACTTTCTGTACTGCATAAAGTTTTTTGGAAAAAATGAGTGGAAAATGATTCAATTTCTTCAAGGATTATACGAATTTTGTTACAAAACAGGATTATAAGTCCCTGGCAGCGGAGCCAAAAACTTGATGTTCGTTTGCAAGTCTTAAATTTATATTACAAGGTTTAGACAAAACAAGGGACTAGAAGACAAACACGGGCAAGTATACCCTTTCGTTCGTAATATAGCTTTGTATTGGTAAGCCAGGATCGTTTGCTGAGACTTAGTTTCGTTTTGGTAATCAAGATAATGATTGAAGAAAGAAATAGTTGAAATAATATCAATAGTAACAAGTATGACTAATATGGGATAGCTCGTATAAGTTCGTGATGATGATAATAATGATCGAGATATATTTATGTAGGTAAAGAGTGATAATCCTTTTTCGTCAAAACGGCGTTTACACAATTTACTTTGGTTTGATTCAAGACTTACGTTTAATTAAGTGACTAAGCTCAAAATAAGTTGCCAACGAGTTCAATATTTTATCAAGTTTCTAAGCGGATCTCTCCAACCAAAGATTCATGACCATAGACAATTCTTGAAAACTTATTGTAACAATTTGCGTTTCTCTACGCTAAACTATCGTAACAAATCAACTTAGATAAAATATGGTTTATAGAACTAGGTGGTAAAATGGTTCTACAACATTAGCTTGAAATCATATATAAAAGATCATATCATAGCATCATCACTAATTATAGTCACATACCCATATAGTCACAAATAGCTTAGCCTAACATAGTAATCAAAGTAAAAATTGGAAAAGAGTAAGAGAACATCATACTTAGATTGGATTGAATAAACGAGTACACAAGTGTCAAGATTGTATCGTTCCTCCAAGAATCAAAGAGTGGAATACTCTCGTTACAAGTATCTCCCAAAAGTGGATAATACTGAAATTTTACTAAGAAAGCTAAAATACTCGAGATATGGAGTATTGAGAGAGAGAGAGAGAGGTGTGTAAAATGAGTGGAAGTGACCTCTATTTATAGTGCTGTCAGGGGTCAAATGTTCGCCGCACTTATCCGAAAGTGCGTCGCACTTTGGATACGTGAATGTGCGCCGCACTTTGGAGACGTAAATGTACGCCGCATGATAGGTGTGAAAACACACATCCTTTTTACCACTTAATTACAATAATAACCGAGCCAAAACGTGTATTTTATGCCATTTATGTCGGAATTATGCGTGGTTTGTGTTTTTGTTGTGATTTAGGACGAAAAGGTAAAAAATGGAGAAAACACGGCATTCACGGGCTTTTAATCGAAGAAAAAGACGAAAGATGAAGTCGAAAGATCAAAAGTGGAAAAAGAACGGAAGTCCAAGACCAATTCTGAAGATTTATCGAAGAAAAAGTCAAAAGACGGAAGTTTACTAAAAGCCGAAGAACTCGAGTCTTATTTATGAAGAAAATTCAAGATGAGTTCAAAGAAATCCCGAGACAAAGTCATTAAGTCCAAGATTAACAAAAGATAAAGAAGGGAAGGACTTAACTTTGCAATTAAGGAAAAGAGGACAGAGGGAGGAAGCTTCCTAAGCTCCTCCCTAATCACCCCTATATATAGTTTAGTTCCCTTTCATTTCTTGTTGTTGGGTGGTTTGACAAACCACCACTTCCACCATTTTTTATTGTCATTTTAATTCTTGCACTTTAATCATTTGTTATACACTTTTAATCCATTTTAATTTTCAAGTAAGTTTTCAATTATTTGTTCTTTAATCTTTACTTTTCTTATCTTAATCTCTCATCTTCCTTTCTTGATTCTTGTTTACTTTTGGTGCGAGTTACTTAAGATCCGTGTTGTTCATTAAAGTTTCGTGCTTAAAAGTTAATCTTTTTATGTTTTGATTTTAAAGTTTGCTTGTTTTACGTTGGATAAGTTGTCTTTCATGCTTATTTTATCCTTTTCATTATTGATTCATCCTAGTTTTGGTTTGAGCTTATTTCTATAGCTTTTAGCCTTAGCTTATTTTTCGGATCATCATTGTAATCGGAAAGGGTAAACCCCTTTCCGATCAGCACATTCCGACCAGAGCACCACACACCTTATTCCGATCATTTGCTTTTTCCGTTATTCCGATTGGGGTTCGTTTCATCATTCCGATCGAAATCAATTTAAGTGCATTCCGATTTGGCTTGTTTTAAGGATTCCGATTAATGCTAGTGTCCCCTTATTCCGATCTGGTTATTTTTGCACATTCCGATTGAATCATTCCAAGTATTCCGATCATGTCCATTTCTTAATATTCCGATTGCAACATTCCGATCGGGATACATTCCGATCGGATCCTTATGGATTCCGATCGGGTGTATTCCGATGGAATGTTTTGTTTTGTTTTAGTGTTTAGCTTATTTGTTTTTCCGCCACTTTACTCGTTTTGTCTTTAATCTATTCTAATTACGTCTTGTACTTTTATTTAATTGTCCATTTACTTTTCGTTAAGCTTGAATTTTACGTTATTTAAATTCTCGTCATTTACTTTTAAAGCTTTAAATATTGCACCGTTAACGTTCCAACTAGTTTTAGCTTTAATTACTCGTCCTTATCTTTAAGTTTTGCACATTTAATTTACCAAAACCAAAAATATTTATTTCACCAAGAACAACTAATCTCACACAATTAACCAGAAATCAATTCGAGAAGATACCGAGAAACACGACCTTTCAACTAGTAAAATCTCATTTATTAAATGGCGCCGCTGCCGGCTCTTTTCGTGAAGATTAACGGTTTTTTGTGAGAGACGCGTTGGCTTTTGGGATCCGTTCACTCGTGAACGTTATTTTTCGTATTCAAAAATTTTCAAAAATCCAAAAACATTTGAAAAATCTTAAAAAGCATTTCTTTTTCAAAAGTTTTGCACCAAAAATATTCTTCTTGCTTATCTATCTTTCTTTATGGATTTTTATGTCCATTGCGTCGGGTGCGGGAGACGATTGTATGGGACCAACTCTTGTCAATGGTGTACATGTGAGCGGTGCGGAAACGATATCAAAGATACACAATTAATACCAGGATTTTGTCCTTTGTGCCACTCACTTAATTCGTCCTTTTTGAACCCACCTACTCTTTCCCCGTGCATCTATTGTGGAAGCGATTCTCATTGGCATGTTTCGTGCCCGGTTCAATACCCGTCTATTCACGGGCAAGAACCGGGGTACAATTATGACAATGAAAATAGCTATCCACAAGACGCACCCGACTTTTCTCCTTACCCTTCTTGCCAAAATTGTGGGGGTCCTCACGATACCTATTATTGTCAACCAACGAATTATTATGAGCAAAATCCGTGTCCTCAGTTTTCTTCACAAATGGATTATTATGAACCAAACCCGGTTTATAATTCTTCTCAACTGATGAACTACTATGAGCCACAACCATGCTATAATTCAGGTTTTCAACATTTTGAGCCCCCACAACACCCCATCAATCATCAACCCTCCTTCGAACAATTGAGCCCCCACGAACAATAGGACTCTCTTGTTAAGCAAAGTCAACAAATTCAAGAAACTTGCAACAGGATCATCGAGAAATGTCAAGAGGATCATCGACAGGAGCAAATATCAAATATCGAGACTTATACTCCTCCCCCGGTGTATCCATACTATTACGATGATGATGACGATGAGCCTACTATTTCTTGGAATGATCTTACTGCTCAATGTCCTAGTGCTATTGTCATCCCTCCTCTCAATATCCCAAACGTATCTACGGATGGTGATTCGTTGAATGAGCTTAGTGATGTTGGTCTTGATAAAGTGTTTGATGATGAGGTTTGTGACATACCAGCTGCTATGGAGCCTGAGGACGACGTTGCTCTCACAGAAGAGGTCGATCCTAATGATGTCGATTTTTCTCCAAGCTATGAGAATTTAAGTTTTGAAATTTCTCAATATCCACCGGGAGATGCGGGTAATGACGATTTATTCTCTCCGGTTTACGAGAAGGTCACCGATGAACATGATCTTGTGGATAAGGTGGAAGACGTGCTTCTTCGCGATAGATTACGGAAAGTGCACCTTCTTATTGCTCAAATCGAAGCGTTGACTTCTCCTCCTCTTTCCGAGTCTTTGCCTCCATCTATTCCTCCCGTTGAAGATAATGACCCATTGCTGGAAGAAATTGACATTCACTCCATACCACCAGGTAATGATGACGATGATATGGAGGGGGGCATTATTTTTAATAATTTGCTGCAGGAAAATATTGTCCCAAGTCCCCCTCCCGAGCACCTATCATCCTCCCCTTTAGCCACTATCACGGAGGATGAGTGCTTTGACCCGGGAGATGACATTGATTATGCTATGATTGATAACAATACGGCTTTGCCGCTTGCTCAGCCTCCATTGTCTTTGGGGGAGGACAATGTGCTTACTTTACCCACCCCACCTCCCGTGGATCTTGAATTCACATACTATACGTATGTCGAAAGGACCTTTCTTCCTTTCAAGACTTATCCCCCCGCCTCTCCTTTGTTGATGTCAACCGGGAACGAGGACAAGGTCTTTGATCCCGGTATCACATTCGAGGCTTCCCCATGGACCATTTAATTCGGGGACGAGTCAGGCTCGTGACTCGGTTAATATAAACAAGCGCTTTTTGGGAGGCAACCCAATTATCTATCTATCTTTACCATAAGTGTAGGGGGAGCCCCGTGGTGTTTCTTGCTTTCTTTCTTATGATGTGCAGGGATTAGAGCTTCAAAGACACACTCTTGATGACTTTTGATGAACCGTGATTCCGTGTTCCCTTCTTCCCGGTTCTATCCTAAACTCTTTTCGATTCACTATTTTATATTTCTCAATATTAAAATAGGAATCTCTTTAGTTGTCTCTTTCTTAGCGAGATTTAAACAACGTGCACAATGTCCTAAGTGTAGGGGAGTTTACTTCCACATGCTTAAACATTGAGGACAATGTTTATCTTAAGTGTAGGGGGGACTTCTATCGAAGTTAAGTGGCCTTTTCCTTGTATTTGTCCTCATTTTAACTAGAAATTCAAAAAATTTTGACATTTTTCAAAATTTTTGATCTATTTTGGCCTATTAGTTTTTCCTTTTGTATAGTTATTTTCTCTCTTTGCTAGAATAAATTTTGAATAAAGTGGTTTTAATTTTCAAACGTTGTGAATATTTTGACTCGACCCGAGTTTACTTATCTAAGTTTGCTCTAGCTAGTATCCTTAACATGTTTAAGTCAAGTTTTGCTAGGCTTATATATAGGGAGCTATAAAACGCGAAAGTCTTAACTCTCACGGGTTAAGAACAAGAACTTTTCGCAAGTTCATATAATTGATCCTAGAGAGTTGTTTATCAAGGGAACTTTAAAATGCGATTTCTAAACTTGAAAAAGTCTAAGAATTTGCAAGATCCTATAGATGACTCGAAAACCCAAAACTTTGATTTAATATGCTAAGCATCTACGAGTCTCATTCCTTGAGATTTTAAATTGTGGAGAACGAGAGATGATAGAGTCAATTATAAGTTTGGTATTCTTTCGTGAATTTATGTGAGTTAATTATAAGCCTATTCTCCCTTCGCTTGTTAATAAATTTATCTGCAATAAATAAGGTTGTACGATTTAAAAGGTTACTTAGCTTCTAGCCCAAGATCGTTTAAAAGTTGCTCGGTATGGATTAGAGTTCATAGCCAAGGCATAACTTATTGAAGCGGGATGCGAAGATTGGCGAGTCCGAAAAGGCCCTAACAAGGCATGAGGGCTATATTTTGTTGCTAAAGATCCAAAAGTGATGTGAAGAATCATTTATCGAAAATCTATATGAAGGATCGAGACACACGAAGAAAAGCAAGTACTCCCAAAAGATCATGGAGAAGTCTATCCAAAAAGGCCCTAACAAGGTATGAGGATAAATAGATCCAAGTCCTAAAAGGAGGCGGATCGTTGTATATCAAATTCTAAAGTAATGATTGGAGAAAAATGAAGAAGTCGTGGTCCATTTATGAAGAATCTCTCAAAACTTCAAACGAAGAAATTCCATTATGAAGAGAAAACCATTATTTCAAGAACGTCTCTCAAGGTTTGAAGTATGAAGTCGCTGCCAAATATCGGTCCGAGAAAGGTCTCAAATCGCGAAGCGAGTTATGCCAAGATATGAACTTTATGAGGTCCCGAGAAGCAGTTTTAAAAGATTTTGTCCTTTAGCTAACTATTGATTAAATCGTCCACTTTATTTTCGGCCTAAATAACTATCGAAATAAGTCAAACAATGCATCCTCGTGATCATTCAAGACAAAAATAAAATATAAGAGATACACCTAGGAATAAGGGAGTCTAAGTGAATAATTGGCCCACATGAGTTCGTGTTAGTTTACTAACTTATAACAAGAATGATCTCGTTTTAAGCTTGGTTTGGAGAAAGTGAACACTTGAGGATGATGATCAGTCACGACATTTCCAAAACCCAAGGTATGTTTTTGATTTCTTTACTTTGTATGTTTATAATTTTCTATCTCTTTAATAAAGGCCAATGTGGATTTATTGTGATGAAAAATGTAAAAGTGCTTTGTAACTAATGCATTGCATGAGGACATTGCAATGGTTAAGTGTAGGGGATTTGATAGGTGTGAAAACACACATCCTTTTTACCACTTAATTACAATAATAACCGAGCCAAAACGTGTGTTTTATGCCATTTATGTCGGAATTATGCGTGGTTTGTGTTTTTGTTGTGATTTAGGACGAAAAGGTAAAAAATGGAGAAAACACGGCATTCACGGGCTTTTAATCAAAGAAAAAGACGAAAGATGAAGTCGAAAGATCAAAAGTGGAAAAAGAATGGAAGTCCAAGACCAATTCTGAAGATTTATCGAAGAAAAAGTCAAAAGACGGAAGTTTACTAAAAGCCGAAGAACTCGAGTCTTATTTATGAAGAAAATTCAAGATGAGTTCAAAGAAATCCCGAGACAAAGTCATTAAGTCCAAGATTAACAAAAGATAAAGAAGGGAAGGACTTAACTTTGAAATTAAGGAAAAGAGGAAAGAGGGAGGAAGCTTCCTAAGCTCCTCCCTAATCACCCTATATATAGTTTAGTTCCCTTTCATTTCTTGTTGTTGGGTGGTTTGACAAACCACCACTTCCACCGTTTTTTATTGTCATTTTAATTCTTGCACTTTAATCATTTGTTATACACTTTTAATCCATTTTAATTTTCAAGTAAGTTTTCAATTATTTGTTCTTTAATCTTTACTTTTCTTATCTTAATCTCTCATCTTCCTTTCTTGATTCTTGTTTACTTTTGGTGCGAGTTACTTATGATCCGTGTTGTTCATTAAAGTTTCGTGCTTAAAAAGTTAATCTTTTTATGTTTTGATTTTAAAGTTTGCTTGTTTTACGTTGGATAAGTTGTCTTTCATGCTTATTTTGTCCTTTTCATTATTGATTTATCCTAGTTTTGGTTTGAGCTTATTTCTATAGCTTTTAGCCTTAGCTTATTTTTCGGATCATCATTGTAATTGGAAAGGGTAAACCCTTTTCCGATCAGCACATTCCGACCAGAGCACCACACACCTTATTCCGATCATTTGCATTTTCCGTTATTCCGATTGGGGTTCGTTTCATCATTCCGATCGAAATCAATTTAAGTGCATTCCGATTTGGCTTGTTTTAAGGATTCCGATTAATGCTAGTGTCCCCTTATTCCGATCTGGTTATTTTTGCACATTCCGATTGAATCATTCCAAGTATTCCGATCATGTCCATTTCTTAATATTCCGATTGCAACATTCCGATCGGGATACATTCCGATCGGATCCTTATGGATTCCGATCGGGTGTATTCCGATGGAATGTTTTGTTTTGTTTTAGTGTTTAGCTTATTTGTTTTTCCGCCACTTTACTCGTTTTGTCTTTAATCTATTCTAATTACGTCTTGTACTTTTATTTAATTGTCCATTTACTTTTCGCTAAGCTTGAATTTTACGTTATTTAAATTCTCGTCATTTACTTTTAAAGCTTTAAATATTGCACCGTTAACGTTCCAACTAGTTTTAGCTTTAATTACTCGTCCTTATCTTTAAGTTTTGCACATTTAATTTACCAAAACCAAAAATATTTGTTTCACCAAGAACAACTAATCTCACACAATTAACCGGAAATCAATTCGAGAAGATACCGAGAAACACGAACTTTCAACTAGTAAAATCTCATTTATTACCGCACTTCTGAGTTTGTGCGCCGCACTTCTGGGTGATCCAGAATCTTCTTTCAACAACTTTGGCTTATTTGCATATTGAGGCCCCTTCTTTGTATATCTTTACTTTGCTCCTTCAAACTTTATATCTGCATATAAAACACAACATATTAAGTATCGGAAGCTCTTATTTATACTACAAAGTGGCATTACAATGATAGATTTAATATGTATAATTAGGTCGTTATCAAGCAGCTTTGGTGAAGTGATGTCTTATTTCAATATGCTTGGTTTTGGAGTGAAATACTGGATTTTTGACAATGCACATAGTACTTTCATATCATTATAGATTTTGGTATTCATAAAATTGAAACCATAATATAACATTTGATTCTGAATCCAAAGTACTTGTCTACAGAATGAGCAACAGCCACATATTCAGCTTCAGTTGTAGAAGTATCAACAATGGTTTGCTTTTTACACTGCCAAGAAATAAGTCTTCTTCCTAGGAATTGACAACCTCCTGTTGTGTACTTCCTATCATGATTAGATCTAGCATAATCGCTACCTGAGTAAGCTTCCAAATCAAAAGTAGAATCTTTAGGATACCATAAACCTAAGTTAGACTGTCCTTTGAGATATTTGAAGATTCTTTTCACATCATGTAGATGTGAAACCTTTGGATTTACTTAAAACCTTGAACAAGCAGAAACAGAGAACATAATGTCTGGCCTAGAAGCAGTAAGATACATAAGTGACCCAATCATGGATCTATATAAATGAAGATCCACATCTACACCATGTTCATCTTTTGATAGACACTTCTTGGCTTCAAAAGGTGTACTTGTACTTCTTGTATCCATACTTGAAAATTTCTTCAAGATTTCAGCAACATATTTATCTTGACTGATAAATATTCCATCTTTCCTTTGTTTGACTTTTAGTCCTAAAAAGAAAGTAAGTTCTCCCAAAGAACTCATCTGAAACCTTCCTTTCATCAAAGCTTCGAACTCTTCACACCATGACTTCTTGGTTGAACCAAAAATAATGTCATCCACATATACTTGTACTAAGATGATTTCCTTGGCATTCTTCTTGATAAAAAGAATCTTTTCAATGGTTCCTCTTCTATATCCATGTTCCAAAAGAAAATTGGATAGATTTGCATACCATGCCCTTAGAGCTTTGTGAAGACTATAAAGAGATTTGATAACTTTGTAGACTCTGTTGGGGAATTTAGGATCTACAAAGCCTGGAGGTTGTGATATATATACCTCCTCAGAAATAGTACCATAGAGAAAAGAACTTTTCACATCCATTTGATAGACTATAAAACCCATATATGATGCAAAGGCAGAAAATAACCTAATGGATTCTATTCTTGACACTGGTGCAAAAACCTCATCATAGTCTATCCCTTCTTCCTGTCTATATCCTTGGGCAACAAGTCTAGTCTTGAATCTGACAACAACACCCCTTTCATCCTTCTTGTTTATGAAAACCCACCTTGTACCAATAACTCTTTTTCTAAAAGGTAGGTCAACAAGAATCCAAACTTTTTGTAGTTCAAACTACATAAGCTCTTCTTGCATAGCATCCACCCAGCTTTCTTCATCAAGAGCTTGAGAAATGTTCATAGGCTCTACTTGTGATAGAAAACAAGCAAACAAACAATGCAGAGTATCTTTATGATTTGTTCTCTATTGTTGCTTAACATAACTCACAAGTGCATGGGTTTCAGCACTAGCTTTAACTTGTCTCCTGGTTTGCACATCAGACTTTGGATCTCCAATAATCTAAGCTATAGGATGGTTGTTGTTGACTCTATGAGTAGGAATAGGACTGACTGGTATAATAGTTTCCAAGTTATTGAAATCAGTCACTGCACCCTGCTCATCATAGGAAGAATTTGAGAAGATTCATTCCTTTGGATTAGCATAAGAATCTTCATCATCCATAGACTGAAGAATATCTTCTAGCGAATCAACAGTATTTGCAGAATTTTGATCAACAGTACTTGGATGTGAAGTACCGCTAGTTTGCATATGTATTGATGAGCTTTGTGATTCCAAGGGTTCTTCTCTAGTGTGCTTAGCATTAGCTGTAGCATTCTTTGCTTGATCCATAAGCCTCTGAAGTTCATCATGTGAGGCTTGATCATCATTTGGTATTATTGGTTGCTTCTGATGTAGGCTTGGCAATGTAGATGAGACAGGAGGCAAAACTGGTACATAGATATGAGCATCATCATCATCATCCTTAGTGTCTGATGTAGAGGAATTCTCTTCTTGAGTACTTGTACTTGTGGTAGTGGTCTCTTCACCTGCATTGTTAGTTTGATAGTCTTGTTGCATAGAATAATGTTTCATGGAGTTGGTCAGATAATCCAAATCAAACATCCAATCATAACCTATTCTTGGGACATTGGGATTATTTTCTAAAAGGTTGTCATGGCCATTCTCTTCTACCTTGCATGATGCGAAATTGTAAACCCTATATGCTCTACTTACAAACAATACCCTACTAGATATCCTGAATCTGACTTTCTATCAAACTTTCTCAACTGATCAAAAGTATTCAAAATTGAAACATGACACCTAAAAGGTCTTAAGTGACTTATGGTTAGCTTAGTGACAGTCAAAAGTTCATAAGGTGTTTTGTTATGAGGCTTGGTTACTCAAACTCTATTAAGCACATAGCATGAAGTGTTGATTGCCTCTGTCTAAAATGTATTAGGCAAAAGGGAATCAGCCAACATGGTCCTAGCAGTCTCAATTAGTGTCCTATTCTTCCTCTCAGCCACTCCATTTTGTTGTGGAGTCCTAGGACTACTGAATTGTCTCTGGATTCCATTAGACCTACAGAATTCATTAAATTCAGCATTCTTGAATTATGTCCCACTATATGTCCTATTGATTAAAACTTGTTTAGTGAATTGCTTTTCAACTAATGTAACAAAGTCTTTGAGTAATTCGTTGGTTTCATTCTTATGTAACATAAAGAAACCAACTGAACCTACTAAAATCACCAGTTATAACTAGGCAAAAGGTCTTGTCACTAATACTCCTAACAGAATTTGGACCAAATAAATCCATATGTAAGAGTTGCAAAGGCTTAGTCACTGAATTGACAGTCTTGTTCTTACAAGAGACTCTATGTTGTTTACCTTTTTGACAAGCAACACATGTAAGGTCATTTTGAAAAGATTTGTTAGGTGACACACTAACCAAATTTCCCTTAACAAGTTTGTTCAAGTTCTTAAAGTTCACATGACCTAACCTCATATGCCATAAATTAGACTCATCACTAGAAGCTTTAGCTATAAAACATGTAATACCACCTATTGGAGTAATAGTATGAAGATTAAAGGTATACATATTTTCTTGCCTCGGTACTTAAAGCGGTATTTGAGACTCCTTAGGCATCTCAAAATCTGAAGAGAGCACCATATAAATTATATTTGTGAAATGTACCTTGTTCATCTTATCACACATTTGTGATACTAAGAAAAATTGAATTCATTCACCTCTTTTACAAAGAATACTTCTTCAAACTCCAACCTTCTTGTATTAATCTTTCTTTTCTAGTGATTCTACCTTTACTTCTACCAAAGGCTACTGGTCCACCTCTGAATTCTTCAATTTCGGCAAGGTAGTCTTTGTTCCCTTTCACGTGCCTTGAGCATCCACTGTCCATAATTCCTTTGTCCTTCAATTCATTTATTAGATGCTCATGCATAAGTAAAAACCAAATTAGGTTTTAACAGGGACCCAAGCCACATTAGGCTTGGATTTGGTGGGGCCAACATACTTAAGTGTTTGATAAGTAGTTTTTCCAGTAAGGCTACAAACACTTTTGTATTTCATGCTTCCAATTATATACTAAAAAACATAAGTAGGTTAAGTGTTTTTAGATTGTTTTGACTTAAGTACCGTTTTAGCAGTACCTGACTGAACACATGACCACATTTGCATTGGTTTTGCATAAGGCTTGTTTCTAGGTGACTTTAATTTCAAATAGACTCCTAGAAGGTGTGTGGGACTTTGGTTTTCTAGACTTTTGACCAGCATTACTTGTATTTGGTCCAACGGTACTAGTAGATTTTGGTCTGCCGGTACTTGGAGAACTTGACATTAAAGGTACTAGACCTTATTTCATAAGTACTGTGCTCCGGGTATAAAGTCTCGATTAGTGTGAGGGTGACTCACTTTGTTGGTCTTGTTTTGCTTATTCACCCTTTGAGCATAACCTCACTCAGATTTAACAGCATGTGGTCCCATGTTATCTTTTCCCTGTGCATTCTTATTCGTTGCACTTTGACTTTTAACAGTGACCTTTTTTACAGCTTGTTGTCTAGTAATTTTATTATCATGCACAGTACAATGTTTAATAAAATGATCTAAACTACCACACAAAAAACATCATTTTCTTTTCAAAGAAGATCCAAAAGGTAAGTCTGTCCTAGTGTTCTCAAAACCTAGCCCACCCTTTTGATACTACCATGATGTTTTAGGTTAGCTTCCATTGTCTTTCTAAGAGTTTTACCCTCTTAGGAGCATAACTAGGTGAAAAGACATGTCTTTCAGACACAAATGTGCTCATTAAAGGTGGATAGACAACCTTTTAGTCACTATAGGTTCACCCTGGGTCAAAATACTTGAGTCAGAAGTGCAAGAAGTGTAGTTGTAGAGTCTAAATCTGAATCATTAGACTTTTTACCATAGACAGATTTTGATTCATCTAACTCTACTCTTTTATCATTATTTGGGGGCATGTTTATTCCTGATAATGGTGGAAAATCATTCTCAGGAGTATTTTCTGAATCACTAAAACTATCAAAAATTCCTTTTGATAAGTCTTTGTCAAGAAGAGTTATCCCAGGTTGGTCCTCTATATATCCTAGGCCAGTTTTATCATAGTGTCCCATTTTGAGAATTAATCAGCTTACTAATGCCTTTTGAAGATTATTGCCAGTGATTAATTACTTCTCTTTCATTATTTAAAATAGCTTTTAAAACTTCGTTATCTGTTGTAACTTTTAAAAGTTTCCTTTCAAAAGCTTGGATAGCTACCCCTTTTTCTCTCATTTGAAGAGTCAAAATCTTTACTCTTTATAGTTTTGCTGACCCTTTTGATACAAAACTATATTTGCTTTTAACTTAGCAACACCTTGTTTAAAAGCATTTTCCTCTACAGTACATGTGTTAACTTTTTGATATCGTTCTTCTAGTTCTACTTTAAGACTTATAAACTTAAGAACATAATCTTTAGAACAAGGATGTACCTTAGTGTCTTCATGAGAAAGAGCCATTAGAATATTCTTTTCTTCTTCATGTATTTGAGCCCAGTTGACCACTCCATCTACTATAACCAAAGCTTTAGAGCTTTTTGGAGTCCATGGACTTCTGTTATCTCCTTTTGGGACACTTTCAATGACTCTAGGGCTGGATCTGTTGTTGTTCATGGACATCTGGTTGCTTCCTTCAGCCTTCTCTCTCTTGCATACCCTGGAAAAGTGTCCAAGTATTCCGCAGTTGTAGCATTCAACCTTTGACTTGTCATATCCTAATGGTTCATTAGTATCTACAGTCATCTTCCTTCTAGTCCTTTTATAGAGTCTTTTGGACCTAACAGAGATCATAGCAGCTTTCCGTTTTAGATCCATCTATTCTATATCAGCATCATCCATCTGGAATAGATCATTAAGGGTTAACCTTGGTCTGTTGTCTTGAACATTAAAGAATGAAAAGGCATCATTATCATTAAACAATGATGGAGATCTTCCTTTTGGATTATGGGTATGGATGGACTATTATCAGTACTTTGAAAGTAAGTATTGTTAGTTGGTCCACCATCGGTACTTTGGAAGTAAGTACCGCTACTTGATCCACTAGCGGTATTTTGGAAGTATGTACCGCTGCTTTTTCTGATAAAAAATCCAAGTTAGGCTTTGATACAGATTCTTTAGCTGGCTCAGTACCTTTAACATCCATTTCATGTACCCTGAGATTGTTATAAAGATGATCAAATGGAGTAATATCCAAATCATCTCTTGTAATGAAGTGCATAGCCATTACTTTCCATTATGGTGGAACCCCTCTTAAGAAATTTTGATTAGCTTCTTCATTAGGAATTGTTAGTCCATGAACTACTAACTGAATAAGAAATTTACTAAACCTTCCATATCCTTTATGGATCCCTTATGCACTTAAAATTATGAAGTTATCAAACTCTTGCTTTAGCACCAGTTTCTTCATCTTTTTAGATTTGTCGTTTCCACCAAATCTGAGTTTGATTGCATCCCACATAACGTTTGTATCTTTGTAATGATGAAAGCTAGGTAGAATATCTTTTGAGAGTGCCATAGCCAAGGCAGTTCTTGTCTTTCTCTCCCCGATCTCAGCCTGAATATCTTTAGCAGTGACAACGGGCAAAGCAACACATGTACCATCTGGTAACCAGTGTAGCTTTTTAGGAGAGTTCCCATTCTTAATGACCTGCCACAGAGTGTGATCTTTGTGATTCATATAGTGCTCCATATGCATAGCCCATGTCTCATAGTTGTCACTTTTGAGAATAGGAAGTTTTACAGTAGACAAAGTGTGAGGAGAAGATGTAGATGTTGGTGTTGCAGCTACAACTTGTGTAGTTTGTGCAGGTGGTAGAGGTGGTACCAATGGTGCATCTTGCACAACTTGAGGTTGTCGCTGGGGTATAGGTTTAGAGATCTGGAATTCATCTCTAAACTGAGGATGATCACCAGACATGATGTGAGTTTTTGTGGGTGAAGGTTTAGGGTTTTTTTCTTCTTATTCATAGTTTCTCAACAAGCTCTAATACCACTTGTTGATCCTTTGAATAGATCGAGATCGTGTTAAGGATTGCACAATAGCTTGCAAAAAAACTAGAGCACTTGAGAGACTCTTACTAAACTCTAATAAGTTATGCGGAATCTAACTTATGAAAGTAAATAAGAACAACAATATACTCTAACTATTTGATTCTTATTAATCGACTATGGAAAAGGTACAATAAACTCAATGCACCTATGTTCCTTTTATAGTGCAAGGAACCCTAGTATATTCTATTTAGATAAGTATATCACAAACAATATACTCTCAATATACTCAGAACATATCTTTACTAAAGATATTTCAGTCCTTATCTATACTAGTAGTACTTACATTTAGCTTAACAGTACTTAGCATGTACCGCGCTAACACTAACAGTACTTACTATAACTAACAGTACTTAGTACATAACTAACGGTACTTGGTACTTTTACAAATAATTCCTAACATATTTCATAATTCACTTCACTACTTTCCAATGATTTTTACCTGGATTCGCCAAATATTTTCTAATTATACGTTACTGCATACGCTATGCCCGACCTCGTGCACACCATCAAGTACATTAAGCTCCCAACCGCATTTTCATATGGGACCCTACAAAACCTTTCAACATCACAATCCCTAACTGATAAATCCTTCAGCAACAGCTTGAAGTGCCCACCCAATGGCATTTGAACCGATTTCCCATTGTATATTCTAAACATGTTTGAAATTTAGAAACGTACCCGGATTGTGACACTCTAAGAGTCTTGCGACCCCAATACATGACGAGCTTCATACCAAGAATTTTCTTTGCGTCTCCGAGCTTTTTCATGTCAAATTCCTTTTTAAGCAAAAACTTATTAGATCCAATCTCAACCTTTTTATAAGCAATCAGCGTATCATCTACATATAACAGTAGATAGATATACTCCCCCGATGCATAACTCCTGTAATATACGTAATTGTCGTAACTGCTACGCTGAAACCCATTGCTTAGCATTTACTTATCAAACCTCCTATATCATTGCCTAGGTGACTGCTTCAAACCATAAAGAGACTTTTTTAACAAACATATCTTGTTACCTTGTTCGAATCCCAGTGGCTGCCTCATGTAGTTCACTTCTTAAAGATTTCCATGTAAAAATGTCATCTTTACATCAAGTTGCTCCAGCTCATAATCTATATACATAGACAATGCAAGTAAAAGCCGAATAGATGTGTGTCGAACAACCGAAGAAAATACTTCATTGGAATCAATAACTGTACTCTGTGTGAGCCTACGAGCTACTAACCTTTCCTTGTAGCTAGGATTTTGAACACCTTCAATCCCTTCCTTTATTTTGAACAACCATTTGCAGCTCACTACCTTTTTCCCAGCTGGATGGTCTACTAGTACCCAAGTCTTTTTGTTATTCCCTAATTTATTCACTTCACCATGGTTGACTATATATGATTAAACAAGAAATAAAGATAGAAGAATAGATGGATTTTAGAGAGAGAAAGTAGTGAGAGAAAGTAGAGAGAAGGTTGAGAAAACTAGGTGATATTAGATTAAGGAAAAAATGAAATCACTTGCCACCCTCCTAACATGCTAGGAGGGTGCTTATATAGTCCACCCACATGCGGGCTTTATAATGCACTATATTGTTTTGGGTCGGGCTTGAATAAATGCTTAGTATCTTAAAAGAGGTCTTTTAAGCTAACCATCAAGCCCGTAATGTCACGACTATTTTAACTAACTATTACATCGTTCTAATAAATATTACAAAATAAACCTATGACCGAACATTCTTGTTTGACTCAATATTTTGAGGCTAACAATCTCCCCCAATGTGAGGTCATTCCTCTTCGATATTTGGAGTTCAATGGAGATTATGAATTTCGTCATAAATGAGTCTTGAACAGTAATAGTCGTCTTGTTCCTTCATGATGTGATCTTTGAGCCTTTGTCATTGTCTTTCGACTTTGCCTTTTAAACTTGAGATCTTCAAATTATCCTTGACTTGTCTTTGCCATCTTGCGATCTTGTGTCTTTATCCACATGCTCATACTTCGCATCATCTTGAAAGCTTGCTAACAATCTCTTTTGAATAGAGGCCATTCCTCTACATTAATTGTTAAGGAAGATTTTGATCGTCAGAGTTGCGGAAGTCTTTTAGCTTTCTTGATTGTTGAATGTCTTTGGGCATGAGTATGTGGTTTTGAATACTTGACTTTGCTGAGTACACCGTAACGTCACCTTCTTGAGACAAAACATAGAAACGGACTGAATGGCTTTGACATTCGTCCTTAATCGGTAGCGTTTTACCTCCGGTCGGTGAAGACCGTTACACGATATTAAATATCGTACCTGTGATTAGGTAGATTTAATTAAAAATATCCTTGACATGGTTTCGCGGCAATACTAGCCGTTCTCTTTACTCGACCGTCTCAAAGCAAGACTGCGAACATAAGGAGTGAATCAATTGGATAAATATCCGCTTGATTAAAGTCGTCAATTCAAATTTCCTGGAACAAGTTTGATTCCTTAAGAATCTTACCATTGTTGCTTTCCAGTTGACACAAGCTTGATTCATACGAATCTTGCAAGTTACCTACCGTAGCACTGTTTGATGTTGACGCTAGAAGGATTTCCATTCATCACTGTGAATATTTATGAATATCACTCTGAATGTTCTGGCAAGACCATAAAGATATTGCGTAGAGACCTGAAACAAGTTTGAATCGATAAAGAAACAAACCACTGTTGCTTTTCAGTTTTACATATGTTCAGTTCATAAAGAATCTTACATATGACCTACCGCAGTGCTGTTTGATGTTAACACTAGAAGGATTTCCACTCTTCATTGTGAATACTAGGTAGTATCATTGTGAATGTTCTAGCAATATCACAAGGATATAGCGTAGGACTCTCTTGATCTTCATCCGTGTGTCCTAACGAGATTTGATTGATCTCTTGGCTCTAGACTCGATTTGTGCACTTTTAGTAGTCGGAGGCTGGAGCAGATGCCACCTATTCAATATCAACTATCTCGGAGTGAGAAAGTTAATAGAATTCGTGTTCATCTCCGTGACAATAAAACAAACTTCTTTTAAGAGAAGCCTGAGTTAGCTGGGGAGGGGTTGTTGTCACACCCCACCATGGCGGAATATGGGGCACGACGTATGGATATCATCACAACAATAGCGTGTCTATAGAGATAACTAAATGATATAAGAAATGTCATAAAATGGTGCCACAAATGTCATGACAATATCTCAACAATGCAGGAGTCTAGGTAAGTAGGTAACAGTCCTACCTCTTACCCAAGACAAACAAATAACACAAACAAACAAACATATAGGTGCCAACAGTATCACTAGATAAATGAACAAACAAAGCTAAGAAGGAACGGGGATCTCCTTCTATATGCAATCCTAAGGCATCCAAGTCTAGCCACTTCTATCCTCAAGCTTAACCACATTCTCACCTGAAAGAGACACTAAAACACGTCAACATAAAGTTGGTGAGAGTCATAGGTTTAGACTCCAATGCTAAAATTAGTTACAAGCTGTGAACAACAACCATCAACACAATAACATATGGACAATGTGCTACAATTATGTATTAACAACTAGCATTCAAGATCAATCATTCCAAACCAAAATCCAAGGCTCCTACCTTGCCAAACAACATGGTACCATAGATGATCACACTATGTACCTATCCCAAGGCCACTACCTTGTCAAACCACAAGGCCACTACCTTGTCAAACCACAAGGCCACTACCTTGTCAAACCACAAGGCCACTACCTTGTCAAACCTCAAGGCCACTACCTTGTCAAACCACAATAACTGAGACGGCACGTGTCCCCCGATCCAAATCATACACAATCAAAAATCACATAGCAGTTAATCACATAATGTACACACAAGTCCATCTCAAATCACAAACACATTCACAGCATCAATTTAGAAAATAATTCAACACAGTGTCTCTTCCATCCCATCTGGAAGTCAAAATCAATAGTAAACATGGGACTATGAAATTCACCTGATTGAGCTTTCCCAAACATTCGCGCACTAGCAAAAAGCTAACAACCAAAAACACATAATCAAAACATGAACCAAACACTAAAATGGCTCATCAACCTATGATGGACATCTAACCTTCTCCCATATATATACCTCATATATATGCTCTAAGAATCTCATTACACCCCTCTATAAAGCCCTTAACTCATTTTACTTCATAACACATCCCGTTAACATTTTATCAAAAACAGTCCCAGTTTTAGGTCTCCAAACTATAAGCCAAACACCCACCTAAACACACTCATGATCTCTGTAAATGGAATATTTATGCCCTTACATATGTTAGATAACATATCCCACTTGCCCTAACCTTAAAGCTACGGTTAAGGCCCCGATATATATATATATACTTTTGTCACTCCAGATTTACTGATTTTAAACTTACAAAAAGTTTGTTAGGATTAGGGGGTCTTACCCTAAACCAAAACCTTAGCCCAAGTGTAGATACTTACTATAATATATAAACCATCTCTCATGTTCGTTAGAAGATCCCAATGCAACCCTAAGTACCCCAAACAACCCAAAACTTAAAAAGAAAACAGGCTGACTTCAAAACTGTTTTGACCTCCGACTGTTGTAACTGTTTTTGACCCACTTCCCGACCTCCAATTTAGTTCTCGTTTCTTGCATTGGAAAGCCACTTCAATTACCTTTTCAGGGATACTTGGATCTCAAAATAAGAGTTTGTAGAACTCCCAATATGATCAAAACAATTGACTCAAAATTCTGTCCAGTTTTTAAAAACGGGTTTAATCAAATTAAACTAATTAATTAATCCTAACCCCACTAATTACAAACCCTAACTTATGTAATCATTATAACCTCATTATTATAACATTAATTTACTGTTTTTAAATTAAACCCTAACCTAATTCTATCATAAGATGATTAAACAAAACATAAAAACAATTAAATTAAAAAGGGATTTGAATATTTACCTTTGATTTATGAAAACCCTAAAATTTTATGAAGAACCCTAATATTCTCCATTAAATTCAACCTAATCTTGATCTCCAGGGGACTATGATGTGTTTTTAGTTAATAAAAGTCTTTATATAATTACCATACTAATCTTAGCCCAATACAATGTTTCCTTTTTCTCTTTTTTTTTTCCTTTTTTTCCTTTTTTTTCCTTTTTTTTTTCTCTTTTCCAACCGTCTATACCCTTTCCATATCCATTAAATTTCGTTTTTTTTCTTTTTATTGTTTAATATTATGTTATTAACAATACCTTTATTTACCTTAATTTATTTCAGCTCCTAAAACCTCCAAAACCTCAAAACCGTAAAACTAGTCAATTTTTACGCGTTTTACCGTAAAAGTCGTAAAATATACACTTTTAAAAAAAATCTCAAATTTTGAAATAAACTTTATAACTAACTCCTAAATGACTTAAAACCATCCCGAAAAATATTCCCGTGACTAAATACCTCTTCCGAGACCTCAAAATGCTAAACCGTAAATCGTAAAAATACGATTTTCTATAATACATATACGTATACGTAAAACCACTAAATAACACCATTTCACTTCATAGTCACTACCATGTGAGCTCATGAACATGAAATCATCACACATCGTTTCACTCACAAGGTACCCCGTACCGGAAACGATATCCAAACCACAATATACACACCAATAAGCACATAAACACGTAAAGACACGTAACTAGCACAAAATAAAATTAAGTGACGAACCTCAAAACCACGGTTGTCACATCACTCCCTCCTAATAGAAATCTCGTCCCGAGATTTACTCCTTAGGATCAAACACACAAACGACAAATCACATGAGGATACTTGTTCCAAAACGAACTCCCCTCATTTCCACGTGAACTTTAGTTCAAGTTTCAAAATACCACATATACAAACCAAAAATAATTAAACTCATTGCCAAAATCTTGACCTCACAGTCAATAAATCTCACAGATGACTCTTTGATAAAACAAAGACTCTTATTAATACAAGTCCCGAATAACCGTACATGCAAAATGCATTCTCAAACAACCTTTACCAATCTCAATACATGCAATGTATCATGTATACAACTCACTTTCCCTAGGTAATTCTATACTCATAAGCTAATGGTCCGATCTTTCCAAAGATCATAAATGGACCTACAAAACTCTACATCAACTCTTCCATTTTACCAAAACATACCACCCGTTACTATGGGTGAAACTCCCTACATAACTTTGTCACTAAATCTGGTGGTTTCCTCCTTTTCTACATAGCATACCTTGTTGCTCTCATTCTACTCATTAAGCTCTACCAAAGTTTTACCTCCGGTTCCTATCTCGACCTATTTCATTCATGCTTCGCTTCTATACACACTTCCTTCTTCTTCCTCAACTCCTACCATACCTCACGATGTGATGCTTCCCTTCGTTTCTTCCCTTGCCATAATCCTTCATAAGGCACTCCATACATATTAGGCTAACCTTTACGTAAAACCCTCTATTCCATCACATCCGTACGCAATCCTTCCAACTTCTCAACCACGTCACTTCTCATTCCTCTTGAAATATGAGATGAATTAGTCAGTCTATCAACTATCACCCAACTCTCGTCTTACTTATTCCTCCACCCCATTATGTATCCCTCACCAATTTCGTCCTTACATCGCCCCTTTCTAAGCTAATCCTATCTATGTAGGAAGTATAGTCTACGTCCCTTTCTCCATATGGTTGTCCAAGCCACGCAACATACATGTTGACGCGTTCTCTGCTTTAGACAACTCAACTCGTGCAACCTACATCCTTCATCCAAACCACCCTAATACGTCATCCATATAGTTCAAGTTTGTCTCAGCTTCACTTCATTCTTCTTATTCCATGTCTCATCAACCATGCTTGCCTTTCCCAGATGGTACTTGGCCTTGCATATTTTTCTTTCATCACTTAACTCCACCCCTCACCTTTGCCAAATGTTCAATCAAGATGATTGAATATGTGTTAGAGACTTTCATGATCCGTATAGATAATTCTCCACGTCTCGTACACCACATGCCTCTAGCATTCTAGGCAAATATAACAGTCCAGCTCCACTAACTAAGTCTATCCAGTTCTTCCAAATCTTCAGTTCCTGCAACATATAAGCGATCGCCTTTCTTTGTCGTCCTCGTACGCGTCCAAGTCCTTGCTCCACGTATCGTCATGCTTCACGAATTCATCCAGTCCTTCCGATAATGCCAGGATCAGCTCACTATCCAATCCACCTCTTCAGCCTCCAAAATGCTCCCTCATCCTTCTTCACTTCGCCCCTTGCTGGTTCCATGATATGCCATCATCTCTAACTACTCATCATGGTAGACTTAATATTAAAACTCACACTTGAAAATCTCACGTATAATTCTACTCCAAAACCAACACATACTTCGCCTCACTCTCCTTCTTACACTTTGAGTAGATCAAGATGTCGTTGATGCTCCTGATGACAACTCATTTATACACGTTCATGCACAATTGGTTCATTGACTCCATGAAAACCGCTAGTGCTTTGGCAAAACCAAATGCATAACCGTAAACCCAAAGCGTTCATACAACATCCTTAGCAGTTTCAACTATGTCCTCCTTGCACCCTCTCTTAGCGGTAATACGAATAAATTCCTACCTCGTTCTACTTGCAAAATTCTACACGCATTTTTAAGATCGGTACTTCCTCTCATCGGACCACTCAACCTCTTTCCTCATCCAATCTACTACTAAGCAACTCAACTTCTATCCGGCATTCCTTGCAATTTCTAACAGCTCTTGTTTTTAAATCACTCCATCAACGATTTGCCTTGGAAAGGCATTAACTACAACTCCACTCACTTCTCCTACTTGCTCTATTTATGGTTCTACCTCACGGTAATAGGCAAACCTACTAAATTTCAGGAAATTTTCGGAAAACTTACATGCCCTACGAACAATCATAAATACCTTTGAGGTATTGTATCCCCTTCCAACACTCTCTATGGCGCGTTACTTGTGCTAGTATCCCACAAATCTCTATTCATCTCCTTGGTACTCCTAAGAGACCTCATGACCACATTAGTTTGTCTACGAACTTCTTTCCTCCCCACTAAGGGTATTCCGACCGTTCTCTCATGGTCACCTACTTAAGCGTGTAGGCGCGACCAAGTCTTTCATATGACTACCTCAACGCTCCTGAACAATACGAAACCAAAACTACATCCTGAATCCATCAGATACGATCAACAAATCAAACCAACGGATAACTAACGACATTTCACGTGCACCAGTTAAAACAAGTCAAAACCATGAGACTCGAAAGAAAACTCAAACCCAAAACGTGTATCAATTCAAAATGACCCATGACAACGAAAAATAATCCAAGAAACACCCAATGGCAACCAAACATATTACGCCCCGCGACATATTATTTAAACCGTGCAAAAGATCGACTTTTCCAAAAGAATATATATCTTTTTTTATTTATTATTACCTCCCACATCTATGTGACTCAAACAATATACCAACAACCTTCTAGGAGATCTCAAAACTCAACCCAAAGACTAGATATCCCGTGCACCCCAAATAAAAATAAACCACTATTCAAAACTCAACCTTGAACCCGACACTTGTACAACAATTCCGACCAGTCCACTGACCTCCCATGACTATACTTTCTGAATATTTGAAAAGTACGTTCCGATTACATAATTTTTGGCTTTTGAATCACTCAAAAAGCTCTAAAAACGAACAAGTTATGACCAAAACAGTTTTATACTAGTTGTTTTAAAAAAACTAAAGAATAAACTTAGTGATGAATGTAATCCTTTTAAATGACATATATAATTGTACGTGAAATCTTCATAAACTCAATTTAACCTTGTATAAATAATTATAAATGACATAAATCGGTCGAACTCAATTATATAAACTATGTAGGTAGAAAGAAATTTTTATTTCGCTTTATTTCAAAGAAAGTCTTTTAGAATTTGAAATATATAAGTGTTGATTAAAATGAAATCTTATGTTACATCTTTTTTGAAACATGACTTCAACACCTTACCCTTATTTTACCGAATACAACCAACTATCTAACCCTATAATAGATTTCCAAGTCCCCCTTTTTCTCAACATATACCGACCAAAAGAAATGTAAGACCCAACACAAAAGATTTCATTATCTCAAAAGGAATCCCAAGTTATTTCAATAGACTTAAAACCAAGAACACCATTTTAAAACGTAAAATACGAAACTCAAAGAATACGCTACCAGACACACTTCAAAAGATTCAAAACGTTGTTGGAACTCCATTAAACTCCAGCACCATAAAACACGAGCAAACACAAGGTACGTTCAAGTTATAATAACTAGTGAACGACCATATACCATAACTTAACACATAGTAGTATATATACATCCGCATATATATACCTATTAAATCACCCAAAACATACTCGTTACTATACATATCAGATCAACCAATCGCGTCATACACTCGTTTTTCTATACGAGTAATCCCCATCTCACCATCTCACCATGCCACAACAAGGCACAAAACCCATTACCAAAACCAACCCATATCGTGTGACCTCATAATCACATAACACGACTATAACTCAAAACATATAACACACTAAAAAAATAGCCATATCTTAGGCAGCCGTTACATATACCCATATATTATAAATATACCCAAAATCCACATCTCATCATATACAAGCATGTACTAACCCTCTTTCATGCAATCATACTTGAGAACCCGTTGAAGTTGTGGTACTTGTATAACTATGTTGGCCACCATACTTATACAATTACCCTTTCCCCAATGCACTCCCTCCTATGATGACACTTATAAGAATCAATACAGCATATAACACATAAATCCATCTACTCACATAAGCTCATAACCACATAACCAAATAGGTCCAAAACCCCATCTATTAAAATAACATAGTAAAACTCTTGGAATACCGAAATCCATAGTCTAGATAAAACAACATAGACTAAATCCAAAACGAAAACATAATCAGATATAAGTCATGTCGCCCATAAGAGTGGAAACAGCTTAAAATCCTTCCTACCCATGTACTCCTAGTAACTCGAACCACCACACGATTCTTAGGGAACATGACTTAAACATCAAAAGAAAAATAACATATCTCAGGTATGTAAAATAACTCGACAAAAGATAGAAACTACCATGTGCCAAATTATGTACTATAATGTACAATTTAAGCAAAATACGACAATGACTAACGTGGACGATTATGGTTCAACCCCCACTAGTCACAACCCGAAAAGAAAATAACATGTGGCTAAGTATGAACTTACTATGGTTAACTTCATACTAGTCAAAACATCGCAATAAATAACATCCCAACACATCAATTTATGTAAAATGCACACATACTCCTATGACGCCTATATGCAGGGACCCTTAAGCTATAGACTAGGCTACGCGACTAGGCAACCTAATTCTCTATAACCATTGGCTCTGATACCATTCTGTCACACCCCACCATGGCGGAATATGGGGCACGACGTATGGATATCATCACAACAATAGCGTGTCTATAGAGATAACTAAATGATATAAGAAATGTCATAAAATGGTGCCACAAATGTCATGACAATATCTCAACAATGCAGGAGTCTAGGTAAGTAGGTAACCGTCCTACCTCTTACCCAAGACAAACAAATAACACAAACAAACAAACATATAGGTGCCAACAGTATCACTAGATAAATGAACAAACAAAGCTAAGAAGGAACGGGGATCTCCTTCTATATGCAATCCTAAGGCATCCAAGTCTAGCCACTTCTATCCTCAAGCTTAACCACATTCTCACCTGAAAGAGACACTAAAACACGTCAACATAAAGTTGGTGAGAGTCATAGGTTTAGACTCCAATGCTAAAATTAGTTACAAGCTGTGAACAACAACCATCAACACAATAACATATGGACAATGTGCTACAATTATGTATTAACAACTAGCATTCAAGATCAATCATTCCAAACCAAAATCCAAGGCTCCTACCTTGCCAAACAACATGGTACCATAGATGATCACACTATGTACCTATCCCAAGGCCACTACCTTGTCAAACCACAAGGCCACTACCTTGTCAAACCACAAGGCCACTACCTTGTCAAACCACAAGGCCACTACCTTGTCAAACCACAAGGCCACTACCTTGTCAAACCTCAAGGCCACTACCTTGTCAAACCACAATAACTGAGACGGCACGTGTCCCCCGATCCAAATCATACACAATCAAAAATCACATAGCAGTTAATCACATAATGTACACACAAGTCCATCTCAAATCACAAACACATTCACAACATCAATTTAGAAAATAACTCAACATAGTGTCTCTTCCATCCCATCTGGAAGTCAAAATCAATAGTAAACATGGGACTATGAAACTCACCTGATTGAGCTTCCCCAAACATCCGTGCACTAGCAAAAAGCTAACAACCAAAAACACATAATCAAAACATGAACCAAACACTAAAATGGCTCATCAACCTATGATGGACATCTAACCTTCTCCCATATATATACCTCATATATATGCTCTAAGAATCTCATTACACCCCTCTATAAAGCCCTTAACTCATTTTACTTCATAACACATCCCGTTAACATTTTATCAAAAACAATCCCAGTTTTAGGTCTCCAAACTATAAGCCAAACACCAACCTAAACACACTCATGATCTCTGTAAAGGGAATATTTATGCCCTTACATATGTTAGCTAACATATCCCACTTGCCCTAACCTTAAAGCTACGGTTAAGGCCCCGATATATATATATACTTTTGTCACTCCAGATTTACTGATTTTAAACTTACAAAAAGTTTGTTAGGATTAGGGGGTCTTACCCTAAACCACAACCTTAGCCCAAGTGCAGATACTTACTATAATATATAAACCATCTCTCGTGTTCGTTAGAAGATCCCAATGCAACCCTAAGTACCCCAAACAACCCAAAACTTAAAAAGAAAACAGGCTGACTTCAAAACTGTTTTGACCTCCGACTGTTGTAACCTATTTTTGACCCACTTCCCGACCTCCAATTTAGTTCTCGTTTCTTGCATTGGAAAGCCACTTCAATTACCTTTTCAGGGATACTTGGATCGCAAAATAAGAGTTTGTAGAACTCCCAATATGATCAAAACAATTGACTCAAAATTCTGTCCAGTTTTTAAAAACGGGTTTAATCAAATTAAACTAATTAATTAATCCTAACCCCACTAATTACAAACCCTAACTTATGTAATCATTATAACCTCATTATTATAACATTAATTTACTGTTTTTAAATTAAACCCTAACCTAATTCCATCATAAGATGATTAAACAAAACATAAAAACAATTAAATTAAAAAGGGATTTGAATATTTACCTTTGATTTATGAAAACCCCAAAATTTTATGAAGAACCCTAATATTCTCCATTAAATTCGACCTAATCTTGATCTCCAGGTGATTATGATGTGTTTTTAGTTAATAAAAGTCTTTATATAATTACCATACTAATCCTAGCCCAATACAATGTTTCCTTTTTCTCCTTTTTTTCCTTTTTTTCCTTTTTTTCCTTTTTTTCCTTTTGTTTTCTCTTTTTCAACCGTCTATACCCTTTCCATATCTATTAAATTTCTTTTTTTCTTTTTATTGTTTAATATTATGTTATTAACAATACCTTAATTTACCTTAATTTATTTCAGCTCCTAAAACCTCCAAAACCTCAAAACCGTAAAACTAGTCAATTTTTACGCGTTTTACCGTAAAAGTCGTAAAATATACACTTTTAAAAAAAATCTCAAATTTTGAAATAAACTTTATAACTAAGTCCTAAATGACTTAAAACCATCCCGAAAAATATTCCCGTGACTAAATACATCTTCCGAGACCTCAAAATGCTAAACCGTAAATCGTAAAAATATGATTTTCTATAATACATATACGTATACGTAAAACCACTAAATAACACCATTTCACTTCATAGTCACTACCATGTGAGCTCATGAACATGAAATCATCACACATCGTTTCACTCACAAGGTACCCCGTACCGGAAACGATATCCAAACCACAATCTATACACACCAATAAGCACATAAACACGTAAAGACACGTAACTAGCACAAAATAAAATTAAGTGACGAACCTCAAAACCACGGTTGTCACAGTTGTGCATTACATCACTGGGTCCATGATGTGTTGACCCGGTTTCTGCCTAAGTTGTATGGAGGGCTTCTTTGTTTACACCCTTTATCTTTACATTTCTTTTTTATTATTCAACCCCTTCAATGCTTACTAAGACATCATTAATAGCACCTTGTTGTGATTGTTCCAGTGCTATCATCAGTACTTAGTCGGCATTCAGCTACATTCACATTCTACTCCATCTTTCCTAAGGACTTCTAATAATCTATTGGATTGTCCCTGGGAAGATCCCTCCGGTTCTAGTTGGATCATAGGACTTAAACCTAACCACCCTTTTGACACCAATAACGTCGTGAATTAAAGATGTTGTGGGTATTTGATCGTACCCATGAGTGCCTGAGTCTTTAGATCACATTTTAATCATATTTTCTCCCCTATCTCTAATATATAAATCGTTTGATATTAGAGATACCAAATTTGATTAAAATATATTGTTAAAAATAGTCTTGAAAACTTTCAGGAGAAAGATGTGTCAAACTTAGCATGAATTTTGGAACGCTCCCCCTCAAAAATTGATCCAATGGAATTGTCATTACGAGGATATGATCCACATTAAACTTTTGAGGATAGGAGTTTCTGAACACACAATTTTTGAAAGATTTTGAATATCATTGAGAAATTCTTGAAAAAATTATGTTCAACGCTTTTTGAAAAATCAATTCTTTTTGGCGAAAAGGTTTTTCTAAAGCATAAACTTGAGTTCATAGACTTTGAATGTCTTGACGAATCCACTCAAGTGTAAGAAGATTTAACTTCTTTTGCTGAGGGTAAGGGCACTAAAACGTACACTCCCCCGTGAATATAGATCCGGGTTGCAATCTGAAAGTGATTACAAGCCATAGTGTTGAGCTCAAAACGTTGAATGTTTTGTGACAAGCTCAACCCGTGATAGATTGCTCTACCCGTTGTTAGGATAAGTTATATTTAAAAATACACTTTCCTTTATTTTAAGTTCGAGTTACAATCTGATATTTAACTGTAAATCGCTTCGAGCTTAATTGTGAAACCTCTGAGACATTTGTTTCTCAGATATCAGCTTCTTCAACAACCAAACTCTGAGTGTGTCTTTTGTTGAACGGTATTCAAAGAGTGGACCATTGGGTGCTCGTTGATCCTTTACTTGTGTACGTGTACTTGCATCAGTAGTTTGTATGCTTGCATATTGGTTAGTGATATCTTTGTGAGAACCATGTAGGGGTTCAAAGTGAAACTTTGTCGTGCTAGAGGGAAATATTATTCCAGTAGGAACCCATTTAAGACCAGTTGTTTTGAAGATTCTACCTGTTGGTATCCACTTAAGATAAGGTCTAGGAAGCGTAGTTTTCTCATGCACAGCGGAAGACTTAATTGGAGAAAATCTATTTCCTATAGGGTTCTGTCTTTGAGATGCTCTAGCTTTTTTGTTCACCTTGTTCGGGACTTTTGTGATGCAATCATCATGAATGGTATTCAACACGCATTTGTTACATTTCGTGCAAACAAAGTGCTTAGCATCTGAGAAGAATCTAGTGTTCCTAGGATAGGCTAATTTGGGCACATCATAGAAGGGTCTAGAATTCGTAGATGTGTGATTAGAACTCCTAGGTTTCGGTTGGGTCCTATCTCTTGCTTGTGTCTTTATCTTAGCATCCTCTAGATAGCTTTTATGACCTGTCTCATTTGAACTACTCCGAGGCATGTTCTTGGAGCTAGAGTTCGATGTTTTGGGTTGGTCAGATTTAAACGCATTCAGTTGTCTAGCAACTGAGCGGTTTCTGAATGGTTGAGTAGGAGGTTTCTCCAAGATTGACTGATTTGCTAACTTAGTATCCACACTATTTCCTTTTACCTTCCTTAATTCATTTTTTACAGTTGTTAATGCAAAAACCTTTTCCTGAATCTAAGCTTTCAATTGCTCATTTTATAGATGTAATTGAGCGACACGTTGTTCTAACTTAATATTCATATTATCAAATATGTCGTTATCAGCATTCGCGTCATTACTATCTACAGTGTCGATAGGTTGCACAGATATTTCACTTAATGAAGCAGGCGGAGGACTTGGATTTTGAGAAGCCAACTTTGATTCTAACAAATTTATTTGTTTCAAAAAATTTTCTTTTTCCGCATTAGAATCTTGAATCTTACGATCCAGTTTTTGTTCAAGAACAACGTTTGCTTTTTTCAAGTTTTTCAAAATAAGCTTCAAATTTGTCATTTTTCGTCGAAAAATCGAGTTTGGCGTCCTCAAAATCTTTTGTCTTTTGAGCTAACATAGTTTCAAGATCATGAATCTTAGAATCAATATATTGATGATCATCATACACAACATTTAATTGTACCTCAGCCATTGGCTCCTCATCATATATGGGTCTGATATATGCATCATCGGTTGCTTGATCATTCCCTGAGTTGTTGCTGGTATGCTGCTTTTCTGATTTTGTCCCGCTGCTTTCTGTGCCAATCGAACAAGCATCCAATGTTTGACCATCATCGACATTGCTCTTGTTCTGCTGCATTAATCTGATATTCACCCTTCTTTCAACATTTAGTTTATGACGTGTTCTTTCAGCAATGGACTTCCTTATAACACTCAAATGTTGAAGAAATGTCTCCTTGAATTCTTGAACTTCTAACCGAGTATATTCAAAGAAGTATTTGTTGATGAATTCTCGATCATAGTGCATAGAGACCTGTGTATCAAAGAATTGCTGAAACTGATTCTCGAGAACCAAAGCGGTATCTATGGATTCAACCTCTTGAAATTCATCGTTGGCAAGTTGTTGTTCAAGGTGATCTACATTGAGTAGCATTGTGCTTGTGAATGTCTCAACATCTTGACCAGTGAGTGACATGAATACCCGTTTGAATCCAAGTTCGACACGAGTGCCTTTTAAATTGTCATTTGAAATAACTTGAAGGTGTGACTGGAGTGATCTAAAGTGTGGCATGCATCGTTCTTTGGCAACCGACATCTTGAATTTGAGTGCATGCACATCTTGTGTTGCGGAATCCATAATGAGTGTTTCATATGATGAAGTGACTTTGGATCTTAAGTAGATATGGTGTGATTGGTTGAAAATCCGAAAATTACGATATTTTCTCAGTCCGACAACTAATTCCTCAGTCCGACAAAACAGTAAACCGAAAAATTTTGAATTACCAAATTTTGAATTCAAGTTAGAAATAGCCAATAACTAGTAGGGAAAAATTTTAAAAAGGAAAAATTTTGACAAAAATAAAACCTAAAAATTTGAATTTTGGTCCGAAAATTTGAATTTTGGTCGAAAATTTTTTCGCATCGCCAAAATTGGAAACTAAAGTTTAAATGGCCTATAAATGGTCTAGGAAAAAATAAATTTTATTTGGGTTGTCCGGCCAAAAAACTCTTTCTTTTTTTTAATCTTCGTGTAAACGATATTCCGAAACTAGTCTAGATGGTGGCTAAATCT
This sequence comes from Glebionis coronaria, assembly GCA_025667525.1. Lineage (NCBI taxonomy): Eukaryota > Viridiplantae > Streptophyta > Magnoliopsida > Asterales > Asteraceae > Glebionis > Glebionis coronaria. The sequence continues at coordinate 454,109,848 of CM046878.1, read as the reverse complement.
AAAAAGGTGTCTAACTAAAAAATGGCTGACTTCGCAATCCAAAAAAAATCGACTTCTCAATATATAAAAAAGATCAACTTCGGAATACCTGATTTCACAATACTACTTCGAAAAAATTTTCTTAAGCACTTCGGAATCTGAAAAACCTCTTAACTTCGGAATAAAAAATAGTTGGACTTCAGAATAATAAACTTTGGTACTTCGGAATAAACTTTCCAACACACTTCGGAATGATTCTTCTTGGGAACTGCGGAATAATTCTTCTTAGGTACTTCGGAATTAATCTTCTTGGGTACTTCGGAATGACGCTCCTTAGGTACTTCGGAATATTTGATGTTGGGTACTTCGGAAAATCTGAATTGTGAGAACTTTGGAATATTGCTGTTTTCGAGCTCACTTCGGAATCCCAAATTTTGTGAACTTCGAAATATGGTTTAAACTTACTCACTTCGGAATGATTTAACTGGAGTACTTCGGAATAGTGTTGTCTTCGAGATCACTTCGGAATCCAAATCTTGTGAACTTCGGAATACTAAAAAACCTGCACTTCGGAATACTAAAACCCTCGTCACTACTTCGGAATACCAACAATAATCCGAAGTAGATCAATCTGTTGAAAACATTCCGTGTTCTTCGCTTCAAATAAACCAAATTCGTGATTTTAACCCAAAAATCGATCCAAACACCAAAAAACTTCGCGTTTTTACCCACAACAATTATAACAAATCCATACCACATGTATATAGAAGATATATATGAAGATTTATAACCCAAAAACACTAAAAAAATTTGAATTCGAGATGATTATTGAAGAAATCATGCGAATCAAATATAAAACCAAACAAACAATCACAAATCTACCCCGTGGCGATTGATACTAATTGTTGTTCCCTAATTTATTCACTTCACCATGGTTTATTATATGATTAATCAAGAATTAAAGATAGAAAATAGATGGATTCTAGAGAGAGAAAGTAGAGAGAGAGAGAGAGATGATTAACTTGTGAAATTAGATTAAGAAATAATGAACATCCACCCTCCTAACATGCTAGGAGGGTTCTTATATAGTCCACCCACATGCGGGCTCTCTAATGGACTATATTGTTTTGGGTCGGGCTTGAATAAATGCTTAGTACCTTGAAAGAGGTCTTTTAAGCTAACCATCAAGCCCGTAATGTCACGACTATTTTAACTAACTATTATAACGTTCTAATAAATATTGCAAAATAAACCTTTGATCGAACATTCTTGTTTGACTCAATATTTTGAAGCTAACACTTTTTCTTCCTCAAAGTATCCATTTCTTCTTCCATATCAGCTATCCACTTAATATTGTCTTCACAAAAAACTACTTGATGGTATGCCAATGGTTCATGAGCATCTTCTTACTTTGTTGTAGCAAACGCGTGAGTAGCCATATTACTCTCATCCTGAAACCTTGTCGGCTTCGTTCTTATCCTTGGCTCTTTATCCTAAACCAACTAATGATATGTGAGATCTGGTGGATAATCATTTTCTTAATCCACTGTATCTTCATCATAGCCATCTTCCTGATCTATCTTATCTTCCTGATATGTTTGATCTTCCTCAGGCGTACGATTATTTAACCTCTACAATTCTATCTCAACCTATAATTCCTCAATAAACTTATCAGTACATGCACTAGAATCCTTCAATGAGTCTTTGTACATGATACATTCGTTGAAGATCACGTTCCTGCTTGTGACTATTTTATGTCATTCATTATCAAGCCTATATATTCTGTACCACTTCACACCCCCAGGATACCCTAAAAGAACGTATTTTACCGCTCTCGGCTTGAGCTTACCTTATTTAACGTGTGAATATGCATCACAGCTGAAATCCATCAACATTTCATAATCACTTAGATGTCCCGCCCACGTCTCCATAGGTGTCTTCTTCTCAATCGTTATTGATTTTGACTGATATGAGCAAAAACTCATATCAATTAATCAACAAATCACCCTAAAACACAAGAAAAATACCTAACCTTTGTGCTTAAAGCGGAATTATGTGGTATGTTTTGTGTTTGTGTACAAATAGGTAAGAAGGATGCATTTTCAAGCAAACAAGAAGAAAATCAAGCTTATTTGGATGAAAAGGCAAAGAAGGATCAAAAGTGACAAGCCATTTGAAGACAAAGGACCTATCTTGATTCAAAAGATGAAGGACTAAAGTGCAATTTTAGGAAAGTCAAGATGAAAGTCAAACATGGTCAACTCTTCAGTTAACTAAGTCAAAGGGATCAATTGTGTTCAAGAATGAAGCTTAAAGGACCAGAATTGTCAAGGTTATGAAGATTATAGCTCAAAATACAAATCTGCCAAAGTGAGGGATTGAAACTGCCAAAAATACTTCAAGTTTGGATCAATCCATATGAAGGGACTCTTAGCCAATCAGAATCCAAGGAAAAGTGGGTTTTGGATTGCCAAATAAGAGACAGCTGGCCCCTCACATTTAATAACGAATCCCAACAGTGGAGCGCACTATCCTCCTTTACAACCAATCAAAGAACACCACTCCATAATTCAGTTATCCATTATGGATAATGATCCGTGTGTTTATCCCTCGCCCAACCAGAAAGAGACACGTGGCGCTTTCTTCTTCAACGCAACACAGGAACGTATATGAGCTACACTTAATTTCAGAAGGAGTTTTCTACATGAAAGTTGATCGTTTTTAGAGAGGAACACATTGGACACAACCAATTAAGCTCAAACTTAATGAATCAAAAATCCCCAATTCTTGAAGAACATAAGGATGAACATTTAGCAGCTTAGTGACACGTGGCAAAAATCAAATGGTGGGAACACGTCATCAACTCTAAAACTTCCTCACATTTTGTCTAAAAATAGGATTGTAATCTCTCATTTGCACAGTTAGTTAATGTGTGTAAATTTCACACACATCTTCATTTCCTCTCATTCTTAGCTTTTAGTTAGTCAGCTCAACAAACTCAAGAGTCTGACAAGCTCTTGAGTTAGTTAGCTTAGTTGTAACTACCTTACCTGCTTTGTAACAAACTTACCTTCAATCAATAAAATTCACATTTCATCTTCTTCATCTACTGCTCATACCTGTAATTCTGTTATCCTTGTGTTACTGTTAGCTACTTGTGATCATAAATGATCATGATTAGCTAAGTGTGAAGATTTGAAGCTGTTTAGATCCTGTCATGTTCATCCAGTACTAGTCCTTGTTGATTTTGAAGCTTAAAGGTTCAATAATGGAGATTATGATGATTGTAGTAGGTTGATTAGTGTGTGATAGTGTTAAGGTGGTGGTTAACACTATCTAGGTGGCTCAGCGCCAACCTACTCCATCAGAGGAGGCTTATGCTTCAAGGTTTTAAGTTCCTGCATTTTTGTTCCTCTAAACAGTATTGCCTGCTCAATTCCTAGTGTAAACTTGTTTGATTGCATGATCAAATGTGTTTAGATTATATTTGAACTGAATTTTGGTGTTTGAGTAGCTTTATTGTAGTTTTATACTTGTTCCTTAGCTTATACTTGTTCCTGTTTTCAGCTTTTCAATCATACTTTGTCTTAATATGCATTTTGAGTCCTAGATGGTTATAGTGCTTGAAGTTGGTTTATTTGCACTTCATTCTAGTTGCTAAACTTACTCTGGTATTCCATTTCAATCAGTTTAGCCAATTGCTTTAAATCCTTTCAAAAAGTTTATTAGAATCCAGTTAAGTAGTGTTTGGTATAAGCTTTCAATTTGAGTTCAAGTGTTGGAAATTGGTTAAGTTCTGTTAATTTTCAATCATTTAGTCATTTTAAACAAGGTTGAATATATTTCAAGTCAAGTCTAGAGTCAAAAAGGCAATTGGCAAAAAAAAGTATGGGTCAGTTTTCAGCTTAGAATTTCAGAAAAAGTTCTTGATTTTAATCACTTGGCATTTCTTTGTTTCTTGATGAAATTGTTTGAAACCAGTTCTAATCTTTCACTTAACATCTGAACTTTAAGGTCTAGCAAGGAAATTACACAGTTTTCTATAACAAGGAAGAAATAAGCAAATCATTAAGCTGTTGGGATAAGTCAAGTTTCTGTAATATTATGCTAAACTGATTTCTCATACAAGCATTTCTACTTCAGAAATCTCCCAATTTTCTTTCACGTTTATGTTTAGAAAGTGTTCCTAAAGAGATCTGGAAATTTTCAGCTTTTTCAAAAAGTTGGTCAACGTTGGTCAAATAAGCTTGATTTAGCTTATTTCCATTTTCCAAATTCATTACTTGACCATTTTCAATTTTAAAAGACATTCCCTGCTTCTTATGGCTTGATTAACAAGTTTTGACAAGAAAATCTGACATGTTCAGCTTATAAGATAGCTTAATTGTGGCTTATTAGGATTTGCTTATTTGAGTTTTACTAAGTTACAACCTTAATCCTTTTACAAGCCTAGGTAAAATCAATTTTTAAGTCTTTTGCAAGTTACTAGAGCTTATTTGGTCCATTAGATTGCTTATACGAGCTTATTGAACATCTTAGCCCGATTTTGATAAAAGTTCACAATTAATTGCATTTTGGTCCCTCAAGTGTGTAACTGTTTTCATTTAGGGGTAAACTTGCACTAATTTAGGGTTTGCACTTGTTAAGTCCTTGTATTTTCAAAACTTTTCAAATTCAGTTAGACAGTTTCACAATTAGTTACATTTTGGTTATTAGTTTGTTACATTTGCATAGTTAGTCCTTTTAGTTAACTGAATTTACATTTCAAGCATTTTAGTTTTCATAGATTTACAATTTTGTCCTTATTTGAATAAAATTTGGTATTTAACTATTTGTTTTACGGATACGTAGTTAATATTTTGCATTTTTGCTTGATTGTTCAATTAGACATAGAAGAGCCAAATAACCTTACCAACCAAAAACGATCATAAACCCGATTTTGTTAGGACTTTCAATTGTTTAAGAACTGAGAAAACGAACTTCAATTATACACAATTTCAAATGGCGCCGCTGCCGGTTCTTTGACTTTACGAGAGACTATCGATTGACGGTTTTCATTGGCTTTTGGGATCCGTTCACCTAGTGAACGTTATTTTTACGTATCATAAATAAAAAACAATAGAAATCAAAAATATAAAAATATATAAAAAGTAAAAAATAACAAAAACAATTCTTTTCCTAAAGAATTGATCACACAAATTAAAAAATCCAAAAAACAATCTTTTTCCTAAGAGATTGCACCCAAAATATATATTATTGGATTCTCTCGGTTTTTATGTACATATAGTATTTTCTCTTAAAAACTCATAAATACAAAAATATTTTCCATATATTATTATAAGTAAATACGTATACGTATAAGAACAACCAACACACATATTCTCCATAAGTATTGCCAAGGCAATACACCGTGTTGAGGGACTTTCCGGTCCTTGACACACGTATCGATCAAACAAAATGAAGCAAGAATAGATAAATACTTCCAATAAGCAACAATTCGAAGAATACAAACAATTAAGTGAATAGAAAGGCAATGAGGTATAAAATTCTATCTAAGGGTCAACAGGTACTTAAGTGCTTCGCGCCACCTAACCCCCCGTTCACTTGTGAGTAATCTAAGAAGGAAGGCTTCATTGAGGGTCTTGCACCCAAGTAGTACGTACGTATATTATTATTTTCTTGTGGATATTTCATATTGAAACTCGAAGAGGATAATCCTTTTCTCTTCAAAGTCACACGAGAGCTTCTCTCTCATTCCTCTTATTAAGTTGCATGCTCACTCGCGGGCGTGAACAAATACCGATTGGTGTACAACCCCTTCCTTTCGAAAAGGAAGAAAAAGAGAAAGAGTAGGAACACCACCGTCCATCAAGCCGTTCCCGAGAATCGTGCTTTGATTCATCCACAACAAGAAGCCATGGCCGGAGTTGATACTCGATCTTTGATGGAGCAATTGCAATCCAATGTGCACGGATATGCCGATGCTATCAAGATACCCGATATTCCCGCAAACACATTTGAGCTAAAAACATCCATGATTAACTTGGTTTCAAACACACCTTTTTATGGGAACAAGAATGATAATCCTCATGATCACCTTAAGAGATTTCTTGCTCTTTTCAATACCATTAAGTACAATGGAGTTCCCCATGATGCCATTAAGTTGATATTGGTGCAATTTTCACTAGAGGGTCCGGCTAAGCATTGGTTAGATAAACAACCACCCGAGAGTATTACCACATGGGATGGTTTCAATACCAAGTTTTTGAACAAGTTGTTTCCCCCATCTAAGACCACGGCTTTGAGGAACTTAATTATAGGCTTTCAACAAAAACCTAGTCAAACATTTAGTGATGCTTGGGAGGAGAATAGAGAGTTATTAAGGAGATGCCCTAACCATGGATTGGATGAAGTTCACCAAATCAATACTTTCTACAATGGCCTTAAACTCATCACCAAGACTCACTCAATGCTTCCGCGGGAGGAAATATTCTTCTTAAATCCATTCAAGAGGCTTGGGATATTATTGAGACCAAAGCAATGGTACAAACAAACACTCAATTTGAAGAAAGGGTTCATGTTATCCAAAACAATTCTCAAACACCTTGTGATAACCAATTCCTCAAGAGTCACCAAGAGATACTTCAAAAGATAGATAGGGATCATGAGATGAGTTTTAAGGCACATCGAGAATTGATTCAAGCTATTAAGATCCTTTCATTGAACAATTTCACAAATGATGTGCATGCTATTACCCTTTCATGTGAGACTTGTGGAGGTCCTCATTCCTATCAACAATGTGATAAGGTGCAAGGTTATCAAGGGGAATGTTATGCTTACCAAGAGGAACATCGTGAACATTTCAAACCCAACATCAATCAAAATAACCTTTCTTATAAGTCTCAAAACTATCTTGCATCACCGGGATTCCCACCCCAACCTCCCACCTAACTTCAACAAAATCCCCCTCAAGTGTTACAAAGGAACCAAGGTCCAAGGCCACAATACCAAGGGAATAACTATAGACCACCAAATACTTTTCACAATCAAGGAAATACCTTTCAAGGAAACAATCAAGGGTTTTACAATCAACCTCCACCTTTCCAAAACCAAGGTTTTTATCAAGGGAATGTGCAACCTAACCCCATGGATTTGATTCTTCAAAAGCTTACTTCTTATGAGAAACAAATGAAAGATGATCAATAGGAAAATAACAAGAAATTTGCTCTTCTTCACAACCAAATTATGTATAATCAAAGACAAGAAGGGGCTTTACCATCTAACACACAAACAAACCCAAGGGCAAATGTTAATGCTATTACAACAAGAAGTGGAAAGTCAACAAAGGATCCTTCACCTCCTACACCTCCTATTGTTAAACCCACTTTTGTTCCTACATGTGATAAGCCTTCTACATCCACTTCACCACCTCCAAATGCTCCTATTCAATCAAACACACCTTATCAACCTATGCCCACTTCTCCTTTACCTTCCACAACTCCCAATGAAGAAGCTAATAAAGATAAATCTTCCACTACAACACCTACACCTAAACCAAATCTTCCTTACCCTTAAAGATTGAAAAAAGACAAGTTAGAGAATAAGGATGATATCCAAGTTTCAAATTTCTTAAGGATGTTCAAGCAACTCAACATAAACATCTCCTTTGCGGAAGCTCTTGCTTACATGCCAAAATTTGCTAAGATGTTCAAGGATTTACTCTCCAACAAGGAAAAATTGGTTGATTTGCCTAACACATCCCTTAATGAAAATTGTTCCACCGTCCTACTTAAAACCTTACCAACAAAACTTGGAGATTCCGGGCGCTTCTTGATACCTTTTAATTTTCCTGGTGTGTAAAATTGCATGGCTTTGGCGGATCTAGGGGCAAGCATTAACCTCATGCCTTTATCGGTTTGGAAAAAACTCTCTCTTCCCGAGCTCACTCCCACTAGGATGACACTTAAGTTAGCCAACCGTACCATAGCTTACCCCGTAGGTATCGCGGAGGATGTGTTTGTAGGTGTGGATAAGTTTACATTTCCGGCCGACTTTGTAGTGGTTGATTATGACATGGATCCTAGAGTTCCTTTGATTGTTGGTAGACCGTTTTTGAGAACGGGTCATACTTTGATAGATGTGGCGGAGGGAGAACTAATTATGAGAGTAGAGGATGAGAAAGTGGTGTTTAAGTTAGGGAAAGTTTGTGATAAGAAAGAGATTAGGAATCTAAACCTTGTGAGACTATTAACATAGTTGATGTGTTAGATGAGGTGTGTGATGAGCATTTTCATGACGCTTGCAAGAGTAATAGTGAGGATATGCCCCACGTTGAAACCGTGGCCTCAATTGCTCCCTCCTTAACACCTTTTGGAGAGAGTGATTTCCTCTTGGAGGAATTTGAGTCCAACTTTCTTGGAAACGATGATTCTCCCATCAATTGGGAAGAAGATATTCTCACCATCCAAAAGTTGCTCAATGAGGACCCTATTCCCCCCCCCCCCCCATTCCACAAGAAGTAACCAATGATGATCCTTCCATAGTAAAACCTTCCATAGAGAGTCCACCTCCAATTGAACTTAAGGACCTTCCATCCCACCTAGAGTATGCTTTCTTAGAGGGAAAAGACCAATTACCCGTGATCATCGTTAAAGAGTTGAAAGAGGATAAGAAAGAGAAACTCATTGAAGTTCTTAAGAAACATAAGAAAGCCTTAGCATGGAAAATATCCGACATAAGGGGAATTGATCCACATTTTTGTACACATAAAATCCTTATGTAGGATGATTACAAACCCTCCATTCAAAGTCAACGAAGTGTTAACCCAAAAATCCATGAGGTCATTAAAAAGGAAGTTATCAAACTCCTTGATGCGGGCATGATTTACCCCATTTCCGACTCTCCATGGGTTAGCCCGGTACATTGTGTTCCAAAAAAGGATGGAATCATCGTAGTACCTAATGAGAACAATGAGCTTATTCCTACGAGACTTGTTACCGGTTGGAGAGTTTGTATTGACTATAGGAAGCTTAATGAGGCTACTAGGAAAGATCACTTCCCATTATCTTTTATGGACCAAATGCTTGAACGCTTAGCGAGAAATGAATACTATTCTTGATGGCTTTTCGGGTTATTTCCAAATACCCATTGACCCTAAGGATCAAGAAAAGACCACATTCACTTGTCCCTACGGTACATTTGCTTACAAGAGAATGCCTTTTGGCTTATGTAATGCACCGGGGACATTTCAAAGGTGTATGATGGCAATTTTCCATGATATGATAGAGCAAACTATGGAGGTTTTCATGGATGACTTTTCCGTATTTGGAGATTCATTTACCTCATGTCTCACCAATTTAGAACGAATGCTTAAGCGTTGTAAGGAAACACGTTTAGTTCTTAATTGGGAGAAATGTCACTTTATGGTGAAAGAGGGAATTGTTTTAGGACATAAGATATCCAATAAGGGATTAGAAGTGGATCGAGCTAAAATTGATGTGATTGTTAAGCTTCCCTCACCCACTACGGTTAAAGGTGTAAGGAGTTTCTTAGGTCATGCGGGATTTTATTGGTGCTTCATACAAGATTTTTCTAAGATAGCAAGACCGATGAACCACCTCTTAGAAAAAGTGGCTCCTTTCATTTTCAACCAAGAGTGTTTGGAATCATTTGAGACTCTTAAGGAGAAATTGACTAAGGCTCCCGTTTTGGTTTCTCCAAATTGGGAATTACCTTTTGAGCTTATGTGTGACGCTAGTGATTATGCGGTGGGGGCCGTCTTAGGACAAAGAGTGAATAAGAATTTTTAACCTATACACTATGCTATTAAAACCATGACCGGTGCACAACTTCATTATACTACCACGGAAAAAGAGTTGCTTGCTATAGTTTATGCCTTTGAGAAATTTAGACCATACCTTGTGCTATCCAAAACTATAGTGTATACGGATCATTCCGATCTCAAGTATCTCATGACAAAGCAAGATGCTAAGCCTAGGATTTTGAGATGGGTTTTATTGCTTCAAAAGTTTAAGATAGAAATTCGAGATAAGAAAGGAGCCGAGAATTTAGCGGCGGATCACTTGAGTAGACTTGAGCATCCTTTTCAAGGAGATTTTCCAAATAAAGAAATTAATGAATCCTTTCCATTAGAGGAGCTCATGTCTATCTCTTCTCAAGAGGATGTCACCCCTTGGTTTGCGGATATAGCAAACTATCTTGTGGGAAATGTGCTTATAGAAGGTCTTACTTCCCAACAAAAGAAGAAGTTTGTTAAGGAAGTTAGGTACTACTTTTGGGATGATCCTTATCTTTTTAGGCAATGTGCGGACCAAATCATTAGACGGTGTGTAGATGGGCCCGAGGCATTTAAGATTTTAGAAGCTTGTCATAAAGGACCTACGGGTGGACATTTTGGGCCCATTTATACCGCCAAGAAAGTCTTTGATTCGGGTTACTATTGGCCTTCCATTTACAAAGATGCCCAAGAGATGGTGAAGTTTTGTGATGTATGTTAAAGACAAGGAAAAATTACACAACGAGATGAGATGCCACAAAACTTTATTCAAAAGTGTGAGATTTTTGATGTATGGGGCATAGATTTTATGGGACCTTTTCCATCTTCCAAGGGAAACAAGTATATACTTGTAGCGGTGGATTATGTGTTAAAATGGGTTGAGCCCAAAGCCTTACCTACCAATGATGCTAGAGTTGTTGTGAAGTTTTTGAAGCAATTGTTTGCTAGATTTGGTGTACCTCGGGCCATCATAAGTGATCGTGGTACGCACTTTTGTAATGATCAATTCACGAGAGTTATGAAGAAATATGGAGTTAATCATAGATTTTCTACCACGTATCACCCTCAAACCAATGGTCAAACCGAGGTCAAAAATCGTGGTTTAAAGAGAATTTTAGAGAGAACGGTGGGAGAGCATCGAGCTTCTTGGTTGGATAAACTTGATGGTGCTTTGTGGGCTTTTAGGACGGCTTTTAAGACACCAATTGGTTGTACTCCTTATAGGCTTGTCTATGGAAAAGCATGCCACCTCCCATTCGAGTTAGAACACAAGGCATCTTGGGCTCTCAAGTGGGCTAACTTTGATTTAAACCAAGCCGGTTCACATAGAAAAGATCAACTTAATGAAATGGATGAACTGAGAGCCAATGCCTATGAGAATTCTTTGCTTTATAAGAAGAAGACTAAGAAATTGCATGATGCTAAGATCAAGAACCGTGAGTTTAAAGTTGGAGAGCCGGTTCTCCTCTTTAACTCAAGGTTGAAACTTTTTGTGGGTAAACTTAAGTCAAGATGGTCCGATCCATTCACTATTGCTCAAGTATTTTCATATGGAACTATTGAGTTGTCACAACCCGATGGTCCAAATTTTAAAGTGAATGGTCACCGTGTGAAGCACTATTTTGTGGAGGACATTTCCGTTGAAATGGTCCAAGAGATCCCCATTTTCCCCATGAATTAATTCATTGTGGTAAGAGTCGAGATAGCGACTCCCTAAATCAAGCTTGAATAACTAGGTTTAGAGTTGTTAGATATAGAGTGTTGTAGGTTAGAAATAAGGATAGCAATTTGATGAGAAGTGTTGGGGTAGACCTTCTTTTGTCTTCATGATGTTTGTAGGGTTGCTCACTTATTACGTGCTTTGGAGCTTATAGAGGAGGTCCTTGTATCCGGTTCACTTCGTTACTATTGTGATCTTTCATAGACACCTTATGCTTTAAAAATGAATTCACTATAGTTGATCTTTCCTTAACTTGGGTTAAGCAAAGTCTATTCATTGTCATAAGTGTAGGGGAAGTTTTACACTTCCATTCTCTTAAACATTGAGTACAATGTTTAGCTTAAGTGTACGGGGTCTTCTATCGAAGTGACCTTACCTAGAACTTGTCATTGACCTTCATGATAACATGGAAAATTAATTTTTCAAACATTTTTCAAATTTTTGATCTACTTTGGCCACCAAAAATATGCATTCATAATTTTTGCATTAATCATTTTTCATTTGCATATCACATTTGCATTGTATATATTTCTTCTTTTATTTTTCATCAAAAATATATAAAAAGGAAAAAAATAAATAAAAACATGGTTTAACAAATTTAGACTTCTTTGACATATTAGGCCCGCCATGGATATTTTGAATCAACCGAGTTTGCTTATTTTAGCACTCTCTAGCTAGTATCCTTAACCATTTAGTCCTTCATTGGTCTATTAGGGTAAGCATCCACCAATCTCATTAATTGAGATTTTAAATTTGTGGAGAATGGGAAATGATAGAGTTGAAACAAGTATAAAAGGGCTAGATAAACTTCATGATAAGTACTTGTGGCTAAACCCTTATCTTTCTTTACCTCTATTTTCTTCGCATGTGTATATTGTTAATAAATAATCAAGAACGGTTTTAATTGGTTTGTAGTCTCTTATGCATTTTTGTCTAATCATTCATGGTTGGTATAAGTACGTCTTAAGATTCTAAGTTAGAACGTTTTATGTGTACTAGACTTATGTGATGCTTAATACTTAGCGGGTGTTTTTCCTTTTATTCTTTTCAACTTTCTTTGTGAGGAATAAAGAAAAATAAGAGCGGCTTACAAAAAAATGAGTGGCTAGAAAAAAAGAAAAAGAAAAAAAAAGAAAAGAAAAAAAAAATAATACAAGACTCCCAAGAGGGGCAGTGAAGTGTTAATTATATTAACTATTATATTCCAATATTACCTTGACGGGTTGCGGGGATTTAATAGTTGCTCCAATCCAATATTACCTTGACGGGTTGCGGGGTTGAAGATCCAAAGTCTCAAAAAGATGGCGGATGTAAATTATTGCGTGAGTTTTATTTTCTTTCCTTAGCGAGTGTGTAGCTACTTATTAATGCATGACATGAGGATTTTACACATAAGGCGAATGACTTATTACTCTTGAAACGGACTTATATTAATTGTGAGCGGTTTTTCAAGTAATGGATGAGAGGATTACTTAGGATTAAATCCGTGCTTCCTTATTTTTGGATTTTACATTTCTTATATTTCACGCTTCAAATAATGACAAATTTGCCCAAAAGCAATTTGCTTAAATAATAACCGGTTCCACATTTAATTGTCATGAATAAGTTTATGCACCTTTTTACTTGTGAATGCAATGATCCCATTTTTAAGCTTGGTATGGGGAAAGTGAAACTTGAGGGTGATAAGTATCCATGGTACCAAAGCCCTAATCTAAGTCATTGATTTCTTTATGAGTTATTTCCATCAAAACCATTTCAATAAAAATCCAAAAAGATATAAGTAGAATTGTTTCTTTTGCATTGCATTGTTCAAAATCAAAATCATGCATCATATAGTGTAGAGTAGTGTAGATGCATTCCCTATTGGCCAAGGTGGATTAATTATGAGGAGAATGTAAATTTGTGCTTTAAAATATAGCATTGCATGAGGTCATGGGAATGTTCAAGAGTAGGGGATTTGATATGAGCAAAAACTCATATCAATTAATCAACAAATCACCCTAAAACACAAGAAAAATACCTAACCTTTGTGCTATAAAGCGGAATTATGTGGTATGTTTTGTGTTTGTGTACAAATAGGTAAGAAGGATGCATTTTCAAGCAAACAAGAAGAAAATCAAGCTTATTTGGATGAAAAGACAAAGAAGGATCAAAAGTGACAAGCCATTTGAAGACAAAGGACCTATCTTGACAATATTCAAAAGATGAAGGACTAAAGTGCAATTTTGGGAAAGTCAAGATGAAAGTCAAAATTGGTCAACTCTTTAGTTAACTAAGTCAAAGGGATCAATTGTGCTCAAGAATGAAGCTTAAAGGACCATAATTGTCAAGGTTGTAAAGATTATAGCTCAAAATACAAATCTGCCAAAGTGAGGGATTGAAACTGCCAAAAATACTTCAAGTTTGGATCAATCCGTGTGAAGGTACTCTTAGCCAATCAGAATTCAAGGAAAAGTGGGTTTTGGATTGCCAAATAAGAGACAACTGGCCACTCACATTTAATAACGAATCCCAACAGTGGAGCGCACTATCCTCCTTTACAACTAATCAAAGAACGCAACTCCATAATTCATTTATCCATTATGGATAATGATCCGTGTGTTTATCCCTCGCCCAACCAGAAAGAGACACGTGGCGCTTTCTTCTTCAACGCAACCCAAGAACGTATATGAGCTACACTTAATTTCAGAAGGAGTTTTCTACATGAAAGTTGATCTTTTTTAGAGAGGAACACATTGGACACAACTAATTAAGCTCAAACTTAATGAATCAAAAATCCCCATTTCTTGAAGAACATAAGGATGAACATTTAGCAGCTTAGTGACACGTAGCAAAAATCAAATGGTGGGAACACGTCATCAACTCCAAAACTTCCTCCAATTTGTCTATAAATAGAATTGTAATCTCTCATTTGCACAGTTAGTTAATGTGTGTAAATTTCATACACATCTCCATTTCCTCTCATTCTTAGCTTTTAGTTAGTCAGCTCAACAAACTCAAGAGTCTGACAAGCTCTTGAGTTAGTTAGCTTAGTTGTAACTACCTTACCTGCTTTATAACAAACTTACCTTCAATCAATAAAATTCACATTTCATTTTCTTCATCTACTGTTCATACCTGCAATTCTATTATCCTTGTGTTACTGTTAGCTACTTGTGATCATAAATGATCATGATTAGCTAAGTGTGAAGATTTGAAGCTGTTTAGATCCTGTCCTGTTCATCCAGTACTAGTCCTTGTTGATTTTGAAGCTTAAAGGTTCAATAATGGAGATTATGATGATTGTAGCAGGTTGATTAGTGTGTGATAGTGTTAAGGTGGTGGTTAACACTATCTAGGTGGCTCAGCGCCAACCTACTCCATCAGAGGAGGCTTATGCTTCAAGGTTTTAAGTTCCTGCATTTTTGTTCCTCTAAACAGTATTGCCTGCTCAATTCCTAGTGTAAACTTATTTGATTGCATGATCAAATGTGTTTAGATAGTATTTGAACTGAATTTTGGTCTTTGAGTAGCTTTATTGTAGTTTTATACTTGTTCCTTAGCTTATACTTGTTCCTGTTTTCAGCTTTTCAATCATACTTTGTCTTAATCTGCATTTTGAGTCCTAGCTGGTTATAGTGCTTGAAGTTGGTTTATTTGCACTTCATTCTAGTTGTTAAACTTAGTCTGATATTCCATTTCAATCGGTTTAGCCAATTGCTTTAAATCCTTTCAAAAAGTTTGTTAGAATCCAGTTAAGTAGTGTTTGGTATAAGCTTTCAATTTGAGTTCAAGTGTTGGAAATTGGTTAAGTTCTGTTAATTTTCAATCATTTAGTCATTTTAAACAAGGTTGAATAGATTTCAAGTCAAGTCTAGACTCAAAAAGGCAATTGGCAACAAAGAAAAGTATGGGTCAGTTTTCAGCTTAGAATTTCAGAAAAAGTTCTTGATTTTAATCACTTGGCATTTCTTTGTTTCTAGATGAAATTGTTTGAAACCAGTTCTAATCTTTCACTTAACATCTGAATTTTAAGGTCTAGCAAGGAAATTACACAGTTTTCTATAACAAGGAAGAAATAAGCAAATCATTAAGCTGTTGGGATAAGTCAAGTTTCTGTAATATTGTGTTAAACTGATTTCTCATACAAGCATTTCTACTTCAGAAATCTCCCAATTTTCTGTTGAATCCATTGGATCGTTAGACTCAATGGTAAAAACCATTTATCTAGGTTGATTAACATTCTTATGAATTAACATAGCGGAATAGAATGATAATCATGAACAAGATGTTTGACAAGATGAAAGAATTCCCAAAGGGTTTGTATTATTGATGATTAACACAAACCACTCTAGGCATGTATACATTGAATCCCATGCCTAGAGATCAAAGACTCTGTAGGTTACATTTGAGTAGTATGAATTGATGAATAAAACCTACGGTCTGGTGTCCCTTTTATAACTTAAGGAACCCAGGGATACATGGAAACTAAATAAGATAATAATGACTAAATCAAAACAGAATTATTCATTATTATCACTACTTGACCAAATCTCCATGTTTTTAGTACATGGTAGGGGAATCTTCACAGCAGTGGAAAGTTTTGTAGCAGGGGAAACTTTCTTGTATTTTGTCCACCAGCTTGAAGTTTCTCTTAATGCCATATTTGGTCCTTTTTGTTTCCATAGTGATTTGACTCATCAACTTTTGACCCAACAATCTTCTCCTAGTTGATGATGTCAAAACACTTCCCCTTAAACATACAACACCAAATATCAACAGGTTGAGCACTCTCTGTAGACAAGTTCCCCTTTTTGACATGATCAAATAGGGGTCTTCTATGTAAACAACCTTGATTTTCAACAACTACCAACCAATACCATACTTCTAACCCAAGCATTCCACCTTTCAAAATACCCTCCATGAAGCACATAGGCCTGGGATCCTAATAAAAAATGATTTTAAGTAGTAGATACTCACATTAGTTGTCGTAGTGCCAATAAGTAGTAGCGAAAACCTTCACTTCAATGTCATATGTAAATGAATAACACTTTATCAAATGAACTTCCCCTTAAAGTGTGCTAGTCATTCATGAATCTTCAATTCTGTAGGCTTTGAAAGTAATAATTGATATGAGTGTATTTACTCATATCATTAGTAGCTTAAAACAATGAAATTATGCATGATTTATATCGAGAATGCCTTGGAAATGCTCGTTTCTTGTTTTCATGTGTGTAGGTACCAAGTTCGCGAAAACCGGCAAGAATCGACACGAGAATGAAGAAAAAGATCGAAGAAGCCAAAAATCAAGCTCGACAAAAGTGGATTTCATCATTTGTCGAATAAACGGGCCAAGTGGGTCCCACAATTGAGTAAATGGGCTCAAAAGCCCATTTAAATTAAAGAGTTACTTGAAGATTCAAATGGAGATCCAATAGGCCCAAAATGATTAATATAAATCGGATGGTATATAAGTTTTGGGCTCAAGCCCAAATGGAAGAATAAAATGAAACGATTTAAGATGGGCTTTAGGGTTTTGCTTTGGTGAAACGTTGTCTACACGTTTACTTTCAATAATAAAAAAAATCTTCAAGCATTCACACGTTTATTAAACGCCCAACCTCTCTTTGTTTTTCTCACCCACTCAATTATCCCACACCCATTAAATAAACCGTTTCACCCACTTATTCTCTCACCCACACAGTTAAAAACAAAGTTTCGATATAAACAAAGTAGTTTCTTCTTCCCCATCTCTTTCACCCATAAAAACCAGTAAAAAAATAATCACTGTTCTCCAAACCCTAATGAATAAAGTTCACCAATAAATTGGGGGTTTCACTTGGAGCGTGTAATTCACGCGGGGGGAATTAAATCCCCCACTTTTTCGGAAGATGAAGATGGATGCGAGAGGCTACGTGGCTACATTTCAGTGGAGGATACACCTCACAACTCTTTTTCCACCAATCAAAAGCCAAAGAAGAAACACAACTAGCACACGGATGCCACGTTGGCGATCCATGTGCTATTTGGAATCATCTCAGCCCTTAGATTAAAGAGAGAGAAGGAAAGCGAAGATCAAAGGCTCAAATTGAGAAGGAATATCCCAAGTAGATGCGAATATGCTCTCCTCAACAGCCTTGGGATGGCTATAAAAACCCCCAAATCTGTAATTTGTAATCATACTTTTTCTAGTTATAAAGTTATAATGGTAGTTTGTAATTAGGTTTATTGTAATTTCGGTATTGTAAAAGATTTTCGATTTAATAAAAGTTGTTCTTCATTTAAATCTGCCTTCCAGTTTCAGTTTATGGTTTATAAATGTTTTTAAATGTTTTTATGAATCACTGCTTGATTACTTATATCATTTTTCATATTAATCATCTAAGCTTTCTCATAGCTTTTGATGATTGATAATAACTAGTTAAGGGTTTAGCTTATCTAATTGATAAGTGATAAAAAAAAACGAAGTTTGGAATTTAATGGAAAACAGCTTGGAAATAGCGATGGTTAATGGAGGTTCGTTTGATGTCGTTTAATGGTGAATCGTTTGGTGTCGTTTTAGAAAAGTCAGCTCAGCGCTCGACTTCGTCTAAAAGGATATCTACAAAAGGTTCAATTCCTTTCTTTTTAATTTTATGATTTTAGTTTAAATAGTTCTCTATTCGTGATTTTTATATAATTGGTGTTTGATTAGTTTAAGAGTAATATAAGGTTTAAATTGTCTGTTTAGTTTCTGAGTAATATGAGGTTGTTTAGTTTGGGTAAATTGATAGGATCTGCTTATAATGGTTGATTGTTACTGGATGTTTTTGTATTTGATTTAGCAGTATAATAATTTTGGTATCTTAGTTGGGACGTTTGATATTTGATCTGCTGATATATGTTTGATGAGTTTGTTTTAATTTGAGTAGCTTTTAAATACCTTAATGACTTTCTGATTTTATAAACATGTACTGAATAGGATAATTGAAATTAGATTTGCATAAGAATAATTTAGTTGTATAACTGTTAGGATATTCTGAGTTTAATGGCGTTTAATTTAGTTGTATCATTGAGTATTTCCTGGTATGATGATTTGCTTTTATAGAGTTTTCGTTTGCTATTCTGTTGTCTGAATGAGTTCTTAGTGCTAGTCTGGTAGCTAATTTAATAAGCTGTGTTAGGAAAATTGTGCTGCTGATATAGACTGTAACTGGTTGTTTGTGTTGTTTTTGGGTAGTTATATAAGTTTGGAAACTGGTTGATATTAAACCTGCGCGTGTTAAGTGTAATCTGTTATGGCCATTTTGAATCTATTGGATTGGTTAGATCTACCTGTTGGTTATATCGTGTAAGTTTAATAAGGTATAGATTGAGTGTAGTTTTAGACTTTTAACTGTTTTTATTCTGATGAATTGAGTAAGTTTGGATATAGCAATAAGGTGGATTGATTTATTTAGTTCTTATCAGTTCAATTTGAATTTGTTTAAATTTGCTGAATGTTTTAGTGAAGCAATTTTCTGCATATTTTGGATTTAACTTTCTGCTTATCAGTTCCATTAACTGATAAGTTCAATAAGCTATTGTCCTCATAGCTTGTAGCTAATAAGCTCAAAAAAGTCACTCTTGTGACTTGATATTCACATCTGGCAAAAAGAAAATAATTCAAAAAAAATTGTCATCTGCAGGTCTCGAACTCGAGACATGCCCTTCACCATTACTACGTGTTAACCAACTGGGCTAAGAGCCCTTTTTGATTTTATTCTCTTAATTGTCATTAATATAGTGTTAGTAATTTTAGCCAGATTTGTTTTAATTTAACAATCTATGTCACGTTTTTTATAACTTTTTATTTCTTTATATTAAAGTAATTTCTTTATTAAAAAAAAGTAGTTTAAAAAAAATATAAAATAATAAAATATAAAAAAAATAAAAAATAAAAAAAAATGTTTTTATTTTAAAAGTTTAATTAGTTTATAAATTAGATTTTAATAATTAATAGGATAAATAGTTTTTATAAGAAGAATTGTTTTTGTGATTAAGTAAATTAGATTTTTAAAGTTTAAGTAGACTTTTAAATAGATTAATTTTTTTAAATAGATTTAATTTTCAAATAAGTAATTGTGTGTTTAGATTTATTTTAAATAGGCGGGTTTACGATTCATGCACTTTAGGGTAATTTTAAATAGCTTAAATTCGTAGTTTTTAATTGTAGTTTAAAAACCACAAACCAATTCAAATCGATTGTCCAAATTAAAACAAAACGTCTCAAATTCATAAGATCTTCGTGTACAAGGAACTCGACTCACTCACGTGTTTAATTGAATTCGTCATTGGTATTATTAGTCTATTACTTTTTCCTAAAGGTAATTTTCTAATTTACCCTATAACGTATCCAAATAAATCACTATACTATCCACGACACATCAAAAATTTTGGCGCCGCTGCCGGGGATCTTGTGTACGATTCGTTTTTTGTGGAGATTTGTTGATCGTGGATTTGAAGACCCTTTCCGTCCTCGGAAAGTTTGTTATTTTTCTATTAAGTAGTATGTATCGATTTTCTCGTTTTTTGTGAATAATATATTGTATTACGTAGAACAATAATTTTACATATCTTTCAAATAAGCCTTAGTTGGGATTTCATCACCTAGCTATTGTATTCGAACCCAAAACAAAAATAAAGGCAAAATAGGTAAATACTAATAAGAAGTTTGAACTCGATTTATACAAACTATAAGGTGGGTATAAGGCGACGTGCTATAAAAGGCCGTCTATGGAAAAAGGTTTTTAAGTGCTTAGTGCCACCTCGTTTCCCCGCTTGCTTGTGCGTATATTGAGAGGGACGGCCTATTATTGGTTTGCCGACTCAAGTAGTAATAAATCTTATTTTTTGTTGTTTACTTATTGAACCTCGAGACGTTTAGGTTTTCACCTATCGTTTCAAAGTCGATCGAGGGTAATTTACTTCCATAGTAATTATCCTTATTCCTTGTTTTTTTTTATCGATCATTATTGATTGAGCAATACCAAATAAAAATACCAAAAATAATCTTCTTCTTGTCTAATTTCTTTTCTTCAATCCTCTAAATTCTCGTCTTTGTAGTGTATGCAATTACGTTCTTCTCGTCTTGTGATTGATTTTAATAGGCTTGAAAATATTCCTCGTAGAAATAGAAATCGTCAACAACGAATAGTGGAACCCGAGATTCCACCTATTGTTGTAGAGATGGCCGATAACCGAACAATGGAGGAATTGCTCCGTGCACCCACCGAAGGGTATGGGGAAGCAATCGTTGTGCCGGCTATTTTGGCGGATCATTTTGAGATTAAGACGGATCTTGTATCGCTCATTCGTGCCGACCCATTTCGTGGCAATGAGATCGATAGTCCGCATTCTCACATACGAAATTTTAATCGAATTACCTCGACTCTCAAGTTTAGATATGTGCCGAATGACGTGATTAAGCTCATGCTTTTTCCGTACTCGCTCGAGGGTAATGCTAAGCTTTGGTATGAAAAAGAACCACTGGGTTCGATTTTAACTTGGGATGATTTAGTGTCTAAGTTCATGAATTATTTCTTTCCACCGTCCAAGACAACACATTTTAAGAATGAGATCACTAGATTTGAACAAAAAGTGCATGAATCGTTTGGGGTTGCTTGGGAAAGATTTAAGGATTTGTTGAGACAATGTCCACACCACGGTTTCTCGGAATTGCATCAAATAAATACTTTTTATAATGGGCTTAATATGATTGAACAAGATTCTTTAAATGTCGCCGCGGGTGGTAATCTTTTAAGAAAAACACCGAGAGACGCGTGGAGAATAATTGAGGATAAGTCTAGAGCACAATATTCACGAAACACACCGGTTGTTTCCAATGTGAATTCATCTAATCACGAGATTGCTAGATTGGACTCTAAGATTGACACAATTTTGAATGAGCATAGGAAGAATCCTCATGGATCCATTAATATGGTTGAGAGTTTTTGTGTATCATGTGGTGGAGCACATCCTAGTTACGCTTGTTTAAACACGGGTTTTGATCAAGCTAATGCTTTTGCCGCGACGGGAACTTATGGCTCCAACGGTCAAGTTCCTCGTCAAAATTATGTTGCTCCACCGGGTTTTCCACCGGTTCAAAATAGGTACAACAATGGTAATAATGGGAATAATTTTAACCGTGGTAACCAAGGGAATTTTAATCAAGGAAATGGTTTTAATGCTAATCGAAACAATCAAGGTTTTCAAAGCAATAATCAAAATGATTTGTCAAGCTACATTAACGAGGAAAGTTTAAAAGCTTTTCAAAATAACATTCAAGGACAAATGGCAACTTTGAAAAATGAGTTTCAAAATACGATTAAAGGGCAAAACAATAAGATTGAGCTTAATCAACAAAGACTTGAACAAAACCAAAACCGTTTTGAGCAAAGATTAGAGCAAGGACAAAATCGTATGCAACAAAGTTTAGAACAAGGTCAAAATAAATTGCTTTCGATGTTTGAATCGTTTATGAGTCAACCTTCCTCGTCTTCGGGTGGCTTACCTAGTAACACCATTCCAAACCCGAAGGGTGAGATGAAAGCTATAACCACACGTAGTGGGAAAGCTTTAGACGGACCTTTGCTTCCACATGTGAGTACCTCTCCGGTGAGGGAAGTGGAGCAAGAACCCGAGGTGGTTAAAGAAAAGTAAATTCCTATTCCACCAAAGGTAGACCAATTGCCTATTCCGGAACCCGAGCTTCCGAAGACTAAACCCACACTACCCTACCCTTCGAGACTTACCAAAGAGAAGCTCCGCGAAAAGACCAATGCTCAAGTTTCTACGTTTCTAGATGTGTTTAAGAAAATGTATATTAATCTTAGTTTCGCGGATGCATTGCTTAGCATGCCTAAATTTGCTTCTACAGTTAAAAGGTTGATGAATGATAAGAAGAAGTTAGTTGAAGTATCTACCTCTTTAAATGAAAGTTGTTCCGCGGTTCTCTCTAAAAAGTTTCCCAAAAAGCTTGGAGACCCCGGTCAATTTTTGATACCATGTGATTTCCCTAATATGGGAGAATGCTTAGCATTAGCCGATCTTGGCGCTAGCATTAACTTGATGCCTCTTTCCGTATGGAAAAGGTTATCACTTCCCGAGCTTTCACCTACTAAAATGACTATCGAGCTAGCGAATCGATCGATCGCCTTTCCAAAAGGTATAGCCGAGGACGTATTAGTCAAAGTAGGAAAGCTCATTTTTCCGGCGGATTTTGTCATTTGTGATTATCTGGAAAATTCTCGAGTGCCTCTTATTTTGGGACGACCGTTTTTAAATACGGCTAGTTCTTTAGTTGACATGAGAGAGGGAAAGTTGACTTACGTTTTGATGATGAAAGTATCACTCTTAATGTTGGTAACATCTCGAAGTTTTCTTCTGAAGACGACGAGGAATCAATCAATCAAGTCGATGTGATTGATGTTGCTAGCGAAGAGGCTTCGCAAGATATGCTTGGTTTTTCGGATACTTCTAAAAGTGGCAATCCCACTTCATCGAATCCTATTATCTCTTCGGCTAAGCCTCCACTCACTCCATTTGAGGGAGGTGACTTCGTTCTTAAAGAGCTTGAGAATAATGGTTATTCAAAAATCGAGAAGGAAATTGATGATTACCTTAGCACACCGTTTGATCCTAGTGAGTTTGATAGTGAGAATTTTGATCCCGAGGGAGATATTGCGTTGATTGAAAAATTGTTGAATATGGATCCTTTTGAATCACCACCTATGGAACTAAAAGTTGTGAGTGTTAATGAAACTAAAGTGAAAACATCTATTGAGGAAGCACCCGAATTAGAACTTAAGGAATTACCCACTCATTTGGAGTATGCTTTTCTTGAAGGAACGGATAAGTTACCGGTGATTATTGCTAAGGGAGTAAAGGAAAATGAAAAGGATGAGCTTATTAAAGTGCTTAAGAAACATAAACGGGCCATTGCATGGAAAATCTCCGACATTAAGGGTATAGATCCCAAATTTTGTACTCATAAAATTCTAATGGAGGATGATTATAAACCCGCTATCCAACATCAAATAAGGGTCAATCCAAAGATTCATGAGGTGATCAAAAAGGAAGTCACTAAACTTCTAGACGCCAGAATGATCTACCCTATCTCGGATAGTCCATGGGTTAGCCCCGTGCATTGTGTTCCAAAGAAAGGAGGAATGACGGTTGTTACTAATGAGGATAATGAATTGATTCCTACTAGACTTGTGACCGGTTGGCGTGTTTGTATTGATTATAGGAAACTTAATGATGCCACTAGGAAGGATCATTTTCCATTACCTTTTATGGATCAAATGTTAGAGAGACTAGCGGGAAATGAATTCTATTGCTTTTTGGATGGATTTTCCGGCTATTTCCAAATCCCCATTGACCCTCGTGATCAAGAAAAGACCACATTCACTTGTCCTTATGGAACATTTGCCTATCGTCGCATGCCTTTTGGACTATGCAATGCTCCGGGGACGTTCCAAAGGTGTATGACGGCCATTTTCCATGATATGATCGAGAAAACCATGGAAGTCTTCATGGATGAATTTTCGGTTTTTGGGGATTCTTTCACTTCATGTCTCTCTAACCTTGAAAGAATGTTGCAACGTTGTGAGGAAACAAATCTTGTGCTTAATTATGAAAAATGTCACTTCATGTGCAAAGAGGGAATTGTGTTAGGACATAAGATCTCTAAGGCCGGTATTGAGGTTGATAGGGCTAAAATCGACGTGATTGCCAAATTGCCTCCACCCACCACCGTTAAGGGAGTAAGGAGTTTTCTCGACCATGCCGGCTTCTATCGTCGTTTTATACAAGACTTCTCTAAGATAGCTCGGCCTATGACCCATCTTTTGGAAAAAGAGACTCCTTTCATCTTTTCGGATGAGTGTATTCAAGCCTTTAAGATGCTTAAAAAGAAGTAACCGAATCTCCAATCTTAGTTGCCCCGGATTGGGATCTACCTTTTGAAATTATGTGTGATGCTAGTGATTATGCGGTAGGTGCGGTTTTGGGGCAATGTAAGCTAAAACACTTCTTGCCTATACACTATGCCAGTAAGACTATGACGGATGCTCAAACAAAGTATACTACAACGGAAAAGGAGTTTCTTGCCGTTGTGTATGCTTTTGAAAAGTTTAGACCATATCTCGTCTTGTCTCAAACCATATTGTATACGGACCACTCGGCTATCAAATACCTTTTTAATAAACAAGACGCTAAGCCGAGGTTTCTCCGGTGGATTCTCCTCCTTCAAGAATTTAATGTTCAAATTCTAGACAAAAAAGGAGCCGAGAATCTCGCGGCCGATCATTTATCTCGACTTGAGAATCCTCATCAAAGCGATCGAGAGAACAAGGAAATCAATGAAACATTTCCTCTCGAGACGCTTGGTATGGTTACTTTTCGTGGTGATGATAGTACCCCATGGTTTGCGGATACCGCAAATTACCATGCGGGGAAGTTTGTGATCAAGGGTATGTCGTCCCAACAAAAACGAAAGTTTTTCAAGGATATCTCCTATTACTTTTGGGACGACCCCTATTTGTTTCGTGTGTACGCGGATCAAGTGATTCGTAGGTGCGTGTTTGGCAAAGAAGCTCAAGATATCCTTAAATCTTGTCATGAGGGACCCACCGGGGGACATCATGGTGCTAACGCCACCGCGAAGAAAGTCTTTGATGCCGGCTTCTTTTGGCCTTCCATATATCGTGATGCCCAAGACTTGATCAAGACTTGTGATGCTTGTCAACGTCAAGGAAAGAACTCACAAAGGGATGAAATGCCTCAAAACATTATCCAAGTTTGTGTAATCTTTGACATGTGGGGGATCGATTTTATGGGGCCGTTTCCATCATCAGAAGGAAACAAATACATTCTTGTAGCCGTGGACTATTTGTCTAAATGGGTCGAAGCTAAGGCTTTGCCCACGAATGATGCTCGAGTTGTGGTGAAATTTTTGAAACAACTCTTTGCTAGGTTTGGAACTCCGCGGGCTATTATAAGTGATCGTGGGACCCATTTTTGTAATGAACAATTTGCGAAAGTTCTAAAGAAATATGGTGTCACTCATCGACTTTCTACGGCTTATCACCCTCAAACGAGTGGTCAAGTGGAGGTTTCAAACCGAGCTCTTAAAAGGATTTTGGAGCGTTCTATTGGAGAGAATCGCACTTCATGGTCGGATAAATTGGACGATGCATTGTGGGCTTTCCGTACGGCTCACAAGACGCGAATTGGTTGTACACCATTTAGGTTGGTCTACGGAAAAGCATGCCACTTGCCAATTGAACTCGAACATAAGGCGTATTGGGCTCTTAAGTATTGTAACTTTGATTTGGGGACCGCGGGTGATCATCGCAAGGTTCAATTGAATGAACTAAGTGAATTAAGGGATCAAGCTTATGAAAATTCTTTGATATACAAAGAGAAGACTAAGAGGATTCATGACTCAAAGATCAAAAACCGCATTTTCAATGTTGGTGATCAAGTCCTCTTATTCAACTCTAGACTTAAGATTTTCTCGGGCAAGCTTAAATCCCGTTGGTCCGGACCATTCACCATTGCACAAGTTTTCCCTTATGGCACCGTTGAGCTAGCTCAAAAAGACGGGCCTAACTTTAAGGTGAATGGTCATCGTGTGAAACATTACTTTGGAGGGGACATACCTACGGAGGTTGTCCCGGATCTTCAAACTTTCCCTAAGGACCAATGAATGCGAGGATCGAGTCGAGCTCATGACTCGGTTAACAAAAACGAGGTGCCTTCTGGGGGAATCCCATACATTCTATCTTCTTTCTATTTTCTAACACCTAATAAGGCTTGATCTTTCAAGCTCGTGTTCGTGATTTGTTGTGTTGTGATCTTAGGTACGACCCTAATATTTGAAGACTCTCGTGTTCGGTTTTTGCCGGTCCACTTGATCTTCCATTCTTTGAATGCCAAAAAGGGGCACACTTTCTTACCCTTGATTTTTATCGACTAACGTTTTATCTTGAGGCATAATTAATAAACGGCTTATAGATGTGCATGCTCTTTCCATGTTAGGAATTTACATTAGACTCTTCGTATCTTAGCAAGGGGGTGTCACTCTTGAGCTAAGAAACATTGAGGACAATGTTTGGTTTTAGCATGGGGGAGTCAATCGATATAATCGCTTGCAATTGCTTTTGTCGTGTCCAAACGTATAGTTTTCTCATTTTTCAATAAAATTTTAAATTTTTTGTGTAATTTTTAAATAAAATAAGTGTTTTTGACACGAATGTAGGCTTTCAATAAGAATAGTTTTTGACTCGACTCGGTTTTTAACCTTAGCTTTTCCTTAACGTATTTGAATTAAGTTTTGCTAGGCTATTATATAGGGAGCTTTAAAACGCGAAGGTCTTAATTCATATGAGTTAAGGACAAGAACTTTTCGCAAGCTCCTATAATTGATCCTAGAAAGTCATTTATCAAGGGAACTTTAAAACGCAAATTCTAAAACTTGCAAAAGTATAAGAAGTTGCAAGATCCTATAGATGACTTGAAAACCCAAAACTTTGATTTAATAGGCTAAGTATCCATTGATTTCATTCTTGGAATTTTACAATATGGAGAACAAGAGATGATAGAGCCAATTATAAGTGCGGTATTCTTTCGGGAATTTATGTGAGTTAATTATGAGCCTATTCTCCCATCGCTTGTTAATAATTTTAATTGCAATAAATAAGGTTGAACGATTTGAAAAGTTACTTAGCTTCTAGCCCAAGATCGTTTAAAAGTTGCTCGGTATAGATTAGAGTTCATAGCTAAGGCATAACTTATTGAAGCGGGATGCGAAGATTGGTGAGTCCAAAAAGGTCCTAACAAGACATGAGGGCTATGTTTTATTGCTAAAGATCTCAAGTGATGTGAAGATTCATTTATCAAAAATCAATATGAAGGATCGAGACACACGACGAAAAGCAAAATACTCCCAAAAAGTCATGGAGAAGTCTATCCAAAAAGACCAAAATAAGGTATGAGGATAAATGAAGCCAAGTCCAAAAAGGAGGCGGATCGTTGTAAATCAAAATCCCAAATAAAGATTGGAGAAAAATGAAGAAGTTGTGGTCCAAGTATGAATCTCTCAAAACTTCAAGTGAAGAAATTCTTATATGAAGAGAAGACCATTATTTCATGAGCGTCTCTCAAGGTTGGAAGTATAAAGTCATTGCCAAATATCGGTCCGAGAAAGGTCTCAAATCGCGAAACAAGTTATGACAAGATATGAACTTTATGAAGTCCCGAGAAGCAATTTTAAAAGATTTTGTCCTTTAGCTAACCATTGATTAAATCGTTCACTTTATTTTCGGCTTAATAAATTATCGAAATAAGTCAACAATGCATCTTCGTGATCATTCTAGACAACAATAAAATATAAGAGAAACAATTAGGAATAAGGGAGTCTAAGTGAATAATTGGCCCACATGAGTTCGTGTTAGTCTACCAACTTATAATAACAATGATCTTGTTTTTGCACTTGGCATGGAAAAGTGAAAAGTCGGGGACGATGAATCTATTTGAGCTTTTATGTCTTTGCAAAATAAAAAGTCAAATGTTGGTGTAGATATAGTTTTATTTTATCATTGCGTGAGGACACGGCAATTGCTTAGCATGGGGGAATTTGATATGAGTGTATTTACTCATATCATTAGTAGCTTAAAACAATGAAATTATGCATGATTTATATCGAGAATGCCTTGGAAATGCTCGTTTCTTGTTTTCATGTGTGTAGGTACCAAGTTCGCGAAAACCGGCAAGAATCGACACGAGAATGAAGAAAAAGATCGAAGAAGCCAAAAATCGAGCTCGACAAAAGTGGATTTCATCATTTGTCGAATAAACGGGCCAAGTGGGTCCCACAATTGAGTAAATGGGCTCAAAAGCCCTTTTAAATTAAAGAGTTACTTGAAGATTCAAATGGAGATCCAATAGGCCCAAAATGATTAATATAAATCAGATGGTATATAAGTTTTGGGCTCAAGCCCAAATGGAAGAATAAAATGAAACGAATTTAAGATGGGCTTTAGGGTTTTGCTTTGGTGAAACGTTGTCTACACGTTTACTTTCAATAATAAAAAAATCTTCAAGCATTCACACGTTTATTAAACGTCCAACCTCTCTTTGTTTTTCTCACCCACTCAATTATCCCACACCCATTAAATAAACCGTTTCACCCACTTATTCTCTCACCCACACAGTTAATAAAAAAGATTCGATATAAACAAAGTAGTTTCTTCTTCCCCATCTCTTTCACCCATAAAAACCAGTAAAAAAATAATCACTGTTCTCCAAACCCTAATGAATAAAGTTCACCAATAAATTGGGGGTTTCACTTGGAGCGTGTAATTCACGCGGGGGGAATTAAATCCCCCACTTTTTCGGAAGATGAAGATGGATGCGAGAGGCTACGTGGCTACATTTCAGTGGAGGATACACCTCACAACTCTTTTTCCACCAATCAAAAGCCAAAGAAGAAACACAACTAGCACACGGATGCCACGTTGGCGATCCGTGTGCTATTTGGAATCATCTCAGCCCTTAGATTAAAGAGAGAGAAGGAAAGCGAAGATCAAAGGCTCAAATTGAGAAGGAATATCCCAAGTAGATGCGAATATGCTCTCCTCAACAGCCTTGGGATGGCTATAAAAACCCCCAAATCTGTAATTTGTAATCATCCTTTTTCTAGTTATAAAGTTATAATGGTAGTTTGTAATTAGGTTTATTGTAATTTCGGTATTGTAAAAGATTTTCGATTTAATAAAAGTTGTTCTTCATTTAAATCTGCCTTCCAGTTTCAGTTTATGGTTTATAAATGTTTTTAAATGTTTTTATGAATCACTGCTTGATTACTTATATCATTTTTCATATTAATCATCTAAGCTTTCTCATAGCTTTTGATGATTGATAATAACTAGTTAAGGGTTTAGCTTATCTAATTGATAAGTGATAAAAAAACGAAGTTTGGAATTTAATGGAAAACAGCTTGGAAATAGCGATGGTTAATGGAGGTTCGTTTGATGTCGTTTAATGGTGAATCGTTTGGTGTCGTTTTAGAAAAGTCAGCTCAGCGCTCGACTTCGTCTAAAAGGATATCTACAAAAGGTTCCATTCCTTTCTTTTTAATTTTATGATTTTAGTTTAAATAGTTCTCTATTCGTGATTTTTATATAATTGGTGTTTGATTGGTTTAAATTGTCTATTTAGTTTCTGAGTAATATGAGGTTGTTTAGTTAGGGTAAATTGATAGGATATGCTTATAATGGTTGATTGTTACTGGATGTTTTTGTATTTGATTTAGCAGTATAATAATTTTGGTATCTTAGTTGGGACGTTTGATATTTGATCTGCTGATATATGTTTGATGAGTTTGTTTTAATTTGAGTAGCTTTTAAATACCTTAATGACTTTCTGATTTTATAAACATGTACTGAATATGATAATTGAAATTAGATTTGCATAAGAATAATTTAGTTGTATAACTGTTAGGATATTCTGAGTTTAATGGCGTTTAATTTAGTTGTATCATTGAGTATTTCCTGGTATGATGATTTGCTTTTATAGAGTTTTCGTTTGCTATTCTGCTGTCTGAATGAGTTCTTAGTGCTAGTCTGCTAGCTAATTTAATAAGCTGTGTTAGGAAAATTGTGCTGCTGATATAGACTGTAACTGGTTGTTTGTGTTGTTTTTGGGTAGTTATATAAGTTTGGAAACTGGTTGATATTAAACCTGCGCGTGTTAAGTGTAATCTGTTATGGCCATTTTGAATCTATTGGATTGGTTAGATCTGCCTGTTGGTTATATCGTGTAAGTTTAATAAGGTATAGATTGAGTGTAGTTTTAGACTTTTAACTGTTTTTATTCTGATGAATTGAGTAAGTTTGGATATAGCAATAAGGTGGATTGATTTTATTTAGTTCTTATCAGTTTAGTTTGAATTTGTTTAAATTTGCTGAATGTTTTAGTGAAGCAATTTTCTGCATATTTTGGATTTAACTTTCTGCTTATCAGTTCCATTAACTGATAAGTTCAATAAGCTATTGTCCTCATAGCTTGTAGCTAATAAGCTCCAAAAAGTCACTCCTGTGACTTGATATTCACATCTGGCAAAAAGAAAATAATTCAAAAAAAATTGTCATCTGCAGGTCTCGAACTCGAGACCTGCCCTTCACCATTACTACGTGTTAACCAACTGGGCTAAGAGCCCTTTTTGATTTTATTCTCTTAATTGTCATTAATATAGTGTTAGTAATTTTAGCCAGATTTGTTTTAATTTAACAATCTATGTCACGTTTTTTATAACTTTTTATTTCTTTATATTAAAGTAATTTCTTTATTAAAAAAAAAAGTAGTTTAAAAAAATATAAAATAATAAAATATAAAAAAAAAGTGTTTTTATTTTAAAAGTTTAATTAGTTTATAAATTAGATTTTAATAATTAAAAGGATAAATAGTTTTTATAAGAAGAATTGTTTTTGTGATTAAGTAAATTAGATTTTTAAAGTTTAAGTAGACTTTTAAATAGATTAATTTTTTTAAATAGATTTAATTTTCAAATAAGTAATTGTGTGTTTAGATTTATTTTAAATAGGCGGGTTTACGATTCATGCACTTTAGGGTAATTTTAAATAGCTTAAAATTCGTAGTTTTTAATTGTAGTTTAAAAACCACAAACCAATTCAAATCGATTGTCCAAATTAAAACAAAACGTCTCAAATTCATAAGATCTTCGTGTACAACGAACTCGACTCACTCACGTGTTTAATTGAATTCTTCATTGGTATTATTAGTCTATTACTTTTTCCTAAAGGTAATTTTCTAATTTACCCTATAACGTATCCAAATAAATCACTATACTATCCACGACACATCAATAATCATAAGCGAAGAAAATTCAGTATCACCTATTTGATGTAGTAGTAGAAAAACCCGAATCTGTGTATTATACCATGTAATATCCACATAACAGCGAACGTATACATCTCAGAATGTATAGGGAGTGGATGAGGCTCTTGACAAAAACCAATAACTTAGCAAATATGAGCATAGAGCAACCTAAGAAAAATCTCACACCTTTGTGTATTTTTGTCAATGCATCATTACGGAATAAAGCATGAATAAAACACATACTCAACCAATTATACTTCATCTTCAAATAGCCAATAGTCAACTACCTTCATGACTATGTAAACAATCAATAGGAAATCCTTTTATACCTTTAAGACCAGTTGCTATGAATATACCAAACTCCAAAACCTTGTTGTCCCAAAACTCATATCTGACAGCAGGGGGAACTTTCAAAAACAGTGGGAATCTATTAATGAAAGCAGGGGGAACTATTGACGGCTGGGGTACGTAGCAGGGGCTTCTTTTAATGAAAGCAGGGGGAACTTTTTCACAGGCAGGGGGAACTTTTAATGCCATTGTTTTTGTTATTGACTGTGCCAAACCCACATAAAGTAGGAATGAATTTATAACAGTGAAATAAATAACATAAACAAAGGCAATTAAAAATTATACCTACTGTGTCAAAGTACCATCGTTATGTGCAGTCAACTCCATCTCAAATGATGTACCCACTTTCTGCCACTATGATTCACATGCGTCAAAAACTTTTACATATCAGCCAAAACCAAAACCAATCATGGTCTTTAAACTCCATGTGACCATCACATAGCCATAAACCACTTTGGCCAACACGTCCATACAAACTAATAAAGTACAATTCAATTCGTGTGAACACAAAAAGAATCATCCAATATAATAATCTTCCCAACCCAAATCGTGTGAACACATTAATGTTTAAAGGAGATTGAATGAATTGCAAAATTCAGCCGCCATGTTTGACTTCTTTCTTATTGATCTATGACTTCTCGTTCAAACCTTTTGTCCCATTCTCGCCAATTAAAAATCATCCCACGTGACGCCTTTCAATGAATGCATATAATATATTTGCTCACGTCACTTTCTTTTATATACCCAATCGAGAGTAATAGTAATCATTTATTACTCATTGCATAAATGGTCAATTGTTGGATAGATACAAAACAGCAAGAATAACCTCACGTGACAACTTTTCCAATGTGGATAGTATGCAGCCGCTACTTTTGACTTCTTCATCACATGACTTTAGTGCGTCTGACCAAAAATCATATTGTATTCATGTGATGGATAATTGCCGACGAAACCACAAACACAATCAGTTAATGATTCGTTACATAACAACCATAACCATATGTGAATCGAACATACAAACGATGTTAAAATCAATAGCAACGTCCCCACAAATCAAAGCATCAAAAATTATTTATCTAGGGTTATAACATAAACCCTAGATCTTCACAGCAACAAAATTAAACATCTTATTCTCCAAGATATCAAGAGCCACCCGCTCTGATACCACATGTTGAGTCTATTGGATCGTTAGACTAAATGGTAAAAACCATTTATCTAGGTTGATTAACATTCTTATGAATTAACATAGCGGAATAGAATGATAATCATGAACAAGATGTTTGACAAGATGAAAGAATTCCCAAAGGGTTTGTATTATTGATGATTAACACAAACCACTCTAGGCATGTATACATTGAATCCCATGCCTAGAGATCAAAGACTCTGTAGGTTACATTTGAGTAGTATGAATTGATGAATAAAACCTACGGTCTGGTGTTCATTTTATAACTTAAGGAACCCAGGGATACATGGAAACTAAATAAGATAATAATGACTAAATCAAAACAGAATTATTCATTCTTATCACTACTTGACCAAATCTCCATGTTTTTAGTACATGGTAGGGGAATCTTCACAGCAGTGGAAAGTTTTGTAGCAGGGGAAACTTTCTTGTATTTTGTCCACCAGCTTGAAGTTTCTCCTAATGCCATATTTGGTCCTTTTTGTTTCCATAGTGATTTGACTCATCAACTTTTGACCCAACATTTTCTTTCACATTTATTTTTAGAAAGTGTTCCTGAAGAGATCTGGAAATTTTCAGCTTTTTCAAAAAGTTGGTCAACGTTGGTCAAATAAGCTTGATTTAGCTTATTTCCATTTTCCAAATTCGTTACTTGACCATTTTCAATTTTAAAAGACATTCCCTGCTTCTTATGGCTTGATTAACAAGTTTTGACAAGAAAATCTGATTGTGCATGTTCAGCTTATAAGATAGCTTAATTGTGGCTTATTAGGATTTGCTTATTTGAGTTTTACTAAGTTTCAGCCTTAATCCTTTTACAAGCCTAGGTAAAATCAAGTTTTAAGTCTTTTGCAAGTTACTAGAGCTTATTTGGTCCATTAGATTGCTTATACGAGCTTATTTAACATCTTAGCCCGTTTTTGATAAAAGTTCACAATTAATTGCATTTTGGTCCCTCAAGTGTGTAACTGTTTTCATTTAGGGGTAAACTTGCACTAATTTAGGGTTTGCACTTGTTAAGTCCTTGTATTTTCAAGACTTTTCAAATTCAGTTAGACAGTTTCATAATTAGTTACATTTTGGTTATTAGTTTGTTACATTTGTATAGTTAGTCCTTTTAGTTAACTGAATTTACATTTCAAGCATTTTAGTTTTCAGAATTTACATTTTAAGCACTTAAATTTCATAAATTTAAAATTTTGTCCTTATTTAAATAAAATTCGGTATTTGACTATTTGTTTTACGGATACGTAGTTAATATTTTGCATTTTTACTTGATTGTTCAATTAGACATAGAAGAGCCAAATAACCTTACCAACCAAAAATGATCATAAACCTGATTTTGTTAGGACTTTCAATTGGTTAAGAATTGAGAAAACGAGCTTCAATTATACACAATTTCAGTGACCTATTTATAAAATATGTGTCTGTACATGTCGCTTCCGCCCAGAAGCTGTTGAAAAATCTAGACTGAATTAATAAACATCGTACCTTATCCATGAAAGTTGTATCATTTGTTTAGCTAACCATTCTGCTACGGTGTCCCGAAAACTGTCAAATGTCTAGCAATCTCACTCTCAGTGCATAGCTCCTTAAATTCCCAATTACATAACTCAAGACCGTTATCCGTCCTAAGCTTCTTAACCGTCCTTATAGTCTGATTCTATACTAATTTCTTCCACTATTTGAACTTTCGAAATGCTTTGTATTTGAACCTGGTAACATAACCCATACCCCTCCAGGAATAATCATCAACAATAGATAAGAAATATCTCTGAACTCCTAATGATTCCACCTAAGACGGACCCCATAAGTCTGAAAGTACATAGTGTATCACTCCCTGAGTAGTGTGCCTTCCTACACCAAAATTGACTTGATGTGACTTTCCCAGAACATAATTTTAACAAAAAAAACAAGATTACCTAGAATTTTATTGCCAAACAAACACTGTTTTTCCAGCAGCTATAGTCCCGTCTCATTGATTAGTCCCAGCTTTTTGTGCTAAACTTGCGCAAAACTGTTTTTTTAACACTGGCATTAAGCTCACCTTCCACTACATGGCCATCCAAAGAGTATACACAGTTTTCCCTTCGAGTCAATATAAAATAACCCTAGAACCATTAATCACCTTGACTTTGCCCAACCGTAAGTTTACGTATATCTCTCTTTTTCAAGAGTTCCCAGCGATATCAAATTTCATTTCAATGTAGAAATATACCGGACATTGTTTAACATAAAACTTAACCCATCTTTCATTTGTACCCTCACCTTGCCAATACCTCTTATCTTGCACTCTCTATTGTCACCCAACAGTACCCTGCCCCATCACATTCCAGAAAGTAAAAAAAAAATACATCTAACTTGGGTGTTACATATTATGAACCCACTGAATCCATGATCCAATCTAGAAGAGGCTTTTCACTCATCACCATCATCACCTCAAAAACGTCATAAATTGAACCACTAGAGCCTGGTAGATCATCTTTCTTAACGAAACCTGTTGACTTCGTGCAATTATTATTTATACATTTTCTCTTCAAGTGTTCCTCATATTGACAAAGAAAGTATTAGAGTCTTCCACCTCGAGACTTTGATCTTGACTTTCCCCTTGACTGATGTGAATCCCTTCGATCAGTTCTCCCCCTCTCGTACAACCTTTCACCATTACCCCCCTCTCTTGGGACCTCTCTTTGATTTCCTTTGAAATTAATATGGCTATCACGTCCTTCAAAGTCAAAGCTTCATGTCTATTAAGCAAGGTATCTACAAAGTGTTCGTATGATGCTAGTAAAGAAGCGAGTAACAATAAAGCAAGATCTTCATCTTCGAACATTACCTCGATATTAGCTAAATCAAGAATGATTTTGTTGAACTCATCTATATGCTCGAAAATCTTTAGTCCAGTCCGTATGTAAAATGTATACAACTTTTTCTGCATGTGCAACTTGTTGGTCAATGACTTTTCCATGTACAAGATCTCGAGCTTTGACCAAACCCATGCTATAGTCATTCCCCCGATGACCTCTCTCGAAACCTTTTTAATTAAACACAAAATCATGGCAAGATTTCTTGTCAAGCTAAGCTTTCGCTGCAACTTCCATATTTGCGGGTAAAACCTCCAGAGCTGCTTCAAATTCACGTTGGATTAATAAAGCACACATCTTGATTCTTCATAACCCGAAATCACCAGTTCCATCGAATTTCTTGATGTCAAACTTGGATTCTATCATTCTTCATCCTTTCGTTAATTCGCTAAACCTTGTGATATATTAAAACTCACAATCACGAATGAACAAAGCCCCCTTGTTCAAAAACCCTTCAAAGTAATAACCTTTTTGTTAATGCAATGATGCCTAAAAACTTTACTTGCATTTTCGGTCTCGCTTTGTTTTGATTACAGCAATCTATAAAAACAAGCATTAACGAAATCAATGAAAATCGGATTCTTGAGTTCAAGTATTTTTTTTATTTCATCTATTATCACTTAAGGTTTAAATAAACAAGTTCTCAACCTAACTAAGTGGTCAAGGATTTATTTTTTCTTTAAACTCACCTTTTATTAAGAGTGACAAAAGTTTTTAAAAAACTTTATTTTTAGGAAAATGTTTTATTAAAATAGAAATTGAAAATTTGAATATGGCATATTCCAAATGGATTAGGAATATCCTCTAGAGGCATTTACACCATCAGATAAGAGTTCCTCACTCAAAAGACAAAATGGAGCGGAGTCTAGGCGCACGGTTGGAAATATGAGTGATGACGTATAGTCCCCAACCGGGTCATGAACCCGGCTCACGGGTACTACCCGCATCCGGCCCATTACTAATGGGTTGGATTAATATCATTTGAGCTTATGGGCTTCGGATGAACAGTGACCGCATATATGCGTGCGGCCCACGGCCCGGCACGGCCGGTACAGGGTTAGATAGAATCATAATCTTATTATGAATAGGATTTACCCCAAGGTAGAGGATATACACTCACCATAATTAGAAGATAAAAATCAAACTAATTATGACACTTATCCTTTGCTTGGGGCCGAAGCATTGGTGACAGCCCATTAGGGTTTCAGCGCCTATATAAGGAACCCCCAAGGGTTCCACAAAGATATTACATTTTACACACTCTTAACTCCCATCCGATTCTTAAACCCTAACCGATTACTTACTCTCACGTCGGAGTCTAATCGTGGGATACATTCCCACGGTAAGCCTAACGCGTGTTGTTTTAGTGTGCAGGATCCCAACAAGATATTTCACTTGGTGCAGGAGCCGGAACCCAGCCAACCCGAATTAAGCCTTATTCGGGTCTAGCAAGGATCATCCAACTTTTGTATCAACAAGTTGGCGCCATCCGTGGGACCCATACACAAAGCTAGAACAAATTTCTTCTCGATCTCTTTCAATGACGAAAGGGCATCCGCAAGGAAATCCTAGGAACACGAATCCTGCGAATCGGAAGTCCGCAGGGGACGGGATACTCATCCCCACTTCGTCCGCTAGCAACCAAACAGGTGGACCGAATAACCGGAGCATTTTTCAGCTCATGGGTGGAATAGGCACTTCCGCTATCACCCCACCACCAACCTCGACCTTGGACAACCCTGATCCAGGGAGTGCGCCTAAGCCCCCTAACAAGCAGCCGCGCATGCCATCGACTGAAGAAGAAGTGGAAGTTGAACCACTTAGTGAGGAAGACCTCGCTCGAGTTCTCATGCAGAACTTTGAGAGGATCGTCCCAGGAATCGCGTCCAGGTTAAACCTAGGGAGGAACCTCCAATCTAGGCTCAACTTTGGCAGAGCCGTATCCAGTACCTCTCCTCAGACTCAAAAGAAGAGGAGGGCACGACCCCAGGAACGAAACCTCTTTGAGGAAACCCCTCAACCTCGGAATGTGTTCGAACGCATAGGGGATCGTGTTATGCAGGAACTACTACAATCCCGTGAAGAGGGAGATAGATCTGATGACTCAGCCGAACAGCCAGACCTGGAATTAACCAGGAACAATCGCCGCACAAGCGTGTGGGATAGGATGAATACCGGGAAGAAGGCTCCTAGCTATTCTCGCAAGAGCGATCCTCAGTCGAGGAGTGGGGCACCGCCCCCTTCCCCCGGTCCCTCAGGAGAGGATTCGGACGACCATCCACCCAAGCGTCGCCGACCTAGGCGTACTCCTTCACTACCGTCAGACGATGAGGGATACTACGGTGGCCCCTATTATCGTGAGGCGGAAGAGGAAGATCTCTCCCGCCCATGGTGTGACCCTAATCTCACCCGTCCATGGTGTGATCCCAGAGAAGATCCTTTTACTCTCTGCATACGGAATTACTCCGAGGATAAGAAGCGTCGCATGCCAGCGTGCGTTAAGACTTATGATGGGTCTGGTGATCCGGATGATCACCTAAATATATTTGACACGCAGGCGAAAATCGAACGATGGCCCATGCCTATATGGTGCCAGATGTTCAATTCAACCTTGATCGGCAATGCCCGTGATTGGTTTGAAGGGCTTCCTCCCCGAAGCATTGATAGCTTCACTGAGTTGCGTACTGCGTCCAAAAACAATTATACTCAACGAAAGAAGTATAATAGGGATCCGGTCTCATTGGAAACCGTCAAGCAACGGCCTGGAGAATCCACGGAGGCCTTCACAGAACGCTTCAATGACGAGTGCACACGCACAAAGACAATGCCGGAATTCCTATAAATTTCCGATTACATGCATGCCATAACAGACAGGGAATTAATTAGGCGCCTCAATGACAAGCGACCGGAGAGGTATGACGACGTCATGGAAAGGGTCAGGAACTTTATAGAAGGAGAAACCGTTGTAGCCACGGCCTATCCTGTAAAGGGAAACAACTATTGATCGAACGACCAGTCCAGGAGACAGTCGGGTGGTTAAAATAACCAAGGCAGTGGAAGGGGATCGGACTACAAGAGCTAAAACAAAGGAGGGCGGTCAGAGGACAAGTTCACCCCCTTAAAGATGTCTTACCAGGAGATCCTGCTGACAGAAGGGGCCAAACTCCCAAGACCTCCCCCAATGACGACTCCGGTGGACCGCCGTCAAGGAAATCGCTTTTGTGAATTCCACAACGACAAGGGCCACGGCACGGAGGAATGTATCCAGCTCAAGAAGCACATTGAGTCACTGATCAAGTCAGGCAAACTCAAACATTTGGTCAAAGATTTGGAAGAACAGAAAGGATAACAAGAAGCACGATAAGAAGGATCCCCAAAAGGACAAACCTTCGACTATATACATGATCTAATCCTGGCAGTGCCGCACAAAGCAGAAAATTAGTAAAAAAATTTCACGAGGCAGAGAAATCTCATTCCATCCCATTACGGCAAGCGACGTGGCCGATGCACCTGTCACGATTGAGGTAAGCATTGGAACACACAATGTTCGCCGTATGTATGTTGATGGAGGGTCATCGGCGGAAGTACTGTACGAACACTGTTTGGTACAGCTACGACCAGAAATAAGAAGCCAATTAGTACCGGCCACGTCGCCGCTCATTGGCTTTAGTGGAGACACCATCTGGCCAATAGGACAGATGCGTCTGCTAGTAACCATTAGGAATGAAGAGCATTCCACCATGACGTGGATGAACTTTATGGTGATACGCTCATACTCTCCATACAATGGGATCATACGAAGACCAGGTATCCTGGCCATACGGGCAGTACCCTCCACAGCTCATGGAATGATTAAATTCCCTGTGGAAGGAGGAATTGTCACCATCTATAACTCAATCATACCAGCATCCGAATGTCATGCCGTGACAACACCAGTCCTACCTGTCCCCGTCAAGGAAGGATCACCACCACCCCCCCCCCCCCCCAACTGGAAGGTGGCAATCCATCCCGATTATTCGGAACAAGAGGTGTCCATAGGAGGAACACTCTCGGATAGCGGCTAGAGGGCCATGTGCTCTCTTCTGAAAGCAAACCTGGACGTATTCGCATGGGAGCCCAAGCATGTGACGGGTGTGCCGCGTGCGATAGCAGAACATAAACTTTAGATCCGCCAGGGATATCCTCTTGTTAAGCAAAAGAAGCGTGGTCAAGCACCAGAACGCAGCCAAGTAATACTGGATGAAGTACGGAAATTAATGGACGCAGAAATTATGCACGAGGTATACTACCACGAGTGGTTATCCAACCCGATCATGGTCAAGAAGCATGACGGGAGCTGGCGCATGTGTATGGACTTCACGGACCTGAACAAAGCCTGTTCGCAGGACTGCTATTCGTTACCAGAGATTGACTGGAAGGTGGAATCCCTATGTGGGTATCCCTTTAAGTGCTTCTTAGACGCGTACAAAGGATACCACCAGATCCAGATGGCGGAAGAGGACGCGGAGAAGATGGCGTTTCATACTAGTCAGGGCGTATACTGTTATACAAAGATACCATTCAGACTAAATAACGTCGGGGCAACATATCAGCGACTTGTTGATAAAGCCTTCGACTCACAGATAGGCCGCAACCTTGAGGTCTACGTTGACGATCTAGTCATAAAAAGTCATACGGAGGAGGCACTTTTCCGTGACGTCCAAGAGACATTTGACACATTGAGGAGGATTAATATGAAACTGAATCCAAAAAAATGCACGTTTGGGGCAACTGAAGGGATGTTCCTAGGATACATGATCGATCCGAATGGGATCAAACCTTGCCCAGGAAAGACAGACGCGGTGATACAGTTACCATCCCCTCAGACGCGAAAAGAGGTACAACCATTAAATGGAAAGCTGACCAGGCTAAACAGGTTCTTGTCGAAGTCCGCGGAGAAGTCACTCCCCATATTCAAAACACTCAAGAAGTGCATCAAGAAGGGAGATTTCTGTTGGACATAGGAAGTTGAGGAAGCTTTTGGCCAGCTTAAACAGCACCTCACAGCTCTTCCCATGCTAGTAGCCCCCCGACCTAAGGAAGAGCTCATCATGTATCTGTCGGCTACACATGGAGCAATAAGCGCAGTACTTATGATGGATAAGGACACAGTCCAGACTCCGATCTACTTCATAAGTAGAACACTACATGGGCCGGAGTTGAATTATTCCTCTATGGAAAAGTTGGTTTTGGCATTAGTATTCGCCACAAAACGGTTACGCCGGTACTTTCAGGTGCACCCACTTGTGGTTATTACTGATCAACCAATAAAACAAATCATCTCCAGACCAGACGTGGCCGGTAGGCTACAGAAGTGGAGCATTCTGTTAAGAGAGCATAACATCTCTTATAGACCAAGGACAGCGGTCAAAGGCTAAATCTTGGCAGATTTCTTAATAGAGAAGCCAGATGAGGACGGACCGGTCGGGAAACGAGAGGAAACTCTAGTAGAGCCATGGTCTTGTTTACTGACGGATCCTCGTGCACGGACGAATCAGGAGCTGGCCTCATCCTTACGAATTCGGAAGGAATGGAGTTTACCTAAGCTCTGCGTTTTGAATTCACAGCCACTCATAATGAGGCAGAATATGAAGCGTTGATTGCGGGTTTAAAAATCGCCGCTAGAATGGGAGTCCGCAACCTTGAGGCTTACGTGGACTCACGGCTTGTCACGAACCACATTCTAGGAGGTTACATAACCAAGGAGGATAACATGGTTCGATACTTGGAGAAAGTCAAGTCGCTCATAGCTACTTTTAGCAAGTTTTCTATCAAACAGGTACCAAGAGGTGAAAACAAGAAGGCGGACGCTCTTAGCAAGATTGCGTCTACAAGTTTCACCCACTTATCCAAGCAAGTCTTGGTAGAAATACTAAAGGAAAAGTCTATAACGGAAGGGGAAGTCGCAGCTATAGTTGAGGAAGATGGACCTACATGGATGACCCCAATCGTCAGCTATCTAACTGATGAAACCCTTCCGGATGAGGAAAAGGCGGCACGACGTATCAGAAAGAAGTCGCAGCACTTTGAGCTTCGAGAAGGTATTCTTTACAAGCGCTCTTTCCTACAGCCGTGGTTGCGGTGTGTTGGGCCACGCCAGGCTACTTATGTGATCAGTGAGATACATGAAGGGTCATGCGGTATGCACGCAGGTCCCCGATCTGTAGTGGCACGAGCTCTACGCACAGGATATTATTGGCCTACTATGCATAGGGATGCACGAGACATGATTCGTAAGTGCAGTGATTGCCAAGTGCACAGACCAGTACCGTGACATTCGCAACAGGAACGAACACCCGTTACATCCCCATGGCTATTCTATAAGTGGGGGATTGACATTACAAGACCTTTTCCCGTGGCTGCAGGGGGAGTTAAATTCTTGATCGTCGTAATGGACTACTTTACACGATGGATAGAAGCTAAAGCGGTTAAATCCATTACGGGCAAGCAGGTTATTAAGTTTGTTTGGGAAAACATCGTGTGTCGTTTTGGCTTGCCAGGAGAAATCATCTCGGACAACGGGAAGCAGTTCACGGATAATCCATTCAAGGACTGGTGCGCAGCATTGAATATCACGCGGCGCTTCGCATCTGTTAAGCACCCGCAGACAAATGGTCTTGTGGAACGAGCGAATAGAAGCTTAGGTGAAGGCATCAAGGCAGGCTTGGATGAACGAAGTGCCA
Source organism: Glebionis coronaria (assembly GCA_025667525.1). Lineage (NCBI taxonomy): Eukaryota > Viridiplantae > Streptophyta > Magnoliopsida > Asterales > Asteraceae > Glebionis > Glebionis coronaria. The sequence goes on along the minus strand of CM046878.1, from coordinate 454,067,334 downwards.
AACGGGTAGATGAGTTGCCACATGTTCTATGGGCACATAGGACTATGATTAAAACAGCCAATGGGGACACTCCATTTGCGCTAGCCTACGGGACTGAAGCTGTTATACCAACAGAAATTGGAATGTCGACCATCCGCACGGCGGAGGTTAATGTTACCACGAACGACGAGCAACTCCGGATTAATCTGGACTTGTTGGAGGAAAAAGGAGAAATAGCGGCTATCAATGAGGCCAAGTCCAAGGCAAGGATGAAGGCTTATTATGACGCCAAGATTAAAGGTGTCTCCTTTCGACCAGGAGATTTCGTTTAACGTGCCAACGAGGCAAGTCGAGCGGAGAATACAGGAAAGCTGGGCCCCAAGTGGGAAGGGCCGTATGACGTTACGGAAGCCTTAGGACGGGACACGTACAAGTTGCGTAACATGGATGGCTGCGACCTGGAACACACATGGAATATCTGCAATCGTAAAAGGTGCTATCTTTGAAAGGCTACGGCCTCCGTATGGACACTTCGCTATAGTTGGCTTCAATGAAGATCCATGTATTCTCTTTTGTTTTGTTTTTCATGCTTTCTAGGTTCTATTTGTTTTTAGGATTTCCCATTATTGTCAAAACAAAAATCGTAAAAGTTCTAATAAAATGTCGTGGTGCCTAGCTAGCTCCACCGCTCATTCTTGTGCAAATAATTGTCATGTCTTTTAGATTCTATGTGCAAATTATTGTCGTATAGATTTAGTTGTTATTTCTATAATGTGCTATCTCTTATTCATATGCATTCATTCAAAACCGTACATGTACTATTCGCCTCCAAGCGGGGTAAGAGGATTAAGTGAACCTAATAATTCAACTTGTCGCATAAGAGGGATGCTGTAACACCTGGTAATTTTCTCTACTTTGTAAAATGACTATTTTACCCTTTGACTTTTTATTTAGTCAACTATGTGATTTAACTGTGTTGGAACCGGGAAGTTATCCCGCGTTTTCTGAAAAACTGTTTGCTGACGAGTAATGACCTGACACTGAGCTCAGTCATTATTCTGAACATTTTCTGTGAACCTGACCAAAGTGCTGAGACGGTCAATGAATTGACGATAATCCATGAGATTATTCGTTATCTATGAATTATGTGCTTAACTGTTTAGTTTTTAACAGTGTGATCGTATTTTCATGAGCAGCGTATTTAAATATTTATGTATATATTTATATATGCCTGTATTTTAGTATTTTGCTATTTATAGTAATAAATCGTATTTACTGTGAATATTTAATTAACGTATCGCGTTTTCGTATTTTACGTCGTTTTTACGTTTACCCGTCGTTAGCGTGCATAAAATACTTTACCAATTATAAAATGTCAGTTTTCGTCGAGTAATCGTAAATTTAATATATTTCGTCAAATTTTTAAGTTTTACGTAATTTTTAACTTAACTATATACTTTTTGATATTTACCTAAAACTAACTAACCTTTTTACCTTAAACCTTTTAACTAATTACCATAGTAAAAATTTTGAATAATTTACCCCCCATATGGGACCCCATAACCGACCACATGCCAAGCACCATGTGCATGGCCTTACACTTTGCCATATTTGGCTTAAGGTTACAAACCTTACACACCTTAACTTACTAACCAAAAATCACCTCAAATAATTCATTTTTCACTTCATTTCACTTCAAAAAAAACACACATATCTCTCCTCTCTCTCTCAAAACACACGGCACACGGCACACAAACTCATTCCACCATTGTTGATTTCTAAAAGCTTCATTTTAACAAGAATTAACACAAAACAAAATCACCCTAGAGTTTGTACAAGCATAAAGAAGAATGGTCTTTCTTGGTTTGTTGATTTGAGTAGTTTTTGGGTTGAAGTTCTAGAGTAGAGTTCTTGTTGATTATTAGTGGGTTAGTGCGTAGATCGGGTCGTTGTGATTACGTAGAATCGTTACTCAAGGTTACTTCTTAAACCTTTTTCATCTTTTCATTTTCCATGCATAATCTTTGTAGATCTATGCATGCATGTTACTCATCAAGTATTTTCTTGAAATAAAATGATAAAAACTATTTTGTTCATGAAATATTTTAAGATTTATGAAAATTATGTGTGGATCTATTAGATCCATACATGAAAATAGTTTAATTGAAAGATTTGTGAAAAATATAAGTATGTATATTTTTGATTTGTGAACTTGAAGTAAAATCTTTGATTTTGTTGATGTTTATGAATAATTGAAGGGAACTAGTAGTGTTACTACTAGTGGTTACGCTTGAAAATGGTCGAAAACGAGTTTTTACGAAAAACATACAATCTGTCCGATTTTTGTAAGAGGCGTAGAGGGTCGTAAAAATTGTTTTGACACTAGTTTACTACGATATTATGAAAATATAAGTGAATACCTTCGTTTCGATATATTATGGGCTAAAAACGGAGCTAAAATGAGTAAGATATTGTCGTTTAAATTTCGTTGTCGGAAAACTTAATTTTTGGAGAACAACACTATAAGTGGTTGCTGTCCAGATTTTTAAAGTGGTCGAATAGACATTTTCGAGTTAAACGGAGTTGTTTTGAGTGTCGAAATGGTTACTAAATGGTATGTATGAATGTTGGACTTGTTTTGTAAAAGCGTATTAGCTCGAAATATGAATACTTGTTGTACTATTAAAAGTTTGAACGTTGGAAGTGGATATTGATACTATTGCGGAAAATGACTTGTTGAAATATTGGTGATTGAGAAATTGTTGAAAATAGGGGTTTTAGGACGAGATTTGAGTACTTACTAAAAATGGCAAATTTTTACGTGACGCCGAAAGGCTGCCGAATTTTCGTTAGAAATCGTATAGGAAAATTTGTTAAGATAAATTTTGGTAAATTAAAATTTACGCCGAAAGGCTGTCGAAATTTCGTCGAGTCAAAAATAAATATTTTTGCCTAAGTATATATATACTATAATGTTTATAACGATATAACATTTACAAGTCACGATTTTAACAACAAAATATATACTTGATTGACGAGTAACATACGTGATGAACTATTGTGACTTATTTGCTAGCGCCTAAACTATAGTATTATATTTAGGTTGTTGCTAGAGTTGCTCGCTACTATTTGATCTTACTTGTGCGGTTTGAATCGTTGCCTGAGGTGAGTTTATAGATCCCTATTAAACTGTTTTTATATGTTTAATGTTTTGGGATGTGATAAATGCTTTGATGCTTGCTTCTGGACGCAAGTAAAACTTGATTTTTGTGAACACTTAGTGAACACTATTTATGAGATAGCTTAAGTTGCTTTAGCCATAATCCCCACTATCGTGAATCGTTAGTTACTCTGCTGGAGTAAGATCTTATGTTACGGATAGATCTATTGAGGGTTGACAACCTCCACTCGGGCATTCTGACGCCGGACGAGTGTGTACCATTTGTATGAACGGAGTTATCTTGGCTAGGTACTCCATTGGGGCAAAAATTTATGTATGCAATCTATTGTATGCACTGGATCACTAGTTTCGATGTCACGAGCTTAGCTATCATAAATATTGTGAACACCCAATTTATCCTACACTTGGCACTATACCTCCTATAGTTGCATGTGTACATGAAATGAAATCTGAAATTGAATTACTATGAACTTTTACTTGAAACCTATATTCTCACCAACTTATGTTGACCCAATTTAGCATTTATCTCAGGTAATTGATGATGAGTTGTATCTGCTGTGTGAAGTACTTCGAGTCCGCATGCATTTCTTGGCTATCTTCGGACATTTATTTACTTATGCTTTTGAACTATTATCTCGTTGATGTTTAAAACTTTTACATTCCGCTGCACTATCTTTTGAAACTGAGACCTTTTGTAATGTGATGCTTTTATTTAAATTCAATGAGGTATTTTTATAAAACGTCTCATTTAGAGTCGTTCTCTTATACCTTGAACTATGATACAATGACGTAAAAGCCCCCGAGCTTCACCGCTTCCGCATATCACATTTTGGGGTGTTACAGAATTGGTAATCAGAGCCTTGGTTATAGAGAACTAGGTTTGCATCTTAGGCCTAGACTATAACCGATGTGGCTACTTGTTACTCTGTATACATATATGTACTACGTAATGCATTACGTAGGATAACACTATAAGTAATATGTAATATATATTATGTAATACGTAATATGTATTATATACATATGCATTTCGCTAATTTGCATACTTTAATTTCTATACATGATTATATCATGCATACCCTACAACCATTCGCGCGAATATCTAACATTTGGTTGTTGCGGGATATGTCATCGCATACTATCACGTATCATTTCGATTACATCTATAGTCTGATTTTATTCCAATCACTATTTTTGGTGTTATTTTTGGTTTTGTTTTGATCTTTGGTATGTAATCATACTCTTATTTTATGACTATGTACTTGATATTTTGATTATGAATGGGAATTTAACTTTATGACCTTGACCAGTGACTATCCTTTTTCTTTTTATGTTGTTGTACTGTTAAATTCTGCATTCTATTTTAGCATATGAAATATATAACGTGTATCTTCGTGCTTGAACCTTAATTGCATTGTTGTCTTAACGCATAGAAACAATGGTGAACACACGTAACGGAATGACTGACGCACAATTGGAAGCACTGATTACGCAACAAGTAACTGATGCACTAGCAAACGTTCAAGCTAACAACAACGTGAACGAAGCACCACCGAACAATGTTGACAATCGACCGCCTAAGCCGTGTATTTACAAGGACTTTAGGAGCTGTGACCCTTTGACTTTTAATGGTACTGAAGGAGCTGTCAGATTAGCTCGTTGGGTTGAAAAGATGGAAGCTGTGTTCCGTGTTAGTGGATGTGTTGTTGAAAACCAAGTGACTTATTCTACTTGTACTTTAGCTGCTGGAGCGTTGACATGGTGGAACACCCATGTGCAGACGGCTGGAGCTGAGGAGGCGTATGGAATGAGTTGGGAGGAACTTAAGAATTTGTTGACTAAGGAGTAATGTCCTCGTAATGAGATTCAGAAAATGGAAATCGAATTGTGGAACCTGACTGTGAAGAACAATGACATTTGTACGTACACTAGCAGGTTCCAAGAATTGTGTTTGCTATGTCCTGGAATGGTTCCGGATGAAGAAAAGAAGGTTGAGCGTTATATTTGGGGTTTACCTGGTAGAGTTCAAGGGAATGTGACATCGTCTGGACCGACAAAAGTTAGTGATTCTATAAGGATGGCTCACAGTCTGATGGACCAAGTTGTTCGAGCAAATGCTAAGAATGCCGCGGACAACAAGAGAAAATGGGGGAATAACCAAAGGAACAACCATGGGAACTATCCGAATAAGAGGCAAGACACCGTGAAAGCGTACACTGCTGGTACTGGGGAAAAGGGAGTGTACAATGGGACGTTACCTTTGTGCAATCGATGCAAGCGTCACCATAATGGACAATGCAATGTACAGTGTCACAACTGCAAGAAAACTGGACACATTGCTAGAGATTGTAAGTCACCACCCAACACGAAAGCCAACGTCACTTGCTTTGAATGTCAGCAAAAGGGACACTACAGCAATGAGTGCCCAAAGAAAAAGAACAAGGACCAAGGAAAGAATGCTAAAGCTGGGGAAGCTCGTGGAAGGGTCTATGTGATAGGAGGAGGAGAAGCGCAACAAAACCCCGACGTCGTGACAGGTACGTTTCTTCTCAATGGTCGTTATGCTTCTATTTTATTTGATACTGGAGCCGATAGGAGTTTTGTGTCGACTGCTTTTAGTGTTTTACTTGATGTGACCCCTTCGCCCTTAGACACTAAGTACACTATTGAGTTAGCTAATGGGAAGTTGATAGAATCCGACACTATACTTCGTGGATGCACTTTAAATCTTCTAGGTCATCCTTTCGTAATAGACCTTATGCCTGTTGAGTTAGGGAGTTTTGACGTGATTGTCAGGATGGATTGGTTGTCGAAATATCGTGCTACGATTGTATGCGATGAGAAGATCGTTCGTTTACCATTTGGTGATGAAGTTTTGGAGGTACAAGGGGATACAAGTGACAGAAAAGGGAAGTCACGGCTGAACATTATCTCGCGTGTCAAGGCTCAGAAGTTGTTGTCGGAAGGTTGCCACGTATTTTTAGCCTGTGTTACTGAAAAGCAGACGGAAGAAAAACAGTTGGAAGATGTACCTATCGTACGGGATTTTCCGGAAGTCTAACCTTAAGATTTGCCTGGATTACCGCCGGCTAGACAAGTTGATTTCCAGATCGATTTAATACCGGGAGTCGCACCTGTTGCTCGAGCGCCTTACCGTTTAGCACCGTCGGAATTGCAAGAACTAGCGACGCAACTACAAGAGTTGACTGATAAAGGATTCATAAGACCGAGTTCTTCACCCTGGGGAGCTCCAGTCTTATTTGTGAAGAAGAAGGATGGGAGTTTTCGGATGTGTATCGACTATCGTGAGTTGAACAAACTTACCATCAAGAACCGTTACCCGTTACCTAGGATCGATGATCTGGTTGATCAGTTGCAAGGATCGAGCATTTACTCGAAGATTGACCTTAGGTCTGGTTATCACCAATTGAGAGTCCGTGAGGAAGATGTTGCAAAGACTGCTTTTAGGACTAGGTATGGACACTATGAGTTCCAAGTGATGCCGTTCGGTTTGAAAAACGCACCTGCTATGTTTATGGACCTCATGAACCGGGTGTGTAAACCGTATTTGGGCAAGTTTGTCATTGTGTTCATCGATGACATACTGATTTACTCAAGGGATGAGAAAGAACATGAGGAACATCTTAAGATAATATTGGAATTGCTTAAGAAGGAGGAATTGTACGCTAAGTTCTCGAAGTGTGATTTTTGGTTGCCAAGAGTACAATTTCTAGGTCACATTATAGATAGCAAGGGGATTCATGTTGATCCTGCCAAGATTGAATCAATTAGGGAGTGGACTGCTCCTACGACACCGACTGAAATTCGCCAATTTTTAGGACTCGTCGGATAATACCGAAGGTTCATCGAGGGATTCTCGAAAATCGCGAAACCATTGACGAAGTTGACTCAAAAGAAGGTGAAATACGAATGGGGAGATAAGGAGGAATTAGCATTCCAAAAGTTGAAACAAATGTTGTGTATTGCGCCTATTCTATCGTTACCAGAAGGATCGGAAGATTTTTTGGTCTACTGTGATGCATCAGCAAAAGGATTGGGAGTTGTGTTGATGCAGAGGAAGAAAGTTATCGCCTACGCGTCACGACAATTGAAAACGCATGAGAAAAATTACACTACGCACGACTTGGAGCTAGGAGCGGTAGTATTTGCCTTGAAATTGTGGAGACGCTACTTGTATGGAACCAAGTGTGTCGTCTATACCGATCACAAGAGTTTACAACATATTCTTGACCAGAAGGAACTGAACATGAGACAACGTCGATGGATCGAGTTGCTCAGCGATTATGACTGTGAAATCCGTTACCACCCTGGGAAGGCCAATGTAGTGGCGGATGCGCTAAGTAGAAAGGAACAACTGATGACACGTAGAGTTAGATCGCTAACTATGGTTATCAATCCGAACTTACCTGTGCAAATTCGTGAAGCACAAACCGAAGCCCTTAAGCATGAACATGTTGAAGCTGAGAAATTAGGAGGAATGGTCACTAAGAAATTGGAGACTAGCACTAATGGAACGCTATGTCTGAAAGGTAGAAGTTGGTTACCACGGTTTGGAGGACTAAGGGACGTGATTATGCACGAGTCGCATAAATATAAGTATTCGATTCACCCAGGATCTGACAAAATGTATCAGGATATGAAGAAGCTATATTGGTGGCCAAATATGAAAGCTGAAATTGCTACTTATGTAGGGAAGTGCCTGACTTGTGCTAGAGTGAAAACAGAACACCAAAAACCATCTGGATTGTTGGTTCAACCTATAATTCCTATGTGGAAATGGGAAAATATAACCATGGATTTCATAACTAAGCTTCCTAAAACGACCAACGGATATGACACAATTTGGGTAATTGTGGATCGACTTACGAAATCTGCACACTTTTTGGCTATGAAGGAAGATGATTCGATGGATAAGCTTACGAGACTTTATCTGAAGGAAGTAGTCGCAAAACATGGGATACCGATCTCGATAATTTCTGATAGAGATGGTAGATTTACTTCGGAATTCTGGAAATCACTTCAGAAAGCGTTGGGTACGCAATTGGACATGAGTACTTCTTATCATCCGCAGACTGGCGGACAGAGTGAGAGAACTATTCGAACGCTGGAGGACATGTTACGCGCTCGTGTGCTTTACTTTGGGAAGCAATGGGACAGACATTTGCCTCTAGTGGAATTCTCTTACAACAATAGTTATCATACCAGTATTAAGGCTGCACCGTTTGAAGCGTTGTATGGTCGTAAATGTCGCTCGCCTGTGTGTTGGAGTGAGGTTGGGGATAGTCAACTTACTGGCCCTGAACTCATCCGTGAAACAACTGAGAAGATTTTTCAAATCAAGAGCCGAATTCAAGCAGCCCGTGATCGTCAGAAGAGTTACGCTGACGTTCGACGTAAGCCTCTCGAATTTCAAGTGGGAGACAAAGTGATGCTAAAAGTATCGCCTTGGAAAGGTGTAGTACGTTTTGGCAAGCGAGGAAAGCTGAACCCCCGTTAAATTGGACCTTTCAAAATTCTGGCAAAGGTTTGAATTGTAGCCTATCATCTCCAATTACCGCAAGCGTTGAGCCGCGTGCACAGCACTTTTCACGTGTCGAACTTGAAGAAGTGCCTATCTGATGAGACACTCGTTATACCATTGGAGGAACTCCGAATTGACGACAAGATGCAATTTGTCGAAGAACCTATTGAAATCATGGACCGTGAGGTCAAACGATTGAAACAGAGTCGTATTCCTATCATCAAGGTGAGGTGGAATTCTAAACGTGGACCTGAATTCACTTGGGAGCGTGAGGATCAATTTCGCAAGAAATATCCGCAACTCTTTGACAATTCTAGAAACCGTGACACTCCTAATCTTTGAGGACAAAGCTTCTCTATCAAGGGAATGATGTAACACCTGGTAATTTTCCCTACTTTGTAAAATGACAATTTTACCCTTTGACTTTTTATTTAGTCAACTATGTGATTTAACTGTGTTGGAACCGGGAAGTTATCCCGCATTTTCTGAAAAACTGTTTGCTGACGAGTAATGACCTAACACTGAGCTCAGTCATTATTCTGAACATTTTCTGTGAACCTGACCAAAGTGCTGAGACGGTCAATGAATTGACGATAATCCATGAGATTATTCGTTATCTGTGAATTATGTGCTTAACTGTTTAGTTTTTAACAGTGTGATCGTATTTTCATGAGCAGCGTATTTAAATATTTCTGTATATATTTATATATGCCTGTATTTTAGTATTTTGCTATTTATAGTAATAAATCGTATTTACTGTGAATATTTAATTAACGTATCGCGTTTTCGTATTTTACGTCGTTTTTACGTTTACCCGTCGTTAGCGTGCATAAAATACTTTACCAATTATAAAATGTCAGTTTTCGTCGAGTAATCGTAAATTTAATATATTTCGTCAAATTTTTAAGTTTATGTAATTTTTAACTTAACTATATACTTTTTGATATTTACCTAGCACTAACTAACATTTTTTACCTTAAACCTTTTAACTAATTACCATAGTAAAAATTTTGAATAATTTACCCCCCATATGGGACCCCATAACCGGCCACATGCCAAGCACCATGTGCATGGCCTTACACTTTGCCATATTTGGCTTAAGGTTACAAACCTTACACACCTTAACTTACTAACCAAAAATCACCTCAAATAATTCATTTTTCACTTCATTTCACTTCAAAAAAAAACACACATATCTCTCATCTCTCTCTCAAAACACACGGCACACAAACACAAACACATTCCACCATTGTTGATTTCTAAAAGCATCATTTTAACAAGAATTAACACAAAACAAAATCACCCTAGAGTTTGTACAAGCATAAAGAAGAATGGTCTTTCTTGGTTTGTTGATTTGAGTAGTTTTTGGGTTGAAGTTGTAGAGTAGAGTTCTTGTTGATTATTAGTGGGTTAGAGCGTAGATCGGGTCGTTGTGATTACGTAGAATCGTTACTCAAGGTTACTTCTTAAACCTTTTTCATCTTTTCATTTTCCATGCATAATCTTTGTAGATCTATGCATGCATGTTACTCATCAAGTATTTTCTTGAAATAAAATGATAAAAACTATTTTGTTCATGAAATATTTTAAGATTTATGAAAATTATGTGTGGATCTATTAGATCCATACATGAAAATGGTTTAATTGAATGATTTGTGAAAAATATAAGTATGTATATTTTTGATTTGTAAACTTGAAGTAAAATCTTTGATTTTGTTGATGTTTATGAATAATTGAAAGGAACTAGTAGTGTTACTACTAGTGGTTACGCTTGAAAATGGTCGAAAACGAGTTTTTACGAAAAACATACAATCTGTCCGATTTTTGTAAGAGGCGTAGAGGGTCGTAAAAATTGTTTTGACACTAGTTTACTACGATATTATGAAAATATAAGTGAATACCTTCGTTTCGATATATTATGGGCTAAAAACGGAGCTAAAATGAGTAAGATATTGTCGTTTAAATTTCGTTGTCGGAAAACTTAATTTTTGGAGAACAACACTATAAGTGGTTGCTGTCCAGATTTTTAAAGTGGTCGAAACGACATTTTCGAGTTAAACGGAGTTGTTTTAAGTGTCGAAATGGTTACTAAATGGTATGTATGAATGTTGGACTTGTTTTGTAAAAGCGTATTAGCTCGAAATGTGAATACTTGTTGTACTATTAAAAGTTTGAATGTTGGAAGTGGATATTGATACTATTGCGGAAAATGACTTGTTGAAATATTGGCGATTGAGAAATTGTTGAAAATAGGGGTTTTAGGACGAGATTTGAGTACTTACTAAAAATGGCAAATTTTTACGTGACGTCGAAAGGCTGCCGAATTTTCGTTAGAAATCGTATAGGAAAATTTGTTAATATAAATTTTGGTAAATTAAAATTTACGCCGAAATGCTGTCGAAATTTCGTCCAGTCAAAAATAAATATTTTTGCCTAAGTATATATATACTATAATGTTTATAACGATATAACATTTACAAGTCACGATTTTAACAACAAAATATATACTTGATTGACGAGTAACGTACGTGATGAACTATTGTGACTTATTTGCTAGCGCCTAAACTATAGTATTATATTTAGGTTGTTGCTAGAGTTGCTCGCTACTATTTGATCTTACTTGTGCGGTTTGAATCGTTGCTTGATGTGAGTTTATAGATCCCTATTAAACTGTTTTTATATGTTTAATGTTTTGGGATGTGATAAATGCTTTGATGCTTGCTTCTGGACGCAAGTAAAACTTGAATTCTGTGAACGCTTTGTGAACACTATTTATGAGATAGCTTAAGTTGCTTTAGCCATAGTCCCCACTATCGTGAATCGTTAGTTACTCTGCTGGAGTAAGCTCTTATGTTACGGATAGATCTATTGAGGGTTGACAACCTCCACTCGGGCATTCTGACGTCGGACGAGTGTGTACCATTTGTATGAACGGAGTTATCTTGGTTAGGTACTCCATTGGGGCAAAAATTTATGTATGCAATCTATTGTATGCACTGGATCACTAGTTTCGATGTCACGAGCTTAGCTATCATAAATATTGTGAACACCCAATTTATCCTACACTTGGCACTATACCTCCTATAGTTGCATGTGTACATGAAATGAAATCTGAAATTGAATTACTATGAACTTTTACTTGAAACCTATATTCTCACCAACTTTATGTTGACCCAATTTAGCATTTATCTCAGGTAATTGATGATGAGTTGTATCTGCTGTGTGAAGTACTTGGAGTCCGCATATATTTCTTGGCTATCTTCGGACATTTATTTACTTATGCTTTTGAACTATTATCTCGTTGATGTTTAAAACTTTTACATTCCGCTGCACTATCTTTTGAAACTGAGACCTTTTGTAATGTGATGCTTTTATTTAAATTCAACGAGGTATTTTTATAAAACGTCTCATTTAGAGTCGTTCTCTTGTACCTTGAACTATGATACAATGACGTAACAGCCCCCGAGCTTCACCGCTTCCGCATATCACATTTTGGGGTGTTATAGATGCAACCCCAGTGACGTGGATCATGTATCCTTACTAGACACCTTATTTACAAGACGTTGTAATAAGTTTCCATATGCCGCACCTACGTAGTGCTTTGCATGGTAAAGACGCACGCCGCACGTCTAGTAAAATATAGACTTGGTTTAATTATGGGTAAGACGTGACATGTCATGCAATATAGATACATGATATCTAAAGAAAATAAACAAGTTTCAAAATCAAAACACAAAATAGCCGTGGTCATCACGGAATTACATAAATATAACGAGTTATAACAATATTGTCAGTTCTAGCCGTGTACATACACGGACGAATAAGGCACAAATGTTTACAAAGTAAATTACAGAGGAGGTAAGAACTCTCCTATCTCTCTCTGCCCTTCTGCAATCATGGCACGGAGGACCTCGCCGCGAGCATCTTTGCCACCCTGTGCCCTGGTCATATTAGCATCCAACACCTCGGCTAAAAGCTTCTCACCTTTCATCACCTTCGAAACATAGTCGTAGGTGGGCAGGGTCAGTTGGATGGGATCGGCTGTGAGCTTGGACATTATCACCTCGTTGGGAGCATCCTTCAGCGACTCCAGATCATCTAGGAATGGGTGCTGGATTTCCCCAAGGGCGGCCATAGAGGCGGTCATCTTATCTTCAGCTAGAGGGTTATGGTAGGCGTGTTGGGTAATGTCTTCCTTCTTGCTTATCAGCTCCACAGCTTTGATCAAACCCTCGTGCCTACCACGATCAATGTCGTCCGATACAACATCCGCAAAAGCCTGCAACAAATAAGGAGCATCCGTCACCCTGCTCACGGTAAGGCGTATCCCCTGGCCCACCATCCATCTACGCCCGGATATGTCCGTAAGCAAGGGAGGGCATAGCACTTCGGCGCAATCCGTTGCTATCCTGCTCAGTTCTCCCTCCGCTATTGCAGCTCGCTCTTCTATGATAGTCTGCGCATGGGTGAGTTCGTCCTTAAGCGTATCACGTTCTTGGGCAATGGTGAAGGCTTGTATTGTTACGGCTTTAGTGGCGGCTTCGGCTGCGGATACCTATGAATAATACTTGGAATTACTACAAGATGATACGGGTCTTATGTGAACAAATGAGTATCAATAAAAGCGCGTACCTTCTCATTGGATGCAGCTAGGAGGGCCTCCAGCTCAACAATGTGTTCCTCACGTGCATTGGCGCGGTGGGCTTGTTCCTTGACTGTTGATTCCGCTACAACTAAAGCTGCCTGCAGGGACGTTATAGTCTTCTCATGCTTTTCCATCAGTTCCTCTCGACGAGCAATCTTCCTCTCGGTACGGCTCACGTTGGCCAAGGCTCCTTCCAGACGGCGCTGTAGGGCCACGCCAACTGTCCCCTGTGCGCTGTGGCTACATCATACTGCTCCAGCAGCGTCTCATGATCGAGCTCATTCAAGTCTTGTGCCAGCACTGGAGGAGTGATGTGATCCATAAAATCTCTACACTCGGACTCTGTCTCTAATCTTATTAAGCTGGACAAGTTCCAGGCTGGGCGAAGGTTGGTGTCAGGTCCCTCAGAACGTTGGCTCCTCTTCATGAGTTACAGGAGTGGGTGGAGGTCTCAGTGATATCATGGGTGAGGGTTCCCTTTCCACCTCCTCCTCCTGTGCTACTATCGACGGGTCCGCCCTGTTAATAAAACACACTTATTAATTTTTGTTTGTGGATTAAATCTTGTGGAGTATTGTTGGTACTTACGTAGTGCCAATTATGGGTTCCGTGGTAGTAGGAGCCACGACATTCACAGGGGTTGCCTTCCAGACTTGCTCATCAACATGCAGCGAAGGGTTGCCTTGGGCCGCAGAGGCACTGCTTCCCTCTTGGAACTGCGGGTGGTCCTGCCTTAGCTTCTTTGGGGGAGCATTGTGTGCACCTGCCCCAGCCTCCATGTTTTTTGCTACCTTCCTGGTGGTCTTGCGCTTTCTAGATTTGGGCTTTGATGGCTGGGGGGATCCAGAATCCTGTATTGTTTCATCTTCTTCACCGGTGCGATTGATAGATGGATCGGTGAGTTGTTCTTCTTCATCTTGGTACGGTACGACATTCTCCTACAGCAGCTCCTCACCATCTTCATTATGCAAATCTAGGGGGACTTCTGGATCACGGGCTCTTCCTCATCCGACCGCTGCTCAGTTGTCTCTTCCAGAGGGATGGTCATGTTGATGGTGGCCTCTAGTAAGGGGGTTCACCTTCTTTCAGTGGTCGAGATCCTTGTGGAACTTTGCTTGGATCGCCTTGGCATAATAAGCCGAACAACTTCATCTCTACGGACATTTGCATACATACGGGTTAGTAATTTCACAATTACTATAGGACATATTCGCATCTAAAGTATAGAAGACCTACCCTGTCTACGCTCGGTCAGAAAGCACGGATATCTATCCTCCCTCCCATAGTAATAGCGGCTGATCCCTACTAAGCAGAGGAAGTTCTCCGGCAAACCCCTATGGAATTTCGTACGGTGGGTGTCTAATATTTTCAAATCATTACTACTATAGTCCTTAGATTTGGGAGGATAGTCGACGGGTACTCTGGTTTTGAGAACAAAAGGGGTGGGGAATACTTTCTCAACTACGAAAAAATAGTGGTCGTACCAATTCTTAAGGGAATCTAAGGGTTTCTTATAAGTCGTGGGGGCGGTCGCGGATCGTTTCTTAAACGATAGCCACCCATTCACCATTTGGGGGGGAGTAAAAAACCCTAAATAGATTCACGGTCGGGGTTACCTCACATGTATAGAAGGTAATCTCAAACTGGTTGATCTTACATGCACCTATGCAGTGAAATTGGGTTATGTGGAAGTCGTAGTATAGAAGCAGATCTACTAAGAACCTAGATAGGGGATGCGGTAGTTATCTGAGGCAAATAGACGCGTATACACGCCTATCTTTCCCTTAGGAGCATCCGTAATAGCTTCACTGTCATCTGGATAGGTCGGATGTACGCTTTCAGGAATATAGTACTTAGACAAAAAGTCTATGTATTTCTCCGCAGGCATCACGTTGGGGACATCCGTAATAATAGGGTTATCCTTCACCATGTTTTATAAAAAGGATTAGAGAAGCGTGATGATCTAACATGCGGTGGAGAAAATCCGTAGGATAAGAAGAGAAGGTATGAAGGAATGAGCTCAAATATGACAATGGCGGAAAAGGGTATAAACTGTGTGTGTACACAGTAGCATACAACAACTCTTTTATAGGGTTGCCTCGATTTACGAGGTAACATAGATGTTCGCCACGTGTAAATCACTACGCCCATCTAACGAACGGGATTTCTGACACTTCTGAAACGTCAGAAGGGACCCACGGGTCACTTCTTGACAGTTTTATGTGGCTGAAGGGTGGGCCTTTCTGGTGCACTTCTGCAGGCATGGGTCCGACTAATGACTACCATTAATGCATTCATTCAAGTTGTCCCGGTCGGCTTATTTTGGAGTGCGTCCGTATTTGCAACAACAAGGTCTACAGGACATTGATTAGTCTAGAGGTTACACCTATGGATGTAAAAACTAGACTAGGGGGACATGATGACGTATAGTCCCCAACCGGGTCATGAACCCGGCTCACGAGTACTACCCGCATTCGACCCATTACTAATGGGTTGGATTAATATCATTTGAGCTTATGGGCTTCGGATGAACAGTGACCGCATATATGCGTGCAGCCCACGGCCCGGCACGGCCGGTATAGGGTTAGAAAGAATCATAATCTTATTATGAATAGGATTTACCCCAAGGTAGAGGATATACACTCACCATAATTAGAAGATAACAATCAAACTAATTATGGCACTTATCCTTTGTTTGGGGCCGAAACATTGGTGACAGCCCATTAGGGTTTCACCGCCTATATAAGGAACCCCCAAGGGTTCCACAAAGGTATTACATTCTACACACTCTCAACTCCCATCCGATTCTTAAACCCTAACCGATTACTTACTCTCACGTTGGAGTCTAATCGTGGGATACATTCCCACGGTAAGCCTAATGCGTGTTGTTTTAGTGTGCAGGATCCCAACAAGATATTTCACTTGGTGCAGGAGCCAGAACCCAGCCAACCCGAATTAAGCCTAATTCGGGTCTAGCAAGAATCATCTAACTTTTGTATCAACAATGGGGTCGCAGATCCATATATATGGAACCGCGGGCCTATCAAATGAACCGCGGCCAGAGACGACCGTTGGGCTCTTGTCCTATAAATAGTGGACCATTTCCAGATTTTCATTTCACCTCTTTTGCACACAAATTATCATATTCAATCTACCTTCTTAAATCACTCAAATCCTTGATTATTTGGTTGATTACTACTTCTTTAAGAAGTTAATCTTTCTACTCTCCTCTCATCCTCTCAAGTGCAAAGAGAAGAACACTTTCATCCTTGAAGTGTTGTGTCTACCTCAAGATCCATTGAAGATCTAAACTTTTATTTCATTCTTGTGTCATTGTGAAGATCCAAATAGCTGTGTATATTTGGAAGTTGTGTATATATTGTGGTTATTACTTAGGCCTTAAAGTATATTGGTGTTGATTGGTCCTAGCTAAGATTAGGGCTCGACTTTTATCTTAGAGTCAGAAATTGGTTAAGCGACGTGTACGGTTTCTCTACCTTACGGAGCTTGTTGATTAGTGAACTATCGAGTAAGGAGTACTCGTGGAGTGGAGTAGGAACGAGGAGTGAGCTTTGTTGCCGAACCACTAAAAATCCTTGGTGTTTGGTTTGATCTTTCCTTTCCTTATCTATTTCTATTCGTTATTATTTATTGCATATACTTGTGATTATTAGTTTAGATCCACTATCTAATGTTCATATTGTGTATAAGAAGATTTCACATAATCACTCAAGCCTAATTTTTGAAAAGGATTTTTGAAAACCGATCTTTGATCATTTTAACTTAAGAAACTATTTAACCCCTCCCCCTTTCTAGTTTCTACACTTTTGTATAAACAAAAAAATAGTTTTATGCCTTAAAATCTGGCCCAAAATATCTTTATTCCAGCCTAAATTCTTGGCCCAACAAAGATAATATTAGGCCCAAATAAAACCTATTAAACTTACTTTTTGGTAAGCTGGCGCCTTTCATATGAGTTGGACTAGATATACATCCATTGCTATACGCATAGACTTATTATGTAAAGGATGGATAGTCTAGATTAGTTAGGCTTATAAATACCCCCCATGACTCTCCATGGGGGTGTGGAAGTTTAGTTCATTTTTCCTTTGTATTGTTTTCACTTGAAATAATACACACATCTTTTCTTTCGCCTCTCTCTACTTTCTCTCACTAGAACCTAAAATGTCATGCATGTTCTTTGATCATCCCCGACCCCCCGAACCAAGGTGGCTTTTTGATGCTTGTCAATTGGTATCAGGGCTAACCGGGGGTGTTTTGTATCCGTGTGTGTTTGAGTTGTGTTATCAGATTCATTGTGTTATCAGATTCGTGTTGTGTTTTTCAAAATCATGGTTCGCGGTTGGTACTTTTCTGATTCGGTTCTTATCTGATTTTATCATGTTTCATTAATATCTATTATCATCTGTTAATGTCTCGTTATATCATTTTTTTGTCCATTATTCTGATCTAGCATCGTCATAAAATTCTTTTTGTCCAAATTTGTGTATACCCGTGTATTGTTTTTGTCCTTTTTCTCATTGACTAGATCTGTATTGCTTTCTAGGAAAAGGACAAAAACACATGGTCCAGAACCATTTTTTCGGTATCTACATAAAGTTGGTCAAAACCCTTTTCCGATGGCTACTTTCAGATGGTCACATTCCAATGGCATATTCAGCAGGCTACATTCCGATGGGGAGACTCATATACATTGCGATGGGTTCGACTGACTCATTGCGATGGGACTCATTCTGATGGGACTCATTGCGATGGGTGGTTTGACTCATTGCGATGGATAGGTAAGGCTACATTGCGATGGGTTCGACTGACTCATTCCGATGGGACTCATTCCGATGGGACTCATTGCGATGGGTGGTTTGACTCATTGCGATGGTGGGGTAAGGCTTCATTCCGATGGATAATTTTGATACATTTCGATGTAAGTGAAAACATTACGATGGGTGAGGTTTCACAAGATTGTGATGGGTTGTATTATTGCGATGGAAAACATTTAAACATTGCGATGGAAGTTAAACATTGTGATGGGTGATCTTTCATAACATTGAGACTGATGGTTTTTGACTCATTGCGATGTCATGTTTGTATACATTACGATGGATGTGAAATAGTGATTCATCGCTACAAAATGACTATAAAAACATTGCGATTGCATGACTGTTCATAACTGACTGAGACCCATGATCAAACATAACAAACTTAAATCACCTTTTACCTCCACAAATACTCATCTAATCCTAATCCCATCGTCTCCTAATCCCTTCTACTAATCACAAAAATTTAAACTCGAATCTATCTCAAAAGTAGAAAACAAATGGACCTCAGATTTGGTTAAACGTTTTTTTATCTTTAACAAGATTTTTTGTGTTTAACTAATCATCATAGATCTCGTGTGAAGGTATAAACCTCATATTAATTTTTGAATCAGTGACAAGAACATAAACATGAAGTTTAGTCCAGTTGGTCTTGATTCACGAACTCAGCATCAAATTAAAATTAATCACTAAGACCTACCCGAGACCATTTGAATGATCTAAATGTCATGTCTAACTCGTCTCTACATGGTTCGAAAGCTTCTGCATCGGAAAGATTTAGAACACCATAAGGGTGATCTATATATGATTCGGATGATATAAGTGGTGGGATTAACTTGTTTTAATTTGTATAAAGTGACAAGTTGATTTGTTCGTTGTTTGAATGTAAGAGTTGGTTGGGAAGTTTTCAGATTGAATATAGGGGCGGAGGTTACGAGAAACGAAAGTGGGTTTGGTGTGAATAGGTACTACTTGTGTAGTTATATTAGGGTTAAGTGGTTAATCATACCACGTATGGATCGGGTCTATATATGTGTATGGGCTGACTAATTTCTTTCAAGTCTACTTATTTGGCAAGAATTTTTCGAACGCAATGTTTATTACAAGAATGGGCTCACTACTTTTGTGTTGACTGCGTCCTTTAAATTCGTCCAAGTAATAGTTGGGCTTGGATATTAGTTATTTGCAAATGGGCTGCAAATATTTGGATACGTTGGTGATTCAAATACATGTTGACGGGCCGATCACTACTCTAATCGAAGGCATATAGTGGGCCGATTAGTTTTGCTATCGTATTCGGGATGACCGAATTTATATCCGAATGGTGCAAAATTAATTATGATGCATTATGTGGATTACGGGAGTTATTCTTGGATGGAGTCGGATATTTCGATAGAACGAGTAGTAAAAATTCTTGTTGGGTTAAATGCTTATGTGACAGGATTTTATTACTTTGGCGGGTCGTTTAAACAGTGACATTCAAGGTCGGGTATCCGTTTTCGATCATAACCTTTCTTCTCGATCTACAAACACAACAAACACAACAAACACAACAAACACAATACATTACACTAAAACAATCCTTATCAAAAAATTCACCTAAATTCCTAACGGCTATTACGGTTCATGTGATTACGAAGATGATTCGATGCTACTTATTTGGGGTTGAAGTAAGATTTCTCGGAGGCATTCTTATTTTATCTTTAAAGGACGTATGACTTTATAAGATAACTTGTTCGAGCATATACGGTTATGAATAAGACTTGAAGTATCTAGTTTCCAGTGTCAAGGGGAGGATGGACGACGACATGATAACTACCATTTTTGGGAGCTTCGTTGCGGTTCTCAGTGTCACGCATACTTGCTATTGTGGATATCTTCAAGAGGTATAGTACCTTTTCTTATACCGCCTGTTTTGGTATAGGGCACTTTAGAGAAGTTGTACCTTTTTTATACCGCCTTTTGGTATAGGGTACGTTTAAGACTTCAATGCATCGCTCTTCTTTATACAATAGTGCAAGCTTAAGTTCAAGTTTGGGGAATTCTACTTCAGTTTCAAGTTAGGATTATCAGGTTATCTTCATTAGTGGTAACTATCAATAGCCAATAGAATTGATAAGGGGATTCAGTTCGGGGTGATCAAGAGAGAATTTTTTTTAGAGAGATGTTGTTGACATCTTCTCACACAGTATTGGTTACTAAGTAAACAGTTCCAGTTGACATACCACGTACACACATGAAGGATGATTCCCTTAATAGGTATCATCCTGGAATGAGAAATGTGTACATGCGGGGTCACTTGACTTTGGTGTTACTGATCCTACATAAAGGGATAAGTTGTCTACATTCGGGACTTAATTGACTTTGATGCAGCAATTTTTTATCATCACTGTCCTGTCATGAGAAATGTGCATTTCTGGGACTTAATTGACTCTGGTGCTACAGTTTGACTTCATGTTCGGGATAGAGTGTGTACTTCTGGTAATCTCTCGTAGAATCAAGACTGGGATTGCTTCAAAGTGTGAGAAAATGTTGATGACGTTATCACCTCCCACAGATTTCCTCTGAAGGATCTGTTTTGGAGGAAGCAGTCTTTACTGCTTGTTTAATGAAAGGCCTTCTAGTTGGGATGGAGTAAAACTCAACTAGATTCTACAAGTTGAAGAAGTAGAGTTGGAGTATTCAAGAAGATGAAGGTCGCTGAAGACTGTCTCAAGGAATTCTAGAATTCATGTTTATCATTTTTCTTTATTTGTGCTTGTAGGAATCATTGTAACCAACTCACGTGAGTCACCATCTTGGAAGGAGATTGTTAGACTTACTTTTTGGTAAGCTGGCGCCTTTCACGTGAGTTGGACTAGATATACATCCATTGCTATACGCATGGACTTATTATGTAAATTATGGATAGTCTAGGTTAGTTAGGCCTATAAATACCCCCCATGACTCTCCATGGGGGTGTGGAAGTTTAGTTCATTTTTCTTTTGTATTGTTTTCACTTGAAATAATACACACATCTTTTCTTTCACCTCTATCTACTTTCTCTCACTATAACCTAAAATGTCCTACATGTTCTTTTATCATCTCCAACCCCCCGAACCAAGGTGGCTTTTTTATGCTTGTCAAAACCCTTTAAAGTAATACTACTTATTCCAATCATGTTCTTCTTCCTATCTCTTGTAACACATCCTTTGATAGAAAATGATGACAGTCGATCAATAACTACCAAACTTGATGATAACCTTATCAAATCGACCCACTTCAAGAAAAAACCCTTTTCTATCAAAACCTGATCGATCGATCCTAGTATACCAGACCACTTCACAAACTGAAGCTCTTAATACCACTTGTAGGGATTCGATCCCTACAACCTGGTAACTAGATGCGGAATATTAAACTCGAAGAGGAACACACACCACTACAGCTTATGATATCGACAGAAAAGACATAGGGTATATATTCCTAACCATGAATTAGTATTATTGAAAGAATGGCGTGAATTTCCCTTCTCCTTTCACGTCCTTTTATAGAGATAAGGGAAAAGCACAAACCGACTCTTAGAAGGAATTGGAAGTCGGTTGGTGAAAACATACGAGTTGACCTTGGGCACAAGCAAATCCAACCAACCTTTATACTAAGATGTAAACTTAACAATTAACGTGCTAGACTCTGACTTAAACTAAAACAGAGAGTAGATACATAACGTTAATCAAAACAAACGGCCCTATTTAACGACCATGACATGAAAAATGACCATAAAACATCATTTGTAGAAGTCCATGCTGAAAGTTTATGGACTTAAAATCGATAGTCGTGTAATACGATCGAACTCGAGATCACGAGATTGCACACATTACGTAAAGGGTTAATTTATTTATTAAATGTATTTATTATATTTATTAAATCAAACCGTAGCTTAAATTAACGATCGTTAATAATTAAAAGTTAAGTATTAAACGACCGTTATGGAAATCAAATAGAAGCTAAAAGAAGGAGTCGGAATAGTTCCGGAAGCCCCTTCTTGGGCTTGAAAACCGCCGGTCAAGAAAGACAAGGAGAGAAGAGAAAAAGATTTTGTTTCCTTAAATTTGTTTAACCTTGGAGGAAAAGTTTTTCCAAGGTCTATATAAACAAACCAAGGCTTTCATAATTTTTTCACTCCTCTCTTTCTCTTGCTCTTAAACCGCCGGCCAAACACCCCTTAATTAGGGTTCTTGGTTTTCAACTTTTCTGATTTTGTAGATCTAGTCCTAGCCCATCTCTAGGGTTGTTGGGTAGATCCTCCATAGGCTTGGAAGCTTGGTTTGTTCGTGCTAGACTCACGATTAACTCGCGTATTACGTGTGTATAAGATCGTGATATAGTCTTGCTTTAGACTATATCCTGGTGGTGTTCGTGATTAACCCTAGTTGCCGATTGTTCTGTTGTCTTGTGGATCTTGCTAGGATAAAGGTATGTAACCCTAATCTTGATTAATTATAATTGTGTTAAATTATGATCTTGTTAATTTGCTTCCGCTGTATGTTCTTTGATCGATATTAGGGTTTTAAATAATTGTTATGAACTATATAAACGTTCAGTGGCATCGAGAGCCGTTTTAACATGATTATAATTATTAAGATCTAAAGTTTTTTTAACTAATATTGATTTGTTTTAAAAAATTACATGTTGTTTTTTAAGTTTTATAAAAATTAGGGTTTTGTTTTTATTGTTTTTAAAAATCGGCTATTGCTAAATTTTTGATAAAAAAAATTTTTTTTGTAAACCCTAAAATTACGTGGTAATTATCTTTAGATGTTTGCATGAATTAATTGTTATGTCATGTGTGGTTACGGTCCGTAGTTTTTAATTGTTAAGAGAATGTGGAAGATCCGTAATAAACATGCATGTTTTTTTACGGATCATATAATTTTGAATGCTATTTGCTTTATTTGATTCGAAGTTTTAAAATTAGGGAAGACTTTTTATGTTTATAAAAACCCTAGATTTGATGTTCTTTGAATAAATTGTTATGCATGTGGCTGTCTGATTTAGTTTTTTGTACTACTTGTTTTCATGCGTTTTTTTATTGTATGTTGTATACAATGGTAATTTTTTTTACGAAAAATAATATTGACTAAATTTTGTCAAAATTAATCAATTGTTTTGAGATCTAAATTACATATGATTTGCGTTGATTAGAATTTCAATAGCAACTTAACGGCCTACTCGATTTTGACAAACTATAAAGTGGGTATAACGCACCGCTGGTCATGTACCCGGTTAAGGAAGGAGGTGTTATGCTTCAGCGCTGACCAAATTCCCGGCTCGCATGTGCGTCAAAATTGGAATTACCTACGGTTGTTATTTGTATATTTCTTTAAGGTTGATTTAACTGCATTAATTCACATCCGAAACACAATGAATAAGTTTATTGCTTTGTGCTTTAGCTGAGTTCTAGAAAAAGTACGGTGTGAATTTATTTGTGTGTAAAATCTTTAATTGATTTAACCAATACCTCAACTTGCAAATATATGATTAAATTTTAGTCTCACCAAAAAGTTTACTAAACGTTTTTATTAAACTTATGTTATGGAGATGTATACATGCTTCTCCATACATGATTTTGACACCAAAATCTATACCCTAAAAATTTAAGTCATATGCCATCTAATTGACGAACACTTGAAGTTACAATTATCGTCATATAAGATATTGGACGATGTTGTAATGGAGAGAAAACTTCATGACTGAATAAGATTGCACATGAAGGTTTTACGTTCTTTAGATTAGTCGACTTAATTAAGTTACTCAGTAAGAACTGGAAACTTAAGGCGTAAAGTAGGGATGAAACATGTTTACAATGCAAATGATTTTGGCAATGTAAATCCCTAACATATCTATAAATTGCAAATTTATTTGTCAATTATTGCCCGACAAGTTACTGTGTTGAATACATTTGTCACTAGCAGATCAACTGATGTGATGAATCTATGTCAATATGGATTCTAGTTTTTCAAGGAAAATACTATGGTTTTATTACCGGGGTAATTTTATTTTCTTGAATTGTATTATCTAAAATACTAATGTTTGAACTTATTTCTGTAGAAATGGCTCAACCCAAAAACAATCTGACAATAAGCTCGGCGTTCAAAGCTTTCTTTGAACGGCCTGAACTTACTGGCCCTAATTTCAATGACTGGTATCGCTCACTAAGAATTGTTCTGAGAGTAGCCGGTACTATTGATATCTTGACTACTCCTTTTCCAGAGGATCTTGCTGAAGGAGCATCTGATGCGGAAAGGCTTCAACACGCTGCTAGCGTTAAGAAGCACCATGAGGTGGCTATTGTAATGTTAGGGAGAATAGCTTCATCACTTCAAAGGAAGTATGAGCTATTTTCACCTCAGCGAACGCTTGATGAACTCAAGGCTGTGTATGAAACACCGCAAGCTGTAGAGATCTATGATTTGGTTGATGCTCTACATAGTTGCAAGCAAGCTCCTGGAAAGTCCGTAAGTGCCCATTATATGGAAATGAGGGGTTATATGGAACAACTCATCGCACTAGGACAACCCTATGATCATAATATGGATATCAACTTGATCAATAGGTCCCTTAATACGGACTTCAATGATTTCGTTTGTAACTATAATATGCATTGCACGGGAAAGATGGTTAATGATCTGCATGCAATGCTCATTGACTTTGAAAAGGGGTTGAAAGATAACGCATCCACTGCTACTCCTCAAGTACTTTATATGCAAATGGGTAGAGTGACTAAACCAAAACCGTAAGTGAATAAGAAGCAAAAAGGCAAAGGCAAGGTTGATAAGAGCAAGCAAGTTGCGACTCCATTAAAACCAAAGCAGAACAAAGGTCGTAATGCCAGAGGAATCATTACCGCACTTTGTCAAGAAGGGTCAATCTCAGATGGATGAGACTTGTCACCACTGCAAAATGACTAGACACTGGAAGAGGAATTACTCTCTCTACCTCTATGAGTTGCAAGAACATAAGAAGAAGGCTGAGCTAGCTGCTGCAGCATCTTTAGGTAACTTATTTATGATAGAGTTATTTAATCTTACATACAAATCAAACTCATGGGTATATGATGGGGGATGTGGTATTAACATTTGTAATACCCTGCAGGGATTTGAGTTAAAGAGGAAGCTTTCCTATGGGGAACAATTTCTGCAAGTGGAAAATGGCGCACAAGCAACGGTTGAAGATATAGGAATATTTAAACTAGTTTTACCTTCGGGTTTAGTACTGTTTTTAAATAATTGTCATTATGCACCTTCAATTGTTAGGGGTGTCATTTCCTTTTCTTGTATGTTGGATCTTGGATTTAATCACACGATTGATAATAATAGAATTTCTGTTTTCAAAGATGGTTTATTCTATTTTGATGCAATTTCTGTGAATGGTGTTTTTGAATTTAACATGCATGATAATAATTCCAAGAGGAAAAATAATTCTGTTTTTAGCATGAATAAGAAGAGAAAGTTAGACAAGAACTTTTCTTATCTTTGGCATTGTAGACTTGCCCATATTGGGAAGACTCGCATACAAAAGCTTCAACGTGATGGTCTTTTGGAAAATATCAATGATGAATCATTTGGTAAATGTGAGTCTTGTATCTCTGGAAAGATGACCAAGAAACCTTTTAATAGCAATATTGAAAGGGATATTGAACTACTTGGTTTGATACATACTGATGTGTGTGGACCACTTAGACATATGTCAAGGAAAGGTGCTAGCTACTTCCTAACGTGTAGGGATGATTATATCCGTTATGGTTATGTTTATTTACTTAAGCATAAACATGAGGTGTTTGAAACATTCAAAACGTTTAAAGCAGAAGTAGAGTTACAACTAGGAAAGAAGATTAAAGCTCTTCGTTCTGATCGAGGTGGTAATTATTTAAGTCAAGAGTTTAAAGATTATCTAAGTGAGAACGAAATTGTTCAGAAACTTACTTCTCCATATACTCCACAACAAAATGGTGTATCTGAAAGGAGAAATCGTACATTATTAGATATGGTGCGATCTATGTTTAATCTTAAAACTTTACCATTATCCTTTTGGGATTATGCTCTTGAATCTGCTGTTCGTATTTTGAATATGGTTCCCACAAAGAAGGTTGATAAGACACCATATGAACTATGGCATGGCAAGAAGCCATATTTGTCTTATTTGAAAATTTGGGGTTGTGAGGCGTATGTGAAACGTGACTCTGGAGATAAACTCCAACAACGCTCAGTAAAATGTATCTTTGTAGGTTACCCTAAGGAAACTATGGGTTACTACTTTTATTATCCGACTGAGAACAAAGTAGTTGTGGCTCGGTATGGAGACTTCCTTGAAAATGATATGGAGACTTCCTTGAAAATGATCTTGTAAATCAAGAATTCAGTGGGAGAAATTATGATCTTGAAGAAGAAGATACATTGCCTTCTAAAAATACTAGCGAAGAAATTCCTGTAGAACCAGAAAGTCTGGGCGTTCCACCGGAATTAATTCCTCCATGTAGGTCTAAAAGAACCATACGTGCGCCAGACAAACTATGTCTTTACATAGAGGATGATGAGGAGGAAGTATGGGATCTTGGTGAACCTGCTAACTATCGATCCGCAATGTCTGATCTAGAAAAGTCAAAATGGATAGTTGCGATGAATGAGGAAATGAAATCCATGGAAATCACCGATGTTTAAATTCTTGTGGATGCACCTAAAAATGCTAAAGTAGTGAAAAATAGGTGGATCTACAAGAAGAAAACTGACATGGATGATGAAATACAATCCTATAAAGCACGTTTAGTAGCTAAAGGTTTTACTCAAACTTTTGGCATAGACTACGAGGAGACATTTTCTCCTGTAGCAGACTTACGAGCTATTAGGATTCTCATAGCTATAGCAGCATACTATGACTATGAGATATGGCAAATGGATGTTAAAACTGCCTTCTTGAACGGTCGCTTAGATGAAGACATCTATATGCAACAACCGGAAGGGTACGTTGATCCTAAATATCCAAAGCGCGTGTGCAAACTTCAAAGATCTATTTATGGTTTGAAGCAAGCATCACGTCAATAGAATAAGCGATTTGATGAAGAAATCAAAAAGTTCGGATTTATTCAAAATCGTGATGAGTCATGTGTATATCGCAAAGCTAGTGGGAGTAATGTAGTGTTCCTAATTTTATATGTCGATGACATATTAATCATGGGAAGTAACATTCCAAGGCTTAAGGAAGTTAAGGATTATCTTGGTAAATGTTTTGCTATGAAGGATTTGGGAGAGGATGCATATATTCTGGGAATTAAAATCTATCGAGATAGAAGTAGATGGTTAATTGGTCTTAGTCAAGATGCTTATATTGATAAGATACTGAAAAATGATAACATGCATAACTCTAAGATAGGTTTTCAACCGATGGAGGTTAAGCATGAGTTAAGTCATGAGAAATATGCATCAACACCCGAAGAGGTGGCTTACATGCAGAAGGTGCCTTATGCTTCGGCTGTAGGATCTATTATGTATGCTATAAGATGCACAAGGCCTGATGTGGCGTTTGCTCAGAACTTGGTCAGTAGATACCAACAGAATCCAGGTAAGTTCCACTAGACTGCTGTTAAGCATATTCTAAAGTATTTGAGAAGTACGAAAGATATGTTTTTGGTATTCGGGGCTAAACCAGACACAGAATTGAATGTAACAGGGTTCTGTGATGCGTCCTAGCAATGTGATAAAGACGATACGAAGTCTCAGACGGGTTACGTGTTTGTCATCAATGGAGGAGCAGTTGACTGGAAGAGCAGTAAGCAGAAAACCATTGCTATGCATGCAACTCAATCGGAGTACATGGCCGCTTCAGAAGCAGCAATGGAAGCTATTTGGATTAGGAAGTTTATTAGAGATCTTGGAGTGATGCATTCAATTAAAGAACCTATTGATATATATTGCGACAATTCTGCTGCAATAATATTCGCCAATGACCCTGGAGTTATGAAAGGTGCCAGACACTTTAAACGTAGATATCACTACGTTCGAGAACAAGTGGAAGCTCAAGAAATAAAATTAATAAAAGTTCACATAGATGATAACGTAGCTGATCCTTTTACTAAGGCTTTATCTAGGCCAAAGGTAGTTAAGCATGCCAAGGAAATTGGGCTGCAACTAGCTAGCGAATTCATGCAATAAATCTGTTGATTAGTATTTGGATAAAGGATGTAAGACATTATTGAATTGATGGAATAAAGATTGGATTTCGTTTATTTTTCTGTTATTTGATTTTGTATCCTATTTTACATGTTTTAATCCATGAGCATTATGATGTTTCTAAATGTCCGTTGTCGATTAATAATATGGGAGTATTATTAAACTAAGACAATTCAAAATGGTGACAGAGTATACTTGAAAGTATATTGGTCAATTTTGGGTGATATTTGATGGATCAAATATTGGACTTATCCCAAATATATGATTTTACTTTATGGATCTTTGTCATTAAGTAAATCATAAATAGTTATCCTTAGACCTGAGATACCAGAAAACTGCATTGAATGTAGTGCATTTCTGTAAGGTAACCTAACGCTAAACGTAACTGGTAGCTATAAGGGTTATTTTCAGAAGTATTGCAAAGTTCATGTGTTTTGCTTGTAGTCAATGGGATTTGTTTCCTTCAAATTATTTTGAAGTATAAATACAGCTGGGCCCCTCGAGGGAGTAGTAAGATGTTTGTGTGGCCACACCCAAATGTGTTTTGGTAATCTTGCTCTATCCGTAAACGAGAAACAAAATAGTTAATGAAAGGAATGACTGAGATCCATATCCTTATTAACGTTGTATTTGAAATGAAAGGATAATAATAATGGATATATCATTAAAAGGTTTTGTCCAGGAAACCTTACTCGAGTGGTGCTAGTGACATTGTTGGTGTAACTAGACGCTAATCAATGTGATCACGATATTCGAATTTTGTCCAAGTGGGAGTTGAAAGTTTATGGACTTAAAATCGATAGTCGTGTGATAGGATCGAACTCGAGATCACGGGATTGCACACATTACGTAAAGGGTTAATTTATTTATTAAATGTATTTATTATATTTATTCAATCAAACCGTAGCTTAAACTAGCGATCGTTAATAATTAAAAGTTAAGTATTAAACGAACGTTATGGAAATCAAATAGAAGCTAAAAGAATGAGTCGGAAAAGTTCCGGAAGCCCCTTCTTGGGCTTGAAAACCGCCGGTCAAGAAAGACAAGGAGAGAAGAGAAAAAGATTTTGTTTCCTTAAATTTGTTTAACCTTGGAGGAAAAGTTTTTCCAATGTCTATATAAACAAACCAAGGCTTTCATAATTTTTTCACTCCTCTCTTTCTCTTGCTCTTAAACCGCCGGCCAAACACCCCTTAATTAGGGTTCTTGGTTTTCAACTTTTCTATTTTTGTAGATCTAGTCCTAGCCCCTCTCTAGGGTTGTTGGGTAGATGCTCCATAGACTTGGAAGCTTGGTTTTTTCGTGCTAGACTCAGATTAACTCGCCGTATTACGTGTGTACAAGATCGTGATATAGTCTTGATTTAGACTATATCCCGGTGGTGTTCGTGATTAACCCTAGTTGCTGATTGTTCTGTTGTCTTGTGGATCTTGCTAGGATAAAGGTATGTAACCCTAATCTTGATTAATTATAATTATGTTAAATTATGATCTTGTTAATTTGCTTCCGCTGTATGTGCTTTGATCCATATTAAGGTTTTAAATAATTGTTATGAACTATATAAACATTCACATGCATATCATGATCACAACGTCACAAATATCATTTGCAATGTAAAGGATCCGCACACCATCTATACCATGACAATATCGATCCTTTTCCTCTGTTTGAAAATAGAAAACAAACAAACTAAGCTGAACATTATCACGAATGGCTGTTATATTGGATATTTTGTTTTCAAGAACTCTCTTAATGCGAGCAGCCGTATTTGACATAACATTCTTGACCAACACACGACTTTACATATACCTTTTTTTTATTTTCCTTTAAAAGTTTTTGGACCCTTGTGATCTAGGATATCATGAAACAAGTCAATAATACACAAACACACCTTTCATTAGTACATGCCTTAGAGAGCTAGGCACGGTTGGGCTTCAAAGTGGTGTTAAAGGCGTCTCGTAAGATTTTGGGGCTTTTGACACCACATTTTTGAGGTAATTGTTGAGGTCCAAAATATAGTGCCAAACTAATAACTTTTTTAAACACAAAATAACTTAAATAAAAACTTTATTAAACTAAAAAAACATTACATTTCAATAAAAAGAGTACATTAAATTAAAAACAAAAAAAAACATAACAAAAAAATACATGAAAATAAATAAACTAGTTCTTGGGAGGGACATACAATGCGCGGATCGCATCTTCTTTACTCTCGATGATTGCCCAGGCCGACGGACGCATCATGGTTGTGTCGATTTGAAGAATTTTAAATTCCTCGGCCACCTTATGCGTGTTGAAATAATTAATTTTTGCATTCGCCTCACACTCCATGATATCTAGTTTTGACTTGCGTTCTAGCTTGTATTGTTCTTTCATCCTTTGTTAATACGCTTCTGGATTTGAACCGAAAATAGCCGATAAGTTGGTGGAACGTTGACTTTTAGCAATACGATACGTCTAGGCGGGCCGAGGCACCGCGTCGGGACCGAAGAATTCGGAACCTTCCTCGGTAACACGAAGATGATTTCTTCTTTCTTGAGTCGAATCGAGATTCCTCAACTTGTGCTTGCCCTTCAAAAATTTCCAAGCGGAGTTGTGCTTAAAAGTGAACCACGCCATTCTTTTATATGCGAGCTCTACCTGATTCATAAACCCCTCATCGTTCTCTCCACTCATCACTTGCAACAAGATCGTTAAACTTTTTAATTTTACGATTCAACGGGGTCCACTTTCCCGTCAATATATTCTTGGTGTGAATCGGTAATTTTTTGGTTCTCGCAACCGCATTGTATGCATCGGTTACCTTGAACCAAAAAGTATCTTTTTTTTACCCGCACCAATATTAGCATCCCCGTAAATTTCTATGTAACATTCGTACTCCTCCGTATCGGTCCACAAATTCCGAATACCCGGACAGGGTTCCGGTTTAACGTTCTTCTTAGACTTGGCCTTTCTACCGGGACATTTCTTTGACGTTGGCATCGGGATATATTTTTTTTGTCATCTTCATTTTCGTCTAGTTTTAATTGGGTGAAAATAAGTATAATTTATTGAGTAATTTAGAAGTTAGTTTTTAGAAAAAAAAATGAAAAAAATGGCTAGTTTTAATTTTTTTTTAAAAAAAGTCAAAAAGTTACCAGCTGGGTTGGCCCGGTTGACGCGAGGTGAGTTGACGTGAGTTCGGGAGCGGTGTAAGCCAAAGAGCTACCAATTATGTGGTCAACTACCGCTCCCCACTTTTTTTTAAATCAGTTGGTACGATGGGCTGATAGGTTGACACTGTGCCACCAGCAAACATTATGGCTTGAGTAGCGGCCCTAATGCCAAACCTTCTCGTTCCATACCTAGTCCACGCCAACCGCTTTTCTTTTTTTTTTTACTTTTTTGTTGCGGTTATTGTGTTTTTTGTAGTATGTGTTTGCCTATGACATCATTAATGCATCACTTTTGTAGTTAAAAAAAAAAGATTTGTACGTGAAGGGGGGGGGGGGGGGGGGGGGTGGTGTTTGGTGCATGTGATAAGCAGGTGTTTTAAGAAAAAATTGTTGAGGTGACACCTTCTTACTCCAAGGCTCCACCTTATGACACCAACTGTACCTAAGGATCTAAAAAACAATGTCCCGCCATTTCAATCTTGTTTCCAGTTTCCACAATGATATCAAAGTCTAGAGAAAAGATCAATGCCAACGTGATGAAACCAATTGAAAACCATAAGGCTATTTTCATTTTCTGTAGATGCCAAGTGAAGATGCAAATTTTCCTAGAAATTATCATGTTCCATTTCCTCTTTTGACACATTCGGTCGAAGAAGGATTTATTCATCAATTACTCTAACACCTTTTACCGTAAAGCAGCCATATTTATCATTATCAAGTATCCATTTCCAAATATCTAAAAGCAAAACATCTGAACAAAATAAGAGGGTGCTTGTTTTAGCTTATATAGTTGGCTTATAAGCTTATTAGCTTATATAAACTTATAAGTCAAAACAAAGTGTTTGGTTAAGCTTATATAAATGGGCTTATAAGCTTATATAAAGAGGTTTTGGTAAGCCAAGAATTTGTGGCTTATGTAAGGTTAATTAGGCTTATATAAAAATATTACCTAAAAAGACTTTTATACCCTTATTTAATAATGACTATTCTTTTTATTTTTATGTATTTTTTTGTCATTTTATCATATTAGTTATATAAGCTAAACCAAACACTTAACAAAAGCTTATAAGCTTATTATATAAAAGACATAATTTGTTTATATAATATAAGCTTAAGCCCACTTATAAGCTTAACCAAACACCCTCTAAATATCGAGCATCGATTATTAGTTTATGACCATTCCATAGGTTCAACCAAAGCGAAAATTACGTGCAGGGCCACTATGGCTTATCTTTGTCTAGCAGAGGCCATGTTTACCACACATTTTTAAAATGGCCATGAAGATCGTGAAATATATTTTGCATATTATCTTTAGGACACGTGTAAGCTAAACAGGCATCCCCGGTTAAAAAAAAATAATTCAAATGATACTCTTGATTAGCCTTTAACGACAATGTCATAGATGGGTCCACCACCTGCTTGCGTAGAGTCCCTCATCTGTTACGTCGGAAATAATAAAAGAAAAAGATGCTCTCCTTTAAGATTTCACGACTATGTTTTTAATATTTAGGGTTAGTTTCTCATATATTTTAGTTTGTCATGTATTTTAGTTTTACTAAGGTTTAAAAAATGAGTAACCAAGAAGTTTGCGCATAGTTAATTTATCGTTATGATTTTTTATAAATTATTTTTGTGGCATTTTGAGTTGTTTTTAGAGCGTTCGCGGGGAGATAAAATTTATAAAAAGTAATTTCGAGATGAATAATATATTATGTGTCAAAGTATGGTACTCGTGTTTGTTGAGAAAATGGAAAAAAGAAAATCTATGACTATCTTGTACATGCATGGTTAGTATATATCGTATTGGTTTATTTAAATTTTATTTTGGTATCAAACTGTGTCATATTTTATGATGTATTCTCAACAGAAAAAATTCAACATAAACCCTTAGTTTAACATAAACTCAATCAACCAATCACAACCACCCATTTTTATCATGTAACAAAAAAACTCATTTTTTAAAAATTAGATATCTCACAAATGATAAATCTTCAAACGAAAAAAATACACCATTACAACGAGAATGAAATCATCTTTCTATCGAGGGGCACATGTATATACTTTCGACGAACTTTTTTTTCGATTTTTTTTTCTTAAGTCACGTATGAGAGAATCATATATGATTCGTCATGAATCATATATGATTTTCAGAAAATCATATATGATTCGTGATATGAATCATATATGATTTTCTGAAAATTATATATGTTTCGTGACGAATCATATATGATTCTCTCAGACGTGACTTAAGAAAAAAAGGTCGAAAAAAAGTTCGTCGAAAGTATATACATGTGCCCCTCGATAGAAAGATGATTTAATTCTCGTTGTAATAGTGTACTTTTTTTCGTTTGACGATTTATCTTTTGTAATATATTTAATTTTTTAAAAAGTGGTGGAAAGTAGTTTTTTAAAAAATTAAAAAAACAGTGACATTTTTCAAATCAAGAAATAAGATGACAAAAATAAACTGTTTTTAACCTCAAAATATTGAGTCAAACAAGAATGCTCGGTCATATGTTTATTATGTATCGTATAATAGAACGTTGTAATAGGTAGTAGATTAGTCATGTTATACGGGCTTAACTTTAGGCTAAAGTTCATTCATAAGTAACTAAAGCCCAAAAGGAAAGCCCGGCCCATTAGACGATAGTCCATAAACAAGCCCGCATGTGGGTGGACTATATATACCCTTCCTAGCATGTTAGGAAGTGTGTTGGTTATTTTGTAATTTCTTTCTCTAATCTAATCCTCCAAAAGTTCCAACCATTCTCTCTACTTTCTCTCACTACTTTCTCTCTCTAGAATTCATCTATTTTCTACCTTTCTTTCTTGCTTAATCATCAAAAATATAGGACAACAATTGGTATCAATCACCATGGGGTAGCTTTGTGATTGATTGTTGTGTTTTTTGTGTGATTCGTATCATTTCATCTCATAAACATCTCTCGAATTCAAATCTTTTTGTGTTTTTCATGCTCTAAATCTTGGTATTCATCTCCTACATAGTTGTGGTAGTGATTTGGTTGCTTTTGGTTGGTTAAAATCACGGATTTCTTGTCAAAAATCTCATTTTTTACCTAAAGTTTCAGAAAAGTACAAGCATTCCGACTGAATTCCATCAGAATAGGGTTTAAGTTTCCGACAGTTATTCCGATAGCACTCCACCAGAAAAGGGTTTTAATATTCCGACCGCTATTCCGATTGTGTATTCCGATAGGTTATTCCGACAGGGATTCCTACAGCCTTATTCCGACAGTGATTCCGATAGGTATTCCGACAGCCTCATTTTCCGACATACATTCCGATACTACATTCCGACAGACATTCTGATACTAAATTCCGACAGTATTCCGACAGGCATTCCGACAGCACATTCCGATGGACTTTCCGATGATATGTTTTGCTAAATTTTGTTCGAGTACTTTTTAGACTTAGCCACTATCTAGACTAGTTTCGGAATATCGTTTACACGAAGATTAAAAAAAAGAGTTAAATTTTTCCCGTCAAGTAAATTCAAATTTTTTCCATACTAGATTTAGGACATTTCTAGCTCGATTTCAAAATTTGGCGATTACAAAATTTTTTTGGTCTAGCGTTTTGTCGGACTAGGGAATTTATTGTCGGACTGAAGACAAATTGCAATATTCGGAATTTAAACCACAACAACAATCACAACAAATCTACTTAAGATCCATATTCACTTCATCATTTCAGAGAATATTGAGATGGATTCTACTGTCGAATATCGTGTGATGAACAACAACATAATGGTGGCGGGTAACAAAGAAAGACCACCAATGCTTGTGTCGGGTTGATATGATCAATGGCAATCTCGTTTTCTACGTTATCTTGACACAAAACCTAACGGTGATGCTTTAAGGAAATGTATTTTGGAAGGACCCTATAAACTCTCAAGGATTCAAGTTCCTAGAGTACCAGCCACAGACACTACTGAAGAACAACCAGCTTATGAACGTGATGAAAAGAGGAACGATCTCACACCAGAGAACCGTGCTTGGTTTGATGCTGAGAAGGAAGCAATCTACTTAATTCTCAGTGGAATCGGAGATGATATTTATTCCACGATTGATGCATGCCCTACTGCTCAAGAAATGTGGACGGCTATTGAAAGATTGCAACAAGGTGAATCACTTAACAAACAAGATGTGAAAACTAAGATGTTTTGGAACTTTGGCAAGTTTACATCAAAGGATGGGGAATCAATTGACTCTTATTACTCCCGATTCTACAAAATAACGAATGATATGACCCGAAACAACTTGCAAGTTTCCACCATGCAAGTCAATGTCCAATTTCTTCAGCAACTTCAACTAGAGTGGACACGGTTTGTCACCTTGGTGACACAACAACAAAAGTTAAACGAAGTTTCATATCACAAGCTCTTTGACATTTTGAAACAATTTCAAAATGAGGCAAATGAACTTTGAGCTGAACGAGTTGCAAAGGTTTCCAATCCACTTGCTTTGGTGTCTACCACTCAACATCACCCAGATTATTACTCTCGTACTTCAAAGACCTACTCTACTCAATCATCATCACCACGATCATCCACTTTCTCTAAGTCACATGCTCCAACAAGATCCCGAGGCAAAGAAGTTGCAAGAGCACCATCACCTACACCTGAGTAATTATCCGAAGAAGACAGTGATGAAGAACTAGCTCAAAACGATAGGGAATTCAAGCAACAAATGGCTTTCATTATGAAGCAATACAGGAAAATATACAAACCCACCAACAACAAACTTCGAACATCTTCAAACCCGAGGAACACCGATGCACAGAGTCCTCCAAGGTATGACACACGAAGACGTGCTGAGAGTCCTCCAAAGTATGATCGACAACCTAAGTATGATAATCAAAGGGTGGCTACTGTTGTTGGAAATAGGGAAACTGTTGGTACTCAAGTAGTGCAACAAAGTGGGATTCAGTTTTTTAACTACAGAGGTTTTAGGCATTTGGTTAGGGAATGCAGGCAGCCAAAGAGGGTTAAAGATTATGGTTATCATAAGGAAAAGATGCTGTTGTGCAAAAAATGGAAGCTGGGATCAAGTTATCAGCTGAGGAAGGAGAAATACTTGACGACACAGATGATGAACTCTCCGACCAAGAACTCGAGGCACATTATTCGTACATGGCAAAGATTCATGAGGTCCTTACGTCACTAAAGATGACAATGGTCCTACCTTTGATACCGAGCCAATTGATAAGGTACAACATGATGATGACTATAATGTGTTTGGTGATACACATGAGCATAGTGATCTACCAACAACAATTACTGACACGTGTATGATAGAAACGGTTGATAGCAATACCACACCCGATTCATCAGACATGTGCAATAATGAGTTTGAGGATGATCAACATGCAAATGAGTATGATGACGAGGAGCGTGTCGCGCTTGCTAATTTAATTGTTGTTGATCCCAAACTCAGATCTTAAACCTTTATAGCTTGTTTAAGGTTTATGATAGAAAGAATAAATTCAATCTAACACTAGAGAAACTTTGCAATACAAAGTAACTAAACAAGATGCGGAATATAGTGTTTAGCACAAGAACAAATGATTAAGGAAAACGTTAAGCTTTAATATATCAATGATATACGAATACCCAATAATGGTATTAGGGTTACAAAAACCTTAAAGTATGAAATGAAAGACAATAGAGAAAGACACACATTGCATGATAACCTAGTGAGTCCTTTTATAGGCATAAGGACTCACGTATAAGATTACTACTAACAAACTTGGAAAGTATCTCGGAGTAGTAACAGAAACGCGTAATAATCTATTCAAAGTTTATCTCTAGCGGCAGGGCCTTTGACTTCAGCAGGGGAACCAATCCTCCTGCCTTTGTTATTTAGCAGGGGGAACTTACTCTAGGAGGGGGACAAATGACCAACTAGCAGGGGTAACTAATATACTTATATTTATTCCCAACAATCCTCCCCTAAACTTGTGCTTTCACCTAAAAACAAGTTTCTAAATAAATACTAGCTGATGAGGGTGCTTACAAACTTACTGGCCAAAGCTGACTATGCATCATCCTTACCAGATCATAAGCAACAGGTGCTTTAGCATCTACAATCAAGTTAGCATGTGCTAATTTATTCAAGGTCTCCTGATTGAAAGGATAGTAACGATGATTGATCAAATAAACACTTACCCCTTCCATAACTATCTCATAGACCCCAGAATTGGTAAACAGCTTCCAATACAACAAATTTCCTCCATTCACTGCATCAAATATGGGATCAAATAATTCATGCTCATACATCCTATGCATGCACTCCCAGATCACCCAATCATTCTCCACACCATCCAAAGTAGGAGGTTTTGCAGCAAAGGTCTTCTTCAAAATCTTCCACAGATCTTCTAAGTCCTCACTATCCAAGGTTTGAAACATGACATCTAGACTTAGAAATGTATGTGCTGTATTGTCAGCTCTTGTAAGCTTCCACCAAGTCCTCCCCTTGTGTTCATATTTTATTATAGCAAATTTCTTCCCAAGTTCACTAGGTGAGATATCATCATGTTCCTGCACAATTAGCTGTTTATCAATTTCTTCATTTGAAGGACGTTGAGACTCCTTAGTAACTATGCCAACTTTTTCCATCCTCTTGAGTCTTTTGGCTGCCCTTTGTGCATTGAGTACAGATCTCTCAATTGCTGGAAAACTTTCACCTGCTTGATGTGATACCCCTGCTTGTGATGATGCACCTGCTTGAGATGATGCACCTGCTTGTGTAGTTTCCAAAGTTATTCCTTCAGCCTTTCTTTTTCTGGATTCCCTAGCTTTCTGTAACACTTCATTTTGCCTCCTAAGATACTCAGCTTCCTCAGGAGAGTTAATAGTCATGAAGTCTTCCACATCTAATTCTTTTAAAACTGGTGTGACTGTCTATTCTATATCCCCAAAAGTCATGTCTGTGAAATCACCATCCTTCCACTTCTTATGTCTCTTGAGCAAAACTTTGTAGTGTGCTAGTCTTCCCTTCTCAGACTTCAAGTATTTCTCCTTCTGAATCTGATTTGCCCTTCTTTCAAGATATTCATTTTGATCTTTGTAAACTAGACAAATCTGTAGAAACTAGAAGGGGGGTTGTATAGTTTCTAGTTAGTTTTTCAAAACATTTCGGCTTAATCCACTGTGCGCGGTTCCGTATGTGTACCCGCGGTTCCTTATCAATAAAGAACCGCCGACAGTGGACGAAACTGTTTATTACATGTTTAAACTGTTGATCCCAAACTTAGATCGATTAGCTTTGTGTATACGAGATTAGATCAAGTATAACACGTAGAGAAACCTTTGCTTATGAGTAAAGTAACAAAGTGTTATGCGGAATTAACACTTGATCTAAAACACAATGATGTTAAACAAACTTTCACTTGTATTAGAATAATCGTGTTGATTACAATGAAAGGTTTAACTTGCGAATACTATGAAAACTGATATATGACTTTAACCTAAAAGACCTTCTTTTATAGAACAAGAAGTCTTGTACAATAAGCTACGAATCAACTATTCTAGGTAAAGATAATAATAGAAAATACAATGTTGTGTTTATCTTTACCATAAACAAATAAACAAAAGATACGTATGAAGATATTCCATCAGTGTCAATCTTCAAGGCTTTCAGCGTTGACTTCTATCAGCGTCCAATGTCAATCTATCAGCGTTGACTTTCTTCTTATCAGCGTTTAGTGATCTGACCCATATTTTATTCCCAACAATCCTCCCCTAAACTTGATATCCATTCCAATAATCAAGTTTCTGAATAAAAACTAAAGGCTTAGGAGGAATCTTGCAAAAACTTCTTATGTTGGTGATAAACATATCTGATCAAGTCCTTGGCCACGTCACTAGTATAATCAATCTCCAAGGGTGTCTCTAGCATCTTCTCTAATACTTCTTTGGACAAGAAATAGTCAGCATCCACAAGTAAATACTCTGAAAACTTTGTAGAGCTCATATGAAATACACCACAAGTAGAATATAGCCTCCAATGAAGATTACTGAGATCATCTTCAAGATCCTTCCAAATGGCAGGATCTGCTTCTTTTGGACCACACAAAGTCATAAATGTGTTCCAAAGTCTTATTCCATTAGCTGAAGTAGGTGCTTCAGCTGTATACTTGGCCTCTATTAACCTCCATAGATGCACCAAGTCTTCCCTGTCTATGCTTGCAAATATAGAAATAACTGAAGTGAAAATATGTACCTCCTTTCCAAATCGTCCAATCTTCCAAAAACCACACTCATCTTCATCAAAACTGATGATTGGATTTCTGTCATCTAGAGGTACTACATTTACCAAATCTGAAGCTTCCAAAGGAGAAAGCTTGAGATGCTTCCTTATAACACCTTCAGTTGGAAAATACACATCCATGTCTTTAGGAAATTGAAAAGGATCTCCTTTCTTCACTGGTCTTTGAGCAATCCTTATTTCCTTTTGAATTTGCATCTCCTCTGCAAGCTCTTGTTTTCTTTCTTCTGAAAGAAACTGGTAGACATTCTGTTCTTGCACCTTCCTCCAAATAGGATGTGCCCTATACTCTAGCTCCTCAAAAGACAAGGCCAGCAACTTCTTTGATGTCCAATTAGGCTGATGACATCTAAGCAACTTATAGTACAACTGCCTTCTATCTCTTTTGAGCCAGGTCTTGACCTCTTGTGCATTAAATCTCATAATCACCTTTATGTCTTCTTGTACCCTAAGAAGAACTTCCAACCCCCAAATTTGATCTGATAAACTCATACCTGGGTTGTCCATCACCTGGTCTTCCCAAGCATGGTACATTCTGGTGATTTCTGGTAGGTCCCAATCAATCTGATTCTTCAACTCACTCAACCTTTCCCTTGCTAGCTCATCCCCATATTCAAGCCTTTCTGGATCTTCAATAATTTGAATGCTTGAATCTGAGCTATCACCTTCTTTATCATCACCACTTTCCTCCTCACTCTTAGAAACAACAAATGGTGATCTTCTACTCCTCCTCAAATCTCTTTCCACAAGTTGTGCAGCCAACTGTTCATCAAATGCTATTTGTGCTGCATCTTTCTTTGGAACATCTTCTTCAATCAAAATACCTTTACCTTTGTCTTTTGGATCAATAATTGGTAAAGTAGAAGAAGAAACCTGTGTGGACACATCTTTGATGATTGTTGATGGCTGGAATACATCAACACCACCTGCAACTTTGTCAGCGTTCAAGTTGCTCCTATCAGCGCCACGATTACCTTTATCAGCGCTGGATGTGTCAGCGTCCAAACCTGTATCAGCGCCCAATGTTTCTTTGAAAGATCCTTCCAAGTCCTTTGGTGTCACCTTGGATGTATCAACAACTGGGTGCTTCTTCAAGTTGGTGAGAGCTTCAGCAATCTGCAAAGATTCACTAAATTGTGAACTCTTTTCTGAACTCTTCTCACTAGCTGTGTGAATCAACTCATCCTCCTCATCCTCTTTATCCTCCCCTTTGGAAGATTCCTCCATTAGACTCCTGCTACTTGGATTCTCCAAAACAGTTACTCTCTCCCTCAAAATTTGGAGTTCTCGCCCCTGTTTGTTGACAGTTTGTACAAGACTGACATTTTGCTTTTGCAAGCTAATGACAGCCGCCGTCAATTCAATTATTGTCATAGGTTCCAATC
The DNA here is from genome assembly GCA_025667525.1 of Glebionis coronaria. NCBI lineage: Eukaryota > Viridiplantae > Streptophyta > Magnoliopsida > Asterales > Asteraceae > Glebionis > Glebionis coronaria. Next base: position 454,026,122 of record CM046878.1, on the reverse strand, counting down.
TGCCCTCAGCTAGAATGGGGATTTGACCTCCCAAAATAGAATCATGGGGCATGGATGAGGTCTTAATGATGTTGGGACTGTCTTGACCAGCTTCTAAGCTTGTGTCAATAGCCCCAGCCTCACCCATTTCACCAGCCACACTTGTGGAGGTGATTCTCTCTGCTACAAGGCTAGGATCACTAGAGGAGAACACTCCAGCAACCCTTTGGCGTTTAGTCAACCTAGATTGTAATGGGGTAGAAGATGAAGTAGATTGTGTGGGTGTGGGTTGATTAAGGGGTGTTTGGGATTGTTAAGGAAGTGTATCAGTGTTGGGATTGGCTGTGTCAGCGTCCACATTTTGAGTGTCAGCGCTGGGTTGGTCAATGTCCATGTTTTCTGGTGAAGGTGATGGATCATGAATAGGCTCAAGTTGGGGTTCAGGGTCTGGTTGTGGTTCTGGTTGTGGTTGAGCAGCCTGAATTACTTCAAGCATGGGTTGGGTAAGAGGTATGGGGTCGTTTGTGGAACTCATTTTAGCAAAAATGGTTTTCTGTTGTTTAGGGATCTCATAAAAAGTGTCATGATCCCTAGAACAATATTCTTGTAAATCAAAGACCATTTGCAAAAATCTAGGGTAAGCCAAAGTCATTTTACTTCCCTTGTTTTTACACATCCCTTCAAAAATCATTTTTGAAAAATTATACTTAAGCCCACGTGTTATACAAACCAAAGCACTTGCTATTGACCTGTTTATTTCATTAAAAGAAGTACATTTTGGACTTAAGCATTGTAAAAGGACATGTATCAAATATTTCCAGTCAGAGGGAAATTCCTGCTTATGATATTTATTTAAAGTGACATCAGCAGGAATAGGATAACCCAATTCCCTAAGACCCTGTTCTATTGTTGCAATGGCAAGGGTAGTCACACCATCAGCGTCATCAAGACGCAAAGCTTGGCGAACCAAAGCTTCAGTGACCACCCATGTTCTTCCATGAACAGTAGATGTTAATGTGGTCACTCCATTAGTTGTTGTGGAACTAGCAGTGTTCCAAAACTGTCTAATGTGTGCGACAGGGACTAATGGTGTATGAGAAAGTGCATACCTCAATGAAGATGCATTTAAAAATGCCACCATCTGTGAATACTGAGGAAATAAAACATCATCAGCAGTCAAGTAAGCTATCATATTGTGTTGGCTCTTGAACTCCAATGTTAAATTCTTTGAGTTGAATTTGGGTGCCATGATTGAAAGCTGTTTAGGTTATGTGATATGGAAAAATCTAGGAGAAAAAGTATTAGACAAGAAAATATGAATACCCAGAATAAAAAGATTAGCCAAATTTATAGGAGAGATACATGATTTTGATTGGTCAAAAATGAGGCGGTTATATTCAAAGAGCAATCATGAAAATCTTGAATCAAATATAACTTATCTCATGCATTAATTAAAAGTAACTTCTCCCCAAAATTACGGCCAAAGATTAGTCAAAAATAACAACTGGGTAGGGCCCACTAGGTGTCAACGGTCAAAAATAGCCCATCAGCGCCCAACGGCTATATTTTCTTGTCAGCGTTTGCCTAAAGCCTTGTCAGCGTCACGATTGGACGTAACAGCGTTTGGAGAAAAACTTGTCAGCGTTTAAAAAAATAAAAATAAAAATATTTAAAAAGAAAAAGACCTTAACAAAGTAATTTATCCTAAGGGAAATATCTTACAAGTTGATAATAATTACTGGGCGGCAAGCACTGTCCATTTATGCACACTTGCATAAGCAAGATAGACACAAATGTCCTCTAGAGTCCCTTGCTAACCAAAATACTTACCAACAAAGTTATTTCATAAAATTCTTTGTAACTCCCAGGTAAACCCATATCCAAAGTATTCCCAAGTCTCCCATCAGACCACAACCAAGTCTAGGCCAAAAGTGTCTTGGCAGCATGCATAGATTGTCACCTTTGCATGCTACAGTGCCTCATGGTTTAGTAAAACTAACCCATACTCACCTGTGGACACAATCTAGAATTGTGATAAGAGTATTAAAAGAATACCCAAGAGTCCTAAAGGTTCCTTAAACCTCCCCTTAAACTATGATACATGAGTTCTCAAAATATATATGAACATTAAAAATTTATGTCAAGATAGGAATATAAATATTCCAACCATCATCCATAAACAAAACATGTCCAAACAGCTCTTCAAAGATCCATAAGCAACTCTGTATCCAATGGCATAAAGCTACCATTACCTGCACATTTAGATGAAAACCACAAAACTAACATTTGTTGCTGACAGCGTCCCGACAACACTTATCAGCGTTGAAGGAACTCTTGTCAGCGTTAGACAATAATATCTCCAACAACGGCAAAATAACACTTGACAGCGTTACATTTACCTTTGTCAGTGTTAGAAAAATAATGTGGAAAATCTAAATCATCACAAAGACCAATAACAATGCATTATCCTGTACATACTTTTACAAGAAGGTTCCAAAACACATATTAAGTGAGATTAACCATTCCAATATTTGTTACCAAATATTGAAATCTTCCAGCATCAAAAGGTTTAGTTAATAAATCAGCTACATTATCTTCAGTATCTACCCTATCTGGTTGTATTAAACCTTTCTCAAAGCAATCTCTTATAAAATGATGTCTAATTTCTATGTGTTTGGTTTTAGAATGATGTACAGGATTTTTAATAATGCATAAAGTACTGTTATTGTCTACAAAAATCTTGGTATGCATAAAATTATACCCATAATCCAACAGCTGGTTCTGAATCCATAAGACTTGTCCACAACAAGCAGCTGCTGCAACATATTCTGCTTCAGTTGTAGAGTTGGCCACCACTGTTTGTTTCTTGCATTGCCAAGATATTAATCTGCTCCCAAGAAATTGACATCCACCAGTTGTGGATTTCCTATCAAACTTGTCACCACCATAATCACTGTCTGAATATGCAATAAGGTCCAATGGAGAATCTTTTGGGTACCATAATCCAAGATCTGGGTAACATCTTAGGTACCTAAAAATTCTCTTCACAGCAAAAAGGTGACATTCTTTGGGAGTCACTTGATGGCGTGCACATGCACACACAGCAAACATGATGTCAGGTCTTGAGGCTGTAAGATACATCAATGAACCAATCATTGATCTATAGTGCCTAACATCCACATCCTTTCCAGCTCCAATTTTTCCCCAAGGGTATTGCCTATCCATAGGAGTGGAAGCCTCCTTCTCATGTGGAGAAAAACCATATTTCTTCAAGATTTCAGCTACATACTTGTCTTGGGAGATGAAGATACCATCTTCTTTCTGCTGAACTTGTAAACCTAGAAAGAAGTTCATCTCACCCATTGCACTCATCTTGAATTTATCTGTCATGAGCTTGGAAAATTCCTCACTCATTTTTGGATCAGTAGACCCAAAAATGATATCATCAACATAGACCTGCACAAGTAACACATGTTTTCCTTTCTTCTTTGTAAACAGTGTCTGATCTATGGTGCCCCTTTTGAAACCATTTTCCACCAACTAAGTGGACAATGTACCATACCATGCTCTTGGGGCTTGATGAAGTCCATACATTGCTTTCTTCACTCTATAAACCTTGTCTGGATTCTCAGGATCTTCAAAACCAGGAGGTTGCATGACATATACTTCCTCAACAATTGTCCCATAGAGGAAAGCACTCTTCACATCCATCTGGTAAACAGTAAAATTCATACAAGAGGCATAAGCTAGAAAAATTCTTATAGCTTCAATTCTTGCAACTGGTGCAAAAACTTCTTCATAATCAATTCCTTCCTCTTGTGTATAACCCTGAGCTACCAAACGTGCCTTGTTTCTGACCACAATGCCTCTTTCATCTTTCTTATTCCTTAGAACCCATCTTGTCCCAATTGGTCTCACATATCTAGGACAATCAACCAGCTCCCAAACATCCTGTATAGCAAATTGGTGAAGCTCATCCTGCATTGCTTCCACCCAACTTGGTTCTTTGAGAGCATCAAAAATCTTCTTGGGTTCTTCCTGTGACAGAAAACAGGCAAACAAACATGCTTTTACAAGAGGGGTATCAACCTTCTTGTGTATATTGGCAATAAATCCACCAAGACCTTGATGAGATCTTCTTGTCTGAACTGGAGCCATAACATCACCAATGATCTGAGATGTAGGGTGATCCTTTGCTGTGGAAGTGAGAACTCCTTCTTCAATAAGTCTGGTGTCCTCAATTTCACGCTCCATGTTGCCAATATCTTCTTCAGATTCTTCTTGATCAACAGAAATCTCTTCATGAACATTAGAAGGTCCACCTTGTTCAAAATGGGAAGAGAAAAGATGTGCAAAGGTGTCATCAAACTCTGAACCTTGCTTGTCAGCGTTTGGGCTAACAACGCTTGAACTGCTGTTGTCAGCGTTGGAGCCATCAGCGTCTGAATTGGTCGTGTCAGCGCTTGATTTCCCTTTGTCAGCGCCTGAAGAATCATGCATGTTAGTATTTGGTGGTATTTGAACACCACCATTATCTTTCCTTGCAGCAGTAGCAGCAGCATAATACTCATCTGTCCATATAGGAAGTGTAACAAATTCTTGTGTGGGAGATGATTTAACTGCTGGTGGTCCATCCTCCTTAGCAACCTGTATACCTGAAACATTACCAATTCTCTTTTCCAAAACATTTGAAGTTACCTTCACAATGTCTGGATCAGTAAGAGGCATATAATTTAAAGCTCTAGATATAGGTTCTAAGTCAAACAACCAATTTGGACCACTCTCAGGATCACTAGGTTTACTTTCTAAAAACCTAACATGTACCTTTTCAAGTATACGTTTTTCCTTTTTAATGTAAACCCTATATCCTTTACTCTGCACTGAATAACCCATGAAGTAGCCTTCATCACCTTTTGAATCAAATTTACCGAGGGCCTCACTAGTTTCTAGAACAACTACATGACATCCAAAAGGCTTTAGAAAACCAATATTTGGCTTCCTTCCCCAAAGTAATTCATAAGGTGTCTTATTATGTATCTTGTTGACCAATGCCCTATTTTGAACATAACAAGTTGTGTTAACAGCTTCAGCCCAAAAGGCTATAGGAAAATGGGCATCAGCCAACATGGTTCTGGCTGCTTCAATAAGGGTCCTATTCTTCCTTTCAGCAACTCCATTTTGCTGTGGGGTTCTAGCTATGCTAAACTGCCTAGTAATCCCTTTCTTGGCACAAAAATCATCCAACAACTGATTTCTAAACTCACCCCCATTGTCACTTCTAATAATTTTGACCTCATTACCATTTTTCTTTTCAATCTGGGTAATGAAATTAATCAAACTTAGGGCAGTTTCACTTTTCTTGGCTAAAAAGAAAGTCCATGTAAACCTGGAGTAATCATCAGTAATAACAAAACAATATGATTTACCCTTCAAACTTTCTATATTAGTTGGACCAAAGAGGTCCATATGCAATAAGTGAAGTGGTTTAGAACTAGAGTGCACCTGTTTAGACCTGAATGAGACCTTGTGCTGCTTGCCCTTAAGGCATGCAACACAAGAGTGGTCATTGTGGAAAGCCTTTTCAGGCAAACCATCAACTAAACCAAGCCTCACAAGCCTATTAATATTCTTAAAGTTTATGTGCCCTAGTCTCCTGTGCCAAAGATTACTTTCATCTACTGAGGCTTTAGCATACAGACATGACATTTTATTATTTACCTTAATTCCATTAAGATTCACATTATATATGTCTTTATGCCTTGGTGTTCTAAAATCTATGTATTTCTCCTCAGGGAGCTTATAATCCTTGCTTAACACCAAGCACTCAGTATCTGTGAAAAGAACCTTATTTTTGTTATCACACACTTGTGATACACTAAACAAATTATAATCCAGATCTTTTACCAGGAAGACATTCTCAAATCTTAGATTGTTGGTGACAAGGGTTCCTTTTCCTGTGATGGTGCCGTAGCCCCCTCCAAAGTATACCTTATCACCATCTTGAATAGGAGAGAAATTGGTCAGATAGTCTTCCTTTCCTGTCATGTGCCTTGAGCATCCACTATCCCAGTATCCATAATCATTGATCTTCTTCTGAATGCCCTGCACATAAAGAAAACACATTAGTTTTCTTTGGGAACCCAAGCCTTGGAAGACTTGGATTCATTTGGTTGTTCAACAAGAACAGACTTGGTTCTCATAACCACCCCATTTTCATCCCTGTTTGAATGAAATTCCCAGTTAACCCCAATTGGTGTTGACAATGCCTTTGAAATATAATGAAACCTGTTGCATGTCATAGAAATACCAGTAGAATTAGGGTTTTGGTCTTGTTTTGGTCTCCATGTTAAGCTAGTAGAAGCTTTAGACCTATTTCCCTGTGGCTGCAAATACCTAGGTTTGTCAGCGCTGAAATTTCTCTTGTCAGCGCCCTGATTGCTCCTATCAGCGTTGAACCTAGGGTTTGCTACAGGAACCCATTGCCTATTTGACCAAGTATTTGACTTTTGAAAAGGTCTTAGGCCTTGTGTGTTAGACCCTCTAGAAAAGAATGGGGCTGGTCTAACAACTTGTGAACTTTTGTTCACAAAGGTATTGGGTCTGACAGTGTTTGACCTATGTTGACTCTTGTCAGCGCTGAAATGGTTCCTATCAGCGTTGACATTGGAAGCGTTGACACATTTGTAGGCCAAATGTGAGAAGCTACCACATGTATAACAAGCTTTTCTAGACATAGTCTTAGGTCTAGAAGCAAAGAAGCCTGTTCCATGATTACTAACTTGGCTTTTTGGTGACCTAGTATTCCTATACATCTCTGCATATTTAACACTAGGTTTTCTGACATTTTGTGGGCCAAGGTCAACAGCTTTGCCAGTGGTAGGGTGTGTGATCTTAATAGGTTTAGGATCATCAATTGGTTTTGTGATTGGTGTGGGCTCATTTGGACTTTCACACAACAACCCTCCCTTAACAAACAAAGTGTGGTTAGCTTTCTTCCACTCTTCTAGGTCAGTCAGCTTTTGCTGATATTCCTCAACTGGGGAAGTCACTCTAGGTGGAGGAATGAACTCCTCCTCTTGGCATTCTGGCAAGCCAGTCCAAGATAAGTCCTTTGATTGGACACCATAGAAATCCCCAGCTGGTGGTGGAACAACAGTATAATTATTCATCCCAATCCCACTCATATCCTTAGAGTCTCTTTGTTTACTAACACACTCTCCTAGGGATTGTGTGGCCTTGTCAAATCTCTGGATTTTAAGACTCACATTATCTTTGTTTTTGTTAGCCTCCTCTAACTGAGCTATCAAATCAAGATTAACCCTATTTACTATATCTTGCACATCTTTACTCTGAAATAACTCATGTTTTAAGATGTTTATTTGATCCTTTAAATCAAACTCCATTTTCTTATACTCAGCTACTGTCTTTTCTGTTTGGGTAAGAGCAATTTGATAGTTAGATACTTTGCATCTTTCAGTACTTGCCTCATCTAATAATTTAACTATCTCTTGTTTTAATTTTTCAGTATTTAAACGACAACCCTTAGAACAGAAAGCATCATCATATACCTCATTATCTGATGAAGAGGAGGAGTGTGCCATGAGAGCATATTCAACATGCTCTTCTTTAACTTCAGCAACCAAAGCTCTGTCCTCTTCTTCATTCTTAGCCATCCAGCTCCAATCCCATTCCCCAACACCATCAATTTGTTGAACAGCAACCATGGCCTTGGGATCTGGGCTCTTAATCATTTGGCTTGAAGGCTTCCCAGCATCAGATCTCCTTGGAGATCTACATTCCCTCATAAAGTGCCCCATCCTATGACAGTTGTAGCACTCCACCTTGGACTTGTCAAAGCCAGCAACATCCTTAGCATTAAAGGTCATCTTCTTCTTGAACCTTTTATTGAACCTGTTTGCTCTTAAACTTACAAGAGCCATAGTCCACTTGATATCCATCTCTTCCAATTGTTCATCACTTATCTGCTCAAGATCTTCATAAGTAATCCTTGAATCACTAGGCAAAGAAGCAATGAATGCACACACAGTATCAAGATCAAAACCAGCAGGTTTAATTCTATCAGCGCCATGATTGTATGTGTCAGCGCTTGAGTACAAAGCGTTGACAGGATATGATCCAGCGCTGACAGATTGACATCCAGCGCTGACACCTTGAGATCCAGTTGCTGAATATCCATAGAAGTTCATGGAATCAAATTGGCCTTCACTTTGTGAAAAGAAGGCCATGTTGCTGCTGGAAGATTTGTTATCACTCTCCAATTGCCATTCATTCTCCAACAGTCTTAATTTGTTGAAGATGTCATCAAACCTGGAAGTCTTGTGGGTATTATTGACAAGAATAGATCTTGTCTCAATCTTCCATACATCACCAAGGCTTTTGAGAAAAGTAGCATTCAATTCAGGGTCATCAATCTGTTTTCCCATGAAGGAAAGTTGACTTGTGATGTCAAGAAGTCTACTTCTCACACTGCTGAGATTCTCATTAGGTTGAGCTTTAAAGACAGCATACTCATGCAATAGTTGCTTCTTCTTTTCTTCTTTTGTGTCAGCATTGCCACCATGTGCTACTTCAAGAGCTTCCCAAAGTTCTTTTGCTGACTCAAATCGTTTGTACTTGTGCTGATTCTCATGACCTAGGGCATGTTTCAAGATATTCAAGATTTTCATGTCCACCCTCTTCTTGGCTATATCTTCAACAGCAACAGCTCTCCCATCTTCAGGCTTTTCCACCTTATCAGATTCAGGACAATTAGGAACAGCTGTCCTTGTGGCAATAGCAGTAGTAATCTTTGCTGCTTTATCGAATGTGTTCCCATATTCGATAATTTCCCAAAGAGTGTAGTCATGAATAGCTATGTATTGCTCAAAATTTGACTTCCATAGCTCAAAGTTCCTGGCATCAAACATGGGAATCTTGATACTAGGGTTTGAGAAGTTGTTTTGTAGCAAAGCAGGAGGTTGATTTGTGCCAGACATGATGTTTTTAGGGTTTTGAGAATTTTAGGGTTTTTAGGGTTTGGTGTTTTAGGGTTCTTGCGTTACTTAAAGATCAAAAGTTTCTCAACAAGCTCTGATACCACTTGTTGATCCCAAACTTAGATCGATTAGCTTTGTGTATACGAGATTAGATCAAGTATAACACGTAGAGAAACCTTTGCTTATGAGTAAAGTAACAAAGTGTTATGCGGAATTAACACTTGATCTAAAACACAATGATGTTAAACAAACTTTCACTTGTATTAGAATAATCGTGTTGATTACAATGAAAGGTTTAACTTGCGAATACTATGAAAACTGATATATGACTTTAACCTAAAAGACCTTCTTTTATAGAACAAGAAGTCTTGTACAATAAGCTACGAATCAACTATTCTAGGTAAAGATAATAATAGAAAATACAATGTTGTGTTTATCTTTACCATAAACAAATAAACAAAAGATACGTATGAAGATATTCCATCAGTGTCAATCTTCAAGGCTTTCAGCGTTGACTTCTATCAGCGTCCAATGTCAATCTATCAGCGTTGACTTTCTTCTTATCAGCGTTTAGTGATCTGACCCATATTTTATTCCCAACATAAACTTTGACAATCCTTTGTATCAAATTCTCGATCAAGCTTGACTAGATATGAGATGTGTTTGAAAGATAAATACTACAAGTAAGTAAACACACAAACACATCAAATCAAGAGTACATCAAGCAATAGTCTAAACACTAAGCACACACGTACTAAGCATAAGCTTTTCCGCAACTAGGATGTTTAGACTAAGTGATGTATACTTGACCATAATCTAAACACGAAGCACACACGTACTAAGCCATAGCTTTTCCGCAACTTAGATGTTTAGATTATGAGATGCACACAACATACAACACAAGTATGCAACTATAAATACATCTACAAAGGTAAAGACATAAATGTAAAGGAAAGTACCGACACGATGATTTATAGTGGTTCGGTCACGAAGCTCCTCTTCCCCCTACTCCACTCCTCGAGTACACCTTACTCGAGAGTTACTTCACTAGTCAAAAAACTCCTTAAGGTGGAGAAACCATACACAACGTCGCTTATCCAATTTCCGACTCTAAGCTAAAAGTCGAGTCCTAATCTTAGGTAGGACCAATCTACACAACGTCGCTCACTTCACCATTTAACGACACAAGGCTAGATGTCGAGTTCTAATTGAAAGCTAGAACCAATCTTCACGACTCTTCACTTTGAAGCTAAGTGAGAACTTCACACAACACAACTAATAATCACTTTCAAGTTTAGTGAGAAATCACAAGACACAACCACATCACTTTATAGTTTAGTGAGAACTACCTAGACACAACCACATCACTTTAGAGTTTAGTGAGAACTACCAAGACACAACCTAATCTACCCACTAGTTATGTTTTATGGCCCAACATAACAAACGTTGTGTTTTATGGCCTAAACACATAAACCATATAGATCTAAGCACACATCACTTAGATCTATAACTCTAACACTATATCCAAGTACTAACAAGACTTAGATCTACAAAACTAACACCTAATCCAAGGATACCCATCACTTGGATATTTTACCCTTACAAACACATCCAAGTGTACCCAACACTTGGATCTTCTACATATACATAGTAGGAAGACTAAAAACATAACTTAGATCTATAGAAGGAAAGATCTTCATCATGTAGTGAACCCAACACATCATGGTAATGATAGTGTTCTTCTCTTTGCACTTGAGAGGATGAGGATATTGAATATTGAATTACATCTTAAACAAGATTAATCAAAACTAACTAATCAAGGATCTAAGATGGTTTTTGAAAGAAACTGTGCAAAAAGGGTTGAAAGAAAACCTGGAAATGATCCACTATTTATAGGACAACATTGCAACGGTCAAAAACACCCGCGGTTACTTATCTCTACCCGCGGTACCTTATCAATAAGGAACCGCGGGTTCCTTTAAGGAACCTCCGCGTCAGAGTCCGTTCAAATTTGTCCTTTAGTGGGGATATGCCATCTGGGGTAGTTTATACCCTCGAAGGATATTCCTTTGGCATATGGAATATGCCAAATTCAAATTTTCATTTTCTTTTTAATAAAACATTTTCTTAAAAATAAAGTTAATTAAAATCTTTTGTCACATTTGATTAAAATGTGAGTTTTAAGAAAATATTAATCCTTGATCACTTAGTTAGGTTAATGACATGTTTGTACATACCTTTAGTGATTCATGCCGAATGCGGTCTTGGAGGTGTCGAGAGAAGTATACAAATATATTCTTGAGTGATTACGAGTACCTTAACATTTTACATAATGTATTGCGAATTATACGTTTGTCATCAACAAAACACAAAGAGATTATATCGACAAAGCATCGTAATGTTTGCACTAACAATCTCCCCCTTTTTGATGATGACAAACAAGTAAACCGTAACACATATTAAAATGCATAAGTTACTCGTTTACACTTACTTCTCCCCCTTTTGTCGAATCAAAAAGGTAGTCTTCATTTGTAGAATAGGAGGATTGACTTCGAGAGAACATGCATCCAAAGATCTAATCATCCATAGTGGTTGTCGTTTGAGAGGCGAGAATCCAAACCATAAACCCATCATACAAAAATATTTAGCTTGCGTCATCCTAGTGAAGTCTTCAATCACCATAGGTTAACCAACTCCAAGCATAATAATATGCTTATCTACGAGTGTCCAAAATGCATTACTTGCAAGATGTTCGAGGAATGCAATTTAAGTGAGTCAACGATCGCAAATGTAATGAATTGAACTCTTGCAAATGCTCCCCCTTGATATGAGCTCCCCCTTGCTTGAGGTACCAAAAAAGCAAGAATAGTGACGAGCTACAAAAATGGGTCAGAATTGTCCTACAAAACAAGGTTAGTAGACAAGAGCATATATAAAAAGAGATGTCACCCAAATGGGGATGATAAACAAGTCGTTTGCACAAACAATGACAAGCAAAGAAGTGTGCATGCGATGCTATCAATCCAAAGACAAATCCAAGGAGAGGATCTTGACAAGATCAATTCACAATTGTTGGAATAGAGATAGAAAAGAAACATTCATACCAATTGTAATGATAATATGTCAAAGGGTAAAAAGCTTAGAATTTTTGGAATCACTCAAGAAAATTCAAGATTTAACCATCAACTCTCAAAAAAACAAGGAGAGGATTTTGAGGAAATCAATTCAAAATTATTGGAATATAGGTAGAAAAGAAACATCCAAGAATTTGAAGATATCATCTCAAGGGGTTAAAAACTTAGAATTGATGGAATCACCCATACTAATTGTAAATTTTAACCGCAATCAACTCTCAAAAATAGGAACAAAAATATCTCAACCTAGAGACATTTTTGACCAAAAAAAATAAAGGAAAAACCAAAAGCGGATAAATCGACGCTTTAAGAAAAAATCAGGATATAGGACATTATAGGCAAAAATGCGTATGAATGTCGACACCAAATGGTGTTTAGCATACGATAAACTACATGCTCAAAGTTTCGTAGCTCTTCTCAATCATTATGGATGTTCAAAGAACAATTACATGATGAGGAAAGGGTAAGGCTCGACTCAACTTAGTTTAGAAAGACTAGAAGAAAGAGACTCGACTTAGAAGAGCATGATAAAAATGAATTGAGAGAGACTCAACAAAGAAGTTAAGGATAACTTCACAAAATGATTCATGAATACTATACCTTAGAAGGTGATAGTGAAATCTCGAAAGAAAATGAGAGAAGGAACTCAAAAGAAGCTCAAGAAGACATGAAAGAGTTAGTACAAAATCTAACACAAAATCAAGTAAGCACATAGGATAATTCATGCAATGCCTTATGAAGTCTACAATAAACCAATGTAGAGAAGGTGCGCAATTAACACATATGGCATGCAAGAAACAAGATTACTTAAAAAGAGAAGACTAAGTAAAACATGTTAGCACGTAGCATTTAAGGACATGCATGAGTTAGACACATCTAAGAGATATTATATCGGAATTGCTTGACAAAGACAAAACCTTTATAATAAGCATGCATTCATTAACTAATCAATTAAGCATATAACATATGGATAAGAAAGAAGATATATAAGCAAGTCATCTATCTAGATATCACAAATCAAGCTACATGTAATGTAAATCTCCAAGAAGATTCCTAATTCTTATTAGTTTAAGAAAAGGACTCAAAATAAGAGAAAAGAAAAAAACATAATAACAACAAGATCCAAGACTCAAAGAAAAATCATGTTGAAAAACATGAAAGGAAATACAAGAGAATAAAGATCATACAAAGATGTATATAAAAAAACAAGCCTAAAAATTAAGCATAATTTTAATCTTAGTTACACTAGAATCCTAAGATTTGCTTAAATTAGATGTCTTAGCGATAAGCAATCCACATGCTTAAATGAAAGACAAGGGTGGTGGCGAAATTTGGTGGGGTGAAAGGTGAAGTCACCAAGGGTTCAACAAAGTCATTCACAATGGGAATGATTTGGATGGGTTGAGGTTGGGTAGTCACATCCAAGAGAGTACTTGGAGGGAAGGGTGAGGTTAGCTCATTCATTCTAGATTGGAATGAAGAGGAGGTAGAACGATGAGAATGGTTGGTACCATGGGTTGAGGTAGTCTTGCATGGAGAAAGAGGTGGAGAGGGTGATGAAGAGATAAGAATTGGAACAATCTCATTCTTGGGTGTGTGAAAGGGTGAAGAGTTAAGTTTGGGTAACTTAATCTTAATTTTTAGGTGCCTCTTTGAGGAGGAGGTTTGTGACAAAGAAATGTCAAGGTTATGAAAGGGAGATTTAGGCATTGTGGATGTGTGAGAATGAAATCTCAAGGTTGAGGTATAAGTAGAATGGTTTGATGAATTGGAGGTTCTTGTAGAGACCATGGTAGTAATGGGTGGTTTTAAGGGGTAAGGATGAATGGTTTGAGGTGTGGGGAACATGGCTAACAAGGTGGGTTTAAAAAGGGAAAGCCCAAGATATTTTGGGAGTGATCAAAGGTTTGAAAGAAAGATTCTAAAGAGTGTTGGAACAATTGGGAAGTTTAAGAAAACCCGAATTTGAGAGCTTCTGCCGCGGTTCTTTATCTCCACCGGCGGTTCCATATTGATATGGAGCCGCAGTCTATTTAAAGAACCGCCTACAGAGGCTTGGTTAAGGTGGTGAAGGAGGATTTTCCAATTAAGCAAATCCTAATGTTCTAGTCTAACTTATCATAAAGTCATGCTTAAGAGCAATAAAAACTAGAACACACACAAAGGAAAGACACATAGGTTCAATTAGCACTTAAGAAGAAAGCTAAGAAAAACCTAATGGCTACAAAAGAAAAAGACTCCTAATGACATACAAAGTTCATCAAAGTAAACTACCATTAGTCATATATAGGAAGAGCCATTTAGCCAATTTAGAGAATGAGTATGAGACTATCACTAGAGGTGCTCAATTAAGGCTAAACACGACCATTTTTTACGAGTTATACACCAACTCAACTTCCCACATGGAATTAATTCAACCGTTAGGTCAAATTAAGATCCTAGTGCATAAATTCTCTAGTAGTCATTCTCAAGTTAGACAAAATGTAATTCCAACATTTGCCTAATAAAGTTTAGCAAGGATGAAACTTGTATGGCGACACAATGCATGACCTAATGAGGGTAAAGAATGCACCATTGCATATCTTGTCAAACAAGTCTAGTTAAGGTTAATTACCTTAATAGAACTTGAGGCCAATAACATTGAAGTGTATAAACAAAGTTTACACAAACCAAAGAAACACTCTTGATTGGTCTTTCGGAAATGACACATTTATAAATTGCATAGCAATGTAAATTACTTGAGTATTTCGGATGAAACATCCAAGTTATCAAACCGACTCTATTGTGCATTATAAGTAATTATTAAACAAATATGTCTAACAATTTGAACAAGTAGATTCAATATAACACCATCAACACAAGTGTGAGTTATGATCCGATGTATATTATTAATAAACCACATTCATGTCTATACTAAAAAACATGTCAATTAGATTCGATAATGATACCAATCATAGTTTGAATAATGCATTGATATTTAATCGAAATCTTTCTTGATTCCCACAAACACTCTTTTAAGAGAAAATAGCTAAGATTTTCAAAGGGTGTTTCATGTTTTATAGTGAGACATTTATCTACTTGAACTAATAACACAATGATCGAGTAAGACGACCCAAATCAATAGATTTGACAAGCTCCCAAAGCTTTCAAACCTAAAATTGTTAAAGAACATGCCGAGGTGTACAAGATGTTTATGTAACATTTGTAAACCAAGAGATGTTAATCCTATATGCAATGCACACATGATGTTGCAACTAAAATGCAAGAAATCTAGCATACATCCTAATTAGGAAAAACTAGATACTAACAAATACCAAGAAAGGCACAAGAGACTAGACATATAAGCAATACTACTAGAAATAGCAAGGAACACTTAATAATGTCTACATATAATAATAACACACAAGGAAACACACACAAACAAATAGCTTAACACATAAAAGCATTCGTCCATGTTTTAAGTGTTAGATACAACAAAGTATTCATAGCTTGATTTTATTTGAAAATAGTCTTTGACCCATTTAAAATTTAATTAAGTTTAACACTTTGTAAATATATCAATTTTCAAAGATATATCACCAAGAGATGTCCAACTTAATAGAAAAAGAGTAAAACACAAGTTTTACGACAAACCGAGACTCAATACTTTGGACAAAGTATATAACTTATAAAACATTTAAATTTTAAAGTTTGAATAAAGGTTTGGAAGCATTTTTAATTGATAGAAATTCAATTACGTTTGAAATGATGGGTGGCACGACTTCTAAGGACTTACGGTTGATTTTATATGATTTTTCAAAGTTTGCAAAAATCTGAGTCAGACTGACTGCGGTTCCTTATTGATAAGGATCCGCGGGGAACAATAAAGAACCACGGTCAGAGGACAAAAAATGATTTTTTGGCCAAAATCATGTGGTAACTTTTTGGAAGGACTTAGGACTCTAAAAAATCATTTTAGACACATAGAAATCGTATTTTAGAGTTAATTATGACACAGAAGATTTTTATACTTCCAAACATGAAAAGATTTAATTCAAGCTATTATACAAAATTTATTTAACACCAAAACTTGTATGAATGAAACAACAAAACACATTTCATAAGTAATCACTCTTCATGAATAATTTGATATAGAGATCGTCTCTATTTTTAAAAACCGTTTTCATTTTAAAGACCATTTGTTTTGAAAAAGAGAGCAAAGATCGATCCAAGCTTTAAAGTACAATATACTTCAAAGATCTTGAGTAACCTCGCTCTGATACCAATTGTAGAAACTAGAAGGGGGGGTTGAATAGTTTCTAGTTAGTTTTTCAAAACATTTCGGCTTAATCCACTGTGCGCGGTTCCTTATGTGTACCCGCGGTTCCTTATCAATAAAGAACCGCCGGTCCATTTATGGAACCGCCGACAGTGGACGAAACTGTTTATTACATGTTTAAACTTTGACAATCCTTTGTATCAAATTCTCGATCAAGCTTGACTAGATATGAGATGTGTTTGAAAGATAAATACTACAAGTAAGTAAACACACAAACACATCAAATCAAGAGTACATCAAGCAATAGTCTAAACACTAAGCACACACGTACTAAGCATAAGCTTTTCTGCAACTAGGATGTTTAGACTAAGTGATGTATACTTGACCATAATCTAAACATGAAGCACACACGTACTAAGCCATAGCTTTTCCGCAACTTAGATGTTTAGATTATGAGATGCACACAACATACAACACAAGTATGCAACTATAAATACATCTACAAAGGTAAAGACATAAATGTAAAGGAAAGTACCGACACGATGATTTATAGTGGTTCGGTCACGACGCTCCTCTTCGCCCTACTCCACTCCTCGAGTACACCTTACTCGAGAGTTACTTCACTAGTCAACAAACTCCTTAAGGTGGAGAAACCATACACAACGTCGCTTATCCAATTTCCGACTCTAAGCTAAAAGTCGAGTCCTAATCTTAGGTAGGACCAATCTATACAACGTTGGCCAATTCACCATTTAACGACACAAGGCTAGATGTCGAGTTCTAATCGAAAGCTAGAACCAATCTTCACGACTCTTTACTTTGAAGCTAAGTGAGAACTTCACACAACACAACTACTAATCACTTTCAAGTTTAGTGAGAACTCACAAGACATAACCACATCACTTTATAGTTTAGTGAGAACTACCTAGACACAACCACATCACTTTAAAGTTTAGTGAGAACTACCAAGACACAACCTAATCTACCCACTAGTTATGTTTTATGGCCCAACATAACAAACCTTGTGTTTTATGGCCTAAACACATAAACCATATAGATCTAAGCACACATCACTTAGATCTATAACTCTAACACTATATCCAAGTACTAACAAGACTTGGATCTACACAACTAACACCTAATCAAAGGATACCCATCACTTGGATATTTTACCCTTACAAACACATCCAAGTGTACCCAACACTTGGATCTTCTACATATACATAGTAGGAAGACTAAAAACATAACTTAGATCTATAGAAGGAAAGATCTTCATCATGTAGTAAACCCAACACATCATGGTAATGATAGTGTTCTTCTCTTTGCACTTCAGAGGATGAGGATATTAAAGATTGAATCACATCTTAAACAAGATTAATCAAAACTAACTAATCAAGGATCTAAGATGGTTTTTGAAAGAAACTGTGCAAAAAGGGTTGAAAGAAAACCTGGAAATGATCCACTATTTATAGGACAACATTGCAACGGTCAAAAACACCCGCGGTTCCTTATCTCTACCCGCGGTACCTTATCAATAAGGAACCGAGGGTTCCTTTAAGGAACCTCCGCGTCGGAGTCCGTTCAAATTTGTCCTTTAGTGGGGATATGTCATCTGGGGTAGTTTATACCCTCAAAGGATATTCCTTTGGCATATGGAATATGCCAAATTAAAATTTTCATTTTCTTTTTAATAAAACATTTTCTTAAAAATAAAGTTAATTAAAATCTTTTGTCACATTTGATTAAAATGTGAGTTTTAAGAAAATATTAATCCTTGATCACTTAGTTAGGTTAATGACATGTTTGTACATACCTTTAGTGATTCATGCCGAATGCGGTCTTGGAGGTGTCAAGAGAAGTATACAAATGTATTCTTGAGTGATTACGAGTACCTTAACATTTTACATAATGTATTGCGAATTATACGTTTGTCATCAACAAAACACAAAGAGATTATATCGACAAAGCATCGTAATGTTTGCACTAACAAAATCAATTCATACCTGTCTTCCAAAGGAGCATTTACTAACTCCTTTTCCCATTGATCTAGAAATTCTTGAACATGAGGCACCCTTTCATCCAACTCTCTATGCATAATTTCAACCTGCTTAAACATTTCTCTGGGCCTCATCTTTTGCATTCTCTGATCCTACATATCAATCTCTTCTTGCTATAGTCTGAGAGCTACATGTGCATCATGTTCTTCTTGATCCCTTTGTTGTTCAGGAGTTATGTGCTTGTATTTCCTCTAGGGTTGTTCAACCATGATCCCCTTTCCCTTGTCTTTTGGATCCACTGCTGGTGCTGGTTTGGCTTTAGGTGCAGGTTCTCTAATTGTAATTCCCTTCTGAGCTGGTTGCCTTCTATTCTTTCTAACAAAAGTTCGAGTAATAGGCTTAGCAGGGGAATGACTTACAGCAGTGGGATCAGCAATAGCAGGGGAAATTTTTGAAGCAGGGGCTCCTTCTTGATTGGCCATAGTTAGAAATGTTTGAGCAATCTCTTTTGTTGCACTCCCCTTATCACTTCCTTTCTCTGCACTTCTTTTCTCAGTCCCTTTCTCAGCACTTGCTATCTTTCCTTGCTTTAAACCCTGACCACCAGGATATTCATACCACTGAGTAGAGTCTTCTGTATTAGGAACTTCCTCCCATTTGGAAGCATCCTCATCTGTATATATGATAAGCTTGGGCTTTCTCCTCCCCTCAAGTGTAGCAAGTCTGGTTTCCAAATTATTGATAACCAGACCTTGCTTTTTGACAGTTTGTACAAGTTGTGCATTCTGCTTTTTCAAGCTCATGCACATATTCGTCAATTCTAAAATGGTCATTGGTTGCATGCTGCTCTCAACCCTAGAAGGGGATTTCTCCCTTTTTTGGGTATCATTGAGTGAGGGAGAGGACTTACTGATGGTGTCACTATCCTGCTCACCCCTTGCGGATGAGACAATAGTGGCAGCCAAACCCTCAGTATGCTCCAACCTTTTGGAGGCTCTCCCCTCTGCTACTTGTGAAGATTCACCAGGCAAGGGAGACCTAGCAAACCTGGATTTAGTTCTCCTTTCATGTTGTGGATCAGCAGGGGGTAGAGTACTGGCAGGGGGTAGTTTCTTGGCAGGGGATAGTTTCTTGGCAGGGGAATCAGAAGGTTTGTGTGTGGCTGTTTTTGTCTTGGCTTGTTCTTGTCTGATTTGTTTCATCATGATTAAAGTGAGGGGAATAGACCTGCCAGAAAATTGTGGAGATGGTGCAAGAAGTGTGGTGAACAGTTTGGTAGTATGCTTGGTTGCTGAAAAGTAGTTTTTGTGTGTGATTGGACCATGTTCACTCATATTCAGCAAAAGTTCTGTAAACCTTTGGTACATACAAAATTTTGAATTGCTTGAAACATTTTTAACCATTCCTTTGAAAATCATTTGAGAAAAACAGTACTTCCTCCCTGTTGCTAAGCAAATCAGGGCAGAGGCAATCTCACTACCAAATTCATTGAAAGCAGTGGTTTTAGGTGAAAAACATTGTAAAATTGTATTAATCAAATATTTCCAATGTGGGGCAAACTGACCTTTAGCAAACTTACATTTTTGATCATCAGAAAGAGTATACCCCAATTTAACAAGACCCTCAAAGATGTCAGCCTTAGGTAGGTTGGTGATCCCATCCTCATCATCTAGAATAAATTTGTCTCTGATGGAGGCAAGTGTAATCACCTTGGGATGACCATCTACTATGCTTTGAATTGTTACCTCTCCATTCACTATTTTGGTCATTGATTTAGACCAAAACTGCTGAATGTGTGAGGTGTAAATCCTAGGGTTGATGAGAAGAGCCACTCTAAAATACGAGGATTTTAGAAAAGCTACATCATCAACAAATAATGCTGGTTCATCATGTAATAAAGCAATTTGATTATGATTAGCAGCAATTTTTGAGAGGCATGATAAAGGTTGAAAATGTTTGAAGGTTATAGTGGTGAGAGTTACGTGGGATTTGATCGAAGGAGATAGATGGACCTGCTGGTGAAGGGAATTAAGTTTTTATAGGCGAGTTGAAGAGCTGTGATTGGACCGAATTTTCAAATTGCAAAAATATCAAAGATAAATCTTGATAAAAAAGTAATTTATTTGAAATAATAAAGAAAATATTACCAATCAGCGAAGAAAGCGCCTTAAATATCTTTTGAAAAGAATAAAATATTACCTAACCAAAATTTTAGCAAGCAGGCCCAACGGCTATAAGCAGGGTAACGGTATTGTCGGTCAACAGTCAAACAGGGGAATGTTGATTAAGCAGGGGAATCAAAAGGTAAAAGCAGGGGAAACTTTCCTAGGGGTATTAGACTAATCATGGAGAGACCAATGCTAACTAGCTCTGCTCTAATGCACACCCTTGTATACACAAGGTAGATACACAGAAACTCAAGAGTCCTCTATTCAGCAATGGTCTAAGCACAAAAAGTTAACACATAAGTCACCTTCCACCTGGTCAACCCAAGAAAATAAGCATACCCTAGTCACCATCCCTATCTTTTCCCTTACCTATGGTCAGTTAGTCTTGGCAATGTGTACCAAACATCTGTATCTAGTCAGCAAGCTGTTTTGATATAGAAGTACAAGTACACATTACAGTGCCTCAAGGTTTCAGAATTCTGACAAGCTTTGCAGCATGTCTTCATCATTCTGAACCCTTACTCACCAATGGATATGATCTAGAATCATATATGAGTATCCTAAGGATACCCTAAGTCCTAAAGGTGTGACCTAACCTCCCCTAAAACATAGAGCATATACCTGATTCACCCATGAGTGTGGTATGCATCATTTGGATATCTGGATTGTTAGTCTAAAACCACATATAACCACTTTTAAAAAGAACAAACCCAGCTTAAGAGAAAAACTCTTTTAGCAGGGGAATGAACCCCAGCAGGGGAATCTTTGTTCAAAAGCAGTGGAATGAAAATTGATGGAAAAATTGACTAACATTAATACAACAACAACAATAAAGCAACCCTGGATATACAAGACACAATATACATCAATTTTCTAGGGACAAACCATTCCAATACCTACAACCAAGTACTGAAACCTCCCCACTTCAAAAGCTTTTGTCAAAAGATCAGCAACATTAAGTTGTGTATCAATTTTCTCAGGGACAATTAGCCCTTTTTCAAAACAATCTCTGATAAAATGATGTCTTATTTCAATATGTTTAGTCTTGCTATGAAAAACAGGATTCTTAATAATGCAAATGGTGTTGTTGTTGTCAATAAATATCTTGGTTTTAAGAAAGTTATACCCATAATCAAGCAGCTGATTCTGAACCCAAAGTACTTGACCATAGCATGCAGCAGCTGCTACATACTCAGCTTTAGTTGTTGATGTGGCCATAATAGTATGCTTCTTACATTTCCAAGATATAAGTCTGCTTCCCAAAAATTGGCATCCACCTGTTGTAGACTTCCTATCATTGTTGTCACCAGCATAGTCACTATCTGAGTAGGATATCAGCTCAAATGGTGACTCCTTGGATGGCACTTTAGATACCTAAAAATTCTCTTTACAACAAATAGATGACACTCTGTTGGTGCCACCTGGTATCTTGCACATAAGCAGACTGCAAACATGATGTCAGGTCTTGAAGCTGTGAGGTACATGAGAGACCCAATCATAGACCTGTAATTCCTGACATCTATAAGCTTTCCAGGACCATCTTTGCCCCATGGATGATCCTTGTCCATTGGTGTGGACACCTTCTTTCCCTCAGACATGCCAAACTTCTTCACAATTTCAGCCACATATTTGTCTTGTGAGATAAATATCCCATCTTTCCTCTGCTGAACTTGTAACCCCAAAAAGAAGTTTAGCTCACCCATGGCACTCATTTGGAATTTGTCCTGCATCAACTTGGCAAACTCTTTGCTAAGCATAGAGTTTGTGGACCCAAAGATGATATCATCAACATAGACTTGTACCAACAGAAGATCACCCTTTTGTTTCTTGATAAACAGGGTCTGATCAATCTTCCCCCTGTTGAAGCCATTATCCAATAGATATTTAGAAAGAGTTCCATACCCGGCCCTGGGAGCTTGGTGAAGTCCATACATAGCCTTTTTCACCTTGTATACCTTGTCTGGATGTTCTGGGTCTTCAAACCCTGGAGGTTGCATAACATAGACTTCTTCATCAATGGTGCCATATAAAAAGGCACTCTTTACATCCATTTGGAACACTATGAAGTCCATAAATGAAGCATAAGCAAGAAATAATCTAATGGCTTCAATCCTGGCAACTGGAGCAAAGACTTCCTCATAATCAATGCCTTCTTCCTATGTATATCCTTGTGCCACCAGTCTTGCTTTGTTCCTGACAACTATACCCCTCTCATCCTTTTTGTTCCTGAGCACCCACTTTGTCCCAATAGGCCTTTCCCATTTTGAAAAATCTACCAGAATCCAAACCTCTTGAATGTCAAACTGTAAGAGCTCCTCTTGCATAGCTTCAACCCAACTTGGATCATTTAAAGCCTGAAAAATCTTCTTTGGCTCTTCTTATGACAAAAATGTAGTAAACAGACAACACAGCATGTTTTCATGGTTAAACTTCATGGTGATGTTAGAAATGAAGTTGTGCTCCTTTGCTGTATACCTTGTATGTATAGGGGCTTCAGGATCACCAATGATTTGTGAGAGAGGGTGATCCTTATTGATTCTGTAGGTAGGCTGCATACTCATGATTACTTCTGTTTCATCCTCTTCCAAATCAGAATTGATGGGGCTATCTTGATTGGGAAAGAACTCCTCAAAAGAGCTTCTAAAAGATATAGCATGACCTAGAGATGGGTGCTGATGAGCTGAATGCAGCTCTGAATAACTTGGACCTCCACTCTTAATTATTCAGCTTCCACTGCTGGATATGAGAGGACCATCAGATATGGGTGAAGATGAGGAAATGAGTGGGGAATCTCTTTCTTCATCATTGATGTCATTGACAGTTGGATCTTTTGTAGCTGGGGAAGCAATTGATCTAGCAGGGGAATCCTGGATTCCACTGCTTTCAGCCATTCCACTGCTTTCAGAAGGTGACTTAGCAGGGGAAGAGACTATATGTTCTTGCCTTTGAGAGGTATCATCTTCTTCACCTGTTTTTGAAGCAGCTTCAATGGGAAATAGTGAGGGTACATTCATGTACCTCAATGGTGGCTTCTCCACACCAGTTGGTTCTTGAGTACCTGAAATGTTAGTATTCTAAAATGCAACAGGTACATAATTCATAGATTTTGAAAGAACCTCAATATCAAAGAACCAATCAGGACCTGTTTGAACATCTTCGGGCTTGTCTTCAAGAAAATCCACATGAAGATTTTCTGTTATTTTGCTTGTCTTCTTGTTGAAGACCTTATATCCCTTGTTGTTTAATGAATAACCAACAAAATATCCATCATCCCCCTTTTCAATGAACTTGCCTAGATTGTCAATTGTGTTCAAAATGATCACATGACATCCAAATGGTCTAAAGAAGTCAATTAAAGGAGGTCTTCCATTGAACAGCTGATAAGGGGTCTTGTTGTGTGCCTTAACCACCAAGGCCCTGTTTTGGACATAACAAGCAGTGGATACAGCCTCAGCCCAAAAGATAACTAGAAGTTTGGAATCAGACAACATAGTCCTTGCTGCTTCAATGAGTGTCCTATTCCTTCTTTCTGCAACTCTATTCTGTTGAGGTGTTCTTGCAATGCTAAATTCCCTCTTGATTCCTTTGTTTATGCAGAAAGTGTCCAATTTCTGATTTCTGAATTCACCACCATTGTCTGATCTCATGGTCACTACCTTCATGCTTTTTGATAGTTCAATCTGATTGATGAACCCATTGAGTACATCAACTGTGTCACTCTTTTCAAACAGAAAGAATGTCCATGTAAACCTTGAAAAATCATCAGTAATCACTAGGCAGTATCATTTCTTCATTATGCTTGTAAAACCCGCATGCTTTTACCATGAATAGTACCCTTAAGATTGTACGTACTAGATTAAAACTTTCCTAATATAGCATGATCACGATTACGTGTTAGGATTTTACGTATTACGTACGTGCTAGAACACAATAAGTATTTACTACGCACGAGCACGTAATAATTATTTGACAATAATTAATCACGAACATGCGATCATGAAATCATGAACGTAATTAAAACACGAACTATTATTAATTACGTATATATATTTATTACGAGCGTAATTAAATATATTAGATCACGATATTTACGTAACGAGAACACTTAAAACGCGAACACAAATAATCACGAACGTATAACTTAACATCGAGACACGGAAAAAGGTACGGGTACCCCAAGTGGGGCCCCCTACCCGTGGCTACAAGGGACAAATGGGCCAAACCCATTTGTAATTTTTACTAAAGGGGTTAAATGATTTTTACACTACTCATTTTTACATTTACAGAAGATTTTAGCAAAAACCTAAAACCCTCCTCTCTTCTTTCTTTTTGGCCGCCACCCTCAAAACACCCCAAGGAGGTGGTTGTTGATCTTGGATCTTGGAATATTAGTTGGTGATCGTGTTTGTTCTTCGTCCTTTTGATCCACGAATTCGGTAAATCCTTTTTAAACCTTTTTCTTTTAATTTGATCTTTTATAAATCAACAACATGTTATGTTTTTTACAAAAGCCTAATTAAAATCATGGATCTAACATGAATTGAGGTTTAATAAAATCAAAAGTATGGTTTTAAGGGGTGTTTGTTTTGGCCACAGCCTACACCGAACCCGAAGGGGGTTTCGGTTTGGCCATCCGACCACCACCGAGACCATATGGTCCCGGTTGGTTGGTGTGGGTCCCACGGCAGCATCAAGACAAGGGGTACCCCGATTTGGTTCGGGGTACGGTGTCGATTTTATGTCCGGTTCATGGTTTTTAGTCTAGATCCGGTTCATGGTGTATGTTTAGTTTTTTTATGTTTTATGATCTTATGTTAAAAATTAAATTAATAAAATGACATGATTAATTTAATAACATGACTTAGGTTATTTCTAATTATTAATGATCATGAAATTAATTAACCTAAGTATTTTTATATATTAGACTTATAATTAATTAATTATTTAAAAACCATGATTATAATTAATTAATTAACATGACTTAGGTTATATTATTAATAAATAATAATACATGTTTTAACCTAAGTACTTAACTTTATTTAATTAAAACATGTTATACTTTAATTAAATATTTTAACCTATAGTTTAATTTAATTACATGAAATAATTATTAAACTATACATTATATCATATGACTTAGAAAATAATCATGAAAACACTTAGGCTTATATACTTAGCTTATTTAACCAGCTTATTTCTAATTATGGAAACTTTCTATTTTTAGAAACTTAATTAAATAAGGCAGCTAATCTATTTATGGAAACCTTCTATTTTTAGAAACTTATTTATTTCAGGCAGCTAATCTAATTATGGAAACTTATTTAATTAAGGCAGCTGATCTATTTATGGAAACTTTCTATTGAAACATATCTATTTTAAGCAGTAAATCTATTTTTGGAAACTTTCTATTTTTGGAAACTTTCTATTTTTGGAAACTTTCTATTTTTGGTAACTTTCTATTTTTGGAAACTTTCTTTTTTTTGGAAACTTTCTAATTTTGGAAACTTTCTATTTTAGGAAACCTACTATTTTTTGAAAGTTACTTATTATTACACAGTAAGTATAATAATGCATGAAATACCAGAAATACTTAATCAGATTAAACAGAATATAAGATAAACACAGTTTAAGGCTTTAAATAGTAAAACATGGTAAGAACATATAAAATAAGCTAAGGCATGACATAAAACCAGCTACGTATTTAGTAAGCAGATACTTATTCATGTATGTATTTATGTAGCACTAGTGATACGGAAGTAGGATTCCTCTCAGTTCATCTTCTTCGTTCACTGGACATAAGGTACGGATTCACGTCCTTTCAGTATGGACATTCTTTCCTTATTAGGATTCCCCGTATGCAGCCAAATGTTTTCCCGCAGTATAGGTTACGTGTTTGATTGCTTATGTTTAATTAAGAATACCTATAGCCATATACATGCATGACTAGTTTCACCTAGTTATGGAGGTACCATAACCATAACATTAGAGGCACTGATGTTATGACTTCACCATGGCGGAGTGATTGCTCGTGGCGTCCCTTCAGTTTTTGGCCATTTATATTATATTTATCATGTGGGGCGTATGGGTGTATCCTAGTTACATGTTTTCAGTCAGGATTTCATGGTGAATGTGGTGTGTGTCTTGCATCCTTCACAAGGAGCTGATCCCTCCTACCCAAAAACCAGTATATTAAATTAGAGGCAGCCCCTCTAATTTGCATGATGAGGTCACCCCTCCAAGTATTCATGCACGGTGGATTTTCATGACCTATATTGGCTAATGGTAAAATATGATAAACAGTTTTTAAAAGATAAACATAAAGCTTTTCGAACTATAAAACCAGTTTTATCAAGACTTAACCAGGTTACTCGGGACTTAGTTTTCTTCCGCTGTTATATGTTATATGCTTATCCTATTCATGCTTTATTGTACATCCGTGCACTGAGCGTATTTGCTCAGCCGTTTTCCTTTTCTATGTTGCCAAAACGGCAGGTACTTAGGGACGCTCGTAGACACTAAGAGTACGTGTATATGGACTGGAAGCTGTCTAGCCTTCTCTACTTTATGCATTTCCTTTCTTATGATACATTTGCTATGGACATTGTTTAGTCCTTTCCTTTACTATACTATGTTTGTGTGTGATGAGCTTTACTTTTGGACTACCGATGTTTGATTCTGGTATTTTCCTTTTTATGGTCAAGTAATGTTTTAGACATTTTTCCTTGTATGCTTTGATGACACGCCATAATTGCATGTGACATTTCCATTATCAAAATGGGGTGTTACAATTATGGTATCAGAGCCAAGGCTTCGACCTGTAGGCTCTCAAATATGACCTGTGATTAGTGGGTAGTCACTACGGTCTTCCTTGAACTGACAGTTGTTTTCATGCATTCATCATATTTAAGCATACATATACATGTCATTGTCGCAGATTTTTGACTAAGTAATGGTTGGTACAGGACTGGCCCTATTTAGTCGCATGTGTTTTATCGAAACTTTTAAATTTGGGACCGACCCATAGGCGTCCCCTCGCTATGTCTTTTGTTTTGGGTGAACTGACCAGAGGCGTTCACTCTCGAGCATACAAAAGTTCTCATAAAACTGCATCATGCATTCATACACAAAATTTTCTTGCATAAATTTTTTCTCGTGAAATTTTAGTATAAATTTTTTTTCATGTATATATATATTTTATGTTTCGATCTGTTTAATCATATGTTTTATGTTAAACTGTCAGATGGTTCTCACACGCGAACAGGAGCAGCTCAATGCTGCAATTCAGGCTGCTATGCAAGCTTTGCTTCCTTAACTGAGGAATGACATCAGGGCTGAAGTTCAAGCTGCCAACAATCAGCAGCATAATCAGGCACCTCCTCCTCCTCCTCCAGTGACATTAGCAGTATGGCTGGAGAGATTGAACAAGCTCCGCCCTCGAGCTTTTGAGAAGACAGATAGCCCCAGCGATGCTGAAAGCTGGTTGGCTCACATCGAGAAGATTTTCAATGCTATGGGTTGTGACCCCGCATACAAGGCGAGGTTGGCATGCTATCGATTCGAAGGCGATGTGCTAAACTGGTGGTTAGCATTGATGCAGTCTGAAGGTGGTGACGAGTGGGTTGCTGGTTTGACTTGGGCTCAGTTCACGGACAGGGTGATGGAGCAGTTCTTTCCCAAGGCTGAGCAGGACAAGCTCAAGAGAGAGTACCATGGGATCCGACAGAGAGCTGGGGAGAATAGCAACGAGTTTATGCAGCGCTTTCTTCGCTTAGCTGGTTTCCTTGGTGCGGCAGCAGGTACTCCTGAAGAGCAGGCACATCACTTTAGATGGGCTCTTCGCACATCGGTCGCAAACAATCTGGTGTGTGCTACGTTCAACACTGTAACACAAGTGGCCGATGCAGCACGTAAACTGGAGATGCTGCAGGAGAGAGATGAGTTCGGGGAAGCTAAAAGACCCGACAAGAGGTAAAACATTCGTATTCAAGCGGTGATCAATCCGTATACTTTCCATATATGTCAATCATTCATCTCTTAAATGTATCTTCCAGGCAGAAAACTGGGGACCGGTCTCAGCCGGCTACTTAGTAGCATCCTCATCAGCCCAAGGGAAACGGTCAGACTAACGACCGTTCTGCTACGGATAGGAGTGGCGGTAATGATAATTACCCTAACAACGCTGGGCACTCCAACAGCAGCAGGTCCTAATACTTACGCATTTCCTTATGATTTCATGTTATAACTCATATTCTGACACTTTAGCAAAACTTCTACCAGGAACTATGGAAACGGTAGGGACCAGAACCAGAGAGGTTCGCAGCCTAGCCTTCCAGCTATCACTGGTATTCAATCTTACGATTATTCGCTTTCTCCTTTGTACCCAATTACCATGTCTTATGTAAAATGTTTCATCAGGTTCCCAGCCAGCCAGAGCACCTGTTGGAGGATTCACTCATCCTCTTTGCTCTACTTGCCACCTTAGGCACCCAGGACCATGTCGCCGTAATACTGATGCATGCTTCAAGTGTGGTCTTCCTGGCCATATTATGAAGGATTGCCCTAAGGGCGAGATGGAGGGTACATCGGGACATGTTGATACCAAGCCGCCTCCTACTACCGGGCGTGTCTACACGACATCTCGACACCAGGCCAACAAGTCTACAGGTACCATCACTGGAATCTTGTATATGTATGGTCAAGCTGCATGTGTTCTTTTTGATACGGGTGCTACTCACTCGGTTATTTCTACTGCTTATGCTAAGAACATTAGGATGCTCCCCATGCCACTAGAAAATAGGCTTACTATTTCCACGCCTTTGAGGGACTCTGTATTAATCACCCATGTATACAAGAGTCTTCCCCTAGAATTTGACGATAAGGTTCGACCTGTCGACGCACTTCTGCTGGACATGAATGACTTCGACATGATTTTGGGCATGGATTGGCTATCCAAGCATCATGCTACAATAGACTGTCATTCATATCGAGTTATCTTCGGTGATGTTAATGCACCAGAGTACATTAATAATGGGTTCATACCCGGACGGCCTGTATAAATCATATCTACCCTACAAGCGCGTGCACTACTGTCACATGGCTGCGAGGGTTATCTAGCTACGGTTCACGACATGGATGCTGAATCCCCATCAATTCAGGATCAACCTATAGTGTCAGAATTCCAAGATGTTTTTCCAGCAGAACTTCCGGGCATACCACCTGCACGAGAAGTGGAATTCAGTATCGAGCTTATTCCAGGAGCCGAACCAATCTCCAAGGCTCCTTATCGCATGGCTCCCATAGAGCTGAATGAGCTGAAGGATCAACTGCATGAACTTCTTGAACGAGGTTTCATTCGACCGAGCGCATCTCCATGGGGCGCACCGGTCTTTTTTGTTAAGAAGAAGGACGACAATATGCGTCTTTGCATAGACTATCGCGAGCTTAACAAGATTACCATTCGGAATAGATATCCACTGCCACGCATTGAAGATCTGTTTGACCAACTCCAAGGGGCCAAACACTTTTCCAAGATTGACCTTAGGTCAGGCTATCATCAGCTACGGGTCAAGGAGCAGGACATCGCTAAGACTGCCTTTCGTACCCATTATGGCCACTACGAGTTTGTAGTTATGCCATTTGGCCTGACAAATGCTCTAGCAGTGTTCATGGATTTGATGAACAGAATCTTCCATGAATTTCTGGACAAGTTCGTCATTGTCTTCATCGATGACATCCTGATTTTCTCAAAGTCCAAGGAGGAACACGAAGACCATCTTCGTACAGTACTACAGATTCTTCGCCAAAGCAGCTGTATGCTAAATTCTCCAAGTGTGAGTTCTGGTTAGACAAGGTGGCATTCTTAGGTCACATTGTATCAGCAGAAAGAATCACTATGGATCCAACAAAGGTTGAGGCCATTACTAAGTGGCCAAGGCCGACATCAGCGACGGAAGTCCGTAGTTTCTTAGGCTTAGCTGGCTATTACCGTAGGTTCGTGGAGAACTTTTCCCGCCTAGCACTACCATTGACCAAACTGATGCGGAAAGGGGAGAAATTCGTTTGGACTGAAGATCGAGAGAAGAGCTTTGAAGACCTGAAGCAGAAGCTAATATCTGCACCTATTCTTACTCTACCATCTGGTACGGGTGGATTTCAAATCTACAGTGATGCATCGGGGAAGGGACTTGGATGTGTTCTCATGCAACATGGGAAAGTGATCGCGTACGCTTCATGGCAGCTTAAGCCTTATGAAGAAAATTACCCCACGCATGACCTGGAACTTGCTGCAGTCTTGTTTGCATTGAAAATATGGAGGCACTACTTATATGGAGAATAATGTGACATTTTCACGGACCACAAGAGCTTGCAGTATATCTTCACTCAACATGAATTGAACATGAGGCAGAGGAGATGGTTAGAGCTGTTGAAGGATTATCACATTAATCTACAGTATCATCCCGGAAAGGCAAATGTAGTAGCATATGCTCTTAGCAGGAAGTCCGGAATGATCAACGGCATTAGAATCGAAGAGGAAATCATAAGAGACTTGGAGCGACTAGACATCG
Organism: Glebionis coronaria; assembly: GCA_025667525.1. Classification (NCBI taxonomy): domain Eukaryota; kingdom Viridiplantae; phylum Streptophyta; class Magnoliopsida; order Asterales; family Asteraceae; genus Glebionis; species Glebionis coronaria. The sequence goes on along the minus strand of CM046878.1, from coordinate 453,995,025 downwards.
AGTACATGGTACGTGGACAACACGGTTACTGGGCTAATCTTAGAGTAGAACCCGAGTTACTATCTAAGATCAAGGAAGCTCAGAAGGATGACGGAGAAATCTGGGCGATAGTATAGAATTTGGAGAAGCAGACGGAATTCAGAGTAGATGCAGATGGTATCGTATGGCAAGGCACGAGACTTTGTGTTCCTGATGACCAAGAACTCCGGGAAGCTTTGTTAGCTGAAGCTCATAGCTCCCCATTCTCTATACATCCTGGTTCGACTAATATGTACCATGACATCAAGTAGTACTTTTGGTGGAGTGGTATGAAACAGGATGTGGCCACTTACGTCTCCAAATGTCTTACCTGCCAGCAGGTTAAGATCGAGCATCAGCGATCTGGCGGTCTCCTTCAACCGTTAGACATTCCAGAGTGGAAGTGGGACAAAATCACCATGGATTTTGTGGTCTTCCGCCTACCAAGAGGAAGCACGATGCAATTTGGGTTATCGTAGATCGACTTACCAAATCAGCTCATTTCTTACCGATCCGCAAGGAAGATCCGGTAAGTAAACTCGCAGATACGTACAGAAGAGAGATCATGAGACTCCACGGTGCACCATCCAGCATCGTCTCAGACAGAGATCCTCAATTCACTTCGCGCTTTTGGAAAAGTCTACAGAAAGCTTGGGGTACACAACTTAAGCTTAGCACGGCTTTTCATCCTCAAACGGACGCACAGTCGGAGCGAACCATCCAGACATTGGAAGATATGTTGAGGTCATGTGCGTTGGAATGGACGGGTGATTGGGACGATTACATCTGTTTGGTGGAATTTGCATACAACAACAGTTGGCACGCAAGTATCAAGTGTGCTCCATTTGAGATTTTGTATGGCAGAAAGTGTCGCGCCCCAATCTGCTGGGATCAGGTTGGCGAGCGAACACTTGAAGGACCGGAAATCATAGAGATGACCAATGAGAAGATCGCAGTAGCTAAGCAGAAAATTCAGGAAGCACGTTCACGTCAGAAGAGTTACGCCGATAAGCATCGTAGGGACATACACTTTAACGTAGGAGATCACGTCTTCCTTAAGGTTTCGTCGGCACGTGGTGTTAGACGCTTCGGGATTAAAGAGAAGCTCAGTCCTCGTTTCATCGGACCGTTTGATATCATTGAACGAGTCAGTGAAGTATCTTACCGATTGGCGTTACCTCCGCAGCTTTCGCATGTGCACAATGTGTTTCATGTGTCCTTACTCAGAGGGTACCAGTATCATCCCCTTCACATGGTTCAGTATCCACTGGAACAGATACGTGAAGATCTCACTTTTATAGAAGAACCCGAACGAGTTCTTGACAGACAAGAATGAGTCATGAGAAAGAAGACGATTCCATTCGTCAAAATCCTATGGAGGGATCATACCGACTGGGAAGCCACTTGGGAAACAGAGTCTATCCGGGCTTCTTTCCCTCATTTCATATTTTGAATTCGGGTATGTTCTTCTTTTCCAGTTTACTTTATCTATAATTCGGGGACGAATTGTTCTTTTTAGGGGGGAAGAGTTGTAAAACCCGCATGCTTTTACCATGAATAGTACCCTTAAGGTCGTACGTACTAGATTAAAACTTTCCTAATATAGCATGATTACGATTACGTGTTAGGATTTTACGTATTACGTACGTGCTAGAACACGATAAGTATTTACTACGCACGAGCACGTAATAACTATTTGACAATAATTAATCACGAACATGCAATCATGAAATCATGAACGTAATTAAAACACGAACTATTATTAATTACGTATATATATTTATTACGAGCGTAATTAAATATATTAGATCACGATATTTACGTAACGAGAACACTTAAAACGCGAACACAAATAATCACGAACGTATAACTTAACATCGAGACACGGAAAAAGGTACGGGTACCCCAAGTGGGGCCCCCTACCCGCGGCTACAAGGGACAAATGGGCCAAGCCCATTTGTAATTTTTACTAAAGGAGTTATATGATTTTTACAATACTCATTTTTACATTTACAGAAGATTTTAGCAAAAACCTAAAACCCTCCTCTCTTCTTTCTTTTTGGCCGCCACCCTCAAAACACCACAAGGAGGTGGTTGTTGATCTTGGATCTTGGAATATTAGTTGGTGATCGTGTTTGTTCTTCGTCCTTTTGATCCACGAATTCGGTAAATCCTTTTTAAACCTTTTTCTTTTGATTTGATCTTTTATAAATCAAGAACATGTTGTTTTTTACAAAAACCTAATTAAAATCATGGATCTAACATGAATTGAGGTTTAATAAAATCAAAAGTATGGTTTTAAAGGGTGTTTGTTTTGGCCGCAGCCTACACCGAACCCGAAGGGGGTTTCAGTTTGGCCATCCGACCACCACCGAGACCATATGGTCCCGGTTGGTTGGTGTGGGTCCCACGGTAGCATCAAGACAAGGGGTACCCCGATTTGGTTCGGGGTACGGTGTCGATTTCATGTCCGGTTCATGGTTTTTAGTCTAGATCCGGTTCATGGTGTATGTTTAGTTTTTTTATGTTTTATGATCTTATGTTAAAAATTAAATTAATAAAATGACATGATTAATTTAATAACATGACTTAGGTTATTTTAATTATTAATGATCATGAAATTAATTAACCTAAGTATATTTATATTTTAGACTTATAATTAATTAATTATTTAAAAACCATGATTATAATTAATTAATTAACATGACTTAGGTTATATTATTAATAAATAATAATACATGTTTTAACCTAAGTACTTAACTTTATTTAATTTAAAACATGTTATACTTTAATTAAATATTTTAACCTATAGTTTAATTTACATGAAATAATTATTAAACTATACATTATATCATAGGACTTAGAAAATAATCATGAAAACACTTAGGCTTATATACTTAGCTTATTTAACCAGCTTATTTCTAATTATGGAAACTTTCTATTTTTTGAAACTTAATTAAATAAGGCAGCTAATCTATTTATGGAAACCTTCTATTTTTAGAAACTTATTTATTTCAGGCAGCTAATCTAATTATGGAAACTTATTTAATTAAGGCAGCTGATCTATTTATGGAAACTTTCTATTTTTAGAAACTTATCTATTTTAAGCAGTAAATCTATTTTTGGAAACTTTCTATTTTTGGAAACTTTCAATTTTTGGAAACTTTCTATTTTTGGTAACTTTCTATTTTTGGAAACTTTCTATTTTTGGAAAATTTCTATTTTTGGAAACTTTCTATTTTAGGAAACCTGCTATTTTTGGAAAGTTACTTATTATTACACAGTAAGTATAATAATGCATGAAATACCAGAAATACTTAATCAGATTAAACAGAATATAAGATAAACACAGTTTAAGGCTTTAAACAGTAAAACATTGTAAGAACATATAAAATAAGCTAAGGCATGACATAAAACCAGCTACGTATTTAGTAAGCAGATACTTATTCATGTATGTATTTATGTAGCACTAGTGATACGGAAGTAGGATTCCTCTCAGTTCATCTTCTTCGTTCACTGGACATAAGGTACGGATTCTCGTCCTTTCATTATGGACATTCTTTCCTTATTAGGATTCCCCGTATGCAGCCAAATGTTTTCCCGTAGTATAGGTTACGTGTTTGATTGCTTATGTTTAATTAAGAATACCTATAGCCATATACATGCATGACCAGTTTCACCTAGTTATGGAGGTACCATAACCATAACATTAGAGGCACTGATGTTATGACTTCACCACGGCGGAGTGATTGCTCGTGGCGTCCCTTCAGTTTTTGGCCATTTATATTATATTTATCGTGTGGGGCGTATGGGTTCATCCTAGTTACATGTTTTCAGTCAGGATTTCATGGTGAATGTGGTGTGTGCCTTGCATCCTTCACAAGGAGCTGATCCCTCCTACCCAAAAACCAGTATATTAAATTAGAGGCAGCCCCTCTAATTTGCATGATGAGGTCACCCCTCCAAGTATTCATGCACGGTGGATTTTCATGACCTATATTGGCTAATGGTAAAATATGATAAACAGTTTTTACAAGATAAACATAAAGCTTTTCAAACTATAAAACCAGTTTTATCAAGACTTAACCAGGTTTCTCGGGACTTAGTTTTCTTCCGCTGTTATATGTTATATGCTTATCCTATTCATGCTTTATTGTACATCCGTGCACTGAGCGTATTTGCTCAGCCGTTTTCCTTTTCTATGTTCCCAAAACGGCAGGTACTCAGGGACGCTCGTAGACACTAAGAGTACGTGCATATGGACTGGAAGCTGTCTAGCCTTCTTTACTTTATGCATTTCCTTTCTTATGATACATTTGCTATGGACATTGTTTAGTCCTTTCCTTTACTATACTATGTTTGTGTGTGATGAGCTTTACTTTTGGACTACCGATGTTTGATTCCGGTATTTTCCTTTTTATGGTCAAGTAATGTTTTAGACATTTTTCCTTGTATGCTTTGATGACACGCCATAATTGCATGTGACATTTCCATTATCAAAATGGGGTGTTACAATGCTTGCCACATAAGTAGGACCAAAAAGATCCATATGCAGTAGTTCCAATGGCTTGGTAGTGGACATACTTGTTTTTTATTTGCAAGATGCTCTATGTTGCTTCCCTTTTAGACAAGCAACACAAGTATGATCATTGACAAAGGACTTGGAAGGAAGACCATGAACCAGATTATATTTTACCAGTTTGTTCATGTTCTTAAAATTAAGGTGACCAAGTCTTCTATGCCATTTCTTACACTCATCAACTGAGGCTTTGGCAATGAAACAAGTTTCATTGTCTTGAAGAGAGATGTCTTTGAGATCAATTGTGTACATGTTCTTTTGTCTTGGTGTTCTGAGTACAATAGGAGTGTTGGGTGGTAAAACAAACTCCTTTCCTAACACCAGACATTCAGTATCTATAAACAAGACAAAATTCTTGTTATCAGTCATCTGTGACACACTGAAGAGATTATACTTGAGTTCTTTCACCAAGTAGACATTGTCAAAGGTCATCCCATTGGTGACAATAGTTCCTTTTCCTGTGATTATTCCATGCCCATCTCCAAAGGAAACACCATCATTGTCATGTAGGGGAACAAAGTTAGACAGATAAGATTTTTGTCCAGTCATGCTCCTTGAGCATCCACTATCCCAATATGCTCTATCATCCCTTGTCTTCTTTGTCACCTGCAAAAAGAAAAACAAATTAGTTTTTCTTGGGGACCCAAGTCATTAAAGACTTGGATCTACCTCATGTATCAATATAGGATAGCTTATCAAAAACTAGAGATACACCATTAGACTGAGCACCCCTTTTGGGTACCCAAACCCAACAAGCTGAGGCTTTCACAGCTTTCCCCCATCTACCCATGTTCCTAGAGGGCAGAACTTTGCTAGCAGGGGATACCCCAGATTTAGCAGGGGAATCCCTATGCTTAGCAGAGGGAACCCATCTTTTGTTTTGACCTCTATTTATGTGTTGGTAAGGTCTAGGGACAGATCTATATGTATTATGAGGTGCTGGGTTAGTCATAGAAGAGCTGGTCTTGGGATGAACATCATTCACCTTTCTTAGAGCAGGAACAACATATTTGTCGGTAACCCTGTTTCTCAAAGCAGGGGCAACATACTTGGCAGGGGAAAAGGATTTTGCCCCTGTATTTAGAAGAATGGCTTTAGGTTTCATATCCTTTAAAGGATTTGCAGCCACAACTTCCATTGGTGCCTGACATTCTTGGTAAGTGTGATCAAAACCGCCACATGTGAAACAGGGTTTTGTATTTATCACAAAGTCTTCTCCTAATTGGTGAGACTTTTGGTCATTCCAATTTCTATGATTACCTCTGACAGACCTATACATACCAGCATATTTAATGGTGGACTAAGAGGACTTTGATCCTGTTTTAGATTTGGGTGAACTACTCTTAGAACTAGAATCACTACCAAAAAGTCCTTCTCTTGAAAAGAGAACAAGGTTATCAATTTTCCATTGTTTTAAAGCAATCTGTTCCTTTTCAAAGTCCCTAACAATACTAGTTTTCACTAGTGGATCTTCTGTTTCAAGACTATTAGGTATGTAAGCACTCAAGTCAAATTCAATATCTTCCTGTTTTTGGAAACAAGAGAGACCAGTCCAAGACAAGTCTTTTCTAGGAAAAGGGGCATGAATATTGGCAGGAGTGGTGGTATGGTAGCATGCTCATTTTTAATCCCAAAACCTGTTTTGTCCCTAGGAGATTGACCAATTTCAACTGCTTTAGTTAAATCTTTTGAAGCTTTTCCAAATTTTTCAACAGTTTCATCATCTATCTTTTTATTAGATTTAAAAACTTCAAGTTCAGCAGTCAACTCCTTAATGGAATCATTATTTTCCTTAGCATCTCTCTCTAGAATCACAATGTGATCTCTATAATCACTTTCTCTTTGCTTATACTCTCTTATGGTGGACTCTAGCTGTTCTAAAGCACGTTTGTAATTATCAAGGTCATTATCACAATTGATATAATCAACTTTTATCTTTCTTATTTGATCATTCAATGACTCAGTATTTTTCCTACAAGTTTTAGTACAATATGAATCATCATATACCTCATTGTCTGAGCTGGAGTTTGACATGGCCATAAGAGCAAAATCTTCCTCTTTTTCCTCAGCAACCAATGCTTGATTTCTTTCAACCCTCTTTGTCATGGCACTCCAATCCCATCCACCTGCTCCATCTATCCCCTGCATGGCTACCATAGCCTTAGCACCAGAATCATCATCTCTGGTTTCCTTCCTATATCTGTTCCCAGTCTTAGGTCCTCTGCATTCCCTAGCAAAGTGACCTTTCTTGCCACATTTGTAGCATTCAACCTTTGTTTTGTCAAACCCAGCCACATCAGAGGGATTTATGGAGATCTTCTTCCCATACTTCTTAGCTCTCATACTAAGCAGAGCCATGTTCCACTTGATATCCATCTCCTCCAGTCCTTGCTTACTGATTTGACTCAGATCTTCGTGTAACACAGTAGATCCTTGTGGCCCTTGGGATGCTATAAAAGCACAAGCAGTATCAAGACTGAATGTTGCAGGCCTTTCTTCATCATAAGATGATCCAGACCTGGTAGCAGGGGAATGAGTAGCAGGGCCAACTTCGATTCCACTGCCTTTGGAGATTCCACTGCTTTGAGATATGAACGCCATGTTAGCAGGGGAATCAGTAGATCCACTTGAATTGGTGGGGATTGTTCCTTTTGACTTCATCTCATTGACAACATGTTCAAAAACTTTCAAGTTATTGTATATGTTGTCAATGTTCTTGTTATCTAAGTCATCCTTATTCTGCCAGATGGCTTTGTAGACAAACCATTCTTTCTGAAGGCTGTTAAGAAACTTGGTATTCACCTGCTCTCTTGTCACTTCAATTTCAAAGAACTCCAACTGAGCCACCATATCTTGAAGCCTATTGTAAATAGCCCCAATTGCTTCATCACCAATTGCTTTAAAGGCAACAAATTGATCAACCATTTGATTCTTCTTTTTCTTCTTTGTGGCTTCATTTCCTCCAAAGGTTGTGTCTATTGCTTCCCAGAATTCCTTAGCTGTCTTGTACTTTCTGAATCTTAGTTGATGTCTATCAGGTAGAGCCAACAACAATAAACTGTAAGCTCTGACATCATGCCTTCTGGCCAGTATTTCCTTGTCACAAAGAGCAGCAGATTTCTTCTTGACTTCACCACCTTTGGAACTTTCACCTTTCTCTTCTCCCTTGCCTTCTTCAACCGTCATTGTTTTGGGGAATTTATCACCAAACTCTATGATCTCTCAGAGAACATAGTGTTCCATTTTGAGGTATTGTTGGATCCTGAACTCCCATAATTCGAAGTTTTCAGGATCCATCATGGGTAGTTTGAGGTTGTTGTGGTTATTGTTGTTTGAGGAAGAATCTGAAGACATGGTTGCAGTGAGGGTTTTGTTCTTGGTTTAATCAAAGTTTCTCAACAAGCTCTGATACCACTTGTTGATCCCAAACTCAGATCTTAAACCTTTATAGCTTGTTTAAGGGTTGTGATAGAAAGAATAAATTCAATCTAACTCTAGAGAAACTTTGCAATACAAAGTAACTAAACAAGATGCGGAATATAGTGTTTAGCACAAGAACAAATGATTAAGGCAAACGTTAAACTTTAATATATCAATGATATATGAATACCCAATAATGGTATTAGGGTTACAAAAACCTTAAAGTATGAAATAAAAGACAATAGAGAAAGACACACATTGCATGATAACCTAGTGAGTCCTTTTATAGGCATAAGGACTCACGTACAAGATTACTACTAACAAACTTGGAAAGTATCTCGGAGTAGTAACAGAAACGCGTAATAATCTATTCCAAGTTTGTCTCTAGCGGCAGGGCCTTTGGCTTCAGCAGGGGAACCAATCCCCCTGCCTTTGTTATTTAGCAGGGGGAACTTACTCTAGCAGGGGGACAAATGACCAACTAGCAGGGGTAACTAATATACTTATATTTATTCCCAACAATTGCTAGTTTACAAAAATATGTCAATGAAAAAAGAAAGATTCAAAAGCAATTAAAAAAGGCAAACGCAACGCTCACTCAAATCTTTGAAGAAAGCAAAGCCGCTCTTATAAAATCTAGTGAGACAATTGATATTTATAGGGCTGAGCTGCTTCAAAAGACCAAAGAGCTTGAGGGGTACAAAAGTCGTGTCATCAACGTTAAAAAGGACGAATTTGAAAATAAATACAACGAAGCTCTAGCTTTATTAACTAAAGGCAAATGTCAATTTAATGTCTTATTAAGTGATGAACGTCAAAAAACATACCTTGCCGCAACAAAAGTTAATGAACTTGAACAAAGGCTTTCTATGAATACCATCGATTCTGCTAAAATTCTTGACGAAAAAAAACAAGAGGTTGAAACATTAAAACAAGATTTCAAAAATAGACATAGCAAAGATACTGAAAAAGTAAAGGATCTCGAAGAACAAGTCGATTTTTTGAAAAAAGTTGTTTATAAAACACATGACTCTATTCAAACCGTCAGAATAATAACACCTCGGTCGTTTTTCAAGCGTCAACCTAGTTTTGTAAGCCCAGAGTACCTCGAACAAGCTCAAGCTGCAAACCCCCATTTATATCTTGACGAGTCCGAATGGACCGATCATGATTGCCCTGTAGCTAACCTCGATAGTGAAGAGACGTTCCTTTGGGATGAGGAGAGTAGATCACCGGTCAATAAAGATTTTGTGAAACCATATAACTATGCTTATGAAACAGTCTTTATGGTCTTTTCACTCCATAAAAACAGAAGTCTCGTGAGGAATTGTTTTAGAATGCAAACAAAGAAGAATTCAATGGAAAAAAGCTTTTGCCACGAAGAGGAAAACAAATGTTTTTAAATATATTAACTATTTGCCTCTTGATGCTTCTAAAATCAAAAGTAGAAAAACACTTGTTTTCTTAAACATCACATTGATAATGTTCAATCAATTGTTGAAAGCGATTGGGAAAAACGTCAAAAGGATAAGTGGAAAACCGAGATTCCTCACGACATAACTGTGCTTGTGAAAGAACTTTTAATACCAAATACGAAGATAATAAAAGAACATTTTCTTGAGTTTGAAAATTTGATTCGGTCTGAAATGTTTGATGATTTGAAATATGTTGAGTCTCCTGAAAAAGAAATTGATGAACTTCAAAATGACAAATCAGATTTTTCAAACGAATATGATCTACTCTTAGAAGAATGTCTCTCCAAAGATATTTTGTGTGTTACTCTTCAATCTTGTGCTGATATCGATGAATATTCTGATGTTGCATGCAAATATCTTGATAAAATCAAAGAATGTAAGCGTCTTGAACTTGAGCTTTCGAAAGGTAACGAAAATGTTGATAAAAAGGCTTTTGAGTTACTTCAACACAAAACTGATTTCCTTCAAAAACATTGTCATTCTCTTGAACTTGTTTTGCAAAACGACGTTGGTAATTTTCCACATGATAATAACTTGCAAGAAAAACTTTCCAAAACGTTTCGAGAAATGAATGAAAAAAGTTTGGAAATTAAAGGGTTGAAAGCTCAGTTACAAGACAGGGAAATAGCGATAGCAGAGTTTGTTGGAAATACGTTTTACATATTAGGAAGGATCGGTCACTCCAACATTAGTTCGTGTAATAGCTCGTAGTTTAGTCATTTGCATTTACTTAAACAAAGCCCAAAACCGAGCCCATGAAATGTATGGGCCGGCGGCCAAATGTAAGCCCAAGCCCATGACAAGGGCTTGGGTATATAAACCCTCTCCTTAGATGGAGAGGGGTGTGGTTTTTCTTATTTTACACATAGTTCTTTCTTAGTTTCTCTCTCTAAAAGTGTGAAATCCACCATTTCTCTATCTCATTCTCTCTCTAAAAAATAAGCATAGATTTACAAATCTACAAATGGTATCAGAGCTTGGGATGAAATATAGGTTTGTTTTTGTGTTGCGTTTTGTTTTCAAAACAATTCGTGGAGTATAGGTTTGTTTTTGCCGAATCTTCAAAAAAAAAATTTTGGTGTTGGATCGAAGTTTAAAGTAGTGTAACATAGGGAGTTGTGCTTAAAAGTGTTCTTGGTATCTTGTTTTTCATTAAAACATCAGTTTTCTTGGATCAAAAGTGCAAAAAAGTTGGTGTTCTTCATTCCGAAATTTAAGCAGAAACATCCATCGGAAAGTACAAATTGTACTTGGGCTTCCATCGCAATAACCTTCCATCGGAAAGGGTTTGGTTTCTACATTGCGATCGTGGGATTTTTATCACTTATTCCGATCTGAATCATTCCGATAGCTATTGCGATTTGAGATTCCGACGGGTATAAGGAAGTATTTTAAGTCGTTACTCTGCTCGAACTTTGTCAGCCACCTTGCGATCTGAACATTCCGATAGGGCTTTGCGATCTGAACATTCCGATACCAACAACATTTCGACAGGGCTATATTCCGATCTGGTATTACGATCTGACATTCCGATCTGGTATTACGATCTGACATTCCGATCTGGTATTACGATCTGACATTCCGATCTGGTATTACGATCTGACATTCCGATCTGGCATTCCGATAATCACAGTGCATCCATCACTTGTGTATTACGTGGAAGGTCTCGGTCACAACTTATTTTCTGTGGGACAATTTTGTGATGCAAACCTAGAAGTTGCTTTTCGAGAGCATACCTGCTTCATTCGTAATTTGGAAGGGGTTGATTTATTGAAAGGTACTCGAGGGAATAATTTGTATACTTTGTCTCTACAAGACATGATGGCCGCTTCTCCCGTATGTCTTCTCTCCAAAGCATCAAAGACTAAGTCATGGTTATGGCATCGACGGTTATCTCATCTTAACTTTGACGCTATTAATCATTTGGCGAAAAATGAACTTGTTCGTGGTCTTCCTAAACTATCATTTCACAAGGATCATTTGTGTTCCGCGTGTACAATGGGGAAAAGCACTAAGAAGTCTTACAAACCCAAGACTGAAGACACCAACCAAGAGAAACTTTATCTGTTGCATATGGATCTTTGTGGGCCAATGCGTGTTGAAAGTCTTAGTGGCAAAAAGTACATCCTCGTCATTGTCGATGATTACTCTCGGTTTACATGGGTGAAATTTCTTAAAGCAAAAAATGAGGCACCTAAATTCATCATCAGATTTCTCAAGATGATTCAAGTGCGTCTCAACACTACTGTCCGACGCATTCGTACAGATAATGGAACCGAATTTGTGAATCAAATTTTGCGTGATTATTATGAAGAAGTTGGCATATCTCATGAAACATCCGTTGCACGCACTCCACAACAAAACGGTGTCGTTGAAAGGCGAAATCGCACACTTATGGAAGCTGCTCGAACGATGTTAATTTACGCAAAGGCTCCATTGTTTTTATGGGCAGAAGCAGTATCTACAGCAGTGTACACCCAAAACCGGTCACTAATCCGTAAACGCCATGGTAAAACACCTTATGAGCTTCTCCATGGAAAAGTACCAGATTTATCATATCTTCATGTATTTGGTTCTCTCTGCTATCCAAATAATGATGGTGATAATTTGGGAAAACTTCAACCAAAGGCTGATATTGGTATTTTCATTGGTTACGCCCCCGCAAAGAAGGCATACCGAATCTACAACCGTAACTCTCGCAAGATCCTCGAGACTATGAATGTTGATTTTGATGAGCTGACAGCAATGGCTTCTGAGCAAAGCAGCTCTGAACCCGCACTTCATGAAATGGGACCCAGTAATATTAGTTCTGGTCTTGTCCCAAACAACCCTACTTCATCATCATTTACACCACCTACTAGGAAGGAATGGGATACGTTGTTTCAACCGTTCTTTGATGAATTCTTTACTCCTCCAAGTATTGTTGCTCCAGAACCTGAAGTAATAGCTCCGGTAACCGAAGTTGTCGCTCCAACAACCGTTGCACAATCAGATACATCTGCACCAACAATTGGTCAAGATATACCTTCAACAAGTAATTCTCAACCAACACATGTTTCAACTACCCATGTCATGCCTATTGATGATGAAGAGGATGATGATGATCACGATTTGGAATTCGCTCAAATGCGTGAACTTCCATTCTTTGGTGTATCTATTCCCGACCCTAATCAAGCCGGGTCGTCCACCTCAGAGGAAGCTCCTTCTACAGTTTACTCCAATCCACGGATTCGTGAACATGACAGCAAGTGGACAAAGGATCATCCTATAGATTCTATTATTGGTGACCCTAATCGTCCAGTATCCACACGAAGTCAGTTACAAGAAAGTGCACTGTTTTGTCACTTTGATGCTTTTCTCACTGAAGTTGAACCTAAGACATGGCAACAAGCTTTTACTCAATCCTGTTGGATAGAAGCTATGCTAGAAGAACTTAACGAATTCATACGTCTTGATGTTTGGGAACTTGTCCCATGCCCGGATCAAGTGCAGTTACTCACTTTGAAATGGGTTTACAAGGTGAAACTCGATGAGTTAGGCGGAATATTGAAAAACAAAGCTCGACTAGTAGCTCGTGGATACAAGCAATTATTGGGCGTCGACTTTATGGAATCCTTTGCACCTGTTGCCCGTTTGGAAGCCATTCGACTATTCCTCGCTTATGCAGCCCATATGAATATGATCGTCTATCAGATGGATGTGAAGACGGCATTTCTTAATGGTGAAATCAAGGAAGAAGTCTATGTTCAACAGCCGGATGGTTTTGTGAATCCTAATTATCCTAACCATGTGTACAAGCTTAAGAAGGCTCTCTATGGGTTGAAGCAAGCTCCACGCGCATGGTATGATCTATTGTCACAATTCCTCATTACGCAAGGCTTCGCTAAAGGCAAGGTGGATCCCACGCTGTTCATTCAGAAACGAGGTAAAGATATGATTATGGTACAAATATATGTTGATGATATTATATTTGCAGCCTCGACCCAAACCTTATCGGATGAGTTTGGGACACTCATGTCTTCCAAGTTTAAGATGTCAATGATGGGCAAGGTATCATTCTTCTTAGGTCTTCAGATATCTCAGAGTCCCAGAGGCATCTTTATTAATCAAACAGCACTTGGTAGGTAACTTGCAAGATTCTATACGAATCAAGCTCGTGACAACTGGAAAGCAACGATGGTGCGGTTCTTAATTGAATTTCACTTGTTCCAGGAACATGAATTGACGGCTTCAAATCATGCGGATATTTTTATCCAAATGATTCACTCTTTACGTTCGCAGTCAGCTTTGGACGGTCGAGTAAAGAGAACGGGTTTACCCGCGAAATCCTGTCAGGAAGTTACTTAATTGAAACTATCCGTCACGGGTACGATATCTAATATCGTCCAACGGTCTTCACCGACCGGAGGTAAAATGCTACCGAATTAGAATGAAATGTTCAAAGCCATTTCGTTCGTGTCTACTTATGTTGCGGCATTTGAAGACGGTGGCGTTGCGGGATCCAAGAAGAAGTCGTCCCCGCATGCTTATACTATATGTACTTAATACCTCATCTAATTCAAGAAATCCTAAAAGTTAAGTCTTCCGCTGTATCGAACTCTGAAGTTTTCAAGAATTACGAAGGTATAAGTATGTGGGACATGGTGTCACTAAGAGGCGAAGATCACAAGTGATGGATGCACGAGATCAAGGCAAGAGATTAATGCTCAAAGATTGATATCAAAAATCACATCAGCATGTTCACCAGAAAAGAAAAGGAAAAAGAAAGACGAAGACTACGAGCTCAAGACAAGCATAGTATGCTAGGTTTATGTCATTATTGTAACTCGGGTAACGCCCTTGTTTGGAGTGACCTCCCTTAGGGGGAGATTGTTGGAAATACGTTTTACGTATTAGGAAGGATCGGTCACTCCAACATTAGTTCGTGTAATAGCTCGTAGTTTAGTCATTTGCATTTACTTAAACAAATCCCAAAACCGAGCCCATGAAATGTATGGGCCGGCGGCCAAATGTAAGCCCAAGCCCATGACAAGGGCTTGGGTATATAAACCCTCTCCTTAGATGGAGAGGGGTGTGGTTTTTCTTATTTTACACATAGTTCTTTCTTAGTTTCTCTCTCTAAAAGTGTGAAGAAACTCGTTGCTAAGATGGGTGGGAAAATTGTGGAACCTAGTGTTAAGAAACCTGTTGTAAGACAATCCAATGCGCACAAAGTGACTAGATCCTCTGTCTTGGGAAAACCATCTGTTTTCTCTAATTCTGCATTTGCAAAACCTGGGTTTGCCCCCAAGACGGATGGGAAGGATAGGTTACCACAGAATACTCTCAAAACACGTATTCGATCACAAAGCATCAAGAACACAAATGTGGTTAAACCAGGGATGTATAGATTGGCCACTAAACCCACACACAACAAAGAAAGTCAATCACCTCAGACTTCTAGAAACACTAATAGACGTGTGTCTTTTACTACAGGATTAGTCCCCACTGATAGTGTTAGCCGGCCTCAGCTTAAGAGCACTCGCATGAATGAAAAGGTTTGGCAAAACAAAAGTCAAGGGAAGATGAAGACAGTAGAAGACCACCATAGGATTTTCAATGTTTCTAAGAATAAAACGACTGTAATCGTGTGTAATGACGATTTGAATGATTCGACTTTGAATGCTTTGAATGTTAAGTTTATTTGTGTGAAATGTGGAAAGTGTGCTAATGCTAATCATGCTATGTGTGATTCGAATAATGTCAAAGGCGTATATACTAGAACTAAGAAGCAAACTGTGATGCCTATTAGTGCTAGAAAACCCAAACGCAAAGTGAACCATTCTGGTGCAACCCCCCCCCCCCCTGAGAAAAGTATTGCATCAGACTCCACCACTAAGAACCCTAGAAGCATAATTAGGGAATTATATGAGTCTGCTAGCAAGTCTTGGAAATGGTGGTTTCCTAATCAATGTCCTCCAGGATATAAATGGATGCCTAAGGTTAGGACAGAAAATGCGACTACGTGCGTTAGTGTGCCTCTAAGTGATGAAACTAGGGAAACTAATGAATTGGAAATCACAACTAACATGGAATCCAATTTAGAAAATTCTCCATCGTGTTCTAATTCTTCTGCAGGTGATCAAAATAATTCTCTTCATACTGGACTCCGGATGCACGAAGCACATGACAGGGAATCTCAAGCTTCTAATTAACTTCGTGGAGAAGTTCCTGGGTACGATCCGATTCGGAAATGATCAATTTGCACCGATCCTAGGATATGGAGACTTGGTTCAGGGAAATATCACTATCAAAAGGGTTTACTACGTCGAAGGGCTCAATCACAATCTTTTCTCGGTTGTTCAATTCTGTGATGCGGATTTGGAGGTTGCTTTCAGAAAGAAGACATGTTTTGTTCGTGATTATGATGGGAATGACTTACTTACCGGTTCACGTGGTATTGATCTCTACACGATTTCACTACAAGACTCCACATCTTCAACTCCAATTTGTTTTATGGCTAAAGCTTCAACGACTCAAGCTTGGCTATGGAATCAACGTTTATCTCATCTTAACTTTGATACCATCAACTTGCTTTCCAAGAAAGATATTGTGCGAGGCCTTCCTAACTTGAAATTCATCAAAGATCATCTTTGTTCTTCTTGTGAGCTTTGTAAAGCTAAACGAAGTAGTTTCAAGACAAAGACTACACCAAGCTCTAAAGGACGGTTAGATCTTCTTCATATAGATTTGTGTGGCCCTATACGTGTTCAAAGCATCAATGGGAAGAAATACGTTATGGTAATTGTCGATGACTACTCAAGGTACACGTGGACCCTCTTCTTAAGGTCCAAGGATGAAACACCTGAGATTCTCATTAACTTCCTTAAGCTGATACAACGTGGTCTTCAAGCTCAAGTAAAAGTAGTACGTACTGACAGAGGCACAAAATTCTTGAATTCAACTCTAAAGAATTATTTTGAAGCCGAAGGGATTGAACATGAAACATCTATTGCTCGAACACCTGAACAAAAGGGAGTTGTTGAAAGACGAAATCGTACTTTAGTTGAGGCTGCTCGAACATTATTATCTGCTTCAAAACTACTAATATTCTTTTGGGCCGAAGCCGTATCATCCGCATGCTACACACAAAACCGTTCCTTAATTATCCCAAGACACGAAAAGACACCATATCACATAATTAATGATCGCAAACCTTCACTCAAACACCTTCATGTTTTCGGATGTACGTGTTACAATTCGAGATGGTGAAAATCTGGACAAGATGAAAGAGAAAGGTGATGCATGCATTTTAGTGGGATATGCAACTCAGTCTAAGGGATACAGACTGTACAACAAGAGAACAAAATTGATAGTCGAGACTATTCATATCAGATTTGATGAATTGCAAGAAATGGCACTTGAACAAAACAGTTTAAGTCCTGATCCACAACGACAAAATACTTCTGTGCACAACCGCACGAAACTCGGAACACAAGACCACAACAATGAACCGTCAAGTTCAAAGCTGGTTCCTGAACATGTTCCTAGAGTAGATATGACAGTGGACACGACACTTGAAGAGTTGGAAATGTTATATGGACCAATGTTTGATGAATATTTCACGGGGGAGAAACATGTTGTATCAAAGTCTTCCGCTGTCACTCGTGATACGAATGATGATACCGATCATCGTCAAGAAAAAGATAAAACTTCATCTACTTCAACACGGGTTGCTGCAGATTTACCTCCTCAGAATATCTCTTCAACAATCGATCCTACTACATCCACAACTACTGTCATTGCTCCAGAGAACACAAATCAAGCAGACGATGCATTATCTGACGATGACGATTTTCACAACCCATTCGGTACACCGGTACACGAATTTGGAGAGTCTTCTACACGCCATGTTGATCCGTCTAATATGCATACGTTCTATCAACGAAATCCTTCAACACATCATTGGACCCGAGAACATCCTTTGGTTCAAGTAATTGGAAACCCTTCACAGCCTGTTCGTACAAGACGACAACTAGCCACCGATGGCGATGTTTGTATGTTCGCACTCACCGTGAGTACTGCTGAACCGAAAAACATCAAAGAAACCATGGTTGATCATGCTTGGATTGAATCGATGACGGACGAACTTCAACAATTTGAAAGACTTAAATTCTGGGAACTTGTTGACAGACCATACAATGTGATTCCTTTAAATCTTCGTTGAATCTGGAAAAACAAGATGGATGAAGAAAACACGATCATCAAGAACAAATCTAGGCTTGTGGCTAAGGGGTATGGCCAGAAAGAGGGAATTGATTTTGACAAATCATTTGCACCAGTTGCTCGTATGGAAGCGGTCAGGATTTTCCTTGCTTATGCTGCACATATGGGATTCACTGTCTATCAAATGGACGTAAAGACGACATTTCTTAACGGTCCTTTGAAGGAAGAAGTCTATGTCACGCAGCTAGAAGGATTCGTCAATCCTCATTATCCTGACAAGGTGTATCGTCTCCACAAAGCACTTTATGGACTCAAGCAAGCTCCAAGGGCGTGGTACGATGAGCTCTCGAAATTTCTGGTATCCAAAGGTTTCTCAAAAGGTTCCATTGATCTAACTCTGTTCACTTATAAATATGGGGATGACATTTTGCTTGTGCAGATTTATGTTGATGACATTATTTTCGGATCCACAAAACCAAAACTTTCAAAATGGTTTGAAAAAGTCATGCACAGCAAATTTGAAATGTCTATGATGGGCGAACTAAAATTCTTTCTAGGAATTCAAGTTCACCAATCCCCAAGTGGTATCTTTATAAACCAAGCCAAGTATTGTCAAGAGATAATCAAAAAGCATGGTATGACTTCATGTGACCCCGTTGGGACACCATTATCAACCACATCACTAGATGCTGAGTTAGAGGGAAATTTCATAGATTAAACAAGATATCGTTCAATGATCGGCTCCCTCATGTACTTGACAGCAAGCAGACCCGATATATCACATGCTACGTGTTATTGTACACGTTATCAAGCACGACCCATCGAAAATCACCTCAAGGAGGTTAAAGGGATCTTTCGGTACCTTAAGAATACCATTCATTTGGGACTCTGGTATCCGAGGGAAACCGGTTTCTTTCTAACGGCCTATTCAGATTCTGATCATACAGGGTGTCTTGATACACGAAAAAATACTTCTAGTGGTGCACAATTTCTAGGTCTAGATAAGCTTGTGGGATGGTCTTCAAAGAAGCAGGATTGCATGTCACTTTCATCAGCCGAAGCGGAGTATGTGTCTCTATCTGCGTGTTGTGCTCAAGTTCTTTGGATGAACAAAACTCACGGATTATGGCTTCCACTTTGATAAAGTACCTATGTACTGTGATTCAAAGTCGGCCATAGCCATCTCCTGCAATCCGGTACAGCATTCCCGCACGAAGCACATTGATGTCAGATACCACTTCATAAAGGAACAAGTTGAAAGATGTATCGTTGAACTATACTTTGTTGGAACGGATTACCAATTAGCCGACTTGTTTACGAAGGCTCTGTCGAAAGATAGGTTTGAGTACCTCGTTAGGCAAATTGGTATGAGATGTTTGACTCCAGCAGACCTGGAGATTCTGGCAAAGGGGCTGCTTGATTTATCTATCAAACATCAACCTGTAAATATCTTTGATAAAGCAAAATACAAAAATATAAAACATATAAAAGCAAAACACAAAATTAAAAATCTTCAAAATCCAAAAATATTCTTCTCGACATGTCTTTCAGTATCGATAATATGGACGTGCCTACAAATGTCGCTCAATAACGAAACAGGTGTGTACATAAAACTCGAATGAAAGTTGTAAATATTTTTCAAAATATGTCATTTCTAGTTTTAATAAAGGAAAATGTCTATTTTGGACAATATTTCCAAACAACGGGTAGAGAAATCTATCTTGGGTTGAGCTTGTCATAAAACATTCAGCGTTTTGAGCTCAACACAATGGCTTGTAATCACTTTCAGATTGCAACCCGGTTCGATATTCACGGGGGAGTGTACGATTTAGTGCGCTTACCCTCAGCAAAAGAAGAGAAATCTTCTTACACTTGAGTGGATTCGTCAAGACATTCAAAGTCTATGAACTCAAGTTTATGCTTTAGAAAAACCTCTTCACCAAAAAAAGAAATAGGATTTTTCAAAAAGCGTTGAACACAATTTTTTCAAGAATTATTCAATGATTATTCAAAATCTTTCAAAAATTATATGTTCAACAACTCCCATCCTCAAAAAGCGAAATGTGGATCATATCCTCATAATGACAATTCAATTGGATCAATTTTTGAGGGGGAGCATTAAAACTTCATGTAAAGATTGACACATCTTTCTCCCGAAGATTTTCAAGACTATTTTTCAAAATATATTTTAATCAAATTTGGTATCTCTAATATGAAAAGATTTTATATATTAGAGATAGGGAAAAAATGTGATTAAAATGTGATCTTATATAAGACTCAAGCACTTTAACTCTTACCTACATGTGCGAAACACTTTCGATTATCGATGCACATGTGAAGGGGGGAGCATTTCTGAAACGACAAAACTATCAAGGTGTTAAATGTTTCTCAAACACCTTGTTAGAATTTAAAGTGGTTTTTATGGTTACGATCAAATACCCACAACATCTCTAATTCACGACGTTATTGGTGTCAAAAGGGTGGTTAGGTTTAAGTCCTATGATCCAACCAGAACCGGAGGGATCTTCCCAGGGACAATCCAATAGATTATTAGAAGTCCTTAGGAAAGATGGAGTAGAATGTGAACGTAGCTGAATGCCGACTAAGTACTGATGCTAGCACTGTAACAATCACAACAAGGTGCTAGTAATGATGTCTTGGTAAGCGTTGAAGGGGTTGAAGAATGAAAAAGAAATGTAAGGATAAAGGGTGTAAACAAAGAAGCCCTCCATACAACTTAGGCAGAAACCGGGTCAACACATCATGAAGACAACTCATCATGGACCCAGTGATGTATGCACAACCATTTCCCTAGCTACTCAGGCTTCTCTTAAAAGAAGTTTGTTTTATTGTCACGGAGATCAACACGACTTCCATTGACTTTCTCACTCCGAGATAGTTGATATTGAATAGGTGGCATCTGCTCCAGCCTCCGACCAATAAAAGTGCACAAATCGAGTCTAGAGCCTAGAGACTAATCAAATCTAGTTAGGACACACGGATGACGAACAAGAGAGCCCTACGCTATATCCTTGTGATATTGATAGAACACTCAGAGTGATACTACTTAGTATTCACAATGATGAGTGGAAATCCTTCCAGTGTTAACATCAAACAGCACTGCGGTAGGTCATATGTAAGATTCTTTATGAATTGAACATGTGTAAAACTGAAAAGCAACAGTGGTTTGATTCTGAATTGATTCAAACTCGTTTCAGGTTTCTACGCAATATCTTTATGGTCTTGCCAGAACATTCAGAGTGATACTCATTAATATTCACAGTGACGAATGGAAATCCTTCTAGCGTCAACCTCAAACAGCGTTACGGTAGGTGACTTGTGAGATTCTTATGAATCAAGCTTGTGTTAACTGAAAAGCAACAATGGTAAGATTCTTTATGAATCACACTTGTTCCGGGAATTTGAATTGACGACTTTAATCAAGCGGACATTTATCCGATTGATTCACTCTTTATGTTCGCAGTCTTGCTTTGAGATGGTCAAGTAAAGAGAACGGCTAGTACTGTCGCGAAACCCTGTCAAGGAGATTCTTAATTGAATCTACCTAATCACAGGTATGGTATTTAATATCGTATAACGGTCTTCACCGACCGGAGGTAAAACGCAACCGATTTAGGATGAATGTCAAAGCCATTCAGTCCGTGTCTATGTTTTGTCTCAAGAAGGTGGCGTCACGGTGTACTCAGCAAAGTCAAAGATTCAAAACCACATACTCATGCCAAAAGACATATTCAACAATTAATAGTGTGAGCATGTGGATGAAGACACAAGATTGCAAGATGGCAAAGACTAGTCAAGGTTGATTTGAAGATCTCAAGATGAAAGACAAAGTCGAAAGACAACGACAAAGGCTCAAAGATCACAACATGAAGAAACAAGACTACTATTACATGTTCGAGACTCATTTATGGGAGATTAGTAATCTCTACAAATCTCCAAATGACAAAGGTTAATGATCTCTCATAAAGGGTAATGACCTCTCATTGGGGGAGATTATTAGCCTCAAAATATTGAGTCAAACAAGATTGTTCGGTCATATGTTTATTATGTATCGTATAATAGAACGTTGTAATAGGTAGTAGATTAGTCGTATTATACGGGCTTAACTTTAGGCTAACGTTCATTCATAAGTAATTAAAGCCCAAAAGGAAATCGCGGCCCATTAGACTATAGTCCATAAACAAGCCCGCATGTGGGTGGACTATATATACCCTTCCTAGCATGTTAGGAGGGTGTTGGCCATTTTCTAATATCTTTCTCTAATCTAATCCTCCAAAAGTTCCAACCATTCTCTCTACTCTCTCTCACTACTTTCTCTCTCTAAAATTAATCTATTTTCTACCTTTCTTTCTTTCTTAATCATCACAAATATGGGACAACAAACTGATATCCTCATTCTTTTTTTATATTCGGTAATCAATGACGCAGGGTTACAATTTTTGACATAGTCGTGAAATCTTAAAGGAGAGCATCTTTTTTTTTATTATTTCTGACGCAACAGATGGTGGACCCTACGCAAGCAGGTGGTGGACCCGTTTATGACATTGTCGTGAAAGGCTAATCAAGAGTATCATTTGATTTTATTTTTTTAACCGATGATGCCTGTTTAGCTGACACGTGTCCTAAAGATAATCTACAAAAATATTTCACGACTTTCATGGCCATTTTAGAAATTTGTAGTAAACATGGCCTTTGCTAAACAAAAATAAGTCATAGTGACTCTGCACGTAATTTTCGCTCAATCAAAACCCTTTGTCGATCGATTTTCCTCACCTAACCCGAATCCCACGTTTCATGCCACTCCCTCAACTCATTCATTGAGAATAAGCATCTATTGGTTCATAACATATTTAAAAAAATTTATGATTCTTGTGTCATCTCGTAATATAGTATAGTTAAGATTACCCGAGTTAAAATAATTTCAAGCTAAGTTCTAGTACGATTTGGGTCAGGTTTTAGAGAACTCGTACTCGCATCTATTTATGATTGTGCGCATTAAGTTAATAAAAAACAATGAAAAACGATCAAATACTTTAATATGTTTTATAAGTTTTTAGAAGATAAATAATACTAGTAGTAGTTGATTATCATATCATGCGATTGAGTGGATCGAATAAATTATTGTCTTTATTTTAAAATTACCAAGATCTTAAACATTTTAATGCATACAAAATGTAAGTAGTATGAGCATTTCGTTTGTTTCACAATCTTCCGTCTACTATTTCGCATAAGTTTGAAACTTATATAAAATAGCCATAAAAGTGGGTACGAATTTTGGTAAACGTGTACGCATACGGGTAAACGGAGCGGGTATTACTAGAACCCAAACCCGAACTCGTACACGCGAAAAATAGAACATCTCAACCCGAACCCACATCCGAACCCGCCAACCCAACTTCTGTCACACCCCACCATGGCGGAATATGGGGCGCGACGTATGGATATCATCACAACAAACGGTGTCTCTATAGAGAAAACTAAATGCAAAAATGTAATAAATGGCGACACAAATGTCGTGACAATATCTCAACAAAATGCAGGAGTCTAGGTAAGTAGGTAAAAGTCCTACCTCTTACCAAAGACATTCAATTAATATACATCAAATATATAGGTGTCTACAAAGTATCACCTATCCAAACATTAAACAAAGACTAAGAGGAAAGGGATAATGCAATCCTAGCAGCTTCTAGACTCTAGCCACTTCTAACATCATCCTTCATAACTACCTCACCTGAAAATGACACTAAAATCTGTCAACATAAAGTTGGTGAGAACATAGGTTTAAGTTATCAATACATCTTAAGAAACTTTGTCAACCGCTGTAAATAAGTTAAAGAAAAACAATTTATAGTAATGGACCAAAATGTGATAATCATGTTACATACAACTACAAACAAAGCACAACTATATCAGTCAAGAACACACAATAAGAACAATGCACCACACTATAACAATCAAGAAGTATCCCGTCACACACACAAGAACAATACACCACACTATCCGGATCTTTTCCACACCACTAGTGGAAGATGAACCATATCCCCGTCTAGATATCTTGCCTCCGAAGAGACGATGCACAATTACTCAGGACGAATCGTGCCCCACGCTCCACACACATCACAACTGGTCTCATAGACGCCCATACATCTATGTACCAAAGCCAATCACAACCCAAACAAGATTCACATATCAGAACATATATCAAAGCACATATGAGAACACCACAAGTTTCATCTCCATTCCCATACTAGAAGAAAACATTTAAAAACTCAGTGAAAATGGGACTATGAACTCACCTTACGAAAAGCAATCCAAATTCTCCTCACGAACAATCAATTATCTAAAGCACACAATACAATAATACACAGGTCAACATTGACTCTGGAACTCTAATCCTTCATCAATGTAATAATCCCAATGATGGATACATCCCAAATCAGCCCCATGATAGCCCTCTAAGTGTCCACTATCTCAAAATATCCAATACACGATTTTAAACCACGTTGTCCAAAAATTAACCTTGAACTCGACATTTGTACAAATAATTCGACCAAGCTACTGACCTTCATCGGCTATACATTGTGATAATTTGAAAATTACGTTCCGAGTATATAATTTTAGGCTTTTGAATCACCCAAAAAGCTTTAAAAACGAGTAAGTTATGACCAAAACGATTTTACCTAAAATCTGCCCAGACATTAGCGACGGATTCTGACAGTTTAACGACGGATTCTGACATATTTGCGACAGTTCCTGAATAATCCGATTTGAACCTTAAAAAACGATTTTAAACCCTAAAACCCCTCATTAATTACCAAATTCAAGCCCTAAATTATTTTAATTCCAGAAAATTAAAAACCCTAATACATCATAGGATTATTAACATGATTCTAACATAATTAATTAAATAAGAACAAGAATTTAATATAGATCAATACCTTTAGATGATCAAAACCATGTTTTTTTAAGAAACCCTAATTTTCTTATAAAACCGATCGTCTTTTTTTTATGAAGAAAAATCTGATCTTTTTGTTTGTAGTGTGGTACTTATACTTTACAATATGCCTTTTTCTAATAACAACACAAATCCTAATGGGCTTTTACCCATTCTTTTCTTTTATTTTTTTCAACCGATTATATCAAAAATTTACCAAAAATATTTTTTTATTTAATATTTATTAATTTCTTTTTTATATATTTTCCTTATTTATATTTATTATTTATTTATTTTTTTAAAACCTTACACTTTTAAAAACTAGTTAAAACATATGTTCACATTTTTTATTAAAACATTTAACCATTTATAAAATTTTATTCTATAAAATTTTACTATCTACTACTCTTAAATAAATTAACGGAGTTTTAAACTAACCCGAAACTAATAACATACACACTAAAATGCTTAAATATATAATTACATAATAACATTACGTACACAATATTAAATACGTACACGCGACAAATAAAATAATACTATAATTCCCATAGCTATTACATGCACATAAAATGACCTTAAAATTGCCATATCACTTCATAGTCACATCCATGTGAACTCATGAGCACGAACTATTCCCAATGTATCATCATATAACGTACCACGTACTACATAAACGATGTCTGAACCCAAGTCAAAGTCTCAAACACAAACATATAACACATAAACGCACACTCAGCACATAATCAAAGTCAAACAGTCACAAATGACAAATCTCAAAATTTAGGGTTGTCACAGCACTCCCTCCTAATAGAAATCTCGTCCCGAGATTTACTCCCAAACTCAAACTTATTCTCAGCAAACAAACGAGGATACATATCCCTGATAAAACCTTCACGTTCAAGCGTGAACTCAGTTTATACTAAATAATCTCAACTAACAACAAATGAGACTTAACCGTCTGTGTGGAAACTTATTAAAACCATAAAGTTATGTAACCAAGCTAACTAAATCTCGCAGCTCATCAAACAAGAACTGTTTTGAAACCAAGTTAGGAGCCGTCACATAACTCAACGGGTTTAAAACCATCACCCCGATTTCAGTCTTACTCATAAATGCCATAGATCAAAACTCATCAAAATATAACCATGTATTCTAAGGTCTAAAGAACTCTCAAATTCTATCCCAACACATCTCTATCATAAGAACGTAATTGGATCATCCGTATGACTACAACAACGCTCCCAATGAATATAAGTTCACGACAAATTTTAGGACCCCCAACTTCAGATAACGGATCAAACCCATGGACGACTAACGGAAGTTTACATGAACGAATGTAAAAATATGAACCAAAATCATGAGACTCCAAAAGATACTCAAACATTAATATTTCGTTTTTTAGTGTAGTTGTCTTCTCAGCTCGATTCGAATTGATGTAACTATTCAAGCTCGACTTAATTATTTTTGGTGGTAAAAACTTTTTTTGGAATTTATGTCTAATTGGCAAATAGCAAGTAAAAAGGTAAAAATATTAACTAGTCTACGTATACGTACTACACTAAAAACATTTAGCACATACGGCAATTACTTTGCACAAAATATAAAATGAAAAGTACAATTTTATACTACAAATATAAAAATGTAAAATACAAATAAAAATGTAAAGTGTAAAAATGTAAAATTGTAATTTCTAAATCTTTACTTAACTCTTGAACGTTTTTACAAATTTAATAAGCCCAAATCAACTAACAACCTTTAATCTGATCTATAAAAGAGCTGGCCCAAAATGTTATTAAGCCCAAGTCTAAGTAGCTAATACAGTCCAGTAACAATCTATAAAGTAAACTAACGGGAAAGGACTGATTATGCAAGAAATTGATAACTAAAAGGTCTAACAATTAACTACCCTAACGAGATTGGGTTGTGACGAAAATAAGAGTATACAAACTCAGGGACCAAATATGGAAAACTAGCAAACTTGAACCTGAAAGTATTCTAACATATCTGCATAAAACGAGCTTTAAAATCTTATTCGAATTCCTATCTGACTATTTTTTAATAAGCTTTATTTTTAGAACATATTAACTACATTCAAACTAGTGAACTCTCAAATGATTGATAATCAGCTTTTAACCCGACTATACCTATACTAACCACATTCAGCTAATCCAAACAGCCATATCAGATGTAATGCAAGATATAGAAATCAAGAACACATGAATCCAAACATACACTAAATTCAGAGACTAAACAAATTGCAAATGAGAAAATCAAACAAAACTAAACTAGAATTACACTACAGATAGCCACTAGCAAATTATACTATAAATTTCAGAAAGTTAAAGAGGAGACTTCCCACATCCGAGGCCTGCCCTTTGATGATGAGAAGTGCGGCGCTGAGCCGGCTTAGCTAATATTGAAACTGAATCTACACCTTTCTGCTGAGATCAACCTTGAAACACCAACCAATCTCCAACTTTATCAGCCGAAACATTACTTGAAACAGTAACCTGCTCAATATATCAAACTAAAACAGAAAACTGGTTAAAGCTCATAAGCTATGAGCTTATGAACTTATTAACAAGTTTAGCTAAAAGATTAATCCTGAAGTCCTATATTCCACAGAAATATCAATGTAAATTCGTACAGCTTATCTAATCAGCATCAAATCCAAACGTCTAAACTAAACGATTATCTGAAGCTACCGACACGCTGAAACTCAAATGGTTACACCAACAATTCCAAACAAACTGCAAATTTGTTATCCTGCAAATCTATAAACCTGCACAATTGAAACAAAGCACAGGAAAACTAGACGAGACTCTGAAACCTTCAAAACTGTCATGAAAAGAAAACCGAACGTCCGGACTCAAACTTAAGCTGACTGTGATTGCGACTAAACAAGCAAATTCAACTATTCTATTACCGAGCTAAAATTGATTTCAAGCTAAAATCATCCTAATTCATTGATGGTGAGCACTTATTTAGCTACTAATTAATTCTGACGAAATAAACTCCATGGGAAGCCAAACTAGAGACGAAAGCTTACGAAAGCTAAAATCCAAAACCTGTAAGCAAAATACTCTAAACAGGAACAAATCAAGAAATCGGAACCTATCACTAAACTTATCTCGAAAGCTGAATAACAAATGAAACAAAGATTAACAAGATTTAAACCTTCATTAAGAAACAGAATAGAGATGCTAATGATGAAAGCTATGAAGTGAACAAAATGATTTCATTAATAAGAATCAGTAAAGAAGATTAAGAGAGCTTTTTATTTCATTAATGGTGGAAAATGAAGCATTCGGTTACAACTGACTAAACTGAAAAGAAACAGAATTAGCAATAAGATTTTAAAACTAACTATCTATCTAATCATACACCTATAACTATGTGTGATCTACACCTAAGCTAACCGCAAGAAATGAGGCCTTCGTCTTCTTTTTATAGCCGTCGAGAGAGTGAAATAGAGGTGGTGATGACATGTTCGATCCAATGATTGAATGCCACGTGTAAAATACGAGGTTCTTGAATTCGTTCTTCATTCTTGAAGTTGGGGGTTTCTTCAATCTTCCTTTTTGCTCTAATTGATTCACATCTTCTTGTAGAGGAGAAGAAGATAAGCACTTTTGTAGTTTTGGTCTTCGATTGAATCTTCGTGGATCGTCTTTGATTTTCGATTGTAGGTTTTGGAGATGAAAAGATGAAACCGTCTCATACTTTCTCTCTCTTTGTTTCGGTGAAGAAGAAAGACGTTTATGTGTTTGTGTGTTTGACCGAGTCTTGGTCAATTGACCAAGATAAGTAATAAACTTTCCATCTTTTTCTCTTTGGTCCTTCATTTTCTTATTTCTTTTCAAATGGTTATAAAGACTTTTAAACAAGTTCTTTTTCATCCTTTTCTTTGTAGAAACTTGAAAGTTCAGCCCTTGATCTTTGAAAACTTGGCAAATAAAGTCCTTGAAGCATCTTTCGTCTCTTTCTTCGTCTTTTGTGATATAAATCCCTTGAAAACGCGTCTTTGTTCCAAAATGTATCTTTTAACCTGAAAAACACCTGAAACACAAATACACGCCTAATTCTGATATTTTAAAGTTAAAATAATGTATTTGACTGTGTTTTAAGTGGTTTTTGGATCATATTGATGAGTGTTTTCACACTTATCAAACATAAACATGTGTCGACTCCAAACGAACCATGGAAACGGACCAATGACACAAGAAGCACCCAACGACAACCGAAATGTATTACGACCACATGAACCAAACTTAACGCCACACTTGACTACCATCCTACTAAATTTATGTTTTTCTATGATCTAAAAACTGCAACAACAAATTTCACTTTCTACTTACACGTTTAACCCCTCCGTTTGGTCTCTACGCCAAAAGTTGTTTTTACCAAAACTGATTTTCTATACATGCTAAATGTTTGTCACCAAAAGCCCGACCTTAACACCATAAATTTTGCTGAAAAACTCCAATCCTTTTACATACATTATAAAGAGTTACCAAATCAAAAAACCTTTGGCTATCTTATCCGTTTGGCTATGTTTTGACTCAAATTTCCAAAATCCAAATTTATTCCTGAACAGCGCACTGTTTTTGTAAAAATTATTTGACGACCTTCCCCTATTCCATTTTCGGCCAACCTTATATTTTTGAAAAGTAGACTCTTTGAAATTAGTTTAAAAAAAAGAAACTCGACCAAAGGTGCTACCTACTGCCCGGAACAGTCAACACAAAACAGCCCTAAAAATCAGACTGTTTTACGCCTTTATACATCAACCCTCTAAACATCATTAATTATCCCTAAATTATTAACACAAACCCTAACATCATTGATGGATCTTAATTACTATATATTTTTCTTTAACCACGCTTCCAAAACTTTACCCTTATTTCTCACCGACTACCAACAACTATTTCAACTCTTTGTAAATTCCAATTTTTTTACCATGTAAGACTCAACACAAAAGATACCGTTATCCCTGGTATTAGGGTTTTGCAATCCTATTTTTGTTCGTTTATCGTTCCTCGACTCGACTCGAATTGATTTCCAATTAACGTTACGACTTAACTTTGTTCTTGGTAAACGTATTTTTAGGATATTTTAAACTAAAAGCTAATATTAAAAACAAATTTAAATTTAATAAACTACTTTTAAAAACTATTTAAACTAATTTATATAAAAACTATTTTGAAACAAATCTAATTTAAATCTAATACTAATTTTAAGCTAAAACAACTTTTTAAATGACATCTGTTTTAAAAACTAAATTGTAAATAAGAATTAAAAATTTATAAAAAAAAACTATTTTTAAATTAAACTAAAACGAAAATTAATTTAAAATTCCTAAAGTAAATAAAATTAAACTATTTTTTAGACTTTTTATATTAAAAAAAACTGAGTTAAAAAGAAAATTAAAATAAACTTTTTAAATAAAAAATAAACTAACTAATCTTAATTAAACTTTTAAATAAAACTGCCAATAATAAACCTCCTATATTAATAAAAGGTTGCAATGTAATAAACAAAAAGATGTCCAGATGAGATGGTTGGGGTGTTTGGTTGATATGCGAGAGGTCACGGGTTCGATTCCCAGCAAACCTTAAATTATGCTATTTAATTTTTTTTTTAATTTTTGGAACTTTTTCTTTGGACAGAAGATCCTCAGACTAATTGAGTCTAAAGCTTAAGCAGCAACAAAATAAGCATACAAACCAAACAAACAATAAGCTGAATCAAATAAGCTACTAGAAATATCCCTATAAGCTAGCCAAGCAATAAGATATAAACAAATTCGCAGTTATAAAAACGCAATAACAATTCAAAGTAAGCAAATCTAATCGAACCAAACAATAAGCAGTCTATAAACAATACAAAAGAGCAGATCTAAACACTTAGATAAAGATATAAAGCTGATATAAAGACAAAATAAGCATGTCCAAATAGAAACAATCAATAATCCAAACAAATACTAAATAGACAAAATTAAGACTCAAACCAAATAACTGAATATTAACTTAAGCAGATTCAAATAACCTCAAACCAATCAGATAATTAAAACCGAAGATAAAAGCAGACAAAGGCTTAAACAGAAACTATTACCAAGCAGATTCCATTCAAAATAAATCAAATAAAATACTAAACATACAAAAATATACTAAGCAGTACCATAGAAACTCAAGCAAATCAACAAATAACTAAAGCAGATATTAAAACTTAACTATAAAAATAAAAAGAGACAAACCTTTTGATGAAACTTTGAGTAGAAGGTTGGCGATGAGCCACCTTATGAACCGTAACAAATCGAAACAACACCACCTTCCTTACCCAAAACTCAATCACCATGATCTTTGTTCTTCCACAGTAACCGATCATATATATATTTTTATATTTTTTTTATTTTTTTATAGATCTTTCAAGTGGGGAAAGAATATTACCTTTTAATTTATTTTAACTATTATTAAATCCAAATAAAATTAAAAGAAATTGCAATTAAATCAAACGAGACACAATTTTATTAAATCTGAAATTTCATTAATATTAAACTGAGATTACAATACTTTTAAAATAGAAAATACAATTAACCCTAATTCTACTTTTCAGAAATAAAAGCTAAAAATAAAGAAAAGGCACAATTACATGTGAGAAAGGGGGGGTTTTTATAGGGAAAACCCTCAAACCTTGGTGCCCAAGTTCTTCAATCCTAGCCCTTCATTTCTTTACTCTCTTTTTCTTCAATGATCAACGGCTGAGAATAAGTCTTGAGCCACGGATTGCCAACATGGAGAGTTTGTGTTTCTTCTATGATGATGTGGAGGCCTCTTATTGGATGGTTTTTGGTGGTGAGGTGTGAAAACCAATCACATGCCAAGAATAGGCCACGTCAGTGATATGGGAGAGGACCACTCCTTGAGTGTATGCCCCGAAAATCATGGGGATTTAATTCCTTTTGGTGTGAATTACCCAATAAGGGTAAAACCCCCAAATTTGGGTGTGTAATTTTTGAAGGATAAAAACTAGGGTTTGAGGGAAGGCTGCTAGATTTGTGGGGAAGAAAGGGTGGGTGAGAGAAACTCACCTAGTTTATAACGTAACAAATGGGATGGGAAAGTGGGTAAAAAATTTATTTTATTTGTGATTTGGGGAGAAGTAATAAAGGGTGTACACGTGGGATGGGTAAACGGTTTGGTGGGAGTTATTTGACTGGGGTTGTACGTTTAATAAACGTGAATGGGTGTTGACCTTAATAAGCAAAAACAATCCGTCCCTTTTTCCATTGATTGTAAAATGGGCTATGAGCCCAAATTATCCATCCGTGTAAAGAAGAATGGGCTTGATGGCCCAATTTCCTTATTCTTTTAATTCGTCTCACAACTATAAAGGTATTGGGCCTTAATGGGCTTTTGAGCCCAATACCCAAATGTGGGGCCCACTTGGTTCGAATATCTTCAAAAAGATTAAATCCGCTAAAGTCGAGCTCGATTTCGGCTTTCTCGATCATTTTCTTCAAACTCGTGTCAGTTTAGCCGGTTTTCGTGATTGTCGGCACACTTTTGGTCTTTTGACTTTGTCTTTGTTCTTTTTCTTGGACTTTTCTTCAACATTTGACCGTGAAATCCCGTGTTTTCTCTTCTTTTGATCATTTGTACCTATTTAAACACAAGAACACAAAACCACGCGTAATTCCGACATTTATGATATAAAACACATGATTAGGTCTTGTTTTTACTTGATTTTAGTGGCAAAAGGATAAGTGTTTACACACTTATTAAATCTCCTACACTTGACCATTGCAATGACCCCATGTAATACATAGTTTTAAAGCATAAGTTACATTTTTCTCATTATCAACCCATCTCGGCCTTTATTACTATCACTACTACTACTACGACGAAAAGATAAAAACTTTTAAAAGAGACAAAAGTTAAAACGATTTATTAATCTTGGAAATTATTTGATGGAAGAAACTCGTAAAGAAATCTAAGACTTAAATTAGGGCGTTGGTGTCATGAATATTAATCACCCTCAAGTTTCACGTTCCCCATACCAAGCTTAAAAACGAGATCATTGTTTACCACAAGTTAGCACAACTAACACTTACTCATGTGGTTTAATTAATCACTTAGACCCCCTTATTCCTACGGTGTATCTCTTGTATTTTAATTTTTGTCTTGAATGATCACGAGATGCATTTTTGACTTATTTCGATAATTTATTAAGGCCGAAAATAAAGTGGGACGATTTAATCAATAGTTAGCTAAAGGATAAAATCTTTTAAAACTGCTTCTCGAAACCTCATAAAGTTCATATCTTGGCATAACTCGTTTCACGATTTGAGACCTTTCTCGGACCGATATTTGGCTTGTACTTCAAACTTCAAATCTTGAGAGACGATCTTGAAATTATGGTCTTCTCTTCATTTTGGTATACATCTTTATTAGGAGTGAAAGATGCTTCAAACGTTGACCACGACTTCTTCATTTATCCTCTTCTTTATTTAGGATTTTGATATACAACGATCCGCCTCCTTTTCGGACTTGGATCTACTTATCCTCATACCTTGTTAGGGTCTTTTTGGATAGACTTCTCCATGATCTTTAGGGGAGTAATTGCTTCTCGTCGTGTGTCTTGATCCATCATATTGATTTGGATTAATGATCTTCACAATCTCTTAGGATCTTTAGCAAAAAGAGTGAATCCTCATGCCTTGTGAGGGCCTTTTTGGACTCGGGTATCCTCATGCCTTGTTAGGGCCTTTTTGGATAAGCCAATCTTCGCGTCCCGCTTCAATAAGTTATGCCTTGGCTATGAACTCTAATTAATACCGAGCAACTTTTAAACGATCTTGTGCTAGAAGCTAAGTAACTTTTCAAATCGTACAACCTTATTTATTGCAAATATATTTATTAACAAGCGATGGGAGAAAAAGCTCATAACTAACTCACATAAGTTAATGAAAGAATACCAAACTTATAATTAACTCTATCATCTCTCGTTCTCCAAAATTTAAAATCTCAAGGAATGAGACTCGTGGATGCTTAGCCTAATAAACCAATTAAGGTCCATATGGTTAAGGATACTAGCTAGAGTAAACTTGGATAAGTAAACTCGGGTTGAGTCAAAATATTCACGACGGGCCTAATATATCAAAGACATCTAAACTTGTTAAAACCATTTTATTTATTTATTTCATTTTTGACTTTATTCTTGAAATGGAAATTATTACGATGCGATGATAAAAGGAAAGAAAATAAATAAAAATACTACTAGGCCAAAATAGATCAAAAATTTGAAAAACGTTGAAAATTTTTTAAATTTTCCGGTTAAATGGGGTCAAATTCATGGAAAAGCCCACTAAAATTCGATAGAAGTCCCCCCTACACTTAATATAAACATTGTCCTCAATGATTAAGCATGTGGGAGAATAAACTCCCCTACACTTAGGACATTGAGTACGTTATTTAAAATCGAGCTAAGGAAGGGACAACTAAAGTGATTACATTTATTTGTTTTATTTATATACAAGTATGAATCACAATAGTTTTGATAGAACCGGGTACACGGGAACACGGGATTACGGGTCGCGTCAAAAGTACCAAAAGTGGATCATCAAAGCACATGTCCCTGCACACAATCATCACAACACACAAACAACCTACTTGGCTCCCCCCCTACACTTATTGGTGGAAATGGATGAAGGCGAAAAAGGGTGGAAAGGATGGTAAAGGTAAAAATCTAACCTAGTTATACGATGCTTGATTTATTTATCACGAGTCTCTAGCTCGACTCGATTTCCCGAATTAATTCAAGGGAAATGTGGAGAGGGATGGAATCATCTCGTGAGAGATGTCCTCTCCATAGTACAACTTAACCCGTTGGCCATTCACCTTAAAGTTGGGCCCATTTGATTGGGATAACTCAATGGTGCCATAAGGGAAGACTTGGGCCACGGTGAATGGACCAGACCAACGGCTCTTAAGTTTACCCGAAAAGATTTTCAACTGAGAGTTAAAGAGTAAAACTTGATCACCAACATGGAACTCTCGGTTTTTAATCTTGGAATCATGAATGAGCTTAGTCTTCTCCTTGTAGATTAATGAATTTTCATAAGCTTCATTCCTAAGTTCATTAAGTTCATTGAGTTGGATTTTCCTATGATCACCGGCTTTGTTTATGTCAAAATTAGCCCATTTCAAGGCCCAATGAGCCTTATGCTCCAACTCAATGGGGAGGTGGCACGCCTTTCCGTACACAAGGCGATAAGGAGTACAACCTATAGGTGTCTTATAAGCGGTACAGAAAGCCCACAAAGCATCGTCTAATTTATCGGCTCATGAGGTACGATGCTCTCCCACGGTTCGCTCTAATATTCTCTTAAGACCACGGTTAGAAACCTCGGCTTGTCTATTAGTTTGAGGATGATATGCGGTGGAAAGTCGGTGATTGACACCATACTTAGCCATGACTCGTGCAAATTGATCATTGCAAAAATGAGTCCCGCGATCACTAATAATAGCACGAGGCACACCGAATCGAGCAAACAATTGTTTCAAGAAGTTAACAACCACCCTCGCATCGTTAGTAGGTAAAGCCTTTGCTTCAACCCATTTTGATACGTAGTCAACGGCTACGAGGATGTACTTGTTTCCTTTCGATGATGGAAACGGCCCCATAAAGTCGATGCCCCATACGTCAAAGATTTCACATTCTTGGATGAAATTTGGAGGCATCTCATCTTTATGTGTGATCTTGCCTTGCCTTTGGCAAGCATCACAATGTTTAACCATTTATTGTGCATCATGATAAATGGAGGGCCAATAGAATCCGGAGTCGAAAACTTTTTTAGCGGTGTAATTAGGACCAAAGTGACCACCGGTGGGTCATTTATGGCAAGCTTCAAGGATTTGTAAAGCCGCCGGCCCATCAACACATCAACGAATGATTAAATCCGCACATTGCTTGAAAAGATAAGGGTCGTCCCAATAGTACGTTTTAACGTCCTTGCAGAATTTTTTCTTTTGTTGGGACGTTAACCCTTCGATAAGAACAACACCCGCCAAATAGTTTGCAATGTCGGCAAACCATGGGGTATCATCAAGATTGGAATTAATAGACATTAAGGTCTTAAGGGGAAAGGATTCATTAATCTCTTGTTTTGGAGATTCCCCTTGATAAGGATCCTCAAGTCTACTAAGGTGATTCGCTGCTAGGTTTTCCGCTCCCTTTTTATCACGAATTTCGATTTTAAATTCTTGTAAGAGCAAAACCCAACGAAGGAGTCTCGGTTTAGCATCTTGCTTGGTCAACAAGTATTTCAAGGCGGAATGGTCAGTGTAAACGATGGTGGTGGAAAGCACAAGATAGGGGCGAAATTTCTCAAAAGCATACACTACGGCTAAAAGCTCTTTTTCGGTAGTGGTATAATGCAATTGAGCCCCCGTCATTGTCTTACTAGCATAATGAATGGGTTGTAAATGTTTGTTAACTCGTTGACCTAAAACCGCTCCTACCGCGAATTCACTAGCATTTCACATGAGCTCGAAAGGTAACTACCAATTAGGAGAGACTAAGACCGGTGCCTTAGTTAATTTACCTTTAAGAAGTTCGAAAGAGTCGAGACATTCTTGAGAGAATATGAAAGGAGCATCCTTTTCTAAGATATGAGTCATTGGACGAGCTATTTTCGAGAAATCTTGGATGAAACATCGATAAAATCCCGCATGGCCTAAAAACTTCTAACTCCTTTGACGGTGGTAGGTGGAGGTAACTTAGCAATGACGTCAACTTTAGCACGGTCGACTTCGATACCGGCTTTGGAAATTTTATGACCGAGGAAGATGCCTTCTTTTACCATGAAATGGCATTTTTCCCAATTAAGAACGAGACGAGTGTCTTCACACCGTTGGAGCATATGTTCTAAATTAGCAAGGCAAGAAGAGAAAGAATCACCATAGACCGAGAAATCGTCCATAAAGACTTCCATAGTTTCTTCAACCATGTCATGAAATATCGCCATCATACACCTTTGGAAAGTCTCGGGAGCATTGCATAAGCCGAAAGGCATTCGTTTGTAAGCAAATGTTCCATAGGGACAAGTGAATGTGGTTTTCTCTTGGTCTTTTGGATCGATAGGGATTTGAAAATATCCGGAAAAGCCATCTAAGAAGCAATAGAAATCATTACCCGCTAAACGCTCGAGCATTTGATCCATGAAAGGAAGAGGGAAATGATCCTTACGAGTGGCATCATTGAGCTTACGATAATCGATGCAAACTCGCCAACCCGTGACGAGTCGAGTAGGAATCAACTCGTTGTTTTGATTGGGAACAACGGTGATTCCGCCTTTCTTAGGCACACAATGGACGGGACTAACCCATGGCGAATCCGAGATAGGGTAAATCATTCCGGCATCTAGAAGTTTGATAACTTCTTTCTTAATGACTTCATGAATTTTTAGATTAACCCTTCTTTGATTTTGGATTGCGGGTTTAAAGTCATCTTCCATGAGAATTTTATGAGTACAAAAATTAGGATCAATTCCGCGAATGTCAGAGATTTTCCAAGCAATTGCTTTCTTATGATTATTAAGCACATCGATAAGTCGGGATTTTTCATCTTCTTTTAAGTCCTTAGAAATAATGACGGGCAACTTATCATCCTCCTCTAAGAAAACGTACTCTAAATGAGACGGTAAATCCTTAAGCTCTAAATCCGGTGGATTGTCAATGGAAGGCTTAGTCAAAGTAGGATCATCGTTTGTACCTTCCTTAGGAGTAGGTGGAGAAATATGGTCCTCATTGAGAAGTCTCTCAATGGTACGAATGTCTTCATCCCAATTGGTGGGAGAATTATCATACTTAAGATCGAGAGGACACAAACTAGCTTCAAAATCATCTAAGTCACTTTCTCCAAAAGGAGTCAATGACGGAGAAATAGAAGCTACGGTCTCAACATGAGGTAAAGGAGAAATCCCGCTCTTACAAGCCTCGTGAAAATGTTCTTCGCATGCTTCGTCGAGCACATCGATGTAATTCACGGATTCGGGCTCATCGGGAAGTTTGGAAAGTTTACCCATGTTAAAGACGATTTTGTCATCCCCGACCCTCATGATAAGTTCACCCACGGCTACATCAATTAATGTACGCCCTGTCCGCAAGAAGGGTCGTCCCACAATTAAGGGAACACGGGGATCCATTTCATAGTTGACTACGACGAAATCGGCGGGAAAAGTGAATTTGTCGACTCCTACAAAAACATCCTCGGCTATCCCCACCGGATAAGCAATCGTACGGTTAGCTAATTCCAATGTCATACGAGTGGGGACTAGCTTGGGTAAAGATAATTGCTTCCACACGGACAATGGCATAAGATTGATACTCGCTCCGAGATCCGCCAAGGCCATACAATTCTCAACACCCGGAAAATTACAAGGAATAAGGAATCGACCGGGATCTCCTAACTTAACCGGTAATTTTCTAAAAAGAACCGCGGAACAATTCTCATTCAATTGGTTATTGGCAATATCAAGCAACTTTTCCTTATCACTTAAAAGATCCTTAAACATCTTAGCGTACTTAGGCATGTGAGCGAGCGCCTCGGCAAAGGTGATATTAAAATTCAATTGTTTGAACATTTTTAGGAAGTTCGAAACTTGAATATCATCCTTATTCTTCAATTTCTCTTTCCGCAACCTTGAGGGATAAGGTATATTGGGTTGAGATGAAGGCTTTGGAGTGGATTGCTCACTCACATCCTTTGGTGGAGGAGGAGGAATAGAAATAGAAGGTGAAGGAACCGGTTTTGGAACTGAAGGTGTGGTAGAAAATTTAGGTATTGGTGGAACATAAGGTGTAGACGAATGCATAACGGGTGGTATGTCACAAGTGGAAGAAGAAGGAGGTTGTGTCGAAGAAGAAGGTATCTCGGGTCCTTGGTTAGGTGGGGAATAGGAAGATTTTACGGTGGTCTTACCGCTCCTAGTAGTGATAGCATTAACATTAGCCCTAGGATTGGTCACGGTGTTCGAAGGGAGGGCACCTTGGGGACGAAAGGTTTGAATCATAGTCAAAAATTTCTTATCGGTCAATTCTTGCATCTCTCACATCATTCGTTCATGGTCGGATAATTTTTGTAAAACCAAGTCCATTTGAGGATTATGCATGTTCATTTGATTATACCCTTGATTAGGAAAACCTTGGTTTTGATATTGATTAGAACCTTGATTAAATCCTTGATTATTGAACCCTTAGTTTTGCCCTTGAAAATTCCCTTGATTTTGGTTAAAACCCCGTTGATTAGAATTTCCTTGAAAATTACCCCGGTGAGGACCTTGGTTCCTATTTTGGGCGGGCAGGGGTGGTCTTTGTGGTGCTACAAAACCCGGGGGAGCCAAATAGTTATTAGACTTGTAAGACAAATGGTTAACATCAACATTTGGTTTGAAATGAATCCGCTCATTTTCATTGTTATTATAAGCATAAACTTCTTGTTGATTATTGTAAGCCTTGTCACAATTATAGTACGAATGTGGTCCACCACAAGTTTCACATTTTTCACAAGTTTCTTTCACGGCATGCACATGTGTAGTGAGGGCGTCGGTTTTTAGAGCGAGTGTTTCAACAAGCGAAGTAAGTTTATCGATTCTCTTGTCACTCTCACTAGAACTAGCACTTGCCATAGTGGCCCTGAAATTGTGTATAATGCAGTTCGTTTTTTCTCAGTTCTTGCTAATGGAAAGTCCAACCAATATCGGGTTTTTAATTGTTCTTGGTTGTTAAACTTGCTTGGATATTCTATTTGCTAATTCAATCAAAGCCTTGCAAAACGGAAAAATATTACCTACTTATATGTAAAACAAATTTCAAATACCAAGTTTTTATTCAAGTAAAACTCAAAATGTAAAAATATGAAACTAAAAGGACTGAAATTGTAAATTCTATGAAAGATAAATGCTTGAAATGTAAATTCTAACAATTCTAGGGACCAAAAGTGTAAAACAGTTAACTACAAGGATCAAAAATGCAAATCTTATAACCAACTAACCAAAAATGTAACAAACTAACAACTTGCTAACTGAATTTAGCAAGTTCCAAAACTACAAGGGCTTAACACTTGCAAACCCTAAAAACATGGAAATTAAGCCAAGTTCACAATCTGTTTAAAACTATAGGGACCAAAAAGCAATTTCCAAAACTATTTAAGCAAAAACGGGTTATAGATGAAAATAAGCTCGTTTGAGCTTATTTCTTAACCAAATTTGATGAGACAAGTTTCAAAACTCTTAAAATCCCAAATAAGCTACGTGTGTCAAAGGAAATTGGCTAAAGATTCAAAATAAGCAAATGAGTGCTTATCAATAAGCACAAAATAAGCTATAGCAAAATCTAATCAGTCACAACTTGATTTTTTTAATGAAACTGATTAAGCTATCCAATTAATGAACGGGAAATCAAACTAGAACATTTTTCATCAAGAAATAAGCTGAGAATCTGAATTAAGCTAAAAATGGGCTTATCGTTGACCAGCGTTGACCAGCTTATTTTTCAAAAAGCTGATTCTTTCAAAAATCATGTAATTCAATGTTTTAAGAGGATTTGTGAAGAAAAATGGACATGTTAATGAATAGGATAAGAAGATACAAATTTCCAGCTTTCAAGTTACAGAAACTTCACTTAAGTCTGCTTATCTGATTTTTGCTTATATCTAACTGATTATTGAATACTGTAGAAAATCCTCTTGGAATATGAATCTCTATGATATAAGCTATGATTGAGAACAAATTTGATCCAATTTCTTCAAGTATTGAATGAGTTCTAATCAAATCAAAATCACAAGTTTTAAAAACCAAAACTGAATGAAATCAACCCAAACATTTTTGATGCCATTTGCCTGTTTGACTATCTTAATGACTTGTAAATGACTGAAAACACTTTTATACTTCCTATTAACTGCAAATGAACTCTAAAAATCCAAAACTCAATTCTTGAAAACTCTTGTTAAGCTAATCCCAAACACTCCTTTAACTGGTTTTTTTCAAACTTTTACAAAGGCTTTTAAAGATCTTGATTAAGCTGAATCAAATGCTTTTAACTTCCAAACTTAATACTCCAAATGAACTGATTTAAGAGTACAAGTGAGCACTAAGAGCTACAAGGACCATAAAAGATGCAAGTACCAAATTCTACTGAAAATAAGCTAAGACTAGTCTTAAATCAGAACTAAGAACAAGTAAACAGATTAAGCTACAAGTAATCAAGAACCAACAAAGAGCAAATCTAAACAACTTTTATCATGCAGCCATCAAAATTACACTATGAAAAGAAATCATGCATTTGACTTATTGAGAGGAATTGAAACAAGAACTTTAAAACCTATTAGAGTAAACCACTGAGAAGAAGAGGAGCGCTGAGCTCTCTTAGCCTAGTGATAACCACCACCTTATCACTAGGACACAATCAATCAACAATAACAGCTAACAAATCAACAGGAATCATCATTCTGCTTGAAATCTTCAAAAATCAAGGAATGAACTGAATTCTTCAAGAACAGCTAACAAACTCCTTCTATGTCAGTTATGATCAATCTATGATCATAACAAACACAAAACAGCAACACAAGAATCCAATAGTAGCAGGTAATGAACAGTAATAGGAAGAACAGTTTTGGCGGGAAAGGATGAATTTGAATTTTATTCAATGAAAACGGTTACAAAGTTGTTAGGAAGCTACTAACTAACTAACTCAATAGTTTGTCAGACTCTTGAGTAGCTAGGGTAAAAATGGAGGAAAGGGAAAGAAATTTAAGAACTATGTGTTTTTACAAAATTAAGCTACAAGTTACAAATGAAGGCCTATCATCTATTTATAGGCATGAAGGAGGAGTTTGTTGGGGTTGGTGACGTGTCAGGACCAATCCCAGCTTGCCACGTGTACAATTCTGCAAAATTGCATTTGCAGGTATGAACAAGGATTTGGGGTTTCTTGATTGAGTGGATGATATGTTAATTGATTTGCACCATTGTGTTCGTCTCTTCAAAATGATCAACTTTGGTGTTGAAATCTTTCCATGAAATGGCTTGTAGCTCAAATACGATCCTGGCAAATTTATTTGATGAAGAAGATGCCACGTGTCATCCATTGATTGGCTAAAATTTGATCACACGGATCATACTGTTGAGATTGGATATTAAATGCATGTCGGCTGAGTGGGAATTAAATGCTCAATCCGTGTGATCACTTTCCTCTCTTCTCATTGGCTGAAATGTTGTACACATGGATTAAACTTGAATAACTTTCCATTGTTGGCAGAATTAGTCCTTGTACTTGGCAGATTGTTGTTTTGAGCTAGGATCTTCATTCTTTTGACATATTTGGTCCTTCAACTTTCA
The DNA here is from genome assembly GCA_025667525.1 of Glebionis coronaria. NCBI lineage: Eukaryota > Viridiplantae > Streptophyta > Magnoliopsida > Asterales > Asteraceae > Glebionis > Glebionis coronaria. The sequence continues at coordinate 453,952,972 of CM046878.1, read as the reverse complement.
TTCTTGAACAAAATGGTCCTTTGACTGAGTTGACTTGAGAGTTGACCAAGTTTGACTTGAATCTTGACTTTCACAATATTTGCACTTTAGTCCTTCAACTTTGACAACTTGTCAAGATAGGTCCTTGTACTTCAAAGTCTTGTCACTTTTGATCCTTCTTTGTCTTTTTCATCCATTTGAGCTTGATTTTTCTTTGTTTGCTTGAAAATGTATCTTTTTACCTACACAAGTGTACACAAACACAAACATACCACATAACACTGTTTTTGCAAGATAAATTGGTATTTTGCTTCATGTTTTAGGGTTATTTGTTGATAAAAGGATATGAGTTTAAGCTCATATCAAATTCTCCTACACTTGAACATTGTCATGTCCTCATGCAATATTATATAATTAAGCTCAAATTTACATTTCCCTCATAATTAATCCACCTTGGCCATATGAGATGCATTTACACTACTCTAAACTTCTTGATTTTGACTTTTAATAATGCAATGAACAAAATACAATTCTATCTATATCTTTTTGATTTTTCTTGAATTGGTTTTGATGGAAATAACTCATAAAGAATTCAATGGCTTAGATTAGGGCTTGGGTACCATGGACATTTATCACCCTCAAGTTTCACTTTCCCCATACCAAGCTTAAAAATGGAATCATTGCATTCACAAGTAAAAAGTGCATCAACTTATTCATGACAATTAAATGTGGAACCGGTTATTATTTGAGCAAATTGCTTGTGGGCAAATTTGTCATTATTCAAGTGTGAAGTATAAGAAATGTAAAATCCAAAAATAAGGAAGCACGGTTTTAATCCTAAGTAATCCTCTCATCCATTACTTGAAAAACCGCTCACAATTAATACAAGTCTGTTTCAAGAATAATAAGTCATTCGCCTTATGTGTAAAATCCTCATGTCATGCTTTCATAAGTAGCTACACACTCGCTAAGAAAAGAAAAATAGAACTCACGCAATAATTTACATCCGCCATCTTTTTAAGACTTTGGATCTTCAACCCCGCAACCCGTCAAGGTAATATTGGATTGGAGCAATCTATTGAATCCCCGCAACCCGTCAAGGTAATATTGGAACTCAATAGTCACTATAATTAACACCACACTGCCCCTCTTGGGAGTCTTGTATTATTTTTTTTTTCTTTCTTTTTTTTTCTTTTTTTCTTTTTTTCTTCTAGCCACTCATTTTTTTCATAAGCCGCTCTTATTTTTTCTTTATTCCTCACAAAGAAATTTGAAAAGAAGAAAAGGAAAAACACCCGCTAAATATGGAGCATGACATAAGTCTAGTACACATAAAACGTGCTAACTTAGAATCTTAAGACGTACTCATATCAACCATAAATGATTAGCCAAAAATGCATAAGAGATTACAAACCAATTAAAACCGTACTTGATTATTTATTAACAATTATATACATGCGAAGAAAGTAGAGATAAAGAAGAGAAGGGTTTAGCCACAAGTAATTATCATGAAGTCTATCTAGCCCTTTTAAACTTGCTTCAACTCTATCATTTCCCATTCTCCACAAATTTAAAATCTCTAATAATGAAATTGGTGGATGCTTAGCCTAATAGACCAATAAAGGACTACATGGTTAAGGATACTAGCTAGAGAATGCTAAGATAAGCAAACTCGGGTTGAGTCAAAATATCCATGGCGGGCCTAATATGTCAAAGAAGTCTAAACTCGTTAAAACCATGTTTTATTATATTTTTTTACCTTTTATATATTTTTGATGAAAAACAAAAGAAAAAATATATACAATGCAAATGTGTTATGCAAATGAAAAATGATTAATGCAAAAATTATGAATGCATATTTTTGTTGGCCAAAGTAGATCAAAAATTTGAAAAATGTTAAAAATTCAATTTTCCATGTTATCATGCAAGACAATGACAAGTTCCAGGTAAGGTCACTTCGATAGAAGACCCTCCTACACTTAAGCTAAACATTGTCCTCAATGTTTAAGAGCATGGAAGTATAAAAACTTCCCCTACACTTATGACAATGAATAGACTTTGCTTAACCCAAGTTAAGGAAAGGACAACTATTAGTGAAATCATGTTTAAGCACAAGGTGTCAATGAAAAATCACTAAAGTAACAAAGTGAACCGGATACAAGGGCCTCCTCCATAAGCTCCAAAGCATGAGATGAGTGAGCAACCCTACAAACAATCATGAAGACAAAAGAAGGTCTCCCCTACACTTATCTCCAAGTCTATACCTTTATTTCTAACCTACAACACTCTTAAACCTAGTTATACGATGCTTGAGTTAATGAGTCTCTAGCTCGACTCGTCCCTCAATGAATTAATTCATGGGGAAAATGGGGACCTCTTGGATCATTTCAACGGAAATGTCCTCCCCAAAGTAATGTTTAACACGGTGACCATTCACTTTAAAATTTGGACCATCGGTTTGGGACAACTTAAGAGTTCCATATGGAAACACTTGAGCAATAGTGAATGGACCGGACCATCTCGACTTAAGCTTGCCCGCAAAAAGCTTCAATCTTGAGTTAAAGAGGAGAACCGGATCTCCAACTTTGAACTCACGATTCTTGATCTTAGCATCATGCAATTTCTTAGTCTTTTCCTTGTAAAGCAAAGAATTCTCATAGGCATTGGCTCTCAACTCATCCATCTCATTGAGTTGATCTTTCCTATGTGAACCGGCTTGGTTTAAATCAAAATTAGCCCACTTGAGAGCCCAAGATGCCTTATGTTCTAACTCAAATGGGAGGTGGCACGCTTTTCCATAGACAAGCCTATAAGGAGTACAACCAATTGGTGTTTTAAAAGCCGTCCTGAACGCCCACAAAGCATCATCAAGCTTATCCGACCAAGAAGCTCGATGCTCTCCCACCGTTCTTTCCAAAATTCTCTTTAAACCACGATTTGTGACCTCGGTTTGACCATTTGTTTGAGGGTGATACGCGGTAGAAAGTCTATGATTCACTCCATATTTCTTCATAACTCTCGTGAATTGATCATTACAAAAGTGCGTACCACGATCACTTATGATGGCCCGAGGTACACCAAATCTAGCAAACAATTGTTTCAAAAACTTTACAACCACTCTAGCATCATTGGTAGGTAAGGCTTTAGCCTCCACCCATTTGGATACATAATCCACCGCCACAAGTATATACTTGTTTCCCTTATAGGATGGAAAAGGTCCCATGAAATCAATGCCCCATACATCAAATATCTCACACTCTTGGATAAAATTGTGTGGCATCTCATCACGTTGTGTAATTTTTCCTTGACTTTGACACACATCACAAAATTTCACCATTTCTTGGGCATCTTTGTAAATGGAAGGCCAATAGTAACCCGAATCAAAGACTTTCTTGGCGGTGTAGTTAGGCCCAAAATGTCCACCCGTAGGTCCTTTATGACACGCCTCTAAGATCTTAAATGCCTCGGGCCCATCTACACACCGTCTAATGATTTGGTCCGCACATTACCTAAAAAGATATGGATCATCCCAAAAGTAATACTTAACTTCCTTAAGAAACTTTTTCTTTTGTTGATAAGTAAGACCCTCAATAAGCACATTGCCCACAAGATAGTTTGCGATATCCGCAAACCAAGGTGTGGCATCCTCTTGGGAAGAGATAGACATGAGCTCCTCTAATGGAAAGGATTCATTGATTTCTTGGTGTGGGAAATCTCCTTGAAAAGGATGCTCAAGTCTACTCAAATGATCCGCCGCTAAATTCTCGGCCCCTTTCTTATCACGAATCTCTATCTTAAACTCTTGAAGCAACAAAACCCATCTCAAAAGCCTAGGCTTAGCATCTTGTTTTGTCATAAGATACTTGAGAGCGGAGTGATCCGTATACACTATGGTTTTGGAAAGCACAAGATATGGTCTAAACTTCTCAAAAGCATATACTATAGCAAGCAACTCTTTTTCCGTGGTAGTGTAATGAAGTTGTGCACCGGTCATGGTTTTACTCGCATAGTGTATAGGTTGAAAATGCTTATTAACTCTTTGTCCTAAGACGGCCCCCACCGCATAATCACTAGCGTCACACATAAGCTCAAAAGGTAATTCCCAATTTGGAGAAACCAAAACGGGAGCCTTAGTCAATTTTTCCTTAAGAGTCTCAAAAGAGTCTAAACAATCTTGGTTAAAAATGAAAGGAGCCTCTTTCTCCAAGAGGTGAGTCATCGGTCTAGCTATCTTAGAAAAATCTTGTATAAAGCGCCTATAAAATCCCGCATGACCTAAGAAACTCCTCACACCTTTAACCGAGGTGGGTGGTGGAAGCTTAGCAATCACATCAATTTTAGCTCGATCAACTTCTAATCCCTTATTGGATATCTTGTGTCCTAAAACAATCCCCTCTTTCACCATAAAGTGACATTTCTCCCAATTAAGCACTAAACGTGTTTCCTCACAACGCTTAAGCATTCTCTCAAGATTGGTGAGACATGAGCTAAAGGAGTTTCCAAATACGGAAAAGTCATCCATAAAAACCTCCATGGTTTGCTCTATCATGTCATGGAAAATCGCCATCATGCACCTTTGAAACGTCCCCGGTGCATTACATAAGCCAAAAGGCATTCTCTTGTAAGCAAATGTACCGTAGGGACAAGTGAATGTGGTCTTTTCTTGATCCTTAGGGTCAATGGGTATTTGGAAATAACCCGAAAAGCCATCAAGAAAACAATAGTACTCATTTCCCGCTAAGCGTTCAAGCATTTGATCCATAAAGGGAAGCGGGAAATGGTCTTTCCTAGTTGCCTCATTGAGTTTTCTATAATCAATGCAAACTCTCCAACCGGTCACAAGTCTCGTGGGAATAAGCTCATTGTTCTCATTAGGCACCACGGTGATTCCACCCTTCTTTGAAACACAATGAACCGGGCTAACCCATGGAGAGTCGGAAATGGGGTAAATCATACCCGCATCTAAGAGTTTAATCACTTCCTTCTTAATAACCTCATGGATTTTTGGGTTAACTCTCCTTTGGTTTTGAATGGCGGGTTTATAGTCATCCTCCATAAGGATTTTGTGAGTACAAAAATGTGGATCAATTCCCCTTATGTCGGATATTTTCCATGCTAAAGCTTTCTTATGTTTCTTAAGAACTTCAATAAGTTGCTCTTTCTCATCCTCTTTCAAATCTTTAGCAATTATCACCGGTAATTGGTCTTTGCCCTCTAAGAAAGCATATTCTAAGTGGGATGGAAGGTCCTTAAGTTCAATGGGAGGTGGACTCTCTATGGAAGGTTTTACTATGGAAGGTTCCTCAATGGTAATCTCTTGTGGAATAGGAGAAGGAATAGGGTCCTCATTGAGCAAATTTTGGATTGTAAGAATATCTTCTTCCCAATTAATGGGAGAATCATCATCACCAAGAAAGTTGGACTCAAATTCCTCCAAGAGGAAATCACTCTCTCCAAAAGGTGTTAAAGAGGGAGCAATTGAGGCCACGGTTTCAACATGGGGTATCTCATCACTAGCATTCTTACAAGCATCATGAAAGTGTTCATTACACACTTCATCTAGCACATCCACAATGTTAATAGTCTCACAAGGTCTAGACTCCTTAACCTCTTTTTTCTATCACAAATCTTCCCTAGCTTAAACACCACTCTCTCATCTTCTACTCTCATAATTAATTCTCCTTCCGCCACGTCTATCAAGGTACGACCCGTTCTCAAAAACGGTCTACCAACAATCAAAGGGACTCTAGGATCCATGTCATAATCAACCACTACAAAGTCGGCCGGAAAGGTAAACTTATCCACACCTACAAACACATCTTCCGCTATACCTACGGGGTGAGCTATGGTTCGGTTGGCTAGTTCAAGAGTCATCCTAGTGGGAGTGAGCTCGGGAAGAGATAGTTGTTTCCAAACCGATAAAGGCATGAGATTTATGCTCGCCCCTAGATCCGCCAAAGCCATGCAATTTTCAACACCGGGAAAATTACAAGGTATCAAGAAGCGCCCCGGATCTCCAAGTTTTGTTGGTAAGGTTTTAAGTAACACCGCGGAACAATTTTCATTAAGGGATGTGTTGGGCAAATCAACCAATTTTTCTTTGTTTGAGAGCAAATCCTTGAACATCTTAGCAAACTTTGGCATATAAGCAAGAGCTTCCGCAAAGGATATATTGATGTTGAGTTGCTTGAACATCCTTAAGAAATTTGAGACTTGGATGTCGTCCTTGTTCTTTAACTTGTCCTTTTTCAACCTTGAAGGATATGGAAGAGTAGGTTTTGGTGTGGGTGGAATAGGTGTAGTAGTGGAAGATTTGTCTTTGTTAGCTTCTTCATTGGGAAGTGTGGAAGGTAGGGGAGAAGTATGAGGTGGTTGAGAAGGTGTGTTTGAGTGAATAGGAGCATTTTGAGGAGGTGGAGTAGAAGTAGAAGGCTTGTCACAAGTAGGAGCACAAGTGGGTTGAACAATAGTAGGTTTAGGAGGTGAAGGATCCTTTGTTGTTGTTCCACTTCTTGTTGTAATAGCATTGACATTGGCCCTAGGGTTTGTTTGTGTGTTAGAAGGTAAAGCCCCTTGTGGTCTTTGATTTATTGCCACTAAAACCCTATTGATTTGGTCATTCAACTTCTTCTCCATAGCTTGAAACTTCCTTTCATTCTCTTGATTCATTTTTTGCAAGAGATCCATTGTGTTATACTCTTGTGGCACATGACCTTGAAAACCTTGAGGTTGGAAAGTTAAAGGTTGGGAGTTAAATCCTTGATTTGGTGGATAAAAGGTATTTGCTTGAGGTTGAAATTGATTGGGTGCCTTGTAGTTATTTCCTTGGTATGGTGGTCTTTGCCCTTGATTCCTTGGTAAAATTTGAGGAGTATTTTGTGGAATTTGGGTGGGTGGTTGGGGTGGGAAGCCGGGTGGAGTAAGGTAGTTTTAGAATTTGTAAGAAAGGTGATTTGGATTGATATTAGGCTTGAAGTGTTCACGATGTTCCTCTTGGTGAGCATAGCATTCTCCTTGATACCCTTGCACCTTATCACATTGTTCATAAGAATGGGGACCTCCACAAGTAACACAAGAAATGGTGATGGCATTCACATTATTTGAGGAATTGTTCAATGACAAGTTCTTAAAAGCTTGAAGCATTTCTAGTTGTACTTGCAAATTCTTCTCACTATCTCTATCCATTCTTTGAAAAATCTCTTCTTGAAACTTGAGGAGTTGGTTGTCACAAGGGGTTTGAGAATTGTTTTGGATAACATGAACCTTTTCTTCAAATGTATTGTTTGTTTGAACCATTGCCTTAGTCTCAATGATGTCCAAAGCCTCTTGGTAGGTCTTAAGAAGAATATTCCCTCCCGCGGAAGCATTGAGTGAATCTGGTGGTGAGATTTAAGGCCATCATAAAAGAGGTTGATTTGGTGAACTTGATCCAATCCATGATTAGGGCATCGCCTCAAAAACTCACTATACTCTTCCCAAGCATCACTAAAGGATTGACTAGGTTTTTGTTGGAAGCCCATAATTAAAGTCCTCAAAGCCATAGTCTTATGTGGAGGAAAGAACTTGTTCAAAAACTTAGTGGTGAAACCATCCCATGTGATGATACTATCGGGTGGTTGGGTGTCTAACCAATGCTTAGCAATCCCCTCTAAGGAAAATGACACTAACATCAACCTAATCACCTCATGTGGAACCCCATTATGCTTAATGGTATTGCAAAGTGAAAGGAATCTCTTAAGGTGAGCATGAGGATCCTCATTCTTGTTACCAAAGAAAGGTGATTGTGAAACCATATTGATCATAGATGTATGTAGCTCAAATGTGTTAGCGGGAAAGTCGGGAATCTTAATGGCACTAGAATATCCATGAATGTTGGATTGCATACGTTCATACAAAGTGCGATTATCAATAGCCATGGCTTCTTGTGATGGATTCAAAGCACGATTCTCGTGATCGGCTTGGTGGACGATGGTGGTCTTACTCTTTCTCTTTTTCTTCCTGTTCGGAGGAAGAGGTTGTACACCAATCGGTATTTGTGCACGCCCGCGAGTGAGCATGCAACTCAATACGAGGAATGAGAGAGAAGCTCTCGTGTGACTTTGAAGAGAAATGGATTATCCTCTTCGAGTTTCAATATTAAATATCCACAAGAAAATAACAATATATGTATGTACTACTTGGGTGCAAGACCCTCAATGAAGCCTTCCTTCTTAGAATACTTACAAGTGAACGGGGGGTTAGGTGGCGCGAAGCACTTAAGTACCTATTGACCCTTAGATGGCATTTTATAGCACATCTCCTTTCTATTCACTTAAATGTTCGTATTCTTCGAATTGTTGCTTATTGAGAGTATTTATCTATTCTTGCTTTATTTTGTTTGATCGATACACGTGTCAAGGACCGGAACGCCCCTCAACACGGTGTATTGCCTCGGCAATACTTATGGAAGATATGTAGATTGATTGTTCTTATACGTATACGTATTTACTTATAATAATATATGGAAAATTTTTTGTATTTATGAGTTTTTTAAGAGAAAATACTATATGTACATAAAAACCGAGAGAATCCAATAATATATATTTTTGGGTGCAATCTCTTAGGAAAAAGATTGCTTTTTGGATTTTTTTTTTATTTTTTTGGTCAATTCTTTAGGAAAAGAATTGTTTTGTTAATTTTTTAGTTTTTATATATTTTTATATTTTTGATTTTTTATTTGTTTTTGATTTATGATACGTAAAAATAACGTTCACAAAGTGAACGGATCCCAAAATCCAATGAAAACCGTCAATCGATAGTCTCTCGTGTAGTCAAAGAACCGGCAGCGGCGCCATTTGAAATTGTGTATAATGCAGTTCGTTTTTTCTCAGTTCTTGCTAATGGAAAGTCCAACCAATATCGGGTTTTTAATTGTTCTTGGTTGTTAAACTTGCTTGGATATTCTATTTGCTAATTCAATCAAAGCCTTGCAAAACGGAAAAATATTACCTACTTATATGTAAAACAAATTGCAAATACCAAGTTTTTATTCAAGTAAAACTCAAAATGTAAAAATATGAAACTAAAAGGACTGAAATTGTAAATTCTATGAAAGATAAATGCTTGAAATGTAAATTCTAACAATTCTAGGGACCAAAAGTGTAAAACAGTTAACTACAAGGATCAAAAATGAAAATCTTATAACCAACTAACCAAAAATGTAACAAACTAACAACTTGCTAACTGAATTTAGCAAGTTCCAAAACTACAAGGGCATAACACTTGCAAACCCTAAAAACATGGAAATTAAGCCAAGTTCACAATCTGTTTAAAACTATAGGGACCAAAAAGCAATTTCCAAAACTATTTAAGCAAAAACGGGTTATAGATGAAAATAAGCTCGTTTGAGCTTATTTCTTAACCAAATTTGATGAGACAAGTTTCAAAACTCTTAAAATCCCAAATAAGCTACGTGTGTCAAAGGAAATTGGCTAAAGATTCAAAATAAGCAAATGAGTGCTTATCAATAAGCACAAAATAAGCTATAGCAAAATCTAATCAGTCACAACTTGATTTTTTTAATGAAACTGATTAAGCTATCCAATTAATGAACGGGAAATCAAACTAGAACATTTTTCATCAAGAAATAAGCTGAGAATCTGAATTAAGCTAAAAATGGGCTTATCGTTGACCAGCGTTGACCAGCTTATTTTTCAAAAAGCTGATTCTTTCAAAAATCATGTAATTCAATGTTTTAAGAGGATTTGTGAAGAAAAATGGACATGTTAATGAATAGGATAAGAAGATACAAATTTCCAGCTTTCAAGTTACAGAAACTTCACTTAAGTCTGCTTATCTGATTTTTGCTTATATCTAACTGTTATTGAATACTGTAGAAAATCCTCTTGGAATATGAATCTCTATGATATAAGCTATGATTGAGAACAAATTTGATCCAATTTCATCAAGTATTGAATGAGTTCTAATCAAATCAAAATCACAAGTTTTAAAAACCAAAACTGAATGAAATCAACCCAAACATTTTTTATGCCATTTGCCTGTTTGACTATCTTAATGACTTGTAAATGACTGAAAACACTTTTATACTTCCTATTAACTGCAAATGAACTCTAAAAATCCAAAACTCAATTCTTGAAAACTCTTGTTAAGCTAATCCCAAACACTCCTTTAACTGGTTTTTTTCAAACTTTTACAAAGGCTTTTAAAGATCTTGATTAAGCTGAATCAAATGCTTTTAACTTCCAAACTTAATACTCCAAATGAACTGATTTAAGAGTACAAGTGAGCACTAAGAGCTACAAGGACCATAAAAGATGCAAGTACCAAATGTTGATCCCAAAGTCAGATCTTAAACCTTAATAGCTTGTTTAAGGGTTGTGATAGAGAGAAAGAATTCAATCTAACACTAGAGAAACTTTGCAAAGCAAAGTAACTAAACAAGATGCGGAATGTAATGTTTAGCACAAGAACAAAAGAGATTCAAACGTTGAACTTTAATATATCAAAGATATACGAATACCCAAAGTGGTATTAGGGTTTACAAAACCTTAAAGTAATAATAATGAAAAACGAAATGAGAAAGACACACTTTGCATGCTAACCTAGTGAGTCCTTTTATAGATACAAGGACCCACGTACAAGATCACTACTAACAAACTATGGAAAGTATTAAGGAATAATAACTGAAACGCGTAAAAATCTATTCCATGTTTATCTTGACGGCAGGGCCTTTGACTCCAGCAGGGGAACGGATCCCCCTGCCTTTGTTATTTAGCAGGGGGAACTTACTCTAGCAGGGGTATGAATAATCAACTAGCATGGGAAACAAGTAAGCATAGATTTATTCCCAACAATCCTCCCCTAAACTTGTGCTTTCCCCTAAAAGACAAGTTTCTGAATAAATGCTAGTTGATGAGGATGCTTACAAACTCTCTGGCCAAATCTGTTTAGGAGTCAGATGCTTGTATTTTCTCTTGGGCTGTTGCACCATGATTCCTTTTCCTTTGTCTTTTGGATCCATTGCTGGTGCTGGTTTTGCTTTAGATGCAGGTTCTTTGATTGTTATCCCCTTCTGAGCTGGTTGCTTTCTGTTCTTCCTAACAAATGTTTGAGTAATGTTCTTAGCAGGGGATAAACTTACAGCAGTGGGATCAGCAATGGCAGGGGAAACTTTTGAAGCAGGGGCTTCTTCTTGATTGCCCATGGTGAGCAATGTTTGAGCAATATCTTTGGTTGCACTCCCCTTGTCACTTCCCTTATCAGCACTTTCTCTCTCCATTCCTTTCTTAGCACTTGTTATCTTTCCATGCTCCCCACCAGGATATGAATAATACTCAGTAGATCCTTCTTTGTGTGGAATTTCCTCCCCTTTGGAAGCATCCTCATCTGTGGAAAGAATCAGTCTGGGCTTTCTCCTCCCCTCAAGAGTAGCAAGTCTGGTTTCCAGGTGAGAGATAACTAGACCTTGCTTTTTGACATCTTGTACTAGTTGTGCATTCTGCCTTTTCAGACTCATGCACATTTTCGTCAATTCCAGATTTGTCAAAGGTTTCATACTGCTCTCAATCCTAGAAGGGAATTTCTCCCCTTGTTGGATATCATGGAGTGGGGGAGAGGACTTATTGATGGTGTCACTATCCTGCTCACCCCTTGAGGATGAGACAGTAGTGGCAGCCAAACCCCCTTGTTGCTCCAAACTCTTGGAGACTCTCCTTTCTGCTGCTTGTGAAGATTCACCAGGCAAGGGAGACCTGGCAAACCTGGATTTTGAACGCCTTTCTTGTTGTGGATCAGCAGGTGGTAGGTTCTTGGCAGGGGATTCAGCATGTTGATTTATGGCTGTTTGATTTTTGGATTCTTCCCGTCTGATTTGGTCTAGCATAATTGAAGTGAATGGAATGTTTCTGCCATAAAACAAAAGTGATGGTGCAAGTAATGTGGTGAAAAGTTCGGTTGTGTGTTTGGTTGCTGAAAAATAGTTTCTGTGTGTAATGGGACCATGATCACTCATATTCAGCAAAACTTCTATAAACCTTGGATACATACAAAACTTTGAGGTGCTTGAAACATTTTTAACCATGCCTTTAAAAATCATTTGAGAAAAACAATACTTCCTTCCTGTTGCAAAGCAGATCAGGGCAGAAGCTATCTCACTACCAACCTCATTAAAAGCAGTGGTTTTGGGTGACAAACATTGCATAATAGTATGAATCAAAAATTTCCAATGAGGGGCAAACTGGCCTTTAGCAAACTTTAATTTTTGATTTTCAGAAAGTTTATACCCCAATTTATCAAGACCTTCAAAAATTTCAGCCTCAGAAAAGTTGGTTATTCCATCCTCATCATCAAGGAGAAGATTCTCCCTGATGGAGGCAAGTGTGATTACCTTGGAATGACCATCAACTGTGCTTTGAATTATGACCTCTCCATTCACTGTTTTGGTCATGGCTTTAGACCAGAACTGTTGAATGTGTGAGGTACAAATGCGAGGATTGATGAGAAGGGCCACTCTGAAGTACGAAGACTTTAGAAAGGCCACAGCCTCAGCAAACTCGGCTGGTTCATCATGAAGCAAAGCAATTTGGTTATGATTAGGAGCAATTTTAAGGGTCATGATGAATTTGGAAAATAGTTTAGAGGTTTATAGAGATGGGAGGTAAGTGGGATTAGGTCGAGAGAGATTTATGGACCTGCTGGTAAAGGGAATTAAGTTTATATAGACAAATTGAAGGGCTGTGATTGGACCAAAATTTTCAAATTGCAAAAATATCAAGGATAAATCTTGATAAAAAATTAATATATTTGAAATAGAAGGAAAAGATTACCAATCAACGAAGAAAGCGCCTTAAATATCTTTTAAAAAGAATAAAATATTCCCTAACCAAAATTTAAGCAAGCAGGCCCAACGGCTATGAACAGGGTAACGGTATTGTCAGTCAATGGTCAAATAGGGGAATGTTGTGAAGGCAGGGGAATAAAAGATAAAAGCAGGGGAAACTTTCCTAGGGGTATTAAACTAGTCATGGAAGGACTAATGCTAACTAGCTCTGCTCTAATGCACACACTAGTATACACAAGATAGATACATAGAATCTCAAGAGTCCTCTATTCAGCAATGGTCCCAATACAAAAAGTTAATACATAAGTCCCCCTACACCAGGTAATCCCAAGAAATCATGCATACCCCAGTCACCATCCCAACCTTGTCCCTTACTTATGGTCAGTTAGTCTTGGCAGTGTGTTCCACAGGTCTATATTTGAACAGCAAGCTGTTTATAATAAAGAAATGTAAGTACACACTACAGTGCCTCAAGGTTTCAGAGTTCTGACAAGCTTTGCAGCAAGTCATCATTAACCTGAACCCTCACTCACCAGTGGATATGATGTAAGATCATATATGAGCATCCTAAGGATACCCTGAGTCCTAAAGGTGTGACCTAACCTCCCCTGAAACATAGAGTATATACCTGATTCACCAACAAGAATAGTATGCACCATATGAACCTCTGCATTGTTAGTCTAAAACCACATAAAACCACTTTTGTAAAAAGAACACACCCAGCTTAAGAGAAAAATCCTCATGGCAGGGGAATGAACCCCAAGCAGGGGAATCAGTGTTAAAAAGCAGTTGAATGAAAGAAATGGTAAAATTGACTAACAATTATACAACAACAGCAGTGAAGTAACCCTGATTACACATGACAAAATAGACATCAGATTTTAAGGAGTAACCATTCCAATACCTGCAACCAGATACTGAAACCTCCCTACCTCAAAAGCTTTTGTTAAAAGATCAGAAACATTAAGTTCTGTATCAATTTTCTCAGGGACAATCAGTCCTTTTTCAAAACAATCTCTGATAAAGTGATGTCTAATTTCAATGTGTTTGGTTTTGCTATGAAAAACAGGGTTCTTTATGATGCAAATAGTGTTGTTGTTGTCAATGAATATCTTGGTTTTAAGAAAGTTATACCCATAATCAAGCAATTGATTTTGCACCCAAAGAACTTGACCACAGCATGCAGCAGCTGCTACATACTCAGCTTCAGTTGTGGATGTTGCCATGATAGTCTGCTTCTTACATTGCCAAGATATAAGCCTGCTCCCCAAAAATTGGCATCCCCCTGTTGTAGACTTCCTATCATTGTTGTCACCAGCATAATCACTGTCTGAATAAGCTATCAGCTCAAATGGTGACTCCTTTGGATACCAGAGTCCTAAGGTAGGATGACATTTTAGATACCTAAAAATCCTTTTCACAGCAAATAAGTGACACTCTGTTGGTGACACCTGGTATCTTTCACATAAGCAGACTGCAAACATGATGTCAGGTCTTGAAGCAGTGAGATACATAAGAGACCCAATCATAGACCTGTAATTCCTGACATCAATAGGCTTTCCAGGACCATCCTTTCCCCATGGATGATCCTTGTCCATGGGAGTGGACACCTTCTTCCCATCAGACATGCCAAACTTCTTTACAATCTCAGCCACATATTTGTCTTGTGAGATAAATATCCCATCTTTCCGCTGCTGAACTTGTAACCCCAAAAAGAAGTTTAGTTCTCCCATGGCACTCATTTGAAATTTATCCTGCATCAATTTGGCAAACTCTTTGCTAAGCATGGAGTTAGTTGATCCAAAAATGATGTCATCCACATAGACTTGTACTAGCAGAAGGTCACCCTTTTGTTTCTTGATAAACAGGGTCTGATCAATCTTCCCCCTGCTGAATCCATTGTCTAGGAGATATTTGGAAAGAGTACCATACCAGGCTCTGGGAGCTTGGTGAAGGCCATACATGGCCTTTTTCACCTTGTATACTTTGTCAGGATGTTCTGGATCTTCAAACCCTGGTGGCTGCATGACATAGACTTCTTCATCAATGGTTCCATATAAGAAGGCACTTTTCACATCCATCTGGAAAACAGTGAAGTCCATGAATGAGGCATAAGCAAGAAATAATCTAATAGCTTCAATCCTTGCTACTAGAGCAAACACCTCTTCATAATCAATCCCTTCTTCCTGAGTATACCCTTGTGCTACTAACCTTGCTTTGTTCCTGACAACTATTCCCCTTTCATCCTTTTTGTTCCTGAGTACCCACTTGGTCCCAATAGGCCTTGCCCATTTGGGACAATCAACCAGAATCCAAACCTCTTGTATGTCGAATTGTAAGAGCTCCTCTTGCATAGCTTCAACCCAGCTTGGGTCATTTAAAGCCTGAAAAATCTTCTTTGGCTCTTCTTGTGACAAGAATGCAGTAAACAGACAACATTGCATGTTGTCATGATTGAACTTCATGGTGATGTTAGCAATGAAGCTGTGCTCCTTTGCTGTATACCTTGTATGTCTGGGGGCTTCAGGATCGCCAATGATCTGAGAGATAGGATGATCCTTATTGATTCTATAGGTAGGCTGCATGATAACTTCTGTTTCATCTTCTTCCAAATCAGAATTGATGGGGCTATTTTGATTAGGAAAGAAGTCCTCAAAGGAACTTCCAAATGAGACAGCATGACCTAAAGATGGGTGCTTGTGAGCAGAATGAAGCTCTGAATAACTAGGGCCTCCACTCCTGATGATTCTGCTTCCACTGCTGGATATGAGAGGACCATCATTTATGGGTGTAGATGATGAGATGAGTGGGGAGTCTCTTTCTGCATCAGTAGTCTCATTAGCATCATGATCCTTTGTGAAAGAGGAATCAATTCCTCTAGCAGGGGAATCCAGGATTCCGCTGCTTTCAGCCATTCCACTGCCTTCAGTCATAGCAGGGGATGAGATTGGTTGTTCTTTTCCTAAAGCAGAATTATCTTCTTGTTTATCAGCTTCACTAGGAAACAATGAGGGTACATTCATGTACCTCAGAGGTGACTTCTCGGCATCAATTGTTTCTTGAGTACCTGAAATGTTAGTGTTCTGCAAGACAACAGGTACATAATTCATGGACTTGGAAAGTACATCTATATCAAAGAACCAGTCCGGACCTGTTTGAACATCTTCAGGTTTGTCTTCAAGAAAATTCACATGAAGATTTTCTGTGATTTTGCTTGTCTTCTTGTTGAAGACCCTATATCCCTTGCTGTTTAAGGAATAACCCACAAAGTATCCATCATCACCCTTTTCACTAAACTTACCAAGATTGTCAATGGTGTTCAAGATGATAACATGACACCCAAAAGGTCTGAAAAAGTCAATTAAGGGAGGTCTTCCATTAAACAGCTGATAAGGGGTCTTGTTGTGTGCCTTGACAACCAAGGCCCTGTTTTGTACATAGCAAGCAGTGGATACAGCTTCAGCCCAAAAGATAACTGGAAGTTTGGAATCAGACAGCATAGTTCTTGCAGCTTCAATGAGTGTCCTATTCCTTCTTTCTGCCACTCCATTCTGTTGAGGTGTTCTAGCAATGCTAAATTGCCTCTTGATGCCTTTGTTTATGCAGAAAGAATCCAGTTTCTGATTTCTGAACTCACCACCATTGTCTGATCTTATGGTAACTACCTTCATGCTTTTTGACAGTTCAATTTGATTGATGAACCCAATGAGTATATCAGCAGTGTCACTCTTTTCAAATAGAAAGAATGTCCATGTAAATCTTGAAAAATCATCAGTAATCACTAAGCAGTACCATTTCTTCATTATACTTGCCACAGAAGTAGGACCAAAAAGATCCATATGTAGTAGTTCCAATGGCTTGGTGGTGGACATACTTGTTTTTGACTTGCAAGATGCTCTGTGTTGCTTCCCTTTCAGACATGCTGCACAAGTATGTTCAGTTGCAAAAGACTTGGAAGGAAGACCATGAACCAGATTATGCTTTACTAGTTTGTTCATGTTCTTGAAATTAAGATGACCAAGTCTTCTATGCCATTTCTTACATTCATCTGCTGAAGCTTTGGCAATGAAACATGTTTCATTGTCTTGGAGAGATATGTCCTTGAGATCAATTGTGTACATGTTCTTCTGTCTTGGTGTTCTGAGTACAATTGGAGTGTCTTTTGGCAAGACAAACTCCTTTCCTAATACCAAGCATTCAGTGTCAGTAAACAAGACAAAATTCTTGTTATCAGTCATCTGTGACACACTGAAGAGATTATATTTGAGTTCTTTCACCAAGTACACATTGTCAAAAGTCATCCCATTTGTGACAATAGTTCCTTTTCCTGTTATAGTTCCATGCCCATCTCCAAAAGAAACACCATCATTGTCATGCAGGGGTACAAAGTTAGACAAGTAAGCTTTGTGTCCAGTCATACTTCTTGAGCATCCACTATCCCAATATGCTCTATCATCCCTTGTCTTCTTTGTCACCTGCAAAAGGAAAAACAAATTAGTTTTTCTTGGGGACCCAAGCCATTACAGACTTGGATCTACCTCGTGTATCAATGTAGGATAGCTTATCGAAAACTAGAGATACACCATTAGATTGAGTACCCCTTTGGGTGCCCAAACCCAACGAGCTGAGGCTTTCACAGCTTTTCTCCATCTTCCCATGTTCCTAGAATGTACAACTTTTCTAGCAGGGGATACCCCAGTTTTAGCAGGGGAATCCTTATGCTTAGCAGAGGGAACCCACCTTTTGTTTTGGCCTCTGTTCATGTGTTGGTAAGGTCTAGGGCCAGATCTATATGCAGTATAAGGTGTTGGGGTGGTCACAGAAGTGTTGGGCTTTGGGTGAACATCATTTTCCTTTCTAAGGGCTGGAACAACATATTTCTCAGTTACTCTATTTCTCAAGGCAGGGGCAACATACTTGGCAGGGGAAAAGGATTTTGCCCCTGCATTTAGAAGAATGGCTTTAGGTTGCATATCCTTTAAGGGATTTGCAGCCACCATCTCCATTGGTGCCTTACACTCTTGATAAGTGTGTTCAAAACTGCCACATGTGAAGCAGGGCTTGGTATTGATCACAAAGTCTTTTCCTAATTGATGAGACTTTTGGTCATTCCAATTTCTTTGATTACCTCTGACATTCCTGTACATACCAGCATATTTAATGGTAGGTTTAGGAGACTGTGGCCTAGCCTTAGATTTGGAAGAGATGCTCTTAGAGTTTGGATTGCTGCTAGAAATTCCTTCTTTTGAAAATCTAACAGGGTTGTCAATTTGCTTTAAGCCAACCTGTTCCTGTTTAACATCCCTAATGACACTAGTTTTAACTAGAGACTCTTCTGTATCAAGGTTATTAGGTATATAAGCACTCAAGTCAAACTCAATGTCATCCTGTTTTTCAAAACAAGGGAGACCAGTCCATGACAAGTCTTTTCTAGGATAGGCAGCATGGATGTTAGCAGGGGGTGGAGGTATAGTAGCATTCATATTCTTAATTCCAAACCCTGTTTTGTCCTTAGGAGATTGACCAATTTCAAATGCCTTGGTTAAATCTTTTGAAGCTTTTCCAAATTTTTCAACAGTTTCCTCATCTATCTTTTGGTTAGCTTTGAAAATTTCAAGTTCAGCAGTTAAAACATTTATAGATTGGTTATTCTCCTTGGCATCTCTTTCTAGAATCACAATGTGATCCCTATACTCACTTTCTCTTTGCCTATACTCTCTTATGGTGGACTCTAGTTGTTCTAAAGCACGTTTGTAATTATCAAGATCATTATCACAATTGGTATAGTCAGCTTTTACCTTTCTGATTTGATCATTTAAAGATTCAGTATTTTTCCTACAAGCTTTAGTACAGTATGAGTCATCATATACCTTGATGAGACTGTATTTATACATAGTCTCATCGTCCAAAATGGGCTTAAAACGCTTAAAATATCGTCAAAATACCCATATATGTGCCTATGTTTGTTCATTGTGTATTTTAGGTATGGATATCGTGAATTCACCAAAAGATCAAAGGAATCAAGCAAAAACGAACACGGGAAACGAAGCCGCACAAAGAACCGGACCCGAATCATGATTTTCCTATCAAGTCCTTGAAGTTTGAAGATTTGGCAAGAATGGTCCCTCAACTTTTGAAGACTTGTCACTTTTGACCCTTGTAAATCTCTATTATTACAAGATTGGTCCTTAAGTTTCAAGAAAATACCATTTATGCCCTTGAAGAATGCATTAAATGCATAAAATACCCTTGTGAATGTGTTTTATAAACTTTTGTGCCAGAATTGACAAGTTGGTTAAAGTTTTTACAAAGGATAGAAAGTTTTAGCTGTTTTTAATGCTAAGTGAACATATAAAGGGAATTGGAGGACCTTTCTTGGCAGACAACACAACCCTCCTTCACCAACCAGAACCCTCCACGTCACAATTGACTTTTGACCCACCAATCAACACCTTCCTTCACGCCACATCACCCTTCCACTTTACTTATTAAACTAATCTGGTTTAACTCTAACACTTTTGGAGGTAAACGATTTTTTTAAATCCTTTTATCCCTAAACCTAATCAAACAGCCATTATTCCCCCTCCCTAATCACAAGAACCCTAGACCCTAATTACCACTAATCAAGGGGTTTTTCTCCCAAAGTTTCCAGAAACATGATTAACCCACCTACAAACCAAACCCACATCCCACTCACCAATCCCGTGACCTCCTTGTGGGTCCCCCAAGGTCCCCTGCTTCACTATTTTTGGCAAAGTAAGCATCTACAGTCCATCTACGATTCCCATTGCACTCCTTGGTCCCAAAGGCTTCTAATAAACGATCAAGATCAAAAAGCAACAGTTGGACTTCATCAGAAATCACATGGGGCATTTGACCAAGATTGAAGACTTCTTCAAAGGGCAAAATTGGACTTTCAGCTATTAGGGTTTATGATTTAGCATTTTTTTTCACTAGTTCTAGGACCTTCTATATAGTAGTATATAAGAGACGACATGTGTCTCTTATATTTTGTTCCAGTTTTTTGTAAATTGTTGAAAATTATTAATGAAAATGAACATTTTTGCTTTTTCAAAATACTGAGTTCCAAGTTATTTATGTTTGGTAGTGTAAACATTTCAGATTTTATGCAATTAGTTTGAGGTTACTTAAGACTTTCAGTTTTTAAAAAAGGCATTTTCAGAAATTTCATGTTTTTAAGAATTATTGAAAAAGGGTTTTCTAAGGTATGAGAATCAGGGTTATGCTAAAGTGAAAGTGGAGGTGTAACTCGTATCTCAATCCTTATTAAGTTTTTATCAAGTTCACATAAGGTTTCAATAGTTTGGTTGTTCAAGTTCTTTCAAAGATTTTCCAAAAAATCTTTTATCATTTTTTTCTTACTACTTACTGTAGCAAAAGCTACAAGCCACAAGCTTGTAGCCTTTGCTACTTGAAGGTTGTTCTTTGCTTGGTTTGTTTTGTTTGTGTGCAGGCTACAAGAAGCAACAAGTACTCCATCCTTTCCATTTTCCATTTTTTTGAAGATATTTCAAGCTTTGGTTCTGTTGTTGAACCCCAACAAAGCTTCTCTACATACTCCATAAGCTCTTGAAAAGGTCATAGATTCACTTGGGAAGGCATCAGCTAAAGGTTCTAGGCTTGAACCCCCTTGTGCTATTTTTTCTCCTTTTTCTAGTGATTTATGTGATTTAGTGTATATCATGTTTTTTATGTGATTTTGTTGTTTAATATTGCTGTTTTAGGATCACTGTGCATGTTTAGATCAATAGCATTCAGTTTGATCAAGTTTTTAAGAGATTTGTTGTGTTAATTTTTGATTTCAGAATATAAGAGGGTGTTTGGGACTAGGGTATAAACCAAGATTGGTGACAGATTGTTGGACATAGCCTGCTTAAACATGCCTTTTATATGAATGTTAGTAGTTTGTGTTAGCTTTCTTCTGGTTTGGTAGGATATTATTCAGTTTGCATGCTCAATTTGGGTAATATTGGCTAAAAATCAGCAAAACATCTTCCTGCCTTGTTTTGATGAAATTGTGTTTTCAATCCTTGTAATCTGCTTAGTTCTAAGTGTAAACCAGGGTTTCTGATACTTTGTTTAAGTTTTGGCAAGATTGTGATTGAGATTTTGTGTATCAAAACTCACCAAGTGACCCATTATCTCAGCAATCACCCCACATACCTCTACCTAGCATATCAGGAACCATAGTTGCCTCTTTTTGTGTGATTGTTGAATTGAACTTGTGTGTTTCTTCTGCTTAGATTGACTCCCTACACTCCACTGAGTGTAGGGGTGCCATTGTTTCCAATTAAAACTCAAAAACAAGAAAGTTACAAGCATATCTTTCCACAGACCTGTTTTTTAACACAAGCAGTGGGAACTCCTTTCCCACTGCTAGCTTAGCTGTTCCCACTGCCTAGCTAAAAGACAGAAACACTAGAAGTGTCACTATCACATCTTACCTTTTTTGTCTTTTGTGGGTTTAATTAGGATTTAGACTTCCATTCTTTTTTCAATATTTTTCTTTTTTAATTTCTAATTTTTCAGTATAATCACTTTTTATTTTACTGTTCATTTTCCATTTTTTATATTTAATTGCTATTTTAATTACTTTTTAATTAGGCTGTTTTTGTCTTTTAGTGGTAAAAAGTAATATTTTTCTGTTTTAAAATTTTTCATAGATTAATAAAATTAACTTAAGATTTTTAGTTTAAAAATTAGTTACTGTTCATCTTTTTAATTATTTTTTTATAATTAAATTAGGGTAATTAGGGTTTAATTATTAACTAGTTTTGTCTTTTAGTGAAAAATTTTACAATTTTCAAACTTTCTTATTTTTCTACTGTTCATTAGAGTAATTTAGGATTTTTAAAATTGGGCAATTAATTTTGGCATTATTTTATTATTTTCTATAATTATTTTAGTTTTAATTAGTTTAAAAATAGTTTTAAGTCATTTAAAAATAGAAAAATAGTTTTTAAAATTCAAGAAAAATAGTTTTTAGTCTTTAAATAATATAAGTTAGTTATTAGTTCAATAAATTAATATTTTGGGCATTTTGTTAATTATATTTAATTTTTAGGCTTTAATTAGCATTAAAAATTGAGTATTTAATTAATAAAAGGTTTTAAAATATATTTGTTGGATTTTTATTCTTATTTATATTATTTAAGACTTAGTTTAATATTTTAATCAATTTTTAGGTTTAATTTTTAAATTTTGTCACGTTTTACGTTAATTCGTCGTAGTTTAAACGTAGTCGTAACTCGTCTTTTATTTTTCTCTCTTGAAACCAAAAACGTCACTAATCCAAACATTGTTATTTTACATAATTGGCACACTAATATACACCTCCTTCGAGAACGAACCCGCATTTATTCGGTTTTACGTTTTTCCTAAAGCGTATAACTTAATACTTGCCACTCATACGCGTTTTTCCTAAAACGTGTACGTTTACACTACATCATACCTCATTGTCAGAGCTGGAACTTGACATGGCTATAAGTGCAAAGTCTTCTTCCTTTTCCTCAGCCATCAAAGCTTGATTTCTTTCCACACTTTCTGTCATAGCACTCCAGTCCCATCCATTTGCTCCATCTATCCCCTGCATTGCTACCATGGCTTTAGCACCAGAATCCTCATCTCTTGTTTCCTTTCTATGGCTATTTCCAGACTTAGGTCCTCTGCATTCCCTGGCAAAATGACCCTTCTTGCCACAATTGTAGCATTCAACTTTTGCTTTATCAAACCCAGCCACATCAGATGGATTAATTGTGATCTTCTTCCCATACTTCATGTGGAACCTGTTTGCTCTCATGCTGAGCAAAGCCATATTCCACTTGATATCCAATTCTTCTAGCGCTTGCTTACTGATTTGACTCAGATCTTCATGTAACACTGTAGATCCTTGTGGCCCTTGAGATGCTATAAAGGCACATGCAGTGTCAAGGCTGAATGTGGCTGGTCTTTCTTCATCATAGGAAGGTCCAGACCTGGTAGCAGGGGAATAAGTAGCAGGGGCTACTTCTATTCCACTGTTCTTGGAGATTCCACTGCTTTGTGATATGAATGCCATGTTAGCAGGGGAATCAACAATTCCACTTGAGTTGGTGGGAATTGTCCCTTTTGACTTCATTTCATTGACAATAGGTTCAAAAACTTTTAAGTTATTGTATATGTCATCAATGTTCTTGTTGTCCAAGTCATCCTTATTCTGCCAGATTGCCTTATAGACAAACCATTCTTTCTGGAGGCTGTTAAGAAACCTGGTATTCACCTGCTCTCTTGACACCTCAATATCAAAGAATTCCAAGTGGGCCACCATGTCTTGAAGCCTATTGTAAATAGCTCCAATTGATTCATCACCAATTGCTTTGAAAGAAGCAAAATCATCCAGCATTTGATTCTTCTTCTTCTTCTTTGTGGCTTCATTTCCTCCAAAGGTTGTGCCTATGGCTTCCCATAGTTCCTTAGCTGTTTTGTATTTCCTGAATCTGAGTTGATGTCTATCTGGTAGGGCCAACAGCAATGAGCTATGAGCCCTGACATCATGCCTTCTAGCCAGTATTTCCTTATCACATAGAGCAGCAGATTTCTTCTTGTCCTTACCTTTGGAACTTTCACCTTCATCCTTGCCTTCTTCAACTGCCACCATTTTGTTGAATTGATCACCAAACTCTATGATCTCCCAGAGAACATAGTGTTCCATTTTCAGGTATTGTTGGATTCTGAATTCCCATAATTCAAAGTTTTCAGGATCCAACATGGGTAACTTGAGGGTATTGTGGTTGTTGCTGTTTGTGGATGAATCTGAAGACATGTTTGCTATGAGGATTTTGTTCTTGATTTAGACAAAGTTTCTCAACAAGCTCTGATACCACTTGTTGATCCCAAAGTCAGATCTTAAACCTTAATAGCTTGTTTAAGGGTTGTGATAGAGAGAAAGAATTCAATCTAACACTAGAGAAACTTCGCAAAGCAAAGTAACTAAACAAGATGCGGAATGTAATGTTTAGCACAAGAACAAAAGAGATTCAAACGTTGAACTTTAATATATCAAAGATATACGAATACCCAAAGTGGTATTAGGGTTTACAAAACCTTAAAGTAATAATAATGAAAAACGAAATGAGAAAGACACACTTTGCATGCTAACCTAGTGAGTCCTTTTATAGATACAAGGACCCACGTACAAGATCACTACTAACAAACTATGGAAAGTATTAAGGATAATAACTGAAACGCGTAAAAATCTATTCCATGTTTATCTTGACGGCAGGGCCTTTGACTCCAGCAGGGGAACGGATCCCCCTGCCTTTGTTATTTAGCAGGGGGAACTTACTCTAGCAGGGGTATGAATAATCAACTAGCAGGGGAAACAAGTAAGCATAGATTTATTCCCAACACCAAATTCTACTGAAAATAAGCTAAGACTAGTCTTAAATCAGAACTAAGATCAAGTAAACAGATTAAGCTACAAGTAATCAAGAACCAACAAAGAGCAAATCTAAACAACTTTTATCATGCAGCCATCAAAATTACACTATGAAAAGAAATCATGCATTTGACTTATTGAGAGGAATTGAAACAAGAACTTTAAAACCTATTGGAGTAAACCACTGAGAAGAAGAGGAGCGCTGAGCTCTCTTAGCCTAGTGATAACCACCACCTTATCACTAGGACACAATCAATCAACAATAACAGCTAACAAATCAACAGGAATCATCATTCTGCTTGAAATCTTCAAAAATCAAGGAATGAACTGAATTCTTCAAGAACAGCTAACAAACTCCTTCTATGTCAGTTATGATCAATCTATGATCATAACAAACACAAAACAGCAACACAAGAATCCAATAGTAGTAGGTAATGAACAGTAATAGGAAGAACAGTTTTGGCGGGAAAGGATGAATTTGAATTTTATTCAATGAAAACTGTTACAAAGTTGTTAGGAAGCTACTAACTAACTAACTCAAGAGTTTGTCAGACTCTTGAGTAGCTAGGGTAAAAATGGAGGAAATGGAAAGAAATTTAAGAACTATGTGTTTTTACAAAATTAAGCTACAAGTTACAAATGAAGGCCTATCATCTATTTATAGGCATGAAGGAGGAGTTTGTTGGGGTTGGTGACGTGTCAGGACCAATCCCAGCTTGCCACGTGTACAATTCTGTAAAATTGCATTTGCAGGTATGAACAAGGATTTGGGGTTTCTTGATTGAGTGGATGATATGTTAATTGATTTGCACCATTATGTTCGTCTCTTCAAAATGATCAACTTTGGTGTTGAAATCTTTCCATGAAATGGCTTGTAGCTCAAATACGATCCTGGCAAATTTATTTGATGAAGAAGATGCCACGTGTCATCCATTGATTGGCTAAAATTTGATCACACGGATCATACTGTTGAGATTGGATATTAAATGCATGTCAGCTGAGTGGGAATTAAATGCTCAATCCGTGTGATCACTTTCCTCTCTTCTCATTGGCTGAAATGTTGTACACATGGATTAAACTTGAATAACTTTCCATTGTTGGCAGAATTAGTCCTTGTACTTGGCAGATTGTTGTTTTGAGCTAGGATCTTCATTCTTTTGACATATTTGGTCCTTCAACTTTCATTCTTGAACAAAATGGTCCTTTGACTGAGTTGACTTGAGAGTTGACCAAGTTTGACTTGAATCTTGACTTTCACAATATTTGCACTTTAGTCCTTCAACTTTGACAACTTGTCAAGATAGGTCCTTGTACTTCAAAGTCTTGTCACTTTTGATCCTTCTTTGTCTTTTTCATCCATTTGAGCTTGATTTTTCTTTGTTTGCTTGAAAATGTATCTTTTTACCTACACAAGTGTACACAAACACAAACATACCACATAACACTGTTTTTGCAAGATAAATTGGTATTTTGCTTCATGTTTTAGGGTTATTTGTTGATAAAAGGATATGAGTTTAAGCTCATATCAGGCCCTAACACTCTTGGTTTGCACTTTAGCCTTGTTTTCAATAATGGCCCAAGCCTCGTTCATGGTTTTCACAAGAATATTGCCCCCCGCGGCACTATTAAGTGAGTCTTGGTCGTTTAGAGTTAAACCATTATAAAACGTGTTGATTTGATGCACTTTAGTGAAACCGTGTTGTGGACATTTTCTCAAAAGATCTTTAAATCGATCCCAAGACTCACTAAACGTTTCCCCATATTGTTGTCCAAAGGTGATGATCTCTTTTCTTAAAGAAGTGGTCCGTGATGGTGGGAAAAAAGTAGTTTATGAACTTGGTCTCTAAGTCAATCCATGTCGTGATACCTAGGGGTGGTTCCTTATCAAGCCAAATCCAGGTTTGTCCCTCGAGGGAAAAAGGAAAAAGTTGTAGGCGAACGGCCTCTTGGGGCACCCTATTGTATTTGACGGTATTAGCTAATTGGATGAAACGTTTGATATGAGCGTGTGGGTGATAGGTGTGTAAACACCCATCCTTTTTACCACTTAATTACAATAATAACCGAGCCAAAACGTGTATTTTATGTCTTTTATGTCGGAATTATGCGTGGTTTGTGTTTTTGTTGTGATTTAGGACGAAATTGTGAAAAGTGGAGAAAACACGGCATTCACGGGCTTTTATTGAAGAAAAAGATGAAAGATGAAGTCGAGAAGTCAAGAGTGCAAAAAGAACGGAAGTCCAAGACCAATTCTGAAGATTTATCGAAGAAAAAGTCAAAAGACGGAAGTTTATCAAAAGCCGAAAAACTCAAGTCTAATTTATTGAAGAATTAAAAGACGAGTTCAAAGAAATCCCGAGCCAAAAGTCATTAAAGTCCAAGATTAAAGAAGATTTAAAGGCTTAAGGACTAATGGTGCAATTAACAAATAGATTAAGAAGAAAGGACTAAGCATGCAATTAAGGAGAAAGGAAAGAGGGGAGGAAGCTTCCTAAGCATTCCTTAATCCTCCCCTATATATAGATTAGTTCTTAATCATTTTCATTTTGTTGGCTAATAGTGACAATTAGTTCTTCCACTTTTAATTACCTTGTCATTTAAATACTTATCAAATTTAAATACTTGTCTTGCACCTTAATTACCATTTAATTTCAAGTAAGTTTTTCTTTTTAATTCTTGTTAATTTTTATCTTTATTGTTCTATCTCATCCTACCTTTCTTTAATCTTTATGTTGATTTGTTCATGTTCATGTTCTTGAGTTTTTGTCAAATTTATTAAGTGGGTTTTGATCATCTTGAATAGTTTTGATAGTTTTGTTGTTTTGGATTGTTTGATTATCATTGGTATATGTTTATTTGTTAGTTTGATTTAATCTTGTGGTTGATTTAGCTTTGTTTTGATTAGATTCGTGCATATTTTGTTCTCCTTGTTCTTCGCGAGTTTGTTTCTGTTCTTTCCCAGGAGACGCAGCCCAGCACTATTCCGATTAGGGTAATATTCCGCATAGGCTACTTATTCCGGATAGGGCACATTATTCCGAGTAGGCAAACTATTCCGGATAGAGGGACTATTCCGCATAGGCCTAATATTCCGCATAGGGCTATATTCCGAATAGGCTGATATTCCGCATAGGGAAATATTCCGAGTATGGCCAAACATTCCGAACAGCAAAGAACATTCCGAATAGAAACTTATTCCGGATAGGCGACAACATTCCGAATAGGTATTTATTCCGGATAAGGGTAAATATTCCGGATAGGTAATTTTCAGTTTCTTTAATTTCAGTTTCGAGATTTATTTTTCCTGCCTTTTTCCTTAGACGCACTTTAAGTTTAATTGCCTTAGATTTATTTTAGCCTTGCCTTAGTTTAAGTTTTAGTTTTAGTTGCATTTTAAGTTTGCCTTAGTTAGATTTAAGTTTGCGTTATTTACTTTTAGTGCTTTTTAATTTTAGTCAAGAATTTAAATACTTGCACCATTTATTTTAAATTAGAGTTAGATTTAAATTACTGCACTTTTACTTTAATTGTTTTGCACATTTTATTTAAAAACAACCAAAATATTTGTTTCATAAAAACAATAGAGTCACACATAGAACCTAGATCAATTCGTTAAGATACCGAGAACAACAATTGAACCTTAGCAAAATCTAGTTATCAAATGGCGCCGCTGCCGGCTCTTTTCGTAAAGATTAACGGTTTTCTGTGAGAGACGCGTTGCTTTTTGGGATCCGTTCATTCGTGAGCGTTATTTTCTTGCACAACAAATTCAAAAAAAATCATAAAAAATTAAAAATTGTTAAAAATCCATAAAAATTAAAATTTTCAAAATTCCAAAAAGATTTTATTTTTATTGTGTATATATATTGTCTTTGTGTTTGGTATTCTTTTTTTTTTGTCTTTGTAGGTGTATGCGTACTAGATCTTCTAATTATCAAGAGCCTGAGACTCGAGAGGATTTAAGTATGTCCGGTGTTAACAACAACAATAATCCACCGCACCTCAATAATAACAACAATGTTCTTCCACAGCCCGATCTTCGGACAATGTAGGAGCTTTGTCAACCTACCATGTTTGGACGAGGAGGACCGATTGCACCGATGCAAATCAACGCTCCTAAGTTTTCGTTGAAGCACCACATAATTCAGCAAGTGCAAACAAATCCTTTAAGAGGACTGCCTGATGATGATGCCAACAAACACCTCGACAAGTTCATTACAATCACCCAAAGCATGAAGTTGCCTGGTGCCACAATGGATGTTCTTCGCCTACAACTCTTCCCACATAATTTATCACACCATGCCGAGAAATGGTTTGATCGTCTCCCGAAGAATTCTATTCACACTTGGGATGATGACTCAACGCTTTCTGTCGCGCTACTTTCCACCATCCATGGTCACGAGCCTTCGCAATCAAATCAGCGGTTTCATGCAAGAACCCGATGAATCTCTTTTTGATGCTTGGGAGAGATATAATGTCTTGATTGATCGTTGTCCAAACCACAACATGCTCCCTGTAACCTTGATTGATACTTTCTACAACGGTTTGACTTTTCGTGATCGTGATACGATTAATTCATCCGCCGGTGGCACATTTATGAAAAGGAGACCCGAGGAGTGTAGAGAGCTTATAGAGAACATGACTACTCACCACAAAAACTGGGATTCCTCCGCTTCTTCAAAGAACAACCCGAGAGTCAATGTTTCTTCCACCTCAGCAAACCCTGATATGACCGAACTCACCCGCATGATGACTGAAATGAGCAAAAGTATCATGCTTCTCGCTTCAAACCAACAACAACAACAAGTTAAAGCGGTTGCCAATCCTTGTGAAACATGCGGCGGTCCTCACTCATACACCGATTGTCCTTCTACACAAGGAAATCCGGAAAATATGTATGCAGCTTATGGTAACTATTCACCGGAAAATTACCAAGCTCGACCTCAAGGGGATAGAAATTTGCTGAGTTACCGATCAAACAATTACCTTTCACCCGGTTTTTCTCCTCAAAACCAAAACCCCGCCAACAACTACAATAGAAGCAACCAAATCCCATCAAGAGCTTCTAATCCTTATCACCCACCCACTCAACAAGCCCCACCCATAAATCCCGATGTTGAAGCCATCATGAGAACCCAAGGTGAGCAAATCAAGAATCTGCAGAGCCAAATTATCAATCTTAAAGGAGATATTACCAAGCAAGGAAATGAGATTAGATCCGAGCTTCGAGATAATATTCAATCCTCCTTTAGCAATCAAACAAATGATTTGAAGAACATGCTTGCTAGTTTCTTGCCCGTAGCTCAACCTTCTACTTCAAGTTCTCTACCTTCAAACACCGTCACTAATCCGCGAGCAAATGTGAGTGCTATTACTACTCGTAGTGGAATTACCATTGTCGATCCACCGATCCCGCCCCCATCATCTACACCTCCTCTTACACCAAGTATTAGTGCACCATTACCGTATCCGCCTCGCCATGACGATGTACCTAGGAAGGACCTTTCAACATCTCAACCTTTACCTGCTACACCTTCTACACCTTCACCACCCAAACCCAATAT
This sequence comes from Glebionis coronaria, assembly GCA_025667525.1. Taxonomy (NCBI): domain Eukaryota; kingdom Viridiplantae; phylum Streptophyta; class Magnoliopsida; order Asterales; family Asteraceae; genus Glebionis; species Glebionis coronaria. The sequence goes on along the minus strand of CM046878.1, from coordinate 453,923,154 downwards.
CCCTTATCCTTCTCGTATAGGCAAGACCAAAATGCTAACCAAGGATGACTCTGAAGTTTCGCGCTATGTGAAGATGATCTCTCAAATGAACTTCAACATTAGCTTTCTTGAAGCACTTGTCCACATGCCGAAATTTGTCAAAGCATTCAAAGAATTGCTTAACAAGAAGGAAAAGTTGATTGAGCTCGCCAACACACGCTTAAATGAAAACTGCTCTGCAGTTATTCTTAAAGAACTTCCGGAAAAGCTTGGAGATCCCGGTCGTTTTGTGTTGCCTTGCGTTTTCAACAAAATTGAATAATTTACTGCCCTTGCTGATCCCGGGGCCAGTATTAATCTTATGCCTTTGAGTGTTTGGAAAACACTATCATTACCCGACCTCACTCCAACAAAGATGACTCTTGAACTTGCAAATCGCACTCTCGCTTACCCCGTTGGTATAGCCGAAGACGTGTTCATAAAAGTTGGCACATTTACTTTCCCGATCGATTTTGTCGTTGTTGATTATGAAATGGACCCTCGTATTCCTTTAATACTTGGTCGGCCATTCTTGAGAACCGGAAGAGCTTTAGTGGATGTGGTCGAAGGTGAGTTAATCTTAAGAGTCGGGGATGATGCACAAGTGTTTAAAATGGGAAAGCTTACAAGTAAATCCTTTGGAGGCCGAGAATCAGTGAATATGATTAATGTGCTTGATGATTTTGTCGTCTACAAGAATCCTCTATTCGATTCTTCCATTGATAATCCACTTTTTCAAGATGATGTGGATGATTCTCTATCCACTATGGAACCTTCTCCCATTTATGATTCTCCACCGGTCTTTGATGCTTATGATGATGATTCTAGCTCAGATGCGGATGATTATGATGACCTTACTTCCGAGTATCCCGACCTGCCCACATATGATGATTTTGATGAGGCCGATACTCTTTCGAGCGATTCTTCACATGATGAAGATCCTCCGCCATCACTCGATCCTACTTTGGACGATTACTCATTTGAGGAAGACTTCTCTACGTTTCTCAACACTTACTTCCCTCATGAGAGTGATGCTCCTCCTTTGGACTTTGAAGATTATCGTCTTGATCCTACTTTGGATTTGAAGAACATTCTTTCAAAGTAGAAGAAACCGGTCGACACCAATATCCGCAGCACGTATGATTTAACACCTCTTTGTCCCCCTTCTGAGGACGAGGTTGTGCTTCTTCGCAGATCTTCTTCACACTCCGCTGAGCTTGAGTGCTATTTTCCCCTAAAGGAAAAGGTGTTCGACCCCGGTATTGATATTCTGCAGCCATCTCAGTATCCACCTGATGAAATAAAAGGAAATATCTTTGGAACTTATGGAAATCTGCTTGCACCACTTCACCCTTTCTTCCACCGTGCTCCATCTTTGCTTAAGGGAACCTTGCCTACTCTTCTTTGGCTTGCCTTTTTCGCCTTAAGCGTGTGCTATTTGATGGACGAAAACTATGTCTTTGATCCTGGTGGATATGTTTTATGCTTCTTCCTATGATGATCAAGGTCGAGTCAGGCTCACGACTCGGTAAACAAAAATCAAGCGCTTCTTGGGAGGCAACCCATGCATCTATCTTTTCGCTTACTTTATCATAAGTGTAGGGGGGAGACCCATTGGTGTTTTCTATTTCCTCTCCTCTCTTAATCAGGGATTCGAGCTTCAATGATCCACTCTTGATGATTCTTGACGACCCGTGATTCTGTGTTCACTTCTTCCCGGTTCTATTCTAAACTCTTTTCGATTCACTATTTTATATTTTCTCAATAATTAAAATAGGAATCTCTTTAGTTGTCTTTTCCTTAGTGAGATTTAAACAAAGTGCACAATGTCCTAAGTGTAGGGGAGTTTACTCCCACATGCTTAAACATTGAGGAAAATGTTTATATTAAGTGTAGGGGGGACTTCTATCGAAGTTAAGTGGCATTTTCCTTGTATTTGTCCTCATTTTAACCGGAAAATCAATTTTTCGACATTTTTCAAAAATTTGATCTATTTTGGCCTATTAGTTTTTCCCTTTGTATAGTTATTTTCTTTCTTTGTTAGAATAAATGTTTAATAAAGTGGTTTTAATTTTCAAACGTTGTGAATCTTTTGACTCAACCCGAGTTTACTTATCTAAGTTACTCTAGCTAGTATCCTTAACGTGTTTAAGTCAAGTTTTGCTAGGCTTTTATATAGGGAGCTATAAAACGCGAAAGTCTTAACTCTCACGGGTTAAGAACAAGAACTTTTCGCAAGTTCCTATAATTGATCCTAGAGAGTCGTTTATCAAGGGAACTTTAAAATGCGATTTCTAAACTTGAAAAAGTCTAAGAGTTTGCAAGATCCTATAGGCGACCCGAAAACCCAAAACTTTGATTTAATAGGCTAAGCATCCACGAGTCTCATTACTTGAGATTTTAAACTATGGAGAACGAGAGATGATAGAGCCAATTATAAGTTCGGTATTCTTTCGTGAATTTATGTGAGTTAATTATAAGCCTATTCTCCCATCGCTTGCTAATAAATTTATCTGCAATAAATAAGGTTGTACGATTTGAAAAGTTACTTAGCTTCTAGCCCAAGATCGTTTAAAAGTTGCTCGGTATGGATTAGAGTTCATAGCCAATGCATAACTTATTGAAGCGGGATGCGAAGATTGGCGAGTCCAAAAAGGTCCTAACAAGACATGAGGGCTACATTTTGTTGCTAAAGATCCAAAAGTGATGTGAAGAATCATTTATCGAAAATCAATATGAAGGATCGAGACACACGACGAAAAGCAAAAACTCCCAAAAAGTCATGGAGAAGTGCATCCGAAAAGACCCTAACAAGGTATGAGGATAATAGATCCAAGTCAAAAAAAGAGGCAGATCGTTGTATATCAAAGTCCAAAATAAAGATTGGAGAAAAATGAAGAAGTCGTGGTCCAAGTATGAATCTCTCAAAACTTCAAGTGAAGAAATTCCATTATGAAGAGAAGACCATAATTTCATGAACGTCTCTCAAGGTTTGAAGTATGAAGTCGCTGCCAATATCGGTCCGAGAAAGGTCTCAATCGCGAAGCGAGTTATGCCAAGATATGAACTTTATGAGGTCCCGAGAAGCAGTTTTAAAAGATTTTGTCCTTCAACTAACTATTGATTAAATCGTTCACTTTATTTTCGGACTAAATAACTATCGAAATAAGTCAAAAAAAGGCATCTTCGTGATCATTCAAGACAACAATAAAATATAAGAGATACCCCTAGGAATAAGGGAGTCTAAGTGAGTAATTGGCCCACATGAGTTCGTGTTAGTTTACTAACTTATAATAACAATGATCTCGTTTTTAAGCTTGGTTTGGAGAAAGTGAAAACTTGAGGATGATGATCATTCACAACATTTCCAAAACCCAAGGTATGATTTTGATTTCTTTACTTTGAATGTTTATAACTTTCTATCTCTTTAATAAAGGCCAACATGGATTGATCATGATGAAAAATGTAAACGTGCTTTGTAACTAATGTATTACATGAGGACATTGCAATGGTCAAGTGTAGGGGATTTGATAGGTGTGTAAACACCCATCCTTTTTACCACTTAATTACAATAATAACCGAGCCAAAACGTGTATTTTATGTCTTTTATGTCGGAATTATGTGTGGTTTGTGTTTTTGTTGTGATTTAGGACGAAATTGTGAAAAGTGGAGAAAACACGGCATTCACGGGCTTTTATTGAAGAAAAAGATGAAAGATGAAGTCGAGAAGTCAAGAGTGCAAAAAGAACGGAAGTCCAAGACCAATTCTGAAGATTTATCGAAGAAAAAGTCGAAAGACGGAAGTTTATCAAAAGCCGAAAAACTCAAGTCTAATTTATTGAAGAATTAAAAGACGAGTTCAAAGAAATCCCGAGCCAAAAGTCATTAAAGTCCAAGATTAAAGAAGATTTAAAGGCTTAAGGACTAATGGCGAAATTAACAAAGAGATTAAGAAGAAAGGACTAAGCATGCAATTAAGGAGAAAGGAAAGAGGGGAGGAAGCTTCCTAAGCATTCCTTAATCCTCCCCTATATATAGATTAGTTCTTAATCATTTTTATTTTGTTGGCTAATAGTGACAATTAGTTCTTCCACTTTTAATTACCTTGTCATTTAAATACTTGTCAAATTTAAATACTTGTCTTGCACCTTAATTACCATTTAATTTCAAGTAAGTTTTTCTTTTTAATTCTTGTTAATCTTTATCTTTATTGTTCTATCTCATCCTACCTTTCTTTAATCTTTATGTTGATTTGTTCATGTTCATGTTCTTGAGTTTTTGTCAAATTTATTAAGTGGGTTTTGATCATCTTGAATAGTTTTGATAGTTTTGGATTGTTTGATTATCATTGGTATATGTTTATTTGTTAGTTTGATTTAATCTTGTGGTTGATTTAGCTTTGTTTTGATTAGATTCGTGCATATTTTGTTCTCCTTGTTCTTCGCGAGTTTGTTTCTGTTCTTTCCCAGGAGACGCAGCCCAGCACTATTCCGATTAGGGTAATATTCCGCATAGGCTACTTATTCCGGATAGGGCACATTATTCCGAGTAGGCAAACTATTCCGGATAGAGGGACTATTCCGCATAGGCCTAATATTCCGCATAGGGCTATATTCCGAATAGGCTGATATTCTGCATAGGGAAATATTCCGAGTATGGCCAAACATTCCGAACAACAAAGAACATTCCGAATAGAAACTTATTCCGGATAGGTGACAACATTCCGAATAGGTATTTATTCCGGATAAGGGTAAATATTCCGGATAGGTAATTTTCAGTTTCTTTAATTTCAGTTTCGAGCTTTATTTTTCCTGCCTTTTTCCTTAGACGCACTTTAAGTTTAATTGCCTTAGATTTATTTTAGCCTTGCCTTAGTTTAAGTTTTAGTTTTAGTTGCATTTTAAGTTTTCCTTAGTTAGATTTAAGTTTGCGTTATTTACTTTTAGTGCTTTTTAATTTTAGTCAAGAATTTAAATACTTGCACCATTTATTTTAAATTAGAGTTAGATTTAAATTACTGCACTTTTACTTTAATTGTTTTGCACATTTTATTTAAAAACAACCAAACTATTTGTTTCACCAAAAACAATAGAGTCACACATAGAACCTAGATCAATTCGTTAAGATACCGAGAACAACAATTGAACCTTAGCAAAATCTAGTTATCAGTGGGTCATCATTAGTACGGCCTAAAAATGGTGTAGCGGAAACCATTTGAATAAAACCCGATTTAAGTTCGAAATGATTAGCTACAATATTCGGCACCACAATCGCGTCATCGTTTCCTTCAACGTGAGATTGTAGAATCTCAATCATTGGTCGATTATCCGTTGCCATTGTTATGTCGAAAGCTCGATTCTCGGGATCGGCTTGAATGACGGTCTTTTTGTTTTTCTTCTTCTTCTTCTTTTTGGAAGAATTGGAAGAGTTTGATACACCAATCGGTATGTATGTATGCGCGCGAGTGCGCATACAATTAAAACTTTGGAATGAGGTAGGTGACCTCGGTCGACTTTGAGAGGAAAAGGATTTTCCATCTCGAGGAGCAATATGAAAAAGCTACAAAAATATATACTTAAGTACTAATTGAGTTGGCAAACCAATAATCGGTCGTCCCTCTCAATATACGCACAAGCAAGCGGGGAAACGAGGTGGCACAAAGCACTTAAAAACCTTTTTCCTTAGACGGCCTTTTATAGCGCGTCGCCTTATACCCACCTTATAGTTTGTATATGTCGAGTTCAAACGTCTTACTAGTATTTATCTATTTTGCCCTTTTTTCTTGTTATGGATGCGACTACAATAGTTAGGTGATGAAATCCCAACTAAGGCTTATTTGAAAAGTAGGTAAATTTATTGTGCTACGTAATATATTATAGTAAAAGAAAAATCTTTTTGTATTTTTTTTAGAAAAATATATATTCACAATAAAAACGAAAAAAATCGAACTAAAAATTTAACACTAATACATAATATTTTTGGTGTAATACTTTTAGGAAAAAGTATTACTTTTGATTTTTTTTTTAATTTTTTTGGTGCTATTCTTAAGAAAGAAATTGCTTTTTTGATTTTTTAATTTTTTTGTTTTTAAGTTTTTTTTTTTTTTTTGTATTTTTGATTTTGTTGCAAGAAAGTAACGTTCAAAGGATGAACGGATCCCAAAATCCAAACGTCTTCACGAAAAATCGTCAACCGTACGAGCGAAGCGGCAGCGGCACCATTTTGGTATTAGGGTTTTGCAATCCTATTTTTGTTCGTTTATCGTTCCTCGACTCGACTCGAATTGATTTCCAATTAACGTTACGACTTAACTTTGTTCTTTGTAAACGTATTTTTAGGATATTTTAAACTAAAAGCTAATATTAAAAACTAAATTAAATTTAATAAACTACTTTTAAAAACTATTTTAAACTAATTTATATAAAAACTATTTTGAAATAAATCTAATTTAAATCTAATACAAATTTTAAGCTAAAACAACTTTTTAAATGAAATCTATTTTAAAAACTAAATTGTAAATAAGAATTTAAAATTTATAAAAAAAACTATTTTTAAATTAAACTAAAACGAAAATTAATTTAAAATTCCTAAAGTAAATAAAATTAAAATATTTTTTAGACTTTTTATATTAAAAAAAACTGAGTTAAAAAGAAAATTAAAATAAATTTTTTAAATAAGATTTAAACTAACTAATCTTAATTAGACTTTTAAATAAAACTGCCAATAATAAACCTCCTATATTAATAAAAGGTTGCAATGTAATAAACAAAAAGATGTCCAGATGAGATGGTTGGGGTGTTTGGTTGATATGCGAGAGGTCACGGGTTCGATTCCCAGTAGACCTTAAATTATGCTATTTAATTTTTTTTTAATTTTTGGAACTTTTTCTTTGGACAGAAGATCCTCAGACTAATTGAGTCTGAAGCTTAAGCAGCAACAAAATAAGCATACAAACCAAACAAACAATAAGCCGAATCAAATAAGCTACTAGAAATATCCCTATAAGCTAGCCAAGCAATAAGATATAAACAAATTCGCAGTTATAAAAACGCAATAACAATTCAAAGTAAGCAAATCTAATCGAACCAAATAATAAGCAGTCTATAAACAATACAAAAGAACAGATCTAAACACTTAGATAAAGATATAAAGCTGATATAAAGACTAAATAAGCATATCCAAATAGAAACAATCAATAATCCAAACAAATACTAAATAGACAAAATTAAGACTCAAACCAAATAACTGAATATTAACTTAAGCAGATTCAAATGACCTCAAACCAATCAGATAATTAAAACCGAAGATAAAAGCAGACAAAGGCTTAAACAGAAACTATTACCAAGCAGATTCCATTCAAAATAAATCAAATAAAATACTAAACATACAAAAATATACTAAGCAGATACCATAGAAACTCAAGCAAATCAACAAATAACTAAAGCAGATATTAAAACTTAACTATAAAAATAAAAGAGACAAACCTTTTGATGAACCTTTGAGTAGAAGGTTGGCGCTGAGCTACCTTATGAACCGTAACAAATCGAACCAACACCACCTTCCTTACCCAAAACTCATCACCATGATCTTTGTTCTTCCACAGTAACCGATCGTATATATATTTTTATATATATTCTTTATAAATCTTTCCAGTGGGGAAAGAATATTACCTTTTAATTTATTTTAACTATTATTAAATCCAAATAAAATTAAAAGAAATTGCAATTAAATCAAACGAGACACAATTTTATTAAATCTAAAATTTCATTAATATTAAACTGAGATTACAATACTTTTAAAATAGAAAATACAATTAACCCTAATTCTACTTTTCAGAAATAAAAGCTAAAAATAAAGAAAAGGCACAATTACATGTGAGAAAGGGGGGTTTTTATAGGGAAAACCCTCAAACCTTGGTGCCCAAGTTCTTCAATCCTAGCCCTTCATTTCTTGTCTCCCTTTCTCTTCAATGATCAACGGCTGAGAATAAGTCTTGAGCCACGGATTGACAACATGGAGAGTTCGTGTTTCTTCTATGATGATGTGGAGGCCTCTTATTGGATGGTTTTTGGTGGTGAGGTGTGAAAACCAATCACATGCCAAGAATAGGCCACGTCAGTGATATGGGAGAGGACCACTCCTTGAGTGTATGCCCCGAAAATCATGGGGAATTAATTCTTTTTGGTGTGAATTACCCAATAAGGGTAAAACCCCCAAATTTGGGTGTGTAATTTTTGAAGGATAAAAACTAGGTTTTGAGGGAAGGCTGCTAGATTTGTGGGGAAGAAAGGGTGGGTGAGAGAAACTCACCTAGTTTATAACGTAACAAATGGGATGGGAAAGTGGGTAAAAAATTTTATTTTATTTGTGATTTGGGGAGAAGTAATAAAGGGTGTACATGTGGGATGGGTAAACGGTTTGGTGGGAGTTATTTGACATGGGTTGTACGTTTAATAAACGTGAATGGGTGTTGACCTTAATAAGAAAAAACAATCCGTCCCTTTTTCCTTTGATTGTAAAATGGGCTATGAGCCCAAATTATCCATCCGTGTAAAGAAGAATGGGCTTGGTGGCCCAATTTCCTTATTCTTTTAAATTCGTCTCACAACTATAAAGGTACTGGGCCTTAATGGGCTTTTGAGCCCAATACCCAAATGTGGAGCCCACTTGGTTCGAATATCTTCAAAAAGATTAAATCCGCTAAAGTCGAGCTCGATTTCGGCTTTCTCGATCATTTTCTTCAAACTCGTGTCAGTTTAGCCGGTTTTCGTGATTGTCGGCACACTTTTGGTCTTTTGACTTTGTCTTTGTTCTTTTTCTTGGACTTTTCTTCAACATTTGACCGTGAAATCCCGTGTTTTCTCTTCTTTTGATCATTTGTACCTATTTAAACACAAGAACACAAAACCACGCGTAATTCCAACATTTACGATATAAAACACATGATTAGGGGTTGTTTTTACTTGATTTTAGTGGCAAAAGGATAAGTGTTTACACACTTATTAATCCTAAACGTAAAAACAAAGAAAATCTTAAACTATCTAAATAGCCTCTACACCATAAGTACCGTACAAACAAACACGTGAAATGAGGACTCGAGAAATGCGCTACTACAGAAGTTGAACATCTCAAAGAGAAACGAGCTAGCAACCATCCCAAGAATACAACCGATAAGTAGAAAATAATTTTACATATATAGGCATAGGCGTACATACACTCAAATCCATCCAACATATACTATACAAGCATGTATTAACCCTCTTTCATGCAACCATACTTAGGAATCCATTGATGCCGTGGTACTTGTATAACTATGTTTCCACCATACTTATATAAGTCCCTTTTCACCAATGCACTCCCTCCTATGATGACACTTATAAGAATTAATACTACACATAACACATCAGTCTACCAACTCAAATAATCACATAAATCCTACAACTCATATAAGCACATAATACACAACATAACATAAGGTCCAAAATTCCATGTATCAAAATAACGTAGCTAATGCATGAAACACATAAATTCGTAATCCAGCTAAACCAGCGTAGACGACATTCAAAATGTATAAAGAACATGAAAATATAATCAAAAGAAATCCAACAATAACTAGTGTATACGACTATGGTTCAACCCGTACTAGTCAAAACTCGTAAATAAAGTAACATGTAGCTAAGTATGAACTTACTATGGTTCAATTCATACTAGTCAAAACATCACAATAAATAACATCCAAACACATTAATTAATATAAAATGCACACATACTCCTATGACGCCTATATGCAGGGACCCTTAAGCTATATACTAGGCTACACGACTAGGCAACCTAATTCTTTATAACCATTGTCTCTTATACCATTCTGTCACACCCCACCATGGCGTAATATGGGGCGCGACGTATAGATATCATCACAACAAACGGTGTCTCTATAGAGAAAACTAAATGCAAAAAAATGTTATAAATGGCGACACAAATGTCGTGACAATATCTCAACAAAATGCGGGAGTCTAGGTAAGTAGGTAAAAGTCCTACCTCTTACCAAATACATTCAAACAACATACATCAAACATATAGGTGTCTACAAAGTATCACCTATCCAAACATTAAACAAAGACTAAGAGGAAAGGGATAATGCAATCCTAGCAGCCTCTAGACTCTAGCCACTTCTAACATCATCCTTCATAACTACCTTACCTGAAAATGACACTAAAATCTGTCAACATAAAGTTGGTTAGAACATATGTTTAAGTTATCAATACATCTTAAGAAACTTTGTCAATCGCTGTAAATAAGTTGAAGAAAAACAATTTATAGTAATGGACCAAAATGTGATAATCATGTTACATGCAACTACAAACAAAGCACAATTATATCAGTCAAGAACACACAATAAGAACAATGCACCACACTATAACAATCAAGAAGTATCCCGTCACACACACAAGAACAATACACCACACTATCCGGATCTTTTCCACACCACTAGTGGAAGATGAACCATATCCCCGTCGAGATATCTTGCCTCCGAAGAGACGATGCACAAGTACTCAGGACGGATCGTGCCCCACGCTCCACACACATCACAACTGGTCCCATAGACGCCCATACATCTATGTACCAAAGCCAATCACAACCCAAACAAGATTCACATATCAAAACACATATCAAAGCACACATGAGAACACATAAGGACGCATGTCACACAATAACACATCTATGTCCAAACATTTATAAAAATATAGTACCAAAACATTTTAAGAACACCACAAGTTTCATCTCCATCCCATACTAGAAGAAAACATTTAAAAACTCAGTGAAAATGGGACTATGAACTCACCTTACGAAAAGCAATCCAAATTCTCCTCACGAACAATCAATTATCTAAAGCACACAATACAATAATACACAGGTCAACATTGACTCTGGAACTCTAACCCTTCATCAATGTAATAATCTCTATGATGGATACATCCCAAATCAGCCCCATGATAGCCCTCTAAGTGTCCACTATCTCAAAATATCCAATACACGATTTTAAACCACGTTGTCCGAAAATTAACCTTGAACTCGACACTTGTACAAATAATTCGACCAAGCTACTGACCTCCATAGGCTAAACATTGTGATAATTTGAAAAGTACGTTCCGAGTACATAATTTTAGGATTTTGAATCACCCAAAAAGCTTTAAAAACGAATAAGTTATGACCAAAACGATTTTCCCTAAAATCTGCCCAGACATTAGCGACGGATTCTGACAGTTTAGCGACGGATTCTTACATATTTGCGACAGTTCCTGAATAATCCGATTTGAACCCTAAAAAACGATTTTAAACCCTAAAAACCCCTCATTGATTACCAAATTCAAGCCCTAAATTATTTTAATTCCAGAAAATTAAAAACCCTAATCCATCATATGATTATTAACATGATTCTAACATAATTAATTAAATAAGAACAAGAATTTAATAAAGATCAATACCTTTAGATGATCAAAACCATATTTTTTTAAGAAACCCTAATTTTCTTATAAAACCGATCGTCTTTTTTTATGAAGAAAAATCTGATCTTTTTGTTTGTAGTGTGGTACTTATACTTTACAATATACCTATTCTAATAACAACACAAATCCTAATGGGCTTTTACCCATTCTTTTCTTTTATTTTTTTTTCAACCGATTATATCAAAAATTTACCAAAGTTAATTTTTTTTATTTAATATTTATTAATTTCGTTTTTTATATATTTTCCTTATTTATATTTATTATTTATTTATTTTTTAAAACCTTACACTTTTAAAAACTAGTTAAAACATATGTTCACATTTTTTTTATTAAAACCTTTAACCATTTATATAATTTTATTCTATAAAATTTTACTATCTACGACTCTTAAATAAATTAACGGAGTTTTAAACTAACACGAAACTAATAACCTACACACTAAAATGATTAAATATATAATTACGTAATAACATTACGTACACAATATTAAATACGTACACGCGACAAATAAAATAATACTATAATTCCCATAGCTATTACATGCACATAAAATGACCTTAAAAATACCATATCACTTCATAGTCACATCCATGTGAACTCATGAGCACGAACTATTCCCAATGTATCATCATATAATGTACCACGTACTACATAAACGATGTCTGAACCCAAGTCAAAGTCTCAAACACAAACATATAACACATAAACGCACACTCAGCACATAATCAAAGTCAAACAGTCACAAATGACAAATCTCAAAATTTAGGGTTGTCACAACTTTGAACCCGACACAATCGGTTCGAGTTTTGATTTTCCTCACCGGTTTCGGGTGTTTTTGCCATCCCTAGTTATGTTGTGTACTGGTGACTTGTTTAACCTGATGGAGCGGGTTACATTAGTGATCGTTAAATTTTTTAATGTTAGTTTTTTATACTAACGATAGTTTAAAAAATAGTTTTTTTTAACTTTTTTACTTTTTTGGAAAAAAGTTCTTAAAAAAATCAATTTTTCGATAAAGTTTAAAAATAAAAAATTTATTTTCCAAAAAAAAATGTTTTAAATATTATCTGAGAAAGTAAGTTTTTTTTCTCGAAAAATAATTTAAAGTTAAAAATTTAAATTTTTTTACGTATTTCTACGAAATTTTAATAAAACACTTAAAAACTACTATGCGTTTTTTAAGAAAAAATAGAAATTTTAAATTGTTTAAATGTTTTTATACATTTTTACTTTTTGTGTAGATAAGATTAATTTTTTAAAGGTAAAATGTTTTTAAATTTCTTTTACTTAATTTTTTTTTAAATTGAAACTTTTAATTTTTATCTTCAGTATGCATAAAAATGTTAAATATATGTAATTTTTTAAATATTTTTGAAGAAAAATGTTTAGTTATTATTAACATTTTTTAAAAAGAAAACATAGACTTGTTGATTTTTAACTTTAAATTTATTTTCGGAAAAATTTGAAAAACGAATTTCAAACTTTTTGAAAAATAATGAATTTTTTAATATTTTTCAAAGAAAATGAAAATTTTTGTTAAAATTATTTTTTAATTGAAATTACAAATGGTCATTAGTATAAAGGACCAACATTGCTATAAAAAAATTAATGATTATAATCGAAATTTAGAACTTCGATAGTATAGAACAACAAAAAATAGACTACGTAGAAAAAGAAAAATGTCAAGTTTGATATATTTTCAAATGATTATCCTTTGAATAGATACAGGACCGTTTCGTGAATTTCGAAGATTCTGTGCCACTTTACGTTATAGGCCCTTGAACAATGTTCACTTAAAACTTATTTAAATTAAAATGACTACATATACGCCTTTGATAACTACTCATTCACGCCACTAGATCAATATTGAGTAGTAAAGTTGCTATTAATTTTGAATTTTTTTAGATTTGGACACTCTTTTTCTTTTGAATATAACTTTGTCAAACTTTTGAAAACGTTTTTAGATATCTCAATAATTAACTATAGAATTGTGTGGTAATATTTGCATAGCTTCAAATATCCAAACGAAGGTGATTTGTATCAAAATAATGTGTGAGGATAAAAATTACAATTTTTTATATTAACTAGGTATTTTGCCCGCGCTTCGCCGCGGCGGGCTGTGTTTGTGTTTGGTAACGTTTTTTGGGGGTGATAGAGAAGTCGCATAGCTTGAGCTCCCTTGAACATCTTCCAGGCGTTTTTGGAAAGTTTCAAAACAGAGTGCTTATTAGGATTTGTCAGAAAATGAAATGGACAAACATTGTTAAATCAACATGTGGATGTGGCGCAACAGTGAATACGCGCTGCAGTATTTCCATTTTCTCAACCATGCTACTCTTTTCTACATCCAGACGCATCCAGACACACCCATCATCAGAAATGTGGATGCGAGCAAACTGAAATGGAATTAGTGTGGAAACTATTAAGGGGTGTTTGGAATTGGCTGTAGAAGATCCTTAACAGTTTATTTCATTGTGTACAACATCATACCTGTTTTCAGTTTTCAATCACCTGTAACAACCATATCTCCAGCAATTTTACGTTTGATGTTTGAGGTAAGGGTTTTCCTGCACACGACATATTTACAACGCATCGTGGTAGTGTTTGCACTAATATCTGGACACCTGCAAAACAAAACGGAAAATATAGAACTTACACGTAATTCTTTTGCAACCATTTCCCATTATTAATCTAACTAATGCCTGTGAAAGAAGATAATTTTTTTTTTATCAAAAAACCCAACTAATTTATCTCCAACTGTTTAAAGGTAATTAATATTATATTAAAAGGTACTAACATTCTTGTAGAATAGCAGATATTTGGAATCCCAAACACTGTAAAGATCCAATCTTAGAAGGATATAGAAGAGCTAAAAAGAAAGTATATAATAACTAATCCTTCCGAAACAAATACTATAGAAAGGAAAAAATACTCTAGTCTTGTACAACAGTTGAAGTAGATTTGTGTACAGTGGGAAGTTATGAAGCTAATTAGATGCTTTCTTTCTGTCTCGTTGAGGTTTGGATGCGCCTGCACAACAACAAAATCAGATATAAGTATACGACGATGATTCACTCATCGTTAAAAAGACTTAAAAGTTTCTAACCCCATATGAGACCTTAATATTTATTCACAAAACATAAAACGAACTCTACCACTCTTGATAATAATCAAAGGGTTGCTTGGCATTGGTTTATGAAAAAAATGTGGTATGAATCTGAATTATGTATCTATCAGCATGTACATGGTTTAAACACCCTCAAGTATGAACAATAACATTTATATTTATGCAGCTCTCCATTCTGATGGTCGCATGCAACGCGCGTATGATATGTTTTAGATATTTAAAAGTGTTCTCAAAAAGGCCGATACTTGATCAATTCTAAGGCATTAACCTAACACCAACTACGTCATATGCTTATAAAGAATAATTTTCATTGCATTCCTAGCCACCCCCAAAATCTACCTATTTTTTTTAGCAATTCTTTAATATCTGATACAGCTGATCGTCGTCTGATTCTCACAACTCCTAAGTCTCATTATCACACCATGGCATACGTCATAGGTGCATAGCATTAAAACGTAAGCAAACTCAAAAAGTATGGCCACTGTTACAGGGTATAAATTAGATGGGCGAATAAATGGAAGCTATGGCCAGTAGGAGTGTTATCGAGTCGGGTTGTCGGGTTATCGGGTTGAGCATGTCGGGTTGATTCGTGTTTGGGTGTCCCAAATATTGACCCTAACCGACCATATACGATATCGGTTATCAAGTTTCGGGTTAAAACGGGTCGGGTTGCATCGGGTTGGATTGTCGAGTTGTTATGAGATTGTGAAGAATTGATTGTCTGAACTCTGAAACACAAAATAAAGAACAGTAAATAAACTTTTCACACAGAGGCATTATATATATACCTGAGTACTCTTTATTCAACTATATCAATCATGTTTTTACATTTTGTTGTTACATATATGTTTAAATTCAAATCTCGATCTTTTAAATGAACCAACTGTATGTTATAAAAAATTCACTTCACTGTCTGTGGTTGTTGCAGGTAAAATTTATTTACTTTTTGGTGCAAGTGTGTAAGTTTTTGTTTATTGCTTTTTTGGTTTGACGTTGTGGTTTGAATTTGATATGCAATTTATATTTTGTTAAAAAAGTAATGAGAGGGTTGCGACTTGCAGGAGTTAGTGTTTAAATGTGTGTGTTTTGAATTGTTCGTATATCAGTAGGTATATAATGATTTGCAGCGAAATTCTTTATATGATTGCATCGAAATTGTTCATTTATAAATATAAATATGTGACAAGCTGATGCAAAGTTGCTAATCACTATAATCGAATCAAAGATAGCGCAGTTGGTAATTCAAAGATACACCTTCTAACATGCACAATATTATTTATTTGTGCATGAATCTTACTAATCAAGAACTCAGACTAATATGCAAAGACAAAATAGATTTAGTTCAAAAATAATAGAATTTTCAACAGGTTATTATGCTATCGGGTTTATCGGGTCAACCCGATAACCCGATAACAATCTATTAAAGACCCTAACCCGACCCTATAAGGTTATCGGATTTGTCGGGTTGACCCGATAAAGTAATCGAACCCGAATCAACCCGACCCTATAAGACTTTATCGAGTTTGGATCGGGTTCGGGTCGGGTCAACCCATTTGACACCCCTAGATTGGGCCAGTGTTACCTGCTGTGGAAGTCCGCGCTGATTCAACGGTTATTGCAAGTCCCTCTTTAGCTTGCTCTTAAGTTCAGTTAGTTTGTTATCATAGTGTTTTTTTAGCTTACTACGATTCTTTAAACATTAGTTACTTTTTTTACTCTTAATTTATTGTAATGAACTACACTATTTGCAAGTAGTTTTACTTGCCTCTTAATGTAGTTTACGTACTGTTTGATATTTTTTACACTTGATAACTTGTACCAGTAGTTTGGTTACTGTCCTTAAATAAACGTATTTAAACTATTGATATTTTTTTCCTTGTATAAGAATTATGACAGCCCGAATCGACCGGATAAAAATTATACCAAAAATCGATTCAACCCGACCCGATAACACCCCTAAAAGGCGCGTGGGTAGCTGCAATGAGCAAGAAGCCTTGCAGCAGCTCTTTTTTCCGCAGAAGGGGTGTTTGGCTCCTGTTTTAGCAGCAGTCAAACACCCTTTTGCAGCAGAAGGCGTTTGGCGACTGGTTTAGCAGCTCGACACATCTTTTACAACAGAAGGAGCGCTTGGCAAGTGATTTAACAGCAGCTATTTTTAGAGCTTTTGAGCATATTAAGATTTGTAAAAGTCGACCACGTTCTTTTCTAGCTTAGTAGGTGTGAGTGTGATGTTACCTGATGCATTTAAACCATAATTGATGGACTACTAAAAAATCTACACTACAACCGTAACAAATACTTTTAACAAATCTCAGAAGTCAAGTAACTTAAACGAAAAAATCGGGGAAGACAGCGTAAAAAACGGCAAATTCAAACCTTAATTGGATGCGCAATGGAAAACCTAATATGAAAAACCGGATCTGCAAATGGAGAAAAGAGATAAACGAAATGTGAATGGGGAAACTTTTAAACATCAAATACAATGAAAAAAAAAGATCCATACCATTGGACGAATTATTGAGGAGACCTTCAATAATTGGTTCTAAAGCTTCCACGCGCTTATGCCTAAATCAAATAAAGAAACTAAAATAACTATGTTGAACAAAATCTCATTTTGTGATTATATACATAATATATACCAAAATCAATAAACATTCTATTGAATAGAAAATATAAAAACCAACAACAATTATAGAAGTGAACAACTACGACACTCCTTATTCATTTTGACTGTTGGAGTGTTGGTTGCTAAAAATTGTAACTATAGTGGATCTATAAAAGCATACATGTTGTTTGAGGCAATAAAGTGTCGACTACGGTAAAAATTATGATCCCATATTCTGTCTCAGTTCAGATAGTGTGTTCGATGGTACCACCTTTCATGGTTTGGGCAAGTCTACAACGAATCCATTAAAAAACAAAATCGAAAATGTTGTACCTCCGGACGATATTGCAACCAATAAAACCGCACACACACTCACAACATCAGTCGCACTCTACAATCTACACAACTGAAAACCATAAATTCCAAACTCAGAAATCACATTTTTGCAAAAACGGCTAGATTTCCAAACAAAAACAAAAATTTAAAATCTTATACCTCCGAGAGGGTATATACATACCAGGATGAGGGGCTTCAACAGAGTGCAGGATTGGGGACAGGTTCTTGCTGCAAGGCCTTCTGCATGAGTTCCGGCTGTCCTCTTGTGTGCACGGTGTAGAAACCAGTTGTAGTTGCAGCAGCAGGAGCACGACCCAAGTATTTGACATCACCTACTGTCAATTTTACAGTTATGTATGCAATGCAATAAAGCATACCAGATCGTTTTCCTCCCGTGGGACGCCTTTAATGAAACCATCACGAACTCGATGATTTTCCAGTTCAAGAATATTGCATCTTTATTGCATAAAACAAATACCCGAGTCCTGCTTTCTTCGCCATGGATACTGCAATCTGAGACAGAAAAATGAAAATATTTAAAATTAGGAAATTTTCTAATTTTCTTAAAGCTTTCAAGACAATCAGCTACCATTTTTGGCTCTATCGAGTTCACGGTAACAATCGGCTTATGGTGACAGTTTCCTCTCAAATGTAGTGAATTTTCCAAATTTGCGGCTGGTGACAGTTTGCTTATATGGCTTGTCGGTTCGCAGGCAGAGTTTGAAATCTTGTAAGCTGAGCGAGTTGTAGTTTTGGGTTGACGTAATTCGTATCTTTGAGATTCATGTTCGCCTCTATGGCGTTACCCTGTAACAGTGGTTTCATAAATCGCTAAATAAGAACGGAAAATAGGGCCTATGAAATATAACATGGAATAAAAGAAATGCATAAGCCCACATATAAGCGGAATTAAAACATCAGACTGCTTGAATTTAAACGCACAATTAGGCTCATGTATGGATAACCGCAAAAAGATGTTGCATCCGTCATGGCTGCAAACCTAGAAGTTTGCTGAGGCGGATAATCTCACCTGCATTCGATCAAAGCAGGATTCGTCACAACATCCGAAAGTACACCATTACATCATTATACAAAGCATCAGAATAACACAGGGTTGGCACGAAGCTCATGAAAGGCCGATTTTATTACGTAATTTAGAGGGTATTCAAAATCGGGTATAAGGCTCAGGTGGATAATCATGTAAGGGAAACCATCATCACGCACCCATTGCTATCGCCGCCCGCATAGCGGGAACGAAAGCATTGGCATATTGTGTAACCCGCCATCGCTGCAACCACGATGGCGTCGGGCTGATTTAACACAATCCTTAAACCACAAACGTAATATTTTTAGTATTTCTAACGTAATCCTAAAACCCGTAACAATTTATAAACCCGTAAACCTAAAAATTTAAGAATCAACATAATCAGACATAAAATTAATAACAACTAAAATCAAAATCATTAAATTCCAACTTAATTAAGCAAATTTAAATGTTAATATAACCATAAAATTTATAGCAAAAAACATCAATTAGCATTCGAAACAAAAACAAAAATTAGGTAGACATCTTACATGTATTGTAGCCTGCCTGTTTCTTCTGTCCTCATCTCAACAAAGGCAACAACGAATAGGTATGTGGTGGTACACAATATATCTTGATCGGATCGTAATCAAATGAATCCACTATTAATGTGAACCCATAGAGAGGCAGGGATCAGATCAAAAGAGGTGAGATCTATTTTTTAGGGAGAGAAAAATAAATAATTCAAGTGATGATGGTTATTTATATACTCAACGGGAGAGATCAACGATCAGGGCTTCTCCTCTACTGTAGAAGGAAGATCGTATGGCTAAAAACCCGGTAGAAACTGTAGTCTACAGTATGATTTGGAAGAGATGAAATACGTATGTATGTGAGGTGTATGTGAGGGGGTGAGAGAGCGAATAAAATAATCTGGGTTATGTGAGGGGGGCACTGTTCATTGGGAACCGTGCTTCCCCTCTTTTATTAAGGATATAATATTTGGGTGTTCTTTTTTACTTTTCACTAGAAAAGGACTAAAATTGTAATTTAGCATTTACATTAACTTCGTCAAAAACAAACAATTGTGATTTACCAGAAAAAAACAACTAAACAAACTACGTTTTAAGTCATGACATACTTGTCAAATTATAGACTAAAAGGACTAAAATTCTAATTTATTAGGAAAGTACAAGTCTTATTGGCCTTTGTGTCATCTTCTTCGGCAGATCCCCAGCTACATAACTTCGTCAAAAACAAACAATAACCTACTTTGACTTAACTTACAAACTTTTAACATATTTAAACACATTTTCTTCATTGAATATCACTTACTTACATTAAAACATCTTAATATAAGTGTATACTAGCAGTAAAATCTAGAATTTGGAGGTCCTCGAAAAGACAGGGGCCTGTGCAATTGCACATAATATGGACATGTTTCATGCTATATTTTACAGCAGTGTATTGTAAAATTTGAATATAGTTGCAACTTTTTAACCACAAATGCAAGATAAATAAAACTAAAAGGTTAAAATGATAAACAATAAAATTAGAAAGACTAAAACTGAATTTGAAAATTAATGAAGATAAAACACAAATAAAAACCATGGCCCCACAAATAAAACCATGACAAAGAATGAGCTAGTTAGTATACACTAACTTGGTAAGAGCATACATAATGCATCAAGTCATTGAAGACTTGATGCATTTATGACATTCAATGCAAAACTCATTCAATATGCCAGACTTTCTCAAATGACTTGAAGATTATCAAACTTTTATAAAAAGCTTTTTAAAAAGCATGTGATGCAATGCTACAAACTCCATCCAAACACTTTTTGTAATAATAAAAAGTCTTTTTCTAATTTTACCATTGTAGATACTCTAAGAAATAAACAAAAAAAAAACATTTGTCCAAAAATATTTTCCCAAAACATATTTGACTAACATAATTAATTTTAACACTAACAATATCAAACTATGACCATAACCAGTACTAAATTTTACAAACTGCACATAGTAAAAACCTTTCAAAAGAACCTTATAAATATTAATCATTCCAACACTTGCCCTCAAGTACTAAAATCTTTTAACATCAAATCCTTTAGTAAAAAGATCTACAAAGTTATTTTCAGTATCAATATTAAGCACTTAAATCAACTTTTTCTCATGACAATCTCTTATAAAATGGTGCCTAATTTCAATATGTTTAGTTTTACTATGTTGAACTAGATTTTTAATAACGCAAATAGTACTGGTATTATCAGTGTACATAATAGTGTTCATGAAATTATACTTATACTCTAACATCTGATTCTGAATCCACAATACTTGTCCACATCAATGAGCAGCAGCAACACATTCAGCCTTCATAGATGAAGTGGCCAATATTGTTTGCTTCTTGCACTACCATGAAATGAGTCTGCATCTCACAAACTGACATCCACCTATTGTAGACCTCTTGTCTAAGCTGGAACCAGCATAATCACTGTTTTTGTATGCCACTAAGTCAAAGGGTAATCCTTTGGATACGATAGGCCAAGTTTAGGATGAGTCTTTAAATATCTAAAGATTTTATTGACTGCTTAAAAATGAGAAACTTTAGGATTGACTTGAAACCTTGCATATGCACATACAGCAAACATGATATCAGGTATGGATGTTGTAAGATACATCAAAGACTCAATCATAGACGTATAAGAATTCTCATCATATTCTTCACCATCTTAAGTAAAGTTTTATCAGCAACAATTGGAGTATTTGTTGGCTTCACATCCTGCATATTGAACTTCTTCAAAATTTCAGCCACATATTTGTCTTGGTTAATAAAAATGCCTTCTTTACTTTGTTTCACTTAAAGTCAAAGAAAGAAAGTAAGTTATCCCACAGAACTCATTTGAAACCTTTCTTTTATAAGCTTTTTAAACTCTTCACATATCTCAGGTTTTGTAGAACCAAAATTAATATCATCTACATAAACCTGAACTAGCATAATATCATGACTAAGTCTTCTAATGAACAAGGTTTTATCAATCTTTCCCCTCTAAAAACCATTGTTCATTAAATATTTTTTTAGTGTTTCATACCATGCTCTTGGCGCCTGATGAAGACCATAAAGTGCCTTTTTGACCTTGTAAACTTTGTCACCATACTTCAAATCTTAAAAACCATGAGGCTGATAGACATATACCTCCTCATCTATAGTGCCATAGAGAAAAACACTTTTGACATCCATCCGATACACCATAAAGCCCATATAAGAGGCATAGGCTAAGAACAATATTATAGCTTTAATTCTTGCTACTTGAATAAAAAACTTCATCATAATCAAGTCCTTTTTTCTATGTTAACCCTTGAGCAACTAACCTTGCCTTTTTTCTAACCACAATGCCTCTCTCATCAGATTTGTTCCTGAAAACCCATCAAGTACTAATTGCCCTCATTCTAGTAGGTAAATCACAAAGTTCCCATACATCTTGTAATTTAAACTGGAGAAGTTCTTCTTGGATGGCTTCAATCCAAGAAACATCTTCAAGAGCCTTTTTAATACTCTTAGGTTCCTCTTGAGACAAAAAGCAAGGAAAAAGACAAACATTATCATCGATGTGTTCCTTTTCTTCATAAATGGCATTAATGAACCCTTGCTTATTTGTAGTTTTGATTCTGGTCATTCTTCTAGTTTGCACAAGAGATTGAACATCACCAATAACATTTTCCAACTGATGATCTTTTGTAAGTCTTGTACCTAGTGTTTTAGGCACACTATAAGAACTAGGTAAGTTGCCAATATCAGCATCCTCCCAGTCATCAGAATTGTTATCATGAAAATCATCACCGTGATCAGGATCTAGTTGATACATCAGTTTTCCACTACTAACATTAGAATTTGCTCAACAAGCATTAACTTCTGGTAAAACATTACTACCATCATTAATGTTATTTTTAGCAATGTTGTTGGAGCTTATAATTTTCTCAACTTTATATTGAGTGTTCGCATCAGCTGAAACATATTTTTCAACACTTGCATCCTTTGAAACCCTAAAATTACCATCCAAATGTGGTAATAGAATGACTTCCTCCTCTAAACCTGCATCTTTGTTAGTGTTTGTACTAGTAATTGGGACATAATTCATGGTGTTTGATAGAGTGTCAATGTTAAACATCCATTCAGGCCAAGAACCAGTATTAACAGGTTTGTTCTCCAAGAACCTAATATGCACAATTCCTTCAACTTGTTTGGTTCTACGATTGTACACTCTGTATGTTTTACTATTCAAAGAGTAGCCCACCAAAAGACCTTCATCAGAATTCCCATCAAACTTCCCTAAATGATCTAAGGTATTGAGAGTAGTCACATGACACTCATATGGCCTTATGTAATGCAGTGTAGGAGCTCTTCCTTTAAAGAGATCATACAGAGTCTTGTTGTGAGGCTTAACAACTAATACCTAGCAGGTTGTACTAATAGCTTCTGCCCAAAAATGAGCGGGCAATTTTTGAATCTGCCAACATAGTTCTTGCATCTTCTATGAGAGTTCTATTTCTTCTTTCAGTAACTCCATTTTGTTATGGAGTTCTTGCAATACTGAATTCTCTCCTAATCCATTTGGCTTCACATAAATTGTAAAACCCGCTTTAAAATCCCTAAGATCATTAAATGCATGAGATTACGGTTAAATTTAAAGTTTTTAATTAATTAATATACGACATGAATCATGAATCATGAACATGTAATACGAACGTTACGTATATTAATTATTATAAGTACTATGTATGAAAACATGAATATTAATGCACGATAAGTATTCACGTAAGATACTTAAAACATACAAGACATAAAACACGACATTAAAACGAACACACACGATGATAATTTAAGACAAGAAAAATAAAACGAATTGTGTACATATGTGTACTATATGTGGTGTCCAAAACCAAAGGGGAGAAAGGGCTTGGCCCAACCCAATGTGAAATCCACTCCTTAACCAAAAAGGACTCCAGGGATTTCATAAAATACATATCACAGTAAATTAATAAAACCCTAAAAGTCTCCTTCTTGCTTCCTTTTGGCCGTGGCATCAAGAACCCCACAAGGACGAATTTTTGCCTCTTGATCTTTGATATTACAATGGTATCGTGTTTGTGTTTCATTCTTTTTAATCACACGCAATTGATATTCATCGAATCCTTTTTCTTTTAATTGTTTATGTTATGAACATAGATCCTTTAAAACAAATTGATAAAAACATGTAAACAATTAAGGATTTGACAAGATTAAAAGGGTTCGGGTATGGTTTATTGGTTTGCACGCAAACTGAGACCCATGGGGGTCTCGGTGGTGTTGGTAATCCCACCAGCTGCAACCTTGTGGTGGCAGTGGTGTTTTGGTTTTAGCAGCCGCAACCCCAACTGCTATAGTAGTGGGGTGCATGGTCCAAACGGTGGGAACCTAGACCTTAAAGGTCTTGGTGGTATGCAGTGGGCAGCCAGGGGGAACCGCAGCAACAACGGTGGCAACCTGGTGTGGCCAGGGGCTGCATCAGGGACAACAACGGCACCGACGACAGTGTCGGTGGCTGCTGTGTTGGTTGGCCGCAAGCCACAACGAAGGGCTGTGGTGTTGTGTTGTTTCGAGGCTAAGCCGAGACCTCTATGGTCTCGGTGGAGCTTTGATTGGGGTTCGGTTAACACCAAACACACAATGGGGTGTTTGGCAAGATTTTTACTAAACATGTAATTTAATTACGAATTTATTTAATTGTATTAAAAAAAACATGATAATTAAATTAATTAAATGTCGTGACTTAGTATATAGTTTTATTTAAATAAAAATCATGTTATTATGTATGTACATTTTATTTAAATAAACTTACGATAAAATAATTACTTAATCAATTATTCATGTACACGTAATTAATTAATTAAAACTTAGCTTAATTAATTAATATCTTTTAAGGTAAATTTTAATTATATGAAACAAATAGTATTATTAATTAATAATAACTTATGATAACATGATATATCATTATTAATTAATAATAATAAGTTAAACCTAAGTATTATTTATTATTAAACTTTACAATAGAATTACACATGACATAATATAAGCTTATTACAACCATATGTTATATCATTTAATTATTTAATAAGCATATGATTAGTTATGGAAATACATTATGAAAACATGTTAATTATGGAATTATACTAATTATGGCAACATGATAAATAAGGAAACACACTAAATATGGTAACATGCTAATTATGAAAACATACTAAATATGGTAACATGCTATTTACAGAAACATGTTAAATATAGAAACCAGCTATTTTTGGAAAGTTACTATATATAGAAACCTGTTATTTTTAAGAAGTTACTCATTTTGTTATAACAAATACTGTAACACTTAAAACATGAAATACATGAATCTAAAACACATG
This sequence comes from Glebionis coronaria, assembly GCA_025667525.1. Classification (NCBI taxonomy): domain Eukaryota; kingdom Viridiplantae; phylum Streptophyta; class Magnoliopsida; order Asterales; family Asteraceae; genus Glebionis; species Glebionis coronaria. The sequence continues at coordinate 453,898,096 of CM046878.1, read as the reverse complement.
AAACACTAAGAAACACATGATTTAACATGAATCGATAATATAAGTAAGAACACTTAAAAACAAAACAAGAACAAGTAAAACAAGCGAAGAACACACCAAGTAAACTGATAATCAGTTAAGTATAAGTTGATCAGACAACTCATACACGTCCCTTTTTTATTATGTAGCTATTGTGAAGTCGGGGTGATCTTCCACTTTCGTTTTCATCTTCATTTACTGGACATAAGGTACGGATATTTCGTCCTTCAGTAAGAACATCTTTCTTCCTATATTAGGATTCCCCGTTTGCAGCCATCTGTTTTTCCCAGTAGTTTAACTATCTTAAACACATCAGTATATGTATGATTATTTTAGATTGCCTGAGCTATATACAAGCATGCCAGTTTCACCTAGTTATGGGGGTTCCATAACCATAGCACTGGAGGCGTCGGTGTTATAACTCTTTTACGGTGAGAGTGATTGATCGCATCGTCCCTTTACAGTTTTGGCCAGTATTATTATTATCATGTGGGGCGAATGGGTGCATCCTAGGACAAGTTAGTAAGATTTCATGGTAACTGCGGTGTGTGACTTGTATCCGTTATAGGAGCTGATCCCTCCGCTCATACTATATTAATTAGAGGTAGCCCCTTTAATTACATGATGAGGCCACCCCTCTATGTATTTATGCACGTTGATATAACATGATCTATATGGGCTCCATGCATATTTAAAATACAGTTTTCATTATAAAATAAACATAAGTCTTTTCAGAATAAAAACCAGTTTATAAAACAACACCAGGTTTTCCAGGACTTACATTATTCTGCTGCACTATCATTTCATACTTTCATTTCATTCTTTACTTATGTTTATGCTATCATTTCATTGTCATTATATCCCTTCATTGAGCGTATTACTCAGCCTTATATTTTCCTTTCCATGACCCAAACGGTATGTACCCAAGGACAGCCTGGAGCACTTGGATGACGTGCATAGGATGGAAGCTACCTTAGACTTCTTCTCCTTTTGCCTCATATACTTATGCTTGCTTGGACACTTGTTTTGTCCTTCCTATTCCATTTACTTTATTTATGTTTGGGCTTATGTATGGGAACCGATGTTTGATTTTGGTTTTTCCTTTTATGGTCATTTATGTTTAAGGACATTACCTTGCATGCTTTGGTGTCACGCTATAATTATCATGTAACGGTCCACTTATCAAAGTGGGGTGTTACAATTATGGTATTAGAGCCCAAGGTTTTGACCTGTAGGCTCTTAAAATCAACTTGTGACTAGTGGGTAGTCACCAGCGTCTTCCTAAACTGACAGTTGATTTCATTTATTCATTGTTGATCCCAAACTTAGATCGATTAGCTTTGTGTATACGAGATTAGATCAAGTATAACACGTAGAGAAACCTTTGTTGTATGCTTTGTGAATCTAAGTATTATGCGGAATTTAATACTTAAACAAGAACACAAGATGTAAACAATACTTTCACTTTGATTATCAATGTCGAACTTGCTTACAATGAAAGATGTTTACGAATGGAAAACTTAATGAAAAACTTGATATTGAACATTAACCTAAAGGCCTTCTTTTATAGACTAAGAAGCCTTGTACAATAAGCTACGTATCAACTATTCTAGGTAAAGATAAACATAGAAAATACATTGTCGTTTCTATCCTTACTAGAAGTATTCTAGAACATAATAATCGTGTAGCTCACATCTTCCATCAGTGCTTGTCTTCAATCTGTCAACGCTTGACTTTAACTTGTCAACGCTTAAGCTGTCAGCGCTCACTTTGCTCTTGTCAACGCTTGAGTTGTTCTTGTCAGCGTTCAAGTGATCTGACCTTAATTTATTCCCAACAATCCTCCCCTAAACTTGATATCCACTCTTATGATCAAGTTTCTGAATAAACATTAAGAACTTGGAGGAGTCTGACAAACCTTATCATATTGGTAATAAATAAATCTGATCAAATTCTTTGCCACGTCACTTGTATAGTCTATCTCCAACTGGGTGTCCTTCATCTTTTCCAAAACAGCCTTGGATATGAAATACTGAGCATCTACAAGTAAATACTCAGCAAACTTTGTAGAACTCAAATGGTATACACCAGCAGCTGAATATAACCTCCATTGAAGACCACTGAGATCATCTTCAAGATCCTTCCATATTTCAGGATCTTCCTCTTTTGTCCCACACATTCTTTTGAATGTGGTCCAAAGTTTTATTCCATTGGCTGAAGTTGGTGCTTCAGCCTCATACTTGGTCTCTAGCAACCTCCAAAGGTCCACCAAGTCTTCTCTATCACAACTTGCAAATAAAGATATGAGAGTGGTAAAAGTGTGTACCTCCTTGCCAAATCTTCCAATCTTCCAGAATCCACATTCATCTTCATCATAACTCACAATTGGATTCCTGGAATCTAGTGGTAACACATGCACCATATCTGAAGCTTCTAATGGGGAGAGCTTGAGGCTCTTTCTAATGACTGCTTCACTTGGATATAGTTGATTCATATCTTTTAGAAACTCAAGTATAAATCCCTTCTTTACTGGTCTGGGAACTATCATAGCTTTCTTGATTGCCATCTCTTCTGCAAGTTGCTCCTTTCTTTCATCTGAAAGAAGTCTGAAAGTGTTTTCTTCTTGCACTTTCACCCAAATAGGATAAGCCCTATGTTCCAACTCATCAAATGTCAAAGCCTTCAGCTTCTGATGTGTCCATCCAACTCCATGACATTTGAGCAACATAAAGTAGAGCTTCCTTCTATCTCTTTTCAACTCTGAAAGAATGTTGCTTGCCTTGTGCTTCAAAATCACCTTACAATCCTTCTGAACTCTAAGAAGAATTTCCAAACCCCATATCTGATCTGAAATGGTCAAGTCTGGATTATCCATACAGCTTTCTTCCCAAGAATTGTACATCTGAACCACCTCTGGCATATCAAAATCAATCTGCAACTTTAAATCTCTCAGCTTTTCCCTAGCAAGCTCATCACCATACTCAAGTCTTTCTGGTTCAATAATCATCACACTTGAATCTGAGCTTGCTCCATCACTTTCTTCTTCAGAAGTCACAACAAATGGTGACTTTTCCTTTTCACCTTGTTCCATCATTTGCTCAGCCAATCTTCTATCAAATTCAACCTGAGCTACATTCATTGGAACAATTTCTTCTACCAACTTACCCTTACCCTTATCTGATGGTGCAATTGTTGGTAAGGTAGATGGTAATACCTGAGTAGAAACATCCTTGATGATAGATGATGACTGGAATACATCACCTCCATATGCAGATCTGTCAACGCCTAAATTTCCTCTATCAGCGCCCAAAATACTTCTATCAGCGTCCAAACTTGTCTTGTCAACGCTCAAATATTTTCCCTCAGCGCCTTGTGTAACCTCTCTCAACATATCTGTAAATGATAAATTTAAATTGGTTGGAGAGATCAAGGACGTATCAAAACCTGTTTGTTCCTTCAAAGTAGTAAGAGCTTCAGCAACATCCAATGATTGACCATCTTGACTGCTCTTATCACTCAGATTTCTTTGATCTTCCTCCCCTTTGGAAGACTCCTCCATACCTCCCTTTGCATGAGCACTCTCCAAAACAACAATCCTCTCTCTCAATTCCTTGAGTTCAAGGCCTTGGTTACTGACAATTTGTACCAAGTCTGCATTCTGCTTTTGCAAGCTAATGCAGACAGCCGTCAATTCCAAAAGAGTCATTGGTTCCAGTCTGCCCTCTTCCAAAATGGGGATTTGACCTCCCAAGTCAGGTTCATTGGGCATGGATGAGGACTTAATTATGGTGGGACTGCCTTGGCCAGCCTCTAAGCCAGAACCAATAGTCCCAGCCTCATCCAGGTCACCAGCCACACTTGTGGTGGTGGTTCTCTCTGCTTCATGGCTAGGACCACCAGAGGAGAACTCTCCAGCAGTCCTTTGGCGTTTAAACAATCTATATTCAGGTGGTGTGGAAGATGGTGTAGAAGAAGGTGTAGATGGGGGTTGGTTAAGGGGTGTTTGGGATTGTAATGGTTGGGTGTCAGCGGTGGAAATAGGCACATCAACGCCCACATTAGATGTGTCAGCGTCAAAGGGATTTTGGTCTATTTGCATTTGGTCAGGTGAGGGTAAAGGTTCAGGGACAGGTTCAAGTTGTGGGTGAGGTTGGGGGTCTGGTTGGGGTTGTGCTGCTGCAATAACAGCAAGCATGGCTGGGGTTAAAGGTAGGTCTCTATGAGGTGGTGAATTCATCTTGGTAAAAATAGCTTTCTTTTGTTCAGGGATTTTATAAAAATCATTGTGATCCCTTGAACAATATCTTTGAGCATCGAAAATCATTTGCAGAAAACGGGGATAAGCTAAAGTCATTTTTGTCTCCTTGTTTTTACACATTCCTTCAAAAATCATTTTAGACCAGTTATATTTTTGCCCTGTTGCAATACACACAATAGCAGTTGCAATGGATCTATTGATCTCATTGTGTGCAGTACATTTGGGACTCAAACATTGAAGGAGAATGTGAATGAGATACTTCCAGGCTGGGGGAAATTCCTGCTTATGGTACTTATTAAGAGTACCTTCATCAGGAATAGGGTATCCCAAAGCCCTAAGCCCTTGTTCTATTTCAGATATGGGAAGAATGGTTATACCATCAGCATCATCAAGATGCAAGGCCTGGCGTACCAAGGCCTCAGTAACCACCCAAGATCTCCCATGAACAATAGAAGTTAATGTGGTCACTCCATTAACTGTTGAGGAACTTACAGTGTTCCAAAACTGTTTAATGTGTGTGACTGGAATGAGTGGTGCATGAGAAAGAGCATACCTTAATGGGGATGCGTTCAAATACGCCACCATTTGTGTGTATTGAGGGAACAAAGTATTATCAGCAACAAGATAAGCAATCATGTTGTGTTGAGACTTGAACCCCAAATCCAATTCTGCTGAGTTAAATCTTGGTGCCATAGATGAAAGCTATTAATTTGAAGTATAAAAGATGAAGGTTGATAAGAGAAAAAGTGTTAGACAAGAATTATAGATACCCTGTTTAAAAATAGGAGCCAAATTTATAGGAGTGGATGAATGCATGTGATTGGCCCAAAAATAGGCAAAGATTTTCAAAAACTAATCATGAAAATATTGAAAAAGTTATAAGTTATCTCATGCATTTAATGAAAGTAACAACTCCTAAAATTACGGCTTGAAAATATGTCAAAAAGTAACAACTGGGTAGGTCCCATTGATTGTCAACGGTCAAATATAACCCATCAACGCCCAACGGCTATAATCTTGTCAACGTTCGCCTAAAGCCATGTCAGCGTCCAATTTGGTCACAACAACGCTTGGAAAAATCTTGTCAGCGTCCAAAAATAAAATTGTTTTAAAAAGTGAAAAATGACCTTAACAAGTAATTTATCCTAGAGAAGATAACCAAAAGCTGATAATTATCATAGGGCGGCAAGCACTGTCCAGTTATGCACACTTGCATAAACAAGATAGACATAACAGTCCTCTAGTGTCCCTTGCTAACCAAAATTCTTAACAACCAAGGTACCTTATAAAATCCTTGTTACTCCCAGGTAAAACCCATAACAAAGTAATTCCCAAGGCTCCCAACAGACCACAACCAATTCTAGGCCAAAAATGTCTTGGCAGCATGCAAAGTTGATATACTATGCATGCTACAGTGCCTCATGGTTTAGTAAAACTAACCCATACTCACCTGTGGACACAATCTAGAATTGTGATAAGAGTATCATATGGATACCCAAAAATCCTAAAGGTTCCTAAAACCTCCCCTTAAACAAAGATACAAAGAGTTTGCCAAAAATATGCATGAACATAAAAAATTTATGTCAAGATAGGAATGAAACATTCCAACCATCATCCATAAACAAAAACATGTCCAAATGCTTCTCCTTTGATCCATAAGCAACTCTGTATCCAATGGTATACTGCTAACACCATCTGTACATTTAGATTGAAAACCACAAAACTAACATTGTTGCTGACAACGCCCCGATAACACTTAACAGCGTTGAAGGAAGCTTTGTCAGCGTTAGACAATTATATTGCTGACAACGTTGCAAAAACACTTATCAGTGTTCAAACAACCTTTGTCAGTGTTAGAAAAATATAGTGGAAAATCTAAATTATCAATAAGACCAATAATAATAATGCATCATCCTGTACATACTTTTATAAAAAGAATCCAAAACACATACTTAAGTGAGATTAACCATTCCAATACTTGTTACCAAGTACTGAAATCTTCCAGCATCAAAAGGTTTAGTTAATAAATCTGACACATTTTCCTCAGTGTCAACCCTATCTGGTTGTATTAAACCTTTCTCAAAGCAATCTCTTATAAAATGGTGTCTAATTTCTATGTGTTTAGTTTTAGAATGATGCACAGGATTCTTAATGATGCATAAAGTACTATTATTGTCAACAAATATCTTAGTATGCATGAAGTTATACCCATAATCCAACAGCTGGTTCTGAATCCACAACACTTGACCACAACATGCTGCTGCAGCCACATATTCTGCTTCAGTTGTAGAGTTAGCCACCACTATTTGTTTCTTGCATTGCCAAGATATTAATCTGCTCCCAAGAAATTGACATCCACCAGTTGTGGATTTCCTATCAAACTTGTCACCACCATAATCACTATCTGAATATGCAATCAGCTCCAATGGTGAATCCTTTGGGTACCACAAACCAAGAGTAGGAAAACATCTCAGGTACCTAAAGATCCTCTTCACAGCATAAAGGTGACATTCTTTGGGAGTCACTTGATGGCGTGCACATGCACACACAGCAAACATGATATCAGGTCTGGAAGCAGTAAGATACATCAAGGATCCAATCATGGATCTATAATGCCTGACATCAACATCTTTCCCATCTCCAATCTTTCCCCAAGGGTGTTCTCTATCCATAGGAGTAGACGCCCTCTTTTCATGTGGAGAAAAGCCAAACTTCTTCAAGATTTCAGCAGCATATTTGTCTTGGGAGATGAAGATACCCTCTTCTTTCTGCTGAACTTGTAAACCAAGAAAGAAGTTCATCTCCCCCATAGCACTCATCTTGAATTTGTCTGTCATGAGCTTGGAGAAATCCTCACTCATCTTTGGATCAGTAGACCCAAAAATGATATCATCAACATAGACCTGCACAAGCAACACATCTTTGCCTTTCTTCTTTGTAAATAGTGTCTGATCTATGGTGCCCCTCTTGAATCCATTGTCCACCAAATAGGTAGACAGAGTACCATACCATGCTCTAGGGGCTTGATGAAGGCCATACATAGCCTTTTTGACTCTATACACTTTGTCTGGATGCTCAGGATCCTCAACACCAGGAGGTTGCATGACATAAACTTCTTCAACAATGGTGCCATACAAGAATGCACTCTTTACATCCATTTGATAGACTGTAAAGCCCATGCAAGATGCATAGGCTAGAAAAATCCTAATAGCTTCAATCCTTGCAACTGGTGCAAAGACTTCTTCATAGTCTATCCCCTCCTCTTGTGTATAACCTTGAGCCACTAACCTTGCCTTGTTTCTGACCACAATACCTCTTTCATCTCTTTTGTTCCTGAGAACCCATCTTGTCCCAATTGGTCTGACATATCTAGGACAATCAACCAACTCCCAAACATCCTGAATAGCAAATTGGTGAAGCTCATCCTGCATTTCTTCCACCCAACTTGGTTCTTTGAGAGCATCAAATATCTTCTTGGGTTCTTCTTGTGACAGAAAACATGCAAACAAACATGCTTGTACAAGAGGGGTATCAACCTTCTTGTGTATATTGGCAATAAATCCACCAAGACTTTGATGGGATCTTCTTGTCTGAACTGGAGTCATGACATCACCAATGATCTGAGATGGGGGGGTGATTCTTCATTATAGAAGTGAGAACTCCTCCTTCAAAAAGTCTGGTGTCCTAAACTTCACGCTCCATGTTGCCAATATCTTCTTCATCAGACTCTCTTTGATCAACAGGGATCTCTTCATGGACATTGGAAGGTCCACCTTGTTCAAAATTGGAAGAGAAAAGATGTGCAAAGGTGTTGTCAACGTCTGAACCTTGTTTGTCAGCGCTTGGGCTAACAACGCTTGAACTGTTGTTGTCAACGTCTGAGCCATCAACGTTTGAATTGCTCTTGTCAGCGCTTGATTTGCCTTTGTCAGCGCCTGAAGAACCATGCATGTTTGTATCTGGTGGTATTTGGAAACCACCATTATCTTGTCCAGCAGCAGCAGCAGCAGCAAAAGCATCAGTCCAAATGGGAATTGTGACATATTCAAATGTAGGAGATGCTTTTTCTGCTTGTGATCCAACCCTTTCATCAACCTGTGTACCTGAAACATGAACAACTTATTCCTCCACAACATTTGAAGTTACCTTCATAATGTCTGGATTAGTGACAGGCATATAATTTAAAGTTCTAGATAAGGGTTCCAAATCAAACAACCAATTAGGACCACTTTCAGGATCACTAGGTTTATTCTCTAAGAACCTAACATGTACTCTTTCAACAATACGTTTGTCCTCCTTAAGATAAACCCTATAACCCTTGCTCTGCACTGAATACCCCATGAAGTAACCTTCATCACCTTTTGCACTAAATTTCCCTAAGGCATCACTAGTGTCTAAGACTACTACATGACATCCAAAAGGTCTGAGAAAACCAATATTAGGTTTTCTTCCCCAAAGTAACTCATAAGGTGTCTTGTTCTGAATTTTGTTAACCAATGCTCTATTTTGCACATAACATGCAGTATTAACAGCCTCAGCCCAAAAGGCTATGGGAAAGTGAGCATCAGCCAACATTGTTCTGGCTGCTTCAATTAGGGTTCTATTCTTCCTTTCAGCAACCCCATTTTGTTGTGGGGTTCTAGCAATACTAAACTGTCTAGTAATTCCCTTCCTGGCACAAAAATCATCTAGCTTCTTGTTCCTAAATTCTCCACCATTATCACTCCTAAGCATCTTAACCTCATTGCCAGACCTTTTCTCAATTTGAGTGATAAATTCAATAAGAACATCAGCTGTGTCACTCTTCATAGCTAGAAAGAATGTCCAAGTAAACCTAGAAAAGTCATCAGTGACAACAAAACAATATGACTTGCCATTCAAACTTTCTATATTAGTTGGACCAAAGAGGTCCATGTGAAGCATATGAAGAGGTCTGGAACTAGTATGCACCTGCTTGGACTTAAATGAGACCTTGTGCTGCTTGCCTTTAAGACATGCAACACAAGAGTGGTCATTGTGGAAGGCCTTCTCAGGCAAACCATCAACTAAACCAAGCCTCACAAGTCTATTTATATTTTTAAAGTTTATGTGCCCTAGTCTCCTGTGCCACAAATTACTTTCATCTACTAAGGCCTTAGCATAAAAACAAGACATATTAGCATTCACTTTAATCCCATTTAAATTCACATTGTATATGTCCTTATGCCTAGGTGTTCTATACTCAATATACTTCTCATCATGGATCTTAAAATCCTTGCTTAACACCAAACACTCAGTATCAGTGAAAAGAACCTTATTTTTGTTATCACACACTTGTGATACACTAAACAGATTATAGTCCAGTTCTTTTACCAGGAAGACATTCTCAAAACGTAGATTATTGGTGAGAAGGGTTCCTTTGCCTGTGATGGTGCCGTAGCCCCCTCCAAAGTATACCTTATCACCATCTTGAATAGGAGTGAAGTTTGTCAGATAGTCTTCCTTTCCTGTCATGTGCCTTGAGCATCCACTATCCCAATATCCATAGTCATTGATCTGCTTTTGAATGCCCTGCACATAAAGAAAACAAATTAGTTTTCTTTGGGAACCCAAGACTCAGAAGACTTGGATTCATCTGGTTGTTCAATAAGAACAGACTTAGTTCTCACAACAACCCCATTCTCATCCCTTTTAGGATGAAATACCCAGTTAACCCCAATTGGTTTTGTAATGACTTTTGAAATATAGTTAAACCTGTTGCAAGTCATTGAAATTCCATCATTATTAGGGTTTTGATCTTTCTTGGGTCTCCATGTTAAGCTTGAAGAAGCTTTAGACCCCTTACCTTGTGGCTGCAAATACTTAGGTCTGGTCACGTTTCTGTCAGCGTTGGATTTTGTCCTGTCAACGCTGAATTTACCCTTATCAGCGTTGAACCTAGGGTTTGCTACAGGAACCCATTGCCTATTTGACCAGGTAGTTGTCTTTTGAAAAGGTCTTTGTCCATGAGTGTTAGACCTTCTAGTAAAGAATGGGGCTGGTCTAATCACTTGTGGACTTTGCTGCACACCAGGTCTGGGTCTGACAACGTTTGACTTCCTAACAACGTTGACTTTCTTCTTATCAGCGCTGAAATTGTTCCTATCAGCGCTGACTTTGGGAGCGTTGACACATTTGTATGCCAAATGTGAAAAGCTACCACAAGTATAACAGGCTTTCTTAGACACATTCTTTGGTCTAGAAGCAAAGAAACCTGTTCCATGATTGTTAACTTGGCTCTTGGGTGACCTATTATTTCTATACATCTCTGCATATTTAATGGTAGGTCTTCTAACAGTGTTGGAGCCTAGGTCAACAGCTTTACCAGTAACTGGGTGAGTAACCTTAATGGGTGGGGATTCAATGGGACTTTCACACAGCAAACCTCCCTTAACAAATAAAGTAGGGTTAGCTTTCTTCCACTCATTTAGGTCAGTCAGTTTTTGTTGATACTCTTCTACTGGGGTGACAACTCTTGGTGGAGGAATAAATTCCTCTTCTTGGCATTCTGGAATACCAGTCCAAGATAAATCCTTTCTAAGGACACCATAGAAGTCACCAGCTGGTGGTGGAACCAGAGAGTAATCATTCTCATTCATCCCAAGCCCAGTCATATCCTTAGGGTCTCTTTGTTTAACTACACAGTCTCCTAGGGCTTGGGTGGCTCTATCAAATCTTTGAATCTTGAGGTCAACATTATCTTTATTCTTAATGGCCTCATCTAACTTAGCCTGTAGGTCTTTATTGACTTTTTACATGATATTTCTAACATCCATACTACCCTCAAGCTCATGTTTTAAGATATTTATCTTATCTTTTAAATCAAATTCCATTTTCTTGTATTCAGAAACGGTTTTCTCAGTTTCAGTAAGAGCTAGTTGGTAATTGGATAATTTACACCTTTCAGTGCTCATATCCTCTTTTAGTTTTAACACTTCTTTGTTAAGTCTGTCAGTGTTTAACCTACAACCTTTGCTACAAAAAGCATCATCATATACCTCATTATCAGATGAAGAGGAGGAGTGTGCCATGAGAGCATATTCAACATGCTCTTCTTCTTCAATGTCAGCAATCAAAGCTTTGTCCTCTTCAGCATCCTTGGCCAGATAGCTCCAATCCCATCCAGTACCATCAATTCCTTGAACTGCAACCATGGCTTTGGAGTTTTGAGCTTTAACAACCTGACTTGAGGGTTTACCAGCATCAGATCTTCTAGGAGATCTGCATTCCCTCATGAAGTGCCCCATGCGATGACAGTTGTAGCACTCAACTTTGGATTTATCAAATCCAGCAGTGTCTTTAGCATTGAAGGTCATCTTCTTCTTGAACCTCCTATTCCACCTATTTGCTCTTATACTAGCAAGAGCCATGTTCCACTTGATGTCCATCTCTTCCAAGTGTTCATCACTTATCTGCTCAAGGTCCTCATATGTAATCACAGAACCATTGGGCAAAGAAGCAATGTAAGCACAAACAGTATCCAAATCCAAACCAGCAGGTTTAACTCTTGGTGAGTCATTCATGAATGTGTCAGCGTCTGAAAAGGAGACGTTGACAGGACTTGTTCCAGCGCTAACAAATGGTGATCCAGTAACTGGATGCATAATGGAGTCCTGCTGATTGAATTGACCTTCACTATGAGAAAAGAAGGCCATGTTGCTGGTGCTAGCTTTGTTTGAAAGAGTTTCATCTTCCAACAATCTTAGTTTGTTGTAGATGTCATCAAACGAAGAGCTCTTGTGAGTATTATTGGCAAGAATAGATCTTGCCTCAATCTTCCATGTCTCACCAAGACTTTTCAGAAAAGTAGCATTGATGTCAATATCACCAACTTGTGTCCCCATGAAGGACAATTTGCTTGTGATGTCAAGCAAACTGCTTCTCACACTGCTCAGTTTCTCATTGGGCTGAGCTTTGAAGACAGCATAGTCATGCAGAAGTTGCTTTTTCTTTTCTTCCTTAGTTTCTGCATTACCACCATATGCAACTTCAATTGCTTCCCAAAGATCCTTAGCAGATTCATAGCTTCTATATTTGTGCTGATTTTCTTGTCCCAGAGACACTTTCAGAATATTTAGGGCTTTCATGTCAGCCCTTTTCTTTGCAATATCTTCAGCACTTACAGCTCTACCATCTCCAGGTTTTTCTTTCTTATCTTCATCAGGACATCCTTCAACAGCTGTTCTTGTCGCAATGGCATTCAGAATCTTTTGAGCTTTATTGAATGAGTTTCCATATTCAATAATGTCCCAGAGTGTGTAGTCAAAGATCCCCAGATATTGTTCAAAGTTGAACCTCCATAAGTCGAAGTTGGTTGCATCAAGCATGGGAATCTTGATGTTTGGTAAGGATGAAGAGGAGGACATGATGTTTGCTTCAGACATGATGTTTTTAGGGTTTTGAGAAAATTAGGGTTTTGGTGTTCGTATATCGTTCTGGTGTTCTTCAAAGATCAAAAGTTCCTCAACAAGCTCTGATACCACTTGTTGATCCCAAACTTAGATCGATTAGCTTTGTGTATACGAGATTAGATCAAGTATAACACGTAGAGAAACCTTTGTTGTATGCTTTGTGAATCTAAGTATTATGCGGAATTTAATACTTAAACAAGAACACAAGATGTAAACAATACTTTCACTTTGATTATCAATGTTGAACTTGCTTACAATGAAAGATGTTTACGAATGGAAAACTTAATGAAAAACTTGATATTGAACATTAACCTAAAGGCCTTCTTTTATAGACTAAGAAGCCTTGTACAATAAGCTACGTATCAACTATTCTAGGTAAAGATAAACATAGAAAATACATTGTCGTTTCTATCCTTACTAGAAGTATTCTAGAACATAATAATCGTGTAGCTCACATCTTCCATCAGTGCTTGTCTTCAATCTGTCAACGCTTGACTTTAACTTGTCAACGCTTAAGCTGTCAGCGCTCACTTTGCTCTTGTCAACGCTTGAGTTGTTCTTGTCAGCGTTCAAGTGATCTGACCTTAATTTATTCCCAACATTCATTTCATGTATCATTGTTTCTATTAAGTTTTGACTAAGTAATGGTTGGTACATGACTGGCCATATTTAGTCGCATGTGCTTTTCATTCGAATTTTGTTTTGGTGAACCGACCCATAGGCGTTCAGGCTCATGTCAATTTTGTTTTGTGAACCGATACATAGGCGTTCACCATTTCTCATGTCAATTTTGTTTTATGAACCGACCCATAGGCGTTCACCCATGCTCATGTCAATTTTCGTCGGCAATGCCTTCATGAACTATTTCATACACCTCTTATGTTTATCCTATGTTTCAAATAGATTAATCATTTTACGTTTTCCTCTTCTAAACTGTTAGATGGCTGTATAATAGCCATATTTCATTAAAATTTGACTAGTATGGAATGGACCCTAGCCATCCATATTTAGTCTTATGTTGTTAAATTCTATCCATGATATTTTCCCCTTGAAATTTGACGAGTATGGAGTGAACCATAATCATCCACACTTAGTCACATGTCTTTCCTTCGAATCTTGTAGATGGAACCATAGCCATCCACACCAGTCTATGTTTAATCTCCATTGATTACGTTTTATGATCCTTATGATGACGATGTTTTCATACTCTCGTGCTGATTTTTTCTTAGGTCTCTTTATGTTGATTTTGCTTTCATCATGTTGATTATGCTTTCATGCTAGACATCGATGGATTTCATTTAATCCTGCTTTCATGATAGTCATGGTTGGCTTTCATTAATCATGCTTGCATGCTAATCATCGTTGAATTTTGTTTAACCACACTTTTGGGTGTTCTCTCTATGCAACCAGAATGATGTCTATGCTGGAATTGCTAGGCTATCATGATGCTCATTCAGTTCGGTTTTCTAACCGCTTAACCAATTATTTTCTTTAAAAATCATGTCAGATGATCGACCCCATACTGATCATTTCATGTGCGTTCCATGTGTACTCCATGTACCATATTCCATGTGTACTCCATGTACCATATCCCATGTGTACTCTATGTACCATATTCCATGTGTACTCCATGTACCGTATCTCATGTGTATTACACGCACTGTAATCCATGTGTATTTCACTTACAATACTCCACGAGTATTCGCTAGTAGATTCTAAATCATCTCAGGCGTATTCCACTTGCTGATATTTTACAAGATGCTGATGCCGCTCATAACTTGGAGATGTTACTAAATGTTGATGCTGCTTAGTATTTAGAGATGCTACGGAATGCTGATGTTGTTCACAACCTAGAGATCTTACAAGACGAAGACAAAGGTGTTAGATCAAAGCGATCGGACGAGAAAGATGCTTCACCACCAGACGATTTCAATCACAATCCATGTCCTTATTTTTTTAAAAATGACTGACGTCATTCAGATCGTATTTTCAGTCATATGAGTGGGAACCGGTACCAGCCGACCACTCAGCTGAATAGTTACATGAATCACGGTCATGAGAATGACCGTCATGGAACTGACAGACGAGACGATAATGACCAATATGGTGACAGAAACCATTCTGGTATTCACAACAAAAACTCCGGTAACGGACGTGACCAAGAATACAAAGGTCAATGGTCCAACCGATTCACCAATTTTGGCATATGATCAAAATTTTCATTGTTAGTCATCTTCACATCTGGTAACACATGTCAAGACATCCGTTGAGATACATGTCTCACGTGTATTTTCTAAAGACACATATCAAGACACTGGTTAACACACATGTCATGCGTATATTTCTCAAAACATGAGTCAAGACACATGACTCGTGTATAACCTCTGAACTAAGCCTCAGTAATTCAGGGTACCCTCCAAGGGGTATACCCGTCCTATTGTGCCATGTACTAATCAGGCCACTAAAATTTCAGTACCATCTCTAGCGTATTGTTCATGTTTGGACACGCAATGTTTTTCCTGTATGAGACAGGCGAAACACATTCAGTGAGATCTGCCACTCTTGCTCCATGTACTGACATGGTACCCTCATTTATCAATCACGTATTACGTATATCCATGCCCAAAATAGACGCCGTTATATCACCCATGTATATAAAGGATTTCATTTCAAATTGACGACAAGATCCTTTCTACTAACGCACTCCCTTGAACAGATGCTAATTCGATATGATTTTGATTATGGACTGGTTAGCAGCACGTCACGCTACGATTAACTTCCATGCCTATCGGATTATATTCAGCAATGTTCAGGCTCCCGAATGCATTCATCATGGTTTTAGTACCAGGAAAATCTGTACAAATTGTTTTCTGCTTTACAAGCACATGCCTTATTATTCCATGGCTACGAAGACTTTCTAGCTACCATTCATTATATGATCTTCTGAAGTTCCCTCTATTCATAACCAGTCAATTGTTTCAGTATTCCCAGATGCATTCCCAGAAGAACCACCAGATATACCACCCATTCGTGAAGTAAAGCTTGAAATCGAGATCAAAGAGTTGTAAGAACAAAAAGGACGGTAGCATGTGATTTATATATCGATCACCTTTAAAATCTAAACAAATAACCTTTCATAACCGTTATCTTACTCTACGTATTGATGACGCGTTTAATCAACTACCAGACTCTACACAGTTTCCATGACCGGGTTACGATCAGAATACCAACAGTTGCGAGGGAAAGAGCAAGACATTCCTATGACTGCTCTTCGCACACGTATGGTCATTATGAATTCATTGTTGTGCCTTTTTGTCTCACGGATGCCCAGCTGTGATTATGGATTTGATAAATCGAGTTTTCATGAATTCTGGACAAGTTCGTCATTTTGTTCATCGCTAAAATTCTGATCTTCTCTAAGTCTAAAGAAGAACACGAAGACCATCTTCGCGTTATGTTACAAATTCTACGACAAAAGAAATTTCACACTAAAATTTTTCCTAGTACGAATTTTGTTTGATCTCAGTAACATTATGAATCGCATTGCTCCTCACGGTTAAGTTTTATCATGACTAAGCTTACTCGAAAAGGAGAAAATCCTACACTAAAGTATGTGTTCCAGAGGATCCTACGCTAGGAGAGGTCTAAATTACCGACACTCATAGTTTTTCTAAGCTTCTATGTATCCAGTTTCTACGAATGTATCATGATCTCAAAACCACATTTTAGTGGAGTGACATGAAACAAGATGCAGTTAAGTTCATATCAAAATGCTTGACTTACCAGTAAATTAAGATAGAACGCCAACATGCAAACAATTATTCCAACCGTTAGAATTTTCTAAACAGAAGTGGGACAAGATCTCCATAGATTTTGTTACCGGTCTACCACGGACTCAGAGGAAGCATGATGCTACCTAAGTCGTGTCAATCATTGACAAAGTCTAAACAATTCCATCATATTCGTAAGAATTATGCAGTTACCAGTTGACAGAGATATTCCAACATGAAATCATACGATTTCACGGTATCCCATCAACAATCATATCGGACAGAAAGTTACGTTCATTTTCACGTTTACATTGACGCTCGCAATTACATTTCACGTTCGCGTTCACGACCTTGTACGCGTGCACGTCCTTATTCCAGTTCACGATTTGCTTTTAGCACTCACGTTCATGACGTTGTTCACGTCCATGATCGTATTCCATCTTACGATTTATGTTTCACTTTTCATTTGGGAAAGATCTGCAGAAAGCTTTGGAGACTAAACTCAAGCTTAGCATAAATTTCCATCCTCAGACAAACATTTCACGTTACATTTCACGTCTCATCTCGTATCCTTTGGAGATACCTCCTCAGCTATCTCACGTTCACGATATGTTTCACATATCATGATCATTCCATGTTTCTCATATCACGTTCACGATATGCCACACGTATCACGTCCACCATATGTTTCTCATATTACATCCATCATATCTCCACGTATCACGTTCGCAATTGTTCACGTATCACGTTCACAATTGTTCATGTACTACGTTTCAATATGTCTTGCACGACATTGCTCAGACGTCACTAATGTCGGTTATTCTAGTTAGTTGCATCGTAACGTTTCATTTACCCTTCCACGTTATATCTTATCCACTCGATCAGATTCATGAGGAATCTGTCTTACGTTGATGAACCAGAAACTTTTACGTATCGTCAAGTCAAAGTCATGAAGACCAAGATTATTACCTTCATCAAGATCTTTTAGAGGAACCGTTCCGAGCGGGAAGCCACTTGAAATGGAAGGGTCCATCAGGACTTTTATCCTCTTTCCGTCCATAAGTCAGATATGTTCTTTTCGGTCACGTCACATTCCATGTCCTTTTCAGTCACGTCATGTCCATGTCCTTTTCAGTCACGTTACGTCCATGTCCTTTCCAGATTATCGTATCTCTAATTCGAGGACGAATTATTCTTTTAGAGGGGAAGAGTTGTAAAACCCGCTTTAAAATCCCTAAGATCGTTAATTGCATGAAGTTACGGTTAAATTTAAAGTTTTAAATTAGTTAATATACGACATGAATCATAACATGTAATACGAACGTTACGTATATTAATTAATTATAATAAGTACTATGTATGAAAACATGAATATTAATGCGCGCTAAGTATTCACGTAAGATACTTGATATGAGTTAAATTACTCATATCATTTGTATCTTAAAACAATAATAAATGCAATAAATGTATAAAAATGGCCTTGTATACGTTTGTTTGTTGTTTGATGTGTGTAGGTACCGAAGTTCACAAAAACCGGCAAAATGGACACGAATTTGAAGAAAAGATCAACAAAGCCAAATACAAGTTCGTTTTAGAGGGTTTTATCTTAATTGGACTTTGTGGGCCCTACTCTTAGTTATTGGGCTCAAAAGCCCAAAAAGGGATCTTAAATATCTACTTTCTATCCAAGCCCAAAACCTAAAAGCCCAATTTAAAAAAGGTACGGATGAAAGAACTTGGGCCCAAGCCCATGTGTTAACCAAAAACAAAAAAAAAACGAAAGGAAAGTGTATCATGGGCTTTAAAACCCGTTTGGTCAAAAAAACAACGGGACGTGCAAGTTTAAAACGTTTTCTTGGTCAAACGATAACTCACAACTACACACACATTTATCACCACACATTTAACCTTTTCGATAGAACCAATGCTCTCACCATCTTCTTTTCTCACCTCACCAAATAACCAGACACCATTGTTACCCTAACCCTAGATAACAAGTAAAATTGGGGATTTCACTTAATCAAAGCGCGTGAGTTTACACGCAGCTTAAATTAATTCCCAACTTTATAGGGGCTTGAAGATGTCCTTATTTTGGTGACATGGCTCCTTGTCCTGCTCTGATTGGTCGAAGATACATCATCCATTTTCACTCTCCAATTAGAAGTTGACACATCATCCATCAAGAAGCACAACTAGCACACTCGGCTGCCAAGCTGGCAATCTGTGTGCTAGTTGACTAATCTCAGCCATAGATCAAGAAAACAAGAGATAAGATGCTAAAGGGACGGCTGAGATCAAGATATCTGCTCAACAAACTTCACCAATAGCCTTGGGGGTTGGCTATAAAAACCCCTGTTTTCTATAATTTTTATCATCCAATTTTTACTTAATGTTATAATGTTGAATTAGAGTTAGGAAATCTGTATTTTCATTTTTAATAATTATGTATTACTTTTTTCTAATTAATAAAAATTTATATTCTGTCAAACTTATTCGTGTGTTTATTTACTATTAAAGTTCAATACATTTTTCCTTCTTCAGTCTGATTTGATATTATAAATATAAAGGATATTTTATTAAACTTCTTAATAGTTTTAAAAAATATCTAAGTAAATTTGTGAAGTAAATCAAACCCCAATGGTTTGATTAAAACATAAGTTCTGGTTCGATAAGGGTGCTTGGTTCGAGGCACTGTTTTGACCTTTGATGGTGTATTTGGTTCGATGCTATTGAATGGGGTTTTAGTTCGAGTAATGGTGACGAATGGGGGTATTGATTCGGTTCATAAGATTGTTCAGCGCAATCTTCTACTCAAAGGTTTTCTACAAAAGGTGTGTTTCTAGTTGAATTTAATGTTATTTTATATATTAGTCTTAATCTGTTTATGTGTTATATAGTTAATGGATTAGGGTTTGATGATAACGTTATAAGTTTTGCTGAGTTTGTTTTGAAAAGTTTTATTGTTTGGTTTTTAGTGTAAAAGTTATAAAAGTTGTTTAATCTGAAAGTTTTCTTTTAATCTGATAAAAAGAATATTGAGTTTTAATATGTTTCAAATATGGGGTTTAGATTATACTGAGTGTTTGAAGTTTAATAATCTCAAAAAGATTTTTATCTGATTATTTTAAGTCAATAAGATCTGAGTGAGTAAGTTTTGTAAGTAAGTTGTTAATTTGATTTTAATACTAGTTAGTTTTCATCTGTTTCATTATTTTATCTACAAATGTCCATATGCTGATAATATGATTGGAGATTGGGGTGAATCTGTATGAAAGTTTTAGTTTATGAATCTGGATGAGAAAGTCTGGTCTGAAAGCTTTAGATGTAATAAATCTGTATTGGTTATCCAATGTTTTAAAAGTAGTCTGTTGGTTATATTGAGTGATTTAGAAGGTTTTAGTCTGCTGATGCTTGTGGGTTTCTTATATTGCTGATTCTGTTATTGCTAGTTTGCCTAATTTAAGTTTTGAGTCTGCTGTTATATGAGTTCTCTTTGCTGATATGTCTGCTCAATTTGCTGAGTGTTTAGAGTTTATGATTTGCTGATTTACAAAGTTATTTTGTATATTTGGTTTACTTGCTTATGCTGTGTTATTTGGTTGCTTTCTGAATTATTGTTCAAGCTAAATCTATCAGATTCAACTGATCTGATAGATATTATTTAAGTTTTCATTGTCCAAAAATTAATAACTAAAAAGAGTCTCCAATGAGACTCGAACCCTTGACCTCAAGGGTGGTTGCCAAATGCATTAACCAACTCGTCTAGCTTCTCTTTTGTGATTTAATGCAGCTATTTTAATTAATATAATATTATATAGGTACTGTCAGCTTTGGTTTTCTTTAAATACTTAGTTTTACTTTTATTTACATTAACATCATTTTAATTTTCTTTTATAAAGTTTTCAAATAAATAAATAAAAACAAATAAAAAAATGTTTTATTAATTTTAGAAATTTTAAATTGTTATTAAAAATGAGTTTTAATATAGATTAGATTTCAATTAAAATTAGTTTTAAATAAATTAGTTTTTAAAATAGATTTTGTTTAGTAAAAAGTAAAGTTAAATTTTAAATAGATTATTAATTTTTAAATAGTTTAATTGTTTTAATTTTTAATAATCGTATTTAGATAAAATAATGGGGAATGATTCATGCACTTTAGGATTTAATTAATTAAAAATTGTAGGAGTAATTTTAGTTTAAAAACTGAAAAACCATTTAAATCGATTGTGTAAATTGAAACAAAACGTCTCAAATTTACTTGATCTTCGTGTACAACGAACTTGGTTCATCAACGTGTTTAATTAAATCCGTCTTCGACTTATTTATGGATTATTACCTTTTCTTAAGGGTAATTTCTTAAATTTGTCCTATACCGTATCTAATTAAAATACGTCGACGTTTCCTCGACACATCAAAAATTTTGGCGCCGCTGTCGGGTATCTTGTGTATGATTCGTCTTGTTGAGATTTGTTGTTCGTTGATTTGAAGACCCTTTCCGTCCTCGGAAACTTTTGTTATTTTTCTATTATATATAGTATGTATCGTTTTTCGTTTTTTTTTGTGATTAATATATTATATTACGTAGAACAATAAATTTACCTACTTCCAAATAAGACCTTAGTTAGGATTTCATCACCTAGCTATTGTATTCGAATCCAAAACGAAAAATAAAAGGCAAAATAGATAAATACTAATAAAAAGTTTAAACTCGATTTATACAAACTATAAGGTGGGTATAAGGCGACGAGCTATAAAAGGCCGTCTAAGGAAAAAGGTTTTTAAGTGCTTTTTCCACCTCGTTTCTCCGCTTGCTTGTGCGTATATTGAGAGGGATAACCGATTATTGGTTTGCCGACTCAAGTAGTATTATATCTTTTTTTTGTAGTTTACTTATTGAACCTCGAGACGTTTAGGTTTTCACCTATCGTTTCAAAGTCGACCGAGGGTAGATTACTTCCATAGCAATTATCCTTATTCCTTGTTTTTTATCGATCTTTTTGATTGAGAAATACCAAATAAAAATACCAAAAATAATCTTCTTCTAGTCTAAATTCTTTCCTTCAACCCTGTTAAATTCTCGTCACTTTGGTTTATGCAATTACGATCTTCTCGACTTTTGATTGATCACAAAAGGCTTGAAAATTATCCTCATAGAAATAGAAATCGTCAACAACGAATAGTGGAACCCGAGCTTCCACCTATTATTGTAGAGATGGCCGATAACCGAACAATGGAGGAATTGCTCCGTGCACCCACCGAAGGGTATGGGGAAGTAATCGTTGTGCCGGCTATTTTGGCGGATCATTATGAGTTTAAGACGGGATTTTTATCACTCATTCGTGCCGACCAATTTCGTGGCAATGAGACCGATAACCCGCACTCTCACATTCAGAATTTTCTTCGTATTACCTCGACTCTCAAGTTTAGAGATGTGCTGAATGACGCGATTAAGCTCATGATTTTTCCGTACTCGCTCGAGGGGAACGCTAAGATTTGGTATGAGAAAGAACCACCGGGTTCGATTTTGACATGGGATGATTAGTGTCTAAGTTTATGAATTACTTCTTTCCACCATCCAAAACAACACACTTTAAGAATGAGATCACTAGATTTGAACAAAAAGTGCATGAATCGTTTGGAGTTGCTTGGGAAAGGTTTAAAGATTTGTTAAGAAAATGTCCACACCACGGTTTCTCGGAATTGCAACAAATCAATACTTTTTATAATGGACTTAATATGGTTGAACAAGATTCTTTAAATGCCGCCACGGGTGGTAATCTTTTAAGAAAAACTCCGAGAGACGCGTGGGGTATAACTGAGAATAAATCTAGATTGCAATATTCACGAAACACACCGGTTGTTTCCAATGTGAATTCATCTAATACCGAGATTGCTAGATTGGACTCTAAGATTGACACGATTTTGAATGAGATTAGGAAGAATCCTCATGGAACGATTAATATGGTTGAGAATTTTTGTGTATCATGTGGTGGAGCACATCCGAATTATGCTTGTTTAACCACGGGGTTTGATCAAGCTAGTGCTTTTGCCGCGACGGGAACTTATGGCCCTAACGGTCAAGTTCCTCGTCAAAATCATGTTGCTCCACCGGGTTTTGCACCGGTTCAAAATAGGTACAACAATGGAAATAATGGGAATAATTTTAACCGTGGTAACAAAGGGAATTTTAATCAAGGAAATGGGTTTAATGCTAATCAAAACAATCAAGGTTTTAACAACAACCAAAATGATTTGTCAAGCTATATCAAAACAAATGAGGCAAATTTGAAAGCTTTTCAAAACAATGTTCAAGGACAAATTGCAACTTTGACAAATAAGTTTCAAAATACAATTAAGGGGCAAAATAACAAGATCGAGCTTAACAAACAAAGACTTGAGCAAAACCAAAACCATTTTGAGCAAAGATTAGAGCAAAGTCAAAATCGTATGCAACAAAGTTTGGAACAAAGTCAAAACAAATTGCTTTCGATGTTTGAGCTATTTATGTCAAAACCATCCTCTTCTTCGGGTTGCTTACCTAGCAATATCGTTCCAAACCCGAGGGGAGAGCTTAAGGCCATCACCGTTTATGATGATTGTAATAATTTAGAAGAAGTGATTGAGATTGAGTTTAATCCTCCACCTAAAGAGACCTTTCTTGATGTTACCAAGGCTACTTTAAATGTGATTAGTACCTCGGTTTTCTTTGATCTCTTTCACGAGAAATATAAAGATCCGGGTCAATTCTTGATACCTTGTGTTTTCAATGAGCTTGGGGTATGCAAAGCTCTAGCCGATCTAGGAGCTAGCATTAACTTAATGCCCTTGTCCATTTGGAAAACTCTTGACTATGCACTACTTAGTCCCACTCGAACGATCATAGAGCTTGCTAATGGTACCACCACCCATCCGATTGGTATAGCGGAGAATGTCATTGTTAGAGTGAGGTATTTATTTTACCTAGCCGATTTTGCAATCATTGATTATGAGACCAATCCTCGTGTGCCTATAATTCTAGGACGACCATTTTTGTGCACGGCTCATGGTCAAGTTGATATGAGAGAAGAAGAGATTAAATTATTTTATGGGGATAAAAATATTGTTTTCAAACCGGAAAAATTCCAAGATTTGTTTCTAAGAAAGTGGAAAGTGTAAAACTTGTTAAACCTATTGAAAGTAACACAAACAAGCAATCTCTATTTTACAAAGGTGTTTTTCCAATTATGGAAACCTCATTTTGTGATGAAGAATAGTTAAAGTTAAAACGAGATGCTTGCTTTGTTGAAACGTATTGTAATATTACCTCGTCTCCACTTACTCTTGAGGATAAGATTGAAATGGAAGTTGATGATTACCTTAGTGCACCATTCGATGCTAGCGAGTTTGATTGTGAGAATTTCGATCCCGAGAGAGATATTGCTTTAATTGAAAAATCATTGAAAATGGACTCACTTTCATTCTCTTCGAAAGACCAAATTGATGATCCTAAGGCACAATCTTCATTTGAAGAGCCTTTGAATCCTAACTTCACACCGAGTGAGGTTAGTGACTATTCGTTAGATAAGTTCGTCGATGAACTTGTTGATTCACTTCCACGGGGAAGTGAAGACGTTTCTGATCTCGAGATCGAGAGTGATCCTCATGTTTTATCTACCATTCTCGAGGAATTATCCGATGAATTTCCTTCTACTGAGAATGATGATCTTGTATCCGAGTGTGACACACTTGATACTTTGTCGGGTATTTCTTGTGATGACAAGATTGATGACACTTTTGTGACTTACTTAAATCCTCTCTTTGAAGCTTCAATGAACAATAATCCATTGTTTCAAGAGGATTTTGAGAGCATCATACCTCCTTCATCTCACAACCTTTGTGATGATGAACTTCTCTTTAAGGAGGTTGATGAGTTTCTTTATATAGACATTCCTTCGGAATTTGAGGAAGATTCTAATGACGGTGATGAAAATCCTTGGTTTGATCACCTGATTTATGATGATGATAATGTTGACCCGGAGGGAGAAATTACCTTTACTCCAATTCTCCTTCCCACTCGCTTTGATCTTAATGTACGAGTTTTTCATGCGACTCATTTTGAGTACCATGACCCCTTTGTTCATGTTCATAAGAGTGATAAGGTCAAGAAAGTCATGCAAGTTGATACCACTAGTGTTGAGACCTTTATCCCACCATTACCATGTGCTTCATATGATCATGGATTAGCATGGGGGATGACACCGTGTTGTCTATTCCTTTCTCTCCTGAGGACGAGGTATTCGACCCCGGAATCGTTGATTTAGGGAAATCTCGGCCTTTCACCGATGCAATAATTGAAAGACTTTTCGATCATCTTGGGGCGAGTTTATCTCGGGGAGCATGCTATATTCATTCCATAATTTGTGACTACTATCTATTTTTGGAGATTTGTGTTGGAGTTTCATCCTTTAGTTTGTCATCCGACAACGAGGATGTAATCTTTGACCCCGGCATCATGCTTTATTATGGAATTTATTCCATTATGCCGGTTTTCACCATTTTCCCTAAGGACCAATGAATGCGGGGATCGAGTCGAGCTCATGACTCGGTTAACAAAAACGAGGTGTCTTATGGGGGAGTCTCATACATTCTATCTTCTATCTATTTTCTAACACTAATAATACTTGATCTCTCAAGCTCGTGCTCGTGTTTTGTTGTGTTGTGAATCTTAGGTATGACCCTAATCATTGAAGACTCTCGTGTTCGGTTTTTGCCGGTCCACTTGATCTTCCTTACTTTGATTGTAAAAAGGGGCACTCTTTATCCTTTGATTTTTATCGCCTAACGTTTTATCTTGAAGCATAATTAATAAACGGCTTATAGATTTGCGTATTCTTTCCATGTTAGGATTTGGCATTAGACTCTTCGTATTTTAGCAAGGGGGTGTGTAGAATCTTGATAACCTATGAATCTATGAAGTGGGTTGATGTTTTCTAGAGAGAGAAACTAGAGAGAGAAAGTGAGAGAAACTATGTGTCTTTTTATTAGAATGAAACTAGGAAAAAATGAACAACAACCAACCCCTTTCCAAGGAGGAAAGGGGTATTTATACTTCCAAGCCACTAATGGACTTGGGCCGGCCCATGACAAGCCCATGGACCGGTTCTTACTTAACTAAATAAGTAACTATTAACTACGAGCTATTACAACATTAATAATATTGTGGAGTGACCGATACTTCTAATATACGTAAAAACGTATTTCTAACAATCTCCC
Organism: Glebionis coronaria; assembly: GCA_025667525.1. Taxonomy (NCBI): domain Eukaryota; kingdom Viridiplantae; phylum Streptophyta; class Magnoliopsida; order Asterales; family Asteraceae; genus Glebionis; species Glebionis coronaria. The sequence continues at coordinate 453,872,367 of CM046878.1, read as the reverse complement.
CCTAAGGGAGGTCACTCCAAGTTACAAAGTTCTAAACCTAGCATACTATACTAAGTCTTCGTTCTTTAGCTCGTAGTCTTTTCTTCTTTTTCTTTTTGTTGTGAATATGTTTATTGATCTTTTAGGCTTTGGCTTGAGAGCATTGTTCTTTTGTCCTTTCACGTGCGATCTTTGCCTTCTTGTGAAATTTGCCTCCTCGTGACTCCATGTTCCACACACTTATGTCTTTTTGTTGAATTCTCGAAAGCTTCAGAGTTTGATACAGCGGAAGACTTCATCTTGTACTTTCTTGAATTTTTGCTGAACTTTGATGCGGAAAAACATAAGCATGTGGGAACGACTTCTACAGGTACACCGCAACACCACCGTCTTTAACTGGTACACAGCAACGCCACCGTCTTCAACAGGTACACAGCAACGCCACCGTCTTTAACAGGTACACAGCAACGACACAAATAAAATGGCTTTGACATTTTATTCTAATTCGGTAGCATTTTACCTCCGGTCGGTGAAGACCGTTGGACGATATTAGATATCGTACCCGTGACGGATAGTTTCAATTAAGTAACTTCCTGACAGGATTTCGCGGGTAAACCCGTTCTCTTTATTCGACCGTCCAAAGCTGACTGCAAACATAAAGAGTGAATCATTTGGATTAAAAAATCCTTATGATTGAAGCCGTCAATTCATGAAACCTGGAACAAGTGAATTTCAATTAAGATTTTCACCATCGTTGCTTTCCAGTTGTCACGAGCTCAATTCATAAAGAATCTTGTACGTCACCTACCAGGTGCTGTTTGATGTTAACACTAGAAGGATTTCCACTCGTCACTGTGATCAATAAAGAGTCACTCTGAGTGTTCTGGCAAGATCATATGATAATGCGTAGAGGCCTGGAACGAGTTTAAGTTCAATTAAGAACTAAACCACTGTTTCTTTCCAGTTTTTCACAAGATTGGTTCTAAAAGAACCGCACGTGTAACCTACCATGAGCTTGTTTGATGTTGGCTCAAGCAGGATTTCCATCTTCATTGTAATACTTGCGTATTACTCGGATGTTCTGGCAATATTACAGGAATACTGCGTAGGACTCATGAAAATCTCTTACTTTTCACAGTGTGTGAGAAAGCAAGGAATAAATGGAAAGTGTCCTAATGAGACTTTTGATGATCTCTTGGCTCTAGACTCGATAGTGCGTTTTGATTTAGTGAGCGATGGCTGGAGAGGAGTGCCACCTTTTCAATACCAGTCTATTCGGAGTGAATAAAGCAATAGATAATGTGTTGATCTATGTGTGATTAAAACAAATACCTTTTGAGAGATATTTGAGTTAGCTGGGAAGGGTTGTGCATTGCATCACTGGGTCCATGATGTCTTTCTTCAATATCGAGAATCATTAACAAAAATGACCTCAATAGTATATGTATTGATCCGGTTTCTGCCTAAAGTTGTAAGGAGGGCTTCTTTCTTTACACCCTTTATCTTTACAATTCTTTTTCATTCTTCAACCCCTTCAATGCTTACCAATACGTCATCACTAGCACCTTGTTGTGATTGTTCCAGTGCTAGCTTAAGTACTTGGTCGGCATTCAGCTACGTTCACAATCTTTCTCCAACTTTCCTAGGACTTCTAATCTTATCTAGGGAATTGTCCTTGGGAAGATTCCATCGGCTCTGATGAATCATTGGACTAAACCTATTCCTACCACCCTTTTGTCACCACATTCGTCGTGAATTAAGCGTGTTTTGGGAAAGTATAGCCACCATGAAAAATCATTGAAAATCACCTAAAGTACTTGTGATATTGTCATCAAAAGTTTTGTACCTTAGGTGTTTTGTTCATCAAAAACGCTCCCCCTTAACACGTGCTTTACACATATTAAGTTGGATAATCGTTAAGTCTTTTTCATCTTTTAGCCAAGTATTATTTAAATCTCCTTAATCCCATTTTCTCCCCTTATCCAAAATGTTAACCATTAATATTTGGGATATTGAATGGATTAACCGGTCTTTGGGTAAAAAATGAAATCGATGTTTGGCCATAGAACATGTTAATGCTCCCCCTTAAGTTAATAAGGGATAGTTGTAGTGCTTTAGTATGATATATTTTGAAAGATTTAGAATCTCGTGAGAAATTCTTGAAAAATTATCATACCTTAACACTACATCAAGCCGTACAAGCACAATATTCACAATTGAAAACCAATATAAAGTGGACCTGAAATGTACGACCCATTAGATGGATCGTTGTAGTAGCTTGTGGTGCACTAAATATGGTCTACCACCAACGAATCTTTCCAAGCTCCTCATCAATCTACGTTCACGGAGCTTTTGATCAATCTTCTTGATCACATACTTCGCCATCTGCCGATAACCCTGATGCCAATCCTCAGTCATCTCTGGTAAAGTCCCACCCAAATTAAGATGCTCCAACTTTCCTCTGACGTATAGGAGAGTCCCATCACTGTACTTATAAAGCTCCCCCACCCTCATAAACTTCATTAAGCCTCGACTGTTCAAGTAGAAAATGCCGCAATTCGGGACAGAAATTCCGGTATAGGGACATCTATCTACATGTTGAGGTAACACTTGATTCACTGGACGGGTTAGGTTAAGCTTCCTTTGGTAGCTTTCGACTCCCAACTGAAGATCTTCAACTCGTTTCTTAATAACAACGCTTCGTGTGAACATACGAAGTGCTGTATTCAAGGCAATGATGTCTTCACGAGGAATATGTGTGAGTTGATCCCGGGTCATCATGAGCAACATATCTTCGATATCCTCAAGGCGAATGATAGAAAAATCTCCCTGCTGGATTTTGTATTCTCTGTCATCCTCCCTTTTCAGACGAATCTCCGTCACATGATAATAGCCATTCTTGGCTTCAGTTTTCAGCCCTAAAATACTGGAGATGCGGATATCGGATCTAACGTTGCTTCTTGAATTGGCTAAGCAGCAACCCCTGTACGCCCTTTGGACTCGTTCGTCCCAATGAGATGCACCTATAACAGCATACATATCATAATTTCGACTTACCCTTGGGACCTAGAGTCGGTTTACCTTTTCCTCGATCCAGGGTATTGTCCCCCAGTTGGCAGCTTTCAGCAAGGTCAAGGAGGTTGCGTACTTTGATGAACCCTTCAGAAGATACTCAAGATCATAGGTGACGAAGAAGTCGAGAGCAATCTGATTGTCTTGAGAAGGATCAAGTGGAGGTGGAGCTCTTTCTGATTCATGAAGACCTGGCCGTTGAACGGCATTCAGAGCTTTCAGGATCTCATCAGCATAATACTTGAACTCCATTCGGGTTAACCTGGTTTTGGCGCGAATCCTCTTATCCTTTAGCGCTTTCTTCACCAAAGACGGAGTAACCGAAGTCTTGTACTCATGAGCCAGAAATGCGCACAAGTCAATCGGACTGCGGATACGGAGATATAAAACATCTCTGTCAGCGTCTGTGATTGGATCATATTGCGCCGCTGCCGTGATCCAAGCCTGTGGCGGTGCAGTCTCGTCAATCTCCAACGTGTCTGCCCAGTCCCGTGTGCTTGATTCAGGAACAGTAGATTGTGGTTCTTGTTGTAGAGGAGTGGAAACATGAACATCTGCTGGTTCTGATTCAGGCATCTCGGCGGTGTCATGAACGGGTGAGTGTTGTGCAGCTTCAGGTTCAGTTACCGATTCTACAATCACAGGAGCGACAACAACAGAGCTAACAGGGTTAGTGGTAACAGGTATATACACAGCAATAGATGTACCAGGAATCGATGACGCCGTAGTAGCATTCACATCGTGGCGCCACTTGGATCGTCTTGATTCCGTTGAGGTAGATTTTTCCTTTGCCGCTGCATCTTTCTTAGACTTGGTTCCAGACTTAGCAGGTTTCTTTGAGCTGGCAACCTTATCCCCCTTTTCAGGCTGTTTACCCCCATCATCATCCTCATCGCTATCCTTGTTGCTCCCCTTAGCACTCTCCTCATTACCATCACCACCATCATCACCATCATCATCATCATCATCATCCTCATCATCATCACCATCATCGTCATCGTCATCATCCTTTTCTTATTCTTCTTCTTCTTCACCTTCTTCTTCACCAGTACCCTCTTCTTCTTCACTTTCTTCCCTTTCTTCCTCAGGCAGAATGTGGTATGGTACCACACTTCCAAACATTTTAAATAACCTATCATCCTCCATGATAGCGTCATTCAGGGATTTGTAAAGAGCCCGTTGAATCCTAGATTTATCAAACGATCCAAGTTCCCTCATACGAGCTTTGAGGATCTTCTTCAATTCAAAATCCGTCAAGTCATAGGCAATTTTGTAGGCGGATTGTGAAGGATTGGATGACTTGATCATCAAGTTATCAGCCGCGAGTGTCTTCAACTCATCACGCAGTTTAGGCATAATGGATTCAACGGATTCTTTCACTCTCTCTTCAACAGAAGCTTCAAGTGCTTCTTTCTGCTCCTTGTATTTATCCCTCATCGCTTGAAGTCTAGTGATACGTGCAGCATGCTTATCAGCTTCAGCCTGCTTAACCTGAGCTAGTTCCTCTGCATGAGCTTTACGTGTCAACTCCATCTCTGCAGCGAACTTAGCAAGCATCTCTTCTTGGGCTTTCTTAGATGCTTCTTCACTTTGAACTCGTCTATATAGCTCTTGGCGAAGTTCATCCATCTCTCTTTTTTGAAGATCCGTATGTTTATCCAATATTTCGGCCATTACAAAAGCAACCATTGTAGACGATGCAGAGCTGCTCTGGGTTGGTTGAAGAGGCTCGGTTGTGACCACAGTACTGGGAGTTATTGGAGGTGGAAGTAATGGTGTTGAGACCGGTCGGGTTGGTAAGGGTTGTATTGGTGGAGGTTGAGTTACTAAGGGTTGAGTAGGTACCATGATTGTAGGAGCACCGGACTCCTTTTCAACACTTGCTGAAACAGGGATGGATGTCTCCTTCGAAGTAGAATACCGTTCAGGTGACCCAAACTCATCAATATCCTCTGGCTCCTCGTACTCTTCTTCAATATTTATCCTTGCACCTGAACCACTACCGCCCGTATCTTTCCTACTCCTTTCAATAGCTATCTTCATTAATTTCCTCTCAGCCTTGTCAAGAGTAGGATCAACAACATCTTCGTCACGTAGAACTAACTCATCAGCCTTACCCTTTCCCTTCTTAACCTTAGTCTTCTTCTTCTTGGTTTCGGGTTCAGGTAAAGTAGCTGGTTGCTTGCGTTTACCTTTACTCTTGACCGTAGTAGACGAGTCTTCTCCAGTCTGAAGGCTTGCTTTTAGCTTCTTGATTTCTAGCAGCAGTAGCTTGTAATCAGCAGAACCTTTAATTCTATCCGTCAGAAGGTAATCGGGAATAGGACCAGGAATCACACCACCAGATGGTCCTTCATGCCTTAAATCCACAATATGATCAGCCTCTTCAGTGTGATGACGACTTGCTGCACGCCTATCAATTGTAACATAATTCTTCATAAAATAGTTAATGATAAGCTTGATAAACCGAGGGTAAGGAAAGAAATTAGACTTCAGCTTCTTGTTTTGGAAGAGTTGAAAGGTGAATTCCTCCCATAACAACAATGCATAATTTGCATTTGCGCCTGTATACATTCCATGGAAGATGTTCATAATAGGACTGCGCAAAGCATCATGCCCACTTGTTTTCGGTGTCAGACATCTACTGAGAATACCCAACAATGCTCTCCAAGGTTGTCCTACTTTAGCAGTAGTAAACTCAGACGCAACTCGTATGTCAGGACATCCAAGAGCATCGAACATCTCCATGAGTTCGTCTTTAGTAGGATCCCTCGAAAATGCCATACCTTTGGGTGTATCCCGAATGCCAAATATCTTACGGAAGTCGGAGACAGTCAGTGTCTGCTGCTTGTTGTCGAGAGTGAAGGTGATCTTGTTTGAAGTACTCTCCTTGGTAGTTGTTTGGTATGAACTTGAGGGTTCGTGCTTCAGCAATTGCGGCTGCTCGAGAGTCTTGGATTGCTTGTACTGTAGGATTAGTCATCGTATCTGCTTAAGATAAGACATGAAAGGTTGATGCACAAAAATATATAGATATGTATCATTATTACTTCTAAGCATAACACATTTCATAACATACTTCAACAAGTACTTATAACAAGCAAACACTATTAATTAAACAACTCTTCATCCGGAACTTTCCTTCATTCGGAACTCTTCATTCGGAAGTCCTTCATTCGGAAGTTCTTCATTCGGAACTTCTTCATTCGGAACTTCTTCATTCGGAACTTCTTCATTCGGAACTTCTTCATTCGGAACTTCTTCATTCGAAAGTTCTTCATTCGGAACTTCTTCATTCGGAACTTCTTCATTCGGAAGTTCTTCATTCGGAAGTTCTTCATTTGGAATTTCTTTCATTCGGAACTTCTTCATTCGGAACTTCTTTCATTCGGAAGTCCTTTATTCGGAACTTCCTTCATTCGGAAGTCCTTCATTCGGAACTTCCTTCATTCGGAAGTTCACTCGGAACTCCTTCATTCGGAAGTCCTTCATTCGGAACTTCTTTCATTCGAAAGTCCTTCATTCGGAACTTCCTTCATTCAGAAGTCCTTCATTCGGAACTTCCTTCATTCGGAAGTCCTTCATTCGGAACTTCCTTCATTCGGAAGTTCGTTCGGAACTTCCTTCATTCGGAAGTTCGTTCGGAACTTCCTTCATTCGGAAGTTCGTTCGGAACTTCCTTCATTCGGAAGTTCGTTCGGAACTTCCTTCATTCGGAAGTTTGTTCAGAACATTCCTTCATTCGGAAGTTTTCAAGCTTTGTTCATCCGGAAGTTTGTTCAGCCATGTTCATTCGGAACTTCTAAACGCATCCTATTAAAGATTAATCTAGCCGCGTTTGTGAGTTCTAAGGCAATATAAGGCAACACAATATCTTCTAATGCTATTCCGAGCAAAACCCATCAAAAACCCTAATCAATTAACCCTTAATTAAGCAAAACGAACCCTAAATTGATAAAGTTCTTTACCCGAATCAATTAATAAGATTTAGATGAAGAATTGGACGAATTATAAGTTAAAGATAGATGTTATTACCTTTTAAATCGAATGAAACAGGTTGAATGATTAATAACAAGAGATTTGAGAGCTTGTGTGTGTGTTTTAATGGCGGCAAGAGGGAAAATAAACAGTGAAGAAGAATAAAGTAAAAAGGGACGGGGGGGGTTTTGGATTTGACTTAGGTCAAATTTGAACAAATTTCTCAAATAATCACTTAAGACCCCTATACTTTTCACTCTTATCCTTTTTAGATGCTAACTCCTTTTCTTTTCTAGTTACCCTAACCATAGTTAAATTTCGCCAACTTAACCTACACGCAACTTAAGCATCTCAACCTATTAGCATATCTCCAAGATCTTAAAGCAATGCCTATCACATTGAACGAGCACAAGTCGTATTCTAAAGCAAGACCACACAAAAACCATTCAGCCAATTAATTTTTCACAAACACTTTTGAAAATCTTTTCGATGACAAAGATGATTTAATATTTTCTCCCCCTTAAACGATGACCCGTGTTCTATTTAAAGAGCTGTAATCATTGTTTAAAGAGTCAAATATTGATAAAAGCATTTCCAATTAGTATTTTTAAAAAGATTGATTCGTGGTGGCAATAAGATTTCTCTTATTTTGACAAATTAATGCACTGAGACGTACACAAATTCGTGTTAGACCAAGTTGTAAAGTAAAATTGATCCCTTTGCATGATTTGGCTTGTAAATCATGCCCGAGAAAATTAATTCCCGTTGTGAGCCAACGTTTTCCACAGAAATACGTGACTTTAATATGAAAACCGGGTTGCAGTCTGAAATAACTACAAGCCATAATGGGCATGTTTTAAAAATGTACAACTTTTATACGGACTCTATTTATGGCATCGTGTCAATATTGATCGACATTTCTAAGGCCGTAAATATTACCGTACTAAAAGACATGCCCGTTTTAAAAACGAAAACATATTTTTGGTTTTTCTTGATTTTATAATTTTTATGGTTTTTGTAGGTTTTATATTTTTTATGGTTTTTCTTGGTTTTATATTTTTGTATTTTTCTTTTTGTGGTTTATATATTTACGATAATATACATGATCACGAACAAAGGTGTTAGCCTCAAAATATTGAGTCAAACAAGAATGTTCGGTCATAGGTTTCTATTGTAATATTTATTAGAACGTTGTAATAAGTAGTTATTTAGTCGTGGTTCACGGGCTTGGATTTAAACTAATTAAAGTGCAAAAGACAAGCCCGGCCCAATATATAGTCCATTAAAGCCCACATGTGGGTGGACTATATATACTACCCTCCTAGCATGTTAGGAGGGTGGATGGTCATTTGTAACAACTTCTTTTCTTAATCTAATCTCACTAAGTTAATCATCTCCTCTCTACTTTCTCTCACTACTTTCTCTCTCTAGGAATTCATCTCTTCTTCATCTATTTTCTTTCTCTCTTCATTGGTTAATCATCACAAATACATGGGACAACATTTGGTATCAATCACCATGGGGTAGATTTGTGATTCATTGTTGTTATTATATTTGATTCGAATGATTTAATCAATAAATCATCTCGGATTTAAATTTTTTTTTGTGTTTTTTGTGCTCTACTTCTTCATCTACATCTTCTACATAGTTGTAGTAGTGATTTGGTATATTTACTTTGGCTAAAAACACAAAATTTTTGGGTTTTTTGATCATTTTTTGGCTTAAAATCACGTATTGGTTGAGTTTTGTCCGAGAAAAGGGGGATATATTCCGATCAGTTATTCCGATCTGTGCAATCGGAAAAGGGTTTCAACATTCCGACCATCATTCCGACTGGACAACATTATTCTGATTGGCATTCAGATTTGCATTCCGATTGGTGTTTTCCGATTAGCACATTCCGATTGGTGTTTTCCGATTAGCTCATTCCAATTGGTATATTCCGATTAGCTCATTCCGATTGGTGCATTCCGATTAGCTCATTCCGATTGGTGCATTCCGATTAGCTCATTCCGATTGGTGCATTCCGATAACATTCCGATTGGTGCATTCCGATTGGTGCATTCCGATTAGGGGACTTTCCGATGATGTGTTTTGCTAAATTTTGTTTGAGTATTTTTTAGACTTAGCCACCATCTAGACTAGTTTCGGAATATCGTTTCCACGAAGATAAAAAAAAAAAAAAGAAAAAAAAAAAGAAAAGAGTTAAAATTTTTCCGTCAAGTAAATTCAATTTTTTTCCATACTAGTTTTAGGACATTTCTAGCTCAATTTCAAAATTTGGCGATACAAAATTTTTTGGTCTACCGTTTTTGTCGGACTGGAGAATTTATTGTCGGACTGGAGAAAAATTGCAATTTTCGGAATTTAAACCACAACAACAATCACAACAAATCTACTTAAGATCCATATTCACTTCATCATTTCAGAGAATTTTGGGATGGATTCTACTACAGAATATCGTGTGACGAACAACAACATCATGGTCGCGGGTAATAAAGAGAGACCACCAATGCTTGTGGCTGGTCGATATGCTCAATGGCAATCACGCTTTCTTCGCTATCTTGATACAAGACCTAATGGTGATGCCTTGAGACAATGTATTAACCATGGCCCATATGTTTTTTCTGAAATTGATGTTCCTTATACACCAGCCACAGACACATGTCCAGAAGTACCTGCAACAAAGAAAAAGGAAACTTTATCTGACCTTACACCCGAGAAACGTGCTTGGCATGATGCAGAAAAAGAAGCGATCTATATGATCCTAAGTGGAATTGGAGATGATATTTATTCCACAGTCGATGCATGTCCTACAGCACAAGAAATGTGGACGGCCATTGAACGCTTGCAACAAGGAGAGTCTCTCAACAAGCAAGATGTCAAAACAAACTTGTTTTGGAACTTTGGTAAGTTTACTGCATTGGATGGTCAATTGAGTCCTATTATTCAAGATTTTACAAGATGATGAATGATATGACAAGAAACAACTTGGAAGTCTCCACCATGCAAGTCAATGTGCAATTTCTACAACAACTCCAACCAGAGTGGACACGTTTTGTCACTTTGGTGAAACAACAGAAGCAGTTAGACAAGGTAAACTATCACACTCTCTTTGATATCTTGAAACAATTTCAGCATGAAGCAAATGAGATTCGAGCTGAACGAGTTGCAAAGACGGCTAATCCACTTGCTTTATTAACTACCACTCAAAATGTCCAAGATCATCGATCTCGTGCTCCTAAGCCATACTCTAGCCCATCATCCTCACCACGAAATTCCACATCATCCAAGTCTTCATCATCCACAAGATCACGCGGCAAAGCACCAAGAGCAACTTCACCACCATCTGAGTCATCATCTGAAGAAGATAGTGATGAAGATCAAGCTCAGAAGAATCGTGAGATGAAACAACAAATTGCTTTCATTATGAAGACTTACCAGAAGATCTACAAACCCACCAACGACAATCTTCGAACATCATCTAACACAAAGAACCGATATGTTGCGAGTCCTCCAAGGTATGACACACGTCGACGTGGTGAAAGTCCTTCTAGGTATGATCGACATAATCCAACGCATGTTGAGGGTTCTGCAAGATATGATCGACAAACTGCAAAGTATGATACTCAGAGGATTGCTGCTGCTACTGGGAATAGGGAAACTGTTGGAAATCAAGTGGTTCAACAAAGTGGGATTCAGTTGCCAAGGTTATGGGCATATGGCAAAGGAATGTAGGAAGCCGAAACGGGTTAGGGACTCTAGCTACCATAAGGAAAAGATGCTGCTATGCAAGAAGATGGAAGCAGGGGTCAAACTGTCAGCTGAGGAAGGAGCTATGCTTGATGACACTGATGATGAAGCCTCCGACCAGGAATTAGAAGCACATTACTCGTACATGGCACATGTTGAAGAAGTTCTCAAAGTCACTGAAGATGACAATGGTCCTATCTTTGACACTGAGCCAATCGATAAGGTACATACTACTGATGAATATAATGTGTTTGGTGATATTCCTGAGCATAGTGATCTACCCAGTGCCATTAATGACACGTGTATGATGGAAACGGTTGATAGTAATACCACACCCGATTCATCAGACATGTGCAATAATGAGTCTGAGGATGATCAACATGCAAATGAATATGATGAAGAGGAACGTATTGCGCTTGCTAATTTGATTGCTACTTTACAAAAAGATGTCACTGAAAATAAAAAGAGTCAAAAGCAATTAAAGAAGGCAAACGCTACGCTCACTCAAAGTTTTGAAGAATGCAAAGCTGCTCTTATCAAATCTAATGAGACCCTTGAAAGTAATAGGGCTGAGCTTCTTCAGAAAACCAAAGAGCTTGAGGGGTACAAGGGAAGTGCGTTAAAAAGTCAAAAGGACGATTTTGAAAACAAATATAATACCACTCTTGAGTTATTAGCTAAAGAGAAGCGTCAATATAATGTTTTCTTAATGGATGAACGTCAAAAAACGTACCTTGCCAATACCAAAGTTAATGAACTTGAACAAAAGCTCTCTATGACCACTACTGATTCTGCTAAAATTCTAGAGGATAAGAAACAAGAGGTAGATGCGTTAAAACAAGACTTCAAAAGTAGATATGATAAAGAAACCGAAAAAGTTACGAAACTAGAAGCACAAGTCGACTTTTTGAAGAACGTTGTTTATAAAACGCATGATTCTATTCAATCCGTAAGAATGCTAGCACCTCCATCGATGTTTAAGGGTCAAGCTAGCTTTGCAAGTCCTGAGTACCTTGCCAAAGCTCAAGCTGCGAACCCGCATCTTTATCTTGATGAGACTGAAAGGACAGATCTTGATTGCATGCCTCTAAGTGCCAATAGTGAAGAGACTGCCCTTTGGGATGCTGATAGTCAACCATCAGTTAATAAGGAGTTTGTGAAACCATATAATTATGCTTATGAAAATAGTCTTTATGGTCTGTTCCACAAACAAACTCAGCAATCTCGTGAGGAAGTATTTTTAGAATGCAGGCAAAAGAGAATTCAATGGAAGAAAGCGTTTGCCACTAAGAAAACAAACGTTTCTAAGTTCATCAACTACTTGCCCCTAGATGCTTCTAAAAGCAAGAGTAGGCAGATATTTGGGTTTCTTACTCATTACATAGATAATATTAAGTCCATTATTGATAATGATTGGAAATAACGACAAAATGACGAGTGGAAGAAACCAATTCCTCAAGACATAACTGTGCTTGTCAAACAAATCTTAATACCGAACGCGGCAACTCTAAAAGAAAATGTTCTTAAATTCGAAAGCTTAATTCGGTCTGAAATGTTTGATGATTTAATATATGTTGAGTCACTTGAGAAAGCAATTGATGATCTTCAAATGGACAAGTCCGTTTTTTCTGATGAATATGATTTACTCTTGCAAGAATGCGTTTCTAAAGATATTATGTGTGCTTATTTTACATCTTGTGCTGATATTGATGAATATTCTGAAGTTGCATGCCAATATCTTGATAAGATCAAAGAATGTGAACGTCTTAAAATTGAGCTTTCGAAACGGAAAGAAAATGTCGACAAAAAGGCTTTTGAGTTACTTCAACACAAAACTGATTTCCTTCAAAAACATTGTCATTCACTTGAACTTGCTTTGCAAAAAGACGTTGGTCGTTTTTCACATGATAATAAATTGCAAGAAAAACTTTCCCAAACATTTCGAGAAATGAATGAACAGAATTTGGAAATTAAAGAGTTGAAAGCTCAATTACAAGACAGGGACAGAGCGATAGCAGAGTTGCAGAAACTCATTGCTAAAATGGGTGGAAAAATTGTGGAACCTAGCATTAAGAAAAATGTTGTTAGACAACCCAATGCCTTTAAAGAGAATAGATCCTCTATCTTGGGAAAACCATCTGCTTTATCTAATTCCTCGTTTGCAAATCCTGGGTTTGCCCCCAAGATGGATGGAAAGGAAAGGTTACCACAAGCTCAACCCATAAGGAATCCTGTAGCACCAAGCGTTAAGCACAATAATGTGATTAAAACAGGGATGTATAGAATGCCCACTCAGCCCACAAACAAAGATACTCACTCGCCTCAGACTTCTAGAAACACTAATATTCGTGTGTCTTCTACTACAGGAATAGTCTCCACTACTAGTGTTAGCCGGCCTCAGCTTAAGAGCACTCAAGAGAATGATAAGGTCTGGAAACACAAGAATCAAGGGAAGATGAAGCAAGTAGAAGAACACCCTAGGAATTTGAATGTTTTTAAGAATAAAAAGTCTGTTATCGCATGTAATGACGATCTGAATGCTGTGAATGATTTGAATGCTATGAATGTGAAATTTGTTTGTGTCAAATGTGCCAAGTGTGCTAATGCTAATCATTCTATGTGTGCTATAAATAAAGTCAAAGGCGTAGATACTAGAACTAAGAAGCAAGTTGCAATGCCTATTAGAGCTAGTAAACCCAAACGCAAAGTGAACCATTCTGGTGCAACCCCCACTAAGAAAAGTAATGCATCAGACTCCACCACTAAGAATCCTAGAAGCAAAATTAAGGAATTATATAAGTCTGCCAGTAAGTCTTGGAAATGGTGGTTTGCTAATCAATGTCCTCCCGGATATGAATGGATGCCTAAAGTTAGGACAGAAAATGTGAAAACGAGTGTTAGTTTGCCTTTAAATGTTGATAAGGACACTAATGATTCAACTATCACAACTACTGTGGTATCCAATTTAGCAAATGCTCCATCGTGTTCTAACTCTTCTGCAGGTGATACAAATAATTCTCTTCATAATGGACTCCGGATGCACGAAGCACATGACGGGGAATCTCAAGCTTCTAATTAACTTCGTGGAGAAGTTCCTAGGTACGGTCCGATTCGGAAATGATCAATTTGCACCGATCCTAGGATATGGAGATTTGGTTCAGGGGAATATCACGATTAAAAGGGTATACTACGTCGAAGGGCTCAATCACAATCTTTTCTCGGTTGGTCAATTCTGTGATGCGGATTTGGAAGTTGCTTTCAGAAAGAAGACATGTTTTGTTCGTGATTATGATGGGAATGACTTACTTACCGGTACACGGGGTACTGATCTTTACACAATTTCACTTCAAGACACAACTTCATCAACTCTAATTTTCTTCATGGCTAAAGCTTCAACGACTCAGGCATGGTTATGGCATCAACGTCTTTCTCATCTCAACTTTGATACCATTAACTTGCTTTCCAAGAAAGATATTGTGAGAGGCCTTCCAAGCTTGAAATTCATCAAAGATCATCTTTGTTCTTCTTGTGAACTTTGTAAAGCTAAACGAAGTAGCTTCAAAACAAAGACAACACCAAGCTCTAAAGGACGGTTAGATCTTCTTCACATGGATCTGTGTGGTCCAATGCGTGTTCAGAGTATCAATGGAAAGAAATATATTCTGGTCATTGTCGATGATTACTCAAGGTTCACATGGACTCACTTCTTGAGGTCCAAGGATGAAACACCCGACGTTCTCATCAGCTTCCTAAAATTGATACAACGTGGTCTTCAAGCTCAAGTTAAAGTGGTTCGTACTGACAGAGGTACAGAATTTTTGAATTCTAATCTGAGGAAGTATTTTGAAGCCGAAGGGATTGAACATGAAACATCTATTGCTCGAACACCCGAACAAAACAGCGTTGTTGAAAGACGAAACCGTACTTTGGTTGAAGCTGCTCGAACATTATTATCCGCTTCAAAACTTCCACTATACTTTTGGGCCGAAGCCGTGTCAACCGCATGCTACACACAAAACCGCTCCTTAATTATCCCAAGACACGAAAAGACACCATATCACATAATTCATGATCGAAAACCTTCACTCAAACACCTTCATGTTTTTGGATGTACTTGTTACATTATACGAGATGGTGAAAATTTGGATAAGATGAAAGAAAAAGGTGATGCATGTATTCTTGTGGGATATGCAACTCAGTCTAAGGGATATAGAGTGTTCAACAAAAGAACAAAATTGATTGTCGAGACAATTCACATCCGATTTGATGAATCTCAAGAGATGGCACTTGAACAAAACAGTTTAAGTCCCGACCCACAACGACAAACGACTTCCGTTCACAACCGCACGGAACTCGAAGCTCAAGACCACAGCAATGAACCGTCAAGTTCAACGTTGGTTCCAGAAAATGTTCCTAGAGCTGATATGACAGTCGACGCGACAATTGAAGAGTTGGAAATGTTATATGGACCAATGTATGATGAATATTTCACGGGGGAGAAACAAGTTGTATCGAAGTCTTCCGCTGTTACTCATGATATGAATGATGATACCGATCATCGTCAACAAATGGATACAACTTCATCTACTTCAACACGGGTTGCTGCAGATTTACCTCCTCAGAATATCACTTCAACAATCGATCCTACAACATCCACAACTACTGTCATTGCTCTAGAGAATACAAATCAAGCAGACAATGCATTATCTGACGAAGACGAATTCATCAACCCATTCGGTACACCGGTACACGAAACTGGAGAGTCTTCTACTCACCATGTTGATCCGTCAAATATGCATACGTTTTATCAACGACATCCTTCAACACATCATTGGACCCGAGATCATCCTTTGGTTCATGTCATTGGAAACCCTTCACAGCCCGTTCGCACAAGACGACAGCTTAACACCGATGCCGATGTTTGTATGTTCGCACTCGCCGTGAGTTCAGCTGAACCGAAAAACATCAAAGAAGCATTAGCTGATCATGCTTGGATTGAATCGATGACGGATGAACTTCAACAATTTGAAAGACTTAAAGTCTGGGAACTTGTTGACAGACCATACGATGTAACACCATTAAATCTTCGATGGATCTGGAAAAACAAGATGGATGAAGAAAACACGATCATCAAGAATAAATCTAGGCTAGTGGCTAAAGGGTATGGACAGCAAGAGGGTATTGATTTCGAAGAATCATTTGCACCAGTAGCTCGAATGGAAGCTGTCAGGATTTTTCTTGCTTATGTTGCACATAAGGGATTCATCGTTTATCAAATGGACGTAAAGACGGCGTTTCTTAACGGTCCTTTGAAGGAAGAAGTCTATGTCACGCAGCCGGAAGGATTCGTCAATCCTCATTATCCTGACAAGGTGTATCATCTCCACAAAGCACTTTATGGACCCAAGCAAGCTCCAAGGGCGTGGTACGACGAACTCTCGAAATTCCTGGTCTCCAAAGGTTTCTCAAAAGGTTACATTGATTTAACTTTGTTCACTTATAAATATGGGGATGACATTCTGCTTGTGCAAATTTATGTTGATGACATTATTTTCGGGTCTACAAACCCAAAACTTTCAAAATGGTTTGAAAAAGTAATGCACAGCAGATTTGAAATGTCTATGATGGGCGAACTAAAATTCTTTCTAGGAATTCAAGTTCACCAATCCCCAAGTGGTATCTTCATTAACCAAGCTAAGTATTGTCAAGAGATAATCAAAAAGCATGGTATGACATCATGTGACCCCGTTGGGACACCATTATCAACCACATCCCTAGATGCTGATTTGGAGGGATTACCCATAGATCAAACGAGATATCGTTCCATGATCGGGTCCCTCATGTACTTGACAGCGAGCAGACCTGATATACATCATGCTACATGTTATTGTGCACGATATCAAGCACGACCCACTGAAAAGCACCTCAAGGAGGTTAAACGGATCTTTCGGTACCTTAAGAATACCATTCACATGGGACTCTGGTATCCGAGGGAAACCGGTTTCTTTCTAACTGCCTATTCAGATACTGATCATGCAGGGTGTCTTGATACACGTAAAAGTACTTCTGGTGGTGCACAATTTCTAGGTCAAGACAAGCTTGTGGGATGGTCTTCCAAGAAGCAGGATTGCACGTCACTTTCATCAGCCGAAGCGGAGTATGTGTCTCTATCTGCGTGTTGTGCTCAAGTTCTTTGGATGAGAACACAACTCACGGATTATGGCTTCCACTTTGATAAAGTACCTATGTACTATGACTCAAAATCTACCATAGCCATCTCCTGCAATCCAGTACAGCATTCCCGCACGAAGCACATTGATGTCCGATATCACTTCATTAAGGAACAAGTTGAAAGAGGTATTGTTGAATTATACTTTGTTGGAACTGATTACCAATTAGCTGACTTGTTTACAAAAGCTCTTTCGAAAGAGAGGTTTGCGTATCTAGTTAGGCAAATTGGTATGAGATGTTTGACTCCAGCAGAACTGGAGGTTCTGGCAAAGAAGCCTGCTTGATTCATCTATCAAACATCTACCTGTAAATATTAATCAAAAAGCAAAATACAAAAGTAAAAAATCTTTGATAATCCAAAAATAATCTTCTCGACATGTCTTTCAGTATCGATAATATGGACGTACCTAGAAATGTCGCTCAATAACGACACGGGTGTGTACATAAAGCTCGAATGAAAGTTGTAAATATTTTTCAAAACATGTCATTTCTATCTTTTCAAAAGGAAATTGTCTATTTTGGACAATATTTCCAACAACGGGTAGAGCAATCTATCTTGGGTAGAGCTTGTCACAAAACATTCAACGTTTTGAGCTCAACACAATGGCTTGTAATCACTTTCAAGATTGCAACCCGGATCTAAATTCACGGGGGAGTGTACGCTTTTGTACTCTTACCCTTAGCAAAAGAAGTTAAATCTTCTTACACTTGAGTGGATTCGTCAAGACATTCAAAGTCTATGAACTCAAGTTTATGCTTAAGAAAAACCTTTTCGACAAAAAGAATTGATTTTTCAAAAAGCATTGAACACAATTTTTTCAAGAATTTCTCAATGATATTCAAAATCTTTCAAAAATTGTGTGTTCAACAACTCCTATCCTCAAAAAGTTTAATGTGGATCAAATCCTCGAAATGACAATTCCATTGGATCAAATTTTGAGGGGGAGCGTTCCAAAATTCATGCTAAGTTTGACACATTTTTCTCCCGAAGATTTTCAAGACTATTTTTTCAAAATATATTTTAATCAAATTTGGTATCTCTAATATCAAAAGATTTTATATATTAGAGATAGGGGGAGAAAATGTGATTAAAATGTGATCTATAAGACTCAAGCACGTTAACTCTTACCCACATGGGCAAAATGTTTACTTAAATTCTTTCGCATTTAAATGCACATGTGAAGGGGGAGTTTTTTTCTGAAACGACAAAACTAGCAAGGTGTTAAATGTTTTTCAAACACTTTGTTAGAATTTAAAGTGGTTTTCATGGTTACGATAAAATACCCACAACATCTTTAATTCACGACGTTATTGGTGTCAAAAGGGTGGTTAGGTTTAAGTCCTATGATCCAACCAGAACCGGAGGGATCTTCCCAGGGACAATCCAATAGATTATTAGAAGTCCTTAGGAAAGATGGAGTAGAATGTGAACGTAGCTGAATGCCGACTAAGTACTGATGCTAGCACTGGAACAATCACAACAAGGTGCTAGTAATGATGTCTTGGTAAGCAATGAAGGGGTTGAAGAATGAAAAAGAAATGTAAGGATAAAGGGTCTAAAGAAAGAAGCCCTCCATACAACTTAGGCAGAAACCGGGTCAACTCATCATGAAGACAATCTCATCATGGACCCAGTGATGTGAAGCACAACCCTTTCCTAGCTACTCAGACTTCTCTCAAAAGAAGTTTGTTTTATTGTCACGGAGATCAACACGATTTCTATTGACTTTCTCACTCCGAGATAGTTGATATTGAATAGGTGGCATCTGCTCCAGCCTCCGACCACTAAAAGTGCACAAATAGAGTCTAGAGCCAAGAGATCATTCAAATCTCGTTAGGACACACGGATGAAGATCAAGAGAGTCCTACGCTATATCCTTGTGATATTGCTAGAACACTCAGAGTGATACTACTTAGTATTCACAATGATGAGTGGAAATCCTTCCAGTGTTAACATCAAACAGCACTGCGGTAGGTCATATGCAAGATTCTTTATGAATTGAACATATGTAAAACTGAAAAGCAACAGTGGTTTGATTCTGAATTGATTCAAACTCGTTTCAGGTTTCTACGCAATATCTTTATGGTCTTGCCAGAACATTCAGAGTGATATTTATTAATATTCACAGTGACGAATGGAAATCCTTCTAGCGTCAACATCAAACAGCGCTACGGTAGGTGACTTGTGAGATTCTTATGAATCAAACTTGTGTCAACTGGAAAGAAACAATGGTAAGATTCTTAATGAATCAAACTTGTTCCAGGAATTTGAATTGACGACTTTAATCAAGCGGATATTTATCCAATTGATTCACTCTTTATGTTCGCAGTCTTGCTTTGAGACGGTCGAGTAAAGAGAACGGCTAGTACAGCCGCGAAACCCTGTCAAGGAGATTCTTAATTGAATCTACCTGATCACAGGTACGATATTTAATATCGTATAACGGTCTTCACCGACCGGAGGTAAAACGCTACCGATTTAGGACGAATGTCAAAGCCATTCAGTCCGTGTCTATGTTTTGTCTCGAGAAGGTGGCGTCACGGTGTACTCAGCAAAGTCAAAGATTCAGAACCACATATTCATGCCCAAAGACTTATCCAACAATTGATAGTGTGAGCATGTGGACAAAGACACAAGATCGCAAGATGGCAATAAGAAGTCAAGGATGATTTGAATATCTCAAGACTTAAAGACAAAGTCGAAAGACAACGACAAAGGCTCAAAGATCACAGCATGAAGGAACAAAACTACTGTTACACGTTCAAGACTCATTTATGACGAAATTCATAAAACTCCATTGGAATCCAAAATATCAAAGAGGAATGACCTCACATTGGGGGAGATTGTTAGCCTCAAAATATTGAGTCAAACAAGAATGTTCGGTCATAGGTTTCTATTGTAATATTTATTAGAACGTTGTAATAAGTAGTTATTTAGTCGTGGTTCACGGGCTTGGATTTAAACTAATTAAAGTCCAAAAGACAAGCCCGGCCCAATATATAGTCCATTAAAGCCCGCATGTGGGTGGACTATATATACTACCCTCCTAGCATGTTAGGAGGGTGGATGGTCATTTGTAACAACTTCTTTTCTTAATCTAATCTCACCAAGTTAATCATCTCCTCTCTACTTTCTCTCACTACTTTCTCTCTCTAGGAATTCATCTCTTCTTCATCTATTTTCTTTCTCTCTTCATTAGTTAATCATCACAAATACATGGGACAACAAAAGGATACTCTGAATAGTTTACCACCACTATTCAGCTGATTCTTCTGCCAACTCTTTGAGAGTCGCTGGAGTGAATGATTTCATGCCAAGCTTGTCGATCAAAAACTCGATTCGTCCTTGATCTAAGGCTTTGGTGAACATATCTGCCAGCTGATACTCAGTAGTGACAAAATACAGCTCGATCACTCCGTTCTCCACCTGCTCTTTAATGAAATGGTAGCGAATGTCTATGTGCTTGGCCCGGGAGTGTTGAACATAGTTGCAGCAAAGGGCAATGGCGCTCTTGTTGTCACAATACATCGGGATTTTGTTGAATCCCAAACCGTAGTCAGTTAATTGTGATCTTATCCAAAGGACTTGAGCACAACAACCGGACATGACGATGTATTCAGCATTCGTGCTAGAAATTGCAGCGCTTTTCTGCCTTTTTGACGACCAACTGATCAATCTATCTCCAAGGAGTTGCACAGATCCAGACGTGCTACGCCTCGTGTCTTGACATCCAGAATGATCGGCATTTGCGTATGATATTAAAGCAATAGAGGAGTCTTTCGGATACCATAGACCACGATGAAGTGTTCCTTTTAGATACCGAAAGATCCTTTTAACAACATGTAGGTGCTTTTCGGTAGGCCGAGCCTGATACCGGGCACACATGCATACAGAAAATTGCAAATCAGGCCTGCTAGCAGTCAGATAGAGAAGGGTGCCGATCATCCCACGGTAAAGTTTTGGATCGACAATAGTCCCATTCCTATCTTCATCTAACTTGGATTTCTCCACCATTGGAGTGTCCACGGGATCACAATTTTCAAAGTTATATTTCTTTAAAGATTCTAGAGCATATTTGGATTGATTAATAAAGATGCCTCTGGGATTTTGAGAAATTTGTAATCCTAAGAAAAATGAAATTTTTCCCATCATTGACATCTGAAAGCGTGTGGACATTATCTTCTCAAAGCGATTTTACAATTCTATGTTAGAGGCAGCAAATATTATATCATCAACATAAATTTGTACCAGAATCATGTCGTTGTCCTCCTTGAGAGTGAATAGAGTGGGGTCCACCTTGCCTTTGGAGAAGCCTTCCAAAATGAGATATGTTGAAAGGAGATCATACCAAGCGCGTGGAGCTTGTTTCAACCCATAGAGAGCCTTCTTAAGCTTGTACACATGATTAGGAAACTCCGTGCTAACGAACCCATCCGGCTGACTAACATAGACTTCTTCCCTTAGTTCACCGTTCAAAAATGCCGTCTTCACATCCATTTGATAGACGATCATGTTCATATGAGCAGCATACGCAAGGAATAGTCTAATAGCCTCCAATCTTGCAACAGGAGCAAAAGATTCTTCAAAGTCTATACCCAAGGCTTGTTTGTATCCTCTAGCAACCAATCTAGCCTTATTCTTCAATACCGCACCCATCTCATCAAGTTTAACCTTATAAACCCATAACAAGGTAAGGATGTTAACCTTGTCAGGGAGAGGAACTAATTCCCATACTTCAAGTCTTTGGAATTCATTTAGTTCCTCCTGCATGGCTTCAATCCAAGATGATTGAGTCATAGCATGTTGCCAATTTTTAGGTTCAACTTCGGAGAGAAATGCATCAAAGTAGCAATAGAGTGCACTTTCTTGTAATTGATGGCGTGTAGAGACTGGTCGATCGAGATTACCAATGACATTCCTAATTGGGTGATCTTTTGTCCATTTGGTGCTATGTTTTTTTTAATCCTAGGTGGTCTGGAGTGAACAATAGAAGGAGCTTCTTCTGAGGTAGACGCGGCTGAAGGGTTTTCAGGTATCGCTACACCAAAGAAAGGAAGCTCTTGCAGGTGAACATATTCCAAATCGTGGTCAATAGAATCCTCTTCCACATCATTAGGCACAAGTAGGGGTGACGATTCAGGTGTAGTTTGAGAATCACTTGGTAAAGGTGCATCCAGTTCAATGTTAATTGAAGATGCATTAGATAAAGCTTCATTTGCTTGAGCAACAGCTTCTGGGATTGGAGCTATCACTACAGGTGCTGGAACTTCATCATTTGGGGGATCAAAGAATTCATCAAACAACGGTTGAAACAGTTTATCCCACTCGGGCCTTGTTGGTGGTAAAAATGATGTAGAAGTAGGATTATTGGGAACTAATCCGGAACTAATAGCACCGGTTCCCATCTCATGAAGCGCGGGTTCAGAGCTGCGTTGCTCAGAAGCCATCGTTGTCAGCTCATCGAAATCTGCGTCCATAGTTTCTACAATCTTACCAAGATGACGGTTGTAAATTCGGTATGCTTTCTTGGAGGGTGAGTAACCAATGAAAATACCTATATCGGCTTTCGGTTGAAGCTTGCCCAAGTTCTCACTATTAATGTTTGGATAACAAAGAGCACCAAACACATGAAAAAATGAAACATCGAGTTTACGGTCATGTAGAAGCTCGTAAGGTGTTTTTCCATGGCGTTTCCGAATGATAGAACGGTTTTGGGTGAAACATGCAGTAGATATGGCTTCTGCCCACAAGAACAATGGAGCGTTCGCATAAATTAGCATAGTCCTAGAAGCTTCCATAAGCGTACGATTCCGTCTTTCAACGACACCGTTTTGTTGTGGAGTGCGTGCAACGGATGTTTCATGTGAGATACCAACTCCTTCATAGTAATCACGAAGAGTCTGGTTGACGAACTCTGTTCCATTATCTGTACGAATACGGCGGACAGTAGTATTCAAACGTACCTGAATGAATTTCAGAAAAGTGATGATAGCCTTCGGTGCTTCATCCTTTGTACGTAGAAATCTAACCCATGTAAACCTGGAGAAATCATCCACAATAACCAGAATGAATTTCTTACCGCTCACACTTTCAGTTCTCATTGGCCCACAAAGATCCATATGCAAAAGATGAAGTTTTTCTTGATTGGTGTCTTCAGCTTTGGGCTTGTATGATTTCTTGGTACTTTTCCCCCTTGAACACGCGGAACATAAATGGTCCTTGTGAAATTTGAGCTTTGGAAGACCACGAACTAATTCGTTTTTAGCCAGATGATTAATGGCATCAAAGTTAAGATGAGATAATCTGCGATGCCATAACCATGACTTGGTCTTAGATGCTTTAGAGAGAAGACATACTGGAGAGGCGGCCATCATGTCTTGTAGGGACAACGTATAAAGATTTGCACCACGAGATCCCTTCAACAAGTCTTTTCCTTCCAAGTTGCGGATGAAACAAGTGTGTTGTCAAAAAGCAACCTCTAGGTTGGAATCACAAAACTGTCCTACTGAAAATAAGTTATGACCAAGACCTTCTACATAGTATACCCTTGAAATCGTAACGTTTCCAATCTGATATTCACCATACCCCATTATCTTTGCTATGTGATCATTACCGAATTTAACCGTTCCAAGAAACTTGCTGACGAAATTTCGGAGCATCGAGCGATCTCCGGTCATATGCTTTGAACAACCGGAGTCCAAATACCAGAGGATGATTTGGACCACCTGAAAATATCACCAGACGAGGACAATGTAGAGGTATCAGAATCTGAATGTTCCTTGTTATTAGCAGGTACAGATTTAATAATCTTAGATTTGCTAACTTTAGGTTTCTTAGATTTCCTAGCCTTCTTCTTCCTAGTTGGTTGTGTAGATTCTAGTTGGCTTAAATCCTGAGGTATTTCTTCACTGATAGGCACTATAGTGGGGGCTGACATAATTAAAGGGCGTTGTTTCCAAACTTTTGTGCTAGTGTACCTAATTAAAGGACGCTCAGACCTAACCTCAATGGATGCATTCCTAGTTAAAGGGCACATTGTTCCATCTAATGTAAAGGTCCTACCAGTGGGACGCCATTGCCATCCAACTTGGGCACGAGTTCTACCAGTTAGCTTCCATTCAAGATTATTCCTAATGGCATTCATTTCATTCACATGATCAATAAGACACAAATCATGACGTTGGGAAAACATACATTCATTACAATTCCAACAATTCAAATTAGAATTCACGAATGGTTTAGGCTTCTGCACAGGCGCAGAGCTTTTAGTCTTAACATGATTCTTTTTATTTAAAACTGAACTAACATTCCTATGGTGAGCTTCTACTTTCTTCTTTTTGGTACTACTAGTGGAGGGCTTGATCTTATCTTTCTTGAGTGGCGATCCTTTAGCCTTAGTAGTCTCTTTTAATCCTGTAGAAGGCAAAGTGGGAACATTAGCAACAGATTTTAAAGGTGCCTTACTTGATGGTGCCAATGACGGTTTTGCTCCTGGAGTCTTATTAAATGGAGTTACAGCAATGGGTCGATTAGTGAGTAGTGCAGAACCTGGTTTACCTATGTATTGCAAGTAGGCTAAGCAATATTGAACACGCTTAATATATTCATGGGCTGAATAATAGTAGCTACTTGAGGGATCTAAGGCATAAAGGTCGTCTAAGATATCCCTAACAAGATCTACATGCTTAATTGCATTCCTCATATAATCATCGTAGGTAACCGGGTTTTTCTTATGGAGCGGGTTCTTATAGAGCACTACTGACTAGGTTGTTGGAGCACTAGTGGACGGTGCAGAGTCGGTAGATAAGTTATCAATAACTTCTTGTCGGGTGAGAAGAAGTGTCTCCTTTAACTCGGCCAAAACCATGTTTTTGTCAATGAGCAGGATGTTTAAGTCAGAGATTTCCTCACATTTTTGGTTCAATTGTTCAACATAAGATTGTTGCTGTGCCGCATTAAAAGCGAAGCGTTCTTCTAGTGAACCATAAAATTGGGACATTCCCTGTCTTGCACGATCCATCTCCCCTATAATAGACGAAAGTCTAATTTCTAAGGCCTGGTTTTTAGACTCTGCAGCCTCTAGTTCTAATTTTAGTGTTTCATTTGATGACACATATCTCTTCAATCTCATAATCTCTTCCTCTAATGCCTTAACTATTGCAATCATCTTGTCACTCGTCTCAACACCGTTTTCACAACTATTTGTTATCAAAAGATCCTCATTTTGAGTTTGTTGTTTTAATTCTAAAGATATACAATGTTGTTCTAGTTGATTAAAGCATTTTGAAAGTAAATTGTAAGAATCTTGTAGCTTTAAAAACTCAGCGTTAGATTCGTGACAAGAATGATTATCTACCTCATTTACAATATCAGCAACATTTACAGAGAGATCACACACATCATCACATATATT
Source organism: Glebionis coronaria (assembly GCA_025667525.1). Taxonomy (NCBI): domain Eukaryota; kingdom Viridiplantae; phylum Streptophyta; class Magnoliopsida; order Asterales; family Asteraceae; genus Glebionis; species Glebionis coronaria. The sequence continues at coordinate 453,846,940 of CM046878.1, read as the reverse complement.
CACAGCATCATAATTAATCATAGTGGATGTAAGCTCATTCGAATAATTAACATTTACAGTAGTAAGCACATCACACGAAATTACTTGGGACGAGAATCTGTCATATTCAGATAAAATCTTTTCCTTTTCAATTAGTTGTAGTTCGTAAGCGGTGTCCATTTCATAAAACACTTTTTGAACTTCTCCAATTTCAAACTCAAGATTTTATTTAAGAGATGCAAAACTTCCTTTTAGACTTTCGACAAATGGATTGATCTCATTCTTAAACACCTCGTTCATGTGTTCGAAAGCCCATTCTCCGGCGTTTAGGCCATTTGAAGTCGTACATTCCAAGATGACCTTGTCAAAATTAGTAAAGTATTGATTAATCTCTTGCAAGTTTAACCATACAGTGCTAACAGGTGGAAGATCCTTTGGAATTTCCTTAGGACCTTCCATGTTGACAAGTGTAGGAAATGTACTAGGGTTTTCTTCATTTAACATGTAGGTTGGTGCCGTAATGAGATCTTTGTCCATATGGAAGCAAATTCTAAAATCCGTTCTAGCAAGCTCCTGATTCATTTTAAAATAATCACAATCTGGATATTGCGCAGAGTTGTATGACCGATTCTCATCAACTAGATCCTTATTGGTGCGATCATCGAAAATATTAATCGGGTCTAATACCAATCCTAATTGGGTTGCATTATAAAGTCTAGGACTATGGATTAAAGCTTGTTTTGCATACCTTGGATTAGGGGGAAGGCATTTTTGACGCGATAAGTTAAATTCTCTAAACGAAGCATCAAATAAGTGCACTAGTTGAGAGGCAACGTATTGTCTTAAAAGCAAATAATCTAGACTTCTAATCTTATTAGCCGCATTAATTTCTACTTCATTCTTCTTAGACTCTAGTAATTCAAAATCCGTTTGAAGTTTTTGAAAATTAGTGACCGCTAATTCTTTTTCTTTAAGTTCGTTAGAAAGATATGCTCTTAAGGTTTCAATTTCCTGCAAATGACCCATTTGTTTGTTTTGAAAATGATCATACTCGGGATTTGTTAGAACACTAGACGAAGGCACTAATTCCAAAGTTTGAACTTTCTCGTTGCTTAAGGCAAGCTCTTTAGACAAATTTTTATTCTTAGCTAGGGTCTAAGAGTGCAGCATTCATTTGGCTAAGTAATGTAGCAGGAACCATGACCAAATCTTGTTGAGCAGGAGTATGCGTATACGAAATGGCTCCCGGTTGTGATTCACTCAAAGTCTGGGGACTCACATTGATATTACTATCATTGACTGTCTCCTCATTTGAAAGACTCACCACCGAAGACTCATTCGAATCAGCACTCTCTTGCACAACTTGATGTGGTTGAATACTAGCATCAGTGGTATTATCAGTGGTATTAATAAGTACCTCATATCTCTTTTCAGGCCATAAGCTGGAGATAGTTGCCATAAGAGCTGCCTTTGCAGATTGAAAATCATCACAGTTTGAGTCATACGCATCAAGATCATCTGCTTGGTATGCTGCATTCTGTGTGGTGACAACGTCTTGTTCAGCAATCCCTGGATCAGCAAGAAATGCAAGCTCCTCTTCATCAAGTTCCCTTCCTTGTGCCTGAGCATTCACCAGATAAATCTTCTCTGCAAACCATTGACCATCCCTTCTCCTCTTGGGTTTCTTGCAATCCCTGGACATGTGACCTTCTTCCTTGCAATTGTAGCATGTAATCATTCTCAACTTGCCTGTGGAATTAGCCCGTGGAGGAGTGTTGACCATTGGAGCAGGATTGACCGTGCGAGCATTGGTGTTTGATGTAGTAGGTCTCCCCTGATAAGGTTGAATAGGTTGAACCATTACCCTGCCATTCTCAATAGTAGCTTGTTGGCGAGAGTTGGATGAATTCCTCAACTGATTGTTAGTTGGAGCTGATCCTCTAAACCCTCGTTTGCTTAATGTCCTTGTGAGATAAGCAGACATAGTGGTTAACACTTCAACTGGGTCAGTTGCTTGTTTGAATACAGGAATGGGGACTTCCTCATCATCACAGTACATAGCTTGGTCTTGTTGAACTGCATAATCACTAGAAGGAATACTCATGTGATCAGAGTAGCTTGATGGATATGCTGCATTCTCTTGATAAGAAGAATATGATGGCTGAGCATAAGGTGCAATACTTGCTGAGTGAGGTTGTGAAGCATATTGTGATGAAGGTGCATTAAACCGATATTGTTGCTGATGTGAGGTGGTTGGTTGCGGTAGAATCGAGTATTGGGGAAAGGTTGGTGTCATGTAAGGTGATGGATGATAGGCTTGATGTCCCAAGATATAAGGAGTGTTGTTGTGTGACAAGCTTGGTTGATTCGCCATCAAAGCTAAAGAATCAGGGTACATACCTCGAGGCGAACGGTGCATGATCACATGTTTCTCATGCTGCTGAAGAAAAGCATAGAGTTGATCCAAATTGCACTTATGCAAATCCCTGGTTAACTTAACATCGGTAATATACTCACCCCATTCAGCTTGAGGTAAAGTATTCAAAAACTTGGTGTTAACCTGGAATGGAGCAATCACGAGATTGTATACATTCAGATCATTCATGAGAGTAGTGAATCTGAAGTAATAGTCGTGAAGCGTTTCCTCTGGGTTGTACGTGAATCTATCAAACAGATCATACAACTGACATTCCCTTTCCTGTTTGGTAAGGGACGTACCTTGTAGCAACACCTTTAGACGTTCCCATAAATCCTTTGCCACCGTATACTGACTTACCATCCGATAGATGTCATGTGGAAGAGCTTGGAGAATGGTTTGAAGAGCCTTTTCGTCTGCATCGGCAACAAGTTGTTGAGCTGGTGTAAGTTCTTCAAACTCCCTTGGTCGAGTCACATTGTTAACCACGATGGTTCCATAGTCAAGTGGACCATTTAAAATTGACTTAACCATAAGCCTCCAATATACCGGTTTTCCCTTAAGGTAAGACATCATCCGGCCTTGCCATGCTTCAAAAACTTATTTGATGATCATTGGAGGGCGATTATCCGTTCCCGTAATGACGGAAATATCCGTAAGTGATGTCATTTGAGGCATTACTGAATTCGGATTCATTTTGTTCACTCAAAGAGACAAAGATTATCGGTTGATCGAGCAGTGAAGTAAAGCTTGTGAATTGTGTTGAGTTTTTGTTGTAAGAAACCAAGATTAAATCCTCTAAAAAATCGTCGAAAAAAACAAGTAAAAAATCCCTTGATTCGGAACTTTTGTTGATTCGGAAGTGTTGATTCGGAAGATTTTGGCTTGGAATACCTTGATTCGGAACTTTTGGTTCGGAAGATTTGATCCGGAACTTTCCCTTGATCCGGAACTTTTCCCTTGATCCGGAACTTTCCTTGATCCGGAACTTTACCTTGATCCAGAACTTTTTCCTTGATCCGGAACTTTCCTTGATCCGGAACTTTCCCTTGATCCGGAACTTTTTCCTTGATCCGGAACTTTCCTTGATCCGGAACTTTTGGTTCGGAACTTTCCTTGACCCGGAACTTTTTCCTTGATCCGGAACTTTCCTTGATCCGGAACTTTTGGTTCGGAACTTTCCTTGATCCGGAACTTTTGGTTCGGAACTTCTTGATATGGAACTTTCCTTGATCCGGAACTTTTGGTTTGGAACTTTTTGGTCCGGAAGTTTTTGGTTCGGAACTTTACTGGGTTAAACAGAAACTTGTTTCGTATGAACAGTCGATCAAAAAGATGATAAAAAACCCAGATTTTTACCAAATAACCCAAAAAGTTTTGTGATTTCTACAATAATAAGTAAAAACTAATACTTATCTACTAATCCCAATCACAAAAACACCAAAAACTCTAAGAATCAAGATGGATCTTCTTAAAGAACACTAATACAATCAAAAACTAAAAAAGCCACACAAATCATTACCTTAAATCACCCCATAGCTCTGATACCAAATGTAGAATCTTGATAACCTATGAATCTATGAAGTGGGTTGATGTTTTCTAGAGAGAGAAACTAGAGAGAGAAAGTGAGAGAAACTATGTGTCTTTTTATTAGAATGAAACTAGGAAAAAATGAACAACAACCAACCCCTTTCCAAGGAGGAAAGGGGTATTTATACTTCCAAGCCACTAATGGACTTGGGTCGGCCCATGACAAGCCCATGGACCGGTTCTTACTTAACTAAATAAGTAACTATTAACTACGAGCTATTACAACATTAATAATGTTGTGGAGTGACCGATACTTCTAATATACGTAAAAACGTATTTCTAACAGGGTGTTACTCTTGAGCTAGGAAACATTGAGGACAATGTTTGGTTTTAGCATGGGGGAGTCAATCGATATAATCGCTTGCAATTGCTTTTGTTGTGTCTAAACGTAATTGTTTTTCTCGTTTTTCATAAAAATTTAATTTTTTTAGTGTTATTTTAAGTTTTAGTAAAGAAAATAAGTGTTTTTGACACAAATGTAGGCTTTCCGTTGGTGAAAATAAAAATAGTTTTTGACTCGACTCGGTTTTTACCTTATCTTTTTCCTTAACGTGTTTAAATTAAGTTTTGCTAGGCTTTTATATAGGGAACTTTAAAACGCGAAAGTCTTAGCTCATACGGGTCTAAGAAGAGAACTTTTCGCAAGTTCTTATAATTGATCCTAGAAAGTCGTTTATCAAGGGAACTTTAAAACGCAAATTCCAAAACTTGAAAAAGTCTAAGAAGATGCAAGATCCTATAAATGACTTGAAAACCCAAAACTTTGATTTAATAGGCTAAGTATCCATTGATTTCACATTTTTGAAATTTTACAATATGGAGAACAAGAGATGATATAGTTTAATCATAAGTTTCTAAGGTTAATTCTTCCTTGTGTAAGTATTTTTGTGTTTGATATAATCTCCTCGTATTTATTTTTCACGCTTGAATAATAATTGTTTAATAAATGAAGTTTTTAGCGGTTTAGGCTTGATATCTTAACTCGTAACTCCTTCTTTTTCTTCCCTTGTAATTAAAGTGAGAACACATTAAGGTTGTCAACGTCATGGACTTTTGATCATGGGATTGCGGAAATTTGGCTTACTATACATATCATAATAATAAGAAGAATAAATAAAAACATGTTCTCTATGAGCCTTCGGGTGGGAGTCATGTAGCACCAACCTTGTCATTAGAGCCTTAGGGTGTATGGCATGGGGACGTGTTTAATAAAAATTGATTCATCATCATGAGCCATAAGGTGGGATGGTGAATGTCAATTCCCTTATTTTTGTCCAAGGAGCCTTCAGGTGTGGATTATAAATAAGGAGCACGATTACATCTTAAAGAGCCACAAGGTGATATGATGTAATTGTTGCTAACTCCATTAATAAGGTCATAATTGACTTTGGAGGTTTTATTGTTGCTTTAAGTAGTCCTATTAGCCAAATTTCGGGTCCGGGGATTTATCCCTCAAATCGTGTTAAGTTATCCTTGATGTGGGCTTTCTTTAGTGACAACGGTTTTTGAAGTCGAGGTTAGGTTTTGAGTGTTGAGTTTACACCGTTTCTGCCTTCATTTTTAGATTAATAAATATGAATAAAGTCAAATGAGCCTTTGGGTGAACTGTCACAAACGTGAATTTAAAATCTATTTGATTTACGAGAAACACGATGATTCGGGTTAGACTTGTGTGTCTATTGAATGTTCCCGATTGTTGACGCGTATTTTGCGTATAAATTTAAATTTTATGAAAGATGTTCATATCAAATATTACTTGAAGGGCTATAATTTCGTTTATATTACGTATAACAACTTCTATTTTTGGAGTCGACGTTTCTTTATATCGACGTAATCTCATATAAGAATTTCGTTTCACAAACAAACAATCCACTAAATACATTCTGGACATACTTAGAAATCTTGTATATTCTTTTCACCAAACAAATTCCTAAACTCCTAAACTACATACAACAAAATTAATACAACAAATAACTTCCTCAAATAAATACCCAAAATAATAGGAAACTAATTCCTCTCCTTTTACTTTCATAACAAAACCGGTCCCCCCATGTACATGAGTAAACCCACGTTTTAATTACAATATATGTATCCCCACACTTTTAAAACTTAGAACTGACTAGTACTCTCACCCACTAATAAATGGGTGTACCATCTTTTCCCTTCCTTCCCCTTACAAACCGACGTACACTCTCCTTCTCCATCATGTTTATCCATAGACTTCTCAAAGGACTAATGTTACTACAACCTAGGGAAATGCAAGTCAAACCTACGTACTTATTCTTCCTCCTTCTCCCTGCCCTAGACGAGTACCAAGGAACTTTAACTCTTCCCAAAACATCTAACAACTCCCAATGTGTACCCATTTAGTTGATAACTAGTTCTAGTTGAACCAAATGCCCCTCTAAACCCTAACTAATGGATTAGTTACCCTAGGACTCCCATTTTCCTATAAATAGACCAACCATCTCACTAGTTTTGTACACATAGAAAGTCACGAATAAACCTCCCTTCCCTGTGGTTAATAGACGCTGCCAAGAGAGGAGGAAAGCAAAGTTTGGTCAAGAGCTAATATTGGTTAAGATTTTAGATTGGTTAAGGTGTGATTCAAGTGTAGATAACGAAGCCGTGTCCATTCTCTTCCTTTCGTTATAGCTAAGGACCATTGTAAGACTCACTATCTAATCTCTTTCATGTCGCATGCCCTAGTATGTTGCTTGCTAAACATTTTCACTAAGAAAACAAATGATTTGACAACAAATACACATCTCCTGATAATGAAACCATACTTTAAGAACCTTGGGTAAAACCTTAACATGAAGAAAACCTGAACATACAATGCTTTAATATAACACACGTAGAGTACTCATATCAAAAATCAACAAAAAGTAATGTGTATTGCAAGTTTAAAAAGGGTATGCAAATCTATGATTTTATGTAAAAGAAAAGGATTTTTAGATATAGTTTTGGGTGGCTGTTAATCATCGTGATCATAGGATCACGTCGCGTGTGAGAGGCCTTGTGTTATTGTCATGGTGAGGTTTGTATGAGTGCCAAGAACTTGTAACTCGAAGCAGTAAAGAGCATGACGTAGCATAGTTAGTTTCGACATAAAAATCATAGTCTCAAAAGTTGAGTATATGTCGATCTTTGAGTAGTTTTCTGCTAGTAGGAGTCAAGAACTTGAACACTAAAATGGCTTGTTAAAAACTCCATACTACCACCTTTTCAAAAAGTCTTAAACACGTAGGAAAACGAATAGGCTAAAACGGATTAGAAATGAATGAGATATCGGATTTTGAAAACAGTTGCAAACCGCCATTTTACGACCCATTTTTACCCTCGAAACAACCATGCCCCGAGTCGGTTAAACAACGAAACTTGTAGACGGCCATGCCGTCTACAAGGGCATACTTTTAGTTCGACTCAAAAGTCGTTATCGAGAACCGTAGACGAGATCGAAAGTGATTCGTTTTCTTTTAAATTTGTTTCACGACCCTTACTTCGAACCCAACTTTAACCTATCAAACGATTTCAGTTTATAAAACTTAAAACACCTACTTATAGACCACCCGACCGGCTATCTAACGGTACTTGCAGTTTACTTCGCAAGCTACTACTGAGCCCGTTATTCATGCCGAAAAACTGTCGAGATCACCCTTTTGCCTAGTTAAAAAAAAAGACGTACACAGAATTGGTTAATTTTGTGATTTGTATTCCATATGGACATGCGCCCTTGTTCCCCGACATGGGGACATAGCATTTCTAAAAGAAAACCATCTTTTATTAATGTGTTTAATAATTTTAATTAGTTTAATTATTTAAGATATTTTAAATAAAATATATTTAAGATATTTGACCCCTTAAATGACCTAACTAAATAAACTGTTTCGACAATAAAAAATTTAATATTGTTAAATATATCCCGATTAAAAGACTACACTTTTACTAAAACGTTAAACTATCACAAGTGTTAATAACGATCGATTTATTTAAATAAACTCAAGCACATACTAGGGGACTAAATGCTACGTTTATTTTCGTGTTCATGTATAGTAATACATATCTTATTAAACATAGGTTACGGATTGTTTGAAGCTATTATTTCTCCATGTCTACATTGTTCTATTTTAACCGTTGCTATTGCTTGAGGTGAGTTTCATAGCCCCACTTTTAATTGTTTTAACTATTTTGGGGTGAGAACGTTGCTCGTTTTAAACGGATGAACATAAGTGCTAAAACTTGATACGTTTGCCTACATGATGTCTAAGTAGCGATATCCCTAGATGCTTTAGCCCACTATCGTGAACCGTTAATTACTTTGTGTAAGCGCGAATGTTATGGATAGATCTATTGGGATTGACATCCCTATCTAATGTTGGTTGTGTGACCAAATTAGATACACTTACATTTGAGTCGTTACGAATGCTTTGGGATAGGCATTTGCTCGGGCTCTCATTGTATCTTTTTGGTTGGTTAACGCTTCGGTGTCACGAGCTTAGGCGTAGGAATACAAACGTATACTATTTTGATTATAGCCATGTTTGGTTATATGTCGGTTGCCTGATTAAATCTTATGGTTCATCACACTATTTAAACTTAAACCTATGAACTCACCAACCTTTGTGTTGACGCTTTAGCAATGTTTTTCTCAGGTATCAAGACGAAGGAGTGACGTGGTTGTGCATGGGAGATTTTTAATAAGAATGGTCGTGACTAGTGTATGGATATTTGAATCAATGTGAAAGTCTTTTGAAACAATGTTTTATTATTATATTGTGTAAATCGCTTCCGAACAAGTTTTATGATTTTAATTAAATGAAAATGGCTTTTAAATAGTCGTTCCTTGTATCTATGTCTTGTGATAGTCATGACCGTCGCACCCCATTGTGTTGCCTTACTCTGATAAATTGGGGGTGTGACAGATTGGTATCAGAGCTGTAGTTATATAGAACTAGGTTATTTTACAAAATGATTTTTATAAACGTGAGTCAAAAATTTAATTTTGAAAAAAAAATAAAAAATTCTAGACTATAACTAACTCAAAAATCTCCAAGAACCACTTCACTCCGCGTCTTCGATAAAAGTAAGTTGTGAATTGATTATTCCATGTGATTTGCCATATTAGTTTAAACTTGATTACTACATGTTATTAGTATTAAGTATTTCTTGCCTCGTTTGAATGATCCTTATGTAAGATGTACTTATAGGAATGTATACTAAGACGATTTTCTTATATTTTGAACTAAAATACCTAGCATCCTTGTTTGGATTGTTGTGCTACTAAAATGGTTTGTTCCATGTTTAATCGAACTAAGATGGTTTGTGCCGTGTTTAAATTGAACTAAGATAGTTCGTGCCATGTTTGCTTGGAGTAAAGCATACACATACTTATGCTATTACGTATTTTGTTAAAAACCGTCCATTGGACTACTATGAACTATTTAAACACTTGTGTGTTTCTATGTTACCCTATATCGATATATGCTGAATTAAAAATATACGCCAAAATAGTACTTGAACGCGCTGATATTTAGCAATGGTTGATGATAAGTCGTGAGTAAACCCAAAAACCAAGACAATTCATCGAAAATGTTAAGGTATATAACGATACTTAGCAAGGTCTCAAGGCTGTTCTTGTTTGATTGGGTTGCGAGACTAAGTTAAGTGCCAGTCGTTATACAACTTAGGGTTTTGATGAGTTTTCTTGTGGATGGGTAAAACTCATGAATTTCCATCTTGCGTGATTAGTTTGATAGTTAGGGTATAACATATTTGATGAGTTTTGTGTAGGTTTAATCAATGTTAAATTTTGTGAGTAATATCTAAAGACGAGTAAATTCACCAAAGATGTTAAGAAGTTTAACGACTAATACTTGACTAGACCTCAAGGCTGTTCTTGTTTGATTGGGTTGCGAGGCTTAGTCAAGTGCCAGTTGTAACGCAACTTAACATTTTTAGTGAATTTCCTCGGGGATGGATAAGACTTACATAATCTGACAAGGTGATTACCTCATTGACGTTTGACCGGTACGATGCATTAGTACCATTAGTTGTATGGTGTGCGAACACTAAAATAGTTAAAGTCGTCGTCTCTATTTTTATACAACATACTATGATAAACACTCTATCCAAAGTATTACTCCTGTAATACTCCACAACGTACTATATCATAAGGAACAAACATAAATTAGTATTACAAAAGTATGAAAACTATCCGAAAATATGCCGAAGCATAAGTTGATTGCACGTCAAAGAGAAATTATGTTGGAGAAACTGTACAAAGACGGATCTAAAAGTTCTAGTCCATTGGGTCTGAAACTAAGTTGCTATTATAAATTTACGAAGTATGATATAACAACTAATATTAAAGGGAGAACTCAGTTATATGAGGATTATGCCATATTTTAAATTAAAGAGATTATCGCATGTCACAAAGCTTGAGAACCCTACACGTGAATTGTGTTCACTCCTAAGAAATCCTAATAGCGCGTGTCGAACATAAAAAGTATACAAAACGATTATGAACAAACGACAGATAAAAACAAAATGAACAAATTTTTGTGATAAAATTCTTGGGATGGAATTGACTAGTTGAATGGATTAAACAAACTGAACAATTTTGGGATAAAAACAAATTTACCGAAGCGTCTAAGATGAAATAAGGCATGATCAAAGCTCTAGAAAATTTTGTGTTAGAATTGAGCGACTGATGTGGAATATTAAATAATTTATTTTTATGAAGATCAAGTGACTCGACATCCGTCGATGTCACCACCAACAAAAATTTAGTTATGTACTCGTACTTTATAAATTATTATTTAATTGTTTGCAATTATTTTTAAAGTCATATTTTATATCTTTTGAAGCATTAACTTAAGAAATTATTTTATCCTACAATATTTTTATATATGTCGGAGAAAAATTAATCAAATTTTTTTTTTTAAAAGGAGTTTTATAAAATATTTTTGGAAAACATTATAATTTTTTTTTTACTTTGATGGAAATATCACCGAGAACTTTATTAGTAAGAAGTTAGAAATTTTGATAAAACATATTGGTAAAATCATTAAAGGTATTACTGATAAAAACGCCATGATTGATGATGAAATATTTTAGTATAAATTATCATGCAAAGTTTTGGAAAAATCTGACTTGACGACCAACTTAATGTATGAAACACCGCGACAAATTTTGAAATATTTTTAGTAAAATCTACCATGTAAAATTTTGGAAAAATCTAGTTTTACGAACAACATGATGTCGATGACGCAAACTATTGATAAACTTGACGAGAACTACTACAAATAAGTATGGAAATTATCTTGTTGATTGTTAAAAGTGAGCAATGATAACAAATTAAATGAACTATGGACTACCAATATATAAATTACGACCTTAAAGAGATAATTGTTGATGAAAAGGAGGATGCAACCGTTGTACCCGAGACGTACGTAGCCTGATCAACTACGTATGATCGTGGTCAAACGCGAGTGTGCTCACAGTAGTCATCGCAAAAATAAGATAAATTAGCAAAGTAAATTTCAAGATTGCGTTATTTGCTAAAGAAAAGAAAAACTGTTTAGAGCTATGAACGTCAAATATCCCTATATCGCCGTTTAAATTAAAAGAGCCACGTGAGACTTATAAGTAAATCACTTATGTCTACTTTCTCCGTCATCAAGACGAACGAGACCTTGCAAAACGCGAACCATTGGGAAAATTTATGGAGACCTCGTCATACTAAACGTTGCACCATGGAAAGGTGTCATTCGTTTTGAAAAAAAAAAAAAAAAAACGAAGAAAGTTAAATCCTTGATATGTTGGACCGTTCAAGATTTCTATTAGCACAATTATAGGCATTTATGCTAAGGATGACAACGCGGGACCCTTTAAAGTGGGAGTGATACGGGAGACGACGAGAGAAATTATTAAAACCCAAGTAACAAAAATCGACATCGTTGAGAAAATTCAATATACAAGAAAGGACTTACTAGTATAAAATTTAGGAAGCGCTATAGATCATGTACAATCGGACGAAATTTATATTCGTTCTAATCCTAATAGCAATTTTAATCTTGGCAAGAAGCTAAGGAAAATGAAGGCGTTGGACGTCAAGAGAAGTACATAGAAATTCAAATCATCTCTTGTTTGTTTAAACAACATGGACTTGCGAGTTTTGAGGACAAAACTCAATTTAAGGGACGGCGAATGTCACAAACGTGAATTTAAAATCTATTTGATTTACGAGAAACACGATGATTCGGGTTAGACTTGTGTGTCTATTGAATGTTCCCGATTGTTGACGCGTATTTTGCGTATAAATTTAAATTTTATGAAAGATGTTCATATCAAATATTACTTGAAGGGCTATAATTTCGTTTATATTACGTATAACAACTTCTATTTTTGGAGTCGACGTTTCTTTATATCGACGTAATCTCATATAAGAATTTCGTTTCACAAACAAATAATCCACTAAATACATTCTGGACATACTTAGAAATCTTGTATATTCTTTTCACCAAACAAATTCCTAAACTCCTAAACTACATACAACAAAATTAATACAACAAATAACTTCCTCAAATAAATACCCAAAATAATAGGAAACTAATTCCTCTCCTTTTACTTTCATAACAAAACCGGTCCCCCCATGTACATGAGTAAACCCACGTTTTAATTACAATATATGTATCCCCACACTTTTAAAACTTAGAACTGACTAGTACTCTCACCCACTAATAAATGGGTGTACCATCTTTTCCCTTCCTTCCCCTTACAAACCGACGTACACTCTCCTTCTCCATCATGTTTATCCATAGACTTCTCAAAGGACTAATGTTACTACAACCTAGGGAAATGCAAGTCAAACCTAAGTACTTATTCTTCCTCCTTCTCCCTGCCCTAGACGAGTACCAAGGAACTTTAACTCTTCCCAAAACATCTAACAACTCCCAATGTGTACCCATTTAGTTGATAACTAGTTCTAGTTGAACCAAATGCCCCTCTAAACCCTAACTAATGGATTAGTTACCCTAGGACTCCCATTTTCCTATAAATAGACCAACCATCTCACTAGTTTTGTACACATAGAAAGTCACGAATAAACCTCCCTTCCCTGTGGTTAATAGACGCTGCCAAGAGAGGAGGAAAGCAAAGTTTGGTCAAGAGCTAATATTGGTTAAGATTTTAGATTGGTTAAGGTGTGATTCAAGTGTAGATAACGAAGCCGTGTCCATTCTCTTCCTTTCGTTATAGCTAAGGACCATTGTAAGACTCACTTTCTAATCTCTTTCATGTCGCATGTCCTAGTATGTTGCTTGCTAAACATTTTCACTAAGAAAACAAATGATTTGACAACAAATACACATCTCCTGATAATGAAACCATACTTTAAGAACCTTGGGTAAAACTTTAACATGAAGAAAACCTGAACATACAATGCTTTAATATAACACACGTAGAGTACTCATATCAAAAATCAACAAAAAGTAATGTGTATTGCAAGTTTAAAAAGGGTATGCAAATCTATGATTTTATGTAAAAGAAAAGGATTTTTAGATATAGTTTTGGGTGGCTGTTAATCGTCGTGATCATAGGATCACGTCGCGTGTGAGAGGCCTTGTGTTATTGTCATGGTGAGGTTTGTATGAGTGCCAAGAACTTGTAACTCGAAGCAGTAAAGAGCATGACGTAGCATAGTTAGTTTCGACATAAAAATCACAGTCTCAAAAGTTGAGTATATGTCGATCTTTGAGTAGTTTTCTGCTAGTAGGAGTCAAGAACTTGAACACTAAAATGGCTTGTTAAAAACTCCATACTACCACCTTTTCAAAAAGTCTTAAACACGTAGGAAAACGAATGGGCTAAAACGGATTAGAAATGAATGAGATATCGGATTTTGAAAACAGTTGCAAACCGCCATTTTACGACCCATTTTTACCCTCGAAACAACCATGCCCCGAGTCGGTTAAACAACGAAAGTTGTAGACGGCCATGCCGTCTACAAGGGCATACTTTTAGTTCGACTCAAAAGTCGTTATCGAGAACCGTAGACGAGATCGAAAGTGATTCGTTTTCTTTTAAATTTGTTTCACGACCCTTACTTCGAACCCAACTTTAACCTATCAAACGATTTCAGTTTATAAAACTTAAAACACCTACTTATAGACCACCCGACCGGCTATCTAACGGTACTTGCAGTTTACTTCGCAAGCTACTACTGAGCCCGTTATTCATGCCGAAAAACTGTCGAGATCACCCTTTTGCCTAGTTAAAAAAAAAGACGTACACAGAATTGGTTAATTTTGTGATTTGTATTCCATATGGACATGCGCCCTTGTTCCCCGACATGGGGACATAGCATTTCTAAAAGAAAACCATCTTTTATTAATGTGTTTAATAATTTTAATTAGTTTAATTATTTAAGATATTTTAAATAAAATATATTTAAGATATTTGACCCCTTAAATGACCTAACTAAATAAACTGTTTCGACAATAAAAAATTTAATATTGTTAAATATATCCCGATTAAAAGACTACACTTTTACTAAAACGTTAAACTATCACAAGTGTTAATAACGATCGATTTATTTAAATAAACTCAAGCACATACTAGGGGACTAAATGCTACGTTTATTTTCGTGTTCATGTATAGTAATACATATCTTATTAAACATAGGTTACGGATTGTTTGAAGCTATTATTTCTCCATGTCTACATTGTTCTATTTTAACCGTTGCTATTGCTTGAGGTGAGTTTCATAGCCCCACTTTTAATTGTTTTAACTATTTTGGGGTGAGAACGTTGCTCGTTTTAAACGGATGAACATAAGTGCTAAAACTTGATACGTTTGCCTACATGATGTCTAAGTAGCGATATCCCTAGATGCTTTAGCCCACTATCGTGAACCGTTAATTACTTTGTGTAAGCGCGAATGTTATGGATAGATCTATTGGGATTGACATCCCTATCTAATGTTGGTTGTGTGACCAAATTAGATACACTTACATTTGAGTCGTTACGAATGCTTTGGGATAGGCATTTGCTCGGGCTCTCATTGTATCTTTTTGGTTGGTTAACGCTTCGGTGTCACGAGCTTAGGCGTAGGAATACAAACGTATACTATTTTGATTATAGCCATGTTTGGTTATATGTCGGTTGCCTGATTAAATCTTATGGTTCATCACACTATTTAAACTTAAACCTATGAACTCACCAACCTTTGTGTTGACGCTTTAGCAATGTTTTTCTCAGGTATCAAGACGAAGGAGTGACGTGGTTGTGCATGGGAGATTTTTAATAAGAATGGTCGTGACTAGTGTATGGATATTTGAATCAATGTGAAAGTCTTTTGAAACAATGTTTTATTATTATATTGTGTAAATCGCTTCCGAACAAGTTTTATGATTTTAATTAAATGAAAATGGCTTTTAAATAGTCGTTCCTTGTATCTATGTCTTGTGATAGTCATGACCGTCGCACCCCATTGTGTTGCCTTACTCTGATAAATTGGGGGTGTGACATGAACGACAAATAAAATTTAGAGATACAATTAGGAATAAAAGGAGATTGAGTTTAACACAAATTACTTGTATGGGTTGTTTTAATTTTGGGGCTTATGATTGACAATGATCTTGTTTTTAAACTTGGCATGGAAAAGTGAAAAGTCGAGAATGATGAATCTTTTTAACTTTTATGATCTTAAAAGTTATTTTTCAAATAATGAAAGCATTACATTATGTCTTTGCAAAATAAAGTTTCAAAAGTTGAATAAAAGTGTAGTTAGTATTTAATTTTATCATTGTGTGAGGACACTGCAATTGCTTAGCATGGGGGAGTTTGATACGAGTTAAATCACTCATATCATTTGTATCTTAAAACAATAAATAAATGCAATAAATGTATAAAAATGGCCTTGTATACGTTTGTTTGTTGTTTGATGTATGTAGGTACCGAAGTTCGCGAAAACCGGCAAAATCGACACGACTTTGAAGAAAATATCAACAAAGCCAAATACAAGTTCGTTTTAGATGGTTTTATCTTAATTGGACTTTGTGGGCCCCACTCTTAGTTATTGGGCTCAAAAGCCCAAAAAGGGATCTTAAATATCTACTTTCTATCCAAGCCCAAAAACTAAAAGCCCAATTTAAAAAAGGTACGGATGAAAGAACTTGGGCCCAAGACCATGTGTTAACCAAAAACAAAAAAAAACGAAAGGAAAGTGTATCATGGGCTTTAAAACCCGTTTGGTCAAAAAAACAATGGGACGTGCAAGTTTAAAACGTTTTCTTGGTCAAACGATAACTCACAACTACACACACATTTATCACCACGCATTTAACCTTTTCGATTGAACCAATGCTCTCACCATCTTCTTTTCTCACCTCACCAAATAACCGGACACCACTGTTACCCTAACCCTAGATAACAAGTAAAATTGGGGCTTTCACT
Organism: Glebionis coronaria; assembly: GCA_025667525.1. Lineage (NCBI taxonomy): Eukaryota > Viridiplantae > Streptophyta > Magnoliopsida > Asterales > Asteraceae > Glebionis > Glebionis coronaria. The sequence goes on along the minus strand of CM046878.1, from coordinate 453,830,497 downwards.
TAATCAAAGCGCGTGAGTTTACACACAGCTTGAATTAATTCCCAACTTTATAGGGGCTTGAAGATGCCCCTATTTTGGTTACATAGCTCCTTGCCCTGCTCAGATTGGTCGAAGATACATCATCCATTTTCACTCTCCAATTAGAAGTTGACACATCATCCATCAAGAAGCACAACTAGCACACTCGGTTGCCAAGCTGTCAATCCGTGTGCTAGTTGACCAATCTCAGCCATAGATCAAGAAAAGAAGAGAGAAGATGTTAAAGGGACGGCTGAGATCAAGAAATCTGCTCAACAAACTTCACCAATAGCCTTGGGGGTTGGCTATAAAAACCCCAATTTTCTGTAATTTTTATCATCCAATTTTTACTTAATGTTATAATGTTGAATTAGAGTTAGGAAATCTTTATTTTCATTTTTAATAGTTCTGTATTACTTTTTTCTGATTAATAAAAATTTATATTCTGTCAAACTTATTCGTGTGTTTATTTACTGTTAAAGTTCAATACATTTTTCCTTCTTCAGTCTGATTTGATATTATAAATAAAAAAGATATTTTATTAAACTTCTTAATAGTTTAAAGAAATATCTAAGTAAAATTGTGAAGTAAATCAAACCCCAATGGTTTGATTAAAACATAAGTTTTGATTCGATAAGGGTGCTTGGTTCGAGGCACTGTTTTGACCTTTGGTGGTGTATTTGGTTCGATGCTATTGAATGGGGTTTTAGTTCGAGTAATGGTGACGAATGGGGGTATTGATTCGGTTCATAAGATTTTTCAGCGTAAACTTCTGCTCAAAGGTTTTCTACAGAAGGTGTGTTTCTAGTTGAATTTGATGTTATTTTATATATTAGTCTTAATTTGTTTATGTGTTATAGTTAATGGATTAGGGTTTGATGATAACGTTATAAGTTTTGCTGAGTTTGTTTTGAAAATTTTTATTGTTTGGATTTTAGTGTAAAAGTTCTAAAAGTTGTTTAATCTGAAAGTTTTCTTTTAATCTAATAAAAATAATATTGAGTTTTAATCTGTTTCAAATATGGGGTTTAGATTATACTGAGTGTCTGAAGTTTAATAATCTCAAAAAAAAATATCTGATTATTTTAAGTCAACTAGATCTGAGTGAGTAAGTTTTGTAAGTAAGTTGTTAAACTGATTTTAATACTAGTTAGTTTTCATCTGTTTCATTATTTTATCTGCAAATGTCCATATGCTGATAATATGATTGGAGATTGGGGTGACTCTGTATGAAAGTATTAGTTTATGAATCTGTTAGAGAAAGTCTGGTCTGAAAGCTTTAGCTGTAATAAATCTGTATTGGTTATCTAATGTTTTAAAAGTAGTCTGTTGGCAATATTGATTGATTTAGAATGTTTTAGTCTGCTGATGCTTGTAGGTTTCTTATATTGTTGATTATGTTATTGCTAGTTTGCCTGATTTAAGTTTTGAGTATGCTGTTATATGATTTCTCTTTGCTGATATGTCTGCTCAATTTGCTGAGTGTTTAGAGTTTATGATTTGCTGATTTACTAGGTTATTTTGTATATTTGGTTTACTTAAATATGCTGTGTTATTTGGTTGCTTTCTGAATTGTTGTTCAAGCTAAATCTATCAGATTCAACTGATCTGATAAATATTATTTAAGTTTTCATTATCAAAAGATTAATAACTAAAAAGAGTCTCCAATGAGACTCGAACCCTTGACCTCAAGGGTGGTTGCCAAATGCATTAACCAACTCGTCTAGCTTCTCTTTTGTGATTTAATGTTGCTATTTTAATTAATATAATATTATATAGGTATTGTCAGCTTTGGTTTTGTTTAAATACTTAGTTTTACTTTTATTTACATTAACATCATTTTAATTTTCTTTTATAAAGTTTTCAAATAAATAAATAAACACAAATAAAAAATGTTTTATTAAACTTATAAATTTTAAATTGTTATTAAAAATGAGTTTTAAAATAGATTAGATTTCAATTAAAATTAGTTTTAAATAAATTAGTTTTTAAAATAGATTTTGTTTAGTAAAAAGTAAAGTTAAATTTAAAATAGATTATTAATTTTTAAATAGTTTAATTGTTTTAATTTTTAATAATCGTCTTTAGATAAAATAATGGGGAACGATTCAAGTACTTTAGGATTTAATTAATTAAAAGTTATAGGAGTAATATTAGTTTAAAAACTGAAAAACCATTCAAATCGATTGTCCAAATTGAAACAAAACGTCTCAAATTCACTTGATCTTCGTGTACAATGAACTTGGGTCATCAACGTGTTTAATTAAATCCGTCTTCGACTTATTTATGGATTATTACCTTTTCCTAAGGGTAATTTCCTAAATTTGTCCTATACCGTATCTAATTAAAATACATCGACGTTTCCTCGATACATCAATACTTAAAACATAAAAGACATAAAACCCGAACATTAAAATGAACACACACGATGATAATTTAAGAAACGAAAAATAAAACGAATTGTGTACATATGTGAACTATATGTGGCGTCCAAAACCAAAAGGTAGAAAGGGCTTGGCCCAACCCAATGTGAAATCCACTCCTTAACCAAAAGGACTCCAGGGATTTCATAAAATACATATCACAATAAATTAATAAAACCCTAAAAGTCTCCTTCTTGCTTCCTTTTGGCCGCTGCATCAAGAACCCCACAAGGACGAATTTTTTCCTCTTGATCTTTAATTTTACAACGGTATCGTGTTCGTGTTTCATTCTTTTTAATCACATGCAATTGGTATTCACCGAATCCTTTTTCTTTTAATTATTTATGTTATGAACATAGATCCTTTAAAACAAATTGATAAAAACATGTAAACAATTAAGGATTTGAGAATATTAAAAGGGTTTGGGTATGGTTTGTTGGTTTTCACGCAAACCGAGACCCATGGGGGTCTCAGTGGTGTTGGTAATCCCACCAGCCGCAACCTTGTGGTGGTAGGGGTGTTTTGGTTTTAGCAGTCGCAACCCCAACTGCTATAGCAGTGGGGTGCATGGTCCAAACGGTGGGAACCGAGACTTTAAATGTCTCGGTGGTATGTAGTGGGCAGCCAGGGGGAACCGCAGCAGCAATGGTGGCAACCTGGTGTGGCCAGGGGCTGCATCAGGGACAGCAGCGGCACCGACAGCAATGTCGGTGGCTGCTGTGTTGGTCGGTCGCAAGCCACAACGAAGGGCTGTGGTGTTGTGTTGTTTAGAGGCTAAGCCGGGACCTCCATGGTCTTGGTGGAGCTGGAGCTTTGATTGGGGTTCGGTTAACACCAAACACACAAGGGGGTGTTTGGCAAGATTTTTTCTAAACATGTAATTTAATTACGAATTAATTTAATTGTATTAAAACATGATAATTAAATTAATTAAACGTCGTGACTTAGTATATAGTTTTATTTAAATAAAATCATGTTATTATGTATGTACATTTTATTTAAATAAACTTATGATAAAATAATTACTTACTTAATTATTCATGTACACTTAATTAATTAATCAAAACTTATCTTAATTAATTAATATCTTTTAAGCTAAAGTTTAATTATATGAAACATATAATATTATTAATTAATAATAACTTATGATAACATCATATATCATTATTATTTAATAATATTAAGTTAAGCCCAAGTATTTATTTATTATTAAACTTTACAATAGAATTACACATGACATATTATAAGCTTATTACAACCATATTTTATATCATTTAAATATTTAATAAGCATATGATTAATTATGGAAATACATTAATTATGTAAACATGTTAATTATGGAATTATACTAATTATGGCAACATGATAAATAAGGAAACACACTAAATATGGTAACATGCTAATTATGGAAACATACTAAATATGGTAACATGCTATTTATAGAAACATGTCAAATATGGAAACCTGCTATTTTTGAAAAGTTACTATATATAGAAACCTGTTACTTTTAGGAAGTTACTCATTTTGTTATAACAAGTACTATAACACTTAAAACATGAAATACATGAATCTAAAACACATGAAACACTAAGAGACACATTATTTAACATGAATTAGTAATATAAGTAAAAACACTTAAAAACAAAACAAGAACAAGTAAAACAAGTTAAGAACACACCAAGTAAACTAATAATCAGTTAAGTATAAGTTGATCAGACAACTCATACCCGTCCTTTTTTATTATGTAGCTATTGTGAAGTCGGAGTGATCTTCCACTTTCGTTTTCATCTTCATTTACTGGACATAAGGTACCGATATTCCGTCCTTCGGTAAGGACATCTTTCTTCCTATATTAGGATTCCCCGTTTGCAGCCATTTGTTTTCCCCAGTAGTTTAAGTGTCTTAAACACATCAGTATATGTATGATTATTTTAGATTGCCTGAGCTATATACATGCATGCTAGTTTCACCTAGTTATGGGGGTTTCATAACCATAGCACTAGAGGCACCGGTGTTATGACTCTTCTGCGGTGAGAGTGATTGCTCGCAGCGTCCCTTTACATTTTTGGCCAGTATTATTATTATCATGTGGGGCGAATGGGTGCATCCTAGGACAAGTTAGTAAGATTTCATGGTAATTGCGTTGTGCGCCTTATATCCGTTACAGGAGCTGATCCCTCCACTCATACTATATTAATTAGAGTCAGCCCCTCTAATTGTATGATGAGGTCACCCCTCTACGTATTCATGCACGTTGATGTAACATGATCTATATGGGCTCCAGGCATATTTAATATACAGTTTTTAGCATATAATAAACAAAAGTCTTTTCAGAGATAAAAACTAGTTTATAAAACAACACCAGGTTTTCCAGGACTTACATTATTTCGCTGCACTATCATTTCATACTTTCATTTCATTCTTTACTTATGTTTATGCTATCATTTCACTGTCATTATATCCGTTCACTGAGCGTATTGCTCAGCCATATATTTTCCTTTCCATGACCCAAACGGCAGGTACCCAAGGACAACTAGGAGCATTTGGATGACGTGCATAGGAGGGAAGTTGCCTTAGACTTCTTCTCCTTTTGCCTCATATACATATGCTTGCTTAGACACTTGTTTTGTCCTTCCTATTCCATTTACTATATTTATGTTTGGGCTTATGTATGGGAACCGATGTTTGATTTTGGCTTTTCCCTTTATGGTCATTTATGTTTTAGGACATTACCTTGCATGCTTTGGTGACACGCCATAATTATCATGTAATAGTCCACTTATCAAAGTGGGGTGTTACAGAAGTCATTCATCTCTTTGTTCTTGAATTTTGTTCCATTATCACATCTAATTGCCTTGACAGAGTTTTCAGAATGATTTTCAATTTCAATAATAAAGATCTTTAGTATATGAGGTGTTTCATCCTTGGTCTTAAGAAAGAATACCCAAGTAAAGCTACTGAAATCATCAGTAATCACTAAGCAATACTTCTTGTTATTCAGACTGTACATAAAAGTAGGTCCAAACAAATCTATATGAAGATTTTCTAGAGACTTAGAAGTAGAATTTATGATTTTGGACTTACAAGAAGCTTTGTATTGCTTCCCTTTCGAACAGGCTACACAAGTTTGATCATTGAGAAAACACTTTGAAGGTAAACCTCTAGTAAGATTTTCTTGAACTAGTTTGTTGATGTTCTTGAAATTTGCATGACCAAGCCTTCTTGCCAAAGCATTGCCTCATTACATGTAGCTTGTGCAACTAGTGTAGTTAACCCTTCTTTAGGAATCATGTTCTTCATATCAACACAATACATGTTTTTCTTCCTTGGAATTCTAAAGAGTATCTGATTATCAACAGTTATCTTAAAGTCCGATGAAAGAACTACATACTCTGTATCAAGAAAAAGTACAAAAGTCCATTTTGTCACATATCTGGGATATGCTGAAAAGGTTATACTGAAGCTCTTTCACATAGTACACATCCTCAAAGTCAATGTTCCTAGCCTTGAATGTACCTTTACCATATATTTTACCACCAATTGATCCTCCAAATGTAACATTTCTTCCATAAAATTCCTTGAAGTCAAATAGAAACTCAAGGTTTCCTCTCATGTGCCTAGAGCATCTACTATCAAAGTATCCTCTATATTTAAGCTCTTGTAGTGACATGCCTTGCACAATGTAAGAGATAAATCAGTTTCTTTTAGGCACCAAGCTATAACAGACTTGGATCTGTCTCGTGCATCAATGTAATTTAGTCTTTGAATAACAATTGATGTGTCGTTAGGTTTGTCAGATTTGCAAACCCAACATGTCGAGGGCTTAAAAGCATTGAACCCATTTCCTTCTCCGTTGTTGTTATTTATCGTTTGTGAATTTAGTCTAGAATTATTTGACCAACTTGATCTTTGAAAACCAGTATTAAGACCTATATAACCAGAATTAAACAATGACCTACTAGGATTAAAGTTTGATCGACCAACATTAAAATTAGGTTTACCAGCATTATTGTCTGTCCTACCAGCATTAATTCTTTGATTAAGTTTTTGAAAGTTCAAGACTGATATTCTCTAACATATTCCTCTATTGTTTGGTTATGCTCTAAATGGTTTTGGTTTAGCACTACCAAATTGTGATCTTGGGTTGGAAGTAGTAGAGAACTTACCCGAATTAACTAGTTTTGGTCTACAAGTATTTGTATTACCACCATGATTACACCCATTCTTGTTTTTACTATTTAGTCTACATTTAGCTTTCAAATGATCAACACTTCCACATAAGTAACATGTTTTCTTATGCATGACAAACTCTTTACCTAGCTGTTGAGATTTTAGATTATTCCAATTTCTTAAGTTACCTCTAGGTTTTTATACATCTCAGCATACTTAACAGTTTTCTTAACAGGTTTATGCTTAGGTGCATTTGGGTTCAACTTACTAAGACTTTCAACAACTACTTTTTCATTTAATTTTTCAGTGGTTAGAGAACTAGAAGTATTAGAGCTATCAAGTTTTTCAGTACTAGTGCTGCAAATGGGTGTATCTTGTGTAGTTTCTACAGTAGTAGTAACAGAGATGATAAAATCATCATTTTTCTTCTTTAATCTTAATAGGCTCATACTCAGGTTCCTTATAATGTTGGAATTCTGGAAGTCCAGTGGATGTCAAATCTTGTAAAGGAGGAAAATAAACAACTAGAGGTTCAACAGCATGGTAGTCACTATTATACCCCAAACCCCAGTTGCATTTTCAAGAACTTGACTACCAGTCATCTTTTTTAGGTTCTTAGTAGCACTTTCAAAACTTGAATTTAATTCATCTTCAAGTTTAGCAATGTTACTAGCTTCTAGCTTAGACTTAAGATCAGTAATTTCCTTAGTTTGAGCACCTATTTCCCTTTTTAGAAGAATAATAGAATCTTTAAAGGCTACTTCTTGTTCCTTATAACTAACTATTTGTTCTTCTAATCTACCAACTCCCTTTTTATAACTCAATATTTTAAACTCAGAGGAATTATAATTTCTAGTGATTCCATGAGCATATTTATTTAATTCATCATATTTTTCTTCACAAACAGTAGTATGATGTTTATTAAAAATTACCTCAGAGTCTGATATTGCCAGAAGAGCCATGTTTTCAGCCTCTTCTTCACTCTCCATGAATTTCCAATTCGTATCAATCCCATCAATTGCCATCAAAGCCTTTGAAGGAATTTTTCAATAGTCATCTTTCCTTCTTGTGGCTTTCTTCTTGCATTCTTACATTCTCTTGAAAAGGTACCTTCATATAGCAGTTGTAGCATTCCACCTTTAATTTGTCCTATTTTATCACCAGCATTCAGAGTGATTTACTAGCCTGTTTTCTTGAGAAATCTTTTAGATCTCATGCTAAAAAAGCTAATCAACTCTAGATCTCTGGCTCTTCCAGATCATCATCATTAAGTTGCAGAAGATCCTCATCAACCATCTTAGTTACATTCTGATGTTTAGACAAGAATTCATAGATAGTATTATCATTTAGTCTAGCAACATTAACCAAATCACTGCCATAACTAATCGATCTACTACTAGTACTTACCAGTCTGCAAGAATTAGAACTACAATTCTGGCTAGATATGAATGCAAGATGTGTGTCATTTGAAGATGATCCTATTTTTATCTTTAAGTTTCTGTTCCACCACTTTAAACTGGTTATAAAAATCATCTATATTGATTTGGTCAATATCAACTTTATATTCGTAGATGGACACTTCTGTTGCCATCTCAGCTGGCATACTTTTAAGGAACTTAGCATTTATATCTTCTTGCTTAACTTTTTCCCTAGATTAATAAGTTTACTCACAATCCCTTGAAGTATAATGTAAATAGAATCTAGGGACTCTGAGCCATCAACATTAAAGTTTTCAAACATAGACTTTAATAGTGCCTTCTTGCCTTCTTTGTGGAACCATTACCACCAAATCTGAAATTAAAGGCATCAAACATTGATTTGGCACTATTATGTTGTTGAAAGGAAAGAATGTGCTCATTTGGTATAGCTAACATGACAAGACTCCTTTCATGTCATTTGATCTTTTATTCTTTTCAATCAGAGTAATTTCTGAAGTAGAAGTAGGGTGTGAGTATCTTCATTGATGATAATTTCTCACAGATCCCAATTGTATGATTATAAAAACTAAGTGAATCTGAATTTTGATTCTTCAAACTTTCCTTGTTTGAAGACTGTAACTTTGTTCATGGTGTTAAGTTGTGCAGTCTCTGAATCCATTTCTTAAACTAAGAGAATTTTTTAAATAACCTTCAAGAAAGATTCTCAACAAGCTCTTATACCACTTGTTGATCCCTTATGATCTTGTTAGGCTTAGCTTGAAGACTAGGCTACTTATGATAAATCATATATAGACTTTGTTAATGCAACCGATGCCTAAAACATTATTTGTAATAACTAGTCTCTTGGATTTGATCATGACAAAGTGTAAAAACATTTATTGTCAAAGATAACTATAAGACGAATAATTTAGCAAACACTGTCATTAAGGTAATAATCATTTAAGTCTTACACGAACATATCTTATACATGTTTAGTGATCATTAAAAGTGATTAACCTTAAAACTCACATTTATACAAATGTGACAAAATATTTTAATAAAATTTCTTTTTAAGAAAATGTTTTATTAAAATGAAAATGGAAATTTGAATTTAGCATATTCCAAATGGCCAAAGGATATTCTTTTTGGATATATTTTTCACCAGATGGGATTTCTCCACTATAAGACAAGAAGAAGCAGACTATAGAGCCCGCACATCAATATACGTCCTTGCGGTTCCTTAGTGATATGGAACCGCCTGCCTATTTATTAAGCCGTGCTCAGATAGCCAATGGAATTTACCTCTTATAAATTGTGAGACCCCCTTAAAATCAGGCAAGAAAACATGTAGGTAGCATGGGGGTGCCATGTCATGGTACATGAAACAATGGTATACAGTTGACAAAAAATTGACGTAATAAAACATTTACATTACATCCTAAAAGATCAGAGCTTTTAAACCAAGGTCCAAGGGTTTTTTTAAGAGGAAAATCTACTATTTAAACATGGTTTTATAACACATAGTTACCAAGAATATAGGATAAACTTCTGACCATTTTTACCAAAACCAAAGTTTAAATATGACATAGAAATCTCCAAGCTGCGATAGTATCCTGCGGCGTCCCATCCAAGAAAAATTAAGTATTATTACCTGAGATTAAACATGTAAAATCGTCAAAATAAAGTTGAGTGATATTCATAAGTTTAGCAGTAAAGGTGTGGAACACAAGCATTCATTTGTAAAACAAGAAATAGGGAAAATGGTTATGTACATTAACCATAGTCCGAAACCAGTATTATTGCTATTTAGTTCATGAACCGAAGCTTAACATCAATGTAAGTTCCTCTAGTGAGTATTCAGCCTAAAAACTCAAGTAACAAATCAAATGTTAAATGCGTCAATGGTTAAACAACCGCAACATGGGACGGGGATTGTTAGTCCCGATGGATCCACCCACAACATTCGCGCTTAGAAAAAGGTAACACTATAAAATTAACGGTTCATGATCAGGAGAGGAAACTTAGGGGCTATAGACTAAAAGCAATAATATCAATGTAAAACTATTGAAAAACATCAAGTTCTGGAAGGCATACATGTTCTGGATAGCATACAGTTTTAAATGAATGTGTTCCACCATGTAAAATCTCACCACGCGTTTAGAGACAATGTAAAAGTAGTAAAAAGGGGCTATGAACTCACCTTAGTACAAGTGTGATAGATATCAGAACCGGGCTGAAGAAGGCTTATGGAAGTACTCCAAGGGCTACCCGTGACCTACAAGAGTGATCACGACCCTTAAAGATGCGTTTTATAAAAATATAAAACAATTGTATCAAAATATTTTATAAAAATATAATATGTATATCACTTGCACAACCAACCGAGCCTAAGTATGGTCACGACCTTCATGACACACAACCTGTAGAAAATGCATAACATGATAGCCTAAGGTCTCAAATCAAGTAACCTAAGTGATTTGTACCTAAAAACGCCAACAATTTACTTAACCGTACGCCTAAAGTCACATTTTCTGGTATAGTTGTTTTGTAAAGGGCGGAGCTCCCAATCCATAAGTCCAACAACTATGGCGTTTTCACCACTGGAATGGGTCTCTCATGAGGTTTCCAGAATATCCAACCATTCGATCTAAGTTAATGGAACTATTTAAAAGTCTAAAACACTAACAGCCACCCTGTAAGCACTTAATGGTCAAACTGCACTAGTCAAACTTGGGACAAAATAACCCCTTAACCTATAAGGTTTAAGGGCCTGAGATTTCAACCATTGGAAAGCCTCAAGACTCTACTTTCGGCCCATACCAACCACGAGTAAATAGCTACCACCAATTAGCGGGAAAGTTACATTCTTTGAAGGTTACAAAATCAGAATTTAGGTTTTCAAACTCGGGTTTACCGTTTTAGCCATAAAAACAATTTGGTGATAACTATCGACGCGAGGTCAGCGGAGTTCGTTATATTTTAATGTATACTAACTCACCAAGTCTTAGAAAGTAAAATATATGGTCCATGACTTGTATCAAATAGCTATACAATTCTGTTGGGTCAGATTTGGTTCACAACCGTAAATCGATCATAACTCACTCATCTGGAGGAATTGATCGCCCATCGAACTCGCTACTATCATGTAAAAGGGTCAATGAATTCATCTAAGCAATAAAAACACAGCCTACAGTGGGAAAATATGTGAGTTTTGGGCTCACAAACCTGTTGTCCGAATTTTTCTTTTAAAATCTTAATTTGATCATAACTTTCTCATCCGGAGGAGTTGTGTGCCTATCCAACTCGCCACTAATATGTAAAAGGCCTAAAGAATCCATTTAAGATATAAAAAGTGCAGGAAACAATAAAAAATATGGGAGTTTTGGTCTGATATATCTGCTGTCCGAATTTGGGCACTATGAAAACTACTCAAAACAACTTCAATCCTACCTATAACAATCAAAATCCTCAACACATTAACTAAAATTCATCAAGGCACTTTTAATCATTAACATGCATGGTGAAATCAAGACTTGGCCAAAACCAAAAATTATAACAAGGGATCTAACAAAAACTATCAATGCCTAAACCTTAATAACACAATACAAACCTATTGGAATAATCAAAATCCCAAAACCTCCAATTCTCATAATTCTTGGTTTTACCAAACTCCATTGCATGAAGGATTTTTAAGTGGGTCTATGACCAAAATCAATCAAGGAACAATTTGGTGTTATTAAATTGAATAATTGATCACAAAAACTGAAAATGGAGAGTGTTTATGGTTGGTGTTAGTCGGTTTAGAGAGAAAAAGGAGGATAAAGAGTTGTTTTTGGTAAGCAAAAAAATAAAACTCTGTGTTTGTTGTTTGGGAGGGGTCGACGAACATCAAAAATAAGGAGGAAAAATGGGTTTGGCCCATATCCAATGTTATTTATTATTAACTTAAAACCAAACTAAAAATGCACTAGTTCTAGTCCGACTTGATTCTAAAAACGCTAATCATTTCGACTCGTTGCAAGTTATAATAGGAAAACAAAATATTTTATGGAAAATAGTATTTTGACTTCATAAATTCAAAATATATAGCCATCGGTTCTCGTTCCGTAGATTCGGGTAAACTTTCTATAAAACGTGCGCGGGTGCTTTTAAATCAAAAATTTTGATTTAAATAAATATTGCAAAATAAAATAAATTTTTTATAATTCCAAATAAAATATTTTCAATAGTCAGAAAAATAATTAAAATATAATTTAATTAAAATTCTCGAGACCTCAGGATTTACGTATAAAGAATAAAATAAAATATAACATATTGGAAAATTCTAGAAGCATGTATAAAGGAATAAAATAATGCCGAAAATACGACTTCTCACAGTCGACCCCCTAAAGGAACTCTGGTCCCTCAGAGTTCAACTGGAGACGGTAAGAGACGGGAACAAATAAGGATAATTTGCTTTGAACTGGTCTTTAAATATGATAGGGTAATTAGAGAGAGAATAAATACGATAAACACTTAAACGGACAAGATGCACTAAACGGATTAAGATTGATAATCAAAAAGGGATCGCAAATCGCGCAAACTGTAAGACGTGACAATCTTAAACGTAGGAATCTACTTACTAGAGAAGTAGAGGGGAAATATGAATTACAAAAAGAAATTTGAAATACGAGTTGCCACAATTATCCGTCTCGGATTTGGTGTTACTTTAAAACTCAGCTTAGGTACTTTCTTGATTAAAAGAAAATTTTTCAAGGTTTGGTGATTTGAAATCAGAACTATATATATTTAGTGAGTAAACAGTCGCTAAGTCCTTTTTCTTTATAACGATTTCAAAGTAAAAGTAACTCAGTTCAAAATAATTATTTTGATCGACTTAAGAACTTTTGGATGATTGTATGAAATTGTTAATAAAACTTGAGTTCATTGTTACGATTGGAGAAAAATCAAATTTCCAAATTATTTAGAATCATTAATAGAAATATAAGTTACATCGGTAATTTCATTGACTTGAAAGTAAAGTATGATAAAACAAATTAGTTTAAAAGATAAAGCATGACGTATTTTTAAACACTAGTTATAAATCTACCAAAGAGGATGTATAAATCCGACATTTAACTTGAAACGGTTATTTTGGTAACTTAACCACTTGATAAACTGTGAAAAACGTTCTTAAAAATTTATAATAAACTTTAGAAATCTAAGAAGGTGTTTAATTCAAAAAATGGTAAACATGAGACATATCCGAGTTTTCAAAATGTGACAAGATAGCAAATAATAGTCAACAATTAGAATACAAGCAATAGCAGGAGGGAATAAACGAAACTCGTATCAATTCTTAACGAACATGATAGAGTAGATACGTCGATGATAAGACAATAAGAAACCAAAGGTTTAGCAAGTAATCATCTCTCGAGTGTGGTTGGTGTCACCAACAATGGCTTATTAGGTTCTCGGTGGTCGATACACGATCAAAAGAGAAAAAAATCACACAACAAGTTTTTAAATCAAGGAAAATTCTTAAGAAGTCACTTGTGTATAATTCAAGTAAAATGAACAACATTGGCAATTAAAGAGCGAAGTCAACACATGGTTCGCACGAATGAATTTCGAGACGGTAGAGTCTAAAGCACATCATGGCAAATACACGAAATCATCGTTCACTTCCAGTCATAAATCACTATTCGCGTCCGGAGACGGTTCGAAGGTCTACGAAAATACATAAAGAAGGTTGGTCGATGTAAAAGAATAACAACAATGAAACTTTCAAGTCTGGTACCAATGGTCGGTAATTAGACGAGTGGTAATAAGTAGAACGGATATCGTTGAGTAAACAAACATGTACTTGCAGGCACGTAATTCATTTAAGAAAAGATAAGGAAACATTTTCATATGTCATGAACGCGTGCTACTCGCATAATATGTAAAACTTTTCAAACTTTGTTTTATCTAGCTTTTTAAGGAACACAAGTAAAAAATTGGTTCTTGGCCAAATATTTAAGGTGGCTACTATTCGGCCTCACATGGATCCTTCTAAATTACGCATAGGTGATCACGCCATGCATAATTTAGGTCTAGCAATGCGATGCTCAGTTTCGTCAAACTAGTATTACATGTCATATGTTTTAAAATATGTATATAATGCTATTTGTAAAACAGGATTTAAATTGATTCATGAAACTTCTCACAAGTAAGTAATTGGCTAAATATTTAAATCAACAGTTTTAATGTTACAAGAATTCTTTATAAGACCAACGTTGAACAATTTGTAAAAATACATCGTAAAACAAAGACCAATGTAGAACATTTTGCAAATTATTCGTAAAAGAGTAATGATTTCATCTATATGGTGACATTATGATATCTTATAAAATAGCGAGTGGCTAACACGAGAGTAATTGATAAGAAAATCTACAAAATGGTTACAAGGTGATACGGTTTTAAAAGGTTTAGCCCGAATCATCATGAGACACGTGTCAAGATGATAACGAACGATGTGAAAATAAAAACTTCAAACCTCGACCCAAATCAGTAGTACGATAGAAGAAAAAAAAAAATATATAATGACAAATAAGTCATGTATAAAATACAGGATAAAGGAAATGCGTATGCATTCACATCGTAATTTATTCGACATAAATATACTTTTAAGAAAATAGAATATCAGTTCTCAAATAATACAACTAACCCGAAAAGTTTCTATTTTTAAACATTTTTTTAAACGCAATCAATGTTTGGTAGTTGTAAAATCTCATTCGTTAAAGTTGTACGAGCTCAAACAAACTCAAAACGCTTCAAAACCATATTTTTAAATCCTATCAGCTTTGACTTTTCAAGTTTGACTTTTAGGTCTCACCCGACCAATTGACTCGCTAAATGACATTTTTAAAACTCGGAGTTTAAAGTAATTTGGTTGAAAACGACGTTTCAGACAACTTTCTAATTTTAACTGAGACCTGAAACCAAATGTAAAATGACCAAAATGCCCCTGCACGTTCTGCGCAAGTTTTTATTTTTAAGGTTTGACCCGTTTATACTAATTTTCGGACTTAGTTACCTTCGCGGTAAAGGTAAAACGACATTTTAAACAACTTTTTACTTTTACTCGAGACTTAAAATGGACCAAAAATGGACGAAAATGCCCTCGCATCAGATCTGTTAAAAGAATGGTATTTAAAAAAACGCAGACTTTATTAGATAAAAGACCCATAAATATTCAGTTTCAACACTAGTTCCTTCACGATAGACGTAAAACGATATTCCAGACAACTTTCGTATTTCGGCCGAAGGCCGAAACGGACTAGAAATGACGATTTTATCCCCTGCAGTTATGCATCAGCAATAAATTTCCATATATGCAGAAATTAAATTCTTAAGTTTTACAATTTCAAATGAGCGTAACTTGCTCGTTTTTTAAGATTTACGGGTCGAATTTTATGTCCTAAACGAACGTCTCAACATGTAGAAACATATTTTTATGTCTAATTTTATAAAATATTTTCTCGACATTGTTAAATTGCATTTAACTTTTCTGCAGAAAGTATATTTTTCGACACACCTTGAAATTTAATCAAACTTCATAACAACTCAGAATTTATGTACATACATGACTTGTGGATTCCATAAAAATGAAAAATAGATTGTATAATTAAGCATATAAAGAAAAACATATTATAGAAAATGGTTTAAGAATACCAACGATAATCTAAGAAACCAAAAACGACGCATGACATCCATGTCTTAGATTCCAAGATGCAAAGTAGGAAGGTCTCTTGGCGGCGTGATTTTCCAAAAACACAAGGCATACTGAGAAAGAAATGAAACATTAACGAGTTGCACTCCCAGGGCGAGGAAGTTTAATGAAAGGGGGGATACAAGTTTATAGAAGTAGAATCGTATTCCAAACAATCGCCACATATTAGAGGATATGAATTACAAGATGACGATGGTGTTTCCAAGGTACAAACGAATGTTGAAATTCGAAGTCGAAACATAGAATGGTCAATGAAATAAGAAATTTAATCGATATATGAGTGCCTTGTAAAACGGTGACGTAAAGGTCAATAAAGGTTACGTAAACCCACGATATTGTTCAACACGGATTCAAGGAATGCTTCGAGATGTGTGACTCACACGATGTCCTTTAGTCTTTTTCAGAGACACATTGAGCTACACAATGGTCTATAGACTATTTTTCAAGACATCCAATCACAAATGGTCAGAAAGCAATATGGATATCTGAATAGATATGTTAAAGAGGTTTAACAATGAAAGTAACACACACGTTAAAAAAATTGATAATAGGAAGTTTCATCGGATACAACACTTCTTGATACCAAACAATGGTTTCACGAGAATACACACAACATGTAAAAGTGAGGAAAAAACAGGTGATTCAAAACGAACGAGTATATGAGGTCGGTCGCATCACGCATAAACGAAATAGCAATAGTACTCAGAAAAGTGAGTATGAAAAGTCGGCAGCATACGCGTTCCGAATACAAGTGTGTAATGTCATAACAATATAAAACTATTTTAACAAGATCAATTTACAAGAACAAGAATTTAAGAAATGCAGTAACGGCATATGTAATCAAGTAGTATCCAATTATAATTCATGAAGCACAAAGGATTTGAAAAGAGATAGTACTTATCGTCATGAGGGAAATATAATATTTCAAAACGTAATCAAGA
This sequence comes from Glebionis coronaria, assembly GCA_025667525.1. Taxonomy (NCBI): domain Eukaryota; kingdom Viridiplantae; phylum Streptophyta; class Magnoliopsida; order Asterales; family Asteraceae; genus Glebionis; species Glebionis coronaria. Next base: position 453,813,774 of record CM046878.1, on the reverse strand, counting down.
AATAAATTACTACAACGATAACTAAAAGTAAATAATAAGGATAAGAGAGTTACCCCGCAGATATTGAACAATAATGGCAGATTCTGTGTTTGACAGTTGACACTTAGAAACATGAAATATTTGAACTTTCGGTTATAGACTAAGTTTTGAAAGCGACCCAGTTCCCTATAACCGTCGCTCTGATACCAATCTGTGAGACCCCCAAAATCAGGCAAGGAAACACATAGGCAGCATGGGGGTGCCACGTCATGGTACATGAAATAATGGTATACAGTTGACACAAAATTGACGTAATAAAACATTTACATTACATCATAAAAGATCAGAGTTTTTAAACAAAGGTCCTAGAGTTTTATACGCGGAAAATCTACTATTTAAACATGGTTTTGTAACATATAGTTACCAAGAATACAGGATAAACTTCTGACAGTTTTTACCAAAACCAAAGTTTAAATATAACATAGAAATCTCCAAGTTGCGGTAATATCCTGCGGGCTCCCATCCAAGCAAAATTAAGTATTATTACCTGAGATTAAACATGTAAAATCGTCAACACAAAGTTAAGTGATATTCATAGGTTTAGCAGTAAATGTGTGGAACACAAGCATTCATTTGTAAAACAAGAAATAGGGAAAATGGTTATGTACATTAACCATAGTGTGAAACCATTGTTATTGCTATTTAGTTCATGAACCGAAGCTTAACATCAATGTAAGTTCCTCTAGTGAGTATTCAGCCTAAATACTCAAGTAACAAATCAAATGTTAAATGCGCCAATGGGTAAACAACCACAACATGAGACGGGGACTGTCAGTCCCGATGGATCCACCCACAACATTCGCGCTTAGAAGAAGGTAACACTAGAAAATTAACGGTTCATGATCAAGAGAGGAAACTTAGGGGCTATAGATTAAAAGCAATAATATCAATGAAAAACTGTTGGAAATCATCAAGTTCTGTAAGGCATACAAGTTCTGGATAGCATACAGTTTTAAATGAATGTGTTCCACCATGTAAAATCTCACCCCGCGTTTAGAAATAATGTACAAGTAGTAAAAAGGGGCTATGAACTCGCCTTAGTACAAGTGTGATGGATTTGAGAACCGGTCTGAAGAAGGCTTATGGAAGTACTCCAAGGGCTACCCCTGACCTACAAGAGTGATCACGACCCTTAAGTATGCGTTTTATAAAAATATAAAACAATGGTATCAAAATATTTTGTAAAAATGTAATATGTATATAACTTGCACAACCAACCGAGCCTAAGTGTGGTCATGACCTTCATTACACAAAACCTGTAGAAAATACATAACATGATAGCCTAAGGTCTCAAATCAAGTAACCCAAGTGATTTGTACCTAAAAAACGCCAACAATTTACTTAACCGTAGGCGTAAAGTCACATTTTCTAGTATAGCTGTTTTGTAAAGGGAGGATCTCCCAATACACAAGTCCAACAACTAAGGGGTTTTTACCACTGGAACGGGTCTCTCATGAGGTTTACAGAATGTACAACCATTCGATCTAAGAGTTTACGGAACTTTTTAAAAGTCCAAAACACTAACAGCCACCCTGTAAGCACTTAATGGTCAAACTGCACTAGTCAAACTTGGGACAAAATAACCCGTTAACTTATAAGGTTTAAGGGATTGAGATTTACACCATTGGAAAGCCTCAAGACTTTAATTTCGGCCCATACCAACCACGAGTAAATAGCTACCACCAATTAGCGGGAAAGTTACATTCTTTGAAGGTTACAAAATCAGAATTTAGGTTTTCAAACTCGGGTTTACCGTTTTAGCCATAAAAACAATTTGGTGATAAATATCGACGCGAGGTCAGCGGAGTTTGTTATATTTTAATGTATACTAACTCACCAGGTCTTAAAAAGTCAAATATATGGTCCATGACTTGTAGCAAATAGCTATACAATTCTGTTGGGTCAGATTTGGTTCACAACCGTAAATCGGTCATAACTCACTCATCCGGAGGAGTTGATCGCCCATCCAACTCGCTAATAACATGTAAAAGGGTCAATGAATTCATCTAAGCAATAAAAACACAGCCTACAGTGGGAAAATATGTGAGTTTTGGGCTCACAAACCTGCTGTCCGAATTTGTTTTTAAAATCTTAATTTGATCATAACTTCCTCATCCGGAGGAGTTTTGTGCCTATCCAACTCGCCACTAATATGTAAAAGGCCTAAAGAATCTATTTAAGCTATAAAAAGTGCAGGTAACAATGAAAAATATGGGAGTTTTGGTCTAATATACATGTTGTCCGAATTTAGGCACTATGAAAACTACTTAAAACAACTTCAATCCTACCTATAACAATCAAAATCCTCAACACATTAACCAAAATTCATCAAGGCACTTTTAATCACTAACATGCATGGTGAAATCAAGACTTGGCTAAAACCAAAAATTATAACAAAGTTTCAAACAAAAATTATCAATGCCTAAACCCTATTAACACAATACAAACCTATTGGAATGATCAAAATCCCAAAACCTCTAATTCTCATAATTCTTAATTTCACCAAACTCCATTGCATGAAGGATTTTTAAGTGAATCTATGACCAAAATCAATCAAAACAATTTGGTGTTGTTAAATTGAATAATTGATCACAAAAACTAAAAATGGAGAGTGTTTATGGTTGGTGTTAGTCGGTTTAGGGAGAAAAATGAGGATAAAGAGTTTTTTTTGGTAAGAAAAACAATAAAACTCTGTGTTTGTTGTTTGAGAGGGGTCGACGAACAGCAAAAAGAAGGAGGAAAAAAATGGGCTTTGGCTCATATCCAATGTTCTTTATTATTAACTTAAGCCCAAACTAAAAATGCACTAGTTCTAGTCCGACTTGATTCTAAAAACACTAATCGTTTCGACTCGGTACAAGTTATAATACGAAAACAGAATATTTTATAGAACATAGTATTTTGACTTCATAAAGTCGAAATATACAGCCATCGGTTCTCGTTCTATCGATTCGGGTAAACTTTTTTCTAAACGCGTGCGGGTGCTTTTAAATCAAAAATTTTGATTTATTAAATATGGAAAAATAAAATAATTTTTTTTATAATTCTAAATAAAATATTTTCAATAGTCAGAAAAATAATTAAAATATATGTTAATTAAAATTCTCGAGATCTCAGGATTTACGTATGAAGAATAAAAGAAAATATAAAATTTTAGAAAATTTAAGAAGCATGTATAAAGGAATAAAATAATGCCGGGAAAATACGAGTTCTCACATAAATAGTGGATCATTTCTCAAATTTCCAAAGAACCTTTTGGACAGCTTTTTGCTTATAATCTCTTTTCTATATTCCAATCATTAGTAAATGATTATTTAATGTGTTAAGTATGTTTACATATGATTATCCTTTTGATCTCCTTCTTTATATGTCCAAAGAGAAGATCACTCACACATTTGTGATGTGATAAAAGATTAAGCCTTGATGAAGATCATCCTTTCTTAGATCTAGTCATGTTCATCATTTGTTCATTTAAGTCTTGTGTAGATCCAAAGTATTTGTGTACAGTTGGATTAGTATTATGTAGATGCAAGGTATATTGTGTTAAGACTCACTAAACTCTAAAGTGATGCAGTTGTTAGTGTCTTGTGTGTTAGTTCTCACTAAACTACAAAGTGATGTAACTGTGAGTTTGAGTTTTTGAGTTCTCACTTAACTAGAAAGTGATGTAAGTGTAGATTGGTTCTATCGAAGATTAGAACTCGACATCTATCCTTGTGTCAAAAAAGAAGATGGGCGACGAAGATTGGTTCTAGCTAGGATTAGAACTCGACATCTAGCCTTGTGTCCGAAAAGAAGATGTGCGACATCGATTGGTTCTAGCTAGGATTAGAACTCGAAATTTAGTTTAGTGTCAGAAAACATTGTATGCAAAGTTGTATGGTTTTCTCCGTCAAGAAGGGAGCTTGTAGATATAGTTGAAATCTCGAGTAAGGTGTACTTGAGGAGTGGAGTAGGAACGAAAAGAGATCTTCATTGCCGAACCACTATAAATCTTTGGTGTCTTTTCTTAGGTTGTTTCTTTCCTTACTCCTTACTTATAATTGTCTTTACATTTAGCATTCCATCATCATAATTACTTGATATAGCAAATATTTTGAAACATTGGAAATTGGCCTAACTAATATGAAACAAGTTTTTAAGTAATAGTCATTTCTCATGACTAACATATTTTAATTAAGGAAATATTAACCCCCTACCCCTTCTAGTTTATACAGACTTAGTAGAAACTTTGAATGATATCAAAGAGTATGCGGAATCTACTATCTGATATTATGAAGGTTGAATTGTTTTGTAAGACAGTAAATTCACAAAAAACTTTAATATTATTGATACAAGTACTTCTAGTAAAAGTACTAGGGTTACAAAAAAGGGTTAAAGCCATAAATTACCAACGAACTTTACTTTTTTTCTCAATATTACAAATATAAAACATAAAATACTTATATAGCCATTAAACTTTGCAATTTATTCTAATATTACAAACATTTTTATAAGTGACCGTTGTTAACAGGTAATAAAGTTAGAAAAACCTACACGTCATCGTTATCAACCAGTTAATATAAAAAAAAATCCCACCTCATCCTTGTACCTCCACATCAGTATTCCACCGACACATGTGCCACCTCAACCTTCTTTATCTTCTTGTTCTTCTTTTGTTATCCAAATATGAAGATTTCAAAAACCAATTAATCTCAAAAAACAAATTACCAAAAATCTACAGGTTTAAATGATTCGTATCAAATAAAAAAATTCCAAAAAACCCATTTGAACAAAACCTCTTCAATTTAATTCGTATCAAATAAATAAAGTACCATTTAAACAAAAGATTGAATGATCAAATATGAGATAAACAAAACATTTGAACAAAACAAATTATCAAATAAACAAATTACCATTTGAACAAAACGTTGAATGATCAATTAAACAATTTAATTCGTATCAAATAACAAATTACCATTCGTATCAAATTTAATCACCATTTGAACAAAACATTCGTATCAAATAAACAAATTACCACTTCAATTTAATTTTCTTCTTCATCAGGATAACACGGTGTTTTTGCCAACCCACTTTTCCATGAGTTTAATCAACGACTGTGATTAAATCATCATATTCTTCAACGGCTACGGATGACACAACTAACATGACTTTAATCGATCGGATGAATTGAATTGGTGGGTTATGTTATAGATTGGATGAATTGGTTTGATGGGTTATGTGATAGATTGGATTTTGGATGGGGGTTGTGGTTTGAATATCCATTGAATATTCAGATCTTGTTCTTTATTTCAATGGATAAAGTAAAGTTCGTTGAATATTTTGGATGTTGGTTGTGGTTTGATAACCATTGAATTATTTTTATGAAAATGGAGTAACATGTTAGTTTGCAAAAAGAAGAATACGAGGGTATTTTAGTCTTTTAATATTCTTATATGGAAAAAGTCGACGAAACTCAAAGCTACGTGGAAAAAAAAGAATGAGGTGGAAATTGTAAAAAATACGTTACCTATATTAACCGGTACCAACAGGTTTTAATGGTTATATAAGTATTTTATGTTCTCTATTTGTAATATCGAGAAATAAAATAAAGTTCGTTGGTAATTTATAGCTTTAACCCTACAAAAAACCTTAAAGCTAAAAATGAAAATGTGAGAATGATAATCTCAAACTAAACCCAGGAACTCCTTTTATAGTGCAAGGAGTACTTGACATGATAAGTACAAAATAAACTTAGATGATATACACAAAATATCTTTCTAGTATAACTCATCAACCTTTAACCTCTATCTTGTACAAGAATATCTTCTGTTAAAATATCACACGTCTTTAACCTTTATCTCTTTAACAACACTAATTAACATAACCAACATTAATAATATGTCGGTTCACTTTGTTCAGTTCTGACCATGCACTACCGGCACCAATAATAGTACTACCAAAATTAAAAGATTTAATGTTGATAGTGTAATATAAAACCAATACTAATTTTATTCCCAACACATAAAATGCTAAATTACATAATTCACACATATAATTAAAAGATGACAATGTCATATTGTAATAAGATGAGACAACTGCTCAATAAAGAATTCATGATGTTCAAAGCATAAAAGCTTTAATAAAATGAGAAAATTCTAATCAACTTTGACGGTTGTCACACTTGATGTAGCGTTTGTGTAAAATATTACTAGCCTTTAACAAAATTTGGTTGAAAGTCACTGGACTGCTTTGAATATTCTTAAGTATATAAGAAATACTAAAGATACATTTTTGGTTTATGGTGGAAATCTGAAGCTGAGCTGCAAGTTAATTGTTATTGCGATGTTGGATTCAAGACCGATATAGATGACACTAAATATCAAACTGGCATGTATTCGTTTTGAACGGAGGGGTGGTAGTTTGGAAGATCTCCAAGCAAAGTATATACAATCTGTCACATAAGCTGAATAAATTGTTGCTTCTAAATCTGCAAAGGAAGCTGTTTGGATGAGGAAGTTTATTGAAGAACTTGGCGTAGTTCCTATCAATGACAAACCTATAAAGATGCATTGTGACAATTCAAGTGCAATCATCATTGCTAAGGAACCTGGAGTTCCATAAGACGCAAGACACTACCAAATGAGATATCACTATGTTCGAGAATGTATTGAACTTGTCGAATTGATCTAGTTAAAGTTCATACAGATAATGATCTAGCAGATCCGTTTACGAAGGCTTTACCTGGTAAAAAGCTTACTCAACATGCTATGAGCATAGGACTTCATCCTGCTATTAGTTTCATGTAATTTGTATTTAAGTATTTGGATAAAGGATATTGTTAAACAATATTTATTTTGTGAATCGAGTTATTTGATATGTTCGTTTTTCATTAATATTTGTTGTCCTTTTTTTGGCATGTTTAAATCCTTGAATAATATGTTATTCTAAATAGTCTGTGTCCATCAATTATATGGGAATATAATTGAATTAAGACATATTTGATTGATGATAATATTCGTAGAATATGTAAGAATGGTTCACCCACTCGCACAATATTTTGGATATTGGACATTTCATACTAACAAGTCAATCACTATATGGATCGCCATCTTTAAGTGAAACTTATAAATGATTTACATTACTAAATCCTTTGACTTGAGATGCAAGCATGTCTTATATACGTGGATGGTACTTTTTGCTATTGTTCAAACGATATCTTTAATAAGGTATTAATAAAGGGTATAATCAGTTGTATCTTGAAGCATGTAAGAGGCACGTGTAGTCAATATATAATTTGTTCCTTCAACTAGGTTTGAAGAATGATGCCACTCGGCCCCTCGTTTAATTAATCAGTTTTGTGTGTTACCATACCCAATGGTAATCTAGAGTTGTCTTAATTAAATTAGTAATATTGATTCAATTATTTAATACTAATAACAAAATAGTTAAAATTAAATGACTTTGATCCATATCCATTAGTAACATGACATTTGAGAAACAAAGAGATTATGGATATTTAATATCATTTAAAATGTATTTTATGAAAAACAACCCTCGAGAGTTTTTGAGAGCATTGACATGTTGCTGGATGCTAACCAGTGTTATTATATTATTAACACGTATCCAAGTGGGAGCCGTTGGATTATGTACACGCACTATTACACAAAATGCCTTAAACACCTTATAAAAAGAAAGTGGATTTGAGGTAACCAGTTCCTATTGTAAAAAAAAAGAAGCATAAATACTGGTTTTCTTGAATAACCCGGTCATTATAACCTAAAACGCATAAAATTTGGTTGTTTTAAACAAAACCTGTCTTTATATGTGGTAGAAAAATTGGTTCTTCTATAATAACCAGTCTCGACTTTTAAAAAAGTTTATAGAGAATTTTATAAAAAGACTAACATTTTACTGCTAAAATTCGATATAACGGGGTGGGAATTATCCCTCTATTTTTTTCAAAAAAAATGAACCCACAACCAATGTACATATAACTGTTTCACAAATTTTTTAATTCATAAAATACCTTTTTAATCATCTCTCCGGTTCTTACTATGTGTCATCATCTTTTATAATCTACTAGTATGGTACTCGCGCAATGCAACAATATGTACTCGGTAATTATTTTTTAGCAATCAAATTAATATTAAAGTGTAAAAAATTTGAATTAACATAAATAAAATCACTAAAAATAAAAAAAATAAAAAATTGTAAACATATCAAAATGGATGTTGAATTAAAGAGAATACAATTTTAAAAAATATGATGAAATTAGATTATAAAAAATAAATAAATTAAAAGATATTTCAATTTAAAATTAAAAGTGAGTTTTTAATAAATTGTTAAGAAGATGTTATAAAAGTTTGTTATAAAAGAAATGGATAGTTAAGATTGTATATTTGGTTAGGAGTTAGGTTTGAATTAAAAATGATCTAATGGTTAATATTTGAGATCTTGATCCTAATTTTTGGTTTTGACATTAGTTATTTGAATTGTAATATAAGTAATCAATTTAAGACACTTTTTTGGTTTTAAAGATATACTAATCACTGTCATTTTAGATCCATCAGTTCTCATTAAAGAGTTGATTAGTCAAAATACAAAGATACTTGTTTTTACACACCAATTAAAGAAAGGACAATGTCTATAATGTTATGTGACTTTTCCTCCAAATCATGAATCAAGCTAAATTCATTAGCTTGTTTGCTACACTAATAGCTAGAATCAAGAAACAGATATAAAGCACCAAGAAATACACATATAGGACTATAGGAGTGATTACTTAAGTAAAAACAATTAACACTTATATATGATGACTTACAAATTAAAATAAGCCATATTATCTTATCTCGTTTTCAACCATGAGTATAAGAGTTCATGTACTATCAAACTATCACAGGCTAGAGTAGGCATGTGTAATTATATACTTCACATCTTCTCTGACCACCCCGGTTTGAGATAAGGCCTTCTTTCTGCACAAAATCAACCTAACGCCTGATTGCAAATAAGCTTGTTATTAAAGATTACACATGTTTCATGTTGATTGGACTACATCAAGTATGTTTTATTAGCATGACGATGGAGACAGAAATGTTTAAAAAATGAACTACTACATGCCTACATGTGTTCACTGGCTAACAATATGAGGGCATTTGCTTGATAACACAAGTCCTCCACTTGGCTGAAAAATGAACAGTAGGATCGAGTGTAGATTAGTGTGCTAAAACTAAAGTTATCCTTCAATAGTAATACCTGACATAATAATAAGCCCCATTAGTCTAAAAAAACACTAATCATCTTCTTTTTTCCTTTTAGCTGAGTTTTTATTTCTTTGGTGTTGTTGAGTTCTATGTGTTTTTTTCCTTTCAGCCTTTGATTTGAACCTTCTTCGCAACCTTTTGTACAACATGTAATAAATAACAGTTTTACAAATTAGAAAATCAGGTTAACCTGCATTTGGGTTCGACTTTAGCTTTATTATGTTTAAGAATTAGATAGGTTGCAGCTAAAGATTTACCTATTATAGGGATCTTTACCTTTTTTTTATATTGATCATCAAAAGATGACTTGGTGTCTCGTTTGGGTTAATGTAACGAATAAAAATAGTAGAGAGCTCTTTAGCAACAATTCTGAAATCATTCTCAAATTTTTTGTAAATCCTTACCTGGTAAATAATTTTCTATAAGTGTTTGGATCTTTTTTAAAACAAGCTTATCTATTTACTGGATTTTTCCATTACCAGTTTTGACAATGTTAAATATTACTTATTCAAACTACATTGCTTAATAAGACGATATATCTCATGTCTGTCATTTTCAAGGAGGTGTGTGGGTTGCCTAGTAGAAGTAGTGATCTTTAATTTCATATTATATAGGGTCGTTTTTTATTGCTTACTAAAGTTGCTTCTCAATTTACTGCAATAGATTTTCAAAATTATTTGACATTACATGTCAACATATAAAAATTTTCATCGGAAGTAACAGAAGCTAAATTTCTAAAAGCCCCACCATCGAAAGTTATCTACTATTAAAATTTAGCTATCGCCTCAATGGTTCATTGATTTGTTCGACCGTTGGTTTATCTAGAGAAGTGAAGATGTGATTTTATGACTTAACATACTATTTTAATTGTGACTATCAAGTTTAACAGATACACGCATACCTATAACATACCTTGTCATGTATCGAAATGTGAGTATCATATTCGTGGCTCTTGTCAAAGAAACTCGTTGCAAGGAAAATCCAAGGTTTCGCGATCTGTTCACAAACAAAAGTCCCATGTGTCATAACTCAAAATAGAAAACTAACGTTTATTCAGAACTACTAAATGAACTCAAGCTAAAATGAAGTATAAAACTCTCAATTTTGTGTCCAAACAAGTAAGTAAAACTTAAAACCTATCTTAGCTCTCATTCCTACTCATTCTCCTATTCATTCCTAGATCTATCTAAACAAGTAAGTAAAACTTAAAACCTATCTTTCAATATGTTTACTTTCATTTACATAAACATACACATGGTTATTACTAGTAAAACTTGATGTTGAAACAAAACATAAAACCCTAAACCTAATATAGGTCGCGGCTTAAAATGTTTCATGAATTCAAATGATGCAAAATCTTAATAACCATGATGAACATGACACTATGAACTAGTTAAACTAGAAAAACTATGTAAAACATAAACATGCATATGTTGGACGGGGGGTTTACACCCTATGGTTCAATATTGGTTAATCTTGTAATGTATAAACATGCCTAGAAACATTAGATCTATATTATTAGTTGCCTTAAAATGTTAAGCTCACTATTTTTGTATCATAGGATTTAGTTTTAAGTCCACTATAATAAGCTTGCCTAAATAAACTTCATTATTGCTAAATAATGTTTATTTAAAACTTTTAGTGTCAAAATTATAACTTTATAAAGTTTCGGGTTAAAAACATAGATCTATAAATATTTTGGGCTAAAATGATAGATCTATGAAGTTTTGGGTTAAAATGGTAAATTCATAATGTTTCGGGTTAAAATGAAAAATATAAAACTTTCGGGTTAAATTTGTAACTTTATTAAGTTTGGGGATCCAAATGAAGAAGTATAAAAACTCACTTTCCAAAAATATAAACCTAAGGGCTATTTTTGTAATTAGCCGAGAGTTGAGGGTAGTGATTTAACACTATTCGAAACTTAATATTTAACACAAGGACTTAACTGAGATTACTATAATGTTAGGGTAATTTAGGTAACTTACTAAGGACCTAGGGACCCCTTTTGCCTTTTTCCGAAACCTAATAGAAACCCTAGGGACCTATTTTGCCAATATAGTAAACATTACTAAGCCCTAGATAAACCCTAGGGGTTGTTTTGGCATAAGCCAAAAGATAATGGAGCCCTAGGGGGCATTTGTGTAACTTGTTTTTAAACCTAAAACTAGCCGAATATTAGGAGGACCAAATTTGACACTTTATGAAACTTTTACAAACCCTAGTTACACGTGTAACTAGGGAGGGACCAATGTTGTAATTACTAGAAACATTTGGAAACCCTAGGGGTATAAAAGAAATTAAACCGCGGGTAATTATACAAGTAGAGGCACTAAAATGTAATTTATACAAAGTATAACAAACCCTAAAATTACTATATATTTATACCCGATATTTAAGACGTAAAACTTAAATAAACACAACATTCGTTATTTGTCCAAACTTATAATTTAATAATTATATATACTACGAGAACGTGGAAATTAAACAAAACTATTATACGTTTTATAAACCTTATTTATGTATAAAATATAAATTAAAAATGATTAACTTATAAAAATAAATATATTAACTATATTTATTTTTCTATTACTTTAAATATATATGAAGCTTCCTTTTATAAATATTTAAATTATTTTATAAACAATATAAGTACAAGAATATTAATTAAACAGATTAATTAATTTAACATTATTATTTATTTTATACTTAAAATAAATACTACTATAACTTGTACAACGATGAACAAAAATACAAGTATCGTAATAAAATGTTTAAAACTAGTATAAGCATGCACAGATTTGTTCTGAAACTTTTATGCATTATGTTATGCATTTACTGAGACCTTATAATTATTTAGGTCGTTGACTGTATCATGAGCATCATATCAGATTTACTTGTGACTATTTGTTGTACTATTGAGGTGAGTTCATGGCCCCACTTTATATATTGACAAACTTTTAAACCTTTTAACGGGGAAGAAAACATGCAACATATTTTATTTATGGACATAAATTAAACTGTGAAACCTTTGATTACATTTGCCTATTGTAGATGAACCCGCATGACCCGTGCATCTGAAACTGTTAGAATTATTGAATTACCTGAATGTTATAAATAGATCTATTTAGGATTGACCATCCCCATCTGGGTGAGTCATGCTCACTGTGCCTAGGCCAGGACAACAGATGTTTCACATGTCAGCACTTATTATTTTTGGGTGCCTTTTTATAAGGCGAAGGGTCCTTATTTGTTAAGGACTTAACTGTTAAGTCTCAGTTTTAGGCAATATGGGAATGTAATTACTTTTAAGTATTGGTGCTTTGTGCATTCCTACTTCAGTGAATGTTTATTTTCCAAACTTATTTTATTAAACCTGTGAATTCACCAACTTTATGTTGACTCTCTAAGCATGTTTTCTTAGGAAACTGAAGCAGGTAATGGTGTGTATGGAGTCAAGCATCATGATAGGCTGCATTTATAGAGCTCATCTGGGGTTTTATAAACTGGGGAATAATTCAAACTGTCGAACAATGTTTAAGACTATTTTAATACTATTTGCACTTTTATCCATGCAATAAATGTAACGATAATCTTTTATTTGTTGCTCTGTACGCTATCTGCTGTTGATCCACCTACGTGACACCCAAATATTATCTCCGCTGCATTCGACTCAATTTGGGGGTGTCACAAAATGGTATCAGAGAGATAGTTATAGAGAACTAGAACAAAATTTAAATAAATATAAAAATAAATTTTTTATATAAACTGGACTATAACTACTTTAAAAGTCTTTTGGGATTTTCGGGACTAGAATAGTTAATCATATAGAGTGTAGAGCATACATTCTTACGTGGCTATCTGTGCATTGATTATTAACGTCCGGTTAATTAATCTCATAAGTATTAACGTAACCTTTAACATCGTCATGTTAAATGGCACTATTATATGATTTAATCATTATTTCCCAAAAACTTTTAACTTGAGTAAGTTTATACTTATGTCAATTAAAACGGTATTATTTTTAGATTATTATGGCTTCACCTACTGATACTCCTGTTTCCGTGTCACCAACGTCCGTCTTGTGTGGATGGATATCTGCTAGTGACACAGACGACAGTCACACATCTGGTGACACCGCTCTCGTTGCTGCCCTCTTTACTACTCCACCTGTTTCACCTATTTCCCCCGCTGAGGAAGAGGTTCAGCCACCTGCTGCCATACCACCCATACCACCAGTTTCTTCACTACGGGACTACGCACCCGAGTCTCTACCGCCTCGTAAGAGGAGGTATGAGGCACCTGTCGACTCCACTTTTGAGGTCGGCGAGGGTTCGGGTACGAGGCGCGTGGATCCTGTCCAGGCCCAGATCACTGAACTGGCTGCACGCCAGGCAGAGGATGTTGTAGAGATTCATGCTCTACTGGCCGACGGACAGCTTGGACGCACTGCACTGCAGTCGCGTCAGGACCTTCTGTGCTGGACTGTTAGTACTAAGGCACATTCAGCTTGTGGAGCATGGTACACGACTTACCATTCTATCCAGTGGTTGCTAGAGGAGAATGAGTTCCTTCGTGAGCAGATCTACCTACTGCAGAGTCAGCAGACTGAGACTCACACCGCTCTCATGACCATGGAGCAGACGCTTGCCATCTTCTTCGATCTCTAGGACGTCCGTCATGAGGGATTGACATCAGAGACCGCTCATCTTCGGGGAGTTCAGCAGACCCTCAGAGACCAGTTCTTGGAGGCACTCCGACTCCTTAAGGAGACCCGGGAGGCCATGACTGTGATGCAGGATGCCATGCAGGCACCAGCCGTCTCATCACCACCAGTGGCACCAGTCGTATCTGAGGAGTCCGTCAGGCATGAGTAGACTAGGTGTACTAGATATTTTGTACATCATGATAAGCTATTAGGGTTGCATCCCGGCTATCATGATATAGGACCTCATGTATTTGTACTTTCTTTTATCAGTTGTATCTTTGTACTGTACTATTTAGATTAGGGATTCATAGATGATGTACTTTATATTATGTGTACCACCATCCCAGACAGGCGGTCTGTGCTCTGTCTTGGATTGGTTGTGCAATTTGTACTGTATTCCTATTCTATATGGCATGTACCCATTAGCTTTTATTATATCATGTACTGTATTATATTATAAACTTTTAAACAGGTTATCCAATTTGTTGCAAAGTCTATGCATGAATTTTTTTTCGTGTATTTATATAAAACTGTGCTATCACCATAAACTAATGATTTCATTTTTGTGTATAATTATAGAAAAATGGTAATCACTAGAACGAACCCCAACAATGCCGACACTACCCAAAATGTTACTGCTGCCCAACTAAGGGAAATGATTGATCAAGGCATCGCAACTGCGATGGCTGCCAGCAGAAACGTAGACGATAGTCAAAACTCCAACAACCGCCAGAATAATCAGACCACCAGGGGTTGCTCTTACCCCGACTTCTTGAAATGTAATCCTTCCTACTACAAGGGCAAGGAAGGAGTGTTGGAGCTGATGTAGTGGTTTGAAAGGTTGGAAACTGTGTTCCGCATCAGCGACTGTGCAGAAGAGAACAAAGTAAAGTTTTCCACCTGTACCCTACTTGAGAGTGCTCTTACTTGGTGGAACTCTGTAGTTGCTACTCTTGGACACGACGCTTCCTATGCTCTCAACTGGACTGAACTAAAGGAGAGAATGACAGAGAAATACTGTCCAAGGGGTGAAATGAAGAAGCTTAAAATCGAATTGTGGGATCTAAGATGTAGGAACAATGACATCACTGCATACAACCAAAGGTTCCAAGAGTTGACTTTAATGTGTACCAGAATGTTTGTGGAGGAGGAAGATAAGATTGAGAAGTATGTGGGTGGACTCCCAGACGCCATTCACGACAGTGTGCTCGCATCTCGACCTACTACTGTCGAGAATGCCATCGAGTTCGCTACTGAATTGATCAACAAAAGAGTCCGTACCATATCCGAGAGGCAAACTGACAACAAGCGAAAGGCATATGAGTATTTCCGTAGTCAGCACCAGCAGCATCCTAAAAAGCAAAATGTTGAGCAAGTTTACAGTGCTACCACTGCAGGGACTAAGTCGTACGTGGGCGCAAAACCTTTGTGCTCCAAGTGCAACTATCATCATACTGTTGATAGCCCATGCCAGACCTGCTACAGATGTGGACAAGTGGGTCATTTTGCTAAAACATGTCAAGTTAATGCTGTCACTCAGGCCCGACCTAATCAAAACACTGGGAACTACAATATCAGGGGCGGATACAATGCCCGTGGGAACGGGAATGGACAACAGGGGAACCACAATGCTGCTGGAGGAAATAACAATGGACCCAAGAAGGGATTTGTGTGCTATGAGTGTAGAGCACCAGGACACGTGAGACCAGATTGTCCTAAGCGGGCCAACCAGAACAAGAACAGTGGAGGAGCTTCGTCGAGAGTGTACGTGGTCGGCAATGCAAAAGCCAACCCCGATTCAAATGTCGTTACTGGTACGTTCCTACTAAACAATCATTATGCATTTGTTTTGTTTGATACTGGAGCAGATCGAAGTTTTATATCCACTGAATTTAGCCAAGTACTAGAAGTTGTTCCTACAAATTTAGATCACCGTTACTCCGTAGAACTAGCTGATGGTAAGTCTGTAGACGCTGACACTATCATTAGAGGTTGTACTTTAAGTCTTTCCAAACATCCGTTCAACATTGACCTTATCCCCGTAAACCTTGGTAGTTTTGATGTTATTATTGGTATGGACTGGTTAGCGAGATACCGCGCAGTCATTGTTTGTGATGAAAAACTAGTCCGTATTCCATGGGGAAACGAAACTTAATCATTCGAGGAGACGGTAACACCGACCTCACTGACACTAGATAGTGTTATCTCTTGTACTAAAGCTCAAAAATATTTGTTGAGAGGATGTCCTATCTTCTTGGCCCATATTTCTCAAACAGATGAAGAGGACAAGCCCGAGAAGAAACAAATCAAGGACGTACCCATCGTCCGGGATTTTCCAGAAGTCTTTCCTGATGAGTTGCCAGGCTTACCACCGACCCGACAAGTGGAATTTCAAATCGACTTGATTCCTGGAGATGCACCTGTAGCCAGAGCTCCATACCGGTTGGCACCATCAGAAATGAAAGAACTAGCTGAACAACTCCAGGAACTATCTGACAAAGGATTTGTTCGACCCAGTTCCTCACCATGGGGAACTCCTGTGTTATTTGTCAAAAAGAAAGACGGTTCTTTTCGAATGTGCATCGATTACAGAGAACTGAATAAGCTAACTGTGAAGAATCATTATCCGCTTCCTCGCATTGGCGACCTATTTGACCAACTGCAAGGGTCGAGTATGTATTCCAAGATTGACTTGAGATCTGGATACCATCAACTACGGGTCAGGGAGGAAGATATTCCAAAAACAGCTTTTAGAACCCGTTATGGTCATTACAAATTCCAGGTTATGCCATTTGGGTTGACCAATGCACCGACTATTTTCATGGACCTTATGAATCGTGTGTGCAGACCCTACCTGGATAAATTCGTGATAGTCTTCATTGAAGATATACTCATTTATTCCAAGAACGAACAAGAACACGGGGAACACCTTGCACAAGTACTAAAGGTACTCAAGGAGGAGCAGCTCTACGCTAACCTCCAAATGTGAATTCTGGATTCCCAGAGTGCAATTCCTCGGCCATGTCATCGATTGTGACGGTATTCACGTAGACCAGCAAAGGTCGAATCTGTCAAGGATTGGGTATCTCCTAAATCACCGACAGAGATCCGCCAATTTCTAGGCCTTGCCGGGTACTACCGCATATTCATTGAAGATTTCTCCAAAATAGCCAAGCCAATGACCAAACTCACACAGAAAGGAATAAAGTTCGATTAGGGAGACAAAGAAGAATCAACTTTTTAGCTGATCAAGCAGAATTTTTGCAGTGCACCTATATTAGCCTTGCCTGAAGGCAACGATGATTTCGTTGTATACTGTGATGCTTCACATAAAGGTCTAGGAGCAGTATTGATGCAGAGAATGAAAGTGATCGCCTACGCTTCAAGACAACTGAAGAAGCATGAGAAGAATTACACCAATCACGATCTAGAACTTGGATCCGTAGTTTTTGCTCTCAAAATCTGGAGACATTACCTATACGGAACGAGGTGCACAGTGCATACTGACCATAAAAGTTTGCAACACATATTGGATCAGAAGGAGATGAACATGAGACAACGCCGTTGGATTGAGTTGTTGAGTGACTACGACTACGAGATCAAATACCACCCCGGTAAAGTAAATGTGGTTGTTGATGCTTTAAGTCGTAAGGAAACGGACCCTCCTATGAGAGTTCGGGCATTAGTTATGACAATCAGTTTAGATCTACCCAAACAGATTTTGGAAGCTCAGACTCAAGCCCAATTACCTGAAAACCTCGTGAAGGAAGACGTCGGGGGAATGCTCAGAATCGACCTTAGTAAGGAGAAGCTAGAACCTAGAGCAGATGGAACCCTATGCCTTCACGGACGAAGTTGGTTACCTTGCTATGGAGATTTGAGGAACGTGATCATGCACGAATCTCATAAGTCTAAATATTCTATACATCCCGGATCTGAAAAGACGTATCAGGATATGAAGAAGTTATACTGGTGGTTGAATATGAAAGCCGACATCGCCACGGACGAAGGAAGACGTCGGGGGAATGCTCAGAACTGACCTTAGTAAGGAGAAGCTAGAACCTAGAGCAGATGGAACCCTATGCCTTCACGGACGAAGTTGGTTACCTTGCTATGGAGATTTGAGGAACGTGATCATGCACGAATCTCATAAGTCTAAATATTCTATACATCCCGGATCTGAAAAGATGTATCAGGATATGAAGAAGTTATACTGGTGGCCAAATATGAAAGCCGACATCGCCACCTACGTGCAGAAGTGTTTGACATGTTCACGTGTCAAGAATGAACACCAGAGACCATCGGGTTTACTTGTACAACCAGAGATACCAAAATGGAAGTGGGACAACATCACCATGGACTTTGTCACCAAACTCCCAAATTCATCTCACGGTTACGATACTATCTGGGTAATCATCGACCGACTCACCAAGTCCGCTCATTTCTTGCCAATTAGGGAGAACGATTCCTTGCAAGACTAGCAAAAACGTACCTGAAGGAGATTGTGACCAAACATGGGATACCAGTGTCGATAATTTGTGATCGAGACGGTAGGTTCACATCAAACTTTTGGAAGGCTTTCCAACGGGCCTTAGGTACCAATTTGGACATGAGCACTGCTTATCATCCGCAGACTGACGGTCAAAGTGAACGAACCATCCAGACTCTAGAGGACATGCTACGGGCATGTGTGATTGATTTTGGAAATGGATGGGTTGACCACATTCCTTTAGTGGAATTCTCCTACAACAACTGTTATTACGCCAGTATTAAGGCTGCCCCTTTTGAAGCACTATACGGTCGGAAATGCTGTTCACCTGTGTGCTGGGCGGAAGTAGGTGAATTTCAGCTCACTGGACCAGAACTCATCCAGGAGACTACAGACAAGATCGTCCTCATTAAGCAAAGAATTCAAGCTGCTCGCGACCGACAAAAGAACTACGCAGACCTGAAACGCAAACCTATGCAATTTGAAGTAGGTGACCGTATTATGCTCAAGGTATCACCTTGGAAGGGTGTTGTACGCTTTGGCAAACGTGGAAAACTGAATCCACGTTATGTTGGCCCTTTCAAAGTAATAGCCATGATCAGGGAAGTAGCTTATCGTTTAGAGTTGCCCCAGCAACTGAGTCGGGTACACTCTACCTTTCATGTGTCTAACCTGAAGAAGTGCTATGCTGAAGAACCATTGGCTATGACGTTGAAGGGAGTTCAGTTTGACGACAAACTCCAGTTCATAGAAGAACCAGTAGAAATCATGGAGAAGACAGTTAAGAAATTGAAACGCAGTCGCATCCCGTTGGTCAAAGTACGTTGGAACTCTAGGATAGGCCCTGAGTTCACTTGGGAACGAGAAGACTCGTTCAAAACCAAGTACCTACACTTGTTCACCTGACCAATGACTTCATCCTAAGCTTTGAGGACAAAGCTAAAATAACGGGATGGTGCTATAAAACCTTTGATTTTACCTTATTGACTTTGTCAACTGTTGTACTCTTTATTTTTGGAATCTATATAATTCCACTTTTATATGACTTATTATTAATCATATACCTTTTGTCATACTACCTTTCATATTTATTTCTATATTTATATGGACCTTTAGTTATTGTTGACTACTCTGGCAACTGACTGGCCACTTAAATGAACAAGGACTCATCACCTCAGTACATATTTTGAGATAAACTATAACCTTACTTAATTAAATAATTAAGTACTTGGACTTATTTTTATATGTACATATTTACATATATTTCATAATAGGAATAAACACCTAACACCTTAAAACAATGTACATTATTTTACATTGACATCTATTTACTTTATTTAAGTAAAATAATTATAATGATGTATTCATTATATACTTTCACTAAACTACCTAAAGGTTTAGCTAAAATACCTATAACTTCACAAAATGCATACAATATCATACAAGGACTATTATTCTCATTCAACACTTGATAAAAATTATCAAAACCTTCCCACCATGCATGTTAATGCCGTGTATGGGCATGCATACACCAAAGACCAATAAGCTACTTAACTTGTAACTAGGAACTAATCATTAGGACTTTAAAAGTAAAACCCCCATGCACCCCATACACCAATCACTATTAAGTCATAACTTGTCCCCCTTGCTTACTTACACACGGCAACACCCAAGGAAGAAAGGAAAGCATGTGTTTTTGCTATTTGAGGATACAAACCTTGCATATCTTACACAATCCAACAAGGATACTTTCCTAAGATCCTATGTACTATTTTGGATACATCAAATCTTCCAAATCCTTACTATATCCGAAACTGACTCCCCACTTTTCAAAACACACAACACAATTCACTTGATGCTCATCACCTCACTCTCTCTCTAAGAACATACGGCTATAAGCCTTTCCTCCATAACCAAGACCTTCAATCTCATTTACTAGGTCTCCTCCATCTTAAATGCAAAAATTTGTCAACTCCTACAAGTATCTTGATCTCCAAAACAAGAAAAGAAGCCCTAGAAGCTCCATTAAATCACACGGCTTGATTTTGGGTACAAGGATCACCATTGTTGATACTTAGCTCTCATTCCTACTCATTCTCCTATTCATTCCTAGATCTATCTAAACAAGTAAGTAAAACTTAAAACCTATCTTTCAATATGTTTACTTTCATTTACATAAACATACACATGGTTATTACTAGTAAAACTTGATGTTGAAACAAAAACATAAAACCCTAAACGTAATATAGGTCACGGCTTAAAATGTTTCATGAATTCAAATGATGCAAAATCTTAATAACCATGATGAACATGACACTATGAACTAGTTAAACTAGAAAAACTATGTAAAACATAAACATGCATATGTTGGACGTGGGGTTTACACCCTATGGTTCAATATTGGTTAATCTTGTAATGTATAAACATGCCTACAAACATTAGATCTATATTATTAGTTGCCTTAAAATGTTAAGCTCACTATTTTTGCCTCATAGGATCTAGTTTTAAGTCCACTATAATAAGCTTGCCTAAATAAACTTCATTATTACTAAATAATGTTTATTTAAAACTTTTAGTGTCAAAATTATAACTTTATAAAGTTTCGGGTTAAAAACATAGATCTATAAATATTTTGGACTAAAATGATAGATCTATGAAGTTTTGGGTTAAAATGGTAAATCCATAATGTTTCGGGTTAAAATGAAAAATATAAAACTTTCGGGTTAAATTTATAATTTATTAAGTTTGGGGATCCAGATGAACAAGTATAAAAACTCACTTTCCAAAAATATAAACCTAAGGGCTATTTTTGTAATTAGCCGAGAGTTGAGGGTAGTGATTTAACACTATCTGAAACTTAATATTTAACACAAGGACTTAAATGAGATTACTATTATGTTAGGGTAATTTAGGTAACTTAGTAAGGACCTAGGGGACCCCTTTTGCCTTTTTCCAAAACCTAATAGAAACCTTAGGGACCTATTTTGACAATATAGTAAACATTACTAAGCCCTAGATAAACCCTAGGGGTTGTTTTGGCATAATCTGAAAGATAATGGAGCGTTAGGGGGCATTTGTGTAACTTGTTTTTAAACCTAAAACTAGCCGAATATTAGGAGGACCAAATTTGACACTTTATGAAACTTTTACAAACCCTAGTTACACGTGTAACTAGGGAGGGACCAATGTTGTAATTACTAGAAACATTTAGAAACCCTAGGGGTATAAAAGTAATTAAACCGTGGGTAATTATACAAGTAGAGGGACTAAAATTTAATTTATACAAAGTATAACAAACCCTAAAATTACTATATATTTATACCCGATATTTAAGACGTAAAACTTAAATAAACACAACATTCGTTATTTTTCCAAACTTATAATTTAATAATTATATATACTACGAGAACGTGGAAATTAAAAAAAACTATTATACGTTTTATAAACCTTATTTATATATAAAATATAAATTAAAAATGATTAACTTATAAAAATAAATTTATTAACTATATTTATTTTTCTATTACTTTAAATATATATGAAACTTCCTTTTATAAATATTTAAATTGTTTTATAAACAATATAAGTACAAGAATATTAATTAAACAGATTAATTAATTTAACATTATTATTTATTTTATACTTAAAATAAGTACTACTATAACTTGTACAACGATGAACAAAAATACAAGTATCGTAATAAAATGTTTAAAACTAGTATAAGCATGCACAAATTTGTTCTGAAACTTTTATGCATTATGTTATGTATTTACTGAGACCTTATAATTATTTAGGTCGTTGACTGTACCGTGAGCATCATATCAGATTTACTTGTGACTATTTGTTGTACTACTGAGGTGAGTTCATGACCCCACTTTATATATTGACAAACTTTTAAACCTTTTAACGGGGAAGAAAACATGCAACATATTTTATTTATGGACATAAACTGAACTGTGAAACCTTTGATTACATTTGCCTATTGTAGATGAACCCGCATGACCCGTGCATCTGAAACTGTTAGAATTATTGAATTACCTGAATGTTATAAATAGATCTATTTGGGATTGACCATCCCCATCTGGGTGAGTCATGCTCACTGTGTCTAGGCCAGGACAACAGATGTTTCACATGTCAACACTTATTATTTTTGGGTGCCTTTTTATAAGGCGAAGGGTCCTTATTTGTTAAGGACTTAACTGTCAAGTCTCAGTTTCAGGCAATATGGGAATGTAATTACTTTTAAGTATTGGTGCTTTGTGCATTACTACTTTAGTGAATGTTTATTGTCCAAACTTACTTTATTAAACCTGTGAATTCACCAACTTTATATTGACTCTCTTAGCATGTTTTCTCAGGAAACTGAAGCAGGTAATGGTGTGCATGGAGTCAAGCATCATGATAGGCTGCATTTATAGAGCTCATCTAGGGTTTTATAAACTGGGGAATAATTTAAACTGTCGAACAATGTTTAAGACTATTTTAATACTATTTGCACTTTTATCCATGTAATAAATGTAACAATAATCTTTTATCTGTTGCTCTGTACGCTATCTGCTGTTGATCCACCTACGTGACACCCAAATATTATTTCCGCTGCATTCGACTCAATTTGGGGGTGTCACACATAACATATCGACTCATCATTAAAACATCTAACGTATAACCACAATAAATCGATTCATCGTTTAAACATCTAACGTACAACCATAACATATCGACTCATCATTGAATGTCTAATGTACAACCATAACATAATGACTCATTCGTTGAACACGTACGGTACAACCATAACATATCACCTCATCCGTTAAACGTCTAACATACAACTATACATAATGACTCATTCGTTGAACATCTAATGTACAACCATAACATATTGACTCGTCATATAAACATCTAATATACAACCATAACATATCGATACATCAGTGTTATGGTTATGGTACCTTCATAACTAGGTGAACTGGCATGCATGTTTTAATTATTAATAATATGTCATGATAGTTTAATAAGACTTTACATTATATAAATTAATTAAATTAAACATGGTTTTAATTTAATTATTCCATTTAAAATACTTAGGTTATAACATGATTATTAATTTTTAATAATTAACCTAAGTCATGATTTTGATAAACAAATTCTTGATTCATGTTAATTAATTAAATTAATTAATTAATAAAACACATGTGTAACTTGTACCCGAAGCCCGAACCCTGAGGTACACAAACCGAGCCAAACACCACCCACACAGTCGGTGGCTGGTGGTGGTGGTCGATGGCTGTAGCCGTCGGTTGCTGCTGTTGTGGCCACGGTTCACACCGGCACCTTCCGGTTGCCACCGTTAAGCCAAAACAGCCACCGACGTGTAGCTGGTTCCCCCTATCCTAGCCAAAGACCCACCGAGACCCTATGTGGTCTCGGATGCCACTGATTTCAAACCGTTTCTCCCTGTTCGGGTTTCGGTTGCTGCCGACCAAACAAAAACCACACCGAGCCCACGTGGGGGTCTCGGCTGGTGGTGAAAACGAGACACCGAGAGCCAAAGCTCTCGGTTTACGTGTGCCATACCCAAAACCAAACCAAAAAACCCTAAACTTGTTTAATTATTGATCATGACATGTTTTAGATTTATTTAATTGGATTCATGAACATATAAATAAAATAAAGATGAAAAGATTTAGGTTTGATGTATACCGATTACGTGTATGAGAAGAGAATCAAATAACGAACACACCCTCGTAAAAATCATAGATCAAAACACCAAAAAAACCCTTGTGGAGGTGGTGGTTTCCGCGGCTACAAAGAAGAAGGGAGGCAGGGTTTTTGTTTTTCTTGGAAATTATGTTATGTGTTTATTTCCCTGGGAGTAATTGTTGGACTAGTGGTTTTCAAAAATGGGTCGGCCCCCCTTGTTTTTGCCTCTTGACGCGGGTACACAAGCCCAAAAGGCTAAAACCATAAGTTTTTCATGTTTAACTATTATACGTAATATATTCGTGTTCATTCATGTTTTACGTGTTCGTGAATTAAATATTACACTTAATATTTATCTTGCATTGATGTAATACGTAATACTTGTAATTTAATGTTTGTGCTACGTGCCGATGTTATAAACGGAAAGTTTTCAATTTATCGATTTTCACGTAATAACTGTTCATGGTATTTATATGCGAGTTTTACAAATACTTTCGATTTAGTTAAAATTATTATTAATTTATCACTAATTGTAATAATCTTTAAGTATAAAAATGTCCAATATTTATGGTTAATTTTAATAACTCTTAATCAATAAAAATATAAAATAACCTTTAGGGAGGCAAATTTTCCCGCTATCACGAAATTACTATTTTTGATTTTTACTAAAAAAAATTCGTCTCCAAATTTATAAGCACTACATGTAGTCCCTAAAATACTTTTAGGGACTACGTGTAGTAGCTAAAGATTAGGCGGAAAATTTTCCCACTACCACGAAATTACTATTTTTGACTTTGACTGAAAAAATTTCGTCTCCAAATTTATAGGCACTACATGAAGTCCCTATAAGTTATAGTCAAAGACAAATATTTGGCTATCTCAAGTTTTGCTTTCTGCTAAAACTTTAGAGACTATACTTAGTCTCTATATATCACGAAGTAGTCCTTAAAGATTTTGATCAAACATGAGGATGAGGAAATTAGTATTTTTGTCTTTTTGTGAAGTTTTAGGCGCTACATCCGTAGTCTCTAAAAAGACACCGTCCCTAAAGGTTGTTTTTCTTGTAGTGTAAGTCATACATTTGCGTATTATCATGTAAGCTACTTTTTTGGACATAAGCCTTTGTTCTATTTTCTAATGTATAAAAATGTAAAATGGCTAGATTGTATTTTTTAGAAGTCTTCACTTAAATCAAAATACTCAGCTAAAAGTTGTTTCACTTTTTAAATATATTGTGCAGGTTGGGATCCTGAACTCGAGCACGCTAGCGTTATGTTAAGTAACTACAATAGTAAATTTTAATATTCGGTATATAAACAATGTATAGTTTATCTAAACTGAAGTATTGTATTAATTTAGTTTTTTGATTATGACATTTTTGGTCTATCTAAATCACTTTGTATGTATATGTTTCATTTATATATTTTTTTTATCTTGGTGAGCCAATTCATTACATAATTCTATTTTTTTAATAAAAGAGATTAAAAAAGACAGGTTTTGAGATCAAAACATATATTTTTTTTATTCATATAAAGATTGGTTGGATGTTTTCATAAAGACAGGTTGCGGGAGAGCCGGTGTCGATGTTCAATAAAACATGTGTGTTTATTTTAATATGGAGACCTATTGTTAGAGAGAGAATCGGTGTCGATTCTTCTAATAAAGACTGGCTGCATAACCGGTTTTCATATGTCTTGATTATGGAGATACCCTCATGTGTTATTTTGACTAGTTTTTTATGACATTTATGTAATAGTGACGCAATAATATATGTCTGAAGTAGTCCCGAGCTTAAGGAGACGCACACGTAAACCGTTAAGCAATATATAATTAATAATATTATAATAAATATTAATTAAAATTAAATTAATAAAATAAAGAAAAAAATTCGGAAAAAAGGAAACCAAGAAATTTCTTCCTTTGTTCCTTAAGTAGACCGAACCAAAAGCCTACATGAGTTGTGGGTTTGTTTGCTTGCTTGCCAAGAAACAAGAGTTATATAAGGAAATTTAGATTTATCCATTATCCATAAGTTTAATCCTTAAATTCCTCTTTCTCATCCTCTTGTAGTTGATCGGCCGAACAAATCTAAAAGTGTTTCGGTGTGCCTCGGGTTTTGCCATGGAAAAGAAACAATGGTTTATAACGTTGATTGATTCAAACGGTTTGGTTTATCAGCGATTTAACACAAACGTACTAGCAATGGATTTATTTCATTGCACACAAGTGATTATTAAATGTTAATATAATTAAAGTGTTATACTAAATTTAAACAAATAACTTGAGCTATTTTCAACATCCACACACTAAAATAATCCCCACTTATGACATCATTGGACTGCGGGGAGCAATTATTTTTTTTTTACAATCGCAAGGCAAAAAAATTCAAATAAAAAATCAAGTATTTTAATAAAAAAGAGTTATAGGTATTAGAGTGCTAAATGTTGAAATTCAGTGTGTGAGTGGGGACAGTTTGCGTTTCTAATGGGGGCATTTAAAAAACACTGTCAAAACCGCAGAAAAAATACACTATAATCTCGTCTTTTTTGTCAAGTCATAGGGGGCGTCGCTCCCTCGAAACCAACACATGAGTCTGCCCCTGTATCATATGCCATTAAGGCTGGACGGAATGGTGTGGTTTTTCACGGGTGAGTTGCCACACCGTTGGCAAAACTCATGTGCTAGTTGTGTCTCAACCGATGGTTACTCACCTAGGTGACTTATTTGTTTGTGTTTGATTTTGTGTTTATTTTTGTGTTAAAAGTAACAAGAGAGGGAGAGAATGGGATGGAAGAAAGAGTTAGGAAGGAAAGAGATGTGGTATGTGTCAATGTGTTGTGTTTGATGTATGTGTTAATTTTTTTTTATTATGTGTAAATGGTTTCTTACGGAATGTTGCGTTTGAAATATTTGTTTACATTTTTATTTACGTATCGAACAAATTTTTTTTTCCGAATAAAAGTGTTTACGTTAAGATGAAATATGATTTGAGATTTCAGTTTTTATTTATGTATCGTTTTTAAATTCTCGATATTTTTTTTTCTTCGTTGTATCGTTTTTAATGTTTAAATAAAAAGTGTTGAGGTTTACGTTTTAATTTACGTTTTTAGTTTACGAATTAAAATAATTACAAGAAAATATATGGTATAACGTGATGGTGAGTTTTTACCACCAATAAAATTAAAAAACATGTCAAGTGAATCAAGAAAAAAAAGCTAAAATAACGATAATAAATTAATGTATCATTCCTACTAGCCTAAGAACATCCGTGACCATAACCACATGTTCTAACAAACTCCCTCTAGTTTAAACACTCTTGGAATCTTGGGGTCGAAACGTTGAAGTATTGGATTGTTTTTTCATTAGTTCGTCATATTATATTGGTACCTAACACTCCTTCCCACCTACCATTTACAAAATAGTTGACCAATGAGAACCAAGTTTTATTTTTCGGACACATAAAAAGAAAATCAAAAAAATTCATGATTTATTTACTTTTGAGGGTAGGTAGGTAGGTACACTCTACCCCATGAGTCACATAAATATATCACATTTTCCTTCTATGTATCTAAACCCTCCACATCTCACCTTTTCTCCTCCCTAAAACCACCGTTCCACCCAACTTTCCAAAAGTGGAAAGAACCTCTGGCTGTAGCATCACGTCGTTACTCCGGTGATCCTTACCGCATATAGTAAGTCTTTCTCATCTGGGTTTGTTTTTTTCTTTTTTTGAAAACTTGTTCCAAACGTTGACTTTGCAGTTTGTAGAACTAGCTAAGCTTCTTTCTTTTAGTTGAGTTTGTAAATGATTTCTATAATACAGTAGTATCCTTTTGTTTATTTATTTATGGATATACAGTTCAATACTATATAACAGTTATATATGTTACAAGTAAGAATTATAGGATTTGATGCGTTGGATTATTTGGTTTTGTTGTTTTTGCTATATATTTCATACTCGTATTTCTGTTTGTAGTCAATTATACTGGACCACCATATTTTAGAATTATATAGAAGGTATTGATATATGTTCCTAGCTGTTTAAATAGTTGCAAATTAGAATTTGTTATGTTTGTACTTTGTAGTAAATAGAGACTGGATCAGATCATCAAATGTGGTTTATAAAAAGGTTTTTAATAAGGCTTTATAGTTGGAATTTGTATTTTATGGGTTTGTAGTAAATACTGTACTAAAGTTCAAGGATCACCAAATTAGAATTAACGTAAAAGATGACAGAACATATGAATTTATATGATCGAGAATTTTGAGTAGTCAATTGTGTTGTATCTGGTCATCACGTGTATTTGCTAAGGTAGCACGGAACAGCAGGGTATTATTTTCTTTTCTTCTGTTTTTTTAATTCTTCAAATGGAAGTAAAAATTATATTTGCAAGAACTTGGTAGTCTATGCCATTTATAAAAAAAAGTAGTGTAACACGTCGTTTTTTCTTTCCTAATATGTAATTTCTGTTTGCTACGCAATATTAAGAAAAGAGTTTGAAACATTTTTTGATATTGAAACTTATCAAATAATTTATATGTAGTAAATTCGATATCAACATGACAACATGAGATTGATTATTCAAGTATCTAATCATGACAATAATGAATACTGGAGTACGTATAATGAAAATTAAAATCCATGAAAGTGAAACACACAAAATAAAAAGCCAAATCTAGACACAAATCTGAGTGGAGTAGTTTGACTAAAGATAAAAAAACATGATGTCTTTCTTTTCTATTTTTGGGAGTAGGTGTATTAAAATGGGTGGTTCAAGATCTAAACACATGACTCATGGTTTAGGTAGCACATTACACATGGCTCACATTGCCACCTAACCCATCATTTTTTCAAAAAGTTAATGCTGCACCGATGTGGGCATAATGTGAGGTCCATTACTTTATAGGTAGATATCTCTATTTTCATCAAATGTTATTTTTTTTATATCATGAGATACACGGGTCCACCCATTTTATATATTGATCAGATATTAAATACTCCATCCATTTAAATCTTTTTAAAGTTTGTAATTGTAATTTAAATAAGGATAATATAGAAATCTCGATCTAAATTTCCTATATATTTTTAAAAGTTGACAATTAATTTGAAACAAACCGAAAAAAAAAAAAATGGACTATAATTTTGGGAAAGAGGTAGTATATGGTTATTATGTTAGTTGCTCAAATGCTTAAATAGTTTTGATGGTTAAGTTCTTAATACGATGCACATGAGATGTATGTCGGCTAGAGTTTTCTTATTTGCTTCACTTATGGATCTGGTCATGATTGATAGAATTTCCTGAATGGTGGCCAAAACATCTCTCTTTTTATCAGTATTAATTTGTATTTAGTATTAACTAATAAATTTACTTATGTTTAAAAAAAGGTAAGATATATTATAACAAGAACCACAAAATAAATAGAAACAGGAGTTACAACTTTGTGGATCGATAAAAAGAAGCAAAAAATAAACGGACTTTCAAGGGCCCGAAATAAATAGAAGTAGGTTCGAAGCTTGGCTCGAATTACGAACTACTAACTCGCCATTCAAAAACAAAATATGGTTGAATTTTCGGTGATTCAGTCGTTTTTTTACTCAAAAGCCGGCTTTAGGTAACTCAAGTGTTCCCTGTTCATCCGGTTGAACTAACCGGCTAGATCAACCCGGACCCGGGTTTGAAAATATTGAACATTATGTTCTGGCTTCTGAGACATTTCTGTGAAAAGCTTATTAAGAAAAACGTTAATAACTGTCAACTCCATCTTTACCTATTTAATCCTACTTGGTTTGTTTGATACACGTATATTACTGTTTTATGGGTGACAGGTCCTTGTTCAGGACTTAAAATCAAATATTGTTACATTTTGCACCGGGAAAATGAGTTAACAAGACTAACATGTCAATAAATTTTGTTTTTTTTTCAGTTTAAGTAACAATGGATAATGGACTTCAAACGAAGCTACTTAGACACGAAGAGGAGGAGGTAGAAGGTGCCTTGACCGAAAGGGTATGGACTGAATCCAAAAAGATTTGGAGGGTTGCATTACCCGGTGTTATATCAAGGGTTTGTGCATTCGGATGTATTGTTGTCACTCAGTCATTCGTCGGTCATATAAGTGAGATGGATCTTGCAGGCTACGCCCTAGTTCAAACCCTAAGTGTTCGATTCGTCAATGGAATACTCGTAAGTCAACCTTTATCTAGTCCATTTTTATTCATATGTGATGCACAAAACGTAAAATAAGTTGAAAAATTGCTATAATCACACATTGCTTAGACCATATGAAATTCATTATACATTTTTCAAAATTTCATCAGCATGTTATCTCACACCAAATTAGCAACTCATACTCACCGCTAGTTCTCTTTAAGTCATATAAGGCATTCAAATTAACCGGAGTTTGTTTTTTAATGGGTCTTAACAGTTGGGAATGTCAAGTGCAACTGAAACTCTTTGTGGCCAAGCATTCGGAGCAGGGCAACACCATATGATGGGAATTTACTTGCAACGGTCATGGATCGTTGACTTGTTTACCTTAACAGTTTTGCTCCCAATATTCATCTTTGGTACACAAGTCTACAGACTCTTAGGTGAAGACGAAGCAATAGCCCAAACTGGTGGATACATATCTCTATGGTTCATCCCCTTCATTTACAACTTTGTGTTTAGCTTGACGATACAAATGTTTCTACAAGCTCAATTAAAGAACATGGTGATAGCATTCCTTTCCATTTTCCAATTTGGGTTACACATTCCTTTGTCATGGCTTTTGGTAACTAAGCTCGGGTATGGAATTCCTGGTGCAATGATTGCATTATCGGCATCATCGTGGTTCCTTGTGATTGGAGAGTTTATTTACATTTTTGGTGGTTGGTGTCCTTATTCATGGAAAGGGTTTACAGTTGCTGCCTTCAAAGATTTGATTCCTGTTATAAGGCTATCAATATCATCTGGTGTTATGGTCTGGTAAGATCTTCTAATCACTCTTTTTAATTTTGTCACAACCATTTTGACTTTTTAGTCAACCTCAACCATTTAACTATTGAAATTCAGATTTTGGGAAAAGTCAAAATAAATGTCTTTGTAGTATATGCTCTTAGTCCAGTTGGTTATATAAAATAAATCATGTATACATCTGCATCGATCTACTTATCCCAGTTCTGTTACTTGCCTCCGATCTAACTGCCCACAAATCTTGATTGTCTTTGAATTCAAGTAATTAAGCTTATTTGGATGTTTACTCATAAGTCAAAACTCAAAACTGTCTTAAGTTTGGCTTTTTGTATTACTGTATTAGTCTTTAGATGTTTAATATAGATCATTTTGACCTTTTAAGTCATATCTAGTTTTCTAAGTTTGACTTTATCAATCTTGTAAAAATTTGTAAACTTAACAACTCTTTTCCCGGTTTTTTTCAGCTTAGAGTTATGGTACAATGCTGTGTTAGTCTTACTTGCCGGATACATGGCGAACGCTGAAATTGCCATTTCTGCATTCTCCATATGGTATAAATCGAACTTGAAGTTTTTTGTTTTCTTTTTTAAAGTTTAATACTACAGTTATTTCAAGAATTTTAACCTTAAGCTTTTAATTGCAGCTTGAACATTAATGCATGGGAGTTTATGATAAGTCTCGGTTTCTTAGGAGCTGCATGGTATGCAACATATGAATTAATCAATTTAAAATTCACACGCTATGTATGCTTTAAACTTTTTGACTCACAAGTTTCATATTGTTCTAATTATTTGCAGTGTGCGCGTAGCAAATGAACTTGGAAGAGGGAATGCTAAAGCTGCAAAGTTCTCTATTAAAGTTTTGTTAGGAACTTCCATAGCCATCGGATCATTCTTTTTTGTTCTATGCTTGGCATTTGGCAAAAAAATCGCTTATGCCTTTACGGATGATGAACGAGTCGCAGACACTGTATCGGAACTTTCGTTGCTACTTTCATTTTCCGTGTTGCTCAACAGCATTTATCCAGTTCTTTCTGGTAATTTTCTAAATGGGTCCTACCTATGTCTTTAAATTACATAATGAAATTTTTTCTGATGATTAGTTTGGTGTAATGATGATATTAACGCGCGACAAGTTGTTATCCTCAGGTGTGGCGGTTGGGGCTGGAATGCAAGGTATTGTAGCGGTCATTAACCTTGTTTGCTATTACCTAATTGGTATTCCAAGTGGAGCGTTGCTAGGATACTTGACAAATCTCCAAGTAAAGGTATATGATCAATCCCAAAACAATGTAAAGTCTTACACTTTTAGTTTCGGATAGATATTGAGATAGTTTATGGTACTTGATATAGGGAATATGGATTGGAATGATCTTTGGCATTGTAACTCAAACGCTTGCGTTAATGTACTTGACATGGAGAACAGATTGGGATGATCAGGTAAATGGATTTTAAATATTCGTACATTTAGTTTTTCATATTTGAAGTATTTCTAAAATTAGAAAATGCACATTTTTGCAGGTTAAGAAATCACTGGAACGGCTCAATCGGTTTTACGTGAAAGCTCCAGAAAATGATGAGGAGGTCTCAAACAACTGATTGTGTCCTATCATAAGACCTGGATTTTGAAAAAAAAAAAGAAATTGTACTAGATTTTGTAGTATTTGTTTTATTGGTTTATGCAGCCATTGCTGATGATTGTGGGATTTAATTCTTTGCTGTTTAGTAGATGTTTTTACTTTCTATATTTGGAAATAAAGTTGTTACTAGTTTAGTGATTACACGATTAAGTATTTCCATATATAAATCCCTATATAAAGTTTGTATGGTTGCAAATTTCTAACACCTAAGTTCATTAATCGCCTATTTTTGTTTTAATGTTTCACTGAAAAAAACTCTGCCATGAACGCGCCCCCCCCCCCCCCCCCCCCCCCAAGAACCCAAATCACAAAAATATCCAAGATCTGTCAACAACTGTGTTCATTTTCCCCCCTAACCTAGGCCTTAAGGATCTGTGGAGCACTTGTAATGAACATGGAACAGTGGCGGATGTATACATCAGCACATAAACTTTCAAAAGTTGGTCGTAGATTCGCTTTTGTTAGGTATTTGAAGGTTACAAATTCCGGATCATTGATTGACGATCTCAATAAGGTATGGATCGGATCGTATCGTATCATCTTTATGCCGCTAAGGCTAGATTCGAGAGAAAACCTAATGCTGCACCAAAAACAACGCAACAATCCACTCGCCCCTCTAACCAAACCAAACCTCCCTCCTTCTCATCCGAGACAAACGCGTTGCATGGCAAAACCCCCATAATCAATCATCAAAAGAACATGTTATCCTTAAATCCGTTACTCTCGATGCATCGGACGTGATTGAGATCTGTGACATGAGGAATGTTGTTCTCGTTAAGGCTCGTGACGTTCACCTCATTCTTAACATCAATAATGTACTAAGGAAAGAAGGCTGCTATGGTTTTTTAACCAAATACATTGGAGGTATGTGGTTGTGGATTGAATTCGATAATGTTGCGTCTTGTCAAAAGTTTCAATCTAACACTGAGATGGCTTGGTACTTCACTCAAATGAAACATGTTACACAATCTTTCAAAGTTGACGATCGCATGGTTTGGATCGAAATCGGTGGTCTACCACTTCATGCTTGGACCCCTAAAGCGTTCAAAAAGATAGCTAGTAGATGGGGTGAACCACTCTTTGTGGATGATGATCCAAATGAAAATGTCGCGTTGGGTAGGGTATGTATTAGAACAAAAATTCAAGGTCAGATTAATGAGGTTTGTAAAGTATTAATACATGGCCAATCCCACAATGTGAGAGTAAAGGAATTTGCTGGATGGGTACCTGACATAGAAGTCATGGACTCTCAATCGGTGGCGGAACCAGAAAGTTTGAGGAGTGGGGGCAAAAAAATTCTTTTTGGACGATAGTCGTTGTATACACCAAATAAAGATACAAATATAAGGTTTTTACATTATTTTTTTCTTTTTGGGGGTAAATTGAAGGTTTTTACATTGTTTTGTTTCCGAGTGAAGGGCAATTCGAATTTACGATGTGGTGCACTTTAATAAAATTGTCCTAAAAAACTTTTTTTACACTAAAATTTGATATTTTTTTTTACGATCCATGGGGGGCGCCTCCCCTCCCCCCCCCCCGGGGACTTCCCAAGTAGTTCCGCCCATGCTCTTAATCAGAAAAGCAATCTGATTTGGGAGTGCCTAATGCACATGCTGATCTCGAAGGGGACCATGACGGTGCAGAAGCAGAACAAGGAGAGATACATATCAACAACGAAACAACTGGCTGGTGATGAACATAATATTAACTTCTCATGGAATGATGATAAGGAGAACAATAATTATGGTGTTTCCCCAAAGGAGCAATCCAAGGAAGTTCAAAAGGAAACACCATCAGCCAACTCAACCGCGCCAATTGGTGATTCTAAATCACTCTCTAAACCCCCTGGACTGTTAAGCAAACGAAACATCACATACCTCATCATCCTTCATCCTCATATCCTAAAGCCACATCATCACGTACAGGTAAGACACATTCCAAAGTGTTTAGCAACCATGGATCAATGATTGAAGCCCTTGTATCTCAAATCAAATTGGGGAAAGTGTTAGGGTATGACATGGAAGGGAGCACAAATGACCTTAAAAAACTCATAAATAGTATTGGAGTTAATCATGTTCAATCATGAATGTTATGACTTTTAACTCTTGTGGAACGGGAGCTGGAAAATGTAAAGCCATTGCAAGGCTATGCTACAAACACAACATCGCTTTCCTTGGCATATAAGAAACTCACTCGGAAAAGGTTGACCCTTTCATTATCAAATGTTTATGGGGTAATTTCCAATTTGATTATACTTCATGTCCCTCTGTTGGTCGATCGGGAGGCCTTCTATCTGTTTGGGATATTAACTCTTTTGTTAAGACTAATGTTTTCTTATTTGATAATGTGCTCATTGTTGAAGGTAACTGGGTTTCAACTCAAATGCACTGCTATATGGTTAACATTTATGCACCCCAAGATGATTGGAAAAAAGTTAATTTATGGGAGCAAATTCTTGCGTTTAAGGTAGAGAACCCGAGACATTATATCACCTTTGGTGATTTTAATGTGGTTCGCAATGCTTCTGAGAGAATTGGGACTTTATTCAATCCTCACTCGACAAATGCGTTTAACCAGTTCATTAGTGATGTTAGTTTATGAGAAATCCCTCATGGAGGTCATTTGTTCACCCGTATTAATAGACGAGGAGATAAACTCAGCAAACTGGACCGTTTTCTAATTTCTGAGCACTCCTCTTCTCTCATGCGCAATTACTCAGCTCTGGTCCTAGATTGCCATATCTCGGATCACAGACCCATCGTTATGTCGGCCTCTACTCTTGATTTCGGTCCATCTCCTTTCAAGTTATTCAACTCTTGGTTGCTTGACAAACATTTATCTTCTGTCATCACAGATTTTTGGAAGAATAATGTGTCTATAATGGGATCAATCCGATTGTGGCTTTTAAAAATAAAATGAAGACCCTTAAATTGATCATCAGGGATTGGTCTAAGAATCCTAACATTACTCAAGCCCGGGAAAAGGATATCATCCTTGATAAAATTAAGGAGTTTGATGATGCTACGGTTAGAGGCTCTAACATTATATCATCGGATTCCCTTTGTTCTGCTTGGATTGAAGAGCTTCGTGACATTGAATTTAAAGAGAATCTCGATGCTTCTCAAAAAGCCAAAATTAAATGGGGTATCGAAGTTGATGAAAAATCAAAATTCTTTCATGTTATCATCAACCAGAAACGTAGAACCCTTTCGATTCATGGTATTAAACGCGAAGGTATATGGCTCACGGATCCCCTTAGCATCAAGGATGTATTTCACTCATTTTTTGAAAATAAATTCAAGAAAGTTCAGGTTCTTAATATTGCAGCTCGTAGCCCTTTTTACAAATCCCTTCGTGAAGACCAGAATTTTTTACTCACTTCAGTTGTCTCGGAAACTGAAATTCGTGATGCTATTTGGGATTGTGGTTCGAAAAAATCCATAGGGCCTGATGGGTTCTCTTATGCTTTCTACAAAAAGTTTTGGGACAATATTAAAACGGAAGTCATTAGGTTCGTGCAAGAATTCTTCAACAGAGGCAATATCCCGAAAGGATGCAATTCATCCTTCATTGCTCCTATTCCTAAGATCGCTAATTCCATGGTTGTGACTGACTTTCGCCCGATCAGTCTCATTAGTGCTCAATATAAGATCATTGTTAAATTCATGGCGAACCGGTTAGCTCAAGTTATTGATTATATCATCAGTTGTGAACAGTCCGCCTTCATTAAGAACCGTCAAATTTTGGACGGTCCTTTGATGGTTAGCGAGGTCATTAAATGGTGTAAAAAAAGAATAAACTCATGGTCTTCAAAATCGACTTTGAAAAAGCTTTTGATACTGTTTCGTGGGAGTATTTGTTTTGGGTGATGAACTTTATGGGATTTAGTGATAAATGGATTTCATGGATTGAAGGTTGCCTTTCCGCTGCTACTGCTTCGGTCTTGGTGAATGGGAGCCCCACCCGTGAATTCCCTATTAACCGTGGGCTCCGCCAAGGAGATCCAGTGTCTCTTTTTCTTTTCATTATTGCCATGGAAGGCCTCCATGTTGCGATGGAAGACGCTATCTCAGCAAGATTGTACAGAGGTATTACGGTTAACACCTTGTCTCTCTCACATTTGTTCTTTGCAGACGCTGCCTTGTTTTTAGGAGAATGGTCGCGATCCAACATTAATAATATGGTCTCCATTCTTGAATGCTTCTACAAAGTTTCTGGACTAAAAACCAACCTTCACAAATCCAAACTTATTGGTATTGGAGTTCCATTAGAAGAGGTTTCTCACCTCTCGCAAGCCACTGGTTGTAATGCGATCACTCATTTTCCTATTCGGGTCTCCCGATTGACAGCAACATGGCGAAGATTAAGAATTGGGATCCAATTGTAGAAAAATTCAATAAACGTTTGTCTAAATGGAAATCCTCTCTTCTTTCTATTGGTGGAAGAGCTACTCTCATTTCTTCTGTTTTGGGAGCTATTGGTACGTACTACTTTTTTCTCTTCCCGTTGCCGATTACTATTAACAACAAGCTTGAATCTCTCCGGTCACATTTCTTTTGGGGAAGAGATATTAAGGATAAGAAGATTTCATGGATCTCTTGGAAATCTGTCCTTGCTTCTAAAGAAAAGGGAGGACTTGGAATTGGCAGTCTTTTACTCCCTGAATCATGCTTTAATCCAAAAATGGAGATGGCGTTACTTTAACAACCCTCAAGCCCTTTGGGTCCATGTGATTAAAGCTATCCACGATGTGCATGGAGATGATTCTTTTTTTACAACCATGTTCGTGACCTTGGTGTTTGGGGTAGAATCGTTAAATCTATCAACTCATCACATGCTAAGGAGATTATCCCTCTCTCGTTTCTTCAACGGTGAGTCGACAATGGTGCTTCTACCAAATTCTGGGTGGATTCTTGGATTGGAAATAATACATTTAAATCTCAATTTCCTCGTCTCTTTCGTCTGGCTTCGTTCAAAGATTGCACGATCAAAGAATGTTGGAACAATGGCTGGGATTTTTCTTGGACTCGCCCGATCACTAGTGGTACAAACTTGCAACAGCTCAGTAATATTTTCAGCATGTTGAACTCGTTTTCCCTTTCCGATACAGAAGATACTTGGACATGGCATCTTGGACGCAATTCCTTTTCAGTTAAGAGTACTCGGGAGCACATCGATAATATTATTCTTCCCAACAGTAGTATTACAACTAAATGGAATCGCTATATTCCCAAAAAGCTTAATATCTTCATTTGGAGAGATCTTCGTGATCGCCTCCCTTCAAGATGGAACCTCAGTCGTATTGGGATCGTTTTGGATACGTTACACTGCCCCATATGCAACTCTAGCGTTGAAACTTTAAACCATACTCTCTGGTTTTGTTCTCTCGCTACATCTCTTTAACATAGGATATTTGCTTGGCTCGACATGGATTCCCCAAATCCCAGCATCATTCAGGACATCTTTGTTTGGATTGATAATTTGCGAGTGTCTTCGGCTAAAAAATATTATTAAAGTTATCTGCGGAGTTTCTCTATGGTCCTTTGGCGTTTTCGTAACGAATTCATTTTTGGCTTTTCCCCGCCTCGTCGGGATACTTTATTTGATAGCATTGTAGATTGTTCTTATAGATGGTATTCCTCTAGAAACTCTAAATCTTGTATCACCTGGAACGATGGGATGCAAAACCCTCTTAGGGGCGTCGTCTTGTAATTTTCTAGCTCCTTGCTAGCTTTTAATAATATTCCGCTGTTCTAAAAAAATGTTTCACTGGTCTAGCGTTAATTTAAAAAAAATACGAGGCTTTTTATTAGGCTTAAAGCTACTAAATATTAACATGGTCGTCTTTTTTCCGACTTACTAATATTGTGACTAAAACACTAATATCACAAATGAAACTTGTTGGTTACTGGCGAATATTACCTGCTATTACCTAATATGACCTGCTATTGCTAGTTACCAGGGTATATTTTCGTCTATATTTCATTTTTTTTAATCTATATTTTCTCTTCTTCCAGAAAAAAAAACTACTCCCTTCGTCTCAAAATTATAGTGAACATTACTATTTTTTGGACGTTTCAAATTAATTGTCCACTTCAAAAATAAATAAGGAATGTATATTAAGTTTACCATATCACCCTCAGTTGAAAGTATTATTACAAATAATAAAAAAGTTGTAAATTAATTGGTTAAAAGTAAGATTGTAATTGTGTAAAGAGTAAAAGACAGAAAGCTAAAAAAATAATGTTTTTATTACATTACGTGTTTGTTGTCGGTGAACAATAATTATGAGAAGGAGTATTACTTTTCAAAAAATAAAAATATTTCTATAATAAATTGAAAAATTATTTTTTTCAGAAAAAAAATATTACTTTTTTCTACTTTTTAAAAAAATTTGAAGAAACAAAAAAAAAGAATTTTATAAAAAATTGAAAAAAAAAAGTTTAATTTTAGACACTTTTTTTTAAATTTGAAGAAAAAAATTTAAAATTAAAAAAAAAAATATTGAAAATTTTCTTTCAGAATTTTTTTTTAGTTTTTTTTTATCTTTTTTAATTCTGTAAAAAAATCAATTTTTTATAAAAGATTAATTTATTTTTATTTTTTTCTTCGATTATTTAAAAAAGCTAAAAAAAACTAAATGTTTTTTTTTCTGAATTTTTTTTCAATTTTTTATAAAAAAGGTTTTTCTTCGAATTTTTTTAAAAAATAAAAAAATAATAGTTTTTCCTGAAAAAAATAATTTTTCAATTATTTAAAAAAACATTTTTATTTTCTTTTCGAAAGGTTATTTTTCTGAAGAAAAAAATAATTTATTCAAACTTTTTTAATCCCTATGGTCTTTTATAATTTTTTTTTGCATTTGGACTAGGTTTGCAATTATTTATTACTGGGTAAACTTTGCAAATAATTTTTATCGTTAAATGATGATGTCCTTTACCGGTAATAGCAAGTAATATTAGGTCATATTGGTAATATTAGTCGGTAACCAGCAGGCTTTATTGGCTATTGTCATTAGTATTTTAGTTATTATATTGGTAAAGTTGGACAAAAGGAAAACCACGTTGATATTTATTAGCTTTAAGCCTTACCTTTTTTAACTTTTTAAAAATTCGAAGAATTTTTTTTATAAAAAACTGAAAAAAAATTCAGAAAAAAATATATTTAGTTTTTTTAGTTTTTTTAATTGGAAGAAAAAAATAAAAGAAAAAATAAAAATAAATTACTTTTTTATAAAAAATTGAAAAATTATTTTTATTTAAAAAATTGAAAAATTATTTTTTTTTCAAAATTTTTAAAAAAAGATAAAAAGACTAAACTTTTCTTTTTTGAAAAAAAAAAGTATTTTCCAATATTTTTTTAAAAATTTTAGTTTTTTTATATTTTTTCTTCAATTTTTAATAAAGTTAAAAAAACTAAAAGTTTTTTTTAATGAATTTGTTTTTCAACTTTTTATTAAAAAAATTTACTTCTTTTATTTGTTTCTTCGAATTAAAAAAAATAATAGTTTTTTTCTGAAAAAAAACAATTTTTCAATTTATTACAAAAATATTTTAATTTTTTAATTTTTTCGAAAAGTAATATAGTTTTTTTTCTGAAAGAAGAGGAAGTATAGACAAAAAAGACGAAAATACCCTCTGATATGAGTGATTTTACTCATATCAATTATATTATAAAACGATGAATAAATGCATAAAATCAATAAAAAAGCCTTGTATATGTTTGTTTGTCGTTCATGTGTGTAGGTACCGATGATCACGAAAACCAGCGAAAACGACACGAGTTTGAAGAAAAGATCGTCAAAGCCAAATACAAGCTCGATTTTAGCGGATTTAATCTTTTATGAAGATAATTGGGCTTCTGGGTCCCACATTTAGGTAATGGGCCCAAAAGCCCAATAAGGAGTTCAAAGTATCTACCTTTTGTTTACCAAAATCCCATTAGGCCTAAATATATCAATTTACTTGAGACGGATTGGACACTTGGGCCAAAAGTCCATTTATTTGGAAACATACTTTGGACGTGTGAGTTTATATGGGTTTCAAGCCCAAATGAGTAAACATAAAACGAATCGATATTTATCAGTTAAATAAATATGTGTTTTTCACCCACTCACACACACCACATATTTTCCTTTCGATATTAACAATGAAAGTTTTATCCACCCTTTTCTCTCCTTCACCCAAAGTTACCTGTAAATTCACTATTCCATAAACCCTATTTCACAAAAAATATAATAACTTTTGGGGCTTTTGTGGGATACGTGTGATTCACACGTATGGGAAATAAAACTCCAACTTTTTCGGACTAGAAGGTGGAGGGCATCTATTGACGTGGCGGCTATTCATTGACTGTGACAGCACATCACCACCAATCCACCAATCATCTTAGGCCATTTCAGCAAAGAGAAAGCACAACTAGCACACTTGATTGCCACGTTGGCAATCCGTGTGATAGCTTGTAATCTACAACCGTTAGATCAAGTTGGAAAGAGAAAAAGAAGAAATCTAGGGCTATGATTGAAGATCCTGCTCAACAACCTTCCACCAAGGGCTTGGGGTTTGCCTATAAAACCCCCCAATTATTCTGTAATCATCATCCAATTTTTACTTTAATGTTATAATGTTTAAATAAATAGGAAAATTGTATTTTCATTTTAGTAGTTTTGTAATGATTCTCGGTGATTAATAAAAGTTATTTTTGAAGTTTCAACCTGTCTGGTTATTTTACTGTTATAATTTTATTACAATTTTCTTTTGATAATTTGTTTAATATTATAAAAATATTAATTGATTAAAGTTTATTCCATAGCTTTAATTAATTAATTAAAAGTGAAATTTGGAAGAAATCTATCCCCACTGGATAGGTTAAATTGAAGCTGTTAAGATTTATGATGGTTCGTGGGTTTGAATGTCGATTGTGATGGTGGTTCGAATGATGTTTGGTTCGAGTTTGGTTCATGGTTCGAGAAAGGTAAATAAATGGTGATGATATTTGTAGTTCGAATGGTGATTAATGGTGGTGTTGATTCGGTTTACTAGGTCAGCTCAGCGCTGCACCTCTTCCCAAAGGTTTTCTCCAAAAGGTTCAACTCCATTTTATTTTTTATGTTTTTAGATTAATCTGTCTAAAATGCTTGATGTTTTGATTTAAATGCTTACTGTTTTGATTTAAATGTTTTAACTGTAAGTTAGAATATGATTTGTTTAGAGTTAAGTTTTATATATCAGTAAGTTTGTATCTGTTATAAGGGATCTTGGGTATATCTGAATTAGGTTGAGTAAGATTTTTATACAGTTTTAGAATCTGATGAATCTGTTTGATTAATTTGGACTGTTGTTTTGACAAATATGTTTGTTTTAAGCTCTATGTGTTTATATACTAGCTTTTAATGTATTGATATTCAGGATCTGTGATTTTATATCTTAGATGTTACTTTTGGTATGGTATGCTGAATCTGATTTGGCCTGTTAATTTATATTTGTTAGGGGCTTTGTATTCCTGGCTAGTTTGCTTAGAACTTGATTTATATTGCTGATAAATTGCTACCTAAGTTTTTGATTATCTGTTTTGATAGAATTAGTCTGCTAGTTTGAGAGATCTATCAGTTTTCCTTCAAAACTGATAAGTCTATATTACTGTCATGTTTAATCTGCTAAATCTGATATTAACTTGTTCTTGATTCTGATTTTGCTGAATACTTGCTTATTGTTAGCTAATCTGTCCTAGACTTGCTTTTGCTGAGTTTGTTGATCACAAAAGCCGTCAGATACAACTGGTTTGATGGTTCAAAGTTCTGATTTCTATCAGTTTTCAAAAAGTCACCCCTTGTGACTGTGTTTTGCATTTCTCTGTCAAAAATAAATTGTCCATAAAAATGGTCCTTAACGGGACTCGAACCCTTGACCTCAAGGGTGATCTCCCAACATTATAACCAACTCTGCCAGCTTCCTCTTTGTTTTTTAATTTAGTCTGCCTAGTTTTTATAACTTGTTTGTGGGGCTGACTGTTTTATTTAACACTTCTTAAATATAAGTTTTAGTCTATTTAATTTTAATTATTAATCTTTTAAATTATTTATGAAGTTTAAAAAAAAATAGTAATAGTAAATTTAAAATAGTTTAATTTTATATAATTTTAAATAATTGTCTTTTTTAATTTAAGTTGGGAAACGATTCATGCACTTAGGATTTAAATAGTTTAAAATTGTAGGAGTAATTTTAGTTTATAAACCAATAACCATTCAAATCAATTGTCCAATTCAAAACAAAACGTCTCAAATTCACTCGATCTTCGTGTACAACGAACTTGGTTCATCATCGTGTTTAATTAAATCCGTCTTTGGTAATTTTAGTCTATTACTTTTTCCTAAAGGTAATTTTCTATTTTACCCTATAACGTATCTAATTAATATACAATCCACGACACATCAATAAATTTGGCGCCGCTGCCGGGGATCTTGTG
This sequence comes from Glebionis coronaria, assembly GCA_025667525.1. Lineage (NCBI taxonomy): Eukaryota > Viridiplantae > Streptophyta > Magnoliopsida > Asterales > Asteraceae > Glebionis > Glebionis coronaria. The sequence continues at coordinate 453,770,537 of CM046878.1, read as the reverse complement.
TACGATTCATCTTTGTGAGATTTGTTGATCATCGATTTGAAGACCCTTTCCGTCCTCGGAAAGTTTTGTTATTTTTCCAATTATTATAGTATGTATCGTTTTTCGTGTTTTTGTGATTACTATATTGTATTACGTAGAACAATAAATTTACATACTTCCAAATAAGACCTTAGATGATTTCATCACCTATCTATTGTATTCAAATCCAAAACGAATAAAAAAAAGCAAAATAGATAAATACTAATAAAAAGTTTGAACTCGATTTATATAAACTATAAGGTGGGTATAAGGCGACGAGCTATGAAAGGCCGTCTAAGGAAAGAGGTTTTTAAGTGCTTTGTGCCACCTCGTTTCCCCGCTTGCTTGTGCGTATATTGAGAGGGACGACCGATTATTGATTTGCCAACTCAAGTAGTATTATATCTTATTTTTGTAGTTTACTTATTGAACCTCGAGACGTTTAGGTTTTCACCTATCGTTTCAAAGTCGACCGAGGGTAATTTACTTCCATAGTAATTATCCTTATTCCTTGTTTTTATCGATCTTTTTGATTGAGCAATACCAAAAATAATCTTCTTCTAGTCTAATTTCTTTTCTTCAATCCTCTAAAATTCTCGTCACTTTGATTTATAAAATTACGATCTTCTCGACTTTTGATTGATTTAAATAGGCTTGAAAATATTCCTCGTAGAAATAGAAATCATCAACAACGAATAGTGGAACCCGAGCTTCCACCTATTGTTGTAGAGATGGTCGATAACCAAACAATGGAGGAATTGCTCCGTGCACCCACCGAAGGGTATGGGGAAGCAATCATTGTGCTGGCTATTTTGGCGGATCATTTTGAGATTAAGACGGGTCTTTTATCACTCATTCGTGCCGACCAATTTCGTGGCAGTGAGACCGATAACCCGCACTCTCACATTCGGAATTTTCTTCGTATTACCTCGACTCTCAAGTTTAGAAATGTGCCGAATGACGCGATTAAGCTCATGCTTTTTCCGTACTCGCTCGAGGGTAACGATAAGATTTGGTATGAGAAAGAACCACCGGGTTCGATTTTAACATGGGATGATTTAGTGTCTAAGTTTATGAATTACTTCTTTCCACCATCCAAAACAACACACTTTAAGAACGAGATCACTAGATTTGAACAAAAAGTGCATGAATCGTTTGGGGTTGCTTGGGAAAGGTTTAAAGATTTGCTAAGACAATGTCCACACCACGGTTTCTCGGAATTGCACCAAATCAATACTTTTTATAATGGGCTTAATATGGTTGAACAAGATTCTTTAAATGCCGCCGCGGGTGGTAATCTTTTAAGAAAAACTCCGAGAGACGCGTGGGGCATAACTGAGAATAAGTCTAGAGCACAATATTCACGAAACACACCGGTTGTTTCCAATGTGAATTCATTTTATCCCGAGATTGCTAGATTAGACTCTAAGACTGATAGTGGATTCGCGACTTTGTTGAGTGAGATTAGGAAGACCGCTCCCGCTTCGGTTAATGCGGTTGAGAATTTTTGTGTATCATGTGGTGGAGCACATCCTAATTATGCTTGTTCAACCACGGGGTTTGATCAAGCTAGTGCTTTGCCGCGACGGGAACTTATGGCTCCAACGGTCTAGTTCCTCGTCAAAATCATGATGCTCCACCGGGTTTTCCACCGGTTCAAAATAGGTACATCAATGGAAATAATGGGAATAATTTTAACCGCGGTAACCAAGGGAATTTCAACCAAGGAAATAGGTTTAATGCTAATCAAAACAATCAAGGTTTTCACAATAACCAAAATGATTTGTCAAGCTACATTAAAACGAATGAGGCAAATTTGAAAGCTTTTCAAAAAAACATTCAAGGACAAATGGCAACTTTGAAAAATGAGTTTCAAAATACGCTCAAGGGGCAAAATAACAAGATTGAGCTTAACCAACAAAGAATTGAAAAAAGACTTGAGCAAAATCAAAATCGTTTTGAGCAAAGATTAGAGCAAAGTCAAACTCATATGCAACAAAGTTTGGAACAAGGTCAAAATAAATTGCTTTCGATGTTTGAGGGATTCATGTCTAAACCATCCTCTTCTTTGGGTTGCTTACCTAGCAATACCATTCCAAACCCGAGGGGAGAGCTTAAGGCTATCACCGCTTATGATGATGATAATGTAGAAAGAGTGATTGAGCTTTATGTTCCACCTAAAGAAACTTTTCTTAATGTTACCAAGACTATTTTAAATATGATTAGTTCCTCGGTTTTCTTTGATTTCTATCCCGAGAAATATAAAGATCCGGGTCAATTTTTGATACCTTGTGTTTTTTATGAGCTTGGGGAATGCAAAGCTCTAGCCGATCTAGGAGCTAGCATTAACGTAATGCCCTTAGACTTTTGGAAGACTCTTGAATATGAACCACTTAATCCCACTCGAATGATCATTGAGCTTGCTAATGGTACCACCACCCATTTGGTTTCTATAGCGGAAAATATCGTTGTTAAAGTGGGAGAGTTCATTTACCTTGCCAATTTTGCAATCGTTGATTATGAGACCAATCCTCGTGTACCTATAATTCTAAGACGACCATTTTTGTACACGGCTCAAGTTATAGTTGATATGAGGGAAGAGGAGATAAAATTGTTTTATGGGGATAAACATATGATTTTCAAACCAGAAAAAATTCCAAGATTTGTTTCTAAGAAAGTGGAAAGTGTGAAACTTGTTAAACCTATTGAAAATAACACAAACAAGGAATCTCTCTTGTACAAAGGTGATTTGCCAACTATGGAACCCTCATTTTATGAAGAAGAAAAGTTAATTTCAAAGAAAGATGCTTGTTTTGTTGAATCATGTTTTAATCTTATCTCGTCTCCACTCACTCCATTTGAGGGATGGGACTTCGTTCTAGAAGAGCTCGAGGATGATAGTTCTAAGATTGAAAAGGAAATTGATGACTACCTTAGTGCACCATTTGATACTAGTGAGTTTGATAGTGAGAATTTTGATCCCGAGAGAGATATTGCTTTAATTGAAAAATCACTGAAAATGGACTCATTTTCACTCTTTTCGAAGGACCAAATTGATAATCCTAAGGCACAATCTTCATTTGAAGAGCCTTTGATTCCTAACTTCACACCGAGTGAGGTTAGTGACTATTCATTCGATAAGTTCACCGATGAACTTGTTGCTCCACTTCCACGGGGAAGTGAAGACGTTACCGATTTCGAAATCGAGCGTGATTCTCATGTTTTACCTACCATTCTCGAGGAATTCTCCGATGAATTTCCTTCTAATGAGAATGATGAACTTGTTGATACTTTGTCGGATATTTGTTGTGATGACAAGATAGATGACACTTTTGTGACTTACTCAAATCATCTCTTTGAAGCTTCAATGAACAATAATAAATTGTTTAAAGAGGATTTTGAGAGCATCATACCTCCTTCGTCTCACAATCTTTGTGATGATGAGCTCTTAATTAAGGAGTTTGATAAGTTAGTTTCCATAGACATTCCTTCGGAATTTGAGGAAGATTCTAATGACGTTGATGAAAATCTTTGGTTTGATCACCCGATTTATGATGATGATAATGTTGACGCGGAGGGAGAAATTACCTTTACTCCAATTATCCTTACCACTCGCTTTGATCTTAATGTGCGGGTTTTTCATGCGACTCATTTTGAGTACCATGACCCATTTGTTCACATTCATAAGAGCGATAAGGTCAACAAAGTCATGCAAGTTGATACCACAATTGTTGAGACTTTTAACCCACCATTACCATGTGCTTTATATTATCTTGGATTAGCATGGGGGGAAGACACCGTGTTGTCTATTCCTTTCTCTCCCGAGGACCAGGTATTCGACCCCGGAATCGTTGATTTAGGGAAATCTCGGCCTTTCACCAATGCAATAATTGAAAGATTTTTCGATCATCTTGGTGCGAGTTTATCTCGGGGAGCACGCTTTATCCATATCGTGATTTGTGACCACCATCTATTTTTGGAGATTTATGTTGGAGTTTTATCCTTTCGTTTGTCATCCGACAACGAGGATGTAATCTTTGACCCCGGCATCGTGCTTTATTATGGATTTTATTCTAATATGCCGGTTTTCACCATTTTACCTAAGGACCGATGAATGCGGGGATCGAGTCGAGCTCATGACTCGGTTAACAAAAACGAGGTGCCATGTGGGGGAGTCTCATACATTCTATCTTTCTCTATTTTCTAACACTAATAAGGCTTGATCTTTCAAGCTCGTGCTCGTGTTTTGTTGTGTTGTGAATCTTAGGTATAACCCTAATCATCGAAGACTCTCGTGTTCGGTTTTTGCCGGTGCACTTGATCTTCCTTACTTGATTGTCAAAAAGGGGCACACTCTCTATCCTTTGATTTTTATCGACTAACGTTTTATCTTGAGGCATAATTAATAAACGTCTTATAGATTTGCGTGCTCTTTCCATGTTAGGAATTTGCATTAGACTCTTCGTGTTTTAGCAAGGGGGTGTTACTCTTGAGCTAAGAAACATTGAAGACAATGTTTGGTTTTAGCATGGGGGAGTCAATCGATATAAACGCTTGCAATTGCTTTTGTCGTGTCCAAACGTAATTGTTTTTCTCGTTTTTCATAAAAAAATTAAATTTTTAGTGTTATTTTTAAGTTTTAATAAATAAAATAAGTGCTTTTGACACAAATGTAGGCTTTCCGTTGGTGAAAATAAAAATAGTTTTTGACTCGACTTGGTTTTTACCTTAGCTTTTCCTTAACGTATTTGAATTAGGTTTGCTAGGCTTTTATATAGGGAACTTTAAAACGCGAAAGTCTTAATTCATATGGGTTAAGAACGAGAACTTTTCGCAAGTTCCTATAGTTGATCCTAGAAAGTCGTTTATCAATGGAACTTTAAAACGCAAATTCTAAAAGTTGAAAAAGTATAAGAAGATGCAAGATCCTATAGATGACTTGAAAACCCAAAACTTTGATTTAATAGGCTAAGTATCCATTGATTTCACATGTTTGAAATTTTACAATATGGAGAACAAGAGATGATATAGTTTAATCATAAGTTTTTAAGGTTAATTCTTCCTTGTGTAAGTATTTTTGTGTTTGATTTAATCTCCTCGTATTTATTTTCCATGCTTGAATAATAATTGCTTAATAAATGAAGTTTTTAGCGGTTTAGGCTTAATATCTTAACTCGTAACTCCTTCTTTTTCTTCCCTTGTAATTAAAGTGAGAACACATTAAGGGTGTCAGCGTCATGGACTTTTGGTCATGGGATTGCGAAAATTTGGCTTACTATACATATCATAATAATAAAGAAGAATAAATAAAAACATGTTCTCTAGGAGCCTTCGGGTGGGAGTCATGTATCACTAACCTTGTCATTAGAGCCTTAGGGTGTATGGCAAGGGGACGTGTTGAACAAAAATTGCTTCATCATCATGAGCCATAAGGTGGGATGGTGAATATCAATTCCCTTATTTTTGTCCAAGGAGCCTTCGGGTGTGGATTTTAAATAAGGAGCACAATTACATCTTAAAGAGCCAGAAGGTGATATGATGTAGTTGTTGCTAACTCCATTAATAAGGTCATAATTGATTTTGGAGGTTTTATTGTTGCTTTTAAGTAGTCCTATTAGCCAAATTTCGGGTCCGGGGATTTATCCCTCAAATCATGTTAAGTTATCCTTGATGTGGGCTTTCTTTAGTGACAACGGTTTTTGAAGTCGAGGTTAGGTTTTGAGTGTTGAGTTTACACCGTTCTTGCCTTCATTTTTGGATTAATAAATATCAAAATAAGTCAAATGAGCCTTTGGGTGAATGACAAATAAAATCTAGAGATACAATTAGGAATAATAGGAGATTGAGTTTAACACAAATTACTTGTATGAGTTGTTTTAACTTTGGGGCTTATGATTGACAATGATCTTGTTTTTACACTTGGCATGGAAAAGTGAAAAGTCGAGGACGATGAATCTATTTGAGTTTTATGATCCTAAAAGTTATTTCTCAAATAAGGAAAGTTATACATTATGTCTTTGCAAAATAAAATATCAAAAAATTGAATAAAAGTGTAGTTAGTAGCTTTATTTTATCGTAACCAGTAATAGCAGGTAAAATTAGATAGTATTGGTAATATTTCATCGGTAACCAGCAGGTTGAATTGAAAATATTAGTATTTTAGTCACCATGGTAAAGTCGGAAAAAAAGGGAAGGCACGTTGATATTTAATAGTTTTAAGCCAAAAAATAATAGTTTTTCTGAAAAAATAATATATTTCTAATTTTTTTAAAAGTATTTTTCTTTTCTTTTAATTTTTTTCAAAATTTTATAATTTTTATGGTTTTTATATTTTTTTGCATTTGAATTAACTTTATTATTTATTACATGATTAACTTTTAAATGATGTTCATCATTAGATAGTGACATTGTAAGTCCTTAACCAACATGTTTCATTGATGATATTAGTATTTTATTTATCATAAGGTCGAAAAAAAAACGAAACATATTTAGTAGTTTTAACCCTTCTTTTTAATTAAAACTATGTTAGCCTTCATACAATTAGTACGAATAAAATGATCACTATCTATAAAAGTATCCTACATAAATCCTTAAAAACATTTTATCCCAAGTTTTATCATGAGACCATACCACATGTTTGATAAAATGTCTCGAAGAACCCAACATTACAACACTTTTTTTCTTTTTGATGTTCTTGATCTTGTCAACTACTGTAAGCAAACACCCAATACTACAAATGTTACTAAAGTTCAGGCTTTAGCTTTTAAGGTTGGTGTTCTTGCTCATCTTCCTACTTGCACGTCACTTGTTATAGCTTACGCACAAGCAGGGGGGTATCTTTCGTCTGTCGCAGATTTTCTTAAGGTTATCGATGTGACAATCCTAGATTTTAGAATTTCCCATTAGTAACTCTTTGATTTTAATTTTGTTCTTAGTGTGCGTTTATCTGCAATATGTTAATATTTGAGCCTTTGACTGGATATTGGACATCGTACAGGTAGTGCATAATACATTATATGATGCTTAGATGGGGTTAGTTCGTGCTCATTAGTTCACTTGGACGTAGCTATAATAGTATATGGCGTTATTTTAAGATCTTGTGTGTACATATATGTACTATAATAAATCGTATTTTTACGATTTAGGGTTTAACATTTTTGAGGTCTCAGATAAGGTGATAAGTCACGGGAATAATTTACGGGATGGTTTTAAGTCATTAAGGACTTAGTTATTTAGTTTATTTCATATTTCAAGAATTCTTATAAAAACGTATATTTTATGTCTTTTACGGTATACGCGTAAAACTGACTAGTTTTACGGTTTTGAGGTTTCGGAGGCTTTAGGAGCTGAAATAATTTAAGATAAATTAAGGTATTATTAATGATATATTAATAAGTAATAAAAGAAAAAAAAATATAAAAGTATATATAATAGGCGGTTATGGGACGACACAATGAAAAAGAAAGGAGAAAAAGGAAAAAGGGGAACCGGGCTTTTCTAATGGGCCAAGGACTTGTTAGGAAAAGAATTTTTATTAACCAAAAACATTCATAAAATCACTGGAGATCAATTTATAGTCGGAACTAATGGAGGTTTTTTTAGGTTTCTTCATCAAGAATTTGGGTTTTCACAAATCTAAGGTAAAACATGTAAACCCTTTTTATTTAATTTGTTTTTAATCATGTGTACATCAATATATGATGGATTTAAGGTTAGGGTAAATTAAAAATCTGAGAATTAATGTTATTATAATGGGTAGATATATTAGGTCTTGTAATTTCATGTATATGGTAATTAATTAGGTTAGTTTAATTAAATTCGTAATTAAAAACTCGACAGAATTTTAGGTCTATTGTTTTGATCATATCTAGAATTCTAGGAACATACATTGATCTAACCAAGTATCTCTAAAAAGAAATTTGGTTTGGCTTTTGAATGCAAGAAACAAGTATTAAATTAGAGGTCAGGAAGTGGGTCAAAAACAGGTTACAACAGTCGGAGGTCAAAACAGTTTTAAAATCAGCCGGGTTTAAGTTAATGTTTTAAGATGGTTGGGGTACTTAGGAGTATAATTGGACTTTCAAACGAACATGATAGTTATTTTATATGTTATATAAGATATCTGGAATAGGGATAATCAATTGGGATAGTGGAAGACCCTCTGATCATATCAAACTTTTTATATGTTCATAATCAGTAAAATCAAGTATATATATATATATATATGTATATCGGGGCCTTAACAGTAGCTTTAAGGTTGGGTCAAAAGAGAGGAGTTAACTAACACATGTAAGGGTATAGGGTTTAATTTACAGCAAGCATGGGTTTGGTTAGGTGGGCGTTTGGCTAATAGTTTGGGGATAAAAATCGGGACTGTTTTGGGTAAAATGTGAACGGAATAAGTTATGAACTTAACTAAGTTTAGGACTTGTTAGAGAAGGGTAATAGGGTGCTTAGAGCATATAAGTGAGGTACATATATGGGATAACGTTAGATGTCCATCATAGGTTGATGAGCCATTTTAGTATTTGGTTCATGTCTTGATAAGTGTGCATTTATTTGTTTAGCTTTTTGCTAGTGCACGGAATATTTGAGAAGTTCAATCAGATGAGTTCATAGTCCCATTTTCACTAAGTTTTTAAATGTTTTTCCACTATGGGATGGAGATGACACTTGTACTATTTTTAAATGTCTTAGTACTATGTTCTTTAAAATATTTTGATAATATGTTTTTCAAATGTGTGGACTTAATATGCTATTATGTGATATGCTTACTTATGTGATATGTTATATGTTCTATTATGCGTTTTGGCATGCGTTCTGAGTACATATGTTCTGAGTACTTGTACATCATCTTTTTGGAGGCAAGATATCTCGACGAGGATATGGGTTCAACTTCCATACTGGGTATGGGAAAGATCCGGATAGGTGTAGGTGCATTTGTTCTTATTTCGTGTACTTAATTGTTATGGTATGTTATGTTTGTAGTCGTGTGTAACATGAATATCAATTTATAGTCCATTTATTTAACATATTTTTCTTCAACTTATTTATAGCGGATGTCAAATTTCTTATGAGGTTCTAGATAACTTAAACCTATGTTCTCACCAACTTTATGTTGACAGGTTTAGTGTCATTTTCAGGTGAGGTAGTTATGAAGGATGATGTTAGAAGTGGCTAGAGTTTAGAGGTTGCTATGACTACATTAGGAGGAATCCCTTTCCTCTTAGTTTGCTTTTCATTGTTGAATTAGTGATACATTTTAGACATCTATATGTTTGTTATTTGTTGTCTTTAGTAAGAGGTAGGACTTTTACCTACTTACCTATTCTCCTTCATTGTTGAGATATTGTCATGACATTCGTGTCACCATTTATGATATTTCAATTTCATTTAGTTATCTCTATAGACACACTATTGTTTTGATGATTTCCATACGTCGCGTCCCATATTCCGTCATGGTGGGGTGTGACAGAATGGTATCAGAGACAATGGTTATAGAGAATTAGATTGCCTAGTCGTGTAGCCTAGCCTATAGCTTATAGGTCCCTGCATATAGGAGTCATAGGAATATGTGTGCATTTTATAATAATTGATGTGTTTGGATGTTATTTTTGCGATGTTTGTTAAGTTATGAACTACTATGGTTCATACTTAGCTACATGTTATTTTATTTTCGACTTTTGACTAGTGCGGGTTGAACCATAGTCGTATACCCTAGTCATTGTTGGATTTCGTTTGATTATGCTTCCATGTTCTTTATACATTTTGAATTTTGTCTAGGTTAGTTCAGTTGGGCTACGATTTATGTGTTTCATGCATTGGCTATGTTATTTTAATACATGGAATTTTGGATCTTATTTTATGTTGTGGTTATGTGCTTATATGAGTTGTAGGATCTATGTGCTTATTTGAGTTAGTAGACTGATGTGTTATGTGTAGTATTAATTCTTATAAGTGTCATCATAGGAGGGAGTACATTGGTGAAAGGGGACTCGTATAAGCATGGTGGCCAACATAGTTATACAAGTACCACAACTTCAATAGATTCCTAAGTATGATTGCATGAAAGAGGGTTATTACATGCATGTATAGTATATGTTGGGAGTGCTTATGGTTATGTGTTGGCGTGTACATAGTACTATGTATATTATATAATTACCCTGGTAACTATTAATGAGTGTGCACGACCGTATATAGAAAGTTGTTAGCGTACGTACCAATGACATCTTGATCTACTCGAAGTCGGAGCGAGAGTGTGGAAAGAATTGGGAGTTGGGTTTGAAGTTACTTAGTTGGGACCAACAAGGTTGAAGCGATGCAAGATAAGGAAGCGTTTTGGAGGCTAAATAACTAGCGTTGGTGATGAGTCCATTTTGGCATTATCAAAAGGATTGGACGAATTCAAAAATCATGACGTACGTGGAGCAAGGATTAGGATGCGAGCGAGGACCGCGAAGAAAGGCGATTGCTTATACGTTGGAAGAGCTGAAGGGTTGGATGAATTATATAGGACTTAGATAGTGGAGAAGTAGGTACGATAAGATTTGGGTAATAGTCGATAGACTGACTAATTCATCCCATTTTTCTAGCAGAATGAGGAGTCATGAAGTTGAGAAGTTGGAAAGATTTCGTACAAATGTGATGTTATGGACTTAAGATTATGGAAGGACGATCGAAAAGTAGTAGTGAGGAAGGAATGGCTTGAGGAAGCAAGAGATTGTCAAGATAGTAGATTAATATTGGAAGGGTTAGCGTCAGAGCTGAAAGTTAGTGATCATGAGTAAGGGAAAGTCTCGTCTAGAGAAAGTTGGAAGCAGTCAACTTATTGGAATGGAAATGGTTCAGGAAACTACGGACGTGATAACAGTGCATAAGGATAAATTGAAGACAGCTAGAGATCGACAGATTAGCTATGCGGACAAGAGGCGTAAGCCGTTGGAATTTAAGGTTGAAGATAATGTTATGATGAAGGTTTCATCATGGAAACGAGTGATGCGGTTTGGAAAGAAAGGGAAGTTAGCACCGAGATTCGTGGGTTCATTTGAAATCATCGAAAGGATCGGACAAGTAGCATATAGTTTGAAATTACCGGAAGAGTTGAGCAGTGTGCATGATATGTTTCATGTATCGAACATGAGGAAATGCTAGCAAGAACCGACTTGCAAGTTCCGTTGGGAGAAATTAGCATAAATGCGAGCCTTCGTTTTGTTGAAGAGACAGTGGAGATCATGTATCGCGAAGTTAAGACGCTTAGGAGATATAAGATACCATATTAAGGTTAGATGGAATACGGAACGTGGGCTAGAGTTCATGTCAGAACAGAAAGGGAATTTATGAGGAATAATTATCCTCGTTTATTTGGTAAGGACGCTCCTAAGGAGTAAATCTCGAAGACGAGATTTCTATTAGGAGGGAGTGATGTGACAACCCTAGATTTCGGAATTTTCCATTAGTAACTCTTTGATTTTAATTTTGTTCTTAGTGTGCGTTTATGTGCAATATGTTAATATTTGAGCCTTTGACTGGATATTGGACATCGTACATGTAGTGCATAGTACATTATATGATGCTTAGATGGGGTTAGTTCGTGCTCATTATTTCACTTGGACGTAGCTATGATAGTATATGGAGTTATTTTAAGATCTTATGTGTACGTATATGTACTAGAGTAAATCGTGTTTTTACGATTTAGGGTTTATCATTTTGAGGTCTCGGATAAGGTGATAAGTCACGGGAATAATTTACGGGATGTTTTTAAGTCATTTAGGACTTGGTTATTTAATTTATTTCATATTTCAAGAATTCATATAAAAATGTATATTTTATGTCTTTTACGGTATACGCGTAAAACTGACTAGTTTTACGGTTTTGAGGTTTCGGAGGCTTTAGGAGCTGAAATAAATTAAGGTAAATTAAAGTATTATTAATAATATATTTATAAGTAATAAAAGAAAAAATATATATAGTAGGCGGTTATGGGATGACACAAGGAGGAAGAAAAGGAAAAAAAGGAAAAAGGAGAACCGGACTTTTGTAATGGGCCAAGGACTTGTTAGAAAAAGACTTTTTATTAACCAAAAATATTCATAAAATCCCTGGGGATCAAATTATAGTCGGAATTAATGGACGCTTTTTAGGGTTCTTCATCAAAAATTTGGGTTTTCTCAAATCTAAGGTAAAACATGTAAACCCTTTTCATTTAATTTGTTTTTAATCATGTGTACATCAATATATGATGGATTTAGGGTTAGGGTAAATTAAAAATCTGAAAATTAATTTTATTATAATGGGTAGATAAATTAGGGCTTGTAATTTCATGTATTTGGTAATTAATTAGGTTAGTTTAATTAAATTCGTAATTAAAAATTGGGCAGAATTTTAGGTTTTGATCATATCTAGAGTTCTCGGAACATTAACTAATCGAACCAAGTATGCCTGAAAAGGTATTTGAGTTGGCTTTTGAATTCAAGAAATGAGGACTAAATTAGAGGTCGGGAAGTGGGTCAAAAACAGGTTACAACAGTCGAAGGTCAAAACAGTTTTGAAATCATTCGGGTTTAAATTAATGTTTCAAGATGGTTAGGGTACTTAGGAGTACAATTGGACTTTCTAACGAACATGAGAGTTAGTTTATATGTTAGATAAGATATCTGGAATAGGGATAATTAATTGCGATAGTGGAAGACCCTCTGATCATATCAAACTTTTTATATGTTCAAGATCAGTAAAATCTGGATAGATAAAAGTATATACATGTATATGGGTGCTTTAACAGTAGCTTTAAGGTTGGGTCAAAAGAGAGGAGTTAACTAACACATGTAAGGGTATAGGTTTTACTTTACCGCAAGCATGGGTTTGGTTAGGTGGCCTTTTGGCTAATAGTTTGGGGACTGAAAATCGGGACTATATTTGGGTAAAATGTGAACGGGATAAGTCATGAACTTGACTAAGTTTAGGACTTGTTAGAGAAGGGTAATGGGGTGCTTAGAGCATATAAGTGAGGTACATATATGGGAGAAGGTTAGATGTCCATCATAGGTTGATGAGCCATTTTAGTATTTGGTTCATGTTTTGATAAGTGTGCATTTATTTGTTTAGCTTTTTGCTAGTGCGCGGAATATTTGGAGAAACTCAATCAGATGAGTTCATAGTCCCATTTTCACTAAGTTTTTTTAATGTTTTTCCAGTATGGTATGAAGATGACACATGTACTATTGTTAAATGTCTTAGTACTATGTTCTTTAAAATATTTTGATATGTTATATGTTCTATTATGCGTTCTGGCATGCGTTCTGAGTACATATTTTTCTGAGTACTTGTACATCGTCTTCTCGAAGGCAAGATATCTCGACGGGGATATGGGTTCAACTTCCGTACTGGGTATGGGAAAGATCCGGATAGGTGTAGGTGCATTTGTTCTTATTTCGTGTACTTAATTGTTATGGTATGTTATGTTTGTAGTCGTGTGTAACATGAATATCACTTTATAATCCATTACTTGAACTTATTTTTCTTCAACTTATTTACAGCGGATGTTAAATATCTTATGAGGTTCTAGATAACTTAAACATATGTTCTCACCAACTTTATGTTGACAGATTTTAGTGTTATTTTCAGGTGAGGTAGTTATGAAGGATGGTGTTAGAAGTGGCTAGAGTTTAGAGGCTGCTAGGACTACATTAGGAGGAATCCCTTTCTTCTTAGTTTGCTTTTCATTGTTGAATAAGTGATACATTTTAGACATCTATATGTTTGTTATTTGTTGTCTTTGGTAAGAGGTAGGACTTTTACCTACTTATCTATACTCTTGCATTGTTGAGATATTGTCGTGACATTCGTGTCATCATTTATGATATTTCAATTTTATTTAGTTCTCTCTATAGACACGCTATTGTTGTGATAATGTCCATACGTCGCGCCCCATATTCCGCCATGGTGGGGTGTGACAGTTAATAAAAACGTGGTGGTTTGGAATGCAATGATGACTTATGCAATCGAAAATGGAGAACTTCTAGACGCCACAGGAGTTTTCATGTAAATGTTGTGGGAACGAGTTGAGTTTGATTTTATGACTCTTCTGATTGCTGTTTCAAACATGTTAGCATGTTTACAGTGTGTACATAGTTTAGGATTAAAGTTTGGTTTGCTTTCGGGTACTGATTTATGTAATGCGCTTATTAATGCGTATGCTAAATGCAGCGAATTGGGTTTGTCGGAGAATATTTTTCTTGAAACAGAAGTGAAAGACATAGTTTCATGGAACTCGGTGTTAAGTGGTTGTTTAAGAAATGATCATCCTGATAGGTATTTATGGTATTTCAAAAAAATGGTTTTGTGTGGAGTACATGTTGATAATGTGGGATTATCGTGTGCTGTTGTTGCATCGACTTGTGTTGTTTTTCTAGAAATCTAACAAGGTTATATTATGTTATTTGTTTGTTTTTCCACTTTGTGTACACAGGTTGTAAGTTGAGGGGCTTCTCTTGCCTTTTCTTCATTCCTATTGCTGGACTTGTTAGGCTTTGCCATAATGGACCCTTGCTTGGGCCTTATAACCGTTGCACTCTTTTGGATATATAACCCTAGCCTTCATTTGCTAGGGTTAGCAGCTCTCGTTGTAACACACACATATGTGTGTGATACCTGCTCTCTCTCAATAGCCGTTGGTGGTCTATGTGAGGTCTTCATCTTGTTTCATCTTAGTTTCTTGTGTGTTTTGAGTGAATCTTGTATGTGAGGGAGATTGGATCAACCTAGTTGGGACAATCTCACATTTATCTTGTAATCGTTCGACTAGCATCCATTTGGGGACTAGTCTTTATCTTTTTGTTTCCGTACTCTGATTATTAATAAATTACACCAAGGGATGGTTGGTTGGGTGTAAGATCTATCATCATTACTTTGATATTATGTTTTTTAACATGGATCAGAGCACTAGGTTGTAGACTTTTCAGCCTATCTAAGCTCTCTCGTGTTTTTTGTTATATCAGTTTTTAGGTATCGTGAAACCCTAATTTATTTTTTAGGGTTTTCTTTTTTGGTGGTGATCTTTAGCTCTCTTGACGTCTCTGGAAGCTTGTATTGGTGGTGCTGTTCTTTTTCTCAAAAATATTACTAGGGTTTTCACAAACCCTAATTTTATTTTTGGGGGCTTTTGATTCTTTGGTGCCCATGAAGCTTTATTTGGTGGTGTCGTTGCTTATTTTGGTGGTGTCGTTAAAAATGTTGAAAGATTTAATTAGGGTTTCTTGAAACCCTAATTTAATTTTTTGGGGGTTTTACTTACTTTGGTATCCTGGTATCACCTTTGGTGATGCCGTTACCTTTTTTTGGTATGTTCGCTCAGGTAAATCTTATTAGGGTTTGCTAACCCTAATTTGTCTTCTCTTTTTTTGGGGGGTTTCCTGGTGGTGGCTCACCCATCCTCTAGACTAAGTGAATCTAGAGATTGGGTGGTTTTTTTATAGATACTGGTTGCTTTTAATGCACTGTAAGTCATCTTTCATTATCTTACCTATCTCTCTCTTGGTTACTTTTGTGAGCTACTATTGTTTAAGTTTGTGGGTGCAAACGGATTCGGCTAACATCTTGACCCTTCAGCCTTGACTGGTGTGGATACCTGCTCTGGTCAATCCCAGTTCACAACTTGACATTTCTGGTGCTCATATTCTGAGTGTTTATTGTTTTTATCTTTGTTCTTGGTATTGTTTATCTCTGGCTTGTTTTACTTGGTTCTTTACTCTTATTTGTTTATTGTTTTTTGTCTGCTCTGCTCTCTCTTTGTGTGAATCATGAGTGCTGGTGGTGCTCCTCCTACACCCAATGGTGGTGGAGGAAATGGTGGTGGTAGAGGTCATCCTGAAACCACACCAATCCATGTTGCTCTTATAAGCAACTTGGATGCTGGTAATCTACTTCATATTCATAACAGTGATAACAGTAGTTCTGTGCTTGTTCCTTTTAAACTTCTTGGTACTGAAAACTATAGAATGTGGAATAAGGCTATGAAACTTGCTTTACAAGCTAGAAACAAGTATGCTTTTATTGATGGTTCTTGTTTAAGGGAGATTTATACTAATGAGGTTATGTGTGCTCAATGGGATAGATGTAATGTTATGGTTCTTACTTGGATTATGAATGTTGTTTCTAGTGATGTTTATATTGGTCTTGTCTACTCTGAAAATGTTGCTACTGTGTGGAAAGACTTGAATGAAACTTATGATAAAGTTGATGGGTCTGTTGTTTATAACTTGCTTTAAAAAATTAGGTCTGTTAAACAAGGGGGTAGTACTTTGGTTGATTATTATCACAGAATAAAATCTCTTTATATAGAGTTTGATGTTGTTACTAAAATTCCTAAATGTGTTTGTGCTACTAAGTGTGCCTGTTCTACTAGCACTGAGTTGGCTCTGCATCAGCAGATCATGAGGCTCATGCAGTTCTTAATGGGCCTTGATGACTGCTATCAGCCTGTTAGGACTGCTCTTCTCACTAGGGATCCCATTCCTGATGTGAAGGAGGCTTATGTCACAGTATCTAGAGAGGAATCCCATAAGGGTATCCCTGAGACCTCTAGTCATACTGAGGCAAAAATGAATGCCACCTCTTTTGTTGTTAAACCTTTCAATCAAAATAGAATAAGTAATTCCACAAGTAGTAATAACAACACCTCTAGTAGACCTCTTTTTAAGGGAAATAGTACTGGAAGTTTTAGGGGTCCCAACCCTAATCTTCTTTGTACTCATTGCAGTAAAACATGCCACATTGTTGATAGATGTTTTGAGTTACATGGATATCCTGCTTGGTATAAAAATGTGCTAATGCTTCTAAACAAACTGGTTTCAAACATAACTTTAATGCCAATTGTGACCTAAAGGTTGGGGACAAGCAATTAATGCCAATTGTGACCTAAAGGTTGGGGACAAGCAAACTTCCACTTGTGAATCCCAACTTCTTTTACCAGTGATCAAATGCAGAAGCTCCTCAGTTTGATAAGTGATTCTTCCAGAAATACTCAGTCCAATATGGCGGGTAGAATTTCTTTTTTTAATGCTAACATTTGGTTCAATATTCATTTCTTTAAATTTTTTGTGGGAACCTTAAATTACTACTAAAACCATCACATTGGGTTGGATAATTGACTCTTGGGCTAATCAACATCTTAACACATCCATTGTGGGTATGACTAATGTTGTGGATATTTCCAATCTCAACATTTATGTTGGTCGCCCAAATGGGACTATTGCCAACATTACTCACATTGGTGACCTTAAACTTTCTAACAATGTGATTCTTCATGATCTGTTAGTTGTTCCTGGTTATTGTGTTAGTCTGTTATCTGTTAACAAACTTATTAAAGATAGCAAATTGTTTGTTAGTTTTGATGAGGATAAGTGTTACATTCAGGACTTGGACAAGGGGATCATTCTGGGGACTGGTAGTGAATCTGGGGGCTCTATTTGTTTGATGACCTTAAGACTCAGCGTTTAGGTAATGTTAATTCTGCCATGACCTTTCACACCTCCAAAGACATCTAGCATTTTAGGCTTGGTCATCCTTCTGACCATGTTCTCAATGTACTTAAGACTGACCTACACCTATCTAAAAATACCAACATATCTGTGTGTGAAACTTGTCATAGGGCCAAACAAACTAGGGAACCTTTCCCTTTGAGTGACCACAAATCCAATCAACCTGGTGACCTTGTTCACTTGGATCTTTGGGGCCCTTACAAAGTTCAGAGTAAGGAAGGGTATAGATACTTCCTTACCATTATGGATGACTACTCTAGAGCTGTGTGGACCTATCTTTTGAAAGCTAAGGATGAGGTTTTTGATTGGCTAAATCATTTTATAAGCCTTGTTAAAAATCAATTTGACTCAAAAATCAAAATCTTTAGGTCTGATAATGGAACTGAATTTGTTAATAACAAGGTTCACACTATGCTCTCCACTATGGGTATCATTCATCGGACCTCTTGTCCTCACACCCCTCCACAAAATGGAATTGCTGAAAGGAAACATAGACACCTGCTTAATATTGCTAGGAGTCTTATGTTTCAGGGAGGGATTCCTACTAATTTTTGGTCTGATTGCATTCTAACTGTTGTTTATCTAATCAACATGATCCCCTCTTCTGTCTTAAATGGTAGATCCCCCTATGAATTGCTCTATAAGAAAAAAAAATCAAATCTCTCTCATTTAAAGTGTTTTGGATGTGTGTGTTTTTCTACTTGTCTGAATAACAGTGATAAACTCACATCTAGAGCTGAAAAGTGTGTTTTAGTTGGTTGCTCTTCTCTAAAAAAGGCTTACAAACTTTTTAGTGGATAATAGAAGATTCCTGTTTTCAAGAGATGTGAGGTTTTATGAAACTTTTTTCCCATTTAAGATGAAAAACAATACTGTAAATGATTTGGCTGATGTAGTTGTTACAAGTGATATTGATCTTTTTCCTTTTTTGATAATCAAACTCTTTCAAGTCCCAATGATGATGAAAGAGCAACACCTACTGTGGAAGGTAGAGTCAACACCACTAATGAGGATGCCTTGGTGCATCCCCAGGAGGATGACCCTACAACCACCATAGGTGAAAATCAGCAATCTTGCTCTGAGGGCACAAATGGTATTTTTCACCCTTCTGATATTTCTTTAGAGCAAAGTGAGGTCACCACTGAAGAAGTAGGAGAACCTGTTGTTAGAAAGTCTTCTAGACCTACCAAACTTCCTGTTAAGCTTAATGATATTGTTCTTGATAGCAAACTTAAATATGGCATTGAGAAGCATGTTAATTATTCTAGACTTAGCACTACCAATTTCTGTTTTGCTACTACTCTGAATCAATCTTCTGAGCCTTCTACTTACTATGAGGCTATCAAAGACAATAGGTGGGTAGAAGCTATAAACAATGAAATTGAGGCTCTTTTAAGGAACAATACATGGACCTTATGTGACTTACCTGTTGGAAGAAAATCCATTAACAACAAATGGGTTTATAAGATTAAATATAAGTCCACAGGCATTGTTGATAAATTTAAAGCAAGAGTTGTTGCTAAAGGATACAGTCAAAGAGATGGTATAGACTTTGATGAAACTTTCAGTCTTGTTGTTAAAATGATGATTGTAAGATGTCTTATTAGTATTGTTGTGTTTAATGATTGGCATCTTTTTCAACTTGATGTCAATAATGCTTTTCTTTATGGTGAATTGGATGAGGATATTTATATGACTGTTCCTTTGTGTTTTAACTGTCAAGACAAGAACAAAGTGTGTAAGTTGAATAAAGCCCTCTGTGGACTTAAGTAAGCCCCAAGACAGTGGAATGCTAAATTGACCACTGTCTTGGCTGAGCATGACTTTATCCAAAGCAAACATGATTACTCTCTCTACACCAAACAATCTAATAACTTATTTATTACACTCCTTGTTTATGTTGATGATTTTATCATCACATGTAATAGCATTAAGGAAATTGATAACTTAAAAGTTTTTTTAAGACCAAATTCATGATAAAAGATCTTGGGGTGATGAAGTATTTCTTAGGAATTGAAATTCTTGAAAATACCAATGGTATTTGCATGACTCAAAGAAAATACTGCCTTGAGCTTATCTATAAGTTTGGTCTGTTGGTTGCTAAACCAGCAACAACACCCTTACCTGAAAATTGTGTGCTTGCTGTTGATGAAAGTGAGAGTGACAAATTACTCAAAAATGTTTTTGAGTATCAAAGACTCTTAGGGAGGCTTATTTACCTTACTCACACCAGACCTGACATATCATATGACGTTCACTGTCTTCGTCAGCATATGCATGCTCCCTTGCAGTCTCATCTCAAAATAGCTCTAAGAGTTATTAGGTAGCTTAAAAACTCCCCTGGTACTGGCATTCAGATTTACAAAGATACTTCATTAAAGGTATCTTGTTACACTGATGCTGATTAGGCCAAGTTCCTTAGAACCAGAAAATCTGTTTCTGGGTATTATGTTTTCTTGGGTAGGACTCTTGTGTCTTGGAAAAGTAAAAGCCAACCTACCATTTCTAGATCTTCTGCTGAGGCAGAATACAGGTGCATGGCTAGTGCTACCTGTGAAGTTATTTGGATCACTAATCTTTTGAATGACCTCATGGTCAAGTATTTGTTTCCTGTTCATTTATATAGTGATAGCAGCTCTGCTATTCAGATTGCTGCCAATCCTGTTTTTCATGAAAGAACGAAACACTTTGAGGTTGATGTTCATTTGATAAGGGAAAAGGTCCAATATGGTGTCATTAAAACCTTTAAGGTTGCCTCAGCTGATCAAAAAGCTGACATTTTCACAAAGGCTCATGGTATATCTCAACATATGAAGTTTTGCAACCAATTGAAGCTTGTGGACATGTTTGGGAAGTAAAATCCTATACTCTTCTCTCCTTGTCAGATTGAGGAAGGGTGTTGTTTTTCTAGCAATCTAACAAGGTTAGATTATGTTATTTGTTTGTTTTTTCACTTTGTGTACACAGGCTGTAAGTTGAGGGGCTTCTCTTGCCTTTTCTTCATTCCTATTGCTGGACTTGTTAGGCTTTGCCATACTTGGGCCTTATAACCGTTGCACTCTTTTGGATATATAACCCTAGCCTTCATTTGCTAGGGTTAGCAGCTCTCATTGTAACACACACATATGTGTGTGATACCTGCTCTCTCTCAATAGCCGTTGGTGGTTCATGGGAGGTCTTCATCTTGTTTTATCTTAGTTTCTTGTGTGTTTTGAGTGAATCTTGTATGTGAGGGAGATTGGATCAACCTAGTTGGGACAATCTCATATTTATCTTGTAATCGTTCGACTAGCATCCATTTGGGGACTAGTCTTTATCTTTTTGTTTTCGTACTCTGATTATTAATAAATTATACCAAAGGATGGTTGGTTGAGTGTAAGATCTATATTATTACTTTGATATTATGTTTTTTAACTAACTTGTTTACAAGATTTGGGTATTGGTAAGGTTTTACATGGATTCGGGTTTAAAAATGAATATAGTGAGGGTACTCATGTTTCTATACTAAACGCTCTTGTTTTGTTATACTCCAAATGTGGAGATATCGATGATGCTGTAAAAGTATTTAGATCGATTTCTGCCAAGGATTTGGTTTCTTGGAATACATTGATTTACGGGTTGATTCTTGAAGCGTTTAGTCTCTTAGGACAAATGCAAGTTAGAGGATTAGTACAACCAGATACAGTGACGACACTCGCTGTACTTTCATTATGTGGAGAATCCATATTTTTACGAGATGAAAAAAGCATTCACGGGTTCATTATAAGAAGGTTGTTTGGATCAGACGTGTCAGTGATTAATAGTCTTGTAAACATGTACGGAGTGTTGGGATTTAATACCTAGTTAACCATGTAACTACGAGTGCGCAGCGGAATGGATCTAGTTTGAGCAATTATGATTAACACGTAATTAATAATAAACAATAAAGGAAACGCGAAAACTAACCTTCGTCCAAAAGCAATGAAACTAAAACGAGTGATAAAATATACCACCTCTACGGTTGCTCACACAAACACGTCAAACGAACACGTCCGGATTGCTAGCCGAACTCCACGTATACCCAAACACCAAGTGTCGTAGCCCAAAACGGATCAAAAACTAAAACAGCCTAAACTGTAGTTTTGTCTGATATCCAGCACTGTCCAATAAACCAGATCTCAGTGTTGTCCGATATCTTACAACACTGTGCGACAAAAAATGCTTGTTCTGTCCGAGAACGATCAGTAGAGACCCAAAAGCTTCAATAAGTTGTTGCACCTTTAACAGCTTATAAACCTTCGTTTAAGACTTTGTTTTAGCAAACTTAGAATTGATTCTAAGTTACTAAACCACCTTGGATTGAATATAATGCAAGTGTTTGGTTGTGATTTGAGATGTAATTCAAAAACTATAAACCCTAATATTAGGTTTATTGATTTGAATGAAGGAGATGGGAAAACAGAGATTATAGCTGTGTTTTTGTGGTTTTAGTCGTGAGTTATGAGCAGGGGGTGAGGGGTTTATATACCCTTCAAACCCTAGTTGAGATAATGCTTAAACTTGAATTTTAAGCCTTATCCCAAACACTCCTTAACTTATCACAACTCCACTTTACTCCTTATCTCTCCTTATCTCAGCATACAAACGAATGTAGACACTTTTATTATCTTTCTAGAACCTTCTTGGCCAGCCAGGGACTTTAGGAACTCAATAGATTCATGTCTTAACCATTCATGTCCAAAACGGGTCAAACGGGTTGATTTTAGAAGCTTTATACGTGAAATGTCAAACGCATTCTTGTGTTCTAGTGTGTGTGCCCCCAATAGGCTCACACACCTCTAGCCACATTTGGCTCATTCCAACGAGCATGAACTAACAGCTCCCACTTGGTCGTTGGAGTTGATTGCACAAATGTCAACGACGGAAACGTCTAGCAACGCTCACACTCGTTATTTAACTAGAGGTGTCTGAGTTATAGTTTCATAGAACATTCTCAGTAGCATGGTCATTTATGTCTTGCTTTTATCATCCTTTGTTATAGATACCGTTAAACCATGGATATGGATCCTAACTCATTCCATATAGTTTAACCATTTAGATTCTCGTTATTGAATTCAATTCAGATATACCAAATGTAACCAAGATTCATCTTGCATTACCATTTGGGTTCGGCCAAACAATTATCTGATTAATTCTAGAGAGGCGCCATGGTATCATTCTGCACATACTAAGTGGAGTAACAAATCCTTTATTGACTACAAGTGTTGTGGATGCTGCTTCACATCACTCCGAAAAATAGCTTTTATAACTACCTTATTCAGGACAGCGTTTTGCATATAATTACGAAAGTGATATCCACACATGCAGAACTTGTTTGCATCTCAAGTCTAAGGATGACTTAACAGACCATTTTCAACATCTTACTCATGACATGGATCCAAAAGTAAATGTTTGAAGTTGGGGAATCCAGTATGCATCCCTTATGAATACATATGAGTTTGGCTTAGAACAATTCTCATTCTCACAGAATATATCCAACACTCACATTTGCCTTATGTAAACAATATTCCCATATTGCTAACCGACAATGGATATTTAGAATGATTAAATCATTCGTGGATTAAACATGCAAATATAGAATAACAAATTTTATATGAATGAAATAACAAATACCTCGTATCTTTATTTATCAGAAAATAAAACTGTCTTACAATTCCAAATTATCCAAATACTAATTAACATACAGATTTACATGAGACTACTAGCTGGTATCAAACCAATACCCCGAGTCAATTTAGAATGCTTAGGGAATGCTAACGCCTTCGTAAATGGATCAGCTAGATTGTCATCTGTATGAACTTTTGCTATCTTGACATCACCCATCTCAATGGTCTCTCGAAGATAGTGAACTTTTGCGCGGAAATGTCTAGCACCCTTGGTGACTCCGCTTTCATTTGCTATAGTAATGGCTCAAGTATTGTCACAATACATATCAATGGGATCTTCAATTGTGGGCATAATACCAAGCCCAGAAATGAACTTACGAATCCAAACAGCCTCTTTAGCTGCATCAAAAGCAGCTATATACTCAGCTTCTGTAGATGAAGTTGCAAAAATACTTTGCTTTGTGCTCTTCCAGTCAACAGCACCTCCATTTAGAACGAAAACATATCCAGTCTGAGATTTTAGGTCATCAGCATCTGTCAGATATCCAGCATCAGTGTAGCAAGAAACCCTGAGCTCTCGTTTTTCGTCACCACCATAAACCAGAAACATATCCTTAGTATTCCGTAAATACTTAAGAATATTTTTAACAGCAGTCCAGTGAAGTTCACCAGTACTTTGTTGAAATCGGCTTGTTATGTTCTGAGAGAACGCAACATCAGGACGAGTACATCTCACAGCATACATAATTGATCCTATAGCCGAGGCATAAGGAACATTCTGCATGCGTTGCTTTTCAGCTGGTGAAACAGCACATTTTGACTTACTCAATTTAGGGCTTTCATACATTGGGATAGTTCCACGCTTGGAATTCTCCATATGAAATCTTTTCAAGATTTTCTCAATGTAAGCACTTTGACATAAACCAATTAACCGTCTAGATCTATCTCGGTAGATCTTGATTCCAAGAATATATGCAGCTTCTCCTAAATCTTTCATAGCAAAACATTTTCCAAGGTAGGATTTTACCCCTTTCAACATTGGAATATTGTTCCCCATGAGCAATATGTCATCAACATATAGAATTAGGAAAGTAACATTACTCCCACTGGCTTTGTGATATACACATGGCTCATCTTGATTCTGAGTGAAACCGAATTTCTTAATCTCATCATCAAAACGCTTATTCTATTGCCTAGATGCTTGCTTAAGTCCATAAATGGAACGCTTGAGCTTGCATACTCGGTTAGGATATTTAGGATCGACAAAACCCTCAGGTTGCACCATATAGACTTCTTCGGAAAGATGTCCATTGAGGAAGACGGTTTTGACATCCATTTGCCAAATCTCATAGTCATAGAACGCGGCTATGGCTATAAGAATCCTTATAGCTCTAATGTCTGCTACAGGAGAAAAGGTCTCTTCATAATCAACCCCGTAGGTTTGAGTGAAGCCCTTTGCTACAAGACGAGCTTTAAAGGTGTGTACTTTGCCATCCATGTCAGTCTTTTTCTTGAATAGCCACTTGCTACCAACGGTTCTACCGTTAGGAGGAAGATCAACTAATACCCAGACATCATTATCTTTCATGGATTGCATCTCCACATTCATCGCATTAAGCCATTTTTCGAATTCAGGATCCAATAATGCAGCTTTATAGTTAGCGGGTTCTCCAAGATCCCCTAACTCATGCTCCTCAGCATCGACGTATAAACACATTCGATCTGGGGCACGGCGTGTCCTAGAGGACTTACGAATGGGATTGATATCACTTTGAGGTTCTTCAATTTCTTGATCATCCTCATCATGATCTAAGCCAGTGTCATCAGAAGCATTTGTATCTTCATCTTGAATAATTTCAAGATCTTCTATACTCCCACTTAGGGGAGCAAACGAGCCGAGCTGAGCTCGAGCTTAACAGGGCTCGGGCTCGGGCTCGAAACATAAAAGGTGGGCTCGAGCTCGGCTCGATAGCTCGTCGAGCTTTAACCGTTAAGGCTTGAGCTCGGCTCGATAAGGACTCGAGCAAAGCTCGAGTTTAGCTAGAAAAGCTCGAAATTTTATATATGAAACAAATACATCACTAATATTAACACACCACCACAAATTCTATGTTTTTATTAAACTATGATATCGACTATCAATAAATTATTCAATATTTTATAGAGTTATCCTTTATAATAAGGTTAATATTCAAATCAACGTTGATTTACTTATATAAAAATATTTTTTATTAATGCTCAAAAAGCTCGATAAGAGCTCGAGCCATGCTATCAAAAGCTCGAGCTCAGCTCATTATATGTTTCGAGCCCTATTATTAGGCTTGAGCTCGGGCTTGAGCTCGATAAAAGCTCGGCTCGATCGAGTCGAGCTTGAGCTCGAGCTCGAATAGCTCGATAAAAGCTCGGCTCGTTTGCACCCCTACTTCCACTTGCTTCTTGATCTAAGAGATTACTCTCAAAGAACTCAGCATTCCGAGCAACAATAACTTTGTTCTCAGGTGGGTAGTAGAAGGAATATCCCATCGTTTCCTTTGGGTATCCTACAAAGATACACTTAATAGATCTGGGTTCCAGTTTGTCAGGTTTGGTCATCGTATCACGTTTAACCAAAGCTTCATAACCCCAGACTCTTAAGTAAGACAACTTAGGGGCTTGCCCATGCCATACTTCGTATGGTGTCTTTTCAACCTTCTTAGTTGGAACCATGTTCAGTATGCGTGTAGCAGACTCAAGGGCATAATCCCAAAAGGACTTTGGAAGAGTAGTTTGACTCATCATGGATCGAACCATGTCTAGCAGTGTTCGATTCCTCCTCTCAGACACCCCATTATGTTGAGGTGTGTAGGGAGGAGTTCGATGGGCGATAATCCCATGCTCCTTAAGATGATCCAAAAACTCTTGACTCATATATTCACCTCCACGATCAGATCGTAGTGATTTTATGGTCTTACCGAGTTGATTTTCTACTTCCTTTTGAAACACTTTAAATGTCTCAAACACTTCATGTTTATGCTTTAACAGGTAAACATAACCATACTGACTAAAGTCGTCAGTAAAAGTGACAAAGTAGTTAGCTCCTTGCCTTGACATGATTCTAAATGGGCCACAAACATCAGTATGTATTAGTCCAAGTAGATCTTTAGCCCTTTCCACTTGATGTGAATAGGGTTTTCTTGCCATCTTCCCAGACATACAAGAGACACACTTTTCAAATGACTTAATGTCAGTTGAGGTGAGAAGTCCATCATGTTGCAACTTCTCCATGTGTTTCTTGCTTATGTGTCCAAGACGACAATGCCACAAGAGAGTAGAGTCCAAATTTAATTTGGCTCTTTTATTGCTAACAGCAAACATAGAACTATCATTGGTTTTAGAACAAGACATATCAATTTCATAAATGCCATCCCCTCGGGCAGTAGCAGTAAAATAAACAACGTTATTCCTAGAAACTGAAATTGCATTATCCGAATCAAAACAGTTTACAAAACCATCTTTAAACAAACCAGAAACTGAAATAATCCCTCTAGTGATAGAGGGAGCATAATGACAATTGTTCAAAACAATAACTAATCCACTAGGGAGACATAAATGATAATTTCCAATAGCTTCGACTCCTGCACGTTGACCATTGCCCATGTACAGATTCAAAGCTCCTGGATTCAGCTTCTTACTTCCCCTTAGACCCTGAGTGTTATTACAAATGTGAGTACCACAACCAGTGTCATATACCCACGAATTACTCGGAAGGGAATATAGTTCTATAGTGAAAATACCTGAAGTGTTGGCTTCTTGAGACAACCTCTTCTTTTTCTGCAACTCGGCTAAGTGCTCGGGACAGTTCCGTTTCCAATGACCTATCTGACCACATTTGTGACAGGGGTCGTCCTTAGAAGGATTATCCTTTTTGGGTGGTGGAGGATTTCTGTTCTTGGGAGCATAAGATGGTTTGTGCTCGGGAGCATAAGCCAGCTTATTCTTTCCATTACCATAATTCCCCTTCGCAGCCTTAGGCGGTTTTCTACCTTGGTTTTTCTGGACCTTGCCTGCACGCACATTATGAAGTGCAGGTGAAACAAACTTCTTGGGAAGTGTCTGCTCATGTTGTTTAAGCATGGCATGCAGTTCATTCACCGAATTCACAGTCTTCCCCATGCCATGCATGTGGAAGTTTTGAACGAAACTGTCATACTCCTTGGAAAGGCCTATCAAGATCAGGCTTATTCCATAGTTGACAGTCACAGGGTGACCAAGACGCTCCAAGTTCTCAATGTAGCCCTTCATCTTAAGAACATATGAGCCTACATTTTGACCTTCCTCAAGCTTGCACGCGTGAAATTCACGCGCAGTTTGAAGAAGTTCCTGTTCTGCTTGCTGAGAAAACATGGTTTTCAGCTCCTGCAACATGTCATATGCTCCGAGATGGGTTAGATTTTGTTGGATCTCTAAATCCATAGTCATGAGCATAAGGGCAGCAATGTCCTTTGACCCTTTGACCCAAGCAGCATGAGCTGCAAGAGCATCGGGAGGGACTTGGTGACCAGGAGTTGCAACAGGTGCAGCAGGAATTGGATGTTCCAAGTATTGTTCCTTGTCTTCAGCTGATAGGATAATGCGCAAATGGCGGTACCAATCAATGAAGTTAGGCCCAGTGAGTTTGTGTTTCTCGAAGAAACTCCTGAGTACCGAATTGTTTCCGACATTGGTAGTCATCTACAATTAAAAAGTTCAAACAATTAGTATTTTCGATAATTACATTCTTAATAGAATTAACTACCCAATTAATTACTAATTAAGACTAAGATCCATCTTGTACTCCCACTCATTACAAAAGGACTGTCCAATATGTAAACAAGTGGGGCAAGAGGTAAGCGACGAGCGTTAATTGCATAACATGCAACTCTTAGACTTTATGATACCGTTCAAGACACTAGTAAAACGGTAGTAATGTCATGAGCATGTTTAGTCTCATCTTATGCCTCGGGTCCAGGGTCTGACCGTGCATACTCGAGTTAAGTTAACCAAGTAAGAACATGCAAATATCACACAGGGTCTGACCGTCGTGAAAAATTTGCCATGGGTTTGATAAGGCCCTTAGGACTGTCCAGAGAAGCCAAATCAAAAGCACGTGTTCTTAGTTGGCTGGCATACACTTAAATTTCACATAGGGTATAGCACATAAATGTGGTAAAACATGTGTACAAAGAAGCATGTAAACAACTTTGTAGCACGAATTTTAAAAACTTTTAGTAATGACACTGTATTGATCTACGATGGTTCACGGTAGCTCCAATCGAACTCGCAAGCAAGCGCATGACCAGACCAGCGCAAGGCAATAGTCGGATATCCTTTAGGTGTGACTGTGCGCACCGGCTTATACCCGCCTTATAGTTTGTTCTAGTGGGTGAGCCGTACATCCCATGAGTCCATAGCGTCCAGTTTTTATTTTCATGAAAGCTTGTTTCAATAGTGTTTAGGTCCTTTTATTTTATAAAACACTTTTCCACGTAACACATAACCGGTCACAATGAGCATGTATTTATGCGTGTAAAATATTGACCAATTTTAATGTCATGTTTCTCTATAAGTATTTATCCATATTGCATGTAATTTAGGTGTTTTGAAAAATATGTAATAATAATGCAATTAGGAAAACAAATACAACAAACATAAGACATTAAATAAACATATAAATCCGAGACCCCGAAGAGTCTTCCCCAAACGAAGAACCATAAGACTCTCATTAGGTTTTCATCAAGTACCTAAATCGCCCCATGCATCACATTACGTGATTGTAGTGAGTCTTATAGCCGGATAACACATAAAATAATCATGGCAAAAAAAATTAACTATTAATTTTTATTTTATTTTATTTTATGTATTCTAATTAACCCTTTAATTTTAATTATATGTTTCTAATTAACAATTAATTTTAATAATTACTTGTTATTTTTTATGAATAATGACAAGTACACAATTTAATTGTCAAATAAAAATAAAACAAATAACTAAATTAGGTTTCATGCATGCGGTTTCGCGTGTTTATATAAAACGTGTAACCCATAACCACCAAACGAGCATGACTCGTGATGCCACTGTTAGGATTTAATACCTAGTTAACCATGTAACTACGAGTGCGCAGCGGAATGGATCTAGTTTGAGCAATTATGATTAACACGTAATTAATAATAAACAATAAAGGAAACGCGAAAACTAACCTTCGTCCAAAAGCAATGAAACTAAAACGAGTGATAAAATATACCACCTCTACGGTTGCTCACACAAACACGTCAAACGAACACGTCCGGATTGCTAGCCGAACTCCACGTATACCCAAACACCAAGTGTCGTAGCCCAAAACGGATCAAAAACTAAAACAGCCTAAACTGTAGTTTTGTCCGATATCCAGCACTGTCCAATAAACCAGATCTCAGTGTTGTCCGATATCTTACAACACTGTGCGACAAAAAATGCTTGTTCTGTCCGAGAACGATCAGTAGAGACCCAAAAGCTTCAATAAGTTGTTGCACCTTTAACAGCTTATAAACCTTCGTTTAAGACTTTGTTTTAGCAAACTTAGAATTGATTCTAAGTTACTAAACCACCTTGGATTGAATATAATGCAAGTGTTTGGTTGTGATTTGAGATGTAATTCAAAAACTATAAACCCTAATATTAGGTTTATTGATTTGAATGAAGGAGATGGGAAAACAGAGATTATAGCTGTGTTTTTGTGGTTTTAGTCGTGAGTTATGAGCAGGGGTGAGGGGTTTATATACCCTTCAAACCCTAGTTGAGATAATGCTTAAACTTGAATTTTAAGCCTTATCCCAAACACTCCTTAACTTATCACAACTCCACTTTACTCCTTATCTCTCCTTATCTCAGCATACAAACGAATGTAGACACTTTTATTATCTTTCTAGAACCTTCTTGGCCAGCCAGGGACTTTAGGAACTCAATAGATTCATGTCTTAACCATTCATGTCCAAAACGGGTCAAACGGGTTGATTTTAGAAGCTTTATACGTGAAATGTCAAACGCATTCTTGTGTTCTAGTGTGTGTGCCCCCGATAGGCTCACACACCTCTAGCCACATTTGGCTCATTCCAACGAGCATGAACTAACACGGAGTACTCTAAATGCAACCGAATTGATAAAGTCGGGAGCTTGTTTGTTTCTTTAAAGGATAAAGATTTGGTTTCTTGGAATACAATGATATCGGGATATGCCCAAAATGATAAACCAATGTTTGCTCAAAATATGTTCAAGAAACAAAGTGATGTGTGAGTGTTTGGGATGCAGTTTATCAACTGTTCTTGCGGTTCTTTCTTATTGTGATTCACGTGAATCGTACACGGACTGTGGAGACTTGAAAGCTTCTTTTGTATTGCTGCGGAGTGTTTCAAAAGAAGCTGACATGGCTTGTTGGAATGCTATGATCGTGGGATGCACACAAAATGGGTACTTTCTGGAAGCTTTAGAAACTTTTAAGCTCATGAGCAGGGGTGGAGCTGCCGGGTGTGGCACGGGCTACACCTGTTTTGATGTCACCAAGTGCAAAAAATCTTTAAAAAGACTTTATTGTTTGTGTAACCCAAAAAATTTTTGTGCTACCTTAGTTTCTTACCGTATGAACTCAATTAGCCTAAAAAAAATTTGTGCAACACCCCGTTGAAAATTCTGGCTCCGCGACAAGAAGCATTTGCAACACATGATTTTGTCACACTTGTCAACGTCGTATCAGCTTGCGGAAATCTTGAATTAGTGTTTAACGGGAAACTGGTTCACGGGCTTGCTGTAAAAACTCTGGTTGATGATGATGTTCGTGTAAGGAACGCCTTAATTACAATGTATGGAAGATTTGGGGACGTTGACCATGCTATGTTGGTGTTTGACTCGTGTCACAACCGAAACCTTTGTTCATGGAATTGCATCATTTCCGCTCTTGCTCAAAACAAAGAAGGGCAAACTGCGCTACATTTGTTTCAAAATCTTGAATTTGAACCTGATGAGGTCACAAATTCGACAATTTTATCAGCGTGCAGTCAAATTGGATCAATTAGAAATGGTAAACAGATTCATGGACATGTTCTAAGATCCCATTTTCATACAAATTGTTACATAGTAGCTGCCTCAATCCACATGTATAGCAACTGTGGAAGGTTAGATATATCAAATCACATTTTCAATTCCTTACAAGAAAGAATATCGCAGGTTGGAACTCTATGATTTCTGCATACGGATTTCATAGCAAAGGTGAAAGCGCCATCGAGATATTCAACAAAATGATAATGTTTGGAGAAAAACCGACAAAAACCACTTTTATAAACCTGTTATCAGCCTGTGCCCATTCAGGTTTAGTCAACAAAGGTTTAAGATTTTACAAATGTATGTTTGATGAATATGGTGTGGAACCAGTTATGGAACATCACGTTTGTGTAGTTGATATGTTGGGTCGATGTGGGAGGTTAAATGAGGCGTATGAGTTTATAAAGAGCATGGCAGTGAAACCAGATCATGTCGTTTGGGGGGCAATGTTAAGTTCATGTAATTATCATGGTGACATTGAAATGGGGAAGAAAGTGGGCGAGATTTTGTTTAGCTTGGAACCTAAGAACACCGGGTACTATGTTTCTTTAGCAAATACATATGTTGGTGCCGGGAGTTGGAGTGATGCAGTGAAGTTGAGAGAGTTTGTGGATGATGTGAGGTTAAGTAAGCCGGCAGGCTAGTCTTGTTGCTGTTGGTTGACAGTGACTTTATACTTTAAGTCGTCCAATATGGTTAATTGTAATGTAAATTGCTCGTGTTAATTACTTTAATTATGAAAAAGTACACACAACTTTGATATGTTAATTACTTTCGACTCTAACAAAGTCAGCCACAAAGGTCTGGAAACGATAGTTACCATAAAAAACTGTAACAAAGTTAGGTGAATTTTGATTACAACATGTTCTAATAAAGTTATGCCAAAAAAATCGAAAAAGATGACAATAACAATAACGGTCATGTTTATTCGACTTCTGCATCTCGTGTTTTTTTAATTGAACTTGGTTCACTCATCACTATCCAGGTATTTCTCAACAAATTACATAACAGTAAAAAAAAAAACACTGGGAGGCAACAATTTCTTGTGAATAAACTAAAATAAGCCATTGGCAGATCCAAAATGAAAAAGTATATAGTAAAACTTTACTTTTTGTGAAATAAGTTGCTAACAATAGGAAAATCTGGTGCTATATCAACTGGGACCTGCAAGTTTAACAAATTGTCAAATGAACTTGTAAAAAAAACAAAGAAAATTCCTAACATATATGCATTTTAAAAACCGACGACTCGTAAAAATCAAAATTTCTGTTATTGACTTATCTAAATTTTACGAGCAAGGAGCCCAGATGTAATCATCTAAATTCTAAAATATGCCTATTCATATTCAATAAGACGGAATAATGGGCGGGTCAGTTAACAAGTCAAAACTAGTACTTTTCGGTACCCCAGTTGGGTTTGGATTGACCCAAAACATCTTTTGATTATTCAGTAATATGACTTAGGAATAAAAAATTACGCATTTTAAGATGCCTTGTCCAACTTAAGGTCCATTCATTTGTTCCAAGCTATCTTTTTAGTTGACATACTCGAGTACTTGACTAGTTGACTTCTTAGAGACAAAAACATTAACCAAATCAGCATATTCAAAGGTCAAAAGGTAAACTGAGTAATACGCTACAACCATTAAAAACTACACCTAGTGAAATTTACCTGAACTTTTGTCAATTTCTCCAAAGCAATGATCAAAGGTTGTGTCATTTGACCATATCTTTCAAGAAGCTTTTGTGCTGCATCTTTATCACCTTTGGCTTGTATGGTAAGTATTTCCCTACTTAAGCTCTCGACCGCATCTTCAATCTACATGGAACGATTCAAAAATTTTGTAATCTGAAAATTCCTTCATTATCTTTAACACGGGTCAACGAATATAGAGGATATGTTATCTTTTCAATATCTGAACCTAATTCTAAAAACAAAAAATATGATTGAGGAAACATACCTTATTAAAGTCAACAAAGAATGTTTGGTCAGGAAGCAAAACAAAGGCCCCTTTCTCGAATAACCAGTTAAACTGTAGTGCTTGTCCTTTGCTGATATATGAATGAAGATCTTTTATTATAAATATAGAAGAAGTATATATTTAATAAAACTTGTGTATAGCAAAGTTACCCGTGAGCTTCCTCTAAACCAAAACGTACTGAGCGAAAGCATCCAGCCAGGAAAGAAACATACATGGACTTCTCAAGGCTTTTTGGAAGTAATTCCTGGCCAAGGCGGAAAAAAAAGTCGATCAAATTTATATGAAAATTATAAGTATATAACTACATTTATCCAATTCCACCTAAACATGTGCAGGATGACGAAAACGCCATGAAAATTTTAAAACACAAAAAACTTCATGTTGAGACATCATCATCCATATGATGGTCTTTTCTGAATTTATAAGGGCGTGATCGCCATTCGGCGTGATTAAAGACTATATTTCCACAATGCCCAATCTAACCTTCGCAATAAGAAAATTAAGGGCCCAAAGGCCAACAATGTCGGCTTTAGCTTCTTCAAGAGCCGAGTGAAGTTCTTGTAGCTCCTGCCATCAATCAAATACACAAAAAAACAAATTAAATGACGTCCTCCGGTGAATTTCAAATTACAGATTTAAAACAAAACTGAGAAACTGACCAATCTCACAGTAGAACTCTGACCACTTGGAAGTGTAATTGTATGCGGCCCAATCCCGTGACAACACTCGTGACATATTGTGTGAGTGAAAAAAGAGTCAAAGTCAACAAGCTCTCGTTGTTCCTTTATAATACACAATTCAGCTATAGGCTGAAGAATTAGCTTGAACCTGCTTAGTTTTGTAAATTCATTAAAATTTACTCAACACTTGAAGGTTTTACTTTAGTCATAGAAACATTTTTTTTAATAAAACAGAACTATGGAAGAAAATAATAGAATTGTAGACTTTACTTTGCCTCGGAAACGTTCTTCAGCATGACCATCGATGACCCGCGGTCTTTTACAATACGCTCATCATTCGGTAGATTAAAGGCAACAGTTTGAGGGCCTTTCACATCCTTCAACATAACAAAAAAATATCACTTTAATCATATATTTACACAAATAGACTTAAATATCATACTTTAATCATATATATCGACTAATTTACTTATAAGTGGGACCAGATGTATTACTCGTATGTTTTATCTAATGCAGGTCAAATATTTTTAAAAAAATATCAACTAAAAAAGGGACATGCCACTATGCCAGACGGGTCAAAAGGGTTGCAAGTTGCCCCAAGTGTATTTACAGAGCGTAATAGCATCCTCATCTTTTACCATTACCGAATGGTATTATGTATCAGACTGATAGCATGTTTAATAAACTATTAGTTGGGCCAAACGTTAATTCTTCTTATGAAGGGAGAGCTCACCCCTGAATTGTAAACAAGCTGGATGACGCGAATAGGTGCAGATATCACGTCTTTTGATTTGTACATGTCATCCATTGGAAGATGTTGTTCCAAAACCTGAATATTTCAACTGGTTAAATATACAAAAGCATCAATAACAAACTATATACAATCCAAACTTGTACCTGCAATTGATCCCCAAAGAGTTTGAGTTGAGTGGTTGCCTTATCATCCCGAACACCAATAAATGCCTCAAATGTGGCCTAAGCACACAAAAACGACAAATATAAATATTCGAACAAGTGGTCACTTTATTAGATTGGAACCAACTCGTTACATGAGAAAACTGAAAACTGATTTATCAACTGAGCACATATGCTACTAAATGAAAAGAGACATGACTACCTTGTATCCAAAAAGAACGTCTTCATAAGTCTCGTATGGGCCAATAGTAACATCCAACTTAGAGTCCTTGAGAAGATGAAAAATGCATGCAGTTAGAACTATATACAAAATGGTGATATAATAGAGTGTCGTGTGTACTGACCAACTCCATCCAGGCTATATCGGACTCATAATAGTCATTTGAGAGGAAAGCATCAGCCTTGCTATGTAACAGTCTCTTCAAACTACAAGATTGCAAATGCTTATATTAAAAGCCGTACTATCACATACATATGAATCAGCAAAAGTTTAATCACAAATGTACCTAGGAGAACTAGCCAAGTCCCCTGCTTTATGTAACAACTCAGCGGCTTTTGCAAGATAGGCAGAATATTCTTGAGAATAAGGGACAATTCTGAGATCACTGGTACTACTGGAATGAGTGTCATTATGCCTTTTAATAACATTGAAAAACCCCGTTGCATCTTGTTTTTCATTCTCTGAAAGCCCTTTCATCCATAATTCGAATTCCTGTCACAACAATCAAAATGGTTAGTCCGGTGGAAAGATGGGTGTATTCGGGCACGTCAGGTTGACCCAAATACTATATTTGCCTGATTCTAAACTTAAAATACTTTTATCAAACGCGGAAACAGAAACATGTTATTACAATTATGATCTAAATCTTTAAACAATGCGCTTTAGGAGATTGTATACGTTAACTATACACCTATAGGTGACACATGTCTAACCATTTGACCTGTTTTTAGCTGAAATTTATATTTGACAGTTTACACCTTAACTGGAGTAACAGATAAACCACATTTTCCACAAACTCGCTTTGAATGAATTTATAAATGATATTTTCAAAGAATTAACAAGTTCAACGAATTTATAAACTAAAAAAACGGATACCATTTTATCCATATCTGAAGGATAGAAGCTGGCACCAGGTGGCTTCAACATGGGAAATGCAGCTTTATATTCAACACCTTTCCAACCAACCACTGGTTTTGTTGCTTTAGGAAGCAATCTAACAGCAGAGTCTGCAGTTGTCAAAAACGCTTCATTTTCATCAAGACAAGACCTGCAAAATACGCAAACAAAATTCTACTTTTTGATATCACATAATATTAGAAAAGAGTAATATGTAAAGATCGTATTAGAGAGATACTACACTAATTTATGGCAGTATCTTACCATGGACTCTTATTTATTGAATAATTTTTCCATTTTAGCATGTCTAACTCAGATATTTCACTACATCCGTTTAACCATTCCCTTAAAGATGAGTTGCTGTACCAAACCTAATTCAGGGGAAAAAGGGAACAGAAATAAGAATATATTTTATCAAAACGTTTACCAATTTTCGAGTATAAGGTAGATTATTCAGTAAAAAATATCATCCACTATTTAACCTGGTGATAAAAGATATCATCCATTATTTTCGCGGCTTGAACGAGTAAAGCCAGAACTTCCTTGTCCTCCTCTGTCAGACCGGTCAACTGTCATTGGAATGTTTAGTAAAACTTCTTTTTATCTTTTAACAGTTATAATTAATAGATGCAATGGGGATAAGAGAACCTCTGCAGTAAGTGAGATAGGAGCATATCGAGAGAGCTTTTGTTGCAGAAGCAAACTCTGTGCTTCCGTGTTTTTTTGGTACCTGTAAAAATTTGGAACACCTAACTTTTATGAATCCAGAGCGTAATTACCATATGATCTGAAATGGTTCATTGTTCGATAAATGAGATCATGAAGCACAATGGTAAAGCACAATATGCAAATTTAGTGTACGCATAGTCGCATACAAATATGGTCAAAGATATACCTTTTGGTAATTATGTCAAATAGTTGACCATATGGTCCTTCAACATTATAGGGTGCATAATGAGGGTCTCCATTAGCGAGTAAATGCTTGTACTCTTCAACAGAGATATATTTAACGGCTGAAACCTCAGATTCCTATACAGAAATAAAACAAACTTCAATTGATTAACCTTTTTTTGCTACTAACAATGAGTTGCTACTATGGTGTATCTTCGTGACCTGAAGAGTAAAAGCTTCCAAGGGGATGGGGTCTAGTGTTGTCACGAGATAAACATCATCAAATTCATTATCGATGAACTTTCCGCCATTTGTAACACTACAATCAAATGCGAGACATTAAAAATGGAACATTATCGCTCTTAAATAAACCACTTTGGTACTTGATTATTAAAGAACAGATAAGCAGTTCAAAATATGATATTCCAAACAACCCGAAGATTCCATGCACAGCAAAAGGTTCCCATTATCATAAAAATAGCATGTTGATCGTATAGAAGGTTCAAGGTTTACCATTCTTGTAGAAAAACAAACAGCAATTCAAAGGCATCGTTTGGGAGGGTTACACCGAGCTCTTCTTGAAGCTCTCTCCTGCAAGCATTCAACATTTCAAGTTATATATATATCACAATTTCATAATATAAATGTGTCAAATACGGGGTTCAAATGACCCAAAGGGAAATCAAACCAGCCTTTAATGACTCAGATGTACAAAAAAGAGCTAGAACGGCTAAAACTGGATAAAAGATGAGCGTGATGGTACTTTTATGCAAACAAAACCAACAATTATTAACAAAATTACTATAGATGCTTATGCATAAAGATTCTGGTTTAAATAGTTCATAAAAATGGTGTTATGATTAGGTCTGATTATATACCTGGCTGTAATTAGGGATGTATCACCAGCAGATACATGACCTGCACTAGATATATCCCATAATCCGGGCCATGAATCCTTGCAATCGGCACGCTTCTGGAGTAAAAGTTGTTGTGTACTTTCAGTAAAGATCCACACGTGAACTGCTCGGTGGTAATCACCATCTCTATGAACAGCACTTCTGTACACATAAAGTATTGCTTAAGACGGCATGTATATTTATGAACACTGACAATAAATCGAGATTATTAGGACCAACGCAAAACTTTTACAAAATCTTGATAGTTAGTAAGACTAACGGAGCGTTAACTATGAGTTGCTTATGGGGTGTTTGGGATTGGTTATAAAAACTGCTTATCTGCTATTGATTTTTTTAGAAATCTGTTCCGAATTAGCAACTCCAAACTGCTTAACAACTTATTGGTTTTTAAAATAAGCAGTTTAGCATTTTGAATAAGCAATGCCAAGCACCTTGAAAATGTTTCATTTGCTGTATCAAACACACTAACCACTAGACTAGATAAACAGTTCTAATCAGCAATCCATACACTTCATTCACAAATAATCAGTTAAGCCAGTTAAGCGATCCTAAAGACTCCAAGGTGGGTGTTTGGATTAGCTCTTTTTTTTTAACAGCAATTGTGGCTACATGGCTCCTAGTCCAGAAGGCGCGTAGCTAGCCCACACAACCACGTTGGGTCAAGCCTAGAAGGCAATGACACCCTTCATTTTACACACGCGGAAGGGAACCCTATCACCTTAGACAAGACTCGAACATGAGACCTTGTGAGGTTAGGGCTGAGCATAATAAACCGCAGACCGGACCAGACCGAACATATTTCAGTCCCGGTCCTCGTCCCGTCCTTTCTCCTGGGTCTTGAGCAAAACCGGCCATTATGCTACGAAGACCGAACCGGACATGGACCGGACGTGTTTGGACCCTACCCATGAGCTAATTTGAATTCGGAAAAGGCTCACTTATTTCACCTTATGAGTTTCTCATAAGCCGAACTTACTAAGAGCTTTTCCAAATTCAAATAAGCTCCTAAGCCGGGAAAATAAGCTAACCCAAACACCCCTATACCCATAATACTAGAAACAAGAAATTAAAACCTTTATATATATAAAAAAATTGTTTTAGGAAGAAATGTGAAGAACCTGCCTGGGTTTAGAGAAACCGGTTTTGAGACCAGTTTTAGTCAATATGTCAAACTCTTCTTCTTCTTCTTCTTTATGTAACTGAGGATTATCATCTCCCATGATGCTAATTGATAATTATTGTAATTTCTTTGTAAGTTATTAATGTTTGACTAATTAGAGAGATGGGTTTATTAAATTCCAAATAATTTTCTTTTAAGTTATTTTATTTTGGCCAAAATGTATTTTACTACCTTAAACTTGGTTAACTAAAGCTCATACTACCCCAATGTATAAAAGGTACACCATACTTGTAACATCCCACTTTGATAAGTGGACTGTTACGCATAATTATGACGTGTCATCAAAGTATGCAAGGTAAAATCTAGTAAAAACATACATGACTATAAGGAAAACCGGAATCAAACATCGGTTCCCAAACATAAGCCCAAAACATAAATAAAGTAAATGAACTAAGAAAGACTAGACAAGCATAAATATATGGCAAAAAGGAGAAGAAGTCTATGGCAACTTCCATCCTATACACTTCCTCCAAATGCTCGAATCCGTCCTTGGGTACCTGCCGTTTTGGGACATGGAAAGGAAAGTAACGGCTGAGCATAACGCTCAGTGCACGAATATACGACATAGTATGAATAGCTGAAACATAAATAAGACTAATAGCAGCAGAAATGTATAAGTCCTGGAAAACCTAGAACATGTTCATAAAACTAGTTTTATAGTTTGAAAAGACTTATGTTTTTATATGAAAACTGTATTAATTAGCCAATAGCCTATATAGGTCATGAGGTTCCACCGTGCATGAATACTTGGAGGGAAGACCTTGTCATGCAAATAGAGGGGTTGCCTCTAATTAAATAATCTGGGTAGGAGGGATCAACTTCTAGTGAAGGATGCAAGGCACACATCGCATTCACTTTGATAATACTACTAAACATGTAACTATGATGCACTCATACGCCCCACATGATAATATAATATAATGGCCAAAACTGAAAAGGGACGCCACGAGCAATCACTTCGCCGTGGGGAAGTCATAACACTGGTGCCTCCAGTGTTATGGTTATGGTGCCTCTATTACTAGATGACACTGGTCATGCATGTATATGGCTTAGGCTCTTAATCTAACATAAGTATCAAACATATAAAACAAATACTGGAAAAACAGTTGGCTGCATACGAGGAATCCTAATAAGGAAAGATTGTCCATACTGAAAGGACGGAGAATCCGTACCTTATGTCCAGTGAACGAAGAAGACGAACGGAAGAGAGTCCTACTTCGATCTCACTAATGCTACATAAATAGTATACGTGTATAAGTATTCTGATTACTGAGTACGTAACTGGTTTTATATCGTGTCTTAACTTGTTTTATATGTTCATGTCTTGTTTTACTGATTTTAATATTATGATGTGCTTATCATGTATTATGTATATTCTGATTAAGTATTACTTTTGTATTATTATACTTGTTGTGTAATAATAAGTAACTTTCTAAAATAGCAGGTTTCCTAAAATAGAAAGTTTCCAAAAATAGATTAACTGCTTAAAATAGATTAATTTCTAAAAATAGAAAGTTTCTAAAAATAGTAAGTTTCCTGAAATAGAAAGTTTCCATAATTAGAAATAAGCTGGTTTAATAAGCTAAAAATATAAGCTTAAGTTTTACTGATTAAATATACTAAGTCATGTGATTAATAGTATAGTTTATGAATTATAACATGTTAATTAAATAAACTATAGGTTATAAGATTTAATTAAATATAAGCATGATTTAATTAAATTAAAGTGTATAAAATACTTAGGTTGAAACATGTATTAATACTGTATTAATATAACCTAAGTCATGTTCATTAATTAATTATACAAGAACTTTTGTCCGCGCTCCGCTGCGGCGCGTTTGTAGGAACATTTTGTGCGTTCGCTTTGGTCGTGAAAATTGGTTCATCTTCTTTGACGTCCGGCTGTTTTCTGTAGCATAACTTTGACCTGATAATTTGCCTGCAAAAATATGGTATAATGCATCTTATGAAGGAGTCAAAACATCAAATTGAATAACGCCCCCTAAAAAACTTCGAAAATAAAAATCTTGACAAATTCTTTTTAAGAAAGAAAGACA
Source organism: Glebionis coronaria (assembly GCA_025667525.1). Lineage (NCBI taxonomy): Eukaryota > Viridiplantae > Streptophyta > Magnoliopsida > Asterales > Asteraceae > Glebionis > Glebionis coronaria. Next base: position 453,729,514 of record CM046878.1, on the reverse strand, counting down.
ATACGCTGACAAGTGAAATTATACTTGTCGGAGATCAAGCTAGTATCTTAGCACAGTGAGGTATTTTAGACATCAAACTTCATAATATATACTAATACAGGTATCGGCAGTAAATCTGCTAACATTCATCTCCATCTCCATCAGTCATTAATTCCCCCCAAAACATAGCGAAAGACACGTGACTTTGAGCATCATAGTGATCAACTAAGCATGGTATCATAGACTTTAAATTTGAAAGTAAACCTAGTAAATTAGAATTATACCTTGTTCCTCATGTGATAGACATAGGCTTCCACAACTTTCTTTTTGTCCTTGGTTTCTTCCATAACACGATCCTGCAACGCCATCTCAAATTCCTTTTCAAATGCTTGCTGCACATTTGCAGTTGACATTGCCCCATAAACCACTTCTGAAACGGGTATGTTGGATTTCTTGATCTTCTTCTTTGGGGCTTCCACCTGCACAGCATGATAAATAACAGAATTACTATTGTTTAACATGACAACATAAGAAATGTTTCGAAACGCAATGCCTAACACCTCTCTTTAGTGTGAAAAGAATTATTTATGCACGTCTTTAGAAAACTTATTTATTCTGACTTATACCTGGTCGGACATGGTATATATGTTAATTTATTATAATTTGCTACCAAAGTTGGTATCAACACTGAGAATGGAGCTTTTAAAGATGTGGTGATCTGACATATGTCATAGCTGCTTTTGATTTGTGAATCTAGCTTACAAATGACTTGCTCAACACCATATCCACACTCATGTGCCTATTGAAATAACGGTATTTAGCCTTTTATTTACTAATTAGATTTGGTTTCACTTAATCTTAATCATCTGAGATAGTTTGAATACACACAATCATTTCTTTTGACCCGTTAGCAAGGGCAGGAACTATTACATCGAGATGAATACACAATCTCATACAGGGACAATTTTTTGTATTTACAGGTTGAATGCCTAGCTCTCGTATACAGGCCAAACTTTTTTTATTTAGTTTCATATTAGCATAAGCCTTGAAAATATAAATTAGGTGAAGTATGAGCAGAAGCATCATATGCAAGTGTGGGCAAAAGCAAGCGAAGTATGACAGAAGCATAATTTGCAAGTATAGGGAAAAGCAGCCGAAGTATAAGCAGAAGCATCATGCAAACAGAGTCAAATTTGAATGATTTGTGTTAAACTTTATAGGAGAGTCGACATATTCAAGTAAAACTTTCAAGATAACTTTATCGTCATTTTAAGATAAGTTATGATCTTTAACTACACTTTATTTCACAAACATATGAAAGCATGCATATCTGTACAAACTAAAAAAATACAGAGTTAATATGGTGCCTTGGCTCAAATTCAGCTTTGCGTTCTTTAAATTATATCGTCCCTTCTTTTTCATTTTGTCTAAAGTCCTAAGTATATTTGTGGATCTAAGCTCAGTATCAACGTAAAGTTTTCATAAGCACTTGCTGACTTTTGATTTAGATAACAATGATGAGCTAATAAGCTCCCATTCATGTATAAAAACCACTAACGCTGCCACATTATATGCAAAACTTATTTTGATCCCAACCATGGGTTTTAGAATTGAAGTGCATACCATATGTATCCATGGATGTTCCAGAATCGTTGGCGATCTTGGCTTGTTGTGCAGCAGGTGGGAATTTTTAGAGTGCCAAATCTGCAACAAACAACTTACTGTATACATAATCCGACCAAAACCTTACATATAAGATTAGATTAAAAAACATTACCATTGAAGATCCTCCATTGCAATAGCTAAAGTTGCTCTTTGTGCAGGCCTATAGGATGTTGCACATATATACGAGAGATGTACTCTATCAGGGGTTTTTTTTTGCTTCTTCTGAATTAAAAAATGCTACATGATTTAGGATTCAACATGATACAAAAACGCATACCCACTTTGGTCCACAACTGTAAACTTTCTACAACTTTTCGGCTGTTTGGTGTATTCTCCGCATAACAGCAACTTGTCATCAATGCCAATACCAACTACAACCGCTATCTTCACATTATGAAAAAAATAACATAAGGAGGTAAATCCTGGTAACTCATTTTTTTCAAGAAGCGTCGGGTACATATACTAAAATTGAAAACATACCTGATCCGGAGCACTTCATTTAGGACTCGAAAAGGATAGAGCCGTCCCGAAGTATAAGCAGAAGCATCATGCAAACAGAGTAAAATTCGAAAGGTCACCTCGCAAATTGGCTTTTGTTCTCGAGTTTCGTTTCTAATTTTTTCGGGGTATATCATAGGCTCAGATAAGACGCTATTGGGGAAAACACTCATAGCCCGACATGGCTGCAACATTCAAAGGTTGCCCCGCCATGATCCGGGCTGTGTTATCTTTGCCTGCGTCCGTTTAACTTGATCACATCCCAATATAATTACGGAAGCATAGAATTACTCATCACAGCGTCTCACATAGATTATCATAGCTAATCAACCAAATGTGAATTGCAACTGCAAGCTTTTAGCACACGGTAGACGCCAAGGCAAATATGAGCTGGCATCTTCCTATTTGTTGTTAATAAAGCAAATGAAAGCTGCAGGTAAGGCCCATATAATAACTTCAATAACAAAGGAGGATCCCGAAAATTGTATCTCCTATGATCGAGTGGGCATGAACACAGTTTATATGCAATGGCAAACGATAGGTTATAACAATGGTGTCAACTAAAATAGGTTGTATTCACCTAAGCTAACCATAAGGCGAAAATCAGTCAAGGCATCATGTGGGGTGCAGAATCGCAAACAAACACCATCTTATTTTAGAACTTGTTAATTTACCAGGGCATAAACCAATCAACACATCATGGATTCAATAACTTTCTATGAGACCGGTATGACAAACACACAACATACATTAGACACAGTAATATTTTTTATACTCCCTTGGTATTCGCAATCAGCGGCTTTCTGTTGTTTACATAAGTAAACCAACTATCACAACGGCCGTATTCTCGCATCGCATCAACAGGCGGCAATGAAAGAGACGATTGTCCCTATCATCGCCTGCCATCAATAGCGGCAACGAATCAGTGTCGCGTTGAATGAAAATACTCGGTCACACACACCCCATTCTCCCACGTCCACCCATCGTTTGATCTAAAACAAATAATTCAAAATATAGAACCAAAATCACACAACGCTATGGCTGCAACCACATTACCCGTCTGGTTACCGCGCAATGGTATTACAAAAATATATAAATGCAGAAAGTTTTCGTCATGACCTTCACTAAGAACATACAGTTATTCATATCATGGTAATGATATCATGCCCGGGTCGTAGAGGTTGTTGAAGCGAGTAGATCTCGACTTCTGCCATCCTCCGCTTTCGTTACCAACAGAACATAAAGCAAGAATTTAAGCAAACAAATATGAAAATATGTCCGCTATGGCTGCAAAACTTAGCAACCTTGCCCCGTCAAGAGGCACATAACCCGAATAATAATTCAAGCCGCTCAAAAAGTATCATCAAAGCTGTTAATGCAATAATGCCTAAAAATGTTACTTGCATTTTTCGGTCTCGCTTTGTTTTGATTACGACAATATGTAAAAACAAGCATTTACGAAAACAACGAAAAACGAATTCTTGAGTTCAAGTATTTTTCATTTTACCCATTTTCACTTAAGGTATGGATAAACAAGTACTAACCTTAATCAAGTGATCAAGTGATTTAATCTTTTCTTAAAACTCACTTTTTATTAAGTGTGACAATTTTTTATTAAACTTTCTTTTTTAAGAAAATGTTTTATTAAATTAATTATTTGAAAATTTGAAAATGGCATATTCTTATTTGGTTAGGAATATTCTATCAGGATATTTTTTAAGCCAGATATGACCTCCACCACTAAAGGACAAAAAGGAAGCGAAGTCTAGTCTGGCGGTACCTTAGCCCCTAGGCGGTTCCTTATCGATAAGGTACCGCGGGCTAAGATAAGGTACCACGGGCAGATATAGTCGTTGGCCCCTTTGTCCTATAAATAGTGGACCATTCTCAGCTTTTCAACTCACCTCTTTTGCACATCTATTTCTAGATTCAAACTCTCTTCTTTAATCACTCAAATCTTTGATCATTTGTTTGATTACTACTTGTTTAAGAAGTGAATCTTGTTCTTCCATCCCTTCCTCTCCAAGTGCAAAGAGAAGAACACTATCCTTATGAAGTGTTGAGTCCACCACCAAAGATCCATTGAAGATCTAATTTTATACACTTGTAGTTGTGTCATAGTTGTGAAGATCCAAGTAGTTGTGTCTATTTGGAAGTTGTGTATGTACTAAGTATAGTTGTGTAGATTGGTCCTAGCTACGATTAGGGCTCGACTTTTAGCTTAGAGTCGGAAATTGGTTAAGCGACGTGTACGGTTTTCTCCACCATAAGGAGCTTGTTGTGTAGTGAACTCTCGAGTAAGGAGTACTCGAGGAGTGGAGTAGGAACGAGGAGTGAGCTTCGTTGTCGAACCACTATAAATCCTTGGTGTTAGGTTTGATCTTTCTTTACCCTTAACTCTTTACATTCTTTATTCTTTGTGCATGTATATTTGTTAGTATTAGCTTAGTTACTCTACCATTGTTCATATTGTTTATAAGAAGATTTCACATATTTCCTCAAGCCTAAGTTTTTTGAAAAGGGATTTTTTGGAAACCATATTATAACAAGTAAATATAAGAAACTATTCAACCCCCCCCTTCTAGTTTCTACAATTAGTATCAGAGCGGGTTGCTCAAGAATTTTTAAAGTATATTGTATTTTAAAACTTGAATAGATCTATGGATTCTAACAAATACCTAGAAGGGCAATCTATGCAAAGACAACCACTTTTTGAAACCGATAGTTTTATTTAAATAAAAAATAGATTTGAAACTTATGTGAAATCAAAAGATTTAGATCTTTGGCATGTTATTACCAATGGTGATTTTTTACCCTATCAATTTAATGAAGTTTTTAAAACAAAAGAATTGGTCACTTTTGACAAAGCTAATGACGATACTAAAAAGAAACTTTCAAAAAATAATGAGGCTAAAATGGTGATTTATAATGCTTTGCCTAAGAAAGAGTATGAAAGAATTTTTATGTGTGAAACCGCTAAAGATATTTGGAACACTCTTTTAGTAACCCACCAAGGTAATAGCCAAGTCAAAGAAAGCAAAATCGATCTTCTTGTCCAACAATATGAACAATTTGTCATCTTAGAAGATGAAACTATTGATAGTGCATTTGCTAGGTTTAACACCATTATTACTAGTCTAAAAGCACTTGATGAAGGATTTTCTAGCAAGAACAATGTTAGGAAGTTTCTAAGGGCTTTACATCCAAAGTGGAGAGCAAAATTCACGGCGATTGAAGAATCGAAAGATCTCTCAACTTTATCACTCGATGAACTCATAGGCAACTTGAAGGTTCATGAGATGATAATTTTGAAGGACTCGGAATTAGTGAAAACCAAGAGTGAAAGGAAATCTCTTGCACTTAAAGCCAAGAAGGCACAAAGTGACCATAATAGTTCCTCGGAAAGCGATGACGAGGAGTATGCATTGGCGGTAAGAGATTTCAAGAAGTTCTTCAAGAGACGAGGTCAACATGTTAGGCAACCCAGCAATGACAAGAAATAATTCTCAAAGAATCGGTTTGCCAAGAACGAAAAAGGTGATAGGAATTGCTTTAGATGTGGTGATCCAAATCACTTCATTGGTGATTGTCCAAATCCCGCTCGTGATAAGAACCACATGGCGTTCGTTAGTGGCGCTTGGAGCGATAGCGGTGAAGATGATGATGACAACCCCAAAGAGGAGAAATGTCTTATGGCTCACACTTCTAAAGAGGTACATTCCGAAACCGAATATTATAGCAATGATAGTTCCACTTTTGATGATATTGAATTTGAAGGCAAATATGATAGTTTACACAAACTTAGTCTTAAATTCATAGAAAAGAATAAAACCTTAAAATCAACCAAAACTAAGCTTGAAAATGAGATCAATGAACTTAGGGAGAAATTGGCTAAACTTGAGAAAAATAAAGAGGTTGATTTAAGTTGCTTAAGTTGTGAGAAACTTAGATTAGAGAATGAAGATCTCAATAGCACCTTCATTAAATTGGAAAAGTTCATGAAAGGTACTAGTGCTCTTGATGATATGTTAAACAAACAAGTTCATTCTAAGGAAAGACTTGGTCTAGGTTTTAACTCAAATGAAGCCTCAACTAGTGAACCAAAACAAGTCAGGTTTTCACAAAAAACGCCCACTGTACGCGGTTCCATATTGTATGGGGCAGTTCCTTATCACTATGGAACCGCCGCCATAGATAAGGTACCGCGGGCAGAGGATGATTTTGGTGAAAATTATGAACTTTCTGAAAAGTCTAAGTTATATGAAAAACCAAAGCATCTTATTGTTAATAAGGTAAAATTACCCATACTTGACGACAATGCTATTGATAAGTTCTACAAACCATTGGGTAAACCTCTCATGGGAAATAGAAGTTTATCAAGACCATCTTCTACTCCACCTAGAATACGGAATGAGTCTAAGCCTAGAAGTAGAACGACAACGCCTAGAAGAGATAATCAAAACAATTCACGGTCTAGAAGTAAAACCCCAACACCTAGAAGGAATAATCATAACTCTAAACCTAGATCAAATACACCTAGGAGAAATAATGAACAACAAAATGGTTACATGAATTACTACCCTCCTCCATTTTGTTCTCCATGGGGAACCCCTCCTTCATTCATGCATCCCAACCAAATGCAAGGGATGTTTGGAACTAACAATTTTGGACCCATGAGATATTGGGGACCAAATGTTTGATCTTGTGTGTTGTTACCTAGATATGCTTGGGAATTGATTTGGAGCCCGATGAGTGGATTAAGGATAGTGGATGTTCTAAACACATGACGGGTAATCGAAGTTTGTTCTCGCATTACAAAGCATATGATGGAGGTAACGTCACATTCGCTAGTAGTCTACGTGGTAATATCATTGGCAAAGGTACGGTTTCTCTTGACTCCATGACCATTGAAAATGTTGAGCACGTAGATAACTTAGGGTTTAAACTTTTAAGTATAGGTCAAATTTGTGATAATAAGTGTAAGGTTATCTTTTCGGAACATGACAGTGAAATCGTAAAAGATGGAAAGGTCATTGGAAAAGGTATTAGAAAGCATGGGCTTTATGTTATGAAGGTCAATAAGAAGTCAAAAGACAACATATGTCTTGCGACTATAGATGATAGTTCTACTCTTTGGCATAGGAGATTAGGTCACGCTAATATGCGTTTAATTCAATCTTTAGTCTCTAAGGAGTTGGTAAGACACCTCCCCAAGATTAAGTTTGATAGTCACTTTTGTGATGCTTGCAAAGTAGGAAAGCAAGTTCACTCAAGTCACAAAGCCAAGAATTTGGTTTCGACCTCTCGGTGCTTAGAGCTCCTACATATGGATCTTTTTGGACCTTCCGCCATACGGAGTTATGGAGGTAACCTTTATACCCTAGTTATAGTTGATGACTAATCTAGATTCACTTGGACTAGATTTTTGGCATCTAAGAATGAAGCTTTCGATCACTTCGAAATCTTTAGTCAAAGAATTCAAAATCAACTAGGATGTCCAATTGTCTCTATTAGGACGGATCATGGTAGGGAATTTGATAATGAAGTGCAATTTGGTGCCTTTTGTGAAGCTCATGGTATTACCCATAACTTCTCGGCTCCTCGCACTCCACAATCAAATGGGGTAGTTGAAAGGAAAAATAGGACTCTCCAAGAGATGAGTAGGACGATGTTAAACGAGCAATCTTTGCCTCAAAAGTTTTGGTGCAATGCCGTGGACACATCGACTTATATTCTCAACCGAATTCTTATTCGACCTTTCCTAGGAAAGACCCCCTATGAAATTCTTAAAGGTAAGAAACCCTCATTGGAATACTTTAGGGTGTTTGGAAGCAAGTGCTTTATCCTCAACACCAAAGTCTACCTTACCAAGTTTGACCCAAAGTCTTATGAAGGTATCCTTTTAGGTTATTCCCAAACTAGCAAAGCCTACATTGTCCTAAATAGAACCTCGAGGGTTATTGAAGAATCACTCAATGTAAACTTTGATGAAACGCCTCCTTCACCCAAGACACCACCATTGGTTGATGATGACTTGGATGAATTAGAATTAGTTAAAGCCAAAGAGGTTAGAAAAATAGGAGTTGAAGACCTTAGTGTTGAAAAGGAAGTAAACATTGGTGACTTAAATCAAAGGACCCTAAGATCTCAAGTCCAAAACCAAAGCAACTTCTTTTGTTTCGTCTCCTTGATTGAACCAAAGAATGTTAAAGAAGCTTTGACGGATGAGAGTTGGGTCATTGCGATGTAAGAAGAATTGAATCAATTCGTTGCCAATGATGTTTGGGAACTTGTTCCTCCACCTAGAAGTTCTACCATTATAGGAACCAAATGGGTATATAGGAATAAGTTAGATGAGAATGGTGTTGTGTCTCGTAACAAAGATAGACTTGTAGCACAAGGCTATAATCAACAAGAAGGGATTGATTATGACGAGACATATGCACCAGTAGCTAGATTAGAATCTATTAGAATCCTTTTAGCCTACGCTTGTGCCTTAGATTTTAAGCTTCAACAAATGGATGTAAAGAGTGCATTTCTTAACGGTTTGATCAATGAGGAGGTATATGTGGCTCAACCTCCCGGCTTCATTGATTTTGAGAAACCGGACCATGTTTACAAGCTTAAGAAAGCACTTTATGGTCTCAAACAAGCACCCAAAGCTTGGTATGATAGACTTAAAGCATTTCTTGTTAAACATGAGTATACCATGGGAATGGTAGACAATACACTCTTTACAAAGAAGAAAGGTCCTCACCTCATAATCGTACAAATATATGTTGATGACATTATATTTGGCTCAACTTGTCAAGAATTGTGTGATGACTTTGCCAAAATCATGCATGATGAGTTTGAAATGAGTATGATGGGAGAACTTAACTTCTTTTTAGGACTCCAAATTAAACAAATGGACGATGGTATTTTCTTTAGTCAATCTAAGTACGCTAAAGAAATGCTAAAGAAATTTGGATTAGAAGAATCTAGACCAATGAAGACCCCTATGGCCTCGGATACTAAACTCACCGTAGATGATGATTATGAGTCGGTAGACAACACCAAATATAGAGGTATGATTGGTAGTTTGTTGTACCTAACGGCAAGTCGACCGGATATCATGTTTAGTGTTTGCCTTTGTGCTCGCTTCCAAGAGGCTCCCAAAACCTCTCACCTCGAAGCGGTTAAGCGTATCTTCCGATACATTAAAGGCACTATACATTTAGGATTATGGTATCCTAAAGGGACCTGCGTAGAAACCATTGTCTACGCGGACTCGGATCATGCGGGAGACTATGTGGACCGGAAAAGCACTAGTGGAGTTTGTACCTACATGGGTTGTTGTTTAACTTCTTGGTTCTCCAAGAAACAAACCGCTCTTGCAATATCCACCACGGAAGCCGAGTATGTGAGTGCCGGAAAAGCATGCCAACAAGCTCTATGGATGAAGCAAGCGCTTGTTGATTACGGGATTTCTCTTGATGATGTTCCCATCATGTGCGATAATAAAGGCGCTATAGACCTTAGCAAGAATCCCGTGCAACATTCGCGAACCAAACACATAGAAATTAGACACCATTTCCTTAGGGATAGTGTTCAAAAGGGGAACATTTCAATTGAGAAGGTATCCTCCGAGGACAACTTAGCCGACATCTTCACTAAGCCATTTAAGAGGGAACCTTTTAATTACTTGCGTCTAGGTCTAGGATTAATGGAACATCTTCCTTAATTTCCTTTCTTTTTGTGTGTTTTCTTTTACCACTTTGAGTCATTGAGTCTTCCAAACTCTTTTTGAAAAACCCTCTCTTCTCCTTTTCAAAATTCTCAAAGTCTCTTTCGAAAATGGTTGAGAAATTCGTTTGACATTGTTAATTCAATCTAAAAACAGTTTTTCATAGATTCTCGCTATTAATCTAGAGCTTACATAATTCATATGTATGATTCTCTCAAACATAGCAAGAACAAGATAGAATCATGGAGGATCATTGTGTCATGACTTAAGGTCTTGTCTTACACACCTCCTACATCAATTTTTAATCCATGTATTTTGGTCAAATCTCTATTTGGTAAGTTTACATATGTTTTCTTTGTCTATCTTTGCTTTTAAGCATATCCCTATGATAAGTTAGACTAGAAAAACAAGATTTGCTGAAAAATCTTCCTCCAAACACCAAACCCTGCCTCTGCAGGCGGTTCCAAATGTGAACCGCGGTACCTCATTGATAAGGTACCGCCAGCCTAGATAAGGAACCACCTACAGTGCCTTCCTTTTTTTCGGGTTTTTGTCTGAAACTCCAGATTTGCTCCAACATTTTTGAGAATCTTTGTTTCAAACCCTTTGACCACCCCAAAAATACCCTAAGCCTTCCCTATTTAAACCATAAGCATTTTGCATTACTTCACATCTAAAATGTCTTATTCTCCCAATGAAAGCCTTGAATCTCCTCCATTCTTTCTCCAATTTCTTTCAATCCCAACTCACCCAAAAACCATTACAATCCAAACCCACCCAAGAACACTCTTAATCACATTTCTCCTACCAAGAATGTTGATTGTGGAACTTATTTTCTTCCACCACCACCCTTTAGTGTTCTTCCTCCTTCTCATTATAATGTCATGCACCATGGAACATATTGTCAATGTTGTCAATATCAACATCTTGCTATGGCACACATCTATGAGGAGTTGAGCTACATCAAGAGTCTCTTAATCAAGCCTCCTCTTCACTATGATTATGAGATCTCCAACAAGCCACCACCACCACCCTCCGCCATTACCTTGTCTTTCATATAAGCATTGGTTGCTTATCCACAAGATACCAAATTCAAGCAAATCTTAGAATTCTAGAATAACTAGGATTAGATTTATGCTTTTTGGCTTGTTTCTTTTTCCATACTTCTTTGTATGATGTTCTTTTAGTAACCTATCTTGGATCTTTGTCCTTGTGTTTTCTTCTCTTTTATTTTTTTTGTTACCTATTGCTATATATTGTTGGTTGTTTTTTTGTTCAACTAACCCTTCTATGTAGCTTGTCACCATATCTCGATTCCTCGGTGCCCCAAGCTAGGGGGAGTAAGCACCAAGGGGAGTCTTTGCTAAGTCCGTTTCTTCAACACCGACTTGTGCAACCTTTTTGCTTCGACAAAGGGGGAGAAATGAATAAACTCGTCTTCGAAAATCTTGTTTTTTGTGTGATTGAGTTTAAGTATTATCGGAATCAAAAAGGGGGAGATTGTTAATGCAATAATGCCTAAAAACGTTACTTGCATTTTTCGGTCTCGCTTTTTTTTATTACGACAATATGTAAAAATAAGCATTTACGAAAACAACGAAAAACGAATTCTTGAGTTCAAGTATTTTTCATTTTACCCATTTTCACTTAAAGTATGGATAAACAAGTACTAACCTTAATCAAGTGATCAAGTGATTTAATCTTTTCTTAAAACTCACTTTTTATTAAGTGTGACAAGTTTTTATTAAACTTTCTTTTTACGAAAATGTTTTATTAAACTAATTATTTGAAAATTTGAAAATGGCATATTCTTATTTGGTTAGGAATATTCTATCAGGATATTTTTTAAGCCAGATATGACCTCCACCACTGAAGGACAAAAAGGGAGCAAAGTCTAGTCCGGCGGTACCTTAGCCCCTAGGCGGTTCCTTATCGATAAGGTACCGCGGGCTAAGATAAGGTACTGCGGGCAGATATAGCCGTTGGCCCCTTTGTCCTATAAATAGTGGACCATTCTCAGCTTTTCAACTCACCTCTTTTGCACATCTATTTCCAGATTCAAACTCTCTTCTTTAATCACTCAAATCTTTGATCATTTGTTTGATTACTACTTGTTTAAGAAGTGAATCTTGTTCTTCCATCCCTTCCTCTCCAAGTGCAAAGAGAAGAACACTATCCTTGTGAAGTGTTGAGTCCACCACCAAAGATCCATTGAAGATCTAATTTTATACACTTGTAGTTGTGTCATAGTTGTGAAGATCCAAGTAGTTGTGTCTATTTGGAAGTTGTGTATGTACTAAGTATAGTTGTGTAGATTGGTCCTAGCTACGATTAGGGCTCGACTTTTAGCTTAGAGTCGGAAATTGGTTAAGCGACGTGTATGGTTTTCTCCACCATAAGGAGCTTGTTGTGTAGTGAACTCTCGAGTAAGGAGTACTCGAGGAGTGGAGTAGGAACGAGGAGTGAGCTTCGTTGCCGAACCACTATAAATCCTTGGTGTTCGGTTTGATCTTTCTTTACCCTTAACTCTTTACATTCTTTATTCTTTGTGCATGTATATTTGTTAGTATTAGCTTAGTTACACTATCATTGTTCATAGTGTGCATAAGAAGATTTCACATATTTCCCCAAGCCTAAGTTTTTTGAAAAAGGATTTTTTGGAAACCACATTTTAACAAGTAAATATAAGAAACTATTCAACCCCTACCCCCCCTTCTAGTTTCTACAAAAGCCTTTTAACAGCATTATTATAGTCATATGAAACATACCCACTATGAAGTCAGACATGGAAGTATGGAAGCCGTATCCAAAACCCATTCTGGCTGCGATCACATGGTCGCCCTGCCAAGACACAGGTGTTGGTAAACTGTGCTAACCAAAACATCCCACCGTCGTCTGCCATCAACTCCGGCAACAAAAGAATTGTGAGCCAAAAGCCGAATATAACAACGAAAATTTAGCCCTTATACACGTGCCACATTCACAACCCATTACCTACCATTATTCTCTTTCAGTATACGATCCACACGCATACGTGCGTTGCCCATAATTCATTTTATTATTTTTGGCTCAGATAAGGCATATTAAAGGAGAAAAGGGACACGCCCGCCATGGCTACAGCCGTAAGAGGTTGCCCTGCCAAGATGCGGGTGTTCTCGATTGTCTCCTTGGCCATTATTGGTCATCATTGCCTCAATTCGTTGGCTAGTCACCACATCAGTAGCATACACCGATCTGAATCAACTCCATATAGGAGTACCAACAGTATTAGAAACCAAAAACGCGCACCAAACTGTAAACATATTAACAGGGAGGAATCACGAATTTCTATGAACAGTGGTACGGTGTGTTATCAGTATTACATATGGGCATTTTCTAAACACGCAAATAAGCTAATCACGAATTTCTATGAACATGAATCACGAATTTCTTTGCATTTACTACAGTATAATTAACCCATGCTGCCTAGTGTAAAGATTCCTCAACACACTACCCAAAGAAAATCCTAGCCGTAAATGCAAAGTTTATTCAGCAAGCAAACTAAATCACAACACCGGGTTCAAATCCTGAAATGCATAAATGCATAGAATACTCATACAGCTCATTGATCCCACAATGGAAAGGCAACCTTAAAAGGCCACCTGAGAGAAACCAAACGGCTGTAAGCGGCAACGAAAGTCACGAACGTGACTACCATCGCCTGCCATCAACCCTGGCAACGAAAAAATTGTGAGCCATAGTTGTTGTACACGTTATGTAAAACCCGATCAAAATCTTGACGAACAGTGATCCCCTTTCACGAACCTAATATTTTATTAACCCACCTCACATAAACATATATCACATAAACACATCTCACATCTCATCATTGTGCCTATTTCTCTATCTCACTCTTTTTCAATAAGGAAAATCAATCAGAGCTAAAAAAATGAATCAGAGCTAAACACATCTACTTTATAATAAAGGAAATTCAATCAGAGCTAAAAAAATGAGGGTTTCCATGAAACTCAATAAAGGGTTTCCATCAAACCTGATATAATATGTCCAGAAGAGGTAAAACAAATCAGGTTTCCATCAAACCCAAGAGAGGGCCTCCAACAAACCCCAAAAACCATGGCTTCATGATACGGATCTAATTAGATCGATTAGATCTTGTTAGAGAGAGCAACAAATCACATAAAATTAGGGTTTCTATCAAAACCCAATTGTTTCCTCGATTACATCGATAATATAGATCGTGTTAGAGAGAGAAAGTTACACGCTGAGAGAAAAAAGGGCAAGAGAGAGAGGCACAATATGTGAGATGTGTCTATGTGATATGTGAGGTGAGTTATGTGAGGTGGGTTAATAAAATATTTGGTATGAGAGGGTATCACTGTTCCTAGGGGAATGTGATTCCCCTCTATTATTAAGTATCTAATTTCATGTTTAATAATTAATTAATAATTACTATAGTCCAATCTAATAAATAAATAGTTAGGTTAAAAACATGTATTATTAAATAATAATAATAAACCTAAGTCCATGTTTTAATCAAATTAATTATATGCCATGTTAAATTAATTTAATTAACTTGTAAAATAAATATACTTGTAAAACTAATTAAACTTGTAAAAATAATTGTAGCCCGAACCCGTGTATTATTTTGTTAAAACATGTCGTGAACCGGACCCGGAACCCCATGAACCGGACCGAATTAATTTAATAATTCTTATATAACCAAGGTTTAAATAACATAACCTAACTTGACAAGATTAAATCAATATTAATTAGATTAAATAAAATTAATATTGCATGATTAATTTAATACCCTAATTAAAATTAATTAAAATAGCTATAAAAATGATAAACCAAACATCCCTTTTTAAAATTCTAAAACTGCCAATCAAACATCCTGACTAAAACAGCAGCCAAACACCCCCTGTCCCTGTTTGTGTTGTTGCTGGTTGCCATTGTCTGGCCTGGGTTTCCCACCGACAGTGGCAGTTTCCTCCCTGCTCGAGTCAAAATTCCCACCGAGACCACAAAGGTCGCAGTTCCCACTGCTTGAACAAACACCCCTGCTGGGGTTGCCACTGACAGAACAAACCCAGCCAGCACCCATTAAGGGTTGCGGCTGGTGGCTGATTTTTACCACCGAGACCATGGATGGTCTTGGTATGTGGCCATTCGAACACAACAACATCAAAAACGACACCCCCTTATATTTAACGTATTATTAATATGTTTTTAGATCGTATACCTTGGATTCTTGATCATCTAACAAAGGAAAAAGAATAAAACGAGATTAGGGTTTTTCTTACATGCGTTTAGGGTTTAGAAATCAAACACGAACACACCCTTGATCTCTTGATCCACCCACGCCTAATTCTCCTTGTTTCTTGGTGTTTACACGTCGGCAGCAAAGGAGCACAAAAGAAAAAAACAACGGCTGTTTATTTTGGTTTAGGGTTTTATGTGATTGCTTGTCCAAATAAAACAAATATACCCCCCGTATGGTTTTGTTGTATTCGGCCTATGAGTTCCACAATGGGACGTGGCCCATAACCTTCTTGTTCTATTCCTTTACTTAAACCGACCCAACAACACACACCTATAATAGTTTTTTCTAATCACGTGTTTAAATTAAATACTCACGCGTGTTCGTAAGTTCTACATATCCGTGTCTTATTTTCTTGAATTGATTATACGTGTTATACGTGAATACACATCGTAACTAATAATAGTAATAGTATACGTAATTACTTATCGTGTTTAAATAATACATGAAATCATCGTGATAAAGGTTCGTATCTCGTGTCGTATATTCTAGGGATTTTTAT
This sequence comes from Glebionis coronaria, assembly GCA_025667525.1. Taxonomy (NCBI): domain Eukaryota; kingdom Viridiplantae; phylum Streptophyta; class Magnoliopsida; order Asterales; family Asteraceae; genus Glebionis; species Glebionis coronaria. The sequence goes on along the minus strand of CM046878.1, from coordinate 453,713,824 downwards.
GCGGTTTTACATTATAATAAATACTTGTACTTAATCGATATTTATTTTATAATAATAATATATATGTGGTTACATGTTCGTGATTTATAATTATTATTGTTAATAATTATCGTGTATTATCACGTACTTAATACTTGTCGTATAATAATACATACATAACTTCTGTAGACAATATTCGTGACACGTGTTCATGTTATAAAAGGAAAGTTTTAATATACACGTACGTTTATTAAGTGTACTGTTCATGGTAAAAGCATGCGGGTTTTACAACTCTTCCCCCTAAAAAGAATAATTTGTCCCCGAATTATAGAAAAGTAACCTGAAATGAACATGAGCGCGACATGACTGACAAGGACGTGGAACGTGAGATGCCTGAAAAGAACATAGCTGAACTATGGAATGATGAGAGGATAAATCCGAATGGAATCGTCCGTTTCCAAGTGGCTTCCCTCTCGGAACGGTTCCTCCACAAGATCTTGACACAAATAAAAATTCTTGGTCCTCCTGACCTTGACTTGAAAATACGAAAAAGTTTATGCTTATCACCGTAAGATAGCTCCTTCTGAATTCGATCGAATGGATACGAAATAACGCGCAAGGGAACAAATGAAACGTTACGATGCAAAAATAACCTAAAGTAACTGATAATAGTAACGTCTTAGCAATGATGCGCGAGACATACTGGAACGTAGTACGTGAAAAACTGTAAACGTGATACGTGAACAGTTTTGAACGTGTTACGTGGAGATATGGTGAGTGTAGTATGAGCAAACATATCATGCTCAATGATACGTGTAACATATCGTGAACGTGATATGAGGAACGTGGAATGAACATGACATGTGAAACATATCGTGAACATGGAATACGGCTGCGGTAACGCCAAACGCTACAAGGTGAGACGTGGAATGTGACGTGAAACGTCTATCTGAGGATAGAGATTTATACTAAACTTGAGTGTGGTCTCTCAAGTTCTTGCAAAACTTCCTAGAACGAAGATGAACGTAAAATCGTAAGCCAGGATACGATCATGAACGTGAATAGTGTCATGAACGTGAGTGTAAAGCAATTCGTGAAATTAGAACAAGGACGTGAACGCAAATAAGGAGCCCAAATGTGAACCTTTGTCTGGCCCGATAGCTGAGGGATTACCAAGTGATCGGATGAGCCTTGGCTGGAACATGTCCAATCTATCTATTGGTTCTTGAAATCCTTGCGTATGTAAGGATTCTGCAGACTTGATCCAACTGTTGGAAATAACCCAGATAGCATCATGCTTCTTCTGAGTTTGCGTAAATCTAGTAACCAAAATCCATGGAGATCTTGTCCCATTTCTGTTCACAATGCCTGATGGTGGAAAAACATCCTAGTATGTTGGTGTTCTATCTTAGTCTGTTAGTATGTAAGGTACTTAAATATGAACGTAACTGTATCTCGCTTCGTAGAAACTTGATACATAGAATTTTGCGAAATTATGAGTCTCCGAAATTAGACTTCTCTTAGCGTAGGATTTTCTGGAACACCTAATGTAGTGTAGGGTTCTCACCTTTACGCATAAGCTGAGTCATGGTAAGATTAACCTTGAGAATCCATGTGATTCAGCGTGTCACTGTAATCAACCAGAATTTCTATTGAAAAATTTTAGGGTGAAATTTCTCCTGTCGAAGAATTTGCAACCTAGTGCACATGTGGTCTTCCTGCTCTTCTCTCGACTTAGAGAAACAGGTTGTCCTCGATGAAAACACTGATGAATCTTTTTATGAGTTCATGGAAACTCATTTTATTAAGTCCATAATGCTGCTGGAGCATTGATGATACTAATTCAAAATCATGAATCTAGCATGACCGAGTCGTGTACGAATAGCAGTCATAGAAATGTCCTGCTCTTCCACTCGTCACTGTTGGCAGCATGATCATGAATCCGATCTTGGAAAAGTGTTTGACACCCTCAAGTCGATTGGACATGTTGTCAATACAGGGAGGAGAATAACGGTTATGAATGGTGATTTGGTTTTAAATCGATGGTAGTCGACACATAATCTCATATTACCGTCCTTCTCCTTGAAGGTTCTTCTGGAATGTATGGGAAGATGTTGGTATAATCGGCTGATTATGCCAAAAAAAAGGAACTTTAGTAGTCGTTTCTTAATTGACAGCTAGAAAATTTTAGCAGTCATGGCTAACAAAGCACGTGCTTGTAAAGCATAGATAATTTGTACAGATTTTTTAGATGGAAAACCATGCTGAATGTATTCAGGAGCCTGAACATTACTGTATAAAATCATGAATCGTAGCAGGGTGTGCTGCTCATAGTCCATAATTGGGATTAAATTCAACTCGCATCTGTCCGAGGTAATGCGTTAGCAGCTTGGATCTCATCATTAGGCTGAAGGAAAACCTTCGTATACATGGGGAATACGAATTGGGTACTTTATGGTCATGAATATATGAAATATGGGTGCAAGAAATGAAAGTGTCATCGAACAATCGTGACAGATCTCACTGATACGCTGGTGATGGTACTGAAATTCTTGTGGCCTGATTAATACATGGCACCACAAAATGGATATACCCTTTGGAGGGTACCCTGAATTTCTTAGGGATGTTCCAGAATTGGACATGAGTCGTGTGTCTTGACTCGTGTCTTGGGAAATATAAGCATGACATGTGTCTTGACTGGTGTCTTGACATGTGTCTTGACTGGTGTCTTGACATGTGTCTCGAGATGTGAAACAAATAGAACTACAAATATTAGGTTATTATGCCAGAATTGGCGGATCGGTTGGACTACTGATGCTTTGTATTTCTGATCACGTCTGCGGCCGGTGCTTCGGTTGCGATTGCTAGGATAGTTGCTGTCACACTAGTGGTTACTATCGTCTTGTCTATCAGTTCCATGACGGTCATTCTCATGACTGTGATTCATGTAACTATTCAGTTGAGTGGCCGGCTGGTACCGGATCTCACTCGTATGACTGAAATGACAACTGAATGACGTGTGACAGGTAACTAAGAATTAGGAACAATGATTGATGGAAATCGTCTAGAGGTGAAGCATCTTCTCGTCCGATCACTTTGATCTAACGCCTTTGTCTTAGTCTTGTAAGATTTCCAGGTTTGTGAACAGCATCAGCATCTCGTAGCGTCTCTAAAATAATCAGCAGCATCAAATTTCGTAGCATCTCCAAGTTATGAGCGGTATCAGCAATCTCGTAGAGTACTAGCAAGTGGAGTACACCTGAGATGATTTAGAATCGACAAGCGAATACTCGTGAAGTATTGTAAGTGAAATACACATGGATTTCGGTATGTATAATACACATGGCATACGGTACGTGGAGTACCCATGGAATGCACATGAAATGATCGGTATGGGGTCGATCATCTGACATGATTTTAAAGGAAAATAATTGGTTAAACGGTCAGAAAAACCATCATGATAACCTGGCAATGCCAGTATATACCTCATTCTGGTTGCATAGAGAAACGCTAACATGTGGTTAAATGAATTTCAACGATGATTTTCCTGAAAGCATGATTAATGAAAACCAACCATGACTATCATGAAAGCAGGATTTAAATGAATTCTAATAGTGTCTTGCATGAAAGCATAAACAACAAAAGAGACGTAAGACGTAATCAACATGAAGACGAAACCATCATGAAGAAACATGAAACAACTTAACATGAAGGAGTATATAACATAATAAGCATGTAAATGAAGTTAACCGTGATAGTATGAAAACATACTTGACCTAAAGACATAGTAACTTATGAGGGGACATGAAAATTTTTTATGCCAATAAATCATGAGAAAAATTTTATGCATGTAAGCAGTGCGTGAATGCATGATGCAGTTTATGAAAACCTTTATATGCGCGAGGGTAAACGCCTATGGTCAGTTTACCCAAAACAAAAGACATGGAGATGGGACACCTATGGGTCGGTCCCAAAGTTATAAGTTTCAATAAAAGCACATGCGACTAAATAGGGACAGTCCTGTACCAACCGTTACTTAGTCATAAACCTGCGACAATGATACATGGAATAAATGAATGAAACTCAACTGTCAAAACTTAACAGAAAAAAAAAATTATGTAACCAATTATGAACTACTGGGGTTCAATTCACATTAGCCACAGTTCACAAGGAACATCGTGCATGAAACAATGACACGTAAATAAGTATGGATGACGGTTGTTCAGTCCATATTAGTAAAAGGAATACTGATGAAAACATCATGGTTAAAACAACAAGGTGCTGAAAACATCATGGTTAAAACAACAAGGTGCTGAAAACATAAATACATGGAATAACCAGCGTTGGCTTAGGAAGCTCCTGATGACTACCCACTAGTCACAGGTCAAGTTTTAGAGCGGTTCGAAACCTTGAGCTCTGATACCATAATTGTAACACCCCACTTTGATAAGTGGACCGTTACGCGTAATTATGGCATGTCATCAAAGCATGCAAGGTAAAATGTAGTAAAACATACACGACCATAGGGAAAACCAGAATCAAACATCGGTTCCCAAACATAAGCCCAAAACATAAATAAAGTAAATGAACTAGGAAAGACTAAACAAGCATAAGTATATGGAAAAAAGGAGAAGAAGTCTATGGCAGCTTCCATCCTATACACTTCCTCCAAATGCTCGAGTCCATCCTTGGGTATCTACCGTTTTGGGACATGGAAAGGAAAGTAACGGCTGAGCATAACGCTCAGTGCACGGATATACGACATAGTATGAATGGCTGAAACATAAATAAGACTAATAGCAGCGGAAATGTATAAGTCCTGGAAAACTTGGAACATGTTCATAAAACTGGTTTTATAGTTTGAAATGACTTATGTTTTTATATGAAAACTGTATTAATTAGCCAATAGCCTATATAGGTCATGAGGTTCCACCGTGCATGAATACTTGGAGGGGAGACCTCGTCATGCAATTAGAGGGGTTGTCTCTAATTAAATAGTCTGGGTAGTAGGGATCAGGTCCTAGTGAAGGATGCAAGGCACACATCGTATTCACTCTAATAATACTGCTAAACATGTAACTAGGATGCACCCATACACCCCACATGATAATATCATATAATGGCCAAAACTAAAAAGGGACACCACGAGCAATCACTTCGCCGTGGGGAAGTCATAACACTTGTGCCTCGAGTGCTATGGTTATGGTACCTCCATAACTAGGTGACACTGGTCATGCATGTATATGGCTTAGGCTCTTAATCTAACATAAGTATCAAACAAATAAAAAATATACTGGGAAAACAGTTGGCTGCATACGGGGAATCCTAATAAGGAAAGATTGTCCATACTGAAAGGACGGAGAATCCGTACCTTATGTCCAGTGAACGAAGAAGACGAACGGAAGAGATTCCTACTTCGATCTCACTAATGCTACATAAATAGTATACATGTATAAGTATTCTGATTACTAAGTACGTAACTGGTTTTAGATCGTATCTTAGCTTGTTTTATATGTTCATGTCTTGTTTTACCGATTTTAATATTATCTTGTGCTTATCATGTATTGTGTATATTCTGATTAAGTATTACTTGTATTTCTTGTATTATTATACTTGTTGTGTAATAATAAGTAACTTTCTAAACATAGCAGGTTTCCTAAAATAGAAAGTTTCCAAGAATAGATTAACTGCTTAAAATAGGCTAGTTTCTAAAAATAGAAAGTTTCTAAAAATAGTAAGTTTCCTGAAATAGAAAGTTTCCATAATTAGAAATAAGTTGGTTTAATAAGATAAAAATATAAGCTTAAGTTTTACTGATTAAATATACTAAGTCATGTGATTAATAGTATAGTTTATGAATTATAACATGTTAATTAAATAATTTATAGGTTATAAGATTTAAATAAATATAAGCATGATTTAATTAAATTAAAGTGTATAAAATACTTAGGTTAAAACATGTATTAATATAACCTAAGTCATGTTCATTAATCAGTTATATTTCATGTTTAATAATTAATTAATAATACTTAGGTTAAAACATGTATTAATATAACCTAAGTCATGTTCATTAATTAATTATATTTCATGTTTAATAATTAATTAATAATTAATTAATAATTACTATAGTCCAATCTAATAAATAAATACTTAGGTTAAAAACATGTATTATTAAATAATAATAAACCTAACTCCATGTTTTAATTAAATTAATTATATGCCATGTTAAATTAATTTAATTAACTTGTAAAATAAATATACTTGTAAAACTAATTAAACTTGTAAAAATAATTGTAGCCCGAACCCGTGTATTATTTTGTTAAAACATGTCGTGAACCGGACCCGAAACCCCATGAACCGGACCGAATTAATTTAATAGTTCTTATATAACCAAGGTTTAAATAACATAACCTAACTTGACAAAATTAAATCAATATTAATAAGATTAAATAAAATTAATATTACATGATTAATTTAATACCCTAATTAAATTAATTAAAATAGCTAGAAAAATGATAAACCAAACATCCCTTTTTAAAATTCTAAAACTGCCATCCAAACATCCTGACTAAAACCAGCAGCCAAACACCCCTTGTCTCTATTTGTGTTGCTGGTGGTTGCCACTGTGTGGCATGGGTTTCCCACCGGCAGTGGCAGTTTCCCCCCCTACTCGAGTCAAAATTCCCACCGAGACCACAAAGGTCTCGGTTCCCACTGCTTGAACAAACACCCCTGCTAGGGTTGCCACTGACAGAACAAACCCAGCCAGCACCCATTAAGGGTTGCGGCTGGTGGCTGATTTTTACCACCGAGACCATAGATGGTCACGGTTTGTGGCCATTCGAACACAACAACATCAAAAACGACACCCCCTTATATTTAATGTATTATAATATGTTTTTAGATCGTATACCTTGGATTCTTGATCAATTAACAAATGAAAAAGAATAAAACGAGATTAGGGTTTTTCTTACATACGTTTAGGGTTTAGAAATCAAACACGAACACACCCTTGATCTCTTGATCCACCCACGTCTGATTCTCCTTGTTTCTTGGTGTTTACACGTCGGCAGCAAAGGAGCACAAAAGAAAAGAAAAAACAACGGCTGTTTATTTTGGTTTAGGGTTTTATGAGATTGCTTGTCCAAATAAAACAAATATACCCCCCCCCCCCGGTATGGTTTTGTTGTAGTCGGCCTAGGAGTTCCACAATGGGCCTTGGCCCATAACCTTCTTGTTCTATTCCTTTACTTAAACTGACCCAACAACACACACCTATAATAGTTTGTTCTAATCACGTGTTTAAATTAAATACTCACGCATGTTCGTAAGTTCTACATATCGTGTTTTATTTTCTTGAATTGATTATACGTGTTATACGTGAATACACATCGTAACTAATAATAGTAATAGTATACGTAATTACTTATCGTGTTTAAATAATACATGAAATCATCGTGTTAAAGGTTCATATCTCGTGTCGTATATTCTAGGGATTTTTATGCGGTTTTACATTATAATAAATACTTGTACTTAATCGATATTTATTGTATAATAATAAATATATATGTGGTTACATGTTCGTGATTTATAATTATTATTATTAATAATTATCGTGTATTATCACGTACTTAATACTTGTCGTATAATAATACGTACATAACTTCTGTAAACAATATTCGTGACACGTGTTCATGTTATAAAAGGAAAGTTTTAATATGCACGTACGTTTATTAAGTGTACTGTTTTTGGTAAAAGCATGCGGGTTTTACAATAGTACCCCAAAATTGATAATATGATACTTGCAGTACCCTAACCCTAATGAGCTAAGTCACATGTTTTTCACATGCGCTATCATCGTTAGTATTTAACAAAAGTTTTTGGGTGTTAACTAGGTCACATGACATTTTTTCTCTTTTTATTTTCTTTTATACACTTTTTTAAGTTTCCTTTTTAGTTCATTTATCCAATTCTGTTGATCATCGCCATATCACGCTTCATAAACACCCATATCAGCCGTCATGGAGAAAGGTACCAAAATTTTAAAAATTCATTCTTTGCTTTTGTTTGCTTATATAAAGTGGTTATATTTTTTAATCTATTCATCTCTTTATTTACATGCAGAAGTGAACAATAGGAATGTTACCTTTAGGCTACATTATGGTGGTCTACTTGTTAGGGGCTTAGCGACTGTATATAGGGATTTTGATTACGTCAATATAGAAAAGGAGGAGAATCGTGTATGTAGGTGGTCATTCACCACTGATTTGAGGGGGTTGGGTTTTAAAGAAGAAGATGTTAATGGTCTTTACTATAAGGAATCAACAAAGACACTTACAGATGGTTTGAGACTTATCCATGATGAACCTAGCTTATATGAGATGCTATTATGTGCTAGTAGGACAGGTCTGGTTGAGCTGTATGTGGAACATAGTGAGGATTGGTTACGCGCCAACAATAAGTTGGTTGATCTGGACATCACTACAGGGACGGGCACTGGAAGTGCAACATGTAAGGTTGCTTGTGACCACAATGAAACGCAACCAAATCAAAACATGGACCTAAGAAGTAGTGACAAAGATGAAGGTGATGAAGAAGACGGGAATAATTCTACCAAAGATGATGTTGAGGGAGATTATTAGATGAACTTGATACAATAAACGAAACACTTGATCCAAATCAAGACGTAGAGGTGGTCGAAAGTATGGAAGTAGCAAGAAATCACTATAAGATGTTGAACCAAATAACCAAATTACCTACTGTTGAAAACAATGGAAAAGAAGTACTCATTCGCGATGATGAAGACGAAGATAGTGTCCATGATGGAGAGGATAATTTGTAAAACCCGTATTTAAGAATTCCCGAATATTAAATACGCATGCTCAGTTTCAGTTAAGTATTATAAATAATAATGTTTCAGAAATATTTATTAGGTTTTAGAAATTTAGTTTCAGAAAAATATTACGTATACATTATTTATGATACATAAAAGAGTAATTACTATTGGGAATTGATAGGCGTGAAAACACCCATCCTTTTACCACTTAAAACAATTAAAAACAAGCCCAAAACGCGTATTTTATGTCGCAAAAGTCGGAATTACGCGTGGTTTGTGTTTTGTTGTGTTTTAGGACCAACCGATGAATAAGGAAGATAACACGGGCTTTCACGGGCTTTTATCGAAAAAAAAGACAAAAGACAAAGTCAAAATATCAAGAGTGCAAAAAGAACGGAAGTCAAAAGCCTATTCTGAATATTTATCGAAGAAAAAAATCTAAAGACGGAAGTTTAATAAAAGTCGAAGAACCAAGTCTTATAAAAGAATAAATTAGAAGACGTGTTCATTTCATATCGACAAATCCCGAGACAATGTCGAGAAAGACGAAGAATTTAAAAGACGAGAAGACAAAAAGAAAGAGAGAAGCATCAACACATCCCCTCCTCCTATAAATACCCTCCTAATATGTCATTAGGAGGGGTTAGTAAAATTTTAGTCAGTAGTTTATTTTTCAAGTTTTAGGAGTAGGAGTAGGTGTGATTAATTTATCTCTCTAGATTTATTTCATGTCCTTAATCTTTCATCTTTAATCTTGTAATTTTGGATCTTTAATCTTCATCTTATTTCAAGCTTTTTATAATCATTCTCATTCTACCTTTCTTGTTTTTTAATCTTATGTTTTGATTTGGTTAATCATGTAATTTTTTTAATCATGTTCTTTGTTTGATTGATGTGTTTGTTTGATTGTGCTTATTGAGTTTAATGTGTTTGATCTTTATAGCTTAGTGTGTTTAGTGCTTATTGTGTGATTTCCTTATTTTTAATTAAGTGTTTTAATAGTTAACTTTTATAAAAAGTTGATTTTAAATATTTAGATTATTTAGTGTTTTTAAAGTTTTTAAAATGTGGCTTATTTGCTTTTTCCTAAATTTAGTTTGGTTAAGTTTTTGATTAAGTGCTTATTAGATTTAGCTTATTTTCACATGTTTGCTTAATTTTTGTCTTAATCGGGTTTCCAAAACCCTAATATTCCGTATAGGGTAGAGTACTTAATATTCCGGATAGTAAACTTTTGCCTTTTCCCAAATTGCACCTTAGACCTAGATTCCGGATAAGCCTTGGATTCAGGTATTCCGGATTAGGAATTGGTCAAGTATTCCGGATAGCAACTTTCTGGATTCCGAATAGCAGCAAAACACGTAATCCGGATAAGGCCTTGCTTATTCCGGATTGTGAGAAGAAAACGGATTCCGGATTGTGGTGTTATCACACATTCCGGATAACTCCTTTGTTTATTCCGGATAGAAGTAAGAAAGAAGGATTCCGGATAACAAGAGGATTGAACATTCTGAATAGTGAAGAAAACTACAATCCGGATAAGGGTAACTTTTGGTATTCCGGATTGTGACAGGATCTTGGATTCCGAACTAGTTTTAAATTTTATTTTTCTCGCCATTTACTTAGCTTTATTTAAACTTGTTTTTGCTTAGTTTAATTTTCAAAGTTTATTTCTTTTATAAAGTTTTAAGTTTAAAGTTTATATTTTTATTATTTACTTTTAAAGTTTTATTATTTTGTCATTTAACTTTAAAGTCTTAATCTTTAGTTAAAAGTTTTAAGCTTTCATTTTTATTTTATTTTAGTTAGTTACTCAACGAAATGTTCACTTTTATTTTAGAAATAGATAATCACTCTTTCTTTCTTTTCACCAAGAACAACTAAGTCAAACATTTAATCCTTTTTCAATTCGAATCGAGGCGAGACGATAACTTTTTATATACAAAATCTCTTGTATTAAATGGCGCCACTGCCGGCTCTTTTCGTGAAGATTAACGGTTTTTTGTGAGAGACGCGTTGGATTTTGGGATCCGTTCACTTTTGAACATTATTTTTCTTGTCAAATTTTCAAAATTTTTCAAAAATCCATAAAAATTAAAAATTTCAAAAATCCAAAAATATTTGAAAAACCATAAAAAGCATTTCTTTTCAAAAGTTTTGCATCCAAAAATATTCCTCTTAATCCTCTATTATGTTTAATTTATTTTCTCAACCCCTCTTATTTTTAATTCTTCATGGATTCGTATGTCTATTGCGTAGGGTGTGGGAGACCATCGTATGGTTTTCAAACATGTCAATGATGTACATGTGAGCGGTGCGGAAATGATATCGACAATACACAATTTGGATTTTGTCCCTCGTGTAATTCGATTAACTCATCCTTTACTTCTAATGCACTTACTCCCCCCTCTTGCATATATTGTGGAAGCGATTTCATTGGCATGTTTCGTGTCCGATTCGATACCCGTCTCATGACGAGCAAGAACCGGGTTACAATTATGACAATGGTAATAGCTATCCACAAGACGCACCGATTGTTCTCAATACCCGTGTTGCAATAGTTGTGGGGACCCTCACGATACTTCTTATTGTCAACCGATGAATTATTATGAACCAAATCCATGCTATAATTCCGGTTTTCATAATTTTGAGCCCCCAAAATACACCTTCAATCATCAACCTTCTTTGAATCCGAATAATGAAAGACAAGCCCTTCTTTTGAAAATTCATGACGGCTTAATTCGACTGACTGACACATTGGAGGAGCGACAACGACAACGACAAGAGCAAGTATCTAATCTTAGTGATTATACTCCGCCTCTTGTGCGTTCTTTTTTATTTTAATGATGACGAGATGATATCTTTGATCTCAACCCATCTTTTGAGATTCCTATTCCTTCTCTCGATATCCCAAATGCGTCTAAGGATAGTGATACATCGAGTGAGATTAGTGAATTTGGTCTCGATAACTTATTTGATGAGGTTTGTGATGTACCGACTTTTGCTGAGCTTACGGATGAGGTCGCTCTTAATGATGATTTTTCTCCATGCTATGAGAATTTCACTTTTGAAATTTCTCAATCTCCTCCGGGAAATGAGGGCGATGTTGATTTATTCTCTCCGACTTATGAGAAGTTCACCACTGAACTTGGTCTTATAGATGAGGTGGAAGACGTTATTCTTCGCGACAAATTACTGAAAGTTCATCTTCTTATTGCTAAAATTGAAGCGTTGAATTCTACTCCTAATACCGAGTCTTTACCCCCGTCTCTTACTCCAGTTGAGAATAATGATACATTTACGGAGGAAATCGACATTCTCTCAATACCTCCGGGTATTGATGATGATGACACGGAGGAGGATATTCTTTTTGATACTTTGATGCATGAAGATATTGTCCCAAGTCCTCTTCCTGAGCACCTTTTACCCATACCTTAGACACCATTACTGAGGATGAGTGATTTGACCCGGGAGGTGACATTGACCATTCTATGATTGATACCTTTATGGCTTTGCCGCTTAGTGACCATCAACTATCTTGGGGGGATAACAATTTGCTTCCTTTACCCATCCCACCTCCCGTGGATCATGATTTCACATACTTTTCGTATGTTGAGAGGACTTTTCTACCCTTCAAGACTTATCCTCCTGCCTCTCATTTATTATGTTCCTCCGGGACCGAGGACAAGATTTTTGATCCCGGTATTACATTAGAGGCTTCCCCATGGACCATTTAATTCAGGGACGAGTCAGGCTCGTGACTCGGTTAACAAAAACAAGCGCTTCTCGGGAGGCAACCCGATAATCTATCCTTTATATCTGTTTTTCATCCTAAGTGTAGGGGGAGCCCCGTAAGTGTTTGTTGTTTTCTTTCTTATGATGTGCAGGGATTATCGCTTTCAAAGACACACTTTTGATGACTTCTGACGACCCGTGATCCCGTGTACCCGTCTTCCCGGTTTTATCCTAAACTCTTTTGATTCACTATTTTATATTCTTCAATATTAAAATAGGAATCACTATAGTTGTCTATTCCTTAACAAGATTTAAACAACGTGCACAATGTCCTAAGTGTAGGGGATTTTACTCCCACATGCCTAAACATTGAGGACAATGTTTATCTTAAGTGTAGGGGGACTTCTATCGAAGTTAAGTGGGCTTTTCCATGAATGTGTCCTCATTTTAACCGGAAAATTGATTTTTCGACATTTTTCAAAATTGTTGATCTATTTTGGCCTAGTTGTATTTTTCCTTTGTTGTTATTATTTTCTTTCTTTAATAAAATGGTTTCAACTAGTTTAGATATCTTTGATATATTAGGCCCGTCATGAATCTTTGACTCAACCCGAGTTTACCTATTTGAGTTTACTCTAGCTAGTATCCTTAACGTGTTTAAGTCTAGTTTTGCTAGGCTTTTATATAGGGAACTTTAAAACGCGAAAGTATTAACTCTATGGGTTAAGAACAAGAACTTTTCGAAAGTTCCTATAATTGATCCTAGAAAGTCGTATATCAAGGGAACTTTAAAATGCCAATTCTAAACTTGAAAAAAAAGTCTAAGAAGTTGCAAGATCCTATTGATGACTTGAAAATCCAAAACTTTGATTTAATAGGCTAAGCATCCACGAGTCCCATTCCTCAAGATTTTAAATTGTGGAGAACGAGAGATGATAGAGTCAATTATAAGTTTGGTATTCTTTCATGAATTTATGTGAGTTAATTATGAGCTTTTTCTCCCATCGCTTGTTAATAAATTTAATTGCAATAAGTAAGGTTGTACGATTTGAAAAGTTACTTAGCTTCTAGCCCAAGATCGTTTAAAAGTTGCTCGGTATTAATTAGAGTTCATAGCCAAGGCATAACTTATTGAAGCGGGATGCGAAGATTGGCGAGTCCGAAAAGGCCCTAACAAGGCATGAGGGCTACATTTTGTTGCTAAAGATCCAAAGTGATGTGAAGAATAATTTATCAAAAATCAATATGAAGGATCAAGACACACGACGAAAATCAAATACTCCCCTAAAGATCATGGAGAAGTCTATCTGAAAAGACCTTAACAAGGTATGAGGATAAATAGATCCAAGTCCTAAAAGGAGGCGGATCGTCGTATATCAAAATCCCAAATAAAGATTGGAGAAAAATGAAGAATTCGTGGTCTAAGTTTGAAGAATCTCTCAAAAACTTCAAGTGAAGAAATTCCTATTATGAAGAGAAGACCATTATTTCAAGATCATCTCTCAAGATTCGAAGTATGAAGTCAATGCCAAATATCGATCCGAGAAAGGTCTCAAATCGTGAAACGAGTTATGCCAAGATATGAACTTTATGAGGTTTCGAGAAGTAGTTTTAAAAGATTTTGTCCTTTAGCTAACTATTGATTAAATCGTCCTACTTTATTCTCAGCCTTAATAAACTATCGAAATAAGTCAACAATGCATCCTCGTGATCATTCAAAACAACAATAAAATATAAGAGATACACCTAAGAATAATGGATTCTAAGTGAATAACTGAGCCGCATGAGTTTGTGTTAGCTTGCCAACTTATAATAACAATGATCTCATTTTTAAGCTTAGTATGGGGAACGTAAAACTTGAGGGTGATAAACATTCATGACAACCAAAGCCCTAATGTAAGTCTTCGATCTCATTACTTGTTCTTCCTTCAAGCATTTTGTAATTTTCTTTCCTTCTATCTTCCCTTATTGTCTAGTATTTAATAAAGGCCAAGGTGGGTTAATTAGGATGGAAAATGTAAATCTTGCTTTGTAACTAATGCATTGCATGAGGGCATTGCAATGGTCAAGTGTAGGGGATTTGATAGGTGTGAAAACACCCATCCTTTTACCACTTAAAACAATTAAAAACAAGACCAAAACGCATATTTTATGTCGTAAAAGTCGGAATTATGCGTGGTTTGTGTTTTTGTTGTGTTTTAGGACCAAAAGATGAATAAGGAAGATAACACGGGCTTTCACAGGCTTTTATCGAACAAAAAGACAAAAGACGAAGTCAAAAGATCAAGAGTGCAAAAAGAACGGAAGTCAAAGACATATTCTGAAGATTTATCGAAGAAAAAATCAAAAGATAGAAGTTTAATAAAAGTCGAAGAACCAAGTCTTATAATAGAAGAAATTAGAAGACGTGTTCATTTCATATCGACAAATCCCGAGACAACGTCGAGAAAGACGAAGAATTTAAAAGACGAGAAGACAAAAAGAAAGAGAGAAGCATCAACACATCCCTCCTCCTATAAATACCATCCTAATATGTCATTAGGAGGGGTTAGTAAAATTTTAGTCATTAGTTTATTTTTCAAGTTTTAGGATAGGAGTAGGTGTAATTAATTTCTCTCTCTAGATTTATTTCATGTCCTTAATCTTTCATCTTTAATCTTGTAATTTTGGATCTTTAATCTTCATCTTATTTCAAGCTTTTTACAATCATTCTCATTCTACCTTTCTTGTTTTTAAATCATATGTTTTGATTTGGTTAATCATGTAATTTGTTTAATCATGTTCTTTGTTTGATTGATGTGTTTGTTTGATTGTGCTTATTTAGTTTGATGTGTTTGATCTTTATAGCTTATTGTGTTTAGTGCTTATTGTGTGATTTCCTTATTTTTAATTAAGTGTTTTAATAGTTAATAGTTATAAAAAGTTGATTTTAAATATTTAGATTATTTAGTGTTTTTAAAGTTTTTAAATTGTGGCTTATTCGCTTTTTCCTAAAATTAGTTTGGTTAAGTTTTTGATTAAGTGCTTATCAGATTTTAGCTTGTTTTCACATGTTTGCTTAATTTTTGTGTTAACCGCCATAACCCTAATATTCCGTATAGGGTAGAGTACTTACTATTCTGGATAATAAACTTTTGCCTTTTCCCGAATTGCACCTTAGACCTAGATTCCAAATAGCCCTTGGATTCAGGTATTCCGGATTAAGAATTGGTCAAGTATTCCGGATAGCAACTTTCTGGATTCCGAATAGCAGCAAAACACGTAATCCGGATAAGTCCTTGCTTATTCCGGATTGTGAGAAGAAAACGGATTCCGGATAGTGGTGTTATCACACATTCCGGATAACTCCTTTGTTTATTCCGGATAGAAGCAAGAAAGAAGGATTCCGGATAACAAGAGGATTGAACATTCCGAATAGTGAAGAAAAGTACATTCCGGATAAGGGTAATTTTTGGTATTCCGGATTGTGACAGGATCTTGGATTCTGAACTAGTTTTAAATTCTATTTTTCCTGCCATTTACTTAGCTTTATTTAAACTTGTTTTTGCTTAATTTAATTTTCAAAGTTTATTTCTTTTATAAAGTTTTAAGTTTAAAGTTTATATTTTTATTATTTACTTTTAAAGTTTTAATATTTTGTCATTTAACTTTAAAGTCTTAATCTTTAGTTAAAAGTTTTAAGCTTTCATTTTTATTTTATTTTAATTAGTTACTCAACGACATGTTCACTTTTATTTTAGAAATAAATAATCACTCTTTCTTTCTTTTCACCAAGAACAACTGAGTCACACATTTAATCCTTTTTCAATTCGAATCGAGGCGAGACGATAACTTTTTATATACAAAATCTCTTGTATTAGGAATATAAACACGGGGAATAATTACGAATTTAAGTGAATAAAGGTTAAACCCAAAAATAAACGAAACCCCTTATAGATATAAAGGGGGTGGGGGAATGTTTATTAAACAAAAGAAAGCATATGGGCCTTTTTTCCCAGCCCATTCCATATCTACACTACATGAAAACAAAACACAGCTCCTCTTTTCATTTTACGTAACAAAAAAAATAAAGTATTAGGGTTTCTGTGCTTGGTTTACCGCCGGGTTTTAGGACAAAAGAAGGGATCGAGAATTGTTTTTGATCAAGAAGGTCGTGTGTTCTTCATTCTCTAATTAATCATCATAACGGTATCACCCTCATCTTGTTATATTATGTTCTGTCACGATTTTAGTATTCTAAGCGTATTTAAAAACGAATCTTGAATGTATATGATTTAAGGGGGTGTCGGATTTGGATGATTTCATGAAAACCGAGACACCACCATGTCTCGGTGGTGTGAATTGATGCCCAGCCGAGACACAGTCTCGGTGGTGATTCCTTTTGGCCAATCGCGAACAGAAACCACCCCACGCAGGGGGTATGTGATCAAAGGGGTGTCGTGGGTGTTGTGGTTCAAGAAACCGAGACCAAGAGGTCTCGGTGGTACCCTTTCTCTGCCCAGCCGTGACCCACACATGGGCGGCATGGGCTGCATTTAACCATCGCAGCCAAACAAACCCTTCGGGGGTAAAATTTATTTAAGGGGGTGTTTGGCTGTGTTAAGCAATGGGTAAATACACAAGAACGGTGGGAAAACTATTAGTAGCAGTGGGTAAATGTTAGACAGAAAATAATAAGGTTTTGTTATGAAATTAGTGACAGTTTAGCGACGGATTTTCTGTCGCAGTTTGTCAGGTCAGATTTGGGACAGTTTTGACACAACCTTTTAGCGACAGTTAGCAATAGTTAGCGACAGAAGTTTCTATCGTTAATCAAGTTTTGGATTTTACATTTTGTTGGCTTGTTTAGTGCGACCGAGAATGGGGAATCTCGGTAGGCTCGGGTTAGACTTAAAGAATTTATACGAAGACTTAATTATACCTTATTTTATCACTCTTATAAATAAATGTTTAAAATGGTTTCATTAGTAAATTAATTTATTATATTAAATTAGTTTTATGAAATTAAAAGGGTATAACTTATTAAATGATTTTATTCATTTTAGAAATGTTCTAATTTAGGAAACTTTCTATTTTTAACAGGTTACTAAATATAGAACTATTATAACGTCAAAATACATGTTATACCGTAATTAATAATAAAACATGAATACGTTAATCAGAAATATTAGAACATTCAGACTTATCAGTTTATATATTAACAGTATTACAAGAATAAATAAATTTACTAAGTACAATTAAGATAAATAAAATAAACGAATATCAGTTAACTTATTCGCGTCCTTTATTCATGTAGCTCGCGTGAAATCAGACTAGACTTTCTGTCAGTTGATCTTGGCCGGTTACTGGACACGAGGTACGGATTTTCCTTCCTTTCAGTAAGGACTTCCTTTCTATGCATGATTAGGATTCCCCGTCTGCAGCCAAATGTTTTCCCCGGTATATGTTATAAATTATTAGAATTTATTTTAAATAACTAAGATATTGCCTGAGCCTTATATACAAGCATGACCAGTTAGTTGTACTAGTTACGGAGGTACCGTAACCATGACACTTGAGGCACTGGTGTCATGACTCACTTGTAGGAGAGTGATATCCTGCAGCGTCCCATTCAGCTCAGCTTGGCCATTTTATCAGTATTATTAGTGTAAAACCCGCATGCTTTTACCATGAATAGTACCCTTACGATCGTACGTACATGATTAGAACTTCCCTTATTTAGCACGTTTACGTTTCACGATAGGAATTTACAAGTATTACGCACGTGTTATTACACGATAAGTATTTATTACGTATTAAGACACGATAATTATTATCAACAATAATTATAATCACGAACATGAAAATCATGAACGTAAATAATCACGAACCTAATATTATGTATTTACGTATATTTATTACGATTACGAATAAAGATATTTTACGACACGAACGAACAATAATTAAATCACGTAAACACGACACGAGAACATGTAAATAATAGAACACGGGAAAACAACGAGTTTCCCCATGTGGGGCCCACATAGCCGCGACATAGACACCACTGTGGGCCAAGCCCACTTTAGAATTTAACAAAAAGGGAAAAGAAGGAAGGAGATTTTCATAATACAGAATAATTAGAAAATCAAAAACCCTGCTCCTCCTCATTCTCCCTTGTAGCCGCCGCATACAAACACCACAAAGGAGGTGTTTGTTGATTTTGGTTGATCCAATTTATTGCAAGGTTGTTCGTGTTAGTATTTTACTTTTGATCCACGAATCGGTAATTCTCTTAAACCTTTTATTTTTAATTGTTTATTAGATCTAAATACATGAAGTCATGAGGTTATTAAAAACAAGTTAATAAAAATCTAGATCTAATCAAGGGGTATTAAAAATACATGGTTTAAGGGGTGTTTGGTTCGGCTAGTGGGTAAACCGAGAGCAAGGCTCTTGGTGGTTGTGTGATCACCACCAACCGAGACCACAAGGTCTTGGTTTGGTTGGGGTGTTTCGGCCGCAAGCAACCAAGGGACCTCGACGCATGTCGGGGTTAGCCTTGGTGTTTTTTTTGGGGGGGGGGGTCTCGGCTGAAAACCACACGCATAATCGGCTTAAGCCGGTGGCAGTTTGCTACGGTTAAGGGTGTGGATCCGGTTCAAGGGTTAAACCGGTCCGGTTCACGACATGTTTAGAATTAAAACACGGGTTCGGTTCATGGTTTATTTTTACAAGTTAATTATTTTTACAAGTTAAATAATTACAAGGTGTAATTAAATTAATTTAAGATGCTTTATAATTAATTTAATTTAGACATGCCTTAGGTTAATTATTATTAGAAATAATACTTGGTTTTAACCTAAGTATTTTATGATTTAATTTTAGACTAAAGTATTAATTAATTATTAAAACATGACTTATAATTAATTAATTTTCATGACTTAGGTTATATTAATAATAAATATTAATACATGTTTTAACCTAAGTATTATTACCTTTATTTAATTAAATCATGTTATATTTAATTAAATTTTATAACCTATAGTTTACTTAATTTACATGTAATAATTAATAAACTATACTATTTAATCACATGACTTAGAATATTAATCAGTAAACACTTAAGCTTATTTTATTAGCTTAATAAACCAGCTTAATTCTATTTATGGAAACTTTCTATTTTTAGAAACTTATTTATTTTAAGCAACTAATCTATTTATGGAAACTTTCTATTTTTAGAAACTTATCTATTTTAAGCAGTAAATCTATTTTTGGAAACTTTTTATTTTTGGAAAATTTCTATTTTAGGAAACCTGCTATTATTAAAAAGTTACTTATTATTAAACAACAAGTATAATAATACAAGAAGTACAAGTAATACTTAATCAGAATAGACAGAATACATGATAAACACAGCATACCGATAAAATCAGTAAAACATGACAGAACATATAAAACAAGCTAAGACATGATGTAGAACCAGTTACGTACTCAGTAATCAGAATACTTATATACGTATATTATTTATGTAGCATTAGTGATATCGAAGTACGACTCTCTTCCATTCGTCTTCTTCGTTCACTAGACACAAGGTACGGATTCTCCGTCCTTTCAGTATGGACATTCTTTCCTTATTAGGATTTCCCCGTATGCAGCCAACTATTTTCCAAGTATATGTTTATATGTTTTTGAATTGCTTATGTTTAATTAGACACCTAAAGCCATATACATGCATGACTAGTTTTGTTGATCCCAAACTTAGATGGATTTAGCTTTATGTATACGAGATTAGATCAAGTTATACACTTAGAGAAACCTTTGTATATGTATATGAGAATCCAAGTGTTATGCGGAATTAACACTTAAACAAGAACACAAAGATGTAAACAAACTTTCACTTTGATTAATGATAACGAACTTGCTTACAATGAAAGTGTTTAACGTATGAAAAACTTATATGAACAATAACCTAAAGGTCTTCTTTTATAGACATAAGAAGCCTTGTACAATAATCTACGTATCAACTATTCTAGGTAAAGATAAATATAGAAAATACATTGTTGTTCCTATCTTTACTAGAAGTAATCTAGAACATAATAAACGTGTAGATCATATCCTTCCATCAGTGCTTGTCTTCAATGTATCAACGCTTGACTTCTTCTTGTCAACGCTTGATCTGTCAGTGTTTGTTTTCTTCCTAACAACGCTTGTTTTACTCTTGTCAGCACTCAAGTAGACTGGCTATAATTTATTCCCAACAATCCTCCCCTAAACTTGATATTTACTCTAGTAACAAGTTTCTGAATAAACATTAAGAACTAGGAGGAATCTTACAAACTTTCTCATATTGGTAATAAATATGTCTGATCAAATCTTTGGCCACGTCACTTGAATAATCAATTTCCAGCTGTGTAGTCTTCATCTTCTCCAAGACTTCCTTGGACATGGAATACTGAGCATCTACAAGAAGATACTCAGCAAACTTTGTAGAACTCAAGTAATATACACCAACAGCTGAATACAATCTCCATTGAAGACCACTGAGATCATCTTCAAGATCCTTCCAAACCGCAGGATCTTCATCTCTTGGTCCACACATTCTCTTGAATGTTGACCATAGTTTTATTCCATTGACTGAAGTTGGTGCTTCAGTCTCATACTTGGCCTCTAACAACCTCCATAGGTCTACCAAGTCTTCTCTATCAAAACTTGCAAACAAAGATATAAGAGTGGTAAAAGTGTGAACCTCTTTTCCATACCTGACAATCTTCCAAAACCCACATTCATCTTCTTCATAGCTTATAATAGGGTTTCTGGAATCAAGAGGTAACACTTGCACCATATCTGAAGCTTCCAATGGTGAGAGTTTGAGACTCTTTCTTATAACAGCTTCACTTAGATTTAACCTATCCATATCTTTGGGAAACTCAAGAGGTAATCCCTTCTTCACAGGTCTGGGAACAATCATTGCCTTCTTAAGCTCCATTTCTTCTGCAAGTTCTTCTTTTCTTTCATCAGAAAGAAGTCTTAGAGTGTTTCTTCCTGCACTCTAACCCAAATGGGATAAGCTTTGAACTCCAACTCTTCAAATGTCAATCCAAGCAATTGAAAGTCCACCCTGTTCCATGACATCTGAGTAGCATGTAGTACAACTCCCTTCTATCCCTTTTCAAGTTTGAGAGAACATTGCTTGCTTTGTGTTTCAGAATGACCTTGCAATCCTTTTGTACTCTAAAAAGAATCTCCAAACCCCATATCTGATCTGAAATAGTCAAATGTGGATTCTCAATACACCTATCTTCCCAAGCATGATACATCTAAACAACTTCTGGCATGTCAAAATCAACTTGCAATTTCAACTCATTCAACTTCTCTTTGGCTAGCTCATCACCATACTCAAGTATTTCTGGTTGTTCTATGATCATTACACTTGAGTCTGAACTAGCTTCATCATTCATTCTTGCTCTTATGAAGTGACAACAAAAGGTGATTCACCCACCTTCTTTCTTTCTTGTTCCACAATTTGTGCAGCCAACCTTCTATCAAACTCAATCTGTGCTGCATCCTTTGGAACATCTACTTGTACCATAATACCCTTACCCTTATCTAATGGATCAATAGGGTAAGGAAGATGGTAATACCTGTGAAGAAACATCTTTGATGATGGATGATGATTGGAATACATCAACCGCATCTGCAGGTCTGTCAACGCTCAATTTTGCTTTGTCAGCGCCCAAGTTACTCATGTCAGCGTTCAAATCTGTCTTGTCAACGCCCAAAGTACCTGTCTCAGCGCCTCTTGTGATTTCCTCCAACATGGCTGTAAATGACAAATTTAAGTTTGTAGGAGAGACTAGAGACGTATCAAAACCTGTCTGTTTCTTCAAACTTGTTAGGGCCTCAGCAACACCCAAAGATTCACCATCATGGGAGCCCTTATCACTCACATTTATCTGTTCATCCTCCCCTTTGGAAGATTCCTCCATCCCTCTCCATATGCTAGCATTTTCCAAAACAACATTCCTCTCCCTCAATTGCTTGAGTTCAAGGCCTTGTGTATTGACAATATGTACCAAGTTTGCATTTTGCTTTTGCAAGCTTATGCAGACAGCCGTCAATTCCATTAATGTCATTGGTTCCAATCTTCCCTCCTCTAAAATGGGTATTTGACCTCCCAAGTTAAATTCATTGGGCATGGATGAGGTCTTAATGATGGTAGGACTCTCTTGGCCAGCTTCTAAGCCAGAACCAATAGTCCCAGCCTCATCCATAGCACCAACCACACTTGTGGTGGTGGTTCTCTCTGCTACATGGCTAGGACCACTAGAGGAGAACACTCCAGTAGTCCTTTGGCGTTTTTGCAACCTATATTGTGTTGGAGGAGAAGATGATGTGGATTGGGTGGATGTGGGTTGGTTAAGGGGTGTTTGGGACTGTGAAGGATTGGTATCAACGTTTGGATTAGGCATGTCAACGCCAACATTGAATGTGTCAGCGTCGAAGGGTTCTTGGTCAAGTTGCATGTGTTGTGGTGAAGGTGATGGTTCAGGTATTGGGTCAAGTTGGGGTTGTGGGTCTGGTTGGGGTTGTGCTGCTTCAATGACAGCAACCATAGCTGGGGTTAGGGGTAAGTCATGATGTGGGGGTGAGTTCATCTTTGTAAAAATTGCTTTCTTTTGCACAGGAATCTCATAAAAATTATCATGATCCCTTATGCAGTAACTTTGGACATCAAAAACCATTTGTAAAAATCTGGGATAAGCTAAAGTCATTTTGTTCCCTTTATTTTTACACATGCCCTCAAAAATCATTTTGGAATAATTAAACTTTTTCTCAGTAGCAATGCACACAATAGCACTAGCAATAGATCTATTGATCTTATTGTGTACAGTACACTTGGGACTCAAACATTACAAGAGGACATGTATTAGGTACTTCCAGGCTAGGGGAAACTCCTGTTTATGATATTTGTTTAGAGTTCCCTCATCAGGGAAAGGATAACCCAAAGCCCTTAGTCCTTGTTCTATTTCATTAATGGGGAGGGTGGTTATACCATCAGCATCATCAAGATGCAAAGCTTGGCGTACCAAAGCTTCAGTAACCACCCATGTGCGCCCATGAACAATAGATGATAATGTAGTCACTCTATTAATTGTTGAGGAACTAACATTGTTCCAAAACTGCTTAATATGTGTGACAGGAATGAGTGGTGCATGAGAAAGAGCATACCTAATTGGGGATGCGTTCAAATACGCCACCATTTGTGTGTATTGGGGAAACAGAGTATCATCAGCTTCAAGATATGCTATCATGTTGTGTTGACTCCTGAATCCCAATTCCAGATCACTTGGTTTAAATTTTGGTGCCATTGTTGAAAGCTGTTTGAATGATTGATAAAGATGAAGTTATAGGAGAAAATTTTGTTAGACAAGAATGATAGGTACCCTGTTTAAAATAGGAGCCAAATGTATAGGAGAGAAAAATGCATGTGATTGGTCAAAAATTAGGCAACTATTTTCAAAATACAATCATGAAGAAATTGAAAAGAAAATAAGTTTATCTCATGCATTAAATGAGAGTTATCTGCTCCCAAAATTACGGACCAAAAATATGTCAAAAAGTAACAACTGGGTAGGTCCCATTGAGTGTCAACGGTAAAAAATAACCCATCAACGCCCAACGGCTATATTCTTGTCAACGGTTGCCAAAGCCATGTCAGCGTCTAATTTGGTCACAACAACGTTTGGAAAAATACTTGTCAGCGTCCAAAAATAAAAATTTATAAAAATGAAAAATGACCTTAACAAAGTAATTTATCCTAGAGAAGATAACCTATAAGTTGATAATTATTATAGGGCGGCAAGCACTGTTCAGTTATGCACACTTGCTTATGCAAGATAGACATAACAGTCCTCCAGTGTCCCTTGCTAACCAAAACGCTTAACAACTAAGTTACCTTATAAAATTCCTTGTTACTCCCAGGTAAAACCAATGAGAAAATCATTCCCAAGTCTCCCAACAGACCACAACCAATTCTAGGCCAAAAATGTCTTGGCAGCATGCATAGTATATCAACTTTGCATGCTACAGTGCCTCATGATTTAGTAAAACTAACTCATACTCACCTGTAGACACAATCTAGAATTATGATAAGAGTATCATAAGGATACCCCAAAGTCCTAAAGGTTCCTAAAACCTCCCCTTAAACTGTGATACAAATATTGTTAAAAATATGCATGAACATAAAAAATTTATGTCAAGACAGGAATAGAAAATTCCAACCATCATCCATAAATAAAAACATGCTCAAATGCTTCTCCAATTATCCATAAGCAACTCTGTATCCAATGGTATAATGCTAACAACACCTGCACATTTAGATTGAAAACCACAAAACTAACATTGTTGCTGACAACGCCCCAATAACACTTGACAGCGTTAAGAAAAGCTTTGTCAGCGTTAGACAAATATATTGCTGACAACGTCACAATAACACTTATCAGCGTTAAAGGAACCTTTGTCAGTGTTAGAAAAATATAGTGGAAAATCTGAATCCTCAAAAAGACCAATAACAATGCATTATCCTGTACATACTTTTACAAAAAGACTCCAAAACACATATTATGTGAGATTGATCATTCCAATACTTGTTACCAAGTATTGAAACCTTCCAGCATTTAAAGGTTTAGTTAGTAAATCTGACACATTTTCTTCTGTGTCAACCCTATCTGGTTGTATTAAACCCTTTTCAAAACAATCTCTTATAAAATGGTGTCTAATTTCTATGTGTTTAGTTTTAGAATGATGTACAGGATTCTTAATAATGCATAAGGTGCTGTTATTGTCAACAAATATCTTGGTATGCATGAAATTGTACCTCTAATCTAACAGCTGGTTCTGAATCCATAAGACTTGTCCACAACAAGCAGCTGCAGCCACATACTCTACTTCAGTTATAGAATTAGCCACCACTGTTTGTTTCTTGCATTGCCAAGATATCAACCTGCTCCCAAGAAACTGACATCCACTAGTTGTGGATTTTCTATCAAACTTGTCACCTCCATAGTCACTGTCTGAATATGCTATAAGATCCAAAGGTGAATCTTTTGGGTACCACAAGCCAAGACTAGGATAACATCTTAGGTACCTAAAGATTCTCTTGACAGCATAAAGGTGACATTCTTTGGGAGTCACTTGATGGCGTGCACACACAACAAACATGATGTCAGGTCTGGAGGCTGTGAGATACATCAATGAACCAATCATTGATCTATAGTGCCTGACATCCACATCCTTTCCATCTCCAATCTTTCCCCAAGGGTGTTCTCTATCCATAGGAGTAGTAGCCCTCTTTTCATGTGGAGAAAAGCCAAACTTCTTCAAGATCTCTGCCACATATTTATCCTGGGAGATGAAGATACCATCTTCTTTCTGCTGAACTTGTAACCCTAGAAAGAAGTTCATCTCCCCCATAGCACTCATCTTGAATTTGTTTGTCATAAGCTTGGAGAAATCCTCACTCATCTTTGGATTGGTGGATCCAAAAATGATATCATCAACATAGACCTGAACAAGTAGAACATCCTTACCATTCTTCTTTGTAAACAATGTCTGATCTATGGTGCCCCTTTTGAATCCATTGTCCACCAAATAAGTGGATAATGTGCCATACCATGCTCTTGGGGCTTGATGAAGTCCATACATAGCCTTCTTGACTCTATACACTTTGTCTGGATTCTCTGGATCTTCAAAACCAGGAGGCTGCATCACATATACCTCCTCAACAATTATTCCATAGAGGAAGGCACTCTTCACATCCATCTAATAGACAGTGAAGCCCATGCATGAATCATAGGCTAGAAATATCCTTATAGCTTCAATCCTTGCAACTGGTGCAAAGACCTCCTCATAGTCTATCCCTTCCTCTTGTGTATATCCCTGAGCCACTAATATTGCCTTGTTTCTGACCACAATACCTCTTTCATCTCTCTTGTTTCTTTGAACCCATCTTGTCCCTATTGGTCTGACATATCTGGGACAATCAACCAGCTCCCAAACATCCTGAATTGCAAATTAGTGAAGCTCATCCTGCATTGCTTCCATCCAACTTGGTTCTTTGAGAGCATCAAATATCTTCTTGGGTTCCTGTTGTGACAGAAAACAGGTAAATAAACATGCTTGCACAAGAAGGGTATCAACCTTCTTGTGAATATTAGCAATAAATCCTCCAAGACTCTGATGAGATCTTCTAGTCTGAACAGGGTACATCACATCACCAATGATAAGAGAAGGAGGATGATTCTTGGTTGTAGTAGTAAGCACTCCTCCTTCAAAAAGTCTATTGTCCTCAATCTCATCTTCCATATTGCTAATATCTTCATCAGACTCTCTTTCATCAACATGAACCTCTTCATAAGTATTGTAAGGTCCACCTTGCTCAAAATTGGAAGAGAAAAGATGCTCAAAAGTGTTGTCAATGCCTGAACCTTGGTTTTCAGCGTTTGGGCTAACAACGCTTGAAATGTTGTTGTCAACGTTTGAGCCATCAACGTCTGAATTTGTCATGTCAGCGCTAGATTTGCCTTTGTCAGCGCCTGAAGGACCATGCATGTTGTTAGCTGGTGGTACTTGGGGACCACCATTATCCTTTCCAGCAGCAGCAGCAGCAAAAGCATCTGTCCATATGGGAATTGTGACATACTCTAGTATAGGAGAAGACTTTTCTGCTTGTGATCCAACCTCTTCATTAATCTGTGTACCTGAAACATCAACAACTTGTTCTTCCACAACATTGGAAGTTACCTTCACAATGTCTGGATTAGTAACAGACATATAATTTAAAGTTCTAGATAGAGGTTCCAAGTCAAACAACCAATTTGGACCACTTTCAGGACCACTAGGTTTACTCTCTAAGAACCTAACATGTACTCTCTCAAGAATACGTTTTTCCTTCTTAAGGTAAACCCTATATCCCTTGATCTGCACTGAATACCCCATGAAGTAGCCTTCATCACCTTTTGCACTAAATTTACCTAAGGCATCACTAGTATCAAGAACAACTACATGACAACCAAAAGGTTTAAGAAAACCAATATTAGGTTTCCTTCCCCAAAGTAATTCATAAGGTGTTTTGTTCTGTATCTTGTTGACCAATGCTCTATTTTGAACATAGCAAGCTGTATTCACAGCCTCAGCCCAAAAAGCTATGGGGAAATGAGCATCAGCCAACATAGTCCTGGCTGCTTCAATTAGGGTTCTATTCTTCCTCTCAGTAACCCTATTTTGCTGTGGGGTTCTGGCAACACTAAACTGCCTAGTAATACTTTTCTTGGCACAAAAATCATCCAAAAGCTTATTCTTAAACTCACCACCATTGTCACTTTTAAGCATTTTAACTTCATTACCAGTTTTCTTCTCAATCTGAGTAATAAAATCAATTAAAGTGTCTGTTGTATCACTCTTCATAGCTAAAAAGAAGGTCCAAGTAAACCTAGAAAAGTCATCTGTGATGACAAAGCAGTATGATTTACCATTCAAACTCTCTATATTGGTTGGACCAAATAGGTCCATATGAAGCAAGTGAAGTGGTCTAGTACTAGAGTGCACCTGTTTAGACTTGAATGAGACCTTGTGCTGCTTGCCTTTAAGACATGCAACACAAGAGTGGTCATTGTGGAAAGCCTTTTCAGGCAAGCCATCAACCAAGCCAAGTCTCACAAGCCTGTTTATATTCTTAAGGTTTATGTGCCCTAGTCTCCTGTGCCATAGATTACTCTCATCTACTGAAGCTTTAGCATAAAAACATGACATATTGTTATTCATCCTAATCCCATTCAGATTCACATTATATATGTCTTTATGTCTAGGTGTTCTATAGTCAATATATTTCTCATCTGGGATCTTATAATCCTTGCTTAACACCAAGCATTCAGTATCAGTAAACAAAACTTTATTTTTGTTATCACAAACTTGTGATACACTAAAAAGATTGTAATCAAGTTCCTTTACCAAAAATACGTTTTCAAAACGCAAGTTCTTGGTGAGAAGTGTTCCTTTGCCTGTAATAGTTCCATATCCGCCTCCAAAGTAAACCTTATCACCATCCTTAATGGGAGTGAAGTTAGTTAAGTAATCTTCCTTCCCTGTCATGTGCCTTGAGCATCCACTGTCCCAATATCCATAATCATTGACCTGTTTTTGAATGCCCTGCACATAAAGAAAACAAGTTAGTTTTCTTTGGGAACCCAAGCCTTAGCAGACTTGGATTCATCTGGTTGTTCAACAAGAACAGAC
Organism: Glebionis coronaria; assembly: GCA_025667525.1. Taxonomy (NCBI): domain Eukaryota; kingdom Viridiplantae; phylum Streptophyta; class Magnoliopsida; order Asterales; family Asteraceae; genus Glebionis; species Glebionis coronaria. Next base: position 453,685,002 of record CM046878.1, on the reverse strand, counting down.
TTAGTTCTCATAACAACCCCTTGTTCATCCCTCTTTGGATAAAATACCCAGTTAACCCCAATAGGTTTTGTAATGACCTTTGAAATGTAATTAAATCTGTTGCAGGTCATAGAAATCCCATTATCATTAGGGTTTTGATCTTTCTTTGGTCTCCATGTCAAGCTTGAAGAAGCTTTAGACCCCTTACCCTGTGGTTGCAAATATTTAGGTCTGGTCACGTTTCTGTCAGCGTTGGATTTGGTCTTGTCAACGCTGAAATTACCCTTGTCAGCGTTGAACCTAGGGTTTGCTACAGAAACCCATTGCCTGTTAGACCAAGTATTGGTATTTTGAAATGGTCTTTGTCCATGAGTGTTAAAACCTCTAGTGAAGAATGAGGCTGGTCTAACAACTTGTGGACTTTGCTGCACACAAGGTTTGGGTCTGACAACGTTTGACTTTTTAACAGCGTTGACCTTGGAAGCGTTGACACACTTATATGATATATGTGAAAAGCTACCACAAGTGTAACATGCTTTTCTAGACACAACCCTAGGTCTAGAAGAGAAGAAGCCTGTTCCATCATTACTAACTTGGCTTTTAGGTGACCTAGTATTCCTATACATTTCTGCATACTTGACACTAGGTTTTCTAACAGTGTTTGAGCCAAAGTCAACAGCTTTACCAGTGATTGGGTTTGTTACCTTAATAGGGGTTGACTCGTTTGGACTTTCACATAACAAGCCACCCTTAACAAATAAGGTGGGGTTGGCTTTCTTCCATTCATTCAAGTCAGTCAAATTCTGTTGATACTCTTCAACTGGGGTAATGACTCTTGGTGGAGGAATAAATTCCTCCTCTTGGAGTTCTGGTAGACCAGTCTAAGATAGGTCCTTTCTTTGGACACTATAGAAGTCACCAGCTGGTGGTGGAACCACAGAGTAGTCCTTCATCCCAATCCCATTCATGTCGTTAGGATCCCTTTGTTTATTAACACATTCTCCTAGGGTTTGTGTGGCCTTATCAAATCTTTGAATTTTAAGGTCAACATTATCCTTATTCTTAATGGCCTCATCTAACTTAGCCTGTAACTCACCATTAACCCTTTCCATGATGCTCCTAATATCATTGCTAGCATTTAACTCATGTTTTAAGATGTTTATTTTATCTTTTAAGTCAAATTCCATTTTCTTGTATTCAGAAACTGTCTTCTCAGTTTGAGTAAGAGCTAGTTGATAATTAGACAGTTTGCATCTCTCAGTACTCACATCATCTAATAATCTTAACACCTCTTTGTTAAGTTTCTCAGTATTTAACCTACAACCCTTACTACAAAAAGCATCATCGTATATCTCATTATCTGATGAAGAGGAGGAGTGTGCCATGAGAGCATATTGAACATGCTCTTCTTCTTCAATTTCAGCAACCAAAGCTTTATCCTCTTCCCCATACTTAGCCAAATAGCTCCAATCCCATCCCATACCATCAATTTCTTGCACTGCAACCATGGCCTTAGGATCCTGAGCCTTAACAATCTGGCTTGAGGGTTTGCCAGCATCAGATCTCCTTGGAGATCTGCATTCCCTCATGAAGTGCCCCATACGATGACAGTTGTAGCACTCAACTTTGGATTTATCAAATCCAGCAGTGTCCTTTGCATTAAAGGTCGTTTTCTTCTTAAACCTTCTATTCCACCTGTTTGCTCTTATACTAGCAAGAGCCATGTTCCACTTAATATCCATCTCTTCCAAGTGCTCATCACTTATTTGCTCAAGGTCCTCATATGTAATCACTGAACCATTGGGCAAAGAAGCAATATAAGCACATACAGTATCCAGATCCAAACCAGCATGTTTAACTCTTGGTAAGTCACTTTTGTATGTGTCAGCGTCTGAATATGAGGCGTTGACATGACATGTTCCAGCATTGACACATGTTGATCCAGTGACTGGATGCATGTAAGAGTCCTTCTGATTGATTTGACCTTCACTATGAGAGAAGAAGGCCAGGTTACTGTTGGTAGACTTGCTTCCATGCTCCAAAAGAGTTTCATTCTCCAACAGCCTCAGTTTGTTATAGATATCATCAAAAGTAGAACTTTTGTGAGTGTTATTGGCAAGTATAGATCTTGCCTCAATCTTCCATGCTTCACCAAGGCTTTTAAGAAAAGTAGCATTAATATCAACATCACCAAGTTGTGTCCCCATGAAGGACAGCTTGCTTGTAATGTCAAGTAGTCTGCTTCTCACACTGCCGAGCTTCTCATTGGGTTGAGCTTTGAAAACAGCATACTCATGCATGAGTTGCTTCTTCTTCTCTTCCTTAGTATCATCATTACCACCATATGCAACTTCAAGAGCTGCCCAAAGGTCCTTAGCAGATTCATAACCTCTGTATTTATGCTGGTTCTCTTGTCCCAAATAGAGTTTCAAAATATTTAGGGTTTTCATATCAACCCTTTTCTTTGCTATGTCTTTAGCAGACACAGCTCTACCATCATCAGGCTTTTCTTTCTTATCTGCTTCTGAACATCCAGCCACAGCTGCTCTTCCAGCAATGGCATCAACAATCTTTTGAGCTTTATTGAATGTGTTTCTATATTCAATAATTTCCCAAAGAGTGTAGTCATAGATCCCCAGATATTGCTCAAAGTTGAATTTCCACAATTCAAAGTTGGTTGCATCAAGCATGGGAATCTTGATGTTTGGTAAAGGTGAGGAGGAGGAGGTTACTTCTGGATTTGACATGATGTTTTTAGGGTTTTGAAAAAATTATGGTTTTGATGATTTTAGGGTTCTTGTGTTCTTTAAGATCAAAAGTTCCTCAACAAGCTCTGATACCACTTGTTGATCCCAAACTTAGATCGATTTAGCTTTATGTATACGAGATTAGATCAAGTTATACACTTAGAGAAACCTTTGTATATGTATATGAGAATCTAAGTGTTATGCGGAATTAACACTTAAACAAGAACACAAAGATGTAAACAAACTTTCACTTTGATTAATGATAACAAACTTGCTTACAATGAAAGTGTTAAACGTATGAAAAACTTATATGAACAATAACCTAAAGGTCTTCTTTTATAGACATAAGAAGCCTTGTACAATAATCTACGTATCAACTATTCTAGGTAAAGATAAATATAGAAAATACATTGTTGTTCCTATCTTTACTAGAAGTAATCTAGAACATAATAAACACGTAGATTATATCCTTCCATCAGTGCTTGTCTTCAATGTATCAACGCTTACTTCTTCTTGTCAACGCTTGATCTGTCAGCGTTTGTTTTCTTCCTATCAACGCTTGTTTTACTCTTGTCAGCACTCAAGTAGACTGGCTATAATTTATTCCCAACAAGTTTCACCTAGTTATGGAGGTACCATAACCATAACACTGGAGGCACCAGTGTTATGACTTCACCACGGCGGAGTGATAACTCGCGGCGTCTCTTTAGTTTTGGTCATATTATTATTATCATGTGGGGCGTATGGGTGCATCCTAGGTTACATGTTTTTACAGATTATTCAGGTGAATGTGGTGTGTGCCTTGCATCCTTCACAAGGAGCTGATCCCTCCTACCCAAAAACTTATATTAATTAGAGGCAGTCCCTCTAACTGCATGACGAGGTCACCCCTCCAAGTATTCATGCACATTGATATTTCATGACCTATATTGGCTAATGGTAAACATGTTAAACAGTTTTTATAAGATAAACACAAGGCTTTTCAAACTATAAAACTAGTTTTACTAAGATATGTCAGGTTATCCAGGACTTAGTCTTTTCCGCCGCTATATGTTATATATGCTTACGTTATTCATTCTATGCTTGTATATCCGTGCACTGAGCGTTATGCTCAGCCGTTTTTCTTTTCATGTTCCCAAAACGACAGGTACTCAGGGACGCTCGTAGACTTTAAGCGTACGTGCATATGGACTGGAAGCTTCCTAGCCTTCATTACTTTATGCATTTCTTTATACTTTTGATACTCATTTCTATGGACATTGTTTAGTCCTTTTCATTTACAGTACTTATGTTTGTGTGTGATGAGCTTTACTTTGGGGTACCGATGTTTGTTTCCGGTATTTCCTTTATGGTCATGTGATGTTTAATACATTTTCCCTTGTATGCTTTGATGACACGCTATAATCACGCGTGACATTCCATTTATCAAAATGGGGTGTTAAAATTAGTGGGGCGTATGGATGCATCCTAGGCTTATCAGTTTACAGTTATCAGGTAAATGTGGTGTGTGCTCTACATCCTTCACATTGGAGCTGATCCCTCCACCCAACACATTATTTAGAGGTCACCCCTCTACAACATGACGAGGTCACCCCTCTAGTTATTCATGCAACAGTTGTTACATTACATGACCTATATAAGCTCTTGGCAATTAAAATATAGAAAATGCATGTTTTTAGATTTAATAGTTAATAATCTAGTTTTATTATTTATAAATCAGACTTTTCAGATTTTACACAGCTTGCCTCTAATTTCATAACAGTTTTAGTTGCAGTATTTGTTATATGTTCCATTCCAGTACATTATTATCATGCTTCATATCGGTTCATTGAGCGTTATGCTCAGCCCTAGTTTCCTTTCATGTTCCAAACAACAGGTACACAGGGACCCTCTTAGGATTTCTGAGAGAGTATGTGCATTGGATGTGAGCTATCCAGACTCCTTTATTTTATGCACTCATACATTACTTCAGTTGTTTGGACATTGTTTTGTCCTTTTCCTTTAAGTATTTAATCTTTATATTTGAGCTTATGTTTGGATTACCGATGTTTGATTCTGGTATTTCTGTTATGGTCAATTAATGTTTAATACATTGCCTTGCATGCTTTGATGACACACCATAAATACACGTAACGGTCCACTTATCCAAGTGGGGTGTTACAATTATGGTATCAGAGAGCAAGGTTCGACCTGTAGGCTCTAAAACTTGATCTGTGACTAGTGGGTAGTCACCGAGAACTTCCTGTATTTTGGCGTTGTTATCTTTCATCACTACAAGAAATCTGTCAATTAACCACGGTCTAAATTCGTGTGTAATGTGCCAAAATTTGTGGGTAATTAGGAAATACCCATGTATTACCCACACATCTATAAATATGGGTAAAACCTTCGAGGCTAATTTGTTGCCCACGAAAATTTAAGTTCATGGGTATGTTACCCACAACATATTGTGTGGGTGATCGTCCCAAGTCCGTGGGAAAAATCTTCATGGGATTTTAAGAATACCATGAAAATGATCTTTCATTTTTGTCATGAGTAGTCGGTGGTTAAAATTCTCATGTGTATAGTCGTGTCTAATTACGACTGTAAATATCTTTGTCTTCCCATAATAATTCGTGGCAAATTCATGACTAAATTATCCGACATATGCTTACAAAATTGGAAAATTTTCGGTAGAAAATCACTTAGTTGGTTATTTTTGTTTACATAGAATCACAAACAATAATATCAATATGAAATTAAACGAGACATGCATTCAATTAAAATTTTGATCTAATACAATCAATAAGCTGGTACATCCACTATCGATAAAGATACATATAGCCATATAGGTAATTAACAATCGTAAGTCAGCAACCTAATGAATGTATATGTTTTTTCTATAAAAAAAGGGTAGTAGCTATATCCGAAGTTGCAAATCTAAACAAAGCAGTTTCCTCTTGTGTCGTGCGATTCTCATCTCACTTTTGAGCAGCGTTTACATTGAATCTGCAAGTGCAAAAACAAATCTTCGAGAATGGACAAAACAATTATCAATATGAAAAGAATCTTATGAAATTACTTAGACTATTAAAAATATATATATAACCCATGAGTCATTATGTTCCAACCTGAAGTTATCGTGTCGCCTCCTCGACTGGCGGAACATGGCGAAAATGAATTTGGTGAGCATGTTTTCGTTGTTGAATCTAATAAGACAAAAAACACAATATGGTTAGTATATCGTTGTTGCAATTCCCTTTAAAAAATTGAGCAAAGTTGAATGAGATACACTAACCTATAAAAAACAAAACGATATTAATAATAGAAACAAAAAACAAAAAAATGTAATGTAATAAGTGTGAAAACACTTATCCTTTTACCACTTATTTCCAATAATAACAAGACCAAAACGTGTATTTTATGTCGTAAAAGTCGGAATTATGCGTGGTTTGTGTTTTTATTGTGTTTCAGGATAAAAATATGAAAAAGGAAGAAACAGGGGCTATCCGGGCTTTTATCGAAGAAAACGACAAAAGACGAAGTCAAAAGATCAAGAGTGCAAAAAGAATGGAAGTCCAAGGCCTATTCTGAAGATTTATCGAAGAAAAAGTCTAAAGACGGAAGTTTAATGAAGTCGAAGAACTCAAGTCTAATAGAAGAAGAAAATTATAAGACAAGTTCAATTTATATCGACAAATCCCGAGACGACGTCGAGAAAGACAAAGAATTTAAACCGAGTCGAGACGAGAAGAAAGAAAGAAGGAAGAAACACATGCACTCCCCACCTCTTATATATACCCTCCTAATAACACATTAGGAGGGTGTTAGTTAATTTAGCTAGTTCATTTTTCTTTCTTTAGTTTTTCATTTTAGAGAGAGAAAGTGTTTAACTTTCTCTCACTAAAACTTCATCTTTTATCTTTCTTGTTTTAATCAAACCTTTACTTTTTAAGCTTAATCTTGTTTCAATCTTCATCTTTTTCATCTTTCTTGTTAGTTACGATCTCGTGTTCATCATCTATTTCACCTTTCTTTTCTACACGTCGCATAAAGCTCTTTACTTTTTTGTGTTTCTTGATTCGCGTGTTAAGGATTTACAAGTTTTATCATTTGCTTATTTGGTGTCTAGCTTATTTCCTTTTAAGTGTCTTGAAAAGTTTAATCTTTTAAAAGTTCATCTTAACAAGTTTGCTTATTTGGTGTTTTGATAAGCTTTTCATTCGTAGTTTATTGTATTCTCGCTAATATTGATCTTGTTGAGTTTTTGATAAGTGCTTATTGGAAGTGCTTATTGGGATTTCGGCTTATTTCACTTTATCGGATTACTTTGTGCTCCATCGCAAAGCTAGGGATTACACATTCCGACGGCTACTTTGCGATCAATATTCAGATAGAGTATTCCCCCTTATTCCGATCGTGATTGCGATCGCTCATTGCGATCGTACATTGCGACGGGTCTTAAGGCTATATTGCGACGAAACGCTGCCAAAATTTCATTAGCCATATTCCGATAGAACTTACATTCAGATAGAACTGCATTCTGATAGATTGATTTACTATTATTCCGATACTTTAATCTTTATTCCGATAGTTTTTCTTGTGACACATTCCGATGGTATTCCAACGAAGGACATTCCGATGGGTTTAAGTTTCTAGTTTTACAAAGTTTTCAAGTTTTAAATTCATTACGTTTTAATTTCCAAAAATTGCACGCTTCCCAAAATCTCTGTTTTTACCAAGTGTTTTTCTAATTTTAGAGAGAAAAAGTGACAGTTTTTCTAGATTTGCTTTTAGCCTATTTTATTACGTTTCGCACTTACACTTAAAGTAGAATAGAAAATCAACTCCCATTTTCGTCACCAAGAACGACTGAGTCGCACTCTTAACTAGTAATCAATTCGAAAAGACTTGATAAACGAATCTTTTTCACACGAGGTTTAACCTTGTATTAAATAGCGCCGCTGCCGGCTCTTTTCGTTAAGATTAACGGTTTCTAGTGAGAGACACGTTGAATTTTGGGATCCGTTCATTTTTGAACGTTATTTTTCTTGCTTAAATTTTTTTCAAAAATCTATAAAAATTTAGAACTTTCAAAAATTCAAAAAAAAAAAATACAAAAACATAAAAAACCAAAAATATTTCTTGTCTATCTTTCTTTTCTTTTTGTAGGTGTGTATGCGTACCCGTGCTCGTAAGAAGAAAACAATTCAAGACGAAGTCGAAACTCCACCTATTGTCACCATGGACAATCGACCAATGATCGAGCTTTTGCAATCGCAAGTGGAAGGCAACACCGATGCTATTGTCATACCTGAGATTGGAGCCAACAACTTTGAACTCAAATCCGGCTTCATTCAAATGGTCTCTGCTCAACCATTCTTGGGGCGTACACTTAATGATCCTCATGACCATATAAAAAGGTTTCTTCAACTCACTAATACGGTTAAGTATAATGGGGTTTCACAAGAGGTGATTCGCTTGCAAATTTTTCCTTTCTCCTTAGAGGGACAAGCCCGCCATTGGCTTGATAAGGAACCGCCACAAAGTATTCTTACGTGGTCGGATTTAGAGACCAAATGCATCAACTACTTTTTCCCAGCCTCACGTACTACTGCTTTGCGGAATGAAATCATTAACTTTGAACAAAAGTACGGTGAGACATTTAGTGAATCTTGGGACCGTTTCAAGGAACTTTTAAGAAAGTGTTCACAACATGGTTTCACAAAAGTACATCAAATAAATACTTTTTACAATGGTTTAAGCATGAATGACCAAGATTCACTAAATAGTGCCTCGGGGGGTAACATTTTGGTTAAGTCTTCAAATGCCGCATGGGATATTATTGAGAATAAGTCTAGAGTGCAAACTAAGAGTGTTCGGACTAATGCGGCTAGTGCTAGTACTAGTGATGCCGACAAGAGAATTGATAAGCTCGCTTCGCTTGTTGAAACACTTGCTCTACAAACCGCTAACAATACCAAAAGCATCAATGCACAAGTTAATGCAATGAGTTAGTCATGTGAAATATGCGGGGGATCTCATTCATACAACGATTGTACTTCGACTCATGACAATCCGGAAAATGTGTATGCCGCCAACGGTAACTTTTCTACGGGAGGCTATCAAGCACGTCCTCAAGGTGACCGCAATTTGCTCAGTTATCGTTTAAACAACTTCCTTTCACCACCCGGTTTTCCCCCACAAAACCCAAACAACCTCAATCGCAACAATCAAAACCAACCTCGAGCTCTAAATCAATATCAAACCCAAAGAAACCCATATCCACCTCAAGGAAACAATCAAGTTCACCAACCACCCGCTTATCAACCACCTGCCTACCATGCTCTTCCTCCCACCCAACCCACCGTATTTAATCAAGAGGTTGACACTTACATGTGGACTAATGATGCGATAGTGCAGAATCTTCAGCGGCAAATCATCAACTTGAAAGGAGATATGGCGAAACAAGGGAATGATCTTCGAACCGATATGCGAAACTCTTTGAGCAGTCAAACGAATGACTTAAGGGATATGATGGCTAGTTTCTTCCAAAGTAATCAAGCCTCTGGTTCGGGTTCTCTTCTGAGTAACACCGTTTCTAATCCAAGAGGGGAGATGAAAGCAATCACCACTCGAAGTGGAAAAGGTTTAAAGGAACCCGAGCTTCCTACACCTACACCGGTGATTGTGACAAAGGAAAACGAGTCCCCTTCTCCAATTCCTCCACCTTCTACTTCTCTAATTCCTCCACATTCTATTTCTCCAATTCCTCCACCTTCTACTTCCACCCCTCCACCACCCAAGGATGTGAGTGAGAATTCCATTCCAAAGCCTTCATCTCAACCCAATATACCTTATCCCTCAAGGTTGAGGAAAGAGAAGTTGAAGAACAAGGGTGATATTCAGGTTTCTATGTTTCTTAAAATGTTTAAACAACTGAATTTCAACATCTCCTTTGCCGGGGATCTCGCTCATATGCCAAAATATGCTAAAATGTTTAAAGATCTTCTCAGTGATAAGGAGAAACTTCTTGATATCGCTTAGACCCAAATTAACTAGAATTACTCGGCAGTGCTCTTAAGGAAATTACCAACCAAACTTGGTGATCCAGGTCGTGTTTTCTCATTCCTTGCAACTTCCCCGGGGTAGAGAATTGTATGGCCCTAGCTAATCTAGGTGCTAGTATCAACTTAATGCCTCTAAGCGTTTGGAAACAATTTTCTCAACCCGAGCTAGTCCCCACACGAATGACATTGAAATTAGCTAACCGTACGGTTGCTTATCCGGTGGGGATAGCCGAGGATGTTTTCATCGGTGTCGAAAAATTCACCTTTCCGACGGATTTTGTTGTCGTTGACTACGAGATGGATCCCCGTGTTCCATTAATCGTTGGACGTCCATTCTTGAGGACCGGTCGCACTCTCATTGATGTAGCCGCAAACGAATTAACCATGAGAGTTGGTGACAGTAAAATCGTCTTCAACATGGGTAAACTTTCTAAGCAGCCTTCTGAAAACAAGAGCGTTAATTTCATTGACGTTCTTGATGAAGCTTGTGAAGAACATTTCAAAGACACTTGTAAAAGTGGTTCTTCTTCTCTTCCCATTGTTGAGACCCTTGCCTCTATTGCTCCCTCACTAACTCCATTTGGAGAAAGTGATTTCCTTTTGAAAGAATTTGAAGCAACTTTGGGGGATGTGGACTTAAAATATGATGATTCTCCCTCCAATTAGGATGAAGACATTCGTACCATTGAGAAACTTCTCAATGAGGACCATATTTCTCCACCATCTCCTAAGGAAATCTCTATCGATGATCCGAATTTGACTATGCATTCCATCGAAAATCCTCCGGATTTAGAGCTTAAGGACCTACCGTCTCATCTCGAGTACGTTTTCCTTGAAGACAATAAGAAGTTACCCGTCATCATCGCAAAGGATTTGAAAGAAGACGAAAAATCTCGACTTATCGACGTGCTGAAGAATCATAAGAAAGCGATGGCTTGGAAAATCTCCGATATTCGTGGAATTGATCCTCACTTTTGCACGCATAAAATTCTCATGGAAGACGAATTAAAACCCACTATTCAAAACCAAAGAAGGGTGAATCCCAAGATCCATGATGTTATCAAAAAAGAGGTTATGAAACTTCTTGATGCGGGAATGATCTACCCTATCTCGGATTCACCATAGGTTAGTCCGGTCCATTGTGTACCTAAGAAAGGCGGAATCACCGTTGTTCCCAATGAAAACAACGAGTTGATTCCTACTCGTCTCGTTACAGGGTGGAGAGTTTGTATAGACTATCGCAAACTCAATGATGCTACAAGAAAGGATCATTTTCCCCTTCCTTTTATGGACCAAATGCTTGAACGTCTAGCGGGTAATGACTATTATTGCTTCTTAGACGGTTTCTCCGGGTATTTCCAAATTCCCATCGATCCTAAAGACCAAGAGAAAACCACATTCACTTGTTCTTATGGAACATTTGCTTACAAACGAATGCCTTTCGGCTTAGGCAATGCTATTGGGACTTTCCAAAGGTGTATGATGGCTATCTTCCATGACATGGTTGAAGAAACTATGGAAGTCTTCATGGATGTTTTCTCGGTCTATGGTGACTCCTCTTCATGCCTTGCCAATTTGGAACGCATGCTTAAGCGGTGTGAAGACACTCGCCTTGTTCTAAATTGGGAAAAATGCCAATTCATGGTAAAAGAAGGCATTGTGCTTGGACATAAAATATCAAAAGCCGGTCTTGAAGTGGACCGTGCTAAAGTTGATGTCATAGCCAAATTACCTCCACCTTCAACCGTAAAGGGTGTCAGAAGTTTCCTTGGTCATGCGGGCTTCTATCGTCGATTCATTCAAGATTTTTCTAAAATCGCTCGCCCGATGACCCACCTCTTGTTAAAAGATACTCATTTTATCTTTTCTAAAGAGTGTATTGAATCCTTCAATCTTCTTAAGGACAAGCTAACTAAGGCACCGGTCTTGGTTACCCCTAATTGGGAGCTACCTTTTGAATTGATGTGCGATGCTAGAAACTTTGCTATTGGAGCGGTTTTGGGCCAAAGAGTGAACAAACACTTCCAACCAATCCATTATGCTAGCAAGACAATGACGGGGGCTCAATTTCATTATACCACTACCGAAAAATAGCTTTTATGTAACACCCCATTTTGATAATGGAATGTCACGCGTAATTATGGCGTGTCATCAAAGCATACAAGGAAAAATATCTAAACATTACATGACCATAAAAGGAAAATACCGGAATCAAACATCGGTAGTCCAAAAGTAAAGCTCATCACACACAAACATAAGTACTGTAAAGGAAAGGACTAAACCATTTCCATGGCAAGTGTATCAAAGTAAAGATAATGCATAAAGTAAAGAAAGGCTAGAAAGCTTCCAGTCCATATGCACGTACGCTTAAAGTCTACGAGCGTCCCTGAGTACCTGCCGTTTTGGGAACATAGAAAAGGAAAACGGCTGAGCAATACGCTTAGTGCACGGATGTACAATAAAGCATGAATAGAATAAGCATATAACATATAACAGCGGAAGAAACTAAGTCCCGAATAACCTGGTTAAGTCTTGGTAAAACTGGTTTTATAGTTTGAAAAGCCTTATGTTTATCTTATAAAAACTGTTTAACATATTCTACCATTAGCCAATATAGGTCATGAAAATCCATCGTGCATGAATACTTGGAGGGGTGACCTCATCATGCAAATTAGAGGGGCTGCCTCTAATTTAATATACTGGTTTTGGGTAGGAGGGATCAGCTCCTTGTGAAGGATGCAAGGCACACACCACATTCACACTGAGTAATCTGCTAAAAAACATGTAACTAGGACGCACCCATACGCCCCACATGATAAATATAATAATATGGCCAAAAGCTGAAGGGACGCCATGAGCAATCACTCCGCCGTGGTGAAGTCATAACATCAGTGCCTCTAATGTTATGGTTATGGTACCTCCATAACTAGGTGAAACTGGTCATGCATGTATATGGCTATAGGTATTCTAAATTAAACATAAGCAAGTCAAACATATAAACTTATACTACGGGAAAACATTTGGCTGCATACGGGGAATCCTAATAAGGAAAGAATGTCCATACTGAAAGGACGGGAATCCGTACCTTATGTCCAGTGAACGAAGAAGACGAACTGAGGAGAAATCCTACTTCGGTATCACTAATGCTACATAAATACATACGTGAATAAGTATTTGATTACTAAATACGTAACTGGTTTTATATCATGTCTTAGCTTATTTTATATGTTCATATCATGTTTTACCGTTTTAAGCCTTAAACTGTGTTTATCTTATATTATGTCTATTCTGATTAAGTATTTTTGGTATTTCATGTATTATTATACTTACTGTGTAATAATAAGTAACTTTCTAAAAATAGCAGGTTTCCTAAAATAGAAAATTTCCAAAAATAGAAAGTTTCCAAAAATTGAAAGTTTCCAAAAATAGAAAGTTTCCAAAAATAGAATTACTGCTTAAAACAGATAAGTTTCTAAAAATAGAAAGTTTCCAAAAATAGATTATCTGCCTTAATTAAATAAGTTTCTAAAAATAGAAAGTTTCCTAAATAGATTAGCTGCCTTAATAAATAAGTTTCTAAAAATAGAAAGTTTCCATAATTAGATATAAGCTGGTTAAATAAGCTAAGTATATAAGCTTAAGTGTTTTCTGATTATTATTCTAAGTCATAATGATATAATGTATAGTTTATTAATTATTACATGTAATTTAAATAAACTATAAGTTAAAAGTATTTAATTAAATATATCATGTTTTTAATTAAATAAGGTTAAATACTTAGGTTAAAACATGTATTATTAATTATTAATAATATAACCTAAGTCATGTTAATTAATTAATTATAACCATAGTTTTTAAATAATTAATTAATTATAAGTCTAAAAATATAAATACTTAGGTTAATAATTTCATGATCTAATAATTAAATTATAACCTAAGTCATATTTTATTAAATTAATCATGTCATATAATTATTAATTTAATTTAACATATGATCATTAAAATATAACCATAACCTAAACCATGAACCGGATCGTGACTAGAAACCATGAACCGGACTCGAAATCAACACTATACCCCGAACCACTTCGGGGTTCATCCCTTTTTGCTGCTGCCGTGGGACCCACACCACCAAACCGGGACCATATTGTCTCGGTTGTGGTCTATTAGCCAAACCGAGACCCCCTTGGGGTTCGGTTTAGGCGTCGGCCAAACAAACACCCCAAAAACCTACTTTTTGATTTACCCAATAACCATTTACATGTTTGATTTATGTTTTTAATCAGGTTTTTAAAAAAGCATCATGTTCTTATTTAATTTTATTAGATCAAATAAAAAGAAAAAGGATTAAAAATGTATACCGAATGCGTGGATCTAACGAGGATGAACACACACGAACACACTTATAAGATTCAAGATAAAAAAACAAACGAACACCCCCTTTCTTGTTGTTGTATGCGGCGACCAAGTAGAGGAAGAAGGAGAAGGAGAAAAATCTTTTTAGGTTTTTGATTAAGTTTACTGTAAAGTGAAAAATGAAAACAAGATTTTACCTTTACCCTTTCTTAGTAAAATTTTAGATGGGCTTGGCCCATCTCTTGATGTAGCCGCGGTTAAGGGGCCCCACATGGGGTACCCATACCGTTTTCCGTGTCTCGTTATTTAAGTGTTCGTTCGTGTTTATTTGTGTTCGTGTTTTATGTGTTCTCGTTAAATATTAACCGTGACCTAATATATTTATTCGGGCTCGTAATAAATATATATACGTAATTAATATTAGTTCGTGATTTAATTACGTTCATGATTTCATGATCGCATGTTCGTGATTAATTATTGTTAAATAATTATTGTGTATTCGTACGTAATAAATACTTATCGTGTTCTAACACGTACGTAATACGTAAAATCCTAACACGTAAACGTAATCATGCTATAATAGGAAAGTTTTAATCTAGTACGTATGATCTTAAGGGTACTATTCATGGTAAAATCATGCGGGTTTTACAACTCTTCCCCCTAAAAAGAATAATCCGTCCCCGAATTATAGATAAAGTAAACTGGAAAAGAAGAACATACCCGAATTCAAAATATAAAATGAGGGTAAGAAGCCCGGATAGACTTCTCTGTTTCCCAAGTGGCTTCCCGCTCGGTATGACCCCTCCAAAGGATTTTGACGAGTGGAATCGTCTTCCTTCTCATGACTCGTTCTTGTCTGTCAAGAACTCGTTCGGGTTCTTCTATAAAAGTGAGATCTTCACGTATCTGTTCTAGTGGATACTGAACCATGTGAAGGGGATGATATTGGTACCCTCTGAGTAAGGACACATGAAACACATTGTGTACATGTGAAAGCTGCGGAGGTAACGCTAACCGGTAAGATACTTCACCAACTCGTTCAATGATATCAAACGGTCCGATGAAACGAGGACTGAGCTTCCCTTTAATCCCGAAGCGTCTAACACCACGTGCCGGCAAAACCTTAAAGAAGACGTGATCTCCTACGTTAAAATGTATGTCCCTGCGATGCTTATCGGCGTAACTCTTCTGACGTGACCGTGCTTCCTGAAGTTTCTGCTTAGCTACTGCGATCTTTTCATTGTTCATCTCTATGATTTCTGGTCCTTCAAGTGTTCGCTCGCCAACCTGATCCCAGCAGATTGGGGCGCGACACTTTCTGCCATACAACATCTCAAAAGGAGCACACTTGATACTTGCGTGCCAACTGTTGTTGTATGCAAACTCCACCAAACAGATGTAATCGTCCCAATCACCCGTCCATTCCAACGCACATGACCTCAACATGTCTTCCAATGTCTGAATCGTTCGCTCCGACTGTCCGTTCGTTTGAGGATGAAAAGCCGTGCTAAGCTTAAGTTGTGTACCCTAAGCTTTCTGCAGACTCTTCCAAAACTGCGAAGTGAAACGAGGATCTCTGTCTGAGACGATGCTGGATGGTGCACCGTGGAGTCTCATGATCTCTCTTCTATACGTATCGGCGAGTTTACTTACCGGATCTTCCTTGCAGATCGGTAAGAAATGAGCTGATTTGGTAAGTCGATCTACGATAACCCAAATTGCATTGTGCTTCCTCTTGGTAGGCGGAAGACCAGTAACAAAATCCATGGTGATTTTGTCCCACTTCCCCTCTGGAATATCTAACGGTTGAAGGAGACCGCCAGATAGCTGATGCTCGATCTTAACCTGCTGGCAGGTAAGACATTTGGAGACGTAAGTGGCCACATCCTGTTTCATACCACTCCACCAAAAGTGTTGCTTGATGTCATGGTACATCTTAGTCGAACCAGGATGTATAGAGAATGGGGAGCTATGAGCTTCAGCTAACAAGGCTTCCCGGAGTTCTTGGTCATCAGGAACAAAAAGTCTCGTGCCCTGCCTGACGATACCATCTGCATCTACTCTGAATTCCCTCTGTTTCTCCAACTTCTGTACTATCGCCCAGATTTCTCCATCATCTTTCTGAGCTTCCTTGATCTTAGAGAGTAACTCGGGTTCTACTCTAAGATTAGCCCAGTAACTGTGCTGTCCACGTACCATGATCTCAATGTCTAGTCGCTCCAAGTCTCTTATGATTTCCTCCTCAATTTTAATGCCGTTGATCATTCCGGACATCCTGCTAAGAGCATCTGCTACTACATTTGCTTTTCCGGGATGATACTGTAGATTAATGTCATAACCCTTCAACAGCTCTAACCATCTCCTTTGCCTCATGTTCAATTCACGTTGAGTGAAGATATACTTCAAGCTCTTGTGGTCCGTGAAAATATCACATGATTCTCCATATAAGTAGTGCCTCCATATCTTCAATGCAAACACGACTGCAACAAGTTCCAAGTCATGCGTGGGGTAATTTTCTTCATAAGGCTTAAGCTGCCGTGAAGCGTACGCGATCACTTTCCCATGTTGCATGAGAACACAACCAAGTCCCTTCCCCGATGCATCACTGTAGCTTTGAAATCCACCCGTACCAGATGGGAGAGTAAGAATAGGTGCAGATACTAGCTTCTGCTTCAGGTCTTCAAAGCTCTTATCTCGTTCTTCAGTCCAGACGAATTTCTCCCCTTTCCGCATCAATTTGGTCAATGGTAATGCTAAGCGGGAAAGGTTCTCCACGAACCTACGGTAATAGCCAGCTAAGCCTAAGAAACTGCGGACTTCCGTCGCTGATGTCGGCCTCGGCCACTTAGTAATGGCCTCAACCTTCGCTGGATCCATAGTGATTCCTTCTGCTGATACAATGTGACCTAAGAATGCCACCTTGTCTAACCAGAACTCACACTTGGAGAATTTAGCATACAACTGCTTCTGGCGAAGAATCTGTAGTACTGTACGAAGATGGTCTTCGTGTTCTTCCTTGGACTTTGAGAAAATCAGGATGTCATCGATGAAGACAATGACGAACTTGTCCAGAAATTCATGGAAGATTCTGTTCATCAAGTCCATGAACACTGCTGGAGCATTTGTCAGGCCAAATGGCATAACTACAAACTCGTAGTGGCCATAGCGGGTACGAAAAGCAGTCTTGGCGATGTTCTGCTCCTTAACCCGTAGTTGATGGTAGCCTGACCTAAGATCAATCTTGGAGAAGTGTTTGGCCCCTTGGAGTTGGTCAAACAGATCGTCTATACGCGGCAGTGGATACCTATTCCGGATAGTAATCTTGTTGAGCTCGCGATAGTCTATGCAAAGACGCATACTGCCGTCCTTCTTCTTAACAAATAAGACCGGTGCACCCTATGGAGATGCGCTCGATCGAATGAAACCTCGTTCTAGAAGTTCTTGTAGTTGATCCTTCAACTCCTTCAGCTCTATGGGAGCCATGCGATAAGTAGCTTTGGAGATTGGTTCAGCTCCTAGAATAAGCTCGATATTGAATTCCACTTCTCGTGCAGGTGGTATGCTCGAAAGTTCTTCTGGGAATACATCTTGGAACTACGACACTATTGGTTGATCCTGAATTGATGGAGATTCAACATCCATGTCGTGAACCGTAGCTAGATAACCCTCGCAGCCATGTGACAGTAGTGCACACGCTTGTAGGGTAGATATGATTTGTACAGACCGTCCGGGTACGAACCCGTTATGAATGTACTCTGGTGCATTAACATCACCGAATATAACTCGATATGAATGGCAATCTATGGTAGAATGATGCTTGGATAGCCAATCCATGCCCAAAATCATGTCGAAGTCATTCATGTCCAGCGGAAGTGCGTCAACAGGTCGAACCTTATCGTCAAATTCTAGGGGAAGACTCTTGTATACATGGGTCATTAATACAGAGTCCCTCAATGGCGTGGAGATAGTAAGCCTATTCTCTAGTGGCATGGGGAGCATCCTAATGTTCTTAGCATAAGCAGTATAAATGACCGAGTGAGTAGCACCCGTATCGAAAAGAACACACGCAACTTGACCATACATATACAAGATTCCAGTAATGGTACCTGTAGACTTGTTGGCCTGGTCTCGAGATGTCTTGTAGACACGCCCGGTGGTAGGAGGCGGCTTGGAATCAGCATGTCCTGATGTGCCCTCCATCTCGCCCTTACGGCAATCCTTCATGATATGGCCAGGAAGACCACACTTGAAGCATGCGTCAGTGTTACGACGACATGGCCTTGGGTGCCTACGGTGGCAAGTAGAGCAAAGAGAATGAGTATACCCTCCAGCAGGTGCTCTGGCTGGCTGAGAACCTGATAAAACATTTTACATAAGACATGATAATAGGGTACAAAGAACAATGCGGTTAATCGTAAGATTGAATACCAGTAATAGCCGGACGGCTAGGCTATGAACCTCTCTGTTTCTGGTCCCAACCGTTTCCATGGTTCCTGGTAGAAGTTTTTGCTAGAGTGTCAGAATATGAGTTATAACATGAAATCATAAGAAAATGCGTAAGTATTAGGACCTGCTGCCATTGGAGTGTCCAGCGTTGTTACGGTAATTATCGTTACCGCCAGGCCTATCCGTAGCAGAACGGTCGTAAGTCTGACCGTTTCCCTTGGGCTGATGAGGCTGCTGCTGAGTAGCCGGCTGAGACCGGTCCCCAGTTTTCTGCCTGGAAGATACATTTTAAAGAGATGAATAATTGACATATATGGAAAGAATACGGATTGATCACCGCTTGAATACGAATGTTTACCTCTTATCGGGTCTTTCAGCTTCCCCGAACTCATCTCTCTCCTGCAGCATCTCCAGCTTACGTGCTGCATCGACCACTTGTTCTACAGTGTTGAACATAGCACACACCAGATTGTTTGCGACCGATCTGCGAAGAGCCCACCTAAAGTGGTGTGCCTGCTCTTCAGGAGTACCTGCTGCTGCACCAAGGAAAACAGCTAAGCGAAGAAAGCGTTGCATAAACTCGTTGCTGTTCTTCCCAGCTCTCTGTCGATCCCATGGTACTCCCTCTTGAGCTTGTCTTGCTCAGCCTTGGGAAAGAACTGCTCCATCACCCTGTCCTTGAACTGAGCCCAAGTCAAACCAGCAACCCACTCGTCACCTCCCTCAGACTGCATCAACGCTAACCACCAATTTAGCACATCGCCTTCGAACCTATAACATGCCAACCTCGCCTTGTATGCGGGGTCACAACCCATAGCATTGAAAATCTTTTCGATGTGAGCCAACCAATTTTCAGCATCACTGGGGCTATCTGTCTTCTCAAAAGCTCGAGGACGGAGCTTGTTGAATCTCTCCAGCCATACTGCTAATGTCACAGGAGGAGGAGGAGGAGGTGCCTGGTTATGCTGCTGATTGTTGGTAGCTTGAACCTCAGCTCTGATGTCGTTCCTCAGTTGAGGAAGCAAAGCTTGGATTGCAGCATTGAGTTGTTCCTGTTCGCGTGTGAGAACCATCTGACAGTATAACATAAAACATATGATTAAACAGATCAAAACATAAAATATATATACATGAAAAAATTTTATACCAAAATTCAAGAGAAAAATTTTATGCAAGAAAATTTTTGTGTATGAATGCATGATGCAGTTTTATGAAAACTTTTGTATGCTCGAGAGTGAGTGCCTATGGTCAATTCACCCAAAATAAAAGACATGGCGAGGGGACGCCTATGGGTCGGTCCCAAATTTAAAAGTTTCGATAAAACACATGCGACTAAATAGGGCCAGTTCTTTACCAACCATTACTTAGTCATAAACCTGCGACAATGACATATATATGTATGTATAAAAATGATGAATGCATGAAAACGACTGTCAGTTCTAGGAAGACCATAGTGACTACCCACTAATCACATGTCATATTTTGAGAGCCTACAGGTCGAAGCCTTGGCTCTAATACCATAATTGTAACACCCCATTTTGATAATGGAATGTCACGCGTAATTATGGCGTGTCATCAAAGCATACAAGGAAAAATGTCTAAACATTACATGACCATAAAAGGAAAATACCGGAATCAAACATCGGTAGTCCAAAAGTAAAGCTCATCACACACAAACATAAGTACTGTAAAGGAAAGGACTAAACAATGTCCATGGCAAGTGTATCAAAGTAAAGATAATGCATAAAGTAAAGAAAGGCTAGAAAGCTTCCAGTCCATATGCACGTAAGCTTAAAGTCTACGAGCGTCCCTGAGTACCTGCCGTTTTAGGAACATAGAAAAGGAAAACGGCTGAGCAATACGCTCAGTGCACAGATGTACAATAAAGAATGAATAGGATAAGCATATAACATATAACAGCAGAAGAAACTAAGTCCCGAATAACCTGGTTAAGTCTTGGTAAAACTTGTTTTATAGTTTGAAAAGCCTTATGTTTATCTTATAAAAACTGTTAAACATATTCTACAATTAGCCAATATAGGTCATGAAAATCCACCGTGCATGAATACTTGGAGGGGTGACCTCATCATGCAAATTAGAGGGGTTGCCTCTAATTTAATATACTGGTTTTGGGTAGGAGGGATCAGCTCCTTGTGAAAGATGCAAGACACACACCACATTAACACTGAGTAATCTGCTGAAAAACATGTAACTAGGACGCACCCATACGCCCCACATGATAAATATAATAATATGGCCAAAAGCTGAAGGGACGCCACGAGCAATCACTCCGCCGTGGTGAAGTCATAACATCAGTGCCTCTAATGTTATGGTTATGGTACCTCCATAACTAAGTGAAACTGGTCATGCATGTATATGGCTATAGGTATTCTAAATTAAACATAAGCAAGTTAAACATATAAACTTATACTACGGGAAAACATTTGGCTGCATACGGGGAATCCTAATAAGGAAAGAATGTCCATACTGAAAGGACGGGAATCCGTACCTTATGTCCAGTGAACGAAGAAGACGAACTGAGGAGAAATCCTACTTCGGTATCACTAATGCTACATAAATACATACGTGAATGAGTATCTAATTACTAAATACGTAACTGGTTTTATATCATGTCTTAGCTTATTTTATATGTTCATATCATGTTTTACCGTTTTAAGCCTTAAACTGTGTTTATCTTATATTATGTCTATTCTCATTAAGTATTTTTGGTATTTCATGTATTATTATACTTACTGTGTAATAATAAGTAACTTTCTAAAAATAGCAGGTTTCCTAAAATAGAAAGTTTCCAAAAATAGAAAGTTACCAAAAATAGAATGTTTCCAAAAATAGAAAGTTTCCAAAAATAGAAAGTTTCCAAAAATAGAAAGTTTCCAAAAATAGAAAGTTTCCAAAAATAGAAAGTTTCCAAAAATAGAAAGTTTCCAAAAATAGAAAGTTTCCAAAAATAGAATTACTGCTTAAAATAGATAAGTTTCTAAAAATAGAAAGTTTCCATAAATAGATTAGCTGCCTTAATTAAATAAGTTTCTAAAAATAGAAAGTTTCCATAAATAGATTAGATGCCTTAATTAAATAAGTTTCTAAAAATTGAAAGTTTCCATAATCAGATATAAGCTGGTTAAATAAGCTAAGTATATAA
Organism: Glebionis coronaria; assembly: GCA_025667525.1. Classification (NCBI taxonomy): domain Eukaryota; kingdom Viridiplantae; phylum Streptophyta; class Magnoliopsida; order Asterales; family Asteraceae; genus Glebionis; species Glebionis coronaria. The sequence continues at coordinate 453,663,262 of CM046878.1, read as the reverse complement.
GCTTAAGTGTTTTCTGCTTATTGTTCTAAGTCATAATGATATAATGTATAGTTTATTAATTATTACATGTAATTTAAATAAACTATAAGTTAAAAGTATTTAATTAAATATATCATATTTTTAATTAAATAAGGTTAAATACTTAGGTTAAAACATGTATTATTAATTATTAATAATATAACCTAAGTCATGTTAATTAATTAATTATAACCATAGTTTTTAAATAATTAATTAATTATAAGTCTAAAAATATAAATACTTAGGTTAATAATTTCATGATCTAATAATTAAATTATAACCTAAGTCATGTTTCATTAAATTAATCATGTCATATAATTATTAATTTAATTTAACATATGATCATTAAAATATAACCATAACATAAACCATGAACCGGACTCGAAATCAACACTATACCCCGAACCACTTCGGGGTTCTTCCCTTTTTGCTGCTGCCGTGGGACCCACACCACCAAACCGCGACCATATGGTCTCGGTGGTGGTCTATTAGCCAAACCGAGACCCCCTTGGGGTTCGGTTTAGGCGCCGGCCAAACAAACACCCCTAAAAACCTCCTTTTTGATTTACCCAATAACCATTTACATGTTTGATTTATGTTTTTAATCATGTTTTTAAAAAAACATCATGTTCTTATTTAATTTTATTAGATCAAATCAAAAGAAAAAGGATTAAAAAGGTATACCGAATGCGTGGATCTAACGAGGATGAACACACACGAACACACATATAAGATTCAAGATCAAAAACAAACGAACACCCCCTTTCTTGTTGTTGTATGCGGTGGCCAAGGAGAGGAAGAAGGAGAAGGAGAAAAATCTTTTTAGGTTTTTGATTAAGTTTACTGTAAAGTGAAAAATGAAAACAAGATTTTACCTTTACCCTTTCTTAGTAAAATATTAGATGGGCTTGGCCCATCTCTTGATGTAGCCGCGGTTAAGGGGCCCCACAAGGGGTACCCGTACCGTTTTCCTTGTCTCGTTATTTAAGTGTTCGTTCGTGTTTATTTGTGTTCGTGTTTTATGTGTTCTCGTTAAATATTAACCATGACCTAATATATTTATTCATGCTCGTAGTAAATATATATACGTAATTAATATTAGTTCGTGATTTAATTACGTTCATGATTTCATGATCGCATGTTCGTGATTAATTATTGTTAAATAATTATTGTGTATTCGTACGTAATAAATACTTATCGTGTTCTAACACGTACCTAATACGTAAAATCCTAACATGTAAACGTAATCATGCTATAATAGGAAAGTTTTAATCTAGTACGTACGATCTTAAGGGTACTATTCATGGTAAAAGCATGCGGGTTTTACATTTTAGCTGTAGTGTATGCTTTCGAGAAATTCCGCCCCTATCTTGTTCTTTCCACCACAATCGTGTACACCGATCATTCCGCGTTGAAGTACTTGTTAACTAAACAAGATTCTAAGCCAAGACTTCTTCGTTGGGTTTTGCTCCTTCAAGAATTTAAAATTGAAATTCGTGACAAGAAGGGAGCCGAAAACCTAGCCGCAGATCATCTAAGTAGACTTGAGGATCCTTATCAAGGGGATCATCCGAATCAAGAGATCAACGACTCTTTTCCCCTTGAGGCCTTAATGTCTATCAATTCTAATCTTGATGACACCCCGTGGTTTGCGGACATTGCAAACTACTTGGCGGGTGGAATTCTCAAGGAAGGGTTAACGTCCCAACAAAAGAAAAAGTTATTTAAAGACATTGAACACTCTTTTTGGGACGACCCTTACCTTTTTAAACAATGTGCGGATCTTGTCATTCGTCGGTGTGTTGATGGGCCGACAGCTTTACTAATCCTTGAAGCTTGCCATAAAGGACCCACCGGTGGTCACTTTGGTCCAAATTACACCGCGAAGAAACTATTCGACTCTGTATTTTATTGGCCCACCATTTATCATGACGCTCATGAAATGGTTAAACATTGTGATGCTTGCCAAAGACAAGGCAAGATCACACATAAACATGAGATGCCTCGAAATTTTCATACAAGAATGTGAAATCTTTGATGTATGGGGCATCGACTTTATGGGGCCATTTCCATCATCCAAATAGAACAAGTACATCCTCTTAGCCGTTGACTACGTATCTAAATGGGTTGAAGCTAAGGCTCTCCCTACGAACGATGCGAGGGTGGTTGTGAACTTTCTTAAGCAACTTTTTGCTCGATTCGGTGTTCTTCGTGCTATCATCAGTGACCGCGGGACTCATTTTTGCAATGATCAATTTGCTCGAGTCATGGCTAAGTACGGTGTCAATCACCGTCTTTCCACCGCTTATCATCCCCAAACAAATGGTCAAGCCGAGATTTCTAACCGTGGATTGAAGCGAATTCTTGAGCGTACTGTGGGAGAGCATCGTGCCTCGTGGGCCGATAAGTTAGACGATGCTTTGTGGGCTTTCCGTACCGCATATAAGATACCTATTGGTTGCACTCCATATCGTCTTGTGTACGGGAAGGCATGCCACCTCCCTATTGAGCTGGAACATAAGGCGTACTGGGCCTTGAAGTGGGCCAATCTTGATATCAACAAAGCCGGTGATCTTCGGAAGATTAAACTCAACGAGCTAAATGAACTGAGGAATGAAGCTTATGAGAACTCATTGATTTACAAGGAGAAGACCAAGATCATTCATGACTCAAGAATTAAGAACCGAGAGTTTCACGTTGGTGATCAAGTTCTACTCTTCAACTCTCGGTTGAATAATTTCTCCGGCAAGCTGAAGAGCCGTTGGTCTGGTCCATTCACCGTCGCCAAAGTCTTCCCCTATGGCACCATTGAGCTTTCTCAGCCCAATGGGCCTAATTTCAAAGTGAATGGCCAACGCGTGAAGTTGTACTTTGGTGAGGACATCTCTCATGAGATGATTCCATCCCTCACCACGTTTCCCTTGAATTAGTTCTGGGTTGAGTCAGGCTCGTGACTCGGTTAACAAAAACAAGCGCTTCTCGGGAGGCAACCCGTTGATCTATCCTTTATCGTTTTCAAAATAAGTGTAGGGGGAGCCCTGTATGTGTTTGTTGCCTTGTTTCTTATAATGTGCAGGGATTAAAGCTTCAAAGAGCACTTTTGAAGACATTTGACGAACCATGATCCCGTGTACCCGTCTTCCTGGTTCTATCCTAAACTGTCGTGATTCAATATTTCATATCTTATATGTTCACTTTGAAATCACTATAGTTGTCCTTTCTTTAGCAAGATTTACACAACGTGCACAATGTCCTAAGTGTAGGGGAGTTTACTTCCCCATGCTTAAACATTGAGGACAATGTTTATCTCAAGTGTAGGGGGGACTTCTATCGAAGTAAGTGGTCTTTTCCATGAATTTGTCCTCATTTTAACTGGAAAATTTGATTGTTCGACATTTTTCAAAATTTTTAATCTATTTTGGCCTAGTTGTATAGTTGTATTTTTCTTTGCTAGAATAAATTTTGAATAAAGTGGTTTTAAATTTTTCAACGTTGTGAATCTTTTGACTCAACCCGAGTTTACTTATCTAAGTTTACTCTACCTAGTATCCTTAACGTGTTTAAGTCAAGTTTTGCTAGGCTTTTATATAGGGAACTTTAAAACGCGAAAGTCTTAACTCTCACGGGTTAAGAACAAGAACTTTTCGCAAGTTCTTATAATTGACCCTAGAAAGTCGTTTATCAAGGGAACTTTAAAATACGAGTTCTAAACTCGAAAGAGTCTAAGAATTTGCAAGATCCTATAGATGACTTGAAAAGCCAAAACTTTGATTTATCTGACTAAGCATCTACGAGTCTCATTCCTTGAGATTTTAAATTGTGGAGTACAAGAGATAATAGAGTCAATTATAAGTTTGGTATTCCTTCGTGAATTTATGTGAGTTGATTATAAGCTTATTCTCCCATCGCTTGTTAATAAATATATTTGCAATAAATAGGGTTGTACGATTTGAAAAGTTACTTAGATTCTAGTGCAAGATCGTTTAAAAGTTGCTCGGTATTAATTAGAGTTCATAGACAAGGCATAACTTACTGAAGCGGGATGCGAAGATTGGCGAGTCCGAAAAGGCCCTAACAAGGCATGAGGGCTACATTTTGTTGCTAAAGATCCAAAAGTGACGTGAAGAATCATTTATCGAAAATCAATATGAAGGATCGAGACACACGACGAAAAGCAAATACTCTCCTAAAGATCATGGAGAAGTATATCCGAAAAGACCCTAGCAAGGTATGAGGATAAATAGATCCAAGTCCTAAAAGGAGGCGGATCGTTGTATATCCAATTCCAAAATAAAGATTGGATAAAAATGAAGAAGTCGTGGTCCAAATATGAAGAATCTCTCTAAAAACCTCAAGTGAAGAAATTCCTTTTATGAAGAGAAGACCATAATTTCAAGAACGTCTCTCAAGATTCAAAGTATGAAGTCGTTGCCAAATATCGGTCCGAGAAAGGTCTCAAATCGTGAAGCGAGTTATGCCAAGATATGAACTTTAAGAGGTCCCGAGAAGTAGTTTTAAAAGATTTTGTCCTTTAGCTAACTATTGATTAAATCGTCCCACTTTATTTTCAGCCTAAATAAATTATCTAAATAAGTCAAACAATGTATCCTCGTGATCATTCAAGACAAAATTAAAATATAAGAGATACATCTAGGAATAAGGGAGTCTAAGTGAATAATTGGGCCACATGAGTTCGTGTTAGTTTGCTAACTTATAATAACAATGATCTCGTTTTTAAGCTTGGTATGGGGAACGTGAAACTTGAGGATTATAAACATTCATGACGGCCAAAACCCCAATGTAAGTCTTTGATTTCTATCTTTTTACTTTCCTTAAACTTTAGTATTTAATAAAGGCCAAGGTGGGTTAACTATGATGAGAAGTGTAAACTGTGCTTTGAAATTAATGCATTGCATGAGGGCATTGCAATGGTCAAGTGTAGGGGATTTAATAAGTGTGAAAACACTTATCCTTTTACCACTTATTTTCAATAATAACAAGACCAAAACGTATATTTTATGTCGTAAAAGTCGGAATTATGTGTGGTTTGTGTTTTTATTGTGTTTCAGGATAAAAATATGAAAAAGAAAGAAAACACGGGCTATCACGGGCTTTTGTCGAAGAAAACGACAAAAGACGAAGTCAAAACATCAAGAGTGCAAAAAGAACGGAAGTCCAAGGCCTATTCTGAAGATTTATCGAAGAAAAAGTCTAAAGACGGAAGTTTAATGAAGTCGAAGAACTCAAGTCTAATAGAAGAAGAAAATTATAAGACAAGTTCAATTTATATCGACAAATCCCGAGACGACGTCGAGAAAGACAAAGAATTTAAATCGAGTCGAGACGAGAAGAAAGAAAGAAGGAAGCAACACATGCACTCCCCACCTCCTATATATACCCTCCTAATAACACATTAGGAGGGTGTTAGTTAATTTAGCTAGTTCATTTTTCTTTCTTTAGTTTTTCATTTTAGAGAGAGAAAGTGTTTAACTTTCTCTCACTAAAACTTCATCTTTTATCTTTCTTGTTTTAATCAAACCTTTACTTTTTAAGCTTAATCTTGTTTCAATCTTCATCTTTTTCATCTTTCTTGTTAGTTACGATCTCGTGTTCATCATCTATTTCACCTTTATCGGATTACTTTGTGCTCCATCGCAAAGCTAGGGATTACACATTCCGACGGCTACTTTGCGATCAATATTCAGATAGAGTATTCCCCCTTATTCCGATCGTGATTGCGATCGCTCATTGCGATCGTACATTGCGACGGGTCTTAAGGCTATATTGCGACGAAACGCTGCCAAAATTTCATTAGCCATATTCCGATAGAACTTACATTCAGATAGAACTGCATTCCGATAGAATTGATTTACTATTATTCTGATACTTTAATCTTTATTCCGATTGTTTTTCTTGTGACACATTCCGATGGTATTCCGACGAAGGACAATCCGATGGGTTTAAGTTTTTAGTTTTACAAAGTTTTCAAGTTTTAAATTCATTACGTTTTAATTTCCAAAAATTGCACGCTTCCCAAAATCTCTGTTTTTACCAAGTGTTTTTCTAATTTTAGAGAGAAAAAGTGACAGTTTTTCTAGATTTACTTTTAGCCTATTTTAATTACGTTTCGCACTTACACTAAAAGTAGAATAGAAAATCAACTCCCCTTTTCGTCACCAAGAACGACTGAGTCGCACTCTTAACTAATTATCAATTCGAAAAGACTGGATAAACGAATCTTTTTCACACGAGGTTTAACCTTGTATTATAATGCGTAGCCATTTAAATGATTTAACAACAGAAAATTTTGAGTCGACTAATTCATGTTGTGAATGGAGGACCAAAATATTTGCTATTACTCATGGAAATAAAATGGAAAGTCCCAACTATAAGCTACTACATATGAACGGTTTCAAGCAGTTGTAGGAATGGAGTTTTGGATAAAGGATATGAAATAGGAGTTTCAGTTATAAGAGAGTGTGTGTGGGATTAATATTTCGAAATTGGTGATGACCACCAATATTAAGCGCCATAATTTTGGGAATTTCTTTAAACGTGATAATGTAGATAATGTAACACCCCCAAATTACCACGCAGCGGAATACCACATTGGGGCGCTACTAATAGCACATCGCACACAATCATAGACAACGACCTCAAAAGAGACGTTAAAATAATACAAACCTTGTCTAAAAGTTTCCCATCGTAATATATATTAAATCAGAGTAGCGTTTATTCCCAAAAATTGTTACCAATACATCACATTCATCAAAGAATTAAAAGTCATTTATTCATTTCAAAGGATGGAACATAATATAAACATTTAGACAAGTAAGCACCAACTCCCTCCTCGCATGCTCCGCTGCTATTCATCATGATTACCTGAAATACATGCTTAAAATAATCAACACAACGGTTGAGCAAGTCTATAGGTTTTGCAAATCATCATTTTAACACAAGAATTTTAATTATCTCAAGCTTGTCACACAGACAAGTCATATATATATATATATATATATCGATAAATGCCTTAAGCTCATGCAACTGAACGTTAACCAACACGTCAACCGAATCACTTACGGCACCCTTACAACAGGTAATATTGTCATATACCAACGACCTCTTATACATAATATCCCTTTCAGGTGATCACAAGGATACATACCCTAGGATAAGGCTGTCAAACCAAATAGATCTATCATATGTATTAATGTTTACCTCGCAAGGTAATTAACAGTTCATGAAATTCAAGGACTTCATAAGACAATAGTACTTAGGCATTTATCATCATATTCGGGTTATTCATACCAAAAACAACTTGTGTTCATTTTATAAAACAGAATGCATTCCCCCTCGCGGGTTAAAAATCATTTACAAGATAGTATAAAGCGAGGCTATCGACTCACCTTAGATAATACACGAAGCTAGTAGTAGTAGTGATCGCCGAAGTGAAGATGCCTCCCAAATATACACGTCAAAAGCCGTCACCTAACAAATAAGGTGCGTACTTAGCAACATACTCAAGTATCTCAAAACATACTTAGTATAATAAAATAAATGAATCAAAATAGTATGTACATAGACATGGTCAACCAATGCAAGTGAATCCTTTCTAAACCCCACAACACATACTAGCTCTCCAAAACTATTACCTTCGATATTGATCCATCTCAAGATGCCAAATCAACACCGTTCAAGTACCCAACACGGGCCTCCAATCTCAGAATGTACACTCACACATAAGACTTATATCCTTTTAGAACTTTGAGAAGCTAATAGATTAGCCTCTCTCCTCAAACTATGACGCGAGGTTAAGTACCTCCCAATAATACTCAACCGGTACCTACCAAAAGTACACGCTGATTTCCCATACTTAAACAACTCCGTTTTCGACGAAACTTGTTGACAAACTAACTTATAATATATACAAGACTCAGTTTAAATTTTATCAATTGATTTACATTTTAGAACCACCTGCTCGACACATCTTTAGACTTTAAAACCGGACTGTTTTGTACACTTGCCTCGTAAAACCATTTTGACTTCGTTAAATATTCTCATTTACAAAATCGACACTTTACTTTGAAAATAGACTCAATACCCTATGTTTAGAGCCTAAGAACAGCCCATGAACATTTATATAACTCAACTTATAATCCCTGAGATTTGACCCAATATCGACAATAATTTCGTATCGTGTCGATACGCATCTCCCGGTACACAAATATTCAAACTAGTGTAACTTCATCCTCGTTATGAGTTAGAAGCTATATCTTATATCGAAATGTCTCGACGACTACTACACTAATATCCAATTATACCAGCACTTTCTCAAACTTATACCCACAAAAATCTGCCTTAAACCAACTGATGTAAAATACCCATTTGAAAGTCACACCAAAACCCATTTTGACCCATTTTTAACATCATCAAACATTCAATTAACCTATATCAATCATTTCTAACATCTACTAACACCCCTAAATCACTTGCATGATTCATACTTTCAAAACCCAAATCAAAAATTATACATGCAACACTTTAAAATAAAATATATCAACAATAAACACTACATGGAATCATAAAAGTAGATCAAACAACCTTGTTCTTCACAAAAAATCTTTGAAAAATAAAAGATGATGCATGTGTGAAATTTTTATACCAAAATGATTACCTTTGAATTTCAAACATTGGACATTGTTTAGATTCAAGCAGATCAAGCTAAAAATTGAAGATCAAGGGGTGTTTTTGTTGCTATGGTTCATGGCTAGAGAGAAAACAAGAAAGGAGAGAGATGAACTTGTTATGTGTGTGTTTATTTATTGAGTATTTATATGGTGGGTGGAGGATAGGTTTTCCAATTAGTGAATTCTTGTGGACTTAGTTGTAAAATACTAGTTAAAAAGCAGGAAATGACTACCAGTCAATTTTAAAAATATTTACGAGAGTCGGGTTTCGTCCCGGATTCATAAAAATATAAATCTCGTTTATTAAATCGACCATTTTAATAATTAAACGCTCACAAAATGAAATAGTAAAGTTCGAAACGACTTAATACGTAATGAAATAAAAATTTCAGAAATCTCAAATATCGAAATAATCGATACTAAAATATAATATTTGGGCATCCCTTGGCATCGCGATCACTATTAGTACTCTTCAGTCGTCAAAACAATTAAACCACACAATATCGGTTTCAACGTAAACCGTTAAACATAACGATACTTACCATTACTTAGAAATTAAAAATCAGGTACATAGTTAGGGTAAAATAATGACGTTAAGTTCGGGGTATTATATTATCACCTCCTTTAAGGAGAGACGTCCCGACTCTTACCTCGCCTCATACTCGTATTGCATACCACTAGAAAAGACGAGGGCACTTCATCCTAAAGAAGTCGTCACGATCCCATGTGAATCTCGATCCACGTCTTGAATTACATCACACATTCGTAAAGGAAAACTTACTCGGTCTCAAATGCTTGACCTCTTGATCGAAGATCTCCACTAGTTCTTCTACAAAACGCAACTTGTCATCAAGTTGTATCCCACCTAAAGGGATGAATAAATCCTTATCCACAAAGCACTCCTTCAAGCTTGACACATGAAATTATTATGAATTACACGAAGCTCATTCGACGACAAGAGTAGATGACAGGATTTTCGGGTAAGTCCAGTCAAAAGGAAGATTACAAGTTAAAGGATACGTTCTCCGTGATCGGACGTCATTGGACAATGCCGCCTCAAGTTCGCACAACTTACGATCACTCAACTAGATCACATACCACATAAGTACCTAAAAGCAAAGGTCGAACATAAACATCAAATAATGATCTCCATCGTTGATCATCGAGAAAACCTTGAACGAACCCTTGATAATACCACTCGATCTACAAAGTCTTTCCAGTTGCGGTGTCGGCTACAACATACTCCTCGAGGTGATAACGAATTTATTAATTCCAATCATTAAGAAATTCGGTCCATTGGTGAAGATCCACAACATAACGGGCATACCATTAACTTCTGCTCCAGTGTTTAACATACAAAAGCACCCACTAACTTCTAATTCAGCATTCATCATACAAAGGCGTCCCAATAATTTCGAATTTAGTGCTCTAGGTGATGCATCATATTCCTCGTTTTTAGTTTGCCATACTAGTCCCCAAGAGTTTCATCATCAAGAAAAAGTCTTCAATGACCCTTCAATAGTAGCAAGTAAGATTACAAAATCTTCACATCCATGATAAGTTGACGTTGATAATTTGATCCTCAGTCAATCCACAAGTACATGCATAAATCTGGTGATGCTTAAACAAGTCGCCTATTCTCGGAACGGTCAACGGTTCTTAACAATCTGCTTATCAAGCTCGCGATCACCGAGACACATTAGAAATGGTCCATCGAAATAAATCACAACTCGAGAGAAGTACAACAGTTTACTCGTACATAGATGATAATCGACGATCATTATAATGACGACATCACTGAACGATTCATACCAACGAAACACGATTCGAAGAAAGACGTACGCACACCAAACATTCACAAATTGAGCCAGACATACTTGGGTTCACTCATTTATAACTCCTTGTATACATCAAAAGGTGTCCCCATTCATGTATACAAGATTTTATAAATTCACGGTTCGGGAACTTATAACTTTCTTGTTTAAATGAAAAGGCGTCCTAATCCATTTCAACAAGACGATTATAAGTCATCCTACTCAAGTATTACTATCTCTCAACACGATATTATATCCAAATACCATAGTAAATACAAGGTGTCAATAAACTTACATCATGATTTCCGTATTCAAATGTCCCATTCCATTTGAATAAGAAAAATACGACAATATAAGGTCCAATGGTTTAAATTTTTCTTATTCAAATGTCCCAATCCATTTAAATAAGATAACCTTAAACAACTCATAGTTGGGGAGTCAAAATCTCTATATCTAAATGTCCCATTCCATTTAGATACAAGGTATTAAGTCACTCAACCGAATGACTACTACGAGCATATCTTTGTTGTACCCAACTATATATATTTGATTAGGATATGTATCTTAAGTCCAACACTGGATCCTCCTTTTCGCAATAAAACGTAGTCATATAAAATCAAATCACATGTCGCATTTACATAGAAGATGTCGCCTTAAAGAATTGATACTTCAAAATCATAAGAAGTATTCGGAACACGAATATCATATAAATCACTACGTTTCGAAAGGAGATGTCCTAAAATGGCACATCACGATACGATGATAACAATCGAGCTTAAACAAGTCGACATGCGATAGATTACACAACAATATATACATACTCAAATTATCAAAAGAGATTCACACTCGTATTTAGATAATACATAATCATCAAGATCGGTGATTGGCGGTGAGGCCAAATCCGATACAAAACCGCATTATAGAATGTACGACAATCATTCAAGGACCATTGCTTCACACACAATGCCTTTAAAATCCATTGTATGATCATAAATATACGTACTACCATTCCAACATATACATAGGTTCACATAATCATAATCAATCATAAAGTAATACAAGAATAGCCTTACCGGAAATATGCGGAGTAGTTGCGTGCTTAAAACGTTTTAGAACACACCAAAGTTATAGTTTAGGTTTTTCAAAAATCGACCTAGTTCTCTATAACTTGTGGCTCTGATTTTCATTTTTGTAACACCCCCAAATTACCACGCAGCGGATTACCACATTGGGGCGCTACTAATAGCACATCGCACACAATCATAGATAACGACCTCATAAGAGACGTTAAAATAATACAAACTTTGTCTAAAAGTTTCCCATCCTAATATATATATTAAATTAGAGTAGCGTTTAGTCCCAAAAATCGTTACCAATACATCACATTCATCAAAGACTTAAAGTCGTTTATTCGTTTCAAAGGATGGAACATAATATAAACATTTAGACAAGTAAGCACCAACTCCCTCCTCGCATGCTCAGCTGCTATCCATCATGATTACCTAAAATACATGCTTAAAATCATCAACACAACGGTTGAGCAAGTCTATAGGTTTTGCAAATCATCATTTAAACACAAGAATTTTAATTATCTCAAGCTTGTTACACAGACAAGTCATATATATCGATAAATTCCTTATGCTCATGCAACTGAACGTTAACCAACACGTCAACCGAATCACTTACGGCGCCCTTACAACAGGTAATATTGTCATATACCAACGACCTCTTATACATAATATCACTTTCAGGTGATCACAAGGATACATACCCTAGGATAAGGTTGTCAAACCAAATAGATCTATCATATGTATTAGCGTTTACCTCGCAAGGTAATTAACAGTTTATGAAATTCAGGGACTTCATAAGACAACAGTACTTAGGCATTTATCATCATATTCGGGTTATTCATACCAAAAACAACTTGTGTTCATTTTATAAAACAGTATGTATTCCCCCTCGCGGGTTAAAAATCATTTACAAGATAGTATAAAGCGAGGCTATAGACTCACCTTAGATAATACACGAAGCTAGTAGTAGTAGTGATCGCCGAAGTGAAGATGCCTCCCAAATATACACGTTAAAAGCCGTCACCTAACAAATAAGGTGCGTACTTAGCAACATACTCAAGTATCTCAAAACATACTTAGTATAAAAATGTAAATGACTCAAAGTAGTATGTACATAGACATGGTCAACCAATGCAAGTGAATCCCTTCTAAACCCCACAACATATACTAGCTCTCCAAAACTAGTACCTTCGATATTGATCCATCTCAAGATGCCAAATCTACACGGTTCAAGTAACCAACACGGGTCTCCAATCTCAGAATGTATACTCACACATAAGACTTATATCCTTTTAGAACTTTGAGAAGCTAATAGATTAGCCTCTCGCCTCAAACTATGACGCGAGGTTAAGTACCTCCCAATAATACTCAGCCGGTACCTACCAAAAGTACACGCTGATTTCCCATACTTAAACAACTCCGTTTTCGACGAAACTTGTTGAAAAACTAACTTATAATATGTACAAGACTCAGTTTAAATTTCATCAATTGATTTACATTTTAGAACCACCTGCTCGACACATCTTTAGACTTTAAAAACCGGACTGTTTTGTACACTTGCCTCGTAAAACCATTTTGACTTCGTTACACATTCCCATTTATAAAATCGACACTTGACTTTAAAAATAGACTCAATACCCTATGTTTAGAGCCTGAGAACAGCCCATGAACATTTATATAACTCAACTTATAATCCCCGAGATTTGACCCAATATCGACAACAATTTCGTATTGTGTCGACACGCATCTCCCGGTACACAAATATTCAAACTAGTGTAACTTCATCCTCGTTATGAGTTAGAAGCTCTATCTTATATCGGAACGTCTCGACGACTACAACAATAATATCCAATTATACCAAAACTTTCTCAAACTTATACCCACAAAAATATGCCTTAAACCCACTGATGTAAAATACCCATTTAAAAGTCACACCAAAACCTATTTTGACCCATTTTTAACATCATCAAACCTTAAATTAACCTATATCAATCATTTATAACATCTCCTAACATCCCTAAATCACTTGCATGATTCATACTTTCAAAACCTAAATCAAAAATTATACATGCAACACTTTAAAATAAAATATATCAACAATAAACACTACATGGAATCATAAAAATAGATCAAACAACCTCGTTCTTCACAAAAAATCTTTGAAAAATAGAAGATGATGCATGTGTGAAATTTTTATACCAAAATGATTAGCTTTGAATTTCAAACATGGGACTTTGTTTAGATTCAAGTAGATCAAGCTAAAAACTAAAGATCAAGGGGTGTTTTTGTTGCTATGGTTCATGGCTAGAGAGAAAACAAGAAAGGAGAGAGATGAACTTGTTATGTGTGTGTTTATTTATTGAGTATTTATATGGTGGGTGGAGGGTAGGTTTTGCAATTAGTGAATTCTTGTGGACTTAGTTGTAAAATACTAGTTAAAAAGCGGAAAATGACTACCAATCAATTTTAAAAATATTTACGAGAGTCGGGTTTCGTCTCGGCTTCAAGGTCCTCCTTTTGATCAAACAAAAGGGATAACACATCTTCACAATAGCACGTTGTCCCATAGGATTCTCAAATATGTTACAAAAATGTTGAAAGAACTCATTTTTTACATCAACCGACTTTTCATTCCACACTCCATCCACCGTAAAAGCCTAATATTCTGTTGACTACGCTTTTTATTTAACATCCCATGAAAAAGCGCGAGTTCTCATCACCTTCAACGGACCACTTAATCTTTGCCTTTTGAGCCTACTTAATCTTTGCTTTTTTAGCATCTGCTACGCTTTTTATTCACTGTGTTGCATTGAATTAATTGCCTCCATCCTCTTGTTTACCACCTCGTCTGACCCATTACCATTGTCAATGGCCTTCTCCTGAAGTTCCTTTTCGTGTCTATCAATCAACTCCTTGCTCTCATATCTATTATTCTTAATCCATTCCCGAATCTTCACTTTAAGAAATTTAAGCTTGCACGTCATGTTTCGCATGCTGTTTGACTCGTCACCAGGGGCATTATTCTATTTCTCAACAACAAAATTATTTAAATCGTCTAGACCGATCCAGTGACGAAAAAACCAAAACAGAACCGAGCCATAATCATTAACAACCTCTCTAAGAAGAATTAGGCGATGATCCGATAAAAACCTCTCCAAAGTAATAGCGTTAATTCGAGGAAATGTGATGAAAAGATTATCAGATATAAGGAATGTATCAAGTTTACTCCTCTTTGTACAGTTAATCATAAAAATCAGCTGAGAAGTTCGAAATTGGTAAGTTTGTGGTGACATATGTGAATGATTCCCTTGATGTACCCATATAAAACTTATTTATAGAAATTTGTCAAAAAAAATATGAAATTGGTGAAACCATGAGTATTATAGTTACTGATAAATTTCTAACACATAAACCATAACTAAATATAAAAAGTGTGGTTAAATTCGTGTGTATATCTTTGCCCACAGATTTTCCATAAAAATTACCCACGAACACAAGAATTTGCGAACTCTGTGGGTAAGAAAATATACCCACGGAATTACCCACACATCTTCCCACAACGGCTCACATCATGGGTAGTTTGTGAGACATGTTTCAGCGTTCATAATTTACCATTAGATTACACACAAAATCTTGTTGCATGGGTAATTTCATGGGTAAATATGTGGGAAATTCGAAAGTAAATATTGTCACAATATAAAATTCTTGTTCGTGAGTAGTTCATGGGTAACTTGTGGGAAAATACCCACTAATCAAGATACGTGCGTAATTTCTGTGGGTAACTGACATGATTCTTCTAGTGCATGTTACTCATGTATTTTATCAGTCGGTTTTTCTAAATTTTGACTAAGTAAACGGTTGGTACAGAACTGGCCATACTTAGTCGTATGTGCTTTTCAGCGAATCTTCGTTTTGGTGAATTGACCATAGGCGTTCACCCTTACCCGTTCAGATTTTGTATAGATGAACTGACCATAGGCGTTCATCCTTACTCATGTCAGATTCATGTTTTCAGTTAAATGTCATTTTGTGAACTGACCATTGGCATCCACCAGTATTCATGTCATATTTTGTTGGATATGCCTTCATGAACTACACCATACACATTCAGATTCATTACTCCAGGTTCTAACAGATTAATCAGCTTATCCTCTTTCCTTTCAGATGCCACCCAGACGCGAAAATGAGAATGAGGCTACACCAGCTGCTATTGCTGCTGCTATTCAGGCGGCTGTACAAGCCATGCTACCCTATATTCGTGATGAGATTCGAGCTGAATACCAAAACGGACCTCAGCAAAATAAAAACCCTCCTCTTCCACCACCTGCCACTTTAGCCACCTGGCTAAATTTGTTTAACAAACAGATACCACGACCTTTTGAACAGACCGTAGCTCCAACTGACGCAGAAACCTGGATTTATCATATAGAGAAATTTTTTGGGGCCATGGGTTGTGGGGATGACTTCAAGGTTAGGCTTGCTGTTTACAAATTGGAGGGTCACGCCCTACATTGGTGGAGGGCTCATAAGTTGATGAATGGGGGAGATGAGTGGGTGCTCACACTGACTTGGATACAGTTCAAGGAAATATTTTATGACCAGTTTTTCCCTCATGCTGAGCAAGAAAAACTGAAGAGGGACTTTCACGCCATTCGTCAGAATCATGGCGAGAACAATATAGAGTTCATGCACCGATATCTCAGGTTGGCTGGATTCTTGGGAGAGGCTGCATGTACCGCGGAGGAGCAGGCGAAACAATTTCGCTGGGCCCTTCACTCTAGGACTGCGGATAGGCTAATGAGTGCCACGTTCACAAACGTGTCACAGGTAGCTAATGCAGCTCGTGATTTTGAGATGCTTTTCGAGAGGGATGAGCTCAAGAATGTAGAACGACCTGAGAAGAGGTATATCTCATTCAACAAACATAAACAATTTAACTCCGATTATTACTTGTCAATATGTATGATGCCTTATCCAATTATAATCGTACATACACAGAGGAGGAGACCGATCCCAATCGGCTACTCCACAGCAGAACTACAGACACCATGGTCAGTCTTATGACCACAACCGATCAGATAAGAGAAACAGTGGTGATAACTACCGCAGCAGTTCAAACTCATTTGGCAACTACAAGTGATTCTTTAAGCTCCGAAACACTAAACCATCGTGTAAAAACATATTCTAACTTTATGTATGCCAACAGAGATGCTGTACATGGGCGTGACCAAAACTACAGAGGTCAGCAGTCTGCCCGACCAGCAAATTCTGGTAATTTTAAATTTAAGATAAACAGCCGGCCTCAAAATATTATGTCAAACAAGAATGCTCGGTCATATGTTTATTATGTATCGTATATTAGAACGTTGTAATAGGTAGTAGGTTAGTCGTGTATTACGGGCTTAACTTTATGCTAAGCTTCATTCATAAGTAACCATAGCCCAAAAGGAAAGCCTGAACCATTAGACTATAGTCCATAACCAAGCCCGCATGTGGGTGGACTATATATACCCTTCCTAGCATGTTAGGAAGGGTGTTGGTCATTTCATTATTTCTCTCTCTAATCTAATCCTCCAAAAAGTTCCAACCATTCTCTCTACTTTCTCTCACTACTTTCTCTCTCTAGAATTCATCTTTTATCTACCTTTCTTTCTTGTTTAATCATCACAAATATAAGGGACAACAATTGGTATCAGAGCCTATAGTGGATAGGTGATTGAAGATTCGTGTTCTTGATTTTCGGGCCTATTTTGATCCAAATCATTCGAACCAATTTTTTTTTTGTGTTTTTTAGGTTTTTTTCTTGATACAAATCTTCTACATAGTTATGGTAGAGATTTGGTATATTTACTTTGGCTAAAACACAAATTTTTTGGGTGTTTTGATCATTTTTTGGCTTAAAATCTCGAACTGGTTGAGTTTTGTCCGAGAAAAGTGGGAATTTGATCACTATTGAACTATTCCGACAGAATTCCATCGGAAAAGGGTTTCATATTCCGATAGTTATTCCGACGGAATTCCATCGGAAAAGGGTTTTAACATTCCGACGGTTATTTCGATCGTGTATTCCGACAGCATTCCGACGGTTATTCCGACAGATTATTCCGACAGATTATTCCGACAGGTCATATTCCGACAAATTATATTCTGATAGTACATTCCGACATCATTCCGATAGAACATTCCGATGACATATTCCGATAGTATTCCGATGAATATTCCGATGGTATTCCGATGGATATTTTGTTCGAGTATTTTTAGACTTAGCCACTATCTAGACTTTTCCCGGAACATAGTTTACACGAAGATTAAAAAAAAAAGAGTTTTTTGGCGGGAAAACCCAAGTAAAATTTATTTTTTCCTAGACCATTTTTAGACCATTTAAGCTTCGATTTCAAACTTTGGCGATGCGAAAAAATTTTCGACCAAAAATTCAAATTTTCGGACCAAAATTCAAAATTTTAGGCCAAATTTCAAAATTTTCAGGTTTTATTTTTCATTAAAATTTTCATTTTTTAAAATTTTTCCCTACTAGTTATTGGCTATTTCTAACTCGATTTCAAAATTTGGTGATTCAAATTTTTTGGGCTTAACGTTTTGTCAGACTGAGGAATTTATTGTCGGACTGAGAAAAATTCAGATTTTTCAGAATTTCAACCACAATCAAATCACAACACATCCACTAAGATCCATAATCCATTCACAATCATTGACAATGTCCAACATCAACTCTAATTCAGACACAAACAATCATGCAATGAAGTACAAGATGCTGAAAGCTAAAGAGCGATGTTTGGAACATTTCAAGCAACTCCAGTCACACCTTCAAGTTCTTTCAAATGACGATTTAAAAGGTACTCGTGTCGAACTTGGATTCAAACGGGTATTCATATCACTCACTGGACAAGATGTTGAGACATTCACAAGCACAATGCTACTCAATGTAGATCACCTTGAACAACAACTTGCCAACGATGAATTTCAAGAGGTTGAATCCAAAGATGCCGTTTTGGTTCTCGAGAATCAGTTTCAGCAATTCAATGATACACAGGTCTCTTTACATTATGATCAGAATTCATAACCAAATACTTCTTTGAATATACTCGGTTAGAAGTTCAAGAATTCAAGGAGACATTTCTTTAACACATGAGTGCTGTAAGGAAGTCCATTGCTGAAAGAACATGTCATAAACTAAAAGTTGCAAGAAGGGTGAATAGCAGCTTAATGCAGAAGAACGAGAGAAATGTCGATGATGGTCAAACATTGGATGCTTGTTCAATTAGTACAGAAAGCAGCGGGACAGAATCAGAAAAGCAACATACCAGCAACAACTCAGGGAATGATCAAGCAACCAATGATGCAGATATCAGACCCATATATGATGAGGAGCAAATGGCTGAGGTATAATTAAATGTTGCGTATGATGATCATCGATATATTTGATTTTAAGATTCATGAGCTTGAAACTATGTTAGCTCAAAATACAAAAGATTTTGAGGATGCCAAACTCGAGTTTTCGAAGAAAAATGACAAATTTGAAGCTTATTTTGAAAAACTTGAAAAAGCAAACGTTGTTCTTGAACAAAAACTGGATCGTAAGATTCAAGATTCTAATGCGGAAAAAGAACATTTTGTGAAACAAATAAATTTGTTAGAATCAAAGTTGGCTTCTCAAAATCCAAGTCCTCCGCCTGCTTCATTAAGTGAAATATCTGTGCAACCTATTGACACTGTAGATAGTAATGACGCTAATGCTGATAACGACATATTTGTTAATATGAACATTAAGTTAGAACAACGTGTCGCTCAATTACTTCTACAAAATGAGCAATTGAAAGCTCAGATTCAGGAAAAGGTTTTTGCATTAACAGCGGTGAAAAATGAATTAAGGAAGCTAAAAGGAAATAGTGTGGATACTAAGTTAGCAAATCCGTCAATCT
Source organism: Glebionis coronaria (assembly GCA_025667525.1). Classification (NCBI taxonomy): domain Eukaryota; kingdom Viridiplantae; phylum Streptophyta; class Magnoliopsida; order Asterales; family Asteraceae; genus Glebionis; species Glebionis coronaria. Next base: position 453,643,733 of record CM046878.1, on the reverse strand, counting down.
TGGGAACCTCCTACTCAACCATTCAGAAACCGCTCAGTTGCTAGACAACCAAATGCGTTTAAATCTGAACGACCCAAAACATCGAACTCGAGGTTTGCATCCCAAGTTGACGTGTGTAGCAATTTGCCAAACACTATCACTCCACTATCTAGATCCCCCTTAAAAAGTTTTGCCTATGCAAAACCCAGTCACATGAATGCTTCAAGAAACTCTAGAAATAGATCCAAGAACATGTCTTAGAGTAGTTCAAATGACACGGGTCATAAAAGCTATCTAGAGGATGCTAAGATAAAGACACAAGCAAGAGATAGGACCCAACCGAAACCTCGGAGCGCTAATCACACATCTAGGAATTCTAGACCCTTCTATGATGTGCCCAAATCATCCTATCCTAGGAACACTAGATACTTCTCAGATGCTAAGCACTTTGTTTGCACGAAATGTAACAAATGCGTGTTTAATGCCATTCATGATGATTGTATAACAAACGTCTTGAACAAGGTGAACCAAAAAGCTAGAGCATCTCAAAGATGGAACCCTATAGGAAATAGTTTTTCTCCAATAAAGTCTTCCGCCGTGCATGAGAAAACTACGTTTCCTAGACCTTGTCTTAAGTGGATACCAACGAGTAGAATCTTTAAAACAACTGGTCTTAAACGGGTTCCTACTGGAAAAATATTTCCCTCTAGCACGACAAAGGTTCACTGTGAACCACCACATGTATCCCACAAAGATATCACTAACAAATATGCAAGCATACAAACTACTGTAAAGAGTGCAGGTACTGAAGTCAAGACTCAACGGACACCCAAAGGTCCAATCTCTAAATACCGTTCAACAAAAGACACACTCAGAGTTTGGTTGCTGAAGAAGCAGATATCTGAGAAACTAGTGTCTAAAGGGTTTCACAACTAAGCTGTAAAATGATTTACAATTACTTCAGATTGTGATCGTGCCTCCAAGAAAGGAAAGTTGATCACGAATGATAACTTATCCTTAACAACGAGAAAATAAATTTTCTCGGTCATGAGCTCTGATTAAAAACATTCAAAGTTTTAAGCTCATGTAAACGACTTACAGTTAAATGTCAGACTGTAACTCGGACCTCAAATAAAGGAAAGTGTATCTTTAAAGATAACTTATCCTAACAAATGGGTAGAGCAATCTATCACGAGTTGATCTTGTCACAAAACATTTGACGTTTTGAGCTCAACACAATGGCTTGTAATCACTTTCAGATTGCAACCCGGATCTATATTCACGGGGGAGTGTACGCTTTAGTGCCCTTACCCTCAACTAAAGAAGAGAAATCTTCTTACACTTGAGTGGATTCGTCAAGACATTCAAAGTCTATGAACTCAAGTTTATGCTTTAGAAAAACCTCTTCGCCAAAAAGAAATAGGATTTTTCAAAAAGCGTTGAACACAATTTTTTCAAGAATTTCTCAATGATTATTCAAAATCTTTCAAAATTTGTGTGTTCAACAACTCCCATCCTCAAAAAGAGAAATGTGGATCACATCCTCACAATGACAATTCAATTGGATCAATTTTTTAGGGGGAGCATTTTAACTTCATGCAAAAGATTAACACATCTTTCTCTTGGCGATTCTCAAGACTATTTTTCAAAATACATTTTAATCAAATTTGGTATCTCTAATATCAAAAGATTTTATATATTAGAGATAGGGGAGAAAATGTGATTAAAATGTGATCTTATATAAGACTAAAGCACTTTAACTCTTACCTACATGTGCGAAACACTTTCGATTATCGATGCACATGTGAAGGGGGAGCATTTCTGAAACGACAAAACTATCAAGGTGTTAAATGTTTTTCAAACACCTTGTTAGACATTTGAAGTGGTTTTTATGGTTACGATCAAATACCCACAACATCTTTAATTCACGACGTTATTGGTGTCAAAAGGGTGGTTAGGTTTAAGTCCTATGATCCAACCAGAACCATAGGGATCTTCCCAGGGACAATCCAATAGATTATTAGAAGTCCTTAGGAAAGATGGAGTAGAATGTAAACGTAGCTGAATGCCGACTAAGTACTGATGCTAGCACTGGAACAATCACAACAAGGTGCTAGTAATGATGTCTTGGTAAGCATTGAAGGGGTTGAAGAATGAAAAAGAAATGTAAGGATAAAGGGTGTAAAGAAAGAAGCCCTCCATACAACTTAGGCAGAAACCGGGTCAACACAACATGAAGAAAACTCATCATGGACCCAGTGATGTATGCACAACCCTTTCCTAGCTACTCAAGCTTCTCTCAAAAGAAGTTTGTTTTATTGTCACAGAGAACAACATGACTTCTATTGACTTTCTCACCTCGAGATAGTTGATATTAAATAGGTGGCATCTGCTCCAGCCTCCGACCACTAAAAGTGCACAAATCGAGTCTAGGTCTAAGAGATCAATCAAATCTCGTTAGGACACACGGATGAAGATCAAGAGAGTCATACGCTATATCCTTGTGATATTGCTAGAACACTCAGAGTGATACTACTTAGTATTCACAATGATGAGTGGAAATCCTTCTAGTGTTAACATCAAACAGCACTGCGGTAGGTCATATGCAAGATTCTTTATGAATTGAACATGTGTAAAACTGAAAAGCAATAGTGGTTTGATTCTGAATTGATTCAAACTCGTTTCAGGTTTCTACGCAATATCTTTATGGTCTTGCCAGAACATTCAGAGTGATATTCATTAATATTCATAGTGACGAATGGAAATCCTTCTAGCGTCAACATCAAACAGCACTACGGTAGGTGACTTGTGATATTCTTATGAATCAAGCTTGTGTCAACTGGAAAGCAACAATGGTAAGATTCTTTAAGAATCACACTTGTTCCAGGAATTTGAATTGATGACTTTAATCAAGCGGATATTTATCTAGTTGATTCACTCTTTATGTTCGCAGTCTTGCTTTGAGACGGTCAAGTAAAGAGAACGGCTAGTACAGCCGCGAAACCTTGTCAAGGAGATTTTTAACTGAATCTACCTATCACAGGTACGATATTTAATATCGTATAACGGTCTTCATCGACCGGAGGTAAAATGCTACCAATTTAGGACGAATGTCAAAGCCATTCAGTCCGTGTCTATGTTTTGTCTCGAGAAGGTAGCGTCACGGTGTACTTAGCAAAGTCAAAGATTCAAAACCACATACTCATGCCTAAAGACATATTCGACAACTAATAGTGTGAGCATGTGGATGAAGACACAAGATCGTAAGATGGCAAAGACAAGTCAAGGATGATTTGAAGATCTCAAGATTAAAGACAAAGTCGAAAGACAACTACAAAGGCTCAAAGATCATAACATGAAGAAACTAGACTAATATTACACGTTCGAGACTCATTTATGGCGAGATTAGTAATCTCTACAAATATCCAAATGACAAAGGGTAATGGCCTCTCTTAAAGGGTAATGACCTCTCATTGGGGGAGATTGTTAGCCTCAAAATATTGAGTCAAACAAGAATGATCGGTCATATGTTTATTATGTATCGTATATTAGAACGTTGTAATAGGTAGTAGGTTAGTCGTGTATTACGGGCTTAACTTTAAGCTAAGGTTCATTCATAAGTAACCAAAGCCCAAAAGGAAAGCCCGGCCCATTAGACTATAGTCCATAACCAAGCCCGCATGTGGGTGGACTATATATACCCTTCCTAGCATGTTAGGAAGGGTGTTGGTAATTTCATTATTTCTCTCTCTAATCTAATCCTCCAAAAAGTTCCAACCTTTGTCTCTACTTTCTCTCACTACTTTCTCTCTCTAGAATTCATCTTTTATCTACCTTTCTTTCTTGTTTAATCATCACAAATATAAGGGACAACACAACCTTATTCCAATTATGTTATCAGGATCGTGAGATGTGTACATCTTCTTAAAACAGGTTCTCAGCAAACCAGAGCTGCTTCTACGGGGTATTCTAATCCCACTTGCATCACATGTGGGAAGAAACACCCGGGACCTTGTCGTCGTGGTTCGAGTGGTTGTTACAAGTGTGGTCAGTCGGGCCATATGATGAGGGATTGCAAGAAAGGAGATACCATCGGTACCTCAGAGTAGATTCCTCAGATTTAACCTCCACCACCACCACTACCACCAACCACTGGTCGCGTTTACACTACTACCCGAGAGCAAGCAAATAAGACCACAGGTACCATTACTGGCATTTTGTTTATACACGGATAGGCTGTCTGCGTTCTTTTCGATACAGGCGCCACACACTTAGTTATATCTACTTCATTTGCTGCTAGAATAAACATGACCCCTACACCCCTAGACAATGTGCTTAGTATATCTACACCGATGCGAGAATCTGTACACATTACTCAGGTGTACAAGGATCTCCCTCTTGAGTTTGACGATAAAATCCATCCAGTCAGTGTCCTACCTCTAGATATGTGCGAGTTCGATATTATTCTGGGTATGGATTGGTTGTCAGTTCATCGTGCCACCATAGATTGTCATGCACACCAGGTCACCTTCGATGATGTCTAGTGATGTAGTGGTTTTACTACTCTTTAGGAAAAGAGAGCAAAAGTGGCAAGTATTAAGTGTCGGTTTAGGAAAACCAAGCACTAATGACCCAAAAGTGGGGATCGTTCTCAAGGAGGCAAGTGTGTTGTGTTAAGAATTGATTAATGGTTTGTGATTATATTGATGAGAAACGAAAAGAAGAAAAGAGATTAGAAGAGAATGACGGTTACGATTATGAATAAGACGAATAGTCGTGCACGTAAAACCGTAAAAAGTGACCAAATTAAAAATTTACCTTAAAAATTCCTAGAAAATTGCAATAAATCCTAAAAAATGTAATTAGAGTTTACAAAAAATCAAAAATCACTCAAACCTTTTATTTAATTAAATAATAAATTTTTAATGCTAATTAAAGCCCAAAAAATCAAATTAATTAACAAAAATCCCACAATGCGATTTTTTAACTTGTAAACCTCTAAAATGACTTAAATAAATTTAAAACTATTTTTGAAAATTTTAAAATTAATAAAAACTTTTTAAAAATAATTAAAAACTATTAAAACTTAAAATAGTTATAAAAATTAATCTAATGACAATAAAATTACTCTAAAAATTGCAAAATTCCTATTTTAATGTATTTAACCTAAGAAAAATATAAAAAGTGCAAAAATGTGAAAATTGGAATTTAATAATAAAATAATATTAAAAATCCAAAAATTATAAAAAATTCTAAAATCTTACAAACTAATTTATTTTAACCTAATTAAACATAAAATGAACTTGAAGTACCAAAAATACCCCTATTGGGCCTTCAAATGGGCCAAATACCCAAACAGATCCTTAATGGGCTTAGAATTGGGCCCAATAACAAAAAGTTCTCAGAAATGGCCCAAAAGCTCCAGTCAAGCTTCAAATTTTATTTTAAACACAATTTTCCAAAGGCCCAAAATCTAAAAATGAGCTTAAGCTAGCTTATTTCAAAACAGCTTATTCTTAATGGGCTTTTTGGCCCATTAAGCTACAAGCTGATGCCATAAGCTAAAATTTTACCCACGTCATTCTCTTGACCTAATTAAGCTATTTTCAAAAAGAAACTTGAACTAAGCTCAAGGAATAAGCCTGAAATAAGCCAAAGCTCTCTTCACAAAATGACAAAATAGTCGTTTTTGAGTTCTAGGCTATTTCAAGAGCTGATTCAAGTTGCAATAAGTTACAAATGGCTTAACTAAGCTTAATCAACAAAAAGTTTTCCAATAAGCACACCCAATAAGCTGAAATAAGCAAAAAGCTGATTTTGAAAAAGACAAAATAGTCATTTTCTAGTCAAAACCTAAAACCAAAAGCTATAAACTTCCAGAATCACTTATAAGCTAAAAATATTAGACCTATTACAAAATATAAGTTGTTGCACATTGGAATAAGCTAGAATGAACAAGTAATAAGCTGTTGACCAAATTGCACTAGCAGTGGCTAGAAGCAGGGGAAAGGAGTTCCCACTGCCTTGACTTTTTGACTTTGATTTTAAGAGAGTTTCACTTGGTTTTGTTGGACAATCAAGGCACCCTTGTGATCAGTGAATCACAAGGAGTCAATAACAAGCAAACAATCACAAAAACACCCAGCCAATCAGTGCAGTTAATTCAATCTATGCTCAGATATGTTCCAGAAAAGTAATAAGCAGGTCTGATGATTATAAGCTACTTTTAAGCTAGTAAAAGCTAACCAAAAACCACCAAATGCATACAAAAGCTCAATACAAATTAAAGAAACACAAATTAACTTATATCATGCAATGAATCCAACTTATGAACAAGATCTAAGCAAGAACAGTTACTGATGAACAATGATGAACGCAAGAACAATGTTTGCTGATATACTTGACACCAAATCCAAATTCAAGGCCTCAGATCTATCACACAGGTTGCAATAACAATGATTTAATACTTGTTATACCTAGGTTAACATGCAAAATAGGTGTGCACAAGATTTCAAGGCAAAACAATAAGTTTTCAAGATTTTATATCCAATTGTTTGATTAAGTGATTCAAGGCACAAATTTTGCAAATATCAGAACACAATAACCCCAATAACAGATAACAACCCAAATAATAACACAATACCAACTCAAAATCAAACAAACTTGAACCAACAGTCAATCCCAAACACCCTTTTCACTTTTTAAAATCAGTTTTAACAAAGTAAAAGTATTCTCAAGATTGATTTAAGCCCAAATAAGTATCATAACATACAACATATGAATCAAGAACCAATTTGCAGGCATAAAAACACATATACACCAACAGAATCACAAAATCACTTAAAATACCTTTTTTATCAGATTTTCAAGGATTTAAGACAAACCTCATGAATGTACATCCACACTCACGTATGTTTGAGCTTATGTGGTAGCTAAACAACCACAAGCTTCCAACAAGCTGCTAAGATCAACAAGATTAGTAACACACAAATATTATAAAACAGAAAATGAAAATAACCAAGATTTTTCAAGCTTGGTTCCCCACTCCTTGATGCTTTCCAAACCACAAGCCTCACAACACCTTGATAAACTCTTTATCCGGGTGCTATGATCAACCTATAGCCCAAAAAGTTCAAGTGTTTGAACAAGAACTTAGAAAAATCAGGTTTTTGGAAAAACTTGCAAACTTTTGCATAATCTTTGAAACCAATCTATGAAACTTAAAACTCACAAACATATATCAATAACAACAAAATATAACAGTTGGAACTTGGATTTCGTCACAGCTTTCAAACACTTTTTTCATTCACTTGAAAACAAGGATTTACAGAAACTTGACTAAGGAAAACCAAGAACAAGTTGGTATGTTGTGACCTAATGGCTTTATATAGAGCCTTACATGTGCTAAGAAGCTGATAAAATCATAAAACCCTAATGCTTGAAGTCCCAAAAATGCCCTTGAGGATTTTGAATATCTTGGGATCATGTGACTGAATTTTGGCAGTTTGTTGAGGTGTGAGGTGTTAGAATTGCATCAAGGGTCCATATTAAGCTTAGATATGAAGCTAGGATCTTGGACGTTGGATCTCTTTGGCTTGTTTGTCTTCTTCTCCAAAAGCGTGTGTAGGGCACCTTTCATGTGACCTTGTGAGTGATGAGGTGGCTTATTTAAGGATTGGGTTATGATTAGGACACCATTAATCATAAATTTGGAAAAGGTTATGGCTTAATTACAAGTAATTAAGGAATGCCCAATTTCGTCAAGAACATGAAGAACAGGTTGTTTAACCTTGTTTTGTGTTTGAAAAAGTGTTAACCACCTAATTAAATAATTAATTAGGGTTAGTTATAAACGGTTGTGAGTGGGGTGTGAGGTGGAGGAAGGGTGGATTCTGATTGGTTGTGGGAGGTGAGTGGGGCACGTGGAAGGGTGTGGTTGGTCTAGGTAAGTATCCATGTCTGCCAGCTTTAACCCTCAATCTTTTATATTCCTTTCACTTGCAAATTAAACAGCCAAAATCGTATTCCATTTGTTATGAAAGTTTCTTTTTTCACACTTTGGCCACAAATACTTTTCCAAAGTATTTTCAGGGGTATTTCTTGCCAATTCTTGATACTTGAAGGGTTGCTTTGGCATTTTCTTCAAAGATAATGCTTGACTTGTATTGTTGACTTCTTGGTGAAATTGACAAGTCTTCATTGTTGAGGGGCCATTCTTGCCAATTCTTCAAAGTGGAGGGCCCTTTTTGTAAATTTGACAAACTTTAAGGACCAATATTGTAATTATGAATATACAAGGGTTTAAAGTGTCAATTCTTCAATAATGGAGGACCCTTCTTGCATAATCTTCAAATCTTCAAGGGTTTTTCTTGGAAAATCATCACTTGGGTCCGGTTCATTGTCCGGCTTCTTTTCCCGTGTTCGTTTTTCTTTGATTCTTGTGATCTTTTATGATTTCCTCAATATCCGTACCTAAAATACACATATAACAAACACAAGCATATATTTGGCCATTTTCATGATATTTTATGCATGTAAAGCCCGTTTTGGACGATGAGACTGTATAAAAGCAGTCTCATACAGGCCCGTACTCTATTATACCATGGTTGTGAGGGTTTTCTAGCTACAGTTCATGACACTGCTTCTGAGACACCTTCACTTCATGATCAGCCAGTTGTGTCAGATTTTTCGGATGTCTTTCCAGAGGAACTCCCAGGCATACCTCCCATGCGAGAGGTAGAGTTTGGTATCGATCTCATTCCAGGTGCAGAACCAGTATCTAAAGCTCCTTACCGTATGGCTCTTGTAGAACTTAAGGAACTGAAAGATCAACTTCAGGAACTTCTAGAAAGAGGTTTCATTCGTCCAAGTGTATCACCATGGGGCGCGCCTGTTTTGTTTGTCAAAAAGAAGGATGGTAGTATGTGACTGTGTATCGACTACCGCGAGCTGAATAAGTTCACTATTCGTAACCGTTACCCACTTCCTCGTATTGATGATTTATTTGATCAGCTTCAGGGTGCCAAGCACTTCTCAAAAATTGATTTACGATTAGGTTACCACCAGTTGCGTGTAAAAGAGCAAGATATATCCAAAACTGCTTTTCACACGAGGTATGGTCATTACGAATGCGCCTGCAGTATTTATGGACTTGATGAACCGAGTCTTCCACGAATTCCTAGACAAGTTTGTAATTGTATTCATTGATGATATCCTTATTTTCGCTAAGTCCAAAGAGGAGAATGAAGATCATCTCCGTACAGTTTTGCAGATTCTCCGACGAGAGAAGCTTTATGCTAAATTTTCTAAGTGCGAGTTTTGGCTTAATAAAGTGGCATTTTTAGGCCATATTGTTTCTGCAGGGGGATTACAATGGATCCTGCAAAGGTGGAGGCAATCACTAAATGGTCGAGACCGACAATGGCCACTGAAGTCCGTAGTTTTCTTGGGTTAGCGGGGTATTACCGCAGATTTGTAGAAAATTTCTCACGTTTGGCATTACCGTTGACCTAACTTATGCGTAAAGGGGAAAAGTTTATATGGACAGAGGAGAGAGAAAAGAGTTTCTAGGAACTCAAACATCGTTTAATTTCAGCGTCGATCCTTACTCTCCCATCTGGTACAGGTAGTTATCAGATTTACAGTGACGCTTCAGGAAAAGGCTTGGGCTGTGTACTTATGCAGCATGGGAAAGTCATTGCCTATGCTTCACGTCAACTAAATCCGTATGAGAAGAATAATCCCACACATGATTCGGAGCTCGCAGCAGTCGTTTTCGCCCTCAAAATCTGGAGGCATTATTTATACGGTGAGTCGTGTGATATCTTCACCGATCACAAAAGTCTCAAGTACATATTTACACAGCGAGAGCTGAATATGAGACAAAGGCGATGGTTGGAACTACTGAAAGACTATGAAACTATTCAGTATCACCCAGGAAAAGCGAATGTAGTAGCAGATGCCCTTAGCAGAAAGTCAGGAATGATAAACGACATAAAGGTTCAGGAGGATATTATTCAGGACTTAGAGCGGTATGATATTGAGCTCTTAGTACGCGGAAAGAGGGGATATTGGGCTAGTCTGAGGGTGGAACCAGATTTACTCTCTAGGATTAAAGTCTCACAAAAGGATGATGGTGAAATCTGGTCGATTGTCCAGAATATTAACCAGCAGACTGAATTTCGTATCGATGACGATGGTATCGTGTGGCAGGGTACCAAACTCTGCGTTCCAAAAGACCCTACTCTCAAAGAAGCCTTAATGACGGAGGCTCACAACTCTCTGTTTTCTATCCATCCAGGTTCCACTAAGATGTACCACAATCTTAAGCAGCATTTTTTGTGGAGTAGGATGAAACAGGATGTCGCCACTTTTGGTTCTAAATGTCTAACCTGCCAGCAGGTTAAGATAGAGCATCAGCGTACCAGCGGTCTGCTTCAGCCATTAGATATTCCAATATGGAAATGGGACAAGGTCTCTATGGATTTTGTCACCGGATTACCACAGACTCAGAGGAGACATGATGCAATCTGAGTTATTATCGATCGCTTGACCAAATCAGCATATTTCATTCCTATCCGTAATGATTTTGCAGTCAGTAAATTAGCAGATCTATTCACAAAGGAAATTGTACGATTACACGGTACACCTTCAGAAATTATATCAGACAGAGATCCACGTTTCACTTCTCACTTCTAGGGAGGTTTGCATAAAGCTTGGGGAACCAGTCTCAAGCTCAGCACAACTTTCCACCCGCAAACGGACGGTCAGTCAGAGCGTACCATCCAGACTTTGGAGGACATGCTACACGCCTGTGCTCTAGAATGGATAGGACATTGGGATGACTATATTTGCTTGGTCTAGTTTGCCTACAACAATAGTTGGCATGCAGATGAGATGGCATTTATACATGATCTCATCGTTCTTTTCGGGCTTTAAATGCACTAAAATGTCATAAAATACCATATATATATGCTTGTGTTTGTTTACTTGTGTATTTTAGGTATGGATATCGTGAAAAAGACAAAAGATCACAAGAAACAAGGAAAAACGGACACGAGAAACGAAGCCGTACAAAGAACCGGACCCTAGTTCATGAATTATCCAACATTTACCCTTGAAGACTTGAAGATATGCAAGATTGATCCTCAAACAATGAAGAAATGACACTTAAAACCCTTGTGAATTCATAATTACAAGTTTGGTCCCTTAAGTTTGTCAAAACTGCAAAAAAGGTCCTTCAATTTTGAAGAAATGGCAAGATTAGTCCCTCATCAAAACTAAATTGTCAATTATGGTCCCTCATAAAGCCAAAGATACAATGAAGACCTTTGAAGATCAAGAAAGTCCAAAATCAGTCCTTCAAATATGGAAAAATGGCAAAAACAACCCTTGAAATACTATTGCCAAAGTTTTGGGGCAAAAGTATGAAAATGGAAAGTTCAATTGTGAAGAAAACGGATTTAATAGGCTTAAAAACATTGTTTGCACCTTTTTCCAAAAGACAAGGACTTAAACTGCCAAGTTTAGAAGTTCAAATCCCTAAACACACGCCAAACAAGTCCTTCCCTAAGAAAACGGATCAAAACGTGTTACTGTAGCAAGTAAGAACCCAGATTTTACTTTTTACCAACAAAGGGTAAATTGCAATTAGTTGTTCCCCCGTGTGACTCACACATGCAGAAACCCATCCCAACCTTAAAACTCTCTTCTCCACTCACCAATGGACCCCACACCCAAAACCGTTTCACCCATCACATGACAACTTATTCCCCAAGGACTGCCACGTGTCAAGATCAACGGTTAAGACTCTTAGCTTAACCCCAAAGCTAAGATAAACGTCCATGATGCATTTGGACAGCTCATTCCATCAAATGATCTAGAAGACCTCAAGGACAATTTGGGAATTTCAGTTCTAGGGTTTATGAATAGTGTTTCGTATGCATTTTCCTATAAAAGGAGACCTCAACCTGTGAGAGTCCTTTGTTCCAGATTTTGGCTATCAATCTTTGTAATTCCTTTTTATTTAAATAAAATTTGAATTTCTTAAAATTTCTGAAATCTCTTTTGTGTTTATTAAAAGTTGCTATTGGAATAGCTAAAATCTGAGTTCCATTTGATCATTAAGACCTTCCTTAATCTTGTGGTTAAGGCACGTCTTTGTTTGAAGGTTTTCAAAGGTTCAAAAACCTTGAAATCCTAGGTTCTGTTTTGGTTATTATTGTATACTAACCCTTAGCCAAAAGCCTTAAGCTCCTTCAAGCTTGTTGACACCAAGCCTGAGAAGAGATTTAAGCTCTTGGTTGAGTTGTTTGCTCATTTGTGTTGAAGATATATCATAATCAAAACCTGTTCTACTTTGAACATCAGAAGGTTTTGATCTTCCTTTTTGAAGAACCTTGGTCTTGTTCTAGCTGTTGAACAAGGTCCAAGGAGAATAGTTGGTCCTCCTAGGATGTTGTGGAGGACAGGTATAATCCCTTGTTTAAGTTTCCCCTAAATATTTCATGTTACTGTCTGTTTTGAATTTGGTGCTTTGATTTTGTGTTCTTGTGTTGGAGGTTGTGATTTTAGCATTTGATTCTGTTAGTTGTCACCTAGGAAGTGTTTTTGATTCATAAAACTAGTAGGTTATTAGTTAAAATCACAAGTTGCTTTGAAAAATGGTAGATTAAGGGTTGTTTGGGATAACAGCTTGATTTGGAGTTGTGTTGTTTTGAGTTGATGCTTTGTGGTGCATTGTGTTGGAACATATCTCATAAGTGCTAAGTGTTATTTATCTGCAAGTTTGGTGCATATAAACACCTAGAATCAAAATTAGGCTCTAAAATCTTGATTACTTGTTGAAATTGGCTGTGGTTTAAGGGACACCTAGATCTAATCATAGACTAGGGCTAACAAGTGATTAAACCTAGTTAATAACACCAGGGAAGTAGGATTTGAGTGTTGAAATTGGATCTTTGGTCAATTATATCAGCAAAGTGTGCATGTGTTCTTGAAGTTCACAACAACAAGTATAATCTGCTATGATCTTGTTCATTACCTTGTTTCAGTGATTGATTTAAGTTTGTTTGTGCTTAATCATAGTTTATATAGCTTGTGTATGCATCTTGTTGAATTTGGAGTGCTTATTCTAGCTTAAAACTGCTTAAGTGTTCATAACAGCTTATATTCCATGTCTATGCTAGATCTGAGCATTGTTTGATTTTTCTGTGCTTATTGAGTGAACCAAAGTGTGTTTTTGTGCTTTATTGTAACTCCTTGTGGTTAACTGATCACTTGGGTGCCCTTGTCTTCTAATAAAACATACCAAATCTCTCTAAAAAGCTTGGTCAAATAGTCAAGGCAGTGGGAACCAGTTCCTACTGAAAGTTACCACTGCTAGTGTATTTTTGTGTTCAGCTTAACAATAAGCTGTTCTAGCTTATTTTAACCAGCAACAACTTGGATTTTGTAATAGGTGCTCATTATTTGACCCATTTGTTCATACTGGAGCAATTGGTGGGTTAACTTTAGGGTTTGACTAGAAAACCAACTTAATTGACTTTTTCATAAGTGCTTATTGGCTTATTCTAGCTTATTGGTGTTGCTTATTGGATTTTGGTTGATTGATTTGGCTTATTGAAGTCATTTGTGACATTTTGCAAGTTGAATCAAGTTCTGAGGTGCCCTAAATCTCAAACCCGACTATTTTGTCTTCTAGTGGATTTGTACTTTGCTTATTTCTAGCTTAGTGAGTGTGCTTTTTCAAAATTTCTTTTTACAGATCTCTTTAGTCCCAAAAGAAGGTTGTGTGTCAAATTAGAGCTCATGGCATTATCTTATTGCTTAATGGGCTTAATGGCCCAATAAGGATAAGCTGTTTGATCATTAAGCTGTGATAAGCTCACTTTCAGCTTTTGGGCCTTTAGAGTTTTGTGTTTAGAATTAAATTTTGAGTCAGATAGTGCTTTTCCAAGTCTTTTGGGCTTATTTTGACTTTTTGGGCTAAAAAGCCCAATAAGCTTGACTGTTTTGGGTTTTGGCCCATTTGGAGGCCCAATAGGGATATTCTGGTCATTTCACTTTCATTTTCTGTTTAATTAGGTCAAAATAAACTAGTTTGCAAGTTTTTAGAATTTTTTATAATTTTTGGATTTTTAATATTATTTTATTATTATTTTTCAAATTTCACATTTTTGCATTTTTTATATTTTTCTTAGTTTAAACACATTAAAATAGGATTTTTGCAACTCTTAGATTAATTTTATCATATTTAGATTAATTTTTATAATTATTTTAAGTTTTAATAGTTTTTAAATCATTTTAAATAGTTTTTATTAGTTTAAAAATTTCTAAAAATAGTTTTTAATCTTTTTAGGTCATTTTAGAGGTTTACCAATTGAAAAATCTTTATTTGGGCTTTTTGGTAATTAATTTGATTTTTAGGGCTTTAATTAGCATTTAAATATTAAATATTTAATTAATTAAAAGGTTTGAAAAAATTTTGATCATTGGTAATCTCTTAGTTTATTTATTTTGATTTTTGGTGAACTTTTGGTAATTTTTAGAATTAATTTTTATTTTAGCTTATTTTACGGTTTTACGTGTAGTCGTAGTAGTATTTAATTTCACGTCTTCGTCATCCTCTTTTCTCATCCCCTTCTTTCAAATATTAATCTCAAACCAATTACGAATTATACACACACATATACCTCCTTGGGAAACGAACTTCATTGGGTCATCAGTGCTTGATTTTCCTAAATCATCATTTAATACTTACCGCTGATTTACGCTCTTTTGTTTTCCTAAACAAGAGGTGTAATTTTCCTAAATCATTTTGGCGCCGCTGCCGGGGAGGTGTGTCGTGATTAATTTGTCTTGTTGTTTTTAATATTAACCATAAATAGTATTTGTATTAGTAGAAATCTACTAATATTTTATCGGTTTTTTGGTCTTTCTTGTGAAATTATTATTACTATTTTGTATTAAGTATCATAATCAATACAAAATATCTCCAAAAGTGTGAAAACACAACCTTAATTGGGATTTGATCTCCTAATTATTGTATTCGAATCTCAAACAAAAAGAAAAAGGAAAAAATAGATAAATACTTTCGTGAAGCTCGATTTTGAAAAATACGAACTATAAGGTGGGTATAAGGCGGGTATTATAAAATATACCCTAAGAAAAAAGGCTCTTAAGTGCTTCGCGCCGCCTCGTTTCCCCGCTTGCTTGTGAGTATTTTGAGATTGAAGGCTAATCGAGGGTTTTGCCGCCCAAAGTATTATTACGTACAATATATTTGCTTGTTTTCTTTGTGATTAAACCCTCTTGAACAATTTGGTTTTCACCAAAGTTCTAAAGTCATTCGAAGGCGTTCACTCCACGTGATCATTTTCATTCCTTTGAGGCGTCTTTAATCAAGAGTTTGATTCGAGGAGAGATTTGGTAGATTGTTGTCTACGAAGATACACCAAAATCCAAAAAAATTTAAAAACAATCAAAAACACAAAAAAAATTTGAAAATTCACAAAACACCCAAAAAGAATCTTCTTTGCTCACCTCCTATTTTTCGTGAAGTTTATGATCACTCGTAATCAAGCAAAACGAGCTCGTAAACATCTTCAAAAGCAAGCCAATCAAGAGACATTGATTGAAGAAAAAACTCCAATTGTTGAACCTATTGTAGAACAAGAAGTCGTCATGGCTAATCGTACTATGATGGAGTTGCTACAAGCACCCACCGAGGGTTTTGGAGAGGCCATTGTGATTCCCGCTATCCTTGCGGAGAATTTGGAGATTAAGACGGGTTTAATGTCGATGTTGCAACCTAATAAGTTTAGAGGTCATGAGAAAGACAACCCGCATTACCACATAAGGAATTTTAATCATCTCACCGCTACTAGCAAGTTTAAGGATGTTCCACATGACGCCATTAAGATGATGTTGTTTCCATACTCGTTAGATGGACCCGCAAAAATTTGGCTTGAGAAAGAACCGCCAAATTCGATTTTGACATGGGGTGATCTCGTTTCTAAGTTTGTGAACAAATTTTTTCCACCATCTAAAACAACACATTTGAAAAATGAGATTTCAAGATTTGTTCAAAGAAATAATGAAAGTTTTTCAATGGCATGGGAACGCTTTAAAGAAATGTTACATGAATGTCCACACCATGTTTTTCGGAATTACATCAAATTGATACTTTTTATAATGGGCTTAATGATCATGAACGAGATTACTTGAACGCCGCCGCGGGTGGTAATTTTTTGTGCAAAACGACGGATGAGGCTTTAAAGATTATCGAGAATAGATCTAAGGTTTATAGCCCTCGTAACACACCGAGTGTTGCCAATTTGGGTTCGTCATCGTCGTCATCGTCTTGTAGCATTAATGCCTTACATGATGAAGCTAATGAGGAAAATCGGTTTTTCATAGATTTGCTAATCTTATGACTCATTGGAAAGCTCAAAAGGCTTTGAATTCCGCTTCGGTTAAAGCGGTTGAAAAGAGTTGTTTGTCTTGTGGTGGAGCTCATGATCTTTCCGAGTGCATTACCGTCGGTGGTAACACTTCGAGTGCTTACGTAGCAACAGGAACTTATAACCAAAACGGCCAAGGTTCCCGCCCAAATCAAGCTCCACCAAATCAAAATGCTAATAACTATCGAAACAACAACCAAGGTGGTAATTTTCAAGGCAATTCACGTAACTACAACAAAGGGAATTATCAAAGTGGGAATGGACAAGTCACTAATCAAAGCCAAAACCGTGATTTTCAAAACACTACACAAGGTTTTCAAAATGCTCACACTAAAAATCTTCAAGGAGAACTTTTGGATTATGCTAAAGCAAATGATGCTAAGCTTGATAACATGCAACGTGAGATGATTAGCTTAAGATCCGAGTTGAAAACGAGCTTAAAAACGAACTTGCTAATGAACTTAAAACTCATGCAAATAAAATGGAAGGAAATGTCCAACGTCTTCAACAAAATCAACAAAAGATGGAACAAGACAACATGAGATTAAGCAAGAATTGTTAAAAGCGGATGCTAGGCAATCAAAATCTGAGGACCGAATGGCAAAAATGTTTGAAGCAATCATGTGTAAACCCTCTTCCTCGGGTGGTCTTCCTAGTGATACCATTGCAAACCAGAAGGGTGAAATGAAGGTTATTACTACACGAAGTGGTAAAACTTTCAAGGAACCAATCTCTCGTCCAAGTACTTCTACGGAGAAGGAAATCGAGAAAGAACCCGAGGTGGTGGTCGAAAAGGAGCACATTACAATCCCACGAAGTACCGCTCATACCACACCTACGGTTGAACCAATACCAATTGTGGAACCCGAGTTTCCAAGGCCGTTTCCTAATGTCCAACCCACACCACCCTTACCTTACCCTTCAAGACGAAACAAAGAGAAAATGCAAGAACGTAACAAACAAAAAATCGAGCTTTTTATAAAAATGTTTCAACAAGTGCATTTTGATGTGAGTTTAGCTGACGCGTTGTTATATATGCCTCGTTTCGCTTCCACTTTTAAAAGTATGATGAGCGATAAGGAAAAGCTTTCAAAGCTTGCTAATTGTTCTTCAGTTTATCTTAACCGCATACCGGAAAAAGTTGGTGACCCTGGAAAGTTTCTCATTCCTTGTGACATACAAGATATGAAAGAATGCCTTGCCTTGGCCGATCTTGGTGCGAGCATTAATTTGATGCCATTTTCCATTTGGAAATCGCTTTCGCTTCCGGCTCTTATTCCTTCGAACATGTCTATCGAGATGGCCGATCATTCTACGATTTTAGCATGTGGAGTAGCCGAAGATGTTTTCGTGAAAGTGGGGAAGTTCTACTATCCCGTTGATTTTATAGTAGTTGACATCCCCGCGGATCCTCAAGTTCCTCTAATTTTAGGTCGTTCATTTTTAGACACCTCGAGATCGCTTATCGACGTTCATGCAAGAACTATCACTTTGAGATTCAACGAAGAGGAACTTGTTATAAACGCTACTCAAAACTCAAAACCTTCTCATGTTTATGCAATCACTACCATCAATCACATTGACTTAGTTGATGTGGTTTGCGATGAGTTTTCACAAGAAGTGTTAGGTTTTTCCGATAGCTCGTCAAGTGGCAATCCCACTATTTTGGATCCGATTCTTGCTAATTCTACACCAAATCTCACTCCATTCCAAGGAGGCGATTTTACTTCAAATGAGATCGACCATGAAGATGAGGTGCTGATTAGTGATGATACTTCTATTCCACCATTTCTTCCGCCGATGGAAGTTATGAGTGTTGAACCAAAATCTTCAATCGAGGAACCGCCTATCCTTGAATTGAAAGATCTTCCTTCTCACCTTGAATACACATTCTTGGAAGGTGATGACAAGTTGCCGGTTATTATTGCAAGAGGTCTTGCTAATGATGAAAAAACCGAGCTCTTGAAAGTTCTTAAAGCTCATAAAGGGGCAATTGCGTGGAAAATTTTCGACATTAAGGGTAGTGACCCAAAACTTTGTACTCACAAGATTTTAATGGAGGAGGACTACAAACCCGCAATTCAAAGTCAAAGAAGGGTGAATCCCAAAATTCACGATGTCATTAAAAAGGAAGTGTTAAAACTCCTTGACGCGGGAATGATTTATCCCATCTCCGATAGCCCATGGGTGAGCCCAATCCATTGTGTCCCTAAAAAGGGAGGAATGACCGTTGTGCCTAATGAAAACAACGAGTTAATTCCCACTCGTGTTGTGACCGGTTGGAGGGTGTGTATTGACTACCGAAAGTTAAATGACGCCACTCGTAAAGACCACTTTCCTTTGCCTTTCATGGATCAAATGTTGGAGCGACTTGCGGGAAATGAGTTCTATTGCTTTTTAGATGGTTTTTCCGGTTACTTTCAAATCCCTATCGACCCTCGTGATCAAGAGAAGACTACGTTTACGTGTCCTTATGGGACGTTTGCTTATCGTAGGATGCCTTTCGGACTTTGTAATGCACCGGGTACGTTTCAACGGTGTATGATGGCCATTTTTCACGATATGATCGAGAAGTCGATGGAAGTGTTTATGGATGACTTTTCGGTGTTTGGCAATTCGTTCACGTCGTGTTTATCTAATCTCGAGCAAATGTTAAAACGTTGTGAAGAAACCAATCTTGTGCTTAATTAGGAAAAATGTCATTTTATGTGTAAACAAGGAATCATCTTAGGACATAAGGTTTCGAAAGCGGGGGTTGAGGTCGATAAAGCAAAGGTAGACTTCATCGCCAAGTTACCTCATCCCAAAACCGTTAAGGGAGTTAGGAGTTTCCTAGGCCACGCGGGCTTTTATCGTCGTTTCATCAAAGACTTTTCGAAAATCTCTCGACCTATGACACACCTTCTCGAGAAGGATGTGCCTTTTAATTTCAATGAGGATTGTGTTAGAGCTTTCGAAAATCTTAAAAGGAAACTTACCGAAGCTCCCATTCTTGTTGCTCCTAATTGGGAATTACCCTTTGAAATCATGTGCGATGCAAGTGATTATGCTATAGGGTCCGTCTTAGGGCAACGTTATGAAAAGCATTTCCGTCCTATCCATTATGCTAGTAAGACGATGACCGAGGCTCAATTAAAGTACACCACAACGGAAAAGGAATTCCTTGCCGTGGTCTATGCTTTTGAGAAATTCCGACCTTATCTCGTCTTAACTAAAAGCATCGTGTATACCGACCATTAGGCTATCAAGTATCTCTTAGCTAAGCAAGATGCTAAGCCGAGATTGCTTCGTTGGATGCTCCTCCTCCAAGAATTTGATGTCACCGTGCTTGACAAAAAAGGAGCCGAGAAGCTAGCGGCCGATCATCTCTCTCGTCTAGAAGATCCTCACAAAGATGTTTTCGAGAACAAGGAAATCACCGAAACATTTCCTCTCGAGACTCTCGGTGTTGTGAATTCTAAAGACACCACCCCATGGTTTGTCGACATTGCAAATTACCATGCGGGGAATTTCATAATCAAGGGTATGACGACACAACAGAAGCGAAAATTCTTTCGTGACGTCAAGTTCTATTTTTGGGACGACCCTTATCTCTTTCGGGTTTGTGCGGATCAACTCGTTCGACGTTGTGTTTTTGGTGCCGAAGCTTCTAATATCCTTATAGCTTGTCACGAGGGACCCACGGGTGGTCACCACGGTGCTAATCTCACGGCTAAGAAAGTGTTCGATGCCGGCTTCTTTTGGCCTTCTATCTATCGTGATGCACATACACTTGTGAAGTCGTGTGATTCGTGCCAACATCAAGGAAAATCGTCTCAACGTGATGAAATGCCGCAAAACATAATTCAAGTGTGTGAGATTTTCGACATTTGGGGCATAGACTTTATGGGTCCGTTCCCATCGTCTTATGGTAACAAGTATATCCTCGTCGCGGTGGACTACCTTTCTAAGTGGGTGGAAGCTAAGGCTTTACCTACTAATGATGCTCGTGTGGTAGTGAAGTTTTTGAAGCAACTATTCTCTCGGTTCGGAACCCCTCGTGCTATTATAAGCGATCGTGGAACCCATTTTTGTAATGACCAATTCGAGAAGGTCTTAAAAAATATGGAGTTACTCATCGTCTTCTACGGCTTATCACCCGCAAACGAGTGGGCAAGTCGAGGTTTCGAACCGAGCTTTGAAGAGGATTTTAGAGAGGTCAATTGGAGAAAACCGTGCTTCATGGTCCGACAAACTCGATGACGCTTTATGGGCCTTTAGGACCGCTTATAAGACACCTATCGGTTGCACTCCTTATAAGCTAGTCTATGGGAAGAATTGTCATTTGCCCATTGAATTGGAGCACAAGGCATATTGGGCCCTTAAGCATGCAAACTTTAACTTAAAGACCGCGGGAGATCACCGGAAAATACAATTGAATGAATTGGATGAATTAAGAGACAATGCTTATGAAAATTCATTGATTTTCAAAGAAAAGACTAAAAAGTTTCATGATGCAAAGATTAAAAACCGGGTTTTTAACGTTGGTGATCAAGTGTTACTTTTTAACTCTAGACTTAAGATATTTTCCAGGAAATTGAAATCTCGTTGGTCGGGTCCTTTCACCGTTACACAAGTGTTTCCTTATGGGACCATCGAGCTAGCTCAAGATGATGGTCCTAACTTTAAGGTGAATGGACATAGGCTTAAACACTACTTTGGTGGGGAAATTCCTTCAATGGTTGACCTCGACAAGTCACCTTCCCCAATGATAATTAGCATTGAGGGGATCGAGTCGAGCTCATGACTCGGTAATAAAAAACGAGGTGCCTCGTGGGGGAGATCCCATGCTTATCCTTTTATGCTTAATAATAACTAATGAGGGGATTTGTGCCCTTCCAACTCGTTGTCTCGTGGTTGTGTTATCTAGATCATCATCATCATCTACGATTGAAGACTCTCGTGTTCGTTTACGTGAGCCTCCATCGTTTGCTTGAAGAAGTTTTTCACGAATCCATTGACATATCCTTTATTGTTCTAACAATTATCTTTTAGCATACTTAATAAACGGCTTTAGATATATTGTTGATCACCCTTTCCATGCTAGATCCTAAGCATTCGATTCTTCGTCTCTAGTATGGGGGTGCTCCACCTTTAGACTCGAAACATTGAGGACAATGTTTACTTTTAGTATGGGGGTGAATAGATACTTGCTTTGCTACGCCCTCACGTTTTCAAACTTTCAATGTTTTGTTGCTAATAAGGCCAAAAATGGCCAAATTTTAAAAAATTTCTTAGTTTTCATAAGTGTTTTTAAGACACGAATGTATATTTTCCGATGGGTAGAATAAGAGCTAATTTTTTACTTGATGGGCATTTGGAGCCATTTACATTCCTTAACCCGCTCAATTCAAGTTTTGCTAGACTTTTATATAGGGAACTTTAAAACGCGAAAGTCTTAGCTCATACGGGTTAAGAACAAGAACTTTTCGCAAGTTCCTATAATTGATCCTAGAAAGTCACTTATCAAGGGAACTATAAAATGCATTCTCTAAACTTGAAAAAGTCCAAGAAAGTGCAAGATCCTATAGGTGGCTTGAAAACCCAAAACTTTGATTTGATATAGTCTTAATGAAAGCTAATCCAAATTTGGCTTAATTTTTACTTGCATGGCTAAGTATTCACGAGTCTCTTTAATTAGAGGTCTTTATATAGTGAAGAACGAGAGATGATAGAGTTAGTCAAGTGATCATGCTAAACGTAGAACATGAAAATGTTCTTTCAAAAACTCATATGTTTTTAATTGTGGCTTTTTCTTCCCATAAGATCAATGCATTAGGAAATAAAAATAATTGCAATAAGTAAGGTCGTACGATTTGAAAGGTTACTTAGCCTCTAGCGCAAGATCGTTTGAAAGTTGCTCGGGGTTGAATAGAGTTCATAGCCAAGGTATAACTTATTGAAGCGGGACGCGAAGATTGGTGAAGATCCAAAAAGGCCTTAACAAGGCATGAGGAGCTCTATTTTGTTGCTAAAGATCCAAGATGATGTGAAGTATCATTATTCCTAAATCAATATGAAGGATCGAGACACACGACGAAAAGCAATTACTCCCCTAAAGATCATGGAGAAAGTCTATCCAAAAAGACCCTAATAAGGTATGAGGATAAATATATCCAAGTCTGAAAAGGAGGCGGATCGTTGTATATCAAAGTCCAAAATAAAGATTGAAGAAAAATGATGAAGTCGTGGTCCAAATATGAAGAATCTCTCAAAAACGTCAAGTGAAGAAATTCCAAGTATATGAAGAGAAGACCATAATTTCAAGAACGTCTTCCCAAGATTTGAAGTATGAAGTACATGCCAAATATCGGTCCGAGAAAGGTCTCAAATGGTGAAACGAGTTATGCCAAGATATGAATTTAAGGAGATACACGAGAAGCCATTTTAAAAGATTTTGTCCTTCGGCTAACTATCGATTAAATCGTGCTACTTTACTTTCGGACTAATAACTACTCAAATAAGTTAATATGAATCACTTGTGATCCATGACAAATAGTTAAAAAATGCTAGTAACCCATTTCCTTTTATAATAACTAGGATTGCGGGGAGAAAAAGTATTACACAATTTGGACGTATGAGTAGTGTTAGCATTGTGACTTGTACCAACAATGATCTCGTTTTTGCACTTAGCATGGAATGTATGACAATCAAGGATGACGAAATTTACTCTAAGGGACATTTACTTGTTTCTATTCTTTGACCCTAAAAGTCACATTCGTGATGAAAATCATACATTATGTCTTTACACATTCTCGTAGTATTGTTGCAAGTCTTTTACTTTTCAATAAAGGGTAATAAAATTGAACTTTGGTTATGCTTAGATACTTTATTCTAGCATTGCGTGAGGGCACGGCAATGGCTTAGTATGGGGGAGTGATGAGATGGCATTTATACATGATCTCATCGTTCTTTTCGGGCTTTAAATGCACTAAAATGTCATAAAATACCATATATATGTTTGTGTTTGTTTACTTGTGTATTTTAGGTAATGGATATCGTGAAAAAGACAAAAGATCACAAGAAACAAGGAAAAACGGACACGAGAAACGAAGCCGTACAAAGAACCGGGCCCAAGTTCATGAATTATCCAACATTTACCCTTGAAGACTTGAAGATATGCAAGATTGATCCTCAAACAATGAAGAAATGACACTTAAAACCCTTGTGAATTCATAATTACAAGTTTGGTCCCTTAAGTTTGTCAAAATTGCAAAAAAGGTCCTTCAATTTTGAAGAAATAGCAAGATTAGTCCCTCATCAAAACTAAATTGTCAATTATGGTCCCTCATAAAGCCAAAGATACAATGAAGACCTTTGAAGATCAAGAAAGTCCAAAATCAGTCCTTCAAATATGGAAAAATGGCAAAAACAACCCTTGAAATACTATTGCCAAAGTTTTGGGGCAAAAGTATGAAAATGGAAAGTTCAATTGTGAAGAAAACGGATTTAATAGGCTGAAAAACATTGTTTGCACCTTTTTCCAAAAGACAAGGACTTAAACTGCCAAGTTTAGAAGTTCAAATCCCTAAACACGCGCCAAACAAATCCTTCCCTAAGAAAATGGATCAAAACGTGTTACTGTAGCAAGTAAGAACCCAGATTTTACTTTTTACCAACAAAGGGTAAATTGCAATTAGTTGTTCCCCCGTGTGATTCACACATGCAGAAACCCATCCCAACCTTAAAACTCTCTTCTCCACTCACCAATGGACCCCACACCCAAAACCGTTTCACCCATCACATGACAACTTATTCCCCAAAGACTGCCACGTGTCAAGATCAACGGCCAAGACTCTTAGCTTAACACCAAAGCTAAGATAAACGTCCATGATGCATTTGGACAGCTCATTCCATCAAATGATCTAGAAGACCTCAAGGACAATTTGGGAATTTCAGTTCTAGGGTTTATGAATAGTGTTTCGTATGCATTTGCCTATAAAAGGAGACCTTAACCTGTGAGAGTCCCTTTGTTCCAGATTTTGGCTATCAATCTTTGTAATTCCTTTTTATTTATATAAAATTTTAATTTCTTATAATTTCTGAAATCTCTTTTGTGTTTATTAAAAGTTGGTATTGGAATAGCTAAAATCTGAGTTCCATTTGATCATTAAGACCTTCCTTAATCTTGTGGTTAAGGCACGTCTTTGTTTGAAGGTTTTCAAAGGTTCAAAAACCTTGAAATCCTAGGTTCTGTTTTGGTTATTATTATGTACTAACCCTTAGCCAAAAGCCTTAAGCTCCTTCAAGCTTGTTGACACCAAGCCTGAGAAGAGATTTAAGCTCTTGGTTGAGTTGTTTGCTCATTTGTGTTGAAGATATATCATAATCAAAACCTGTTCTACTTTGAACATCAGAAGGTTTTGATCTTCCTTTTTGAAGAACCTTGGTCTTGTTCTAGCTGTTGAACAAGGTCCAAGGAGCATAGCTGGTCCTCCTAGGATGTTGTGGAGGACAGGTATAAACCCTTGTTTAAGTTTTCCCTAAATATTTCATGTTACTGCCTGTTTTGGATTTGGTGCTTTTATTTTGTGTTCTTGTGTTAGAGGTTGTGATTTTAGTATTTGATTCTGTTAGTTGTCACCTAGGAAGTGTTTTTGATTCATAAAACTAGTAGGTTATTAGTTAAAATCACAAGTTGCTTTGAAAAATGGTAGATTAAGGGTTGTTTGGGATAACAGCTTGATTTGGATTTGTGCTGTTTTGTTTTTGGGTAAAAGGGACTTCACCCCGGTAAAATATATTAATCCCAAAAAAAGTTAAGTACAATGGAATGTGACTGAAGTGTCACATTAACCTCAAGCAAACGCTTGAACAACCACTAATTTATATGACATGCCATATGAATATAACAAACTACATAACCAATAACACCAATAGGGAAAAACCACCTAATGGTACATACACCAACAAACCTAAAACCAAACATCAAATAAGATAAGACTCCGGTAAACTTAAGAGATGGGTAAACCGAGTCCCATCTCTAGACTGTTTAAAACGGCACGAAAGCATCTTTAACCGAACTGTTGAAATAATGCACTCACAAAGCTGGTCCACCGTCCTCTTCACCGATTTGAACAAGCGCCAATTCCTTTCCTGCCAAATGAAATACGCCGCTGCAGCCAAAATCAACTTAGAGACGACACTCCTAGTAGTCCTCCGCCTTGCCCAAGGAAGAATGTGCGCCATAATTTGACTGAAATGCGGACTGGAGCATCCAAAGTCAGCAACCATACGAACTTTATTCCAAACCTGCTGTGAGAACGAACACTCAAAAAACAAGTGATCATGGGAATCCGGCTGCATATCACATAAAGAACACGAAGTAGCCAAAGCACCCGAAACATCCCACAAGTAAACCTTATCCTGCGTCTTGAGCGTTTGCTTAATCACCAACCACAAATTAAAAGAATGCCGCGGTATACAACAAGAAAACCACACAAGATCATACCAAGGCACCTTTAAATCCCGCGGACGAATCGAAGACCATACATTAGAAACAGAAAATGGTTTAAGAGCATTTCCTTCACTCCTCCATAGCAAACTATCCAAAACACCCTCACGAATAACTGGTATACCAATATTATCAAGAAAAGGATATTTACCTCTAATGAAACCAGGCCATAACCACTGACCATCACGAATGACATCCTTAACTTTAGTATTGAAGTTAAAGCCCGCACGATGAATATCCCTAGATGAAATAGTTTTAGCTAACGGACTCTCCGGGCACCACATATCCGACCAAACCGAAATCTTGGACCCATCACCTATCTTATACCAAATGAATTCCCTAATAATAGGCCTTAATTGAAGAATTTTGCGCCATCCCCACGTCATATTACCACGACAAGGAATCTCCCAAAAATTCCTACCTTTAAGCTTATATTCATGAATCCATTTCACCCAAAGAGATTCTTTGAGAATTAAGAGCTTCCAAATATGCGAGACCATGAGAGCCTTATTAAAGATATCCAAACGACGAATACCCAAGCCACCTTCATCTTTAGGAAGACAAACAACTTCCCAAGCCACTTTCGCCTTACCCTTCTTCATATCTTCATGGCACCATAAGAAACCACGCATAATCTGCTCAATATCAAGCAAGACACGAGAAGGAAGCACAAACACCGACGCCCAATAGACATGCATAGAACCGATAACAGATTAGACCAATTGCAGCCTACCTGCAACAGATAAAGCTTTATTCTTCCAATCCTGCACACGAGTCCGCACCCTATCCACTAGATCCTGGCAATCTCTAATAATCAGACGAGATGAAACCAAGGGAACCCCCAAATACTTTACTGGAAGATGCCCCTCCTCAAACGGTAAGACCTGAAGAATAGAGAGTTTAACATGATTCAGAACATTGCAAAAAAATGCAGTACTCTTAGGAAGACTAGGCGTAAGCCCCGAAGCATGTTGAAATTCATCCAGAGCCTCCTTAATAACCATGGCCGAACTAACATCTCCATGCGAAAATAAGAATAAATCATCAGCAAAACATAGATTAATCAATTCCATATTCGAGCAGTATCTATGAAACTTGAAAGACTCAGCATCCCGAACCCTCCGTTTGAGCATAAGCGTTAAGACCTCCATAACCAATGTGAACAAATAAGGGGAAAGAGGGTCACCTTGACACCCCTCCTACCTTTAAAATAACCATGCAGCGAACCATTGATACTAATAGAAAACGATGCCGTAGTCATACATTCCATAATCCAAGTCACCATACGATGATGAAACCCAAACCCAATAAGGACCTCACAAAGGAAATTCCAATCCACAGTATCATAAGCTTTCTGAATGTCTACTTTAAATGCGCATCTAGGACTCCCCCGATCCAAATGATAATTATGCATCAATTCTTGTGTAAGTAGAATATTGTCAGCAATATGACGTCCCGGAACAAACGCTGATTGGTTCAGACTAATAAGGTACTTCAAACTACCCTTAATCCGATTAGCAATAATCTTGGTAATGCATTTAAATAATACATTACAGCAAGAAATAGGCCGATAATCATTAATCCTATTTGGGGCATTAGTTTTGGGAATAAGTGCAATAATCGTATGGTTTACCTCCTTAAGCAGTTTCCCATTAGAAAAAAACTCACATACCGCTTTAGTTACATCATTGGCAACAATCTCCCATGACTCCTTAAAGAACGCAGCGGTAAACCCATCCGGACCTGGCGATTTGTCATTGCCCATATCAAACATCGCACGTTTAACCTCCTGACTGGTTAAATCTCTGACCATGTCTAATGCATCCTCATCAGAAAGCCTAGAATTAAACAGGTCCATCGTATTAAAACCTCCAGTATCACCCGCAAGACCAAGAAAAGATTCATAATGTTCAACAAAAGCCACGACCACCTGCTCATTCTCACAAATAGTGCCATCTAGTTTAGTTATAACATCAATACGGCTTCTACTAATACGACTTTTAACAGCCTTATGGAAATAAGCAGAATTCGTATCCCCCTCTTTAAGCCAAGTAATTTTAGCCTTTTGCTTCAAAAAACGCTCCTCCATAAGAAGCGCCTGATTGAAAGACCCAACAGCCGTAGCTTCCATTTCACGCAAATCAATATTCTGAGGATCCGCATCCAAAGCAACCTGTAATCTATCAAGTTCCTCCCGCAACTTCGTAACATTACCATGAATATTACCTTTATCAATCAGTAGCTTCCGTAAGGGTTTCTTAAGATTTTTAAGCTTTTGCGTCACTTGAAACATAGAAAACCCGCAAACCTGCAAAGACCACCCATCCAGAACCACCTCCTTAAATCGATCACTTTGAGTCAAGATATTGAAGAACTTGAACGGTCTAGGTTTAGGCTTCGTTAATGTAGGAATATTAAGCACAGCAGGAGAATGATCCGAAATTCTATATGGCTTAAAAACAGCATGAGATCCCACAAAAGATACCCCAAACTCCAAGTTAGCCATAACTCGATCAATCTTACGTAGTAAACCACCCTGACCTTGCGGTTTTTGGTTCCATGTAAAATGTAACCCAGCATGCTGAACATCTGAGACCTCTATATTAGCAACACACTCCCTAAATTCACGCATAGCAATATCACACCCGCAGACGAATCATCAAGCTGAAGAGTAGCGTTAAAATCCCCCAATAAATACCATGGTCTATCACGAACGTATAACTTATGGATGCCCAGATTACTCCACAAGCCTCTACGCTGAATATACCTATTGTGAGCATACACAAACGAACAAAATAACTCCTTCCTTTCAAGCTTTAACCATACACGAGTATGAATGGTTTGATCATCCATGTTAATTACCATAACATCAACGTCATTATGATTCCACCCAAGTATGATTCTAGCACCCTTCACACATAACGAACCATTAGATGTCCAATCCCAATGGCGAAATACACGAGAACATAACGACACCAAATTAGAGTCAGAAACGTGTGATTCCAGAATAGCACAAATGGACAAAATATTCTCAGAAATCACTTGACGAACTTCACTTTGTTTAGGGGAGAAATTCAAACCCCTTATATTCCAGGAAGCGACATTAATCATGAGGAACCACCATAACAGGAGTGCTTGCCCCTGGAGATGAAGAAGTCCCCTGTTTAGCATCCGGACCCTCCATGATAAGATTCTCATCCACCTCACTATCGCTATCATTTACCATGTCTCCCTTAGCATTAGCATCCTCCCAATCCGTATCCCCATCTTTATCCAACGCACTAAATTTATTCCCAAGAACAACATATGTATCCTTACCAACCCTCTGACTACTAGGAATAATCCTATCCTTTGACGTCCCGACAGATGAGGTAGCTTGTTTAGCATTATTATTAGATTTAGCCTTAGATGATTCTCCCTTCTCCACACGATGGTACTGAAAATTCGGCGCTGACTTACCCAGTTTAATACCAGAAATAGCCCGCGACTGACGATAAGTATTATTCCTTCTTCTGGTAACATCAATAAAACCATCCCCTTTAGTCGCAGCCGGTTTATCCACAACCACTGCTTTAGGCAGCCGTGGGCAAACCTCATTCTTGTGATCAAACACCATACAAGTAGCACAACGAGGTGGAGTCCATTCATACTCCACATCAACAGTAGCAAGAGAATGCCCCTCCCCACCCCCACGCGGGATAGCAATCACCACCGAGTCTACCAAATCCTTTTCAGCTGACACCTCAACAAGAGCACGTGCATAGGTATTCCGGCCCTATGAACTCACACACATATTACTTGTATAAGAGTCCAGCATAATCGGTTTTCCAATCTGTGTTGTGATCAAGCTCAATCCAATCTCAGAATAGGCCACTATAGGAACATGGTGAAGTTTGACCCACAATGGTGCCTTTTTAACCTCGTCCTTCTTCAGTAATGTAGTAGGGGTCCAAATATTCAAGAATAACGGAACCAACCGAACTAACCACGGGCCATTGTCATAAGTGCTAAGTGTTATTTATCTGCAAGTTTGGTGTATATAAACACCTAGAATCAAAATTAGGCTCTAAAATCTTGATTACTTGTTGAAATTGGCTGTGGTTTAAGGGACACCTAGATCTAATCATAGACTAGGGCTAACAAGTGATTAAACCTAGTTAATAACACCAGGGAAGTAGGATTTAAGTGTTGAAATTGGATCTTTGGTCAATTATATCAGCAAAGTGTGCATGTGTTCTTGAAGTTCATAACGACAAGTATAATCTGCTTTGATCTTGTTCATTACCTTGTTTCAGTGATTGATTTAAGTTTGTTTGTGCTTAATCATAGTTTATATAGCTTGTGTATGCATCTTGTTGAATTTGGAGTGCTTATTCTAGCTTAAAACTGCTTAAGTGTTCATAACAGCTTATATTCCATGTATGTGCTAGATCTGAGCATTGTTTGATTTTTCTGTGCTTATTGAGTGACCCAAAGTGTGTTTTTGTGCTTTATTGTGACTCCTTGTGGTTAACTGATCACTTGGGTGCCCTTGTCTTCTAATAAAACATACCAAATCTCTCTAAAAAGCTTGGTCAAATAGTCAAGGCAGTGGGAACCAGTTCCTACTGAAAGTTACCACTGCTAGTGTATTTTTGTGTTCAGCTTAACAATAAGTTGTTCTAGCTTATTTTAACCAGCGACAACTTGGATTTTATAATAGGTGCTCATTATTTGACCCATTTGTTCATACTGGAGCAATTGGTGGGTTGACTTTAGGGTTTGACTAGAAAACCAACTTAATTGACTTTTTCATAAGTGCTTATTGGCTTATTCCAGCTTATTGGTGTTGCTTATTGGATTTTGGTTGATTAATTTGGCTTATTTAAGTCATTTGTGACATTTTGCAAGTTGAATCAAGTTCTGAGGTGCCCTAAATCTCAAACCCGACTATTTTGTCTTCTAGTGGATTTGTACTTTGCTTATTTCTGGCTTATTGAGTGTGCTTTTTAAAAATTTCTTTTTACAGATCTCTTTAGTATCCCAAAAGAAGGTTGTGTGTCAAATTAGAGCTTATGGCATTAGCTTATTGCTTAATGGGCTTAATGGCCCAATAAGGATAAGCTGTTTGATCATTAAGCTGTGATAAGCTCACTTTCAGCTTTTGGGCCTTTAGAGTTTTGTGTTTAGAATTAAATTTTGAGTCAGATAGTGCTTTTCCAAGTCTTTTGGGCTTATTTTGACTTTTTGGGCTAAAAAGCCCAATAAGCTTGACTGTTTTGGGTTTTGGCCCATTTGGGGCCCCAATAGGGGTATTCTAGTCATTTCACTTTCATTTTCTGTTTAATTAGGTCAAAATAAACTAGTTTGCAATTTTTTAGAATTTTTAATAATTTTTGGATTTTTAATATTATATTATTATTATTTTTCAAATTTCACATTTTTTCACTTTTTATATTTTTCTTAGCTTAAACACATTAAAATAGGATTTTTGCAACTCTTAGATTAATTTTATCATCTTTAGATTAATTTTTATAATTATTTTAAGTTTTAATAGTTTTTAAATCATTTTAAATAGTTTTTATTAGTTTAAAAATTTCTAAAAATAGTTTTTAATCTTTTTAGGTCATTTTAGAGGTTTACCAATTGAAAAATCTTTATTTGGGCTTTTTGATATTTAATTTGATTTTTAGGGCTTTAATTAGCATTTAAAAATTGAATATTTAATTAATTAAAAGGTTTGAAAAAGTTTTGATCATTGGTAAACTCTTAGTTTATTTATTTTGATTTTTGGTTAATTTTTAGAATTAATTTTTATTTTAGCTTATTTTACGGTTTTACGTGTAGTCGTAGTAGTATTTAATTTCACGTCTTCGTCATCCGCTTTTCTCATCCCCTTCTTTCAAATATTAATCTCAAACCAATTACGAATTATTCACACACATATACCTCCTTGGGAAACGAACTTCATTGGGTCATTAGTGCTTGATTTTCCTAAATCATCACTTAATACTTACCGCTCATTTACGCTCTTTTGTTTTCCTAAACAAGACGTGTAATTTTCCTACAATCACATGCCAGTATCAAGCGTGCTCCCTTCGAGATGTTATACGGCAGGAAATGTCGTGCTCCTATTTGTTGGGATCAGGTTGGAGAACGTTTGATTGAGGGACCAGAATTAATAGAGTTGACCAATGAAAAGGTCGCCATTGCCAGGGAAAAGCTGCAAGAAGCGAGTACTTGCCAGAAGAGTTACGCCGACAAACATCGTAGAGATCTATCATTTTAGACTGGGGACCGTGTGTTCCTCAAAGTATCACCCGCACGCGGCGCCAGACGTTTTGGCCTCAAAGGCAAGCTCAGTCCTCACTACATCGGACCGTTCGAGATCCTTGAACGTGTCGGTGAAGTATCATATCGGTTAGCATTACCGCCTCAGCTTTCACACGTTCATAACGTGTTCCATGTAGAGGGTACAACTATCATGATCTTCACAAAGTGAATTATCCACTTGATCAGATTCGGGAGGACTTAACTTATATTGAAGAGCCCGAAGCAGTTTTAGATCGCCATGATCGAGTTATGCGAACTTTCATCTAGATTTTAGGGACCTCCTTTGCAAAATTATGATATTTTATTGAATGATAACTAAATTTTATAAAACGATATTTTGAGTTGTTTCTATTATGATTCCTTGAAGTAATAACCCAGATTAGTTTACGTTGCTATATATAAAAAATGGGGGTATTACAGGTTTCCGGGGGTTTACTAAACGACAACCACCCGTTTACTATGGACAGAGTGTAGAATACACATAATAAGGTTAACGAGGGGGTTATATTCAGACAACGACAATTGATTTTAAATTGACTTATTTTGCACGCTCCTGTACAGCATAGTTAGGAAATATGAAGGTCATAGTAATCTAAAAAGTTTACTAAGAACTCAGAAAAAAGTACGTTAATTAGCCGTATCGAATAGCCTGATATATAAACCTATTTTACCCTCCGGACAATCAGTGATTGTTTTTAATTCGCTCGAAAGTTATGGGTGGAGATCGTCAGGTATATAATACTCAGAGCAGAAGTCCACGAGTCGCTCGTTGTCTAATTCCGACAGAGTGGAATAAATAGTGGTTGCATCCCTGGCCATTTTTTTACAAATAATATGAAAAGGGCGCAGTGTGCTAACCTGGGAAAAGGTAGATCCGTGGAATAAATGAAAGGCGCAGAGGTTGTGTTTTTTGACAATGGTGGAGATGGAGTAAAATTATGAAAAGTTAAATAGTGACAGCTGGGGTTATATATAGCGTTGCCTCGGTTCATGTGTACCGTTTGATGGATGACATGTGTAATCCACTATCTCGATCCAACAAATAAGTTTGCGTGGGTAGTTGAACAGGCATTAGGACCCATCAGTCAGTTTTTCTGCGTAGCTCGAGGAAGGGACCTACCGGGTTACTTTATCATTTCTTTTAACCTACGCCTTGACACGTGGGTACGACTGGTCATTGTTCGGCATACTTCTTTACTTTGGATTTTGTCTATGCGATAGTGCGGTTTGTCTATACGACGACCATACGTTACTTTGGTGCGTCTATGTGACGCTTTGGTATACGGTACGTCCATATTTTGTTCTTTGCTTTTGATAGTCTAGTACTCACGGTACCGACCATAACTACTAGACTGGGGGGACATGATGACATATAGTGCCTAGTCGGGCCATATAGCCTTACTCGCGGTCACTACCCTTATTCGATCCCTTACAAATGGATTGGGGCATCGACATTAGCCCGATGGGCCTGACTGAAGGTGGTCGTACGCGGTTTAGAATGGGTCGCAACTTGACCACACACTGTAGGTCTACGTAATCCTTAGATTATCTTAACCTTGGAATGATCTAAAGAGAGGGAGATAGATGAAGAACTAGAGAGAGAAAGTAGAGAGAGAAAGGAGAGAAAAAAGTAATATTAGATTGAATGTGTAAAGTGAGAACCAATCCCTCCTAACATGCTAGGAGGGGGTATATATAGCCCACCCTACATGTGGGCTTGATGGGTTATATTGTTACAAACTGGATCACGAGCCCATACTAGATGTATCTCGTTGGAGTGACCGATCCTTCCTAAATACGTAAAAACGTATTTCTAACAATCTCCCCCTAAGGGAGGTCGCTCCAAGAGACAAAGTCCTAAATAGTCTATAACTCGTGATCTATGCTAACAATGATGTGACCGAGACTTTCTTTAGAAAAATGTATTTCTAACAATCTCCCCCTAAGGGAGGTCACACCATTTTACAAAATCTTAAACCTAGCATACTATGCTTGAGTCTTCGATCTTGGTCTTGTGAATATGCTGATGTGATCTTTGACTTTAGTCTTGAGCATGTTTCCTTGCCTTGACCTTGTGCATTCATCACTTGTGATATTCGCCTCTTCGTGACTTCATGTTTCACATACTTATACCTTTATAAATTCTTGAAAGCTTCAGAGTTTGATACAGCGGAAGACATAACTTTTAGGCTTCTTGAATTTGTTGAAGTATTAAGTGCATAAATGATAAGCATGCGGGGACGACTTCTTCTGGATTATACACCGCTACGCCACCTTCTTGTTACGCTGCATAAGACAGTTAGCAACAAAACATATACAAGGATGAAATGGCTTTGAACATTTCATTCTAATTCGGTAGCATTTTACCTCCGATCGGTAAAGACCGTTGAACGATATAAAATATCGTACTTGTGGCAGGTAGTTTCCATTAAGAACCTCCTTGACAAGATTTCGCGGGTAAACCCGTTCTCTTTACTCGACCGTCCAAAGCTGACTGCGAACGTAAAGAGTGAATCATTTGGATAAAATTATCCGCATGATTGAACCCGTTAATTCATATTCCTGAAACAAGTGAAATTCAATTAAGAACCGCACCATCGTTGCTTTCCAGTTGTCACGAACTTGATTCATATAGAATCTTGCTAGTTACCTACCAAGTGCTGTTTGATGTTAACACTAGAAGGATTTCCACTCATCACTGTAAACACTTAAGAGTGTCACTCTGAGTGTTCTGGCAAGATCACTAAGATATTGCATAGAGCCCTGGAACGTGTTTAAATTCAGTTAAGAATTAAACCATTGTTGCTTTCCAGTTATCACAAGTTTGATTCATAAAGAATCTCACAAGTCACCTACCATGAGCTTTTTAATGTTCGCCCAAGAAGGATTTCGATCTTCATTGTAAATACTTTCGTATTACTCGGATGTTCAGGCAAGATCATGAAGATTTTGCGTAGGACTCTTAAGATCTTTCTTACTTTTCACGGTGTGTGAAGAAGTAAGTAAATATGGAAATGTGTCCCAATGAGATTATTGATGATCGCAAATGGCTCTAGACTCGATCGTGCACTTTGGATTTTTAGTGATCGGAGGCTGGAGAGTAGTGCCACCATTTCAATACCAATTCATTCGGAGTGAATAAATAGATAGATAACGTGTTGATCTCCGTGTGATTAAAACAAATACCTTTTGAGAGATATCTGAGTTAGCTGGGATGGGTTGTGCATTGCATCACTTGGTTCATGATGTCTATCTTCAATATCGAGCATCATTAAAAATGATCTCAATAGCATATGCGTTGACCCAATTTTTGCCTAAGTTGTAAGGATGGCTTCTTTCTTTTCACCCTTTATCTTTACAATTCTTTTTCATTCTTCAACCCCTTCAATGCTTACCAATACGTCAAAACTAGCACCTTGTTGTGATTGTTCCAGTGCTAACTTAAGTACTTGGTCGGCATTCAGCTACGTTCACAATCTTTCCCCATCTTTCCTTAGGACTACTATTTCTAGCTATGGAATGTCCTTGGGAAGATCCCTCCGGTTTTGGAAGAATCATTAGACTTAACATATCCTACCATCCTTATGTCACTACAATCTTCATCCTCGTGAAATAAATGGTTTAGGGTAAGTATATGTCACTATGAAAATCCATTTTGATATAGCAAATCCATTTTGCTCCCCCTTAACATATGCCACGATGTTCAAAAACATTTCGCACATGTCGGGACGAGCTATCACGTTAAGTCAAACCATTTGTGATTAATTATTTCCCATATTAAATCATATTTTCTCCCCCATATTAAAAATATTAACCCAATCGATGTTGTTAATATCAAATGACTCAATGAAATTTTAAGAAAATTTGGGAAGAAAAATGCAAATCCAATTATCTTCAAGATTTTCACAAGCTCCCCCTCAAATTAATGAGGGTGTACTTGAAACTTAAATTAAGTACCTTTTAAATACGAGTGTAAGGTACTTATCACGTGCAAAGATCAAATATGATAATGTATTCACAAGATTGATAATTTACTAGGTTGGACCTGAATGATGAGAACATCATATGATAGAATCACATGATTCTTGTTCACGAATGTTGGTCTCCCCCGTAACGTCTGAAATTATCTCCTACTTTTTTTGAAAAGCGGTAATCTTTCATGACACCACATGTACGATTGATATCGTTGTCTTGACACCAATTTGTGAACTTGGCACTTTCGGCATCAAAGATTCTGAACGCTTGACAATTGCTCCCCCCAATTGTTGACCCGTGTTCTATCTAAAGAGCAGTAGTCGTCGTTTGAGTAGTCGCATCATCGAGTATGTAGATATCAGTTGTAAATTGCTACGGTTTATGGAGATGATAACTTCATAAAAAACAAGATTTCTCTCGTTTTAACAAATAAATGCACTGAAGCGTACATATATTCATGTTAGATTGTGTTATTACGTAAACACAATCCCTTACATGGTTATAAAGTAAACCATGCCCGAGAAAATAAATTCTTGTTGTTGAGTCAATGCTTTCCAGTGAAATGCATGACTTTAATGTGAAACGCGGGTTACTATATGAAATAATAGCAAGCCATATTGAGCATGTTTTAAAACATTTAAACTTCTAATCGAACTTTATTTACAACCCCATGTCATTATTGAACGACATTTCTAGGATCGTAAATATTATTGATTCTATAAGACATGCTCTTTTTTATCAAAACATTGTTGAACACACAATTTTGAAAGATTTAGAAAAACCTTTTGAAAAATTCTTGAAAAACTGTGTTCAACGATTTTAATAAACCAATTACTTGAGCTTAAGATGTTGAATATCTTACAAAACGAGCTCAAGTCCGAGAAGTTGTAAGCTTCCCGTTGTGAGGATAAGTTTATCATCGGCGATAAACTTCCTTTTTAACTGAAGAACGAGTCCTAAGTTGATATTTACTTAGAGGTCGTTTTCATGAGCTTGAAAACTTTTAAATGTTTTAACGTAAAGCTCATGACCGAGAAAGATGAATTTCCCGTTATGAGGAAAAGTTCTCTTATTTTAAAGATACACTTTCCTTTCTGAGCTTAAAACTTGGAATGTTTTAATACAATCCCATGACCGAGAAAATTTAATTTCTCGTTATGAGGATACGTTATCATGAAAGGTAATCTTTCCTAAAACTGAAGTCCGAGTTACAGCCTGATATTTAACTGTAAGTCATTGTGCATGAGCTTAAAAACTTCGAATGTTTTTAATAAAACTCATGCCCGAGAAAAATTAATTTCTCATTGTGAGGATAAGTTTATCATCGGCGATAAACTTTCCTTTCTTTGAAGTCCGGGGCATAATCTGAGATATAATTATACACCATTTACACGAGCTTAAAACCTTTGAATAGTTTTAATGTAAGCTCGTTTCCGAGAAAATTTAAATTCTCGTTCTGAGGGTAAGCTATCGTTGAAGAGATAAACTCCCCTTTCTTTGAAGCACGGGTTACAATCTGTGATCCGACTGTAAGCCATATACACGAGCTTAAAACCTTTGAATAGTTTTAATGTAAGCTCGTGTCCGAGAAAATTTAATTTCTCGTTTTGAGGTTAAGTTATCGTTGCATAGATAAACTTCCCTTTATTTGAAGTCCGGGTCATCGTCTGTCCTTTAACAATGAACCATGTACACGAGCTTAAAATCTTTGATTTAGTTCTAATGTAAGCTCGGGTCTAAGAAAATTTAATTTCTCGTTAATGAGGATAAGTTTATCATCGGGGATAAACTTTTCTTTCTTTGAAGCTCGGGTTACAGTCTGTCATGTGACTGCAAACCGTTGTGCATGAGCTTAAAAACTTGGAATGGTTTTAATATAAGCTCATGCCCGAGAAAAAATAATTTCTCGTTGTGAGGATAAGTTTATCATCGTCGATAAACTTTTCTTTATTTGAAGATCGGGTCATCGTCTGATATTTAACGATGAACCATGTACACGAGCTTAAAATCTTTGATTTAGTTTTAATGTAAGCTCGGGTCCAAGAAAATTTAATTTCTCGTTAATGAGGATAAGTTTATCATAGTCTAATTAGGACTATGATTCATCCAAGATTAGGGTAGTATACTCTCTTTATTTAAGTGATAAGGATCCCCGTATATTTCTTTATCTTGGTCCACAAGTTTTGGGAAACCATATTTGTGCTTCACCGGCTATAAAAGGACCCCCATGGTTCCTTCAAAGGTACGATTCTTATAATCAAAAACCTTAACCGATTACCAATCTTAAACCGATTACTTACTCACGTCAGAGGTTAATCGTGAGAGACAATCTAACGGTAAGCTTAATGGTGTTTTTTTATTGTGAAGGGTCCCAAAACAAACTCATTTGATGCAAAAACCAGAACCTTAGCTTTAATCGAGTTATCTAGGTATAATTCAACTTTTATATCAACAGTATATATAGGTGACAAATTGTAAATTCTTCAAATGAATTGCAAACGTGGATGGAGACTTATCAAATGTGTATGTAATATAGCAAGAAAAGAATATATTTCATTTTCTATTGAACAAGTCAAGGATATCACCACATTTGGCTAATTTAAAACAGACGTTAAAGTAATTTCGACGAATACTTGAATCGCACTCCGAAGGATACTCAAAAGAATGACATTGCCATTGCTAGCTAGATAGCTATAATAATTATTAAAATAAACAGTTAAAAATTTGTTTCTTTATATTTACGAGATTAAGCATTCAGCGAGCCAAGTATACATGGTTTACGACTTTTAATATAGAAATAACTTGTAATATGAAAGTATCGTATTGTAGCTTTGGTTTAATCGGTTCCAAAAAGCGCCTTATGATGACGCTAGAGCGTCGCTATAACGCGAGACGTGACGATCATGTTACAAAACAGATCAAAACATTCGCTTTAGGCATGACATGAGAAGAGCCATGAAAATGCGTCATAAGACACGATATAATGTGAGTCTTGACGAAGGTTTTTGATAAGACTTAGATTAATTTTTTTAACAAAAATAAAGAAAATTAAATGTAAAGAGAATTTTTTAATGTTATTTATTATGTACAATATTTTTTTAACCCAGAAATATATAAAATATAATATAAATATAAAAATATTTTCATATTATGTGCCGCTTTTAGTCGCACTTTAAAAACGATAAAACTTTGTTTTAACCGCTAAAGCTTGAGGTATGTTTATGTTGTCACGTCACATCTTACGCTACTTGTTCTGATATTATTGGAGCTTTATAAGGCTGAAAATAATATTGTTGTTTAGAGGTTCTTCATTATATTTTCCAAAGAATAATTAAAACAAAAACAGTTTTTTTATAAAAAGAGGAAGAACAAGGAAAAGGGAACTGACTTGAAGAATAATGCAGCCTTATATGACTTGTACAAGGTTAAATCGACTTGCTTTTATTTATAGGCTCATTCCTTTGATCCCATTGCCTAGCATAGGCTAAATCAAGTTATTCTTGCATCCAAATTCTTTCTATTCCGTACGTACGCGAAGAACACAAATCCATATATTTCATATAAAGTTATATCTGCCATGTCAACAAAATAGGGGATCCTTATAGAAGATGGAGAAGATATGTAAGCTCTTTCGTCTTGTTCATGAAAACAATAAGGAGGCAGAAGAGTGAATACTGGTAAATGTTACGAATTGCTTAATATATATATAGCTTTTAATATGGACAATTTTTATGACTTAACAAAAATGTTGGGTATTAGAAATCCGGTTTTTGAAAGAAGACCTAAGTTTGTTATAAACTCTTTTTTTTTTTTACAAAGTTCATATGTTATTTAAATTCCATCGATGCCATCAGTGTTTTTCAATTGGCTCATATATACAAGATAATATTGAGGTAAAATGGTAGTATGTTTTCAGCATATGATCATTCAAAAGCTGAAAGCATGAGAGTGTGAAATAAGATGTAGAAAGGCTACATGGCTCGTTTTGTTCTTGGAATATGCCTAGAAATCATTTGTGGCAACTGGCAAGGGACCATTTACAGTAGCCCAAACGTTTTCCAGTCCCATTCTAGCTGATCTCTATGTATATCAAGGTCTTAGAGCATCTCTAATGCATCAAATATTAAAATACTCAGTACATTTAATATCATTAATGTTAAACACATTTCATGTGGCTTTTACAAAAAACTTATAATTACCCAAGTCTTTGTTAAAAACATTACCAAAAAACCTTTCATAAAATGGTAAAGTCTTTAAAAGCTTTTATCATTACATATACTCTTGTGGTCGTATAAATTAATCACTTAAACACGTCATTTTTTTCTCTTTCAGTCGGTACAACTCAACTACTCGAGTTCCTACTAGGTTACCCACACGACTAATAATCATGAACACTAGAGAGAAATCACATGATATGATATGCGTAATAAAGGAGGGCACTTGCGAATAGACAAATACATTATACGCTTTTGAGTTTAATATTTTGTTATGAAATTTTTTTGCGTAAATTTTATTACTTTAAAAACATTTAAAAAAAAAATATTAATGAATTTTACATTTTCACCCATTAAATAAACGATCAGCTTTCTATCAGAAAGAAACATATAAAACAAAATTATAAAAACAAATAAAACGTAAAGAATCCTAATCATCATACATACTATCATCATATGAGTTCTAGTCTTAATGAGCATTCTTGTAAGAGTCTTTTCATTCTTCCCCATACTATTATTTCTATTTCTCATATTAAACTATTAAACATTTTGGAAGTAATTTTTTTTGTCATACCATTATTCAAAATTCAACTACATTCGCATCATTAAACTCACCTATACTATCTTCTCTTTTCCTAAAAACCGGATTTCATTTGTCATGCACAAGGATAAATTGTCGGCCGCCAATCTTTTGTATTTTGCTATATCGATGCAATGTTAATTAACAAAATACTTGCAATGGATTATAAATTTTTAACCGGCATATGACTTTTATTTATTTATAATCTACAATTAGTTTTGAAGTACAAGTTGTAGCATATGATTTTGTTGTAAGTTAAATTTGAAGATTAAATTTATTTAAATATGTGACGAGTCATGTATAAGTTTTGGTTTTATTGAGATGTTTTATTTTCAGAAATTTAAAAAATATTCGCTTGAGTCATTAATTCATAATTTTTAATTTGATTCATTAGTAAACATGATTTAATAGTGAATCAAATCTATAAATGTTAATTTTCTTTCATAACTTCACTATAAACATGAATCCGTTTTCAAAATCAAAGTTTAAGTATGGTGTATATATTTGCGTATCTGAATACATGTTGAGGAATCGTGTAATAACCACCATCGTATAATAATTAAGGCATAATCAGAAGCAACATTAGCATAAAAACACAAGAACAAGGCGACACAAGAATGTATAGCAATTCCTACGATACATGTAATCGTGGTCAGTCTACCCTTGGTATCCAGGCTAAATTGCTCGGTTTGCGTGCAAGTTGTACGGGTACAAAACCTAATACATAAGCGCATGTATTGGTACCATCATAAGGTTTATAATTACATATGAGAGATAGTTATAGAGGTGTAACTAAAGCCCTAAATTTCTCTCCGATAATATATCTCAAAGACTAGATAACTACATAAGAGACAAGCTCATGTTCTAGTATATGCCGAGCAAAGAGTGAGCCTTTGACCGACTGTAGAGGGAGCCTCTAAATCAGAGCTTTCTTGAGATTCTGCTTTGAGCCGTGATGAGCTTTTGCTATGAGCATAGATTGGTCTTCGGGGTTCCAGTAGCCTCCATAACTAAACAATTTCCCAATTAGAGGCTCAACTACTCTATGGTCGAGTAACTCTAGTAACCTACATCATCATCCCTCAATATGTTTGTTCCAAGCACTATGAATATGTACTAGTGAAGAGTTAGGTGACTTTATGTACAAGGTATCTTGAACAACATCTGGATAAACATATTGACTCTCTCTAGTTCA
Organism: Glebionis coronaria; assembly: GCA_025667525.1. Classification (NCBI taxonomy): domain Eukaryota; kingdom Viridiplantae; phylum Streptophyta; class Magnoliopsida; order Asterales; family Asteraceae; genus Glebionis; species Glebionis coronaria. Next base: position 453,601,522 of record CM046878.1, on the reverse strand, counting down.
AATCACCTTCTTCAGTCCATGAGATGGTGAAGCCCCAAGACTCCCACGTGAAATCCGCCAAGGGATGGCAATATGATTCGGGTTCGGGTTAGCCGCTTCGGGTTGTTAGGTTGGCGAGTCAGAAAATCTCAACCCAAACTTGACGCATTAAGATAAAAGGGTCATTTATTTCAACCCTAACATGTTTACATATAAATCGAACCTGACCTATTTAACCCATATATATATATATATATATATATATATATACTTAGGTTGGTGTTAAATAGGTTACATGGGTATTTTTAACAGCGGGTTACATGTGTTGAATAGGTTAAACGAGTTTCGGGTCGACATACAAAAGTTAACACATTACACATGTTATATGGGTTATCGGTTCGAGCCATTTAACCCATTTAACACATAAATAATATTAATAATTGTTAATATAATAAAAATATCTTAAACGAGTTGGCAGGTCGACCTCTTAATGTGTTCGTAACCTGAACCTAACCTGTTTAATAAACGTATCAAATAAGTTGACCCAAACCTGACCCAAAATCTATTAGACTCAACTAGAACCTTTTAATTTTCGTGTCAGTTTCAGGCCGGGTTTCGTGTCGAGTAAGAAATTTCCACTCCTAGCTCCGCTTGCATAATCATTTCCAACAGAAAACCATCTCTTCGACATATTGATCATTGTCATGTCTAATCCTGCCACCAACACTTCATCAAAACCACTGACCCATCCGTAAAGAATTTAAAACGCATGTCGGACCTTCCTTTCGAGCAATCAGGAGATCCTCTAACATTATTAGTGGATGTACTCATTAAGTTTAACAGGTAAGAATGCCTTCACACCCTTAAACATCCACTTTATAACCTTTTATTTCCTGCTGGTAACCTGTCTCAAACAACACAGGTATAATTTTACCGAATGGAATCTTCTCAAACATAGCCTACTCCCAGTTTACGGATACTCTAATTTTTCCATCTCAAATCATGGCTTCATGAAAAGACTCTAGTTTAGTATTTCTGGCTGCTAGTTATAAGATGACTTGCCATTAGATAGTATGTAAAGGGTCAAACGCCATAGTATATGTAAACCTTACCTAATATGTAATCTATAGAGCTCTCACTAGCTATGACACTTCCATCGGTTTCAAACATCTAAACTCTAAAAATAAACGAATCCATCGTGGATGTGATTTTGATAGCACTCGCTTTAGAATGTAATTATAAATCCATAGTCGGTGATTACGTCAAATAAGTATATTAATACTAAGTCTTGTGGTTCAAAAGAGGTTGATAAATACTCAAATAATAATAATGGTGTTTGACCAGTATTTGTCAAAGTCAAACTGCAAACATAACATGTCTTATCGCAAAAGAATAAAAAACAAACTATGAATACTGAGTTTTGATTACTTGAAACATTGTGTTTACAAGATTAGATTGAATATAGAGAGAAAAGATATCAATCCCAAAACTGTCAAACAAGTGAAAAACAGTGAACTATTTAAAAGGGTGAACTGGGAGGGAAAATCAGTTAATGTATGTTTTGGCTTAGAGGGTGCAACTGACATGTTAGACTTAAAAGTCCCGCACGTGCACCTTACGTTCGACAATAAGCCTTGACAGATAAACTGTGTTTATGAGTCCATCCCCCTTAACAAAATTATTGACCACAAGAATTCAGAAATCAATGTCTGGGTAGTCCTTCATGATCTTGTCCAAATGCATCTAAGTAGCATCATCTTGACTTCTATTGTCAACTTAATTAGTCAATAAACTGGTAGCGCATTATTACTTTTGAGGACCTTCCTTTCCAATAGAGCCATTGGTTGAGCTGCCAATCTCTCATATGTATTACACACTGGAACCTCAACATCTCTTGGATAAGATGACACACCCTTGTACTTATTCATTTGTGAAACATGAAAAAAATTGTGTATCTTATCTTGTAGGTTAAGTTCTAGTTAATAAGCCAATTTCCTAATCTTAGCACTCACTTTAAAAGGTCCAAAATATTTAGGAGTGAACTTGTGATGCTTCCCCATCCTAACAGTGACTTACCTATGAGGTTGTAACTACAACAACACCCAATCACCAACATCAAAGCTCCTCTATGACCTTCCTTTATCAGCTTGTTGTTTCATTTTATTTTTAGCTCTAGAAAGATGAAGTTTTTTTATACGAATCACTTCTTCTCCATCCTTCAAGCTTCTATCTATAGCTTCCACCTTAATTAGTCCCCCCAATTACGGAACATGTATTGGTGGCATAATTCCATCTACTATCTCAAAAGGATTTGTTTGTGGGGTAATATGGAAGTTAGAGTTATACCAAAGCTTAGATAATGACAACAATCTGGACCATTTATTGGTGTTCTCTTGTCATACACCTCAAGTACCCTTCCAAGCACCTATCTACCACCTCAGTTTATCCATCATTCTGAGGGTGATAAGTTGTAGACATCAACAATTGAACTTGCAAAAACTTGAAGAGTTCCTTCTAAAAGGTGCTTAATAAAATCTTATCTCTATCAAATACAATGAACTCGAGCATGCCATGAAGTATGTAGACACCGTCAATGAAGGATTGAGCCACTTGATTTACAGTAAAAGGATGAGCCAAAGCCACCAAATGAGCATATTTGTTGAGTCTGTCCACTATGACCCATTATCACATTCTTCCCTTAAGATTTTGGTAGACCTTGTATGAGTTACATAGACGCATTAGTCCATATGTTTTGTGGTTTGGGTAGTGTTTACAAAAGTCCAAGATAAGCTACCAAATTTGGCTTGTTTCTTTGACAAACCAAACACTCCTTTACAAACTGCTTTACTTGTTTCCTAAGACCCTTCCAATAAACTGATGAACACATATTATGGGCGGTGATCTTGATTCCTAAGTGACCCACCTATAGACCCCTCATGAAAATGTTGCAAGAGCTCAGTTCTAAGTTAGGAGGTCTTGCCCACCACCACTTTTCCTCTTCTCATTAATTAGTTATTGGATGACATATAATGCTTCTTACTTCCTTGATGTGACTATAATTGTTCCACTAGACCCTTTAAGTTGTCATTAGTGTATCAACTTTCTTCAATCTTTTTGACTAAATATGTAGTTACCAAAGCAGTCATCATACTAAACAATTTAGAAGTTTGCAGTCTGATAGTGCATCATCTGCAAGATTATCACAATCATTTTTATAAACAACTTCATAGTCAAAGCCCATGAGTTTAGTAAACCACTTCATTTCAGTCGGGGTTGTTATCTTTGGTCCAACAGATATTTCAAACTAAAGTGATCTATTTTGATGATAAAGTGCATGTCCAACAAATATCCTCTCTATGTTGCTGCAAGACTGCCCCAATACCCACACCAGAAGCATTGAATTCCACTACAAAATGTGTATTGAAATCAAGAAGAGATAAAACTAGATCCTTGATCATAACATCTTTAAGCTCTTTAAAGGATACATTAGCTGCATTAGTCCACTTGTAGCCACCCTTCTTTAATAATTGTGTCAAAGGTCTGCTGACAGTTGTAAAACCTTAATGAATCTTCTATAATATCATGTGAGACATAAGAACCACCTCAACTTCTTCATAATGGTCGAAGTTAGACATTCATGTATTGTGCCAAATACACACTTAGACTTCTTTGCAAACAACTTGTTTTTCCTCATAGTGACTAAGATAATGGAAAAGTGTTGCACATATTCTTAGAAACTTCTATTATAGACTAGTATATCATCAGAGAAAACTAGAGAAAATGTTCTCAAGTAAGGTTGAAATACCTCATTCCTCAATGCTTGTAATGTAGAAGGTGCATTGGTTAAACCAAAAGGCATGAACAAGAACTCATAGTGACTCTGATGAGTTTTAAAAGTTGCTTTAGGTATATCATCCTTATGCATCTTGATCTGGTGGCAACCAGACTTCAAATTCAACTTAGAAACAATTATATCACCATGTAATTCTTCTATTAACTCTTCTACGACTAGAATTGAGAAATTTTCTTTAATGGCATGTTTATTGATTTGCATGTAATTACACACATTATCCTTGTATTGTCCTTCTTCTTAACCGTCGCTATAGGTCAAGGAAAAGGACTAACCTCTATGGTATCTTTTTGAATTGGTGGATGCCTATAAGGTCTTATATTGAATGGTTGAGCATTTAGGACTAGGAATTTTTTATCATGACCTCTCTATGGTGGAAATTCAGTAGGCACTGCAAACACATCTTTTCAAAGTCATTGACCACTTTAGCCAACTTGTGGTCAATCAACTGGCCTTTAGCATTAGTGTTTGCGTAAACACAAAACATCAACAATTAAGCTTTAGATGACTCCACAAACTCCCTAACCCGATTTTTCCCCTCTAACTATTGCATATCATCCTTAGGAGTGCCTCTTTAAGTCATTCTCCTTTTTTTATATGAACTCCATTCTCAAGTTGGTGAAGTTACATTTGATGTCACCAAAAGTGGCCAAGCGTTGAATACAAAGCACTATTTCATACACACCCAAAGGTAGAATCATGACATTAGTATGAAATGTTTCCCCTTACAATTTCCATACAAAATCCTTACATTTAATGTCACTTATCAACTGTTTTTCCCCTCCTAAATTTATTGCAAGTGGATGGATACTTTTCATCTTACACCCAACTTTCCTAGACACATTAACATATAAGAAATTATGAGTAGCCCCACAATAAACCAATATATGTACTACATTTTTACTAACTCTACGACTGATCCTCATAGTTTGAAATGGATTTGCACCATTCAAGGCATTTAAGGATACCTCAGTCAATTCATGTGGCACCACAGTTTTTTCTTCCAAACACTCTTGATAATCTAATTCACACTCTTCCTCCTCAACCATTAAAACCAAAGAGAACAATTGACCACTACATTTTTGTCCTGGAGTATACTTTTGATCACAATAAAAACATAGATTCTAAGCTATCTTTTCCTGATACTCCTTCTATGTAGAGAAGGCAAGGTTAACAAAGGTGATTTGTTTGCACTAGTACTAGCCCTAGAATTCCCAAAGTTTGGACTGCTAGGAAAATTACTTCCAAATGACTTGTTATTTTTGTTCATGGTTTTTAGAGTAGCTTCTTGGAAATTAGTCCATTTATTGCTGCTTCTAAAGTTTTTGGCTCAAACATTCTAACCTCTATATCTATTTCTAGTGGCAAACCCCCAAGGTAAAAACTAACACCATGCTCTTCAATGATATCACATCTACTCAACAAAGTATCAAAAGTGTTTTGATAATCCTTTGCACTAGTTTCATATTTATTTTTTATTTCACTTACAAGGTCATCAAAGAAAATACCAAACCTTTGCAAAATGGCACCCTTATACACCTCCTAACTGACATTTTCACCATGAAGTTTAGCAAATTGTTTGTAACAAAGCAAAGGAGTATCAGATAGATGATAGATGATGGAGAGAAACCAATTTTACCTTCTGATTTTCTACAATCTCATCTAGAGTAAAAAATTGTTCACACTTATAAACCTAACCCTTCACATCATCTTCCAAAAACCTTGGATATTCCAATTTAGTCATCCTTGTGAACTGGTTATTACTTCTTCCACCCCCATTGCCTCACATTAATTGTTTAACCCATTATTTGAATACACTGACTTTAGTAATTAATGTTTCAATTCTTCCATCCCCAAGACCATCTACATTGTTATTATTGTTATAAGCAATTGCAATTCTTCTCACCAGTGCTATTGTTTTCAAAAATAATTTGACGCCAAAATTTCTTGTGTGGTATTTTAGTGAATATTACGAGGGATTATCCTCTACCCTTTAGCCGGACAATCAACAAACAATCTTAGCCCGTTCTTAGCTACCTCTGATCAAGTCAAACTGATCGTTAATTTGTGATTAGATATTAACCAACTGTGCTAATCACGCAATCGCGAGACGTATCGGACACGTAGTCGTGATTCTGATGGATAACAACACAACTCGAATGATCACAGAATCAATGTAACTCTTTGACTGGAAACGTTCGCTGGAGAAGTAACTAACTCGCCTAAAAATCAAGAACTGATAACAGAATTAAGAATTATCAAGAATGATCAGAAAACACAATGAGATCTCGAAGGAAATATCTTTGATACCAACTGATAACTACTCAAATGATAACATTGGTGATTGACCATGATTTCTCAAACAAACTGTACATATAATAGGTCTTATCGAAAAATAATCGTGAGTTTTGATTATTTGAAACATTGTGTTTATAAATTATACCGAATAAAAAGAGAAAAATATATCAATTATAAAATTGTCTAACAAGTGAAAACAAGGAACTATTCAAAAGGGTGAATTGGGCGGGAAAATCAGTTAATGACTCTTTTGGCTTAGAGGGGGAGAAACACGTGCAAGTCACGTATTCGACTTAAAAGTCGCGCACGTGCACCTCACATGACACTGTTTATCATACTACTCGGGTATCCTTCTTGTTTATTTTAACTAAAATCCATATTATATTGTAGTCCAGTATTTCAAGATTATAATTGTCCATGTTGTACGACACCGACAACAAACCCGAAATTCGATAACGCGAAGCCGCTAGATCACGAGTTGTATCGAGCACAAGCAGCGAACACGAGAGACTACAAAGAACTGACAATAGTATATGCACACGGAATACCCCCAACTATCCATTTATTATAAACCTAATAAAGATTACATTGGGAAGAAGAATTCAATTAACTAGGATCCCCCTCATCCTTATTTATAGAGATGAGAGGTAGGCACCTCCTTAAGTCAAATATGAAACTTCCTATAAACCAACTTAAGGAGGTTAACCTAAATACTTCCTAATACAAGTCTATTCCTAATCTATATTACAAAGTACACTTAAGTCCCTAACCTATGTTTAATATTACTCCTAATATTCTAACAATTTCTACCTTAGGAGTAACACTTAAACATAACGATACTCAACACCTTTTACTAGTGTTGGAACCTCGAACCCGGGACCACCTTGTTAACCAGGCATTGTACTTCTGTAATTTCCCTAGATTAGTTTCCATAGACTCATTCACGTTCTTCTTCTCAGCAACATTACCCTTCGCACCCTCTTGACCAGGTACTCCGGTTACCATAATGTTTGCCCCCACCTTTATACCAAGGTGTACCTTTTCTTGCTCATTTACCAAGCAGCTCGTGTTTTTGTTTTCTTCAGGTTGTTTGTCCTCCAACCATCTTTGAGCCACTGCAGCATGATCGTTACTAACCTGAAAAACCTCAGCTTCACGATCCCCTTGAGCTCCATGCAGTTCTACCTCAAACCGTATTTGAGCCATTGCAACATGATCGTTACTATCCTGAAAAACCTCAGCTTCACGATCCCCTTGAGCTCCCTACAGTTCCACCTCAAACCGTCTTTGAGCCACCGCAGCATGATCGTTACTAACCTGAACTCCATGGAATCCTGTTTTAACACCAGGACCAAGTTGTTTGAACCCAACTTGTTTTGAACCTCCATGCTTATGTATATTAAACCCATCAAAATTCTTGATGTCAAGCCTAGTTATAGAACTAGCCATTCTTCTTTATCCCTTTGTTGTTTGCTAAACCTTATGAAAAACCTCACAATCACAAACCAACAAGTTCCCTTCGGTGATTCGCTAAACCTTGTGATATATTAAACCTCACAATCACGAATTACGAAGTCTCCTTGTATAAAGAAAAACCATTGCTTTATCGATATAACCCTAAGAGAAACCTTCTTAAAAATCAATCAAACCAAGTAACCCTTCAAAAGAACACCCTTTCTTACTCAAATATCGATTGAGCCTTGGAAATTAACCTATCCAACAAATCGACAACCCTTAAATCAAGAAAGTACCCGACTCCTTTTAAAGTAACCCTTGTCGTACTTTTAATTTTGCAAAACCGATTTCTAATAACCTAAGAAATCTTGCAACCTCGACAAGTATTGAATCTTCTTTAACCTTGCTACAAACCTTGTCAAGTTGTTTCTTAACCAACTTTACCGACAAGCCTCGCAAGCCGTGTGCAATATACCCGTTGTTGCTAAAACCTTTTCTCGCAAATCGAATTTATTAGAAAACCTCCAAAACCCTCGATCACGAACAAGCAACCCGATCGTAAACTTGAATACCCAAGCGAACCACGATCAAAATTGAACCATAAGAAAAACCCTTCTTGCAAATCGAATTAATTAGAGAACCCTAAACCCTCGATTCGAACAAGCAAACCCGATCGTTAACTTGAAAAACCCAAACAAACCACGATCAAACTTGAACCACAAGAAAATACCCTTCTTGCAAATAAAATTAATTAGAATAAACCTAAAACCTCGATTTCAAACAAGTAAATCCGATCGTTAACTTGAAAACCCAAGCAAAACCACGACCACAACTTGAACCACAAGAATAAACCGCAACAACAAAAGTCTTTCTTTTCATCGACTTTGAAAACCAATAACCAAAGACGAATAAAAAAAACACTTGTGTCGATGTAAAATAACCCTACGTGTTAGAACAAAACCAACAATTGTAGTAATTGATATAATCGTAGACGATTAAAATAATAAACTACTAATCGTCTTATTCTATTTTACTACATAAATAACCACGTGAGTAACCTTTGTATTCATGCAAAGAAAATACTAGTAGTTTTCTTCTACCTCTCGTCAATCGTCGCCCTCTTTTTTTCGTTTAACGATCGCTAATCGTTTCAAAACCCGAAAACCGACCTCGACACATTAATCTAGCACTCGATCTTCGGAGAGCACATTAACCGTAGCTCTGATATCACTAGTTGTACGACACCGACAACAAACCCGAAGTTCGATAACGCGGAACCGCTAGATCACGAGTTGTATCGAGCACAAGCAGCAAACACGAGAGACTACAAAGAACCGAAAATAGTATATGCACAGGGAATACCCCAACTACCCCTTTATTATAAACCTAATAAAGATTACGAAGAAGAATTCAATTAACTAGGATTCCATCATTCCTATTTAAGAGATGAGGGGTAGGCACCTCCTTAAGTCAAATAAGAAACTTCCTATAAACTAACTTAAGAATGTTAACCTAAATACTTTATTTCTAATCTATATTACAAAGTACACTTAAGTCCCTAACCTATGTTTAATATTACTCCTAATATTCTAACAGTCCAAAATATCTTATTAAATGTAGGACGAGTGTTACAAACTCTACCACGTAAATCAGTGATACGTCAAGAGATACATGAACTATCTTGCCCATTACACCTCGAAAGGATACGGGCTCTGATACCTTTGTGATAGCCTACAAAGATGAAAGCATTGACTGCTCGGTATCATTCTGGGTTTCAACTAAAAACAATTGTGATTCTTGCATTCTTGCATTAAATTGTCTTATATCCTACGGATGGGTAGCTACAGCTACACTTGTGATTCTTGCATTCTTTTGAAACTACAATATGAAACCAATGACGCTAACATACGGCACCAGTTAACACCTTGTGGTTTGTGATTTATAGTAGGCTATGTTTTTCTTCCCTAAGATAAGGGATATGATACTGCGGTAGCTAAGGTTTGACAGAGTGACAAAGAGGAGGAGGGTCAAGATGGCCGACTAGGTTTTGAGGACCAACCTAGTCTTCCGGGGGAACCATTCACTTGGTCTTCCGGGAGAACCATTCACTTGATCTTTCATTGCTATTTGGCTGTCTCTAGACGAGTAGTAATATACGAAATGTGGTCTTGTCCTTTCTTTTACAACTAGTAGCTAGTAGTTACGTCGTTAATCTCTCCTCTTCTAAGCCGGTTGTGACTCGTATGTCCAGCCAACGACTATCGATTCCTTACGAATCCACATATTCTTCAACCATTCGACTAGAACGTTCTCAGTTTTCGACCTCGGGCTCCTCTTATAACATCTAGAATAATATAATTTTCCTTGTAAGGTGATATGCGTAATTGATACAGAGTACCTTATGAAGTTGAGTTTATGTTGGAACACTTGACAACTTTTTTTTTGGCAAATCTTCACAGTAATAAAATAGACAGTAAAGTTCGCAAACATCAAGTTCTCTGAATATCTACGGTTAATTTTACTATCATGTTCAAAACTGGAATGAAAACCAGAATTCTGCAAAGCCGAAATGAAACTGGAATTTTTTGTAGCATTGCATGTTGTTCTCGCAACATCTATATATGGATCAGAATTCAGTAGTTTATATATTTTTAACATGAACATCTCTTTTTTTTCATCAGGGGCATCTTTTAAGGATAGTTAAAATTCGTTTCTCAAGAAATGGCTGAGGTTTTAATAGGTTGTGCAGCTAATATTATAGCTAAGATTGGGGAAAAGGTTATTGCTGAGACTGGGCGTCATCTGGGATATGTGCTATACTATAAAAACTACATCGAAAGTCTTAAGCAACAAGTCGAGAAGTTGATTGTCAAATCAAAAGGAATCACTATAGAAGTTGAAGATGCAAGAAGAAATGGCGAAGTTATTGCACCTGAGGTGGACCAGTGGTTTAGAAATGTTGAAGTCGTCTGTGATGATTCTACAAAATTTCTCAACGACGAAGTTGAAGAAAGAAAGAGTATATGGAATGGTTGGTTGCCAAACATTAAAAAACGTTACATGTTAAGCAAGAAGGCAAAGAGGAAGACAGAAAAGATTGCCGCGTTGAAATCTGAAGTTCCCAACAAGATATCCTATCAAGCACCTCCACCAGCAGTGGGAGACATATCTGCTGGAGATTTCAAAAACTTCGAATCTAGAATACCTACCATCAATCAGTTGATGAACTTGTTAAAGGATGATAACAAACAAATTATCAGCATATGTGGTATGGGAGGATCAGGAAAGACGACAATGGTGAAGGAAGTTGCCAGGCGTGTAGAAGCGGAAAAAATGTTTGATGAGATCATAATGGCAGTGGCGTCAAAAGATTATGATGTGATGAAGGTACAAGAAGATCTTGCAAAATGGTTGGGCCTAAGATTTAAAACAACGACTCGGGAAGGAAGGGCTAATGAACTATGGAAACGGCTTCTACAAAGCAAGAAGGGAAATCTTGTCATACTTGATGATGTTTGGAAATATATTGACTTGAAGAGTATTGGAATTCCTTTTGGAAAGGAATACATTAACTACAAAGTAATTTTGACGTCACGGAGCAAAGATGCATGCAAAGCTATGGGATGCCGTGACATTCTAACACTCGACATATTGACAGAATCAGAAACCTGGAGTCTCCTTGGAGAGATGGTTGGTGATTCGCTACAAAATGATCCTGAGCTGAGTGAGACCGCATCTGAAATTGCAAAAAGGTGTGGTGGCTTACCTATTGCAGTAGTATGCCTTGGTAGGGCACTGAAGGATAAAAGAAAAGAAGTGTGGAATGACACGTTAAAAAAACTGCAGAGCTCTATGGTACCAGCAAATATTGAAGGCGTGAAGGAAGATGTTTATCAATCTCTGCAAGTAAGTTATGATCTTTTAGAGGACCTGGAAGCCAAGAAAGTCTTTCTTTTATGTTGTCTATATCCAGAATATGCAAATGTCCCACTAGAAGCGTTGGTACGATGCGGAATGGGGTTAGATCTCTATAGAGGCATTGAGTTCTTAATACACGCAAGAGACAGAGTACACGCTCTCACGGATAAACTTAGAAGTCGTTATCTGGTGTTAAGTGGTGATAAGAAATCTACGGTGAAGGTACACAGTGTTGTACGTGCTGTGGGTATATCAGTCGCATCTATGTTGGAACAAAATTTGGGGCAATTCAGTGCAGCGGTGATTCATGAAGATAGATGGCCTAGAGGTATGTCGTATGGGAATTATAATGCGGTTTCAGTAGTATCAAATGAGATATCTGAGCTTCCTTCACGTGGACTGATATTCCATAAACTAGAACTTCTGCAACTCGCATGCCCAAAGCTCTCTCTAGAGAATTATGTTTGAGAGGATGAAGACAGTAAAAGTTGTTGAATTATGGAATATGTCTCTGTTTTCATTGTCATCATTTCTCGATTCTTTGCCAAGGGACATATTAGCTTTGTGCATGAACTGCAAAATGGAAAATATTGGAGATATCAAGGCTGAGGAGTTTATGGATCTTGAAATACTGAGCTTCGGAAACTGTGATATTATTGAGTTGCCTAGGCAGATAGGAAAGTTTACTAATTTGAGGCTGCTAGACATGAGTGGTTGCCACTGGCTTGAAAGGATCTCTCCTGGTGTAATCTCAAGCTTGTCTCAACTTGAAGAATTGGACACGGGATCAAAGTTGTGGGGAGATGAAGAAGAAGGTGATGCAAGACTCACCGAGTTAGATTCCTTGACTAATTTGATTTATTTAGGAATTCGCATTAAATCAATAAGTTTTCTCCCTAGGAACTCTCTCTTTGAAAAACTACAAAGATATGTAATCTATGTAGGAGTTCATCTCGAAAAATCACGTTCCTTCAATAACAGGATGCTTTTGTTGAAGCTGGATATTACTGATACACATATAGGTGGAGGCATTGACAAGTTATTACGGAAGAATACCGAGAAGGTATTTTTGACAGGAGATGGTATGAAAACTGCTCTAAAAGAGCTAGTTCCAGGTGGTTTTCAACTAGTGAAGACATTGACCGTTGAAAACTGCAACAATGAAGGGGTAGAGTATCTTTCTGATCGTAGCTACTCATCAAATGCTTCTGATGTCTTTAGTAGTTTGGAAAAACTACGTATGGAAAAAATGTGGCATTTAAAGGGAATTTTACGTCACGATGACCAAGGGCTTCCAGTTAGATCATTTTCAAGGTTACGTAACATCCATCTGTCTGTCTTACCTGAAATGGCCCATCTCTTTAATCTGTCAGTAGCAATGAACTTGGTGCATCTCGAAAGCCTTCATATAGAATACTGTACGATTATGCAGCAAGTAATTGATAATCCAAGTCCCTCAGAGCCGAGCACCACTGAAAATAAGTTAATATTCCCAAAGTTAACAAAATTAGTCCTCAATGATATTATCAGCCTAGTTTGTTTTTCGCAAGGGATCAACCTGCAAGTTGAATTTCCGCTGCTGAAGGTATTAAAGCTTGAATATTTACAGAACTTCCACACTTTTTGTCCTGAGGAGATCAATCTGGCTTCCAAGGTTAACTACAAAGGCGTTAACTTTCAATCTCTGGTGGACCACAAGGTTTAACTCTTCACATCTCACTCTAACACTATAATTTTCCATGTTTTGAACAGCTCGTCAATTATCAGTACATTAATAGTATGCTTTTACATTGCCATTTCAAAATGTTTCTGCAATCATAAAGCCGCAGCATTACATAATAATTTTCCTGTTTTTCTTGTTGGAAGAAAAGTTGCTTCGTTTACCTTTTCCTTGAAGAATCTGTATTAGTTTATTGTACGAATATCCCAGATTCGTACAAGAACTTCTTGAATGGGGAACTGCTACATGTCACTTAACATATGTTTGTAAGTACATAATAAAATATTTTTTGCTCATTCATATTCAGAAATCTCCTTTCGAATCTGACAAGCAAAAGAGAATAAGTAATGAACACCAAGGGGTTTCAGTAATTCTCGTCGATATTGGTGTTCATTACTTATTCTCTCTATCTTGTCAGTGATTCCAAAGGAGATTTCTGGATATAAATGAGCAAAGTTTCACTGTATCAGGATTTCTGATAGCTTTCAAAAGTAATATACTTTCACAATGTTTCTAATATGCTCCCATCATGATGTCTATACATTATGCTGTTTTTTAAACCGGTTCTGTAGAGCAAAAAGCTCGTTTATCTAATTATCTTAGTCAAGGGGCGCTTCTTGTTAGTCTCTCTTTTATTTTTTGTGTATTCAATTCATATTCACGGCTCGAAAAGATCTATCATTTAGAATTATTGATTTGTAAATACTCTTGACATAATCTAAAATACTGTAGGTTGAATTTTCGAGCTTGGCTGAATTGACAGTCACCAACGTTGGCAATATCAAGGAAGTTTGGTGTGGTCACCTCCCAAATTTAGTTCATCTACAAGGACTTTATATTCAGTTCTGTCATATGATGGAAGAAGTAATTTCAATCCAACGGCCCTCTGTAACTACCAACGGAGAAAGGATCGTGTTCCTCAAATTAAAAGAAGTAATCCTTTTTGGATTAAACAGGCTCAGATTTTTCTGCCGAGGGATTGATCATGTTGATTTTCCACAACTGAGAGTTCTACGACTTCGTTGGCTAACACATTTCAAAACGTTTTGCTCCGAAGAGACAGCTGATTATCCATCTTCTGTGTTCAATGACAAGGTATGAATACTAGATAAGCATGTTATACTGGCCACCTGTCCTTGATCAACTAAATTAAGTAATATACATGGTTACATAGGTCAGCCCAAAAAGATACTTCAACATAATATTAACTCGTTTTTCAGCAATGTCTATGAATCAATAAACTCGTTTAAAGCAGATGTAGCAAGGGAGTTAGTCTATGTCTATGAATCAATAAACTGTTTAAAGCATGAAATATCTGATGTCTTTGTTGTGTCAGGTTATGCTTCCTAGTCTGGAAACACTTGAAGTTTCTGAACTGGACAGTGTTGAGGAGTTATGGGCAAGCCAACTTCCAACAAACCACTTCCGTAAATTAAAATCTCTTAGAATTGAAAAATGTCACAAACTGGTCAACGTATTTCCGTCAGATTTGCAAACACTATTTCCCAGTCTAGAAAAATTAGAAGTGGAGAAGTGTGATTCACTCGAGGAGGTGTGGGCTACCAAAGCTGCACCAATCAGAAACCTGAAACACGTACTTGTTTATGAGTGTCCGAAGTTGAGAAACTTGTGCTCCTCTTACACATTCAAAGGTCTTTCAAACCTCATGACTATAGATATATCTAGCTGCAAGATGATGGAGGTGGTAGTTGCAGATGATCAGAAAGATGTAAAAATAAATGGAGTTCTCTCTCTCAACAAATTGGAAGAAGTGAAGCTTGAATTCTTACCAAACCTATATTACTTTTCCGAGGCCATGTGTGACTTGGAACTACCAGAACTAACACAAGTTATCGTCAAGAACTGCCCAGATTTGCGCACTTTCTCTGAAAGTTCTATAATAACACCGAAACTTAAGTTCGCAGTGGTTGACAATGTAAACACCTGGCTGGGTGACCTCAACAAAACCGTGCAGCACTGGTTTTCCAGTTGGGAATATTAGGTATGTTTTCTAATTCGTAAATTAATAATCATCTTCTTATTTTCACCTCCCTTGAAAGGATTACGTTTTACTCAAATCCTTAAATAATGGACATGGGAAATAAAATGAAAATGAATAAAGACTAAAGAATATCTCTTATATTCGATTAGATATCAGCTATGTGACATCAAAACAATTGGTTGCAGTTTCAGGTAAATTGGCAACATATGCTAATTTGTTTCATGTCGATTGATACAGGTAATTCCTATTGTAATTTTGTATGGTTTAATTCCTGGAAATATATTAACATTTAGGTTACGGTCATTAGTTTTTCATTCCAGTACCAACTTCATAATAGAGTGGAAATAAAGCTGATACAACTATACAAGAAGATCCAAGATATATCAAGAATAAAGAGAACATAGAGATCTACAACATATTCAAAGTCTTGGAGGTAATCTGGCGATTTCAGTCTCCTTATTCAGCTAGCTAATCTATCAGGTTATATTCTTAGGCGTTTTCTCTTCCTCCCCTTTTCGTTTCAGGTTTCAACACAGTAACCTTCCAGGTCAGAGAGATAATAAAGATGAATACAGTGACTACTTTTCTTACATGTAATTAGCTCCTTGCTAGCCTTTTTTTCTTTTAATGCTATCACAGTTCAATAAAAAGCTTAGCATTTGGAAGCTTCAATAATATTGTTAAGAGAATGTAAAAACAGTTTATTCGCCTGAATATTCAGTTATTAACAATGGAAGTGTTATTTAAATGCTTGTCCCAACTATGTGGAAACATTTGTCCGTACTCGCAGTTTCAGTTACATCATGATATATATGTATATGTGTAGATACCTTAGACATATGATTTCACAAGGGGAGTAAACCCATGTTGAAGACTAGCTTGCCAAATTTGATCCATGTTGAAGATATCAGCTCCATACTCATTTACATTGTTGGGATTTAATACCTAGTTAACCATGTAACTACGAGTACGCAGCGGAATGGATCTAGTTTGAGCAATTATGATTAACACGTAATTAATAATAAATAATAAAGGAAACGCGAAAACTAACCTTCGTCCAAAAGCAATGAAACTAAAACGAGTGATAAAATATACCACCTCTACGGTTGCTCACACAAACACGTCAAACGAACACGTCCGGATTGCTGGCCGAAATTCACGTATAACCAAACAACCAGTGTTATAACTTGAATTGGATCAAAACCAAATCAAGTCCTTAAAAGCTTTTGTTCCAACTAAGAGCCCAATATCTTTGTACAAAAAGGAGTCCAATAACAGCTTATGCCCAAAATTATACTGGGAACAAGAACCGTCTACTGCAACAACAGGATCGAATCAACAACCTTCAAATCAACAATCTTCAAATCAACAACCTGAGGATCGAATCAAAACAGGGTGACCTCCTCAGATTATTGCTGCAATTGAATTGAGTGATTCAAATATCAAATCCCTAATTAGGGTTTATAAGTGAATCGGTTTTGGAGAAGATCAAGAGGGAAAGGTGAGTTCCTGTGATTTTCAATCTTATGATTTCGTATATCCTTGAGAGCAGGGTATGAACGAGTATTTATACTTCTCAAACCCTCCCTATTGATAAGCTCCAAGTTCAAGTACTGGGCCTTATCAATTACCAAATTCTAGGCCTTATCAATTACCAAATCAGGTTCTATCACAACTCTTGCTTTCCTCTTATCCCAAACGAAATTCAAACACCCTCTAGATCCTTCTATAGCCAGCAAGGACTTAGAATATCTAAGGACTTTGTCCTAATCGTTTGTGTCCAAATGGTTCATAGTTAGAAGCTTTTATACGTGAAACACTAAACGCATTCTAGTATTTTCGTGTGTGTGCCCCCAATAGGCTCACACCCCTCTAGCCACACTTGGCTCATTCCAACGAGCATGAACTAACAGCTCCCACTTGGTCGTTGGAGTAGATAGCACAAATGTCAACGACGAAAACGTCTAGCAACGCTCACACTCGTTATTTAACCAGAGGTGTTTGAGATATAGTTTCATTGAACATTCTCAGTAGCATGGTCATTTATGTCTTGCTTTTCATCATCCTTTGTTATAGATACCGTTAAACCATGGATATGGATCCTAACTCATTCCATATAGTTTAACCATTTAGATTCTCGTTATTGAATTCAATTCAGATATACCAAATGTAATCAAGGTTCATCTTGCATTACCATTTGGGTTCGGCCAAACAATTATCTGATTAACTCTAGAGAGGCGCCATGGTATCATTCTGCACATACTAAGTGGAGTAACAAATCCTTTATTGACTACAAGTGTTGTGGATGCTGCTTCACATCACTCCAAAAAATAGCTTTTATAACTACCTTATTCAGGACAGCGTTTTGCATATAATTACGAAAGTGATATCCACACATGCAGAACTTGTTTGCATCTCAAGTCTAAGGATGACTTAACAGACCATTTTCAACATCTTACTCATGACATGGATCCAAAATTAAATGTTTGAAGTTGGGGAATCCAGTATGCATCCCTTATGAATACATATGAGTTTGGCTTAGAACAATTCTCATTCTCAAAGAATATATCCAACACTCACATTTGCCTTATGTAAACAATATTCCCATATTGTTAACCGACAATGGATATTTAGAATGATTAAATCATTCATGGATTAAACATGCAAATATAGAATAACAAATTTTATATGAATGAAATAACAAATACCTCGTATCTTTATTTATCAGAAAATAAAACTGTCTTACAATTCCAAATTATCCAAATACTAATTAACATACAGATTTACATGAGACTACTAGCTGGTATCATACCAATACCCTGAGTCAATTTAGAATGCTTAGGGAATGCTAACGCCTTCGTAAATGGATCAGCTAGATTGTCATCTGTATGAACTTTTGCTATCTTAACATCACCCATCTCAATGGTTTCTCGAAGATAGTGAACTTTTGCGCGAAAATGTCTAGCACCCTTGGTGACTCCGCTTTCATTAGCTATAGTAATGGCTCTAGTATTGTCACAATACATATCAATGGGATCTTCAATTGTGGGCATAATACCAAGCCCAGAAATGAATTTACGAATCCAAACAGCCTCTTTAGCTGCATCAAAAGCAGCTATGTACTCAGCTTCTGTAGATGAAGTTGCAAAAATACTTTGCTTTGTGCTCTTCCAGTCAACAACACCTCCATTTAGAACGAAAACATATCCAGTCTGAGATTTTAGGTCATCAGCATGTGTCAGATATCCAGCATCAGTGTAGCAAGAAACCCTGAGCTCTTGTTTTTCGTCACCACCATAAACCAGAAACATATCCTTAGTATTCCGTAAATACTTAAGAATATTTTTAACAGCAGTCCAGTGAAGTTCACCAGTACTCTGTTGAAATCGGCTTGCTATGTTCTGAGCGAACGCAACATCAGGACGAGTACATCTCACAGCATACATAATTGATCCTATAGCCGAGGCATAAGGAACATTCTGCATGCGTTGCTTTTCAGCTGGTGAAACAGCACATTGTGACTTACTCAATTTAGGGCTTTCATGCATTGGGATAGTTCCACGCTTGGAATTCTCCATATGAAATCTTTTCAAGATTTTCTCAATGTAAGCACTTTGGCATAAACCAATTAACCGTCTAGATCTATCTCTGTAGATCTTGATTCCAAGAATATATGCAGCTTCTCCTAAATCTTTTATAGCAAAACATTTTCCAAGATAGGATTTTACCCCTTTCAACATTGGAATATTGTTCCCCATGAGTAATATGTCATCAACATATAGAATTAAGAAAGTAACACTACTCCCACTGGCTTTGTGATATACACATGGCTCATCTTGATTCTGAGTGAAACCAAATTTCTTAATCTCATCATCAAAACGCTTATTCCATTGCCTAGATGCTTGCTTAAGTCCATAAATGGAACGCTTGAGCTTGCATACTCGGTTAGGATATTTAGGATCGACAAAACCCTCAGGTTGCACCATATAGACTTCTTCGGAAAGATGTCCATTGAGGAAAGCGGTTTTGACATCCATTTGCCAAATCTCATAGTCATAGAACGCGGCTATGGCTATAAGAATCCTTATAGCTCTAATGTCTGCTACAGGAGAAAAGGTCTCTTCATAATCAACCCCGTAGGTTTGAGTGAAGCCCTTTGCTACAAGACGAGCTTTAAAGGTGTGTACTTTGCCATCCATGTCAGTCTTTTTCTTGAATAGCCACTTGCTACCAACGGTTCTACCGTTAGGAGGAAGATCAACTAATACCCAGACATCATTGTCTTTCATGGATTGCATCTCCACATTCATCGCATTAAGCCATTTTTCGAATTCAGGATCCAATAATGCAGCTTTATAGTTAGCGGGTTCTCCAAGAGCCCCTAACTCATGCTCCTCAACATCGACGTATAAACACATTCGATCTGGTGCACGGCGTGTCCTAGAGGACTTACGAATGGGATTGATATCACTTTGAGGTTCTTCAATTTCTTGATCATCCTCATCATGATCTAAGCCAGTGTCATCAGAAGGATTTGTATCTTCATCTTGAATAATTTCAAGATCTTCTATGCGCCCACTTGCTTCTTGATCTAAGAGATTACTCTCAAAGAACTCAGCATTCCGAGCAACCATAACTTTGTTCTCAGGTGGGTAGTAGAAGAAATATCCCATCGTTTCCTTTGGGTATCCTACAAAGATACACTTAATAGATCTGGGTTCCAGTTTGTTAGGTTTGGTCATCGTATCACGTTTAACCAAAGCTTCACAACCCCAAACTCTTAAGTAAGACAACTTTCGGGCTTGCCCATGCCATACTTTGTATGGTGTCTTTTCAACCTTCTTAGTTGGAACCATGTTGAGTATGCGTGCAACAGACTCAAGGGCATAATCCCAAAAGGACTTTGGAAGAGTAGTTTGACTCATCATGGATCGAACCATGTCTAGCAGTGTTCAATTCCTCATCTCAAACACCCCATTATGTTGAGGTGTGTATGGAGGAGTTCTATGGGAAATAATCCCATGCTCCTTAAGATGATCCAAAAACTCTTGACTCATATATTCACCTCCACGATCAGATCGTAGTGATTTGATGGTCTTACCGAGTTGATTTTCTACTTCCTTTTGAAACACTTTAAATGTCTCAAACACTTCATGTTTATGCTTTAACAGGTAAACATAACCATACCGACTAAAGTCGTCAGTAAACGTGACAAAGTAGTTAGCTCCTTGCCTTGACACGATTTTAAATGGGCCACAAACATCGGTATGTATTAGTCTAAGTAGATCTTTAGCCCTTTCTACTTGATGTGAATAGGGTTTTCTTGCCATCTTCCCAGACATACAAGAGACACACTTTTCAAATGACTTAATGTCAGTTAAGGTGAGAAGTCCATCATGTTGCAACTTCTCTATGCGTTTCTTGCTTATGTGTCCAAGACGACAATGCCACAAGAGAGTAGAGTCCAAAGTTAATTTGGCTCTTTTATTGCTAACAGCAAACATAGAACTATCATTTGTTTTAGAACAAGACATATCAATTTCATAAATGCCATCCCCTCGGGGAGTAGCAGTAAAATAAACAACGTTATTCCTAGAAACTGAAATTGCATTATTCGAATCAAAACAGTTTACAAAACCATCTTTAAACAAACCAGAAACTGAAATAATCCCTCTAGTGATAGAGGGAGCATAATGACAATTGTTCAAAACAGTAACTAATCCACTAGGGAGACATAAATGATAATTTCCAATAGCTTCGACTCCTGCACGTTGACCATTGCCCATGTACAGATTCAAAGCTCCTGGATTCAGCTTCTTACTTCCCCTTAGACCCTGAGTATTATTACAAATGTGAGTACCACAACCAGTGTCATATACCCACGAATTACTCGGAAGGGAATATAGTTATATAGTGAAAATACCTGAAGTGTTGGCTTCTTGAGACAACCTCTTCTTTTTCTGCAACTCGGCTAAGTGCTCGGGACAGTTCCGTTTCCAATGACCTATCTGACCACATTTGTGACAGGGGTCGTCCTTAGCAGGATTATCCTTTTAGGGTGGTGTAGGATTTCTGTTCTTGGGAGCATAAGATGGTTTGTGCTCGGGAGCGTTGATAAGCGTGAAAACACTCATCAATAATGATCCTAAAACCATTAAAAACACAGTCAAATACATCATATTTAACTGTTAATTATCAGAATTACGCGTGTATTTGGTGTTTGTGTATTTTCAGGTATATAGGTACATTTGAGACAAAACACGAGCTTTCAAGGGATTTTCATAACAAAAGACGAAGAAAAAGACGAAAAGATGATTCAAGGACTATATTTGCCAAATTTCCAAAGATGGAAGGACTTAATAGCAATTAAGTGGAGAAAGTTTACTTAACCTTGGTCCATTGACCAGACCGGTCAAAGACACATAACCAGACAACACGCTTTCTTCTTCCCAACGCAAGAGAGAGAAAGTGATATACGGTTTCTTCTTTTCTCCATCATACCTGCAATCGAAGATAACAAAAGATTCATGAGGTTTCAGCCAAAGTCTTCAACAGCAAAAATACTCCCCTCTTTCTTCCCTACATGGAGGTACAACTTAATTAGAGTAAAAGTCAAGGACAAAGAAAGCCCCAAATATCCGATTGAAGATGATGAAGAACGGGAACAAGTATCCTCGTATTTTCCACGTGTCATCCACTCATTGGATAGACCACGTCACTTCTACCATCTCGACGCCTATATAAAGGAGACGAAGCCTTCATTTGCAACCGGTTAGCATAGGTGTAGGTTTCACCTAGTTAGTTAGATTAGTAGGAGTAGTTAGTAATTAGTTAATCTTGTTCATTTTCTTTCAAAGTTGTTAAAGATTTTCAGTTTTCAGTTGTAACCGAATGATTTTCCACCATTAATGGAAGTTTAAGTTTCAGTTTCTCAATCCTTTTCTTTCTCTACCTTTACTGATTCAATCTTACTGTTCGTTGAAAGTCTTTGTTTACTTGCTTGGTTTAACGAGTTATCGTGATTTCGAGTCACTTTTCACGTTCAGTAGTTAAAATTTTAGGTATAATCCTTAGCTAACTTTTTCATTGATGAAAGAGCTTTTGACTGTCATTACTGTTCACGTTATAGAATGATCTGGTGATGATTTTGATATTACATGTTTGTATTTCTAAAAGCTTGAGACTTTTGTTAAAAGAATTGATCTAGTAGATTTTTGGTAAAGATTTGGAGCAGTAAAAAGCTTATCAGTTTTTTTTAGCTTAAAAGGACTTATAATAAGCTTTCCAGTATTATTAGCTCGTATGATATAAGATAGTTATTTAGCTTGTTAAATTTCTGATTTGTTACACTATTAGATAGATTAGAACTGATAGTCAGTTATAAGCTGGTGATTTGATTTTCAGGATTTAAATGTTTTCAATTTGTTAGTTTGTCAGTTTGATTTCAGTCAGCAATAACAAATTTAGTTAGAAAATAGTTCAGTAGAAGCGTTCGGATTTGCTGATAGATTCATTAAGTAAAGATTGTTATCAGTTTAGTTTAAGAGTTTGCTTGTAGTTCGAAGTTTATGCAGGTTAGGAATCGAAAGATCTTGTCAAGTTTTTCTTTGCTTTATTTCAGATTTTGCAGGTTAACGGATTTGCAGGTTTTGGATTCAGTTTGGTGGTGTTTTGTTTTGAACCGGCTCAGCGCCGCGTTTCTCGTCTCAAAGGTCTAAACTTCGGATGAGGGGAGTACTTGTTTAAATTTCTGTATATTGCTAGATCATTTAGCTGTAGAAAATGTAGCTTAGGATGTATTAGTATTTTGTTCAAACCAATTTGTTAGCTAGCAAGTTTCTTTACAGTAGAGTGGTTAAGAATGGTTAAAGTGTTTTTAAATCAATTTGGTACCAGTTTCGTTATAGTACAACTTCAGTCCTTTACTTTGTATCTCTGTATTACGCTCACAGTCCCCCGTTAGTTGTAGTTACCGTTAGTTGTTAGTTACTGTTAGTTAGTTATAGTTGTTAGTTACTGTTACTGTATTGGGCTATTTCCTTGTTGGGCCAGTTTGGTTTGATTAGCTAAAATCAATAAAACATTTCATTTTCAGGAATAGTTTTATAAACTTTACCATTTGTATTTTGTTAAACTTAGTTTTATATTTTGAATTGTGTAATTTCATTTGTAGTCTAAAATTTGTATTTTCAAGTTTTAAATTTCGTGCATTTAATTGTCGTGAGTGTAATGTGTTTTTAGCGTAGTACATATACGTAGTAGTAGATAATATTTTTTACATTTTTAAATGCTTTGTGCCAATTAGAAATAGATACCAATTAAACTTGTACAACCAAAAACAATCAAGTCAAGCTTTAAACGTTATATCAATTCGAATCGAGCTGAGAAGACAACTACACTAAAAACGAAATATTAAATGGCGCCGCTGCCGGTTCTTTTCGTGAAGATTAACGATTTCGAGTGAGACGATTGGATTTTGGGATCCGTTCACTTTGTGAACGTTATTTTTACGTATTATAAATCAAAAAGATAAAAAAAATCAAAAAGATAAAAATACAAAAAAATAAAAAAATCACAAAGTCAATTCTTTTCCTAAAAGAATTGAACCAAAAAAAATAAAAAATCCAAAAAGTAATCTTTTTCCTAAAAGATTACAACCAAAAATTATATATATTATATCGATTTCATCGCTTTTTACGTAGATATAGTATTTTTCTTAAAAAAAAAACAAATAAATACAAAAATATTTTTTTATATATTATTATATGTAAATACGTATACATATACGAACAACCAATAAACATATCTTCCATAAGTATTGCCGAGGCAATACACCGTGTTGAGGGGCGTTCCGGTCCTTGACACGCGTATCGATCAAATAAAATTAAGCAAGAATAGATAAATACTTCCAATTGGCAATAATTCGAAGAATACAAACTACAAAGTGAATAGATAGGCGACGTGCTATAAAATGCCGTCTAAGGGTTAATAGGTACTTAAGTGCTTCGCGCCACCTAACCCCCCGTTTACTAGTGTGTATTCTAAGAAGGAAGGCTTAATTGGAGGTCTTGCACCCAAGTAGTAATTATATATATACTTTCTTGTGGATATTTTATATCGAACCTCGAGGGAGATAATCTCTTCTCTCTCAAAAGTCGACCGAGGGCTACTCCCTCATTCCTCGTGTTTACTTACACGTGTACTCGCACACGTGTAAACATACCACCTTTGGTGTATTACTTCCTTCCCCGAGGAAGCTTTTAAACGTCATTATACTTGTATATACATTCGGCCACCTTGTTACACATGGATACTCGTTCCATGTTGGAGATTTTGCAACAACAATCCGCCAACGCTAATTATTCGCCTTGTTCGACTTGTGGTGGTCCACACGATACTTATTTATGTGATCAAAATAATAGTTATTATGGGGAGGGATATGCTTATAATGGAACCGAGAACCCTAATTTTCAACCTAACACTCAAATGGACTACACTTGTAATGACTATATGGGATATTCCGGTTTTTCATCACAACCTCCACCATCATTTCATGATCAAACCTTTAATGTGCCATACCAAAACCAAGGATTTTCCAATTATGAAGGTTTTCAAAATAATGATACTTTTCAAGGCTATAATCAAGAAACCTTTCATAATCAAGGATTTTCAAACAATGAAGGTTTTCAAAATAATGATACTTTTCAAGGCTATAATCAAGAAACCTTTCATAATCAAGGATTTTCAAACAATGAAGGCTTTCAAAATAATGATGAAAATTTTCCATGCTATAATCAAGATACTTTTCAAAATCAAGGATTTTCACATTATGAGGGTTTTCAAAATGAAGGAAATTTTCAAGGTTACAATCATGAGAATTTTCACAATCAAGACTCTTTTCAAACCTATAATCCACCTAATTATGGAAATCCGCCTCCACCATATTCTTCGACTTATTCATGTGAGTTTTGTGGGAACGCACCCCATTATGGTTATGATTGTAGACCGAGGGATCCGCCATCCTATGTCCTTGATAATGTCAAGAGGTTTCATTCTTTACTCGAGAGAAATAACAAGTTGTACGATGACGTTTATAAAATGCTTGATGGTATGAAAAACATGAGCTACAAGGAAATGAAAGACACGCATCGATGGTTAAAGGGACTAATTAACTCTACTGAGGAAGAGGAAATTGAGCCTCTGCCATATTTTGACAAGGAATTCGGTGATTTGTATCGTGAATCGTTGAACAAATTTTCTTGTCGCCTCAGGAAATATTCAAATGATTTATTCCTTAAGACTCTTATAATCGAGGAAGACGGACATTACATGACTACTTTTACTCGTAGGCCTGATCCATTATTAGATGAAGATGTTGAGGAACCTTCGAGTTGTATGACACTTAATGATGACACACCTTCATCACCTTTACCTCACGTGGCAACCACCGACTCTTTAACCATGGGGGACGAGCCTCTTAGCACTAATACAAATACCAATTTAGAAGAATTAACCGTTTCTAGTGTTGAGAACCTTATCCCAATCCAAAGAGAGTTTGAGGGTATTTCCATTGAACCATGTGATGAGCTTTCTATTGATACTTCTCCTCATGATCACATTGAGATTTCATCACATGTTGACCTTCATGCTACTACTAGTGATTTTGGTGATTTTGATCTTGATGAATTGTTCAAAGAAAGGGATAATGAGACTGAGGAAGAGTTTATGCAAGATTTTCCACAAGTAGAGGATGATGATTGTGATTCTAGTGAGGCATCTTATGATATATTATCCGAGGACTTTTCATGTCAAGATGACATTCCTAATTTGGATGATGATGTTGCTCATATAGAAGAAGTGGAAGATGTTCATATTCGTGAGGTTTTATCAAACGTTTATCATCTTATCTCCTCGATTGAATCATTGAGCACACACCATAATGATGATTCCATAGAAGAAGAACCTTTCATTGACATTTCTTCACCGGTTTTTGAGGTTGCACCTATTGACTTTCATGATGATATCATCCCTTTGAGTGATTATCTCAATACATCTTCTTTTGAGCCTTCTATTCCCAACCTCCCACCCTTGAAGTTGGTTATTGATGAAGATCCTATACTCTTAGAGATTGATCCTTTTTCACCTATGGCACATTTAGAACCCAAAACCTTTGATATGGATTCTCATATGGATATTGATACCACCATAGAGGCTTATTTTGATAATATTGATATTGAGGTTGATGATAGTGATTCTAATTGGGGAGAGGAGATTCGTCTTAGTGAGAACTTGCTTTTTGGGAACATAGAGATTACACCTTCTTCACAAGACACTATTCATCTTGATCCTCCTTATTCTATGCCTTCTATGGAAGATTACCCACCTTTTGATGATGATGAGCCTAATATGGATATACTTGTTATGAATGTTTTGATACCTACACCTTCATATTCTCATGATGCTTTGATCACTAAGGGGGAATCTTATATGGTTGACACGAGCTCATCTTCTTATTTTCCCATGAAGGGAAAGGTTTTTGATCCTGGGATACGTATATTTGGGAAATATTGGTTTTCATCTACTCCATTTAAGAGTGTGCCTTCGATTGATATGCGCTTTTTGTATGAGCTTACTTTGGTGATGCTACCTATTTTGGAGTTGTTTGAATGTCGAGATGGAAACTTTGTATTTGATCCTGGGGTTCTTCATATATGAGAGCTTTCGTATGTTGGACAAACTTGAGACACGTTGGACCGTTCCATTTATCGAGGCGGATATTGTAAATCTTATAGTAAATGGCAACGTGCTAAGTT
Organism: Glebionis coronaria; assembly: GCA_025667525.1. Taxonomy (NCBI): domain Eukaryota; kingdom Viridiplantae; phylum Streptophyta; class Magnoliopsida; order Asterales; family Asteraceae; genus Glebionis; species Glebionis coronaria. The sequence goes on along the minus strand of CM046878.1, from coordinate 453,574,487 downwards.
TGAGTGTATCATGTGAGACGAGCTTCAAAGTGGATATTCTTTATTCTCCATGATGTTTCCCCAAGGACAACTTAATTCGGGGCCGAGTCGAGCTAGCGACTTAGGGTTAGAAAAACTCAAGCATTGAATAACTAGGTTAGAAAACGTAGAGTAGATTTTCAATAGGTTAGGTTTAATTAAAAGGATGTTATAGTAGAGTTGAAGTGGAGGGGTGCCTTTCTTCGTCTTTTGGTGTTTGTTTCAAGGGTTGCTCTCTCACATTTCATGCTTGGAGCTTATGGAGGAGGCCCGTGTATCTGGTTCACTTCGATTAGTTTTTGCTATTGTGATATTAAAAACTTGTGCTTAAAATGAATACCCTTTAGTTGTCTCTTCCTTAACTTGGGTTAAGCAAGGTTATCAATGTCATAAGTGTAGGGGAGTTTACTCCAATACTCTTAAACATTGAGGACAATGTTTATCTTAAGTGTAGGGGAGACTTCTATCGAAGTGACCTTACCTAGACCATTGCCTTAACTTCATGATAATTGGGAAAATTAATTTTTCGATCATTTTTCAAATTTTTGATCTACTTTGGCCACCAAAAATATGCATACATAATTTTTGCATCAATCATTTTTCATTTGCATAACACATTTGCATTGTATATATTTTTTCTTTTGTTTTTCATCAAAAATATATAAAAGGAAAAATATAATAAAACATGGTTTTAACAAGTTTAGACTTCTTTGACATATTAGGCCCGCCATGGATATTTTGACTCAACCCGAGTTTGCTTATTTTAGCACTCTCTAGCTAGTATCCTTAACCATGTAGTCCTTCATTGGTCTATTAGGCTAAGCTTCCACCAATTTCATTCTTTGAAATTTTAAATTTGTGGAGAATGGGAAATGATAGAGTTGAAGCAAGTGTAAAAGGGCTAGATAGACTTCATGGCAATTACTTGTGGCTAAACCCTTCTCTTCTTTACCTCTATTTTCTTCGCTTGTATATAATTGTTAATAAATAATCAAGTACGGTTTTAATTGGTTTGTAATCTCTTATGCATTTTTGGCTAATCATTTATGGTTAATATGAGTACGTCTTAAGATTCTAAGTTAGCACGTTTTATGTGTACTAGACTTATGTTATGCTCCATATTTAGCGGGTGTTTTTCCTTTTCTTCTTTTCAAATTTCTTTGTGAGGAATAAAGAAAAATAAGAGCGGCTTATGAAAAAAAATGAGTGGCTAGAAAAAAAAAAAAAGAAAAAGAAAAAAAATAAAATAATGCAAGACTCCCAAGAGGGGCAGTGTGGTGTTAATTATAGTGACTATTGAGTTCCAATATTACCTTGACGGGTTGCGGGGATTCAATAGATTGCTCCAATCCAATATTACCTTGACGGGTTGCGGGGTTGAAGATCCAAAATCTCAAAAAGATGCGGATGTAAATTATTGCGTGAGTTTTATTTTTCTTTCCTTAGCGAGTGTGTAGTTACTTATGAAAGCATGACATGAGGATTTTACACATAAGGCGAATGACTTATTACTCTTAATACGGACTTGTATTAATTGTGAGCGGTTTTTCAAGTAATGGATGAGAAGATTACTTAGGATTAAAACCGTGCTTCCTTATTTTTGGATTTTACACTTCTTATATTTCACACTTGAATAATGACAAATTTGCCCACAAGCAATTTGCTCAATTAATAACCGGTTCCACATTTAATTGTCATGAATAAGTTGATGCACTTTTTACTTGTGAATGCAATGATCCCATTTATAAGCTTGGTATGGGGAAAGTGAAACTTGAGGGTGATAAGTGTTCATGGTACCAAAGCCCTAATCCAAGTCTTTGATTTCTTTATGAGTTATTTCCATCAAAACCTATTTCAAGTAAAATCAAAAATATATAAATAGAATTGTTTTCTTTGCATTGCATTGTAAATATTCAAAACCATTCATCATATAGCATAGTATAGTTTATTAAATCATAAAATGGCCAAGGTTGGTTAATTATGAGAAAAGTGTAACTTGGTGCTTTAAAATGCTGCATTGCATGAGGACATGGCAATGGTCAAGTGGAGGGGAGTTGATAAGTGTGAAAACACTCATCAATAATGATCCTAAAACCATTAAAAACACAGTCAAATACATCATATTTAACTGTTAATTATCAGAATTACGCGTGTATTTGGTGTTTGTGTATTTTCAGGTATATAGGTACATTTGAGACAAAACACGAGCTTTCAAGGGATTTTCATAACAAAAGACGAAGAAAAAGACGAAAAGATGATTCAAGGACTATATTTGCCAAATTTCCAAAGATGGAAGGACTTAATAGCAATTAAGTGGAGAAAGTTTACTTAACCTTGGTCCATTGACCAGACCGGTCAAAGACACATAACCAGACAACACGCTTTCTTCTTCCCAACGCAAGAGAGAGAAAGTGATATACGGTTTCTTCTTTTCTCCATCATACCTGCAATCGAAGATAACAAAAGATTCATGAGGTTTCAGCCAAAGTCTTCAACAGCAAAAATACTCCCCTCTTTCTTCCCTGCATGGAGGTACAACTTAATTAGAGTAAAAGTCAAGGACAAAGAAAGCCCCAAATATCCGATTGAAGATGATGAAGAACGGGAACAAGTATCCTCGTATTTTCCACGTGTCATCCACTCATTGGATAGACCACGTCACTTCTACCATCTCGACGCCTATATAAAGGAGACGAAGCCTTCATTTGCAACCGGTTAGCATAGGTGTAGGTTTCACCTAGTTAGTTAGATTAGTAGGAGTAGTTAGTAATTAGTTAATCTTGTTCATTTTCTTTCAAAGTTGTTAAAGATTTTCAGTTTTCAGTTGTAACCGAATGATTTTCCACCATTAATGGAAGTTTAAGTTTCAGTTTCTCAATCCTTTTCTTTCTCTACCTTTACTGATTCAATCTTACTGTTCGTTGAAAGTCTTTGTTTACTTGCTTGGTTTAACGAGTTATCGTGATTTCGAGTCACTTTTCACGTTCAGTAGTTAAAATTTTAGGTATAATCCTTAGCTAACTTTTTCATTGATGAAAGAGCTTTTGACTGTCATTACTGTTCACGTTATAGAATGATCTGGTGATGATTTTGATATTACATGTTTGTATTTCTAAAAGCTTGAGACTTTTGTTAAAAGAATTGATCTAGTAGATTTTTGGTAAAGATTTGGAGCAGTAAAAAGCTTATCAGTTTTTTTTAGCTTAAAAGGACTTATAATAAGCTTTCCAGTATTATTAGCTCGTATGATATAAGATAGTTATTTAGCTTGTTAAATTTCTGATTTGTTACACTATTAGATAGATTAGAACTGATAGTCAGTTATAAGCTGGTGATTTGATTTTCAGGATTTAAATGTTTTCAATTTGTTAGTTTGTCAGTTTGATTTCAGTCAGCAATAACAAATTTAGTTAGAAAATAGTTCAGTAGAAGCGTTCGGATTTGCTGATAGATTCATTAAGTAAAGATTGTTATCAGTTTAGTTTAAGAGTTTGCTTGTAGTTCGAAGTTTATGCAGGTTAGGAATCGAAAGATCTTGTCAAGTTTTTCTTTGCTTTATTTCAGATTTTGCAGGTTAACGGATTTGCAGGTTTTGGATTCAGTTTGGTGGTGTTTTGTTTTGAACCGGCTCAGCGCCGCGTTTCTCGTCTCAAAGGTCTAAACTTCGGATGAGGGGAGTACTTGTTTAAATTTCTGTATATTGCTAGATCATTTAGCTGTAGAAAATGTAGCTTAGGATGTATTAGTATTTTGTTCAAACCAATTTGTTAGCTAGCAAGTTTCTTTACAGTAGAGTGGTTAAGAATGGTTAAAGTGTTTTTAAATCAATTTGGTACCAGTTTCGTTATAGTACAACTTCAGTCCTTTACTTTGTATCTCTGTATTACGCTCACAGTCCCCCGTTAGTTGTAGTTACCGTTAGTTGTAGTTACCGTTAGTTGTAGTTACCGTTAGTTGTTAGTTACTGTTAGTTAGTTATAGTTGTTAGTTACTGTTACTGTATTGGGCTATTTCCTTGTTGGGCCAGTTTGGTTTGATTAGCTAAAATCAATAAAACATTTCATTTTCAGGAATAGTTTTATAAACTTTACCATTTGTATTTTGTTAAACTTAGTTTTATATTTTGAATTGTGTAATTTCATTTGTAGTCTAAAATTTGTATTTTCAAGTTTTAAATTTCGTGCATTTAATTGTCGTGAGTGTAATGTGTTTTTAGCGTAGTACATATACGTAGTAGTAGATAATATTTTTTACATTTTTAAATGCTTTGTGCCAATTAGAAATAGATACCAATTAAACTTGTACAACCAAAAACAATCAAGTCAAGCTTTAAACGTTATATCAATTCGAATCGAGCTGAGAAGACAACTACACTAAAAACGAAATATTAAGCATAAGCCAACTTATTCTTTCCATTACCATAATTCCCCTTCGCAGCCTTAGGCGGTTTTCTACCTTGGTTTTTCTGGACCTTGCCTACACGCACATTATGAAGTGCAGGTGAAACAACCTTCTTGGGAAGTGTTTGCTCATGTTGTTTAAGCATGGCATGCAGTTCATTCACCGAATTCACAGTCTTCCCCATGCCATGCATGTGGAAGTTTTGAACAAAACTGTCATACTCCTTGGAAAGGCCTATCAAAATCAGGCTTATTCCATAGCTGACAGTCACGGGGTGACCAAGACGCTCCAAGTTCTCAATGTAGCCCTTCATCTTAAGAACATATGAGCCTACATTTTGACCATCCTCAAGCTTGCACGCGTGAAATTCACGCGCAGTTTGAAGAAGTTCTTGTTCTGCTTGCTGAGAAAACATGGTTTTCAGCTCCTGCAACATGTCATATGCTCCGAGATGGGTTAGATTTCATTGGATCTCTAAATCCATAGTCATGAGCATAAGGGCAGCAATGTCCTTTGACCCTTTGACCCAAGCAGCATGAGCTGCAAGAGCACCGGGAGGGACTTGGTGACCAGGAGTTGCAACAGGTGCAGCAGGAATTGGATGTTCCAAGTATTGTTCCTTGTCTTCAGCTGATAGGATAATGCGCAACTGGCGGTACCAATCAATGAAGTTAGGCCCAGTGAGTTTGTGTTTCTCGAAGAAACTCCTGAGTACCGAATTGTTTCCGACATTGGTAGTCATCTACAATTAAAAAGTTCAAACAATTAGTATTTTCGATAACTACATTCTTAATAGAATTAACTACCCAATTAATTACTAATTAAGACTAAGATCCATCTTGTACTCCCACTCATTACGAAAGGACTGTCCAATATGTAAACAAGTGGGGCAAGAGGTAAGCGACGAGCGTTAATTGCATAACATGCAACTCTTAGACTTTATGAGACCGTTCAAGACACTAGTAAAACGGTAGTAGTGTCACGCGCATTTTTAGTCTCATCTTATGCCTCGGGTCCAGGGTCTGACCGTGCATACTCGAGTTAAGTTAACCAAGCAATAACATGTAAATATCACACAGGGTCCGACCGTCGTGAAAAATTTGCCATGGGGTTGACAAGGCCCTTAGGACTGTCCAGAGAAGCCAAATCAAATGCACGTGTTCTTAGTTGGCTGGCATACACTTAAATTACACATAGGGTATAACACATAAATATGGTAAAACATGTGTACAAAGAAGCATGTAAACAACTTTGTAGCACGATTTTTAAAAACTTTTAGTAATGACATTGTAGTGATCTACGATGGTTCACGGAAGCTCCAATCGAACTCGCAAGCAAGCGCAGGACCAGACCAGCGCAAGGCAATAGTCGGATATCCTTTAGGTGTGACTGTGCGCACCGGCTTATACCCGCCTTATAGTTTGTTCTAGTGGGTGAGCCGTACATCCCATGAGTCCATAGCGTCCAGTTTTTATTTTCATGAAAGCGTGTTTCAATAGTGTTTAGGTCCTTTTATTTTATAAAACACTTTTCCACGTAACACATAACCGGTCACAATGAGCATGTATTTATGCATGTAAAATATTGACCAATTTTAATGTCATGTTTCTCTATAAGTATTTATCCATATTGCATGTAATTTAGGTGTTATGAAAAACATGTAACAATAATGCAATTAGGAAAACAAATACAACACATTAAATAAACACATAAATCCGAGACCCCGAAGAGTCTTCCCCAAACGAAGAACCATAAGACTCTCATTAGGTTTTCATCAAGTACCTAAATCGCCCCATGCATCACATTACGTGATTGTAGCGAGTCTTATAGCCGGATAACACATAAAATAATCATGGCAAAACAATTAACTATTAATTTTTTATTATTATTTTATGTATTCTAATTAACCATTTAATTTTGTTACATGTTTCTAATTAACAATTAATTTTAACAATTACCATCTTGTTTTTTTTATAATTAATGACAAGTACACAATTTAATTGTCAAATAAAAATAAAACAAATAACTAAATTAGGTTTCATGCATACGGTTTCGCGTGTTTATTTAAAACGTGTAACCCATAACCACCAAACGAGCATGACTCGTGATGCCACTGTTGGGATTTAATACCTAGTTAACCATGTAACTACGAGTACGCAGCGGAATGGATCTAGTTTGAGCAATTATGATTAAAACGTAATTAATAATAAATAATAAAGTAAACGCGAAAACTAACCTTCGTCCAAAAGCAATGAAACTAAAACGAGTGATAAAATATACCACCTCTACGGTTGCTCACACAAACACGTCAAACGAACACGTCCGGATTGCTAGCCGAAATTCACGTATAACCAAACAACCAGTGTTATAACTTGAATTGGATCAAAACCAAATCAAGTCCTTAAAAGCTTTTGTTCCAACTAAGAGCCCAATACCTCTTTGTACAAAAAGGAGTCCAATAACAGCTTATGCCCAAAATTATACTGGGAACAAGAACCGTCTACTGCAACAACAGGATCGAATCAACAACCTTCAAATCAACAATCTTCAAATCAACAACCTGAGGATCGAATCAAAACAGGGTGACATCCTCAGATTATTGCTGCAATTGAATTGAGTGATTCAAATATCAAATCCCTAATTAGGGTTTATAAGTGAATCGGTTTTGGAGAAGATCAAGAGGCAAAGGTGAGTTCCTGTGATTTTCAATCTTATGATTTCGTATATCCTTGAGAGCAGGGTATGAAGGAGTATTTATACTTATCAAACCCTCCCTATTGATAAGCTCCAAGTTCAAGTACTGGGCCTTATCAATTACCAAATTCTAGGCCTTATCAATTACCAAATCAGGTTCTATCACAACTCTTGCTTTCCTCTTATCCCAAACGAAATTCAAACACCCTCTAGATCCTTCTATAGCCAGCAAGGGACTTAGAATATCTAAGGACTTTGTCCTAATCGTTTGTGTCCAAATGGTTCATAGTTAGAAGCTTTTATACGTGAAACACTAAACGTATTCTAGTATTTTCGTGTGTGTGCCCCCAATAAGCTCACACACCTCTAGCCACACTTGGCTCATTCCAACGAGCATGAACTAACATACATTCCATCCTTCCAAGGCATGTACTATCCCGACAATTCTCCATGCACTCATCACCCTTCTTGGTAACCAGTTCTGTACACGTACATAAATGTTTTTAGTGTGCGAAAACCTTAACTGATTAAACTTTCTAACTGGATGGATTAGTTGAATACTAGATCGGTCCATTTTTTACGATTACACAATACTATTGGCAGGAAACGTTACTTGATAACGATCATCTGGTACACTAGCATATTAGAGTGAGATGTTGCTCATACAGATAGATGAATAACGTTCTAGCAGTAACTCTATGTTGTCCCTAATATTATGATTGTATAATCACGAATTTATGAAAGAAAGTAAGAAATGAGATGAATTTTAGAGAGAGAAACTAGAGAGAGAAAAGAGAGAGAAGTGTGTGAACTTGGTGAGATTAGATTAGAGAGAAGTGAGAAATACAAATGACCATCCACCCTCCTAACATGCTAGGAGGGTAGTATATATAGTCCACCCACATGCGGGCTTTAATGGACTATATATTGGGCCGGGCTTGTATTTTGGACTTTAATTAGTTTAAATCCAAGCCCGTGAATCACGACTAAATAACTACTTATTACAACGTTCTAATAAATAATACAATAGAAACCTATGACCGAACATTCTTGTTTGACTCAATATTTTGAGGCTAACAATCTCCCCCAATGTGAGGTCATTCCTCTTTGATATTTGGATTCCAATGGAGATTTATGAATTTCGTCATAAATGAGTCTTGAACGTGTAACAGTAGTTTTGTTCCTTCATGCTGTGATCTTTGAGCCTTTGTCGTTGTCTTTCGACTTTGTCTTTAAGTCTTGAGATCTTCAAATCATTCTTGACTTGTCTTTGCCATCTTGTGATCTTGTGTCTTTATCTACATGCTCACACTATCAATTGTTGGATAAGTCTTTGGGCATGAATATGTGGTTGTGTATATCTGACTTTGCTGAGTACACCGTGACGCCACCTTCTCGAGACAAAACATAGACACGGACTGAATGGCTTTGACATTCGTCCTAAATCGGTAGCGTTTTACCTCCGGTCGGTGAAGACCGTTATACGATATTAAATATCGTACCTGTGATCAGGTAGATTCAATTAAGAATCTCCTTGACAGGGTTTCGCGGCTGTACTAGCCGTTCTCTTTACTCGACCGTCTCAAAGCAAGACTGCGAACATAAAGAGTAAATCAATTGGATAGATATCCGCTTGATTAAAGTCGTCAATTCAAATTCCTGGAACAAGTTTGATTCTTAATGAATCTTACCATTGTTGCTTTCCAGTTGACACAAGTTTGATTCATAAGAATCTCACAAGTCACCTACCGTAGCGCTGTTTGAGGTTGACGCTAGAAGGATTTCCATTCGTCACTGTGAATATTAATGAATATCACTCTGAATGTTCTGGCAAGACCATAAAGATATTGCGTAGAAACCTGAAACGAGTTTGAATCAATTCAGAATCAAACCACTGTTGCTTTTCAGTTTTACATATGTTCAATTCACAAAGAATCTTGCATATGACCTACCGCAGTGCTGTTTGATGTTAACACTGGAAGGATTTCCACTCATCATTGTGAATACTAAGTAGTATCACTCTGAGTGTTCTAGCAATATCGTAAGGATATAGCGTAGGACTCTCTTGATCTTCATCCGTGTGTCCTAACGAGATTTGATTGATCTCTTGGCTCTAGACTCGATTTGTGCACTTTTAGTGGTCGGAGGCTGGAGCAGATGCCACCTATTCAATATCAACTATCTCGGAGTGAGAAAGTCAATAGAAGTCGTGTTGATCTCCGTGACAATAAAACAAACTTCTTTTGAGAGAAGCCTGAGTAGCTAGGAAAGGGTTGTGCTTCACATCACTGGGTCCATGATGAGTTTGTCTTCATGATGAGTTGACCCGGTTTCTGCCTAAGTTGTATGGAGGGCTTCTTTCTTTAGACCCTTTATCCTTACATTTCTTTTTCATTCTTCAACCCCTTCAATGCTTACCAAGACATCATTACTAGCACCTTGTTGTGATTGTTCCAGTGCTAGCATCAGTACTTAGTCGGCATTCAGCTACGTTCACATTCTACTCCATCTTTCCTAAGGACTTCTAATAATCTATTGGATTGTCCCTGGGAAGATCCCTCCGGTTCTGGTTGGATCATAGGACTTAAACCTAACCACCCTTTTGACACCAATAACGTCGTGAAATTAAAGATGTTGTGGGTATTTGATCGTAACCATGAAAACCACTTTAAATTCTAACAAAGTGTTTGAAAAATATTTAACACCTTGCTAGTTTTGTCGTTTCAGAAAAGCTCCCCCTTCACATGTGCCTCGATAATCGAAAGTGTTTCGCACATGTGGGTAAGAGTTAAAGTGCTTGAGTCTTATATATGATCACATTTTAATCACATTTTCTCCCCCTATCTCTAATATATAAAATCTTTTGATATTAGAGATACCAAATTTGATTAAAATATATTTTGAAAAATAGTCTTGAAAATCTTCGGGAGAAAGATGTGTCAATCTATGCATGAAGTTGAAATGCTCCCCCTCAAAAATTGATCCAATGGAATTGTCATTACGAGGATGTGATCCACATTAAACTTTTGAGGATAGGAGTTGTTGAACACACAATTTTTGAAAGATTTTGAATATCATTGAGAAATTCTGGAAAAAATTGTGTTCAACGCTTTTTGAAAAATCAATTCTTTTTTACAAAAAGGTTTTTCTAAAGCATAAACTTGAGTTCATAGACTTTGAATGTCTTGACGAATCCACTCAAGTGTAAGAAGATTTAACTTCTTTTGCTAAGGGTAAGAGTACAAAAGCGTACACTCCCCCGTGAATTTAGATCCGGGTTGCAATCTGAAAGTGATTACAAGCCATTGTGTTGAGCTCAAAACGTTGAATGTTTTGTGACAAGATCAACCCAAGATAGATTGCTCTACCCGTTGTTGGAAATATTGTCCAATATAGACAATTTCCTTTTGAAAAGATAGAAATGACATGTTTTGAAAAATATTTACAACTTTCATTCGAGCTTTATGTACACACCCGTGTCGTTATTGAGCGACATTTCTAGGTACGTCCATATTATCGATACTGAAAGACATGTCGAGAAGAATATTTTTTGGATTATCAAAGATTTTTTAATTTTGTATTTTCTTTTTCATTAATATTTACAGGTAGATGTTTGATAGATGAATCAAGCAGGCTTCTTTGCCAGAACCTCCAGTTCTGCTGGAGTCAAACATCTCATACCAATTTGCCTAACTAGATACGCAAACCTCTCTTTCGAAAGAGCTTTTGTAAACAAGTCAGCTAATTGGTAATCAGTTCCAACAAAGTATAATTCAACAATACCCTTTTCAACTTGTTCCTTAATGAAGTGATATCTGACATCAATGTGCTTCGTGCGGGAATGCTGAACCGGATTGCAGGAGATGGCTATGGCCGATTTTGAGTCACAGTACATAGGTACTTTATCAAAATGGAAGCCATAATCCGTGAGTTGTGTTCTCATCCAAAGAACTTGAGCACAACACGCAGATAGAGACACATACTCCGCTTCGGCTGATGACAGTGACGTGCAATCCTGCTTCTTGGAAGACCATCCCACAAGCTTGTCTTGACCTAGAAATTGTGCACCACCAGAAGTACTTTTACGTGTATCAAGACACCCTGCATGATCAGAATCTGAATAGGCCGTTAGAAAGAAACCGGTTTCCCTCGGATACCAGAGTCCCATGTGAATGGTATTCTTAAGGTACCGAAAGATCCGTTTAACCTCCTTGAGGTGCTTTTCAGTGGGTCGTGCTTGATATCGTGCACAATAGCATGTAGCATGATGTATATCAGGTCTGCTCGCTGTCAAGTACATGAGGGACCCGATCATGGAACGTGTTGGAAATTTAGTGCAATTGTGGGAACGGGTAATACTTGTAAATGGGTTTGGAGGTACGGAGTGTACACCCATTAAGTCCCTTACCACCCTGGACTCAATATAGTGGTTGTGATATCAGTAGGAAGCTGCTCCTGGTCAGGAAGTTGCTCCTGGTCAGGAAGCTGCTCCTGGTCAGGAAGCTGCTCCTGGTCAGGAAGCTGCTCCTGGTCAGGACGTTGCTCCTGGTGATGCACAAAGTCTTTGTAACCTCTTTGACCAGTTAATGAGGGTTGAATATAGACTTGATGACCAGATTTCTGGTCATGTAACCACTATGCTTTATGAAGGTTATTATGAGATTAATAGGCTGATTAATGCTCTTAATACCTTTGACTAGGAGTTACATTCCTTAAAGGAATAGGATCACTATAAATAGTGATCATATTTTGCATGATGAAATACAGAAACAAGAAACACATAAACGCACAGAGTTCTTGATTTGTGCCTAAAACAAGAACTAACTCTTGGTTTTATCCCAAGGAGGTATTCGTGTTAACCCAGGCATAGGGTCGAATAATCTTCTTTGGAAAGTGATTACACGACTCCAAGAGATATCCGGTAACCATTCTTTGGTACGTAGTTAGGCTATTGATTATCTTCACCCTGTTGGAACGAAGTAAACCCCAACAATCAAAGAAGATTATTTTGTGATAATCAATGGCGGCGGCAATGAAGCATATGGTGGCTAACTTCTCCAAACTGGACAAGTTTGAAGGGGTTGATTTTAGGAGATGGCAAAAGACGATGCACTTTCTTCTTTCTACCATGAACGTGGTGTACGTGTTGACTACTCCTATTCCTGATGGTGGTGATGATGCTACTTTGGAGGAACTGAGGAACAGGAGCAAATGGGAGAATGATGATTATGTGTGTCGCGGCATAATTCTAAATGGTATGTCTGATTCTTTATTTGATATTTACCAAAATGTTGAATCTGCTAAAGAACTATGGGATTCCTTGGAAGCCAAATATATGGCTGAGGATGCATCAAGTAAGAAGTTCCTTGTGAGTGATTTCACAAATTACAAAATGACTGATTCAAGACCAGTCATGGAACAATACAATGAACTTCTTGGAATACTTGGCAGATTTACACAACATAAAATGAACATGGATGAGACCATTCAGGTCTCGTGTGTCATTGACAAACTGACGTGGTTGTGTAGATCTTAAATTTAGTTCTGGAAAGATTGTTTCTTTGTTTAATGTTTTGCATGTTCCTAATATTAGGAAGAACTTGGTTTCTAGTAGTGTTTTGAATAATTGTGGTTATAAACAAGTGATTGAATCTAATAAATTTGTTTTATCTAAACATGGTGTGTTTATTGGTTTTGGCTATTTGAGTAATCAAATGTTCAGGCTTAATATTGATTCTAGTATAAATGTTGATTCTGTCCTGATGACTACCACTAAACTAAATGATTCATCACTATGGCATGCTAGACTAGGCCATGTCCACTACAAGAGGATGCAAGATATGTCTAAGGATGGGTTAATTCCAGCTTTTGACATGGACACTGATAAGTGTCAGACTTGTATGCTGAATAAAATTACTAAGAAACCATTTCAGGATGTAAAACGTGAAACTACAGTTTTGGAGCTAATCCATAGTGATCTATGTGATTTGCATGCTACTCCCTCATTAGGGAATAAGAAATACTTGGTAACATTTATTGATGATGCTTCAAGGTTTTGTTATGTCTATTTGTTGCATACTAAGGATGAAGCATTAGATAAATTTAAAGTATTTAAAACTGAAGTTGAATTACAACAAGGAGTCCAAATCAAAAGATTTAGGACTGATAGGGGAGGTGAGTACATGAATACTCAGTTTTTTCAGTCTGTTGGAATAATCCATGAAACAACTGTCCCCTATACTCCACAACAAAATGGTATATCAGAAAGGAAAAATAGAGTACTAAAAGAGATGGTTAACTCCATGTTGTCCTACTCAGGACTGAGTCAAGGGTTTTGGGGAGAAGCTATGTTAACAGCTTGCTATTTATTAAATAGGGTTCCTAATAAAAGAAACAGGATTACCCCTTATGAACTCTGGACTAAAAGGAAACCAAACTTGAACTACCTCAAAGTTTGGGGTTGTAGGGCTGTTGTAAGACTCCCTGATCCAAAGGTGAAAACCTTGGGTGAAAGAGGCATTGAATGCATCTTTGTTGGATATGCTGAGCATTCCAAGGCTTATAGGTTCTATGTTATTGAACCTAATGATTCAGTTTCAATAAACTCAATCATTGAATCAAGGGATGCTAACTTTGATGAGACTAGGTTCTCATCAGTCCCTAGACCAAGCCTTAGGACTCCTATAGGAGCTGAGGACACTGGTGTTTTAGTGGAACCTGAAAGGGTCACTGATGAGGTTGTGGTTCAGCAACCTGAGCCTGAGCTTAGAAGAAGCACAAGGCATAGGACTCCAAGGAATTTTGGGCCTGAGTTTCAACTATACTTAGTTGAAGGTACAAGAGATGAGGTCTCTGACCAATTCTACTATTGCTTTAATGTTGAGGATGATCCCAAAACATTTGATGAAGCAATGAAGTCCCAGGATGTTGCTTTCTGGAAAGAAGCAATCAATGATGAGATGGATTCCATCATGGGCAACAACACTTGGGTGTTGGTTGATCTACCTCCAGGTTGTAATCCACTTGGTAACAAGTGGATTTTCAAAAGGAAAATGAAGGTAGATGGAACTGTTGAAAAGTTCAAGGCAAGGTTAGTCATTCAGGGCTTTAAACAAAAGTCAGGGATAGACTATTTTGATACTTATGCTCCAGTAGCACGTATCAGTACCATAAGAATGCTGATTGCTCTAGCAAGTATTCACAATCTGATTATTCATCAGATGGATGTGAAGACAGCATTCTTGAATGGTGACTTGGATGAGGAGGTTTATATGAACCAACCTCAGGGCTTCATCATGCCTGGTCATGAAGGTAAGGTGTGTAAACTGATTAAGTCCTTATATGGACTGAAGCAGGCACCTAAGCAATGGCACCAGAAATTTGATGAAGTGGTTTTGTCTAATGGTTATTCACTTAACCAAGCTGACAAATGTGTATATAGCAAATTTGATGAATCTGGTAAAGGAGTCATCATTTGCCTATATGTTGATGACATGTTAATCTTTGGTACTGACCAAGCTAAGGTTGATCAGACAAAGGATTTTTTGTCATCAAAGTTCTCCATGAAAGACATGGGGGAGGCTGATGTTATCCTTGGCATAAGGATTAAACATGAAAGTGATGGTATTGTAATTTCTCAGTCTCATTTCATTGAGAAGGTGTTGAAGAAATTCAATCACTTTGATTGTACTCCAGTGAGTACACCTATGGATACAAGTGAGAAACTAATGCCTAACAATGGTCAGGCTGTCTCCCAGCTTGAGTATTCTAGGGTTATTGGTTGCTTGATGTATGCCATGACTAGTACTAGGCCTGACATTGCATTTGCTGTGGGTAAACTGAGTAGGTATACTAGTAATCCTGGTACTCAGCATTGGCAAGCAATTCAGAGGGTACTGAAGTATTTGAAAGGAACAATGGATTATTGTTTGTCTTATACTGGATATCCTTCAGTGTTGGAAGGTTACACTGATGCAAGTTGGATCAGCAATACTGAGGATAATTCATCCACAAGTGGCTGGGTATTCCTTCTTGGTGGTGGTGCAATTTCTTGGGCATCCAAGAAGCAAACTTGCATTACTGGTTCAACAATGGAATCTGAATTTGTGGCTCTAGCAGCTGCTGGTAAAGAGGCTGAATGGTTGAGAAACTTGCTTCTTGAGATTCCATTGTGGGTCAAACCTATGGCACCCATTTCTATCCGTTGTGATAGTGCAGCTACATTGGCTAAGGCATATAGCCAGATGTACAATGGCAAGTCTAGACACCTAGGTGTTAGACATAGCATGATTCGTGAGTTGATCACGAATGGGGTGATTTCAATAGAGTTTGTGAGGTCTCAACAAAACTTAGCTGATCACTTGACGAAGGGATTGGCTAAAGACTTGGTTATAAAGTCTGGTAAAGGGATGGGTTTAAAAGTCCACTCTAGTCACTGAATGCTAGGACACCCAACTCCCTCCTGAGGAAACTTGGGAGCTGAGTTCAATGTGGAAAGCTGAACATTCAGGGGACTGAAGCACATGTATATCATCCCAAGGATGTGCTTGTACCTGCTGAAAGGAGGATGAAGTTATAAACTTCTTAATGGTTAATTTCTTTGAAAAAGTGCTTAAGCAGGAGCATGAACTAAAGAGGAACCACCTATGTAAATGTTGAGGTTTCGCCGCCTCAAGGAGCATGGACTTTGGCTCTTACAACATTTATGAATTGGATATGGACACATGGCTTGTATGGTGTCAGGAGCGTTTTAAGTGTTTGAAAACTTGGGTGTATGTTATCTTCAGGTGTTCAAAGTAGTTGAAGGGTTCAATTCTTAGAACACCCTGATTCTCGAATATTTGGAGTGATGTACTAAGATGGAAATTCAATCCTCAGGACATTTTCATTTATGCACTGGTTTTGTTAAAGTTGATTTTCATGCAAAAAGGAATTGTACTAAATTGGGGAGGATTGTTGGAAATTTAGTGCAATTGTGGGAACGGGTAATACTTGTAAATGGGTTTGGAGGTACGGAGTGTACACCCATTAAGTCCCTTACCACCCTGGACTCAATATAGTGGTTGTGATATCAGTAGGAAGCTGCTCCTGGTCAGGAAGTTGCTCCTGGTCAGGAAGCTGCTCCTGGTCAGGAAGCTGCTCCTGGTCAGGAAGCTGCTCCTGGTCAGGACGTTGCTCCTGGTGATGCACAAAGTCTTTGTAACCTCTTTGACCAGTTAATGAGGGTTGAATATAGACTTGATGACCAGATTTCTGGTCATGTAACCACTATGCTTTATGAAGGTTATTATGAGATTAATAGGCTGATTAATGCTCTTAATACCTTTGACTAGGAGTTACATTCCTTAAAGGAATAGGATCACTATAAATAGTGATCATATTTTGCATGATGAAATACAGAAACAAGAAACACATAAACGCACAGAGTTCTTGATTTGTGCCTAAAACAAGAACTAACTCTTGGTTTTATCCCAAGGAGGTATTCGTGTTAACCCAGGCATAGGGTCGAATAATCTTCTTTGGAAAGTGATTACACGACTCCAAGAGATATCCGGTAACCATTCTTTGGTACGTAGTTAGGCTATTGATTATCTTCACCCTGTTGGAACGAAGTAAACCCCAACAGAACGATATCTCGTTTGATCTATGGGTAATCCCTCCAAATCAGCATCTAGGGATGTGGTTGATAATGGTGTCCCAACGGGGTCACATGATGTCATACCATGCTTTTTTATTATCTCTTGACAATACTTAGCTTGGTTAATGAAGATACCACTTGGGGATTGGTGAACTTGAATTCCGAGAAAGAATTTTAGTTCGCCCATCATAGACATTTCAAATCTGCTGTGCATTACTTTTTCAAACCATTTTGAAAGTTTTGGGTTTGTAGACCCGAAAATAATGTCATCAACATAAATTTGCACAAGCAGAATGTCATCCCCATATTTATAAGTGAACAAAGTTAGATCAATGGAACCTTTTGAGAAACCTTTGGATACCAGAAATTTCGAGAGCTCGTCGTACCACGCCCTTGGAGCTTGCTTGAGTCCATAAAGTGCTTTGTGGAGACGATACACCTTGTCAGGATAATGAGGATTGACAAATCCTTCTGGCTGCGTGACATAGACTTCTTCCTTCAAAGGACCGTTAAGAAACGCCGTCTTTACGTCCATCTGATAGACAATGAATCCCTTATGTGCCGCATAAGCAAGAAAAATCCTGACCGCTTCCATACGAGCTACTGGTGCAAATGATTCTTCGAAATCAATACCCTCTTTCTGTCCATACCCTTTAGCCACTAGCCTAGATTTATTCTTGATGATCGTGTTCTCTTCATCCATCTTGTTTTTCCAGATCCATCGAAGCTTTAATGGTTTTACATCGTATGGTCTGTCAACAAGTTCCCAGACTTTAAGTCTTTCAAATTGATGAATTTCATCCGTCATCGATTCAATCCAAGCATGATCATCCAAGGCTTCTTTGATGTTTTTCGGTTCGGCTGAACTCATGGCGAGTGCGAACATACAAACATCGCCATCGGTGTGAAGCTGTCGTCTTGTACGAACGGGCTGTGAAGGGTTTCCAATTACATGAACCAAAGGATGATCTCGGGTCCAATGATGTGTTGAAGGATGTCGTTGATAGAACGTATGCATATTTGACGGATCAACATGGCGAGTAGAAGACTCTCCAGTTTCGTGTACCGGTGTACCGAATGGGTTGATGAATTCGTCTTCGTCAGATAATGCATTGTCTGCTTGATTTGTGTTCTCTGGAGCAATGTCAGTAGTTGTGGATGTTGTAGGATTGATTGTTGAAGTAATATTCTGAGGAGGTAAATCTGCAGCAACCCGTGTTGAAGTAGATGAAGTTGTATCCGGTTGTTGACGATGATCGGAATCATCATTCATATCATGAGTGACAGCGGAAGACTTCGATACAACTTGTTTCTCCCCCGTGAAATATTCATCATACATTGGTCCATATAACATTTCCAACTCTTCAATGGTCGTGTCGACTGTCATATCAGCTCTAGGAACATTCACTGGAACCAGCGTTGAACTTGACGGTTCATTGCTGTGGTCTTGAGTTCCGAGTTCCGTGCGGTTGTGAACGGAAGTCGTTTGTCGTTGTGGATCGGGACTTAAACTGCTTTGTTCAAGTGCCATTTCTTGAGATTCATCAAATCGAATGTGAATTGTCTCGACAATCAATTTTGTTCTTTTGTTGAACACTCTATATCCCTTAGACTGAGTTGCATATCCCACAAGAATACATGCATCACCTTTTTCTTTCATCTTATCCAAATTTTCACCATCTCGAATAATGTAGCAAGTACATCCAAAAACATGAAGGTGTTTGAGTGAAGGTTTTCGATCATGAATTATGTGATATGGTGTCTTTTCGTGTCTTGGGATAATTAAGGATCGGTTTTGTGTGTAGCATGCGGTTGACACGGCTTCGGCCCAAAAGTATAGTGGAAGCTTTGAAGCGGATAATAATGTTCGAGCAGCTTCAACCAAAGTACGGTTTCGTCTTTCAACAACGCCGTTTTGTTCGGGTGTTCGAGCAATAGATGTTTCATGTTCAATCCCTTCGGCTTCAAAATACTTTCTCAGATTAGAATTCAAAAATTCTGTACCTCTGTCAGTACGAACCACTTTAACTTGAGCTTGAAGACCACGTTGTATCAATTTAAGGAAGCTGATGAGAACGTCGGGAGTTTCATCTTTGGATCTCAAGAAATGAGTCCATGTGTACCTTGAGTAATCATCGACTATTACTAGAATATATTTCTTGCCATTGATACTCTGAACACGCATGGGACCACACAGATCCATGTGAAGAAGATCTAACCGTCCTTTAGAGCTTGGTGTGGTCTTTGTTTTGAAGCTACTTCGTTTAGCTTTACACAGTTCACAAGAAGAAAAAAGATGATCTTTGATGAATTTCAAGCTTGGAAGGCCTCTCACAATATCTTTCTTGGAAAGCAAGTTAATGGTATCAAAGTTAAGATGAGAAAGACGTTGATGCCATAACCATGCCTGAGTCGTTGAAGCTTTAGCCATGAAGCAAATTGGAGTTGATGAAGTTGTGTCTTGAAGTGAAATTGTGTAAAGATCAGTACCCCGTGTACCGGTAAGTAAATCATTCCCATCATAATCACGAACAAAACATGTCTTCTTTCTGAAAGCAACTTCCAAATCCGCATCACAGAATTGACCAACCGAGAAAAGATTGTGATTGATCCCTTCGACGTAGTATACCCGTTTAATCGTGATATTCCCCTGAACCAAATCTCCATATCCTAGGATCGGTGCAAATTGATCATTTCCGAATCGGACCGTACCCAGGAACTTCTCTACGAAGTTAATTAGAAGCTTGAGATTCCCCGTCATGTGCTTCGTGCATCCGGAGTCCATTATGAAGAGAATTATTTGTATCACCTGCAGAAGCGTTAGAACACGATGGAGCAATTGCTAAATTGGATACCACAGTAGTTGTGATAGTAGAATCATTAGTGTCCTTATCAACATTTAAAGGCAAACTAACACTCGTTTTCACATTTTCTGTCCTAACTTTAGGCATCCATTTATATCCGGGAGGACATTGATTAGCAAACCACCATTTCCAAGACTTGCTAGCAGACTCATATAATTCCTTAATTTTGCTTCTAGGATTCTTAGTGGTGGAGTCTGATGCATTACTATTCTTAGTGGGGGTAGCACCAGAATGGTTCACTTTGCGTTTGGGTTTACTAGCACTAATAGGCATCACATGTTGCTTCTTAGTTCTAGTTTCTACGCCTTTGACATTATTCATAGCACACATAGAATGATTAGCATTAGCACACTTGCCACATTTGACACAAACAAATTTCACATTCATAGCATTCAAAGTCGAATCATTCAAATCGTCATGACACGCGATTACAGACGTTTTATTCTTAGAAACATTGAAAATCCTAGGGTGTTCTTCTACTTGCTTCATCTTCCCTTGATTCTTGTGTTTCCAGACCTTATCATTCACTTGAGTGCTCTTAAGCTGAGGCCGGCTAACACTAGTAGTGGAGACTATTCCTGTAGTAGAAGACACATGAATATTAGTGTTTCTAGAAGTCTGAGGCGAGTGAGTATCTTTGTTTGTGGGCTTAGTGGACAATCTATACATCCCTGGTTTAATGACAT